>CM057449.1:334766250-337260000 GCA_016271365.2 Neoceratodus forsteri
TCTACTCTGTTGCAGATCTTGGTGTCATCTGCAAACAGGCAAACCTTACCCTCCAGTCCATCTGCAATGTCACTGATGAAGATATTGCAGAGGACTGGCCCCAGGACTGATCCCTGAGGTACCCCACTTGTGACTTGCATCTCTTCTGACTATATACTGTTTATCACCACTCTCTGTATTCTGCCCACCAATCAGTTTTCCACCCAGCTGACCAACCTCTGACCCACCCGAGCCGACCCAGCTTATTAATCAATCTTCTATGTGGAACAGTATCGAAAGCTTTGCTGAAGTCAAGGTAGGCAACATCTACTGCACCCCCGTGGTCCACCACTCTGGTTACCCAGTCAAAGAAATCTATGAGATTAGTTTGACAGGATCTTCCTGTTATAAACCCATGCTGTTTTGGATCCTGTGCTCCTATGGATTCCAGGTATTGCACTATCCTTTCCTTAAGGAGAGTCTCCATAATCTTGCCCACTACTGAGGTAAGACTGACTGGTCTGTAGTTCCCTGCCTCCTCCCTGCTACCACCCTTGTGGAGCGGGATGACATGAGCCCTTCTCCAGTCTTCTGGGACCTCTCCTGTGCTCAGAGACTCACTAAACAGTTCTGCTAATGGCTCTGCTAGTGCCACCCTTAGCTCCTTTAGTACCCTGGGATGTATGCCATTAGGTCCTATTGCCTTGTCCACCCCCTGAGTTTAGTGAGCTCTTGTAGGACCCTTTCTTTTGTGAAGGGACTTGTGCACACCTCCCTCCCCCTGTGTCCATGGTGCTGAGCTGTGGACCCTGCCCTACCTTCTCCTCAGTAAATACTGAGCAGAAGTATCTATTTAGGATAGATGCTTTTACCTGGTCCTCCTCCACACACTTCCCCTTATCCCCTTTGATCTTAGCAATACCCCCTCTGGATTTCCTCCTTTCACTAATGTATCTATAGAAAGTCTTGTCCCCTTCTTTTGCATAACTGTATCAACTGAACCTGTTCTTATATTTTTTTGTTTTGCTCTGTAATTGTACTCCTCATTTCTAACTCATATTGTCTAGTAACCTAGCCCCTACTGTAAACTGAACTGACCAGATGCCAGCAGAAACACCTGCTGTATGCTGCAAGAACAGGACATTACATCCTCCAGGAAGAATATCTCTGGACAGACAATGCTATCCTCCAGCTCTCCTGTGCCTCTTGGACTGGTTTCTCCACATTGTACGCCTAACAGCAGCTTGAAATTAAACATTTTATTGTTTAAGTATAGAAGGTACATACATGTATATGTGTATGTATATATATATATATATATATATATATATATATATATGATATCTTCACCTGAATGCACAGTAGTTAAAATTAATTGACATACAGTTAACCATGAGTAGAATACAAGGTAAAGCATTTTGTATAACATTACATCCTGAAATTGGATGGAAATTTCCAGCATACAGTTGTGCAAGTTAATTTATGTTTTATTACATCCAAAGTATTATTCTCAGTATTTTGACAAAGTTGCCTTTGTATTTGTATGGGGTATTATAGCTTTAAACCTTGATTCATCATTGTGTAAGTATATACACTATGTTACTTGTACTGTAATTCATTAAACAAACAATAAAGAAGCTCTGACACCTCCACCTTGTGTCTTAGTTATTGCTTAAACCATCCCTTTCAAGGTTGAGGCTATGGTTTCATATGTCAGGTGCTCTCTTGAACCTATGTAGGTGGAGTCAGATTTCTACCTTAATGTACCTTGTGTACCTTGTATATGTAATAAGTCTCTATGTGTGGAGGGTAGCTACTGTATGTAGCACCTATCAAACATCTAACTACTACATCTAAACTACTATAGGCTACTAACAGAAAACATAAAACTATATACAGTTAAAGCAGGTGGTTTTGTGAGTAGCTAGGTGCCTCGTGGGCAGGCTATAATAAGCTTTGTTGTGATGCCAGTAGTTGAGTTTAATTATGGTTATGATTGCAGTTTAGTTGTGGTGGTGTAGTGTCTTTTGGATGCTCTATGCCCTACAGTTTGTCAGTCACAGTGTAAATCACATACATCTTATGGTTATCCTATGCCAGCTCTTGCGTGTTTCATCACAGAATCCCGGTGGGCAGAGGTCTGTGAGGGCTGAGATTGTATATATTGAAGGAAAGGTGCCCTGGTCTGATCATATTTAAGGTGTCAGAGATGTGGGATAGCTTTTTGTATTTTGCTAGCACAGTTAAGTTATCTAGTATTTCTTTAAGGGTGGGGGTTATTGTGGATCTCCATTTGCAAACTATGAGTGTTTTGACTTGTACGCTAAAAAGGATCAGGAAGTCCCATTGATTTTTTGAGAGATGCATGTCTACTATCGGGGCCTTTGAGCCCAGTAGATATAGGTCTGCTGCTAGTGGGAACTTGGTATTTAAGATTTGTTGTGTTAAGTTGTGGACTAGCTTCTATGTATCTATAATCCTAAGGCATGACCATAATATGTGGAAAAGATATCCGTGCATATTGCCACATCTCCAACAATCATCTGAGTTTACTTAGTTAGCTGAGAATAAGACTGCTGGTGTTCTATACCACCAATGGAGTATTTTATTTTGGATGAGTCTGCAGCGGCTGTCTCTGATAGGTTTATGTGCAGCTGTCCAGCAGGCAACCCATTCATTTTCTGGTATTTCTCTGCCTAACACCTGCTCCCATTTCCCTTTTGCTTTTAAAGTTTGGTTAGGGATTTTGTCTTGTATTATTGAGTATATAAAGCTAGTTCTTCCTTTGGCATGGGCTAATAGAATATGAAGTGGGTGTTGGTATGATGAGGTCTGTAATTGTTTGATCTTCTTAACCAGAGGAGATGTAAAATCCCTGATCTGCAGAACCAGAAGTCCTGTTTTGGTAAGTCATATCTTGTCTGAAGCTCCTGAAAGGATTCCATATCGGATTAGTAGGTCTTGTATTGTATTAATACCTTTCTTTTCCCACGATATACAGTGCATTGGTTTCCCCTCTATCTTAATATTGGTGGCACCAAGAGTGGGTTGTACTTAGGATGAGTAAGATCAGTTTTAATCAACTTCCCTAGTTTTTTCCAGGTGGATATGGATGAGGCAACAGTAGATAAAGGGGAGGGATTTTTTTTTGGGGTTCCCATAAATGTATGTGGTTGGCATAAAGCCTTTAATCTGTGAAAGAACTAATAAAATTGAAGATGGACAGAGCAATGGGGCCTGATGGGATTTACCCAAGAATTTTAAAAGAATTAAGGGTAGAACTAGTGACACCACTGACTACTCTCTTTAACAAATCATGGGAGGATGGGGTGGTACCTGAGGACTGGAGGAGGGCGGATGTGATTCCTCTTCACAAAAGTGGGAGCAGGACAGAGGCAGGAAACTACAGACCAGTTAGTTTGACCTCAGTGGTAGGGAAAATGATGGAATCACTTCTGAAGGAAAGAATTGTTGAGTACCTAGAGGCCAGTGGGGCACAGTACCCAAGGCAGCATGGATTCACGATGGAAGGTCATGTCAGACGAATCTAATAGATTTCTTTGACTGGGTGACCAAAGTAGTAGATCAGGGAGGGGCTATGGACATGGCCTACCTAGATTTTAGCAAGACATTTGATACAGTCCCACACAAAAGATTAATACACAAGTTAGCCAGCCTTGGAGTGGGTCTCAAGGTGGTAGCCTGGATAAAAAATTGGCTAGACAACAGGTTGCAAAGGGTAGTAGTAAATGGAGTCCACAGTGAAGAAAGGAGGGTTACTAGAGGGGGTACCTCAGGGTTCAGTACTGGGACCAGTCCTTTTCAATGTCTTTATAAGTGACATTACAGAGGAACTGGAAGGAAAAGTATGTCTCTTTGCAGACGACACAAAGATCTGCAACAGGGTTGATACACAAGATGGAGTGGAAAGGATGAGAAGGGACTTGGCAAGGTTGGAGGAATGGTCAAACGTATGGCAGCTCCGATTCAGTGCAAAGAAGTGCAAGGTAATGCACCTGGGAAACAAAAACCCACAGAAAGAGTACACAATGAGGGGTGAGATACTGACAACAGTAAAAATGGAAAGGTACCTGGGGGTAATTATATCAGGTGACCTAAAGGTGGGCAAGCAATGTGAGAAGGCAGTAAGGAAGGCTGGGGGGGATACTGGGATGCATAGGGATAGGCATCAATAGTAGAAAACAGGAAGTTGTTATCCCTCTGTACAGACAGTTGGTGAGACCCCATCTGGAGTACTGTGTGTAGTTCTGGAGACCCCATCTCCGCAAAGACATAGACAGAGTGGAGGCTGTCCAGAGGAGGGCAACCAAAATGGTGCAGGGTCTGCACCAGAAGACATACGAAGAAAGACTAAAGGAGCTTAATATGTATACCCTTGAGGAAAGAAGGGAGAGAGGGGACATGATAGAAACTTTCAAGTACCTCAAGAGAATCAACAAAGTCCAAGAGGGTAGCATCTTTCAGAAAAAGAGATGTGCAAGAACAAGGGGGCACAATTTGAAGATAGAGGGGGGATGGCTCAGAGGTAATGTGAGGAAGTATTTTTTCATGGCGTGGGTTGTGGATGCATGGAACAGCCTCCCTGAGGAGGTCATGCAGTCAAGAACAGTGGGGGAAGGGGAATTCAGGAATGCATGGGACAGACATAAGGCAGTCCTAGTTGGGGGTAGGAGGAAGTAAGCTGTTGGTTAACTAGGATCTGCAGCTTATCTGTTAGGTAGGAAAATGGGCAAACTAGGTGGGCCAAGCGGTCCTTATCTGCCATCAAATTCTACGTTTCTATGTTTCTATGACTCTATTGTGGACTATAGTGTGGGTGAGTCAGAGTTCTTGAACCACTTTAATGTTTGTGTGTCTCTATATGCTAGGTAGTAGCCTTTTATCTAGGGTAGCCCCATCCCCCTTTAGTCCAGTGTGTTCTTAACTTGTTCCTGTTAAATCTTGGTTGTTTCCCTTCCCAAATATTGTTTCCTAGGAGTTTGTCTATGCTTGTGGACCATGAGTCGGGGATTGTTATGGGAATGTGCGAGACCAAGTATAAGATCTTAGGAGCAATAATAATTTTTAAAGCTTCTATTTTCCTGACTAGTGTCACATTCAGGGGTTTCCATCTCTCCAGGTCCATTTTTATTTTTGTGACGAGCGGTTCCAGATTTCTGTTTATAATGTTAGTTATTTTTGCTGTGATCTTGATTCCTAGGTATATTATGTGGTCCTCTGCCTATCTCAGATTTAAACTGTAAAGTGGGGCTATAGGCAAAGTTTGTTAAGTGGTAAAACTTCTGTTTTACTCTGATTTATCTTTAGTCTTGTAATGTAAGTGAAGGTGTTGAGTAAATTGATCAGTGGATGTACTGATTAGTGTACGTCTCTCAGGATTACTAAGAGGTCATCTGCATACATTAGCGATTTGATCTTTATTTTCCCAGTCTTCACCCCTGGTATACCCTGGTGTTCTCTAATGGCCTTCCCTAGGGGTTCTATTGCTGGAATAAAAAGGAGTGGTGACAGTGGGCATCCCTGGCGTGTCCCTCTCCCCAGTGTAAAAGGCGTTGCTACAGTGCTGTTTGTTAAGATTCGCGCCTTTTGAGTTGGCATAAATTGCTCTGATCATGCTGATGAAAATTGTTTTAAGGTCTATTTTATGTAGTACAGCATAGAGGTAGTGCCACTCTATTGAATCAAAAGCCTTTTCGAAGTCGATAGCCAGTGCAGCAGTTGGAGTGGGAAAAGAGAGTGACAGCTGCATCACATCTATTAATGTTCTCATATGATCAGAGCTATATCTTCCTTTAATGAAGCCCACCTGAGAGGGGTGTATTAGGGATGGAATCAGCTTCTCTAATCTGGTGGCCAATATCTTT
The DNA here is from genome assembly GCA_016271365.2 of Neoceratodus forsteri. Classification (NCBI taxonomy): domain Eukaryota; kingdom Metazoa; phylum Chordata; order Ceratodontiformes; family Ceratodontidae; genus Neoceratodus; species Neoceratodus forsteri. The sequence continues at coordinate 334,772,115 of CM057449.1, forward strand.
GAATAAATTTTGCTGTCCACTGTGATAAGTGAGATTGGTCTGTAATTGGCTGCCATTTATTTATCTTTCCCTGGTTTTGGTAGAATTGTTTTGATGTGGTGCGCATTCGGTCTCTCTGGTCAGATTTCTGCCAGCCAGAATTCACAGATATTGTGTTGATCATCCTGACTATGTGCCCAACCAGTTGTAGTTTGGATCTGGGCCCCACACCCCTTTTATTGGGATGTGTTGATGTTATCGGCCCAATTCTTGCTGAAATTGTCTGGAGGTCCTTGGAGACAGGGATCTTTCAAGAACCCCTAAAGGAGACGGTCATTCGACCACTACTTAAGAAACTCTCCTTGGACCTGGACTGTCCAGCTAACTACCGACCTATCGCTAACCTGCCATTTGTTGGTAAGGTTATTGAAAAGGTGGTTGTGTTGCAACTGGATAATCATCTTTCAACTCACAATATCTATGATACTTTCCAGTCCGGATTTAGGAAGAAGCAAAGCACCGAGACTGCACTTATCCTGGTGTTGAATGACCTCCTGATGGCTAGAGATCGAAAGGTGTGTACCATTCTGGTCCTTCTTGATCTCTCTGCAGCATTTGACACTGTAGACCATGATGTGCTGTTGGAGCACCTGCGGCTGCTTTGTCGTCTGTCTGGTAGAGTCCTCAAATGGTTCCACTCTTTCCTCGCAGACAGGATTCAGAGAATTACCACCGGAATTTATTCCTCTGGTACTTACTCCCTGTCTTGCGGGGTGCCACAGGGCTCCATCCTGGCCCCTATGTTGTTTGCAGTGTATATGCTGCCATTGGGAGATATCATCAGGCGATACAGTTTGAGTTTTCACTGCTATGCAGATGATACTCAGCTGTATATGTCCTTTCTGCCAGGACAGGGTGCTGCTTTCTATGTGCTAAACAACTGCCTTACTGAGATCAGAACCTGGATGAGTTCTAGTTGGCTGAGAGGAATCCAGATAAGACTGAAGTGTTGGTTGTGGACCCTGGTCGTCCGGGGGCCGGTATGCGAGCTGGCCAGGCATCAGGTGTTTTGACTGATGGCATACAGCTCGCTACCTCAGACCGAGTGGTAACCTCAGCGTTATTTTTGACGACGGTCTGACACTACAGTCTCAGGTGTTGGTTGTTGTCAAATCTTCCTTTTATCATCTGAGGAATATTGCCCGGGTGAAACATTTGCTTCCTCCGTATGACCTTCCAACATTGGTCCATGCCTTCATCACTACCCGCCTTAATTACTGCAATTCTCTCTACCTAGGGCTTCCTGGGATTGATATCCGCCACTTGCAGCTAGTGCAGAACGCGGCAGCCAGGCTTTTGACTGGGACCTCTAGGTCCAGTCATATTACCACTATGCTCCGCGAACTGCACTGGCTGCCTATTTAGTGGCGGATCACCTTTAAGGTTGGTCTGCTAACCTTTAAAGCCCTACATGATCAGGGACCCGCTTACCTGCAAGACCTCTTGATACCCTACTGCCCCTCCTGTCCTCTCCGATCCACTCACGAGGGATTGCTAGAGATTCCCAGGGTACGATTAAAAACACCAGGTGCTCGTGATTTTGCTTTTTCAGCTCCAACCCTGTGGAATTCTCTACCTCGTCGGCTAAGAGACTGCCCAACCGTTGATAGATTTAAGACTGATTTTAAAATGTATCTATTTAGTTTTGCCTTCCCTAATGACTAAATGCATTTTATCTTCCTGTTTTAATGTTATAATTTATAATTGATTTTATGTGCAGTGCCTTGGTTTTTGAAAGGCGCTATAAAAAAAAGTTTGATTTGATTTGATGGTTGCTTGCACATTGTAGGAGGAAAGGTGCCTGTTTCTTGTATTTCTGAGATTAGTCTCTGCATGACCGGGGATACAACCTGTACCAGAGTTTGGTAGAACTCTGTTGTTAATCCATCCTCCCCGGTGCTTTTTTCAGAGACAGGATGGCTGTTTTAACTTCATCATTTGTGATTTATTTTCTGGTCTAAGCCTGTGGCCTGTGCTGGGGTAATTTTAGGAAGGTTTAGTTTCCCTAGGAAGTTTGCAAGCGCCTCAGGGTTATTGTTCCCTGTTGTAGTGTATAGTTGGGCATAAAAATCTTTCATTAAGTCATTAATTCTTTTTTCTGAGGTATGTTTTATACCATTTATATCCCTGTGAGTATTAATATGTCTCTTGGCCTGCTGTTTTTTTTAGTCTGTAGGCCAATAGTTTCCCACATTTTTCCCCTCCTTCCCAATATTTGTGTTTAAGACACATAACTGTTAATTCTGCCTTCCTTGCTTTTAGGGAGTTTATTCCATTCCTTATTTTTAGTACTTCGTTATACAGAAGGGACTTTGGTGATGCCTTTGGGTTTGATTTATATTGTTGCTTTAAGGCTATTAGTTTATTTTCCAAATCTTTGAGTTCATGTTCTCTTCTCTTGTGTCTATAAGCAGCATAGGATATTATGCCCCCCCCCCGCAATGTAGCCTTGAATGCCTCCCATAGGGTGGCCATCGAGACATCCCCTGTGTCATTTATTTTGAAAAAATCCTCTGCTGCTTTGTTGAGCCATGGGGTGAATTCAGGGTCTAGTAATAGTAGGGGATCCATCCTCCAGTTAGTTGATTTATGGCTTATCGAGCCATTTAGAATGTCTAAATGAAGCAGAGCATGGTCTGATATGATGAGGGGTTTAATGGATGCTGCTATTATCATATTGGTTGTTTGGGGTGAGGTGAGCCACATATGATCCTGCTATAAGTTCCGTGTCTGCTTGAATGGCAAGTGTAATCTCTAATTCCTGGATTCAATGTTCTCCAGGCATCTGTAAGTGCATTGTCTGACATCCATAATTTGACCGCTCTAACAACCCTAGTGTGAGGTTCGATGGTGCCTCTACTTCTGTCAATATCTGCCTCCAGCACCAGGTTGAAATCTCCCCCAATCAGCATTGGAACATTTTGACCATTGAAAGCTGCTGTTTGTGCTGCAAGATGATGGAAGAATTGTGGGGAGTCAGTGTTTGGGGCGTACAAGTTATCAATCACAAGTGGGCCCTGAGATGTTTGGAATAGGGCTAGAACCCATCGACCTTCTTTGTCACGCTTAGATTTTATTAAATACCATGATAGCAATTTATGGATGAGGATTGAGACCCCCCTCATTTAGATTGGGTTGGACTGTGAACTTCTAGACCCACCCATTCCCTAGCTAACTTAATGGAGTCATCATGAGATAGTTTAGTCTCCTGCAATAGTGCTACCTGTGAGTGTAGTTTTTTGAGGTGGGTCAGAACCTGCTTACACTTTATTGGTGAATTCAACCCCCTTACATTCCAGCAATGTAGTTTCAGATCTGTCATTTTTGTTATTTAAGGTGGGTATGTTGATTGAATGGACTGTAATGAAAAACCTGTAACTGTTCTTGACCCTGCCAAACCACCCCTAGCCATCACTCATAGTTTTAGTCTCATAGCTTGTACCTCTAAGTTTTTAGCCTCATAGTTTTCTGTAACCACCTGCATAGCAGAAAAGTACTTTCTATTTTCACCTGTCCTTTTATGAACTAACATGAATTGTTGGTCGTATCTTCGTACTGTACAATTATGTCTCGGATCATGTTTGAAATTTTTATATTCTCTATTAACCTTATCGGAGTCCTCATAGATTGTGGGCTGGATGAGAGCCCTCTTTGAGCACCCCTGTGAGGGTGTTGTGGCTTGCTAACTTTAAGTATTGTAGGTATTGGACTATCATAGAGGTGTGCAGAGTGTAAAGCACAGACAACCTTCTTATACTGAGTGTCTCTCTACCCCCCCCCCCAACCTTTAGTGCATTGCTGTGGTCACATCTATGGTTTTTGTTTTTTTAGAAGCACTGAGGCAGAAAAAAGGAGAGGAACAGCTTCTTTTTTTCCAAAATGGATGAATAAATCTATCACTGTTTATCTACTGGGCTATGATTATATTCCCCAGTCTGCTAATGCTGATCTATCTACCACTTTCTGGTACTGTGGAAGAGGTCTATGGAGGAGGTTCTAATAACCTAATTAATGAATCATTATAACCTGCGTAGGAGAAAAGCTCAATGTGTAAAACAACAATATCATTATAGCATACAACACTGCAGTATTACACCCGGACACGCATATAGATGCGAGTATTCCAATTATTCAGAGCAGCATTAACCTTTCTATAACATATCTGTATCTGACTCTACACTCTGCCTTTCTATATAACATTATGTAAAGACATGCTAGAGGCATAACATTACCACTTGGCAGCTGTATATCTGTAGAGGGTAAATTTTGATCCAGCATTTTACATTACATATTTATTTTCTATAATGGCAAGAAATGAGACAAAAGATCAGGAAAACAGGAGGGTCTCTTTTGATAAAATGAGCATCCAGTTGTGTACAATCTCCTTATTGTCCAGAAAAATATTATGCAGTTACATATCTATCCCCTAAGCAATATGTTGCATGACATGTTCTCCACCCAGATTAACTACTGAAGTTGTATCCCCTCGAAGGTGTGTTTTGTTTGGTCATCTATAACTACCATGAAAATAAACAGAAATATAGAAACTGTGTTCAGATTGGTTTAAGATACATTTAGGTATATGTATATAGTAAATCATTTAGGTTATTTGTATACATACCAGATGCTCATATTTAAATACACAAATGCTTGCAGTCTGGGAAACAAGATCCCAGACCTGCAGGCAATAATGACAGAGGCTAAACTGGACACAGTAGCCATTAGCGAGACATGGTTTACCAGTAACAACACTTGGGAGACTTCAGTACCTGGCTATGTACTGTTCAGAAGAGACTGAGGTGCAAAAAGGGTGGAGGGTGGAGTGGCCCTTTATGTCAATGAAAATATCGAAGCTACAAAAATTCAGAATACACATAAGGAGCCAGAAGAACTGTGGGTCACCCTGGAAACAGGAAATGGGACAGCCATATGAACTGGGGTTGTGTACAGGCCTCCAGACCAGAGGAAGGACATAGACATGTTACTGTTAGAAGATATACAAAACATGACAGCTAAAGGGGAGGTTCTGATAATGGGAGACTTCAACATTCCAGATACAGATTGATCAATACCAGCAGGAACATCTGCCAGAACTAGACACATGGTGGATTCCCTGCAGGGAGAGGGCCTCAAACAACTGGTACAACAACCCACAAGAGACAGGGCTATCCTAGATTTAGTACTGACTAACAGGGAAAGGCTCACAGATCTCCAGGTAGAAGGTCACCTGGGGGCCAGTGATCATCACATGGTATGGTTCAATTTGGCCACTAGAACAAAATCATTCCATTCCAAGGCAAAAATATGGGACTTCAAAGGAGCACACTTTGATAAGATGGCCAACAGAGTTAAGCTAGCCCTGGCAAAAAGAAATACAGATGAGGGGGTACAGGCAAAGTGGGTTAGCATTAAAGATGCAATACTTGAAGCAACAACCCATTGTGTTAGTGAGAAAAGGAAGTGCAAAAGAAGAAGGAAACCACTTTGGTTCTCAAATACAGTAGCAGAAATGGTCAGAGCCAAAAGGCTAGCCTTCAGGAAATATAAGGGAACACAGCGGGATGAAGATAGGGAGGCATACCAAACTTCTCTAAGGGAAGCAGAGAAGGTAGTAAGGCAGGCAAAGGCCCAAACAGAGGAAACACTAGCATGGACAGTAAACGAAGGTGACACTACTTCTATAGATACATTAGTGAAAGAAGACAGTCCAGAGGGGGTATTGCTAAGATCCAAGGGGATAAGGGGGCATGTGAGGAGGAGGACCATGTAAAAGCATCTATCCTAAATAGATACTTCTGCTTAATATTTACTGAAGAGAAGGTAGGGCAGGGCCCACAACTCTGCACCATGGACACAGGGGGAAGGGAGGTGTGCACTAGTCCCTTCACAAAAGAAAGAGTCCTACAAGAGCTCGCTAAGCTCAGGGTAGACAAGGCAACGGGACCTGATGGCATACATCCCAGGGTACTAAAGGAGCTAGGGATGGAACTAGCAGAGCCATTATCAGAACTGTTTAGTGAGTCTCTGAGCACAGGAGAGGACCCAGAAGACTGGAGAAGGGCTCATGTGATCCCGCTCCACAAGAGTGGTAGCAGGGAGGAGGCAGGAAACTACAGACCAGTCAGTCTTACCTCAGTAGTGGGCAAGATTATGGAGACACTCCTTAAGGAAAGGATAGTGCAACACCTGGAATCCATAGGAGCCCAGGATCCAAGATAGCATGGGTTTACAAAAGGAAGGTCCTGTCAAACTAATCTCATAGATTTCTTTGACTGGGTAACCAGAGTGGTGGACCACGGGGGAGCAGTTGATGTTCCCTACCTTGACTTCAGCAAAGCTTCCGATACTGTTCCACATAGAAGATTGATTAATAAGCTGGGTAGGCTTGGGGTGGGTCAGACATTGGTGAGCTGGGTGGCAAACTGGTTGACGGGCAGAAAACAAAGAGTGGTGGTAAACAATATACAGTCAGAAGAGATGCAAGTCACAAGTGGGGTACCTCAGGGATCAGTCCTGGGGCCAGTCCTCTTCAGTCTCTTCATCAGTGACATTGCAGATGGACTGGAGGGTAAGGTTTGTCTGTTTGCAGATGACACCAAGATCTGCAACAGAGTAGATGATCCAGATGGGGTGGGCAGAATGAGAAGAGATCTGGATAAACTAGCAAAATGGTCAGAAGAGTGGCAACTGGGGTTTAACGTAAAGAAGTGCAAAATCATGCAGATAGGAAAGAGAAACCCTGAAGCCACCTATAGACTGGGAGGGGAGTTGCTGGCAGTCACAAGGGAAGAAACAGAGTGGGTGTCATCATCACCGATGACCTGAAACCATCCAAGCAGACCTCTAAAGCATACTAGGTGCATACTGTGTGATCCTGAGCAAGTCACTTAACTTCCTTGTGCTTCCAGGTCGCATCTGGAAACAAGCTTCAGCTTAGTATGCTACTCCTGGTTAAACAATGTTCCTGCCCTTTCCCTAAAGCAGTAGGTAAGGCTAGAGGGATGTTGAGGTGTATTAGTAGGGGTATCACAAGTCGTAAGATGGAGATAATAATCCCTCTTTACAAGACACTGGTTAGGCCCCATCTGGAGTACTGCGTGCAGTACTGGAGGCCACACCTTCACAAGGACATTAACCAAATTGAGGCAGTCCAAAGAAGGGCAATCAAAATGGTGAAGGGACTGCATCAGAAAACATATGAGGACAGATTAACTGAACTCAATATGTATACCCTAGAGCAAAGGAGGGAGAGAGGTGATATGATTGAAACATTCAAACACCTTAAGGGCATTAACAAGGTGAAAGAGTCTAACATGTTTCAATATAAGAAAAATAGCAGGACAAGAGGACACAGCATGAGATTAGAGGGAGGCCGATTAAGGGGTAATGGGAGGAAGTTCTTTTTCACAGAAAGGGTGGTGGATGCATGGAATGGCCTACCTCAGGAAGTGGTGGATATGAATAAAGTGCAGGGCTTCAGACAGGCATAGGATAGGCATAAGGGAGCAATATGGATGAGAATGAATAGATAGGCCATTGGCAGAGCAAAGGCCTATGGCACATTCATAAGGTAGAAAAAGAAATGGGCAGACTGGATGGGCCTTGTGTTCGTTATCTGCCGTCAATGTCTATGTTTCTATTTATTTATTATTTTTTTTAAACAGCAGCTTGGATTGGTGTGTGTGGGGGCTCAAGCGAGCCGACTGCCAATCGTGTGCACATAGGGGAGGAGCTACGGTATTCACAAGACTGCGCTGCTCGCATTAGTGGCATTGACCAGGTGCCAGCAGAAACAGCTGCTGTATGTTGCAAGAGCAGGACATTACATCCTCCAGGAAGAATATCTCTGGACAGACAATGCTATCCTCCAGATCTCCTGTACCTCTTGGACTGGTTTCTCCACATTACATGCTTAACAGCAGCCTGGATTGGTGTGTGGGGGCACAAATAAGCTGACTGCCAATCATGTGCAAGTAGGGGAGGCGCTACAGTGTTCAACAGACCATGCCGCTAGCATTAGCGGCACCGATCAGGTGCCAGCAGAAACACCTGCTGTATGCTGCAAGAGCAGGACATTACATCCTCCAGGAAGAATATCTCTGGACAGACAGTGCTATCCTCCAGATCTCCTGTGCCTCTTGGACTTTTTTTTCCACATTGCACGCCTAACAGCAGCTTGGATTAGTGTATGGGGGCTTGAACGAGCTGACTGCCAATCGCGTGCAAGTAGGGGAGAAGCTACGGTGTTCAAAAGATCACACAGCTTGCACTAGCATAAGCGGTGCGCAAGCGTGAGTGTCGGAGTTAAAAACTGCTGAAGTCTGTTTGTAATTGCTCCATGAGCAGCCTGCACTGGTGAGTAAGGTTTCATTTCCTAAAATATTTGACTGGTTAAAGACCATAGGAATTGTTACTTTGGACACAGAGGCATTGCTGCTTTTGGAATAAATGGTAGCATAAATCTGGTTTGGAAAGGAAGTTACATATTAAGAGAGAGAGTAGAAAAAGCTTAAGTATGTTTTTTTTAATGAGATTGGGGTTTGGTTTCTATGTATTCATTGCTATGTTGAGTTTAATACTGGCTGTTAAATCCATTAAAGTACATTTGGAAGACACTTTTGTCTCGATAAATCTGTCACAAAACCAAGACAAGATTGATCAAATCATAAACCACACAGACAAATAAGAAGGAATTCATTTGCACTTATTAGAGGAATGGTAACCAAGAAAAAAATATTGGTATTAAAACCTCACTTGGAGCTACAAAAAGGTAATAATTACTGGACCCTATGCCTGTTACTGGGGGCATATAGAATTGAATCCAGGCCCAAATCCACCCTATTTAACTAAAATTATTTCAGATAATGCTAGAAGTCTGAAAAATACAATTGATTTAATGAGAATATGGGTAGAAAGTGAGACCCTGGATGTAGTAGCACTGAGACATGACTAACTCCAGGGGTCCATTCAAATGAAATTGAACTCCATGACTTCTATTTACATACAGAAGATAGAAAGGGAAAGCGGGGTTGGGAGGTAATTTTGTACATGAAATGGCATTTGGGTCCGACAAATATCCTCTTTTAAGGCAAAATGGGGGTATGGAGTGTATGTTGGTAAAATTAATAACGTTACATATAATTGTAGGATTAGTCTATTCGCCTCCTAAAGTAATATTACTGCAGTATACCATGGTGTCCAATCTAGTACTATTGGGAGCTTTTAATTCTGCTTGGAATAAACCAAGAGGAGTGGCATTACAGAGAAGTCTGAACCCCTTGGGATTGAAACAAATAATATCGACTCCTACAAGGAAAACAGATCTATGCAGTGGTGGAAATATTTTAGATCTTATATTTATAACTGATAAAATTAAAGTTATCTCTGTACAAGTGAAAAACCCATCACTGGGGGATCATTGTTCCATCTCATGTATTCTTGAATTAAATTCATACAGATTAGGAGATAAAAAAAGCAGAAGGATTACAACAAATTGAAAAAAGATGTTTCAAAAACTATAGTAAAGAGAAATTTAACAATATATTAAGAAAAATAAAATGGGAAAAACTTTTTTTAATTCCAGATTTGGATTTAGCAGTATATGAAGTCACTGAAGTTTTTTTGGAAGCATGTGATGAAGTAGCTCCTCTACAGATCTCTGCTCCAAGAAAAATTATAAAAGGATATTAGAATAAAAACTTGGATTTGTAAAAATGCAAATAAAACTTTAGATCCAAAAAATTAGGATCCGTACAAGGAGGCCCAAAATAAATTAAAGATTAAGATCAGGAAATCAAAAAATTCATGGTATACAAAAAAGTGGAAGAAAGCGGAGATCCACAAAATTACTGGTCACTATTAAAATGATTAGAGAAACCAGTGGACAGTAAAGTCCCTATTCAGATAGGAGAAAATGGAATACTTTTGTCACTAAAAGAATCAGCAGACAGATTAAATAAATACTTTAACTCTCTTCTGAATATTGATTTTCCAAAAAACAATCAAGGAGAGGGAATAAATCAACAACAAAAGGAGAATAAAAGCAAACGGAAATTTAGATTTAAGTATATTTCCTATAAGGAAGTCAAAAGGGAATTAAGAAAATTGAAAACACATAAAGCATTTGGATTAGATAGGATAGAAAATAGATGTTTGAAAGATTCAGCAGATGCTACTGCACCAGTTCTAACAAGAATATTTAATTGGAGCTTTTTTGAAAGAACTTTCCCCAAATCTTGGAAAAAAGCCAAGAACATTCCAATCTATAAAGGGGGTACAATTTCAGAATCTACAGATTACAGACCAATTGCCTTGTTGTCCACAATGTTGAAGGTGATGGAGAGGCTGGTGCAGGGGCAGTTGAGCGAGTTCCTAGAGAAGGGCTTGCTGCTGATCTACTACCAGTCTGGTTTCCTTAAGGGCCACTCCACAAACACCGCACTCACTGACCTGGTAGATAACATAGCTACTCAAATGAATGAGGGAGAGTTGGTGGGTGCGGTGTTCATGGACCTCTCCAATGCCTTCAACACTGTGGACCACAATATACAATTGAATAGATTAAAAAATATTGGCCTTGACGAAGAGACACTACCCTGGTTTCAGTCCTATTTATTTCATTGGACTCAGCAAGTGCAATTAGGAAACTTTTTATCAAACTCTGCTGAGGAACAAAGAGGAGTCCCACAGGGCTCAGTATTAGGGCCAGTACTGTTCTTAATATATATAAATGATTTAGCTGAAACAGCAGAATATACCAAAGTGAGGTTATGGGTTAAGGCTCTGAGCTGCAGATCTGGAGACCTGGGTTTGAATCCCATAGCCACCTAGGTGCATACTGTATGATTCTGAGCAAGTCACTTAACTTCCTTGTGCTCCCAGGTCGCATCTGGAAACAAGCTTTGGCTTAGTGTGCTACTCCTGGTTAAACAATGTTCCCTTTCCCCTTTCCCTTTCCCATTACCAGAAATGGAATATAAATTACAAAGTGGTTTTACAAAAATGGAAAAGTGGTTATAAAACTCTAATTTAGTGCTGAATAGCAAGAAAACAAAAACAATGACCTTTAAATCATGTAGGGAGAAGAAAGAAAGTAAACAGACTAATGTACAAATAAGAACTTTAAAGGATGAAATATTGGGATAAGAAACCTGTTATAAGTATCTTGAGTGTGGATAGATGAAGGACTTAAATTCGATTTTCATGTAGATGAACTGGCAAGGAAAACAAATAAAAATAATTGGTGCTTTTAGAAGGTCAGGATATTGCTTAGACCAAAAAATAAGATTACGTTTGGTAAATCAATTAATTATCCCATGTTTGGACTAAGGGAGCCATATTTATGGCATGACATCAAAAACAAACTTTAAAAAAAACTGGATACTGTTTATAATAACCTTACCAGGTTCATTTTAATGTGTGATTGTTATAAACATCACTGTGAAATGCTAAATTTGTTAAATTGGTTATTATTAGACCAGAAGAGGAATTTGAAGTGGTTGGGTCAGATCCATTCAGTGACACAGGGGGGAAACCCCAATATCTGTTATACAAACTGAAAATAAAAGAATTAAACTATAACTTCAGAGGGTTAAAAAGTAAGTATGTTCAAATGAAAATTAAAAATAGGTATGGTAATATGACTTTTGCTGTAAAAGTTATACAACTTAGAACCTATAGACCATAAAGAAAAGCAGCTTCAAAGTACTAAACTGTTTATAAAATCATTGAAGCAGACGTTAGATCCTAGTTCTAGATGTTAATAGAAATTACTGAAACAGTACCCCAGTAATAATAAATTGGGTTAATCTGGTAAACTTGAATAAGTGCATCTCTGCCTGGAAACTACCCGAACCACCTTACATCTCATAAATCTCATTTAATTTTGTGTCTCTGTTTGAAAACTACCCGAATCACTTTACGCTTTCAGTATCTCATTTCATTGTGTGCAATATGTTAAATACAGACTCGGAAAATTATATTTGTAGAATATTTTAATGATAAAAGTACTTATTAGTATGAATTAAGGATACTATGTAAAGAGATATCCTGTTTTAACATGTGTTGTATGTAAATGTCTAGAAAATGTGTTTCCTTATATTTAAGATAACGTTTTAAAATGTTTTGTATGTAAATGTCTAGAAAATGTATATTCTTGTATTTAAGATAACATGACAAAACAGGACCATCTTGAAAATGTTTTTTTTTTGACCCAATGATGTGAAACTTAAGATCTTTTTCCTGCATAAAAATAAACATTTTGCTACTACTACTACATTTGATGACTGTATTTATGTAACCTCTGTATCTTGAAGTTGTTTTCATGTATTACTATGACATGGAACCTCTGTAAAAGAGCCTTTGGCTCACAGGTACTTTCCTAGATAATAAATGAATTATTAAAATGTGCACTTTTATATTCCAAAGGTGACTGAGTAATAGTGGATCATATTAAGGTGGTAAAACAAGAGCTACAGGCGGTCATGGAAGAACAAGTACAACAGACCCTCCATTTCCTCAAACAATCCTATTATGATCCAGGGGTATTTGACTACTGGCTCACTGGTTGACAGCCCGTAAATGAGGAGCATACGTCCTTAGTCTCCTTGATTCAGTCACCAGTTATTCCACATGAGTCTAAGAGAATTTGTTCTGTTTCTCAGGATTATTATCAAGACCTTTATATTGAATCCTTCCCTCAGACTTTGAAGCTATCTCTACTCCAACACCCTAATAGACTGGATACTGTCAAATCGCCCTGACAGAATTACTAAGGTGTCTGGACTCCATAAGTGACCACTCGCCTGTGATCTGCTCATGGGCTAATAAAATCACTAAGCCAGCCCCCCACCGAAAATTATATTCACTAGGGTTCTAAAGCAGGGACACCTACACCTGCTAAAATCTCATTTAAGCACACTTGATTGGTCTAAAATTGACACTCTTAAGGACGTAAACAAAGCACTGGAACTGTTCATTAGACTCTTCACTACAGCCTGTGACATCTATGCACCACTGGTAAAGAAGAAAGTCAAAGGCATATCGAACCCCTGGATAAACTCTGAACTCTTAGCACAGCTCAAACTAAGGGACCACCTCTGGCATTGTGCTCAAGCCACAGGAGCAAAGAAGGACATTCAACAATACAAAGCAGCAAGAAATAACTGTATCCAGTCTATCCAGAATGCCAAATGCAAACACTTTAGAGAGGCACTTTCCAACTCCTGGGATGATGGGAAAAAATTCTGGAATAACCTGAAGGACCTTACAGGGAAGGAAGCTAAGACACCACCAACTATGCTTAACATTGATGGTACACCTACGTTTGACCTAAATATGATCTCTAACACATTCAACAACGTGTTTTCTAACCTGAGCAGCGTCCTACCACCTGATTTTTTCAATGACCCCACCTCCAACTCCACCTCAATAATGTCATCCCAAGCACAACCTGCCCCACAGTTCTTCTTCCAAGAGGTTCCTATGCACCTAGCCAGAACCTATATACGCGCAAGGCCATCAACAAAACTGATTACAGTGGTGACTCCCTTGATCTGAAGCTGCTTGCATTAGTTCTAGATGAGCTCCTTGAACCCCTGACAAAGATCTTTAACCTTTCCCTAAGATTGGGTCAATTCCCATCACTCTGGAAACAGGTAGCTATCACACCAGTGTACAAAAATGGAGACAAGACGCTACACATCAACTACAGGCCCATCTCCATCCTCCCGCCCTTATCAAAAGCTGTGGAACAAATAGCCTCTGATCAACTTGTGGAGTTCCCTGGATATCCATGTTGCCCAGAACAACATGGATTCCAGAAAGGGCATAGTACCACCACGGCACTGTTGGAGTTCATCAGTTTCCTCCATGACACCATCAACCAAGGCATGTGTGGTGGAGTGGTATTCATTGATCTAATGAAGGTCTTTGACACCATTAACCACCTGCTACTTCTTGATCAACTGTCCACCCTTGGCCTCTCCAAACATGCAGTGAGCTGGTTTGCTAGTTACCTTGGGGACAGGGCCCAACGTGTTAGGATTGCTGGAGTCACCTCAGATGAAAGACCAGTCCTCTCAGGTGTCCCCTATGGGTCAATATTGGGACCATTACTCTTTTTCTCTCTTTCTTAATGGTCTCCCTAGCGTCTGCCAACAGAGAATATTACTTTATGTGGATGATGCAGTACTATTTTCAAGGAACCAAGATACTAGCCTTCTAGAGAGTCACCTTCAAAGCAACTTCAAGTGTGTTGAAGATTGGTTTTGCTCACGTAAACTTGTTCTGAACTTTAGCAAAACTAAGGTTATGACATTCTACAACCCACGGAGCAAGTACAAACCTCTGCTCCTCAACATCAAGAACCGGCCTCACTTGAGCAAGTTCCTGAGTTTAAATACCTTGGCATCACCCTGAACAGGTCACTTTCGTACTCACATCATATAGGTAATGTAGCAAAAGCTGCCAATATACGGATTGGCCCACTCCACAAGCACAAGCATTACCTGACCCCCGAAGCCCTCAGGCTGGCTATCTATAGCTCTGTCACCTCCATTATTTACTACGGTCTTGCCATTTTTGGCTCTGCCTCCCCAACTGCTCTCCAAAGGATATCTGTGACACTCAACAAAGCCTGTAGGCTCCTAATGGGTGCCTCCCACCTAACACACTTGTGACCTATATGCCCAGGCTGGATGGCTACCACTTCTGAACAGAATTCAGTACCAGACCTGTCTACTTGCCAAAAATATTCTCCTTGGGCACATGCCGCCTGGAATTGCAAAACTCCTTACCACCCAGAGCAGCACCTAATCTACATGGAGAGCTCTTCAACAGACGTTCCAGGTCCACAGATGCCGGACCACTATGGGGCAGAGATCATTCTCGCACAGGGCACCTCATTGGTACAATACCCTAAACAAAGAAGCACTTACGGCTGTGACTCTTGGTCCCTTTAAAATGGAACTTCCATGCTTCATTGCCTCAACCATGCAGTGTGACTGCCTCTCCTAAACAATGGTCTTCACCTCATACCAATGACAATGGTGTTCTGGATTCCTGCCTCCTTGTCCTTTTGTCACCCCCCCACACTCATCTCTTCACCAACCCCTTCCCTCTCAGCTGACACTAGGCCTGAGCCACCATCACCAATCTCATGCCACCCGCCTCTACTATCTGACAATGGCCTTTGCCTGCTCACTCCTCTCTGCCTCCCTCCACTCCATATGCAGTTCACCTTCAAAACTTACTCATGCTGGCTATTGCTGAATCTCTCTGCAAACCACTGTATATACCATGCTTAGTCAACCTTGAATGTAATACATGTATCTATTGTTTCCTTTGTATTGTCGTTACCCTACATCCTTTGACGTGGAACCTTTGTAAATGAGCAGTCCCTGCTCAAAGGTACTTGTAATCCTAGAGTTTAATAAATAAAATAAAAAAACATTCCTTTCTCAGTTTTCTCTACCCACTCTTATGGGCACTCAAAAGGCTGCTTTAGATGCCTCTCTTCAGTTGGACCAACTGGAAATGGCACTGGCTGAGGCAAACACTCAGAAATACCCAGGACAAGATGGCTACCCAGTCAAATGGTACAGATACTTTCATGAACAGCTTTTTCCTCACCTGCATCAAGTTTTTCTAGCTACCACTGTGAGTGAGGCTCCCCCTCCCTTGTGGAGCCTTACAACTCTGTCTGTCATTCCAAAGCCAGGAAAGGATTTCAAGTGTCCTTGTTCCTATCTCCTGATATCCATATTGAATGTTGATTATACATTGTCAATGGCCATTGGAGCGCTTAGGTTGGAAAGGATACGGCATACTACATACTAATTGCCAGCAGATTAGGCCTTACAGGCTATCAAGTCTGCTCGAACCTCAGATCCCTAGTTGGGTGCCGAGGTCCTTCCCCCCCTTGTGTTCCAGAAACCCCTATCATCCATCCCCACCCCCCTGGGCCAGGCCATCATCTGATACACCTACTTTCTGTGTCTGTCCCACCCTCTCTTGAAGCCCTCCACTGTGGATCTCTGAACCAGTTCACCAGGCAGCGCATTCCAAGGGTCCACCATCCTCTCAGTGAAAAAACTCCTCCTCTTTCCCCCCTCACCCTTCCACCTTTCAACTTCAAACCATGCCCTCTGGTGATACCTCCCAGCTTTAGTCTAAAGATCCCCTCCGTGTTTACCCTATTTATTCCCTTGAGGTACTTGAAGACCTTAATCATGTCCCCCTGTCTCTTCTCTCCTCCAATGAAAACAGGCAGAGCTCCTCAAGTCTATCCTCATACGTCAAATCCCCTAGTCCTCATATCATCTTAGTTGCCCTCCTCTGTACCCTCTCCAGGAGCTGTATGTCCCTCTTCAAATGTGGTCTCCAGTACTGTACACAGTACTTAAGGTGTGGTCTAACCAGTCCATTGTACAGCGGCAGAATCACTAGTCTGCTCCTAGAGGTGATCCCCCTTACGATGCATCCCAACATCCTGTTTGCCTTGCTAGCTGCTCTCCTGCACTGCTCAGAGTTATTTATACATGCATTCACCATGACCCCTAGGTCTTTTTCCCCTGTTGAGGCCTCCAGCACCTCCCCTCCCAGAGTGTACCTGTGTTTAGGGTTTCCCTCCCATGATGTAACACCTTGCAGTTGGTGATATTGAAATTTAATTTCCATTTGTGAGCACAGATTTCCAGGGTGTTCAGGTCCCCTTGCAGGGCCAACCTCCCCTCTTCCCCCTCAACTACTGCTCCCATCTTGGAGTCGTCAGCGAAGAGACTCATTTCACACCCTATACCCTCCCTGATGTCCGATATGTATGTATTAAACAAGATTGGACCCAGGACCGAGCCCTGCGGTATCCCATTACCAACCTCTCTAGGGTTCAAGAGCTCCCCACCGACCACTACTCTCTGAGTGCATCCAGCTAGCCAGTTTTCAATCCATCTGATCATCAAAGGGCCTACTCTCAACCCGTCAGTTTCTCCACCAGATCATTGTGGGGGACAGAGTCAAACGCCTTGCTGAAGTCCAAGAATAATACATCTCCAGGCTTTCCCCTGTCCAGTTCTGAAGTTACCCATTCGTAGAACTCCACAAGATTGGTTTGACATGATCTACCTGGCACAAACCCATGTTGCTGACTATCCAGACCTCCCACCTCCTCCAAGTACACCCCCAATCATTCCTTTAGTATACTATCCATTAATTTTCCCACCACCGAGGTCAAACTGATGGGTCTATAGTTACCTGGTACTTCCCTCGAACCCCCTTTATGGATTGGCACCACATGTGCCTCTCGCCAATCCCTAGGTACCCGTCCTGTCTCAAGCGACCTGTTGAAGAGCTCCGCCAGGGGTGCAGCCAGTATGTCCACCAATTCCCATAGTACTCTTGGATGGATACCATCTGACCCAGGAGATTTATCTTTCTTTAGGGCCTTAAGGGCTAACCACACCTTTTCAGTGGAGATAGCATCATCCATCCCCTTCATCTTACTGGCCTTTTTATCCTTATCCTGATGTGACACCCCTGGGGTACCTCTCCCTCCGTCTTGCTCCATTTCTGTTGTTCCCCTGATCCCACTCACTACCACTTCTATCCCCATTGTGCCTTGCTTTGTAGATATCCCATCCCCCTCCCTAGTGAACACAGAGGTGAAGTACTCATTTAATACCTCTGCCTGGTCCCTCGCCTCTTCCACCCACCCTCCTTCTGATCTCAATCTGCCGAGATGGCCCTTAGTTTTTCTCCACTCCCCAATGTACCGGAAGAACCCCTTTTCCCCCTCCCCATATCCTCTGTGCCAGCTGCTGCTCTTTACTGGACTTTGCCCCCTGCACCATCCAGGTGACTTTTCTAGATACAAGATAGTACATTTCCTTTTCCCTATCCCCTCTTGTTGTTTTATATTTTTTGTAGGCAGCCTTCTTTTCTCTGACCGCTACCTGAACCTCACTGGACCACCAGCATGGTTTATGTGACCTTGCTCCTTAACATTTCACCTTAGTGCAGGTCCTGACTGCCTCATGAAGTCCCCGTTTTATGACTTCCCATCTTTTTTCCACATTTGTCATTGATGTAATCCCCTTCAAGTGATCCTTGAGAATAGTTCCCATGCCCACAAAGTCTGCCCTGGAAGTCCACTGCCAGTGTCCTAGATCTCTCCCCTCCCCCATGCTTATTTGAAACCAGACAGTATTGTGGTCGCTCCAAGTCAGGGGATCCTCTACAACCAAGTCCCTTACCAGATCCCCATCCGCCAGAACAATGTCCAGGACATACCCTTCCCTTGTGGGTTCCATCACGTTCTGTGTTAAAAACACATCCTGGAAGCCATCCAGCAGCCTCTGCTCCTTGGCCACCTTAGAGGACATGGTTCCCCAGTTTGTACCTGGCATATTAAGGTCCCCCATCAACACCACTCCCTCCCCTTTTGGTCCACACTTGGCAATGAGGTTGTCCAGCAAACCATCCTCAGAATACATCGCCATCCTGGGGCCTATACTACACCCAGCTTGACCTTACCTCCTTCCGGGTTGTGAGGGGTGACCCATAAGGCCTCCACATTTCCATCTGCCTCTTCTACCTAGCAATTTCTATTGTCATCTCTAATGAACACAGCCACTCCACCTCCTCTGCCCTCCTTTCTATCCTTCCTAAGCATAGTGTATCCCCGCACGTTTAGGTCCCAGTCATGTTTTTTTGGCTATGTTTCCGTGACCTACCCACATCCCCCGAACAGCATGGCCTGGAACTCTGGCAACTTGTTTCCCAAGCTCCTGGCATTTACTACCACTCAATCCCTCCCTTTTATCCCTGATCCCCTTTGTTGAACCCCACCCAGGTTCCTTATACTTCCATCCTCCCTCTGCTCCTCCTGAAAACTCCTCCCCAGTCTGTCCCCGGTTTGAAGGCTACTCCCTCATCTGGAGGAGGGCTTCTGGTCAGCCTCCCTTATCCCTCCCCTCACAAGCTTAAACCCCATCTTTCTTGAATGTAGTCAGCCACTCCCTGTTTAAGGACTTCCTCTCTAACGAGGCAAGATGAAGCCTGTCCTTGGCATACAGTCCCTTATCCTCCCAAACTCCTTTCCAGTTCTCTAACACCCCCGACCCACTCTCTTCACCCCACTTCCTGAGCCAGTCATTAACCTCTATGATCTTCATTTTTTTCACCACTAAGGCCTTTGGTACTGGCAATATCTCCGAAAGGAAATGTTGCATCCATTCTCCCGACAGAGTCTGGCAAGTTCTTGGAACCTTGCTTGGATTTCCAAAATGCTATTTCCCTCTAGATCGTTAGTTCCCAAATGCACCAGGAAATAAGGTTTCCCTCCACAATCCCTAACCAGTTCGTACACCATGAACTTTGCTCTGTGCACTGTCAGCCCAGAGATACTACCTTCACCTGGCTATGGCATCCACCCCCCCGTTCCTTCCACTGGATACCTTTAATCATCAAGTCTCCCAATAACAGAACCTTAACACCGCCATCATCCTTATGGTTACCTCCACTGTGTGCTCTCAACCCCCCATCCCCCCCTTTATTCATGATCTCAATTCCATAGGAGTCTTCCCGCCTTATTAGAGACCCCCTTGTCACCCTCCCCTTTCTGCCTCCCTTGTTATTTGCCCACTTAACTCAGATCCCCGAATAGGTGTCCCTTTAACCCTCTCTTATCTGAACCATTTATCCTGGCCCTGATGGTTTCCCTTCCCCACACAGTCATCCCCCCCTTGTAATAGTACCCCTACCTCCAGAGGCCTCTGTTGGTCCCCTTTACCTAGGGCCCCATCCTTGTTACAGCCCCCCCCTGCTGCAGGGGCGCCCCTCCCCCACCTCCTTGTCTCCCAGTGTCTCTCCAGTCATGCTCTACTCCCTCATATCTGCAATATGTTGCATCTCCCCCATCTACTTAACATTTATGTTTCTCCTTCTCCCTCTGGGACTATTTCTATCCTTTCCATTGCTGGTCTGTGATGTCCTATGGGCATCCAACTCCCTCCCCCTGGCCTCTGTATCAGTTTCCTCATTTCCACCAACCCCTTCCTCCCCCTCTAGGTTGCTTAGTAGTTCAAATTTATTGTAACATTCTATGCCAGCCTCCATCAAGTAACCTGAGTTTCCCCCGACTGCCCCTCTAAACTGCCCCTCTTCCTGCCCTCTTGCCCTGTTCTCCTTAGGAGCTTCCTTCCCACAGTCTGCTCTTTTAGGCTTCCCCACAACAACCCCTCCCTTCTCACTGTCTGCTCTTCTAGGCTTCTCTACAACAGCCCCTCCTGACTCTTCCCCCTCCACACTCTTTATATTTGGAATGTTTACCCTGTACGTTTTCCCCTTAGTGTCAACATCCCTATCTAAGGGTCCTCTGTCCCTAATATCCCCCCTCCTGCTTGCTGTAACATAACGTCCTGTAATTTCTGAGCATTGCACCAGCCTCCCCTCAGCCCCACCCTTTTGCCACCCACATCCACACATCTTATCCTTGGACACTTCCAAATCCCCAGCTTACTCCTTAACCAATTTACTTCACTCCTGATACGAGATAGCTGTCTACAGAGTGGGCAACCTCCCTCTCTCCGGGCCCAATTGAGAATTATTGCCATCCCACAGCCTGTGCAGCCTACAACCCTTCCAAAGTTGCCTGCCATGGTGGAATGTGGCCACCCTGTTTTTCCCTCTCTGTTCATAATGGTACACACCCCTTTTCTCAGTCCCTTCCCCCTTGAATACAGTCTCTCTCTCTATACTGACTGCAGTTGTTTACAAACCCAATTTCAACCCCACCAATAAAGTTCCCAAGTCTCACAAATACATACAGTCCAGTGTGTGTCCAGTCCTGCTAACAGTGTGTGTGTATGCAGACATCAGGTACCATATGATGTCACACGCCCACCAGTTCCTGTTGCTTCAAATTTCAGTCACAAACAGAAATGCACAGCCCTTCAATCCCCACCCCCCTCAGTGGCTTTTCAGTATTTAAGAAAGCCTACAAAACAGGGTGGGTGGCAGGGCTCTACCAAACAAGTGTTCCCACACCCAGCACACAAGCCCCAATAGTTACAATATCACAGCCCAAACAACAGTTCTAACTCAAAGTAGTAACTTTTAACACACAGAACTAATTTCAAGTACAAAACTATTCAAATATTTCAGTTAAAATAGAAGATAAAACCAAACCTCTTTCCTGAACAACCTCCTACTTCTGGCCTTCATCCATCCAGACCAGGTCAGGTTTATTCAATACCAACAAACTTTAGACAATATCTGGAGAACTCTTATTCTGATGGAATATGTGTCCTAAAGATCCATCCCAACAGATTTCTTTAGTCTAGATGCCAAGAAAGCGTCTGACAGGGTGTTCTGCGGATTTCTCTGGGGCACCCTGTTAGCCTTTGGTTTCCTGGATACAGTCCTTTCCCGGCTACAGAACATATATCTTACTCTTCAGGCTTATGTTAGCGTCAGTGGTTCCTATGTCTCTCCAATACACCACATGGCTCCAGCGGGGCACTTGGCAGGGGTGCCCACTGTTGCTGCTTTTACTTGCCTTCTATATTGAGCTGCTGACAGTGGCACTTCGGTGTCATCTGTGAGTGGGGGGGAATCCCTTGGGGGCAAGGAATACAAGTTAGCTTTACAGTATATGCTAATGATATTCTTTTATCCTTGCTTAACCCTGCAGCATTTATTCCAGATGTCTGGTTAGTATTGGACCAATATAGAGTATTCGCCATTTTTTTTCTTTAAACATCAGTAAAATAGAAATTCTTCTTTTACATTTCCCTCCATCTTCCTCCCGTAAACGGTTTTACCTGCTGCAATGGAGGGGAACTAAATTTAAACATTTAGGCATTAAGATACTGAAAGATTTCGGGAACTTAGAATGACTTAATTATGAACCTTTGCCCATAGCACTAATTAAAGATGTTTCTCTTTGAAAACTCTTACTCCTATCCTTTTACTCTATGACAGAAAACATATGCATGAATGTTCTTCCTTGTATCTTACATTTCTTGCAAACCCTTCTTCTTTTTCCTTCCCTTTGTTACTTTCATCCTGGGATGAATTAGTTTCTTGTTTCGTATTGTGGTGGGTGCAACCCTGGGATACACTACTCAGTGTTACAGTTACCAACCCAACAAGATTGGGTCAATCTACCTTCTACCCCAGATCAGACTCCTGGACCAGCCAGCCGTGTGCCCCATTGGCATGGCTCAGGGCCCCCCAATGCCACCACCAGCCATGGCAAATCCCTCACAGAAGCCATATCAGACTCCTGGACCGGCCAGCCGTGTGCCCCGTTGGCACAGCTCGGGGCCCCCTGATGCCACCACCAGCCACCGCAAACCCCTCACAGAAGCCGGATCGGATTCCTGGACTGGCCAGCCATGTGCCCCATTGGCACAGCTCGGG
The DNA here is from genome assembly GCA_016271365.2 of Neoceratodus forsteri. NCBI lineage: Eukaryota > Metazoa > Chordata > Ceratodontiformes > Ceratodontidae > Neoceratodus > Neoceratodus forsteri. The sequence continues at coordinate 334,794,573 of CM057449.1, forward strand.
GCCCCCCGGCGCCACCACCAGCCACTGCAAACCCCTCACAGAAGCTGGATCGGACTCCTGGACTGGCCAGCCGTGTGCCCCATTGGCACGGCTCGGGGCCCCCCAACGCCACCACCAGCCACCGCAAACCCCTCACAGAAGCCAGGTAAGGACTTCCACTGGGCCAGAGAAGCAGGGATTGGCTGCTATTGGCTGACTGCGCTCTGAGACACTCGCCCATTGGCCACCGGTTCCATCAACTGTATTCCCATTGGTGCTACTGAGAGTGTGCTGTGCTGGGATCGGCGCCCATTCACTTGCACTGCTCTCGGCCGAATTTTTCACTCAGACACTTTTGTCACTGCCTTAAAACCTATACCTGATATACTGCATATACCTGATATACTGAAAGAAATTTCTCCAACCTGCTGCTGGAAACAAATTGCTTTCAACACGTTGCCGTATTTCTATTATACTACACTAGCTTGCACAAGTTTTTTCCCATATTGTTTTTAAAATTCTGATTTAATTTGCATTTTACTATCATTTTGCATGTGTTCCTGATTGCTGTACTGCCTAGACTACTGTTCCTAGTTGGCAAAAATTGCAAGAGGATAGTGACTGTTGTATTTTTATGCTGCTCTATTTCTGCTATCTTACACTGTGCTCTGGCTCCTGTTAGCCCAATCTGACTGCTTTCCTATGATTTTTCCTCAGTGTGTGGCCAGCCTGCACAAACTTGTTTCATTTCTGCTCCCTAATCTTTGTGATTTTCTCCCTGCATTAACTCTCCAACTTGGACTCTCACACGAGGTCCAGCCCCTCCACCTAAACTTTAGCCCTAATCTTTCTGATTTTCTCCCTGCATTAACTCTCTGACTCGGACGCTCACATGAGGTCCAGCCTCTCCACCTAAAACTGTAGCCCAGTGCTGCGATCACGGCCTGCTCCGCTGCCTACTTTCAGAAGTGCACTGTTTCTCTCCTCCCCAAAGGGATTTGTCAGTGTGCCACTGCTCTCTCCCCCACCTTTTCCCAGCCTGTCTAGCTCTGTCTACTAAATCCTATTTCTCTAACACCACCATCTCTCTTCACTGGTACCTTCTTTTTCTCCAAAGCCTCTCTACTGATTCCTGAGCTGCACAAACCGACCCGCCCAGTCGGCGCCAGTTGCCATTTCACCTACTTAACTTGATCGTTTCTCTAGCGGCTACCCCAACCCCCTGCTACCTCTAAAGACCAATCTTTTGTTATTTAATTTTTTATTTCCTCTGTTGCTTGTCTCTCTAACTCCCGCCTGTACTATACATCCTGCCTCACCTGCTTGCCCTGTCCCCCTGCCCCCCTGACCGAGCGAATCCCTGTTATTAGCATCACCACTCTATTGTCTGCTTTAACTTCTGTTTCTGTTATATACTGCATACTTACCTCTGCCTCTCTCCTTCTACCCCAGATTGGACGCCTGGACCGGCCAGCCGTGTGCCCCATTGGCATGGCTCGGGGCCCCCCGACGCCACCACCAGCCGCTGCAAACCCCTCACAGAAGCCGGGTAAGGACTTTCACTGGGCCGGGGAAGCAGGGATTGGCTGCTATTGGCTGACTGTGCTCTCAGACCCTCGCCCATTGGCCACCGGTTCCAGCTACTGTATTCCCATTGGTGCTACTGAGAGTGTGCTGTGCTGGGCTCGGTACCCATTCACTTGCACTGCTCTCGGCCGAAATTTTACGCCCAGCCCCCCCTCCGACCTTTATTAAATAGGCTCTTCACTCCGCCCCTGCACAAAGGACCCACCCCTAACCTTCCTTCCATCCTGTCCCACAGTTTATACTCTCCCCCTCCTCCTAGGCTCTGCTTGACTCCTTTCTCTGCAGTTCTAAGCATGTCCTTTCATTACCCAATAATTTCCTATGTTTACATCCTACTTTCTTTTCTTTTTTGTTTCTTCCCACCCATTTTTTACCTGACACTCCGTTAGAATACAGCATTCCTTTCTCTGTAGCTCTAAGTATACCCTTTCAAAACCCTAAATTTCTTAAATTACTTCCTACTTCGTTTTTTTCTTTGTTCTTCCCACCCCTTTGCCTGACACTTCTGTAGAACACAGCACAGTGCTGTTCTCATCATCAATGCCTTTTCTTAGAATCCAGCTCTTGTCTTTCCTGGCCCTCTCCCTCTTTTTTCCACTATGCCAACTTCCTTTCTCCTCCTACCACTCACAACCTCCCACCGTAACCATCATAACTTGCTGTCTGCAACATGGAACCATGGCAAATCCTCCTCACCCTTACCTGAGGCACCCCCTTACTAAGGATTGGGTGCAAATTGCTGCTCATCCTCCCGGAAAGATGACAAATCAACATCTGTCACTAGTCATCACCCTCTGCTGGGTCCCTAGATGACTACACCGTTCCCTAACCAATAAGAAACAGAGGCAAATCATAACATACTATGAGCTTTGGGAGATATCCCTAAAACTCCTGCTCCTCCTCCTTCTAATGTCAGGTGGGGTCCACCCAAACCCTGGCCCTGTCTCAAACAGGTTAACAAAGCTAGCAAAAGCAGATAGGGGTCTCTCCATTGCTACCCTAAATATCTGCAGCCTCCTTTCTAAGCTGGCATCCCTTCAAGTCTTCATTGGTTAAAATAATCCTGACATACTAGCCGTTGTTGAGACCTGGCTGTCTCCAAGCACTCCGGATCATACTGTCTCACTTCCAGGCTATAACCTCTTCAGACTTGACCAGTCAAATAAAAGGGGGTTGTGCTATCTACACTAAGGACAACATCTCTAGTCACCTTGTCAGTTTCTCCTACACAAACACCCTAGTGCAACTTCTCCCTGTCAAGCTACTTCTTGGTGCCCAAAATAAAGTGCTTACAGTGGCTGCAGTCTATATCCCTCCTAAAGATCCTCGATCCGGTCTCCAGACAGTTCATGAATTTATAAGATTGCAACCTCCAGATACCGAGCTCCTCCTCCTCCTTGGTAATTTCAATATAAATTGGCTAGCCTCTGATATCAGATCCAGCAAGGATGCTATCCTAGCAGCCAACCTAACGCAGATGGTCAACTCCCCAACTAGAAAAAACTACAAGACTGGAACTTGCACTCTCATTGACTGGATACTCACTAGACACCCGGACCGGATAAAAAAACACTACTGTCCTCTCTGACTCTCTCAGTGACCACTCCCCTGTGATCTGTACCTGGTCAAATAAATTCCTTAAACCTCCCCCAAAATCATCTCAAGTAGAATGCTACCACATGAAAATCTCACTAAACTCAAGACCTGTCTCCTGCAACAAGACTGGTCACCAATCTTCAATACATTAGATGTCGATGCTACCCTAGAATATTTTATCACAACTTTCAACACTGCCTGTGACATTTACGCTCCATTAAAAAAGCGTAAAATCAAAACTCTCTCTAATCCTTGGCTCACAGCCAAACTACTGGCTCAACTCAAAGTTCGTGACCATCTCTGGGCCATAGCCAGAGCCACAGGCTCTTTGAAGGGCATACAGAAGTACAAACAGGCACGAAACCTATGCACTTCACAAATCAGGCAAATGAAGAGCTCCTACTTCAAAAAAGCCCTTGCAACCACCTGGGGTGATGGGAGATCCTTCTGGGACAACATCTGAAATATTACGGGTAAGCAGTCAAAATCCTCTCCCACTATTATGAATGTTGATGGCTCCACTACCCTTGACCCAAAGGTTATGGCAGATGCCCTAAATAAAACCATCACAGACCTCAGTGGGGTCCTCCCATCAGATTTTTTCTTGGACTTGCCCTTGCCAAATCTCGTATCCCAAATCACCTCAACTGACCAACCGCTATTTCACTTCAAAACAGTCAAAGCACATGAAGCCTACAAATATATAAAAAAGGCCTGCTCTAAATCCAGAACAAGCAGTGATACTATTGATCTAAAAATTCTGTCTCTCACCCTGGAAGAAGTGATCCACCCTCTCACCAAAATTTTCAATCTTTCCCTCTGCCAAAGTTAATTTCCCAGCAAATGGAAATCTGCTATGGTTACACCAGTGCTCACAGGGGGTGACAAATCCATACCAGGGAACTCTCGACCTACAGTATATCTATACTTCCACCCCTCTCCAAAGCACTTAAACGCATTGTGGCTGACCAACTCTCAGACTACCTGCAAAAGTATAATTTACGCTGTATGCAGCTACACGGATTTAGGAAAGGGCACAGTACGTCGACGGCCCTACTAGATTTCTCATGAGAAGTTCACACTGCTATGGACAAAGGATACCAAACCGGAGCTGTTTTCATTGACCTCACAAAAGCATTTGATACTGTTCACCATGGTTTACTAATCTCACTACTGCTCAGGCTTGGGCTCAGCTGAAGGACCAGGTGCCTGGGTTAAAGTTACCTGACACAGCAGCTCACAGGCAGTAAAATCTTTGGCGTTCTCTCTGACTCAAAACCTGTCCTCTGGGGTGTCCCTCAGGGATCAATCCTAGGCCCTCTCCTTTAGCCTGCTCCTAAACTCTCTCCTGAATCCTGCCCAGAAAAATTAATCTTATATGCTGATGACACCGTAATTCTCTCCTCCCACAAGGATCCCAACCCCTTACGTCAGAGCCTGCAACTTGCCTTCTCCCATGTCGAAAAGTGGTTCCTTGATCACAAGTTGGTCCTAAATCACGAAAAAACCAAAACCATGCTTTTCACCAGTCATCAAAACAGAAAAAGACATATTCCACTCACTATAAAAACTTCCCCTGGAAATACACTTGAACAAGAGAATACCTTCAAATACCTTGTCATCACCTTTGCTCAAGGTCTTACCTTTGCGACCCACATTGATAACACAGCGAAAACAGTGAACCAACGCAATGGAATACTATTTCGGAACCGTCAATTCCTTAACCAAGCTGCCCTGAGGATTGCTATACAAAGTTCCATAATCTCAATCATAGACTATGGCCTAATTATCTATGGCTCAGCCACTACCACCGCACTAAGGCGCATCTCAACTGCACTAAACAAGGCATGTTGACTCCTCATTGGTGCACAGAGACGGACCCACACCTGTGAGCTCTACTTGGAAACTGGCTGGTTACAACTCTCTAATCGCCTTGTGTATCTCACCTGCTTGATGGAAAAAAATTCAATCCTGGGACTGACTCCACCGTGTATCCAAGACCTACTCTGAATAATGGCACACGTCCCACCAGAAGATCTGAGCACCAGCCTTTTCAGGTCCCCAGATGCTGGACTGCTCAGGGACAAAGATCTTTTGCTTACCAGGCCCCTACCTGGTATAATGCCCCTAGCTTACCTACTCAATCCTCCACATCACTGGGAGCTTTCAAATCCATGCTCTACGCTCACCTCTCAGCCTCCAGCACCTGTGACTGCTTCGACTACAGGGCTTATCCCTCCGACTGCTATCATAGCTGTCCATCCCTCACCACGGCCCTTTACTTGACAAAGACACTCGGAGTACCACTAACTGGTCCTGTCTGCTACTGAGGCTCTTTTTTTTTTTTCTCTCTCTCTATCTTCTCCTTTCTCCCTCTATCTCCTCCTACTTTTCCCTCCTTAGTTTTCCTTAAATGCCTCTGAGTTTCTTTCTTTCTTGAAAAAAATAATTATTATTGATTTATTGCTGCCTTTGTATATTACTGAACATTTTTGTTATTACATGTCTTGTTTTTATGTACTATTTGACGTGGAACCTTTGTAAAAAAGCCTTACATAGAAACATAGAATTTGACGGCAGATAAGGACCGCTTGGCCCACCCAGTCTGCCCATTTCCCTACCTACTGGATAAGCTGCAGATCCTAGTTAACCAGCAGCCTACTTCTTCCTACCCCCAACCCCTAGAATTGCCTTATGACTGTCCCATGCATGCTTGAATTCCACCACTGATTTTGACTCCACAACTCTCCTCCGAAGGCTGCTCCATGCATCCACAACCCTCTCTGTGAAAAAATACTTCCTTAAATTACCTCTGAGCCTCCCTCTATCTTCAAATTGTGCCCTCTTGTTCTTGCACACCTCTTTTTTTGAAAGATGCTACCCTCTTGGACTTTGTTGATTCCCTTGAGGTACTTGAACGTTTCTATCATGTCCCCCCTCTCCCTCCTTTCCTCGAGGCTATACATATTAAGCTCCTTTGCCTCTCTTCATATGTCTTCAGGTGCAGACCCTGCACCATTTTAGTTGCCCTCCTCTGGACAGCTTCCATCCTGTCTATGTCTTTGCAGAGATTGGGTCTCCAGAACTGCACACAGTACTCCAGATGGGGTCTCACCAGCTGTCTGTACAGAGGATAATAACTTCCTGTTTTCTACTGGTGATGCCTCTCCTATGCATCCCAGTATCCCCCAGCCTCCTTGCTGCCCTCTCACATTGCTTGCCCACCTTTAGGTCATCTGATATGACTACCCCAGGTCCTTTCCATTTTTGTTGTTGTTAGTATCTCACCCCCATTGTGTACTCTTCCCTGGTTTTTGTTTCCAGGTGCATTCCTTGCACTTCTTAGCATTGAATCTAAGCTGCCATACATTTGACCATTCCTCTAACCTTGCCAAGTCCTTCTCATCCTTTCCACCCCACCCTGTGCATCAACTCTGTTGCAGATCTTTGTGTCATCTGCAAAGAGACATACTTTTCCTTCCAGTCCTTCTGCAATGTCGCTTATAAAGACATTGAAAAGGACCGGTCCTAATACTGAACCCTGCGGTACCCCACTAGTAACCCTCCTTTCTTCTGAGTGGACTCCATTTACTATTCTCTCTGTGTCCTATTCTCCAGCCAATTCTTTACCCAGGCTGTCATCTTGGGACCCACTCCCAGGCTGGCTAACTTGTATATTAATCTTTGTGTGGGACTGCAGTCAATGCCTTGCTAAAGTCTAGGTAGGCCATGTCCACAGCCCCTCCCTGATCTACTACTTTGGTCACCCAGTCAAATAAAATCTATCAGATTCGTCTGGCATGACCTTCCGCTGTGAATCCATGCCCTAGGGTCCTGTGCCCTCTGGCCTCTAGATACTCGACAATTCTTTCCTTCAGAAGTGATTCCATCATTTTCCCTATCACTGAGGTTAAACTAACAGGTCTATAGTTTCCTGCTTCTGTCTTGCTCCCACTTTTGTGAAGGGAATCACATCTGCCCTCCTCCAGTCCTCGGGTACCACCCCATCCTCCCATGATTTGTTAAAAGGGTAGTCAGTGGTGTCACTAGTTCTACCCTTTAGTTCTTTAGAATTCTGGGATGACTCCCATCAGGCCCCATTGCTTTGTCCACCTTCAGTTTTAAGAGTTCTTTCAGAACCCTTTCTTCTGTAAATGGGCTGGTATCAACTTCTGTATCCAGAGTGTTTCTACTGTTTGTTTTATGTACCTCCCCCTCTTCATTTGTAAATACTGAGCAAAAATATTTGTTTAGTATCTCTGTCTTTTCACAGTCTCCCTCTGCCCACCCTCCCTCCAGTTTATTAAGCCTCACTATCCCTCCCTTGGTCTTCCTTCGCTCTCTGATGTACCTATAAAAGGTTTTATCCCCCTTCTTAACTGAGTTGGCTATCTTTTCCTCGGTTTGGGTCTTTGCTGTTCTGACTGCCTTTCCAGCCTCCTTTTGCTTTAACTGATACAGTTCTCTGTCCTGGTCCTTCTACTGATTCCTTGTACTTCCTGAATGCTTTCTTTTCTCTTGAACCTTCACTGCTACTTCCTTTGAGAACCATAGTGGTTTCTTACATCATTTTGTTTTGTTTATTTGCTTCACAAAGGCTTGTTACCTCTGTGATGGCAGTTTTATTATTCCCATTGTTCTTCCACCCTCCTTCCTGCCTATTTGCTAGTGCATTCCTTAGGCACTCACCCATTTGTAAAGTCAGCCCTCCTAAAGTCCAGTACTTTTGTCTTTGTATGGCTTTACTCTATTGCTGTGTTTATTGTGAACCATACTGTTCGATGGTCGCTGGTTCCCAGATGGCTACCCACTTCTACATCTGTGATCCTCTCTCCATCTCCATTTGAGAGAATCAAGTCTAAGATTGCTCCCTCGAGTGGGCTCCAATACTAGTTGTCTAAGGCATGCCCCCTGTAGGGCATCTAGAATAACCCCACTCTTCGAAATGGCAGCTGCAACTGCACTCCAGTTAACATCTGGCATATTCAGATCACCCATCTGCAATATCTCCCTTTTTCTGCCATTCTAAGTATACTTTCTATCATTTCCTTGTCCATTTCCTCCCCTGAGAAGAGTCTGTATCTAACCCCTGTGCGGTTGTGGTGCCATTGCCTGTCTCCAAATTTACCACAGTGCTTCTTCTCCTCCCTGTTTACCCTTTTGTTCTGTTGCTTTTATTCCTTCCCTTATGTAAAGAGCTACTCCTCCTCCTCTTTTACCCTCCCTGTCCCTCCTGTAGATGGTGTATCCTGGTATGTTTACGTCCCAGTCATGGTTTTGTGTGTACCATGTTTCTGTGACTGCCACGATATCCAGATGTTCCTCCTCCATCAAGGCCTTGGCTCAAAGGTATTAATTCCTAGACCAATAAATGAAAAAACTAATCTCCTGACCCCCTTCTTCATTGTGCTAGAGCCTGCCATCTTTGCATAATTTTTTTTTTAATCTGTTTCGCTCTAGTCACAGCTCGTGGGACCTTCTCTTGGACATCCGGTCCTTTATCCTGCCCGCCTGTGGATCCCTTAGTCTGTGCCTCCTCTCTCCCTCCCCCTGCAGCCAGTACCCCCGGTTTCACCCGCCCGGGGTGGGTAGCCCTCGCCTCTTGGGCTCTATTGTAAGTCAGACTCTGGCTGCAGGTGGGCCCTGGGGGGAGGAACTGGAAGGCCAGCCAAGGAGAACCCTGGGGAGTGCATGGGGGACTGGTGCCATCATCTGTCCCATGAAGCCGGTCTTTTCCTTGTTCTCTATGCTGGTTCCCCCCCCACCCCTGCATGGGAATGCCCTGATGCTCTGGTGCACGGCAACCCTTCTGGTGTCAGCCATGCTGATCTCATCCTGCCCGGTGTGCTGCGATGTCCCCTGGTCTCCACTGGGGGTTGCTAGCACTCCGAGCCGACCCAACCTGTTTGCCTGGGGATGAGAGCACCATAAGGACACTCCATCCTCAACCCACCCCTGCCGACCCACCAGTGCCCGAGCTTGCTCTTAAACTCAAGTCACCAGCGTAGCGCGAGGTGTGGCATCCAGTGCCTCAACCCTCAGCGCCACCGGGCCGGCCCATCTTTGCATAATTTATATCTGGCTACACCCACAACTTAAAGAGCTAATGGAGCCAAAACAGGCAGATGGGAAAATAACAAAAATTTTAAGTATCTAGTTGTAACTTTTTATTTCTGAAGTATTTTTCATTTAACTTTTGCTCATTGGAATGTCTTCTATATGATAATATTGTGCTGGATGTGTGGATAAGCTCCTAGCCTGGCAGCTGACATATCTATGTCTATCCCCCCACTACATCATCAGCATTGTGATCTCACTGACAGCGACATCACAGGTGACTGACCTGGTAGCCACTGAGTGGGAGTTCCTAAGCGGCAGTGATGTCAAAGTCACTGAGGAACAATGTTTATGATGTAGTGTGTGTGGGGGGATGGGGAATAGCGCTAGATATGTCAGCTGCCAGGAGGAGTGCTGTTCCACACATCACACCTGTTAACATCAGGTAAACAATCTTCTAATTAAACAAAGGGAAAAGAAAAGGTACCTCAGATATAAAAGCTAATAGTTGACTACTTTTAAAAACTAATGCTAGTTTTAGGCAGTACACTAGCTCTTTAATCTTTCCTCGAAACAGCTAGAATTTGTACTCGATTATCTACATGATATAGGCCACTCTTTATTTTCCCTCCCCACATTGAAGGCTGCATTTAGCCAACTTGACTACTTTTATGATGAATACTTTCTCTCAGTGATTCAAATTGCAGCATCTCCTGCAAATATCTTTAATCTTTAATTTTTGTAGGATATTGGCCTCAGAAGAGGCTTTTCATACCTCCCAGTTAGATCAGCCCTTTTTTTGGTGGAGATGTCTAGATTTGACACACACACACACACACATATATATATATATATATATATATATATATATATATATATATATATATATACATATATACCCATTTCTGGACTCCTGAAGTCCTTCCTTTGAATCTTTGCAACCACATATGGTCTCACTGGGAGGAGCACTCTTGGTGTCTCCAGGTATGTACCAACCCTTTACATGAAACACCTGAGAGGACCAAACTGCCAGATCCTACCCACTTGTTGTTGACGCTATTAACATCGGTGATCCAGCGCACTCTTTGGGGCCACCTAATTGGGAATTTTTATAAGGCACTACGTGACCTACTAGGGAACTCAATCAAATCCAGACATATGAAATGGAACTCTGAGATGAGCACTGAAACATCTTACAATGCTTGGCTTTGTTATGCCCTGCTGGTGCTGAAGGTGACTTCCTCTATTAGATGGTGAGAGTTTGCACAGAAATGCTTTTATAGATTTTTTTGGAAACACAGTGGTCCGGGCTCAATTTCTGCCCTCAGAGTCTGGAAATGCTGCTGCCTCTGTGATCTCTCCTCAGCTAACCATTCCCATATACTCTAATCATGCCTGGTGTTGCAGTCATTTTAGCAGAAGATGGACATGCAGTTTTTGGACGTATCCCCCCTCCCCAATGTGACTTGATTTATCCTACAATGGTACTTCTCAGTATTCTTCCCACAGGTATTAACTTGAGAAGGTGGACATTGGTTTATGTATATATACTAGCAGCCAGAAAGGCTATTACCGGACTCTGGATGCAGCCACAAACACTAACTGCTGCCATCTGGTGGTCAATAGTCTTGGAAAGTTACCATATGGAACATTTGACAGCATCCATCCATGACTGTTTAGAACAATTTTGAATGATTTATTTTTTTATTTATTTAAAATTTGGTGACTGGGTAGGCCCACTGAGCCGCGAAGGTCCCTTTTTCAGGGGCGACCTGGGATAACAACACATATTTTTATACAGAGAAAGACTTGGGTTACAGAGTAGTTTCAAGTGTGTGAGCAAGTTACAGCCATGGTTATCATCATGCATTAGTCCTTACAAATATGTTGACAGTAGAAGTAACAAAAGGTGCAGAAGAAATGTAATTTTACATGGTAAACTCATTGTTTACTACTAGCATGGTTCAGTAGCAGAAAAGGTCAGAGCCAAAAGGCTGGCCTTCAGGAAATATAAGGGAACACAGCGGGATGAAGATAGGGAGGCATACCAAACTGCCCTAAGGGAAGCAGGGAAGGCAGTAAGGCAGGCAAAGTCCCAAACTGAGGAAACACTAGCACGAACAGTAAAAGAAGGTGACATGACTTTCTATAGATACATTAGTGACAGGAGAAAGTCCAGAGGGTATTGCTAAGCTTAATGGAGAAAGGGAGCATGTGAGGAGGAGGACCCTGTAAAGGCATCTATCCTAAATAGATACTTTGCTCAGTATTTCTGAAGAGAAGGTAGGGCAGGGCCCACAGCTCAGCATCATGGACACAGGGGAGGGAGAGGCACTACTCCCTTCACAAAAGAAAGGGTCCTAAGAGCTTGCTAAGCTCAGGGTAGATAAGGCAATGGGACCTGATGGCATACATCCCAGGGTACTTAAGGAGCTAAAGGTGGAACTAGCAGAGCCATTAGCAGAACTGTTTAGTGAGTCTCTGAGCACAGGAGAGGTCCCAGAAGACTGGAGAAGGGCTCATGTGATCCCGCCCACAAGAGTGGTAGCAGGGAGGAGGCGGGAACTACAGACCATAGCCAGTCTTACCTCAGTGGGCAAGATTATGGAGGCACTTAAGGAAAGGATAATGCAACACCTGAATCCATAGGGCACATGATCCAAGACAGCATGAGTTTACAGAAGAAGGCCCTGTCAAACTAATCTCATAGATTTCTTGACTGGGTAACCAGAGTGGTGGACCAAAGGGAGCAGTTGATGTCGCCTACCTTGACTTCAGCAAGCTTTGACACTGTTCCACATAGAAGATTGATAAATAAGCTGGGTAGGCTCGGGGTGGGTCAGAAGTTGGTCAACTGGGTGGCAAACTGGTTGACGGGCAGAAAACAGAGAGTGGTGGTAAATGGTATACAGTCAGAAGAGATGCAAGTCACAAGTGGGGTACCTCAGGGATCATTCCTGGGGCCAGTCTTCTTCAACATCTTCATTAGTGACCTTGCAGATGGACTAGAGGGTAAGGCTTGTCTGTTTGCAGATGACACCAAGATCTGCAACAGAGTAGATGATCCAGATGGGGTGGACAGAATGAGAAGAGATCTGGATAAACTAGCAAAATGGTCAGAAGAGTGGCAACTGGGATTTAATGCAGAAGTGCAAAATCATGCACATAGGAAAGAGAACCCTGAAGCCACCTATAGGCTGGGAGGAGTTGCTAGCAGTCACAAAGGAAGAAAGAGACTTGGGCATCATCATCACTGATGACCTGAAATCATCCAAGCAGACCTCTAAAGCAGTAGGTAAGGCTAGGGGGTGTATTAGTAGGGTATCACAAGTCGAAGAGGGAGGTATAATCCTCTTTACAAGACACTGGTTGCTTCCCATCTGGAGTACTGCGTGCAGTATTGGAGGCCACACCTTTCAAGGACATTAACTAAATTGAGGCAGTCCAGAGAAGGGCAACCAAAATGGTGCAGGGACTGCATCAGAAGACATATGAGGACAGATTAACAGAGCTTAATATGTATACCCTTGAGCAAAGGAGGAGAGAGGTGATATGATCGAGGCATTCAAACACCTTAAGGGCATTAACAAGGTGAAAGAGTCTAACATGTTTAAATATAAGAAAAATAGCAGGACAAGAGGACACAGCATGAAATTAGAGGGAGGCCAATTAAGGGGAATGTGAGAAAATTCTTTTTACAGAAAGGGTGGTGGATGCATGGAATGGCTTACCACAAGAAGTGGTGGCTATGAATACAGTGCAGGGCTTCAAACAGGCATGGGATAGGCATAAGGGAACAATACAAATGACTATGAATAGATAGGCCACTGACAGAGCAAAGGCCGATGGCACATTTATAAGGTAGAAAAAGAAATGGGCAGGCTGGATGGGCCTTGCGGTCCTTATCTGCTGTCAACTTCTATGTTTCTATGTTTCTATGTCGCTGTGGTACTATGTCTAGAGGGAAGCACTGTGGAACCTGATAAGGTGTTTGGAGGATCTGGATATTAGGAGGATAGAAGCGGGGGGGGGGGTCATGAGCTGTGGCAATGATAAGTGCTAGTATCAGACATATAGGCTTTGAGTCTGGTGTGGAAGTTCATCAGTGAGGAGGCTTCCAGCGCTAGGGGTGGGAGTTTGTTCCACAGGTAGGGGGCTGAATAGGAGAACGACCTGCTGCCAGAGTTAGTCCGGACTCTGGGAACTTCAAGCAGTGTACGTCCAGATGTCTGTAGGCTCCTGGGGTTATGTTTGAGTGCGATAGTTCCAGCGATGCTGGGTGGAGCTGAAGGACTGAGTAGCTTGAAGGTCAAGCAGAGCAGGGGGTAGTGGAGATGAGAGGTCAGCGAGGGCCAGCGTAGCTGGGCAAGTGTGTCACAGTGGTGCCTTCGCGAGTGGTCCTGGGTAGCAAACCGGGCTACCTTGTCATACAGGATTTGCATCTTGGTGAACTCCTGCTTGGCCATGCCCTGTAAGATCGGGGCAGCATAAGTCAGGGTGGGGAGGAGGACACTTATGACGATTAAGGTCCTGGCCTCAGGGGATAAGCTGGTCTTTTAGCTGGTACAGATCACCAAGGTTGCAGTGCATGGTCTTGGTGACCTGATTCACGTGGTACTTGAAGGTAAGGCAATGGTCCAATGTTAGACCTAAGTATTTTAAGGAGGGCACAACCTCGATGTCATTTCCTGACAGAGCAGTGAGTTGCAGAGATTTAGACCTGTCATGTCCAAGGGCGATGCATCCGAATAGCATCACCTTAGTTTTGCCTGCATTTAGGACCATTCTATTTGCTCTCAGCCAGGCCTCGAGAGATGCTAGGTCGGCTTGGAGAAGGGGAACCTAGAGCTGCAATGTTATCCAGGGATCGGTAGATGACGGTGTCATCCACGTACTGAACGACCGAGCTTCCCCCACAGTGGAGGCTTAGGTCATTAGTAAATATGGAGAAAAAGAGTGGGCTGAGGATCGAGCCCTGTGGTACTCCCTCTGTAAGAGGTAGAGGACCCGAGGCAGCACCCTTCCAGATGACCCTCTGGGATCGGCCCGATAGGTAACTCCCAAACCTTTTGAGGACGAGGGGGTCTAGGCCAATTTTATCCAGTTTTAGTAGCAGGAGTTTGTGATCCACAAGGTCAAAAGCCTTGGACAGGTCTATAAAGACAGCGCCAGTGGATGTCCCATTATCCATTGCTCTGAGCAAGTCATTCGAGAGATGGATGAATGCTGTGTCAGTCCCATGGTTAGTTCTAAAACCATGCTGTGAACGTGCAATTAGCTGATGGGACTCCAGGTAGTCACGGAGTTGGCCATAAACTAACCTTTCCTGTAGCTTTGCAAGTGTGCTGAGCAGTGAAATAGGCCTGTAATTGCTTATGTTTTCCCTGGAGCCACCCTTGTGAATAGGGACCACGTTGGCCTGTTTCCACTGGTCCGGAACAGTCCCTTCAAGTAGGGATCTGTTTATGAGCCAGGTCAGGGGTCTGATGATGGATGGGATGCCAGCCTTAAGTAGCCGAGAGTTTATCCCATTAGGACCTCCTGAGTCTTTGTCTTTCAGAGCCCTTAGGAGGGATTGGATCTCTTTTGTCTTCACCAGTCTTAGATGGAAGGAGGGACGGTTAAGGAGAGTAGGCTCGATAACATTAGGAGCCGAGGTTGGTGAGGGTAGGCCGACCTTGTAGGCATCGAGGTTACCAAAGTGATTGTTAAGGGCAGTAGTAATTTCGAGGGAGTAGCTCACTGGCTGACTGTTGACCTCAATGGGGCCAGGTTCAGTCTTAGTGTTACCCCGATCAGGTTGTTGACGTGATACCAGAATTGTTTAGGGTTGCCCAAATTGTTTTTTTGTAGGTGAGTGACATACTCCCTTTTAGCAAGTTTGATGGCTCTCTTGCATTTGTTTCTTAAGACCTTGTATGATACGAAGTCGGCAGGAATGGAAGGAAGCTAAACTTCTTCCAGGCCTTGTCTCAACTGACCATAAGGGTTTTAAGGATGGATAGATCCACTTGTAGCAGCTACCCTTTGTTCTACATTTTTCAAGGGGTGAAGAGGTTAGCTGCTGTGCCATACACAATAACTGCGGAAATGCTCCAGAGCCTCAACCAAGGAGGGGAGGAGCTTAATTGGGCTCCAGTCCAGACTGTGTTGGTAGTCATTAAACTGCACTGCTGAGAAGTTTGTGTAGTCATGAGCAGTGAGTATTCTGGGTTGGATCTTGGGTCCTCTGTTCTTCCAGATGCAGATTATAGGGGAGTGGTCACTTAAGGAGTCTGCCATTATGCTGGCTTTCTGGATGTTGGCGGAATTGGACACCAGAGCCCAGTCAAGGGAATGAGGTAGCAGGGCTGGATTCAATACCTCCTTGATACTGACCTCTCCTTTGTGCCATAACCCTAGTGTAAATTGATAATTCTAGAAGGCCTGTTCATTGTCTGGGACTTTCTGTTCATCTTGGGGATGGCTGTCTCATCAGTCTACCCTTTGTATTGCCTTGAGTTTTGTCTAACTATTACCCCGTCCTATCTTCTGCTGCTTTCCTTAATAAAGTTCCCTGCTGAGCACTGGTTGTTCTTTTTCAGTGATCATATTATAAATGTCTTCTCTTTGTGATGTACAGCTTGTTCTTTATTTTGCACACACTGCTGTCTCAATAAAAAATTAAATATAAAAAGAAAATTCTGTCATAGAGGTGGTATTCTATTTTAAATATTTGTGACTGTACTTCTCATCAAAAGGGGACTGAAAATACCATCTACAAAAAACAAAACTGGTAACTAGAGCTGACTTACTCTAGCCAGTTTTGTGGACAGGACTCTATTCAGAAGCATGCCTCGGTGTAATACTCTCTTATTATTTTTTTGTATTTATTAAGATCTTGAACTACAAAGTACCTTTGAGCTGGGAGCTCTATAACAAAGGTTCCACGTAAGTGAGTACACAACATACATACATACATAGGTAATACGGAGGGTGTCACGGGGTATTATACATCAGAACAGGTATTGTACATTTTAGAGAGGCAATACAGAGGGTGTCACAGGGGTATTGTACATCATGAAAGGTATTGTACATTTTAGAGAGGGTTACCGACAACAGGAGATGAGCCAAACAATTTGTTGAAACATTTGAACAAGGCTAATGAAGTGCAAATAGTTGACCACTGAATCAGCCCAAACAGTTTTGTACAAAGGTAGGGGGGGTGGGAAAGTGGGTGGCTGGAAGGGGACAAGAGGGCAAAGGGAGAGGAGGGGTAGGGAGATTGAGGAGGAAGGTTGAGTGAGAGGGGTAGGGCAGAGTAAAGGGCAGGGCAAGGTGGACGAGAGGGGGAAGGTCTTTGTCAGTACCACTAATTTTATTTTTTTGAGTTATATCCGTAAACGATAAGAACTTGTCAGCCTTAACTATGTCTTGTACCCGAACTATGCCTCTATGAGACCGCTCAATACTTTGAAGTGAAACTTCACCATCTATAACGTTTTTGTTATTCCAGATAGGTTGTATTTTGCAGTTAGGTAAATCTAGGTGTAAAAGAAATTTCACATATCGAATTACCTTAAGGGAATCAACTAAGATTTTGAACCCAATATTTTGGGGTTCATGTAATAAATCATTGCATTTAACACTCCTCCCTGAGCCGCAACATGCATTTTCTCCACCAGGATAATTCTGATATATAGTCATCCGTATTTTCATATCTTAGCCATTTATTTATTTGGGAAATTCTTGTTGCCAGGTAATATAAAAATAGATTGGCTACCTTTAAACCTCATTTATCTTTACTCCTGGTGAGTTTTTTTATAAGCCAGTCTGATTTTGTTATACCCCCAGATAAATTTGGATATATTGGAATTAAGGCCATCTATCCATTTTTTTGGTTATGTGGCACACAATCATTATAAATATATATAGCACTCCGGGTAGTATTTTTAACCACACCCAGTCTTCCCCACATCCTAATGGTGACGTAATCCATTTTGACAAGTATTCTAGAATCTTGATTTTTAACTGAGCTAGATTTTTAGTGACTCTCCATCCTATTCTTTTGTATATTTTTGTTCCCAGGTAATCAGTGGAGCCCTGAGCCCATGCTAATCCATGTTTTACTATGTCCTCTCTGTTGCATAACCTGTTGAGGGGCAAAAAATATTTTTTTTCAGTATTAAGTTTGTAACAAGAGATGGTGCCATATCTGTGTAGGATTCCCAGTATCTGAGGAATAGAATGTTCTGGTTCTGCGAGTGTGATTAACAAGTCATCTGCATATACCAAAGTACACATATCTATATCCTTTATTTGAATACACCTTATTGTGTTGTCTGTATTTATTGTCCTTACAAGTGGGTCTATACTTAAATTGAATAACAATGGTGAGAGTGGACATCCCTGTCGTGTACCTCTCTTAACCTGAAAAAAGAGTGAGGTCATACCATTAGTAATAACTGTTGAGGTAGGGTTATTATATAGAATTTCAATCCATTTAATAAAATTTTCTGGGAACTGATATAGGTCAAGGCTGCTGAATGTGTGTGGCCAGAGAATTCTATCAAATGCCTTTTCTGCATCAAGTGATAAGTCATATGGCCTATTGGATCTATTTACAAAATCAATTAAATGAAACAATTTCCTAGTGTTGTCTGCTGAAATTTGTCCTCTCATAAAGCCCGTTTGCTGTGGGGAGATCAGGTATAACATGACTTTTTCTAGTTTGCCAGATATAATTGTGGCCATCATTGGGTGTTGCATGTGTTAAGTAGAGACAAAATATGTCGGACCATATTCTGCTTTAAGAACAGTTTCAGGTCTTGTGAAGAAAACTGGAGACCACTGGCTGACACTAGCTCCCATGGAAGTCCATATGAAGCAAAACGTTGTCTCAGAAGGTTTATAGGCTTTTCAGTGGTTGTGATTGGAGTGGGAACACTTCCATCCATTTGAAGTGGACATTGATTACTACTAAGAAATGCTGTTTGTTCACTTCTGTATAGTTGACACGGATGTGCTTCCATGATGTGGTAGCCAGGACCAGGGATGCAAGGGTGCAGTTGCAGGTTGGTTGAGAACAGCTACACGGGGCACACATAGGCTGACAAGATGTTGAATACCCTGATCTACTCCAGGCCACAATAGGTAACCACTGGCCAATGCCTTCATCCAAGAGATTTTGGGATGACTCTCATGTAAGCTGGAAAATAACCTCTTTCAGAACTTTGGCAGTATTACGACTCAAACTCCCCACACAATACAGACTTGCTCTGTGGACAACTGGTCCTTCTTGTCCAAGAAAGGTCGAAGAGTCTGGTCCAATAATTTAGGGTGAGATCTAGGACTTTTGGGAGGACACGATCTCACCTTGTCTCCTCTGTGACTTCCTATGAAGCAATAGATAAGTCCTCAGGATGTGAAAGGTAGAACACTGCCCCGTCTTCCTTCTCTGTAGCATCTTTCCATGGCAGTCTTGATAATGCATCTGCATTTACGTGATCCTAGGACTGTCTGTATTCGATGTCATAGTTGTAAGGCAACAAAACCAAGGCCCATTGCTGCATCCTGAAGGCTGCAAGAGTCATTATTGCTCTTTCGGCCCCAGTTGTCAGTAGAGGCTTGTGATCTGTTAGCACACTGAATTTCTATCCATATAGGTACTTTTTCTTCCCCAAGGGGCTGGCAGGCAAGGCTTCGACTCTCTTTCTGAGGGCTCTTATCCACCTTAATCAGGGCATCATGTAGCCCACCACTATCCCCTGTTTTCCATTTTCTCCTGTTTCCCATTGCTGGGATGCACACATCAGCGTACACATGTGGAGGTGTGCGCATGCTGCAGAAGTCTCATTGCACCCTCCCGTCATTGATTCCCTCAGTCCCATACTACCCTTGGGCCTCCACCCGGAGCAGTCATTCGGTGGGAATACCTAGCCTCCCACCCTGGGACAGGAGAGCAGTCCTCTGGATGCTTGATCCTCTCCATCCCCGGCTGACCCCGCAACCCATATTCACCAGAGAACACAGGTTGCCGGCATGGCAGGAAGTAAGGCATGGATGCCTCAGCCCTCCATGCCACTGGGTCAAGACTTATGGAACTTCTTGACTCCAAAAATTATGCTCAAGACTTCCATTACAATCTGAGCATAATTTATTTCACTTGATGACAAGGTCCTTGAAGCAAAAGCAACTGGATGTTCCTCTCTAGAACATAACCCATGCAAGATTACTGTGCCCACTCAATATGAGGACACATCACATGCCAGACTCAGAGGTTTGGCTGGGTCACAGTGCACTAACCACTTGCTCTTCTAAAGACATTGCTTGCAAGTCTAGAATGCTTACTCACTGTAGTGACCAATTCCTTTGTGGATAAGTGTGCTATGAAGTGTCCATAGTAGTTCAACAGGCCCAATAATGATCTTAACTTAGCCACATTTGTTGGTGCTGGTGCTTTAATGATGGCTTCTGTCTTGTTCTTTGTTGTGCGTAGACCTTGGGCATCGATCTGATAGCCTAGGTACTCAACAGAATTCTGCAGAAATTGACATTTGACTACCTTCACCTTCAGTTCATATCACTGCAGTCTTCACAGGATTTGGTCCAGGATTGTCAGATGCTCTTCCACTGTGGTCGCTGTTAATAAGATATCATCCATAAAGCAGACTACACAGTTCAGTCTGTGCAGTATCTGGTCCACTTTGTGCTGGGAAATTGTTATTGCTGTTTAAACTCGTAGGCCAAGCAATAATATTGGTAAAGTCCCTTGTTGGTGTTGAAGGTTAGATATGGCTCTGACTGGTTTCATTCCAACTGCTGGTATGCAACAGATAAGTCCAACTTGCTAAAGAACATTCCACCTGCTAATGTGGCAAACAAGTCCTCTGCATTTGGTAATGGGTATGCTTCTGGCTCCATACAATAGTTTATCATAACCTTGCAATCCCAACACAGTCTCACTGCTTTGTCTCACTTTGGTACCACAATATCACGGCTTTTGAGATGGTCCAGTTCCTTCTCTGCTGCTTTCTTTAAGGTGTAGGTTACTGGCTGAGACTTGTGGAAAATTAGAGCAGTTCCCATTTGCACTCAGATCTTTGCCTTGAAATCCTGGATTGTGCTGTAGCCATCCTGGAAAATTGGTCCCAGTTTGTCCAACACCTTTTTCACTGCATCTTGTAGTGCCTTGGTCACAGTGTTTAAGCTCAAGATCTTTTCCCAGTTCAACTTGATCTTCCTGAGCTAGTTTCTTTCTAGTAATGCAGGTCTTTCCCCTTGCACTAACACTAGATGCAAGGTCCATGTTCCTCCTTGTAGGTAATTGGTACCTGAATCTCCTCCGGCACAGGGATTCGGTCTACAGCCTAAGACATGAGCTGAATAAGCGATGGTTGCAACATGCATTGTTCAAGGATGTCCTTGTAGATGTGCTGTGGCACAAGGGATATTGATGCTCTGGTGTCTATCTGCATGCTAACCAGTTTTCCCACCAACTCAATATAGAAGCAAATTTCCTCTCCATTGGCTTGTGTTGTGTAGACAGAAGACAGGTACAATGACTCATCTTCCACGTTGATTGCTGCCACGGCATTTGTGACATACAGTGCAAGAGCAGTCTGTGCTGCACTGTTGCACACTTTCTGTATGTGACCTACTTTTCTACAGCTGTGACATTTCTCATGTTGAACTCAGCATGTGCTTTGCTGGTGGTTACCCTGACATCTGAAGCACAGTTGTCTCAACTTTGTGGAAGTGCCCTGTTGTGCTGGCTTCTGAGATGTTTGGGGTTGCTGATGAAGTGTTTGGAATGTGGCTTGGGTCTCAGCATGTGGGTGACCCTGTGAACCCCAATCTTTTGTGGTTCAGAATGTCCCACTAGCTTACTGGGGCTTTTCTGGGTGAGCTCCATAGCAAGCGTATTGTCACAGGCCTACGTGAAAGTTAAGTCCTGTTCTGACAAAAGCCATTTGTGTTAGGCTTCCCCTCTGAGCCCAAAAGCAAATTGATCCTGGACAGCCTCATCCAGGAACTGGCCAAACACACAGGTACTGTCTATACGCTTCAGTGCAAGGATGTAGTCGGCAAGAGTTTGTCCTCTTCTTGGGTCCAGCCATGGAAACAAAAACGTTCTGCAATGATAAGCGGCTGGGACTTGAAATCCTGTGCAAATGTTTTGGTGATGTGTGCATATGGCATGGTCAGCAGGTCGACAAGTGCAATGAGGTTCCTGAGAAGTGCATAGACTTCAGTGACAGAACTGCCAAGAAGACATCTGCCTTTTTGTCATCTGCAGTTGTGTTCGCTGCCACCCAGCATGCAAACAGCTCTAAGTAAAAATCGAATGTTTTGTTCGCTTCTTCAAATTCGGGGACACATCCAATGGATGCCATATCACCAGGAATTCTGATGACTTGACGCTGGTCTGTTGTGGTAGTTTGCACCTGTGACCCCACTGTCAGGGGCTTACCTGTGAGCCCCCCCAAAAGGCTCTTTCACCAGGGGTTTTGATCCACCCCTCATCTTTTTTTAGCCTGAGTCCCTTGTTTCCTGGCTTGACCCTGTGTTTCTGTTCTCTCCTGCCAGCCCCACGATGGTTTTAGACAGAGACCAGGGCTGGAGGAGCAAATTCGTGGATCTGCTGGCTATTGGAATGGCACTGCGGTGACGGCAAGCTCTGCACATGCACGCATGTGCATTTTCATGCTGCCATTTTGACGGGCTCAGGGGTTGCCTTTCCAGTGGTCCTGGTCCTATTGGGTAATGAGAGAGGGACTGAAGACCGTTGCTGGAAGGGAGAGGCAACTGGAAGAAAGAAAAATTATTTATTAAATGTGCCAATCGCACAGCAGAAATCGGAAGCTGCCTCACAAATATTAATGAGGCGGCATCCCATTGAAGCATCAGGAGCCTGTCTAGTGCTGGGGAAAAATATGAAATGCTAGTGTCAGGCAGGGACATAAAACGAATAAAGTAAATGAATGTGTGCAATGGGAAATGGAAGGGAAGGCTGCCAATCTGTGGGGAAAAAAATAAATAAATAAAAGATGTCCACGGTCTGCAGCCAGTAAAGTGGGGCTATGTGTGTGCTGCCTAGGGGCAAGGTATAACGGCAACAGCAACTTAGCAAGGGATGGGTTAATGTGTCCATGAATGTAGTTGCTTAACAGGGCATGGGATGGCTACAGCTGTGTGGGAAAAATGGGAATTAAAAGTAAAGAGTTTAGCTGCAGGGACACTTGAAATCTAGGACACTATTAAAAATTGTGGACACGACTTCCAGTGACATCACCTAGCATGGCAGACTGATCTCTTTGAGCTCCTTCGTGCCCTTAATTTATAGGGCACAATTAGCAGTTGAATCCTGGCCAGTGTGACTAAAAAAAAGGTGATTAGAGGCTATTATGGCAAATACTCGTAGCCGTTTGTTGTATTTGGTGGCCAAAAATAAGTACCTTAAAACACATCAGGGTCTGGGTAATAAGAAAACACATCACACAGAAATCTAGGCCTTCTCTGTTTACTTCCATACAGCTCAGACATAAGGGGAACACTTATCTCAACACACAGGAAAGAGCATTTACAGGAAGTGCATCTCCCAAAGCTGCACTGTCTAACATTTCCAAAGAAGACAAAAACAATGTTTATCTCTCTGTATAAGCATGCAGGACATACAGGAGCACACACGCTCCCACACTTATCCATGATTCTCAGCGAAAATCTTGAATTTGTATCCAAGTTCAAGTATCTGGGAGTCTGGCTCGACAACAGACTCTCCTTCATCAAACATATGGAAGAACTATTAAAAAAACTCCATCAGAGACTTGGCCTCTATTTTAGAATCAAGCACTTCCTCACAAGCAATGCTAAGCTAAGCTTGGTACAAGTCACATTTCTCTCCATAGTTGACTATGTTGACTTCTTATATAGTCATTGCCCTGCCTCCTATCTGGGTAAGTTGGATACGCTCTATCATAGGGCACTGAGCTTTGTTACAGGATTACCATATGATACCCATCATTGCTCTCTATACGCAGCTGTTGGATGGACCTCACTCACATTTTAGAAGGGACCGAAATGCAGCATTTTGGACATTCAGAGCTATATCCAAGCAACTACCGCAATACATCTCAGACTGCTTCACCCAAACTCCTATAAGTAAATATGCTCTGCGAAGCTACTCATCCATCCTACTCAAAGTACCTAAAGTCAGTACCCGCTTATGAAGATCAACCATCAGCTTCATGCTGCCCTCCCTATGGAACAAATTGCAGAAAGTCCTAAAGCTGAGTATGCCATATTATTTTCATCCTTCAAAACCTTTACTCAAAGCTTATCAAGGAGCAATGCAAATGTTTCTGATAGTACAAACGTGAATCGTGCCCTCTCTGATTCTGTATCTCTTCTCCTTCCTACCAACTTCCATATGTCTGCAATCTCTCCATACTGCTACTATGGCATTTCCATTTTGCACATCCTTTCCCCTCATCCTTTCACCCCTTTACTAACTGATCCTCCCCTCCTTCCCTCCTGATACTCACTACTCCCTCCCTTCTCGCCTCCCCTTGAGGTAGCTGCTGAAGCCCATCGCAAACCATCACCTGATTCACCCTTGACTATTTCCTTGCGCACTATCCAACCCAGCCACTCACCTTGTATGCAAGTCATCAACAAACTTCCTCCATGCCACATTTTAATTTCCAGTCTATGACCCTAGAATTATGTATATATGTAAATAGGTAAGAATTACAGTATTTCACTGATAATTTCAACTACGTATATTGTATAAAGCAACACTACGTATATTGTATCTCGTTCCTTGCATTGCACTATGTCTATGTAATTGTCCCTGACCTAACCAGGTCCATCTTGCAAATGAGCATTGCTCAATGATGTCTGCCTGGATAAATAAAGATTTGATTGATTGACTGATTGAAAATCATACAAAAGAACATATAAATGTACAAAACAGTAATAATGCAACGGAACCATTATAGTGCATTAATGCACCAGGAGTAGGCTCGAGGTAGTACGCAAGTGCTGTTGGAGTAAAAAGGACAGGGTAGGTTGTGTACACGGGTGACCCAGAAGGGCAGGTAGAGAAGAGAGGGAGAGAGGCAAGAACTGAATATGAGGAGAAGGGGTAGCTATTTCCGGATTCCTCCTTCAGGATGTTGAGAACCCTGCTGGAGGGGGTCAGAGTAGGAAGGCAGAAACTGGGGATAGGTATTAAGGAGGGTTAAAGCAGAAACAGCTGAGGGAGAAGTATTTGTGTAAGGCAGAGGTAAGGGAGTAGTTGGAGGAGGAATGTCATATTTCAGTGGGGAGGGAATTCCAGAATTTAGGAAAGCAATGGGCGAAATCAGTCTGACCGATGAGGGTGGAGTGGCGAGGGACCATCGAGGTGCGGGCGTCATTAGATCTGAGAGAGTGGGTGGGGGAGGTGGAGTGGAGAGACAGGATGAGACATAGAAGGGTAGCACTTCGAACCAGAATTTGGAGGTTAGTTTGGCACAGTGTGAGATGCGTCTGTGAGATAGTGGAAGGAAGGTTAAAAAGTGATAGAGTTCACAGTGGTGGGAGTGGGAAGGGGAGTCGAGAGCAAAGTGGCAGAAGGAGTTAAAGAGAGTGTCCAACTTGGTCAGGGAAGATTTGGGGACAGCACCATACACTATGTCATAGTAGTCAAAGATGGAGAGTATCATCTTCTGGACAATTTCACGCCTTGCAGTCAGCAGGATTCAACTACGATTCCTGTACAGAGCACCAAACTTGGGGCGCAGTTTCTTCAGGATAGCATCGATATGCATGGAGAAGTTGAGGTGCTGGTCCAGCCAAACCCTCAGATATCTAAATAAGGAGGTGTCCTCCAGGATGGTCCCATCAAGGATGTGGAAGGTGTGTAGGGCAGAGAGAGTAGAGACTGATTGTCTTCTTGGCATTTAGAAAAAGCTGGTGAGAAGCAAGCCAGAGCTGAACTTGGCTGAAGTCATGCTGTAAGCTGGTTTCCACAGCAGTAGGGTTTTTGCCGGAACTGTATAAGATAGTATCATCAGCATACATGTGGATAGATGAGGATGAGCAGGCTGTGAGAAGATCATTATGGAAAATGGAGAAGAGTAAGGGACCAAGGACTGAGCTCTGAGGGACACCAGTATTGATGGGAAGTAGAGGGGAGATGGAATCAAGGATTCTTACTTATTGCATCCTGCCAATAAGATAGGATTTAAACCAGCTGGTGGCTCATGGAGCAAGGCCAGCTGAGAAGAGGGAATCGAGAAGCAGGGGATGAGAAACAGTGTTGAAAGCTTTGGCTAGGTCAACAAAGTTGGTCTAGGTGATCAGGCCATCGTCCATCCCTGAAAGGGTGGAGTCAGTAAGCCTGAAGAGGGAGGTGGTTGTTGAGTGGTTCTTCTGAAAACTAGATTGGAAGGAGGTGAAGAAGGAGGAATTGGAGAGGAAGGGTGATAGTTGAGAGAGAACTAAATGTTCTTGAAGTTTGGCAAGGGTAGGAAGGAGGGAAATGGGGCGATAGTTGCCAGGAGTGGATGCGTCACCACCCTTGGGAAAAGGAAGGACTACAGCTTGTTTCCAGGATCAGAGTACTTGGGTAGAAATAAAGGAGAGGTTAAGGATGAGGGAGATAGGATAAGCAATTCCAGGAGCAGAAAGGTAGAGAAGTTTAGGATTGAGCTAATCTGGTGAGGAGCCTTTAGAGGGGTTCGGGGATAGGAGGGCACTAAGAGCTTCATCAGAGGAGATGGTATAAAAGGAAAAGGGGGAAGGGTAGGCACTGGCTGAGGTGAAGGGCTGAAATTAGTAGGTGGCAAGGGGGAAAGGGAATTTAGAAGAGATGTGGTGCACGAGTTGTAGTAGGCATTAAATTCCTTGGCCACGGAGCCAGGGTCGGAAACTAGGGAGTTATTTATTGTGAGAACTGGAGGGGGAGGGGGAGAGGGGGGAGAGAATAGTGCAAGAACTATCCTCCAGAATTTAGATGGAGAGTTAATGTTAGTCAGGAATGAGGAGTTGAAATAATCAGTCTTAGCCAGTCTAGTAGCTTTATTACACGAATTGCATACATTCTGTACTTGGCATAGTCATTTGGCTGTTTAGTGGATTTGTATTTTCTTCAGGCCCGATCACACTTCCTGAAGCAGGCCAGAAGTTTGGGGGTAATCCAGGGTGAAGCCCACGGACTCTGGTCCTTCTGAAAGGAGCAAAGGCATTCCAGGTGGCAATGAATTTATCCTTAAAATAGTCAAGGGCTTGGTCGACAGAAATGGCAGTGAAGAGGGGGGCCCAGTCGATGGAAGCAAGTGCAGAGCTGAGTGGGGTAAGGTCGAAGGATTTAAAGGACCAGAGCTGTATGATTTTAGGGGGAGGTTTGGGGCGATGGACCTTACATACAATGAAAATGGGGTTGTGATCACTAAGGGCATCAGGGAGGAGACCAGATTTAGTGATGCGGTGCGGGTGGGTTGTGAGTGCCCAAGTCAAGCAGGGTGTGGTTTTGTGTTTTGCGATTAGGGTGTGCGGGCTCAAGTATAAGTTGAGTGAGGTTTAAAGCAGTGACATCATTGCGTAGCTTGTTTAACTTGAGAGACAACCAATTTAGATTCACGTCACCCATTATGAACAGTTCACCAGATTGCGAGAGGGAGGTGATATTGGCTAAGAGTTCAGTCATGACTGAATGTTGAATGCTTGGGTGGCAATAGATGCCAGCCACAAAGATTGGGATTGAGAAAGGAAGGGTAATGTGGGTGACAAGGGCTTCATAGGTAGCTGGGATGGAGATAGCTAGTGTGGTAGTAAACTGCAGTGAGGACAGAATATACATGGTCACTCCCCCTCTGCAAACCAATCAATCTTGTCTGGAGAGGAAATACCCAGGGATAGCAACGGCAATGTCAGGGATGCTTTTTTTGAGCCATTTCTTGGTAATAATTAGGATGTCAGGGGTGTGTGAAATCATGAGAGTTTGTAGGAGGTCGATATTAGGTAGCAGGCTGCAGATGTTTAGGTGGAGGAGCTTCAACCTGTTAGGAAGGGTTGCAGTGGAAGTGGGGTTTGGAGACATGTTGTTTGGGTAAGGAGTCAGGGTAGGAGAAGAAGTAGGACCAGGGTTGGGGTGAATGTTCCCTGATGAAAGAAAGAGGAGGGCAAGGATTAAATAGTGTAGTTGTGGGACTTTGTAATTAGAGTAGGAAATATGGGAGGGAGGGAGGAAAGAGGAGGAGGGGTGAGAGAAGGAGATAAGGAAACAAAGAAAGGCAAAGTGACTAGGAAGGAAAACAGAGATGCTGGAGGGTAGTAGTGAAAGTGAGGTCTGTTTACAAGAGGGGTAGTGGGGGTGGTTGACAGGATGAAGGAGGTATCTGGAAGGGAAGCAGAGAGAGAAGTGGCAATAGGTATAGAGGAGGAGGCTGGGATAAGGATAAGAACCAGAAAGGGTGTGAGTAGGAGGGAGATGGAAACCATTCTGGGTTGGATAGTAGAGGCTTTCTCCAGACTTGCAGATTTAGATCACACCACTGAATGTTAGGATGTAAATAATTTGCTATAGGTGTGAATGACACAGGACTAGAAGTGTTAGGGGAGAGCAGTGGGAAGAGGACTGCAACCTCTTGTTGTCCTCTAGTGGCTTTACAATATAATCTGCTAATAGAAAAAAAAAACAGTTAAAATTACACTTTAAACTGAAGAAATCCAACACTGAGTATTAAAACAGTCCAGATATCAGACTATCATACTGGATTAGGTGAAAAAAAAAGTTAAATAAACTGGCCGATGGTAGTGAAATAGTCCAGTCAGGAGGAATTTGAATATGCCTGGCAGGATGTAGAACCAAACAAGGAGCTCGTGGTCCATGGATGACCAATAAGAGCTCTCCCAAGAGAAAGGCAATTGTCCTTAGAAAATTTACAGAGACAGTCACACAGCCTTGAGTTCCCGGAATGCTGTCCAGGCCATACCAACAAGCAATGGCTTGGGGAGTGTGGCAGCAGGCTCTTCTCACCGTGGAGCTGTGTAGACCCCCGTCTGAGGCACTGTTGGCTCAAAAGGCTATGAAAGGATGCCTGAAGGAGAATGGGGTTAGATATAGCTCCGAAAACAATGGGAGGCTTCCTGCTTTACAATTCACAAAAACGCTTTGTCACAAATAATGGGAGTTTAAACTGTGGGGAGGGAATCAGACAGCGAGCTAGGTGCCGGCTGGATCTGCAAAGAGGAGAAACAAAAGACACTGAAATTGGGGTGGACTGGAGAAATTAACTGAAAGTGACTTTTCACAGAAATACCCATTGTGGTAGTAGAAGCTAAGAACTGTTCAAGTTCTATCACAGAATTCGGAATACAGTCTAGCCCTCTAAACTTCCAAGTTCAAACACATACAGTACAGTTAAGATTACACTAAACTGAAGGAATTTAGCACTATTAAAACAATCCAGATGTCAGAGGCAATACTAGATTAGGGGTATAAAAAGGTTAAATAAACTGGCTGATGGTAGTGACATAGTCCAGTCAGGAGGAATTTGAATATGCCTGGC
This sequence comes from Neoceratodus forsteri, assembly GCA_016271365.2. Classification (NCBI taxonomy): domain Eukaryota; kingdom Metazoa; phylum Chordata; order Ceratodontiformes; family Ceratodontidae; genus Neoceratodus; species Neoceratodus forsteri. Next base: position 334,823,327 of record CM057449.1, read on the forward strand.
AGGATGTGGAACCAAACAAGGAGCCTGTGGTCTATGGATGACCAATAAGAACTGTCCCAAGAGAAAGGCAGTTGTCCTCAGAAAATTTACGGAGACAGCCACACAGCCTTGAGTTCCTGGAATGCTGTCCAGGCCGTACCTGCAAGCAAGGGCTTGGGAGTGTGGCATCAGGCTCTTCTTGCCATGGAGGCATGTAGACCCCTGTCTGAGGTGCTGTTAGCCCAAAGGGCTATGAGAAAACACCTGCAAGCAATGACTCGGGGAGTGTGGCAGCAGGCTCTTCTCGCCATGGAGGTGTGCAGACCCCCATCTGAGGCACTGTTAGCCAAAAGGGCTATGAAAGGATGCCTGCAAGCAATGGCTCAGGGAGTGTGGCAGCAGGCCCTTCTTGCCGTGGAGGCGTGTAGACCCCCATCTGAGGTGCAGTTAGTGCAAAGGGCTATGAGCATTGTGCATTCAATTTAGCCTTTAGCTCTTGAAATGGCAAATCCTCTGGTCAGTCCGGTGCACACAGACTGCATAAAAGTTTGAAGGTTTCACTTCCCAAGTAAGTACAAAAAGCTGCTCGAGTAAGCTCAACTTGTAGCTGTTCATTTTTAGCAGCTTGTATGGCAGGATTATGTAATGACCACTGACCAGACCATCTGGAGCATGTATCCCAGTGTGTTCCTTTAAAAATCTCAAAGTTGGCTGAAGTTGCCATGATACTGTACAGTTCCAAATTGCTTACTTGTCTCCAATGCAGAAAGTCACAAAATGGTGTAATTCAGTATGCTGGAGCTATGAAAATTGTCACTTTCCTTGTCGCCAGTTTGTTGTATTTGGTGGCCAAAAATAAGTACTTTAAAACACATCAGGGTCTGGGTAATAAGAAAACACATCACACAGAAATCTAGGCCTTCTCTGTTTACTTCCATGCTGCTCAGACATAAGGGGAACACTTATCTCAACACACAGGAAAGAGCATTTACAGGGTGCATCTCCCAGAGCTACACTGTCTAACATTTCTTAAAACTGTACTACACATAATACCGTTTGAAAGAGTTTGCCGCTACTTTAGGAGAAAAGCCAATTTTAAACCAAGCGGAGCGGCAGGCCGACATTGCAGGCCTTAACCAGGAGGCCTCTCATGGAGCGGTCCCGCCTACTCACACCCCGCTTTCAGATCAGAGCTCAGATGAGGACGAGGAGATTACAATCACATCCTGACAACTGTGTAGGGAATTGAGAAGTCTGGGCAACAAAATAGGCAGTTTCCAGCAAGAATTACTAGATCTATGAATGGATCAGCAACACCAGCAGACACAAATAGGAGATTTAGAACAACACACTACAGCGATCTCTACAACAGTTGATCTGCACAATGGAGCGCTCCTACAGCTACACGACAGGGAGATATGGCTCCAACATATGATCGAGGACCTGGAGAACCGGTCACATAGGATCAACACATGTATCCATGGTTTACCAGAAGTCACAAAATCAGGAGACATGGTCAGATTTATGGAGAGTTTTCTAAGAGAGATACTAGGCCTGGACCCAGCCTACAAACTGAACATAATACGGGCGCATCGTTCACTAGGCTCTCGCCACACCGACCCAAATGTTCAGCCACGCTCGGTAATCATCGCTTTCTTGGATTACCAGACCAAGACAGATATACTACAGAAAGCCTGGCAGAAAAGAGAGGTGGTTTTTGGTGACACCAGGCTATTTTTTTGAAGATGACTACATGCCTATTACGATGGACCGTAGATGGAAACTACTGCCCATCTTAAGAAAGTTCCAAGAAAAAGGCATAAAAGCCAGACTGGACTACCCAGCTACCCTAAGAATCACAATGGATGGGGCACTCACCTGTTTGCAACCATATCGGAGGCAAAAAAAATTCTGGCCCAATGGGACATATCAGTGGAGGAGATGCTGGATCCAAATACAGTAAAGAAGTTAGATCAACAGCACTGGTATCCCGTGGAGGGCACTGGGTACAGGAAGAAATGAGTACTTGGTTTGGTGGAGTCACCGCAACCTTTAGACTGTCTGAAAGCTGCAATGGATGCAGGCCCAGTCCCGACGGCTCCTCTCCCACAGAGACGCACAGGAGGGGGAAAGAAAAGAAACAAACAGAAGAATAACCAAGCCAAACCAGCAGTGGTACTGGCTGCTGGCTCCACTACTTCAACAACTTTTACCTGACTTGGGGACTCCAGACAAACTGTATCGTATAAGGATTTCTAGTTTTCTTATTTCTTCATGAAGGGGCTACTCCTGGAGTGCAGGTGCTATGTCAAAGACAGGACTGCCAGAGGGGGTGACTTACCCACCCCCACCTTCCTCTCCTTTTATTTGTATTAAAACAGTACAGTATAGCCCTGGTGTACATGGGGGAGTGAAGAAGCATGAAGGGGAGGGAAGGAATGGAGGGGTGGAGAATTATGCTCCAGTAAGCACTTGCTGGCCTGGGGAGTTAAGTACTTAACAAGGGGACCTGTTCCCATTCACAAAGGCAATATGGGTGTAACCCCCCTGCAAGTGGGGGTTCCCAAAAGTCTTTCAGGAGCTTGCCTGAATGCTCCAAGCCTGGGTGGTGTTCAGCGTTTGAGCTGCTTAACTGTGATTGCAAGTGAGTACTATTTGAGCCTCCATGTACTGTCTCTTTAAGATTTGTCTGCTTGCAGACTTAATTAGTTTGTATGGGGGGGGGGACTGTGTATTTAATGCTTGAATCCCGCCCGAGCTGCGGAGTAATCGTTCCATTTTGCGGTCATTGAAGGTGCAAAGGGATCCCATCTGAAAGCTGTAACTGTTTGCCTGTAATCATTTAAAGCATTAGCAAAATTGTAGTTTGTATAACCTGCCTTTATTGCAGCTGGGACTCTGTGTGTGTTACCTCTCCATTTTGGACCTAAACTGCTGTGCTGGGCCAGTTGGGTTAAGGGAGCCCTAAAATGGAGCCTGTGGATGAAACAGAACTTAGACTCTTAATTTGAGCCAGCCACAAGGGGATTGTATGGGCAGTGACTCTGGGAAATGTAGTTTTGACCTTGGCACCTTTTTCTACCAACAGAGGGAGTCTTATTGTGAGTGACAGCTGAATCGGCCAACAGAATAGTGTGCAGCTAAAGGAAGTGCCCTGCTCTGTGACTGGAAAGATCAGATCAGTTGTGGCAGTGAAGAGAGAAGGAGCTGTGTGCTTCTGCGGTGTATAGTTTTGCATGGGAAGTGCGTGTGAGGCCTTGAGTTTCGGTCTGCAGTCTTTGTGAGTGCCAGTTTGGACCGAATCCGAGTTATGAGGAGAAAGAAGCACTAGAAGTGTGGAAACCAGGCTCACCCTGTAGAAGACTGGAGAAATTGCTGGAGAAATTGCTGAATCGCGCTTGGTCTGTCAGAAACTGAAGCTGCTGTGTGTGCTCCCGGGTATCTTGCAGTAATTGCGATCGGGACCGAGGAGCAGCCTGCCTGGTATAGTACTTTCCTTTTACATATGAATGTGCGTAGTGCTTGTGGGGAATCGCTATTTCCAATCCCCTGTGCTGTGTGCTGTGTGTTGAAGCTGGAAGCAATCCCAGCTTGTCTCGAAGCAACTACTTATAAACTGCAATGGGGTCCAGTCACAAAGACCTTTGTCTCCATGCCCTGCTGTTTCTGACAATCCAGAAGAACATCCACCATCCAGTTCTCAGCTTGGGTATTGTGAGTACAAATCAGGGTATTCCCCTGCAGCCTGTTTTCAATCACAAGTGTGTCATCTAATTCTTGTTGTTTCTTTGCTTCATGGACTGAGCCATGAGCTCCGGATTACAATTGGGTGTTGTGCATATATTTTCTTCTGCAGGGCCCTATCCATCTGCACCTGCTGGCCAACCCTTTTCAGATCCTGTATGTGTGCACAGTACTGTGATTTAATGCCACTAATTAACCTGTTACTGTTCCCTAAATAAATCAGATTTGTTGTTGTTGTTAAACTTTATGTAACCCCTAAATGGCGCTATCCCAGGGGCTACTACCCCTGCCTGATTTGCCACTAACAGGTTGAGGGGCCTGGATCCAATGGCGGGTGCCTCCACCCAGAGGTCAGGGTTTGCAATAGTTAAACTAACTTGGTCACAGCCCTCTGGGACACTGCAACCCCTTCTTCCCACTAGTGGCCCACAATATATCAGAATTACCTTCACAGTATACACTTACCCCAGGTCTGGTTCCGCACTGGGACCTCCTGTGAAATGAGATACAGTGCAACAATCACAGTACAGTACTTTAACATAGACAAATACCTCAGGCAGTATAACTTTGCTGAAACAAGCAGCTCTGATTTATTTAGGGGATATAACAAGGACAGGGGAAATCAGGTTAATTAGCTTATCACCTAATAATCTACCTATGGCTCTGTACAGGCCTATCCCTATCAGTTACTGTCCCTGGGTACCCAAGCCCTAGTGGCTAGTCCAAACCGTGGCAGCTGGTAGGTGCCCTTTCACACAGAGAAAAGGAGAATTAAACAGTCAGCAGTACAGTAATTCCATTTGGATTTAATGTGGCAATTCAACAGGAGCGACCCTGAATTAGTACTCACGACCTCCAAATAAGATAGGGTCCTTCAATGTCAGCAGGGCTCACTTGAGGTACACAAACCTTCACACATCCATATAAAAGAAAGCACTATACCAGGCAGGCTGCATCTGTATCCCGATCGCAATTACTGCACAATACCGGGAGAACACACAGCAGATTCAGTTCCTGACAGACCGAGTGCAATTTTCAGCAATTCTTCCAGTCTTCTACAGGGTGAGCCTGGTTTCTACTCTTCAGAGATCCTTTGATTCTTTTCAGTGACGGATTCAGTCCTAACAAGCTGCAGACCGAACTCTGGGCCTTACACACGCTTTTTTTGACTAAAACTGCACACTGAAAAAGCACAGGGCCCTTCCTCTTCACTGCCAAAGCTCAACTGAAACTCCAACCGACAAAACTGCACTTCCTTTGAGTTCCTCCCAGTTCTTGACTGGATTGGCTGTCACCACAATAGACTGCTGCTGTTGGTCCAAAAAGGCACTGAAGTCTAAACTACATCTCCAGAGTCACTGCCCATACAATCCTCTTGTGGCTGGCTCAGATTATGAGTACAAGTTCTGATTCGTCCAAGGCACCATTTTAGAGCTAGCTTACCCCACACTGATTGGTCCAGTTCAGCAGTTCAAAACTAGAATGGGGAACTAGCAGACACAGTTCTGACTGCAAAGAAAGCAGGTTAGACAAACTGTAATTTCATTATTACTCTAAATAATTTCTGGCAAACAGTTACATCTTTCAGATAGGTTCCTTTGCACTCCTAGTGACTGCAAAAATGAAGTGAATTGGCAGCAGCTCGAGTGGTACTCAGAGAAGAAACACACAGTCCCCCATACAAACTAATTATGTCTGCAAGCAGACAGCTCTTAAAGAGACAGTACCAGAGGTTCTAAAAACACTCACTGATAAATGGCTTAAACGCCAAACACCATTCAGGCTTGGAGCATTCAAGCAAGCTCCTGGAAGTCTTTTGGGAACCCCCATTTGCAGGGGGGTTACATTTAAACTGTCTGAAGTGTCAGTACCTTCATGGCAAGCACTGTATTGGTTTGTGTATGCTGCTTAACCTTATTTTTCAGGGGTTCCTCAGAGATGAACTTGCGAATCAGTCTCGAGGATAAGTGGTACCTTATGAATGAACAGTGTATACATGTGGGGTATTGGTACTGTAACTCCTGTGCATCGTGTGGGCCATTAAAGGGATTAGAAAGGGGTCTCAGTGTCCCAGAGTGCTGTGACCAAAGTAGACCAACCATTACAAACCCTGACCTCTGGGTGGCGGCACCTGCCATAGAACCTAGGCCCTTCAACCTGTCAGTAGTCAAGCAGGCAGGGGTAGTAGCCCTTGGGATAGTGACACCTGGGGGTTACATGGGTAAATGTTATGATGGATAATTTTGAAGGGTACAGGGAAAGATATTTTACAGTGCCAGTGAAGAGAGAAGACGTGGGGGAGCGTATTTGGTGACACAATCTCCATTTATTCTAGTGCTGTGCTAGAAGAGTGATGCTCCACCTTCCTACGAGTGGTAAGAGATAGGCCCTCATGTTGGTGCGGCCTTGGTAACCGCATCATCCCACCTCCATGCCTAGAGGTGTGGAACAGGTGGTACTTTTGGAAGTTCTTTACGAAAAGGTTAGACACTGATTCACAATTTCAGTGGCAGGTTGCCATGTTGTTATCATGGGAGTTGATGTTTCTTAAATCTGTTATTGTTAATGTTTTTTACTGCACTGCTGGTGAGCTGGGAAGGAAAGAGAGGTCCTAATCGAGGGGTTGGGACCTGCTGGGTAACAGGGGCTGGAGATGGCTAAATAAATAGTTAGCATTATGGACTTTTCTTTCATTACATACAATGTCAAGGGACTTAACAGCCCAGTGAAAAGAGCCCGGATACTTCAAGAATTAGGTAGGTTAAAACCGGAAATAACATACTTACAGGAAACACATTTATCCAAGCAGGAGCATGGAAAACTGAGGTGCTCATGGGTGGGGGAGGTTTATGCGTCCCACTGGCCTGAACATCCTCATAGGCGGGGAACTGCCATTTTGCTGAGAAAAAAACACTCCTGTACTGATTGCAGGGGTAGAATAGGACCCCAGGGGAGATACCTTAGACTTAAGGCCTATTATTTTGATCTTAAATGTATATTTTTAATATATACGAACCCAACGATCTAAAGGAGAACCAACTTTCTCGAAAGGACTATATTGCAAACTATCAAGGATACAGAAGCATTTTATATAATTGGGGGGACTTCAACATGGTTATGGAGCCCCACAGGGACAAGAGAGGGGGCATCGCCATCAGGGGAATCTCCCAGTCAGTGGGCTTTTAAGGAGGCTTATGGGGGAGACGGGCCTGGTGGATGCCTGGCGAATCATGCACCCAACCAGGGATGATTATACCTTTTTCTCCCACAGACATAATAGTTTTTCTAGAATTGATATGTTCTTTGTTCCAGAGGAAAAGAAGGTCATTGTACAGCAGTGTGATGTGTTTCCAATGACTTGGTCAGCTCATGCTCCAGTTCTGTTGAGGTTAATCCCCACCCCCTCATCCAGAAATTTAGAGTGGAGATTGAATATAGGTTTAATAAATCAGAAATCATTTAGGGAAGAAATTAAAGGGGTTATTACGGAGTACCTGGACCTGAACTCTCCCACAGATTAGATTCCTCTCCCTCTGTAAGGTGGGACACTCTTAAGGTGGTTATCTGGGTGCCATAATTAAATACAGCTTCAGACAAAAACAGCAGAACCTCTGGCTCCAAAGGGAAATAGAAGCAGAGCTTCAGGAGGCAGAGTTTAGATACAAGCTGACTCTGCACCCTGAGAACAAGGCACTTTGGTTAGGATGGAAGAAGAGGCTGGAGTCATGGCAGGTGGATGGTCTCCTGTAATGCACAAGTCAAAGGAACTATGAGGGGGGTAACAGGGTCGGCCGCCTCCTGGCACTGGCTCTCAGGAAGCAAGTTACTTCCAGAGTGGTCACTCAGATTCGAAAAACAGGAGGGGGGGGGAGGCCAAGGACATGGACCCACTGGGGATCTCAGAGACCTTTGCAGAATTGTATGCCACCCTCTACTGACCAGACCATCTGGCTTGAAAGAGCTTCTGATTCCCTACAGCCCTGTATGACAGCTCTGTTAGGCTGACGAAGGGTTGTTGGAGGTTCTGAGGGTTACTTTAAAATCTTCTGGGGCCTGGGCTTTTATGTTTATAGCCCCGACCCTCTGTAATTCTCTGCCTCGCCAGCTTCGGGAAAGCAAGACCGTGGAGATTTTTAAGCGGGAACTTAAGACCCATCTGTGGAGTCGAGCTTTTATGATCTGAGGTTTTGTTTTTGCTCTGATTTTATATATGTATTTTCTGATTTTATTGCTGATTTGCACAGCGCCTTGGTGCTTGAAAGGTGCTTAATAAATAACGTTTTATTATTTTTATTTATTAATATAAGGATAAATTAAAATAATTCTTTAGTCAGATAGATCTCCCGAGCACCAGGGCAGCGGACAGGCTGGCCTTGGATGGAGACATTTTCATGGGTGAAGTACAGGGTATGATAAAGGAGATGAAGGCTGGGAAGTCCTCCGGGTTGGACGGCCTACCTCTGAAATTTTATAAACACTTCAGTGAGGAGCTGATGCCCTCTTTACTGAGCTGCTTTCACCACATACGGGAGGAGAGGTACCTCACTTGTGGAGACTGGCCCAAATAGCAGTTTTACCAAAATAAGGGAAAAATCCTAAGCTTTGTTCCTCTTTCCACCCCATCTCCTTATTAAACTGGATGGTGGTGATCCAGGGGATTTCTCAGTTTGTTTGGGGGTGGCCACAGATCCAGGATTTCACAACAAATACTTTCTTTACTAAGGGATCAGGGGGGCCTAGCGATGCCAGATTTTCGTGCATATTTTGTGGCTTGCCAACTGCAGGGGATTGGGACCTGGGTGCAGTGGCGCACTACCTCTGTCTGGTATCAGGTGGAGGAGATGGACTGCTTGGGCCTCCTCTTTTTTCCTTGGTCCTGGCAGACCCGGGGGACCCAATCCCCGCTTTGACTAGAAACTCTTGGATTCAACACACTTTAAGAATTCTAAGAGGGGCCCTACGTCGGTTGGATTCAGCAGTGGACCTGGGACCCCTCTATCTTATAAGACACCACGCTTCCTTCCTTCCTTCCCCTCAGACTGGACTCGGGGTATGCGGGGTGGGATATTAAGGGGCTGACTCATTTCTCACAATTCCTGGAGGCAGCCACATGTGCGTCCTTCCAATACCTGAAAAACAAATTTGGTCTTCAGAACAGGGGCTTCCACAGATACTTGCAAGTCAGACATTTTATTGGGGTGAAACAAAGAAACATAGAACACAGAAACATAGAATTTGATGGCAGATAAGGACCGCTTGGCCCACCTAGTCTGCCCATGTCCCTGCCTAATGGATAAGCTACATATTCTAGTTAACCAACAGCCTACTTCTTTCTACCCCCCCACAAGAATTGCCTTATGTCTGTCCCATGCATTCTTGAATTCCCCCACTTTTTTTGACTCCATCACCTGTTCAGGAAGGGTGGGTAACCATGCGGCCTACTTTACTTGGGAGCTCAGCTCCTGGAAAAAATACATAAAGGAGCTGACCACCCCTGGCTCAAGGGTATGTTGCATCTCACAACTTTATGGCCTGATGAGGCCACAGGACTCACAACCTCTAGACAATATCAGGCAGGCTTCAGAGCAGGAAACCACGGGACAGATTGGACAGGGAGACTGGCTTCGTAGACTGAAGCTGGGGCTGGTGGGTAACCTCCTTACAAACCTGGAGGGAATTTTACTGGCAAGTTTTGTTCCATCTTTTTAGGACCCCTACCATCACCAAACATTTTCAAGTGCCCAACTCTGACAATTGTTGGAGGGCCTGTGGTTTAGTAGGGTCACACTAGCATATATTTTGGAGTTGCCCCAAGATTTCCTACTTTTGCCAGAGGGTGGGTGTTTCACTGCAGGAGATTTTGGCAGTCGAGGCACCGGCACAATCTACTGACTGGGTGTTGGGCTTTCCTACACTGATAAATCTTCCATCACCAGACAGAAAGTTAGCTCTAGCACTCACGGCTGCAGCATTAAAGTGCATAATGGTGCACTGGTTGAGGGCAGACCCCCTCACTTGGGCTGAATGGATAAACAGAGTAAACAATATTATGGACATGGAGTCCATAACAGCTAGCTTAAACCTCCGGGAAGACAACTTCAAGAAAATCTGGAACTGGTGGATAGCTTGGGAGGCAGCAAAGAATGGGGAATAATGTCCTGGTCTTAATGATATTGACAGGAAAAATATTGTAGGGCTTGTTCACCTGCCCCCCGGTGGAAAATGATAAATTATATCCAACTATCAAGTCAGTAAGTTTATAAACCAGTCCTTACTCCCTTAAAAGGGTTTAAGATCATTCCTGACTAATTCCTGGGAAAAACACCGTCAGTGCAGCAGTTGCCCAATTAAAGGGCATTATAGTTTTGTTTAGATACGTTTAAATTTGGAATGTCTATTTCAGGCATAAATTTATATGTACAGTAAGTACAGTAATCAGAGTCGCACACATAAGGAATTTCATGCTATTTTATTGACACAATAAATAAGCTGAAGAGAAACAGGATTTATACGTCAAAAGATAAATACCTGTACTCTATTAAACTAATGGTAAAGATTCTGACATGATCAAGAAGTAAATGGATGGCTGTGAAAGGATAACTATATGTGTAAAGGCCCACGGGCCTGAATGTACTCTGAATTGGACCTTCTTAGTAGACCTGATGTAACCCCTAGGTGGCACCATCCCAAGGGCTACTACCTATGCCTGCTTGGCTAGTAGTAGGCTAAGGGGCCTGGGTAGTGAAATGGGCGCCTCCACCCGGAGGTCAGGGTTGTTAGTGATCAAGCTAACTTGGGCACAGCCCTACGGGACACTGTAACCCCCTTTCCCTTCTAGTGGCCTGAACAATATACAAGAATTACTTTCACAATTACCCTTATTCACTAGGCAATTACCCACACTATTTGCACTTACCACCAGGGCTGGTTCCTCTAGCTTGACCCTGGGGACCCCCTGTAAAACAAGGTTAAGCACAGCAAATAGCAACAGTACAATACTTTTTGGCACAAACTGGAACCACAGTCAGGCTAAATGCAAACAAAGTTAAATCTGATTTATTCAGGGGACTTGAACAAGGGAGCGGCATAATCAGGTTGATTTGCTTAAAAACTATATTAATCAGACAGTTATGCATACAGTTCAGAGTCCCTACACAGTCACACACTCTGGGTACCCAGGTAGGAAAACGGTGGGCTAGCCAGGAACGTTGCAGCTGGTTAGGGCCCTGTGATGTAAGAAACAACATGCACAACACACACTATTTGTAATCTGCAGCCGGAGGGCTCAGTGCATGAAAGAAAAGGCAACATGACAATCAGATAACAACACTTTTAGATTTAGCTGTTGTTGCAGGGAGCTACCCTGATGTTTACTCACGATACCCAATACTAGACACAGGCAGGATGAAATCGAGACTGCAGGCTGTTGAGCTGGAGTGCCTGGAGAAGCAGAGCCCACACGAATCACCGAGGCGTTGTTTCTGTTCAAGGCGTTGAGCAGGGGGCTGATCCCTAGACTGGTCTCTCATTGATGACTTTCTCTGCATAGCAGGTATTCTGGCTGAGCCAGTGTAGCAGGGCCCAGGCAAATGGAAATGGATATGGATTCAGTCCGTGGAGCTGGATATAGCCTGTAGCAAACAAAACACAGTTCAGACATGGTGGGGAAACAAATCACGACCCACTATAGGCACACAGCACATTCACGTGTAAGAAAATTCCACTGTACTAGGCAAATGGCTCTCCGATCGCAATTACAGAATCTCTGCACAATCTGGAGTTCAGAGGTAGCTGGAAGTCCTGACTGGCCTATTGCACTCTGCAAATCTTAGGTCTTCCTCAGGTTAAAGCCTGGTCACAATTCAGAGACTTAATTTGCTCTCCAAATTCATATTCATTCCGAAAAAAAGCACAAGTCCTCTCTCAGGGACAGTAGGCAAGCATGCAGGCCAAACTCAGGCCTTTCCACAGTTCTCCCACATGAATCCACTATGGATTGCTGCTTTAACTATCTCACGGTCTTACTTCTTCACTTTCCAACTCATATCTAACTGAAACTGCAAGCAGTGTGGGACTTTCCCCAAGATCCAAAAGGTTCGGTTGGCTGATCTGTCTGTCAGTCACAACAAGAGCTCCCCCTCCAGGTTATTTTAGACCCCAAAAGCCCAAAACTACAATTCATGCAGGTTTTGGCCCCACCAAGCCCCTGTAGGCAGGCTCCATTTTAGAGTCCCAAATGTACTGTTTGGCCCATTCTGACAGTTCAGGACCAAGATGATGGAAACAAACAGAACTGTCCATGCTGCAAAGAAGGCAGGTTAGAACATACTGCAATATTATTACTACTCTAACAAATGATCATCAAACAAGTACATCTTCTAACAGAGATCCCTCTCAGATTAATTATGACTGCAATCCAGGCAGCTCTTAAAGAGACAGCACACAGAGGCTATAAGGGCACTCTCTGGCAATACATTTATGCTGCTAAAACGCAGAACACCAGCCTGGCAGTGAGTATTTAAGCAAGATCAAGGAAGACTCTTTGGGAAACTCCATTTGTAGGGGGGTTACACTGAGTTAAAAAAAAAACAACAAAAAAAAACTGTGGATGCTATTTACAACATCCACCATGTTTAGCAGCCATGTGATACCAGCCAACCAACCACCGAGCCAGGATTCTTGAAAGGGACTCTGGGACTGATTAAAAGGACTCTTGGGGGGGAAATACCGGGGAATGTTTAGGTGCCTTTTTCAGTACCAATGAAGCATCGAGGGACCTTCATACATATTCATTTTTGGCTAAGGATAGTGGCTCCAGACAATGGGGAGCAAAGAAGGGGCTCCCAAAAGTTAAGCACTGTTGGGCTTTGAGTCAGTTCAGCAGGAGTTCCTCCAGAGGGAAGGGAACTCCTGCCCCTGGAGAGATTGGGGCTGCGAGATAAGCCTGCCTGTGGGTTGCCAGCAATTTGTCCCCCCATGGCAGGGAGTGGCTGTCCCATCGGGAGGAAGAAGAAGCAGCTTGGCAGAGAGAAAAAAGGAAAGCTGCAGCATGTTGAAAGTTCTGTGCTGCTCTGACATTGCACCACAGCAGTGAGACAAAGCAGAAGAGAGAAGAAGTTGTATCCTGAGCCTGAATAAGAGGACAATGGTTGGGTCTAAGCCTGCCTGAGCCTGGAAAAAGAACAAAGGTTGCGTCTAAGCCTGGAAAAAGATGGGAATTCAGAGAATGATGAGAAGTGAATATAAATGTGCTGAGAAAGAGAAAAGGAAGAATAAGCCTCTTCGAGCCAGAGAAATGCTAAGTACCTGAACGGTGAGAAACTGGACTGTGAGTGTGCAGGTGATATCTGTGTGAGCCAGAGCGAAAAAAGGGGCTGTGTCAGGTTGAGAGACTGAAAGCAGAAGGATAAACAGGTGCTTTCTGGTCTGAGTACCTGTTGTCTGCTCCTGAGATACAGCAAAGAGAGAAACAGATTGCTGTGGCTACACACCGTGGCAGGAAAAGAAAGAAGAAGCAGAAGAGAATGTGCTGAATGTTTCTGCTGACACCCAGGGCCAGGTGGGGAACTTGCTAACCCCCATCAAGTGGGGTCTGCTGCTGTAGGGAGTCACAGGTCTTGTACCCGAGTGCTAAGGCGCTCTGATCAGAGGGAGCCGGGCCATGGGGCCACTCCCCAGTCTGGGTCCACTGTAGTTGGCAGGCTTTGAGCAGGTGCTCTGCAATGGGGTCTGTAATGGGTCAAAGGGGGCAAGCTGCAAGATCTGCTAGCAACAGAAAGAGAGAGCAAACTGCAGCCTCTGTGCTCCCTGTTCAAGCAATTTGCTCAGTTCTGCCTGTGATGCCATCAGTCTCCAGGATGTTCAGTGAACTGCGCCATCCGTTGCCTGATTCTGCAGAACCATGAGTAAAAAACAGGAATTGCCTTGCACTTGGGGACTGTAAATATGTCCGCCCACTAAGGCAGGAGGTAGCGCTAAGGACTAGAGGGGAAAAGGCAAAGATTTAGCTCTGACCAGCGAGAGAGAGAGAAATGTAAAGTTAAGGTAAAAACTTTAATTCAAGTAAGCTCGCCAACGCCGGCTACCAGCTACACCTCTTGCCTGCAACTAAAACTGGATACCCAGGTACTGGACTTTGGGGAAATTAACTGGGACCCATGGGTCTGGGTTTTTGGGCACCTGCAGCAGTTAGTTAAGTTAGACAGAGATGATGGCTGCATTGATTGAAACGTGATTGGAACTGAAAAAGGGAAATGTGATTTGGAAAATGCAAATTGAAATGCTTACTTGAACTCTATTCCACTTACCCTCATCCTAAACCTTCCCCCTGTAAATAAACCACAGAGTTATTGTTTTGCAGCAGAAAATGAATCCAGAGCCTAATTTTAGTTATCCTGTTTATTGACTGAAATGAAGATGTAAATGGTGTAATGGAATGTGGGGAGGTTCGAATCCGGGTAAGTCCATGTTGGGGTAACTGTTGGGGAGATGGGTTGGTATGATATCCCAGGGGGTTGTATTGCAGGTATTCAGACCCACTAATTTGTACTCTGGGTGGAGGCACTGTCATTTTTATTTTAGCTTTTGGGAAAGGACCCCTGTAGGTCAGCTCTGGGAATGCAGACCCCTTGCCCTTTGTCGGTCCTGCAAGGCAGGGGCAGTGGCCATCTCCAGGATGGCGCTGGGGAGGAGCTACACACTTATTTGCACTAATGTGGCTGTAATTCTGCAGTTCAACCACTGGGTGTGGATGCTGTGTGATTTTTGTGCTGGAGAGGTACAGTTCAATCCTCCAGCCTGGATAGTGCTGTGGCAGGAAACTATGCTGTGGCTGTGCAGGCTAGATGGAGGTGGTGCCTGCTTGTTATTTTCACCACTCATTGGTGTGTTGTGGCTGGTGGGAGATTTATGGCTCCCTAAGTTTTGAGATGCCTGGGATTCCTTTCATTTTCTGTCCTTTACTGCCAGGTGCAGACATATTGTAATATTTTAAATAAATACTGGTGTCCCAAAAAGGCTGGCCAATTGCTTGAGAGTGTGTTTATGGGGGGAGGGGCATCTGGATGGTGATCTTGGGAAATAGCAGTATGAAGGAAGGCAGGCAGACTAGCAGGGCTGCTAGCTTGTTTATTTGCTTTGCTTTAGCATGGTAGTGCGATTGCACTAACAAAGACACTTCCCCTTTACTTGCGACTGACAGCTAATCTTAACCATCAGAATGCACCTGTTGGGTAGGAGGGTGTGCAGCAGCTGGTCAGGGAGCTAGCAGAGGGCAGCGCGATACAGAAAAAGCAAGGCAGCTGGGAGGGTTTTTTTTATAATGAAAGAAAGCAGCAGCTTACCCAACTGTCCTGGCAGTTGTGGGGTTTTTCTCATGATCCTCGTCACCAGTGCAGTAATCTTCTGACGGGAGACAGACAGATTTGGATGCAGCACACCTGGTCAAGTGGCCATGTCTAGCCAAGTGAGAAAACGTGGGTCATTCACTGCTGGACATAACAAAGGAACGCTCACGGGGCATGACAGGAACTATATAAGAACTACAAATATCTGTGTTAGGGACTACAGCCCTAATGGCATTCCCTGTACTTCTTACTATACATATGTGTACCTAATATGTATATACTACAGGTAACATGTTACTCTATACAATTAAGAGTTTACGGGATACCACATTACTTCATACAGTTAGGTGGTGTACCGGGTGGTTCCACATCAAGACAGCGTAGTCAATAACCGCACTATAAATAACACGAAAGAAAGAAGCACATAGACAGGATTACAAACCACATAAAGAAAAAATTCTCTGAAGCAAAAACTGGGTGTGTCAAAACATGCACTGATATCAAATTGTGTATTCTATAAGTTGTTGAAATGCAGCCAGTAATTTTTATCTTTCACTTTCCTGTCTTGCGCGATCATGATGGAGTGGTTTTGGCCACATTGTTTTGGATGGCATGGTTTTGATGGAATACCGTACTCGGTACCATGTTACTTTATACATTTAGGTGTTTCTGGGGCATCACGTTACTTTATTTATTTAGGAGTACCATGTTTCTGTATATAGTTAGGATATTATTTCATGCAGTTACTGTAGGTGGTGTTACTGGGGTACCATGTTACTTTATACAGCTAGGAGTTTCCTGGGGTACCATGTTACTTTATACAGTTAGACATTTCCTGGGGTACCACAATAATTCATATATAAGTGGTGTACTGGGGTACTCTATTACTTCATACCGTTACTTGGGGTACCATGTTACTTTATAAAGTTAGGTGGGGCACCAGGCTACCAGGTTACTTTATACAGTTAGGAATTTCCTGAAGTACTGTATTAATTCTGTCCTGTTTTTGTTTCTGTAATTATTAAATGTCCTGTAAATTTGCTTCTTGTGATTACTGGAACATTTTAAAATAAAAAGTAAAAAAAAAAAAAGGAATTTCCTGGAGTACCATGTTACTATATAAAGCTAAAACTTTCTTAGGGTATTTTGTTACTCTATAGAGTTAGATGTTTCCTAGGGTACCTTGTTACTATTTGCAGTTAGACGTTTCCTGGGGTACCATATTAATTCATACAATAAAGTGGTATACTCAGGTACTCTGTTACTTCACACAGTCAGGAGTTTCCTGGGTTAGCATGTAAAAAATATTAATTCATAAGCGTTAAAGAGGACCTTCCCCAGTCACTTTGACTTTCATGCATTAATTACCCTTTCTTGCATTGATTCTGGAATTGTATTTTATTACTGTATGCTGCAGTTAGTTTTTACATTCTGAGCTGCTAAAAACTGCAGGGGGTACCAGAGCTTCTATAGCATGCCTGGTGTTGCTGTGGGCTCAGGGTTATACTGCTGACATCATTGTAGGGCAGAGTCAATTTCACACAAAAAAAAAACATACCGACAAGGCATTTAAATTTTGGCATAATGCATTGCTAAAAGGGTGTCTTGGGGAAGGGGGAACACTGCATGTACATTGAGTACTGGTAGGTTTCCCTTGCAACATTGTTGCAATCGCATGGTACTGCACAGTGTGAGTTGCTCCTCTATCCTACAGTGATGTCATAAGGAGCTAGCAGCCCAGCAGCTGAACAGCAAAGGCAAGTGCAGCATGGCTCAAAAACAAATCCAGATTATGGAAGGCAGCGTAAACCTTGACCAGAAATAGGGATATAGAATAAATAGAATACAGGGAGGCAGTATAGCATAGTGGTTAAAGGCTCTGGGCTGTAAATCTGGAGACATGGGTTTGAATCCCATAGCCCCTACTTGCATACTATGTGACCCTAAGCAAGTTACTTAACTTCCCTGTGCTCCCAGGTTGCACCTGTAAACAAGCTTTCAGCTTAGTGTGTCTCGCCTGGTTAAATAATTGGAAAAAGAAATAATAAATGCATACACCTTTTCAGGTCTAGTACTGCATATAATGACTACAAGCTGTAACTTTTTGGACAATCAGGGAAGGTCATCTTTAAGTGGTGTAGTGGGGTACCATATCAGTTCATACAGTCAGGAGTTTCCTGGGTACCAAGTACCTTTTATAGTTAGGAGTTGCCAGGGATACCATGTTACTATATACAGATAGAGGTTCCCTGGGGTACCACATTACTTCATAAGTTACATGGTGTACTGGGGTACCATGTCACTTTATATAGCTAGGCATTTCCTGGGGTACCATGTTACTATGCACAGTTAGGAGTTTCCTGAAGTACCATATTACGATATACTGTTAGTAGTTTCCTGGGGTATCACATTACTTTAAACAGTTAGGTGTTTCTTGTGGTACAATGTTACTGTATATTTTTTTTTTTTTTCGAATTCTAATTTTTCCTTACGTTCTTGACCCCACTGAACTCTCTACAGTGGAGCCCGGCTTGTCAAGGCAATGTACTGCCGAGGCTGTACCCCCAAGGAATACACCACGGCGCTGTGTTAGGCTACCTCCAGCTGCCGCCAGAGGTCGCTCCTCGAGCAATCGTTTTCCCCATCCCTCCCTGAGAAGAGAGAGCAGTCCACTGGATGCTCAATCTCTTCCCTCCCCTGCCGACCCCCGATGTCCTGGGCTCACTCCTGAACCAGGGTCACCAGCATGATGCGAGGTGTGGTGTCCAGCGCCTCAACCCTCAGCGCCACCGGGGCCAGCCACCATGTTACTATAAAGTACATAATTAGAAGTTTCCTGGGGTACCATGTTACTTCAAACATTTAGACTGTATGCATGGGTAACATATTACTTTATACAGTTAGGAGTTTCCTGGGGTACCTTGTAACTATATACAGTTAGGGGTTTCCTGGGGTACCACATTACTTTATACAGTTAGGTAGTGTAAGGGAGTACCATGTTATGCATATAGTTAGGAGTTTCCTGTGGTCCGTGTTAGTTTGTGCAGTTATAGTAGCTGGTATCCTGGAGTACAATGCTACTGTATGCAGTTTTGAATTTCATGGGTTACTTTGTTTCTTTACACAGTTGGGAGTTCCTTGGGGTACACTGTTGCTGTATACAGTAAGCAGGTTCCTGAGGTACAATTTTATTTTACACAGTTATGGGGTGTCCTCAGTTATCATGTTTCTTTATACTGTTAGGGGATGTTCTCAGATACCATCATACTTTATACTGCTGGCGGGTGTTCTGGGGTGCAATGTTACTTTGTGTTGTTAGAGGTCCATGGTATGTTATACAGTTTGGGGGTGTCCTCAGGTACCATCATACTTTATACTGCTGGTTGGTGTCCTGGGGTGAAATGTTACTTTATACTGTTAGAGGACCATGGTACGTTATACAATGTGGGGGTGTCCTCGGGTACCATAATAGTTTATACTGTTAGTGGGTATCCTGGGGCACGACGTTACTTAAATACTTTTAGAGGGTATTCTCAGGCACCATGTTACTTTATGCAGTTAGGGGGTGTCCACAGGTACCATGTTGCTTTATACAGCTAGGAGTTTCCTGGAGTATGTTACTATATACAGTTAGGAGTATCCTGGGGTATCATGTAACTATATTCAGTTAGGGGTTTCCTGGGGTACCATATATCTATATATGGTTAGAAGTTTTGAGGGGTACCACTTTATACAGGTAGGTGATGTCCTCAGGTACCATGATACTTTATACTGTTAGTGGGTGTCCTGGGGCACAATATTAATTTATACTGTTAGAGGGTGTTCTCAGGCACCATGTTACTTTATGGATTTAGGGGGTGTCCTCAGGTACCATGTTTCTTTATGCAAGTCGAGGGTGTCTGGGGTTACAGTGTTACTTTATACTATAACGAGGTGTCCTAGGGTATCATGTTACTTTATGCTGTAAGGTGGTGTCCTCAGATACCATGTTTTTTATGCAGTTAGGGGTTATTCTGGGGTACCATGTTACTTTATAGTGTTAGGGGATGTCCCCACGAACTATATTACTTATTACAGTTAGGGAGTATCCCTGAGTAGCACTTTATTTGATACCATTAGAGGGTGTCCTTGGGGTAACATATTACTTTATACAGTTAGGGGGTGTTCTGATATACTGTTACATTATACAGTTAGAAGGTTCCAGGGGCAGAATGTGCTTTATTCAGTTAGGGAGTGTCCTGCAGTACCATGTTCCTAATTAGGAAAGATAGACTCAGAAAAAGAGGAGGCGAATGCCTATTTTTTGTGCCAGAGAGGCTCTCCTACACTGAACTACACGTAGATACTGATATTTCTGTGCTTGAAGCTCTCTCCATAAATCTAATTTAGGCAAAAGCAACATTTTAACTATCACTTCTGTCTACTTATGGCCCCTGGAACACCATTTTCTGAGCTTGAATCCCTCATCTCAAGCAAATCATCCTTTCCAAGTAATAGGGAATGGATTATTTTAGGAGACTTTAACCTAAACTGGGACAGTAGCCAGTCCGACTGTGCCAAAGAGCAGCAGGCCAGCTCAGGACTGCACCAAATAATATCTACCCCCACCAGAACAAATTATAAAACAAGAAACAGCTCTACCATTGACTAGATCATTGCCTCAAATCCCTCCAGAGTGACAGCTGCGGGTATCCTCCCTGACTCTATCAGTGACCACTGTGCTGTCTTCTGTCACTGGTCAGCCAGAGCCCCTAAAACTACTCCTAACTACATCCTCACAAGACAATTAAAAAAAGCTAGTTGAGAAGAACTTTCTTTTGCATTTAAATTAGATGACTGGTCCTTCACGGCTGATATAAAACCATTGACCATGCCCTTAATGATTTTACAAAAACATTCAACATCTGCGACACCTTCGTCCCCCAAAACAGGTCAGAGTTTGCAAGGGACCTAGCAAGTGGATTACTCCAGACCACCTCAAATGTATGCACTGTAGACAAAGTTTGGGCTAGGTACAGGAAATCACCCTCCCCCACTCTTCTCCAAGAGTATAAAACACTTCAAAACAAGTGCAAGTCAACGGTTTGAACTGCAAAAATCAACCACTTTAAGAATAGCCAACTCTACACCAGCCCTAACTTCAAGTGACTCTGGGGTACTTTTAACTCCCTCTTGGATAAAGATAAAAAATGTGAGCGGATCTCACTCCAGTTGGAAGGGAGATTAACAACTGACCCAACATGCATGGCCAGCTTGCTTGATTCCTTCTTCGGAGACCTGGACAAGTAAAAGACCCCTCTCTCCTCAGACACCCCCAAGCAGCCCCAAAATCCTATCCCTTCCCCAAAAGCTTCCTACCCCATTTTCTACTTCAAAGCACTCTCACCCACTGATACCATAAAACTTAAAAGAAAAAACAACCCTAGACCCTCCACTGGTCCGGATGGACTAGATTTTCACATCCTTAAACTCATAATAAATGACATTGCCACTTCTCTCACCAATATCTTTAATTTCTCCCTCCATTCTAGTACCCTCCCCACGGCCTGGAAAACTGCATCCATCAGGCCTCTGCATAAAGCTCGCTCTAAAGAGGAAGTAAGCAATTACAGGCCCATCTCACTTCTTCCCCCCTACCTAAAATCATGGAAAAAATGGTTCATTCACAAATCACTGAACACCTAAACAAATATGACATCCCTTGGGGTACACTGTTGCTGTATACAGTAAGCAGGTTCCCGAGGTGCAATTTTATTTTACACAGTTATGGGGTGTCCTCAGTTATCATGTTTCTTTATACTGTTAGGGGATGTTCTCAGGTACCATCGTACTTTATACTGCTGGTGGGTGTTCTGGAGTGCAATGTTACTTTGTGTTGTTAGAGGTCCATGGTATGTTATACAGTTTGGGGGTGTTCTCAGGTACCATCATACTTTATACTACTGGTGGGTGTCCTGGGGTGCAATATTACTTTATACTGTTAGAGGACCTTGGTACGTTATACAGTGTGGGGGTGTCCTCAAGTACCATAATAGTTTATACTGTTAGTGGGTATCCTGGGGCATGATGTTACTTAAATACTCTTTCTGCCAGCACATAACCCAATTAATTAACAAAATCCACCAGAGACTTGGGCTCTTCTATAGGATCAGGCAATTCCTCACCCTGGAATCAAGAAGCAGGCTGGCTTCCAGCTTACTGCTACCTCTCCTTGACTACGGTTCCATCATTAACTTCCCTCAGAGCAATTTTGTCATGTTCAATAAGCTCAAAATAGCATACAATAACATTATCAGATTTGTGACAGGGCTTCCCCGTCGTACCCACAGCTGTGCCCTCCATGAGAAAGTACCTTGGTTCTTTCTAGAGGACAGGTTCACATGGAAGGCTTCCACGTTCATCTACAAACTCCTCAACAATCTCCTTCCCCACAGTGTCTCCTCTCTGTTCAAGAAGGCTTGCCCCACCCATCTTCCTAGGAACACTGCCTCATCCCCTTTTTGGATCCCTTACTGCAATACCTCTTTAGGGCAGAGATTGCTTACCTACAGAGGTACCAAGCTTTTTAACACTCTCCCCCCAACCTTGTTAGCAGACCCTCCCTTGGCACTGTTAAGGTCAAACTAAAGGAGTGCCTACTCAATAAACTGCTTTGCAACTGCCATAGGTAACATATCTTAATTTTCCTACCACTGACCAGAACAATCCCTAGGTCACTTGCTCAATTTTCGATTAGAATTTTTCCCTCTCTTTTCTCTTAACCGCTCTCTCTTGTCCACCTCACTGTTTCCATGCCTCTTTTCCCTTCTAAGCTCTTTCAGAGTATTTCCCACATTCTCCCATGTATTTGCACATTTTGTGTAGACTTACTGTTAATACTGTAGCTGCTGTACATAAGACATTTTGTATGGAACTTAAATTCCTGTTTACATTTTTGTGTTTGTATTTTTGAATCATGCGTCTGTATAAAGTGTATATATCCACCACTGTAAAACCCCTAAAACTGGATGCTTGTGAAAACGGACATTTTTGCCCACGTGCCTTTGCAGCATAAAATAAAAATGAAATGAAATGAAATGTTACTGTATTACTTTATGTAGATTGGGGGAGTCCTGGGTTGCCACATTACTTTGTAGATTTAGGGGGTGCCCTGTGGTACCATGTTGCTCTATGGGGTTAGGGGCAGTCCCAGATGCCGGTTACTGTTATACAGTTTGGTGATGTTCTTGGCTTCCCTGTTACTTTAATACAGTTAGGAATTTCCTGGGATACCCTGTTTCTTAATACAGTTAAGAGTTTCCTGGACTACCCTGTTACTTTATATAGTTAGGAGTTTTCCTGGTGTAACATGCAGCAGTGTACTCAATCATTTTCTGTTGCAGAGGATAGCTGACCATAACTGGAGTATTCCTTACATTTCCTAGCTTTGCAAGAACTTGAACTTGGAGTGGAGTATTTTATCAGCCATGCATATGACCTTGAATGTCACCCCAACTGACTGTTTTCTTGATCTGGAATTAGCCCTCTGTCAGTGTGTGGCCCTCAGCTGAGGGCTATCTTATTGCAGACCAAGGATTTTAAGTATGAAAGGCAGGGAGTGGAATATGTGTTCATCTATACTTGACATCCTGTAGCCAAAGCTATCTGGAGGTTTTTGCATTCCTATCAGACAGATCAGCTACTCTGTACAGATGAAAGGCTTGCTGCCTTACAGCTGTCACTCATGGACTTCTACTTCACAGAGATTAATAGGGTGCCTGAGTCAGCTGCATGTGGTCATGAGGTGAGGAATTCCTTTATTGTATTCTATATTACATCTTTTTTTCAGAAGAGTACAGCTGAGATGCAGAATCTCATTTGATAGCTGGTGAGAATGATAGATACATTGATAATGTTTTACAAACATAGAATGTGTTAGCAGAAGGACCATCTAGTCTGCCCTATTATTCCTGCCTATTACTACACCCTGGATCCTGTTCAGTCACATGTGTCCATCCCATTTCTTCATCTCTTTCTTTCTTGAAATGTTTCACCAGGAAGGCACTCTGAGCAACAGGTTGCTTGTCTCCTGGTGCGACCTGGGTAAGGGGTACAATAGGGATGAGTCATTTTACATTCAAGTTACAAAGATCAACATAGCATACAATTAAGGCAGTTGTTGCAAACAGTGTTGCATACATATGTAATTTGTCAGAACAATTAATAAGTGCAATGGTAATAAATGATCAAGTGCTATCGTGAAATAAGGGGTGAAGGAGAGAGAGGATGAGATGACAGATAGTGCATAGTCGTGTTCCAGAGAGACCCCTTGAGGATGCGGGGAACCCTGCAAGGGAACAGGGGAATGGAGTAGGGATTAGGGGGAGAGAGAGAGAGAGAGGGAATAAGTGTGATTGACACCTAGGAGGGGAAATAAGGCCAGACCCAAAAAGAGAACTCTTCAGGATGCGAGGAACCCTGCAAGGGGGCAGGGAAGTTCAGGAGATTGTAAGCCCTCCTGCAGTTAGGCGTTGTAATTAGAGGGAGGGAATGAGAAATAACACCTGGGAGGGGATGAGGCCTAATGCAAGGAACCCTCCAGGATGCTGGGGACCCTGCGAGGGGACCTGGAAGGCCAAGGATAGGTAGATGGGGGAAGAAAAAGTGGCAACCCTAGGCACTATAGGACCATTTCAGGATGCTGAGAACCCTGCAAGGGGAGTGGGAAGACTAGGGAAAAAAAGAGGGGAGAGAGTAGGGGAAGGGAGAAAGGTGTGAGAACTAGCACCTAGGAAGGGCTAGGGTCAGTAGAGGCAGTACAGCCGATAGAGGCATTGGGTAAATTCTGAAGGGGGACAAGCTGTAAGGAGCAAGAATAAGGAAATTAAGGTGGGTCATGACAGTAACAGTTAAATGCAAGATAGTTGGAGAGGGCAGTGTTGATGGAATAGAGGGAGGGGGAGTGTTAGATTTGGGAGGTAGAGAGTTCCATATTTTAGGGAAATGGTGAGAGTACCAAGACTGGCTGGAGAGGGTGATGTGGTGGGGGACAGTTAGCGTGTGAGTGTCGGTAGTTCTGAGGGAGTAGGAAAGAGGAGGGAGTGTTATAAATGAGGGGGAAGATAGGAAGGGAGTTCACCCAGTCAGTGTTTAGCAGTGAATTTAGTGCAGTGTGAGAGATGTCTATTTGTAAGGGAAGGGAAGGAAAGGGCTCAATAGAAGTCACAGTGGTGGGTGCGAGAGGGAACATCAAGGGCAAAGCAGCAGAAGGAGTTAAAGAGAGTGTCCAATCTGGTCAGGGAGGACTTAGGAGCAGCACCATAGACTATGTCGCAGTAGTCAAAAATGGAGAGGATCATCTTATGGACAGGCTCACGCCTAGTCTCTGGAGGGATGCAACTGTGGTTCCTGAACAAGGCACCAAGCTTGGGGGTGCAGTTGTTTCTGGATGGCATCAATGTGTCCAGAGAAGTTGAGGTGTTGGTCTAACCAAATCCCAAGGTATCTGAAGGATGAGGTATCCTCAAGTACAGTCCCGTCAAGAGTACAGAAAGTGGGCAGGGAGGGAAGCCTAGAGAGTCTATGCCTTGTGCTAAAGGTCATGAAGACTGTCTTCTTGGCATTGAGGAATAATTGATGGTTTGCAAACCAGAGCCAGACCTTGTTGAAGTTGTTCTTCAATCTGGATATAACCTCAGCTGGGCATGAGCCAGATACACACAGGACAGTATTATCAGCGTAAATGTGTTTGGTGGAGGAGGGAGAGGAGACAGACGGCAGGTCATTAAGGAAGATGGAGAATAGAAGGGGACCAAGCATGGAGTCCTGAGGGACACCAGTGCAGATCCGGAGGGGTGGCGAGATGGCATCTGCGATCTTAACTGACTGGGTTCTACCAGTAAGGTAGGCCTTAAACCAGATAGTGGCAGAAGGGGTTAGACCAGCAGATGAGAGGGAACCAAGGAGAAAGGAGTGGGAAACAGTGTCAAAAGCCTTGGCAAGGTCAACAAATATGGCTGAGGTGATTTGGCCATTGTCCATCCTAGAGAGAATGGAGTCAGTGAGCCGAAGTAGGAAGGTGGTGGTAGAGTGTTTTTTCCTGAAACCAGATTAGAATGGGGTAAAGAAGGAAGTGTCAGATAGAAAGGAGGTGAGTTGGGAGAGGACTAGATGTTCTTGTAGTTTGGCTAGGGTAGGGAGTAGCGAGATGGGGTGATAGTTGCCAAGGGATGAAGGTTCTCCACCTTTATGTAGGAAGAGGACCACTGCATGCTTCCATGTGGGAGGGACATCAAAGGTTGAGAAGGAGAGATTTAAGATTAAGGAGATGGGGTAGGCAATGGCTGGGGCTGAGAGAGAGAGAGAGAGAGGAGTTTAGGGTCAAGGTCATCTGGAAAAGATCCTTTTGAGGGGTTGATGGTGAGGAGGGCATTTAGAGTATTGGTAGGGGAGACTGAAGAGAATGAGAAGGAGGGGTGTGGGAAAATAGGAAGTGGAGCATTTTTCTTGGTGGGGCAACTGTGACATTTGAGGGTGGAGGGGTAATTAGGGAGGGACTTCAGCAGTTCAATTGCACAAGAGGTATAATAGGAGTTAAATTCTGCAGCTACAGCATGGGAGTCAGCTACAAGATTGCCATTTAGTTTGGTTTAGTTTAGTTTATTGTTCTAGGAATTACTACCTTTGAGCCAGAGGCTCTTTTACAAAGGTTCCACATCAGTTAGGTACAGTACAAAAAAGGTTACATAGATAACACAACAATTTGTGCTGTGTCAAGAGCGAGAAAACATATACAAATAAATATCAAATCATTTGTGCAAAAGGACATGAGATATCAATAATCACATTATTATTACAAGAAAGACGTCATGCCAGATTAGGAGAAACAAATAGAGAAAAAGTCCAGAACAGAGAGGGTAAGTGAAAGGTGTGGGGAGCAGACAATAGCAGGAGAAAAGGTTTCCCAAACATGTCTTTGTCAAATAACGGAACAGGGTGGGTAGTGAGAAAATAGGAGGTTTAATCAGGGCAGTCTACCTTTAGCACTGGGAAAAGAGGGGTGGGACTAAGGGGTAAAGAGGGCATGAACCACCTTCCAGAACTTGGATGGGGAATTTATGTTAGTGAGGAAAGCATTTTTGAAGTAATCGGACTTGGCTAGCCTTGTTGCTCTGGTACAGGTGTTTCAGAGTTTACGGTAGTCCATGAGATTGCTAGGAAGCTGGGTGGATTTGTGGTGCTTCCAGGCATGATCTCTGGCCCTAAAACAGGCTAAGAGTTCTGGAGTAATTCATGGTAGGTGGTTACCCCTAACCATGGTTTGTTTGAGAAGGGCAAAGGTGTTCCAATTTGCAAGGAATATTTCTTTGAAGTAGGCTAGAGCCTTATCAGCCAAGAGGGAGGAGACTAAGGGAGATCAGTCAGAGAGAGATAGGTTGTGCAGGAGAGGTTCAAGGGCCAGATATTTGAAGGAGCAAAGTTGCAAGGTTTTATGCAGAGATTTTGGTCTGTGGAATTTCCTGACAACGAATACTGGGCTGTGGTCACTGAGAGCATCTGGGAGGATGCCAGAGCTAATTACTCTGTGGGGGTGGGAGGTAAGAGCCCAGTTGATCAGGGAGTGATTTTGTGTCTTATGGTTAGGGCGGGTGGGTTCTGAGATTAATTGAGAGAGGTTCAGGCCTCCAAGATCATTACATATTTTGGATGTCTTGGGAGACAGCCAGTTTAAGTTTAGGTCACCTAAGATGTATAGTTCACCAGAGCGAGAAAGGACTGCGATGGAGGTTATGAGGTCGAGAGCAATAGAGGGTTGGACATTTGGGTTACAATAAATGACGACTATAGAGATAGGGAGGGTGAAGGGCAGAGTTAAATGAATAGCCAGTGCTTCGTGGGATGCTGGGCTAGCGGATGAATAAATAATAGAATATTGGAGGGAGGTAAGAACTTACATGGAGGTGCCACCACCGCTACCTGCTCAGCCTTTCCTCGGGAGGGAGTAGCCAGGAATGGAGACCGAGAGACCTGGGATTGTGCTCTTTAGCCAGGTTTCTGTTTCTTTTGACTATTAAACCCATATACCCATCCCATGCATGCTTGAAGCTCCCCACTCTCTTCACCCCACCACCTCTTCTGGCTGGCTGTTTCAGGTGTTTGCGACCCTTTCTGTGAAGAAGTATTTCCTCACATTCCTCTTAAACTTCCCTCCCTCAAGCTTCATAACATGCCCCGTGTTCTGTTGCTCCTCATTTGAAAGAGACTCCCTTCCTGCATTTTGTTCACCCTGTGAGGAGCTTATAGGTCTCAATCATGCCCCTTCTTGGACTCCTATCTTCCAGAGAGTACATGTTGAGCTCCCATAGCCTCTCCTCAAATGGCTTCTTGAGCAACCCCTGCACCATTTTGGTAGCCCTCCTCTGGACCGTTTTCACCCTTTCAGTGTCCTTACAGAGGTGTGTCCTCCAGAACTGGGCACAGTACTACAGGTGGGGTCTCACTAGCGAGCAAGGGTGTAGCTACTGATACTCCAAGTAAGCCATGGTGTACCAAGTTTAGTAGCAGAGGGTAGAAAACAAGCTGGCCAGCATTGCTCTGATCTCTCTAGTCGATCACGTTTAAATTCCTTTGTTTGGCTTCGCAGGCTTTTTCTTTTCACTTTCAGCTTTGTTTTGGGGGGAAGGCAGGGGTGGTATGGCAGAGTGGACCATGGGCTTTGAAACTGAAGGTCTCAATTAGGTCTGAATGGTCTGCCTGCATAGCATTTGGCTGTGGCATCTGGTAGAGGCTGTGGCAAGTCTGAGGTGGTGAGTTTAAATACCTCAGCAAAGTTAGAAGCCGTACTGTTAGTTCAGTTGTACTGGGAGTGAGAGAAGCAGTAGAAGAACTGAGGAGCAGCAGACAGAAGAACAGACTCGGAGCCATCTAAAAGAATTAAGACTTCATGTGGCCTGGCAAGTGGAGTGAATCAGCCTACCTGGAAGGGAGAGAAAATACATTTCTGCCATGGTCTTGGACTCGTGGTACAGTCAGTGTTGTTTACCAGCAGGCAGCGAGCACCACACTAGCAGCTCAGACAGACAGCAGGTCTGGTGTGGGAATCATCTGAGTGGAGCCAGGAACCTTGGACTTGAGTCATGGGGGGGGGGCAGGCATGAACAACAGTGGGGGGGGGGTAGCAGCAGTGTGGCAAATTGGTGTACAGATCTGAAATGCCTGGCTACACCCCTGCTAGCGAGTGATAGAGTAGTAACACCACCTCTCTTCTCTTGCTAGAAATCTCCCTCCCTATGCAACCCAGCATCTGACTAGCCTTGCCTACTGCCGTGTCACACTACCTGGCCACCTTGAGATCATCAGATTTGATTACCGCGAAGTCCCTCTCTTGCTTGGTGACTGTAAGTACCTCTCCCCCATCTTATACATAGCTCCTGGGATTCCCCATCTCAGGTGCATGACTTTGCACTGTTAGGCATTGAGACCCAGCTGCCACACCCTAGACCACTCTTCTAGTTTCCCCAGATCCCTTTGAATTCTTTCCACCCCCTCCTGGGTGTCCACCTTGTTGCAGATTTTTTTGTCATCTGCAAAGAGACACACCTTCCCTTCCAGTCCCTAAGCAATGTCACTTATAAAGACATTGAAAAGGACAGGACCTGGTACCGATCCCTGTGGTACTCCACTGGTCCCTTTCCCATCCTGAGTGACTGCCGTTTACTACCACCCTCTGCCTGCTATCTTTCAACCAGTAAGCAACCCAGCTTATTACCTTCTCCCACACCCCCAGGTTGCTAAGTTTCTTAATCAGCTTCCTGCGTGGTACAGTGTCAAAGGCCTTATTTAAGTCCAGATAGGCCACATCCATTGCCCTCCCCTTAACCACCTCCCTCGTAACCCAGTCAAAAAAATCTATTAGATTTGTTTGACATGATCTCTCCCTGTGAAACCATGCTGCCGGTGGTCCTGCAGTTTATTTGCCTCCAGATACTCCATTAGTCTCTCCTTTAGCAGGGTTTCCATTAATTTCCCCACCAGTAGTGTGAGACTGATTGGTCTGTACTCTCTAGCCTCCTCCTTGCTGCCGCAGTTTTGCAGCGGGACCATAATGGTCCTTCTCCAGTCCTCTGGACAAACCCCTGTCTCCACTGAGGTGCTGAATAGTGTTGCCAGAGGTGCAGCCAGCACTGTGCTCAGTTGTTTTAGTACCCTTGGGTGGATCCCATCTGGAGCCAACAACTTGCTTTCCTTTTGGGCTTTCAATCCCGGTGGGCTTTTTCTTCCAAAACTAAACTTATGTCCACCCCTCCTCCCCCCGGTGCCTGATGATGCATGTTGGTCTGTTCCTTACCCCTCTCCATTGTGAAGACCAAGCAAAAAAAGTACTTGTTTAAAAGTTTTGCTTTTTCTTGATCTTCTTCTACACAGTCCCCTCCTGCACTCTTGATCCTCACTATCTCTCCCCTTGCCTTCCTCTTGTGACTCACATTTGTAAAGAAAGTCTTTTCCCCTTTTTTGACCTCCTCGGCATTCCTCTCTTCTGTTTGAGTCTTTACTGGCCTTA
Organism: Neoceratodus forsteri; assembly: GCA_016271365.2. Taxonomy (NCBI): domain Eukaryota; kingdom Metazoa; phylum Chordata; order Ceratodontiformes; family Ceratodontidae; genus Neoceratodus; species Neoceratodus forsteri. The sequence continues at coordinate 334,852,934 of CM057449.1, forward strand.
CCCTCCTTCCTGTGTCCCTTTGTTCATCTAGATATTCCTCTCTGTTCCCCCTCCATTTAGGTCTCCTTGTACTACCTAAAAGCTGTATTTATCTCCCTTACTACCTTAGCCACCTTCTTAGAAAAAAAGACATTGTTCTCTCAGTCTGTCCTGTTTTACCCTATCATACACAGTGACCTATTGTCTAGACAGGGTTTTCGCCCTCCCCTTCCCCAGTGATATCCAGGAAAGTCAGATAGTTTTAAGTTTGGATACTCTGAACTGGACCACAGTGATTCAAAGGAGTAAAAGAAGAGGTGAAACAAGATCCCTCAGACAGCGGTCACAATCCAGCAATAGCACCTCTACGGTGCAAGGAGCCTGATTCACCCACCCCCGCAAAGAGATAGATAAGGTACCACTTGCCTGCATATTCTATACTACATGAAATCATTACCTACGCCATGTATCTACATGTGCCTCTGTCAAAAATACGCATAAAGGCTAGGAAATGCCGTTGGTTAACTCAAGATCTCAAGGCTGCACTACTGTCCAGGGATAAACTCTGGAAAACTGCCCACAAATCCTAAAAACAGGAAGATTGGCACCTCTTTAGAACAGACAGAAATCGCTGCACCAAACTGATTAGGGAAGCTAAAGCCTGCTATTACCAAGCAGAACTAGATACTGCAGCCAATTGTCCCTCCAAATTCTGGGCCACAATCAAAGAACTGGCGGGAGCCACGTCACAAAATATGCTCCCTACAAAAATTACCTCTGACAATACAGTAATCAGTGACAAAAAAGAGATACTGCAGGCATTCAACACGCACTTTGCCACAGCAGGCTTAGCCTTCAATAACTTGCCTGCATGTAGCCTGCGCACCCAACTTGGTATGACCCTACCAAATGTTGGCTCCGTTAGTTAACATTTCTCATTGTCATCGGTTTCCCTCAAGGAAGTGGAAGACTTGATTCTCCACCTGGATACTAACAAAAGTGCCGGCGCAGATGCACTTGAACCATACTTTCTAAAGATAGCATGCCACGTATTGGCAGCGCCTATTACTCATTTATTCAATCTGTCCCTAATACAAGGTACCCTCCCTCAAATATGGAAGATCGCACACATTATCCCGCTATTTAAATCTGGAGACCCTTGCGACCTTAATAACTATAGGCCAATTTCTCTCCTACCCACACTCTTGAAGCTACTGGAAAAAATTGTAAATGGCCAACTAAGATCCTGCATTGACAGAACAAAATTACTAAACCCCCTTCAATCTGGATTCAGAGCCAACCACAGTACAGTCTCGGCATTAGCTAAAGTAACCAATGACTGGCATTGGAGTTGGAGCAAGTCAGTATGTGCTGTGTTCCTTGACCTCAGCAAAGCATTCGACACAGTCGACTATGACCTGCTCCTCGACTTGCTAAAAACACTAGGATTGGATGCTACTTCTCTAAACTGGGTCTCTGAATATCTGACAGACAGATACCAGCAGGTGAAAGCAGATGGTGAACTATCTTCCCTAAAACTCTTATGAAGAGGTGTCCCTCAGGGATCCATATTAGGTCCCCTCCTCTTCACAGTGTATATCAACAACATTGATGAGGGAATCAAGGATGCAAGTATTCACTTATTCACGGTTGACACTGTGCTGTACCTGAGTCGTCCCACACCAAAAGAAGCTTGTACTGACCTACAAAAAGATTTCAACCTCTTGCAACTCCAACTAATCAATAAAAAACTGCTATTAAACGTGAAGAAAACTAAAGCCATGTTATTTTCCCCTGCAAGCTACACAATGCTGCTGACTCCTTCCCCCCAATAACCACGATGTTGGGAGAGTGCTTAGAGTACGTTCCGAAATTCAGATATCTTGGGGTCTGGATTGACTGTAAACTCTCCTTCACTGACCACCTGGAGGACTTGCTGAAAAAATGAAGGCAAAGACTTGGCCTTTTTTACAGGGTAAGAAGACTTCTTACAGCAGACGCAAAGAAATGACTAGTCCAAGCCACGTTCCTGTCCTTAAGTGACTATGCAGTCTTCATATACAGTAGCTGTGTGGCTTCTTATCTTGGAAAATTGGATACGCTCTACCACAGAGCTATACGCTTCATCACTGACCTCCCCTTCTCTACCCATCATTGCGCACTATATGCCGCCATGGGCTGGACTTCACTTCACTATAGGCGCAACTTTAATGCAGCACTCTGGACACTTAGAGCCCTCAGTGGCAAGCTCCCTCAATACATCATCGACTATCTGTTTTCAATTGTGCCCAGGAATTATTCCCTTAGAAGCTGCTCACAACTCCTGCTAAATATACCCAGGGCACTCACACGAGTCAGGAGAGCCGCCTTTGGATTTGCACTCCCATCAATATGGAATAAAACCCCAAAAATACTTAAGCTAAAAACCCCAGTAAGTACCCTTTTGTTCGAAAGGCTTTATCGTGATGGCATTACGGAAATTTGCGACTGCTCTACTAAACACTAACTAACCTCCCTCCCTCAAATGGCGGCCTGCAAATGGAAGCCCCCCAGCTGAAATGTGTGCCTCTGCCTCTATCATGCCCACCAACAGATCCACAGGATTTATTGCCAAACTCCCATATCTTATTTTTTGATGCTCTGAACAGCTGCAGCCTGATTCTAGCACATGCTACTGCACTTGGGGATAATTATCATCTTTCGCCCCCAAAAATATTCGGTCCCTCGTCCGTCCAACACCTCTCTCTGCCCCAACCTCCAGGACCCTCCCAGTTATGCCCCTATTACTATATTCCTCCTCTTGAACTTAGTACAATGGCAGCTTTTCTTCTCCATATGTCACTGTGTTTTGGGGCAAAAATCACTTTGTCGCCTTTCGTACGGTAATCCGCCCTCCCAGTCCCTCACTCTGCTCTAACAATTGGGTCCTCTTCACTTGCACCCCTATTCCCCACCTCTTCCTACATTATGCGCTTGATATCTTCTATCTGGTATGCCTACCCTCTCCCTAACATTTCCCACTACAAAATGCACAGTTTTTGGGCTTGGATCCAGCACAAGTTCATTATCCACGACTCCTTGTAGTTCTATGTTCAATGTATATTACCTGTAAATGTGCATTTTTACTATACTAGCAGCTATTTTTACTGTTTGTACTATTGTAACTTGTCTTTCTGTATTATTACTGTAGGACTGCAGGTCCACCCTGTAAATGAGCTTGCTCAATGGTGCCCGCCTGGATAAATAACGATATTGATTGATTGATTTCAAGTCACTGCAAAAGGCCAATCCAGGATGAGGATCCCAATGGAGTTATGCACATCGCAAAATCTGAGACATCCTAACCCTCACCATAGGGCATCATATAGTCCCAAATAGAAACAGAGTTAACTTTAGCCAACAGACCACTGATAGACATGTCAGAGATACACAATGTGTTTTGTGTATACAGCTAAGAGGTTTAAACTGATAGCAGGCAACCATTCTGACAGAACCAAAATAAGGGCCAGCCTTACAGTATGTGGTGCTCCTAGGTAAATTTGAAAATGGTGCCCCCCTTGGGCAAAAAATTTTAATCCCCCTATAAAAACTAAGGCAAATGATCCATAAGATATTGGTCAGCATATTGCAACACAAAATCAACTTGAATGGCTTAGCTTTCCCTTGGTTTGAAGTAGTTGTTAAACTGGAAATATTTTTTTGGGGAGGGGGCCTCTTACATCTAGAGTTCTATGAGGTGGAACTGTCATTTTTAGGTGGAAAACTTCTCCTGTATTAGTCGATGGAAAAAAATGTGAGAGGTGGTGGAACTGTCATACATTTTTTTGAGAGGCTGTGGAACTGAGTTCCTGTGGGTTCCTGCCCAATGTAACCCATGGTTTGAAGTGAAGCTCCCCCCATTTAATGTGAGTTTTCCTGTTGGCATTTGTAGTGTTTATTGTTATTTTACATCGTAGAAATAATCAAAATCTGGATTAATTTTAAAATTACTTTAAGAGCAGCATAGTGATCACCAATGTACGGCACGGGGCTGTGACATGATATTTGTTTTGGTGCTGGTAGTGCAGCACCAGCTGGAGGCCAAAGATCAAAGCCTCATGAGTGCTTCCTCCCACTGGTACTACCAGGTTAATTTTCATGTTTATCAACAGGCCAGGCCACTAAGAATTGAAGCTCCGTAGTGCTCCAAGAGGGGACTCCATTGTTAGTGGGGTAGACCTGGGGAAGGGAGAAGAGAGGGAAGTAAGGTGCCTGCCTGGTGCCATGGCTTGGAGGGAGAAGAAGCGAATCCTTAGGATTTCAGAAACAGCATCACAGGAGAGGGAACTAGATATCATTGTCCTCCTTGGGACAAATGACCTAGATAGGTATGGGATCAGTGCAGAGCAGGATGAAACTGTGGAGTTGGGGAAGGGCCTCAAACAGGTAGCAAGCACGGTTACCTTCTTAGAGGTGCTGCCAGTCCATGGCAGGGGTGAGACTAGGGTACTACACAACATGCAGTTTAATGAATGGTTGCAAAACTGGTGCAGAGCTTTGGCTTCATTGGGGACTGGGGGTGCACCTGGAGAGATGAAGGTCTATACTGGCATAATGGTCTGCATCTGTCCACAAAGGGAACCAAGATTCTAAGTGACAGGTTTAAATGCTTCCTTGGCAAGCTTTTAAACTAGCCATGGGGGGAGGTGCTAATAAGAGGCAGGAAATTTCAAGCCTCCCCCCACAAAACATGACAGGTAGTAAGGTAAACACTGAGGTACAGTACTCAACAGAGGGCAGGGCAGGGGTAAATGGAAAAATAGACAAGGGCAAAAAGAGCAGGGATGGGGAAAAAGGATAAAACCAACATTAAATGGAGGGCAATGAGTACCAATGCCTGTAGTCTGGGAAACAAGCTTCCTGAGCTAGTAGCCTTGATGGAAGATGAACAATTGGATATTGTGGCAGTCACAGAAACATGGTACACCAAGAACCATGACTGGGATGTCAACATACTGGGGTACACAGTCTACAGAAGGGACAGGGAGGGGAAAATAGGAGGTGGAGTAGCTCTATACATAAGGGAAGGGATCAAAGCTACAGAACTAAAAAGTAAAGGGGGTGGACAAGAGGCACTCTGGGTCACCTTGGAGACAGGGAATGGCATCACAATCTGCACAGGGGTTGTATACAGACCCCCATCTCAAGGGGAGGAAATAGACAAGAAAATGATAGAGGACATTCTCAAAATGGCTGAAAAAGGGGAGATACTGTTGATGGGGACCTGAATATGCCAGATGTTAACTGGATGACATGTACTGCAGCCACATCCAAGAGCATTGGTCATTCTCAATGCCCTGCAGAGGCAGGCCTTAGACAGCTAGTGTTGAAACCAACTCGGGAGGGAGCAATACTAGACCTGGTACTCTCAAATGGAGAGAGGATCACAAATTTAGAAGTCAGTAGACATCTGGGAGCAAGTGACCAGTGCACAGTGTGCTTCACAATAAGCACAACCATGGAGACGAGCCATACAAAAACAAGCATACAGGACTTTAGAAGGGCTGACTTTGACAAAATGGGTGAATACCTGAGGAATACACTAGCAAATGGCAAAAAAGGAGAGGTTGAAGAACAATGGAGAAAAATCAAAACTGACATCGTAGAGACAACAAGCCTTTGTGTGAAACAGATAAAGAAAACAAAGCAGAGTAAAAAACCACTATGGTTCTCAAAAGAGGTGGCAGGGAAGGTTAAGGAGAAAATGGCTGCGTTCAAAAAGTATAAGGAATCACAGAAGGAGCATGACAGGGAACTGTATCAATTAAAGCAGAAAGAAGTGGGGAAGGCAGTCAGAATAGCAAAAGTCCAAACTGAGGAAAAAATAGCCAATTCAGTTAAGAAGGGGGATAAAACCTTTTATATGTACATTAGAGAGCATGAAAAGGTTAAGGGAGGAATAGTGAAGATTAATAAGGGAGAGGAGAGGTGGGCAGAGGGAGACAGTGAAAAGGCAGAGTTACTGAATGAATACTTTTGCTCAGTATTCACAAAAGAAGATGAGGAGGAGTTACCTAAACCAGACAATAGAAGCACTCTGGGTAGGGGGGTTGACACCAGTCCATTTACAGAAGAAAGAGTCCTGAAAGAACTCCTAAAACTCAAGGGGGACAAAGGAATGGGGCCTTACAGGATTCGCCCCAGAATCCTAAAAGAAATAAGGGAGGATCTAGTGACACCACTGACCACACTTTTTAACAAACCATGGGAGGATGGGGTGGTACCTGAGGACTGGAGGAGGGCAGATGTGATTCCCCTTCACAAAAGTGGGAGCAAGGCAGAAGCAGGAAACTACAGACCTATAAGTTTGACCGCAGTGGTAGGGAAAATTATAGAATCACTTCTGAAAGAAAGAATTGTTGAGTACCTAGAGGCCAGAGGGGCACAGAACCAAAAGCAGCATGGATTTACAGCAGGAAGGTCATGTCAGATGAATCTAATAGATTTCTTTCACTGGGTGACCAAAGTAATGGACCAGGGAGGGGCTGTGATATGGCCTACCTAGACTTTAGCAAGGCATTTGATACAGTCCCTTTAAAAGATTGATAATCAAGTTAGCCAGCCTGGGAGTGGGTCCCAGGGTGGTAGCCTGAGTAGCAAACTGGCTGTACAAAAGGACACAGAAGGTAATAGTGAATGGAACACATTCCGAAGAAAGGGGGGTCACTAGTGGAGTACCTCAGGGCTCAGTACTAGGTCCAGTCCTCTTTAACATCTTTATAGGTGACTGCAGAGGGTCTGGAGAGAAAGGTATGCCTCTTTGCAGATGACGCAAAGATCTGTAACAGAGTTGATACACAAGGGGGGTAGAAAGGATGAGAAGAGACTTGGCAAGGTTGGAGGAATGGTCAGACATATGGCAACTTAGATTCAACACAAAGAAGTGCAAAGTAATGCACCTGGGAAACAAAAACCCAGGAGAAGAGTACACAATAGCAGGGGAGGTACTAACAACAAAAATGGAAAGGGACCTGTGGGTGAGTCAGACAGATGATCTGAAGGTGGGTAAGCAACGTGAGAAGTCAGTAAGGAGAACCAGGGGATACTGGGATGCATAGGAAGGGCATCACAAGTAGAAAAAGGGAAGTGGTTATCCCTCTGTACAGACAGTTAGTGAGACCCCATCTGGAGTACTGTGTGCAGTTTTGGAGACCTCATCTACTCAAGGACATAGACAGGATGGAAGCAGTCCAGAGGAGGGCAACTAAAATGGTGCAGGGTCTGCATCAGAAACCATATGAAGAGAGACTGAGAGAGCTTAATATGTATACCCTTGATGAAAGGAGGGACAGGAGGGATATGATAGAAATGTTCAAGTACCTCAAGGGAATCAACAAAGTCCAGAAGGGTAGCTTCTTTCAGAAAAAGAGATGTGTAAGAACAAGGGGGCACAATTTAAAGATAGAGGTGGGATGGTTCAGAGGTAATGTGAGGAAATTTGTTTTCACAGAGAGAGTGGTGGATGCATGGAACTGCCTTCCTGGAGAGGCTGTGGGGTCTAAAACAGTGGAGGAATTCAAACATGCATGGGACAGACATAAGGCAATTATAGTGGGGGGTGGCAGAAAGTAGGATGTTGGTTAACTAAAATCTGCAGTTTATCCAGTAGGTAGGGAAATGGGCAGACTGGGTGAGCCAAGTGGTCCTTATCTGCCGTCAAAGTCTATGTTTCTATGTTTCTGTGTGACTGATAGATGATAATCGGCTTGGGTCTTGCATGCCTGGTAACAGAACAATTGCATAGTCAGTCACTTCCAGCCTCTGCTCACCCAACTGCCCTGCCACATTGCATGTATCAGCTGGCCTGAAATTAAAAGTAACAGTTGGTTTAAGGCAGGGTCAGGGGCACCAATGGACAGGAGTTTGATTTTCCCATCTTTGCTTTAATGTAGGTTGTATCGGCTCAGCATTAGCAGGTATAGCACATTTTTTGGTATGGTGTTGAACTTAAGTGGCCCCCACCCCCTGCCATATTTTGAAATGCACAGTGCCACTGCATATGCATTATTTTTTATTCAAAAATGTTTCTTATTTCTCAACGTGGAGCTCCCACTTGCGTTGCCTGATTGCCACCCCCAACTAAGAGACATCAGTCACCTCTTACATTGCAGACACATCTTGTCACTTTACATCGCACATCACAGCCTGCACTATCATTGAAATGATGCTGAAACTTAGTTCAAAAGGAAACCATTATGCGTGAGACTATCATCGCTCTACTGATGAGAAAACCTGCATCGCACAGAGGCTTGCAACGTATATTAAGCACCCCCCTCCCACACTCACAGTCAGGCTTGCCTCAAAGGATTGTGGTGGTTGGCAAAGTTGGCTAATACTGCAGCAGCAGGAAAAAAACAAGAGGAGGAAGGAAGAAAAATAATGCTCTGTTACCCCCCCAGCCCTTGCGTTGTCATTTTAGTCTGTCATTAACAGGCAAGAGACCTGACCTTCAGTCCTCTTCCCAGATATTGACTACAGATTTTGTTTATATAAAAAAAACTGTCAACACAAACACAAAGAAAGAAAAAAAAAATCAGCAAAAAAAGCTAAATGGTTCTTTTTTGGTGCCCCTTACATAGAAACATGGAAACATAGAAGTTGACGGCAGGTAAGGACTGCAAGGCCCATCCAGACTGCCCATTTTTTCTACCTTATGAATGTGCCATAGGCCTTTACTCTGTCAATGGCCTATCTATTCATATTCATCTGTATTGCTCCCTTAGGCCTATCCCATGCCTGTTTGAAGCCCTGCACTGTATTCATATCCACCACTTCTTGAGGTAAGCCGTTCCCTGCACACACCACCCTTTCTGTGAAAAAGAACTTCCTCACATTACCCCTTAATAGGCCTCTCTCTAATCTCATGTTGTGACCTCTTGTCCTGCTAGTTTTCTTAGACTGAAACATGTTAGACTCTTTCACCTTGTTAATGGCCTTAAGATGTTTGAATGTTTCAATCATATCACCTCTCTCCCTCCTTTGCTCTAGAGTATTCATATTGAGCTCCGTTAATCTGTCCTCATATGTTTTCTGATGCAGTCGCTGCACCATTTTGTTTGCCCTTCTCCGGACTTCCTCCATTTTGTTAACGTCCTTGTGCAAGTGTGCCCTCCAGTACTGCACGTAATACTCCAGATGGGACCTAACCAGAGTCTTGTAAAGAGGGATTATTACCTCTCTCTTACAACTTGTGATACCCCTACTGATACACCCCAACATCCCTCTAGCCTTACCTACTGCTTTAGTGGTCTGCTTGGATGATTTCAGATCATCTGTGATGATGATGCCCAAGTCTCTTTCTTCCACTGTGATTGCCAGCAACTTCCCTCCTAACCTATAGGTAGCTTTAGGGTTTCTCTTCCCTATGTGTATGGTCTTGCTGTTCTTTGCATTAAACCTCAGTTGCCACTCTTCTGACCATTTTGCCAGTTTATCCAGATTTCTTCTCATTCTGCCCATCCTATTTGGATCATCAACTCTGTTGAAGATCTTGGTGTCATCTGCAAACAGACAAACCTTACCCTTCAGTCCATCTGCAATGTCACTGATGAAGATATTGAAGAGGACTGGCCCCAAGACTGATCCCTGAGGTACCCCACTTGTGACTTGCATCTCTTCTGACTGTATACCATTTACCATCACTCTCTGTTTTCTGCCCGCTAATCAGTTTGCCACCCTGTTGACCAGCTTCTGACCCACCCCAAGCCGACCTAGCTTATTAATCAATCTTCTATGTGGAACAGTATCGAAAGCTTTGCTGAAGCCAAGGTAGGCAACATCAACCGCACCCCCTTGGCCCACCACTCTGGTTACCCAGTCAAAGAAATCTATGAGACTAGTTTGACAGGACCTTCCTGTTGCAAACCTGTGCTGTTTTGGATCCTGTGCTGCTATGGTTTCCAGATGTTGCACTATCCTTTCCTTAAGGAGTGCCTCCATAATCTTGCCCACTACTGAGGTAAGACTGACTGGTCTGTAGTTCCCTGCCTCCTCCCTGCTACCACTCTTGTGGAGTGGGATCACATGAGCCCTTCTCCAGTGTTCTGGAAACTCTCCTGTGCTCAGAGACTCACTGAAGAGTTCTGCTACTGGCTGTGCTAGTTCCACCCTTAGCTCCTTTAGTACCCTGGGATGTATGCCCTCAGGTCCCATTGCGTTGTCCGCCCTGAGCTTAGTGAGCTCTTGTAGGACCCTTTCTTTTGTGAAGGGACTAGTGTAGACCTCCTTCCCCCCTGTGTCCATGGTGCTGAGCTGTGGTCCCTGCCTGACCTTCTCCTCAGTAAATACTGAGCAGAAGTATCTATTTAGGATAGATGTGTTTCCTTGGCCCTCCTCCACACACTCCCCCTTATCCCCTTTGATCTTAGCAATACCCCCTCTGGACTTTCTCCTTTCACTAATGTATCTATAGAAAGTTTTGTCACCTTCTTTTACTGTTCGTGCTAGTGTTTCCTTGGTTTGGGCCTTTGCCTGCCTTTCTGCCTTCCCTGCTTCCCTTAGGGAAGTTTGGTATGCCTCCTATCTTCATCCCGCTGCATTCCCTTATATTTCCTGAAGGCCAGCCTTTTGGCTCTGACGTTTTCTATTACTGTTTTTGAGAACCAAAGTGGTTTCCTCCTTCTTTTGCTCTTGCTTTTCTCTCTAACACATTGGGATGTTGCTTCAAGTATTGCATCCTTAATGCTTGCCCACTTTGCCTGTACCCCCTCATCTATATTTCTTCTTGCCAGGGCTAGCTTAACTCTGTTGGCTATCTTATCAAAGTTAGCTCCTCTGAAGTCCCATATTTTTGCCCTGGAATGGGATGATTTAGTTCTAGTGGCCAAGTTGAACCATACCATGTGATGGTCACTGGCCCCCAGGTGAACTTCTTCCTGGAGATCTGTGATCCTTTCCCCATTAGTCAGTACTAGATCTAGGAGAGCTCTGTCTCTTGTGGATTATTGTACCAGTTGTTTGAGACCCTCCCCTTGCAGGGGATCCACCGTGTGTTTAGTTCTGTCAGATGTTCCTGCTGGTATTGACCAATCTGTATCTGGCACATTGAAGTCTCCCATTATCAGGACCTCCCCTTTAGTTGTCATGTTTTGTATATCTTCTAACAGTAATGTGTCTATGTCCTTCCCCGGGTCTGGAGGCCTGTAGACAACCCCAGTTCATATGGCTGTCCCATTTCCTGTTTCCAGGGTGACCCACAGTTCTTCTGACTCCTTATGTGTATTCTGAATTTCTATAGCTTTGATATCTTCATTGCCATAAAGGGCCACTCCACATCCCCCCCCCCCCTTTTTGCACCTTGGTCTCTTCTGAACAGTACATAGCTGGGTACTGAAGTCTCCCAAGTGTGGTTACTAGTGAATCATGTCTGCTAATGGCTACTATGTCCAGTTTAGCCTCTGCCATTGTTGCCTGCAGGTCTAGGATCTTGTTTCCCAGACTGCAAGCATTTGTGTACATGATTTTCATTGGCCAGATTTTGTGTGTAAGTTGTTGGGCGAGGTCTGGCGTTTCCCCTGCACGTCGTATGGGGAGCCGGACCTTTTTCCTTACCTGGTGAAGCAAATGAACTATAAACATGCTGAACTCCTGTTTTATCACTAGCTGGGGAGTTCTTCCTGTTCAATGTATCGGGTGCTGCACCCCTCTCCCCATTTGCTAGTTTAAATAATCTGCAATGATGTCAAACTTCTGCCCCAATGCACCGACTCCCATCGAATTTAAAGAACTTTCGCTCCCAAAACTGTTGCCAGGGTATCCTAGGCAACCACCTAATTTGCCTATCCTTAAGGCAGTCCATTATCAAAATATTGCTATTTTTCATTTTATTTTACAAGTTATTTACCCAGGATCGACCACACCAACATGCCAAGTGCACAGGGCCAGAAGCCTGCAGCAACCACTGAAACAGCAAAGCAGAAACTCCAAGTGACTCATGCGTGAAAAAAATGAAAAGGTAGACTGTAAGCAGGAGTAGGATCAGAATTTAGTAGTGGCAGTGAGAGGGACAAACTTTAACCCAGTGCTACAAATCCTGCTGGATTCTTTGTCGGGGGCGGGGATCAATAATGTGTACAAGAGGACACATATTTCATTCACTCCAGCAGTGTATCTGGCCTGTGGATTAAAAGAGCTCTGTTGTCTATAGTGCTGTCATGTCATCAATTTCTCGGGCTCTAAACTGATTACAATGTGTTGAAGCAGGAGTAGATCTAGAATTTTGTCAACAGTGTAGCACTTGCCCACAAGGATGTAACATAACCCCTTTTAAAGCTCGGATTGGTCTACAAGAGCTACCGTTTGCTGGCCTAAGGGGGGGGGGAGTCAGTGGGTACTAGTGTGGTGAATCCTGCACTGCTCACCACCCCATACTGTACCTGACCTATGATTAAACAGAGACAGTCTCCAGCGCTTTCAATCTATCACTTTTCATAAGCAACAAACTGTATCTTACCATGTCCCACACTGTACCTAGCCTGTAGATAACCAGAGAAACTGTCCTCAGTGCTGTCAGACCATCACCTTCCACTAGAATCAAACTGTACTTCACCCTGACCACACTGTACCTAGTCTGTGAACAGATAAACTGCCTTTAGTGCTGCCAGACCATCGCTTTCCACTAGAACCAAACTATACTTCACCCTGACCCACACTGCCTAGCCTGTGAACAGATAGAGAAACTTCCCCCGATGCTGTCAGGCCATCACCTTCCACTAGAACCAAACTATACTTTACCCTGACCCACACTGTACCTCGCCTGTGAATAAACTGAGAAAATCTCTTATGCTGTCAGACCATCACCTTCCACAGGAACCAAACTATTCTTCACCCTGACCCACACTGTACCTAGTCTGTGAACAGAGAAACTGTCCCCCAAGCTGTCAGACCATCACCTCCCACAAGAACCAGACTGTACACTATCCTGCCCCACACTGTACCTAGCCTGCAAATAAACAGTAACCAGTGCTGTCAGACCATCACCATCACCATTCACAAGAGTAAAGCTGCCATTCACCCTAACCCCACACTGTACCTAGCCTGCGAATAAACAGTAACCAGTGCTGTCAGACCATCACCATCACCATTCACAAGAGTAAAACTGCCATTCACCCTAACCCCACACTGTACCTAGCCTGCGAATAAACAGTAACCAGTGCTGTCAGACCATCACCATCACCATTCACAAGAGTAAAACTGCCATTCACCCTAACACCACACTGTATCTAGCCTGCGAATAAACAGTAACCAGTGCTGTCAGACCATCACCATCACCATTCACAAGAGTAAAACTGCCATTCACCCTAACCCCACACTGTACCTAGTCCATGACTACACAGAGGAACTATCTCCAGTACTGTCCATGTGTGTACAAAGCATATGCCTTGTATGCCAGGATTTACAAGTTAATTTATGTGTGTATGGAGGGGGGTGCCTTTTTGGGCCCTGGGTGTTAATCTGTATTCCTCCTGTTATCCATGGTTCAGCACTTCTGACTGTACCCCCCCACCTCATGGACAGCAACATATATGTAGGTACATGTACTAACTTTAGGGTGCAGGCACTTATCGTATAAGCACAAGTGTCAGGATCTGTGTTCTACTGTACTTTACTAATGCATACTATGCTCCATTATGTTTTACCAATGTGTCTTAGTCCTAGGAGTCTTTCTACTCTATTTTTATTGTATTATCATAAGTAAGGCAGTAGTGCCACCTTTAGTGCTTGTGCATCACTGTAATTGCAACTGACCTTGGGGACTTACAGAGATCCCATTGTTTGTGCTAACTATGTAAGCTAAGGCAACTTCTCATGTTAGGATGGTTGCTCAGGCCTCCTGTTTCTATCCAATTAATATTGTAGGGGACTAGGAAGGTAAGCTGCACTTTCTACAGAAAGTTTCATTATTTTCTTATTGGCATTAAGAATTGCAGGATTCCATTAAAGTGTAGCAATTTTATAACCAGAGGGGTTAAAATACAACTGAAGTTGCTTGATTTCTGTGCTAGACACATAGGATTTGGAAGGATATTTGTGCAATATTTTAGAAGTGTCCTGCTGGCTGAACAGTGAGTTCGTTTTTATCCTTGGACTCAGTAGAGTGGTTTGTGTAGGAGCAGTGGTCTAGTACATTGTGGTGTTGGTTGACTTACTATAAAGGGCAGTAATCACCAGGGAGGTTGAGCAGTGGTGTATTTGATTGTTTCTAACAGTCACCAGTGGTTGTGGCATTTCCTTTATAGCCAAGGTTCTGACATCACTTCCTCAACAGGTCTTAGAGCAGAACTGTCATATTCTTAATTACCCAGCACAGTGCATACAGGGTAAGTACACACACACACACACACACAAAAAAAAATTGTATATTACTCATTGTATATTATAAGGAAGAGGGACATGTGGGGAGTGGTGCAATGCACTGGCTGTGGGGACGCAATTTTCCGGGAGACATTCTGGAACCTGCATTGCTGCCCTATTTGCAGGCAACTGTCAGCTCTGAGGGAGGAGGTTGCCCACCTCCAGGCTGAACTGGCAAGGACTAAGGAGGCCTCCCCCACCCAAAGAGCACCAGTTCCACAACCGCTGCCTCAGAGGTTGCCATTTGTGAAGAGCAGATGGACCACAGTAGGTTCAGGGAGGGTGAGGGTGGTGGAACAGAGGCGTAGCCCCCGAGTTGCGCACCTCTACACAAATCATATGTCCACCTGGCAAATCAAGGTTCCTCTATGATGACACCCTCATTGGAGACCAAGAAAAATGCTGGGGACATCCACAAGGGAGACCCACAAAAGAGTGGCAAGGGACACCACAGGGGAAAGAAACAGCTTCTGATAGGGGACTCAATTGTTAGGGGTGTAGACCTGGGGAAGGGAGAGGAGAGGGAAGTAAGGTGCCTGCCTGGTGCCATGGCTTGGAGGGACAGGAAGCAAATCCTCAGGATTGCAGAAGCAGCATCATAGGAGAGGAAACTAGATATCATTGTCCACCTCGGGACAAATGACCTAGTTAGGCATGAGATCAGTGCAGTGCAGGATGAATTTGTGGAGTTGGGGAGGGACCTCAGACAGGTAGCAAGCACTTTAACCTTCTCAGAGGTGCTGCCAGTCTATGGCAGGGGTGAGGCTAGGGTCCTGCACACCATGCAGTTTAATGAATGGTTGCAAAACTGGTGCAGAGCACAGGGCTTTGGCTTCATTGGGGACTGGGGGTCCACCTGGAGAGATGAAGGTCTATACTGGCATGATGGTCTGCATCTGTCCAGGAAGGGAAACACGCTCCTAAGTGACAGGTTTAAAGGCTTCCTTGGCAAGCTTTTAAACTAGCCAAGGGGGGAGGTGCTGATAGGAAACAGGGAAGTTCAAGCCTCCCCCCACAAAACATGGCAGATAGTAGGATAAACACTGAGGTACAGAGCTTGACAGAGGGCAGGACAGGGGCAAATGGAAAAATGGACAAGGGCAATAAGAGCAGGGATGGGGTAAAAAAGGATAAAGCCAACATTAAATGGAGGGCAATGAGTACCAATGCCTGTAGTCTGGGAAACAAGCTTCCAGAGCTAGTAGCCCTGATGGAAGAGGAACACCTGGATATTGTGGCAGTCACAGAAACATGGTACACGGAGAACCATGACTGGGATGTCAACATACCAGGGTACACAATCTACAGAAGGGACAGGGAGGTAAAGAGGAGGTGGAGTAGCTCTCACATAGGGAAGGGATCAAAGCTACAGAACTAAAAAAGTAAAGGGGAGGACAGAGAATTCTGGGTCATCTTGGAGACAGGGAATGGCATCACAATCTGCACAGGGGTTGTATACAGACCCCCGTCTCAAGGGGAGGAAATGGACAAGAAAATGATAGAGGGCATTCTCAAAATGGCTGAAAAAGGGGAGATACTGTTGATGGGGGACCTGAATATGCCAGATGTTAACTGGGTGACATGGACTGCAGCCACATCCAAGAGCAGGGTCATTCTCGATGCCCTACAGGGAGCATGCCTTAGACAGCTAGTGGTGGAACCCACTCGGGAGGGAGCAATATTAGACCTGGTACTCTCAAATGGAGAGAGGATCACAAACTTAGAAGTCAGTAGACATCTGGGAACAAATGACCACTGCACAGTGTGCTTCACAATAAACACAAGCATGGAGACAAGCCATACAAAGACAAGGATATAGGACTTTAGAAGGGCTGCCTTTGGCATAATGGGTGAATACCTGAGGAATGCATTAGCAAATGGCCAGAAAGGAGGGGTGGAAGAACAATGGAGAAAAATCAAAAATGCCATCATAGAGGCAACAAGCCTTTGTGTGAAACAAATAAAGAAAACTAAGCAGAATAAAAAACCACTATGACTCTCAAAAGAGGTGTCAGGGAAGGTTAAGGAGAAAAAGGCTGCATTCAGAAAGTATAAGGAATCACAGACGGAGCATGACAGGGAACTGTATCAATTAAAGCAGAAAGAAGTGGGGAAGGCAGTCCGAAAAGCAAAGGCCCAAACTGAGGAAAAGATAGCCAACTCTGTTAAGAGGGGGGATAAAACCTTTTATATGTACATTAGGGAGCATAGAAAGGTTAAGGGAGGGATAGTGAAGATTAATAAAGGAGAGGGGAGGTGGGCAGAGGGAGACAGTGAAAAGGCAGAGATACTGAATGAATACTTTTGCTCAGTATTCACAAAAGAAGAAGAAGAGGAGGAGTTACCTAAACTGAACAGTAGAAGCACTCTGGATAGTGGGGTTGACACCAGTCCATTTACAGAAGAAAGAGTACTAAAGGAACTCCTAAAACTCAAGGTGGACAAAGCAATGGGGCCTGACGGGATTCACCCTAGAATCCTAAAAGAGCTAAGGGAGGACCTAGTGACACCACTAACCACACTTTTTAACAAATCATGGGAAGATGGGGTGGTACCTGAGGACTGGAGGAGGGCAATGTGATTCCCCTTCACAAAAATGGGAGCAAGGCAGAAGCAAGAAACTACAGACCTGTTAGTTTGACCTCAGTGGTGGGGAAAATGATGGAATCACTTCTGAAAGAAAGAATTGTTGAGTACCTAGAGGCCAGCGGGGCACAGGACCCAAAGCAGCATGAATTCACAGCAGGAATGTCATGTCAGACGAATCTAATCAATTTCTTTGACTGGGTGACCGAAGTAATAGACCAGGGAGGGGCTGTGGATATGGCCTACCTAGACTTTAGCAAGGCATTTGACACAGTCCCACACAAAAGATTAATAATCAAGTTAGCCAGCCTGGGAGTGGGTCCCAGGGTGGTAGCCTGGGTAGCAAACTGGCTGCACAACAGGACACAGAAGGAAATAGAGAATGGAACACATTCTGAAGAGAGGGGGATTACTAGTAGAGTACCTCAGGGCTTAGTACTGGGTCCAGTCTCTTTAACATCTTTATAGGTGACATTGCGGAGGGTCTGGAAGGAAAGGTATGCCTCTTTGTGGATGACACAAAGATCTGTAACAGAGTTGATATACAAGGGGGGGTAGAAAGGATGAGAAGGGACTTGGCAAGGTTGGAGGAATGGTCAGACATATGGCAACGTAGATTCAATGCAAAGAAGTGCAAAGTAATGCACCTGGGAAATAAAAACCCAGGAGAAGAGTACACAATAGCAGGGGAGGTACTAACAACAACAATAATGGAAAGGAATCTGGGTGTAGTCATATCAGATGACCTAAAGGTGGGTAAGCAATGTGAGAAGTCAGTTAGGAGAGCCAGGGGTATACTGGGATGCATAGGGAGGGGCATCACAAGTAGAAAAAGGGAAGTGGTTATCCCTCTATACAGACAGTTGGTGAGACCCCGCCTGGAGTACTGTGTGCAGTTTTGGAGACCTCATCTATGCAAGGACATAGACAGGATGGAAGCAGTCCAGAGGAGGGCAACTAAAATGGTGCAGGGTCTACATCAGAAACCATATGAAGAGAGACTGAGAGAGCTTAATTTGTATACTCTTGATAAAAGGAGGATGGGGGACATGATAGAAACTTTTAAGTACCTCAAGGAATCAACAAAGTCCAGGAGGGTAGCATCTTTCAGAATAAGAGATGTGTAAGAACAAGGGGGCACAATTTAAAGTTAGGGGGGGATGGCTCAGAGGTAATGTGAGGAAATTATTTTTCACAGAGAGAGTGGTGGATGCATGGAACCACTTCCCTGGAGAGGTTGTGGGGTCTAAAACAGTGGGGGAATTCAAACATGCATGGGACAGACATAAGGCAATTATAGTGGGGAGTTGCAGGAAGTAGGCTGTTGGTTAACTAGAATCTGCAACTTATCCAATAGGTTGGGAAATGGGCAGACTGGGTGGGCCAAGTGGTCCTTATCTGCCATCAAAGTCTGTGTTTCTATTTTTCTATATACTTTTTATATATCTTCTCTAGTAGTAACCATAGTGATTATCAAGGTATGTGACCCTGTGTAGCACGTAGCTTCTCTGAGATGAGAGACTGCATTTACCTAGGTAAGGAAAACTGGAAGCTCTCCCAGTGTATTCACTATTGGTAGTAAGCCTGTATTATCATTTACCTGTAATAAATTACATTTATTTCATGTGCACCACTTGTCTGTTGTGTCTTCCTTTGTGTCATTCCACCAAGAACCTGAGAAAGGTAATTTTATTACCAAGTTACTTTTGGTGACCGTGTGCAGGTTGGAAGGTACAAAAGAAGATTCCATTCAATTTATTTAAATGTTGAGTAGTGTAGTGTGCTTTTTGCCTACTTGTGCTTTCAGTGGTAATGGTTGTGGTAGACCCACACCGTCTTGGTCTCAGGTGTGTCAGACCCACACCAGACCCCCTTACATTCCCATTGCGAGTGACAGCATACTGCCTTGGCATAACCATTCACCCACCGGGGACCGGAAAACAGTCAGATGACAATGCCAGGGATTTTGTCCAGTTTTCAAACTGCTTTTTTATTTGTCTACCCCTTATTTGTCATGCCTGAACTTTGCACTGAACTGAGACTTGACATCTCAAACTACCTCACATCCCATGGAAGATGAACTGATTTTGCGCTGGACGCGAAGTCTGCAGGCAATCCATTATTGCAAATCTCAGAGCAATACTTAGAGTCCAAACAAGCAAACAACCAAGAAACACCTCCTCAGAGGTCTTTTGGTTGTGGCTTTGTACACCGCTGTTGAGGGTCTCACAGTGAGGTGTGCCTCCCTTGAACTACAAAATGCATCTCTAAAAAAGAGATGGACTTGCAGACATTGGAGTTACAGAAAAAGGAAAAGAAACTAGAAGAGGAGACACAGTTACTCCATGATGCCAATAACAGACTGTTGTACTGTACTGCTCAAGAAACTGAGAGAGAAATTTGTATATTGAGAGATGATTGTGAAAGGTTGAAATGTGATAAGAAACAGCGTATTTGAATGATATTTTGAGTGATACAAATGAGGGTTTAAGAGTGAAGAATGCTGAGTTGAAAGAGGAGTATCAGGGACTGAATCAAAAGAGTTAGAGAAAGAATTTAGGGAAAACGTCGAATTGGGTGCCGCGTATAGAGTGTTGCAGCATGAGGTTGAAAATGGTATTGAACAGAGCACTGCTAGAATTTGTTACAAGAAGTGTAGAGAAAAGATGGCAAAGTTGTGCCATCAACGGAAGGTTCTTGCGGGCGAGGTTAAGGCCATGAATGGGTTTCAGTATATGCCCATTGAGATTGCGTCATCCAGTGATGATGACTCTGACTCTGATGACGAGGCATGCCACGTCACATGCAAGTCCAACCCCCGTGGTGGAGCAACTTCCGCCAGCCATCCCCAAGATGCCGCCTATGTTGGCACACACTCTGCATTGCCACATCTACACCGCCAAGATGGTGGCCCCCATGACACAGGCAGAGGGCCTGCATTTTGTAGTGTGCTTAAACTTGCTCCTCTCACCAGGGGAGACACGGTGGATGTTTGTGGCTTATTTCAAGAAGCTATCAACAACATCACTGTACCAGAGGACCAAAGGAGAGCCATCCAGGACCAAATTGACAAAATGTTCAAAGAAACTGTCAATCAGGATCATGCGTACAAGGCAGTCGTTGATCCGGCAGCGGAGGCTGCACTTGCCGGCACCATGGAACGTAATGAGTTGAATGCAACCACTCATACATCCAACCTTCTACAAGTTGCTTACTCTGTCCAACAAATTGCCCAAAGTATCGGACAGATGGGCCCAACTGACAATCTCAGTTGCCATTTGGAGAAGGTACGCTTCCTCTGCGAGAAGCTTTCTCTCCAACCGGAGTACCAGGTTCAAGTCTTATGACAGATGATCAAACCTACCCTCTGGGCCAAACTCCCAAAGACAGTACACAACTCCGATGCTCTTGTCTATGATGACATTGCTGTGGCCCTCATAGCCGCTAATTCCCTGGGTGTTGTAGGGGCTCACTTAGCCTACAGGGTTGAGCAGAACGTGAAAGAAAGCCCCATGGCCTACCACCAATGGTTATGGCTCACATACTACACTGGTAAAGGCCCAGCAGGGGAACTTGTAGACCGAGATCAAATCAAGTACAAGGATTTGTACATCTGGAACATGACTCCAGCTTGTGGGAAAAGGTTGAACTCAATGTTTACCCAAATACTGACTCCTTTGCGAATATTCTCACAAAGATGGAGCATGCCTATCAGGTCTACCTCCATAACCTTGTGTCCAGGAAAATCCAACAAGGTTGCCAAAGCACTAGTGGCTGTAGTACAGTCCACCCCCGATACCCCTACCAACCACACCGTGGAGGGTAATAATCAGAAAACCGATGCCCCTTCTGAAGACAAGCAGTTGCACAAGATGGGGGGGGGGGGACCAGAACTATAAAAACAACAGGAACAGAGACAAAAGCAATTAGGAAAATCCAACCACCCAACAGGTTGGCTGGAATCGCAATGGTCCTAGCTATTGAAGTCTCAAAGATGAAAACGAGACTCTCCACAAATTACTAGAGGAGATCCATGCTGAAAGAGCAACTAAGCCTATGCGAACCATAGCAGCCCTTGCTCCAGCTGCTGGACAACCATGCGGTCAGGGGAACCCTTTCCTGGCCTCGACTGCCAAACCAATGAACAGCCGAGGGAAGAATCCTTTTGTGGCACCGGTTACGGCCAGCCCGATGCGACAACTAAGGAGGAACCATCTGTGCAGGCTGTTGTCACCCCTGTGATGTCACAGGTACATTTGGATCCTGTGCAAGGTGTCGTAGGGTGTGGGTGTAGACAACTTAACACAGGTAGAGATCAAAGGTAGGTTGTGACACACAAGAAGGCATTGAGTGCCTTTTATTATAATGATCCAAATAAAAGTTCAAATAATATAACCAAGGAGGAAATAAAACACTGAAAAACTGGATACAAATCAAATCCTAGCTCACCAAGAGCTTACAGTTACTTTTCAAGGTGTAACATAGAGTGGAAGTAGTTTTTAGTCTAACTTTCCACTATCTTCTATGGTTCTGGAACAGAGTTTCACCTACTCCCTTCCACTGCTATCTAACATCTGTGTCTACCTTTCTCTCTTTATAGGAATTCACAGGGCATAATCAATCATGTGATCACTGTAGTCCAACCCCTAATTAAATAATTACACTTTATTTCTACGCTAATACACAAGAATGGGGGACTACCGTTATAACAAGTTGATATTCTATTTTACAATTTTGATATCTTAATTACTACAGTCTTCAAAGCAGGTTAAAAAACACATATTCAGTAGCTTGAAACCTTAATTACCTAAATTAGCTAATAACTCTGCCCACATTGTGATGTCACTCAGTTCTAACCCTCTACAAATGTGCTTCATTCTGGGCTGCCAGATCCTTTAGGAGAGCTTCAGTCAAGACAACAACCAGGTAATCTGTAGGGGCTTTTTCTTTAAATACTGCCTAGTACATTTGTTTAATGTGTTCTTATGTTTTCTTCATGCATGTGGATAAAAACTCAAACAAAAGCATAACCTACAAGTCTGATAGACAGACAGACTAAACCCTTTTATTTAGTGGGACATGCTGCTTTCCTTTTGCAGCTGAACTAGTTTGCACAACTCACATGTGACAAGGAATACCCTTGTATTTTAAACCTCCTGACCAGCCTTCTCAAAGCTCCACAGCCTCTCCTAAAGCTGTATCTGTAACAGTGCTAGTGCTAGCTTTCTTAAGGAGGACTTAATTCAGTAACCTTAACAGGGGAAAAAGGCTCATTTTATTATTCATTCTGTTAAACAATGCAACAAATGCCATAATAAAGTTCGGCGTTTGTGCATTTTCTTTATTTGAAGTTGGGAATTCTCGAGACAGGAAGAGCGAATAAAAAGGAGGATACACTATAATGGGTGGCCACCCATTATAGTGTGAAAAGATAGAGGATACTGCTGCAGCAGAGTTTGATAGAAGGAGAGGCAGATGGGGTGGGGGGAAGAGACAGAAACAAGAGGGCAAAGACTAGAAGTCTGGCTCGAGGATTTCTATGTCCAAATCTGGGGCAATACTACACACTCCCATGCTTAAGCGATAACCTATCTAGGTTATCAAGACAACCTACCCCTTTACACTTGGGTAGGATGGAGCTCCGGCCCTCCCTCACCATAGAGCTCCACCCCAGGTTCCCTTAAATACTTCGATTATTATAGGAACGAACAATTCAACCTAATTCATTCTAACACTATCCTTGGGTGTCTATACCAATATCATTCTCTCTATTCGAAATAGAGTTATGACCTCAGAATAATATTTTAACATTCTGTATATTATCCCATTTGTCGGGATAAATAATCAGCATTTGCATGCGAGGTACCAGCTTGATGTTGTACAGTAAATGTAAAAGACTGTAATGATAGGTACCACCTCATGATTCTGTTGTTTTTATCTTTCATCTGGGACAAAAAGCAAAGGGGATTATGGTCTGTTACTAGGGTAAAAGGGGCTCCCCATAAATAAAATCGTAATGATTCAATTGCCCATTTTGCTGCTAGACATTCTAGTTCAACTGTACTATATTTCCTCTCTCTATCATGTAGCTTTCGGGAGATATGTACTATAGGGTGTTCTTCTCCATTTATAGTCTGACTAAGTATGGCTCCCAGACCCGTCCCAGAGGTGTCTGTGTGGACTTCAAATGGGTAATCAAAATCAGGGCTCCTTAACACAGGGGAAGAGCACAGTGCCGCTTTTATGGTATTAAAGGCTTGTTCACATTCTTGTGACCATTGTATTTTATTCCCATATTTCTTTTTTGTCAGATCAGTTAGTGGGGCAGCAATTGTAGAGAAATTGGGGATAAAACGCCTGTAATACCCAGCAAGTCCTAAAATGAGCGGATTTGTTTTGTGGTTGGTCTGGCACTGTTAGCAACTGCTTCTACCTTATCCATTTGTGGTTTAATGAGCCCATTACCAAGCACAAATCCCAAATATTTGGTCTCATTCATAGCCAATGCACATTTACTTGGATTAATGGTCATACCTGCCATTTTGATTGCATTTATTATGTCTCGGAGATGTGTCAATTGGGAATCCCAGTCTTTACTGAATACGACCACATCATCCAAGTATGCAGCACAAAATGTAGTGTATGGTGTTAATATTTGATCAATATACTGCTGGAAAGTGGCTGGTGTGCCATGGAGCCCAAATGGCATAGTACAGAACTGGAAAAGGCCTGTAGGGTACTGAAAGCTGTTTTTCTTTATCTGCACTAGCCAAAGGATCTGCTAATATCCTTTGGTAAGATCTAACGTGGATATGTATCTAGCATTCCCAATTTTATCTATAATATCATCTATTAGAGGCATAAGTGCGCATCGAATTGTTACCTTCAGTTAAGGTTTCTAAAGTCGAGGCACAACTAATACCTCCTTCCTTCTTTGGCACTATCACAACTGGAGACCCCCATGCACTTTTGAGGGCTCAATGATTCCTAAGGCTAGCAGTTTGTTGATTTGTCTTCACCTCTTTCGAACCCTCTCAGGAGTCTATAGGGTCTTTTCCTTACTGGGCCTCCATGAGTTTTTATTTGATGTTCCACATTTTAGCCTTACCAGGTATGCTTGTAAAGGTTGTGGCAAAGGTTTGAATCAGAGCGTCTAGTTGCTCTCTTTGTTTTTGTTCTAAACTGGGGTTTATAAACATGTCTTGGGGTCCTTTCCTATCCTCCAGTCGCCCATATCCTCCAGTCGCCCAAAATCTGTCTCCCCTTCATCAGGTATGACCATGAGACTGATGTCATCATTTGTTCTTTCATACCATCTTTTTAACAAATTTACATGATACACCTTTTTTCCAGGTTTAATATCATGGGTAGCTATTTCATAATTAACTGGGCCTGTCTGCCTCAGAACCTGATAAGAGCCCTGCCACTTCATGAGTAGCTTGTTACTGGACGAGGTAACAATAGTAATATGATCCCACTCTGAAATTGTTTCCTACTTGTACCTTGATCGTTACAATGATTTCTGCACTTTTGGGCTTGAACACTGGATTCATGTGCTTTAGTTACATAAGTCACCAACTTCTGCCTCAGTGTTTCTTAATACTCAGCAATGCCTTTTTGCTTCATCTCCTTCCCTTCTTCCCAGAATTCTTTTATGACATCTAACGGTCCCCGAGGATTTCTGCCATATAGAAGGGAAAAAGGGGAATAGCCAGTAGAGGCCTAGGGTACCTCTCGATAGGCAAATAACAAATAGGGTAAATATTTATCCCAGTTTTTCTCTTCCTCATGGACAAATTTCATCAACATCCGTTTCAAAGTTTGATTGAAACGTTCTACGAGTCCATCTGTCTGGGGATGATAGGGGGAAGTTCGTACTGCCACAATACCCAACAATCTGTAAAGTTCTTTTAATAAAGAAGCATTAAAATTACTCCCCTGATCCGATAAAATCTCTTTCGGTATACCCACTCTACTAAATAATTTGACTAATTCTTCTGCTATTTTCTGGGTGGTGACAGTGCGTAAGGGATGGCCTCAGGATATTTAGTTCCATAATCACAGATGACTAATATGAATCGATTCCCACTGGAGCTCTTAGTCAAAGGTCCCACTATATCTATTCCTATCCGTTCAAATGGGGTTGTCACTAAAGGAAGTGGTACCAGGGGAACAATCTCTTTTCATCCTACCTAACTTACTTTTTGGCACTCACTGCAGCTCTGACAATATTTAGCCACATCTTCATGAATACCTGGCCAATAGAACCTTTGTAAAATCCTCCCCAAAGTTCTATCCCGCCCTGCATGTCCTGCCAATGGGATATCATGGGCTAGAAAAATCAAATTGCGTCTATACTGGGTGGGAACTATCAGTTGTTCTACCTGTTCTCCTGTATCTTCTTTAGTACATACCCGATACAATATGTTATGCTGTATGATGATCTTAGGGGCACCAGGACCATTTGCTTTATCCACTTGCTGAAACAGGGATTGTAAGGTAGAATTCTTAGCCTGTTCTTCAGCTATGTTACTTTTCACAAAAATGGAAGATATTGATTCAGGTAACCCTTTTCTTTTCAACCCACCTATTTTGGAGCCATCTCTTAGCATTTTTAGACACCCTTTTTTTCCCTGGTGGATCATAAAGTTCATCCTGAAATGGAAATACATCCCCAAATTGTTGTGGCAGTCTACTCTGAGCTCTAGTGGTTACTGCAGACAGAGTTCCCTTATTTTGTTTTAATGCTTGGAAGTCAGGGTAGTCATGGCCAATTAGTATCGGTACTGGTAGATTAGGAACTATCCCTACAGTCACCTCAGAGCATTTCCCATCTATATTGATACATATCTGCCCTGTAGAATAGTGATGAGAATCACCATGAACACATATGACATGCATATCAGGTCCTTCACTTTTACTACTCTGAGTATCAAGCA
Organism: Neoceratodus forsteri; assembly: GCA_016271365.2. Lineage (NCBI taxonomy): Eukaryota > Metazoa > Chordata > Ceratodontiformes > Ceratodontidae > Neoceratodus > Neoceratodus forsteri. The sequence continues at coordinate 334,878,829 of CM057449.1, forward strand.
ATTCAGGCCTTACTAAAGTATTTTTGCTACCTGAATCTATTAATCCTATTACATTTTGACTGCCCAGCTTTACCACAGTAGTAAAATATCCAGCACCTAGCAGAGTCAAATGAGTAGTACCCCCATGTATATTTGGACAGTATCTGGCTATATGGCCTAGCCCTTGGCAGTTTCTGCAAACAATGTCTGCTGGAAAAGAGCGTCTTTTATTATCAGTTTTATTGTCCTTCTTTAAGTCACTGGTGGTTGGAACACTAGTCCTTGTTCCGGAAATAGTTCTTCCTGTTACCATCTCTTGGGGACGTGAAGTCCCTTTCCGATATGTCTGGTGGGCTGTTAAAAAGTTCTCAGCCAAGGAAATGGCTTTTTCTGCTGTTTCTGGCTTATGTTCTTTTACCCATATTTGTACCTCATGGGGGAGTATTTGTAAAAATTGTTCAACATTAAAGGCCTCCATAATTGCAGTTATAGACTTTCCTTCTGGTTGTATCCACTTCCAACACAGTTCCCGTAGACGTGTAAATGTCTCTCTAGGATTGTCTTGGGGATGGTACTTTAAGGTACGAAACCTTTGCCTATATGTTTCCGAACTAATGTCATATCTTTTCAGAATTTCAGTTTTTACCAGGTCATAATTTTCAGCATCTCTAGATCCATGTGACTATAAGCCAATTGGGCCCTCCCAGACAAATAGGGGGCCAACCATACCACCCACTGAGTTTGTGGCCAATTACCAGCCCTAGCCACCCTCTCAAATGTAGTTAGGTAGGCCTCTATTTCATCTGAATTAGTCATTTTAGTTAGCTTGATGTCTTTTGAGTTGGAGGTACCACTATCCCCACTATTGGCAGTATTGGGCCAATTAATTGTAACACTTTCACAGTCTCAGCCCACCTGATTTCCTGCTGCATGATTCCCATCTCCTTTCCTGGGCATCTATTTCCATGTCTCTCCATCTCACTCTAGCCAGATCGCCAACCAATGTAATAAACCAGCCAAGTCCTCAGGTGGTTCCTCTCTGAAGGGCGTCTTCTATAGAAGCTCCTCGGACTCCTCCTCACTGTATGTTTCCTCCTTTGCCATGGGATCCTTTCTCCTGACATCTGAACCCAGTCCTGGATTTAAAGGGTCTCCTGTCAAAGCCGTCTGGGTTCTGGTCACCATTCCCAACTTCTTCTCCTCTCCACCGGATGCCATCTCCACTCCAAGTTGTCTGGAACCCTGGTCAGGTTCATACTGGTTTCTCCCAATATGCCTTAGACAACCAGTAACATCCACTTCTGACACCACTTTGTCAAAGGGTGTAGGTGAGACAACTTAACACAGGTAGAGACCAAGGTAGGTTGTGACCCACAAGAATGCCTTGAGTGCCTTTTATTATAATGATCCAAATAAAAGTTCAAATAATATAACCAAGGAGGAAATAAAACATTGAAAAACTGGATACAAATCAAATCCTAGCTCACCAAGAGCTTATAGTTACTTTCAAGGTGTAACATAGAGTGGAAGTAGTTTTAGTCTAACTTTCCACTATCTTCTATGGTTCTGGAACAGAGTTTCACCTACTCCTTCCACTGCTATCTAACATCTGTATCTACCTTTCTCTCTTTATAGGAATTCACAGGGCATAATTAATCATGTGGTCACTGTAGTCCACCCCCTAATTAAATAATTACACTTTATTTCTACGCTAATACACAAGAATGGGGGACTACAGTTATAACAAGTTGATATTCTATTTTACAATTTTGATATCTTAGTTACTACAGTCTTCAAAGCAGGTTAAAAACACATATTCAGTAGCTTGAAACCTTAATTACCTAAATTAGCTAATAACTCTGCGCACATTGTGATGTCACTCAGTTCTAACCCTCTACAAATGTGCTTCATTCTGGGCTGCCAGATCCTTTAGGAGAGCTTCAGTCAAGACAACAACCAGGTAATCTGTAGGTGCTTTTTCTTTAAATACTGCCTAGTACATTTGTTTAATGTGTTCTTATGTTTTCTTCATGCATGTGGATAAAAACTCAAACAAAAGCATAACCTACAAGTCTGATAGACAGACAGACTAAACCCTTTTATTTAGTGGGACATGCTGCTTTCCTTTTGCAGCTGAACTAGTTTGCACAACTCACATGTGACAAGGAATACCCTTGTATTTTAAACCTCCTGACCAGCCTTCTCAAAGCTCACAGCTTCTCTCCTAAAGCTGTATCTGTAACAGTGCTAGTGCTAGCTTTCTTAAGGAGGACTTAATTCAGTAACCTTAACAGGGAAAAAGGCTCATTTTTATTCATTCTGTTAAACAATGCAACAAATGCCATAATAAAGTTCGGGCGTTTGTGCATTTTCTTTATTTGAAGTTGGGAATTCTCGAGACAGGAAGAGCGAATAAAAAGGGAGAATACACTATAATGGGTGGCCACTCCATTATAGTGTGAAAAAGATAGAGGATACTGCTGCAGCAGAGTTTGATAGAAGGAGAGGCAGATGGGGGGGGGGAGAGACAGAAACAAGAGGGCAAAAGACTAGAAGTCTGGCTCGAGGATTTCTAAGTCCAAATCTGGGGCAATACTGCCTCACAAGGCATACAGGAGTCCTTAAAAGATCCTGCAGGCCTCAGATTCCAGCAACAGAATGATGATGATGATTCTGAAAACACCAACTGACAATTACAGGCCCCAGTCCAGATTGTGAGTGACTTGATTGTTGACACAAATGGATGGCCTTGTGTGAAGGCCATGGTCAGGGGCCACCAACTTACCATGCTTCTGGATACTGGAGCAGCCATGTCCATCCTCCATGATGAGGCCCCAGTCTCATCCGACTGGTCTATCAGCTGCAAGATCAGTGCCTAGGGTGTAGATGGTACCCAGCTACACATGTACCAATCTGTTCCTCTACCTGTGGTTGTAGGCCACCTCAGAACTGATTTTACTTTTAACCTCATGGTATTACCTCATCACCCCAGCATATTGTGAATTGACTTGGTAGCACTACACAGCTGTGTAGTGGACCTAGCCAACAGGCTACTCCTTCAGATCAAAGGTCAGTGTCATGCTGTCACCATTCCAGATTCACACATGGTGGCAGTCATCTCCCATAACAACAAGGAGTATGACGTATTGGCTTTGTTAAAAAGTCATGACCTGTTTTCTGAACTTGCACCCTTGCTGCAAAAACACCTTGACGTGTTTGCCACCAACAAGCACAACTGTGGTAGGATGCACACTACCATTGAAATCACAGGACCTGACCCTGTGAGGCAAAAGCAGTATCCATTCCCTGCTGAAGCCTTGCCATCACTGAGGGAGACATCCAATCACTGCTACAGCAAGGAGTGATTAGGACCTGCATCTCCACTGTTAATTTGCCTATTTGGCCTGTGAAAAAGCCAGATGGAGTTTGGAGACTCACAAATGGTTACAGGAAACTTAATCACGTTACCCCGAGTTGCATCCCAACAATAGCATCAGCACCCAATGTGGTCAAGCTGTTGACACATGATAAAAAGTGGTTCACAGCTCTTGACATCTGTAATGGATTTTGGTCACTCCCATTAGCACAGGAAAGTCAATACAAATTTACTTTCACTTTTGATGGATGCCAGTACACCTGGATCTGCCTTCTCCAGAGCTTTCACAACAGTCCTTCCCTCTTCCATCTACACATGATGTATGCCCTGCAGGAGTTCTCCACACCCCAGTGTCTCCTGCAGTACATGGATGACTTGCTCCAGTAACCACCATGAAAGAAGATCATTTGGACCTTCTAGATGAACTTCTGTCTCTCCTCAAGACAGCAGGCCTCAGGTGCAACCCCTCTAAGGCACAATTGTGTGAAAAAGAGGTAATCTTTCTTGGCCTATGTATCACAGATCAAGGCAGAAGCCCATCTGTCAAGAAGATCCAGGGCTTGCAAGACCTGTCACTTCCTACAAGTGTGGCAACACTCAGACGCTTTTTAGGAATGGTAAACTACTCCAAGGATTTTATCCCTGACTTTGCCTTGAAGGCTGCTCCCTTGTATAAACTTCTGAAAAAGGATGTCCCATGGACATGGGGTCCCACTCACACTGAAGCTGTCACACAGCTCAAGCAGACCTTAGCCTCAGCCCCAGCACTGATCAATCCTAACCTAAATCTCCCATTCCATTTGGAAACTGTCACATCTGATGTGGCCATGTCTGCAGTGCTGGCAAAAATGTACAATGGGTACTTCAGACCCATTGCCTGTGCTTCTCAGATGCTGTCCCCAGTATACAGAAAGTATAGTCTCTGTGAAAGAACACTCTTGGCAACCTATTGGGCTGTCAAACATTTCATGTACATCATTGGGTATGCTCCTATTGTCTTGCATACCTGTCACACCCCAACCAACTTTCTGCTTTCAGACAAAGTAAATGATGGTTCAGTTTCTAACACCAGACTCACCCACTGGTCTTTGCATTTGCAGAACAGAGACATCAAAGTACTACCTGAAAAATGTCATGTATCTTGGCCCATGGCCTACTCTACACAGGTAAGCCCTCAACTGTGCACTCCAACCCCCTGACTTACCTGTGCCGGGACCATTCTTACTGGCTACACCAGATGTTTTGGAGGATACCACCATGTATCATGTCTTTACAGATGTCTGTACCTCATCTGTGGATGGAGAATAGGTAGCAAGATTTTATGTGTTCATAATTGATAAAGATGCCGATTTCAGGTGCATTTCTAGGAAGTGCACTGTAATCTCCTCACAGTATGCCGAATTGGCAGCTGTGGCCTGTGCTTTGGAGGTCATGCCCCATGGTGACAAGGATGCCATCATCTTTGCAGACTCTAATTGGGTCTGTTCTTTCCTTGCTGAGTTTCTACTCTTCTGGGAGAAAAATAACTTTACATCCTCTGATGGCATACCAGTCAAATACAGGGATCTGTTTGTGTACATACATTGTGTACATACATACATTATTTATAAACTGTACATCCACAAGGAAAAGGCTCACTGTAAATTTTACCCTTACTATGAATTCAGTGATCGAGTGGACTCACTTGCCAAAGCAGGAGCTCAATGGGGTGGGATGCATGGACAACAATTCACTCAATAGCTGTGGCAGCTATTTTCTTAGCCGCTAACATCAGGCAGAAACCAGTACCATAACCTCCACTAGACCTTTCTGCTGCACAGAAATCAGACCCAGAGCTAAAAGATGTGTTCAAATTCCTAGACAAAGGAATTGAACAGGAACTACCTGTTGGTAGTCCATACAAGAGACACTCTGACAACATACACTTGTCTAGTGATCAGAAGCTCATCTGGTATCGAAAAGAAGATACAGGTGACAAACTGTGGGTTGCACCACAATTTTTGCAAACTGAATTCATACATATGGTTCCTGACACTCCCACTGGTGGACACCAGGAGGCAGACAATACCCTCCAGAGACTCAAGACCGACATTTGATGGCCTGGTATGGCAAAAGATGTAGAGCACTAAGTGGACAGCTGCATACTGTGTGCCCAGAATAACCCAATTTTGGTGAAAAGAAATGCCAAATTGCTGCCACAAAGGCAAACTGGACCATGGAATGTGATACAAATTGATTTTATTGGTCCCTTGACCAACTCCAGCAAAAACAACAAGTATGCACTTGTCACAGATTTGTTTTCTAAGTGGGTGGAAGCATTTCCCATTATGAATAACACAGCAAAGACAACCTCCAAGATCCTGGTGGATCAACTATTCTCCAGGTGGGGCCTACCCCTAAAGGTAGACTCAGACCAAGGAGCCAGTTTTACAGCTGAGCGGATGAAGCAGACACTCCTATTACTTGGAGTAGATCAGAAATTCCATATCCCTTACCGTCCTCAATATTCGGGCCAGGTAGAAAATGCAAACAGAAGAATCAAACAGATGTTATGCAAATTTATCAATGACAATCCCAAGGATTGGGATTCCCTCTTGCCACTACTGATGGCAATCAGGGGCACCCTGCAGCAACTGCCCGGTGTGTACCCTATGAGGTTATGACTGGTAGAGCCATGAGATTACCTGAGCACCTGTTGATTGATCTCCACACCCCTACTGCAGATAGAGTATCTGTTGATAAGTATGTTGAAAAGCTCCATGATGATGATGTCATGAAGACACACCTGCTTTCTGCCAATCAAATGGGTAAAGCTCAACAACAAGGTAAAGCTCATTTTGATTAAAATGTCAAAGAAGTCGACTGGCAAGTTGGAGACCAAGTTATGCTTCTCCAATACAGACAACCAACTCATTCATTTGCCAGCAAATGGGAAGGCCCATATCCCATTGTCAACAAACTCAGTCCTGCTGTCTACCAGGTCAGAGTTAAACAGCAAAAACAGACCACCGACAAGTGGTTCCATGCTAATCAGTTCAAGTTGTACAAAGGTGACTAAAATTACTTTTCTTAACCCATCTAGGGCAGAATAGTACCCCTCACTTAACAATCCTTTTCTGTTTTCTTTCAGGTACACTGGCAAGATGGCTATCTTGCACCTCCTCATCCTGGTGGGACTACTTTCTCTGACTGACTTTCAGAACAAACCCCCCTCGACTGCACACAAACAACGTATAGAACATTTGCTTAGCAAACTTAAACACTCAGCCCCAATGGGAGTTCATATTAATGTACCCAACAAAATGATTACAGTTAAGGAAGGTTCAGATGCCTATCTTAATGCCATGGTAGTAGCTCCAGACAAATCCACATTGCAAATACAATGGGAAACTGATCTTAATGGTTACACACTTCCTATATCTTGTCTATCCAAAGGTACTTTCCAGGGATGGCCCAACACAGGTATCTCACTCGCTATTCGACAGATTTCTCCCAGACATACTGGTCGTTATAATCTTACTGCTCTGATAGATCCTGCCTGGTGTGCCCCCCTCAATTCTGAGGAGTCATGTGCTTTCTGTCTTCACAACATTGTAGCTACTGAAGCTCTGTTCCTTTCTGTAGTCCCACCCACGGAAGAAGAAATGACTGATTGCCCTCCCCAGGAGGATGGTCCTCCTAGTGGTTTGACTGCCACTTCCCTTCCAGGAGCCCTGATTAATAATGTACAATTTATGCATGTCCTGGTCATTTTTAATCTTACACACTGGAATATGGCTGAGATTGGTCTCTGTCACACGGCCAATACATCTAAATTTTTCAGTATGATGCTTTCAAACATTGTACCTACTTATCAAACCTGCACTAGTGATCCAGTTAGTGAACCTCATATGACTGATCATGTAGGAGTCTTTAGATCCGCACCTAATGCTAAAGCTAGACCACGCACTAGGCGTGACACTGCATATGTTACCGATGCATGAGTCACCTTCTCTGGCCTTTTTGGCTCAGGCATGTCTATATGGAATAGAGCAGCTATAGCTGCTATTAAAGCACAAACACTTAATTTTCAGCAAGCTGTTAAAAATGATATCCTATCCCCACTGTTGCATGGTGTAGATGGTTTAAGTAAAGAAAAACATTTTACTGTATATAACATGCAGGAAATTGCCAAAGGGTTCAATGATACTAAGAATAAGATTAATGAACTAATTTTTCAAAATAACAAGGAGGTAGACAAGCAATATATTGCCCATGAACTTTCATGCTCCGCTTATGGTTCCTATATAATCACCACTGTTAACAATCTCTTCAGGGACTTGGAAACAGGACGCATTCCAGATCTTATCCATGATAGGAGAATGGCTAAATGGTATTGTCCTCATTGCAAATTGAATGGCTGTATTACTATATGTTTCACGGATTCTGTTAACATTTCTATGTCTACTGCTAGAAATCTTGGGTATATTTCACGCTATCCAAATCAAGCACCTTGTTACTTTACTAAGACTTGCTCAATCCATGACAACATGTTTATTACCTTTACTGTGTCACTACTGTTCTGTTTTTGACAAATTGGCTGCTATTAATTCCATCAGACATCTTGATGACGACATCTACCATGAACAAACTGACTTACCCTCCTTATTGTTCTACCACTCCGTTTTCCAAGCCTAGGTGGCACCCCACATGAACTGTTGCACCAAGAAGGGATATTACTACTTGTGCCATTGTGACATTTTAGATATTGTGAAACCTGTCTGTGGATATTCTCCGGAACATCTTGACTGGTCCTACACTTTGGGTGATGATCTGCCGTTCAACCTGACTGACCCAGATGATGAATACAAATCTCCACAAGCTGCATCTTTAGCGCCTGATGCTGAAACAGCTGCATCCCAAAGATACCTGGAAGAGGTACATCCCTTCACTTCATGGCTCACAAACCAGTCCTTTGCCTGTCCGATTCGTCTACAGTGATGGAGGGTCCCAACTGTGAGAGTTACCTACAATTCCGATGGGCAGTATTGCGTAGTGACAAATCATAAATCCTTTGCTTATGGTGAAAAAACTTGCGATATTTCAGCTCCTAACTTCTGTTTTACTCCTCAGCAGAAAACAGTAATTGGTCACACAGTCATTACTCCTGTTCCTCTCCCTGAACCAGATGTTTTTGATACCGATCCACAATACTTGCTTGCCTTGTCTCAATATTTGCCCATGTTTAACATGCACATTGACCCTTTGGCTCTTTCTTTGAAATCTGTTTTAGCTGGAAAAGATTCACATTTGATTTATATTAGCAATGATATCTCTAAAGCTGGTGATGCTCTCAATTAACTTATTCATGATGGTGATTTGAGCACTGCTCTATCCAATACTTGGTTAGAAATAACTTTTAAAGCTATTGTTATTATCCAAGCATTTTTGATTGTTGTTCTGATACTAACCCTTTGCTGTCTGTGATGTACTCTAAGACAACACTAAGAACAACTCAAATTCCTTTACAAGGCTTGTGCACCATGTTTATAAATGATTTTTTAACTCCATCCCACTACTTTCCTGGGATTGTTGCCCCTTCTGAGGCAACAAGGAGGGACGTTATCCATGGTTCAGCACTTCTGACTGTACCCCCACCTCATGGACAGCAACATATATGTAGGTACATGTACTAACTTTAGGGCGCAGGCACTTATCGTATAAGCACAAGTGTCAGGGTCTGTGTTCTACTGTACTTTACTAATGCATACTATGCTTCATTATGTTTCACCAATGTGTCTTAGTCCTAGGAGATGCTTTCCACTCTATTTTTACTGTATTATCATAAATAAGGCAATAGTGCCACCTTTAGTGCTTGTGCATCACTGTAATTGCAACTGACCTTGGGGACTTATAGAGATCCAATTGTTTGTGCTATCTATGTAAGCTATGCAACTTTTCATGTTAGTTAGGATGGTTACTCATGCCACCTGTTTTTACCCAATTATATACTTTTTATATATCTTCTCTAGTAGTAAAACTTGTGATTATCAGAGTATAAGACCCTGTGTAGTACGTAGCTTCTCTGAGATGAGAGACTGAATTTACATAGGCAAGGAAAGCTGGAAGCTCTTCCAGTGTATTCACTGTTGGTAGTAAGCCTGTATTATCATGTACCTGTAACAAATTGCATTTATTACATGTGCACCACTTGTCCATTGTCTCTTCCTTTGTGCTGTTCCACCAAGAACCTGAGAAAGGTAATTTTATTACCAAGTTACACTCCCATTGCCTGATCTTCACACCATCTGATGTTATAACACGATTGTTGTAATCTCTTTGAATTAAATATAACATTATTGTAAATGCATAAAGTGAAGTACTGCTGAAATTCATATACTCTTACTATGCACATCCTTAACAACAACCTGAGGCATATATGATTGCAGGGCAACAAACAGTATGTTGAAGCAAAGCTGCCTGCATGCATATGAAAATACATGTCTTGCGTTTCCCCAAAACAATGGGACTGAATTGGACTGTACCCCACAGATGAGCACTATGGAATGCACAAACACGATAACATGGTTCTGAGCCACACAGATTCCAGTGAGTACTCTGTGCCCACCAGCATAAGTTACTGCCCTTCCACCCATATCCATCCTCAGGCTGCACACAAGTAGTATTAATCAGTGGTGCACCACCCACTGTTTGCCTGGGTGATACCTTGCCACACTCACTAAGCATAAGCATGGAGCACCTCTTCCTTTCTGTGAGTGACACATATTATGTAAACAGTTTATATGGTGTTATACGGTAAGCATAGAGAATAATGCACATGCGACTGTGTGTTATGAATTTTTTTTGCATGCCCGAGGTGTGTGATGACCGATAAACCTCAAGAGCAAAACTTGAGAAACTTATTATGTCATCACATGTGAACATGCCAGCAGAAGCAGGCCTTGCGGTCTATTGAGTCTGATTGATTGTGCAGATAGCTCCTCATCTCACAGCTGTCCCACCCTACCCCTCCCTCATCTTAACCCTCACCCTGGCCCACCCCCTCTTAAAGTTATCCACTGTACAATAGGCAACCACCTCCTCATGCAGAGTATTCCACCTATCCACCACCCATTCTGTGAAATAATTTCTCCTGATTTCCCACCTGAATCTTCCCTCCTCCAGTCTTAGCTGATGTCCACTCGTATCCGTCCCCCTTCTAATCTGGAAAATCCCTTCTGTATTAACCTTGTTTATCCCCCTGAGGTATTTAAAGGTTTCAGTGATATCCCCTCTATCCCGCCTCTCCTCCAGGGAGTACATGTTCAGCTCACCCAATCTCTCATCATAGGACTTCCCCTCCAATCCCTGTATCATTTTTGCTGCTCTCCATTGCATGTTATGTATGTACACTGAGTGGTGGTTGCTCCCGGCCAGGGGGTCCTCCACCCCCAGATCCCTTACTACCTCCCCATTTGAAAGTACCAGGGCCAGCATCCTCTCCAACCTAGTCGGTTCATGTACCAACTGTACCAGGAAGCTGTTCTGAAATGCTTCTAGTAGTACCAGCTCCCTTGCACTCATGGAGGTCGGAGTGGTCCAATCCACCCCGGGTAGGTTGAAGTCCCCTACAACCACTGTGTTCCTCTTTCTACAGACCCTTCTGACTTGCTTGGCTAGCTCTTTATCCAGGTCAGCCCCTTGTGACGGTGGTCTGTATACTACCCCCATCCTTAGCATCCTACCCCTCCAGTCCTGGAACTGCATCCATAGGATCTCTGTTCTGCCTTCCTCCCCCTTCTCCCTTATACACCTTATCCCTTCCTGTACATACATTGCCATGCCCCCCACGCACACCAAGGGTCTGTAAAAAATGATTCTTAGACACACAGTTGTGTATGCTTTATTTTTTTATAATCAGTGGTGCAGGGAGTGAATGCAGAAAAAATCCTTGAAGCAGTTCAGTTGCTGTCCTACACACATACATACATACACTCACTTATACACTCTCTCTCTCTCTTTTTTATCTGAACCATGCATTTTTTTCTTTCATTTTTTTTTTTTACTGAACCCCATATACAGAAAGGCATGGTCTGATTGCTGATCACACTTGGATTCATTGTCTTGCGAATCGGAAACACAGCAAGATCAACCAGATACGTTTTAAAGGCAGGATCAACCAGATAAATGCAGAAAAATAAAATAAATTACCTCTAAGAGAGTGCGAGGGAAATGATCAATGCAGCTCCTCAAAATGGAAAAACTGAGCCATCATGTTCTTAAGGTGTTCTCCTGCCCACACACTCAGATTACTGAATGTTTTGCAAATGCTGTAATAATTGGTTTTCTGGTTATTATGGCATTTGAAAGAGGTATGCTAACAGTGTGATAAAGGGTGGTCACCAGTAATTATAGTAATATACACAATCTCCAGGATAAAATCCAGAAAGAATATGCTATCGTACAACATTGTGTTTTTAATGGCTTAGTATTGGAAAAAAGGATTAAAACTGTGCTGTATTATGTAGCCCCTCTTCTGAAGTGATTGGAAACAAATGTATTGATTAAAGAATTATGAGAAGAGCACCTGGAGTATGTGATCTACTTTAAACACCTGCAGATGGTGCTGAATCAGAATTTGGCAAAGGAATCTCATTTAAATTAGATAACTATGACAGTAAATGCTACACTGGGCTAGTTGTCCAGGAATTATTCAGCATTGACAAAGGAAATAAAACAAATAGTAGCTAAACAAACCCTTTTGCCAATGTTAGAATAATGGATAAATCAGCCCGCCCAATAGCCTAATACATAAGGAATAATGTATGGGCACCCATATACAACAAGCCACTGTTTCCATGGAAGGGTTGAGATACCAGTGTATGGACCTTGAGTGTGAAGTTCAAGAGGTCCATGCTGGTATCTCAACCTCGAGATGGAAACACAAGGTGAGTTGTGTAGGGGTGCCCGTATTTTAATTGCTATAGTGTAAGGTTAAAAAAAAAAGCATCTGGCATTTTTTTTGTTTAACTGCACAATAACACGGAGATACAGTGAGCAGAGAAAGTGAAACCAGACAGCAGGAGTCATCACGTGGGAATCACAGCTGCAGTTAATGACAGAACTTGCACAACCAGGTTTTTCGACCGTGCACAACAACTTTAGAATGTGCATAAAAACTTTAGAGTGTGCACAACAAAGTTTTTGAGATGCTTAAATTCTGTGTGTAACCCCCCCTTACAAATGGGGGTTCCCAAAAAGTATTCCTTGAGTTTGCCTAAATGCTCACTGCCAGGCTGGTGTCCTGCATTTTAGCAGTTTAAATGTGATTGCCAGAGAGTGCCTGTATAGCCTCTGTGTATTGTCTCTTTAAGAGCTGCCTGGATTGTAGTCATACATAATCTGAGAGGGAGCTCTGTTGAAAGATATAACTATTTGCTGAAAATCATTTAAAGTGATAATGATAATGTAGTTTGTCTAACCTGCCTTCTTTGCAGCAAGGGCTGTTTTGTTTATCTCCACTGTTTTGGTCCTGGACTGCAAATTGGCCAATTAGCACTGGTGGAACCTAAGATAGAGCCGGACTACAGGAGCTGTCTGGAGTCAAAATCTGTAGGAATTGTACTTTTGGGCTTTTTGCGCCTTTTTGCATCTGAAGGGGGAGCCTTTGTTGTGACTGACAGGAGGATCAGCCAACCGAACCTTTTGGATCTTGGGGAATTCCCCAGGCTGCTGCAGCTAGTTTCAGTTTTAGAGCTGAGAAGTGAAGAAGTAACAGCTCAAGTGATTTTTAAGCAGCAGTTCTGTGTAGTTTTGCATGGGAGAACTGTGGAAGGCCTGCCTGTATGCCTGCAGTCCCTGAGAAGGAAAATAGAGTTTATTTGGACTGAATCAGAGTTGTGAGAACTATTTAAGCCACTGGACTGTGACCAGGCTTTAACCTGAAGAAGACCAAAGATTTGCTGAATGTGATCGGCTTTGTCAGGATTTCCAGCTGCTTTTGAATCCCAGGTTTGTGCAGAGACCTTGCGATCATGACCGGAGAGCGGTTTGCCTGGTACAGTAAAATTTCCTTACATGTAAATGCACTGAGTATTGAAAGTGGGTCGAGATTTGGTGCCCCACTGTGTGAACTGTGTTCTGCTTGCTGGTACCATAGAATCTTTTACATGTAAATGTGCTGTGTATTGAAAGTGGGTCGTGATTTGGTTCTTCACTGTATGAACTGTGTTCTGCTTGCTGGAAGCTTTATCCAGCCTAATCGGACTGAATCTGCATTCATCTCCATTCGGCCTGGGCCATGCCACGCTGGCCCTGCCAGACTACCCCACTGCACAGAGAAAGCCACCAATGAGAGACCTGCCTGGGGAACAGCCCCCTGCTCCATGCTTGAGCAGGAATGATGCCTCGGTGAATTGTGTGGGCCCTACTTCTCCTGGCACTCCAGATTAACCACCTGCTGTCTCGATTTTCGTCCAGCCTATGTCCAGTTTTGGGTATCATGAGTAATCATCAGGGTAGCTCCCTGTAACAACAGCCTAATCTAAAAGTGTGTCATCTGATTGTCTTGTTGTTTTCTTTTCATGAACTGAGCCCTCTGGTTCTGGATTACAAATAGTGTGTGTTGTGCATGTTGTTTTCTTCCATCACAGGGCCACAACCAGCTGCAATGTTCCTGGCTAGTCCACCATTCTCCACCTGGGTACCCAGAGTGTGTGACTGTTTATGGACCCTGAAGTGCATTCATAACTGTTTGATTGATAGAACCTTTAAGCAAATTAACCTGATTATGCCCCTTCCTTGTTCAAGCCCTTAAATAAATCAGCTCTAACTCTTTTTGCATTTACCTGACTGTCATTCCAGTTTGTGCAAGGTACTGTCTGCTGTTGCTGTGTGTATAACCTTGTTTTACAGGGTCCCCAGGGCTTAGCTGGGAAAGCCCTGGTAAAAGTGCAAACAGTGTGGGTACTTGTGTGATGCATCAGGGGTATTGTGAAAGTGATTATTGTGTATTGTTCTGGCCACTTGTAAGGAAAGAGGAGGGTTACAGTGTCCTGGAGGGCTGTGCCCAAGTTAGCTTGACCACTACCAACCCTGACTTCTGGGTGGAGTCACCCGTTTCAGAACTCAGGCCCCTTAACCTGTTACTAGCCAAACAGGCAGGGGTAGTAGCCCTTGGGTTAGCACCACCTAGGGGTTACATGTGCATAATAAGCCTCAACTATACACTATATTGTAATTTTTAACAATATTTGCCAATTTGGTTTAGGAGCCTGTTTACAAATGCATCATTGTGAAAAAGGTGTGGGATAGTGCTCTCCAATGTCAAGAACAACATTTCAAGTTTATACCTTCTAATTTACCAAATTATAAAGCTAAAACAACCTATTGTTCTCTTTGAGACTGTAAAGGAGCAATCAGGCCTGTATAGATATGAAGCAATCCAATTGTAGAAATGAAAGGAAAAGAATCATAAAGAGGCAGACTCTCACTGGGATTTGAACCCAGTACCTCAGTAATCTGTGCTATAGCTCTTAACCAACTGAGCTGTGAGAATTTAGCCAATTAAGGCCCCTGAGTTTTCCCATGTGAATCACACACACATTCCTTTCTGATGTTGCAATGAGCAACCAGGAAATCTTTTTACAGACTCAAATAACTCCTCCTCAATCTCTCCCAAGTGCAGTATATGCCACTGCGAGGCAATATTAGAAATACAATTGTAAAAATGACAGGAACAGTGTGACTCTCACTGGGGTTTGAACCCTGGACCTCAGCAATCCGTGCTTTAGCTCTTAACCAACTGAGCTATGAGAGTTCAGCCAATTAAGGATCCCCCCCACCTTTTCCCATGTGAATAACACATATATTCCTTTTGGGTGTTGCAATGAGCAACCAGGAAGTCTTTTTCCTCCTCCGTCTCTCCCAAGTGCAGTATATGCCACTGTGAGGCAAATTTAGAAATCCAGAGCAGAAATTCAAAGAATATTTGTGTACCCTAGCTGTAAAATCAAAAGTAGGTGAACAACTGGTTGAGGTATATGCTCTAAAGCTCATAAGTGAATTGTCATTTTCTTTTAAAATCATAGATTGTCATGCTTCTTTTAAACAATTTTTTTTTATTTATTTGTCAAATAATGAACAATGCAGTTGTAATCCTTAAGTGAAAGACACCAGCACTTGGTGTAGTCACAAAGTCTTCTTTATTTTGTGCAAGTAGTGAAAAACGATGAGCAAATAACAAATTGCCTGATGCAGGAATAATCAAGTCAAGTTTATTGTTCAGCTAGAAAGCCATTACAGTATCAGGGTTTTAAATAATTGATTAGCAGTTTTTTTCTTGGGACTAAACAAACTGTACAGAAAGTATTTATATATATATTCTAGAAGTGCTGTGTTTGTTAAACACAGTGAGGCAAGAGCTATGCATTTTCACAAAGATTTAGCACTTTTATGAGCAAAACGCTAATCAATTTTTAGAGTTAAATAAATCCCTGCAATATTCTAAAAAGCAGTACATACATTTCATACCAATACAAATACATGTTACATACAGGTATTACTTGGTAAAATCATTAAGCAGCTGTAAATTCCTGCAACCATGAATTACATTCCACATTTGATTAATTTTAGCGCCAGTATTCATGCTATAAATGCTAATAGAAAGGTACTATAAATTTAAAATGCTATTCTTTGGTTCGTAAGAGTGGAAGCTCAGATTATCTTATATCTTGTCATAATCATCAAAACATGAAATTGAAATTTAAAAAACCCAGCAAACACACTTTTTTTTAAAGACAGTATACGATCAATTTTTCAGCTTTTCAGAGCCTTATGATAGAGCCTTAAAACAGGAAACTAGATAATCTATATTCATAGGCATGTTTTTATACCAGTTTTTATACTTCAACTACCCTTTTGGTAGCCACTTCTTTTTCATATTACCTTCTCACACTGTAACTACCCTCAACCTTTGTCTATAGCCACCTTTCCTTTTCTCTATGTACTATGTATGCTATTGTAAATTCTGCCGTACTTGTAATGAAATATATAGCATTGTCTATTATGTTGTAATGAAATGTTCTGTATGCATTGATGTACTGTACCCTCCCGGGTCATGCCTGAAAATGGTCATTGTCATAGCTAGTGCACTTACCTGGCAAACAAAAGCTAAATAAAAAAATAAATAAAAAAAATAAATAAATACTGTATATACCCTCCAGAGGTCAGAAAGTCACATAGATAACTCCCACTGGGCCAGGACTATTCCAGCTTTGCCCAGCTACACATTGAACAGGGCCTTAAAAATAGGGCTACCATACTTCAAGTTCAATTGGGGAACACTAACCTTGGCCTGTATGTAAGTCAACTATTAATATACTTTATATGACTAATGTCATAGGCCATTTCAGACCCCCCAGACCAAAACTATTATCGCATGCCCATAGAAGGCTCTTAATCAATTAAGTGCAGGGCTATGCTCTGTCTGTCCCATTGACCCGGAAGCTTAGTAATCAAACTTCATATCTGAAAGAATAACATTACAGGTACTTAAAAACTGATCTTTATATGATATTCCCTGAACATTTTCTGAGTTCCCTTTCATTAAATAGTTCTCAGTCAAATTAAATGAATCTGTGTGAGCCCTTGTTTGTGCTCACAGGTATGCTTTGGCGAATAACATCTGATAGCCCAGCTGAATTAAATGAACTGCTTTGCTGTGCCTGACCTGATGTGTTAACTATCTCATATGTGCTGTGGGTGAACCTGTATTATCCCCCTGAGTCTTCGCCAGTTACCGGTAACTGGGACCTGCTAGAGAAGTGAAATTGACCACGAAAAGGTCACCAGAGGAGGAGGAGGGGCTGCACCACATAAAAGCTTGTGCTGCCTGCAGTGCAAGTGCAGCAGCACGAGCATGAGTGGTGCAAGTGCCACTCAGTAACAGAAAAGGACTCTAAAAAGGACTTACAACTAGAAATAGGCAGGTTAGTAAAAATTTACAAAAGGCATTGGAAAGTGCTTTAGTATTGCTTTAAGTTGCCTGTGTCTTACCTTATAACTTAATTGGGATAAATCGGTTTATAGACACATTCAACTTATAAGCTGTTCAATTGCAGTGTCAGTGGCTCAGTAGGTAGCACACTTGCCTCTGAGGTTGGGACATCAGAGGGTTGTGGGTTCAGTTCCCACATCTGGCACTTGGGTTAACATCCCAGTACTGACACTGTAGTGCAGCATGAGAGGGGTGCTGCACTTCTGAGGTGCCATCTTTCAGATGAGAAGTTAAACCGAGGTCCCATCTGCCTGGATTGGTGGTAGTTCAGGTAGATGTTAAAGATCCCATGGCACTAATTGAAAAGTGTAGGGGAATTTCCCAGTGTCCTGGCTAAATTTCCCTCATTCACTAAAAAATACCACCAACAGCTTAATCTGGTTCAAGATCAGTTGGCATTCATCTGTATCCCCCTCCCCCGGGTCGTGCCTGAAAATAGGCAGGATTTGTCTAGTGCACGTACCTGGTCCACAAAAACTAAATAAATAAAGGTTAAAGAAGTATTAAAAGTGTACAAAGCTTATGGTGTAATAAAGTGCAGTACTTATGATAAGATGCTAACATATTTGTGGTGAGCCATATCTTATTTTTACCTATAAAAGGATAACAATTTTAGTGTTTTTAATTGAATTATAATACAATTAAGTAATAAGATGAAGAGTTCTCTGTTTAAATTGATGGGACTGTTGGTGGGAATCACCTATTTAGTACAAATACATGGTCCAACTACCTCTGACTCTCCAGGAGAAAGAACTGGTGTGTACCTGAATCTTTGTCAGCCCAGTAAGAGTCAATTAATAATAAATAACTTGATTAGGGGGAGAAACCCCTTCAAATTGATTAGACAACAGTCTCAGAGTACACACTAGTTAGACTATCCTAGAAGTTTTTCCTCAACAAGCCAGATGTTTTTGATATCTTTTGTTCTTTGTAGGGACATAGAATTGAACCCGGATCCTGAGGGTGGGACCATTAAATTGGTATCGGACAATGCTAGAAGTCTAATTAATAAAATGGACCTCCTCAGAACCTGAGTTGATTTGGAAAAAACAGATATAGCCATTCTAACTGAAACTTGGCTAAAAAAGGAAATTCTTCTACCTGAAGTTGAACTTAAGGATTTTTATTGCTATAGACAAGATCGAGGGTCACGGGGGGAGGGGTCTTAATTTATATTAGACATAGTTTAGGTCCTTCTAAGATCATTTATACTGGGAAAATAGAAGGAATTGAATACCTACTGTTAAAGATACAAACATTAAACCTGATTGTGGGTGTTCACTCTGCAACCAAGATAAATACCACACATTTTGAAAAATTCTTACATATTATAATGGAATGTATAGGTCAAACAAATGTGATTTTGATGTGTGATTTTAATGCTGCCTGGGGATGTCCCAAGGATCAGGTCTTGGAAAATTCTATGAAATGCCTAAACCTGGTACAGATAATACTGTAGATTCTCCTACAAGGAAAGGAAAATTGACAAGTAAAGAATGTGTATTGGATTTGTGCTTCATTTCTCCTGAATTGACGGTAGTAAATAAAGGGGTTGGGAAACCTAATTTGGGGGATCATAATGTGATAAAATGTATTATTACTTTGGAAACTAAAGTAGTTCCAACAATTAAACCCTCAAGTGAGTATAAAAGAAGTTACACTAAGTTTAACAAGTTATTTAGGAATTATCTACAGGGTTTGCCATGGCTTAGAATTTTCCTAATTCCTGACTTGAATTTGGCTGTACAGGTATTTACATCAATGTTTATTGAGGCATGTGATCAATTTGCTCCTTGGAAAAAAGTTGTTCAAAAACAAAATCATTTGCCATGGATAACTACAACTATAAAGAAGCTGATTAGGGCCAAAAAGCAACTTTGGAAAGAAGCTAATAAAACCTTGAAACCTGAAGTATGGGATAATTAAAAAAAAAAAAACAAGAAATAGAGTGGTTCAGGAAATAAGGAAATCTAAAGTACTTGATTTTAAACAAAGGATTAAGGAAACAACAGATCCAAGAACATACTGGTCCTTAATAAAAAACCTTACAAATCCAGTTAGAAACCAAACAGAGATAAAACTTAGTCAAAACAGAACTGTATTTGAGGCAGATAGTGCTGCAGAGCTATTGAATAGTTATTTTATTGAACTCCCTGACTTGAACTTAAAAACTGCAAATAAAACAAAATATGCCCAGAATGTGGATCATAATAAAGGTTCTGGAAAGCCTCAGGAAAATTATATACCGAAGTTTCATTTTAAAGAAGTGACAAATCTAGAGGTACAAAACATAATAATCAAGTTAAAGATTAATAAGGCTAGTGGTCCCGACAAGATTGAGAATAGACTTTTAAAGGAAGCTGCCCAAGTATTATCACCAGTCTTGAGGGACATCTTCAACTGAAGCCTTAGGGAGGGTTTATTCCCATTAACCTTGAAGCAGGCAAAAATGATTCCAATTGATAAAGGGGGAGATTCTATGGCAGCTTCAAATTATCGACCAATAGCCTTGTTGTCAACAGTTTCCAAGATCTTGGAAAAGATTGTTCATGGGCAATTAATGGAATATCTTGAAAAATACCAGAAAATAACTCCACTTCAATTGGGTTTTAGACAGGGTAGGTCCACAGCTACACTCCAAGGACTTCTAGATTTAATAGCTACCCCATTGGAGGAGGGAGGTCCATGGGTGCAGTATATGTGGACCTATCAAGGGCATTTGACTTGGTGAATCACTGTATTTTAATAAAGAAACTGGAACAAGTGGGTGTGGAGGAAGAATCCTGTAATTGATTTGGATGTTACCTAGACAAGAGATCCAATTTGTAATATTAAATGGTTAGAAGTCTAGTTTGGGCTCTGTGACAACAGGGGGTACCCCAGTGATCAATCCTGGGTCCCCGCTTGTTCCTAGTTTACCAAAATTTATAAAATATTCGCAAGTTAGACTTTATGTGGATGATACATTCTTGACAGTGGCAGGTAAGGATTCAGGAGAAATAGAACAAAAACTGCAAGGTGATTTTCTAGTTATGCAGGATTTTTTCTCATTGCTTGGGCTTTTGATAAATCATAAAAAGACACAAACAATGTGTTTTGGCCCAGAGAGGAAAAATAAAACTATTCCAAAAATAATTATTAAGACCCAGGAAGGAAAAACTTTAGAGTAGACCCAAGTATATAAATATTTGGGTATCCAAATTGATCAAAATTTAAGTTTTGAACAACATGTAACAGAATTAATAAAGAAAACAAATTCACAAATTGGAGCAATGAGACGTATATCAAATTGTTTAACAAAAGAAATGCGATTGAATATAGTAAATCATTTAATATTACCAACAATAGATTATGGGAGTCATATTTATAGGCATACCTCCAAAAGGCAATTACAAAATTTGGAGGTACTTTATAATAAAATAGCAAGGTTTGTATTGAGATGTGATATTAGTACTCACCATTGTACAATGTATATTGAATTAGGATGGAATTCACTACATCAGTGGGCCAAGGGTATCTGGTTAAACCAGATTCAAGGATTATTCAAAAATAGATCACAATATTACTTGGTAGAAAAACTTCAAAAACCAAACCATGGATTGAATTTATGGAAATCAGGAGCTAGAGATCTTTTGATTCTGAAAACAAAAAGTAGTTTTGGTAGTATGACCTTACAATATAAGGTTGCTACTAGTTGGAATGGACTCCCCCCTTTTCTTCGAGACTTAGAACTATCCATTACAGAGTATAAAACAGCAGTAAAGCAGGAGTTGTGTTTTAGATGTCAATGTAATAGGTAAACTCTCCCCAAATAATATCTACACATGATATTTTATACATAAGATGTTGTAATTGACTGAGTTTTTATTTTATGTTGTCAAGTAATTGAAACTGTGGTATATGTATTAGTTATGTAAGAATGACATGTATTGTGTGATTATTGTGTACCGTAACCTTAGTAATTTGAACTTTGTACCAACAGGTTTGCCTTGTAAATAGGGATTCTTTGAACCCTAATGGCAAAAATTCTGTAGAAATAAGCTTTTACTACTACTACAAGCCCAGTATTACTTAAAATATTTTCAGCTATGGTTATTAATTATTAAAGTACATGGGGGTCATAACCGCTGTCTAGTTATATGTCAGCCCCTAATGAGGATGGTTTAAATTTAAATGATAACCTCTCACTGACTCTACTCTAAAATGAATTCAACTGATTATTAACTGGACACGTAGATACACTCAAAAGTAAAAATCCATGCATTCTTTCAGCTTTTATGCATTTAACTAAAAAATTCTCCAATACGCTAAGTATTCACATTTCTAAGCCTCCGGCCGAATGTACTTAACACTCCATGCAACATATTGCCAATATCAACAGTATATTTACAAGAAAGTAGTATAAAAAATAATAATAAAAAATTTACAAAACAGTTTCTCAGGTTACCACTTCCCTTCAGTTCCAGATTATTAGGCTTCTATAAAAGTTATTTTGTTAAAGGAGACAAACTGCACACCAAGAATACAATCTATAACCTGATGATCCACTTTTTAAAGGAATGGGCAAATGCGAAAAGCCAATACTACCTCTGCGGCATATAGCAAGCAGCCAGAATAATTTCTGTTCATCAGAGTTTAGGTTCCCTTTCATACGGAAGTCCGTTGCTACCAATAGCCCCTAGTATTTGATGATCAGATTTATTTTGGCGCACTGTTCAGGATTTCTAAATAAATGTCAGTGTCTCCTTGCCTTCATAATCCATGTTACATTTTGATACTGTGTGAAAAAAGTAAAAATAAGGCTGGCATAAACGGCTCCTGGGAGGGAGTTCTTCAAATTAACACAGCCTTAATTTCAAAAGAAGGACTCTAATGGTTAGCAGGAATCGTACTCCTCAGACTGAGATCCCATCATATAAAACCAGAATTATAAACTAAGTAAGAATACCACAGAATACCAGAGTCTCCTGAAAGTGGTAATTAAATCATGTAATCCCTTCCTCTTTGGTCCCGATAATCATTACTAGTTACTGACCATGGGAAAACACTTTAAAACTACCTTGTTAAGCCAGCCCATCAGTGCAGTGGTTGGATTTCTGCTTGCAACGCCAGTGACCCGAGTTAGGGAATGGACCCGGGTGCTGGGGGGCATGCCGGGAAGAAAGGGCTCAAGCATCAGATGACTGCTTGCCTTCTCTTGGGGGGAGGGCAGGGAAGTGATCTGGCACTTGCTGACCCCTGGCAGAGGCTGGGGGCATGGCAATGCATGGGGTCCCACTAACTAATGGGGTGTGGTGAATGTCAGCATATGCCTGATGTTAGTGCCATGCCATGCCCCCAGGAGGAAATGGGAAAAGAGCCTCACAGCTGACCAGATGATGGTTGCCAGCTCCCACTGCTGTGAGACCTCGAGCAGTGGACTGACCACCCCAGCAGCACCCAGGCCAAGAGTTGCGCTGGCTGCCCCACTGATGCCTTCCCCCTTGGAGGAGAGGTACTCACCCGGTGAAGGGTTAAACCGGGTTACCAGGTGGGGTTGCAATATGGGGTGATGGGTGGCTGCATGGGGCAGTGTGGCAGCAAAGGGCATAGAAAGGCCTGAAGAAGAGGCCTGGAGCTGGGGAGCAAAAAAAGAAAACTACCTTGTTAGAAATTTGCTGCACAGTCGATTTATATTTCACACCAGAGAAGCATTTTTAAATGGCTGGTAGTTAGAATAAGTTTACTTAGGTCCTGCCTCAGAGCTCCTAAGGCCTTCTTCTCAAATCTCCTGTATTTTCCTGCTTTCCAGTCTCTGATTCTGAGAGTTTGTTTGGCTAAGCAGACACTCTCCAGTGTTTCTATCAGCTCCAAGCAGTCTCACAGGCACTTCACGGCAATTGTGCCATCTGCACTCTGTCTTCTCCATGGCACTGTTTGCACCTGCACTCACACCTGTAAAATAAACAGAAAAAAATGCTCCACTGAGCATAATAACTTTGGGGTAATATAGCTCAGCAGCAAGACCCCAGCCCATAGGCAATGTTGGCATACTTTTTAATAATACAAACAAGCACGTCAGCACAAAATGTGCTTTTAGGGTTCCAGGGATTCCGACAATCAGCTCCTGTCCTCTCAAGTTCTCTCCAGTCCTGGTAAGAACACAAATGGGTCTGAAAAAGCTCCCAACAGGGTCTTGACGGTTCACCAAAACAGCTACTGCCGCTCAAAATCAAATAGGTAACAGGGCTGAGCATTACCGACGCCACTCCTTTTGGTTACTCGACAGGGTAAAAACTCAACACAGAAAGTTGCCTTACATAAAAACAACTTTAGCGTCATTCATCTTTAAAAAGAAGGAAAGTGGTTCTTATTAAAAAGTTACTAACACTCCTACAAATGCAGAGGTGCAGGGAGCGGAGCAGCATCACTGCCATCTTTGATGCAGGGATAAAGAAGTCTGTGGACTGTGCAGTTGGGTTCCCTTAACCTACCTGGTCTCAGTGAGTGCTTTACATACTGTACATGCCATTGGCACACAGCAGATGAGCTTCAGCCTGATACTGTTTGTTTTGCCTCTGATACTATAATAATTTATTTGGCTTTTGTTTCCCTTTTCTTAGTTTTGGAATAAATATGCAAGAGAATGAATTGTCAGAAATGGATTTATTCATCCTGCAGAGCTTGCTTTGGACATTATTAATAGTGATCTACTGTTAGCCTGTCTATACTAACTGTTCAAATGATTTTATGTAAAGTTATTATTGTTTTTAAATTGAGTATGTTTAAATAATATATACCCTATGCCCATTGCTTAAAAAATTGTAAGACCCAGTCTATGTCTTGGCTAAACAAATTAAAATAAAAATGAAAAATAAAATGACTCAAACTGAACACTGACATACATTTTGAATCAAGGGCGTGGTGGCTATCAGATTTAGGGGCAGCACTGTTAGAGGAACTTGAAGTGCTGGAGGAGCATCAGTGGTGGTGTGAGCTCAAAGAAGTTGCTCTTAAGAGTTAGCAGTAAGTCTCACGGAAAGAAGTCTCAGAAGAGCAATGAGTGTGAGTGGCCAATAGAGGAAATGAAAACCTAGGGAGGAAACTGGTCTCCTGGATGGCAAGCATGGTGGCTATATTCTTCTTCTCTCTCCCTCTCCATCCTCAAATGCCAGCAGCTGACATCCCATGGTGTGTAGTGTCCTCTGTACTCTTGACTGGCATTGGAGTGAGGTAGAATGACTTCACAGCAATAGGTAGCTGAATGGGTAGATGAGTATTATTTTTCAACATTTTATATATATACACATATATATATATATATATATATATATATATATATATATATATTTTTTTGCAAAAGACTTCATTAATGCACCAGTTAGGGTTCAACTTAATGCCACAAAAGTAGGGACATGTGTTGTTAGTGTTTCCAAACCTAAATCTCTACTCCCCCAAACAGCAAAAGAACAAGACCACACAAGCAACCACAGACAGCCATATTTAGGTAAGACAAAAACATACAACTGTTTTCAGAGTACACAAATGCAGTAGCACTGATGTGCTACCTTCATGGATTTGTATCTGTGGAATGCACACTACAAGACATACAAACTCACTTGTCACTGCAGATAGAAATCCATGTAGAAGCACAGGCCCCTACTGTCACAGATACAAATCCATGATTCTCAAATTACAATAGTTCTTTTGTCTGCAAAAGTGCAGACCCCTATAGGACCAGTGCTTCTGTAGCCTCAGGTACTTAATCACACTGTCAGACATACACATACCTGATGGACTTGCACTTTTGCAGCCACAGGTGTAAGACATACACACTGACCTTTGGCTGCAGAAATGCAGACCCCACAAAATCGATGATACCAAAATTGCAATGGGGGCCTGCGCCTCTTCAGCCAGAGGTGCAAGGCATACACACCCACTTCTGGCTCCAGAAGGGCAGGACCCTGTGGGGCCTGCAGTTACACAGATGAAAGTACTGTTGCAATGTGGGTATCATGGTTTCAGCAGCAGATTTAGAAATTGTTCAAGGGGATACCAGTTTTTCAGTTACACAACTGCATGTAGAAAACCATGCAGTAGTGGAGCATGCTATCTAGTGAGGTACTTCATACAGAGTGCATGAATACCTCTGGCTGCACTTCTGCAGCCACACATATTTATGCATGCTGTATGGCACAGACAAAAAAAAAATAATTGAGGGACTGTTTTTCTTTATTGCAGGTTTAAAACACTATGTGATCTGACACTGGGGACTGGGCACCCCTGTATTGGCTTAACTCAATGGCGGCACTAGGCATCCTGGTGTCACCACCTTTTCACTAGAAGGGGGTGAGTGACCTGGACAGGAGAGGGCTGACAAGTGATACTGGGGGTGGGCACCCTGGTCCACTTTTTTATAATACAGTGGAACCTGCCTTTAATGTACAACTTCTTATAGACCCCTTCTGTTCATTATAAGCAGGAAAGCATGAGTCTGGCACAGCCTAAATGCTACAATAGGAAGTTTTGCTTGCACAGTTCCCTTATCACTGAACACCACCCTTCCCACATCCACAATATTATTTAAATGAGCAAGCACATGTACAGATATAAGTACAACATAATAAAACAACTCAATGTCTGCTGTTGATATGCTGTTCTTTTATTAAACTTTGTGGTCACCACTGATCCTATTTATAAAAAGAAAATTGTTCTCAGTCTACAAATCAATAGATTATTACTGCTTAGTATACAATACCAGTGGCCTCTCGATGCTTCTCATTTGGCATCCTGGACTAGATCCACATACAGCTAGGAGACAGAGGTCACTGGTTACTGAACCACCAAAACACTATGAGTGGAGAAGACCAGAGAATGAAGGGACAAAGGGAGGTGTGCAGGACCTCTGCACTCATCTGTGCCATAGTTGGGAAGTAGCCAGCAATGAAGCAGTAAACCGGGGGGACAGCTGAAGTGTAAATGCATCATCCAAACTGTAGCGGGGGACGTTATGTGGAAAGGCAGCCAAAAAAAAAAAAAAAAAGCTAGAGAGATGCCTCATTCAGTTTATTTGCAGCCATTCACAGCCATTTAACACTCTCTCCCCAGGAGTCTGGCACTGCAGCAGACAAAGGAGGACCAAATGAAGGCCAGTCAGCACCTGGCAGTTGACAGCTACATCTGGTATAGACGGTGCATATAGTTCATTATACTCATCATTTTTTAACGGGGTCCTATGTAATTGGCTTTTGGTTTTTGCAAATTGTCCATTAAAAATGTTTGTCTGACTACCAGCTCTAGCTTAAATATGTCCGCTATATGTGGGTTGCACTGCATAATGTGCAGGATTAGGGAAACATGAGGGAGGGCTGGCTGAGTTGGGAGGGAGAGGCAATGAATTAGAGAGAGTGAAAGAAAGAGATTGAGATTGCCAGCTCACCGCTGGCACTCAAGTCGGTAGCACATCTTTATCTTTGGCTGCAGATGGCAAGAAACTCCTGCTGTTCTCATACAGAGAATGCGGGTGGACAGCTCCTCTTGCTAAATTGTGCACTATGGATTTTAGGGTGCCCAAAAAAGGTATTTCTAGTGTTTGTTTTTTTTCAAAAACAAACACCATCGTCTAAAATAAATCATTTTTATGTATTTTCCATGTTTATTAGTGCTGGGAGAAATGAGACGTCTACCATCATGACATGAACATTTCTTTTGTGTTGTAAGAAGCAAGTGGTGAGAAAACAAAAAGCTCTTGTGACAACATTTTTCAAGTCATATCTGAGTGTTATCCAAAAACCCTACTGAGCATGCTCAGAAAAAAAACACTTAAATCTTTGTAACTCTGGAACTGTTTAATGTTTTTTCATGAGCTCTTTGAAAGGCACTACCTCGGCACAGGCTATCACTGGAAACAGGGGAGGTACCCAAATACTGGAGGACAGCAGATGTAGTCCCCTTATACAAAAGTGGGAACAAAGAGGAAGCAGGGAACTACAGACCAGTCAGCCTCACCTTGGTAGTAGGGAAGATCATGGAAGCACTACTGAAGGAGAGATTGGTTGAACATCTGGTTGTCAATGGACTACAGGACCCAAGGCAGCATGGTTTCACCAGGGGGAGGTCATGTCAGACCAACCTCGTTGAATTTTGACTGGGTGACTAGGGAGGTGGATCAGGGAGGGCAGTGGACATGGCCTATCTGGACTTCAGCAAGGCCTTTGACACTGTGCCACACAGAAGACTATTACACAAACTGGGGATTATGGGTGTGGGCAGAACAGTAGTGTGGTGGGTAGGTAACTGGCTGGGTGGCAGGACACAGAGGGTGGTGGTAAATGGCTGTCACTCCACAGAGGAAGAGTGACCAGTGGGTACCACAGGGATCAGTGCTGGGACCGGTCCTATTCAACATCTTCATCAGTGACATTGCGCAGGACCTAGAAGGCAGAATTTCACTGTTTGCTGATGACACAAAGCTCTGTAACAGAGTAGACACACCAGAGGTGTAGACAGAATGAGAAGTGACCTGCAGAAACTTGAAGAATGGTCAGGGTTTGGCAGTTGAAATTCAATGCAAAGAAGTGCAAGATAATGCATATGGGGCACAAAAACCTGGCACAATATATCAGTTGGGGGTGAGGATATAGCATGCACCAAGCAGGAAAGGGATCTTGGGGTTGTCATCTCTGATGACCTCAAGATGAGGAAACAGTGTGACAAGGCAGCAGGTAAAGCAAATAGGATGCTGGGATGTTTAGGCAGGGCATCACCAGCAGGAAAGGAGGTCATAATTCCGCTCTACAAGACACTAGATTAGGCCCCACCTGGAGTACAGTGTACAGTTCTGGAGACCATACCTACGTAGGGACATAGACAGGGTAGAGAAGGTTCAGAGGAGGGCAACAAAGATGATGCATGGATTGCATCACAAGTCCTATGAAGACAGGTTGAAGGAACTGAACATGTACTCCTGGAGGAGAGAGGAGGGAGAGAGGATATGATAGAGACATACAAGTATCTTACAGGGAGGAACAGGGTGCAGGAAAACACTATTTTAAGCGAAAAAGATGTTCCAGGACTAGAGGGCATGGGATGAAGTTGGAGGAGGGGCGATTCAGAGGAAACATGAGAAAGAATTTCTTCACAGAGCGAGTGGTGGACAAGTGGAACACCCTGCCAGAGGAAGTGGTGGGGCTGAAACAATCACAGATTTAAGAATGCATGGGATAGACATAAAGGAATTCTGGAGGTCAGGGGTAAGGGGCAACAGACTTCTAGGAAAACAAACTGAACTTACAAGCTCAAATGGGCAGACTGGGTGGGCCATAGGCCCTTATCTGCCGACACTGTCTATGTATCTATGTAGGCTACTTCTACCCTGAACGTTTTGAAAAAGAAATTCTGCGCCATCTAGGCTGTAGGTGAAAACAAAAAAAACAGTGTGTTAAATATAGGTAAAAATGTGGTCTTTAATGTAAAAATGTCACATGTGGATCTTAGAATCTGCACAAGCTTCCATCACAAAACTTTTGACATATTGAGACCTTGCCTCCTGGCAATGCGTGCTAAATGTGGGGCAATTTTGTCAAACACTGCCAAAAACGACGGGCAAGAGAGACAGCAGGTGAGCTGGGGAGAGTGTATTTTTTTTCCTAAGAGCAGCTGGGAAGAGAGATGGCTGGTGGGGGAGAGAGCAGTGAGGGAGAGAAACAGTAGGTGGAGGATGTCCTAAGAGTGACCGGGGGTTGGGGGAGAGATGGCAGTTGGGGGAAAGAGCAGTGAGGGAGAGACACAGCAGGTTGGGGATAGAAAGACAGCAACTCATTTTATAAGTGGAATAAGGCAGTTCTATGGAGGGATTATGCTAGTTAATGTATCTCAGGCTGGTTGAAGTCCCTCGGGCTTGGGTTTGGGACTCCAACCCATCCACTGGTACATTAACATAGATAGCATAATCCCCATTTCTCTCATGCCTTATTCCTTGCATGTATATATAATGCATTGTAAGGCTGTTTTTCCAGTCTTTTCTAAACTTTGTTCTTCATGTTCCAGAATGTAGAACTTGTTGTTCTTAACATTTTGCAACAATTATTTTGCATTGTTTTTATAGTAACTGTAATGATTATACATAGGACTGTCTTGTAAACAGGGATCTTTCCCTAATGACATGCTACCTGTATAAAAATAAAGTTTTTTCTATCTATCTATCTTGGAACATGAAGAATGAGATTGTTTCCCAAACCAATTATAGCAGAGATCACCAGTTCTATTATGGAAGCACAAGCTGAACTGTCACGGACAGCAGACAGCAGACAACATGGTGCACCAATTCAAAATCAACAGTTTGAAACTCATTAAACAATTCCTATTACAACATAAATGCTTTTCCTTGGTTGATCAGTACCAGCCCTAGAAGAGTAAACATGCACATCTTATCTGTTAATATTTTACGGCAACTATACTGCCACATAGGTGTTCCCTGCAGCTTAGCCTGTTAGTCACATCATCAGAGGGCTGGCTATGGGGGAATCTGGCACAATAATTGCAGGTGAAGGGTCACTGGGTCAACCAGATAAATTTAAGATTACAGCAGTCTCAGGTATTTAAAACAATGACAGCTAGTGCTTTTTAGAGAATCAGGACCTGTAAGTCCTGTGTTTTTAATTGGGGAATTCTGACAGTTCCCCTTTAACAACACTGGGGATGATGCTAAAAGCAAGATCTGCCTCTATGCAGATTACACCAACCTCTGTTGGAGAATGGACACAGATTAGGGGGTGCAGGACCTAAAGGAGGACCTGGCAAAGCTGAAGAGGTGATCCAGTATTTGGCAGCTGGGGTTCAGTGCAAGGAAGTGCAAGGTCATGCACATATGAAGGAAGAACCCGAGGGCTGAGTACAGTGTGAGAAGTGGGGATCAAAGTCACTGAATCAGAGGAGGAAAAGGATTGGGGAGAGCCATCACCAGTGACCTTAAACAGGCTACGCAATGTAGGAAGGCAGCAGCAAAGGAAAACAGAATGCTAGGCTGTGTTGCTAGAGAATTCCTGCGTAGAAGGGAGGAGGTTATACTGCTGCTGTACAGAATCCTGGGGTGACCGTACCTTGAGTAGAGAGTGCAATACTGGAGCTCCTATAAGAAAAAGGATATCAACTAGCTTAAGGAAGTTAAGAGAAAGGGGGCAAAGATGGTTTAGGGACAGCATGAAAGGCATATGAGGACAGATTAAGAGAACTCAACATGTACTCACTAGGGGAAAGGAGGCAGAGAAACGGGATATGACTGAAACCTTCAAGTATCTGAAAGGTATAAACAAGATGGATACCGGGGAACTTTTCTGTCTCAGTGATAAAAAGTTTTATTGGAGAGTCCCAAGGAAAATCACCAATAGTCTTTAGTTGTAATCCTGAATGTGGTGCTGACCCAAATATCAGTAGTTTATAAGTCTTTGCAGGGGTGCAGTCGCTCTTTAGAGAAAAAGTTCTCTGACACCAAAAAATATTCTTTTATGCAAAACTTTATTTTCTTTCACTTTTGTCATAGGCCCAAGCATTTAACCTGTTATTAGGCTTCATCTGGGGGACTGCTGAAAAATAAATCATGTTTACTATTCATATTTTCATATTCTTTATACATATATTGTAACTTCATTGGTTACTTTTTATCATACTCGACTCAGACAGTTTTGTGGACATTCATGTGCAGTGTTCATTTTAAACTGACTGCTATTACTTTATTTACATATTCTCATGAATTACTATATCTCAGCCACCTTTATCACTTAGTGTCATATACACACTATGGCCCAGATACTCAAAAGAGTTGAGCCATGTGCAATAGGGTTGCGCCTGCGGAGTCGAAATTAGCCATTCTGCAATATTCAGGTAAATCGGCTGCAAGGAGCAGTTTGGCCTGCTCTGTTTTTGAATATCGCGTCTCTTGCACATTGGCGCAATAGACTTGTGCTTGCTCCTGCTATTGCACACTTTTTGGGTGCGGTTTGAATATCTGGGCCTATCTGTATATGACACTAAGTGATGAAAGGTGGCTGGGGATATATTAAGTAATAGCAGAGAAACATTGGGGGCCTATGACAAAAGTGAAAGAAAATACATTTTTGCATAAAAGAATATTTTTTGGTGTCAAAGAACTTTTTCTCTAAAGAGTGACTGCACCCCTGCAAACATCAATGATAAGAAACCACAAGGGTGTGTTGTTATATGCTGGCTCAGGGGAAGGTTCAGTAGAAATGTCAGGAGACACCTCTTTACAGAGCAGGTGGTGTTGGGGTGGAATACATAGATACATAGACAGTGTCAGCAGATAAGGGCCTATGGCCCACCCAGTCTGCTCATTTGAGCTTGTAAGTTCAGTTTGTTTTCCTAGAAGTCTGTTGCCCCTTACCCCTGACCTCCAGAATTCCTTTATGTCTATCCCATGCATTCTTAAATCCCGTGATTGTTTCAGCCCCCACCACTTCCTCTGGCAGGGTGTTCCACTTGTCCACCACCCGTTCTGTGAAGAAATTCTTTCTCATGTTTCCTCTGAATCGTCCTCCCTCCAACTTCATCCCATGCCCTCTTGTCCTGGAACATCTTTTTCGCTTAAAAATAGTGTTTTCCTGCACCCTGTTCCTCCCTGTAAGATACTTGTATGTCTCTATCATATCCCCTCTCTCCCTCCTCTCCTCCAGGGAGTACATGTTCAGTTCCTTCAACCTGTCTTCATAGGACTTGTGATGCAATCCATGCATCATCTTTGTTGCCCTCCTCCTGAACCTTCTCTACCCTGTCTATGTCCTTACATAGGTATGGTCTCCAGAACTGTACACTGTACTCCAGGTGGGGCCTCACTAGTGTCTTGTATAGCGGAATTATGACCTCCCTTTCCTGCTGGTGATGCTCCTGCCTATACATCCCAGCATCCTATTTGCTTTACCTGCTGCCTTGTCACACTGTTTCCCTACCTTGAGGTCATCAGAGATGACAATCCCAAGATCCCTTTCCTGCTTGGTGCATGCTATATCCTCACCCCCAACTGATATATTGTGCCAGGGTTTTGTGCCCCATATGCAATATCTTGCACTTCTTTGCATTTAATTTCAACTGCCAAACCCTGACCATTCTTCAGGTTTCTGCAGGTCCCTTCTCATTCTGTCTACACCCTCTGGTGTGTCTACTCTGTTACAGAGCTTTGTGTCATCAGCGAACAGTGAAATTCTGCCTTCTAGGTCCTGCGCAATGTCACTGATGAAGATGTTGAATAGAACCGGTCCCAGCACTGATCCCTGTGGTACCCCACTGGTCACTCTTCCCTCTGTGGAGTGACAGCCATTTACCACCACCCTCTGTGTCCTGCCACCCAGCCAGTTACCTACCCACCACACTACTGTCCTGCCCACACCCATATTCCCCAGTTTGTGTAATACCTCAGATGGGAATAAACTCCCATCTGAGGTCATCACACAAAAGATGGTAGGGGATTCAAGGTGGGGGTCTGACAAGGTGAAGGGAAGGGTCAGTGTTGGTATGGAGAGGGGTTCCACTGTAATCTCTGAATCAGGGGCACCACAACTGAGTAGGCTGAAAAGACCGTAAGGCCTTCCTCTGCTGGCTGTTTTGTGTCTTTGTACATTGTTCATGTATGGATTTCCTGTTGCCTTTGGACAAGAGTGGAGTAGTTGTATCCAGCGTAGAAGTGTTTCACTGGGTTACTTTCCTCTTTAAATTTGTTTATAGTAATTCTCCAGGTAATCTTTTGTTAATACTCAACCCTTCCACTGCACTTTTGTCCTCAGCTCTCAGGATTTCCCCAACTACTGTACTTCAGTCTGAGAGTAAGAAAAGAAACTGGAAACTGGGCTTTCAGCTGCTTTGCTCCAAGTGACTGGAATTATCTGCCAGCCAACTGGCTCCTACACTCTCTGGCTTCAAATATTTTTTTTCTTTGATTACTTAAACAATTCCAGTCAGTATTACTAGCCCTGGACTGGGGCTTATTTATGCTTTCTTTGTTGTATACAGTGGAGCCCACTAGGATGCAATACTATGTCACAGATTTCTGCATGCTAGAAGCGATTATCTGCCATTAAAATTGCCTTGTTTCCTGCAGCAACTCTGCTGCAGAATTCTGCAGTATTGCACTGCATCCTGGTGGGCTCCACTGTACCTATACAGTGTAGGACTGTCTACTCCTGGCTTGTGCAACAAGGACCCTCATAAAAACAAGATACTGCATCTTGTGAGGCTATCCTGGTGAATGAGAGAAACTTTAAATAAATACCAAATTCACAATCGCATATCGTGGCTCTCATTCAGTTTTCACTTTCTACTTGCCTATTGCAGACAACATTCCTCTGGCCCATCCAGATCATCAGTTCTTATTTTAACTCTTTGTATACCATTACCTCTTCCAGCTATCGATATCTCGTCAGAATTCTGTATTCGGATATATTTCTTTAAGGGACATAATTGATTACCCTTGGGATGATGGGTGCCCTCTGATGAATTTATATTAATTGATTACCCTTGGGATGATGGGTGCCCTCTGATATATTTATATACTGTCAAAAGACATCCTTCAGGGACTGTTCAACGGCCCAGCAGCACCACACTGGGAGTGGAGTCAGTAGCTGGCCAGGCAGCCTAGGAAGGCTGGAGTGGTGCTGCTGCATGCAATGTTCCCAGTCAGTGAGGAACAGCGAAGGGTTCCACCACCACAGTGACCCTCCTCCGTAGGGCTAGGGAGCTTGCCCATCCCCCCACAGAAAATCTGCTGTGTGCCCATAAAGTTGATAGTCAGCTATATAAAGCACCATGGGTGGCAGAAAACTGGAGGGGGGGTGAAAACAACACTGCCATCTGGATGGTAGCTGGTGTCATTCCCATTGCCTGCACTGTGGATCGTCCCCAGAGTAATATAATGGAGGGTGGAGCTGGGACTCCACCACAAGGTATACCTCCGAGCTTGAGGACTTGGCAGACAGTAGTGAAAGAGAAAAAGCTGCATGAAAAAAAGGTCTCCTTCTGCAGTCTCGCAATACATGTCAGCTTTTCCAGCGTTCATCGTGTCCTACAATTCCTCTCTGGTTGGAGGATTTCAACTGCTCTTTAGTGATGCATTTTGTTACACAATAACCCAAATAAAAATAGATGTCTCACCACTTTAGACAGTTTATCTAGTGGGAAGGCTCTCAGCAAAAGATAATCACCCTACACCAGCTGCTCTAAAATACTTTTCCAGCTTACAATATGATGAAGACATATGTGTGTGGTCTGCTTTTTTTATACCACAACCTCTCCCGCATGTCCCATAAATATCTGCTATCATTCTATCTTAATACAACATAGAATTCATGTTTCAACAGTTACTGTTGCTGGGCTTCACTTGGAAAGCAGAACTATATGCCTGTTCTCCCTGTCAGGGCAGAGCACACACAGCAACTGGCTGATATAATATCCTGTATTTGGAGAATACTGAACGAGTGATGTCAACGGTGAATTATTTATTTTTTTTATACTTCCTTTATTGAGAAAGATCTACATACATGGATTCACAGATACAATACAGTTAATACAATTTCAAGACAGTGTAACATTTTGTGGCTGTTGAAAACTATGGCCACTATAATTGATAATCAAATTATAAATAAAAAGCAACAGTATGGGCAAAAACTTGTTGTGAATAAAAGAGGTAGGAAATAAAAACAGTTTCCTAAGGAATCATTATGAGCAAATCTAGCATCTCTAAAGTTAATATCTTCGATGGTGGATTCTCATGGTATTATCTGAAAAGTTACAGTGGTCAGGATAAAACATATTGCTGCAGATATCCTGACAGCCATTGGAATGATATGGCTAGGGGTTGTGCTCCTCTCTCGCTCAGTGTCCTGCTCATTGCAATGATCATCAATAGTAGCATTGGACAGCTGATAGTACTGAGGACCTGCTACTCAGGTAGGGGTACGTAGAATGTTTGGACAAGGTAAACTATAAACTGGCCATGCTCTAAGCTGGACAACCCTTCCCTGTGGTGCTGTTGGTAAGAACTCAGCTCACCCTCTGCCATGCAGTGGGCCAGTACCTGGCTATTTAGCTTCATGGCACTGTCTTGCCCCAGTCAGCCTCTGTCTCTTTTGTATGAATTAGAGTCCTATGGGTTGTGGGATGGATTTCGGAAGCATGAGCCACTTCTTAAAACAGATGATCCCAGCTGTTTGTCAGTGTGAGTTCCTATGTAGGTGTGTCGTCTCTGGATGTGCTAATGCTACTGACACATGTGTGTGTGTGTATGTATGTGTATGTTTATCATGTAAACACTAACTCTCAGTGAACTGACTGTGATCCATTTCCTCCATCTAATCCTCAAAGGGCTTAATGTCCCGTAGAGTATTTCCATTATAGCCAATACAGTGAGGCGGGGCTGTTATGAGGACATTTAGCAACTGTACCTAGTTGTTCGAGTGCCGGCTTAGGAACAAAAAGACTGGAGATTCAACCCCCTTTAGAGCTAAATACTGCACTCACTTTTGTGACCTTTGGGCAATTCACTTAAAGGGTACAGGAAATGCATGCTAATTGGCGGAAGTTAGTAATGTTCATGTTTACAGCAATGAAATTCCTACCTCCAAATGATCCATATGTAACTGTTCCTGAATAAAAACTGATGTGAAATATTGCATTTTTAATTGGTTTCTCATTATGGACAACACTCTGCACACTTCGTTTTATGGAACCAGTAATGTGGAGCTTTTACTATGTCACGGTTTCGTACAGCATGCTAAGCATGAGCTGTTGAGCTTTCAGAACCACGCTCAGAGTTCTGTACACAAACTGTGGCATAGTCAAAACTCCAGATCACTGGTTACATGAAGAGAACTGTAACAGAATGCTGCCCATCAAAACAAAGCAATGCACAATACAGTGCTTTTGCATTGCTTTTTATTCAGGTGCAGTTACACATGGATCACTTAGGGTAGTATGAATACTGTGTCTGAAAGCAGAAGCATTATAAACAGCTGCTAATTGGAAATCATTTCCTGTCCTTTTTAACCTCCCAGTCCACACAGCACCAGAAATGGGTAGAAGCAGGACCCCACTGCATACAAGGGGTTGGATTTTCGAACGTTGATGCAGGGCTTGCATCCAGCCCTGCATCAAACCCTTGCACCACCGCAGCTGTGGCATTAATGATTTGCTGCAATTGTACCTGATTTTATAATCTCGGGTGCAATTGTGACAATCGACTTGATTTATGCAGATTATGTCAACTTTGGATGCAAACTGTGGGGCCCCCTGATAACAACATACACTAGACCACAAAAGGATGATCTAGCAGGTGCCACATTGCTGCAAAAAAAAGGGACAGAAAATCCATCTAGATTGCTACAAGCTTGGAGCGCCATACCTTTGGTGCACCTGCGGCTTGCAGCAATTTTAGTCTTTAGAAAATCTAGCCCAAGATGTTTAATCTCAGTTAGACTATTTTAGGTAAACTGTACAATAAATTTCAGAACTATTACTTAGTTTTTTTTTTATTTGATTTTTTTTTATAAAAGGTGTCAGTGTGTCTCAACTGGAAGCACATCTGCATCTGAGGCAGAAGGTCCAGGGTTCTAGTCCCACACCAGGATGGGGCTCACATTGAAGCTGGTCCATCAGTGCACTAGTAGTGCTACCACTCATGATGCTAGCTACCAAGGTTCAGAAGTGAGCCTGGGTCGTTAGGGCACTGGCCGGAGAGGGATCGAGTGTCCCAGAGGATGCCATCCTCCCCAGGGAGGAGGAAGATTGTGTACTCTGCTGTGACACTGCCACCTGAGTTGTTGGGGCACTGGCCAGGGGGTGGGAGGAGGATCGAGTGTCTCAGAGGATGCTATCCTCCCCCGGGCAGGGAGGGAAGATTGTGCGTTCTGCTATGACACTGCCACCTGGGCCGCTGGGGCACTGGCTGGGGGGGAAGGAAGATCGAGTGTCCCAGATGATGCTATCCTCCCCCAGGGAGGGAAGGAGGATTGTGTGCTCTGCTATGACACTACCACCTGGGTTGTTGGGGCACTGGCCAGGGGGGAGAAGGATCAAATGTCCCAGTAGATGCTATCCTTCCCCAGGGAGGGAGGGAATATTGTGTACTCTGCTATGGCACTGCCATCTGGGTGATCATAGGGAGCAGTAAAGCAGATGCACAATCAGTGAGTGGAGTGCCTCCCAACTAGACGTCCGCCTAGTCCAAGCGCACGAGGTGCTCAGGGAAGGGAAGTAAAACAGGAAAAAAAATCCCTATGCTGCAGCAGCTTGATGCTGCCTCTATGCAGGTCTCACATGGCTCACTGGGTTGCTGACCAACAACCCAACTGTAACCCCCACCTGGGCTTGTGGAACCCAGGGGGCTCCACCTTGGGAGGTGAACCCTGGGGTGCTGTTCCAGTCGGATGTATGTTCTGGGGACAGCGGCTAACAGGGCTAGGAGAGAGAGGGTAGTAAATGAAGGGCAATTCAGGGAGAACAAAAGTACAATAAATTAAGAAAAGAAAAAAAAAAAGGATTGGGCTCATACCATGAACACTGGCACCCAAGTGTTTCAATTTCAGTGTATCCCCCCCAACCTGGATGAGGCTGAAAATAAGAAGTATTTTTTAGCCCTACTTTCCCAGTCAACTAAATTAAGAAAAACAAAATGTTGATGGGCATTGCACAACTTAATGTTTAGATCAAAGACCTTTGAAGCAAGAAGGTGCAGGTTCCGATCTAACCAGAGCCACTATGTGGTCTTGAGAAAGTAATTTATCCTCCATACCAACTGTATAATGGGTAGAACAGGGATCATGCTGAAAATAAGAGACAACATTTCAAATGGGCCACCCTGGACAGATGCACTATCAAATAAAAATTAAGTCCATTAAGATTGAGAACAGCTTTACAAATCCAACACACGTAAAGAAACAACATCCAGAGGAGTTTCCAGTTGGTTCACAAAAATTGACAAGGTAGAAGCACAGCAAATGCTTCATAAGGCATGTCTTGCAGGAGCACTTAGTCTACTCAGGATCTAGTCCATGCTGGATTAAGTATGATGTTGCTGCTATAGTCCGCGAAACTACAGTTCCCCTATAATTGGTAGTCTGCCATAGGCATTGCCTGACTGTCGGCAAAGAGCAAAGTTTACTGCCCATCACTTTTATCTTCAATGTAAAACCTTTCTTTTTATCCAGAAACAGAAAAATGTCTCTACCCTCTATGGATTTTGTAGGTGTGTGGAGAGACCTTGCACTGATGGAGATGCAGTCCTTTGAAAGAGATGTTAAACCAAGGTCCCTGCTGAATATTGCAAAGGTGAAAGCCAAGGATCCTATTGCAGTTTTTGAAAGAGATGGGGAGTTTTCCCTGGTGTCCTGGACAGCATTTCCTCTTACTGCCACAGACTCTAATGCAGTTGAGGTTTTCACACTTCTGCAGGGTGCTGTAAAACTGGTTAGCAATAAAACACCACTGTACCATACCGGTACCACCCACCATCATGCTACCAGGTCAACTTTTTTGACTAGTTAAAAATCCATATGCAGCTGTGCATGTATAGTAATAAAGCATATAATGTCTGCTGCAAGTACTGTATACCTTATAAAGTCTCTGTACTGCCAGTATCTAACGCATTAAGAGGGGTATTCAGGGGAAGGAGGTAGACACTAGCCCATTCACGGTGGAAATAGTCCTAGAAGAACTTGGGAAAATAAACGCAAGTGAGGCAATGGGGTCAGATAAGAGCCACCCCAGAGTACTAAAGGTACTCAGGGAAGTGCTGGCGGAACCACTGGCTGCCCTTTTCAGTGCATCACTGGAGATGGAGGAGGTAAGCCTGACATAAGTAGTGGGGAAATTGATAGAGTCCTTACTTAAGGAGAGGATTGAGAAGTTTCTGGAAGACAGAGGGGCACAGAATCCAAGGCAGCATGGATTCTCAGTAGGAAGGTCCTGTCAGACAAATCTTATAGATTTCTTTGACTGGGTAACCAGGGAGGTAGATCAGGGAGGGGCAGTGGATGTGGCCTACCTGGATTTCAACAAGGCCTTCGACACCATCCCACACAGGAGATTGCTAAATAAATTCAGGAGCCTGGGAGTGGGTCCTATAGTGGTAAAGTGAGTTGAGAACTGGCTAAGGGACAACACTCAGAGGGTGGTGGTAAATGGCAAGAAATCTGAGGAGAGGGAGGTGACTGGCGGGGTGCCACAAGGGTCAGTGCTCAGGCCAGTCCTATTCAATGTCTTCATTAGCAACATTGCAGAGCATCTGGAGGGAAAGGTGTGCCTCTTCACGGATGACACTAAGATCTGTAACAGAGTGGACACACCGGAGGGGATGGAAAAAATAAGAAAGGACCTAAGCCTATTAGAGGAGTGGTTGGGTGTCTGGCAGTTGAGTTTCAATGCTAAAAAGTGCAAGATCATGCACCTGGGTCACAGGAATCCAAGAGAGGAGTACAGGATGGGTGGGGAAATTCTGGCCATCACAAGTCAGGAGAGAGACCTGGGGGTTATCATATCTGATGACCTGAAGGTGACCAAACAGTGTGAGAAAGCAGTGGGAAGAGCAAACAGAATGTTGGGGTGCATAGAGAGAGGCATAACAAGCAGGAGGAAAGAGGTGGTGATGCCATTGTACAGATCACTGGTGAGGCCTCAGTTGGAGTACTGTATCCAGTTCTGGAGACCACGTCTCTGGAAGGACAAACAGAGGCAGTCCAGAGACGGGCAACGAAGATGGTACATGGACTGCACCAGAAGCACTACGAGGAAATACTTAAGGACCTTAATATCTATTCACCGCAGAAAAGGGAGAGGGGAGATATGATAGAGACTTTCAAGTACTGTACCTTAGGGGAATAAACAAGGTACAGGAGGAAAGCATATTTCAGAGAAAACTCTGCAGAACAACAAGGGGGCATGATATGAGGCTGATGGGTGGAAGGTTCAGAGGTAATGTTAGGAAGTACTTTTTCACTGAAATTGTGATGGGGCTGTGGAACAGCCTTCCAGCAGAAGTGATGGGGACAAAAACAATACCAAGAGTGCATGGGATAGACATAAGGGTACCCTGGAGATGTGCAGAGCAGGAGAACACCAGATCAAATAGAATCTGGGCTGCAGCAGTGAGTAGGGAAATGGGCAGACTAGGTGGGCCATATCTGACAACAGATTCTCTGTTTCTATTATCTAACTCATTGCTTTTTAAAGAGCTTCAAAAACCTTATGTGTGGAAGTCTATTTATAGACAAACATCAACACTATCACTTTTTCTGTGGCCTAGCCACACTAAGTGCCAATTACCTTTTTAAACGGTGGATTTGTTGTTACTTGCTTAATTCAAATAAATGTGTATAACCTCCACCCCTGCCCCCACACAGGTGGGGCTTATCTTGTCTATCTCCTTGGCCTCTCCTGCAGAGGACCCCTAAATGTTCCTGCCAACCCCCAGTGTCAGAATCTAATTGGGGTACTGGAGGATCGCGGTAAAATGAAACCACCCAATCGGTACTTCACTGATCTCCATGCAACTCAGGCTGTGCACATTCCAGCTGGATCCTGCTCTAACATGCAAGCTGGTGGGTGGGCTCTCATTCTGTGATAGTGCTGCAGTGCTTAGTAAGTAAAAGCAGCTCTGGCGGCTCCTGCAGGTTCCCTCTGTCTGCTCCGGCCCCTGTGGGCATAAAGAATGGTAGAGGGAGTCCGGAAGCACATAGGAAGGGGGCAACTTAAAACTTTAAAGAAAGTGCTCTTAAGTAAGCAATAAGACACGACTGTGTGCATGGAACAGATTTTACCGCATGACCAGGGGTGTAATAAAGCACAAGGCCTTGGCCGAGTGTCTTTAGCCCCTGGCGTGCGGTAAAATCTGTTCCATGCACCCACCTGGAGTGTCTTATTGCACTTATAAAATGAGCTACTTTATTTTAAAATCTTTTTTATGTTAAAAAGACATGTACTTATGAATACACTGAAATAACTTAGTGTATTTATAGTAAAGTAGTCCTTCCGCCTTTGTGTTCAGTAATTGTTGTAGGACGTTTGTCCTTCATTACGATCCATAGTTATAGTTAGATAAGGAAGTGGACAAGACTTTTTTCTGATTAATTTAAGCTGCAACTGATGGCAGCAGTGGTATGGAGTGGGGAAAACTGAAGTTAGGTCTCGGAGCGGGTGAGGATTGCAGCACAAGCGAGCAACATTTTTTTTTAAATGGAACGGGCGAGGATCGCAGCACAAGTGAGTGACATTTTTTTAACTATTAATTTAATCCTGTCAACAACACTAGAACTACACAAAACAACTCACTTTGCCACTGCTTCAGACAGGGAAACCACTACTAAAGAAAATGTGCTCCAGTGTCTTCACCTTGTTTGCCGGCCCCCTGCCGCCTTCCCCAACCACCGAGGGAGAGAGAGAGAGAGAGAGAAAGAGAGAAAGAAAGTGTAGTGGTAACCATAGTCTGCCAGATCCCACAGTCAGAGAGATTCACAGTAAGTGATGGAGAGTGTGAAGAAAGATATGAGTGATATTTGTTTGGTGGGCATATGGTCTAGCAAGTAAGAGACTTGCACTGTGGACCACCAGTACTCCTTGCTAAGGAAATTTTAAAAAATGGCAGCATATGAAATCTGCAACGTTCTAATGGCAAGATGATTTGTTTGGTACTGAGGTCCCACTTTTAGGGACTTGTTATTAGCCATGCATGAAACAGATTTCATGCATGGTGAGCTAGTATTCTGATTGGCTGATATAGCCTTTCCATTTTATAAGTGCTAGTAATCTAAAAGGGTGCTGTGTCTTTAAGAGCAGCCAAGGCTGTCAGGAATGCTTTTGGCTCTGCCTGTTGCCTAGAGGGATAGCGCAACAGCACTAGTGACAAGCAGGGCAAGTCCCTTGCAAGCCCCACTCTGCCACCAGACACCAGGGTAGGGGGAAAGCTAACAGATTATAAGGGCAATAAATGTTAAAATGCTACTGTTTGCCTGCAAAACAATGTAATGGGCTCACAAGCTCCACCACAAACAGCTGAACACTGTTAGCAGTTGACCGGCACTTGCATGGCCACCGACCGCATCCTGCTTCCTGCTGAAGACTCTTAAAAGCTGTGCTAAGCCCTCCGTGGGCTCACAAGCTCCACCACAAACAGCTGAACACTGTTAGCGGTCGGCCGGCACTTGCACGGCCGCCGACTGCGTCCTGCTTCCCGCTGAAGACTCCTAAAAGATATGGCCTGAAACAGCCAACCAGATTGCATGCGCCTTTCAGCAACTGCTTCCAATTGGCCGATTTTACTCCTCGCTCCAGGCTGCTTTCTCCCTCTTGTATTCTCTCCGGATTTATTTGTAAATTAGGATTGGCGGGCTAGCCACACCCAAGCAATGCTTTATTCAAGAGCTGTTTAGTGTCTTAGATGACATTGTCTGCATAAATGACTGTGTCCACAAATTGTTGTTGAATTGCTCCTAACACTTTTCTCGGCGCCTTGCTTTTGTCTAACCCCCCGCCTCCTACCCCCTGCTGCATCTCTATCTCTCTTACTCTGTCCCTGCCTAAATCCTATTTAATCCCTGCCCTGAGCTTTCCTCCTTAGCTGTGCTAAGCCCTCCGTGGGCTCACAAGCTCCACCACAAACAGCTGAACACAGTTAATGGTCGACTGGCACTTGCATGGCCGCCGACCGTGTCCTGCTTCCCACTGAAGACTCCTAAAAGTTGCGGCCTGAAA
Source organism: Neoceratodus forsteri (assembly GCA_016271365.2). Classification (NCBI taxonomy): domain Eukaryota; kingdom Metazoa; phylum Chordata; order Ceratodontiformes; family Ceratodontidae; genus Neoceratodus; species Neoceratodus forsteri. The sequence continues at coordinate 334,921,941 of CM057449.1, forward strand.
CAGCCAACCAGATTGCATGTGCCTTTCAGCAACTGCTTCCAATTGGCCGATTTTACTCCTCACACCAGGCTGCTTTCTCCCTCTTGTATTTTCTTCCCACCCACCGCTCAACCCGGCCACTATTAAATAGACCTAAGCTCCTCCCTCCTCTCAGACTCCATCCTAATTGGCTACTTGTCACTCAAAATAGTCTGCAAGGGAGGAGGCTTTACCAGAACTGACACCTAGTACTACTGTATCTCAGGACTGTCTAGTCCAACCAACTACACCATGCTGCATTATACCTGCTGTCTATCCTCTCCCTTAATTAAATCTTACCTGTAACTGTGTTCATGCCTAACATTACTGCTCTGCACCACATTCTTATCCTCTTTTTCTTGATCAGTCACTCTGGAAACGCTATACCTAATTGGACTTAACACCGCAACCTTGTGGCTGGAATTAGCCTCCACTACATCAAAGGCTGGACTTCAGGGGATTATTTTTCTATCTGTAATGGGCCATAGTCTCCCCTATTTGTCTGTCCTCAATGTGATTCTTGGGTTTCTACTTACCCACCTACCTGCATCATCACCACCTCAGGACCTATTATCTTTCACTTCCTGGGGTCAAAAGTGAATACGAAAACACTGCATAGCTCCAGAATGGCTACTAAACAAGCATCCAAACTGATTAGAGAGTATCTGCTAAGGCTCACTCTCCTGCTACTTTTGGTATCAGGTAACATCCACTCCAACCCCGGACCAGCACGCCTTATTACAAAGGATAACCACAGAAAACAGGGAACTCTTCACCTGGCCTCTCCTAACATTTGCAGTCTCCTGTGCAAAATCGACTCCTTAAAAGCCTGGGTCTCACTAAACAACCCTAACATACTCTCCGTAGTTGAAACTTGGCTATCTTCCAAAATACCTGACGTACCTGTCGCCATACCTGGCTACACTACCTTTAGATTGGACAGATCGACCAAGCGTGGTGGTGATTGTGCTATCTATCTAAAAGACACTCTAAAAGAACTGATCTTGCCTGTTGCTGACCTTGGGTGCCCCACCCAGGTACTAGCGATTAAAGTGCTACTGGGGACCCACCACAAGACTCTCACAATCCTATCAGTTTATGTACCTCCCACTGACCCAACCACTAGTCTTCATAAAGTCCTAGACTACCTGAGAGCCCAAAATCACATCGCTGAGACAATATTACTTGGTGACTTCAACATAAACTGGCTCTCAGCTTCCAATGGCCCCATAAAGGATGCACTGGCAGCTCTGCGTCTTACTCAGCTGGTCAGCTCTCCCAATAGAATTAACTATAAGACTGGGACAAACACCACTCTCGACTGGATAATCTCAAATCACCCTGACCATGTCGCCAATGTAAGTGTGCACCCTGACTCAGTCAGTGACCACTCCCCAGTCACTTGCAATTGGACAAACAAATTCCATGCCCCACTGCCTCTAACTATCTTCAACAGAGTGCTAAGACGTGGCCACCTGGAACTCCTAAAACAACACTTGCACTGTCAGGACTGGTCACTACTGGGCTATGCTACAGACATTAATGTAGCACTCCAACATTTCATCAATATGTTCAATGCTGCCTGTGATGTACACGCACCCCTCAAGAAAATGAAGGTGTGCACCACTGTATATCCCTGGATTACTCTTGGGCTGCTAGACAGCATGAAACTGAGGGACCATCTCTGGTACTGTGCTAAATCTTCTGGCAAGCTACAGGACTGGCAAGCCTATAAAGCTGTAAGAAACTCCTGCACTCAGGCAATCTGTAAAGCAAAAAGCAATCACCACAAGGAGCAACTTACCAATACCTGGGGTGACAGCAGGAAATTCCGGGCAAATATCAATAATGTTCTGGGGAAAGACCCAAAAAAGGCTCTCGTAATGTTAAGCCTTGGTGTTACCCCACACTTGACCCGCTCACAATAGTGAATACCTTTAATGATGCCTTCACTGACCTAAGCAGTGTGCTACCACAAGACTTCTTTGATGATACCACCTTAATGGCAGCACTTCATCCTGAAACCAAGATAAATTATCACCCCCCCTACTTTAAATGTGTCTCTGTGACCCAGTTCAGAAACTACCAAATGATGTGCTGGGCAAGTCCAGGCACAGTGGTGACTCTTTAGACCTCAAGCTAATAGTACTCAACCATTGAGGAAGTACTTCCACCTATTACTAAGTTACTTAACCTCTCTCTAACCCTCTCACAATTCCCACAGGTATGGAAAACAGCCATCATTACCCCAGTTCACAAATCTGGAGACCGTGCACTACATAGCAATATAAGTCTATATCAATCCTCCCTCCCCTCCCCTCTCTAAAATACTCAAACATACTGTTGCCAACCAACTTGTGGACTACCTTGATAAATAGTCCCTACAGTGTGAAAAACAACATGGCTTTCAGAAAGGGCACAGCACCACCACTGCACTCTTAGAATTCACTAGCTACGTCCACCAATCTATTGACCAAGGCAGTTTTGTGGGTGCAGTTTTTATAGACTTAACCAAGGCCTTTGACACGGTTAAGCACCAGCTCCTCCTTGAACAACTCTCATAAACTGGTCTCTCCCCTGATACACTGCCCTGGTTTAGAAGCTATCTTGGGGACAGATCTCAACGTGTGAAGATTTCCAATGCTATCTCTGACCAGAAGCCTGTTCAGTCCGGTGTACCCCAGGGCTCAATCTTGGGTCCACTCCTCTTCAGCATCTTCCTTAACAATCTACTGACTGCCTGCCACCAATGAACACTGCTCTATGCAGATGACGCTGTCATTTTTATAAGCCACCCTGACCCATACCTCCTTGAAAGTAACCTTCAAAAGGGCTTCACAGAAGTTGAGCACTGGTTCCGCAACCATAAACTACTACTAAACTACAAGAAGACGAAAGTCCTGTTGTTTTCCTCAGCCCACAGTTGACATAAAGAGCATGCTGTTATCATCCAAAATTCCTAAGGTGACCCCCTTGAACAAATACAGCACTTCAAGTACCTAGGAGTTACCCTTGATAGACACCTCACCTATTCACTGCACATTGAAAATGTTGCCAGAGCCGTCAATACCAGAATTGGGCTCCTCTATCGACTGTGAAAGTCTCTAACTCCTGAAGCCCTAAATCTTGCTGTCCACAGCTCAGTGCTCTCCTTAATCGACTATGGCTTTGTCATTTACGGAACTGCTTCTTCCACTGCACTCAAAAGGCTCACTGTGACACTGAACAAGGCCTGTAGACTCTTAATTGATGTGCCCCACCTCACCCACACTTGCGATGTCTATCAGCAGGCTGGGTGGCTCAACTTGCATGGGAGAGTTAAATACCACACCTGCCTACTTGCCAAGAAGATTCTCCTTGGACTCATGCCCTCAGGATTAGGATGCTTACTTCACAAATCCCCCCAAGACCCAACATACTCGCACCTTATATTCCGCACTCCTACTAGTCCTGATGTGCTGGACCAACCGATGCCAATGCTCCTTTTGTATCAAAGGGCCTTACTGATTAAATGGCTTCCACAATGGTTTGGCTAACCTCACTAATCTCTGAGAATTTAAACACAAGCTTCGTTAGCACATCCTAACTGAAAACTCCTGTGATTGCTCCACTTAACAGTCTTGTCCCTCTTACTGGGACCTCACCCGCCCCCCCAATTTCTCCAACCCTCTCTCTACTTGTCTTGCCCTCTCACTCTCCTCTCCCTTCCTGCCCTCCCATTCTCCCCCTTTCTCCCCCCACTGTCTTCCTTTTGCTTCCTGTCCCTTACTATCCTAGCCTGTAACTTGACAATTTTTATTTTATTTTTTATTTTAGTGAACTCTAGGATTACAAATATCTCTGAGCAGGGACTTCTCATTTACAAAGGTTCCACGTGGAAGGAAGCAGGGTAACAACAATACAAAGGAAACAATAGTTACAAATATTACACTCAAGGTTGACTAAGCAGTGGTTTGCAGAGAGATTCAGCAATTGCCAGCATGAGTCGATTTTGAAGGGGAACAGCAGATGGAGAGGAGAGATGCAGGGATAAGTGAGCAGGCAAAGGCCACTGTCAGTTAGTAGGGGCAGGTGGCAAGAGATAGGTGATGGTGGCTCGGGCCTAGAGTCAGCTGCTGGGGGAGTGGTGAGTAAAGGGAGGAGTGGGGGGTGAGCAAGGAGGATTAAGGAGGCAGTAGATTCAGAGTACCATTGTCACTGGTGCAAGGTGAAGACCATAGTTTAGCAGTGGCAGTCACACTGCGAGGTTGAGACAATGGAGTGTCGAAGTTCCTTTTTAAAGGGGCCTAGAGTCACAGCTGTATGTTCTTCTTTGCTTAGGATGTTGTACCACTGAGGAGCCCTGAATGAGAATGATCTCTGCCCCATAGAGGTCCGGCATCTTGGGACCTGGAACGTCTGTTGAAGAGCTCTCCATGTAGGTTGGATGTTGCTGTGGGTGGTAAGGAGTTTAGCAACTCCAGGTGGCATGTGCTCAAGGATAATTTTTTTGGTGAGTAGGCAGGTCTGGTATTGAATTCTGCTCACGAGTGGAATCCACCCAGTCTGGGCATATAGGTCACAGGTGTGAGTTAGGCAGGAAGCACCTGTTAGGAGTCTACAGGCTTTATTGAGTGGCACGGATATCCTCCAGAGAGCAGTTTGGGAGGCAGAGCTGTAGATGGCAAGACCATAGCCAATAATGGAGATGACAGAACTATAGATAGCCAGTCTGAGAACTTCGGGGGTCAGGCAATGCTTGAGTTTGTGGAGCAGGCCAATCCGTATATTGGCAGCTTTTGCCACATTACCTATATGCTGTGTGAACGTAAGTGAGCTGTCCAAGGTAATGCCAAGGTATTTAAATGCAGGAATATGCTCAAGTGAGGCCCCCGCTTGGTTCATAATGTTGAGGAGCAGAGGTTTGTACTTGCTCAGTTGGTTGTAGAATGTCATAACCTTAGTTTTGCTAAAGTCCAGGACGTGTTTATGGGAGTGAAACCAATTTTCAACACACCTAAAGTTGCTTTGTAGGCGACTCTCTAGGAGGCTAGTATCTCAGTTCCTAGTGAATAGTACTACATCATCTGCACAAAGTAGGATTCTGTTGGCAGATGCCAGGAAGATCATTAAGAAAGAGAGAAAAGGGTAGTGGTCCCAGTATCGACCCCTGGGGGACACCCGAGAGGACTGTTTTTTCATCTGAGGTGACTCCAGCTATCCTGACACATTGTACCCTGTCCCCAGGGTAACTAGCAAACCAGCTTACAGTGCCGCCTGGTTGCTCTCCCCTTTCTTGATCTTGCTCCCACTCCTAATTTCCTCTTCTTCTCACTCCCTGCATTTAATCATGTGCTGACTAACGTGTATTTAATTGCTGTTTTCATACTCTATATTGTAAAACAAATTGCTTAATTGTTAGGTGAAACTTGTCTGTTTTCCTTATGGACCTGTAACCCCCTATTGACGTGGAACCTTTGTAAATGAGCTGCCCAGCGCTCAAAGGTATTTTTAATCCTAGATTGAATAAACATGGTTTCCGCAAGGGTCATAGTACCACCACCGCATTACTCAAACTCACATCTGACACCTTAGGGGCTATTGACTCTGGCAAGCTCACTGGGGGCCATTTTTATTGACATGACAAAGGCTTTTGACCTTGTCGACCACCCCATCCTCATTGCTACTCTAAACTCCCTAGGTTTCTCGCTAAATGTTGTAAGCTGGTTTGATAGCTATCTATCCGATAGGTCTCAATATGTGAAATTCAACTCCACCCTCTCTGACAAGGCTACAATCAGCACTGGTGTACCTCAAGGGTCAATCTTAGGTCCCCTGCTTTTCACTATTTTCATAAATAATATTACCACAAATCTCTTCAGCACCTTCTCCATGCTATATGCTGATGACATTGTCCTGTACTGCAGTTCAAATAACATCAAGGACATAAACACTAAACTCTCCAGTGATTATCATCTCTTACAACAGTGGCTTGTAAATCACAAACTAGTACTAAACACAGCCAAGACCCAAGCTATGTTTTTTGGCTCCTGCCTCAAGCTGAAACACTCCCAAATACACTTTAATGTCTCCTCCCTTCACGGCTCCTCTGTCAGGGTGATTAACTCTTTCAGGTATCTTGGGGTCACCCTTGACCCATCTCTGAGTTTTGACCTCCACATTCATGCTATTTGTAAGCAGGTTCACTCCAAACTTGGGATTGCTTACTGAACAAGCTATGCACTCACACCTTCTGCTAGACTTGCTATCGCCCATGGAATACTACTTCCCTCTCTCACTTACGGGGTTGCTACGTATGCCTCTGCCAGCAATTTGAGTCTTCGAAAGTGGGATGTTACTTATAATAACATCTGTTGTTTTGCATCTAGCTCCCCCTGGCTCAAACATCACTGTTTCCTATACTCGGATCTAGGATGGCTTCCACCACAGGAACAAAGGTCGTACGCGCTTGGGACCATTACTGATAACATTATCCGATCCCGTATCCCAAACTCACTTGCCTGTCTCCTTCCCTACCAGAAAACAAACTATGTGTTGCGCTCCACAGTAAATATCCCCATCATTGTCCCGAGACATCGCACAAATAAAGGTGGTCGTGCCTTTGCCTGTTATGCTCCAAATTTCTGGAACTCACTTCCTGTAACCCTATGCCAATCTGTATCTCACAACTCCTTTAAGAAAGAACTTCAACATTATCTCCTCTCCTTCTACATATGCTCCTGCTTCAAACCACCCTAGCCCACACCCTCTAATCCTGTCCTCCACTTGTTGTAATTAAGGAGCCTAGGGCCTACCCCTGTTCAGTGAAACTCTCCTTTTCAGCTTTTGCCTGGTAGCTATCGCTTCCACTGCTCCCCATCTCCATACTTACCTGCACAGTTACCTAGTCAGAAAATTTGACCTTAATGTATTATCTTGTGTAAATACTAATTCTGCACTTTGTCTTCCCACCTCAATCTCCTATTTGACCCGATTGTATCCTGTCTCACATTAGCTAAAATGCTTAAATGCTTACTTCTGGTCTAACGGTCCCAATACTTTGTCACATTGCTGCTGATTGCAATTGTACTATGTATCATGTTGTTCCTGTACTTTGCACTATGTATCATTGTTCTCGTAAGTTTGTCTCTGTACTCTCCTGGGTCGTGCCTGAAAATAGTCTTTCTGGCTAGTGCACCTACCCGGTAAACAAAAACTAAATAAAATAAATAAATAAATAAAACAAACAAAAGTTGGGACTGTGAATGAACTGTGTTACAGCTTGCCATGTTTGCCAGCTTTGACCTGGCATTCGGCCAGTGGGATTTCTTGGAGCCCTGGAGGACTTAACAAAGGGACTTTTGGGAAGAGGCAAGGAAAATGTTTTGGTGCCAGTACAACCAGTCAGGCATCAAGTGCGTTTAATGCATATTACAGTAATTTTATGGATGGACAGCTGTGTTAACCAATTGGATGCTGCCATGATCTCCTGAAAGGCCAAGGACAGATTTGGCTTGAGTCAGTTCGGCTGAGGGGGTGCTGTAGGTTGTTGCTTGGGAGAAATGAAGAAGGCCTGCCTAGGGGTTTGCACAGCCACCAGCCCAGGAGGCTCTGTGTTCACTTCCAATGGCTGGAAGGAGTTGGTACCAGCATGAATGTGATGTTTGCTGATTTGTGTCAAGAAGATTATCTGGGAGTTTCAAGAGGGATGAGGAAACTCTGCTGAGCTCTCTGAAGAAAGTTTGGAGGCTTGCTTGTGGCTTTTGCAGCCAGATACCCAAGGGAAGCCTGCCTGATGTTTCCAGTATCTGGAAAAGAAAGTGAGATCCAGCTTGTGCACGTGGGTTGTCCAATAAAGTCCAGAAAACAGTCAGGATCCAATAATTCAAGATTTATTATAAGCAGAAGAAAATAAAACGAACTTAAAGCAGAACTTAATCATAAAATAAATGAAATAGTGTACAGGAAATCATAACTTTAACAAAGGATTCCTGCCAAACAGCACCTAGGATCAGGCTAGGCATCTGGTAGGGTTGCCTTCCTAGAACACTCTCAAATAGTACTTCACATTCAGTCCCTTTATACAGGTAAAATGAGCACATGACTTAGATAACTCCTCCCAAAACAGTTTTCATCTTAAATATAACGGAAGATTAATTTATAATCTTTTTTGAAATATATGTCAGTCATGCACACCTTATTTTTATTCATTTTTGATATTCCAAGAGTAGGTTTATCATGTTTTGAGGATTTTTCCCCTCTACCAGACCTTTCCCAAGCTCCTCCCTCAAACCTGTATTATAAAAAGGTGGAAACAAGGGCCAGCCAGCTCTATAGGAAGGTGGACTGAGAGAAAGACTGAAAGCTACATGCAAGTAAGAACTACATCCTTAATTCCTCACACAAAAGTAGGAACCTTTGTTTTAACTCTCCTTTTGTTATTTGTATACCTATTCCTTTTCCACAACCCATCTTGCACAGCTTAAATTTTTAAGGGGCACTTGAGGGGGTTTTGAAAGCATTTATTTACTTGAGCTTTGAGTTTCAGGCTGCAACAGATACTAAATTGCATGAGATTCCCAGATAGCGTTTTAAGCACAGCCTTTTTCGAGCTTCTTTTATTTGGGAAACAAATAAAATACAAGCAGTGAAAAGTAGTAACTTTAACCAGTAGAACCTGCTTATAGATTCTCAAAATAGTGAGAACGCTTGCTTCAGACATTTTTTTTGGCATTTTCGGACACTCGCACGATCGCACAGTTGCGCAGTGCGATCATGCGCACGATCGTGCAGGAATTCACTGACAGCGATTAGTGCTGCAAGAGCGGAGCTTCCTTGAACACTAGGGCTTAAATACTAAAGAAAACGAGCTGGAAAAAAAAAGGAAAGGGACAGTAAGACTACTTATAGGTGGCCAAACTTTGAGTAGGGGAAAGACAGAACTCTAGCGAAAGCGAGGAAAAAGACAGCATGACAAAAGACTGTTGCAACAGATTTTATTTGTGTTGTGAAGGGGAAAACAGTATTTTTAGTCTATACGTGTTCTCAGAGTCTCACAAACATCGAAGAAGCAAATAATTATGCTCTACAACATCGTGAGCATATAAAGGTTCGGGGGTTACAGACCCTATTACAGTCCTCCACACTCAAAATGAAAACTGTTGGTTTTCAAGACTTGAATTTATTTCTGCAGATGCAAAATATGTAGATCTCTCTTTTTAAAAAAAAAAAGAAGAAGATGGAGTTTTAGCCCAACCACTCCCAAAGCTCCACCTCGGGGTCCCTTTATATTTGTATAAGCAACTTTAGTACAATAAGTTCTCAAATAGTATACTAATAAATTCATTCCCCGAGGTCTACTTTTGGCTCTAACATTATCTCTGCTCCAAAGTGAGACATGAAGTCAGCATTACTGTTAGCGGTCCCAGCTCTATGATTGACAGAAAATTTATACGGTTGTAGCATTAGATACCACCGCATAACTCTTGGATTGCTATCCTTCATGTTATGTATCCACCGTAGCGGATTATGATCAGTCCACACTTCAAATTGAGTTCCCCATAAGTAATATCGTAGGGACTCTATGGCCCATTTGAGTGCCAAACATTCCTTTTCTGTTGTGGAATACTTGGTTTCTCTTGCATGCAATTTTCGACTAATATACAGTACAGGATGTTCTTCTCTGTGGTGGACTTGTGACAACACGGCCCCCAGACTAACATTAGAAGCATCTGTCTGTACTAAAAATGGTTTATCAAAATCAGGGCTTCTTAACACTGGGGAGGAACTGAGTATTGCTTTTATGGCAAAAAATGATTCTTCACATTCTGGAGTCCAATTTACTTTTGAGGGCTTGTTCTTTTTAATTAATTCAATTAGAGGGCTAGCTAAGGTCACAAATTGAGGCACAAAACATCTGTAATAGCCTGCTAGACCTAAAAAAGAATGTACATGTTTTTTGTGAGGGGTTCCACATACTTCTGTATCATTCTTTTCAGCATTTTGTTGAAACGTTCAACTAAACCATCAGTCTGGGGGTGATATGGAGATGTATAGACAGCTTCTACCCCCAGGGCTTGGTAGAGACGTTTCAACATGACTGAACAGAAATTAGTTCCTCTGTCAGTTAAGACTCTTAGCCACAGCATCCACCTTTCCTACCTCCAGTTTTACCTGCCCATTACCAATTATAAATCCCAAATATCGAGCTTCCTCCATAGCGAGGGGAACATTTATTGGGATTGATAGTAAGACCAGCTTGTGTTATAATTTTTAAGACAGAAGTTAAATGTTTAATATGGTCTTCCCATGTTGGACTGTAAATGATTACATCATCTAAATAGGCTGCACTGTATCCAACGTGTGGTCTCAGAAGTTTATCCATCAATCTTTGAAAACTAGCTGGGGCCCCATGAAGTCTGAAAGGCATCATAGTGAATTGAAATGACCCCAAAGGGGTGCTAAAAGCAATTTTATCTTTTGATGCTTCCTCAAGTGGAATTTGCCAGTATCATTTAGTCAAATCCAGTATACTAACATATTTTGCCTGCCCGAGCAGGTCAATAATGTCGTTTATACGGGGCATAGGATATCCATCAAACTTAGATATTGCGTTGAGTTTGCGGGAAATCTAAACAAATTCTTATCCCTCCCTCTTTATCAGGGACAAGAACCATAGGAAAACCCCATTCGCTGTTAGCTTCTTCTATAATGCCCATTGCTTTCATCCTTTCTATCTCTACGATTACATCTTGTTTTAATTTTTAAGGAATCCGATAGGGCTTTACTCTAATGGGTGTGTTTTGAAATGTTTGGATCTGATGATATATTTCTGTAGTTTTCCCTGGGACCGTTGTAAATGTAGAGGGAAACTGACTTAAAACTTGAGCTTGTTCTTGCTTTTGGCTATCCGACAAAGAGGGGTTTATTGTCAAATTTTTTGACAATCGTTGTCCTTCCAATCTATCATACGCCAGATCCATATCATTGTCCAAAGAGTTGGAACATACATACATGACTTCAGCAGGTCGATCATGCCATTTTTTAAATAAATTTGCATGGTACACCTTTATTTTTTTTTTTCTGTCTGGTACTTCTACTAAATATGTAGTGGGGCTAGTTTGTTTCTGTACCACATAGGGCCCTTGCCACTTCATAATTAACTTGTTTTCATTGGATGGAAGTAGAAATAGGACACGGTCCCCTGAGCTGAAGTGTTTTTCACCCACCCCTATGTCATATCTTTCTTTCTGATAGTCTTGCTTGATCTGGTTCTGTTCTTGTGCAACTTGAGTATACTTTGCTATTCTTTGTCGTAGCTGGGTTACATAGTCAAGGGTAGTAGGATTTTTCCAGGTAGTGATATCCTCCTACTGTTTCCTAACTACATCTAGGAGGCCTCTGGGATTCCTACCATATACTAGTTCAAAAGGTGAGAACCCAGTTGAAGCTTGAGGAACCTCCCGATATGTGAAAAGTAACAGTGGCAGATACAGGTCCCAGTGTTTGCCTTTATCTTCCACATACTTCTGTATCATTCTTTTCAGCATTTTGCTGAAACGTTCAACTAAACCATCAGTCTGGGGGTGATATGGAGATGTATAGACAGCTTCTACCCCCAGGGCTTGGTAGAGACGTTTCAACATGACTGAACAGAAATTAGTTCCTCTGTCAGTTAAGATAACTTTAGGTATGCCTACTCTGCTAAATACCTTTAGCAATTCCTCTACTATTTTATCTGCTGTTGTCGTGCATGGAGGAATAGCCTCAGGATATTTTGTAGCATAGTCACACAACACAAGGGCAAACCTGTTGCCTTTAGCACTTTTGGGGAGGGGTCCTATAATATCCATGGCCAATCTTTCAAAGGGCATAGCAACCAATGGTAAAGGTTGAAGAGGAACCTTGTCTTTTTTTTGTAATAGGCGCTACCCTTTGGCACTGGCTACAACATTTGCGATATTCAGCCACTTGATTATGGATGCCAGGCCAAAAGAATCTATATAATAACCTCTTTAAAGTTCTGTCTCTTCCGGCATGTCCCCCACATGGTACATTATGTGCCAGAAATATTAATTGTTCTCAATACTCACTAGGAACTACTAACTGATCTACAGTTTCCCTGGTTTTAGGGTTTTGACAAATTCTATATAACTTATCCTGTTGCAGCTTGTGCATTGGAGGTGTACCTCCCAACCCATCAGCAACAACCTGGGAAAACAAAGGGGTAGTGTAGGGTCATTCTTTTGGTCACTAATAAAAGAGTCCAACATTACAGTTTTTATCATAGCATCATCACAACCTAAGTCCTTTGTTTTATTCCATGTCCATTTTTCTAGTTTCTTTTGCCTTTTGGACTTAACAGTCCTTCCAAGAGCATCAAATAACACATCATCGAAAGGAAACAGCTCACTGTTCAGTTGTTCTTGAGATGCTTGAGCTTGGGTAGCCACAGCAGAAATGGATGAAGAGGCAGTCAATACATTTTTGAATATAGGAAAGTCATGACCCAGTATCACAGGTACAGGTAGTCTAGGAACCACGCCTATCTTCAAGTGATGTGCCATGCTTTGTGCAGTAATAGTGGCTTCCTGTATGGGATAGAAACGAGTGTCTCCATGAACGCAAGTAACCCCTGTGGTCTCCGAGGTTTTCTCTATTTGGGCATCACTGAGTGGATCAGTATGTACCAGGGTTTGCTTACTTCCTGAATCAATTAACGCCATCACATCATGTCCTCCAACATTAACAGACACAGTATATTGTCCCCAGTTTGCTAAGGTCAGGTGGGAAGGGTCAGATTTCTTCTTGGGGCAAAATCTAGCAATGTGTCTTTAATCTGACACTCTCGACAAATAATATCTGGGTTAAATGTTCTCATTCCTTGTCTTTCATTAGGAGGAGAAGTCTTAGTAGAAGGATTAATAGGTGGATGTTTCACCAGTGCTTGGGGGGTATTTACCCCATGAGACCCTCTTTGACGTTGTGGGCGAGCTGTAACAAAATCCTCAGCTAAACTGATAGCTTTTTCTGCTGTGTCAGGTCTATGTTCTCTTACCCACATTTGGACTTCCTAAGATAGTATTTTTATAAATTGTTCTAGAACAACTGACTCGACCACTTGATTTATGGTGTGTGTTGTGGGTTGTAGCCATTTGGTGCAAAGATCTTGTAATCGAGCATAAGCTTCTCGTGGGGACTCAACGGTATGATATCTAAGTGTTCGAAACATTTGGCGAATGTCTCTGTACTGATGTCATACCGCTTTAATATGACTTGTTTAACATGATCATAGTTCGTAGCATTCCCAGTTTCCACATGGCTATAGGCTAGCTGAACCTTGCCTGTTAGATATGGGGCTAGATGAATAACCCATTGGTCACTAGGCCACCCACATGCTGTTGCCACTCTTTCATATGTTGTAATATATGCTTCTATATCATCACTGTCCATTAGTCTGGATATTTTAATGTCCTTAGGCCCACCACTGGGTGGGTTGGGCCTGGTAGTGCCAATAGCCTGAATAGCTTTAAGGGTCTCCACCCACCTGGTCTCATTTTGTAGACAATCTCTCTCTCTCTCTCTCTCTCTCTCTGCTTCTCCAGATCGATCTGTCTCACACATAACCATCTCAGCAGGTCTTGTACTTCAGAAGGGGGTTCCTCCTCTTCTTCTTTGATGTCTTCGCCCCCAGTAGCTTCTTCCACTGTCTTTGGTTTTCCAGTCTCCTTCCATCTGACATCACCCAAACCAGCAGCTAAGGGAAGCTGAAACTTGTCAACCATGATCCTAGTCCATGCACCTTCAGGTAGAGCCATTTCCACTTTTTCCAGCTTCTTCTGCTCCTCCATAATGGCTCTGGACAATATCCACTAGGAAGATAACTCTCCTTCCCTTGGATCCCACTCCTAACACCAAATGTGCACGTGGGTTGTCAAATAAGTCCAGAAAACAGTCAGGATCCAATACTTCAAGATTTATTATAAGCAGAAGAAAATAAAATGAACTTAAAGCAGAACTTAATCATAAAATAAAAGAAATAGTGCACAGAAAATCATAACTTTAACAAAGGATTCCTGCCAAACAGCACCTAGGATCAGGCTAGGCATCTGGTAGAGTTGCCTTCCTACCACACTCTCAATTAGTCCTTCACATTCACTCCCTTTATACAGGTAAAATGAGCACTTGACTTAGATAACTCCTCCCAAAACAGTTTTCATCTTAAATATAACAAAAGATTAATTTATAATCGATCTTGAAATATATGTCAGTCATGCACACCTTATTTTTATTCATTTTTGATATTCCAATAGTAGATTTTATCATGTTTTGAGGATTTTTCCCTCTACCAGACCTTTTCTAAGCTCCTCTCTCAAACCTGTATTATAAAAAGGTGGAAACAAGGGCTGGCCAGCTCTATAGGAAGGTGGACTGAGAGAAGGACTGAAAGCTACATGCAAGTAAGAACTACATCCTTAATTCCTTACACACAAGTAGGAACCTTTGTTTTAACTCTCCTTTTGTTATTTGTATACCTATTCTTTTTTTCCACAACCCATCTTGCACAGCTTAAATTTTTAAGGGGCACTTGAGGGGGTTTTGAAAGTGTTTATTTACTTGAGCTTTGAGTTTCAGGCTGCAACAGACGCTAAATTGCATGAGAGTCCCAGATAGCGTTTTAAGCACAGCCTATTTTTGAGCTTCTTTTATTTGGGAAACAAATAAAATACAAGCAGTGAAAAGTAGTAACTTTAACCAGTAGAACCTGCTTATAGATTCTCAAAATAGCGAGAACGCTTGCTTCGGACATTTTTTTTGGCATTTTCGCACACTCGCACGATCGCACAGTTGCGCAGTGTGATCGTGTGCACGATCGTGCAGGAATTCACTGACAGTGATTAGTGCTGCAAGAGCGGAGCTTCCTTGAACACTAGGGCTTAAATACTAAAGAAAATGAGCTGGAAAAAAAAAGGAAAGGGACAGCAAGACTACTCATAGGTGGTCAAACTTTGAGTAGGGGAATGGTAGAACTCTAGCGAAAACGAGGAAAGAGACAGCATGACAAAAGACTGTTGCAACAGATTTTTTTTGTGTTGTGAAGGGGAAAACAGTATTTTTAGCCCATACATGTTCTCATACTCTCTAAAACATCGCAGAAGCAAATAATTATGCTCTACAACATCGTGAGCATATAAAGGTTCTTTGGGGGGGGGGTTACAGACCTTATTACACAGCTTCCATTCAAATCTGAGTCTATAAAGCTTGGCTCAAGCCATCTGTTCAAGTCTGAATATTTAAAGATAGAAGATGAACGCTGTCTAAGTCATTTTCTTATAGCTGTACAGTCATTAACAAGACAAAAGCCTTTTTGTACTTGAATCTGAGCATTTAAAGTTTGAAGCTGAGAGACTGTTTGTGCCACAATCTGGTGGGAAATTCAAAGATTTTGTTCCAGTTGAGTGAGAGCCATGGCTGCCAGCTGGCAGTGTAGATGAAATCATCTACAGCCAGAGTTCTGGAGTTCCAGAAAGCGAGTAATTGACATCTGAGAACAGGCTGGGGAATCGGCCAGGTAGCGTCACCACTAGACGTTATCCAGTGTCTCCCCTGGAGACATGTGGCCCTGGACCCCAGCACTGGTCTGTCCATCCCTGCGATGATGCAAAAAGAAGATGACAAGTTGCAAGGGAAGCTGAGAGGTATCCAGCCTGTCCAAGCTGCAAGAACCTGCTGCTGAGAAGGCACAGGCTACAAGAGATGCAGAGAGATGGTCCAAGCTGCAAGCATCTGCTGCTCATCTCAGCTATCCAAGTTCACAAATTTTTACTAGTTCCAAGCACCCCAGCTCCACAATCTGAAAGCCATCAGCTCGACAAGCCAGAGACTGTTCTACAAAACTATGAGTAATTCAGGGTTTGCCCTGCATCTGGGGGGACGTTGTACAAAAGTTCTGCCGGTGGGGCCCTGTGGAGCCTGAGTAAGATGGCCACTGTTGGATAGTGATCGGGCCACATCATGGAAACTTCAGAGCTAGTAAGACTGGACAGTTTAAAGCATTTGCGAATTAAAACAGTAAGAAGTTGTGTGGGATATGCAGCTGAAGAAGATGGGAAATCCACGTAAAGAAAAACAACAGACGGATGGAGCTAAAGCAAAACAACCGAGCAGTGCTCTAGCCACGGGGTCAACACAGAGCAGTCGGGATGCAATGGAGAGCCAGGGAGAAGAAACCCTGCAATCTCTCAGAAAAAAAAGATAAATAGACTCATTTCATCCATAGCAGGGCTCTCCAACAAATTTGATGGTCTCACGAATCGTGTGGCCAGTGTAGAGATCGCCAAGGAATCAAAGTCCTTTGCAACAGTGGAGGATACCAAGTGGAACGATGCAGCAATGGGGGCCATAACCAGCATCATAAAAGAAAATGTGTATCTGAAAACAAGATTAGAATCCTTAGACAACCAGGCTAGTGCTATGACTATTTGAATACTTGGACTTCCGGAGGGTTGTGAGGGTGACCATTTATTACTTTTTCTTCAAGACTGGCTGACACAACAGAGGTAGCCCCACGAGTGCAGTGTCTCCAAAATGCCTACCAGATCACACTACGAGGTAGGCTGGACAATCCAGATGTACTGCATATGGTTGTTGCAGTGGTCAATGGAGTGGGCACACGGGACTACCTGTTAGCCTTAGCCAGGCAACGTGGAGTGCTCCTGCAGGACGGGCAGCATGTCCGACTATACCCCAATGTTAGCTTTGCAAACAGGCAGAAGAGAAAGCAGTTTGATGGGGTCAGAACCCCATTGAGGGAAGCAGGGATTCCACATGGAATGGTCTTCCCAACGTGCCTTCGGATTGCTTACCAAGAAAAAAATATTCATTTTCTCAGATCCGACGGATGCTATGAAATGGGCTCAAAAGCAAGTCTCACCGAGACCATGAGAAGCGAACAGAAGAGAATCATCGTCTGACAATGACGAGTCGTGAAAATGTTTGGATTACGCTCTGTAGTAGTAAAGGGTGGATACTGACAACCTCTTGGAGAGAATATATACCTTTTTGCTTGACACTATGAAACTGGAAATAGTAAATACCCACCTGAGTTGAGTTACTGTTTAACCCAGCTGTCATGTTGATCTCACTTCTAAGCAGTGATTTCATAAAAGTTATTTATTTATTTAGTAATCAGAATTACAACCTTTGAAGTAAAAGCTCATTTACAAAGGATCATCGTCACAAGGGTAGGGGAGGGTACATAAGTTTGGAGTCAGTAGCAGCTAATAGGCATTGTCAAGAACATCTAATAGTAAGAAAAATGTGAACAGGAGAAATCTGTAAACATTGGCAATATCATAATAATGTAGGATAACATAGGCAAATAACACATAACCAAAACGAGGGTACATAGTCAATGGGGTTGGGTTCACACATCATGCCATATAATTAAGTGCTTAAGTCAGAGTTAGGTGCTAGTTTGAGAAAAAATTGGAGCTGGAAGCTAGGCAGGATCTTGTATTGGGAGGAAACAGGAGATGGAGCTGTTCATCAGAAATGATACCTAAAGGTTACTAGGCTATAGCCAGAGGAGTCAGATTAGGCATAGTAGTCAGGAAGGGTAGAGAGAACCAATCAGGATTAGGTAGGAGAAGAGAAATCAGAGGAGGGGGATGATGGTAGGCTCAAAGGTGGGTGGTGTAAGGAGGTCAGTGGGTGAAGGTTTGTCAAGGAGCGTGTGAGAGGAGAAAGGTGAGCAGGCAGATGGGCAGACATGGACTAGTGGTGAGCAGGGAGTTTTGCGTCAAATCATAGAGTGAAAGAAGAACCTTGGCAAGCCTAGGGTTCTGGTACCTGCTAGGCTAATAGTGGCTGTGGCAGCATACAAGAGGGGAGATAGTCTTTAGGAGCATGGCTTTGGGGAACAGAGGAGTGCTGGATAGTGGGTTAAGAGTGACAATATAAATGTACAGGAGGGTGGATAGACTTCCTTAGCTCGGACTTGAAAGGCCCAAATTGGGTAAGGCTTGTGATGGCAGTTGGTAGCTCATTTATCCAAGCAGGGGCCCTGATGGAAAAGGCTCAACTCCTCAAGGCAGTCCGTCTGAATGGAACAGCTAATGCATGTTTGGGAAATCTTCTTGTGGCATGTGCAGCTGGAGCAGGATGGGAAAAGGCTTGTATAGAGGGAGGTGCAAGTCCGAGTAGGGCCTTCTGTCCCAGGATACAGGCATGAAGCTTAGTGCGGTCCATAAGTGGGAGCCATTCAGTCCGCATGTATAGTTCACATGTATGCAATAGGTGGTCTGCCCCTAACGCAAACCTACAGGCTTTATTTAAGGAGGCGTGCACTTTGAGCAGGCTAGTTTCAGTGGCGACCCCATAGACTACATTCCCGTAGTTAAGGATTGGAAGGATTGTACCTTTGACTGCCTGTGTTCTGGCCTCAGGAGTAAAACAGAACCAGTGCCTGTACAGAGCCCCTAGTTTTCTATTGGCTGCCGTGGTAATTTTGCATATATGTTCGTCAAATGATAAGGATTCATCTATGGTGAGACCAAGATACCGGAAGGAA
Source organism: Neoceratodus forsteri (assembly GCA_016271365.2). Lineage (NCBI taxonomy): Eukaryota > Metazoa > Chordata > Ceratodontiformes > Ceratodontidae > Neoceratodus > Neoceratodus forsteri. The sequence continues at coordinate 334,940,509 of CM057449.1, forward strand.
GTTACCTGCTCCAGGGTGGTGTGAGAGCTGCAGGTAATTGAGAGAGGTGTGGTGGACCTCTTCTTTTGTCATCCAGCAAAGAGCATTGCCTTGTTTTTTTTACCATTGAGCATCAGCATGCAGTCCTGGAACCATTGCTGTAGTAGGTTAAAGTTGTTCTGCAACTCCTTAGTCAGTGCTTCCTGGCAGGAGTTTCATGAGAATAGCACTGTGTCATCTGCATATAGCAGGATCTCAGACATGAGGCAGGCATCAGGGAGGTGGTTCACAAAGATGCTGAAGAGGAGAGGGCCCAGTATAGACTCTGGGGTACACCTACTGACACCTCACAGGTGTTACAGGTAGTACCGTTAATTCAGACTTTTTGAGATTGCCCAGATAAATAGCTGGAGAACCTTGGACTGAGCCAGAGGACAGCCCTAGGCCTCTTAACCTGTGAAGCAGCAGCTGGTGGTCCACGAGGTCAAAGGCTTTGGATAGGTCTATAAAGATTGCCCCAACCAGCTGACCCTGGTTGAGTCCCTCATGTACGTATCCAGTGAAACTAACAATAAGGGCGGTATTAGTAATGTGCAGTCTGCAAAAGCCATGCTGTTGGCGGGAGAGGAAGTCATATTTGTGCAGATGGTCCATGAGCTGGTCAGCTATGATTCTCTCCAGAGCTTTTGAAAGTGGCAAGAGAATTGAGATGGGCCTATAATTCGAGACGAGTGACTGGTCACTCCTTTGCTGAATCTTAATCCCCTGCAATAGGGGTTCCCAAAGACTTCCAGGAGCTTGCTTGAATGCTCCAAGCCTGAATGGTGTTGGCATTTAAGCCATTTATCAGTGAGTGTTTTTAGAACCTCTGGTACTGTCTTTAAGAGCTGTCTGCTTGCAGACATAATTAGTTGTATGGGGACTGTGTGTTTCTTTGATTGAGTACCACCTCGAGCTGCTGTAATTCACTCCATTTTTGCAGTCACTAGGAGTGCAAAGGGAACCTATCTGAAAGATGTAACTGTTTGCCAGAAACCATTTAGAGTAATAATGAAATTACAGTTTGTCTAACCTGCTTTCTTTGCAGTCAGAACTGTGTCTGCCTAGTTCCCATTCTGGTTTTGAACTGCTGAACTGGACCAATCAGTGTGGGTAAGCTAGCTCTAAAATGGTGCCTTGGACGAATCAGAACTTGGACTCATAATCTGAGCCAGCCACAAGAGGATTGTATGGGCAGTGACTCTGGGAGATGTAGTTTAGACTTGGTGCCTTTTGGACCAACAGGGCAGTCTATTGTGGTGACAGCCAATCCAGTCAAGAACTGGGAGGAACTCAAAGAAGTGCCGGTTTTGTCTGTTGAAGTTCAGTTGAGCTCTGGCAGTGAAGAAGGAAGGGCCCTGTGCTTTTCAGTGTGCAGTTTTAGTCGGAACGTGTAAGCCCAGAGTTCCGGTCTGCAGCTTGTAACTGCCTGTTAGGACTGAATCTGTCCTGTGAAGAGAATCAAGGATATCTGAAGAGTGAAACTAGGCTCACCCTGTAGAAGACTGGAGAAATTGCTGAATGCACTCGGTCTGTCAGGAACTGAATCTGCTGTGTGTTCTCCCGGGTATTGTGCAGTAATTGCGATCGGGATAGAGAAGCAGCCTGCCTGGTATAGTACTTTCTGTTTTACCATATAAATGTGTGAAGAGGCTTGTGTATCTCAAGTGAATCCTGCTGCCATTAAAGGACTTTTGCCTGTTGCAGTTTGCCATATAAATGTGTGAGGAGTCTCGTGGAGCTCAAGAGTAGCCCTGCTGACATTGAAGGACCCTATCTTGTTTGGAGGTCGTGAGTACTAATTCAGGGTCGCTCCCTGTTGAATTGCCACATTGAATCCAAATGGAATCACTGTACTGCTGACTGTTTAAACTAATTTTTCTTTTCTCTGTGGGAAAGGGCCCTACCAGCTGCCACAGGTTTGGACTAGCCACTAGGGCTTGGGTACCCAGGGACAGTAACTGGTAGGGATAGGCCTGTGCACAGAGCCATAGGTAGATGAGTAAAGTGATAAGCTAATTAACCTGATTTCCCCCCTGTCCTTGTTATATTCCCCCTAAATAAATCAGAGCTGCTTGTTTCAGCAAAGTTATACTGCCTGAGGTATTTGTCTATGTTAAAGTATTGTACTGTGATTGTTGCACTGTATCTTATTTTACAGGAGGTCCCAGTGCCTGAACCAGCCCTGGGGTAAGTGTTATACTGTGAAGGTAATTCTGATATATTGTGTGGGCCACTAGTGGGAAGAAGGGGGTTGCAGTGTCCCAGAGGGCTGTGACCAAGTAAGTTTAACTATTGCAAACCCTGACCTCTGGGTGGAGCACCATCGTGGATCAGGCCCTCAACCTGTTGGTGGCAAATCAGGCAGGGGTAGTAGCCCTGGGATAGTGCCATCTAGGGTTACATCTTGGAGGCTCACCGCTGGGATTGTGTGCCTCTAGTGGCCATATTCTGAACCACTGTTAAAAAAAAATGGGTACCCGACAGAGTGGCTGTGCACCGGCTGGTGGGTGGTGTACTGGGAGGAGACTGACCCCAAAATGCTATGCTTATCCTGGACATCCCCTGGGTATCAATACGGACACTGTACACCTTTTGTACACCAAGGTGGAAGGTTTACAAAACCCTGTGGTGGTGGGTCGGCATGCTAATCTGCTCACCCACATTTTCCTGGCCCTAGTAGAGTTTAAGGATCCCATAGATAGCTTCAAAGTGCCACAGACCATTACCCAGAGAGCCCTCACTGCCTGGAGGTGATAACTAAGTACAGTAAAGACCGGAGATGAGCCCCCACCACTGTCTGAAACTTTTGAGGAGAAATTTGCTAAATGGTTGCTGGGGAAGGGAAAACTGTGGAGGACTGAAGAAACTATTCTTGCCACCGAGTGTTCCTCCCAACACCTCTCCGCTCAGTACCCGTAAGGTGGCTGAACCAATGCAGACTCCTATTTCTGCACCTGCCATTAGTCACGACTCTTACCGAGAGGCTGAGGATCTTCTGGCACCCTCCCACCCCCAAGGGAGGATGACTGGGAGACCTGGATAGACTATGTTGCCCCAAATGCTAGAATGGCAATGCCGGAAGCCAAAAAGTGAAGAGGGTTAGTGAGAGCCTCCGAGGTCCTGCCCTGGCTACCATCCGTGCTCATGAGCCAGTAGCATAACAGAGACTGCACAGGCCTATCTTGAGGGCCTTGGAGATATGTGTATGGGAGCCCAGATTCTGATGAGGATCTATGGTGGAAGTAAGAAATGCACAACAGTACCAAGGAGTTGTTGTCTGTGTATGTATCTCGGCTGGAAAAATTGTTGCAGAATGCCTCCAGAAAGGGTAGTTTGCCAGCGATTGAACTGGACGAACCAGGCTGGACGGATCCTTAAGTCTGCCCCCTTCTCAGAACTGCTGTTGCTTCAGTTCACGCCTGGCAAATCGACTGGAATCCCACCCTCCTATGATGAGTTAATGAGAGAAATTCGAGGAGTTGAGAAAAGGCGACCTCGGGAGGGACCTGCACCAATAGCTGCGGCTATGACCCGAGTGACTGAGGGTGACCCATCAAGTAAAGTTCAGGGGCAGAGGCTGACAGTCAATGAGTGCTCTGACAAGGAAAAAGATATGCCACAATGGGGCGAACTGTTGAGAGAGATCGGGGAATTCAAAACAGTCCCTTTATGAGCCACGCCTGCCAAGTCACAGCCCTGACCTATATCCGACTGCATCTGCTATGGGGTGGGGTACCACCATGTATCTCCTGCTGATAACGGCTCAAACTCAATTCCTTGACCATGGAAGTGGAAACACTGATGGATGTCTCCAAATGCTTATCCGCCGCAGACAGAGATGGCAGGGTTTCAGTTAGTAGTACCCTGCCCTGGCTCCCAGTGTAGGCGCCTCGGCCAGCTCAAACTCAGAAAGTATGTTTTGCTATAATTGCGGGAAGGATGGGCACATGAAGAGGAATGCGGTCCCAAAAGACACTGACAAAGTTGCATATAGGCTACAAGGAGAGCTTGGAGAACAAATCAGTGGTTAGAGGTGCACAAAATGATCCCGGTGAGGGCACCAAAATGCTAACTCACGTCTTTTGTGGCAAGGTCAGTTGCCAGCCCCACTACCGCCTCTCCAGACTGGTCCAGAATAGTGGTTCCTCCATGGAGACCACTGTAAAGGTGAATGGAGTGTCTACAAGAGCTGTATTAGACAGTGGCTCCCAAGTGACAATTATGTTCCAAGATTGGTATCAGAAGCATTTGTGCAGATGTACCCTTACAACCATTAGAAGGACTGCATGTATGGGGTTAAGTGAGAGGCCTACCCCTATTCTGGGTACATCCGAATTTGGCTGTCTTTCCCACCTCCGTGGCTGGGTGGCCGAACAAGTAGAGACCTAGCCTTAGTGTGTCCCCCACTGGACTGTATGATGGTGTCCTTTGTTGATTGGAACAAATGCTCATATGTTGGAAGGCTGGCACAGTTATGTTATGAAAAACAGGGTCAAAGACTAGTGGCGCTTTAAGGTTCCAGCTTTACAATTAAGAAGGCCTATGAGGCACAGAGAGATACTTTGAAAAAATAGAACCAGAAGGAACCGGTCGGAATTGTATGGAAGAAGGATCCTGAGTCTCTGATCCTGGCGCCAAATGCGCAGTGTACCTTACAGGGAGGGTCCGTATCAGAAAGGATGTTAAGAATAAAATATTAATGTTGGATGCACCAGGCGATGGAAAATTGCCAGAGGACTGCTGGTCAAGCCTAGTATTTTGCCGCTAGAGCCCATGCTTATGCCAGAAGGGTAATGGTCCAAGTTCATAATGTGTCTGAAAGAGACATTCGAGTAAATAGAGGTTGCATCCTGGCTAATGTGCATTGTGCAGACACTGCAGTGCTACCCAGCAGCAAGAGTTCAAGGAAGAATGACAGATGGCATACAACTTGTTTGATTTCGGCGACTCCCCATTGCCAGCTGAATGGAAAGTGAGGATCAGTGAGAAGCTTGCCCAAAGAGACCAGGTGTTTTCTTTAAAGGAATGGGATGTAGGATGCATGCAAGGAGCTGAGCACAATATCCGGCTGCATGGCGAAAGACCATTCGTGAGAGGTCTCGACGCCTGGCACCTGCTGACATAGATGATGTGAGGCGGCATCTGCAAGAGATGTTAGCTGCTGGTGTAATACAAGAATCCAGAAGCCCTTATGCTTCCCCATTGTGGTAGTGAGGAAAAGAATGGGACAGTAAGGATGTGTGTGGATTACTCGCACCTTAAACTGGCAGACTATCCTGATCAGTACACAATGCCCGCATTCAGGATGCTTTGGACTGCCTAAGCGAGAGCAAGTGGTTCTCTGTGTTGGGATCTCCGCAGTGGGTACTACTAGATCCCGATGGCCCCAGAAGGACCATGAGAAGACAGCCTTTATCCATCGCCTTGGCTTCTATGAATTCATGAGGATGCCTCAAGGGTTTCAGGTGCCCCAGCCACTTTCCAGCGATTGATGGAGCGTGCAGTGGGGGACATGAACTTACTAGAGTGCCTGGTATACCAGATGATGTTATTGTGTTTGGCAGCTCACTGGAGGAACATGAGAGCAGATTATTTAAGGTATTGGACCGACTGGAGGACTTGTATTAAACTGTCCATTGATAAGTGTCAATTCTTTCAAACATCAGTAAAGTATATGGGACACATAGTATCCCGAGGAATAGAACCGACCCAAGTAAAGTTGAGGGCCTTGACCACCTGACACAGCCCAAAATCTAAAGAGACTGCAAAGATTCCTGGGATTCTGTGGTTGTTATCAGCGTTTCATCAAGGACTATTCAAGAGTGATCCGCCCTTTATAACCTTACTCAAGGTATCCCCCAACCACAAAAATACCAAAAGTCAGCGTCCTCAAGACTGAAAGTGTATTTTCATCCGAGGTAGTATTTGGGGCCCGCTGGACTCTGATTAATGAGACTGCTTTCATGAGTTATATATCAACACCCATGCTCCAGTGCTGGCCTATGCCGATCCAAGAAAACCTTCGTCCTGCACACTGATGCTAGCTTGCAAGGGTTGGGGGCTGTGTTGTACCAAACACGAGAATGGATGAGACCAGTGGCCTTTGCCAGTAGAAGCCTGACCCCATCCGAGAAGAACATCCTGTACATAAGTTAGGTTCCTAGCTTTGAAGTGGGCTATTGACTCAATTCCATGAGTACTTGTATGGGGCTAAATACTAGTAAAACCGACAATAATCCTTTGACCTATGTGCAGACCTCAGCTAAGTTGGATCCCACTGGCCACAGGTAGTTCTGCATTATCTACATATGACTATGCTCTCGAATACCGAACGAAGTCTGAACCACATAGATGCTGATGCTCTCTCCCGGAGCCTGTTCCCCAGAATGATTGGGTCCGATTAGCAGAACCTGACATTCGGACACTCTACGGAAGATTTGACAGGGAGGAACAAATGTCCACGGACGCAGTGGACTGCATATGGTGGATTGCTTGGGACCCTCTGAGGAATTGCATACCTGCTGCTTGTTGCCACTTTTCTGCAATAGACATTGGTGCACTGCCTCAGCTGGACAATGACAGTGATGCGAGGCTCAATCCGCGATCCTATGATCAAATCAGCTTTAGGAGCCCTTTATGCAGGAAAGATGTGTCAAATTCGCTCCACTGATTTGAGAACTGCACTATTATACAAGAAGGTCCTAAGTTGAAACTGATCAATAAACTGTTATACAGAGAAACAGTAGACAGAGGGACAAGTAGACAAACAACAACTGGTGCTCCACTGCCTTTGAGACTCAGTATTGAGGTCCTTGCACAACCACATGGGGCACCTTGGTATAGACAGAACACTTGACTTGGTGAGATCCAGATTCTATTGGCCTAAGATAGGGGCTGATGTGGAGCAACACATTCGAACTTGTAGTAGCTGCTTACAGAGAAGCTTTGCCCCAGAGGGCTGCCCCTTGTTAACATAACCACCAGTGCACCCATGGAGCTGGTCTGTATTGATTCTGAGGTTTGGAGTCAGATCAAAGAAATATCAGTAATGTGCTGGTGGTCACTGACCATTTCACGAGATATGCCCAACTTTCCCCACAAGACCAGAAAGCATCCACTGTAAAGTACTTGTGAAAACTTTTTGTTCACTATGGGGCTCCACAAAAGTCCATTCTGATCAAGGAGAACTTTGAGAGTCGTCTGATCAAAGAGATGCTTTCTCTGTGGGGAGTGAAAGTCCAGAACCACTCCTTACCACCCCAGGGGACCACAGCCTGAGCGTTTCAGCCGCACTTTGCTAGATATGCTAGGCACCCTGCACCCAAGGACAAGACTAGATGGAGCCAACAAATTAGCACCCTGGTACATACTTATATCTGCACCAAAAGTGATACCACTGGGTTCTCCCCTACCGCCTGATGTTTGGAAGAAGCTCGACTACCGGTAGATGTGTGTTTGGGGTATCTCCTGATGGGGTTCAAACTGACAACTATTTACAGTATGTGCAAAGTTAAAGGCCCAGCTAACTCATGCGTACCAACTGGCTCAAACCATGGCGAAAAGAAATCTAGCCAACAAAAGAAAGGTATGATAAAAGGTGAAAGCACAGGAACTCCAGGAGGAGATCCAGGTATTACTAAGAAATCTGGGACTGCATGGCAAGCACAAGATTGCTGACAGATAGCACCATCTCCCTCACATTGTAGTGGGCAAACTAGATGATCTGCCAGTGTACAAAAGTAAGGCCTGAGAATAATTCAAAGATGTAAAAACAATGCATAGAAATGGTTTACCATTGGACAAATCTTAATTGAGTCTGAGCCTAGAAGCCCTCTGGACCAGTGACTAAAGCTGCTGCTAGAAAAGATCAAGAAAGTCTGCACCTACAGAAGCAAAGTTAAAGTGTTCCCCTCCACAAGTCCCAGTTGAGCATGACTGTCAGTCCATATCGGAAGAAAGTGAGAGTGACTTTGAATACTATCCTTCTTACGAACTGAGTCAATTGTTTGAGGCAATCCCTAGTCAATACTGGAAATGAAGCTGGGCCTTCTGGACTGTCCAAGCCCCAGCTACGTCCCTGGAGCCAGTGCTCCCAGAAAGTGAAGTGCAAAGCATCAGATCAGATGAAATGGAATCATTGTGCATGGTTGAACTGTTTGAGCTTTCAGGGAGGGAAAATGATGGATTAGGTCAGACTGGTGATACACCAGAGCGAGAAGAGTATTTGAGTGCCCTGACGGTCCACTGCCAGTGTCAGCTCTCCATGCGAGGCAAATATTTGTGAACTCAGAAACTGTAACTCCTGGAGCTGAAAGTGCCCCAAGTTCTAGCCTCTCTACCCCCATGGAACTCCCCTCACAGTGAGGACAATGCTGAAAATGAGGCTCAGGTGCAGAGACTGTAACAGTTCCCCCTAGAAAGACTGGTCGAACTATAAAGCCTGTGGTGCACCTCAGTTATGATTCCCTGGGCGGCCAGTGGATCTGCCTCTCAATGTTGTCCATAAAGGGTGTATGTGTCCCGAGCTCATTGCCCAAACTGGCGTCAGTGCTAACTCAAGTTACTTGTGTTGCCCTCAAGTATGGTGCCCTTGCCCCATCCAGCCCCAAGGTAACTCATAGGAAGGGCCCCCTCTCTTCAGGTTTCATGTACAAGAATAATAGAGTTATGGTACAATGTGTATGTAATACTGTGTAAAGAGTAGCGTACTGCAATGTTTCAGAAATATGTTCTTGGTAAAATTATATATTGACTGATGATTACATGTGTGAGCCTAATGCAAATGTATGGTTGCAGTTAAAACCTATGGGGTGCTTGCTTGGCAGACGTCAAGCTTTCCCAAACCAGGAAGGGTGCCCCCCCTGCAAATGGGGGTTCCCAAAAGACTTCCAGGAGCTTGCTTGAATGCTCCAAGCCTGAATGGTGTTTGGCGTTTAAGCCATTTATCAGTGAGTGTTTTTAGAACCTCTGGTACTGTCTCTTTAAGAGCTGTCTGCTTGCAGACATAATTAGTTTGTATGGGGGACTGTGTGTTTCTTTGATTGAGTACCACTTGAGCTGCTGCCAATTCACTCCATTTTGCAGTCACTAGGGTGCAAAGGAACCTATCTGAAAGATGTAACTGTTTGCCAGAAACCATTTAGAGTAATAATGAAATTACAGTTTGTCTAACCTGCTTTCTTTGCAGTCAGAACTGTGTCTGCCTAGTTCCCCATTCTGGTTTTGAACTGCTGAACTGGACCAATCAGTGTGGGGAGTAAGCTAGCTCTAAAATGGTGTTGAACGAATCAGAACGGACTCATAATCTGAGCCAGCCACAAGAGGATTGTATGGGCAGTGACTCTGGGAGATGTAGTTTAGACCGGTGCCTTTTGGACCAACAGGAGCAGTCTATTGTGGTGACAGCCAATCCAGTCAAGAACTGGGAGGAACTCAAGGAAGTGCCGGTTTTGTCTGTTGAAGTTCAGTTGAGCTCTGGCAGTGAAAGAAGGAAGGAGCCCTGTGCCTTTTCAGTGTGCAGTTTTAGTCGGGAAGCGTGTGAGGCCCAGAGTTCGGTCTGCAGCTTGTGTAACTGCCTGTGGGACTGAATCTGTCCTATGAAGAGAGAATCAAGGATATCTGAAGAGTAGAAACCAGGCTCACCCTGTGAAGACTGGAGGGTGCTGGATTGCACTCGGTCTGTCAGGAACTGAATCTGCTGTGTGTTCTCCGGGTATTGTGCAGTAATTGGATCGGGATAGAGAAGCAGCCTGCCTGGTATAGTACTTTCTGTTTTACCATATAAATGTGTGAAAGAGGCTTGTGTACCTCAAGTGAATCCTGCTGCCATTAAAGGACTTTTGCCTGTTGCAGTTTGCCATATAAATGTGTGAGGAGTCTCGTGGAGCTCAAGAGTAGCCCTGCTGACATTGAAGGACCCTATCTTGTTTGGAGGTCGTGAGTACTAATTCAGGGTCGCTCCCTGTTGGTGCCACATTGAATCCAAATGGAATCACTGTACTGCTGACTGTTTAAACTAATTTTCTTTTCTCTGTGGGAAAGGGCCCCTACCAGCTGCCACGGTTTGGACTAGCCACTGGGGCTTGGGTACCCAGGGACAGTAACTGGTGAGGGATAGGCCTGTGCACAGAGCCATGAATAGATGAGTAAAGTGATAAGCTAATTAACTGATTCCCCTGTCCTTGTTATAGTCCCCTAAATAAATCAGAGCTGCTTGTTTCAGCAAAGTTATACTGCCTGAGAGTGTTTGTCTATGTTAAAGTATTGTACTGTGATTGTTGCACTGTATCTTATTTCAGGAGGTCCCAGTGCCTGAACCAGCCCTGGGGTAAGTGTATACTGTGAAGGTAATTCTGATATATTGTGTGGGCCACTAGTGGGAAGAAAGAGGTTGCAGTGTCCCAGAGGGCTGTGACCAAGAAAGTTTAACTATTGCAAACCCTGACCTCTGGGTGGAGGCACCCACCATTGGATCCAGGCCCTCAACCTGTTGGTGGCAAATCAGGCAGGGGTAGTAGCCCCTGGGATAGCGCCATCTAGGGGTTACATCTTGGAGGCTCACCGCTGGGATTATGTGTCCTCTAGTGGCCATATTCGAACCACTGTTAAAAAAAAAAATGGGTACCCCGACAGAAGTGGCTGTGCACCGGCTGGTGGAGTGGTGTACTGGGGAAGAGACTGACCCCCAAAATGCTATGCTTATCCTGGACATCCCCCTGGGTATCAATACGGACACTGTACACCTTTTGTACACCAAGGTGGAAGGTTTACAAAACCCTGTGGTGGTGGGTCGGCATGCTAATCTGCTCACCCACATTTTCCTGGCCCTAGTAGAGTTTAAGGATCCCATAGATAGCTTCAAAGTGCCACAGACCATTACCCCAGAGGGCCCTCACTGCCTGGAGTGATAACTAAGTACAGTAAAGACCGGGGAGATGAGCCCCACCACTGTCTGAAACTTTTGAGGAGAATTTGCTAAATGGTTGCTGGGGAAGGAAAACTGTGGAGACTTGAAGAAACTATTCTTGCCACCGGGGTGTTCCTCCCCCAACACCCTCTCCGCTCCAGTACCCGTAATGGTGGCTGAACACAATGCAGACTCTATTTCTGCACCTGCCATTAGTCACGACTTCACCGAAGGCTGAGATCTTCTCTGGCACCCTCCCCACCCCAAGGGAGGATGACTGGAGACCTGGATAGACTATGTTGCCCCCAAGTGCTAGAATGGCAATGCTTGGAAGCCAAAAGTGAAAGAGGGTTAGTGAGAGCCTCCGAGGTCCTGCCCTGGCTACCATCCATTGCAAGCAGACGAGTAGCATGACAAAAGAGACTACACAGGCCTATCTTGAGGCCTTGGAGAATGTGTATAGGAGCCCAGATTCTGATGAGGATCTATGGTGGAGAGTAAGAAATGCACAACAGTACCAAGGGAGTTGTTGTCTATGTATATCTCAGCTGGAAAAATTATTGCAAGAATGCCTCAGAAGGGTAGTTTGCCAGCGATTGAACTGGACGAACCAGGCTGGACAGGATCCTTAAGTCTGCCCCTTCTCAGAACTGCTGTTGCTTCAGTTCGCCTGGCAAATCGACTGGAATCCCCACCTCCTATGATGAGTTAATGAGAGAATTTGAGGAGTTGAGAAAAAGGCGACCTCGGGAGGACCTGCACCAATAGCTGCGACTCACGACCCAAGTGACTGAGGGTGACCCATCAAGTAAAGTTCAGGGGCAGAGGCTGACAGTCAATGAGTGCTCTGACAAGGAAAAGATATGCCACAATGGGGCGAATGGCTGAGAGAGATCCGAATTCAAAAACAGTCCCTTTATGAAGGCCACGCCTGCAAGTGCGGGCCCTGACCTATATCCGACTGCATCTGCTATGGGGTGGGGTACCCACCCATGTATCTCCTGCTGATAACAGCTCCAAACTCAATTCCTTGACCATGGAAGTGAGAAACTGATGAGATGTCTCCAAATGCTTATCACGCCCGCGAGACAGAGATGGCACAAAGGTTTCCAGTTAGTAGTACCCTGCCTGGCTCCCAGTGTGGCGCCTCGGCCAGCTCAAACTCCAGAAAGTATGTTTTGCTATAATTGCAGGAAGGATGGGCACATGAAGAGAGAATGCGGTCCCAAAAGACACTGACAAAGTTGCATATAGGCTACAAGGAGAGCTTGGAGAACAAATCAGTGGTTAAGAGGTGCACAAAATGATCCCAGTGAGGGCACCAAAATGTAACTCACGTCTTTTTGTGGCAGGTCAGTTGCCCAGGCCCCACTACCGCCTCTCCAGACTGGTCCAGAATAGTGGTTCCCTCCATGGAGACCACTGTAAAGGTGAATGGAGTGTCTACAAGAGCTGTATTAGACAGTGGCTCCCCAAGTGACAGTTATGTTCCAAGATTGGTATCAAGCATTTGTCAGGCGTACCCTTACAACCATTAGAAGGACTGCATGTATGGGGTTAAGTGAGAAGGCCTACCTATTCTGGGTACATCCGAATTTGGCTGTCTTTCCCCACCTCCATGGCTGGAGTGGCGAACAAGTGAGACCCTAGCCTTAGTGTGTCCCCCACTGGACTGTATGATGGTGTCCCTTTGTTGATTGGAACAAATGCTCATATGTTAGGAAGGCTGGCACAGTTATGTTATGAAAAACAGGGTCAAAGACTAGTAGCGCTTTAAGAGTTCCGCTTTAATTAAGAAGGCCTATGAGGCACAGAGAGATGCTGAAAAAATAGAACCAGAGGAACGGTCGGGAATTGTGGAAGAAGGATCCTGGTCTCTGATCCTGGCGCCAAATGCCAGTGTACCTTACAGGAGAGGTCCGTATCAGAAAGGATGTTAAGAATAAAATATTAATGTTGGATGCACAGGCGATGGAAAATTGCCAGAGGGACTGCTGGTCAAGCCTAGTATTTTGCCGCTAGACCATGCTTATGCCAGAAGGGTAATGGTCCAAGTTCATAATGTGTCTGAAAGAGACATTCGAGTAAATAGAGGTTGCATCCTGGCTAATGTGCATTGTGCAGACACTGCAGTGCTACCCAGCAGCAAGAGTTCAAGGAAGAATGACAGAGTAACGCCTGACTTGTTTGATTTCGGCGACTCTCCATTGCCAGCTGAATGGAAAGTGAGGATCAGTGAGAAGCTTGCCCAAAGAGACCAGGTGTTTTCTTTAAAGGAATGGGATGTAGGATGCATGCAAGGAGCTGAGCACAATATCCGGCTGCATGACGAAAGACCATTTCGTGAGAGGTCTCGACGCCTGGCACCTGCTGACATAGATGATGTGAGACGGCATCTGCAAGAGATGTTAGCTGCTGGTATATATACAAGAATCCAGAAGCCCTTATGCTTCCCCATTGTGGTAGTGAGGAAAAGAATGGGACAGTAAGGATGTGTGTGGATTATCGCTGTTTAAAACTGGCGGACTATCCCTGATCAGTACACAATGCCCGCATTCAGGATGCTTTGGACTGCCTAAGCGGAGCAAGTGGTTCTCTGTGTTGGATCTCCATGATGGGTACTACCAGATCCCGATAGCCCCAGAGGACCATGAGAGACAGCCTTTATCTGTCGCTTGGCTTCTATGAATTCATGAGGATGCCTCAAGGTTTCAGGTGCCCCAGCCACTTTTCAGCGATTGATGGAGGCGTGCAGTGGGGACATGAACTTACTAGAGTGCCTGGTATACCTAGATGATGTTATTGTGTTTGGCAGCTCACTGGAGGAACATGAGGCAGATTATTTAAGGTATTGGACCGACTGGAGGACTTTGCCTTAAACTGTCCATTGATAAGTGTCAATTCTTTCAAACATCAGTAAAGTATGTGGGACTATAGTATCCACCGAGGAATAGAGACCGACCCAAGTAAAGTTGAGGCCTTGACCACCTGGCCACAGCCCAAAATCTAAAGAACTGCAAAGATTCTGGGATTCTGTGGTTATTATAAGTTTCATCAAGGACTATTCAAGAGTGATCCGTCCTTAGCTTAACCTTACTCAAAGGTATCCCCAACCCACAAAAATACCAAAAGTCAAGCGTCCCTCAAGACTGAAAGAGTGTATTTTCATCCGAGTGAAGTATTTGGGGCCCGCTGGACTCCTGATTAATGAGACTGCTTTTCATGAGATTATATATCAACACCCATGCTCCAGTGCTGGCCTATGCGATCCAAGAAAACCTTCGTCCTGCACACTGATGCTAGCTTGCAAGGGTTAGGGGCTGTGTTGTACCAAAACACGAGAATGGATGAGACCAGTGGCCTTTGCCAGTAGAAGCCTGACCCCATCCGAAAAGAACTATCCTGTACATAAGTTAGAGTTCCTAGCTTTGAAGTGGGCTATTGTTGACCAATTCCATGAGTACTTGTATGGGGCTAAAATACTAGTAAAAACTGACAATAATCCTTTGACCTATGTGCAGACCTCAGCTAAGTTGGATGCCACTGGCCACAGGTGGATTTCTGCATTATCTACATATGACTATGCTCTCGAATACGAGCAGGTCTGAACCACATAGATGCTGATGCTCTCTCCGGATGCCTGTTCCCCAGAATGATTGGGTCCGATTGGCAGAACCTGACATTGGCACTCTGCGAGAGTTTGACAGGGAGGAACAAATGTCCCACGGACGCAGTGGACTGCATGGTGGATTGCTTGGGACCCTCTGAGATGCATACCTGCTGCTTATTGCCACTTTTCTGCAATGAACATTGGTGCACTGCCTCAGCTGGACAATGACAGTATTAGTGGGCTCAATCCGTGATCCTATGATCAAATCAGCTTTAGAAGCCCTTTATGCAGGAAAAGATGTGTCCAAATTACGCTCCACTGATTTGAGAACTGCACTGTTATACAAAGAAGGTCCTAAGTTGAAACTGATCAATAAACTGTTATACAGAGAAACAGTAGACAGAGGGGACAAGTAGACAAACAACAACTGGTGCTGCCCTGCCTTTCGAGACTCAGTATTGAGGTCCTTGCACAACCACATAGGGCACCTTGGTATAGACAGAACACTTGACTTGGTGAGATCCAGATTCTATTGGCCTAAGATAGGGGCTGATGTGGAGCAAACACATTCAAACTTGTAGTCGCTAAGCTACAGAGAAAGCTTTGCCTCAGAGGGCTGCCCCTTGTTAACATAACCACCAGTGCACCCATGGAGCTGGTCTGTATTGATTTTTCTGAGTTTGGAGTCAGATCAAAGAAATATCAGTAATGTGCTGGTGGTCACTGACCATTTCACGAGATATGCCCAAGCTTTCCCACCAAAGACCAGAAAGCATCCACTGTAGCCAAAGTACTTGTAGAAAACTTTTTGTTCACTATGGGGCTCCACAAAGAATCCATTCTGATCAAGGGAGAGACTTTGAGAGTCGTCTGATCAAAGAGATGCTTTCTCTGTGGGGAGTGAGAAAGTCCAGAACCACTCCTTACCACCCCCAGAGGACCCACAGCCTGAGACGTTTCAACACGATTTGCTAGATATGCTAGGCACCCTGCACCCAAAGGACAAGACTAGATGGAGCCAACAAATTAGCACCTGGTACATGCTTATATCTGCACCAAAAGTGATGCCACTGGGTTCTCCCCTACCGCCTGATGTTTGGAAAAGAAGCTCGACTACGGTAGATGTGTGTTTGGGTATCTCCTGATGGGGTTCAAGCTGACAACTATTTACAGTATGTGCAAAGTTAAAGGCCCAGCTAACTCATGCGTACCAACTGGCTCAAACCATGGCTGCCAAAAGAAATCTGGCCAACAAAGAAGGTATGATAAAAGGTGAAAGCACAGGAACTCCAGGAGGAGATCGGGTATTACTAAGAAATCTGGGACTGCATGGCAAGCACAAGATTGCTGACAGATGGCACCATCTCCCTCACATTGTAGTGGGCAAACTAGATGATCTGCCAGTGTACAAAGTAAGGCCTGAGAATAATTCAAAGATGTAAAAACAATGCATGAAATCGTTTACTGCCCATTGGACAAATCTTAATTGAGTCTGAGCCCTAGAGGATGCCCCCTCTGGACCAGTGACTAGAGCTGCTGCTAAGAAAAGATCAAGAAAGTCTGCACCTACAGAAGCAAAGTTAAAGTGTCCCTCCACAAGTCCCAGTTGAGCATGACTGTCAGTCCATATCGGAAGAAAGTGAGAGTGACTTTGAATACTATCCTTCTACGAACTGAGTCAATTGTTTCGGGCAATCCCTAGTCAATACTGGAAATGAAGCTGGGCCTTCTGGACTGTCAAGCCCCCAGCTTCGTCCCTGAAGCCAGTGCTCCCAGAAAGTGAAGTGCAAAACATCAGATCAGATGAAATGGAATCATTGTGCATGGTTGAACTGTTTGAGCTTTCAGGGAGAAAATGATGGATTGGGTCAGACTGGTGATACACCAGAGCGAGAAGAGTATTTTGAGTGCCCTGACAGTCCACTGCCAGTGTCCAGCTCTCCATGCGAGCCAAATGTTGTGGACTCAGAAACTGTAACTCCTGGAGCTGAAAGTGCCCCAGAGTTCTAGCCTCTCTACCCCATGGAGACTCCCTGACAAGTGAGGACAATGCTGAAAATGAGGCTCAGAGTGCAGAGACTGTAACAGTTCCCCCTAGAAAGACTGGTCGAGCTGTAAAGCCTGTGGTGCACCTCAGTTATGATTCCCTGGGCCGGCCAGTGGATCTGCCTCTCAATGTTGTCCATAAAGGAGTGTATGTGTCCCCGAGCTCATTGCCCAAACTGAGCGTCAGTGCTAACTCCAAGTTACTTGTGTTGCCCTCTAAGTATGGTGCCCTTGCCCCATCCAGCCCCAAGGTAACTGATAGGGAAGGGCCCCCTCTCTTCAGGTTTCATGTACAAGAGGTAATAACTTGAGTTATGGTACAATGTGTATGTAATACTGTGTAAAGAGTGACGTACTGCAATGTTTCAGAAATATGTTCTTGGTAAAATTATATATTGACTGATGATTACATGTGTGAGCCTAATGCAAATGTATATGGTTGCAGTTAAAACCTATGGGGTACTTGCTTGACGCGGACGTCAAGCTTTCCCAGGCCAGGAAGGGTGTAACCCCCCTGCAAATGGGGGTTCCCAAAAGACTTCCAGGAGCTTGCTTGAATGCTCCAAGCCTGAATGGTGTTTGGCGTTTAAGCCATTTATCAGTGAGTGTTTTTAGAACCTCTGGTACTGTCTCTTTAAGAGCTGTCTGCTTGCAGACATAATTAGTTGTATGGGGACTGTGTGTTTCTTTGATTGAGTACCACTCGAGCTGCTGCCAATTCACTCCATTTTGCAGTCACTAGGGTGCAAGGGAACCTATCTGAAAGATGTAAGTGTTTGCCAGAAACCATTTAGAGTAATAATGAAATTACAGTTTGTCTAACCTGCTTTCTTTGCAGTCAGAACTGTGTCTGCCTAGTTCCCCATTCTGGTTTTGAACTGCTGAACTGGACCAATCAGTGTGGGTAAGCTAGCTCTAAAATGGTGCCTTGGAGCGAATCAGAACTTGGACTCATAATCTGAGCCAGCCACAAGAGGATTGTATGGGCAGTGACTCTGGGAGATGTAGTTTAGACTTGGTGCCTTTTGGACCAACAGGAGCAGTCTATTGTGAGTGACAGCCAATCAGTCAAGAACTGGGAGGAACTCAAAGGAAGTGCCGGTTTTGTCTGTTGAAGTTCAGTTGAGCTCTGGCAGTGAAGAAGGAAGGAGCCCTGTGCTTTTCAGTGTGCAGTTTTAGTCGGGAAGCGTGTAAGGCCCAGAGTTCCGGTCTGCAACTTGTGTAACTGCCTGTTAGGACTGAATCTGTCCTGTGAAGAGAATCAAAGGATATCTGAAGAGTGAAACCAGGCTCACCTGTAGAAGACTGGAGAAATTGCTGATTGCACTCGGTCTGTCAGGAACTGAATCTGCTGTGTGTTCTCGGGTATTGTGCAGTAATTGCGATCGGGATAGAAAGCAGCCTGCCTGGTATAGTACTTTCTGTTTTACCATATAAATGTGTGAAGAGGCTTGTGTACCTCAAGTGAATCCTGCTGCCATTAAAGGACTTTTGCCTGTTGCAGTTTGCCATATAAATGTGTGAGGAGTCTCGTGGAGCTCAAGAGTAGCCCTGCTGACATTGAAGGACCCTATCTTGTTTGGAGGTCGTGAGTACTAATTCAGGGTCGCTCCCTGTTGAATTGCCACATTGAATCCAAATGGAATCACTGTACTGCTGACTGTTTAAACTAATTTTTCTTTTCTCTGTGGGAAAGGGCCCCTACCAGCTGCCACGGTTTGGACTAGCCACTAGGGCTTGGGTACCCAGGGACAGTAACTGGTAGGGATAGGCCTGTGCACAGAGCCATAGGTAGATGAGTAAAGTGATAAGCTAATTAACCTGATTTCCCCCTGTCCTTGTTATAGTCCCCCTAAATAAATCAGAGCTGCTTGTTTCCAGCAAAGTTATACTGCCTGAAGTATTTGTCTATGTTAAAGTATTGTACTGTGATTGTTGCACTGTATCTTATTTTACAGGGAGGTCCCAGTGCCTGAACCAGCCCTGGGGGTAAGTGTATACTGTGAAGGTAATTCTGATATATTGTGTGGGCCACTAGTAGGAAGAAAGGGGTTGCAGTGTCCCAGAGGGCTGTGACCAAGTAAGTTTAACTATTGCAAACCCTGACCTCTGGGTGGAGGCACCCGCCATTGGATCCAGGCCCCTCAACCTGTTAGTGGCAAATCAGGCAGGGGTAGTAGCCCCTGGGATAGCGCCATCTAGGGGTTACACAGAGGTGTGACCAGGGGGGTTTTCCATGTGGAGGGGAAGATAGCCAGTCAGAGTGACAGGTTGAATAGCTTGTTGATGGGTCCAATGACCTCGGGAAGGGCTATAGAGATCAGTTTCATGTCTATACCATCACCACCCATCCTAGTTTTGCCAAGGACTCTGGTAGGGTATTTTTTTGTTTCATTGATGGTTACCCTTCTGAAGTAAAAGGCTGGGGAGGTCCTGGTATTGGAGGAAGAGGGCGAGTGGTCAGAGGTTGCTGTTCCATCCGGGTATGTAGCCAGTTTTGGGGGAAGGATGGCACTGTAATCCATAAATGCCTTGTTGAAAATATTAGCCATAATATCTGCATCAAGTATTACTTCAGCATTGTGGTGAAGCATGGAAGGGGGGATCTGTTGCTGCTTCTGATGAGGTTTTTTTATAGATGCCCAGAATTTCTTGCCGTCACCCCAGCATTGAGATTGAAGATTTTCGTGGTAAGTAGCCTTAGCCTGTCGGATAGCCCAAGTGCACCTGTTTTGGGCTGCTTTGGATATCCGTAGCAGTCTCAGTTGCTCTAGCCTGGTGCCAAAGTCGATCACTCTGTCGCATCAGGCTTAGGATTTGTGGGGTGGTCCAGTCCATGCTGCAGCCTTTAATCAGTTTCTTTCAAAATGGGGCGAAATTATCCACTGCCATGTTGAAGTGGTTGAGGAAGAGCTCCAGGGCTGTGTCAACAGAGGGGCATGAGTCAAGGAAGCTCCAATCTATACCTTTCCTAAAGCCGCCCATTGCAGAATTTTTTTTGACTCGGTTCCTCACCTTTCTGGGGGAGACTTAGTCTGGTTAGTCGTCCACTCACATTGGCCAGGTGAGTGGTCACTGAGGGTGTAAAGAAGCACCTTGGCATTCTTTAGCTGCTCCAGGTGTCTTATCAGCACCCAGTCAATCAGTGTGCTAGAGCCTGTGCGGTGATTTGTGCTGGTGCAGCCCTTGACCATCTGTGTTAGATATAGCCCCGATACCAGACCTCTGTGTGCAGAGCTGGAGCTGGCAAGCCAGTTGGAGTTTAAGTCTCCAAGTACGATTGTTTTTTTATTCTGACTGGCCTGGGTGTAGAGGTTTGAGGTAGAGTTATTAGTGATTACTATCACACTATGTACTAAAAGTAATGCTTTGATAATGTTACCAGTTTTAATATGTTAAAGGCAGTTTTAAGCCAACTGTTAGGCTTTATTAATTTCTTGCTTAATTTGACAGTCAGCCAATAATGTTATAAAAGTTGAAGTTGTTTACTTCTCGGAGATATACTATCTAAATTGGAATTGCACTTCAAGTGCACATCTCACAGATTAATGCATGGTAAATATCTCAATCGCCTCATTCGAGGAAGTGAATACATGGAAATCAAAATAGGTTAAAGACATTTTAGGATTATACCATGCCACTCATGAGCTCATTATACAGCTATTCCATACTGATACACTGCATATTGTATTTAAAAGGCATGCCCCACAAAGACGTATCTTAAAGCAGTTGATGGAATATCCAAGTATGTTAAGAGGAGTGGCGTCCTCAACATGTCCTGTATATTTACTTTTTTTTTTAAGTCACTGCTTTCATTGTTTATTATGTCATTCACAGAGCACCTTTTATTACTGTATGCGATCTTGGCACAGCTCAGTTGGCGGCTGGCAATGGTAGTGAGAGGTGGGCAGTGCCAGTCACCAACTCACCTGCCAGGTGTGTGTGTATGGGGGGGAGTGGGCTGGCATTGTCAGCTGAGGGGGCCTCTGGACCACCAGGACTATATTGGATGTGCGATGGAGGGGGGATCTTGCCCCAGGGCATGTGGGGGGCAGTGGGCATATGGGGCTCTCGGCATGTGTGTGGGGGGTCTGGACATAGGGGTGTTCCACACACCATCCTAGCACAGTCGTGCCATACCTGGGAACTGGGGCTGTTGGGGGGCTCTAGCCCACAGGGGCTGTAGAGCTAGGGCACAGTGGCAACCCCTGTGGATGGCAAAGAACACTTATGCCACCTCATAGGTGGCGTAAGTGGTCTTTGACAGATGTCCACCGGGGATTGTTCCTGAATCCTGATGTGGGACATAGCAGCCACCTTTTGTGAATAGGGTGCAACTGCTGCCTTAAATCCCCTTACGCCCTGTTGCAAGGGGGTTTCAGGAGCATTGGTGCAGTTGGGCACAGGTAGCCTGCAGCATGTCACAGGCTGACTTTGTGAATCCCACCATGATGCAACTCAGGATGCAAGTGCTACTTGCACCATTGGTGCCGTGCGTCCTGAGTTGCCTTTTGTGGATCTGGCCCAAAATGATTATTTGTTTTTCAAATGCTAAAAGTTGCTAATGTAACCCTGGTGCTGTTATACAAAGGGCTATTACTCCTGCCTGCACCCATAATAACAGGTTGAGGGGCCTGGGTTCGTAACTACCTAGTATGGGGGGGGACCCCTACCTGTAGTAGTGCTGATATTATGGTGCCTCCACCCAGAGAAAATTACGTGGATAACTACCACAGTAGGTACAGCCCTCTGGGAAGATAATACCACCCACAATCCCGCCTAGTGACCTTTTACGAAACCCTGAACAGCTGCAGTGTTCAATAATTAAAATATCAAACAGTTTAACCATTAATGATATGCTCACGGTCAGCCCACTTACCAACAGGGTCTGAATCTCTGACTCGTGCCCTGTAACCCCCTGTAAAAGACAGTTTCAACAGTACCAACATGGCACTTTCAATATGCCTTGCAGTACATTCAATGACTTTAGACCAGATAATAATATGCTCACAAGCCAGGTCAACATCAAAACAGTAAATCAGATTTATTAAGAGGGACATGAACAAGGGAGGGGAAAAATTTAGGTAAAGGATTACCTTACTGTATTTAAAAACAGGCTAAGATTACTTTTTATTACTCCAGTCCCTGAGTTTATCAGTCTAGCAACTACTGGGTACCCAGAGTGGGAAGTCTGGCTAGCCAAAGGCGTTGCCTGGGGTTGCCAGCATTGCAGCTGATTTTGGGGACCTGATGGAAAGAAAAGGCAGTTAATATGCAAAACAACCAAATTATTTGTAAGTCATGCCGGTTGGCTCAGTCCCTTGAAAACCCAGCGAAATGAAGCAATTAGGTGGCACCACAGATGATTTAAATATTTGTTTGTAACCCCCTGCAAATGGGGGTTCCCAAAGTCTTCCAGGAGCTTGCCTGACTGCTCCAAGTCTGGGCTGTGTTCGGCATTTAAGCTGTTTAAATGTGGTTCCAAGTGAGTGCTATTAAAGCCTCCACGTACTGTCTCTTTAAGAGCTTTGGGAGGCCTGTGGACTTGCCTCTCAATGTTGTCCATAAAGGAGTCTATGTGTTCCCAAGCTCATTGCCCAAACTGAACATCAGTGCTAACTCCAAGTTACTTGTGTTGCCCTCTAGGTATGGTGCCCCTGCTCCATCCAGCACCAAGGTAGCTGATAGGGAAGGGCCCCCTCTCTTCAGGTTTCATGTATAGGAGGTAATAACCTGAGTTATGGTACAATGTGTGTATAATACTGTGTAAAAAGTGATGTACTGAAAAGTTTCAGAAATGTGTTTCTGGTAAGGTAATATGTTGACTGATAATTACATGTATAAGTCTAATGTGATACTGATGTAAATGTATATGGTTATATTGAAACTTATGGGGGTACTTACTTGACGCGGACGCCAAGTTTTTCCAGGCCAGGAAGGGTGTAACCCCCCTGCAAATGGGGGTTCCTAAAAGTCTTCCAGGAGCTTGCCTAAATGCTCCAAGTCTGGCCTGTGTTTGGCATTTAAGCTGTTTAAATGTGGTTCCAAGTGAGTGCTATTTGAGCACCACGTACTGTCTTTAAGAGCTGTCTGCTTTGCAGACTTAATTAGATTGTATAGGGGGACTGTGTATTTAATGCTCCAGATCCCTTGAGCTGCTATCAATTCGCTCCGTTTCTGCCGTTGCTACATGTGCAGAGGAGCCTTGTTGAAAGATATGACTATTTGCCAGAAATCATTTGGAGTGACTGAGAAAATGTAGTTTGTCTAACCTGTCTTCATTTCAGCACGAACTGTTTCAGTGTAGCTCTTTCATTTTGGTCCTGAACTGCTGAAATGGACCAATCAATGGGGAGGGGTTCCTTAAAATGGAGCCTGTGGATGAATCGGAACTTGGACTCTCAATTTTGAGCCAGCCACAAGGGAATTGTATGGCCAGTGACTCTGGGAAATGTAGTTTTCACCTTGGCACCTTTTTTCACCAACAGAGGGAGTCTCATTGTGAGCGACAGCTGAACCAGCCAACAGAATGGTGTGGAGCTAAAGGAAATGCCCTGCTCTGTGACCAGAAAGATCAGATCAGTTGTGACAGTGAAGAGAGAAGGAGCTCTGTTCTTCTGCGGTGTATAGTTTCGCATGGGAAGCGCATGTGAGGCCCTGAGGTTCAGCCTGCAGCCGTTGTAAGTGCCAGTTTGGACTGAATCTAATTTGTGAGGAGAAAGAAGGAAGTCTGAAGAGTGGAAACCAGGCTCACCCTGCAGAAGACTGGAGAAATTGCTGAATTGTGCTTGGTCTGTCAGGAACTGAAGCTACTGTGTGTGCTCCCGGGTATTTTGCAATAATTGCGATCGGGATCTTGGAGCAGCCTGCCTGGCATAGTACTTTCCTTTTACATATGAATGTGAGTAGTGCTTGTGGGGAATCACTATTTCCAATCCCCTGTGCTGTGTGCTGTGTGCTGAAGCTGGAAGCAAACCCCAGCTTGTCTCGGACTAAATCCGTTTGCTATCTACTGCAGTGGGGTCCAGTCACAAGGACCTTGTCTCCATGCCCTGTTGTTCTGGCAACCCAGAAGAACATCCACCATCCGGTTCTCAGCTTGGGTATTGTGAGTACAAATCAGGGTATTCCCCTGCAGCCCGTTTTCAATTACAAGTGTGTCATCTAATTATTGTTGTTTTACTTCTTCATGCACTGAGCCATCCGGCTCCAGATTACAATTGGGTGTTGTGCATATATTTTCTTCAACAGGGCCCTGTCCATCTGCACCTGCCGGCCAACCTCGGGCAACGGACCTGGCTAGCCCCCAACCTGGGTACCCAAAGTGTGACTTTTCAGACCCTGTATGTGTGCACAGTACTGTGATTTAATTCTGCTAATTAACCTGATTGCCCCCTTCCGTGTTACTGTCCCCTAAATAAATCAGATTTGTTGTTGTTATACTATATACTGTCTGTGGTGTTGGTATTTATGGAAACAGTATTGTATTTTGCTGTGTATGTTGTTTAACCTTATTTTACAGGGGGTCCTCAGAGATGTGCTGTAGAATCAGTCTCGAGGGTAAGTGGTACTTTATGAGTGAACAGTGTATATACGTGGGGTATTGGGGCTGTAACTCCTGTGTACTGTGTGAGCTACTAGAGGAATAAAGGGGTCCTCAGTGTCCCAGAGGGCTGTGACCAAGCTAGTCTAACCACTCACAAACCCTGACCTCTGGGTGGGCACCCATCATAGAACCTAGGCCCCTCAACCTGTCAGTGATCAAGCAGGCAGGGGTAGTAGCTCTTGGGACAGGCGCCACTTGGGGGTTACATCTTGGAGGCTCACCGCTGGGATTTTGTCTCCTCTAGTGGCCACATTTATGAACCAGTGTTAAAAAAATAAATGGGTACCCCGACAGAAGTGTACTGGGGAAAAGATCGACCCCCAAAATGCTATGCTTATCCTGGACATCCCCCTGGGTGTCAATCCCGGACACTGTACAGGGAGTACTTTCCAAGGTGGAAGGTTTACAAAACCCTGTGGTGGTGGAGTCGACATGCTGATCTGCTCACCCACTTTCATGGCCTAGTAGAGTATAAGGACCCCATAGATAGCTCAAAGTGCCACATACTATTACCTCAGAGGCCCTTACTGCTAGAGGTATAACTAAGGACAGTAAAGACCCGAGGGGGGATGAGCCCCCCCCCCACTATCTGAAACTTTTGAGGTGAAATTTGTTAAATTGTTGCTGGAGGAAGGGAAAACTGTGGAGGATTTAAAGAAACTATTATTGCCACCTGAGAACGTTCCTCCACCAACACCTTCTCCCCCTCCAGCACCCGTTAGTGCCCCTTCTTCTGTGCCAGTGCTAGCCTCTATGTCTGTACCTGGCAATAGTCACGACTTTGACTGCAGGTTGAAAATTTTCTCCGGCACCCTCCTCACCCCACAAGGGGAAGCTGACTGGGAGACCTGGATAGACTATGTTGCCCCTCAAGTGCTATAATGGCAATGCTCAGAAGCAGAAAAGCGAAAGAGGTTAAGTGAGAGCCTCCGAGATCCTGCCCTGGCTACCATCCGTGCCAAACGGGCCAGTAACCCTGAAGCGACTGCACAGGACTATCTTGAGGCCTTGGAGAATGTGTATGGGAGCCCAGATTCCGATGAGGACCTGTGGTGGCGAGTAAGAAATGCACAACAGTACCAAGGGGAGTTGTTGTCTGTGTATGTATCTTGGCTGGAAAAATTGTTGCAAGAATGCCTCAGAAAGGGTAGTTTGCAAGCGATTGAATTGGACAGAACCAGGCTGGACAGGATTCTTAAGTCTGCCCCCTTCTCAGAACTGCTGTTGCTTCAGTTATGCCTGGCCAATTGACTGGAATCCCCATCCTCCTATGATGAGCTAATGAGAGAAATTTGAGGGGTTGACAAAAGGTGACCCCGGGAGGGACTTGCACCAATAGCTGCTGCTATGACCCGAGTGACTGAGGGTGACCCGGCAAGTGAAGTTCAGGGGCAGAGGCTGGCAGTTAATGAGTGCTCTGTGAAGGAAAAGGGTGTGCCACCATGGGGTGAACTGCTGAGAGAGTTCAGGGAAATAAAAAACAGTCTCTTTATGAAGGCCGCTCCTGCAAATACAGGCCCCGACCCTCATCCAACTGCATCTGCTATAGGGGTGGGTGTACCCACCCATGCATCTCCTGCTGACAACAGCTCAAAACTCGATGTCTTGACCATGGAAGTGGGGAAATTGACGAAATACATCCAAATGCTTATCACGCTGCAGACCGAGATGGCCCCAAGGTTCCCCGTTAATAGTACCCCCGACCTGGCCCCCAGTGTGATGCCTCGGCCAGCTCAAACTCCAGAAAGTATGTTTTGCTATAATTGTGGGAAGGCTGGGCACATGAAGAGAGAGTGCCAGTCCTCAAAGGACCCAGACAAAGTGGTATATAGACTACAGGGAGAGCTTCAGAGAAGAAAGAAAAAATTACTCACCTTAGTAATGTTGTTTCTTCTAATGGAGTCTTGCTATATTATGACATATGCAGTATAACCCCAGGTTAGAACTGCTCCAGAGGTGAAAGAGTTAACTTTCCATGCAGGGCATGGAATCTTGAGTAACTCGATTTGAACACTCTGTCTGTTGAAGCTCAAACTTAAACTGTCAGATCTTCTGACAGCAAAAACTCACTAAGGTTCTGTGTGAAGCCGTAAAACCTACACTAGCCACTGGCTACTAACTACAAAAACACCTTTTGTTCTTGATCCCAAAGCAAAGACTCAAAGTCGGAGTTCAAGAAAGAAAATTTAGTATAACATCTAAGCACCCAGAAGGGTGAAAATAAAGTGGGCATCAGTGAAGTGCCAACATTGCACTGCCCACCCACATCCCAAAATAGAGGTTCTGGAGGGGCGGAGGCTGGAGGTCATAATATAGCTAGACTCCATTAGAAGAAACAACATTACTAAGGTGAGTAATTTTTCTTCAAACAACATGAAAGTCTTGCTATATTATGACATATCAGATTACACAGCAGTACCTCCATGGAGGAGGACAGAACCTACTTGGGAAATAGGCTCTGAAGCACAGCTGTGCCAAATCGAGCATCACTCCTAGCCTGGATATCAAGGAGTGAGTGCTTAGTAAAAGTGTGAACTGTTTTCCAGGTAGCTGCTTGACATATCTCTAGGATAGAATGTCCCTGCAGCAGCCAGAGACCCAGCTATACCTCTGGAGAGTGAGCCCTCAGGCCTGAGGAGGAACCACCCAGTTTTCATAACAGAATTGGATACAAGAGACAATCCACCTAGCAATGGATCTTTAGTGGCAGGTTTCCTTTACCAACTTCACCATAAGTGAGGAACAATTGAGGATTCGAAACCTGTGACCCTTGGTACGTTCTATATAGTAACTAAGGGCTCTTTGACATCTAAACTGTGTAATCTCCTCTCAGCAGAGGAGGAATGGTCAGTGAAGTACACAGGAAGAGACATGGATTGATTAAGGTGAAAGTCTGAAACCACCTTAGGCAAAAACTTCCTGTTAGTCCTGAGGACACCTATCTCTGTGAAAGGAGATAAAATCAGGCTCCACTGACAAGGCTTGTGGCTCACTTATACCCTGGCAGAGGTGATGGCTACAGAAACACAGTTTTCCAAGTCAAGTACTTAAGCTCTGCTGAAGACAATGGCTCAAGGGGTTGCATAAGCTGAAGCGATGCAAATATTAAGATCCCAAGCAGGGGCAGGGTCCCTGAGCGGAGGGTTGGTGTGAAGCAACCCTTTAAAAAACTTGGAGAACACAGGGTGAGCTGATAAGAAGAGGGCTTACCTGCTGATAAGAAGACAGACACAGCTGCCAAGTGCACTTTTAGGGTAGCTGGTCTCAGCCCCAAGGAATTCAAATGCACCAAATAATCCAGGATCGTGGGCACGCCAGCAGATTCTGGGGAAATATGCTTTCCAGCACACCATATGGAAAATCTCTTCCATTTTGAATTATAGGTAACCCTGGTGGAAGGCTTTCTAGAGGCCTTCAAAATATCCAGTACACCTTGAGACAGGTGTAGGTCAGCAAACTCTAACTCTTCAAGAGCCAAGCTTTGAGATTGAGAGATTTGAGGTTCGGATACCAAACTCTCCCCTAGGCACAGGTTAACAGGTTGTGATTCCTGGGAAGACATAGGGGAGAGTGGACTGCTAAGGACATGAGGAGTGGGTACCAGAGCTGCCTGGCCCAATCTGGAGCAATCAGGATCATCTTGCAGGGTTGAGATCTGATTCTGACTAGCGCTTTGAAAAGAAGGAAGGGAAAAGCATAGAAACTTCCTTCCCAACTGAGAAGGAAGGCATCCAGAGGACTGAGCCCAACACTGGGGCCTGCAGCAAAAAGGGAAGTTGGTGATTGTCTGGGGCTGCAAAGAGATTTATTTATGGGTGCCCCATCTGGCAAACTACCTCCAGTACTAGGGATCCAGTGCCCATTACGTGATGGCCCTGGGAAATCCAGCTGAGAGCATCCGCCAGGACATTGTCCTTGCCTGGGAGGTGAACAGCTGTAAGGGAGGCGTTCAGAGAATAAGCCAGGACCACAACTTCATTGCTTCGGTGCACAAGGCCGTAGGACCGGTGCCTCCTTGCTGTTGATGTACCACATTGTAATGGTATTGTCTGTTCTGACCTGAACCACCTTGTTCTGGACAGATGTGGAAAAAACCTGGAGTGCTAGAAAAACTGCTCAGGTTCCAGCAAACTTGATGTGGAGCAGAGTTCCTGAGGGGGACCACAGCCCTTGGGTGGAAAGGTCGCCCATGAACTCCCACCCAAGAGGAATGCATCTGTAGTAAGGGTCAAGGAATGAGACTGGGGAGTGAAGGAACCCCCTGTCTCAGATTGTTCATCCTGCCACCACTGAAAGGCCTGGATCAGGTTTGAGTCACTGGAATCAATTTGGTTAGGGATCTGTCCTTTGAGACCAAAAAGCTCTCAAATGGAACTGAATGTCCCTCATCTGAAATCTTGCTCCCTGCACAACTGCTGTAGAAGCAGCCATGTGCCCCAGGAGCTGTAGAAAATGCCTTGCTGGTCGAGAGGCCTGCAGGGTGAAAGAGGAGGCCAGAGACACCAGGGTCCTTGCTCTTTCCAGAGGAAGGAAGGCTCTGGCTTCTTTTGTGTTCAGTTCTGCTCCTATGAAAGTGAGAAACTGGACAGGCTCCAGAACTGACTTTGGAAGATTGAGAATGAAACCTAGAGATGTAAGCAGTTGCTGGGTTACTTGTAAATGTAATTTGACCTGCTCTGGAGACTGGCCTACAATGAGCCAGTCATCCAGATAAGGAAAGATGGCAATCTTTTGCCTTCTTAAATGAGCAACTGCTACTGCCAGGCATTTTGTGAACACCCTTGGGGCCGTAGTGAGCCGAAGGGCATGCTCTGAACTGGTAATATGGGCCTGAGGGGCAGTTTTGAATCTGAGGTACTTTCAGTGGGAGCTTCTGATGAGAACATGGAAGTAGGCATCCTTGAGGTCAGGGAGGCTAGCCAGTCCCTGGCCTTAGAGAGGGTAAAATAATCCCCAGGGTCACCATTTTGAACTTTGGTTTAAAAGGTGCTTGTTTAGATACCTGAGATCCAGGATGGGCCACCATTCTCCTGTCTTTTTTGGAGTAAGGAAGTACCTGGAGTACAACCCTTTGCCCTGGTGTATGGGTGGAACCTTTTCCTTGGCTCTGAGAGCCAGGAGGGAAGAAACTTCTGCTTCCAGGGCAAGTGCCTCTGAAGGGTTTGCAGGTGGAAAAGACCTGGCTCTCATCTTGGGAATTTTTGAGCTGAGAACCAGTCCCTGGCTTACTTCCAGGACCCACTTGTCTGATGTTAAAGACTTCAGTCCTGGACAAAATAAACCAGCCTACCCCCCTACCGGTAGTGGAGAATTGGCCCTGGCTACCCCATCAGAGCCTGTTTTGCAAGGAGCTTTGGGTTGAAGGGTAGAAACAGGCTTACTAGAACCCCTTCTGCCCTTCCTCTAAAGAACCCCCTCTGGGCATAAGCAGAAGAGGAGGCCTGGGCTTGGTAAAATAAAGCATGAAAAGGCCTGCCTGCCCTGATATGCTGCCTTTGAGGAGTGACATTGCCTTTCTTTGGCCTGTGCCTCCCTATAGGTGATCCTATACTCATCCATTTTCTTCATATAATTCTCTGTCTGCTCCCAAACAGAAATTTCCCACAACAGGAAAATCCATAGCCTTAGACTGGGTATCCTGTGACAGGGCAGTACATCTGAGCCAGGTCATTCTGCGAAGAGACACAGATGTAGCCATGACTCTTGATGAAACATCATTAGAGTCTACTGCAGCATGAAATTGCACCTTGGATGCCTCAATACCATATGCAGCCACCTGCTCCAGCTCCCTGGCAAGCTGATCAGGGGCCTGTTTTTCTAGGGCCAGGACAGTATCCCACCGGGATTTCTGGTACCTAGCTGCGTAAGCCATATAATTTGCCTGTCTGAGTCCCAAAGATGCTGCCATGTACTGCTTTTTTGCCATGGCATCCATCTTCCTGGAATCCTTTTCAGGAGGGTGAGAGGCTAGAGGAATATTAGCCTTGTCACAGGCTGCAGCCTGCACTACCCCCACATGGCTGCACTGCTGGGATAGGAACTCCGTATCAGAGCCTGATAAAGCATACCTCTTGTCCATCCTTTTATCCACAGGGAGGATAGAATGAGGAGTTTTCAGAATTTTTACTGTCTGTTTCCTAAAAGATTTATGCAAGGGAATAGACAGTCTCCTAGACTCTGGAATATCCATCATTTCCACTTCTTGGTCATCAACAGCTTCCTCAACAGGGAGTTGCAGAGTCTCAGCAACTTTCTTGTAAAACAGACAAAAAAAAAGAAAGAAGGGGACTCAGATAGCCTGGGAGGGGACACTCCTGAGGGTCTGTCTGGAGAGATGTCCGGTTCAATGGGTACATCCAGACTTTCAAAATCACACTCACTCTCCTCGCACCCCTCCTCCCTTCCCCGGTTCAAAATCCTCAAAATCATAATCTTAGACAGAACCGACCAAACCAAAACTTCTAATGGTGCCGGTTCGACGGAACTGGGGAAAGAGACTGGACAATTTGAATAGCTTTGGCTATTTCCTCAGCGGTTGGAGAAAGAACTTTTGGCCCCAAACTAGCTGACCTTCTAGTCCTTTTAGTTGGAACCGGCTCCTCAGAGCTGGCTCTTCGTTTGCCCGAGGAAGTATCGCCCTGGTCAGAGGGCACTCCCTCAGGTTCGGTTGGAACCGAACCGGGCTGGCCATCCGGGTCAGCGGACTTTTTGGCCTCCCTTTCCCTGAGCCTACCCACTCTTTTTTCCATGGTGGCAGCAGGAAAATTCTTACAAATCTGGCAGTCTGCATTGAGGTGGTCAAACCCCAGACAATATACACAAATGGTGTGTGGGTCAGCCTTAGCAAAGGCTTCCCCACAGAGGCCACAGTGCTGAAACCCAGTGGGTCCGGTTTTTCTTTTGGGTTTCTCAGACATAGTGCCAGCCTAACCAAAACTTGCCCGTTAATGGCAATCCACCAGCAAGACTCTCTTATGGTTCCCAACTGTGTCATCGGGTCGTGGAAAACGAATAAAATCCGTTTTTTAGAACCCGATAAGAACAGGAACGCACTGTAAAAGGACTGAAGGTAATTTTAAAACCCATCTGATCGGTTCAAACCGAACCGAAAAAGGCGTTTACAAGTTCCACACAGAAGAAAAATAATAAATAAGCCTATCTATTACTTACAATACCACAGACAGAGCTTGAACCGACAATTGCGAGTTAAATTTGGTAAAATAAACCGAATTAAACTTTAAAACCGACAAGCGAACCGAGCAGCAGGAGGAATCTCCGGAGCGACTGTTCAGTGAGGCGGAGTAAAGAATCTGACAGTTTAAGTTTGAGCTTCAACAGACAGAGTGTTCAACCGAGCTCGCGCTCAAGATTCCATGCCCTGCATGGAAAGTTAACTCTTTCACCTCCGGAGCAGTTCTAACCTGGGGTTATACTGCATATGTCATAATATAGCAAGACCATGTTGTTTGAATCAGTGGTTAAGAGGTGCACGAAATGATTCCAGTGAGGGTCTCAGAAATGCTAACTCACGTCCCTTTGTGGCCAGGTCAGTTGCCCAGGCCCCCGCTACTGCCTCTCCAGACTGGTCCAGAATAGTGGGTCCCTCCATGGAGACCACTGTAAAGGTGAATGGAGTGTCTGCCAGAGCTGTATTAGACAGTGGCTCTACCAAGTGACAATTATGTTCCAAGACTTGTATGAGAAGCATTTGTCTGATGTACCCTTACAACCGTTGGAGGGGTTGCATGTCTGGGGGTTAAGTGAGAAGGCCTACCCCTACTCTGGATATATCTGAATTTGGCTGTCTTTTCCCATCTCCGTGGCTGGAGTGGCAGAGCAAATAGAGACCTTGGCCTTAGTGTGTCCCCCTACTAGACTGTATGATGGGGTTCCTCTACTAATTGGGATGAATGCGCATATGTTTGGACGGTTGGCGCAGTTGTGTTATGAAAAACAGGGGTCAAGGACTAGTAGAGCTTTAAGAATTCTGGCCTTGATCAAGAAGGCCTATGAGGCACAGAGAGATACTAAAAAAGTGGAACCAGAGGAACCAGTTGGAATTGTCTGGAAGAAGGATCCTGAGTATCTGATCCTGGCGCCAAATGCCCAGTGTACCCTACAGGGGGAAGTCCATATCAGAAAGGATGTCAAGAATAAAATCCTCATGCTGGATGCACCAGGTGATGGGAAATTGCCTGAAGGACTGATGGTCAAGCCAAGTATTTTGCCTGCAGAGCCCATGCTTATGCCAGACGGGTAATGGTCCAAGTTCATAATGTGTCTGATAGAGAGATTCGAGTAAATAGAGGTTGCGCCCTGGCTAATGTACATTGTGCAGATACTGCTGTGCTACCCAGTAACAAGTGTTTGGGGGAAAATGACAAAGTGATGCCCGACTTGTTTGATTTTGGGGACTCCCCATTGCCAGCTGAATGGAAGATGAGAATCAGTAGAAAGCTTGCCCAGAGAGACCAGATGTTTTCTTTAAAGGAATGGGACATAGGATGTGTGCAAGAAGCTAAGCACCACATCCGGCTGCATGATGAAAGGCCATTTCGTGAGAGGTCTCGACCCCTGGCCCCTGCTGACATAGATGATGTGAGACGACATCTGCAAGAGGTGCTTGTTGCTGGTGTAATACAAGAATCCAGACGCCCATATGCTTCCCCTATCGTGGTAGTGAGAAAAAAGAATGGGACAGTAAGGATGTGCATGGATTATCGCACTTTAAACTGGTGGACTATCCCTGATCAGTATACAATGCCCCACATTCAGGATGCTTTGGACTGCCTGAGCAGTAGCAAGTGGTTCTCTGTGCTGGATCTTCGCAGTGGGTACTACCAGATCCCGATGGCCCCAGAAGACCGTGAAAAAAACACCTTTATCTGTCCGATTGGCTTCTATGAATTCATGAGGATGCCTCAAGGGATTTCAGGCTCCCCCGCCACTTTTCAGCGACTGATGGAGCATGCAGTGGGGGACATGAACGTATTAGAGTGCCTGGTATACTGTACCTAGATGATGTTATTGTGTTTGGCAGCTCACTGGAGGAACATGAGAGCAGATTATTCAAGGTGTTGGACCAACTGGAAGACTTTGGCCTGAAACTGTCCATCGATAAATGTCAGTTCTTCCAAACCTCTGTAAAGTATGTGGGGCATATAGTTTCCACCGAGGGAATAGAGACCGACCCAAGTAAAGTTGAGGCCTTGACCACCTGGCCACAGCCCCACAATCTAAAAGAACTGCAAAGATTCCTGGGATTTTGTGGTTACTATCGCCGTTTCATCAAGGACTATTCAAGAGTGATCCGTCCTTTACTTAATCTTACTCAAGATTACCCTCCTACCCACAAAAAATACAAGAGGTCAACTCCCCCTGAGACTGAGAGAGTGTATTTCCATCCTAATGAAGTTTTTGGGGCATGATGGACACCTGATTGTGAAGCTGCTTTTCATGAGATTATATATCAACTTACCCACACTCCTGTCCTGGCCTATGCAGATCCAGCAAAACCCTATGTCCTACACACTGATGCTAGTTTGCAAGGTTTGGGGGCTTTGTTGTACCAGGAGCACGAGAATGGCCTGAGACCAGTGGCCTTTGCCAGTAGAAGCCTGACCCCATCAAAAGAACTATCCTGTACATAAGTTAGAGTTCCTAGCTTTGAAGTAGCCATTGTTGACCAATTCCATGAGTACTTGTAGAGCTAAGATACTAGTAAAACTGACAATAATCCTTTGACCTATGTGTAGACTTCAGCTAAGTTGGATGCTACTGGTCATAGGTGGCTTTCTGCATTATCTACATACGACTGTGCTGTTGAATACAGAGCAGGCCTGAACCACATAGATGCTGATGATCTCTCACAGAGGCCTGTTCCCCGGAATGACTGGGCCAGACTGTCAGAACCTGATATTCGAGCACTCTGCCAGAAGTTTGACAGGGAGGAACAAATGTCCACGAACGTAGTGGACTGTATGGTGGATTGTTTGGGACCCTCTGAGAATTGCATACCTGCTGCTTAATGCCACTTTTCTGCAATAGACATTGGTGCACTGCCTCAGCTGGACAATGACAATATTCAGCGGCTCAATCCCAAGATCCCATGATCAAATTAGCTCTAGAAGCCCTCTACGCAGGGAAAGATGTATCCAAGTTATGCTCCACTGATTTGAGAACTGCATTGTTATACAAGGAAGGTCCTAAGTTGAAACTGATTAATAGACTGTTATACAGAGAAACAGTAGACAGAGGGGGACAAATAGATAAACAACAGTTTGTTTTGCCCACTGCCTTTCGAGACTTGGTGCTGAGGTCCCTACACAACCACATGGGGCACCTTGGCATAGACAGAACACTTGACTTGGTGAGATCCAGATTCTATTGGCCTAAGATGGTGGATGATGTGAGGCAACACATTCAAACTTGTAGTCGCTTCTTACAGAGGAAAGCTTTGCCCCAGAGGGCTGTCCCCCTTGTTAACATCACCCCCAGTGCACCCATGGAGCTGGTCTGTATTGATTTTCTGAGTTTGGAGTCATATTAAAGAAATATTAGTAATGTGCTGGTGGTCACTGACCATTTTACAAGATATGCCCAAGCTTTCCCCACCAAGGACCAGAAGGCATCCACTGTGGCAAAAGTACTTGTAGAAAACTTTTTTGTTCACTATGGGGCTCCATAAAGAATCCATTCTGATCAAGGGAGACTTTGAGAGTCGTCTGATCAAAGAGATGCTTTCTCTGTGGGAGTCATGAAAGTCAGAACCACCTTACCACCCCAGGGGACCCACAGCCTGAACGTTTCAACCGCACTTTACTAGATATGCTGAAACTACCCTCCGCCCAAGGACAAGCCTAATAGAGCTAACAAATTAGCACCCTGGTACATGCCTACAACTGCACCAAAAGTGATGCCACTGGGTTCTCTCCCTACCACCTGATGTTCGGAAGAGAAGCTCGATTGCCGGTAGATGTGTGTTTTGGGGTCTCTCCTGATGGGGTTCGAGCTGACAACTATTTACAGTATGTGCAAAAGTTAAAGGCCCAGCTAAATTATGCATACCAACTGGCTCAAACCATGGCTGCGAAAAGAAATCTGACCAACAAGGAAAGGTATGATAAAAAGTAGAAAGCACTGGAACTCCAGGAGGGAGATCGGTGTTGCTAAGAAATCTGGGACTGCATGGCAAACACAAGATTGCTGATGGGTGGCACCATCTCCCCACATTGTAGTAGGCAAACTAAATGATCTGCCTGTACAAAGTAAGGCCAGAGAATAACTCAAAAGATGTAGAAAACAATGCATAGAAATCATTGCACCCATTGGACAAATCTTGATTGAGTCTGAACCCTCAGAAAATGCCCCCTCTGGACCAGTGACTAGAGCTGCTGCTAAGCAAAAGTAAAGAAAGTCTGCACCTACAGAAGCTGAGTTAAAGTGTTGCCCTCTACAAGCCCCAGCTGAACATGACTGTCAGTCCATGTCAGAG
This sequence comes from Neoceratodus forsteri, assembly GCA_016271365.2. Taxonomy (NCBI): domain Eukaryota; kingdom Metazoa; phylum Chordata; order Ceratodontiformes; family Ceratodontidae; genus Neoceratodus; species Neoceratodus forsteri. The sequence goes on from CM057449.1 coordinate 334,976,192, forward strand.
GAAAGTGAGTGTGGCTTTGAATACTACCCTTCTTATGAACTGAGTCAGTTGTTTCGGGGCAATCCCCTAGTCAATCTTGGAGATGAAGCTAGGCCTTCTAGACTGTCTAAGCCCCCAGCTTTGTCCCTGGAGCCAATGCTCCCAGAAAGTGAAGTGCAAAGCATCAAGTCAGATGATATGGAATCATTGTGTATGGTTGAACTGTCTGAGCTTTCAGAGGAGGAAAATGATGAACTGGAACAGACGGGTGATATACCAGAACAAGAAGAGTATTTTGAGTGCCCTGATGGTCCACTGCCAGTGTCCGAAAGCTCTCCATGTGAGCCAAGTGTTGTGGACTCGAAGATTGTAACTCCTGGGTGAAAGTGCCCCAAGTTCTAGCCTCTCTACCCCAATGGAGACTCCTGACAAGTGAGGACAATGCTGAAAATAGGCTCAGGGTGCAGAGACTGTAACAGTTCCCCTAGAAGGGCTGGTCAACCTGTAAAGCCTGTGCACCTCAGTTATGATTCCTTGGGAGGCCTGTGGACTTGCCTCTCAATGTCCATAAAGTGTATGTGTCCCAAGTTCATTGCCCAAACTGAACATCAGTGCTAACTCCAAGTTACTTGTGTTGCCCTCTAGGTATGGTGCCTACCCATCCAGCCCCAAGGTAGCTGATAGGAAAGTGTCCCCTCTCTTCAGGTTTCATGTACTGGAGGTAATAACCTGAGTTATGGTACAATGTGTGTATAATACTGTGTAAAAAGTGATGTACTGAAAAGTTTCAGAAATGTGTTTCTGATAAGGTGATATGTTGACTGATGATTACATGTATAAGCCTAATGTGATACTGATGTAAATGTATATGGTTATATTGAAACTTATGGGGGTACTTACTTGATGCGAATGCAAGTTTTTCCAGGCCAGGAAGATTGTAACCCCCTGCAAATGGGGTTCCAAAGTCTTCCAGGAGCTTGCCTGAATGCTCCAAGTCTGGGCTGTGTTCGGCGTTTAAGCTGTTTAAATGTGGTTCCAAGTGAGTGCTATTTGAGCCTCCACGTACTGTCTCTTTAAGACCTGTCTGCTTGCAGACTTAATTAGTTTGTATGGGGGGACTGTATATTTAATGCTTGAATCCCGCCCGAGCTGCTGTCAATTCACTCCATTACTGCCGTTGCTACATGTGCAGAGGGAGCCTTTTTGAAAGATATAACTATTTGCCAGAAATCATTTGGAATGACTGAGAAAATGTAGTTTGTCTAACCTGTCTTCATTTCAGCATGAACTGTTTCAGTGTAGCTCTTTCATTTTGGTCCTGAACTGCTGAAATGGACCAATCAATGGGGGGGTTCCTTAAAATGGAGCCTGTGGACGAATCGGAACTTGGACTCTCAATTTTGAGCCAGTCACAAGGGGATTGTATGGGCAGTGACTCTGGGAAATGTAGTTTTGACCTTGGTGCCTTTTTCACCAACAGAGGGAGTCTCATTGTGTGTGACAGCCAAACCAGCCAACAGAATGGTGTGGAGCTAAAGGAAATGCCCTGCTCTGTGACTGGAAAGATCAGATCAGTTGTGACAGTGAAGAGAGGAGCTCTGTGCTTCTGTGGTGTGGCCTGTAGCCGTTGTAAGTGCCAGTTCGGACTGAATCCGATTTGTGAGGAGAAAAAAGGAAGTCTGAAGAGTGGAAACCAGGCTCACCCTGTAGAAGACTGGAGAAATTGCTGAATCGTGCTCGGTCTGTCAGGAACTGAAGCTACTGTGTGTGCTCCCGGGTATTTTACAGTAACTGAGATCGGGATCTAGGAGCAGCCTGCCTGGTATAGTACTTTTCTTTTACATATGAATGTGCGTAGTGCTTGTGTGGAATCGCTATTTCCAATCCTCTGTGCTGTGTGCTGTGTGCTGTGTGTTGAAGCTGGAAGCAAACCCCAGCTTGTCTCGGACTAAATCCGTTTGCTATCTACTGCAGTGGGGTCCAGTCACGAGGACCTTGTCTCCATGCCCTGTTGTTCTGGCAATCCAGAAGAACATCCACCATCCAGTTCTCAGCTTGGGTATTGTGAGTACAAATCAGGGTATTCCCCTGCAGCCTGTTTTCAATTACAAGTGTGTCATCTAATTATTGTTGTTTCACTTCTTCATGGACTGAGCCATCCGGCTCTAGATTACAATTGGGTGTTGTGCATATATTTTCTTCTACAGGGCCCTGTCCAACGGACCTGGCTAACCCCACCCCCAACCTGGGTACCCAGAGTGTGACTTTTCAGACCCTGTACGTGTGCACAGTACTGTGATTTAATTCTGCCAATTAACCTGATCGCCCCCTCCCGTGTTACTGTCCCCTAAATAAATCAGATTTGTTGTTGTTATACTATATACCGTCTGTGGTGTTGGTACTTATTGAAACAGTATTGTATTTTGCTGCGTATGTTGTTTAACCTTATTTTACAGGGGGTCCTCAAAGACATGCTGCAGAATCAGTCTCGAGGGTAAGTGGTACTTTATGAAGGAACAGTGTGTATACATGGGGTATTGGGGCTGTAACTCCTGTGTACTGTGTGAGCTACTAGAGGGAATAAAAGGGGGTCTCAGTGTCCCAGAGGGCTGTGACCAAGATAGTCTAACCACTAAAAACCCTGACCTCTGGGTGGAGGCACCCGCCATAGAACCTAGGCCCCTCAACCTGTCAGTAGTCAAGCAGGCAGGGGTAGTAGCCCTTGGGACAGCGCCACCTGGGGGTTACATGTTGCAGGGAGCTACCTTGATTGTACTCATGCTACCAGGTTTCTGCAGACAAGCAGGCAATATGGAGACCTCGTAGTATTTACCGATGAGCATTGGGAAGCAGGACTGACACGACCCACCTCTCATTCACGACGTTTCCTCCAGGTGGCCGCAACCTGCGAGCTGATGTTACGCAGGGGCTGGATCCCCAAAGCCGGTCTCTCACTGAAGCAGTCTCTGGTGCAGGAGTTGTGGTCTAGGCCAAATTAGCAAGGCCCAGGCAGGATGAACAGTCTGGCAAAGTTTGTAATCTTCTGCTGGTGAAGCCTCCAGCTGGCGTAACAGAGTTGGCTGTGGGCAAGCAGGTCTTGACCCACATAAACACATTCAGCACATTTAACATCAACAGCTATTTTTCTGAACAGTTCGTATACAGTCCGGTTGTGATTCAGCAGCTTTGCTGAGCAAACCTTTCAAACTGAGGGCATCTCACATACAAGCTGGACCGATCGCTTCACTGGAGCAAAATCTTCAGTCCAAATCACGAGTAGCACTGGTAACACTTCTTTCTGGTCTGCTGGCAGGCAGTTCCAATTTCCGATCCCCTTTTGGACAGAAGGATTACTCACAGGGCCTTCTCTGTGAAAAGGTAGCACAGAGCCACACAGGCTCCCCTCTACTTGATGTCTCGAGCTGAAGAACAACTGACTCAATTTCAAACAGTCCCTCTTAAAACAAAGGGCAGAGTTCCAGAATTCCAGTTGGCTGAGCAAGCTGTCAATTACAGTCTGAGCCTTTTAATAGGCTGGATCCTTGGCGCCAGGAATAAACCCCTGTTTCTGTCCCACAAGTCACTTGTCTTGTCCCATGAGTCTCTGACTGAAATCCTGACTCGTGATTGGTTAAGGCACTCGCAAAATGGTGGCTGCTGAAAAATATACTGTCCCCATTATGCAGTCCCACATGTTTCTCAGTCTAGTGCAGCCAGGATAAACATTATTTTAGTACACTTTCCCCAATCACTTGTAGCCCTGACTGTGCCATTTTAAATGAGTCCACATTTATGTATTTGCCCCTTGTGGTTCTGCTGTCGCTGCCGCCGATATACTGTCCCCCTAGGTGGCAGGCAGCAGCTTATGCATATTCATTTTGGGCTCATGCATATTCATGAGCCCTGACTTTTGTCATGACTCAGACTTTTTCTTTAGCCCCCTATGTGGCTTCTCCGCCACATCCTTCTGGTCACCGGCCCTCATTTAGCTAAGGAGAGGCACTGGGACCACAAGATTACTTTTTCTGCCAATGGCAAAATCGCCGGTTGGCAGATCAAAAGGCACCGCTCACACCTGCGCAATCCCCACTTGCACCAAGGTGCTCTTTCAATAGCGGGAGATTGCGGTTACATGTTTAAGCCTGAACTGGGCTAAATAAATGTTTGGATCGCTTCGGGAGAGCTTTAGAGAACTATGGGGCACCAGGAACAAATGGGAAAATGGGCTGATGACACAACGGGACACCAGGCAGCAGGAAGAGAAACTGGAATACCAAAAGGACCTAGTCGCAAATAAAGTACGCCCTCGAGGGGGGACTACATTTATCCTCTACATCCTTTTCCCCTTTTTCCAATCCCAACCCCATGAAAACAAATTGTTGGTTAACCATTTTACAACTGTTTCATGAGTTTGTTATTAATGAGCATATTATTAGCTATAGTCTTTAAATGTATGACTATTGAAATTTAGTTTGGTTTATGATAATCCATGTGTTGGGTGACTGTGAGGGGAGGTGGGTAGGTACAGCATCCCAGGGGGTTGTACCCTATGAACAACTGGTCCACTATATATTATCCTGGGTGGAAGCACCTCACAATTTATTTTCTATTTGGGAAAGAGCCCCCGTTCTATCAAAACAGAGCTCAGGCCCCTCAACCTGGTTTGAGGCCACCAGGCAGGGGTAGTAGCCCATTGTTACACGGCACCCTGGTTACATGTGGATAAGCTCAGTCACTGAAAGGAATCTGTGTTCCAGAGCTTACTGCAGCATTATCCAGCACTCTTCCCCTCCAGGGCTCTCTGATGGGACAGCAACTGCCCTTAACCCTTCCCTCAGACACTTTTAGTTCTGAGATGGACTTCTGCATTTCAGGTCATCACCTAAAAAGTTAGTATGTCTGCTGCATAGCAAAGTAAATAATATATAGGGGATATGATATGGCCTACTTGAAGATATCATGCTTATCTTCATGAGAGACCAATGATATGATATCTCATGAGTGATAAAGCAATGAGTGAGATATCTAACTATCACTGGTCTTGAATAAAGGTAAATATAATATTTTCAGTCAGACCATGTCATGTTCGGATTATGTAACTTATGCTGTAGGATTTATATACTGGAACTGAAAAACGCCTTTGTTATTTTTTTCAGGTACATATTGTAAAAATAATTTTTTTTTTCATAGTCATTATAGCCCCACATTGTAACTCTGGTAGCCCCTTCTGTGCCAAGAAAGTGCCAGAAGCCCTGGTAGCCTCTTTGATTAAAAAATGTGCTAAAAGCCACCTACCACCACATGAAGAATGTCGTTCTTTAGCTGTGTTGCATCAGCTGTTTTATCTGAAAGGGCTTTTTTCTTTCATCATGTTGCCTGCCTACCTCAGCATTGTTCCCCACTCAAACTATCTTCTTCTAGTCTTCTTACAGTATATCCACGATCTCCCTAACATTTATTTTATTTTTGCTGCTAGCCTTTGCTCACCCGCACATTGTAAGGGTGTGTTGAGTGGTAGAATTGCGAGTCTGCACATAATGTACATGGAAGAGAGAGTGCTTCCTCTGCGGATATTGGGGGCCATGCAATGCTCTGTTGAGCACCGTATCACTGCGGTTGGAATCTTACCTAGATGCCCTCAGCGACCATTGCATCACTCTTTGTATATGCAAGATTCACTCTCCACGTGCTGCCCCCAAATATATATGGTCCCGTCCCCTCCACAATCTTGATGCCACTGACTTCCAACACGATCTTGCTAAGGCAGACTGGCAACCCATCTTTACAGCCAATGTTGCTGACTCTGCCCTATCTCTTTTCTCCAGTCTATTCCTCCACATCTGGAACCACCACATCCCACTAAAGAAATCCAGAGTAAGAACACTTCATCAACCTTTGATAACTGCTGACCTGCTGGCAAAATGCAGAGCCAGGGGCAAAGCTTGGTACCACTACAAGAAGTCCCTATCCCAAGCAGACCTCCAAGTTTACAGAACACTTAGGAACAATTGCACTAAGGCCATCCGCCTCTCCAAAGCAAGCTACTTTAGGCAACACCTGCAGCAAAATAAACAAACGTCAGCTTCCTTTTGGAAAGTACTCCACGCACTCTTTGACTCGCCTACCAATCAAGCCTCCCCTATTCTCAAAGTTGATGGCACCACAGTCTCTGACCCTGCATCAGTCACTGAGTTCTTCATTAAATTCCTTGCCACATGCGTTCTCCCTGAAAATCAATCTCCCTTACCCTCGACCCCCCCTTGGTCCTTTTGGATGCTCTTAGGCAGCCCCCAAACTTCCAATTCCTGCCTTTTTGCCCCCTTGAAGTCTACACTGCCCTCCTTGCTCTTAACCCAACCAAGTCCAGCCCTGCCGGTCTCCACCCCAGGCTTCTCCACATCTCTGCCCCAGCTATAACTGCCCCGCTCACTCACATTCTAAACCTCTCTCTCCACCTCTGCTGTCCTGAAGGCCTGGAAATCTGCCAAAGTCTTACCCCAACACAAGGGAGGAGACCCTTCTACACCCGGAAACCATAGACCTATCTCCTTCCTCCCCTCGCTCGCCTAACTTCAGGAATCCCTCATTCACTCTAGGCTGTCTTAATTCCTGGCCACTACCAACACACTATCTTCAGTTCAGTCTGGCTTAGAAAACAACATTCAACCCCCTCCTCACTGTTACAAGTTACAGATTCAATTTTTACAGCTATGGATCAAAGCCACATTATTGCTGCCATCTTTATTGACCTTGCCAAGGCTTTTGATTCTGTCTCCCACCCTTACTGCTTCAAAACCTTAGTATGATTGGCCTTGCTGAATTCGCTGTAAACTGGTTCTGTTCTTACCTTCATGAAAGGCGGCAATCAGTTCAAGTAGGTGATGCTCTCTCCTCTCCACTCCCTATCCTCACCAGTGTCCCTCAAGGCTCAATCCTTGATCCTATCCCTTGCTCCCTATTTATAAACAACCTCCCCTTATTCTGAAAATCCTCAAATAGACACATGTACGCTGATGATACCATTATTTTCATCTCCGGGCCTCTGCCATCAGTGTACAGTCCTCCCTCCAGAAAGACTTCAGTAGAGTTCAGTACTGGTTCCAAAAAAACAAACTCAAGCTTAACGCCAAAAAAACAGTGGCCATGACATATGGCTCCAGAGAAAAACTGGCCACCCTCCAGTCCTCTCCTGTCTTCACAACCCTGGGTGGCTCTCCACTAGAGAATGTTACAACTTTCAAATATCCAGGGATTTGTTAGATCACCATCTGGACTTCTCTATCCATGTCGATGCAAACTGCACTAAATTGCACCCCAAACTGGCTGTCCCCTATCAACATAAGGCCAGCCTCACCCTCCCCATCCGCCGTAAGTTGGTTACCAAAATGATCCTTCCCATCCTCGATTATGTCAATGTGGTTTATGGTACTGCCTCTCAATCTTCACTTACAGACTAGACACCCTCTGAACTCTTTTTGCCTCTTTGCCACCGCCTCCTCCTCCCTTACCCGCCACTGTCTCCTTTACTCTGCCCTTGCGCCCCTGTCCCACAGGAGAATGGTTCACTGTGTCTCCTTTGTTGCAAAATTCTGGTTTGGAACCCTCCCTACCTACCTCTCTGCCCACCTCTCCCAAGCTGCTCCCTCTACCTACTCCCTTTATCACTGGGATCCGCGTACTGTTGTCATTCCACACCCCCTCCCTGCATCTGGCCAATCTGTTTTCTCCTTTCATTTCCCTTCTCTCTGGAATAAACTGCCCTCCGACCTCAGACTATTCTCCTCCCCCTTCTCATTTAGAGGGCTACTCAGATTCTTCCTCACCCACAGAGCTCCCTTTGTACCCTAGCCCCGCCTCCTAAGCGTTAGTTAACCAATTACCTAAGTTCTGTAGATAAAGTGTTTCTTTTGCTTTAATGTTGTACTCCTGTACCTTGATGTTACCTACTGTTATGGATCTTGTAACCGTGACCCTTAGTTTCTTGTTACCGATGTGTTTTTTTGTTATATGTAAACTTACTACTTTCCCATGTTGCCCTTCCGCTAGTCGCACCTGGAAATGAGTCTTGGCTTATTGGTGCTTTTCCCGATCATCAACTTTTAAATAAATAAACTGCTTATCTGAAAAATAAAACTATGCACACACCATAAATAAGCAGTTAGGAAGTTAGTTTAGTGCATAAGGGAAAAAAAAGTTACGCTACAAAACAAACCCATGATGTTAAAATAATTAACACCGGTTAAATGCTTAGAAATGCACACATGGTAGCTCGCAGAACCACGTGGTTCAGCTGAAAACTTTTACTTTTAGCTTGTGCAGTCATTCTTGTGTCTGTGATGTATTGGTACATGGCAAGATACAAGAATGATGTACTGGAACAGTAAAAGATATTCATAACTCTCACAGTAGCCCAAGATATCACTTTTTATCGCTGCATTTATCCTAAAACATATGTTGTATAAACATGTATATCGACTAGTTGAAGCCACAACTTCCATTAAAGTAGGCCATTTGTAGGTGCAGCTTCAGTTACGGGGTGGCTTCTATTGGAGGGCGGCTTTAATTTAAAGAGCTGATCCATCTGACTCCTGGCTTTCTGCTATCAGCTGTTCACTCACTCGTTAAGTGGTCCCTAAAGCTGACACTGAATTGACAATGTCAAAACCAAAGTCTTATGGCTAGATTTTAAAGCCAGAATCAGGCAACATGCTGAGGTGGAAGGTAATTATCCCATTGCCACGGCACTACAATTTGATGGGAGGCAAATGTGAGGTGTATCCGACCTGTTGGGGGACTGCTTTTGCACTGAGCACTTGAGCACTTTTTTCAAATAAAATAATTTTTTTGCACAGTGTTTATTGTGGTGCCTAGTTTTTGGTTTGTGCATTTAGTTAGTACTGTAGGCATGTGTGGTGAGTGGAGCCGGAATTGCGCTTTTAAATTTGTGAATGACAAAAAGCAGAAAAGATTCATGGATTGCTCTCAGTCTCTTGCAGCTGGGAAAAAAATAAAATGAGTGTGTGATGATGCTGCAGGTCCAAGATGCAGATATCCTGAGTCGGAAAGTGAGCTGGCTGATTGAATCACATTACAAAGAGATCAGTATCTAAGAGTGACATGAAAGTGTGTCCCTAAAAGCAGTTGAAATGTTTCATGACCCTGCATTACAGACTAGCAGGGGCTGGGTGGAAATGTTTTGCACAGGTGAGGGCTCACCTTTAGGCAGAAAACTACTGTCGGGTAACGCTTACCCAAATATTTCTTCCCCAAGGTTGCTAACTTTATTGGGTTTGTTCTTACCAAATTGCACCACATGATATGAAGCCATATGCTATTGACAACAATGATGAGAGTGCAGTTTGGGCTAGTATGCAAGGTAATACTGCAATCAATATTGTTGGCTCTAAATCTGTACTGATGATGATCACAGGGCATGAAAAACAGCAGATAACTGTTCTGCTGCTGTACTTGATGGACAAAAGCTACCCCCTTGTGTTTTTTATAGGGAAAAGTGCTACCAATGGAGATCACGGACATCACCGGTGATCACACTAGGATCCATACTAGGAATGTAGAAGCTGAGAAGGCGGTATGCCCATAAGTAGCTTTGTATTCATTGCAAGACAAATTCCCCAGTGACACCCATTAGGTGTTCTTCTAGTATTTTTTTAAGTTTTGTTTTTGTTATATTGTAAACAACATAATCAGGTAGCTTATTCCAAGGGTCTACCACTCTTTGCATAAAGAACATCTTTCCGTTGGTGGTTTTAAACATTAATCCCTGTAACTGAAGTGGATGGCCTCTAGTCGCTATGTTATCTTGTTTAAATGCAAGATTCATCTCAGACATCAGAAGTGGATCCTACAGTATACCAAACAATAGTAAGAGGTCAACTCTTACCCTTCTGGTAAAGGGCCATGAGCTTTAGGGAGTTTAATCGGCACTAGGTCTGAACAGCACCTGTATGAACAGCACTGTCAATAATAGTGCTGTCCATACAGCACTGTTTAGAACAGCAGCAGGAATAAATGCTGCAAGTAAAGGCAGTGCCACTGATAGCGGTTGCAAAGCACACTGATGACCGCTACCAGTCCAAAACTATATTTTAGTGGGGGGCTCCACCCCCTGCACCTCCCTTAACTAAAATAATCAACTCCGAGTTGGAGTTGGATTACAGGGAAAAAAAACTGGGAAACCAGGATTAGAACTCTGGTCTTCACCACCTTTCTAGCCACATTGCTCCATCATGGCTCAGCTCTCTCCACCACAGGAGCAAGTTGGCCAGCCTCCCTGATTCTGCATCCCTTGTCTTTTCCCCTAGTATCATGGACAGTGACATGGGTAGCACTGACTGCACAATGCTGTTTAACTCCTGTCGCTGATCATGATACCCTATTTGGACAGCGCTCTTTTCCCCTTGTGCTATATTTGTAGTGCTATTGTAACCAGTTACCATTTAATCTATCAGAGTAAGAAAGGTTTTTTAGTCCACTAACACATTTGGTAGCTCTGCGCTGGATGTGCTCAGTTTTTTTAGTACTATAATTTGTATGAGGGTGTCATAACTGACTGCCATAGTCATGATGGAGGCAGAGAAATGCCCTATATGTTGGGAGAAAAACTTCAAGATCTCTACTTTGTATATGTTTTTTGATGGCCCATAATATTTTATTAGCTTTAGAGACTACTGCAGTACAATGATTATCAAAATTGAAGCAATTTGAAATTGAGATTCCAAGATCCCTTTCTTCAATAACTAGTCTGAGTAATGAATTGCTTAAAGTATACATGTGTTGAGGGTTATTCCTACCCAGATGTAGTACACAACATTTATTAAGGTTGTGGCCATGAGCCATAATGGCTGGATGCAAGAGGACATTACTTTGCTATAGTGTATGGTGGAACATAATTATGTATGGAAATCCATACACTTTAGAAGGTTGTTCTGCTGCAGTAGTGATGTCCTCACTAATGCAGAATGAATTTGTGTTCTGCGTTAGTGAGAACATCATAATACAAGTGACTCCATCAGTGCGTCTCATTGGTCAGAGGCTGGTGGAGAGTCTCGCTCATGTTTTGGCCGGTGGGAGACTGTGTTCAAGTGCAGTCAGTGAACCAAAACAAAAGTAAGTAATTCTGGGCTGTATTGTTGTTTTCATGAAGGCTGACATGATCGTTGTCCACCATACACTGTATAGAACAGTGTAAGGGAAACCATACACAACATGGTTAATCTTCTCCCTTGTGGATACCATGCGACTGAGGGACCTCTCAAGCTTCGTTCTCGAGGTCATCAGTCATTATTGTATCCACTCGGGGGAAGAACAGCTAAGTTATGCATGGTTTTCCATACACTATCCTATATATAGCCAGAGAAAGTGTGGTGTGCATTGCATTCCAACACAGAATGCTAGTGTGGGACACACTCCGATGCCAACTATCTTCCTCTGTAAAGCAGTCCCTGAAAACAAAACAAATGATTGGGAGACCAAGCATTGATTGAGGGAGTGAGATCTGAATGAGGAGAGTAGAGGTGAGCAAAAATAAAAACCAAATCACACAAAATGTAGAAAAGTAGAAAATAAATGGCTAAACATAATTCTGTATCTACAAACAAAAAAACCCAAACAATTGCTACCAAGTCGTGTTTCTGCAAGAAAATTGGATGTAGAACCATGCGGGAAACTGAGAGCCATAGCCCACCACCTAATACAAGTCACAACTTATATCAGAGGAAGGCTTCTATTGCAAATGCAAAGGTTAAGGAGCAGCTTCTAATAGAAGGCAGCTTGTATTAGAGGATGGCTACAGTTAAAAGACATACTATATATAGATCCCCATCAAAACAGTTTTGGTGTGCTTTACATAGAAAATAGAAACATAGAAGGTGATGGTGGATAAGGACCATGTGGGTCACCTAGTCTGTCCCTTTTCCCTACCTAATGCAATACCGCAGACCCTAGTTGATCTGTAGCTTACCCTCGCTTCCCAATTGTGAGAGTACTCTTATGTCTATCCCATGCCACTACTCTTTCTGTGAAAAAGTACTTCCTCACATTGCCCCTAAGCCTATCCCCCTCTAAACTCAAATCATGCCCCCTTGTTCTTGTACACCTTGTTTTCTGAAAGATGCTACCCTCCTGTACCTTGTTTATACCACTGAGGTACTTGAATGTCTTTGTCAAATCCCCCCCTTCCTCCTTTCTCTCCTCCAGGGAATACATATTGAGGTCCTTTAGTCTTTCCTCATATGACTTTTGGCGCAATCCTTGCACCATTTTTGTTGCCCTTCTCTGGACTGCCTCTGTTTTGTCTATGTCCTTCTGGAGATACGGCCTCCAGAACTGGACACATTACTCCAGATGAGGTGTTGCTAGTGATCTGTACAGTGGCACAACCACCTCCTTTTTTCTGTTGGTGATATCTCTCATTATGCACCCTAGCATCCCACTGGCTCTCCCCACAGCCTTCTCACATTTTTGGTTACCTTTAGGTCATCAGATATGATTACCCCCCAGTTCCTTTCTTGATTGGTGGCCGTCAGTACCTCTTCCCCCATCTTGTAGTCCTCCCTTGTATTTCTGTGCCCCAAATGCATAATGTTGCACTTTTTTGCATTGCATCTTAGCTGCCACTCTCTTGTCCACTCCTCAAGCATGTTCAGGTGCTTTCTCATTTTATCCCAGATGTCAACCCTGTTGCAGATTTGGTGTCATCTTCAAAGAGATGTACCTTCCCCTCCAGCCCCTCTGCAATGTTGCTTATGAAGACATTAAAGAGGACTGGCCCAAGCATGGATCCTTCCCGCACCCCACTGGCCACCCCCCTCTCCTTGGACTGAATGCCATTTACCACCACTCTCTGTGTCCTGTCACTCAACCAGTTTCTGACCCAGTTTACCACCTTGGGGCCCACTCCCAGGCTGCCCAACTTATTTACCAACCTCCTATGTGGGATGGTGTTAAAGGCCTTGCTGAAATCTAGGTAGGCCACATCAACCATCCCTCTCTGATCTACCTCCCTGGTCACCCAGTCAAAGAAATCTATCAGATTTATTTGACAAGACCTTCCTGCTGTGAATCCATGCTGCCTCAGATCCTGTGCTCCGCTTGATTCAAGAAATATCACAATCCTTTCCTTCAGCAGTGACTCCATTAATTTCCCCACCACCAAGGTCAGGCCAACTGGCCTGTAGTTGCCAGCCTCCTCCCTGATCCCACTTTTATAGAGAGGGACTACATTTGCCCTCCGACAATCCCCTGGAACCACTCCTATTGATTTGCTGAATAGGCTATTAGTGGTGCTGTCAGAACCTCTCTAAGTTCTTTTAATATTGTTGGATGGATCCCATCCAGCCCGATAGCCTTGTCCCATTTCAGATTCTCAAATTCTTTTAGGACTCTTTCTTCCATAAATGGGCTGGTGTCCACCTCTCTCCCATGGTGCTCCTATCACCCAATAGTGGTCCTTCTCCTTCCTCTTCTATGAATACTTAGCAAAAATATTTGTTCAGGATTGTTGCTTTTTCTAGGTCCCCCTCCGCGCACACCCCATTCCTCCCTTTTTAATCTCACAATCCTACCCCTGGTTTTCTTTCTTTCACTAATGTACCTGAAAAAGGTCTTGTCTCCTTAACTTCCTGTGCTATTTTTTCCTCCATTTGTGCCTTTGCGCTCCTGACAGCTTTCCCCACCTCCCTCTGCTTTTCCATATACAGTTCCCTGTCTCCCCCTCTATGTTTCCTTGTGACTCCTGAAGCTAGCCTTTTCTCTCTTACCTTCCCGGCCATGTTCTTTGAGAACTACAGTGTTTGTTTTCTTTCTCTTTGTTTTGCTTAGTTGCCTAACACAAAGACTTGTTGCATGAGCCTCTACTATGGCTCCCTTAAGGTCAGCCCATTATTTCTCTACATCCCCACCTTCTTCTTACCCTGCCAGGGTTTCCTTGAGACATTCCCCAATTTTTGCAAAATTGACCTGGCTGAAATCCATGACCCTTACTTTCGTGTGGTTGGACTCCTCCACTGTTGTCACATTGAACCACACCTTATGATGATGACTGAACCCCAGGTGGTTACCCTCCATTACATCAGTGACTCTGTCCCCATTGATGAGTACCAGGTCCAATATTGCTCCTTCTCTGGTTGGTTCCACCACAAGTTGCTTGAGGCATGCCCCCTGAAGTGCATCCAGACAGCCTCTGCTCCTGGCTGTGGTTACAGCCTGGGTGCTTCAGTCCACATCAGGCAATCTGAAGTCTCCCACCAGCAGCACATCATCTTTGGCTGTCATTTTGTGGATGGCTTCCACTAGTACCCCATCCACCTCCTACCCTTGTGCTGGAAGTTTGTAGATCACGCCAATGCGAATGGCAGTGCCATTTCCTGTCCCCAGGGTGACCCATAGTGCTTTTGCTCCCTCCTGGACTCCCTGAACCTTGGTTGCTTTAATTCCCTCCCTGACATAGATAGCCACCCCTCCACCCTCTTTCCCACTCTGTCTTTTCTAAATAGAGTGTAACCTGATATGGCTATATCCCATTCATGGTTCTCCATGTACCATGTCTTGGTAACAGCGACAATATCCAGGTCCACCTCTGCCATCAATGCCACTAGTCTGGAATTTTATTTCCCAGGCTGTGGATATTCATGCACATGGCCTTCCAAGTTTTGCAACTTCCTCTTCTAGTAGCTCCCCTCCTATCCCCATGTCTTTCCTCCCTTCCCCTCCTGTTTTTACTCCTTTTCTTCCTTATCTTTGCTATTCTACCTATCTCAGTTTTAGATTTTAGTGTCGATTTCTCAACCCTAGGGTCCTCCCTACTGACTGCTTCATCCCGGGGGGGGGGGGCAGTTAGCTTCTTCCTGCCAACTTTCACCTCCCTCCTTGGCTAGTTTTAATGCTTGCCAAAGAAGCATTTAAACCTCTCATTGAGGATCTTGATTACCCCCCTGGATAGATGCAGTCCATCCCACTTGTATAGGCCTGCATCCCTCCAGGTGGAACCCCAGTCTCCAATGAAGCTGAAGCCCTCTGCTCTGCTCTGCACCAGTCCTTCAACCATGCATTGAATCTCATGGTGCAGAGTGCCCTGTCCTCCTCCTTGTCATTGACCGTTAGCAACTCCGAAAAGGTTACAGTGCGTACCACTAATCTAAGACCCCTCCCCAGCTCCCTGAAGTCCTCCTGCACTGCCCTAACCTCATCACCAGCCAGATCATTCATCCCCAGGTGGACAATGATGTCTAGCTCTCCCTCCAGCCCTGCTGCCACTGCGATCCTCTGGATCTGCGTTCCATCCCTCCAAATCGTGGTGCTGCGTAGGCACTTAACCTCCCTCTCCCCCACTCCATCTGCTCCCTATTCTACCCCCTGAACAACAGTTGCTTCCTCCTCTGCTGGGGTCCTCTGCCTCAACCCCCGGGGTCTTCACCATGGGGGCCCCCCACACCTTCCTTGGTCTCCACTGTGGGTGCCTCTTTGGGACAGTCCTGCCCTGGCAGCACAGCATAGGAGTTGTGGAGTGGAACCTTAGGAGGGATGTGCCTCTGCCCCACTGCCTTTACCCTTCCTGAACCCACTGTAGTCCAGCTGCTCCTCCACCTAGGCAACATTTGAGGCAGCAGGGGCAGACTCGGTGGTCCCTGGATGAAGGAGAAGGTCCCTCGAATTCTGGCCAACTCAGCCTGGAGAAGAGCAGCTTCCTTCCTCAGCCCAGAGAGGTGCCTGCAGATGGGACAGCACTGTATCCTCCAAAACATCTCCCAGAAGACTACCGCTCCATAGCCACTGCACTGCACCACTCCCATAATGTCTTATTTGTGGCCCCTCTCCTGTTGCTTTGTATGCTTAGTCTCTCCTCCCTCTTTTTTTTTCTTCTCCCTACTTTCCTACTGCCTTTGTACCCTTACAGCTCCCACCTTTTCTGTTCTGGGACAGGAAGTTCCTGTATTCCTCGGTAGTCTCCTTCATCCTTGCTCAGAGTCAGACCTCCAGCAGCTAGTGGGTAGGAAGAACAACTCTTTTCCTTCAAGGATGGTGAGCCTTATGTGTCTTGGGCAGTGGTTAAATTGAAAATGCTTATGTAGGGGAACTCTCACTTCTAGATTTCTAGGTGGGGAAACTGTCATTTTAAGAGGTGGTGGAACTGAGTTCCTGTGGTCTCCTGACCAATTTAGTTCCTAATCTCGGTGATTCCTCCCTTCCTGCTCCCAAGCAGGAAATTCCTTTTGTCAGTCAAATCCAGAGCCTATAAAAGTGGAACTGGCTAAGAGTGGGCAAGTGGGAGGGCAATACCATCATGTAACATTTGTAACCTGGGGCACTGTCCACCATGGGCTATTGTGCCTGCCTTGCTGGACTGGACAAGGTTGAGGGGCCTGGGTCCTATTACTGATGTACAAGGGGATTCTTTCCTGAGATAGATAATAAAATAGCATGGTGCCTCCACTCAGAGTAAAACTCTAAGTGGGTCTGATATTTAGCAGTACAACCCCCTGGGATGCTGTACCAACCCATCTCCCCATACAGTCACCCCACACATGGATTATCAATAACCAAAAACCAGACTGTAAAGTTTGTAAACACTGTGAATTATTGACTTAAGCTAATAATATGCTCATGAGTCACAATTTGTAAAAGAGGTTAACCAACACTTTATTTACCAGGGGAGGGTTAGGAAAGGGTGATTGGAGGCAGAGGTTAAATGTCACTCCCATTTGGCAATTGGCATTTAGTAACTGGCATCAGCAAACAGTAATCATTTTGTGCATTTTTAATTCAAAACTCCTTTTAGTACAAGCCACCCACCGACCCTTTGATGGACCAGAATTAGCTTTCTGACTATCTAGCTGCTTATACTGTTATAATTACACCCCAAATGGGTACCAGTCCACAGTCCAGATAAGGACATCACAATCCTACTTCTGGGTTCCCAATACTAACTGTTGCAGGCTTGTATGGTGCAGCTGGTTGGCCAGCGTTGGTGCACTTTTAACAAATTAGATTCAAACCCATTTTTATGATAGCAGTAACTACTTGCTGAATCTTGATGCTTTGGATAGTCAATTAAACTTGAAACTTTAACATCCATATTGTTTAACCTCAGAACTGGGCACACTTTTGGCAATTGTTTACATTTCTCCAGGTGCAGGACAATCCCTGCTTCTACATATGGTTCTGCAGACAGTCTTGGATGACATTTGGACTGTATCTCTGGGGTAGTTGGAACAGCAGAACTCTGGATGTTGAGACACTTGAGATGTATAGCAGGCACCTTACAGCTTGGACCTTTCTTTTGCAGCAGGCTCTTGTAGCTTTAGAAGGCCAGCACTTTTCTCAGCTCCTCTAGCAGGTGAAACTCTGGATAAGCTGAAGTCACAATCTGGAACACAGACCAGCACAGGGACCTGGGTCAGCATGCCTCAGAATGACCCCCACCAGGGGGAGGTGCAATGGCAGTGCCCAGCTAATGACACCACCAGGCCGATTCCCAACGTTGACCTTGATAGAAGATCTCTTTTTCCCTTCATCCTTCTGGAAGCTCAGACACATCTGGCTACTATTTACATCTTCAGCCACTCTGCCAACCCAGCAGCCGTAGCCCTTTCACACCAAGACACAGTCTCTGGATTCTCACTGGACACATAGTCTCAGTGAGACCCAGGCACATATGATGGGTTCCTCTGAGGACCCTGAACCTGGCACTGAAATATGCACACCTTTACTTGAACAGTCCCAGGACACAGGGCATCACTTTCTTCACCATGCAGGTGCTTCACAATAGAACAGGATCTCTCTTCCGATAACCCTTGGCAATACTGGTGAGCCCCCGTGTGTCAGGGAGATTCCCACACCATTTTCTGCAAACCAGAACCATCCATGGCCATTCCTATAGATAAAAATCCTCCATGGTAATTCCTTTAGACCAGTGTCCACCCCTCTTTGTGACATTGAGTCATATGCAGGGTAACAGACAGACTTCAGTACCTCCTGGAACCACTGGCTACTC
Source organism: Neoceratodus forsteri (assembly GCA_016271365.2). Taxonomy (NCBI): domain Eukaryota; kingdom Metazoa; phylum Chordata; order Ceratodontiformes; family Ceratodontidae; genus Neoceratodus; species Neoceratodus forsteri. The sequence continues at coordinate 334,994,181 of CM057449.1, forward strand.
TGCCCCCAAGAAGATCTCCATCTTACTTGAAATCCACAGACAACTTTCTACTCAGGAACCCTCCAGGCAAAGCTCTCACCACTGAGGTTGCAGATACTTGCAGGTGTCTCCCAGCTGAATGTTGCACCAGGATTCCTTGACCAAAATTCCTCCAAAATGTTATGTATTTTTTTATTTATTGAAATGTTTCACCAAGAAAGGCACACTGAGCAACAAGCTGCTCATTTCCAGGTGTGTCCTGGAAAATGTGTTAACTGTAGGAAGGCAAACTGCAGGCCCTGGGGGACAGGTAGCTGGCAGCCCCCAGGCTGGCCCCTCCCATGCCTTGCAGCAACATCTTTCTGCAAAGGGGCAGAGCCCCCCTTCCTCTGAAGGGGCTCCTGCCAAACTGAACTCAGAACCAAAGGTCTCTGGGTTTTGGGAGCTCTACACAGCTTCTTACTGGCTGAAAATTAATATGCATCAGGCACCCTCAATGCCTGATTGGTTCTGTAAAGGGCACCAAGAATTTCCACAGCTTTTTCCACCATAAGTCCTTTGGACAATCCCACAAATCCTTAGCAAGAATTCTGGTCCTCCAGTTGGTTGAAACTGGGGTCAAAGGCTGAAAAATGGCTGCCAAGAAAACAGTTCACATGCAGTTCACCAGCCGTTCCAACTTCAATGTCCTGGTGCAGCCAGACTATACAATTTTATTTACCAATAGCCCCAAAACCTGGAAGCAGCTTTAGTTCTCTTTTAAACCTGTAGAGTTTAATGATTTCAGATAACCCTCTGACAGTCGTTAGTGCTGAAATACAGCATCCCGAGGACCTAGACAGGCTTGAACATTAATATTTATTATGCCTCATTAATATTCATGCGTCTGAGTGATAGCGCAGTTGGCACTCCTCAAGAAAACAACTCGGTGGCTCCTCTTCAGCCTCCTCTGTGTCTCCGGCCCATGTACTGCTAAACTTGGGACCTGGGACCACTGGAGAGGCATTCCTTAAGCTGTAGGAGCTGCCCAAAAATGAAAATATGCCAGTGTGCATGCGCAGACTGGCAGACTGCACCGAAGTGCAGAAACAGCACAGCAGCTCCACAGCTTGCTCCTCCAGCCCCATTTCCAACTGAAAAAACATGTAGGGGCCAGATGAAGAACTTAGGGGCAATAGAGGACTCGGGCCAGGTGGAAGAGCTGTACTGAGTGAATGGGAGACACTGAGAGGCTCCAGTAGGAGTCAGACTTTAACAAACTTGAAAGTTTCAATATTTAACTATCAGTTGTTTTTGAGCCACAGGTGAGCAAAAACAAGGTCTTAATGTGATAATTTGTATGTCTTCTGAATTTTGAAAAGGCACACATGATGCTTGAGCCCCAGATACATTACCTTGACCTACTCATTTTCCAGGTCCCAGTGATGCACCTCAGGGTACAAGGACATCCATCTGAAAAAAGCACACATGATGCCAGAGCCCCTGATAAATGACCCTGACACACTCAAGGTCACCATTCTAGCCAGTTTAGTGGTGCTGAGGGTTGAGGCACTGGACACCACACCTCGCGCCATGCCAGCAACCCAGGTTTGGGAACGAGCCAGGGCCGCCAGGGGTCAGCAGGGGAAGGACAGAGATTGAGCGTCTGCCGACTGCTCTCTCTTTCCGGGGGTGGGTACAGGAAGCACTTGCTCTTGGAGCGACCTTTGGCGGTGGCTGGAGAATCACCAATGCAGCAGTGCGGCGTAATGCCTGGGGGGCGGAGCCATGGCACTGCATTGCCTTGCTGGCCGGGCTCTGTGGGGGGGGGTACAAACAAGCAGGAAAAAAACTTCCACTCGTCAGTGAGATGACGGTGGCCCTGGAGGACTTCGCCCACATCCCAACTGCTGGCCCAACGCGCCCCGGATCTTCCTCCAGGTCAACCTGATGACACCAAGGTAGGCACTTCATACTTAGGAGGTTACCATGGGAGGGTGGAATCAACCCCGGAGATGGTACCGGGGGTTGAGCCTGCCTGGGGTCATTCGGGGGAGGAGATCGAGGGGGAGATGTGAGGGTTCAGGTTGGGAGTAGGGCGGACTCCGTGTGGGCACTCCTGAAGGATGCCCAAAGAGTGGATGCAGAAATAAAGTTAAAAAAAAAAGTCACCATTCTAAAGAGACACATGACACAAGGATGCTAGATAAATTACTGTAACCCACCCCGTTTTCCAGGCACTCTCGATACACCAATGTGGGCAAGGGCACACATCTGAGAGAGACACATCATGAAAGAGCACCAGGTAAATGTCCCTGGCTCAAGAGTGCTCTTATTCCCTTACTGAGTGTCTTCTCTTATCCTTTGGGAAGTCATGGTAATGCAGTATCATAGTAATTTGAGGTTGGAAGGGGCTTCTAAGTTCATCAAGCCCCCCACTCCTGGTTCATCAGCAGGGAATAAGTATGCTGTTCAAACATGTAATAATTGATAGGGATACCCCCATCACCTCTTCTACCCATGGTACCTTGTAATTCCCTTGGCATTCAGAAATGTATTCAGGCATATCTAGATTCACTGTGTAATAGAGGCTAGGAGGAGGAGGTGTAACAAGCCGGGATAAAGACAGATAGCATTTATATCTTGTATCCTGCTTGCTTCTGTGGCAAACAGAATGGGCAGGTGCTGATAAAAATGTATGCCTTGCTCCTGGTTGCCAGTTCTGTCTAGAGTGCCATGGATTTTATTTCAGGCGTTGTCTTACTTTGGTTTACTCGTACATGAGAATTATGATGTAAATCAAAAACTGTTTTTTTTTGTATTTCAGGTTCTGCCTTATCTCAAATATCTTTATACACCTGTAATTGATGACAAGTCCTTTATGCTTGCATTTTTTGCACATATTGCCATGTTTGTCTAAGGTTGGCCCCCATACAAGGTTGATTACACAGTAATGATTCCCGTCATGGTGGTGACAGAAGGATAAAAGATACACCAGGGCTTTTTTACAAGGGCTGTTTTAGGTTGTGCGTAAGACCTATAAATCACAACTGTAAAGCCTTTAGCATAGCTGTAGCTGTCAGTATCAACATCAAAGCTCATATTAATGTATCAACAGGCAGCATTTTACGCTAGTAAAGATGAGCTAAATTGAGCTCCTCAGTTGAAGGACCCTAATTTAATCCATAATGCTGTCAGTACAGAAGATCTGTGTGCTGCTGGTCGCAGCATTACGAGTCTGAGTTTTTAACCATCTGGGAAACTCTAGTAATTGAGTCCAGATCTATCCATTTTCTCTGCAACAGTTGATGAGTGCCAATTATTTATTTATTTACAATTTTGCACACCAGAATAACCTCATTTAGGGACAACACTGATTTTACAAGATGATTTGGTGGACATTACAGCACCAAGGTAAACTGTACATTAGTAATAAGTTATACTGCAAAAAATAAAACAAAAGATCTGAATAAATGTAAGTAGATTCAGATTATTAATTATGGAACCAAGCCATAGGTCATTGTCCATAGAACATACACATAAAAAAGTATCATGTTACATGAAAAATTAACATAAAAATGTATACATTAAAAATGTCAACACACAGTTCAGATGTGCGAAACTTAAGATGAAAAGTTCATCAATAATCAAATGGATTGCAAACGTAGATACATAGATACATAGACAGTGTCGGCAGATAAGGGCCTATGGCCCACCCAGTCTGCCCATTTGAGCTTGTAAGTTCAGTTTATGTTTTCCTAGAAGTCTGTTGCCCCTTACCCCTGACCTCCAGAATTCCTTTATGTCTATCCCATGCATTCTTAAATCCCGTGATTGTTTCAGCCCCCACCACTTCCTCTGGCAGGGTGTTCCACTTGTCCACCACCCGTTCTGTGAAGAAATTCTCTGCCAGTTCCTCTAATAGCCCATAGCGCAAAGGAAGCCAAAGCATACAGTACTGGCTCCCTAGAAGATGTAAATAATATATACTGTTTCTCATCATTAGATTGAGATTGGGTATCATTCCACAACATGAGAGCCATGCAAAGTGTATATGCATGGAGCTGCCACAACCCTCCGCTGGCAACACATTCCCAGGAGCAAAGGGGAATAACACATCCCAAATATGACATGGATTAGAGGACAATAAACAATAAAATGTGCCAAAGAGGTTTGGCTGTTAAACCCTAGCCACAGGTCACAGCCCCCTGCTGGCAACAAATTCCCTGGAGTGAAGTGGGGCAACGCGTCACAAATGGAACAACACCTTTGCTTTAGGGAGCCATAGTCAGGGCCCCTAGTGCTCTGCGGCAGAATTTTCTGATTTCTGCGGCAGGGCTCCTAGGCTTCTGCGGCAGCATTTTCTGATTTCTGCGGCATGATTTATTCATTTCTGTAGCAGAATTCAGCCCTGCCATTGGCTAAAATATGAAGTGATGTCATTGATGACATCACCTACCAAGCGTAGAGGAGGGTCTTCAGGATAAACAAGATGGGCGCGGGAGCCTGGCACAATGGAAAAACTGTATATTTGAATGAAAATTCGCCAAAAACAATGAATTCCGTGGCGCTATATAAATTCTGCGACATGATGCAAATTCTGCGGAAAATTCCACAACCGCAGAATTGCAGAATTCCAAGGGCCTTGGCCATAGTCAATGGCTAGCATGCTAATGACCACATATGGCATGCAAGGAGCTAAGGAGTCATTAGCATGCCATTAGCAGCTCTGTGCAGTGACTCTGCATACAAATGTGTGGCGCCATTGTGCAGAGCCTTGGCCATGACCCCAACCCCACCTGATCCCTAACAAAATATCCCTGGTAGTCCAGTGGTCCCTTCTGCCATCCCGATCCCTGTTAAGTAAAGGAAGAACTGCCTGGTAGCCCAGGGGTCCTCCTCCCTCCCCAATCCCCATTAAATAAATGAAGAACTCCCTAGTTGTCCAATGTTCCCACCTCCCACCCCAATTCCCATTATGTGAATGAAGAACTCCATGGTAATCCAGTGGCATCCCCTCCTGACCAGATACCAGTTAGGTTGATGAAGAACTACCTGGTAGTCCAGTGGTCCCCCTTTCATGCCAGTCTTCACTTTTAGGGGTTATATTTGCTCTCTTTCATAGCCTGTTTTTAATGCAGATTTGTTTTTCATAAATCCCATAACTCAAGACTGATGGATTTTCCTTATTCTAGTTGTCTTTAAAGGAGCATTTGCATTACACATTTGAGTACATCCAGTCATAAAAAGTTGAATGGCTAAGTCTAAATCAGGTATTGGGAATACTCTATAGCAATTTTCTTTGCTTACATTTTCCTTGATCAAACTCTCTAAACTTTCTTTTAGTTTGTGTTGGAGAAAGTTTGATATTTGAACTAAAACACTGAAACGTAGAAGTTGTCGCAGATAAAGGCCCACAGGCCCACCGCATCTGCCCTGTTATCCTAGTTGTTGTGACTAAGCAAATCTTGATCATCCCGCTGTCCCCATCCCTTGTTTTTCCAAACTCCCTTTGTGTCTGTCCCAAGCTTTCTTGAAACCTGTAACCATTTCTGCCTCTACCACCTCTGCCGGTACTGTTCCATTTGTCCACCGCTCTTTCCGTGAAAAAGTACTGCCTCACTTTCCCTCTGAAGCCCCCCCCCGAGCTTCATACAGTGCCCCCTAGTCCTTGAGCATCTTTTTCTTTGGAAGATGGTATCATCCTGTACTCTGTTTTTCCCTGTCACATATTTGAAAGCTTCAGTCATGTCCCCCCTTTCCCTACTGTCCTCCAGTGAATACATATTTAACTCCCTCAGTCTTTTCTTGTAAGGTTTATTGTGCAGGCCTCTCACCATTTTGGTTGCCCTCCTCTGTCCCACCTCTACACTGTTTATGTCTTTTTGAAGATAGGGTCTCCAAAACTGGATGCAGTACTCGAGGTGAGGCCTCACCAATGATCTATACAGTGGGATTATTACATCCTTCCTTCTGCTGGTGATTTCCCTACCCATGCAACTATGTTGCAAAATACAAATGGTATGGTCTTGGTCCCCCAAGGAAGGGGGTCATCTTTGTTTATTTAATGCCTGTATAGATGGTGAAATGAAAATAAATTCAGCATAGTTTCTGGATTGCTCAATGTACCTTTATGAGTAGGAGACTCAATGATTTAAGTGAAGCGTTCTTGAAGTTTTAAGCAGATAATGTTGGTTATCTCATGCAGCAGAGAACGTGATAACTAGTTCCAGATGATAAAAAGGTAGTTATGGGCCACAGTGGCATGGTAGTCTAAGGCACCTCATGCCACATCGATGACCCGAGTTCATGAATAGACCAACTGCTCTCTGCCTTTAATTTTATCAGCAGAGTAATGCAGATAGTTTTTTTCCTTACTCTTTATACTGTTGCTAGCTTTGGAAGATGTTTGCCACTTTTGATGCATACTTTAATTGGATTTTTATGTATTTTAGCCGTTTTGGTTACTTGTTCTGATTCCTTTAAGCAAGTCACTTCCTGTTGGATTTTATGGCACCATGCCTCTTTATGAGTTCAGGTTACTTTAAGTACATAATTAAGCTATGGGGTGCAGTGTGCTTTAAGCTTTGCAAACAGCCTGCATCTCCTGTAATTACTGCAAGGGCACCTCTGTTGCAGTGAGCTGAATTTTAATTGCACCTGGTTCTAATTCTAATATTTGCTGAGCCACAAGCTCATAGTGCTGCTAAGATTTAATCCCTCTGCTAGCCTCAGTGATTTTGTAGCTAGCAGAGAACTATTTAATGTAATGTTAGAGTAATTCTTATGTCAGGACTAGCCCACCCAGGTTTTGATCCAAAGGAGATCTCCTTCTTGCTCCCTAGCCCTCCTGTCCTTCCCACTGAATAGCTTCTCCCTCCATCTTACCTTCTTATAATCCTCTTCTCTCTGCTCCCATTCTCAGCCTCCCTTGAGTGGTCGTGAGGGCCAGGTCTGATTCTGCCCTCCACCGAGCAGCAAGCTGACTCCCTGCCTGCATAAGTGAATCAGGTATGGCATTTAGCCAGAAGTGCAATGGACTAACATTTGAAATGCAGTGCATAACTGAATCAGGTGCGGTGTTTGGCCAGAGGCGCAATGGAATAACTTTTGAAATGCAGTGTGGAAGTCCCCACCAGTGCTTCGCATTGGCTGCCCCACTGCCCCCACAACCACCCTTGGTGAACCATCTATTATATACCACCACCCCCACCACCACCCTTAGTGAACCACCTATTATATAACTATGATCATGTGTCATCCAAACCCTATCAGCCAACTTTTCCCTTTGTAGATTAACTGTGCCCACCACTAGTGGCTGCTACCAACCCTAATCCCATGCCTCCCTACCTAATAAGCTCACAATGTTGCTTCTCTACCTATCAGTAGTTTCACTTCTAGCTCCTTTGGTGTCACTACCACCCTCCTCCTACCCCAAGATGCAGCCTTGCCAGCTAGCATTTAACACCTCAGTTGCTCCATCACCCTCCTCTCCAATTTCAACCGCTGAACTATCCCCGATGGGCACCTCTTCAATCTGTTGGTTGGTCCTTCTGTCTTCCCATCCACCTTCCACACCAGGCTAGTTGCCCTCAATTTTCACACCAATGTCTCCTCAGTGCATTCCTTCCAGCCACCTAATTCCCATCGCAAGCTTCTATGGGTCATGCCCAGAACCAAACTTCTGATAACACTTTTGCTCCTTCTATCCAGGGACATCGAAACTAACCCCGGGTCACCCCCCCCCGGACCAAACCTCCCCCCCTTCAACTCCCACAAGGCCTAAAACTTGCCCACCTAAATATCTACAGCCTCCTACACAAACAAACCCTGCTGCAACCAATTGTTCTTTCCTTACGACCTGACATACTGATTTTTTCTGAGACCTGGTTGAAGCCTTATAACCAAGATGCTGAATTCTCTATTCCTGGCTACACTCTCATTTGTTACGGCCATCCTGGCAAGAAAAGAGGTGGTGGCATAGCCATGTACATCGCTTCTACACTTCAGTTTACCCCAGTCACGCTGCCATTGTCCACGTAAATGATCAACGCCTTATTAATTAAACTCTCCCTCCCCCGCACAAGCCCCATTTTTATTGCTGGATCCTATTCGTAGGATCAAGGTGGGGAGCAGGATTGAACAGCTGCAGGCTGCGCTCCCCTCCCAGGGTGGTTGTCCACCCCCCCTCGTAGTTTCACTCCCATTGGGTGGAGGTCCGATGGGCAGCATAGGCGAGAGGAGACAGCGGCGATTGTAGGGGTGGAGCGGAAGGGGCTGAGCTGGTACCCAGTGTGTGCGTGTGCCTCCACGCATGCATGTGTCTGCCGGGTTTATTTATTTTTTATTTTATTTATTTAGCCTAGGATTACAATTTACCTTTGAGCCCAAGGCTCTTTTACAAAGGTTCCACGTCATAGGTTACAAGCATAACACAGGTTGCAAAAAAGGAACATTTGGTAGAGATAGGTTGGGGGGGTAGGAGGAGAAAAAGGAAAAGAAGGGGGCAGTAGCAGGTGGTCAGAAAAGGAGAAGGGAGGAGAGGAGGGTAGGGGAGGAGATAGGGTGGGGGGCAGGGAAGGGTGCAATGCAGCCAGGCGGCATTGTCAGTGGCATAAGTGTGGGAGAGAATGGTGGCCCTGGAAGGGCAAGTGTGGTGGGCAAGGGGCCAGGCATAGGTGAGCACAGGAGGATGGGTGCAGAATATTAGCCATGGTTATCGCAGGTGCTGGAGGCAACAAGGGTATAATGGAGCCTGCATTTGAAGGCACCAAGACCAGTGGTGGTGATAGTATCATTGGCAAGATCATTAAACCAGGTGGGGGCTCTGTAGGTGAATGATCGTTGGCCTTGGGTTGTGCGGCAGCGAGGGATCTGAAACAGTTGTGGCTTTGATCCCCTGGTGATTCTAGAGCTGGCTTTGGCTTGAAGAAGGGTACAGACTCCAGGGGGGCGATCCCCAACTGGATTTTCTTTGCAACCACACAGATTTGGTATTTAATTCTATTTTCAAGTTGCAGCCAGTTTGCTTGTGTGTAGAGGTCACAGGTGTGCATGAGACGTTTAGCACCAATGATGAGTCGACAGGCCTTGTTTAGGGTGGTGGTTACCCTTCTGAGTGCCGTGGCTGTGGCGGCGCCATAGATGACAAGGCCATAGTCAATCTGGGAGATGATGGAGCTTTGAACAGTGGCAGCAAGGGCCTCTTTAGTCAGGTGTTGCCGTAGGTGATAGAGTAGCCCCAGTCTGGAGTTCGCAGTTTTGGCAACATTAGTTATGTGGATAGCGTAGGACAGGTGGGAGTCTAAGGTGATTCCTAGATATTTGAAGGATTCGACCTGCTCCAGCAGGCTACCTAAGCAGGTGTTTAAGGAGAGTTGGAGATGTTTGTGCTTGTTTTAGTGGCTGGTGAAAATCATGGTCTTGGTTTTTTTTCTGGTTGAGAATTAACTTATGTTCTTTGAACCAGTTTTTGACCGAGGTGAAACTATGTTGAAGGGTTTGTTGTAGGTGGCTTGGGTCCTGATGGAGGCAAGAATCACAGCGTCATCCACATAGAGTATAATTTGTTGAGGACTGGAGTGGGGAGAGTTGAGAACAGGCTGAAAGTAGTGGGCAGGATAGAGCCCTGGGGGACACCAAATGATACCTCTTTAGTGTCGGAGAGCACATCCACTATTTTTACACATTGGGTCCAGTTACCAAGATAGCTATCGAACCATGCCACAGATTCAGTAGAGAGGCCAGTGTTTAGTAGCTGACAAAGCAGGAGGTGATGGTGGATGGTGTCAAAAGCCTTTGACAAGTCTATGAATATAGCTTCAGTTAGGAGACCGTGGTCTAGGGAGTTGTGGATGGCACCTATGAACTCAAGAAGGGCAGTGGCAGTGTTGTGTCCTTTTCTAAAACCATGTTGCTGCTGGCAAAGGATGTTGTATTTGCCCAGATAGTCGGTGAGCTGGTCCGCTGCTATCCATTTCAGGGCCTTAGAGAAGGGTGGAAGGATAGAGATAGGGCAGTAATTCCCATGAATGGTCTGGTCACTGCTTTTATGGATTGGAGTGACTGTTGCTGACTTCCATTTATCTGGGAACTGGCTGAGAGAGAGGGAGAGATTAAAAATCCTGTTGAGAGGCCCCAGTACTTCCTCCAGGGTTCCCGGGTTTGGGGTGAAAACCGGGGAAAAATACCACAAAAAATCTAAAGAAAAGAAAAGAAAAGAAAACAAAACTGAAGGTGGACAAAGCAATGGGTCCAGATGGCATACACCAGAGGACATTAAGCAAACTGAAGAGAGAGCTAGCAGCACCTCTGGCAGCCATGTTCACTGACTCTGTAAACACAGTCGTACGTCCGGAGGAGTGGAGGAGGGCACTTGTACTCCCTTTACACAAAAGAGGCAGCATGGAGTAGGCTGGGAACTATAGGCAAGGCCCCTAGAATTCTGCGGCCGCAGAATTTTGTGCAGAACTTGCAATTTACCGCAGAACTTCTGCGGTGCCGCAGAATTCATTCTTCTTGTTGATTTTTTATTAATATTTCTGTTTTTCCATAAAATCTGGTTCCCTTCCCCTCTTTTTATATCCTAAACCCCCTATATGCTCAGAATGTTTTGTTATCATTGCTATAACATCATACATTTGCTAATGAAATGGCTGCAATCTGCTACAGAAATGAACAGTCCTTATCTACCACAGCTCCACTGCCAGGAGATGGTGGCACAGCACATCAGGCATGGTGATATTTGCTCAACCTGCCCTACAGCCTAATACAATTTTCAGTCTTACATTATTGCACTAGGGCCAACTTAAACAAAACCTTGTCAATAACACAGACCTGTTAAGTCCACACCTCACTTTGTACAAACCTATTTGTCCCTTTAAGGTATAGAGATGCCATCTGAAATGAATAACTGGCAAAATGAATATAACTGTCATTTTTAAGAAAAATAAAGTAATTATGCCCAGAAAAGTGGAATATAATAATGTGTAGACCTGTTGAAAGAATAGACCTGTTAAATAAATAATTGCACTGTATGCATTTTTGCCAGGGTTATTGATTACATATTGTCATTGGTTAATAGAATCACCTAAAAGTTATGGAGAAATGTTGTGTGCAGGTGTAACCCCCCTGCAAATGGGGGTTCCCAAAAGACTTCCAGGAGCTTGCTTGAATGCTCCAAGCCTGAATGGTGTTTGGCGTTTAAGCCATTTATCAGTGAGTGTTTTTAGAACCTCTGGTACTGTCTCTTTAAGAGCTGTCTGCTTGCAGACATAATTAGTTGTATGGGGGACTGTGTGTTTCTTTGATTGAGTACCACTCAAGCTGCTGCCAATTCACCCCATTTTGCAGTCACTAGGAGTGCAAAGGAACCTGTCTGAAAGATGTAACTGATTGCCAGAAATCATTTACAGTAATAATAAAATTACAGTTTGTCTAACCTGCTTTCTTTGCAGTCAGAACTGTCTGCCTAGTTCCCCATTCTGGTTTTGAACTGCTGAACTGGACCAATCAGTGTGGGTAAACTAGCTCTAAAATGATGCCTTGGACGAATCAGAACTTGGGACTCATAATCTGAGCCAGCCACAAGAGGATTGTATGGGCAGTGACTCTGGGAGATGTAGTTTAGACTTGGTGCCTTTTTGGACCAACAGCAGCAGTCTATTGTGAGTGACAGCCAATCCAGTCAAGAACTGGGAGGAACTCAAAGGAAGTGCCCGGTTTTTGTCTGTTGGGAGTTTCAGTTTGAGATCTGAAAGTGAAGGGGAAAGAAACCCTGTGCTCCTTCAGTGCACAGTTTCAGTCAAGGAACGTGTGCAAGGCCCAGAGTTCCGGTCTACAACTTGTGTAACTGCTTGTTAGGACTGAATCCGTCCTGTGAAAAGAATCAAAGGATCTCTGAAGAGTAGAAACCAGGCTCACCCTGTAGAAGACTGAAGAAATTGTTGAATTACACTCGGTCTGTCAGGAACTGAATCTGCTGTGTGTTCTCCTGGTTATTGTGCAGTAATTGCGATCGGGATACAGATGCAGCCTGCCTGGTATAGTGCTTTCTTTATATGGATGTGTGAAGAGGTTTGTGTACCTCAAGTGAGCCCTGCTGACATTGAAGGACCCTATCTTATTTGGAGGTCGTGAGTACTAATTCAGGGTTGCTCCCTGTTGAATTGCCACATTAAATCCAAATGGAATTACTGTGCTGCTGACTGTTTAATTCTCCTTTTCTCTGTGTGAAAGGGCCCCTACCAGCTGCCACGGTTTGGACTAGCCACTAGGGCTTGGGTACCCAGGGACAGTAACTGATAGGGATAGGCCTGTGCACAGAGCCATAGGTAGATTATTAGAGTGATAAGCTAATTAACCTGATTTCCCTGTCCTTGTTATATCCCCTAAATAAATCAGAGCTGCTTGTTTCAGCAAAGTTATACTGCCTGAGGTATTTGTCTATGTTAAAGTACTGTACTGTGATTGTTGCACTGTATCTCATTTCACAGGAGGTCCCAGTGCGGAACCAGACCTGGGGTAAGTGTGTACTGTGAAGGTAATTCTGATATATCGTGTGGGCCACTAGTGGGAAGAAGAGGGTTGCAGTGTCCCAGAGGGCTGTGACCAAGTTAGTTTAACTATTGCAAACCCTGACCCTGGGTGGAGGCACCGCCATTGGATCCAGGCCCCTCAACCTGTTAGTGGCAAATCAGGCAGGGTAGTAGCCCCTGGGATAAGCCATCTAGGGGTTACATCTTGGAGGCTCACGCTGGATTGTGTGTCCTCTAGTGGCCATATTCATGAACCACTGTTAAGAAAAAATGGGTACCCGACAGAAGTGGCTGTGCACCGCTGGTGGAGTGGTGTACTGGGAGGAGATCGACCCCAAAATGCTATGCTTATCCTGGACATCCCCTGGGTATCAATACGGACACTGTGCAGGAGTACTTTCCAAGGTGGAAGGTTTACAAAACCCTGTGGTGGTGGGTCGGCATGCTAATCTGCTCACCCACACTTTCCTGGCCTAGTAGAGTTTAAGGATCCCATAGATAGCTCCAAAGTGCCACAGACCATTACCCCAGAGGGAGCCCTCACTGCTTGGAGAGTGATAACTAAGGACAGTAAAGACCGGGGGAATCAGCCCCCACCACTATCTGAAACTTTTGAGGAGAATTTGCTGAATGGTTGCTGGGAGAGGGAAAACTGTGGAGGACTTGAAGAAACTATTCTTGTCACCTGGGTGTTCCTCCCCAACACCCTCTCCTGCTCCAGTGCCCGTAATGGTGGCTGAACCAATGCAGACTCCTATTTCTGCACCTGCCATTAGTCACGACTCTTACGAAGGTTGAGGATCTTCTCTGGCACCTCCCACCCCCAAGGGAGGATGACTGGGAGACCTGGATAGACTATGTTGCCCCAAGTGCTAGAATGGCAATGCCCAGAAGGCCAAAAGCGAAAGAGGGTTAGTGAGCCTCGAGGTCCTGCCCTGGCTACCATCCGTGCTAAACGGGCCAGTAACCCTGAAGCGACTGCACAGGCCTATCTTGAGGCCTTGGAGAATGTATGGGGCAGATTCTGATGAGGACCTATGGTGGAAGTAAGAAATGCACAACAGTACCAAGGGGTTGTTGTCTGTGTATGTCTCTCGGCTGGAAAAATTGTTGCAAGAATGCCTCAGAAAGGGTAGTTTGCCAGCGATTGAACTGGACCGAACCAGACTGGACAGAATCCTTAAGTCTGCCCCTTCTCAGAACTGCTGTTGCTTCAGTTACACCTGGCAAATCGACTGGAATCCCACCCTCCTATGATGAGTTAATGAGAGAAATTCGAGGAGTTGAGAAAAGGCGACCTAGGTACCTGCACCAACAGCTGTGGCTACGACCGGTGACTGAGGGTGACCATCAAGTGAAGTTCAAGGGCAGAGGTTGACAGTCAATGAGTGCTCTGACAAGGAAAAGATATGCCACAATGGGCGAACTGTTGAGAGAGATCCGGAATTCAAAAACAGTCCCTTTATGAAGGCCACGCCTGCAAGTCACGGGCCCTGACCTATATCCGACTGCATCTGCTATGGGGTGGGGGTACCCACCATGTATCTCCTGCTGATAACAGCTCCAAACTCAGTTCCTTGACCATGGAAGTGGAGAAACTGACGAGATGTCTCCAAATGCTTATCACGCCGCGAGACAGAGATGGCACCCAGGTTTCCAGTTAGTAATACCCCACCCTGGCTCCCAGTGTGGCGCCTCAGCCAGCTCAAACTCCAGAAAGTATGTTTTGCTATAATTGTGGAAAGATGGGCACATGAAAGGGAATGCCAGTCCCAAAAGAGACACTGACAAAGTTGCATATAGGCTACAAGGAGAGCTTCGGAGAAGAAATCAGTGGTTAAGAGGTGCCGACATGATCCCAGTGAGGGCACCAAAATGCTAATTCACGTCCTTTGTGGCAAGGTCAGTTGCCCAGGCCCCCCTACCGCCTCTCAGACTGGTCCAGAATAGTGGGTCCCTCCATGGAGACCACTGTAAAGGTGAATGGAGTGTCTACAAGAGCTGTATTAGACAGTGGCTCCCAAGTGACAATTATGTTCCAGGATTGGTATCAGAAGCATTTGTCAGGCGTACCCTTACAACCATTAGAAGGACTGCATGTATGGGGGTTAAGTGAGAAGGCCTACCCTATTCCGGTATATCCGAATTTGGCTGCTTTCCCACCTCCGTGGCTGGAGTGGCCGAACAAGTAGAGACCCTAGCCTTAGTGTGTCCCCCCACTGGACTGTATGATGGTGTCCTTTGTTGATTGGAACAAATGCTCATATGTTTAGGAAGGCTGGCACAGTTGTGTTATGAAAACAGGGTCAAAGACTAGTAGAGCTTTAAGGTTCCGGCTTTAATTGAAGGCCTATGAGGCACAAGAGATGCTGAAAAACAGAACCAGAGGAACCGGTCGGAATTGTATGGAAGAAGGATCCTGAGTCTCCTGATCCTGGCGCCAAATGCCCAGTGTACCTTACAGGGAGAGGTCCGTATCAGAAAGGATGTTAAGAATAAAATATTAATGTTGGATGCACCAGGCGATGGAAAATTGCCAGAGGACTGCTGGTCAAGCCTAGTATTTTGCCCGCTAGAGCCCATGCTTATGCCAGAAGGTAATGGTCCAAGTTCATATGTGTCTGAAAGAGACATTCGCGTAAACAGAGGTTGCATCTGGCTAATGTGCATTGTGCAGACACTGCAGTGCTACCCAGCAGCAAGAGTTCAAGGAAGAATGACAGAGTAACGCTGACTTGTTTGATTTCGCGACTCCCGCTGCCAGCTGAATGGAAAGTGAGGATCAGGAGAAGCTTGCCCAGAGAGACCAGGTGTTTTCTTTAAAGGAATGGGATGTAGGATGCGTGCAAGGCTGAGCACAATATCCGGCTGCATGACGAAAGACCATTTCGTGAGAGGTCTCACGCCTGGCACCTGCTGACATAGATGATGTGAGACGGCATCTGCAAGAGATGTTAGCTGCTGGTGTAATACAAGAATCCAGAAGCCCTTATGCTTCCCCATTGTGGTAGTGAGGAAAAGAATGGAACAGTAAGGATGTGTGTAGTTATCGCACCTTAAACCGGCGGACTATCCCTGATCAGTACACAATGCCCCGCATTCAGGATGCTTTGGACTGCCTAAGCGGAGCAAGTGGTTCTCTGTGCTGGATCTCCGCAGTGGGTACTACCAGATCCCGATAGTTCCCAGAGGACCGTGAGAAGACGGCCTTTATCTGTCCGCTTGGCTTCTATGAATTCAGGAGGATGCCTCAAGGATTTCAGGTGCCCCAGCCACTTTTCAACGATTGATGGAGCGTGCAGTGGGGGACATGAACTTACTAGAGTGCCTGGTATACCTAGATGATGTTATTGTGTTTGGCAGCTCACTGGAGGAACATGAGCAGATTATTTAAGATATTGGACCGACTGGAGGACTTTGAACTTAAACTGTCCATTGATAAGTGTCAATTCTTTCAAACATCAGTAAAGTATGGGACACATAGTATCCACCGAGGAATAGAGACCGACCCAAGTAAAGTTGAATGGCCTTCACTACTTTTAGCCCAAAATCTAAAGAACTGCAAAGATTCCTGCGATTCTGTGGTTATTATCGGCTTCATCAAGGACTATTCAAGAGTGATCCCCTTTACTTAACTTACTCAAGGGTATCCCAACCCACAAAAAATACCAAAAGTCAGCGTCCCTCAAGACTGAAAGAGTGTATTTTCATCCGAGTAAGTATTTGGGGCCCGCTGGACTCCTGATTAATGAACTGCTTTTCATGAGATCATATATCAACTTACCCATGCTCCAGTGCTGGCCTATGCCGATCCAAGAAAACCTTACGTCCTGCACACTGATGCTAGCTTGCAAGGGTTGGGGCTGTGTTGTACCAAGAGCACGAGAATGGCCTGAGACCAGTGGCCTTTGCCAGTAGAAGCCTGACCCCATCCGAAAGAACTATCCTGTACATAAGTTAGAGTTCCTAGCTTTGAAGTGGGCTATGTTGACCAATTCCATGAGTACTTGTATGAAGCTAAAATACTAGTAAAAACTGACAATAATCCTTTGACCTATGTGCAGACCTCAGCTAAGTTGGATGCCACTGGCCATAGGTGGCTTTCTGCATTATCTACATATGACTATGCTATCGAATGCGAGCAGGTCTGAACCACATAGATGCTGATGCTCTCTCCGGAGGCCTGTTCCCAAGAATGATTGGGTCCGATTGGCAGAACCTGACATTCGGGCACTCTGCGGAAGTTTGACAGGGAGGAACAAATGTCCCACGGACGCAGTGGACTGCATGGTGGATTGCTTGGGACCTCTGAGAATTGCATACCTGCTGCTTATTGCCACTTTTCTGATAGACATTGGTGCACTGCCTCAGCTGGACAATGACAGTATTCGGCGGGCTCAATCCCGCGATCCCATGATCAAAGCAGCTTTAGAAGCCCTCTATGCAGGAAAAGATGTCCAAATTACGCCCACTGATTTGAGAACTGCACTGTTATACAAAGAAGGTCCTAAGTTGAAACTGATCAATAAACTGTTATACAGAGAAACAGTAGACAGAGGGGACAAGTAGACAAACAACAACTAGTGCTGCCCCTGCCTTCGAGACTCAGTACTGAGGTCCTTGCACAACCACATGGGGCACCTTGGTATAGACAGAACACTTGACTTGGTGAGATCCAGATTCTATTGGCCTAAGATGGGGGCTGATGTGGAGCAACACATTCGAACTTGTAGTCGCTGCTTACAGAGGAAAGCTTTGCCCAGAGGGCTGCCCCTTGTTAACATCACCACCAGTGCACCCATGGAGCTGGTCTGTATTGATTTTCTGAGTTTGGAGTCAGATCAAAGAAATATCAGTAATGTGCTGGTGGTCACTGACCATTTCACGAGATATGCCCAAGCTTTCCCACCAAAGACCAGAAAGCATCCACTGTGGCCAAAGTACTTGTAGAAAACTTTTTGTTCACTATGGGGCTCCACAAAGAATCCATTCTGATCAAGGGAGAGACTTTGAGTCGTCTGATCAAAGAGATGCTTTCTCTGTGGGAGTCGAAGTCCAGAACCACTCCTTACCACCCCAGGGGACCCACAGCCTGAACGTTTCAACCGCACTTTGCTAGATATGCTAGGCACCCTGCACCCAAAGGACAAGCCTAGATGGAGCTAAATAAATTAGCACCCTGGTACATGCTTATAACTGCACCTAAAAGTGATGCCACTGGATTCTCCCCTACCGCCTGATGTTTGGAAGAGAAGCTCACTACCAGTAGATGTGTGTTTTGGGGTCTCTCCTGATGGGGTTCAAGCTGACAACTATTTACAGTATGTGCAAAGTTAAAGGCCCAGCTAACTCATGCGTACCAACTGGCTCAAACCATGGCTGCCAAAGAAATCTGGCCAACAAAGAAAGGTATGATAAAAGGTGAAAGCACAGGAACTCCAGGAGGAGATCGGGTATTGCTAAGAAATCTGGGACTGCATGGCAAGCACAAGATTGCTGACAGATGGCACCATCTCCCTCACATTGTAGTGGGCAAACTAGATGATCTGCCAGTGTACAAAGTAAGGCCTGAGAATAATTCAAAAGATGTAAAACAATGCATAGAAATCATTTACTGCCCATTGGACAAATCTTAATGAGTCTGAGCCCTAGAAGATGCCCCTCTGGACCAGTGACTAGAGCTGCTGCTAAGAAAAGATCAAGAAAGTCTGCACCTACAGAAGCAAAGTTAAAGTGTTCCCTCCACAAGTCCCAGTTGAGCATGACTGTCAGTCCATATCAGAAGAAAGTGAGAGTGACTTTGAATACTATCCTTCTTACGAACTGAGTCAATTGTTTCAGGGCAATCCCTAGTCAATACTGGAGACAAAGCTGGGCCTTCTGGACTGTCTATGCCCCAACTTCATCCCTGGAGCCAATGCTCCCAGAAAGTGAAGTGCAAAGCATCAGATCAGATGAAATGGAATCATTGTGCATGGTTGAACTGTTTGAGCTTCAGGGAGGAAAATGATAGATTGGGGCAGACTGGTGATACACCGAACAAGAAGAGTATTTTGAGTGCCCTGACAGTCCACTGCCAGTGTCCAAAGCTCTCCATCTGAGCCAAATGTTGTGGACTCAGAAACTGTAACTCCTGGAGCTGAAAGTGCCCCAAGTTCTAGCCTCTCTACCCCATGGAGACTCCCCTGACAAGTGTGGACAATGCTGAAAATGAGGCTCAGAGTGCAGAGACTGTAACAGTTCCCCTAGAAAGACTGGTCGAGCTGTAAAGCCTGTGGTGCACCTCAGTTATGATTCCCTTGGGAGGCCTGTGGATTTGCCTCTCAATGTTGTCCATAAAGAGGTGTATGTGTCCCAGCTCACTGCCCAAACTGAGCATCAGTGCTAACTCCAAGTTACTTGTGTTGCCCTCTAAGTATGGTGCCTTGCCCCATCCAGCCCCAAGGTAACTGATAGGAAGGGTCCCTCTCTTCAGGTTTCATGTACAGAGGTAATAACTTGAGTTATGGTACAATGTGTGTTATACTGTGTAAAGAGTGACGTACTGCAATGTTTCAGAAATGGTTCTTGGTAAAATGATGTATTGACTGATGATTACATGTGTGAGCCTAATGCAAATGTATATGGATGCAGTGAAACTTATGGGTACTTGCTTGACGGGACGTCAAGCTTTTCCCACCAGGAAGGGTGTAACCCCTGCAAATGGGGGTTCCAAAAGACTTCCAGGAGCTTGCTTGAATGCTCCAAGCCTGAATGGTGTTTGGCGTTTAAGCCATTTATCAGTGAGTGTTTTAGAACCTCTGGTACTGTCTCTTTAAGAGCTGTCTGCTTGCAGACATAATTAGTTTGTATGGGGACTGTGTGTTTCTTTGATTGAGTACCTCAAGCTGCTGCCAATTCACCCCATTTTTGCAGTCACTAGGAGTGCAAAGGAACCTGTCTGAAAGATGTAACTGATTGCAGAAATCATTTACAGTAATAATAAAATTACAGTTTGTCTAACCTGCTTTCTTTTGCAGTCAGAACTGTCTGCCTAGTTCCCCATTCTGGTTTTGAACTGCTGAACTGGACCAATCAGTGTGGGTAAACTAGCTCTAAAATGATGCCTTGGACGATCAGAACTTGGGACTCATAATCTGAGCCAGCCACAAGAGGATTGTATGGGCAGTGACTCTGGGAGATGTAGTTTAGACTGTGCTCTTTTGGACCAACAGCAGCAGTCTATTGTGAGTGACAGCCAATCCAGTCAAGAACTGGGAGGAACTCAAAGGAAGTGCCGGTTTTTGTCTGTTGGGAGTTTCAGTTTGAGATCTGAAAGTGAAGGGGAAAGAACCCTGTGCTCCTTCAGTGCACAGTTTCCAGTCAAGGAAGCAGTGTGCAAGGCCCAGAGTTCGATCTACAACTTGTGTAACTGCTTGTTAGGACTGAATCCGTCCTGTGAAAAGAATCAAAGGATCTCTGAAGAGTAGAAACCAGGCTCACCCTGTAGAAGACTGAAGAAATTGTTGAATTACACTCGGTCTGTCAGGAACTGAATCTGCTGTGTGTTCTCCTGGTTATTGTGCAGTAATGCGATCGGGATACAGATGCAGCCTGCCTGGTATAGTGCTTTCTTTTATATGGATGTGTGAAGAGGTTTGTGTACCTCAAGTGAGCCCTGCTGACATTGAAGGACCCTATCTTATTTGGAGGTCGTGAGTACTAATTCAGGGTTGCTCCCTGTTGAATTGCCACATTAAATCCAAATGGAATTACTGTACTGCTGACTGTTTAATTCTCCTTTCTCTGTGTGAAAGGGCCCCTACCAGCTGCCACAGTTTGGACTAGCCACTAGGGCTTGGGTACCCAGGGACAGTAACTGATAGGGATAGGCCTGTGCACAGAGCCATAGATAGATTATTAGAGTGATAAGCTAATTAACCTGATTTCCCCTGTCCTTGTTATATCCCCTAAATAAATCAGAGCTGCTTGTTTCAGCAAGTTATACTGCCTGAGGTATTTGTCTATGTTAAAGTACTGTACTGTGATTGTTGCACTGTCTCATTTCACAGGAGGTCCCAGTGCCGGAACCAGACCTGGGGGTAAGTGTGTACTGTGAAGGTAATTCTGATATATCGTGTGGGCCACTAGTGGGAAGAAGAGTTGCAGTGTCCCAGAGGGCTGTGACCAAGTTAGTTTAACTATTGCAAACCCTGACCTCTGGGTGGAGGCACCCGCCATTGGATCCAGGCCCCTCAACCTGTTAGTGGCAAATCAGGCAGGGGTAGTAGCCCCTGGGATAGCGCCATCTAGGGGTTACACAGGGACAGCTGTTGGGCCAGAGGGTAGCATGCTGTGTTTCCATGCCGGCAACTCAGATTCATAGAGAAGAGCTCTGGGAGCTGGCTGGGAAGAACAAGGATTGGTGGAACAAGAATACATCATTGCTTGGAGCCTGGGAAGGTATGGTGCAGTGTTCTGTCACATGGTGGACACATTGTGCTGGTCTGGAGAGCTCTATCTCACAATCGGTTCACATGCATGGCATGGCCTGATGGTGTTATGCAGTGCGTCAGGGAATGCAGGTTAACATCAAAAATGAGTTTTGCAATAACTCCTCTATTCCATTTCTAATGGGACCTGTATGAATGAGGATGTAAGTTCATGGAAATAAAAAATATATAGATGTATATATATATATATATACACACACACACACACACACACACACAGACACACACACATACAGTATCTCTGTCTCTCTCACCACACACACAAACACACATTTGCATGTATGGTACAGACTGCATATAAATATATAAGTGATACACAGTGGGAACCTCATGAGTGGTGTAGAAAGCACATACAAATATATAAGTGATAGACAGTGGAAACCTCATTAGTGGGATACATAGTATGCATATAGAAATACCTCATTTATCACATAAGATCCCCTCTACATATGTCATTTATTTAACAGGCTAGGACCTTAAGGGAGAGACATTTGTTTTGCCTTTTTAGGCATAAAATTATTTTTATAATTCTGTTATTTTTTGAACTAGTGTTACTGTGCTTTCCACCATCCTGATTGCTATAAACACTGCCATGAAAGTGAAGTCAGGATGACAAGCTGTCACTGTGATGTGGTAGTTTGCTAGTGCCGCAGAACTTCCGCAGAAATTACAAACCACCGCCGCAGAAGTTCTGCGGCAAATGGTAGTCTTGCCGCAGAACTTGGTCCCACTGTGCCGCAGAAAAGTAGGGGCCCTGACTATAGGCCAGTCAGCCTCACTTGAGTAGTGGGGAAGATCATGAAGAAACTACTTAAAGAAAGAATGGTGGGACACCTAGAATGTAATGGGGTCCAGGATCTGAGGCAACATGGATTCACAGCAGGGAGGTCATGCCAAAAAAATTTTGACTGGGTGACAATGGAGGTAAATGGTGGTGGGGAGCAGTGGACGTCACCTTCCTCAATTTCAGCAAGGCCTTCAACAACGTCCCACATAGAAGGCTGATAAACAAGATGCATAGTCTAGGCAAGGGCCACACGATAGTAAACTGGGTGAGGAACTGGTTAGCAGACAGGATGCCGAGGGTGGTAGTAAATGGTGTCCAATATAGAGAGAGGGTGGTGACCAGTGGGGTACCGCAGGGATCAGTTCTTGGGCCAGTGCTGTTCAATGTCTTTATCAGTAACATAGCAGGGCTGGAGGGAAAGGTCTGCCTGTTTGCAGAAGACACCAAGATCTGTGTCAGGGTGGATACTTCAGGGGTTGGGGGGGTGAGGAAGGAACTGGGTTGGCTTGAAAGATGGTCCGAAGTGTGGCAGCTGGGGTTCAAGTCACAGAAGTGTAAAATAATGCACCTGGGAAGAGGAAAACTGGTAGAGAGCTACAGAATGGGGGGGGGGGATTTCTGACAATCACCCAGGAGGAAAGGGATCTTGGGGTTATTATTTCAGATAACCTAACGATGTGCAAGTAGAGTAGAGTAGAAAGGCAGCAGGGAGGGCCATTGGCATGCTGGGGTACATACTGTAGGTAAAGGTATCACTAGTAGAAGGAAGGAGGTGGTGGTGATGCCATTATATAAACCACTAGTGAGGCCTCACCTAGGGTACTGTGAACAGTTCTGGAGGCCCCACCTTCGCATGGACATACACATGGTGGAGGCAGATCACAGAAGAGCGACAACAATGGTACAGGTCTTGCATCAGAAAACATTTGAGGGGAGACCGAATGACCTAAATATGTACTCACTGGAGCAGAGGAGGGATCGTGGTGACATGATAGAAACATTCCAGCACCTTTAGGGCATAAACAAGGTGCAAAGGGAGGACATCTTCCATTATAGGAAAAATACAAGAACAAGGGAGCATGATATGAAAGTGAAAGGAGGCAGGTTAAGGGGTAATGTGAGCAAATTTTTCTACAGGGAGAGGGAAGTGGACATGTGGAATAGTCTTCCACGGGAGTTGGTGGGAGCCAGTACAATGGTGTAATGTAAACATGCATGGGATGGACATAAGGGAACAGTAGATGGGGAAGGAGAGGAGATAGGGTCAAAGGCCACAAACAAGGGGCGTGAAATCATACAGGCAGACTAGATGGGCCTTGCGGTCCTTATATGCTGACAGTTTCTATGTTTCTATTGCTCACCTGACTCCACTACGTGTTCCATCTTGGAACACCTGAGTATCCTAACATCTCAGGCTTCTGGGGGTGAGCTACATATCCTTGGAGATTTCAACCAGAATTGGCTCTCCAGTACTACCTCCAAGCTTCACAGCCGGGTGGCAGCACTAAACCTATCTCAACAGATCCTTGAGCCCACACGTTCTAACCCCAAATCACAGAACCACTCTCTCCAGGACTGGTCCCTTATCTCCCACCAGCATCGGATACTCGCCTCAGGCCTGTTACCAGGCTCTTTAAGCGATCATCACAAGATCTACACGGTAAGGAAAATATACAGGCCCAAGGCACCTCCACCCAGAACCCTTCTGACAAGATCCTATAAATCCCTGAACCTTGTATCTCTCCTAAATGACCTGGCAAACACAGACTGGTCCTACATCCCCCCGGGTCACCTCTATCGACTCCGCCTTGGAGTACTTCAAGACCAGGTTTATCACAGTCTGGAACTTTTATGTCCCACTCAGACAAGCTCGGGTGAGGGGTGCCCACTTGCCTTGGATCTCTGCGGACATCATGGCTCTCCTCAGAGCCAGGGATCAGGCTTGGAAGTCTTTCAAGGTCTCCAGCTCACATGTGCATCAACAAAAGTATTGCGCTCTACGAAATGTCTGTACATGACAAATTCATCGGGCAAAAGCTAACTACTTCAAAGCCACCTTCCACACCAACTTAAACCATCCTGCTAAATTTTGGAAGGTGGTTAAATCGCTATTCTCCCCTTCCTCACAACCCCCCTCCACCGCTGTTCTAAATGTAGGCGGCTCCACAGTCACAGACACACTCGCAGTGGCCTCAGAATTCAACTCCTTTTTTACAGAATGTACATCATCACTTCTGTCCACTCTCCCCCCCGTCCCAAAAACGTCCTCTCCCTCCCAACCCCAATCAAGCTCCTCCCTTTGGCCGATCTTTTGTCTTCCATCAGATATTCCTGGCCAAAGTTTACTAAGCTCTACTTGCCTGTAATCCCTCCAAGGGCAAATGCCCCACTGGCCTGGACTACAGAATGCTCTACTTGTCGGCTCCAGCCATTGTCATCCCCCTGGTCTCACTCTATAACCTCTCATTATCTCTTGCCTCTATCCCATCTGAGTGGAAGCACACTATAGTCATCCCCCTTCCTAAAGGTGGTGGCCCCTCTGCTCCTGGTAATTACTGCCCGATTTCCCTCCTCCCAATCCTGGCTAAACTCCAGGAACACCTAGTCCTCTCACAACTCTCCTCTTATCTTGACTTCTCTTCTTTCTTCACACCCTACCAGTCTGGTTTTAGGATGTCTCACTCCACCACCACCACCACCACTCTCCTAAGACTCACTGATTCCATCCTCACTGGTATGGATAGAGGCCACATCACCTCAGCCATTTTTGTCAACCTGGTTAAAGCCTTCGACAGCATCTCTCACTCACTCCTCCTATCTAAGCTCTCTCTCTCTTGCAGGGCTCTCTAGCTTGACCACCAGCTCGTTCCACTCCTATCTAGTAGGCAGATCCCAATCTGTCAGAATTGGTAACACCACCTCTGCCTCCCTCCCTGTTACTACTGGTGTACCCCAAGCGTCGTTCCTTGGCCCGCTCTTGTTCTCCATCTTCCTCAATGATCTGCCCACTGCCTGCCCACACACATCCATTCACATGTATACGGATGATACAGTACTGTATTCATCCGGCCCCTCGCCCTCTGATGTGGTGACCAGACTTCAGCAGGATTTCAATGATGTTCAGCTCTGGTTTTGCTCAAATCAGCTCTTTCTAAGTGCTGAGAAAACTGTCTCCATGACCTTCGGCACAAAGCAGAGACTTTCACGGCTCCCCTCCACCCCAACCTTCCACACCCTGGATGGGACTTCTCTGGAGACTTGCACCTCCTTCAGATATCTTGGGTTTGGCTTGACCAGCACTTAGACTTCTCTGCACATATCGATGCCATCCACAATATTTTTCATCCCAAGCTGGGTGCCTTGTACCACAATTGTGGCTGCATCCTGCTGCCGGATTACCATGCAGTTGTGCAGAAAATGATTCTCCCTATCTTTGACTATGGTGATGTAGTCTACAGTGCCACTCCTAAGTCCACCCTAGCCAGACTGGACCCCCTCTTTCACTCCTTCTGTCATTTTGCCCTTCACTGTCCTCCCACCACTCATCACTGTGTCCTGTATCAGACCCTGGACCTTCCCTCACTTCAGAACCAGTGACACTTCCACTGCACTAGCATCACAGCTAAATTCTGGGCCCAGTTCCTCCCTCCATATCTCACCTCTGTCTTAGCAGCCCCTGCCCTCCCGGTGTACTCAATCAGGAAAAATGACTCATGTCTCCTATCTGTTCCACTCATGTCCACCATGGCAGGCCAATCAGCATTTACATATCACGTGCCTAAACTATAGAACTCCCTCCCCACGGACATTCGGCATGCCTCCCCCAGCCAACACCTCAACTCCCTCCTCAAAGCACATTTCTCCTCCACCTGCACATGCACTCATGTTAGCTCTAGCACTAGGGTCTTGCCTACTCCATCATGAGACTGTGAATAGGTATTGGATGTATATGTTTATATATATATATATATATATATATATATACACACATGTTATTTATCTGAGTCTACTATTGTCATATGCCTCGCACAACTGCCTGCTGTACTGCACTATACCTTGTACGATTTTGCTCGAAGGTTTTCTGGACTCTGTATATTATGTATGGTATTCCTATTTCCCCTTACCCCCAGGCTGCATCTGGAATTGAGCAGTAGTCTGCTCAGCATGCCTTCCTGGTAAAACTTTTAAATAAAAAAATAAATAAAGTCGCTCAGGGGGTGGTCGGGGGAAGGAGGACTGAGGGTCTCTAGACAACTTTCCTCCATCAGGGAGGGGAGACAGTGTGCACTGCTGCTTGACTGCCACCTAGTGGAGGCTAGGTAGTGCAGCATCCAGACACCTCTCAGAGGGCCGGGTGCAGACACAGAGTCTGTGCAGTGTCTTTACATTTCACGCCCACACCATTGTACATTTGCCAACCTTGGGGAAGCAGAGAAAACTACATGGAAATGCCCCTGGCTGGCAGGATGACTCTGGCTGCCCACAGGACCACCATCCGATGACCTAGACATCACCACCACCTGACCATATATATGCCTCAAAGGAGGTAGGACCCCCACCAGACCCTTGGGGGGGGATCTCTGAGAGAACAGAGTGTTGAAGGTACGACCTGGGAGAAGTCTGGGTGATAGGGCTGAGGTGTCCAGCATGATGCGGGTCAGCCGGGACAGAAGGAGAATAAACAAAGGATGAGCAAAAAAATTAAGGAAAATGTAGTTATGCGTGGTCCTCTTGAGGGCTCTAATGGTTCTAGAATCTTCAATGTTTCGTGGAATCAAGTTCTAATGAGTTAGTGCCAGGAGAGCAACCTATGTTTTCATGTTGTGTTCACTTTGGGTATCAGGTACTAAGGTAGTTGAGGTAGAGACCTAGAGTACATATGTAGAATTGGAACACACTTGAATTTCCATCTCTTATCAGGTGGTAGAAGGCCTAGCTTGTGGTGAGTCATCTTATCACAGCCTACGACAAAGCAGAAGATGCTGTTGAAAGCCACTGTACATTAATCTTGTGCAGTGGGGCTTGCCGTCCTATAAACTTGCAGCAATCACACAGCTTGGCGCGTGATCAAGAATGCTGGAAAACTATTGCTTCAGTTGCAGGATAATGAACTTTGTTTGAAAAATAACAAAATCAAAGCAAGTCTGACTCCCAAATGCAACAAATGTTGTACAGGCATGTGCTTTGTCAAGGACTTGCATGCCAAACGTTGGCTGCATTTGGGAGCCAGACTTGCTGCCTTGAATTTCATTATTTTCCAAATAAAGTTTGTCAACCTGCAACTGAAGCAACAGTTTTTCCAGCATTCTTGATCATGATCCAAGCTGTGTGATTGCTGCATTATTGAATTTGATATGGCACTGGTCTGTTGCTGTCTTGTGTGACCTTAAATTTGGCTATAGTCCTATAAACTTCACCACCATACTCCAGTTCCAGGAGTGATTGGTGTAGTACCAGTTTTTCAGTGTTGGGGTAATAAGGACAGCTACAGAGGTGACATAGTAGTCCAGGTTTTTGGTGTAGGCTTTAACAAATTTTGCAATATGGTTACTGATGGATAATTTTTGGTCTAACCAAGCCTTAAGATATTTGAAGTACTCGAAGCAAAATACATTTTCAGGGGGTGAGCGGGAGGGTAGTTTCTTGTGTGAAGCAAAATGAGCTGTTGGGTGATGGATGACTAATGAAAATGTATTGTTTTGATCTTGGTGCCATTTACTAGTAGACCATTTGAGCACACCCAGTCTTGAGTCTTATTTTAAGATTGTGTAAGCCCCCCATTCTGGACTTATTTGGTTTACTCCCATTTCCTTGCTGCCCTGGTGGCCTCACTGCCATGTTGGCCCAAGTTTCCTGGTGTTCCAGGGCTCTCCATCTGGCTCCTATACGTTTTTCTGTCAGTTTGAGGCTGAAGGAGCAAGTGGCGTGGAACCGCCTAGCTGCCACACTGCAAATGTGTGAGCTGGCGGTCTGCCCATGCACGATCGCGCACATCAGTTTTCTTGTCTATCTAGCAATCCTACAGCCTCTCCAGTGTTTCCAACCCCCATAATGTGTTAATTGGGGTCTGGAGACACGGAGGTGGCACCCCAGGAACCAGGAAAACGTTTAGTTTAGGAGTGCCAATAAGCACTCAGGAGAGCTCCTTATTAATAGTAATATTTGGGGCTATGAATATTAATGAGCCTGCCTGCTGCCTGGGGATGGTGCAAATCAACAGCAATGACAGGCAGGGAACTAAATACAAATATTAAACCATGCAGCCAGAGGACAGTTCGGAGAGGCTGCCACAGAACCGTGGGGGAAATTTATTAAAAGTTTAAAGTGTTTGGCTGCAAGAGACTCTAAAAGTCAGGACTTTGCTAGGGGCTGTATGTACTGCAGCCATATTTATCACCTTTAACCCCTGCCACAGTCAATCAGATGCAGGGATTTTGCATAAGGACTCTATGGTACTGCATCGAGGACAGTTGAGAGGAAAAGAGGGACTTTTCTTGGTGCCCATATGATGGATCAATAGGGCTTCAAGTATGGCAAATAAATATTAATTTGTTCCATGGGACAACTGCTGCAGCCAATGAGAAGGGGCTTCTGTAAAACAGATAAAAGGGACTGTCTGCCTCCTGAGTGGTCCCCCTCATCTCTAAAATGATAGGCTTGTACCTGCTCCTGAGTGTTCTCAGATATATTGCTGTTCTATGTTACTTATTGTACTATCCTAATGTAATATACAGTTTGTTGCTTATCTGCTGGTTGTGACTCATGGTATAGTTGTCTACCCTCTGTATGTCTTGTATCCAGCGCTGTACCTCATGTATCCACTTGTTCTTTTAATTTGTATTGCACAGTTAACTTGTATTTTGATGTGGAGCCTTTGCAAAGGAGCCTCTGACTCAAAGGTTTGTAATTCTGATATTTTCAATAAATAAATAAATAAAATAAAGGGGTATTCCTGAGAGATGTGGAGGGAGTCCAGAGAGGAGAGAGAGACTGTGGTGGGTTTGCTAGCCCTTAAGGCCTGCCTGTTTTTATTTATTTTATTTGAATCTTGGATTAATACCTTTGAGCTGAAAGCTCTTTACATAGGTTCCATGTCATAGGATACCAAACAGATACTACAGGCAGGCAAGATGTTGCGAACAGTATACAGTACTTAATACATGACAAGGTGAGTTGAATAACACTGAGCAGAAGAAAAACCCAAACATAATGTAGGAGGACCTATGAATTTTTAACATTGCAAGTACAGTATACAAGTTGGGCAGGGGCATGGGAGCAGAACAACAGAAGTAGTACAAGCAGACCAGAGACTTTGTCCTTTGGGTGGATAAGGGAAAACAAACGTAGACAAAATGAAGAGGGGTTAGGGTCACCCCATGAGGCCTTGTTGATGTTGCAAAGGTTAATGAGAGGTAGGGTGAAGTAGGAGGTAGAAGATCCAGAGGGTGGAGGAGTGTAGAGGATTGGTAGTGGACAGTGGGCACATGGACAGAGGGAAGGCAGAAGGACAGTGGGTATAAGTGCAGCGGACACTGAGTTAGTAAAAGCAGTCACAGCTAGAGGCAGTGACAAGGTGTTGTCTAACCTTTTGTTTAAAAGATCCCAACATTTGAGCAGAGGATATGTCCAACAGTAGGGAGTTAAACCAAAGTGGAGCTTGGTAGGCAAAAGATCTTTGACCTTGGGAAGTGCGACAGTGGGGGGTCTTGAAGAACAGGCTATCAGAGCTTCTGGTATGAAGTCAGTTGACGTACGGGATGAGAAGCTTCTGGATCCCAGGAGGGACTAGACCTAGGCATGAGTTTCTAGGTAACAAACAAGTTTGGTAGGAGAGTCTGTTCTTGAGTTGAAGCCAGTTAGCCTGGCATAAAGGTCACAGGTGTGAGTTTGTCTTGAAGATCCTGTTAGAAGTCGGCATGCCTTGTTTAGAGCCACTTCGATGTGACAAAGGACCTTGTCAGTGGCTGACCCATAGACAGCAAGCCCATAATTGATGAGTGAAACCACCGAATTATGAATAGCCACATTAAGAGCTTCAGAGGTCAGGCAATGCTTGTGCCTGTGGAGCAGCCTTATACGTGTATTGACAGCTTTGGCAGTGTTGTCAATATGGAGTCCATACAACAAGGTGCTGTCCATTGTTATCCCCAGATATTTAAAATGCTGGACAAGTTCCAGGCTAGTGTCAACGTTATTGGTGATAGAGAGCGGGTAGGCTCTGTGCTTGCTTTGGTGGTTAGTAAACAACATAATTTTAGTCTTTTTGTAGTTCATAATAAATTTGGCTCAAGGCCTTGTCTGGCCACAGTATCGGACAAGCTGCAGAATGCCTGCAGAAGCAAATACCCTTTGAAAAAGAACTGGACTGTGTGAGAGGTTCCCAGGGTGAGACTTGAACCTGTGACTGAGTGATTTATTGCTGAGATGTTGGAAGTTGCACCTGAGATTTGAACCTGCAGCTGTGAAAGAAAAACTGCAGATAGAGTGTGGGACTTTGCAGACCTACTGCCAGAGGGAGAGAACTGATTGTCCTGCAGTGTAGAAAGAGCCCTCAGAATGTATGGCAGCTGAAAAGCAGAGTCTGTAAAGCCTGTGGCTTGAAATCCATAATATCTGCATCAGAAAGTAAATTAACCTACAAGCTGTGTTCCCCCGGCAGGATACGTGCATTAGAGCCTGTTTTGCTGCAAGGCAGAGAACTATGTTTGCTGGGTGAGAGATAGAGGCAACCACCAGCTCCTGTGCTGTATCAGAGAGACGTGAGGGCCTGCAACCAGTCTGGGGAACCACCAGTGGGCTAAATACCCAGACTGAAGAGGAGACCATCAGAGAGGAAGACGTTGAGAGGCCTACCAGGTGAAAGCCACATACAAAGGCTCCAGGGGCAAAGATTGGAAAGGCCTGGCAGGTGAAGACCAGCATTCATCACTTCTTCAACTATCTGTTGCTGTGGTGCACCTGCAACTCCTGACACTGGCACGGTACCATGAGCCAAGTATCTGCCAACCCTCCTGTGAATCTACAGAACTGTATGTACCCTGGGCTGCGGCTTTGGGGAAGTTTTGTTTAGCTAGCTAGCTAGTCAGAATTAAGGGGTTTAAGTCCTGAGCAGGACTGCATTGAAGTTAAATCTGCACCCAGGCAGGAAAGTACAGTTTTGCATCTGTTGCTACTGTTTAAAGTATTTAGGCCCCAACAAAATATCCCCAGTGTCTTCTACATAGCGGTGTGGTACCCACCTACAGGACTGTATACTATAGACTTTTTGGGCAGCTGCCAAGGGAAAGATGGGTGCACCCACAGGAGGGAAGAGGGGATTGTTTGGGGCAGACGTGTTAGCTAGTTATTGTTGTTGTTGTTTTATTCCCCCTTTTTTCCCTTCCCTTACAATAAAATACTGTTGTTTTTCATGTTAATTGCTGCTGTAGAGTGTTTCTGTAAAGAAGGGGGATATTGTCAGTGTGTGCAGGGAACTGTTTGGAGGGCAACTAATATATTTTCTTGGGGGGTGATAACCTGCTGTAACCCCCCTGCAAATGGAGGTTCCCAAAAGTCTTCCAGGAGCTTGCCTGAATGCTCCAATTCTGGGCGGTGTTTGGCGTCTGAGTTGTTTAAATGTGGTTCCAAGTGAGTGCTATTTGAGCCTCCATGTAGTGTCTCTTTAAGAGCTGTCTGCACCAGGCGATGGGACTTTGCTGGAAGGACTGCTGGTCAAGCCAAGTATTTTGCCTGCCAGAGCCCATGCTTATGTCAGAAGGGTAATGGTCCAAGTTCATAATGTGTCTGATAGAGAGATTCGAGTAAACAGAAGTTGCACCCTGGCTAATTGTGCAGATACGGCAGTGCTACCCAGTAACAAGTGTTCAGGGGAAAATGACAGAGTGACGCCCGACTTGTTTGATTTTGGTGACTCCCCGTTGCTAGCCAAATGGAAGATGAGAATCAGTAGAAAGCTAGCCCAGAGAGACCAGGTGTTTTCTTTCAAAGAATGGGACGTAGGATGTGTGCAAGGAGCTGAGCACACATCCAGCTGCACGATGAAAGGCCATTTCGTGAGAGGTCTTGATGCCTGGAACCTGCTGACATAGACGATGTGAGATGGCATCTGCAAGAGATGCTTGCTGCTGGTGTAATACAAGAATCCAGAAGCCCATATGCTTCACCTATCGTGGTAGTGAGGAGAAAGAATGGGACAGTAAGGATGTGTGTGGATTATTGCACCTTGAACTGGCAGACTTTTCCTGATCGGTACACAATGCCCTGCATTCAGGATGCCTTGGACTGCCTGAACAGTAGTAAGTGGTTCTCAGTGTTGGATCTTCACAGTGGGTACTACCAGATCTCGATGGCCCCAGAAGACTGTGAAAAAACAGCTTTTATCTGTCTGCTTGGTTTCTATGAATTCAAGACGATGCCTCAAGGGATTTCAGGTGCTCCAGCCACTTTTCAACGATTGATGGAGCGTGTGGTGTGGGACATGAACTTGTTAGAGTGCCTGGCATACCTAGATGATGTTATTGTGTTTTGCAGCACACTGGAGGAACATGAGAGCAGATAGTTCAAGGTGTTGCACTGACTGGAAGACTTTGGCCTTAAACTATCCATCGATAAATGTCAGCTCTTCCAAACCTCTGTAAAGTATGTGGGACACATAGTATCTACTGAGGGAATAGAAGCATACCCGGGTAAAGTTGAGGCCTTGACCACCTGGCCACAGCCCCACAATCTAAAAGAACTGTAAAGATTCCTGGGATTCTGTGGTTACTATCGCCGGTTCATCAAGGACTATTCAAGAGTGATTCGTCCTTTACTTAATCTTACTCAAGGTTACCCTTCTACTAACAAAAAATATAAGAGGTCGGTTTCTTCTGAGCCTGAGAGAGTAATTTACATCCTAATGAAGTATTTGGAGCCAGATGGACACCTGAGTGTGAAGCTGCTTTTCATGAGATTATATATCAACTTACCCATGCTCCTGTCCTTGCCTATGCAGATCCAGTGAAGCCCTATATCCTACACACTGATGCTAGCCTACAGAGCTCGGGGGCTGTGTTGTACCAGGAGCACGAGAATGGGCTGAGACCAGAGGCCTTTGCCAGTAGAAGCCTGACCCCATCTGAAAAGAACTATCCTGTACATAAGTTAGAGTTCCTAGCTTTGAAGTGGGCCATTGTTGACCAGTTCCACGAGTACTTGTATGGGGCTAAAATACTAGCAAAAGCTGACAATAATCCTTTGACCTATGTGCAGACTTCAGCTAAGTTGGATGCCACTGGCCATAGGTGGCTTTCTGCATTATCTACATATGACTATGCTGTTGAATACAGAGCAGGCCTGAACCACATAGATGCTGATGCTCTCTCTTGGAGGTCTGTTTCCCAAAACAACTGGGTCAGACTGTCAGAACCTGATATTCGAACACTCTGCCAGAAGTTTGACTGAGAGGAAAAAGTGGCTACAGACACAGTGGACTGTTTAGTGGACTGTTTGGGGCCCTCTGAGAATTGCTTTCCTGCTGCTTATTGCCACTTTTCTGCATTAGACATTGGTGCATTGCCTCAGCTAGACAATGACAGTCTTCGGCGGGCTCAATCACGAGATCCTATGATCAAACCAGCTTTAGAAGCCCTCTACACAGGGAAAGATGTGTTCAAGTTACGCTCCACTGATTTGAGAACTGCATTGTTATACAAGGAAGGTTCTAAGTTGAAATTAATTAATAGACTGTTATACAGAGAATCAGTAGACAGAGGGGGACAAATAGACAAACAACAACTAGTGCTACCCACTGCCTTTCAAGACTCAGTACTGAGGTCCTTACACAACCACATGGGGCACCTTGGTATAGACAGAACACTTGACTTGGTGAAATCCAGATTCTATTGGCCTAAGATGGGGGCTGATGTTGAGCAACACATTCAAACTTGTAGTCACTGTTTACAGAGGAAAGTTTTGCCCCAGAGGGCTGCCCCCTTTGTTAACATCACCACCAGTGCCCCCATGGAGCTGGTCTGTATTGATTTTCTGAGTCTGGAGTCCGATCAAAGAAATATTAGCAATGTGCTGGTGGTTACTGACCATTTTACGAGATATGCCCAAGCTTTCCCCACCAAGGACCAGAAGGCATCCACTGTGGTCAAAGTGCTTGTAGAAAACATTTTTGCTCACTATGGGTCTCCACAAAGAATCCATTCTGATCAAGGGAGGGACTTTGAGAGCCGTTTGATCAAAGAGATGCTTTCTCTGTGGGGGTTGCGAAAGTCCAGAACCACCCTTTACCACCCTCAGGGGGACCCACAGCCTGAATGTTTCAACAACACTCTGTTAGATATGCTGGGCACCCTCCACCCCAAGAACAAGCCTAGATGGAGCCAACAAATCATCACCCTGGTACATGCCTACAACTGCACCAAAAGTGATGCCACTGGGTTCTCTCCCTACCGCCTGATGTTTAGAAGAGAGGCCCGACTACCAGTAGAAGTAGATGTTTGTTTTGGAGTTTCTCCTGATGGGGTTTGGGCTAATAACTATCTCCAGTATGTGCAAAGGTTAAAGGCCCAGCTAAATCATGTGTACCAACTGGCTCAAACCATGGCTGCCAAAAGAAATCTGGCCAACAAAGAAAGGTATGATAAAAAAGTGAAAGCACAGGAACTCCAGGAGGGAGATCGTGTATGGCAAAGAAATCTGGGACTGCATGGCAAACACAGGATTGCTGATAGGTGGCACCATCTCCACCACATTGTGGTAGGCAAACTAGATGATCTGCCTGTGCGAAAAGTAAGGCCTGAGAATAATTCAAAAAATGTTAAAATAATGCATAGAAATCACTTATTGCCCATTGGACAAATCTTGATTGAGTCTGAGCCCACAGAAAGTGCTCCCTCTGGACCAGTGACCTGAGCTGCTGCTAAGCAAAAGCAAAGAAAGTCTGCACTTACAGATGCTGAGTTAAAGTGTTCCCCACAACAAGTCCTAGTTGAACATTACTGTCAGTCCATGTCAGAGGAAAGTGAGTGTGACTTTGAATACTACCCTTCTTACGAACTGAATCAATTGTTTCGGGGTAATCCCCTAACCAGTCCTGGAGATGAAGCTGGGCCTTTTGGACTGCCTAAGCCCCCAGCTTTGTTTTTAGAGCCAATGCTCCCAGAAAGTGAAGTACAAAATATCAAGTCGGAAGACATGGAATCACTGTGCATGGTGGAACTGTATGAGCTTTCAGAGGAGGAAAATAATGAACTGGAACAGACTGGTGATATACCAGAACAAGAAGAGCATTTTGAGTGCCCTGATGGTCCACTGCCAGTGTCCAAAAGCTCTCCATGTGAGCAAAGAGTTGTGGACTCAGAGATTGTAACTCCTGGAGCTGAAAGTGCCCCAAGTTCTAGCCTCTCTACCCCAATGGAGACTCCCCTGACAAGTGAGGACAATGCTGAAAATGAGGCTCAGAGTGCAGAGACAGTAACAGTTCCCCCTTAAAAGACTGGGTGAGCTGTAAAGCCTGTGGTGCACCTCAGCTATGATTCTCCTGGGAGGCTTGTGGACTTGCCTCTCAATGTTGTCCATAAAGGAGTGTATGTGTCTCCAAGCTCATTGCCAAAACTGAGTGTAAGTGCTAGCTCCAAGTTAATTGTGTTGCTCTCTAGGTATGGTGCCCCTGCCCCATCCAGCCCCAAGACAGCTGATAGGGAAGGGCCCCCTCTCTTCAGGTTTCATGTACAGGAGGTAATAACCTGAGTTATGGTACAATGTGTGTATAATATTGTGTAAAAAGTGATGTACTGAAAAGTTTCAGAAATGTGTTTCTGGTAAGGTGATATGTTGACTGATGATTACATGTATAAGCCTAATGTGATATTGATGTAAATATATATGGTTGTATTGAAATTTATGGGGGTACTTACTTGATGCAGACGCCAAGTTTTTCCAGGTCAGGAAGAGTGTAACCCCCCTGTAAATGGGGGTTCCCAAAAGTCTTCCAGGAGCTTGCCTAAATGCTCCAAGTCTGGGCGGTGTTTGGCGTCTGAGCTGTTTAAATGTGGTTCCAAGTGAGTGCTACTTGAGCCTCCACGTACTGTCTCTTTAAGAGCTGTCTGCTTGCAGACTTAATTGATTTGTATGGGAGGACTGTGTAATTAATGCTCGAATACCGCCCAAGCTGCTGTCAATTCACTCCGTTTCTGCCATCGCTACATGTGCAGAGGGAACCTTGTTGAAAGATATAACTATTTGCCAGAAATCATTTGGAGTGACTGAGAAAATATAGTTTGTCTAACCTGTCTTCATCTCAGCACAAACTGTTTCAGTGTAGCTCTTTCATTTTGGTCCTGAACTGCTGAAATGGACCAATCAATGGGGAGAGGTACCTAAAAATGGAGCCTGTGGACGAATCAGAACTTGGACTCTCAATTCTGAGCCAGCCACAAGGGGATTGTATGGGCAGTGACTCTGGGAAATGTAGTTTTGACCTTGGTGCCTTTTTTTCACCAACAGAGGGAGTCTTATTGTGAGTGACAGCCGAACCAGCCAACAGAATGGTGTGGCACTAAAGGAAATGCCCTGCTCTGTGACTGGAAAGATCAGATCAGTTGTGACAGTGAAAAGAGAAGGAGCTCTGTGCTTCTGCGGTGTATATTTTCACGCGGGAAGGGCGTGTGAGGCCCTGAGTTTCAGCCTGCAGCCATTGTGAGTGCCAGTTTGGACTGAATCCAAGTTGTGAGGAGAAAGAAGCACCAGAAGTGTGGAAACCAGGCTCATCCTGTAGAAGACTGGAGAAACTGCTGAATCACGCTCGATCGGTCAGAAACTGACGCTGCTGTGTGTGCTCCCGGGTATTTTGCAGTAAGTGTGATCAGGATCGAGGAGCAGCCTGCCTGGTATAATACTTTCCTTTTACATATGAATGTGCGTAGTGCTTGTGGGGAATCGCTATTTTCAATCCTCTGTGCTGTGTTTTGTGTGTTGAAGCTGGAAGCAAACCCCAGCTTGTATCGGACTAAATACGTTTGCTATAAACTGCAGTGGGGTCCAGTCACAAGGACCTTGTCTCCATGCCCTGTTGTTTCTGACAATCCAGAGAACATCCAACATCCGGGTCTCAGCTTGGGTATTGTGAGTACAAATCATGGTATCCCCCTGCATCCTGTTTTCAATCACAAGTGTGTCATCTAATTCTTGTTGTTTCACTGCTTCATGAACTGAGCCATCCGGCTCCGGATTACAATTGGATGTCGTGCATATGTTTTCTTCTACAGGGCCCTATCCATCTGCATCTGCCGGCCAACCCCGGGCAATGGACCTGGCTAGCCTCCCCCCCCCAACCTGGGTACCCAGAGTGTGACTTTTCGGACCCTGTATGTGTGTACAGTACTGTGATTTAATGCCACCAATTAACCTGATTTCCCCTTCCCGTGTTACTGTCCCCTAAATAAATCAGATTTGTTGTTGTTATACTATATAGAAGAAGAATCAGCATTTATATAGCTTTTTTCATACACAGTATCCCAAAGCGCTTTACAAGCAGTGCTAGACTGGTAGTGAAGTGACTGAATGTGTGGTGGCAACCATATCACACATCATCACCCACACACACACACACAGCCTTGATAATTGCATGAACCAGTTTATGGGAAGGGGAATGTTGGCCAGGACACCGGGAATGTTCTCTGCTCTTTACGAAGAGTACCCTGGGTTCTTTTACTTCCACCTGGACACCCATCAGGACAACACCAGGATGGGCAGAAGGGACCTTGGTTTAATATCTCATCCAAAGGACGGCACACCCCAGCAGTACAGCACCCCCAAATACTGCACTCAGATACCAGTGATCTTTAGGTGCAAGTCTATCCCGGTGTGGGACGAGAACCCATGACCTTCTGGTCCAGAGGCAGATGTGCTACCAACTGAGCCACGCTGACACCTGTGTCTGTGGTGTTGGTACTTATGGAAACAGTATTGTATTTCACTGTGTATGTTGTTTAACATTATTTTACAGGGGGTCCTCAGAGACGTGCTGCAGAATCAGTCTCGAGGGTAAGTGGTGCTTTATGAGTGAACAGTGTGTATACGTGGGGTATTGGGGCTGTAACTCCTGTGTACTGTGTGAGCCACTAGAGGGAACCAAAGGGGGCCACGGTGTCCCAGAGAGCTGTGAGCAAGCTAGTCTAACCACTACAAAGCCTGACCTCCGGGTGGAGGCACCCGCCATAGAACCTAGGCCCCTCAACCTGTCAGTAGTCAAGCAGGCAGGGGTAGTAGCCCTTGGGATAGCGCCACCTGGGGGTTACATTGCTATATGCCTACAGGTATTCCCTACCACTTCCTCAGATATTGGCACCGTGCCACTTTAACCTACCTATCCTAACGCAGGCTGGTCCCCATGAAAGCAATTGCTGTGAACAGCCAAAGGTTAGTCAAGGGGCTGTTACAATTGTAAGAAATGATATATATTGTGATGGATTTGCTTTGGAGTAGATGAATGTGTCATCAACACTAAGGAGCATTGTGATGCTAGAGTCACTGTAGTTATCTAGAAAGATGCTAATAAGCAGGCTAAGTTGGCCGGCTTGCTGGTGCAGCAGTTCTGCAACCGCTTGTGATGCTGGTGACCCAAGTTTGAAAACAAGCTCAAGGAGCTGGAGGGCTGGCCAGAGGGAGGAGCACTGAGTGTCTGAGGAACTGCTCACTTCCTCCGGGGGGTGGGGGGAGTGGGATTACAGCACTCAGTGCACACCTGGCCCCTAGTGGAGTGCTGGAGGAAGGCTACCAGAGCTTGTCAAGGCACGGGAGAAGGGCAGGCAGAAGCTCAATGTCTTCCTGCAGGCATGCAGGTTGACGTTGTGGCATCGTTGCACATTGTGTCCCACCTGGGGGAACCTACTCTTAGCTTAAAAACCCCTGAGCCACTGGATCTTCTGGATTGGCTACTGACCCCATCCATCCCCTGCTGTGGGGTGACCCTGGGCATTACCGTTCCATGAGTTGGCTCCACTATGAGGGGTTAAATTCATGGGGTTGGAAGTCCCACAGTGGTGCGGTGGTTGGGGCAGTGGGAGTTGGCTGGTAATGAAGCATTTTCCGGGGAGCCAAAAACTATAAATTGAAAAAAAAAAATAAGATGGCTAAATAGTAAAGGTCCTAGTATAGCATTTTGGGGACTCAAGAGGGAGCAAGCGACTTTGCAGCTATTCCCCAATTCTACTTTTAAAATCATGCACAGTAGCTGTTAAGGCACCCTAGATACAATTGTACTATGACCACCATATATACGTAATTATAAGTTACTGTAGTATATACATACATATAAAATTATCAAAAAGTATCAAGATATAAAATTATAAATATATAGAGAGCATCAGAATCTCTAAATAAAATATCACCATGGATGCAACTTATGGAATAGATTTATGCTACAGTTGTATATGAATATCCCCATTTACATTTGTTTTACATGATCCCCAATAATCACAATACACCCCTTAACTAAATAACTAAATTTGGTGTCCTACAAAATGATTTTGTTAGGATACAGTGATATCAAATTAATTTGATAGATTTCTTTAATTCTGTGACTCAGACAATGGAAAAGGGGTAGTCAGTGGATGACTTTTAGTTGGACTTAAGCAAGTCCTTCAAATCTGTGCTACATCACAGGCTGATTAGAAAGTTGGGGGGGGGCCTAAGGATAAGGGGAAATTGTCAAGGTGGACTGGGAGCTGGCTGGAAGGGAGGACCCAAAGTATGGTCCTAAATGACAAATGCTTATGAGTCATGCAAGTCTCTAGTGGGGTTCCCCAAGGCTCTATCCTGGGACCTACGCTTGCTATCATGTGCATCTCGGATATAGTTGATGGGGTCATTGGCAAGGTGTGTCTGTTTGCAGATACCACCAAACACAACTGGAGGGTGGACAATCAAGTAAGAGTCAGAGATATGGTTAGTGAAGTGGAGAAGCTAGAATGTTGGTCTAATATACAGGTATGACAACTGAAGTTTACTGCCAAGAAGTGAGACTTGAGGTTTTTCACAAGTGACAGCCTAAAATCAAATGCCCAATGCAATAAATCATATGAGAGGGCAAGCAGTGTGCTTGGATGAATAGGGAGGGGTAGCACTAGCTAAAGGAGAGAGGTGATCCTGTCTCTGTATAGCTCATTGGGTGAGACTGCACCCAGAGTACTGCATCATGTTCTGGTCCCCTCATTTTTTAAATTTACATTTTATGACCCCCTTCCTGGTGCCCTGGCTCCTCTGGAACCCTCTGGCACCATCCCCAGTGGCCTCCACCTATCTCATTCCCCATCCTCCATGGAGCTGTGGCTTACCCACTGTGTGGGGTATGGGGTGGAGGGGATATACCTCTGAGAATGTGCCAGATGTCAGAAGGCACAGTGAGGAGGCGAAATGTACCAGTGTCCCATCTGGGCTGGAGGATACCAGCATGCTAGGGGGATCAATGTGTGCTCAGCATGGGTCCCCAGCTGGCATCCTCTCCCTCCCTGACAGCACTTCACTACTCTGCCACTTGTGGTCACCTAGGTGGCAGTATTGTAGCAAAATGTCATCCTTCCCTCCCCAGATGAGGAGGGCATTCTCTGAGATGCTTGATCCTTCTCTCTTCTGCCAGTCCCTGATGTCCCAGGCTCAGTCTCAAACCCAGGTCACTAGCCCCACGTACGATAGCCATACCACTGCGCTAATGAGCTGGCATGGTCCCTGTCTTACAAAAGATGAGGAAAGGCTGGAATGAGTCCAGAGGAGGGTAACAAAGATGATCAGCGGTTTTAAGGATAGTGAATATGAGAAAAGGGTTAACGAGTGTGAACATGTATTCTCTGCAGACCGGGAGAGAGGGAGAGGGATAGAAGATAGAAACCTACAAGTTCCTACATAGGTAATAGGGTGGACACTGTGGCACTACTTACAAAGAAAGTTACTCCAGTAACTAGGGACACAACTATAATTTTACAGAAGGGGAAAGTTCAAATAAGACATGAGGACGTTTTACATCACAGAGAAGGTGGTGTCAGGCTAAATCAGTTTGCCTGGCAAGGCATTGAAAGCTGGTAGTGTGGCAGGGTTCAAGATGGGGTGAGATAGGTTAAAAGAAATATTAGGCGGTTCAGGGAATCCTGGTCCAGAATAGCTGGCTGGTGTTTTGGGGGTAAAGAGGTAGGGAAAGGACAGGCTGGATGGGTCTTGGGCCTTTTTTGGCCTTATCATTCCATGATTTTAGAACATTTCATTGGTGAGGAAAAAATTTGATCTTTTACCACAGTTCTGGTCTTTTCTATCAGTTTTTTGGGGTCTTGGACTGGCTTGGGTATCCTTGGCTGGCTTGATAACTGGAACTGCTGGTTGATAGGAACAGAAAAATGCCTCACTGGTGAATTCACAGCAGACTATCCTTTCCACCAGAAATGTTGTCTGATGACTTCTTTGGTGGTGGATGGCATCACTGGCCTAGGGATATTTCTAGACTATAAGCCCATCTGCTGCTTTTGTCTTTTTTTATTTTTATTTATTTTATTTTAGTCTTTTGGTAACTGGGTAAGGCCCACTAGGCACAAGTGCCTGTTTTCAGGGGCGACCTGGGAGCACTGGGCGGTTAAGTGACTTGCTCAGAGTTACACAGTATGCAAGTGGAGGCTGTGAGGATCAAACTCATGTCTAGTCTGCTAGATGTACCAAGCTCATTCACACCTCATTCCTCTAACCTCTAGGCTATACTGCCAGCACCAGCGTATTCTCAGCTTGATGATAAAAAGTGAGCTTAGCTTATATATTCACTCATATTAATTTTTTTTAATGTGTTTGAAGTTTGCATGGAGAATTTGATATGTTCTCCTTAAAACTCTTAAGTTTCTTGGGGGGGGGGGGGACAGTGATTTCCCAGACAGGCTACTGTATGGTGGCTCAAAGTAATTTTTTTCCCAAAAGTAGCAGCCCTCTTCATCTGAAAAATAAAATAATGCACTAAGCTTGGAGTATGTAGGTAAGTTAAATTATGTTCTTTGCAGAAAGCTTCGCCATTCGTACCTGTCCCCATTAATTTTCTCTTTTCTTTATGCTTACTTGCTTTAGCGATCTTGAAATTATTGAACCCAAGATACCCCGTGCTCCTGCTATCTACAGCAAAAGTGGAGTGGACTGTGACTTGACTCCTGCTTCAGACATTGTTTGTCTATTTTGGAAGAAGATGGAGAAGGAGGAGGAGGAGGGGAGAAGGGGAGGGAGAAGACGAAGAAGAAGAAGAAGACAGAGAAGGAGGAGGAGGAGAAGAAGAAGAAGAAGAAGAAGAAGGAAGAAGGAAGAAGAAGAAGGAAGTAGTAGTTGTTGTTCCAGCACTCAAGCAACCCCAGAGAAGGAAGAAAACTGTCTGCTCCCTCAGATTTAAGGCTCACAGTCCTGAGTCTGTTCTTCATGAAACAAAAACTCTTGAATTATTATGGATAACCTCTCTGCTCTTCTCTTTAACAGTTTAGATCCCAAATCTTGCTATTGCAGCTGTATTGTCTTTCAGTCCTTCCCCTGTAGCTGCTGTCTATCCAGATTTCCTTCCTACTGCTCAGAGAGGTTTTATGCAGGGGTTTATATGT
Organism: Neoceratodus forsteri; assembly: GCA_016271365.2. Lineage (NCBI taxonomy): Eukaryota > Metazoa > Chordata > Ceratodontiformes > Ceratodontidae > Neoceratodus > Neoceratodus forsteri. The sequence goes on from CM057449.1 coordinate 335,036,554, forward strand.
TTTAAGGGCTGGGGACCCCCTACAATCATTAGGTAGGGTTAATTTGTGGGGCAGCCAATCCAGACATCCCCCAATTTGGGCCCAAACTGAATATTCACAGTATTTTAATTTTATTTAAATAACTCACACATGCTAGAATAACTAGAACCTCATTATATAATACTCCAAGGCTACCCTTAAAGAAACAGTTCCCTGTTTTTACCTCTATCAAACTTTTTTTACCCTTTTCCTGTTTCTTTTGTTTTCTGTAGATTAGTTTGTTTTTATTTATATATTTTATTTGTAACAGCTTGTGGCCACATAGAGTACCATAGCAGTATCTGCTGACCTTCTCTACAGTGAAGAAACATCCTCCATTATTAGTTGGTTATCCTACGGGGGCCCACTCAAACGTGAGGCACTGGGCAAATGCCTCTGTACGCCCAGCTTTGTATCTGGTCCCGTTATAAACCCTTATCTTGTTATCCATTGATTTTGAAAAGGATTACCTCACTGAACATAGCATCTGCACGCTGAAAGGCTTCAGGATATAAATCCTAATAAAGCACAGGGACCGGATGGAATCCATCCAAGAGTTATCAAGGAACTGGCACAAGAATTGGCAGGCCCAGTTACTTACATCTTCCAGAAATCCCTAGATATGGCTGAAGTGCCTGCTGATTGGAGACAGGCACTGGTCATACCAATACATAAAAAAGGATCTCATCAGCAGGTTGAAAATTATTGTCCTATCAGCCTGACCTCAGTCTTGGGTAAGAGCTTGGAGACTATAATCAAGGACCAAATCCTTGACTCTCTGAGTAGCAAGGGTATTATTGATAGGTCACAACATGGGTTTACTAAGGGAAGATCTTGCCAGACAAACCTTTTAGAGTTCTATGGTAAGGTCAACAAAGCCTTGGATACAGGCAACTCGGTGGATGTTGTTTTCCTTGATTTTGCAAAGGCATTTGACAAGGTGCCACATGAAGAACTAATAGGAGCACTCAGGGATATGGGGGTCCATGATAAAGTTTCTTCTTGGGTGGAGACTTGGCTGAGGGATAGGAAGCAGAGAGTATGTATGAGAGGAGTATGTTCGGAGTGGGTGGAAGTGTCAAGTGAGATACCTCAGGGATCGGTGTTGGGACCATGCCTTTTTAATATATATATTTCTAGTATGAGTGTCAATGATGGGGTATGGCTATCAAAGTTCGCGGATGACACACGGCTGGGATACTCTGTCAATAATATTAATGAGGCTACTATTTTGCAAACAGCACTTACAAAATTGGAAGAATGGGCAAAAACCAAGAGATCGACATTCAATACTGATAAATGTGTCATTATGCATGTGGGCAAGAACAACATGCATTATAAATATAAACTAGGTGGCAGTGAGTTGAGGATAGTACAGGATGAAAAAGACCTGGGAATAAGAGTTGACAACGAACTAAAATTTGGATTACATTGTAACCAGGTGGTTAGGAAGGCAAGTGGAATACAACACTGTATACGCAAGCATATTAAAAGTCGTGATAAAGCAGTATTGCTGCCATTGTACACCTCATTGGTACACCCGCATACAGAGTATTGTGCTCATTTTTGGGCACCAGGTTAAAGGAAGGATGTTGGTGCTTTGGAGAGGGTGCAGAGAAGGGCAACTAAGGGCATAAAGGAAGTTCAGGGTTTGAACTATGAAAAGAGATTGAAAAAGCTCGGACTATAAACAGGAAATGGGACAGCCATAAGAACTGGGGTTGTCTACAGGCCCCCAGACCAGGGGGAGGACATAGACACATTACTGTTAGAAGATATACAAAACATGACAGCTAAAGGGGAGGTTCTGACAATGGGAGACTTCAACATGCCAGATACAGATTGGTCAATACCAGCAGGAACATCTGCCAGAACTAGACACATAGTGGATTCCCTGCAGGAGAGGCCTCAAACAACTGGTACAACAACCCACAAGAGACAGGGCTATCCTAGATCTAATACTGACTAACAGGGAAGGGATCACAGATCTCCAGGTAGAAGGTCACCTGGGGCTAGTGACCATCACATGGTATGGTTCAATTTGGCTACTACATCTAAATCATCCCATTTCAAGGCAAAAATATGGGACTTCAGAGGAGCTGACTTTGATAAAATGGCCAACAGAGTTAAGCTAGCCCTGGCAAAAAGAAATACAGGTGAGGGGTACAGGCAAAGTGGGCAAGCATTAATGATGCAATACTTGAAGCAACATCCCATTGTGTTAGACAGAAAAGGAAGTGCAAAGAAGAAGAAACCACTTTGGTTCTCAAATACAGTAGCAGAAAAGGTCAGAGCCAAAGGATGGCCTTCAGGAAATATAAGGGAACACAGCAGGATGAAGATAGGAGGCATACCAAACTGCCCTAAGGGAAGCAGGGAAGGCAGTAAGGCAGGCAAAATCCCAAACTGAGGAAACACTAGCACGAACAGTAAAGAAGGTGACAAGACTTTCTATAGATACATTAGTGAAAGGAGAAAGTCCAGAGGGGTATTGCTAAGCTTAATGGAGAAAAGGGAGCATGGAGGAGGAGGACCATGTAACAGCATCTATCCTAAATAGATACTTTTGCTCAGTATTTACTGAAGAGAAGGTAGGGCAGGGCCCACAGCTCAACACCATGGACACAGGGGAGGAGGTGAGCACTACTCCCTCTACAAAAAGAAAGGGTCCTACAAGAGCTTACTAAGCTCAGGGTGGATAAGGCAATGGGACCTGATGGCATACATCCCAGGGTACTTAAGGAGCCAAAGCAACTAGCAGAGCTATTAGCAGAACTGTTTAGTGAGTCTCTGAGCACAGGAGAGGTCCCAGAAGACTGGAGAAGGGCTCATGTGATCCCACTCCACAAGAGTGGTAGCAGGGAGGAGGCAGGGAACTACAGACCAGTCAGTCTTACCTCAGTAGTGGGCAAGATTATGGAGGCACCCCTTAAGGAAAGGATAGTGCAACACCTGGAATCCATAGGGGCACAGAATCCAAGACAGCATGGGTTTACAAAAGGACGGTCCTGTCAAACTAATCTCATAGATTTCTTTGACTGGGTAACCAGAGTGGTGGACCAAGGGGGAGCAGTTGATGTCACCTACCTTGACTTCAGCAAAGCTTTTGACACTGTTGTACATAGAAGATTGATAAATAAGCTGGGTAGGCTCGGGGTGGGTCAGAAGTTGGTCAACTGGGTGGCAAACTGGTTGACGGGCAGAAAACAGAGAGTGGTGGTAAATGGTATACAGTCAGAAGAGATGCAAGTCACAAGTGGGTACCTCAGGGATCAGTCCTGGGGCCAGTCCTCTTCAACATCTTCATTAGTGACCTTGCAGATGGACTAGAGGGTAAGGCTTGTCTGTTTGCAGATGACACCAAGATCTGCAACAAAGTAGATGATCCAGATGGGGTGGGCAGAATGAGAAGAGATCTGGATAAACTAGCAAAATGGTCAGAAGAGTAGCAACTGGGATTTAATGCAAAGAAGTGCAAGATCATGCACATAGGGAAGAGAAACCCTGAAGCCACCTATAGGCTGGGAGGGGAGTTGCTAGCAGTCACAAAGGAAGAAAGAGACTTGGGCATCATCATCACTGATGACGTGAAAACATCCAAGCAGACCTCTAAAGTGGTAGGTAAGGCTAGGGGGGTGTTAGGGTGTATTAGTAGGGGTATCACAAGTCATAAGAGGGAGGTAATAATCCCTCTTTACAAGACACTGGTTAGGCCCCATCTGGAGTACTGCAAGCAGTATTGGAGGCCACACCTTCACAAGGACCTTAACCAAATTGAGACAGTCCAGAGAGGGGCAACCAAAATGGTGCAGGGACTGCATCAGAAGACATATGAGGACAGATTAACAGAGCTCAATATGTATACCCTTGAGCAAAGGAGGGAGAGAGGTGATATGATCGAGGCATTCAAACACCTTAAGGGCATTAACAAGGTGAAAGAGTCTAACATGTTTAAATATAAGAAAAATAGCAGGACAAGAGGACACAGCATGAGATTAGAGGGGGCCAATTAAAGGGAATGTGAGGAAATTCTTTTTACAGAAAGAGTGGTGGATGCATGGAATGGCCTACCTCAAAAGTGAGTGGCTATGAATACAGTGTGGGCTTCAAACAGGCATGGGATAGGCATAAGGGAGCAATACAAATGAGTATGAATAGATAGGCCACTGACAGAGCAAAGGCCGATGGCACATTTATAAGCTAGAAAAAGAAATGGGCAGACTGGATGGGCCTTGCGGTCCTTATCTGCCATCAACTTCTATGTTTCTATGTTTCTATATCCACCGGAGTATCGTAGACTACGTGGGGACATGTGCCAAATATTTATAGCACTTAGTGATGACCAACTAAGGAATCAACTAGACTTAAAATTAAGGAAACAAGCATATGATACTAGAGCACATTGTTACCAATTGTATAAAGATAAATACAACACTAAAAGGAGGAAAAATTGGTTTAGTATAAGAACTACAGGAATTTGGAATACACTCCCTTGTGAAGTAGTGACAAGTCCTACTATGAATACCTTTAAAAACAGGTTAGATTCCTATTTGATTAATAAAGGCATATGTGGGTATTGTTTGCAAATTGGCGAGCTATATGGACTTATGTCTTCTATGCTCTGATACAACCTATGAACCTATGATTTCTAGGGGGAGGCAGCTGTCTTTATGGAAAGAGCTAGAAGTATACTGTATTTATTTTACATTTTGTTTGCCCAGAGATAGCCCATGCTGAAATAAAACACATTTTTTGTGAAGCCCAGCGTCTAGAAACATAGAAACATAGACTATGATGGCAGATAAGGACTGCTTGGCCCATCTAGTCTGCCCATTTCCCTACCTACAGGATAAGCTGCAGATCCTAGTTAACCAGCAGCCTACTTCTTCCTACCCCCACAAGAATTGCCTTATGTCTGTCCCATGCATTCTTGAATTCTCCCACAGTTTTAGACCCCACAACCTCCTTAGGAAGGCTGTTCCATGCATCCACTACCCTCTCTGTGAAAAAATACTTCCTCACATTGCCCCTGAACCGCCCCCCCATCTTTAAATTGTGTCCCCTTGTTCTTGCACGTCTCTTTTTTTGGAAGATGCTACCCTCTTGGACTTTGTTGATTCCACTGAGGTACTTAAAAGTTTCTATCATGTCCCCCCTCTCCCACCTTTCCTCAAGGGTATACATATTAAGCTCCTTTAGTCTCTCCTCATATGGCTTCTCTTGCAGACCCTGCACCATTTTAGTTACCCACCTCTGGACTGCCTCTATCCTGTCTATGTCCTTGCAGAGATGGGGTCTCCAGAACTGGACACAGTACTCCAGATGGGGTCTCACCAACTGTCTGTACAGAGGGATAACAACTTCCTGTTTTCTGCTGGTGATGCCTCTCCCTATGCATCCCAGTATACCCCCAGCCCTCCCTACTGCCTTTTCACATTGCTTGCTAACCTTAAGGTCATCTGATATGATTACCCTCAGGTCCCTTTCCTTTTTGTTGTTGTTACTACCCCCGTTGTATAATCTTCCCTGGGTTTTGTTTCCCAGGTGCATTATTTTACACTTTTGCATTGAATCCAGCTGCCATACTTCCGACCATTCCTCTAACCTTGCCAAGTTCCTTCTCATCCTTTCCACGCCTCCTTGTGTATCAACCCTGTTGCAGATCTTTGTGTCATCTGCAAAGAGGCATACTTTTCTTTCCAGTCCCTCTGCAATGTTACTTATAAAGACATTAAAAAGGACTGGACCCAGTACTGAACCCTGTGGTACCCCACTAGTAACCCCTCTTTCTTCAGAGTGGACTACATTTACAATTACCCTCTGTGTCCTGTTGTCCAGACAATGTTTTACTCAGGCTACTACCCTGGGACCCACTCTCAGGCTGGTTAATTTGGCTATTAATCTTTTGTGTGGGACTGTGTTAAATGCCTTGCTAAAGTCTAGGTAGGCCATGTCCACAGCCCCTCCCTGGTCTACTACTTTGGTCACCCAGTCAAAGAAATTAATTAGATTCATCTGACATGACCTTCCCGCTGTGAACCCATGCTGCCTTGGGTGCTGTGCCCCACTGGCCTCTAGGTACTCAAAAATTCTTTCCTTCAGAAGTGATTCTATCACTTTCCCTACCACAGAGGTCAAACTGACAGGTCTGTAGTTTCCTGCCTCTGTCTTGGTCCCACTTTTGTGAAGGGGAATCACATCCGCCTTCCTCAGGTACCACACCATCCTCCCATGATTTGTTAAAAAGGGTAGTCAGTGGTTTCACTAGTTCTCCCCTTAATTCTTTTAGAATTCTGGGGTGAATTCCATCAGGCCCCATTGCTTTGTCTACCTTCAGTTTTAGGAGTTCTTTCAGAACCCTTTCTTCTGTGAAAGGACTGACCAACTCCTATCAAGAATGCTTCTGTTAATTGGATTTGGCACCTCCCCCTCCTCTTTTGTGAATACTGAGCAGAAATATACATTCAGTATCACTGCTTTTTCACTGTCCCCCCCTCTGCCCACCCACTGTTCATTCTATTCAGCCTCACTATCTCTCCCTCCCTTTGTCTTTCTACGCTCCCTGATGCACCTATAAAAGGTTTTATCCCCCTTCGTAACCGAGTTGGCTATCTTTTCCTCAGTTTGGGCCTTTGCTATTCTGACTTCCCTCCCCTGCTTCCTTCTGCCTTAACTGGTACAGCTCTCTGTCCTGCTCCTTCTGTGTTTCCTTATACTTCCTGAATGCTATCTTTTTCTCCCTGACCTTCCCCGCCACCTCTTTTGAGAACCATAGTGACTTTTTTCTTTCATTTTGATTTGTTTATTTGCTTCACACAAAGGCTTGTTGCCTCTGTGATGGCAGTTTTGATGTTTTCCCATTGTTGCTCCACCCCTCCTTCTAACCTCCTTGTAGCCAGTTTGCTAGTGCTTTTCTGAGACACTCTCCCATCTAAGTTTTGCCACAGGGTAGACTGAAACACTGGCAGATATATGACTTGCTGAAGGTCACAGACTAAGGTACTCTGGTGCTATTTGCACCTGGAACTCTTGGTTCACAAATCTGTACTCTAATCCCATTCCTGCAGTATGCTGCCTTGGTATATATTCTCCAGTGCTGTTATAACAAGAAATTGAACTTCCATCAAATACAACTCCTCATTTCTTGTCAGAATGTGGGTGGGTAGGGATTTCCATGTTTGCCTGTTGTCTTGCATGGGATACTCACTGGTCTTAATAGCCCTGTGTGAGCCATTGAGAAGGCATGTTAATACCTGGGAGGTCCTTTGCAGGCTGAGCTGTTGTTTACAAGATTGCAACATTCTTCACCAGTGATTACTGAATGGGATTTGGCAGGTGGTTACAAATATATCATAAACAGTCTCAGCATATCAGACTTTTAGACATACAGTCTAGACATATTTTTTTAATTGACTATTTATCCCCACTGGTGACTTGCTCACCTCACCTCCAGGGTACTCCTCTTCCTCAGTGCTGCAATTGTGCTTGCTCCCACTGGCTTCACAGGACTCCTTCTCAAACTCCAAGGAAGAACTTCTGGATCAGTGGCCCCCTGCAAAGTTAAGCCCCACTGTGGTGGGCCCTGGTGAGGGGGGCAGCCTTCCTAGGAAGACTAGTTTGTTGCCCATGCCAGAGAAGTGGCGGTAGTCCTGGGGCTGGTAGCATGGATGCCTGACTGGACAGCTTGTGCACAAGTGGTTGCACATTCTTCTTCACCTTTTATCTGCTCCTGCCCATCACCTTGCATTAATTATAGCCTCCTGCGCACACTGAGCCTGGGAGGCAGTATGTTGTGTGGTCACCTGTGACACCTAATGATGCCCCAAGCCCACCATATGAAGAGGTGTGGTACCATGGATGCTACCGCCCTCTCCTGAAGCCTGAAAGTGCTGCCTCTGCTGTGTTTCCAGAGCTTCACCAACCCAGCACAGTGGAACGGGTCAACAGTGTGATGCTATGTTGCCCACATGGGACCAGTGGTGTTGGAACAGTTTGAAAAGCGGTAGGGCCAAGGACATAAGGGGTAAATTTTCCCCTATTAAATATATTACCATGATAGCAAAAAGTGATAGGGCCACTTATGAAAGTGGCAGGGCCATGGCCCTAGTGCCCCCCCCCCCGTTCTGGCACCTGTGCATGGGACTGCAGAGCACTCAGCCTGCGCAACTGAGCTTACATACTGCACAGGCATTTATTTTGCCTGGTGTGTTCATCCTCCAACCTGTGCTCACCAGGACCCCACTCCTCTGGACTCTGAAAGCAATCCCTGCTACCACCCAGACTAACCCCTCACTGCCACCCTTCAGAGGCTGAACCGGTGTACTGGTGGGGTATTTTGGCCTTTTTCTTCCTGCCAAACCCCAATCTTGCACATGCTGTGGCTGGTCAGTGGAGTGCCAGACTGTACACGTTACACAAGTCATCAATAGCACATCCACCACACAACCAGCAGGAGTCACTATAGAGCAGTGCAGCGAGAGCCCTTCACCCTGGGAAGATAGCGTCCAAGGGACACTCTGAGTCATCTCTGCCAGCTTCAGCTCCTGTCATTCTGGGCCCTGAGTGTGAACCTGGGTTGTCAGCATGCAAGAGCGATACCCATCACTCAGTGCCACTCAGCCGGCATAGATTTTGTTAAGATAAATATTCCCATATATATGAGCTCTGATGTCATTTCAGAGATGCAGACTAGCGTTCCCACACATCCTACCAGAGTGGTGTGTATGCCTGAGCTACATAGCACGCATGGCAGAGGAGCCTTTATAAGGCTCCATTCTACTAAAACATTAATCTGAAGGGTTATCTGGCAGGAACCCAAATCAGATTTCTGGTTTCCAGCAATCTGACTGACATGCTTGCACTTGTCAAGTATTTGTTTTGAAGTGCAGTTGCTCTCAAGGAAAGAGGTTGAATTATGTGAAGAGGAAAAATCACGGTGTGTTTGGATGATGTTGTCTCTGGGGCATTCACAAATGAACTAGAAAGATAAACAGTCTTTTTATGTTGTACTCCAGACCCATCTCTAGTACCGTTTTATAGCTGGTCCCCAGCTATATTGTTATCACAACAAAAGGAGTTGCTACAGTCTTGCATTGGGCTATAAATATATGGATGTGCAATAGCAGCTACCAGAAAGTGATAGATTGCTGGTGTAAGTCCATAGGTAATCGGGCTATCCATATACTCCTGGTCCCTTTACTTACCATGGATTCTTAATAACTGTTCTTTTGCAGCACGCTTCTGTTGCCTGGTAAAAGATAAAGGGTCATTAGCGATTGTCCCCCCTCCACACACACACAGTAATCAGCCAGGTCCCCTTCTCTCCCTGGTTAGTTCCATAATTTACTGGTGTTCAGTGACACCCTCTCCCTCACACAAACCCATTCTATCCCTCCTTGGTGTAGGCCCTACTCATTATGGGGTTTATCTTGGGCTCAACAGCCTGGAGCCTCCAATGCCCACCAGCCATTCCACTTGCTTCTTTACTTTTCCACTCCCTTTTCTTTGGCGCTGGTAGCATCAGACTCACAACATGGCTACACATTAAGTGGGCTGCCAGCTAAAAGCATAGGTAGAGGGCTAGCTATAGCTCAGAATTGGCCACCCACAACTTCTGGTTCTCACAGACAAACTGATGACCCAAATGAAACAGTTATTTCACCAGATGACATGATGGGACCCTCACACAACCCCCCAAGGTGGTGGACTGAAAGGACAAATCCATCTTTATGTTTGCTTGTACATGTACAAAGCAAGCATCTTGGATGCATGCCAGCACTATATGACTTTTGAAGGTGTGAGTGATGTTGGGCCAATGGAGTTGAGCTTTGCAGAGGCTGGGCTGCAAGCAGCATATCGGAAGCAGGCTGGTGATGACACTGTTCTGCTTACTGATGCACAGAAACTTTGCATATATAAAAGGAAGAAGCTGCTCCTATCATAAGAAGTTTTCACCCATTAGCATACCAACAGGGAGTAAACATCCTAAACTATCTCCCACAGCTGGTTCCACTGCTAGTATCCCCATCCCCCACCCAATCCAACTTTTAATATCTAACCGGCAGTGGGTGCTCATTCAACCCCACCAACGGTATCCCCTGCACCTGTCCAATTACACTTTTAAAACATTGCTGGCAGCAGGTGTTCATTCAACCCTGCTGCCAGTATCCCCCCTCCTGCCTGAGCTGGCATTTGTGCCCCTGTAACTCTTTAAACATCACTGGCAGTGGGTGCCCAACCCTATTGCCAGTATCCACCTCCTGACCAACCCGGCGTTTATCATCCCCCTGCACAGTCTGACACTGGGGTGCCCACTCCTGGAGCTGGCTAACCCTCAAAACATGATGTGACACTAGGGTGCTCACCTCTATTGACACCAATCAACAAGTACCTCAAAAGAAGAAAACAGTTCTTCATTGTCTTGTCCCTCATTGCATTTTGTGTTTGCCTGTAACAAAACAAAAGTCCCTCTGGGTTGTCTGCTTCCCCCGACCCTCCGTGCCCACCTCCCCAACTCTCCTCTTAGTATCCACCACCCACTACCCCAACACCCCTCACTTATCTATTCGGTCCTTCTCTGATGGCTAGCACATCTTGCAGCTTCAAACACTGACCGGGAGCTGAAGAAAACAAGATAAGTTTGGTTGATGGTTTTTTTAAACATTTTGAACTTTTTCTATTAACTTTGTCATTTCTTTACATTTTAACACCAAATTTTCAACCTAACCTTTTGGAGACCCCACCTCATAACAATGTACAGTAGGTGACATTTTTAAAATCCTTGCTGAAACAAGTCACAGTCACTATCCCTTGTGTTACACTCACTCATGACCATGACAGGTTTAATTTTTGAATCCCCTCCGAAACATGTTTTCACAGCGGCACCACAAATCATCTTTCAGATGGGTTTTACAAAATCCCACCTGTCTTGATTGTAATGTGAAGCGATAAAAAGACTATGTTGGCAATTTGGGGTTACTGAAAATTAGATACAGCTTCTCAGATGACCTATCCTGGGTAAACAAATTGTAAAAATGGGTAAAAGCTGGCCTTCCATTGAAAACGAGGTATTTCTTCTCCACTGTGCTACCCTGGGCAAATACTGTGTAAAAATGAGTGCAAGCAGGACCCCATTGAAAATGAGATATTGCATCTCAGCTGGCCTGTTCTGGGAAAATACATTTTTAAAAAAGGATAAAAGCAGGACCTCAAGCTTGTCTGTTAGCACAGTGTGGTGGTGCTACCATTTACTATGCCAGCGATGTGCGTTCTGGAATGGGTGCAGGCCATCGGTGGCCTGGCTGTGGGAGGAAGGACTGAGCATCCAAGGACTGTTCTTCTTCTTCCTTGGGGAGGGTAGGATGCTGTTCCTGCTGCATGACTGCTGACTGGTGGAGACTGGTCAGTGGCACAGTTAGAAGCACCAAGAGGGGAGGGACTGACACCAGATGCTTATCACACATGCGTGCCACCACGAGTATGTGCGATCACCTCATTTTATGCCACCCCAGAGGAAGACATCAGATGGCAGTAGTAAACTGCCGGCCATCCAAGCTGGCACCCCCCTGCAGGCTCTTGCCCAACCAACACCATTGGCCACCCATCACACTGTGGTACTGCGTAAGTGGTGGACAACCTGTAAGTCAGTGAGAAGGTCAGTGATGGGACTTAGGGGGTTACTAACGGACTTAGCTGCAAAGAGAAACAGCTTTGTGGAAAATTAACAAAAAGTAGGACCCAACTGAAAAAGATATTGCATCATAGTTATGCTATCCTGGGTAAATACAGTGTACAAATGTATAAAAACAGGCCCCCATTGAAAAATGAGATATTGCTGCTGTTGTAACTTGTAACAGCATGCAAGCAAACATGTTTGGCATTGACAAATCGTGTTGTTATTGCCAGCAGCTTGGCCACATGGTATAAGGGGCTTGGGGGGGGCTAAGATATGCAAAACATTGTGCAGATGAATATAATCGTTCTTGTAACTTCCTTTATGTCAAAAATATGCCATTTATTTATGGGTCAGTGTCTCCCTATGTAACAGACATATATAGAAATGTTATATACTATTGGAAGGCTGAGATTTTTGGCTTGTCTCCAATATATAGGTTTACTCCCTCCCACCCTTCCTCCCCCACCGCCCCAAGCGCATAACTTCCTTTATAGCAGGGGTTCTGACATCACTTCCCCAAAACTGCTAACAACATACACCTGTTCATATCCTTAAAGGCACAGCACACTGAATAGGGTGTAGAGACACTCACAAGCTTGCACACACTAAAACAAGAACAAAAAAAAACAACAAAAGAAAAGCATCTGTAACAGGAAGGGACACAGACATGTGGGGAGTGGTGCAATGCACTGCCTGTGGAGCAGCAGTCTTCCGGGAGACATTCTGGAAACTGCATTGCTGCCCTATTTGCAGGCACCTCTCTGGTCTGAGGGTGGAGGTTGCTTATCTCCATGCTGACCTGGCAATGATTCAGGAAACCTGCTCCCCCACCCAGGGACCACCCAGGCCACCGCCACTACCTCAGAGGTTGCCAAGAAAGAGGAGCGGTTGAACCATGGTGGGCTCAAGAAGGGTGAGGGTGGTGGAACAGAGGCGCATCCCTCCAGTTGTGCCTCTCCACAATTCATTCACCACTCTGGTGAAGCATGGTTCCTCTATGGAGGCACCCACAGTGGAGACCAAGGAGGATGCTGGGAACTTCTACAATGGAGACCCACAGGAGGGTGGCACAGGACCCCACAGGGGAAGGAAACAACTCCTGGTGGGTGACTCAATTGTTAGGAGGGTAGAACTGGGGGAGGGAGGGGAAAGGGAGGTAAGGTGCCTGCCCGGCGCCATGGCTTGGAGGGACAGGAAATGAATCCTCAGGATCATGGGAGCAGCTGCAAGAAGAAGTGAGCTGGATTCATTATCCACCTAGGGACAAATGACCTGGCTGAGAATGGGATCAGAGCAGTGCAACAGGAGTTTGTGGAGTTGGGTAGGGGACTTAGACAAGTAGCACACACGGTAACTTTCTCAGACGTGCTACCTGTCTATGGCATGGATGAGGCTAGGGGTACTCCGCACCATGGGATTCAATGACTGGTTGAAAAACTGGTGCAGAGCTCAGGGATTTGGCTTCATTGGGAACTGGGGCTCCACCTGGAGGGATGCAGGCCTATACAGGCACGCTGGTCTGCATCTATCAAGGAGGGGAACCAGGATCCTAGGTGATAGGTTTAAATTTAACCTTTACCTTGGGCTACCGGGGGGTTGAGATTCACCACTTGCAGCTAGTGCAGAATGCGGCAGCCAGGCTATTGACTGGTTCTTCTAGGTCCAGTCATATAACGCTTGTGCTCTGCGGACTGCACTGGCTGCCAATTTGCTGGTGAATCACCTTCAAGGTTGGTTTGCTGACCTATAAGGCCCTACACGATCAGGGATCTGGCTACCTGAAAGATCTCCTTTGTCCCTACTGTCCCTCCCGCTTTCTCCGATCCACTGACGAGGGATTGCTAGAGATTCCCAGGGTTCACTTAAAAACTTCAGGGGTTAGATCTTTTAGTTTTATGGCCTCAACCCTGTGGAATTCTCTACCTCGTCAGGTGCTAGATTGCCCGACTGTCCAAAGCTTTAAGGAGGCTTTAAAAACATATCTCTTTAGCCTAGCATACAATGAGTTTTGAACGCTGTTGTCAAGTCTAATTTTAATATTGTTTTAATTATTTATTGTTTTTATCATGTAATATACGGGTGCTTTGGTTTTGGAAAGGCGCCTTTTATAAATAAAGATTGATTGATTGAAATGCTTCATTGGCAAGCATTTAAACTAGCCAAGGGGGGAGGCACTGAAAAGAAGAAGGGAAATCCCAGCCCCCCCCAAAATCAGGGTAGTTAGTGAGGTAAACACCAAGATAGGGCAGTCGATAGGGATAAAGGCAGGGGTAAATGGAGAAAAAGACAAAGGCAGTAAGGACAGGGATGGGGCAAAAAGAAATAAAGCCATAAAAAAATGGAGGATAATGAGTACCAATGCCCATAGTCTAGGTAAAAAGCTCCCGGAAATGGTGGCCTTGATGGAAGAATGATGCCTGGATATCATGGCAGTCACAGAAACATGGTACACAGAGAACCATGACTGGGATGTCAACATACCAGGGTACACAATCTACAGGAGGGACAGGGAGGGAAGAAGAGGAGGAGGAGGCATAGCTCTCCATGTAAGGGAAGGGATCAAAGCAACAGAACTAAAGGGTAGACAGGGAGGAGAGGAGGCACTGTGGGTCTCCCTGGAGACTAGAAATGGCTCCACAATCCGCACAGGGGTTGTATACAGACCCTCGTCGCAAGGGGAGGAAATGGACAAGGAAATGAGAGAAGGCATCCTTGGGATGGCAGGGAAAGGGGAGATATTGCTGTTGGGGACCTGAATATGCCAGATGTTAACTGGAGCACCTTTGCTGCAGCCACATCCAAGAGCAGGGCCATTCTCAATGCCCTACAGGGGGCATGCCTCAGACAGCTAGTTTTGGAACCCACTCAGGAGACAGCAATCTTAGACCTGGTACTCTCAAATGGGGATGGAAAGAGGATCTCTGATCTTGAAGTGGGTAGCCATCTGGGAACGAGCAACCACCAAACAGTGTGGTTCACAATAAACTCAGCTGTAGAGTCAAGCCACACAAAAGTGAAGGTACTGGACTTCAGGAGGGCTGATTTTATCAAAATGGGAAAGTGCCTCAGAAAGGCACTAGCAAACAGGCAAGAAGGTGGGGTGGAGCAACAATGGAGAAACATCAAAACTGCCATCACAGAGGCAACAAGCCTTTGTTTGAAGCAAATAAACAAATCAAAATGAAAGAAAAAAACACTATGGTTCTCAAAAGAAGTGGAGGGGAAGGCAAGGGAGAAAAAGATAGCATTCAGGAAGTATAAGGAAACACAGAAGGAGTAGGACAGAGAACTGTACCAGTTAAAGCAGAAGGAAGCGGAGAAGGCAGTCAGAATAGCAAAGGCCCAAACCGAGGAAAAGATAGCCAACTCAGTTAAGAAGGGGGATAAAACCTTTTATAGGTACATTAGGGAGCAAAGAAAGACAAAGGCAGGGATACTGAGGCTGAATAAAGAGGAAGGTGGTTGGGCAGAGAGCTACAGTGAAAAGCAGGGGTACTGAACGAATATTTCTGCTCTGTATTCGCAATGGAAAAGCAGGGGGAGATACCTAATCCAGTCAATACAAGCACTCTGGATAGGGGGGTTGATATTAGTTCTTTTAAAGAAGAAAGGGTTCTGAAAGAACTCATAAAACTGAAGGTGGATAAAGCAATGGGGCCTGATGGAATTCACCCCAGAATTCTAAAAGAACTAAGGGAAGAACTAGTAACACTACTGACTACCCTTTTTAATAAATCATGGGAGGATTGTGTGGTACCTGAGGACTGGAAGATGGCGGATGTGATTCCCCTTCACAAAAATGGGAGCAAGACAGAGGCAGAAAACTACAGACCTGTCAGTTTGACCTCTGTGGTAGGGAAAATGATGGAATCACTTCTGAAGGAAAGAATTGTTGAGTACCTAGAGGCCAGTGGGGCACAGGACCCAAGGCAGCATGGATTCATAGTAGGAAGGTCATGTCAAACAAATCTTATCAACTTATTTGACTGGGTGACCAAAGTAGTAGACAAGGGAGGGGCTGTGGACATGGCCTACCTAGACTTTAGCATGTTGTAACCCCCCTGCAAATGGGGGTTCCCAAAAGTCTTCCACGAGCTTGCCTGAATGCTCCAAGTCTGGAGGTGTTCGGCGTTTAAGCCGCTTCAGTGTGAGTGCTTTTGGAGCCTCTGGTACTGTCTCTTTGACAGCTGCCTGCTTGTAGCTATAATTAATTGAAAAGGGGGGACTGTGTGTTCTAATGCCCGAATCCCACCCGGGCTGCTGTTAATTCGCTCCATGTCTGCCGTTGCTACATGTGCAGAGGGAGCCTTGTTGAAAGATATAATTGTTTGCCAGAAATCATTTAGAGTGACTGAGAAAATGTAGTTTGTCTAACCTGTCTTCATTTCAGCACAAACTGTTTCAGTGTAGCGCTTTCATTTTGGTCCTGAATTGCTGACTTGGACCAATCAGGATGATAGGGAGACCTTAAAATGGAGCCTGTGGATGGATCTGTACTTGGACTCTCAATTTTGAGCCAGCCACAAGGGGATTGTATGGGCAGTGACTCTGGGAAATGTAGTTTTGACCTTGGTGCCTTTTTTTCACCAACAGAGGGAGTCTTATTGTGAGTGACAGCAGAGCCAGCCAACAGAATGGTATGGAGCTAAAGGAAATGCCCTGCTCTGTGACTGGAAAGATCAGATCAGTTGTGACAGTGAAAAGAGAAGGAGCTCTGTGCTTCTGCGGTGTATAGTTTCACGTGGGAAGTGCGTGTGAGGCCCTGAGGTTCGGCCTACAGCCGTTGTAAGTGCCAGTTCAGACTCAATCTGACTTGTGAGGAGAAAGAAGGAAGTCTGAAGTGTGGAAACCAGGCTCACCCTGTAGAAGACTGGAGAAATTGCTGAATTGCGCTCGGTCTGTCAGGAACTGAAGCTGCTGTGTGTGCTCCCGGGTATTTTGCAGTAAGTGCAATCGGGATCTAGAAGCAGCCTGCCTGGTATAGTACTTTCCTTTTACATATGAATGTGCATAGTGCTTGTGGGGAATCGCTATTTCAAATCCTCTGTGATGTGTGTTGAAGCTGGAAGCAAACCCCAGCTTGACTTGGACTGAATCCATTTGCTATCGACTGCAGTGGGGTCCAGTCACAAGGATCTTGTCTCCATGCCCTGTTGTTCTGGCAATCCAGAAGAAAATCCACCATCCGGTCCTCAGCTTGGGTATTGTGAGTACAAATCATGGTATTCCCCTGCAGCCTGTTTTCAATAACAAGTGTGTCATCTAATTCTTGTTGTTTCACTGCTTCATGGACTGAGCCATCCGGTTCCGGATTACAATTGGGTGTTGTCCATATATTTTCTTCAACAGGGCCCTATCCAGCTGCACCTGCCGGCCAACCCCGGTCAACGGACCTGGCTAGCCCCCCCCCAACCTGGGTACCCAGAGTGTGACTTTTCAGATCCTGTATGTGTTCACAGTACTGTGATTTAATGCCACCAATTAACCTGATTTCCCCCTCCCATGTTACTGTCCCCTAAATAAATCAGATTAGTTGTTGTTATACTATATACTGTCTGTGGTGTTGGTATTTATGGAAACAGTATTGTATTTCGCTGTGTATGTTGTTTAACCTTATTTTACAGGGGTTCCTCAGAGACGTGCTGCAGAATCAGTCTCTAGGGTAAGTGGTACCTTATGAGTGAACAGTGTGTATATGTGGGGTATCGGGACTGTAACTCCTGTGTACTGTATGAGCCACTAGAGGGAATAAAAGGGGGTCTCAGTATCCCAGAGGGCTGTGACCAAGCTAGTCTAACCACTACAGACCCTGACCTCTGGGTGGAGGCACCCGCCATTGGACCTAGGCCCCTCAACCTGTTAGTAGCCAAGCAGCCAGGGGTAGTAGCCCTTGAGATAGTGCCACCTAGGGGTTACAAAGGCATTTGACACAGTCCCGCACAAAAGATTAATAAACAAATTAGTCAGCCTGGGAGGGGGTACCAGGGTGGTAGCCTGGGTAAAACACTGGCTGGACAACAGGACACAGCGGGTAGCAGTAAATGGAGTCCACAGTGAAGAAAGGAGGGTTATTAGTGGGGTACCACAGGGTTCCGTACTGGGGCCAGTCCTTTTTAATGTCTTTATAAGTGACATTGCAGAGGGACTGGAAGGGAAAGCATGTGTCTTTGCAGATGACACAAAAATAAGCAACAGGGTTGATACGCGAGGTGGGGTGGAAAGGATGAAAAGGGACTTGGTAAGGTTGGAGGAATGGTCAAATGTATGGCAGCTTAGATTCAATGCAAAGAAGTGCAAAAGTAATGCACCTGGGAAACAAAAACCCAGGGCAAGAGTACACAATGGGGGGTGAGATACTGACAACAACAAAAACGGAAAGGGACCTGGGGGTAGTCATATCCGATGACCCAAAGGTGGGTCACAAAGCAATGTGAGAAGGCAGTAAGGAGGGTTGGGATGATTGGGATGTGCTAGGAGAGGCATCACCAGTAGAAAACAGGAAGTTGTTATCCCTCTGTACAGACAGTTGGTAAGACCACATCTGGAGTACTGTGTAAAGTTCTGGAGACCCCATCTCCACAAAGACATAGACAGAGTGGAGGCTGTCTAGAGGAGGGCAACCAAAATGGTGCAGGGTCTGCACCAGAAGACATATGAAGAAAGACTAAAGGAGCTTAAGATGTATAGCCTCAAGAAAAGGAGGGAGAGGGGGACATGATAGAAACTTTCAAATACCTCAAGGGAATCAACAAAGTCCAAGAGGGTAGCATCTTTCAGAAAAAGAAATGTGCAAGAACAAGGGGGCACAATTTGAAGATAGAGGGGATGGCTCAGAGGTAATGTGAGGAAGTATTTCTTCACAAAGAGGGTTGTAGATGCATGGAACAGCCTTCCTGAGGAGGTCATTGAATCAAAAACAGTGGGGGAATTCAAGAATGCATGGGACAGGCATAAGGCAATTCTAGTGGGGGGTAGGAGGAAGTAGGCTGTTGGTTAACTAGGACCTGTAGCTTATCCATTAGGTAAGGAAATGGACAAACTAGGTGGGCCACACAGTCCTTATCTGCCATCAAATTCTATGTTTCTATGTTTTAGCTCTTACCAATACAGATATAATGACTTGCAAATTTATGCAATGTTTAACATAAAAGTGGCAATAAAAGTTTAAAAAACAAGTACGCACCACATCTTTTGGGCACAAAAGAATGAATTGTGGAAACATGTCCCAGCTCCAGCAGCCATCAAGGTCCCACACTTTTTTGCAGAACAAAGCATTCACATGGCCACCTGAAGAAGACTCGTAGTGTGGCAAAGCACTGAGTTATTAGTCCGGTCATCGATGGTGCACTAATTAACTGAATACACTTGCGACTTTGATTTATCTGATACCTGTCATGGCTACACAGAGTTAGTGTGCACGCTCTTTTTCCTTTTATTGATTGTATGTTGGTGGCCACGCTGGATGGATGCACCCCGGGACAGTGGGTTCAGCTCCTGGTGCATTTTTCTCTTCCTCCGTTAAGAACACTCATATGCTGCTTGCTGCCATCCACAACAATGCATGACTCTGTAATTCATATTGAGTGGGTAGGGATAGGGTTCCTGCAAGCATGTTCAGCAAAAGAACACACTTGCAGAAACCCTGCCCTTACTGTACCCACCCAGCCTGGAATCGTAGAGTGCCATGTGTTCCAAGTACAGGACAGATTCAGGGAGGGGAAGAGGAAGAGGTGGAGAGGGATGAGGGGCAATTCTACATATAAAAGAACATAACAGCCATAGTACCTGTGCCCAGTATGTACCTGTCCCACTTAAGCTTTCCCAACAGTTGGCCACAATAACAAACAGCATCTGTGCACGCATGATGTTACACATGACATTGGGATTATTGAAGGTGTGTCCAACAAAACACAAGACTAAACCCTAACTTCCCACAATACAGAGTTCAGTTCCAACAGCAGTAAGAAGTATGTGTTCACCCACGACAGGGCATGGGCATTCACCCACGAAAGGACATGGATGTACCAGGCATTAATGCATGCTCCGGGTGGTTGTGAGGCATTCGGCCAAAGGATGAGTGCCATTACAACCACGGGGGCAGTAACAGCAAGTAGTAGCAGTAAGTTTCTTCACTTTTATACAGGATGAAACTCTTAGGATCCAGATGCCCTATGTACAAGGTTGTTCTTTGCTCACATAGCAGTCCCAATGCATAATGATGTAAAACATAGCAAACATAAAGGCATGCATTATTTATTTTATTTATTTGCTTTTGGTAACCAGGTAAGTGCACTAGACAGAACTGCCTATTTTCAGGCACGACCCGGGAGAGTACAAATCAAGGAACAGGTAAAAAACAAACACATTTACAGTGTTGTACACTAGGAGATTCCAAACAGTTATATAGAGGTGCAAGTTACATAGTACATAGAGGAGGTACATATCACACAGTATAACAGGAACAAAACAGACAAAAAAATTAATACCTAATATACCCATGCCCTGTCCTAAGTTAATGCCCTTATCAAATGGATAAATATTTAAAAAAAATGAGGGTCTGAAGAAAAAAACATATTTATTGTGTCCTTCCACTTTAATAGTTCAGTAAAGTAGTTAATTATATTACAGCAAGGTAACTACTTTATTTGTTCATTTATTTTTGTTTTGAGTGGGAAAGTAGTGTTAGACAGGCCTCGTTCCGGGGGATGCGAACAAACTGAGACTGTACCAGATTAAGCTGTTGGTAGTATTTTAGTGAATAGAGGAAATTTGGCCAGGGCACCAAGAGAATGAATACCCCAGGTGTATTCATCGAATATTTGATGAATTCAAAATTTATGTAACTGCACATCCCTAGATGACACTCAGAAGGGGGTGGAGAGAATGCGTAGGGATGCTGGAAAACTCGAGGAGTGGTCAAGAGGTTGACAGTTGGAGTTCAATGGCAAAAGGTGCAAAATCGTGCACCTAGGGCATAGTAACCCAGGAGCCGAGTATAGGATGGTGGGAGGTGTGGTGAGATAAGGCAATACGTTATTGTTCTAATCATATTTCATGTTATTTTATGTGAGAAATGCATCAGGGATAGCCATGGTGGCCCAGTGTAACTTGCAAGGGATCATGGGTACAAAGAAAGCCATGGGCCCAAAAATGACGTCATTTCTTGTTACTAGGCAGAGAAACTGTTAGCTGCTTAGCCAGGCACTGGATTTTGATTAAATCATTTAAAAGGAGACAAAAGAATAATTAAGCAGAGCGGAAGCAAGCACATCCATTAGTGTCTGAATAGCCCACAGCATCTAGAGGAGCCGGGATGTCTGGGGACCTTTTGTCTTGAAAGGACATATCTGAGGTAATCTAATTTCAGCTAAATGGACTAGCATTTGGGGAAATTGCTGTGCTCAGTTTAGCTTGATTGCTGCCATTTTGGGGGTTGGATCTGCTCCTGCAATTCAGACTGGTTGGAACTGGTTAGCTCTCCTATTCAGAGATGAACATTTGTTTTTCTTTTTTGTAATAAAATAGTAAAATCTGATTGGTTGCGTAGCCATGGAGATGGAATGCTAGTCAATCTCAGGGCAACCCACTGTCCACTGGACCTGCCCTTTGAGAACCCCCATGAAACAGGAGTGCAAGACTTGATCAGTGCTTTTGCTTGTGGCCTTTTGCCATTTTACCCTTTGACTTTGGTGAAAGAACATTGCACTTGGGACCTTGTCTTGCTAAGAGAGCAGAGACATTTTCTTTTCAAGAATTCTCCTGGACCAAGGACCAAGGGCCAGGATTTGCTGCTACTTTCTTAAGGACACTTTGCAGCTCAAATTCAGCAACCAAGTACTGTACTTGAGGTAGAACTTTAAAACCAAAATTTCACAGTTTAGTTTTTATTGTATACAGTATTTCCATTTTCTTTTCCATATCCTGTAACCAATGTCTAAAATTATCTGTCTTCATCTTATTTACTGTATTTATTGATTAATTCATAAAGCTTTTGGCTTATTTTAAGATAATTCTGCCAGTGTCTTTTGTGTGTGTGTTACTTTGGAAGGGTTGTTCAAACTATAGTACGCCTATGTGACTGCTTTAAGGGCTGAACACTACCGAAGTAAAGTACCACAAGGGACTCGGTGGATGAAAGGAGGGGATGAAATACGAAAGGTCTCAGGAGGATTCTGTGGGGGTTTGAACCAGTTTCTGCATTTCTAGGGAAAGACACATAATATGGTTATAACAACCCCCCCTCCCCCCGAAGGCCTATACATGCCTGTGGTTTTTCTGGTTCATTGTGCAGTGGCTGAGAGGGTTCTCTCCCAGGAACACAGACTCAAGACTATATTTGCACCCTCTCGTACCGAGAGAGGGTGCCCCAGGATCCTCTGGCATATGTTCAGTTGTGAAACAGCAAGTGTGCTAAAAGGACAGAGGAGGGGTATCCCTGACCCTGATCACAAGGGGATTCACTGTAGCCCTGGGAATTCTGGACCCACAGGAGTGGGCTTGTGACAGGAGGTACTGACAGTCACTAAACAGGAAAGGGACCTTGGGGTTATTATATCTGATGACCTGAAGGTGGCAGGGCAGTATAACAAAGCAGTGGGTAGGACTAGTGCAATGCTGGGGTGCATTGCGAAGGGGTATCTCCAGCAGTAGGGGGAGGTGTTGTTGCCACTGTATTGCTCACTGGTGAGACTCCACCTGGAGTACTGTGTACTGTTTTGGAGGCCACACTTTAGAAAGGAGATAGACAGGGTGGAAGCAATCCAGAGGAGGGCAACAAAAATGGTGAAAGGGTTGCCCGAGAATCCCTATGAGGAGAAACTGAGGGATCTCAATATGTACACCTTGGCAGAGAGGAGAGTGAGAGGTGACATGATAGACCTACAAATACTTCATAGCGGTGAACAGGGTGCAGGAGGGGAGTCTCTTTCAAATGAGAAACAGCACCAGGACCAGGTGGCATGCGATGAAGCTGGTGGGGGGGTAAAGAGATGTGAGGAAATACTTCTTCACTGAAAGGGGGTTAGACACCTAGAACAAACTGCCAGCAGAAGTGGTGGAGGCAAAAATAGTGGGGGGCTTTAAGCATACCTGGGATAGACATAGGGATATATCAGAAAATAGGCACAGAGGAGGGAGGGTTACCACAGATCAATCAGGGTCTGCGGAGACAGATTAGGCAGGGAACATCTGGCTAGATTGGGTGGGTTAAGCAGTTTGTTTTTGCCAACACATTCTATGTTTCTATGTTTGGATCCTAACCCCAGTCATAGGCTTTTTGTAGGGCTCCCAACCCCCCCCAACTCCCTCTTTTTCGCTTGTTTCATGCCCATCCTTGACAAAGCAAGCAGCTTCTCTGACTCTTCCTGTCCCTCCTGAAGACACTGTACCACTTTACCCTTGCATCCCATATTATTTTCTGCTATGGAATGGCCATTTATGTTCGCTATTATTTTTATCACGATTTAAAAATTTGCTCACCCTCTTTCCTATCAAAATAAGGAGCTGTATTGAGGTTGCCTGTGAAGGCAGATGCTCAACCAGCATTCCAGCCTGATGCATGGGCCAGCTGTGGTGACATAGACATGTATGTGTTTTGATGCTTGGTTCAACTCTTACCTAACTGGCCTTTTACAATTGGTACAGGTTGGTGGTTCTCTGTCATCTCCCCTTCCTATCCAATCTGGGGTTCCACGGGGCTCCATCCCCTCGGACCCCTCATTTTTTCAATCTTCCTCAATGACCTCCCCTCCACCTGTGTCATTTCACATATACACATGTATGCAGATGACACAGTCATCTTCATCTCTGGTCCTTCCTCTGCAGCTGTAGAAAACCTGCTCCAGTGGGACTTCAGCAATGTCCTCCACTGACTCCATTCTAGCTAACTTAGAGATAACACTAAAAAGACAGTCTCCATGACCTTTGGTATTAGTCAAAAAATAGCCAGACTCACTGTCCCGCCCGTCTTCACCTCTCTGGATGGCACCCCACTTGAAGTGGTTCAGTCCTTTCAGTGCCATGGGGTGTGGCTTGACAGTAAGCTTGACTTCTCAGCCCACATTGATGCCATCCATGCCAAGCTTCGCTCCAAGCTCGATGCCCTCTGTCATTACAAATACTGCCTATCTCTGCATGTCCACAAGAAGCTGACTACCAAAATGGTGCTCCCTGTCATTGACTATGTAAGCAATAATACCCGACAGGGTGGGCATTATTGGGAAATACTGGACCACCCAGGGGCGTGATTGCAGAAGGCCTTTTAGCCCTGGAAGGTCCAGTATTTCCCTATAATACCCACCCTGGAGGGTATTATTGCACTTAGAAAATGGCTTTCTTAGTAAGTTTTAATGAAGTGGTAAAAGAAGAGAGGAAATGATTATAAACAAGCATTTGTCAATGCCGAATGTTTGCTTGCTGGCATTGGCAGTGGTAGTGTAGGAGTTACAGAGCTGCATAATAGGAATGGCAGTGAAGTATTGAACTGAAGCCAACCCCATCACCACCCTGCAGATAGTGACAGGCATTGGGGTGTGCCTTTGGGTCATCAAGCATAATGGCCACGCCATTTCACCACACCCTACTGTGCAGACACCGACAAGTGTCACGGTGTGCCTTGGGGTCTTTGACCCTTATGCGCAACCCATTCCATCAGGAAATATAGTGAGATGGGTGCGGTATAGGAGAATAGGGTGAACTTTGGGGCCGAAGAGTCCAAGGCACACCTCGATGCCTCTCAGTGGCTGCAGGGTGTGGGTGGGGGTGGAATGGTATGAGCGTTGCAGGTGACAATCCCAAGTCACAGCCCTGATGCCTGTCATTCTCTCCAGGGTGGGGTGTTATGGTCAGAAACCCTAACGCCTCAGGCATTCGTTGGTATTTTCACTCCAAATTTTCAGCATGGGTTTTTTGTGACCCCCACCTCATGAACAGTGGCAATATCAGTTTGTTAGCCAAAAGCTGCTTTTGCACAGCGACTACGGCATTTGTCACCACAGGTGCAAAAACACATTCTGAACAGGATGTGAAAAATGACAGCTGTACTGTTCATGGGAGGTGTAAAAAATGGCAATGTTGAAAATCTGCAGTGAAAATATTAAAAAAACTGGTGAAGTCACAAGCGTGCATAGAAACTGTGCAACGTGCACCCGTAATGTAATTAGTTTGGGAATTGTTTACAGCAGATTGTCAACACAGGCATTTTGGGACCTCTGGTCATGAACAGTGTCACTGTGATTTTCTTTATCTGTCCCGAACAATGATTTCCCACAGCGACCACGCATTTCTGTGCTGAAAGCGTGAAAAAATATTTTGGCCATGTTGTGAAAAATGACAGCTGTACTGTTCATAAGGAAGTGTGGAAAAATGCCACTGGTGAAAATCTGGACTGAAAATATTACAAATTCATGAACTTATGAGGGTGCGTGGAAACTGCGCAATGCTCACTCGTAACACAGTCATTTTTAGGAATTTTTTCACCAAATTTTCAAAATAGCCATTTTAAGACCTCTGCTCATGAACAGTGTTACTGTGATTTTCTTAATGTGTCCCATACATTGATTTCGCACACCAACTGCGCCATTGTGCGCTACATGGGCGGAAACATGTTTTGGGCAAGATGTGAAAAATGACAGCTATGCTGCTCATAAGGAAATGTGGTAAAATGTAAATGTTGAAAATCTGGAGTGAATATATTGAAAATTTGCGAACTTATGAGCATGCGTAGGATCAGCGCAACAAACGCTCGTAAAACAGTCATTTTTGGGAATTTTTTCACCAAATTTTTAACATAGCCATTTTAATACTTCTGCTCATGAACAGTGTGACTGTGATTTTCTTAATGTGTCCCATACATTGATTTCGCACACCGACTGTGCCATTGTGCGCTACATGCGCAGAAACACATTTTGGGTGAGAAGTGAGAAATGACAGCTATACTGCTCATAAGGAGGTGTGGTAAAATGGCAATGTTGAAAATCTGGAGTGAAAATATTAAAAATTCAGCGAACTTACGAGCGTACATAGGAACAGCGCAACGCATGCTCGTAAAATAGTCATTTTTGGGAATTTTTTCACCAAATTTTTAACATAGCCATTTTAACACCTCTGCTCATGAACAGTGTTAATGTGATTTTCTTAATGTGTCCCAAACATTGATTTTGCGCACTGACTGCGCCATTGTGCGCTATAGGCGCGGAAATACATTTTGGGTGAGTTGCAAAAAATGACAGCTATACTACTCATAAGGCAGTGTGGTCAAATGGCAATGTTGAAAATCCAGAGTGAAAATATTGAAAATTCGCGAACCTAAGGGCGTGCGTAGGAACAGCGCAACGTACGATTGTAAACAGTCATTTTTAGGAATTTTTCACCAAATTTTCAACATAGGCTTTTTGAGAGCCCACCTTATGAACACTGGCACTGTCATTTTGTTACTCAGTCCCGAAAGGTGATTTCTCGCAGTGACAGTGAAATCACTCTTCGGCCCGATTAACGCCATGACAGTGACAGAATTCATGAGGAGGGGTCCCAAAAACCCCATGTTGAAAATTTGGTGCCAAAATTCCAAAAAATGCCTGAGATATGCAGCAAAGTTAAAAAAACCCTGTTCATTACATTATACAGCTTACCGGCATTTCCTCAGTTCGCGGTCTGCTTTGAAGGGTTCAGATGTGTTCCTGGTCCAACGAAGATCGTTGCGCCGAGCTCTGGAGGTAAGTACCCGGTGAGGTGGGGGTGTGGGGAGGCAGGGTGTGCAGTGGGTGGGCGCAGGTGGGAGAGGAGGGTGAAGACAGCAGCGAGGGAAGGTTTTTTTTTATTTGGACTACGCGGGACATTTGCCACGTTGGGGTGGGCTCCCAGCGTGGCAGCTGGAAGACTGTTGGGGGGGCAGTGGAGCCAGTGGGGGATTGGGCACCCCCGTTGGCCATAGGACCTGTTGCCACGCAGGGGTGGGCTCCCAGCATGGCACCTGATAGTCTGGGGGAGGAACAGTAGATCCGACGCGGGTGCCATACAGACTGTGGAGGGGGAACAGTAGAGCTGACAGGGGACTGGGCACCCCCGTCAGCCATACAGTGTGTGCGTGGGGGAGGTAGGAGCGCATGAGCACGCAATTTGCGTGCATGCGCGTGTGTGTGTGTGGGGAGGGGTAGCGCTGCTCACTCAGTCGGTGCTCTCCCTTTCAACTGTATGGCACTGCATTTTGGATTGTCACACTATGTTTCTTGCACATGCGTGCAAGCAAACATAAAAAATGAATAGCATTAGCAGAAATAAAAGTATTGAAAAAATAGTCCATGTTTCTTTAAGGTTGTTCCAGGTTCTGTTGCTCCTCCCCACAGCTATCACTCCCCCCCACTTCCCGACACACAGACATCCTCCTGAAGAACTGGTAAATATCCAGTAACAGTTTGTGGGCATTGTCTCATGTTTGTTTAAGATTTTTTTTTTTAATTGGGTTGCAGTTGGACGTTGCGTCTGTTAAGCGCGGGACCTGTGGATGACAACTATGTGCCTTGAGGAACAGCCCTGAGGTAAATGATGCATTTTGTTTTAGCTTGGTAGTCAAATAAGTATGGGAGCACTGTGGTTTGAGGGAGTTCTGGCATCTGAGGCAGTTGAATGCTACAGTGTTAAAAATGCTGTTCCAGACTAACAAGCTGTTCGGAGCAACAGATTTATTTTACTTCCGGTTAAGCGCAGTGCTGAGAGAGTGTGGTTGGGAGAGTGCAGCTGTGAGAAAAAAAAGATTTTGGCACTCTTTCCGACCGCAGAATAAGTGGAGTGTGTTTTTTTTTTTTTTTTTATGAAGAGGAGCTGATAGTGAAGGAGGCGAGTGTGTGTGTGTGTGGGGGTACAGTTGCTCTCGCTAAGCGAGAAAAGCGATCAGTGAGACTTTAAATTTTTCTGGTGATTTGAGCCAATGACAAAGCAGGGTGAGCACCCCTGCACAAGGGTATGTGGTAAGGTGGCAGTTAGGCTGGCTCTAATGTTTTGCTGGGCATTTATTGAAAAATAAATGCCCAGCTTGGAGGTGGTATTAGCCAATCAGCTCTGAGAATCCATTTCTTGCCATTTTCTAAGCAGATGTAGTCTATGACTCTGTCTCCTCCACTTCCCTAACCAGACTGGATACCCTCTTGAACTTCTGCTGTTTTGCATGTAATGCTCCTCCACGCATGAATCTTTGCTCGCTTTTCTCCTCCTTCCCAGCCTCCTTCTGCCATCTCGCTGACAGGCCCATTGCACTACATTCATCTCCAAATATTGGTTCAATGCCTATCCCTCCTACCTCTTCTTACTCTTATTCCAAATCCCTCTTGCCTCCTGCTCCCTCCGCTCTAGGGACCATTGCACTTTTGCCATTCCTCACCCATGCTCCTCTGCTGTATAATCTGCATTCTCCTTTAGGCTTCCCGCTCTCTGGAACAAATTCACCTCCTCCCTCCATTTCTCCCCATCCTTTAACTCCTTCAAATGCCTGCTGAAATTTCAACCCCCCGCTCCTGCTACCATTCTTCCAGTTACCCTTGAAGTCTTGATTTTAACCCATATAAGTTTTTGGTTGTGATTCTAAGCACTGTTAAAGTTCACTACACTTTGTTTAATCGTGATACATGCACATTATCTTTATTCCATTATTGTAACAAATTGTTCATCTGTCTGTTCAGATGTTGTTTTGCTATTGTGTACTGCTGTTTTGCTCCATCTCCCCCTTCCCTGGGTCCTTCCTGGAAATGATGCTCATTTCATTGTGCCTTTCCCAGTTACCAAATTTTAAATACAAACATATGAAAGTGCCAGCAGAAACAGTCCATTGTGGTCTGTCGAGTCTGCTTAAGTGTGAAGTTCGCAGTCAATGTTACTGGAGCTGCTCCCACTTCATTTTTCCCATTGAGTTTACATTCCTCACACTCTTTTCCCCCTACCCGTCATCCCACCTGTTATGACTCTCCCTTTCACCCTGTCCCATCCTTTTTTAAAGCTGTCCACTGTTTTCAATGAAATCACCTCCTCCAGCAGTTCATTCCAATTGGACACCACACTGTCTGTGAAAAAGTGCATCCTCATCTCCCCTTTCAATCTTCCCCCCACTAATTTCAGGCTATGCCTAATAGTGGACCCCTTCTCCCTTAACTTAAGAATGGCCTCCTTTCTAACCTTGTTCATACCATTAAGGTACCTGAAGATTTCATTCATGTCTTCCCCTCTCTCTTCTGTCCTCCAGGGAATACACATTGAGCTCCCACAGCCTGTCCTCATAGGGTTTGTTCCCTAGGCCCTGGATCATCTTGGTTGCCCTTTGCTGAACCCCCTCCAGTAATTTGATGTCTTTTTTCAAATAAGGGCACCAGAACTGCACACAGTACTCCAAGTGGGGTCTCACCAATGACCTGTACAAAGGCAACATGACCTCCCCTTTCCTGGAAGTGATTTCTCTGGTGATGAATCCCAGTAGTTTCTTTGCTTTGGCTGCTGCTTTATGGCACTGCACAGAGTGCTTCAGATCCCCCTTGATAATTACCCCTAGATCTTTTTCCTCCTCTGAACTGGACACCTGTACACCCCCCAACCAGTACCTGGCTCCTGGGTTCTTAGCTTCCAGGTGCATGACCTTGCACTTCTTGGCATTGAACCCCAACTGCTAAATACCCAACCATTTCTCAAGCCTAGCCAGGTCCTCCTTGAGTTCCTGTCTCCCTTCCTCTGTGTCCACTCTCCCATAGAGCTGTGTCATCTGTGAATAGGCAGATTTTACTTTTTATCCCATCTGCTATGTCTCCAGTAAAGATGTTAAACAACACTGGTCCGAGTACTGAGCCCTGTGGGACCCCACTGGTCAAAGGCCTAAGCTTTGATAGTCCTCCCCCTACTGTCCTCTGATTTCTGCCCTGAAGCCAGCTCATGACCCATCCCACCAGCTTCTCACCCACTCCCAGGTTCTTCAGTTTACTGATCAGCCTCCCATGTGGCATGGTGTCAAAGGCCTTGCTGAAGTCCAGATACAAGATATCCACCGCCTAGCCCCTGTCCAATGACCCTGTGAATGAATCAAAACAGTCTATCAGGTTGGTCTGGCAGGATCTCCCCAAGACAAACCCATGTTGCCTATCATCCTGAAGACCATTTACCTCCAGAAAGTTGACTAGCCTTTCCTTTAGTATGGTCTCCATCAATTTGCCCATAATGGATGTCAAGCTGACTGATCTGTAATTGCCTGGTTCATCCCTGGGTCCACTCTTGTGGAGAGGCACCACATGAGCCATTCTCTAGTCCTGAAGCATGCACCCTGTCACCAGTGAGGTGTTAAACAGGTCTGCCGGGGGCCAGCCAGGACCTCCACCAATTCCCGCAGAACTCTTGGGTGCCCACCATTCGGGCCGGCCCAGGAACCTTGTTCACCCTAAAGATCCTAAGGCCCTAAAAAACCTTGACATCCTGGAATGCTCCATCTGTTTCACCCCCCTGACCCTTCACCCCTATTTTTCCCCTGTGGCATAGGTCCATCCTTCTCTCTAGTGAACACTGAGCTGAAGTACTCATTCAACGAATGACTCTGCCTGTTCCTCACGGCTTTTCATCCATCCCCCCCCCTTAATCTTAACAATCCCATCCTTGCAGCTTCTTCTCTCCTCTCCTTTATGTACCTAAAGAAGTCTTTTTCCCCTTCCCTTATCCCCTGTGCCAGCTTTAGTTCTCTTTTGGCCTTGGCTGCCTGGACTACTCTGCCTGCCTCTCTTGACTTCACAGAGTACTCTTCCCTGTCCTCCTCTCTCATATTACATTTGTACTTACAAAAGGCTGCTCTCTTCTCCCTCACTTTCGCTGCCGCCTCATTGCTGAATCAGCTTGGTTTTCTGGACCTGGATTTCTTACTCCAAGTCTTTGTACGCGTGTTCGTGGCCTCGATCAGACCCATCTTAATAATGTACCATTTCTGCTCCACTTCCATTCTCGGGCTGATATTGGCAAGGTGCCCCTCTAGGATTTCCCCCATCCTACCAAAATCTGCCCTCCTAAAGTCCACTACCTTCGTTTTAGTCCTGGCAGTTTTCTTGCCCATATTGTGGTAAAACCACACTGTACGATGTCCGCTGCCTGCAAGGGGGTCCTCCACTACTATGTCCTGGAGATGCTGTCCATCTGACAGCGTTAGGTTCAGTATGGCTCCATCCCTGGTTGGCTCTGTGACTTCCTGTACCAGGAAACAGTCATGGAAAGCCTCCAGGAGGATCTGTTCCCCAGATCAGGAGGTATCTGGGGTCATCCAGTCAACTTCAGGCAGGTTGAAATCAACTGTTATGACTATGTTTCCCCTACCACCTAGTATTCTAATCTACTTCCTCAGCTTTCTGTCCCGCTCCTCCTCCTGCGAAGGTGGTCTGTACACCACTCCCATTCCAAACTTTTTCTCACTTGGTGTTTTGAAACTGTACCCACAAGGCTTCTGTCTTAGTCTCTTCCTTCCCCTCCTCCCTGGTGCATATGATTCCCTCCCTTACAACTAAGGCTACCCCTCCCCATCTCCCCTTTTCTCTGTCCTCACGGTAAATTCTATACCCAGGGATCACAAAGTCCCAGTCCTGATATTGGGTGGCCCACGTCTCTGTGATGGCTGCTATGTCCACCTCTTCTTCAGCCATCAGTGCCTGAAGATCTGCCATCTTGTTGGCCAGACTTCTTGCATTCAGGGACACTTCAGGGAAAATAAATAAAGAAAAATAAAGAACTGTTCCTCATCCTTACAGTAACTTATGGGTGTCATCTTTTGTCATTTGGGCTACAGGACTGAAGAGCAAAACTAAATGGTTCTATCTGCTCAAACACAAGATGACACATATAAGTCCTTCGCACTTATATAGGTTTTTACTACTTGTCAATTGGTCTGTACCTAACAATTGTCTGAAGCGTTGGTTTATATTAGTTTATGTACTGTAATGTTTGTTCACACACTCTAAGTAAGCCTTGCTGCACTGCACACTCTGTCTGCATTTGGTTTTTCCCTCCCTCTAGGTACTTATAACTAATCCCGGGTCGACCCTGAAAAAGGGACCACAAGGTTCCAGTGGGCCTACCTGGTTATCAAAATTTAAATAAATAAATAAAATATAAACATAAAAGTTGTAAGCAGAAAAGGACCTTCTGGCCACCTAGTCTTCCCTAAAAATTCCCTACCTACTGTGTTACTGCAGACCCTGCTTGATCTCTGGCGCCCCTCCCCCCAGCCCTGCTACTAAGGTTCCTTTGTGTCTGTCCCATGCGTGCTTGAATCCTGCCACCGTTTTGGCACCTACCACCTCTGCTGGGATTCTGTTCCAGACGTCCACCACTCTCTCCATGAGGAAGTACTTCCTGGTATTCCCTCTGAGCCTCCCCCCTTCCAGCTTCAAATCATGACCCCTTGTTCTTGTGCATCTCTTCCTATGTAAAATGTTATCTTCCTCTAGGCTCCATTAGCATATTCACTAAAATTTCCTAGAGTAATTAATAATGTTGTAAGTTCCTTTTTTATTATAAAAAAAGTTAATGCTACACTGCTTCTCTGCACTGCAGACCTGAAGCATTCCACTTAAAATCACTGCATGAGACACTAGCTGTACACAGGGTGAGAGGTCCTGCCTGAGGGTCTTGATGCTGCTTGGCTGAAATCACATCCAGTATGTGAATTATAATGTAACTACAAGAGTCTTCGGGGAAGAGAACTGAGAGGCAAACTGAGCAGTTCTGATACACGAAGGACTCGAGAATACACTTTTAGAACTGTGTGCAAGAGACACCCCTTTATGGTTATAAGAGTCTCTGGAATGTGTAGAAAAAACAATCCTGAATGGCTAAAATGATGTCATGGTTTATAACTGTAAATGCTGGTCACTGTCTGTTACTTAGTTCGACTATTTATATCATAAAACCCTTAAATAAAAATAAATGGAATCTACCTGCTCTATGACTAATCATTTGCATTATTATAATTTTAGTGCTGATATTGTAAACCAGTCAGCTACTGTACCACTCTAAAATGTGCCTCAGTTATTTTGTTTTTTCTCATTTTTGGCCCCTTCAGTTCCCCCTTGTCCACCATTTTGATGACTGGGGGTCACCACAGCTGTCCCATTTATCGGGCTAGTAGGGCGGTTGGGCATCTTCCTTTGCTGTCAACCTCAGTGCGGCTCCTTGGTTTGACAGGAAAGAAGGTGTGCAAATGCCAGATGTTGTGGGTCCTCCCTCCCTTCCTCTCTCCTTCCCTCTCTCCCTAGGACCTGAGCACCTCATTTCCTTGATGTACACAGTCCCAGTGTGGGGTTCTGGGTGGTCACACATGAACCCCAGCCTCGCAGGTGGTCTATGTCCTCCCTCCCGTCCCCAGAAGCTAAGCATTTCAATTCCTAATGCACAGCTCCTGTGTGAGATGCAGGGGGTCACGTGTGAATCCTGGCCTCCCAAGTGAGTTGTGTCCTCCCTCCCTCTCTTTATTCCAGGAGCTGAGCACCTCATTTCCTCAATGTGCACAGTCCCAGTGGAGGGTTCTGGGTGGTCACACATGAACCCTGGCCTCCCAGATGGTCTGTTTCCTCCATCCCCTTCCCCGAGCTAAGCACCTCAGTTCCTAAATGTGTTCCAGTGTGGGGTGCTAGGCGTGGTCACATGTGAACCCTGGCCTCCCAGGTGAGCTGTGTCCCTCCTCTCTCATTTCTGGGAGCTGAGCACCTCATTTCTTAAATGTACACAGTCCCAGTGTGGGTTTCTGGGTGGTCACATGTGAACCCTGGTCTCCCAGGGGAGCTGTGTCTTCCCTCTCTCCATTCCAGGAGCTGAGCACTTCTTTTCAATGTTTACAGTCCCAGTGGGGGATTCTGGTTGGTCACATATGAACCCGTCCTCCCAGGTGATCTGTTTCCTCCCTCCCCTTCCCGAAGCTAAGCACCTCAATTCCTTAATGTGTCCCAGTGTGGGGTGCCTGAGGTCACATGTGAACCCTGGCCTCCCAGGTGAGCTGTGTCCTCCCTCTCTCCATTTCAGGAGCTGAGCACCTCATTTCCTCAATGTGCACAGTCCCAGTGAGGAGGATCTGGGTGGTCACACATGAACCCTGGCCTCCCAGGTGGTCTGTTTCTTCTCTCCCCTTCCCTGAAGCTAAGCACCTCAGTTCCTAAATGTGTCCCAGTGTGAAGTGCTGGGGGGGGGGGGGTCAAGTGTGAACCCTGGCCTCCCATTGGGGGCTGTGTCCTCCCTTTCCCAATTCCTGGAGCTTAGCACCTCATTTCCTTCATGTGTACAGTCCAAGTGGGGGGTTCTGGGTGGTCACACATGAACCCTAGCCTTCCAGGTGGTCTCTGTCCTTCTTCCCCTTCCCTGAAGCCAAGCACCTCAGTTCCTAATTGTGTCCCAGTGTGGGGTGTTGGAGGGTCACGTGTGAACCCTGGCCTCCCAGGGGAGCTATGTCCTCCCTCTCTCCATTCCAGGAGCTGAGCATCACATTTTCTCAATGTGCACAGACCCAGTGTGGAGTGCTGGAGGTCACACCAGAAGCCTGGTCTCCCTGATGACCTGTGTCCTTCCCCTTCTCAGGAGCTTAGTACCTTTTGTTCTCCATGTGTGTAGCCTCAGTGTGAGGTTCTGGGGGTCAAAAATAAAGTGTCCTTTCGCAGGTGACCCGTGTCCTCCCTTCCTCCCCAGAACCTTAGCACATCACTGTCTCAATGTACACAGCCCTAGTGTGGGGTTTTGGGGGTCACACATGAACTCCCACCTCTTAAGTGACTTGTACCCTCCCTCTTGCCCCTCTCCTCAGGAGTTAAGCACCTTAGTTCCTCAATGTGCACAGTCTGAGCGTGGGTTTCTTGGGGGGGGGGTCGCATGTAAAGCCTGGTCTCTCAGGTGACCTGTGTGCTTTCCCCGTCCCCAGGAGAAAGGAACATAAAGCATGAGATAGTCAGATTAATAAAGGAGGTGGGTTTAGCAGAAGGTAGTGAAGAGAAAGTGGAGGTACTTAACAAGTACTTCTGTTCAGTCCTCACTAGAGAAAAGGAAGGACAAGTACTACAAGGGAATGGGGGTTGGGGACTGGAAGGGGTAAGTCACAGATGGTGTTATTCAAGCTTACGTGGTACTTAAGAACCTAAGGACCCTGCAGGTAGACAAATCCCCTGGGCCAGCTGGCGAGCACCCAAGTATCCTAAGGGAACTGGCAGAAGCTCTGGCAAATCCCCTGGCAGACCTGTTTACCACCTCTCTGGAGTCAGGGATCTTGCCCAGGGATTGGAGAACTGCACATGTGGTGCTTCTTCATAAAAGTGGGCCAAAGGCTAAACCAAGGAACTACAGTCCAGTCAGCCTGACCTCATTAGTGGGCAAGCTGATGGAGACCATCTTGAAAGAGAGATTGGTAAGCTTTCTGGAGGACAGTGAGCTCCAGGACATGAGGCAGCATGGTTTTTTGCTGGGGAGGTCCTGCCAGACTAATCTAATAGAATTCCTTAACTTGGGTCACCAGGACAGCGGACATGGGCCAAGCAATTGATGTTCTGTATCTGGACTTCAGCAAACTCTTCGACTCTGTACCACACAAAAGACTGTTCAGGAAGTTAGAAGACCTGAGGTGGGGGCTAAGCTTGTTGAGTGGGTCAGAAAATGGCTGCAGAACAGAAGACAAAAGGTGGTAGTCAGAGGAGAATTTTCAGAAGCTTGGCCTGTGACCAGTGGGGTCCCGCAGGACCCTGTGCACAGTCTGGTGTTGTTTAACACACTCATAAGTGACATCACAGATGGGATCTAGGGTAGGATCTGTCTGTTTGCAGAAGACACAAAGCTCTGTGGGTGGGTGGACATGGAGAAGGGAAGACAGGAACTTAGGGAAGATCTGGTTAGACTAGAGAAGTTGATAGGCATTTGACAACTGGGGTTCAATGCTAAAAAGTATAAAGTTATGCATGTGGGGTGAAAATCTCAGGGACCAAATACTGGTTGGGTGGTTTGAAGGTAACCAGGTTAGAGAAAGGAAAGGACCTGGAAGCAATTATCAAGAGTACCTTAAATACCTGGCACACTGCAGGAAAACTGTGGGCAAAGCAAATTAGATGCTGGGCTGCACAGGCAGAGGAATTACCAGCAGGAAGGCAGACTTCATTCTGCCACTGAAAAGGTCTGTAGTGAGACTGCACCTAGAGTGCAGTGTGCATTATGGTGCTGTTATCTTAAGAAGGATATCAGGTTGCTGGAAATGACCCAGAAAAGGGCAACCAAAATGATTTAGGGTCAGCAAGGCAACACCTACAAGGAGAGGCTCAGGGGGCTCAACATGTACTCACTTGAGGGCAGAAAGGAGAGGGGGACATGACTGAGACCTTCAAGTACCTTAAAACTATAAACAGGGAGTGGCGGAGCTAGAGGGGGCTGGGGGCAGTCTCCCCTCCTGGCTGCCCCAGTCTGAGTAGTGGCTACCCACCACCATCTTTATTCAATGTTTAGTGCCCATTGTGGAGCCCATGATTGACTGAATGGCCCCCCCGGCTCCCAAACCTGGCTCCGCCACTGCAGGGAGAGCACCATTGGCCTCTTCAGTCTTATTAGAAACAAGATCACTAGGGGTAACAGCACAAAGCTGGTGGGGGGGTCAGGTGAAAGATGAGGAGGGACTTTTCCACCAAGGGGTGGTAGCTAAGAGGAATGAGTTGCCAAAGGAGGTGGTATCCCTACAAATGCTTCAAGAAAGGTTGGGATGAGATGAAGGGGAAAGTTGCAGGTGGTGGGGAGAGAGGGGTGGAGGTTTCATTTGAGAGGGGTCAAGGGTGATATGGGGAGGGGGGAAAGTTCTCTCTGCAAACACAGTGGGAACTGCACACTAAAGCAGACTAGGTGGACCATAAGGCCTTTATATGGCACATTCATATGTTCATATGTAGGAGCTAAGTACCCCACTTTCTGTATGTGCACAGTCCTAGGTGAGGTTATAAGGGTCACACGTCATCTCCAGCCTCCCAGGTGAACTTGTCCTCCCTCCTCAATAGCTGAGCACCTCACTCCCTCAATGTGCACAGCCCCAGTGTGGAATTCTGGGGGGCCACACATGAATGTCTGCCACCCAGATACCTGTATCTTCTGTCATCCCACAGGAGCTGAGCACCTCACTTCCACTATATGCACAGCCCCAGTGTGGGGTTTGGGGGGGGGCACACATGAATTCCAGCTACCCAGATGCCTGTATTCTCCCTCATCTTGCAGGAGCTGTGCACCTCACTTTCACAATGTGCACATTCCCAGTGTGGGGTTCTGGAGGGCCACACATGAACTTCAGCCAGCCAGATGCCTGTGTCCTCCCTTATCCCATGCGAGCTGAGCACCTCACTACTACAATATGCACAACCCCAGTGTGGGGTTCTGGGGGGGCCACACATGAACTCCAGCCACCCAGATGCCTGTATCCTCCCTCATCTCGCAGGAGCTGAGCACCTCACTTCACAATGGGCACGTTCCCAGTGTGGGGTTCTGGAGGGCCACACATGAACTTCAGCCAGCTGCCTGTGTCATTGCACATCACACAGCAGTTGAGCACCTCACTTCCTAAATGTGCTCAGTCCCAGTGTGGGGTTCTGGAGGGGGCCCACACGTGAACTCTAGACACCCAGATGCCTGTATCCTCCGTCATCCCGCAGGAGCTGAGCACCTCACTTCCACAATGTGCATAGTCCCAGTTGAGTGTATGTGTGTGGGGGGCACACATGAACTCCAGACACCCAGATGCCTGTATCCTCCCTCATCCCGCAGGAGCTGAGCACCTCACTTCCACTATGTGCACAGCCCTGAGTGTGGTTCTGGAGGGGGGGCCACATGTGAACTCCAGACACCCAGATGCCTGTATCCTCCCTCATCCGACAGGAGCTGAGCACCTCACTTCCACAATGTACATAGTCCCAGTGTGTGTGTGTGTGTGTGTGTGTGTGTGTGAGGGGGGCACACATGAACTTCAGCCACTCAGATGCCTGTATCCTCCCTCATCCCGCAGGAGCTGAGCACCTCATTTCCTCAATGTGCACAGTCTCAGTGTGGGGTTCTGGAGGGCTACACATGAACTCCAGGTAGCCTGATGCCTGTGTAATCCCTCCCCCACCCTGCAGGAGCTGAGCACCTCATTTTCACAATGTGCACAGTCCCAGTGCAGGGTGCTGGGGGTTACATGTGAACTCTAGATACCCAGATGCCTGTATCCTCCCTCACCCTGCAGGAACTGAGCACCTCATTTCAATAATGTGCACAGTCTCAGTGTGGGATTTGGGGGTGGGCACACATGAACTCCAGCCAGCCAGCCAGATGCCTGTGTCCTCTCTCATCCCACGGGAGCTGAGCACCTCACTTCTACATATGCACAGCCCCAGTGTAGGGTTCTGGGGCGGGGGCATACATGAACTCCAGCCACCCAGATGCTTGTATCCTCCTCATCTCACAGGAGCTGAGCACCTCTTCCACAATGTGCAGTCCCAGTGTGGGTTCTGGAGATCCACATGAACTTCAGCCAGCCAGATTCTGTGCCGTACCTCATCCCACAGCAGATGAGCACCTCACTTCCTAAATGTGCTCAGTCACAGTGTGGGGATCTGGAAGGGGCCACATGTGAACGCCAGACACCCAGATGCCTATATTCTCCCTCATCCCGCAGGAGCTGAGCATCTCACTTCCACAATGTGCACAGTCCCAATGTGGGGTTCTGGGGGCCACACATGAACTCCAGCCACCCAGATGCCTTTAACCTTCCTCATTCCGCAGCAGCTGAACACCTCACTTCCTCAATGTGCACAGCCCTAGAGTGGGGTTCTGGAAGTCCACTCATGAACTCCTGTCATCCAGATGCCTGTATCCTGCCTCATCCTGCAGCAGCTGAGGACCTCACTTCCTCAACATGCACAGTCCAAGTGCAGGGTGCTGGGGGATACACGTGAACTCCAGTCACCCAGATGCCTGAATCCTCCCTCATCCCACAGCAGCTGAGGACCTCACTTCCTCAATGAGCACAGCCCCAGAGTGGGGTTCTGGAGGGCCACACATGAACTCCAGTTGTCCAGATGCCTGTATCCTCCCTCATCCCGCAGGAGCTGAGTACCTCACTTCCACATTGTGCACAGTTCCAGTGTGGGGTGCGGGGGGTTACACATGAACCCATTGTGCCACTATGCTAGCCTCTTTGAAAATGAAACATAAACCTTGTTTTTTGCATTTTTTATGTAATTAAAAATGTAGGCATATATGAAAACTAGAAATATCCTGGTACTTAGTATCAATGGATATAACATCATAGTATACTAACATACCACATGAGGGGGACTTGAGGCCCTTAGGTACTGGTTAGATCTAAATCCTAGTGTGGAAACCAAAAGAAAATGTTTTCTATTAGATTGTGCAGAGCACGTGCTCACAAAAAACAGTTTCCTCTTGCAGGCTCGGTGGTATTTGCAGTGTAAGGGAACAGCAATGGATGTGACTTTTGCACCCAACTATGCCAACCTCTATCTGGGTAAATGGGAAACAACAATATTCTATGACAGCCAGAACAATACTTACTACGATAAGATTGATTGCTGGTGTCATTTTATACACAACGGCCCAGACATTCAAACTGCGCCCAAAAAGTGCGCAACAGCAGGAGCAAGCGCAAGTCCACTGCGCCCATGCACAAGAAGCGCGATATTCAAAAAACTGCACAGGTCAAGACTCCTGTGGCACCGACTCGAATATCGCGCCACCTGTGCCATAGCACAACCAGGGATGCAGTTGCGCAGTCCAGATGCGCCATAGCAACCAGGGATGCTCAGTGGAGCAGGGCAGCAGTGCAACAGCACAACCAGAGATGTGCAGGGACAGGATGCAGGGGCCTACCACCCATGCCACAGATGGTCAGAGGAGCACACAGCAGAACAGACATTGCTCCCCACACCCCATGCACTGCACAATCGGTGGAGATCTGGAATAACCACCAGCCCATGGATACCAGCAACAAACCCACAGTCGGGGCATGGTGCCCCAGCATACCCCCTGGCAAGCTGTGACCGGCACACAAGGAGGGCCGACCACCCCGTGCCACACCATCCCACCAATGCAGAGCACACCCTGCACCGTGATCCCAGACACCCTGCCCAGGAGCAGCGGCCCACCAGTGCAGGACACCCCATGCATGCCACCACCCCACTGTGACAATGCAACCCTGTGCACCACAGAACCATAGGCAGCTCCCATCTCGAGCACCTATCACTGGGTGGCAGCACACAGCGATGCAATGACTGCATACACAGTGCCACCATGCACGCCTCCCCGAGGCATGGCTGAGAGACCGACCATGCGCCGACACAAGGTACCCCACATGTGGCAGTGTGCCCTGCAGACCCACCACCAGTGGTACAGCACCTGACCCAGCACTGGCCACAACAGCCAGCGAGACATTCTCACAGTGGTGCATGAAGCATGCACTACACAGGATGCAACACAGTGTATGGACAAACACCCACCCATACCCAAGAGCACACCAACACAGGCACACAGTAGCGGGGCAACCAAGCCCCCAGCATGTGGCCACGGAAACTGTGTACACATGGCCTGCACCCCTCCATGGCACAGGAGTGCCAGCCACCCTGCGCAGGCACCGTGGAGCTGTATGCCACCAGCATGCACCCAGAGCACAAGTGACAGACAGTGGTGCACATCCCCTGTGACACACACAAATGACAGCATGGAGGTGGGACAACAACAGCAGAGGCCACAGTGTCACCTGAGGCAGACATGCACCACACCAGTGACAGGAGGCAACCCAGCATTGTGATGGGTACAGTGGCTGTCCAGCATGGACAGCCACGACTGATCTGCCAGTGGACCATGCAGGTCACAGACATGCAAGGGTGTCAGCTGCACAGGCCATGGATGGTCTGACAGGTGCACCATGGACACAGAGCATGCACCATGGACCACTGCACACAGTCACCCAGTGCACAGGGAACAACAAACACACCACAGACAGTGACTGATAGCCGCTCCCACACCATACTCACTTCCCCACAGATGCACACACACACACACGCACATGACTGCACCACCCCTGACTCCAT
Organism: Neoceratodus forsteri; assembly: GCA_016271365.2. NCBI lineage: Eukaryota > Metazoa > Chordata > Ceratodontiformes > Ceratodontidae > Neoceratodus > Neoceratodus forsteri. Next base: position 335,077,330 of record CM057449.1, read on the forward strand.
GCACACCACTGCAGCTGAGCACCTATAGCCCACTGCAAATCAGAGACCACCACAGAAGCATATCAAAGGAAATGTTTTTAAAAACAGCAAACATTTACAAAGGTTTGGGGGGGCCCCAAACAAGGTGGCGGTGGGTAAGAGGCGGGCGTGAACAAACGGTAGAGGGAAGGAGGGGTGTGAGGGTCAGTCCAGGGGGTAGGGGAAATCTGGGGCATCGCTAAGCTCAGCAGGAGCCCTGCTACCCGCTCCAGCTTCTCCTCCCGCCATGACGCTGTCATACTCCTAGCCTGTCATACATTCTAATATCTCCAGTGACACCCTGGCAACCTGGAGGATCTCCCGCAGCCATGTACCCGGTGCACGCATGGACCACCACTGATGCACTCCCAGACATGCAGTGCCACTGGACAGTGCTGACTGTACTAAGTTGTGTGCATGGCAGTGGTGTCAATGGATGGTGGCCATGCCCCGCTGACTGCCCTGTTACACAGCATGCAGTAGTAATCATGGATGTAAGGCACTCACCATCATCAGGCGGGTCCCTGCACCTGTCTTGTCCGGCCGCCCTCTTGGCCTGCTGTTCATCACGGCACAGCCTCCCCTCCCTCGCCTGCCGGCGCTCCTCTGGGCCTAGGGTGCAAACATGGAGAGAGGAACATCAGTACAATCCGGTAGCAAAGTCCCCCCACCCCTGTGTGTGTGCAATCCCACACAGCCATACCCATCCTCCCCCCAACCGGATACCACCACCATGGCCAACACTGGATGCCCCCCCATGTGCTGGACACATGCCACTGTGATACCTGTATGGACGTTAACAGTGTATGGATGGGGCACCTACCTGTCCATGGCACCATGCCCCTCCTGGCACATGCCCCCAGGCGGTCAATCCTTTCTGGGTCCCGGCACTGCAAGTCACCATAGCGGTGCCTGCACTGCTCTGCGGTCCTCTCCATGCCAGTGGCCTCCTCCAGGGCCACCGCCACCTCCTCCCACCCTGCACTCCTGGCCCTGTCCAGGGGTGCCTCCCCAAATAGGGCAGCAGCATGGGGTTCCACTAAGTGGACCAAATTGGCCAGTTCCACCTGGCTCCAGATGGGCACCTGTCTCCGTGGCATCCTGTACTTTTTTGGTGTCAAAATGGCACTCTGTAGCGCACGTTTGCTACATGCAGATGCTGCACGGTAATTGCTTGTCATTCTCATCACGTCACCAAACAGCGCAGTAGAGGTGCACCTACGCGGATGCATGGCACCTGGGGCAAAGGTCGGCACAGGGTCAGGGGTCTCTTGCGCACGGACCACCACAGCATGATTGGTACTCACCATGTGTAGCGCAGTAGGGTGCCTGCGTGCCACTTCCTGTAGCGGCCTACCGCGCTGTGGCCCCAGTGCGCCTACGGTGCCCCAGTGCCAGAGCGCCATACATATGAACAGTGCAGTAGCGCCACTGGCACAATGGTGGCCATGCCCTGCATTGCCTCCCGTGCACAGCATGTCAGCAGTGCAGCAGGCATTGGCATCAGCACCTCGGGCATGCACCATTCAGTGTCCACTGTGCATGTCACAGAAATGCGCCCTTGCCTGAGCACATTCAACACAATTGCGCAAAGCGCAACAGCGCGATATTCAGCCGGCATATGCAAATCAGCTAATCAGCCATTCAATGGCACAGATACCGCATTAGCATCCACTTAAAATTTTGCCTCGCCTCATTTGCATAAAAATGTGACATTGGGCTGCAGTGGCCATAGTCTGTTATTGCAGTTTATTGTGGTGAGTTGCATGCTGTTTGGAAGTGTGGACTGTGGTGTGTGGGACATGCATGGGACTGCACAGTCACAGGTAACACCTGTCATTCCCACAGGATAAAGAATGAGCGATCGTAAGGTGGAGGAAGAGGAACAGAGATGTGGGAGGAAGAGGAGGCCTAACTTCACCAAGGCAGAAACAAATGCCCTGTTTGAGGCCTACCTTGACCAGGAGCCGCTGCTCAGCGGACAGCGGGGAACACCACAGGCCCGTGCTGCAGCATGGGAAGAGGTGGCGTGTGCCATCAACCTGCATGGCAGCCACCAGTGGTTCATGCAGGAGTGCAAAAAGAAGATGGGCATGGACAGGCGGAGGATTAAGGACAAGGTGGCTGCCATCAGGGCAGCACGGGCTGTGACTAGTGGGGGACAGCCGGCCCTGCAATGCCTGACCCCACCAGAAGAGCGGGTTGCTGGCAGGATGCAGCGTTGTGCCATCGAGGGTGTTCCAGGTGGTGGATTCCAGACGGGTGGTAGCCCGTCACTGCATGGTAGGTCCTGGTCTGTCAATGGGGGAGAGACAGAGTAGGGCAGATACATTAATGCTACTGTGTTCCCTTACAGCTCCTGAGCATCTACATGAGTCAGCAGTGGTGGGCTTGTCCACTGAGGGTGATACCATGGACATAGAGGAGGGCCAGTCCACCTCCACAGGTGTCTGAGGGTCAGGGCGACAGTGGGCCTGCCTGGCTGTCTGGACTGATGTTGGTGGAGCAGATGCGGAGGAGGCCTTACCCGTGTCCCAGCATGCCAGCGTACATGGTTGCCATCATGCTGAGACTCGGGCTGGTGATGGATCCATCGCTGATTGATGGAGCTCACTTCATGGACAGTGATACGTGTGAGCCGCAGGATGACCACACAGCAGGTGACAGCACGGGCATGACCGTGGGTGATGCCACTGTGGAGGCCTGCGTGACATCACAGTTCCAGCCTGTGCCTGTCTGCACCAGTGGGGCAGCACTGGTGTGTGTCCAGGACAGTGGGGCAGTTGCGGCCACTGCGGCGGCACCGTTGAGCCCTGGAGAGCAGCAGCTGGAGGGGCAGTGTCAGCAGTCGGCCAATGGCCATGGGGGTACAGTGTCGGGGGTGGCATCAGTGCACCGCCTGTGGACATGCCCAGGCCTGGCCCTGGTGTGCAGCACCTACTGTCAAGGGGTGCTGCCCATCAGGGCCGTGAACACCCTGAGGGACAGCATGCCGATCAGGCAGATGACCTCTTAGATGAGCGCACCCGCATACTGCAAGCATCAGTCAATCAGCAGTCGCAGCTTGTGACGGTGGTGGATGCACTCAGTGCGGCTCTGCACCAGGCAGAGGAGTGGCACAGCAGGGACACTGGTCTGCTCCTGGCAGGGATGGACCAGCTGCAGGAGGATGTGACCACCGCCATTGACAGGCAGACACAGGTGTTCACAGCTGTCATGGCCACACTGGGCACACAGTTATTTGCCCATGCATCACAGACACTGCACAGTGCAATGTCCACCCCCCATTCCTGGCATCGTGCGACACCCTCCTTGTCATCACCGGGTTCAGCTGTGGGCATCCCGAGCACGCCTGGCGCAGGCATGTTCGGTGTGCTGCAGACCCCTGCGCGAGCACGGTCATGTTCATGCAGCAGAACCCCTGGGGACTGTCGGTGCCACCCCATGAGGCCATTGGTCAGCCTGTCACTGCTGGCAGGTCTCAGCAGGGCCACCCATGCACCTGTGGCGGCCGTGGCACTGTGGCGTGGGACTGACCTTTCTCCCACCAAAGCCACTGTCTGACGCTGCCCTGTGTGCAGTGTGTTGTTCAATGTGCAATGCACGGGTGAGGTACCCAGTCCTGCACACATACACACGTTCCATCTGCACACCCTCCCGGCTGCTGTCCGCTGTGGCATGTGCATGATGATGCCTGCGTTGCGCTGTCCGTCACTGTGCAATGGTGCCCAGCGTCTGACACATGCACAATAGACAGGCACTGGGCATGGTGGTCTGTGGACGTGTGTGTGGCTAGGGGTGGCGGTTGGGGTCGGAGTGCCTCCTACCCTTTGTACATGTCTTGTGGGTGTGTGTGTGTGTGTGTGTGTGTGATCATGTGCCGTGTTAGACCTTGCCCATCCCTGACAGCGCGTGCGGTTCCATGCTCGGCCAATTCACTTTACGACATGCACCCCTGGGGTTTGTCCGTGTGTGTTTGTAGGTTGTGCCCTTGCCACTGGTGGTTGCACATGGCCCCATGTCTTACCTGGGTTAGTTGAAGTGCTCCTCTGTGATGGTGTCCCAGCGCAGCTGTGCCATCCGGATCAGTCGGGGGTCCCTTCAACCAAGGGGGGGCTGCTCATCACCTTCTCCACCAGTGTCCTCATCGTCCCCATCGCTGTCCCCCTCTTTGACCTGTATGGCTATCCCACAGTCATTGGCCATGTTGTGCAGGATGCAACTGGCCAGGAATAGCCCACAGGACTTTGAGGGGCTGTACTGTAGGGCACCACCAGACGTGTCCAGGCAACAGAAACGTGCCTTCAGCATCCCGAACACCAGCTCAATGACATTGCGTGTGGTGGCATGTGCCTCATTGTAGCGTTGCTGCAATGGGGTCGCGGGCCACTGGTATGGTGTGAGCAGCCAGGGATGGAGTGGGTATCCACTGTCACCTGTGTGTAGAGGGTGGACATTAGTTTGGTGATCAGCATCGCCCCACCATGGGCCATCTAGGCCAGTAACCATGTCACCTCTGACTATGCTCCTCCCAAGCTCCATATCTTTCTGCATGATTTGCATACTCACCCACTAGGTGGCCCATGGGGATGTCCCCACTCTCGAACCTGTGGCACAGTGCAGACTGGTGCCAGATGAAGGCATCATGTGTTCCCCCAGGGTGCGTGGCACAGGCATTTATTATGCGCCCCCTGGCATCTCACACCACCTGGCAGTTGATGCTTGCATACCCTTTCAGATTTATGTATGCAGCCCCTTCAGGGCCAGGTGGCATGCGGATGGCCACATGGGTGCAGTCTATTGCCCTGAGCACGCCAGGCATACATACTACCCTGTGGAACTCCTGTATGTTTGCTGTGTGCTCCGCTGGTGTGCTGGGGAAATGGATGTACTCTGCAGCATGAGGCAGCAGTACACTGAGGAATTGGGTGAGGTGGCATGAAGCGGCTGACTGGGTTATGCCTGTCGTGTCCCCTGTTGGTCTCTGGAAGGTACCCGTGGTGAGCAGGCACATGACAGCTATCACTTTGGTCTCCACTGACAGAGCATGGCTCCGTCATGTGGGTGTCTGCATCACATCACTGCACAGCTCACAGAGCCGCCTCAGGATCACCCGGTTCAGGCGGTAACAGCCCATGATCTCAGTATCAGTGTACAGCTTGAAGCTGGTGCAGGCTCGATACTGCCTGTTGGGGGCATACCACCGATGGCCCTTGCACGGCCATGCCCCCCTGCTGCCTGCCTTCTCACTCCCCTCATTACTGCCTCCATCTGGATGGTGGCACTGGCCATGTCCCTGGATTGTGTTACCCCCCGGCAGCTGTTTTACCGTTCCCCCCGCTGTCCTCACTGCTACTCCCCCTGCACCAGGAACACCTCCCTGTAGTGGCCGTACTGCCCACTGTCTGTGCCCTCCATGCTGTGTGGCACTTCCCAATTTTTTCCTGCACTGTGGCAAAGGCTCCCCACACCTTCCCTGTTCCTGGTCGTTCCAGGTGCTCTGTCCTGCTCCTACCCTGTCCTGCTCACAGTTTCTGTGTGCCTGTGTGCCTGCCTGCAGTTCACCAACATGTGGCTTCCCTGTAGCGTTCTTGCACCTCTCTCTTGTTCCTTTTTTTTTTTTGGATCATTTCCGCTATTGCGCAACTTCCGCTTGCTCCCTTATTGCACATGGCGCATGTTGTTGAATATCGCACTGCACCATTTATTCATGGTTCCTTCCCCTTCAGTTGCGCATGCATTCATTACCATTGTGCTATTCCACATTGTGATTTGGGGGGCACATCTGCCTCCCGCTGAATATCGCACAATGGCACATTTTTGGACTTGTGCTGGTGCATCCCTGTTGTGCATGGCATAACCCTTTTGAATATCCGGGCCAACATATTTGTGGTGTGGCATGGCACACTGGAGGAGTTGGATGGGTCTGTGTCTTATTTAGAGAACAGCGATGAAAATTTAAAATTTTCGGTACAGTGTGATCCTGTGTCAGTCTCTTTTCTGGATCTGCAAATAACTAAAAAGGATGATGGTACACTGTGGACCAGCCTGTTCAGAAAGGAGATGGACAGGAACTCATTGTTACCAGCCTCCAGTTGCCACCCACACCATATGGTTAGGAACATCCCAAAAGCCCAGCTACTACGAGTCCAAAGAAATTGTAGTGAGGAGGATGATTTTGAAAAATGTGGGACTGAAATGTGTGAAAGGTTTATCTAAAGAGGGTATAACCTGAATTGTGTGGATCAAACATTCAGAGAGGCAAGGGACACAGATAGATCTAGCCTTCTCACTGTGAGGGAACCCCAGGTAAATGAAAAGGCTAGTGTGACATAGACAGCCAGTTCTGAGTGCTGTATTATATTTTTTTAATATAAAATGTATTAATGTCTCTGCTGAAAATTCAGATGCTCTAGGAATGACCTCTCTCATCCCCCTTCCCCAGATTTTAGCTGACAGATGCAGGCCAAGAGAACTGCTGACAGCATTGTATCACACACTCAGTCTTTTTAGAGACAATGTGTTACTGGAAGACTTTTATTAAGGATCCTGTTTCTCTGAACTAATTACAGAGTTGTTTAGTTAATTTTGTTAAGAGAGAAATCATAAACTAGGTTTATGATGTTAAAATAAGGGAAACTAGGATGTTACATGGAGGTGTAAGGTTGTAAATGACCCTATGAAGCCTGTGTGAAGAGGGTACAGCATGAGATCAAAAGAGGTGCCATTGAAACTTGAGTTATGCGAAGGTTGCAGAATTAATACATCATGTATAGTATAGAATAATAAAATTACATCTTGTGGTTATATAAAAATATATTTTTGTTAGATATTTGACCAGAGGAGGTGCTGGATGACTTCATCAAAAAGGGGTTGGCCAATACTGCTTGAAAAGATTATTCTCTTTCACTATAGAGATGCATTTGTATCTGACACTGACTAAGGAAACATCTGAGCACTGAAAACAGGTATTTAGAAAGCTAGACAAAATCTAAATATAGTTGTACGAATTGCACTGTTTTAAACCTTGTTTTGTTTAAAGATATGTATGTCTTGTGATACAAGAGTTCTGTATTGTATGTTTGACGTATTATTATGTATTTTAGTAAAAACTCTAATTTTAGAGCAAATCTGGTCTGTCTTTGAATTGCTTTCTTTTGCTAAGAAATATTTATGGTTCAGCAGACATAAGCTTGTATGGTGGTATCAAACTGGAAGCAGAAGCATTTTAAATCTGAGGTCTTTATAAAAGTTTTAAAGGGTTCATCTCTGAATACCTGGTTAGGTGCCCGTACACAAAGATATCTGCCCCCCAAGACACATATATCTCAGCCTGTGCATTGGGTATGCTAACAAGAGGTTAACAGTTTGAATCCCTCCAGAACTGAGACCAAAGGTTGATCCGAACTCACAAAAACAGACAAGAGGGTTACCTTGTCTGTTACACTGTTCACAAGACTGCACTCAGAGGTTGGCACTTTGGGAGTAGAGGGCCGGATCTGCTGAGTGAATTTGTGACAGCTATTACTGTAGGTATTTGAATTTCATTACAACTTATTCAAGGCACACTAAGGTTATACAAAATATCCTCAAAAGGAATTGGAACATCCTTGAATCAGATCCCAATTTGACTGAAGTCAGCAAACAAAAATCAAGAATGGTGTTCAGGAGAGGAACAAACCTTGGGGACAGAATAGTGCACTGCTAACTGCCTAGATTGGGTACTGAGGGAGAAGTGAGTAGTCAGAGAACTCACTCTACATGGGACGTTTCAGTGTAGCAAATGCAAATTTTGTAGCCACATTGTAAAATGTAAAACTTTCACAACTTGTAATGGCCCCACTAGCTTTGAGATCAGGGACTTTATCAACTGTTTGACAGAAAATGCTGTTTATTTGGCCACTAGTCAGAGTGGAGCGTACTATGCTGGAAAATCAATTAGGATGTTCAGATTGCACATAGCGGAGCATATTCGGTCCATTCACAATCAGGATGAGAGGAACACATTATCAAAACACTGTAGGAATAGTGGCAATATCAACATAACACATGTGTTTAAGTTGTGTGGCATTGAAAGGGTCAAACTGGGAGCTAGAGGTGGGGACCTAAATGAGAAGCTGTCAGAAAGAGAATCATTTTGGATTTTTACCCTGTGTGCATTAAAACCTCCAGGTCTGAATGATACAATTGGTTTGATCCTATGTATAAAAAGGAGAAAATAAGAAGAATGAAAGTAAATATGAACTATAGGGATGTGTATGTTTAGTTCTTAGGATGATACATATCTATTTGCATTCTCATTTACTCTGCTTTTGTCATATGACTTCTAATAATGCGCATGACCTTTTTTCTTATAGATTTTCCTTTCCAGGTATTAGGAGGAGTTGCCCCTGGCTGCTTCAACTTGAGAAATAAGGAAAATCTGATAAAAATACTGTATGAGAAATTTTGGACAGCTCTATAGATTCCAGCTGCGTGGTAAACCAGTTTTAAAATGTTTAAATTTGGGTACTGATATTGCATAATACAGTTTGTTCTGATGTAATTGATGTTCTGTTTTGGGATTATTGTTCTATGTTTTATATGCATTTGCCACTTTTGCTGTTATAAGCACATTGAGCATTGAGCACTTTTAAACTTGATACATGATAAAAGTTACTGTATCTTTAAGAGGCTTCCCTATTTAAATGAAAGGAGATTGTATGTCAGTACCACCCTCTGATGATGTGCTAGGGCACGAAACCGGTCATGTTTTTTTTTCAACTACAATCTGTGGTGGAATTATTTTGTAGCGGCACTTTTTAAGTTATTTAATAAAGCATTTTGTACTGCATTGGTGAATGTGGATTTTGTGGAGACTGTCATATGTGAAATCTGTCTAGTACCCCCAGTGTTTTGTTTTCTAGTTTTTTAATACTCTTTTCTTTTCCCTCTTTTATGATACCTTATTGATATTTCTTCCTTTTTCCTGACCAATACTCTTTAATTTTTTTAGCTCCTACCTTGGCCCCCCTGGCACCCCACTCCTTTGGCCCCTACAGCATTCCTTGCTGCCTGTCAGACTTGAAATTAAGAAAATGGATGGTGAACACACCAAGGCAGTTCAAAATAACAAAATAAACTTCAATTTCATTAAGTATTAATGCTGCTACTGCCAATGTTACTGTCTTTGCTGCGGACGTCAAATATCATCAAAGTTGTTACAACACTTTTGTCTATGTCAGCAAATGAGAGAGACAAACACCAGACGGATTGGAAAGCATTCACACAAAGAGTGCTGACCGGAGTTTCTTCAAATCGTGAGAAGAAAGGTTGTTGAGCAGAAATGTTGCTATTTACTCCCAGAGTTACTGGAGGATCTTCATAACCTCTACGAGTTCCATGAATGAGAACAAGATGCTGGAATAAATCATACATTTCAGTTGAAGAATCTTATCAGCAATGAATTCGGAGATGAGATAGGTTTTACTGTGGGGAAGAGGATACACGGGAATCCCCTCATTCTTCAATTGACAAAAGTAAACTCACTTGATTATTCTTTGGCAATCTTGAGAGGAGCTGGGCTCAGAGATAATGACATTACCAAGGCATTTGCAAAGATGATCAATTGAAAATTAAAAGATAGACAAATTGAGTCACCACAGTTTCCTATGGCATACGAAGACTTACTTTCTGAGCCTGATAATTATGAGCTCATTCCGGAAATATTCAGTGCGATAGCTCTCTCTATAAGCCCTTCTAAGAAGATTAATGCTCTAGGTTATGCGACCATCCCATAAGGAATTCAAGCTACCAAGATATGGTCCATTGCTAGTGACTGGCAGTGCTTCATTACTGGAGAATATTCTCCAAAGTCAATAGTTCTATTCATGGTCATTCATCATCGCACCAGAAGTAAAGAAGCAGTCAATCTTCTGCATTGTTCGGGGGCTGGTATTTCTTATTCAGACGTCAGAAGACAAAACAAGAAATTGGCCCATGATAGTAAATCTGAGAAAAAAAAAAGCACCGCACATGATTCCGCCTGGACAGCCAATTCATGTCACAATAGATAATTCAGATGGTAAGCAACAGACATTAACAGGAGTCTCAACAACACATGACACTAACTCAATGACTTACGTACCCTGAATTTTGTCTCCTGCTGTCATCTGCAATTTGCTAGTACAAGAACAGAACATTCAAAGCAGCTTAACAAGAGAAGTCCAGGAAACCTTTGATAGCTCAGAACCTATTGACTATGGGGATTATAAAATAGGAAAGAGAAAACCCACACCGATCATCCCATCCTACGATGAGGATGAAAGAAGGACCAAGCTTGGATCTTCGTTTGAGCAAAGATTGTATTTGGGCTCTGGCAGCAAGCATAGACTCTTCCAGAGAAGATGAATCTCTTCCAGTCCTAGGATCATGGACAGCTTTCAATAAAAAAGCAACATCTACTACTTTCAAATCTGAAACTGATTTCCTGCCCCTTTTACCACATGAACCAGATGATGCAGTTTGCAAATATTACCTTGACTTTCTCATGGCTCTAACGGATGACTTACAAATTGACCACATCTTCAGCCATAGCGATCATGCAGTTTTCTACAAGACTACACAAATAATGTGGAAAGAAGAAAAATATACAAAAGTGGTTAACTTGATGGGAGGATTTCATGAACTGATGGTGAGACAGAAAATCCTGTACAAGTGATATGGTGCTATGGGACTTCGTGATTGGTGGTTCAGGTGGGGATAATAGCAAATGGATCTGTTGACCAGGCCTTAGAGGGATGTCACTATTCTAGATCGATGAGTTTACATAAACAGTCCCTCGAGGCTCTCCTACGATTCATGGGATCCAAAATTAACAGCTCACTAACTGATGGACTACAAGAAAAGCTCATCAACATGAGAAGATCTGTATCAGCAGAATCCCTTGTCCTCTTGGATGAATCTTTCCCTGAAATGTGGTAGTGAATGCTGGAAACCTCTGTCACCATGGCACAGTGGGTGACAAGCTACATTGGTGACACCAGCTCTCGTCTTGCCCAGGTCACCGCATACAGAGACAAGAATCTAAACTTGCATCTTCAGGATCAACGAGATATTCTACCTTTACTGTTTGCATTCAACCATCAAAACTACTCTTGGTATTTGACATGGCATCATGTAGACCTCATCAATCTGAAAACCATCAATGAGAACACATACAGTGAACTGCAGGAATATGGTATTGGGGCTAGTCTGTCTGGTGAAGCATTCTCCACGATACCTGGTGACCAAGTGACTGAAGTCTCAATCAGCAGAGAGGTCAAGGTGAGGGGCGGACCCATGATAAGCAGTTACAGTACATCTGAGGAAGCTGCTGGTGACATCATTTTGAATTCCCACAAGCTCGCTAAAATTCATCTGTCACTGAAGGAGAAGATGCTTCTGAAAACATCGGCCACACACAATGAGTTGACATATGGTGCCATGAAGAAACATGATGGTCAAGTGAAACAGCTAGTGAAGAAACTTCATGCATATTCATATTCATGTCAGGGTGTAGCATGACACATCACAATGGGCATTGAAATACTGCCAGCAATAGTTGAGGGCCTTTTGAAGGTAAGGGCTACAGAGGAAGTTATGTTGAGTGCATTTATAAACGAGCACCTCCTATCAAGGAAAGTTGGTTTCTTCAAGCCAATTAAATGCAGTGGAATTTCCACAGGAATGGACAAGAAGAAAAAGAAACCCAAAGCAGAATCAGTCTTGAAAGAGGACCGTCAGGCTCTCAGTATCATTGTTGCAAAATCCCTACAAGAAAGATGTGTTTTCCCATCTGCTCACAACATATTCTCATACAATAGCAACTCTGGATGGAAACCTCTACAAACCTAATACCAAACATGTCTTAAGAAATTATCTCATCGATGAAGCAGAAGCTCAAAGTTTTCCCCTTCCTCTGTTATGCTTAGTGTATGTATACAACGCCATGGCGATGGTCAGAGCAGTTCCTGCACAAAGTACATGGGACAGCCTTTGGAAAGCACTTCTTGTCACATTCACACCTTCATCTACAGCAAACCCAGTGGAAGTCATCATTGTTTTTGATAATTATAAGGATGATCAGGAGATTTTGGTGAAATAGCAAGAACGTGCTGAGTGAGCGGTAGGAACAGGAGAATCCGTTCATGGGATCAGATTCGTAAGAGATGCCGAGGAAAGGTACTTCTTCACAACAACAAAAACAACAGAACAGATCTCATACAGTGCTTCAATGAGTGTGTTAGACAAGAGGATGTCAGAAGAAACTTATGATACCCACTTACTATCAGCAATGGCAGAAGCACGTATACTATATACCTAGATTCAGAAGAATTCCTGTTTTCCTGCAACCATGAGGAGGCAGATACGAGGATAGTGCTGCATTGTGCTCTTGTGAAAGGCCTACTAAAGATACAGACATCTTCATCCTGATGGTTTACGCTTTCGCAAAGACCCTTCCAGATTCACCATGGATACCCCAAATCGACCCCGACGTATTTGTAAACATAGGATGTATATATGATCACATTGGACACTCTGCAAGTCTCAATTTGCCAGCATGTCACGCTATCTCTGGATGCAATGCAGCGAGTTACTTCTACAGGATATCAAAGAAATTAGTCTTTCAACATTTGAACAGGGTTGAAGAAAGGATAAATCTCCTTTCTGGGTTTGGGGAAAGCACATTTGCTTCACAAGACACTGAACAAAATGTCAAGACCTTCATTCAACACTGCATGTACAATGGTACAGGAGGAGAGGATCTGGTAGACACATGAGTAAGGCAATACAATAACCTGAAAGTGAAGACTATGCAAATGATTCTACCAGACCCAGTGAGCCTATGTCAGCACATAAAGAGAGCAAATCTCGTAGCCTACAATTGGCGCCACTGCACAGAGCCGGAAACCCCGAAAGTTGACCCTTGTTTGTCAGGATGGAAATGAGAGGATGAAACACTGAAGCCTGTGTGGTTCACTGGGATTCACTTACCTGACGTCCTATGCCATAGAAGAAAGGGCGGAAGGTTAGCCGGCTGACGATGTGCAGCTGACGGAGATGAGGCAGACGATGAAAGTGAGTCAACACCTTAAAGACTCACATAGAAGATCAGACAAAAACCTTTGACCACAGTGCCAATAACTGATTGTACAGGAGATGATAACACTGAAAATGACACATCGGCAGCCAGTGAACAAACTTCTACGGACGAATCTTCAAGCTTTAGGAGTGAATGTGACAGTTTAGATTCAGAGTGGACTCTAATATAATGACTTCAAAACTGGACATTACAACCAAGGTGTATTGTTGACCCCAAATATTCATAGTGTTGGGTCAAATCGTTGATAAAATGACTTAATTCTAAACAACAAATCAGCACATACAGCATTTAGATTTTAAGCATTACTGTATGTACTTCAAACTATTTAATCAGTAAATTGCCTCTTGAATTCAATTGTTTTATGTAGTATTAATGTGTGTATTTGGTCCTGTGTCTAACAGGGAGCCTCGAAGCAATATATAGATGTCATAAATGTTCATGAATAAATGTTCAATATATAGAAGTTCATGAATCATTGATAATTGGTATCTTGGAAGCTAGGGATTTGGAAATTATTAGCGAATAAAGTATTTACTAGTGATATGGTGGCCATTTTGGATTTTGGTGGCCATTTTGGAGTTTCTAAGTTGTTCCATCCAACTTGGCATGGCAATAAATGTAGAAAATGACACCTTGGAATTGTAAATCGGGCATTCCTAGGCCAACCTATTGGGCCTGGAGGGCCCACAATGTCCAAAATCAGAATAGGCCCCCGAGGGGCCATCCACTAATTTTCTTGGGGGTAACAAGCAAATTCTGAAAGGTGAGGTCTATCTACACAGGAATCTGCAGCGATACCAACCTCTACATCATAAATCGAAAGATTAGGCGGGTACACCTGTCTATGGGGGATTACTGACAGTCACCAGGGAAGAAAGGGATTTGGCAATTATCATCTCAGATGACCTAAATGTGGCCAAGCAGAGTATAAAGGCTGTAGGGAGGGCCATTTACATGTTGGGATGCATAGGAAGGGGTATTACGACCTGAAGGAGGGAGGTGGTGATACCACTGTACAAAACACTGGTGAGGCCTCATCTGGAGTACTGTGTGAAATTCTGGAGGCCGCATCTTTCTAAGGATGTAGACAGGGTGGAGGCAGTTCAAAGAAGGGCAACTAAGATGGCGCAGGGCTTGCAACAGAAGACTTATAAGGTGAGATTAAAAGACCTTAATATGTATACACTGGAAGAGACGAGGGAAAAAGGAGATATGATAGAAACCTTTAAGTATCTTAAGGGCATAAACAAGATGCAAGTGGAAGACATCTTTTGGTACAGGAAAGGTACAAGAACAAGAGGGCATGATATGAGATTGGAGGGGGACAGGATAAGGGGTAATGTAAGGAAGTTCTTTTTCACAGAGAGTGGTGGGTGCATGGAATAGCCTGCCCCAGGAGATGGTAGGAGTGAGCACAGTGGCGGGATTCAAACATGCATGTGATAGGCATAAGGGAACCCTACAGGTGGGAAGGAGAATCGAAAGCCGATGACCAAGTAGGGTCAGCAGCCACTGATACAGGTAGGGTATATGGGCAGACTGGATGGGCCTAGCAGTCCTTATCTGCCATCAACTTCTATGTTGCTATGTTTCTATGCCCAAGGGATGCCTCTCTGCTTGGCATCACTGAGTCAGTCAGTGCTCATTTAATTGTGAGTTCCAATACCCAGTGACATCAGTTCCCTAGGGTCATTGGGCTATTGAGTAGGTTTTAGGATTAACTGATTTCTGAGCATCCAAATCCATGGGGAAGGGGATGTGGTGTGGTATGTGTCATCCCTGCTCATCCAAACACAGGCAAAGCCTTTAAATTCGTAGGGTCATCTGGCTCTTAAGTAGGTTTAGGACTGATTGAGACTGAGTAGTACTGTATGTAGAGTTTGTGCAACTGTGAATTTTGGCTTATGCTCTCTCTGTCCTTGCCATGGAAACTATTAATCTTTTGGGGTGTCATGAGGACATGGAACCCTCATGAAAAGTTCCAACCCTCAAGGTGTCACAGGGATGGGGTCCCAGGACCAAAGGCTCCTCAGGGACGAAGGCCCCAGACCACAGCAGAAGACAGATGTTTTTCCCAAGGAGAGGAGAGATGCAGCCAGATGGAGACCTGGACCTCGAGACCCACCAACCAACTTCAGCTTCTGCAGAAACTACCTACCTTTTTATGACTTTTGGCATGGAGGAGAGGGAAAAAACTTATAAAGGAGGAAACCTTACAGATCAAAGGCCTGGGTCACCTTCCATTCAAGTTCAGGTTAGAATTAATGATGGCTAGGCTACTGTAATTTAGAAATCCAAGTCTGGGGATGTATTTTAGAGGAAGGGCTCTGGCTCTATCCATCTAATAGGAATACCCTGAGGGTGCCGCAAACAAATCTCTGTAGCTAAAGGAGGTTCCCACTGAAGGAGACCCACCCCTCAAGGCAGGAAGGAGAGTGATGACCTGTGAAAGGCACTCATCTGGCCTCCAACTGAAGGGAGTCCTAGAGAAGAAAGCTGTGCCCTTGAGGGGCAGAGAATTTGAGAAGTGTATGATCATCACCTTTGAGGAGCAGAGGAAGGGAATTAGGTGGAGACCAGGTGAACCTTGGTGGCTGTATTAAGGAATAGCTTTCAAAGGTAATGCATGGTCTGTACAGCTAAAGGAGCCCATGAGGACTTAGAGGCTCCACCCTCTGGAAGCTGAACTCTTAAATGCTACATCAAGAGGTGCTCCCGAGTTGATCTGCATGGCTAAAAGTTTTCGTCGGCGCATAGCGCAAAGGGCAGAAAGAGAAGGACCCTGCCCATGTCAAAGAATCCACCCTCAAGATGCGGACTTCAGAGGAGCAGAGCGAGACCATCGGCTTGCAGGGTAAAGTAGCCCTGGAAGCAAAGGATAATCATGGACGGGTATGATACGGCTGGCATGTGTCTGGAGCTGGCATGAATACTGGAGCATAGTAGGAGGAGGATGATGGTAAAGCCTGATGGCCGTGGGAGAACAATAGTAGAGGAATAAACAAGGCAAAGCTGAACAACTGATTGAATGCAAAGTATTGACTGACTATGATTGCGACAAACTAAAAATGGTGAATGCACACCAACCAGATCCATGTAGAAGTAATATCATGCACTGCCTTACAGAGAAAATATGAGCTAACTGATTTTCCCAGAAATGCAGGAGTAGGGCATCTACTGAATGCAGAAGTTGAAACAGAAAGGACACCAGTGGCAGAACGACTGGATCTAGGAGTTGCTGGAAATACTGATTCAAGAACATACCTTAATGGTGGCCAAAAAGAGAACATGGCATGCGTAGTTTCTGAAAACAGTGAAGAATTAGTTCACAAGGGCACTAGGATCCTGGGGCAGCCAGAGAAGAATCCACCAGTGGCCTACTATGAAGAAACACTGGAACAATCGAATCTTTCAATGCTGCTGTTCATTTTCATTGCTATAGCAGGAAGAGAAACAGCCAGTGTTTCCTTTTGGGTGTAAGTCCTTGGTGTAGCTGCTCTGCTGTACCCCATCCCAGAGCTTGAAGACACCTGAGGGGAGAGTGGCATGACAAGAGAAAATGACTGAGCACCACAGAGAATCCAGGGGCTCTGAAGCCAAAGCCCAGAAGACAGACTGGGATCCAGACAGTGGTGGGTGAATGCAGAGCACAGGAGAGGAAGAGGAGCCAGACAAGCAGGGAAGGTGGATGCAGCTTTGTGGTGGCAAAGGTATGGGGGGAGGGGACAGGAGCAGACAGCCACTGAAAGGGAGCAAAAAATTCTGAGCATCCAAGGGATGCTTGAACATGTGCAGTTTTAACCACACTGAGGGTGGCATGGTATGTGTCAGCTGCTTCCCATCTGATCCACAGGCAAAGCCTGTAAGTATGAGGCTAGAGTGAAAGTTTTTATGCAGGGCTTCTGCTCAATTGATGCCACAGAAACATAAAAAGGTGATGGTAAAGGCTGCCTTACCTTTCTCCTGCAGACTGAACCACCACTCGGACTCAGTGGTAAGTGTTTTTTAGGCAGAAAACCTAGCACAATAAAAAAAACGTAACTTTAGGCTACCAAACGAAGCAAAGATATATAAAAAATTTTAAATAAAAACTTAAGGGCGACCACTGACCACATGCTGAAACCGGACCGCAGCCGCACAGCAATGGCTTTTTATTTTATATAATTGCTGTGGCAAAAAAGGAAAACCAAGACATTACATAAAATAAAATATGAAGCACACTTGCTAGAAAGATGCACTTAACCTTGTCTCTGTAGAATTGGGACCTATTTTATTGAAATACTTAAAACTTTTTTATAGTTTGAACTTTTGGTGTGCAGAATTGCAAAGTTTACAGCATGAAGAACCAAACGATATCAGATAATGGGGTATACAAATAAAGGGGGCCCTGGTGGTTCTAAGCCTCCACCACCCTCGGAACAGCAGGCCCAAACCACGTCTGCAGCGGTTTTGCAGTCTGAGAAACTGCCATTGAATTCCTTAACTCTGTCCATGCGGGGCCATTGATGGTAAGGTCAAGGAGATTCTCCAAAATATGGGAGGACAAGACATTAAGATCAAAGTGGCCACTAAAACTGCCTCTGTCAAAGAAGCTCAAGCTGTGAAAGCCCTTAATGCAATTATTAAACTGGTACAAGAAAACAATCAAATGAGATACCATCTGGAGGCCCTGGAGAACTTTCAGCGGACTGTGAACATTAATTTGGTGGGGCTTCTGGAGGGCAGCGAAGGCACAGATCTCATAGCCTTCTTGTGGAATTGGCTTCCTGGTGCCCTGGGAGTGGAGGATGAATTTGGCCTGGCTCCTTTTCTGGCTACAGCCTACAGGATTTCTCCAAAAGTAGCACCCAATAAACTTGACCTACCTAGAATGATCCTCATCTTCACCATGGGAGTGACTGTTCAGGATGCTTTTTTACAGGTGGCAAGGGAATCGCAATGCTTCAGTTTTGAGGGACAAACCTTACATTTATTCCCAGATCTGTCTTTTGCCACCCTGTGCCCAGAAGAAAAAATTAGATGCAGTTCAGGCATGTCTCCGTAGCTTGGGCATTGTGCATTCCCTTATGATGCCAGCTCGCCTGCGCATTCAATATGGCAGACATACTTATCAATACACAGACCCTGTGGAAGCTGGACGGAAGGTTGACGCTCTCGAGAAGGAGTTCTTGGTGGCTCGCCTACCTAATGAAGACTCAGCGGGTGACACTTGAACCAGCTAAGCCTTAAATGTTTTTGTAACATGGCAAGAAATATAAGACGAAAATCGAGCAAACACACTGGTTGAAACAGCACAAGTGGCACAAATTGAAGTGGGCATTAATTCCCCAGCAATGCTCACGTCATAGTGTAGTACTAGTGCAGTACCTTGAAGTGCCACATGTAAATCACCAGTTGACACAGTGTTATCAGTATGAGAGGTAATTTCCCACCCACCTGCCCTGGCTTACTCTGACTGTCCAACGCACCTCTGTGAATTGTCGCAAAGTCTAAAAGAATGAATAATACAGACCTGAATGAATGGCATCTGTATACTGCTGTGGACATGTGTGCTACAAAAATTGTATAGCTCTGTGCGGTCTGTTTTCTGTTGGCCGCAATATGCAAATGAGGCACACCATAATGCCCAAACAGTGTTTCAGCAGCACTTACGAGTACCATAAATAATTACTTGTTATGGTAAGTAAAAATTTCTTATTGTTAATATTATTATTAGACATTAAGGTACCAAATGGCAATATTTGAAATCAGATGGGGAAAAACAGCAACCGTAATATTAACAAATGTGGCTGCAGTCAAAAATATATTTAACTGTTTCAAACTATGGGCACTGGTGTATGTGTAATTATGATCAGATTGCACATTTTTCTACAAATTTTTGTAGGCATTTGCCATGTAACTAGCACATTAATCCACTCCAAAGTCTGGCTCTTCTAGGGAATTAATGCCTGGTTGGTGGTTGGAGGCACTCGGCGCCCCCAACCGGGCATTAATACCCTAGTACAGCCCCTCTTTTGTTGTGGATTAATGCTTACATGTTCTTTAATAATTTGGTACCATTTGCTTGGGACTTGTTAAAAAAGTTGGACTCTAAAGAAGGTGGCACAGTATAGTAATAGCCCAACAGGTTTGAGGGCATAAAGAGTTTAAATACAGTTGTTCAGTCTTATTTTTGGTTCTTGTGACTTAGAGTTTTTGTAAGTCTGTACTATTATCTCTAAGCAGGTCTGTAGCAATTGCAATTATATGTGCAATAAGCATGTTGCACTGTTTAATATACCAGTTTTAATTCTTGCCTTTTTAGGTGACAATTTTGTTTAAAGTTGAGTATTTTAATAAGTTTAAGGTGAGGATGCTATAGTTCTGAATGAGACAGTAGGGAGTGCTACCATTGTTGTAAAAAACATGTTTGGGATGGGATCATATCAGCCAGAGGTTGAGCACAGAACAATACTGGATTACCCTATAGTGTATAGTGGAATGCTGTTCCGCGTGGAAATCCATGCCTGGAACAGCGTTGTACTGCACTCAGTGCATCAGGATGCTGTTGTGCTGCACCAAGTATGTCACTAGTGCAGCACAACAACATCAAACATGGGCACGCATGCACAATTGAGCAGCCGCGATGGTGAGGAAGTAAGCGGCGCGATGGAATTGCTGCCTAAGTAAGGCTTTTTTTTATTGGAGACCTGTTTGGGGGATAAAGGAGTGCCACCGATGGTTGTCCATACACTATAAAAGATTGTGTATGAGCAACCATACACAAACAAGGCAGATGAACAATCTCAAGCTTCGCTCTCGAGGTCTTCGGTTACCATGGAAACCTCTCAATCATACAACTGTCTTGTTGTGTATGATTGCTCATACAAATCCTCTATGTAATTGCTAGATCAGCACAATAATGCAAAGGGCAGCCGTGTTTGGAACTTTTCTTCTTTATTGTGCTATTGCTTGATTGGAATACCCCCAGCTCAGTACATCAGACTATTGAGACTACCTTCTCCTAGCTTCCATGGGATGCCTCCTATGTATTTAGTATTGTATGCCTGGTAGGAGGTATTAACTGTATATTGATTTGCTATGAAACCAATAAATACAAAGTTTAAAAAATTAAAATAAAATATGAGGTGGTGTTTAAACTCGAAGTTTACACACACCCTCTGTCAGATGCTTTCACTAACCCCTCGAACTTTGCTCTCGGGGTTTATGTAGCATCTAACACCTCAGGTGTGTGTAAACTTCTCATTACATGCACCACCCTATACTTTATTCTATATAGAATGCAGCTTAGATTCAATGCAAAGAAGTGCAAAATAATGCACCTGGGAAACAAAAACCCATGGGAAGAGTACACAGTGAGGGGGGGTACTAACAACAACAGAAATAGAAAGGGATCTGGGGGTAGTCATATCAGATGACCTTAAGATAGGCAAGCAGTGTGAGAAGGCAGTAAGGAAGTCTGGGGGGGACACTGGGATGCATAGGGAGAGGCATCACCAGTAGAAAACAGGAAGCTGTTATCCCTC
This sequence comes from Neoceratodus forsteri, assembly GCA_016271365.2. NCBI lineage: Eukaryota > Metazoa > Chordata > Ceratodontiformes > Ceratodontidae > Neoceratodus > Neoceratodus forsteri. Next base: position 335,097,997 of record CM057449.1, read on the forward strand.
TGTACAGACAGTTGGTGAGACCCCATCTGGAGTATTGCGTGCAGTTCTGGAGACCCCATCTCTGCAAGGATGTAGACAGGATGGAGGCATCAAGCCACACAAAAGTGAAGGTACTGGACTTCAGGAGGGCTGATTTTGTCAAAATGGGAGAGTGCCTCAGAAAAGCACTAGCAAACAGGCAAGAAGGTGGGGTGGAGCAACAATGGGGAATCATCAAAACTGCCATCACAGAGGCAACAAGCCTTTGTGTGAATCAAATAAACAAATCAAAATGAAAGAAAACACCACTATGGTTCTCAAAAGAAGTGGCGGGGAAGGTAAGGGAGAAAAAGATAGCATTCAGGAAGTATAAGGAAACACAGAAGAAGCAGGACAGAGAACTGTACCAGTTAAGGCAGAAGGAAGCAGGGAAGACAGTCTGAATAGCAAAGGCCCAAACCGAGGTAAAGACAGCCAACTCAGTTAAGAAGGGGGATAAAACCTTTTTTAGGTACATCAGGGAGCAAAGAAAGACGAAGGCAGGGATACTGAGGCTGAATAAAGAGGAAGGTGGTTGGGCAGAGAGTGACAGTGAAAAAGCAGGGATACTGAATGAATATTTCTGCTCAGTATTCACAATGGAAAAGCAGGGGGAGATACCTAATCCAGTCAATAGAAGCACTCTGGATAGGGGGATGATATTAGTCCTTTCACAGAAGAAAGGGTTCTGAAAGAACTCTTAAAACTGAAGGTGGATAAAGCAATGGGCCCTGATGGAATTCACCCCAGAATTCTAAAAGAACTAAGGGAAGAACTAGTAACACCACAGACTAGCCTTTTTAATAAATCATGGGAGGATGGTGTGGTACCTGAGGACTGGAGAAGGGTGGATGTGATTCCCCTTCACAAAAGTGGGAGCAAGACAACAGCTAAGTTTATTGTGAACCACACTGTTTGGTGGTCACTTGTTCCCAGATGGCTACCCACTTCAAGATCAGAGATCCTCTCTCCATCCCCATTTGAGAGTACCAGGTCTAAGATTGCTCCCTCCCAAGTGGGTTTAAAAACTAGCTGTCTGAGGCATGCCCCCCGAGAAGGGGGTCTATATACAACCCCTGTGTGGATTGTGGATTCATTTTCAGTCTCCAGGGTGACCCACAGTGCCTCCTCTCCTCCCTGTTTACCCTTTGGTTCTGTTGCTTTGATCCCTTCCCTTACATAGAGAGCTACTCCTCCTCCTCTTCTTCCCTCCCTGTCCCTCCTGTAGATTGTATACCCTGGTATGTTGACATCCCAGTCATGGTTCTCTGTGTACCATGTTTCTGTGACTGCCACGATATCGAGGCATCTCTCTTCCATCATAATGCCCCCCCAATTGCTGGACAATATTGTACATCAAAGAATCCCTGGTGCTGGTGGCCTCCGCTCTGATTGCAGTGCCGTACTGTACATCAAAGAATCCCTGGTTCTAGTGGTCCTCCCTCTTCAATTGCTGACCCGTATTGTGCATTGCAATCACCAGCTCATATTTATAGGACAGGGTGACACGCCCTGTTCTATAAATACGAGGCACACTCCCTGCCTGCATACATGTCAGCCAGCCGAGGAAGTGTGAGGAGGGCTGTGCCAGTCACTGTCGGTACCTGCAAGCACCATGGATACAGATGAGGTGGTGGGGAAGGGTGCCTAGTGAAGCAGGGGGCACTGGATGCCAGGGTATTTTTTAACTCCGGGCTGGTGGTTGGGGTAGGGAGGGAGGGAGGGGGACCACTAGATCCAGTGATTCATTTTCCCAGTAGGGGCTGGCAATCAGAGGGCAGCAGGGACCACTGCCATCTGGGATTCTTTTTATTTTACTGTTGGGGGTGGTGATCAGAGAGTGAGAGGGATCACTAGCACCAGGGACTACTATCGTACCTTTGAGGCTGGTGTTGTCTGCATTACCTCCAGCAGCCACTCGGGTTGCGCGGGTAAAGGTTTTCATTGGTGGTATTTGCATGGAACAAAAGCACCATACAAAACCCTGTTGCACCACGCATATTGACTGAATATCGACTTCTGCTGATGTTCCTGTCACTGCCCCACCATTTACATAACCCCCATTTTTGGTTTGTGTGGATGTTACAGCTGTTTTCCAGTGCAAAAGGGTCCTTCCAATATTGGACTCCAGCACTAAGCCCAGTTTGCATGGGCAAACATTGGGAAGTGCCCTCACAAATGTGTGAATATCAGGCCCTAGTCATCTTTATAGAAGAAAATGGTTAAACATTATTATAGGGGCACGGTCGTGCCCCTATGGTTAGGGTTGAGTAGCCACTTTAATAACTTTGCAACAGATCAATGGATTTGCACAAAAGTTGGCATGAGCTGTTCCGTGGGGCAGTTCTCTTAATCTGGCAAGTTTCTTTCTGGTTGGATATACGGATTCTGAGATCCAGATAGTGCTAAAACCTAAAAGTCGCCATTTTTTGCAGTTTTTTCTTCATCGCGTTGTGTCCACATGGTGTGGAATTTTGGTGTGATTTTTTATGGTTGAACAAGCTTGGGTAACAGAACTGCCATGCTTTGTTTGGTGAAAAAGTATTGATCTCTTGCAAAGTTATTGAATTTTAAAAGAGTTGGTTACATGTTCAGGAGAACTTTAACAAAACATAATATTTAGGCACTTTCCAACTTGTATTTCCCTTTAGTTCTGTATTCCTCCTCCCCATTATTTAGTAGTGAGGTAATCTGCATGAAAACAGGATCTTTGCCCCTGAAGAGTTCATCTGTTCCTGCTGTTTTCTCCCTAGCTAAAGTCATAGAGCACTGCTTGTGACCTTACAGTTAGCCCCATAGCAACAGATTGTGATGTCACAACAGAGAATTATGACTTGAAGTAGGGAGTAAGCTATAGAGTCAGATGAAATCAAAATGAACTCTAAGGGACAATGATCATATATTCATTCACATTTCTTTAGTAATAAATTATGGGGAGGTGAAATATATAAAATAAAATGGAATGCAAGCAGAATAGTACCTAATTATTATGTTTTTTTAAGTTTTCTTTGAGGTGTCAGTAGCTCTTTAAGTTCCCATTGTTTTCAATGGGAAGTTCACTGTCCAAATTAGAGGGATAAAGTTCGACATAGGATTGACTGAGAAAAAGGACTCGCTCTTGAGAGATCTGTTTCTTATTTGTGAGGTAAAAATCCTGTTTCGTGAGAGAACAATCCTTTTTTTGCGAGCCGCCATCTTATTTTCTGTTTTTCTTACTATTTTTATTTTTTCAAAAACCACAAAAATGACATCCTGGAGTGACATCACCACACCTAGCTTGCTGATTGGGACCCAGTTAAGTGCAATCTACACTTCAAAGTTATAAATATGCCCTTGAAAATGTTTTTTAATGTAATGAATCCTTTTTTGTGACCATGAGATATGAAAAAATTATTTTTCGTATCTCATGGTCATGAAAAAGGATCCTTTTTTGTCACTCGAGAATCCTTGCTTGTCCCTTCAATTGCCCTCCCCAGTACTCTAATGTTTTCCCCTGGTGTCTGGTGGCCTCCCACCCTCCAATACCCCTACCCCATTTCCCTTGTGTCTAGTGGCACCCCCACTCTCCTATCACTGTCTCTGTAATCAAAATTATTTCTCTGGTATCTAGTGGCACCCTCCACCCTCCAATCCCCATATTTTCTTTTTTTATTTCATTGGTGTTAATGGTACCCCCCCACCCCACAAAAACCCTGGCACAATATATCAGTTGGGAGGTGAGGATATAGCATGCACCAAGCAGGAAAGGGATCTTGGGGTTATCATCTCTGATGACCTCAAGGTAGGGAAACAGTGTGACAAGGCAGCAGGTAAAGCAAATAGGATGCTGGGATGCATAGGCAGGGGCATCACCAGCAAGAAAAGGGAGGTCATAATTCCACTATACAAGACACTAGTGAGGCCCCACCTGGAGTACAGTGTACAGTTCTGGAGACCTTACCTACGTAAGGACATAGACAGGATAGAGAAGGTTCAGAGGAGAGCAACAAAGATGGTGCATGGATTGCATCACAAGTCCTATGAGAACAGGTTGAAGGAACTGAATATGTACTCCCTGGAGGAGAGGAGGGAGAGAGGGGATATGATAGAGACATACAAGTATCTTACAGGGAGGAACAGGGTGCAGGAATACACTATTTTTAAGTGAAAAAGATGTTCCAGGACTAGAGGGCATGGGATGAAGTTGGAGGGAGGACGATTCAGAGGAGATGTGAGGAGGAATTTCTTCACAGAACGGGTGGTGGACAAGTGGAACACCCTGCCAGATGAAGTGGTGGGGGCTGAAACAATCACAGGATTTAAGAATGCATGGGATAGGCATAAAGGAATTCTGGAGGTCAGGGGTAAGGGGCAACAGACTTCTAGGAAAACATAAACTGAACTTACAAGCTCAAATGGGCAGACTGGGTGGGCCATAGGCCCTTATCTGCTGACACTGTCTATGTATCTATGTACCCTCCCATTTCTTTCCCTGGTGTCTAGTGGCATCCCTCACCCTCCGATCCCTATATTTTTAGTTTTCCATTACTCAGTGTTAGTGGTACCCCCACTCTCCCATATATTTCCCTGGTGTCTAGTGGCACCCCCACCCTCCAATCCCCATATTTTATTTTGTGTTTTCGGTGGTCGTTAGTGGCTACCCCTTGTACATTTTACATGTCCTGAAACAAAGAAAACCATCCCTTGATCTTTTTTTTGTTTTATCCTGTAAAAAAGAAGTCCATCACTGATCACACCCGCACCCCCCACCCGACCTCCCACAGTGCACCCACCTCCACACACACCCCACACACCCTTCTTCACCTAGGTCCCAGGTTTGAGAGCCGCTCTCCCAATTGAAGACATGCTTGCTGCCAGAGCCAGCAACTGCAATATAAGAAACTATGGTAAATGCAGTTCAGTGTATTTCAGTGGGGGTTTTAACTTTTATGCATAACTCAGCTGTTTTTGGAGATTTTGACTCCAAATGTTCAACATGGCTGGGGGGGGGGCACTAGAGAGCCATCTTTCAGGCTGGATGAACTTTTTGCAAGGTCTTCACCTCGTGGGGTCAAATATTGATTAAAACTCATACAAAACTGGTCAAATTTGAAAATAAATACCAGAAATCAGTGTAGCTTACTGAAACAAGTCAATTGATATAAGTTTTGGCTATGGGAAGGCAGAAGGCGCAACCACTGGGCCCAGCAAAAGAACAACAGCCAAACACCAGCAAGGCCCCTGGAGCAATGACCAGTGGTAGTAATGGTGCCCAGGACACATCGGAGCCACCATGGAATGTGATGTTGGAGTCCACGCATGCAATGGACACAAAGATAGAAAAGACTCTCCAGAAGCTCAAAACATATGATGCAGCTATTCAGAAATTATCTGGAACAGTGGCAGAGGCAGAGAAACAGTCAGTGTCTATCTTGACAGCCATGGCCACACTTACTAAAGAAAATGGCCAACTTTGTAGCTGCCTGGAATCTATTGAGAATGAGATCTGTTCAGACAACATCAGAATAGTAGAGTTGCCCGAAGGAGAAGGAACAGCACTACTGCAGTATTTGTTGAATTGGCTCTGAGAGACTCTGGCATTGCCAGAGGGATTTAATTGGGACTCTTTAACCAAAGCCTACCAGGTAAACCCTTGTGTGCACTCCTGAGCCCCAAACCAGCCATGCACAGTGCTGTTAAGATCCACCAGGTTGGAGATCAGAGACATGGTGATTTGAGTGGCATGTGCCACTTACCCCCTGGAAGTCAGTGGTGTGGATGTAAAATTATAACCGGGCCTTTCCTTCCAAACCCGGGCACGTCGGAAGGCCTTCGATGCAGTGAGGCAAATATTGAGGGCCCTGGGAATCATTCATTCATTTCTGCTGCTGTCTCAACTAAGAGTGGTGTATGGGGAAAGACTTGGCAGTTTAACATCCCCCAAGATGCAGGCCACTGGATCAAAAGGATTGAGGAGTTTGCCACCCACAAAGAAGCCCTGAGGCCAACACATTCCTCCTCCTCCGATTCAGAGGACTGAGTAGAGAGCCGCCATCGGCTTATACCGTAGTGAACTAGATGTAACGTGCAAACTATTTGGTTAATTGTAGCTCTCCTGAGGAACAGCAGTCTACATACAATAAATAAAAATGTTTCAGGCACTGCTGGGGCAATTAGGAGCTTTCAGGGCAATATTGTTTTAAAACAAAAAAGTAAAGGGTGAATACTATGGGTACCCACTCGTGGGGGTGGGAGTGGGAAATCCACCATTAAATAGCAATCTCAGGATTGTGTTTTAATTCTTCATGTTTCCCTAAAGGATATACCTTTTTGCCTTTGAAGAGGCTTGCATTTACTAAAGGACTTTTGGACTTGGATTCTTAGGACCCTTTCTTGTTTTGGATTCCCCACCTCCTTTTTTTACAGAATGCAGGGGAAAATATAAACTGTACTCCATATGTTTAGTTATAGGCCCTTTCGGCCAGTCTCTTGTTTCTGCACCCTGTATGAGAATGGTATATGTACATTGTAAGATTATACAGAAAGCAATAAACATAAAGTTAAAAAAAAAAAAAAAAAATGGCCTTTTGGGGACCAACCTTATGAACAATATGACTGTCATTTCGCAACTACTACCAAAAAAGCATTTGTCAATGCCGAATGTTTGCTTGCTGGCATTGGCAGTGGTAGTGTAGAAGTTACAGAGCTGTGTAATAGGAATGGCAGTGAAGTATTGAACTGAAGCCAACCCCACCACCACCCTGCAGAGAGTGACAGACATTGGTGTGTGCGTTTGGGTCGTCAGGCTTAACGGCCACACCATTTCACCACCCACCCTGGAGACACTGACAAGTGTCACGGTGTTCCTTGGGGTCTTTGGCCCTTATGCGCACCCCATTTCATTAGGAAATACGGTGAGATGGGTGCGATATAGGAGAATGGGGTGAACTTTGGGGCCGAAGAGTCCAAGGCATACCTCGATGCCTCTTACTGGCTGCAGGGTGTGGAATGGTATGAGCATTACAGGCAAGAATCCCAAGTCACACCCCTGATGCCTGTCATTCTCTACAGGGTTGGGCGTTATGGTTGGAAACCCTAATACCTCAGGCATTCGTTGGTATTTTCACTCCAAATTTTCAACATGTTTTTTTGTGACCCTACCTCATGAACAGGGGGAATATCAGTTTGTTAGCCGAAAGCTGCTTATGCACAGCGACTACGGGATTTAGCACCACAGGTGCAAAAACATTCCGAACAGGATGTAAAAAATGACAGCTGTACTGTTCATGGGGAGGTGTAAAAAATGGCAGTGTTGCAAATCTGCAGTAAAAATATAAAAAAAAATGGTGAAGTCACGAGCGTACATAGAAACTGTGCAACACACACCCGTAATATAATTAGTGTGGGCATTTTTTACAGCAGATGGTCAACTCAGGCATTTTGGTGCCTCCGATCATGAACAGTGTCACTGTGATTTTCTTTATCTGTCCTGAACAATATTCCACAGCGACCACTCATCTCTGCTGAAAATGTATGAAAACACACTTTCAGCCATGTTGTGAAAAATGACAGCTGTACTGTTCATAAGGAAGTGTGGAAAAAATGCCACTGGTGAAAATCTGGACTGAAAATATTACAAAGTCATGAACTTATGGTCGCGTGGAAACTGCGCCATGCTCCCTCTTAACACAGTCATTTATGGACTTTTGTCACCAAATTTTCAACATAGCCATTTTAAGACCTCTGCTCATGAACAGTATAACTGTGATTTTCTTAATCTGTCCTAAACATTGCTTTCACACACCAACAGCACCATTGTGCGCTACATGTGTGAAAACACATTTTGGGAGACATACGAAAAATGGCAGCTGTACTGTTCATAAGGAAGTGCAATAAAATGGCAATGTTAAAAATCTGAAGTGAAAATATTAAATTTCACAAACTTACGAGCATGCATAGGAACTGCGCAACGCGCGCTCGTAAAACAGTCATTTTTAGGAATTTTTTCACCAAATTTTCAACATAGCCATTTTAAGACCTCTGCTCATGAACAGTGTCACTGTGATTTTCTTAATTTGTCCCATACATTGATTTCGCACACCGACTGCGCCATTGTGCGCTTCATGGGTGGAAACATGTTTTGGGTGAGATGTGAAAAATGACAGCTGTACTACTCATAAGAAGGTGTGGTAAAATGGCAATGTTGAAAATCTGGAGTGAAAATATTGAAAGTTGCGAACTACGAGCCTGCGTGGAACTGCATAACAGCACGCTCGTAAGACAGTCATTTTGAATTTTAGCACCAAATTTTCAACATGGGGTTTTGAGACCCCTTCTCATGAATGATGTCACTGTCATGGCGTCATTCGGGCCCGAAGGTGATTTCACGCAGTGACTCGAAATCACCCTTAGGACCGACCGCCATGGCGTGACATCATTCATGAAGGAATCCCACCCATGTTAAGTGTAATGCAAATCAAAAATGCCTGAGATATGCAATAAAGTTGAAAAACCCTATCTAGCCCATTATACAGCTTACGGCATTTCCTCAGTTCGCGGTCAGCTTTGAAGAGTGCAGACGTGTTCCCGGTCCACCGAAGATCATCGCGCCAAGCTCCGGAGGTAAGTATGAGGTGAGGGGGGGTGTGGGGAGGCAGGGGTGCGCAGTGGGTGGGTGCAGGTTGTGGGGGGCTGGGAGAAGCACCGTGGGACTATTTTATTTTGCAGGTAAAAAAAAAGATGGCGTGGGACATTTTCCACGCTGGGGTGGGCTCCAGCGTGGCACAAGGATGGCTGGGGGGTCCGTGGAGCCGGCGGGGATTGGGCACCCCGCTGGCCATATGATTCACTTGCCACGCTGGGGTGGGTCCCAGCATAGCACCCAGTACCGGGGAGGGACAGTGGGCCGATGGGGATTGGGCACCTGTCGGCTATTCTATGAGTTGCCATGCTGGGGTGGGCACCCAGGCGTGGCACCAGGAAAAACTTTGGGGGAGGACGGGGCCGACACGGTGATTGGGCACCCCGTCGGCTATTCTATCAGTTGCCATGCTGGGGTGGGCACCCAGCGTGGCTATGAAACGTTTGGGGAGCGAGCACAAGCCGAGGGGATGGGCACCCCGTCGGCTATACGATGTTGGGGAGGGCACAGCATGCGCATATGCTGTGTGTGTGTGTGTGTGTGTGTGTGTGTGTGTGTGTGTGTGTGCATGTATGTGTGTGTGTGTGTGTGTAGGAGAGCTGCGCATGAGCAGGTGATATCTTATCGCTGCTCACTGAAGCGTAGCTCCCCCTTTCAACTGTATGCCACTGCATTTTGGAGCTTGTCATAGACAGCTCCAGCATGCATTGGCTTACAGGAGCCGCGCCTGCCAACACACTGACTGAATTGGAAGAGGGGGTGACACACCTCTGAAATCTCGGATGATGGCACTATGTTTCTTGCACATGTGTGCAAGCAAACATAAAAAGCAACTTCACGGTCACTTGGTGAATTCACCTTTTGGGCAGGATTTGCATAGCAACAGTCATATTGTTCATGACATAGGGTCTAGAAAAGGCCAAGTTGAAAATTTGGGGGTTAAAATGTCACAAAATGGCTGAGTTATGACCATTTGTTGCATTGTTGCTATGTATGCTTGTAACTTTGTAAATATAAAGTATTCTGACACAAAACTTTCAACATAGACTTCTTATTTCCCTACCAAATGTATGTCACAGCTGTCAGTTTTCAAATCCTGGCTGAAATGTGTTTTTTGCACCTGTGGCACAGAATGGGGTTGCAGTTATGCAGAATTACATGTCGGTGAGGATTTGAACATTTTCTGTACTAGGTACATCAGCTGGGGTAATAACATGGCTATGCTGAAAATGTCATTGTTCTTGTCTATAAATGGAAGCGCAGGGTCTGGAGGGCCCTGTGCTTCCACAGCTACATACATATATGCAGCTATGGAAGAATGGGATCACAGGGCTGGGCCCTGTGCTCCCATAAGCAAATTAGGATATGATTATACTATTTCAAAAAGTAAGGAAATAAATTGCAAATAACTTTGTTAATGCATCAATTAGGGTCAAAGTGACAAAAGTATGGAAATGTGGTGTTAAGATTTCCAAGTCTAACACCCCAGCCCCACCCTGCACAGCCCAAGAGGCATCGGGGGCAGCATTGGGGTTATCAGCCCTAATGCTCACCCCATTCCCCTATACTGTACCCACTCAGTTTATTTTCTAATGGAATGTGATGAGCGTCAGAGTTGATGACTCCAGTGCTGCCTGATGCCTCTTGGTCTGTGCATGGTGGGGGTGGGGTGTTAGGGTTGGAAACCCTAACGCCACATTTCTCTACTTTTGTCACTTTAACCCTAACTGATGCATTAATGAAGTTTTTTGCAATTTATATAGTATGCAGTTACCTATTGTTGAACATGGAAATCAGTCAGCTTAAAATACTTTTAGAAAACGGGCATGTGAAATACTGTATTCTGATCTGACATTGTCATTCCGCTGGCACATGTTCATGTTCCAACATCACCCTGTAAAGAAAAAGATCCAACCATGTGATCTGGGATTTGGACAAATCACATACAGAATTCATGAGGTGCATTATTCAATCCTGATTTGCATCACAAACATGGGCTGTCACCTTTGCTCTTAAATAAAAACCTTTAATTAGGTCCTAAAAATAAAACTCCATTGCATAAATAAATATTCTTTTCACTCACTATCCCCTTCTTACACACATAAATAAATTAAACAAAAAACACTATTCAGAGTTTTCATTTCTGGTGTTTCTTTGATGACAATGCCCCCCCCCACCCAAAATCTTAACCAGCTTGACAGAGAAATATCTTCTGCTAACCCTGCCACAGATAAAACTGAGGCTCTGGATCCATATGATACCTATGTGAGTGTCTGTCAGAGGAACACTGCATCATTTTGAATTCATGCATTCTGTGTTATCATTCCATGTGTATGTACTTGTGGGGGCTGAACACTCTGCTAGAGGAATACTGCAGAATATTGAATTCTAATATTCCATGTAAACAAACACACCTTCTATTGAATGTATAGAAAGATAGATGACTGATAGGTAGAACCTATCTGTGGGGAGACTAGCTGACATGTTCTAAGCAATATTTTATTGTGTGTTCCTTTTTTTATCTTCTACAGATTTTTTTTGTATTTGCCCAGCCATTTTTTAAGTGGAGAAAGATCTTTCAGGGCATGGGCTAGTGGTGGATATCAATACTTTCAAGGACTGTAAGGCTCTCACCTGTGGTGTCAGGACTCATCACTCCCCTGGGTGTGTGGGTATCCACTATTATACAATGGGGTATGAAAATCCTGTAACCACATTGGTCAAAACACATCACATGACTGTGATAAATCCTCCAGTATACCCACTGTAAACGTTTTATATCACTATAAAAACAAAAAAACAAGTTGAACATTGTATAATAGCAATATACTATGACAGGGAGTGGGTATATGGGTGGATTTACCACTTCTGTAGTGGTTAAGTCACTCGGCTGCGCCTCGTGACCAAGTCACACCAGGTGTGGTAAATCCACCAATATACCCACTCCCTGCCATGGTATATTGCTTAAATAGCCCACTCCCTATTGGGTGTTATATTTCTGACATAGTGTAAGATGGAACATTCCAAACAATAGAATTCAGTGACACCACAGTCTTGTTGTGCATGGTTTGCTGCTGTCAGTCATCTATTGTATATGGGAGTGGTCTGTTGTTGTGCATGGGCAGATTAAATAATCAGAATCATACTTAAAGACAACTGGCAGAACATTAGCATCCCACCGCATTCTGCAAATTGACAGAACATCAACATTCTGCAGCATTCCATAAATTGTAGCAGTTTACATTTAAACATCCTGTTTTCCCTCATATGTTTTACTGTAGGTTGTCAGAATGTGCTATGATTCGATAACATAAAATCTTTTTTCCCTTGTTTAGTCTACAAAAAAGTTAACTGAATGATGTTTAAAATGGCAGACAAGGATTAGGTAGTACTGGTTGGAGACTTCAATATTCCAGACGTGGACTGGAGCATCCCAGCAGCAGCATCAACCAGGAGCAGATTTATCCTTGACTCCCTTCAGGGTGCCTTCCTCAAGCAACTGGTCATGGATCCAACTTGGCAGAAGGCAATACTGGACCTTGTGCTCACGAACAGGGACAGTGTGGTGGGGGTTAAAGTGGGGGAGCACCTGGGGAACAGTGACCACCAGTCACTGTGGTTTGAAATCACAGAAAGAGCAGAACCAAACCACACAAAAACACGTATCCTGGATTTTAGGGGGGCAGACATTGGGAAAATGGAGAGATACTTGAAAGAGGCATTAAGGAGAATGGGGCAGGAATCAGGAGTTGAGGAAAAGTGGGCAGTATTTAAAATGGGGATTACAAGAGCAGCAGAATTATGCATTAAGCAGGTTAGCAAGAGGAAAAGGAAGAGGAGACCATTATGGTTTTCCAAAGAGTTAGCAAAGAAAGTGAAAGCCAAAAAGATTGCATTCAGGCAATACAAAAAGACACAGGCAGAAGGAGATAGGGAGAAGTACCAGGAGAAGCAAAGGGAAGCAGGGAGGTCAGTAAGGGAAGCCAAAGCTCAGACAGAAGAACACATTGGAAAATCAGAGGGTAGAGGGGACAAAACCTTTTACAGGTACATAATTGAAAAAAGAAAGCCAAAGGGAGGGATAGTGAGACTGAAGGGGGAGAGTTGGGGCAGCATGGAGGATGACAACAGTAAAGCTGACATATTGAACAGGTATTTCTGCTCAGTCTTTACTGAGGAAGAGGAGGGTAATGGGTCTGAAGGAGTACAAGGGGTGAGAATGGTGCAGAAATGGACACAAGTCCCTTTACGAAAAGGTCCTGAAGGAACTGGAAGTAATAAGAGTTGATAAAGCAATGGGGCCAGATGGGTGCACCCCAGGGTCCTTAAAGAACTAAGAGGTGGTAGCTGAACCTCTGGCTATCCTGTTTAGCCAATCACTGGAAACAGGGGAGGTACCCAAAGACTGGAGGAAAGCAGATGTAGTTCCCTTATACAAAAGTGGGAACAAAGAGTAAGCGGGGAACTACAGACCAGTCAGCCTCACCTCAGTAGTGGGGAAGATCATGGAAGCACTACTGAAGGAGAGATTGGTGGAATATCTGGTTGTCAATGGACTACAGGACCCAAGGCAGCATGGTTTCACCAGGGGGAGGTCATGTCAGACCAACCTCGTTGAATTTTTTGGCTGGGTGACTAGGGAGGTGGATCAGGGGAGGGCAGAGGATATGGCCTATCTGGATTTCAGCAAGGCCTTTGACACTGTGCCACATAGAAGACTATTACACAGACTGGGGAATATGGGTGTGGGCAGGACAGTAGTGTGGTGGGTAGGTAACTGGCTGTGCGGCAGGGCACAGAGGGTGGTGGTAAATGGCTGTCACTCCACAGAGGGAAGAGTGACCAGTGGGTTACCACAGGGATCAGTGCTGGGACCTGTCCTATTCAACATCTTCATCAGTGACATTGCGCAGGACCTAGAAGGCAGAATTTCATTGTTCGCTGATGACACAAAGCTCTGTAACAGAGTAGACACACCAGAGGGTATAGACAGAATGAGAAGGGATCTGCAGAACCTTGAAGAATGGTTAGGGGTTTGGCAGTTGAAATTTAATGCAAAGAAGTGCAAGATAATGCATATGGGGCACAAAAACCCTGGCACAATACATCAGTTGGGGGGTGAGGATATAGCATGCACCAAGCAGGAAAGGGATCTTGGGGTCATCATCTCTGATGACATCAAGGTAGGGAAACAGTGTGACAAGGCAGCAGGTAAAGCAAATAGGATGCTGGGATGCATAGGCAGGGGCATCACCAGCAGGAAAAGGGAGGTCATAATTCCACTATACAAGACACTAGTGAGGCCCCACCTGGAGTACAGTGTACAGTTCTGGAGACCTTACCTACGTAAGGACATAGACAGGGTAGAGAAGGTTCAGAGGAGGGCAACAAAGATGGTACATGGATTGCATCACAAGTCCTATGAGGACAGGTTAAATGAATTGAATAGGTACTCCCTGGAGGAGAGGAGGGAGAGAGGGGACATGATAGAGACATACAAGTATCTTACAGGGAGGAACAGGGTGCAGGAATACTCTATGTTTAAGCAAAAAAGATGTTCCAGGACTAAAGGGCATGGGATGAAGTTGGAGGGAGGATGATTCAGAGGAAACGTGAGGAAGAATTTCTTCACAAAACCGGTGGTGGACAAGTGGAACACCCTGCCAGAGGAAGTGGTGGGGGCTGAAACAATCACAGGATTTAAGAATGCATGGGATAGACATAAAGGAATTCTGGAGGTCAGGGTTAAGGGGCAACAGACTTCTAGGAAAGCATAAACTGAACTTACAAGATCAAATGGGCAGACTGGGTGGGCCATAGGCCCTTATCTGCTGACACTGTCTATGTATCTATGTAGTTTTGCTTAAATAAATGTCTATGCTATCATATACCATAAAAATAGTAAATGTGTGAAAAGAAAAACAGAACTATGATTCCACCTCAGGATTCCGATGATATCAGACCACTCAAGCTTCGCTTTGATTGTCTGTGATGTCATCAGAATCCCTTCATGAATCTCAGCTGTTCAGTTGTATATGTTTCCCCACCCACTATTCTATTCGCTGTTCACATTCCAAATGGTTGTGCATGCTCTAAAATGTTTTTGGGCACATTCCAAAGGAAACCAAAACAACAGTGTCAGTTTACACAGCGTGCTAACTCTGAATAAGGACATCTTTTCTGTAGGACTAATTATATAATAGAATCTAGACAAGCATATACAATTTGGTATGTGTTTTCAACACAGGGTTGAGAGGACATCATGGACCTGTTGAGCTTCTTTCTAGGGGTCCCTGTAATGTCCTCTGGACCCTTCGATGGATACAGACTTGTGCATTGTTGTCCATACACTGTTTTATATGTGTATAATAACTGCATTTAACTTTAATATTTTCCAAGATGTCGGGTTTTATTCATTATTAGTCTTGTAACAACTTCTTGTTCTACTGTCTCTTTCAAAAACATCCAGCTATCCCCAACTGATCTCGCAAGTGCTGTGTTTGTGGCATCACAGACAGTTTCCATTGGAAGCACTATGGTGTCATATGAAGTGCTGTGTGCACTATGATGTCAAAAAATCTGGATGAAAACTTTTTTATACAGAATGCATTTACAAGTTGGCAAAAACTTAGTGTAAAACCTGAGAAAAACAAAGGAAATTAAACAAGGTGTTCTCTAGTAACAACAGCTGACTAGGAACAGTTTCAGAAATTATAGACTTTAATGGACAACAGCTTTTTAATTGCCCATCTATGTCCTCTAGTTCTCTCAGTCTTCAATACAGTAACTTTACCTGATTAGATGGAGTTACTCCTCTCACTGTTTAGGTGACTGACAGTGCCATTTTCAGACTGTCTACGTGCTCTCTACTGCTCTACTATGCGGATGGGTGAATGAGTTCTGATTTAGATCTAATCCCTGCCCCTAACCATCATTTGATTTCATAAACATAGAAACATGTTTATGAAGTCAACAATGGTTAGGGGCAGGGATTAGGTCTAAATCAGAACTCATTCGCCCATCCACATAGTAGAGCAGTAAAGAGCACCTAGACAGTCTGAAAATGGCACTGTCAGTCATCATATCACCTCAAATATCTGCGTTATTGTCCCAGAGATGTAGGTCTCAGTAAGAGCCATAAAATTTGACCCAGCTCTGCTTCAGGTTTGAAATGACCCCTCACCACCACCACCACCACCTCCACCACCACCGAGGCTTAACTGTGATCCTCTGGGTTAATTTCTTGGAGGCCCGGGCAGGAATTCAAACCAAGTCATGGCTATCTTATCTAACCATACTCCTTATGATGTCATTCAGCATCTAGACTTCTGATAAAGAGACTAAAATAATCTGTTAAAACCCAGATTCAAGTGGATTCTTGCTGTGTTTTCTGATCAGTGTGATGACCACTCCTGCCACATTACACATAACACCCATCACAAAGCAATCCCTCATTCACACAAACTGCTTCAGCTAAGCTCTCCTTTCCTTCCTCCAACCCACTTCATGTCAGAGTTTTGAATGTCTCCCCAGAACTCTCTCCCCCTCTCCCAAGTCATCTGTATCACCGCCATCACCACCCATGCCTCTGCAGGCGAAT
This sequence comes from Neoceratodus forsteri, assembly GCA_016271365.2. Taxonomy (NCBI): domain Eukaryota; kingdom Metazoa; phylum Chordata; order Ceratodontiformes; family Ceratodontidae; genus Neoceratodus; species Neoceratodus forsteri. The sequence continues at coordinate 335,114,235 of CM057449.1, forward strand.
TAATCCTATTTGGCAACTTTAACCTTGATTGGCAGTCTCCTGCGTCTCAAAACTCATGCCTCCAAATAGAATAATTAAATCTGTCCCAGCTGATCAGTAAGCCCAACCATCCCGACCATCACTCCCAGTCTAACTCTTTGCTTGACTGGGTACTATCTACCCACCATCGCTAAATCAGCTCTGCAGACACACTCCCCGATGCGCTAAGCGATCATTGCCCTACCTACTGTGTCAGAAAGATACGCCCTCCACCCAACCCCCCCCAAATATATTCAACATCAATCTCTCAAAATCACTCAATTCTGTTAAACTACTGCATGACTTGGCCATGGCAAACTGGACACTAGTCCTCTCCTCTCCCTCTGTTGATGTGGCCCTCTCCCATTTCACATCTATCTTCTTAAAGATTTGGGATGCACACGCCCCCTTAAAGTAAGTTAGGGTTAAATGACACCACAATCCCTGGATCTCCTCTAACATCCTGTCCCTGTGCAAAACCCTTGTCCTCGTGTGGCATCGCTTTAAAACATCAAATGACCCCGCTGACTTGCATAAATACCGAGCCCTCCAGAATGACGACACAAAGAAGATTCGGCATTCAAAATCTAACTACTTTCAGATTGAGTTTGCACACATCTAACACCTCTCTGTCCTCCCTCTGGAAGGACCTTCGATCACTCCTGCTCCCCACCTCTGAACCCCCTATACCAACCCTTTCTGCATCAGGTTCCCTAGTATCTGACCCCTTCTCGGTCGCTGACGCCCTAAATAATTTCTTCATGACCTGTGCCCTCCCCCAAGCCCCCTTTCCTCTCCTGTCACCTCCCCACCCTCAACGAGTCCTCTGGTTATCAGCTGCCTTTGATTTCCCCTTCTGAAGTACTTAGTGGCTTATTATCCTTAAACCCAGCTAAATCCAGTCCTGATGGCCTACATCCTAGACTCTTCAAAATCTCCGCTTCCATCTGTTTTGATTCCTCTCACATACCTCCTCAATCTATCTCTTTTCTCCTCCACTGTCCCCTTAGCCTGGAAGTCTGCTACGGTGTTCCCCCTACATAAAGACGGGGATCCTACTGTTCCTGGGAATTACCGCCCTATATCCATCCTCCCTGCACTTGCAAAGATACAAGAATCCCGAGTCTTCTTACGTCTAAATGACTTCCTTTCTGCTTCATGCACTCTCTCCCTGGTACAATCAGATTTCAGGAAACTTCACTCAACCACCATCTCCCTACTCTGATTCACTGACACCATATACACTGTGATGGATGAAGGACAGATCACATCGGCTATTTTTATTGAACTGGCCAAGGCCTTTGACTCTGTGTTACATCCTTTGCAACTAAATAAACTTAACGGTATCGGTCTTTCCCCTGCTGCCATGTCCTGGTTTGGTTCCTACCAGGGATTGACCTTAAGTTTTTTTTTCACTAGCCAGCAGGACAAGTCAGTCTAAAATTGCACTAGCCCGCAGTGGTTTGCACTAGTCTGCACTCAAAGTCACCGTGTGCTTTTGACCCACAACACAATGAATAACTGATGACAGCAGTGCAGTTTGAAAGTTTATATACATTTATATAATGATGATGTAACACTCACAATGGCCACTTGTTTCAAAAGATAAGCATTCAGTGACTCATAAATAACACAGAAAAATCTGCCCACCAGCAACAGCCCCCTTTGTAGGCAATGAGGTTGGATTCATCAAGGTAGCAGGCAGGCAGTACAGATGTGTTCTTCCCCTTCCCAAACACCACCACACACCACAGTTTTACACACACCCAGCCCCCCCCCCGCAGACAATGAGGTTGGATTCACAAAGGTAGCAGGCAGACAGTACAGATGTGTTGTTCTTCTCCTCGCCAAACACCACTACACACTGTTTACAGTTTTGCACACCCATCTCCCCATTTTGCAGGCAATGAGGCAATGAATGAACAGGACACAGAAAATAGAAAACGCAGGAGAATTTTTACAGTTTTACACGCCCCCCCCCAACTTTGCAGGCAATGAGGCACTGAATGAATAGAACACAGGCAATGAATGAACAGAGCATAGAAAACAGAAAACACAAGAGAGTTGTTACAGCTTTACACACATCCACCCCCCCACACACACGCACACTTTGCAGGCAATAAGGCACTAAATTAACAGAACACAATTAATGAACAGAACACAGAAAACACAGGAGAATGTTACACTGTTCACACACACTCAACCCCCCGTCCTTTTTGCAGTTAGTTGGTCTTTAATTGCAGCAAGTCTGATTCAGCAGCAAACTGCTGCAAACAGCATATGGGAAAATGAAGAAACCCAAAAATTAAAGAAGCACACAGTCAGTTAAGACACAGACAGTATTTTTGATAACACAGTGACTGCCAGCAAACCCAGAAGAAGGCAAAGCATTCCCCCCTGCCCCCACACAACCTCAGAACCGTCCATTAAAAACATCGACTGTAAATGAAAGTAGCATTGTGGCGAGTGCAGGCATTGACCTTACGTTATTTTTTTGTACTAGCGATTAGCCCCAAAGATTAAAGAAGCACACTGTCAGAGTAAGCCACTGAAAACATTTTTTGTAATGAAACAGCCAGTCAACTAAGAAGGAACAACATTCCCCCTGCCAGACTACCTCAGAATAATCCAGACCATTACAATTTAAATTCAAAACCACTGACTGCACCCGAGCGTGGCGTCGTGGCAAGTGTTCCTTCCAGCTCCCAGTCTGCTTGTCTCAGAGCATTCCCGAAAGTACAAATCTCGTTGGCGCCTTGAAACAGCGTTCTGCCACACTCCCAGTTCTGACTGCAGCAAGCACTGTAACCGCCGAAACAGCCAAAGCCAGTCTTCACTGAAGCTCCACAGATGCTGAACACAAACAGCCTAAAGTCCTTCAGCACTTCCTCGTCGTCAGGTTTTCAAATCTTCTGGGCTTTTTGCCTTTAAAACACCAGTTTATAGCCCCCTTCTTGAGCAGTGAAGCCCCGCCCCACCCTTGCTAGCTGCCAATGACCGCCGCATGCTCACACAATGGGCCAATCCAGTCATCAGTCTTGGTCTGTGCTCACCCATAACCAGATTTACTGCGCTCTTCTGAACTTCTGTCCCTACTCCTGCCTGCCGCTGTAGCTAAACTCAATCATTGGTGGCCTCCCCGTGACGTCATCCCGGAGCTATTCCCACAGCCACCATTTCCCCCTCCCTGCCAGCTTGCAAAACACAGGACTAGCCAATAGAATGGCATTATACTGCTGGGGAAACTTTGCTGACCAATAGACTGCCGTATTACAAACCCCTGCAAGGAACTTCTGGCACAACCGGTCATTTGGGTCTCCCACCGCCTGTTTGTCTGACTTGTGGCTGATCAGGGCTCCAGGCATTCAGTACAGTTTTGCTGCCTTGAACCGCTTGTGCTCTGAACATGATTGCAGACTCTGCTGTCAGACACAAACTGCACTGGCCCACGCAGACAGATAGAGAAGCATCTGCTCTAGTCCGAGGCAATCTGCACTATGCCCTGGACTAGTAAATATATGTGTAACCCCCCTAAAAATGAGGGTTCCCAAAAAGTCTTTCTTGAGCTTGCCTACATGCTCACTGCCAGGCTGGTGTCCTGTGTTTTAGCAGTTTAAATGTGATTGCCAGAGAGTGCCTGTATAGCCTCTTTGTACTGTCTCTTTAAGAGCTGCCTGGATTGCAGCCGTAAGTAATCTGAGAGGGAGCTTGTAAGCGTATGGGTTCAATAACAGACACCAGTCACAAAAACGAAGTGCAAAAAAAACGCTGGCATAGCGTTTATCATTTTATTTCCAGAGGAAAAAAAAAATTATTTACAGAAAAGAATAGGTTAACTTTCACCAAAACAAAAGTAAACAAAAACCTAGGCAAGTCTTGCAGTCAGATTCCCTGCTCTTCTCAGTATCCAGTACTTCCAAGCTAGTGTGTAGGCATTCACACTTCCATTCCTTCACCTGATCAGAAGATACTGACCAGTCTCCTTCCTCTCCCTATCTGACAAGGTCTTCTGGTGGAGGCCTTCTATAGTACTCAAAAGGGGTGGAGTTTGAAATTGGCTCCACCTACTCTCTGACATCACCTCCATTTGGTTGCTATAAAGGCAGCCATTTCGTGGGCTGCCAACCCTATAAGAAGGGCTTCCCAGATGACTTTACACAGGTAAGTAAACCATAATAGAAAGAGAAGTAACCTAAATATTAAATATAAAGAATCTAGAATTTTTAACCAAGGGCAACAGATGAGGGGCACGCTCCCTATCTTGTTTCCTTGTAAGGTTCTAGATTCTTCAATAAATAGGCAGTCTGATGTTCTAGTGTAAAACCCAAAGAAAAAAAAAACAGTTTTTATTTATAAAACACATTGATCTCCTATTTACATACTGTAATTCTAGCTAACAGAGTTTTTACTGTGTTTAGTTAACAAATATTGGGATTCCCCAATGGCTGCAATTCTCAGCCAACAGCTGTTCATTTTTAACCATTTAATAGAAAGGCAGCACCTTCTTTAAACAATTACAGCCCCTTTTTAATGAATATAGACACTGCAGGGCTTACTTCTTTATGCCCTCAATGTCCTTGCATAAATTCAGCTCCTTTTTATTTCCTGGGAGCGAGCACCAGAACAGGACTTCAGAGTTACTTGCTAGGGAACGTAGCACTGCTCCTTAGCAACCTTTTCTTTACTGGTGTAAACCCTCTGCATAGAAAGTAAGGGCTTTAAAACATACTTTTGCTTTGTCTGAATTTTCTAACAATGCTTTTAAGGGCAATTACACTTTATATTAAAGTCCATTACCATAACTACTATCAAGATGTACAAACTAGAATTAGATAACAGGGATAGTAAAGATTTAAGAATTGCCAGGTTGGCCACCCTGACAAGAAAATTAGTATAGATAGGAAGTTAGAGGAGTAGACAGGAGAGAGTGAAAATGAAAACAAAAAGGGGGGGGGGACATCTTGAATTTCTCTTCTTTTTGAAATTTTTTTATTTTCTGCATAACAGGACCCTGTTACATACCTCCCTGCACAAGAAGGTAACATAATAAGCTTTTATTCCTTTGACTGAGACACTTCAGCCTTGGAAGGGTTGGAACTTCCGCCCACCCACTCTCAGAAGTTCCACCTCAGGGACCCTTAACAAATCGGAACCATTTACCAAACATTAATATGTACATTACAAATATGGTTCCAGTTACCACAATTCCCTGAGGTGTGCATCTAATAGTTTGCAACTATTATTGAACATTTTAGATGTAACATCATCCATTTTCTTTTCCTGAGCCATCTTTATCCGCTCCAAATCTAGATAGGAAATCGCATTTTTGTATTGGGATCCTGCTCTGTGCTTAACTGAAAACTTGTAAGGTTGCAAAGACAAATACCACCTCATTATTCTCATATTCTTGTCTTTCATCAGATTAAGCCAACATAAGGGATTGTGATCAGTTACAATTGTAAATTCATTCCCCCATAGATAATATTTTAAGGCCTCAATGGCCCATTTCATGGCCAGACACTCTTTCTCTATGGTGGAATATTTTCGCTCCCTTTCATGGAGCTTTCTACTTAAAAAAAGAATAGGATGTTCTCCATGTTTGTCATATTGGGTAAGAACAGCTCCAATGCTTGTATCTGAAGCATCTGTTTGAATCTCGAATGGTTTGGAGAAATCTGGACTATGTAATACTGGCGAAGAATATAATATCACCTTTATTTTTCTAAAAGCGGCATCACACTCTGTTGTTCACTTCACCTTAGTGAGGCAACAATTCCTTGTTAGATTTGTTAAAGGTGTGGCAATGGTTGAGAAGTCTGGTATAAACCAATGATAGTAACCAGCCAGGCCCAGAAATGAGTGGACATGCTTTTTTGTACTGGGCACTAGACTATTTGCCACAGCATCAATTTTACTGACTTCTGGTTTGATAGCCCTGTTTTCAATAAGAAAACCTAAGTAACGGGTTTCAGTTTTAGCAAGGGCACATTTTGCCAGATTAATCTTTAAGCCAGCATCTTTCAGACTCTGAATAACTACACTTAAGTGAACTAAGTGGGTGTCCCAGTCTGGCCTATAGATGACGATGTCATCTAGATAAACGGCCCTATATGCTTTATGGGGTCTTAACACATGGTCCATATATCTTTGAAAGGTGGCAGGGGCCCCATGTAGTCCAAATGGCATGGTTGTAAACTGGTATGCCCAATTAGAGTACAGAATGCTGTTAGTTCCTATGCTTGGGTTGCCAATGGGATCCGCCAGTACCCCCTTGTGAGGTCAAGTGTGCTGATATACTGGGCAGATCCAATTTGGTCCAACATATCATCAATTCTGGGCATGGGGTACCCATCAAACTCTGAGACAGCATTTATGCATGTAAAATCCAAGCATAACCTCACTCCACCTCCTTTCTTACTAACTACTACCAGGGGTGAAGACCATGGACTGCATGATGGTACAATAACCTTGGCTTGCTCCATCCTTTTCACTTCCTCCACTACCTCCTGTCTGACTTTTTCAGGAAGCCTATATGGTTTCTGGTATATGGGCTTGGTCTGTGACAGTTTGATTTCATGCTCCACACCCTTTGCTCTTCCAGGGTTTTTGAAAGTACTTTTAAAATAATCTAAGAGATTGTCAATCTCTTGATGTTGTGCTGGTGCCAAATCTGGATTAATGTGAATGGGTGTCTCCTCATGACAAGGGTCTAACCGTTCATATGCAACATCCAATTCTGTGTTACCCTGTTCTGGTTGGATGTAGCATACTACTTCAGTTTTTGGTTTTTCTTCTCATTTTCTTAACAAGTTGGCATGATAAATTTGTTTTAAGGGTCTATGCCCTGGCATCACTATTTCATAATTTATCACCCCTGTTTGTCTGACAACTTCATAGGGGCCTTGCCAATGCATTAACAACATATTCTCAGTCGTAGGTAGCAACAATAATACTTTTTCCCCAGGCTTGAATTGTTTTTCTTTCAACCCTACATCATATCTTTCTTTCTGAGGCTGTTGTTTATTTTCCACATTCTCATGTGCCAGTGCTATTTATTTCACCAATATTTCCCTTAGTGACAGCATATACTCAATAATATTTGTGCTCCCAACATTTTTTCCACCCTCCCAGTGTTCTTTCACTACATCTAGGGGCCTCTGGGGTTGCCCCATAACAGGGTAAATGGGAGAACCCAGTAGTGGCAGGGTACCTCCTATAAGCAAAAGAAGGTAGGGAAGAAATTTGTCCCAGTCTCTTCCCTCTTCATGCACAAATTTCTGGAGCATTTTTTCATGGTTTTATTAAACTGCTCCACTAGTCCGTCTGTCTGGGGATGATATGGGGAAGTTCTAAGGGCTGTAACCCCTAGTAGTCTATACATTTCTTGCAACAGGATTGATGCAAAATTACTGCCACGGTCTGTTAATATTTCCCAGGGTATTCCCATTCTACTAAAAACTTTGGCCAGTTCTTCAGCCACTTGAGGAGCTGTTACTGTCCTCATTGGGATAGCCTCAGGGTACCGGGTGGCATAGTCACAGATTACAAGAACATACTGATTCCCTTTAGAACTTTTAAGTAGGGGTCCCACCACATCCATAGCTACCCAATCAAAAGGGGTGGTAACATAAGGGATAGGCTGTAGGGGTACCTGATCTTTTCTCCCTCCTTGTGCTACTAGCTGGCATTTAGCACAGGCTCTACAATAAGCAGCCACATCCTGATGAATCCCTGGCCAACAAAATATGGACAGGATTCTCTGAATGGTTTTATCCCTCCCTCCATGGCCAGTCATTGTGATGTTGTGGGCAAGAAACATCACTTGTTCTCTGTACTTCTGGGGCACCATCAACTGCTCTGTTTCTAAATCAGTTTTTTGGTCAACAGATATTCTATATAGTATTTTATTTCTCTGTATGAAATAAGATTGTCCTGGTTGTTTCTCTTTGGACACCTGTGAAAATAAAGGTTTCAAAGAATCATCTGCCATTTGATCTTCATAAATATGGTTACAAGACAGCCCTGGTACCATATAATCTGTCCCTTTTTGGTGTTGTTCTTTCCAAGCCTTCTTCTCCCTTCTTCTTTCTTTTCAGGACTTCCTATCTTTGCCCCCACTTTCAAAATAATTTTCTTCGAAGGGAAAAACAGAGTCTAATTGGGCTTTAGTTTGAGATCTGGTAACCACATTAACAGTCTCCATAAAAGTCTGGTGATTACTCATCAGTGTTGAAAAAGTGAGGAAATCTTGTCCAATAATGACATGTACTGGTAACTGGGGTACTAGACCAACTAGTACTTTACAACAGTCATTATTTATTTTAATATCAAGATGGGCAGTTTTATACTGGTGAATGTCCCCATGCACACATCTGACAGTAGTATCCTGCTGGTTTATGGCACAATCGAGGCAAGATCAGTTCGCACTAATGTTTGCCTGCTCCCAGAATCCAATAACCCCAGGGTTTGTAGGTCTCCAATCCCCGCTGTCTCTACATAGCCAAAATTGGCCAGAGCCAAATGAGCAGGTTCTTGTCTTTTATTAGGACAATTACTCACAATGTGACCCTTCCCAAGGCAACCATGGCATATCAGTTCAGAATATGGGATTCTAGCACCTCTATCCTTCCTGTTATACTGTGATTGTCTCTGATTCTGCAAATTTTGGGAATAAAAGGGTCTTACCAGAGGTGCAGGTAGTCCTTGGTTACCTGGTTGTCCTCTGGGTCTGGTTGCTGTAGCTGCTAGGTAATCCTCAGCAAGCTTAATGGTTTCTTCTGCAGTTTCAGGTTTGTGCTCCTTCACCCATACTTGCACATCAGGAGCCAAAACCTGGATAAATTGTTCGATGGTAATAAGTTCCATAATCTGGTCAATAGACTTTGTGGTGGGTTGTAGCCATTTTATACAGTAATCCTTAAGTCTGGCATAGGTCTCCCTTGGCGTGTCATAATGGAACATTTTCTGTGACCTAAAGCGCTGACGGTAAGTCTCTGTGCTGATATTATATCTTCTTAAAATCTCTTCCTTTACTTTAGCATAAGTGGCAGCATCAGTCACACTTAGTTGACTATATACAAGCTTAGCCCTCCCAGACAAGTAGGGTACCAATCTTATTACCCACTGATCTTGGGGCCAGTTGCAAGTCTGGGCTATTCGATCGAAAGTCGTCAGATAAGCTTCTATATCATCACTTTTGGTTAATTTAGTCAACTTAATATCTCTCGGCACAGTTTGTTCTACTTGCCTTTGTGACATCTCCTGTATCGCCTTCAAGGTGTCAGTCCATTTTTGGTCCTGTCTTCTCCTTTTTTCAGCTTGGAGTCTTCGGTCCTCATCCCTCAGTCGCCAACCTTCGTCCCTCTGGTTCTCCATCTCGATCTGCCGCATGCATAGCCACTTTAACAATTCACTAGGATCATCAGCAGCTGGTGGTACCTGTCGTACTTGTGGCTTTGCTGCTGCAGCTAGTACCTCTTCTTCTTCTTCCTCTGCCTTCTACATTTTGGGTCTGGTTCCAGGGTTTAGCCCAGGCAACAAAGGCTCCCCAGTCCTTTCCCTCACTGACCTGGTGAGATGCAATGCACTTTTGTCTGACTGTTCCCCTTCGTGCATCTGTTAGGGTGTTTATGCTGCAACACCCCCTGGTATGCCTCCCAGGCAGCCTCGACGCACCAGGTTGAATCCCACTGCTGACATCAATGTAAGCGTATGGGTTCAATAACAGACACCAGTCACAAAAATGAAGTGCATAAAAAACGCTGGCATAGTGTTTATCATTTTATTTCCAGAGGGAAAAAAAAATTATTTACAGAAAAGAATAGGTTAACTTTCACCAAAACAAAAGTAAACAAAAACCCAGGCAAGTCTTGCAGTCAGATTCCCTGCTCTTCTCAGTATCCAATACTTCCACGCTAGTGTGTAGGCATTCACACTTCCATTCCTTCACTTGATCAGAAGATACTGACCAGTCTCCTTCCTCTCCCTATCTGACAAGGTCTTCTGGTGGAGGCCTTCTATAGTACTCAAAAGGGGCGGAGTTTGAAATTGGCTCCACCTACTCTCTGACATCACCTCCATTTGTTTGCTATAAAGGCAGCCATTTCGTGGGCTGCCAACCCTATAAGAAGGGCTTCTCAGATGACTTTACCAAGGTAAGTAAACCATAATAGAGAAAAGAGAAGTAACCTAAATATTAAATAAAAAGAATCTAGAATCTTTAACCAAGGGCAACAGATGAAGGGTGCGCTCCCTATCTTGTTTCCTTGTAAGGTTCTAGATTCTTTAATAAATAGCCAGTTTGATGTTCTAGTGCAAAACCCAAAGAAAAAAACAGTTTTTATTTATAAAACACTTTGATCTCCTATTTACATACTGTAATTCTAGCTAACAGAGTTTTTACTGTGTTTAGTTAACAAATATTGAGATTCTCCAGTGGCTGCAATTCTCAGCCAACAGCTGTTCATTTTTCAATCATTTAACAGAAAGGCAGCACCTTCTTTAAACAATTACAGCCCTTTTTAATGAATATAGACACTGTAGGCTTACTTCTTTATGCCCTCAGTGTCCTTGCATAAATTCAGCTCCTTTTTATTTCCTTGGAGCGAGCACCAGAACAGGACTTCAGAGTTACTTGCTAGGGAGCGTAGCATTGCTCCTTAGCAACCTTTTCTTTACTGGTGTAAACCCTCTGCATAGAAAGCAGCGGATGGGGGGGGGGGGCTCCTTTAGCAACATACTTTTGCTTTGTCTGAATTTTCTAACAAATGCTTTTAAGGGCAATTACACTTTATATTAAAGCCCATTACCATAACTACTATCAAGATGTACAAACTAGAATTGGATACCTGGGATAGTAAAGCTTTAAGAATTGCCAGGTTGGCCACCCTGACAAGAAAATTAGTATAGATAGGAAGTTAGAGGAGTAGACAGGAGAGTGAAAATGAAAACAAAAGGGGGGCATCTTGAATTTCTCTTCTTTTTGAATTTTTTTTATTTTCTGCATAACAGGACCCTGTTACAGAGCTCTGTTGAAAGATGTAACTATTTGCTGAAAATCATTTACAGTGATACTGGTAATGTAGTTTATCTAACCTGCCTTCTTTGCAGCAAGGACTGTTTTGTTTATCCCCACTATCTTGGCCCGGAACTGCCGAATTGGACCAATCAGTACTGGTGAGACCTAAAATGGAGCTGGACTACAGGAGCTGTCTGGAGTCAGAATCTGTAGGAATTGTAGTTTTGGGTTTTTGGCGCCTTTTTACGTGAAGGGGGAGCTCCTGTTGTGACTGACAGATGAATCAGCCAACCGAACCTTTTGGAACTTGGGGAAATTCCCAGGCTTGCTGGCAGTTGAGTCAGATTTAAGGTGCGAGCTGAAGAAGCAACAGCTCAAAACAATCTCTATGGAAAGGCGTGAGCCTTGGCCTGCATGCCTACCTGCTGCCCCTGAGAGGGAGAAAAGAATCAGTTCGGACTGAATCAGAGTTTGTGAGAACGAAGTAAGCCACTGAGTTGTGACCAGGATCAACCTAAAGAAGACCAAAGATTTGCTGAATGCATTGGCCTGTCAGGATTTCCTGCTACCTCTAAACTCCCGGGGTGTGCAGAGACTTTGCGATTGTGACCGGAGAGCGGTTTGCCTGGTATAGTAAAATCCCTTACATATAAATGTGCTGTGTGTTTATAGTGGGTCGTGATTTGGTTCCGCACTGTGTGAATTCTGTTCTGCTTGCTGGAAGCTGTATCCAGCTGGACCGGACTGAATCCGCGTTCATCTCCATACGGCCTGGGCCTTGCCACACTGGCCTTGCCAGACTACCCCACTGCACAGAGAAAGCCATCGAAGAGAGACCTGCCTGGGGATCAGCCCTCTGCTCCACGCTTGAACAGAAACGATGCCTCTGTGAATCGTGTGGGCCCTGCTTCTTCTGGTGCTCCAGATCAACCACCTGCAGTCTCAATTTTTGTCCAGCCTATGTCCAGTCTTGGGTATCGTGAGTAACCATCAGGGTAGCTCCCTGCAACAACAGCTTAATCTAAGTGCGTCATCTGATTGCCTTGTTGTTTCTTTTCTTTCATGAACTGAGCCCTCTGGCTCCGGATTACAATTAGTGTGTTTGGTGCATGTTGTTTTCTTCCATCACAGGGCCCCCAACCAGCTCATGTTCTGGCCTACCTCAGGCAACGATCCTGGCTACCACCCCCTTCTTCACCTGAGTACCCAGAGTGTGTGACTGTTTATGGACCCTGAAGTGCATGCATAACTGTTTGATTGATACAGCCTTTAAGCAAATTAACCTGATTACACCCCTCCCTTGTTCAAGTCCCTTAAATAAATCAGATCTAACTCTGTTTGCATTTACCCTGACTGTGGTTCCAGTTTGTGCAAGACTACTATACTGCTGTTATTTGCTGTGTATAACCTTGTTTTACAGGGGGTCCCCAGGGTCGAGCCAGAGGAAAGCCCTGGTGGTAAGTGCAAACAGTGTGGGTACTTGTGTGGTGTATCAGGGGTATTATGAAAGTGATTATTGTGTATTGTTCCGGCCACTAGTAAGGAAAGAGGGGGGTTACAGTGTCCTGGAGGGCTATGCCCAGGTTAGCTTGACCACTACTAACCCTGATCTCTGGGTGGAGGCACCCGTTTCAGAACTCAGGCCCCTTAACCTGCTCCTAGCCAAGCAGGCAGGGGTAGTAGCCCTTGGGATAGTGCCACCTAGGGGTTACATATGTTAAGGTCGAACCCTGGTTCCTACCTATCCGGTCAGTCCCAGTCAGTAAAAATAAGTAATGTCTTATCTCTCTCTCTCCCTCCCTATCCCTGCAGGTGTCCCTCAGTGATTGATCCTTGGTTCTGTTATTTTCTCCTTGTTTATTAATGACCTCCCTTTTTGTCTGTTCCCATGCTAAGATCCATATGTACGCAGACGACACTGTCCTCTTCCTGTCAGGTCCATCCGTCCAAGCCATCCAAACCCCCTTCAACAAGATTTCACTGCTGTAACCAACTGGTTCAGAGACAACTGCTTAAAACTGACCACCAAAAAAAACAGTAGCCATGACCTTTGACTCCAAGCAGAAACTGGCTAGGCTCCCCTCCCTTCCTGTTTTTTCAACCTCATCCTGCACTCCTCTTGATAATGTCCTGACCTACAGATACCTCGGTGTATGGCTTGATCCCTCACTTGACTTCACTTCCCATATCTCTGCCATTCACTCCAAACTATGCCCTAAACTGGGGCTACTTTACTGTCACAAGGCTTGTTTCTCCCTCCCTGCCAGATGTGATCTGCTGCTAAAATGGATACGCCCTACCTTCGACTATGCTGATGTTATCTTTGGTTCAGCCCCTGTCTCCTCCATCTTCAAACTTGACATCCTTTTCAATGCTTTCTGTCATTTTGCCTCAAATCTCCTACATGTGACACACCACTGTGACCTCAACTCTGCCCTATCCCTCCAGTCCCTCTCACAAAGAAGCTTGTCCCACTGCTCTTCCCTCATCTCTAATTACTGGTTTGGGACTCTTCCCTCTTATTTCTCTTCTCTCTTTAATCTGGCCACTCCCTCCCCCTACAATTCATGTACAAATTGCACCCGCTCCTTTGCCCTCCCAAGAGTGCATACATCTATGGGGAAACATGCCTTCTCTCACAGATTTCCTTCCCTTTGGAACAACCTCCCCTCCCATTCCCATCTCACTCTCTCCTTTCTTTTTTTTTTACTCTTTCTTTTTGCTCCTTTACTCACACTCTGCTCCTAGACCCTCTCTCAGAGCCCCATGCACTGCATAGATACACCCACTGAAAGGCCCAAGGTTTCTGCTACTAAGGTGCGACTCGCTCCACTTACCTCTAGAGCCCTCCGATAACCCTCCAGGCAGGGTGAAGGAGGCCTCCTAACCTCCCCAAACTTCATGGGAATGCACACTGTGGAGTCTGCCCTTGGTGCCACCTGTGGAGGTAGTGCTGGGGGCTCGTCGCCTGGACTGGGAGCAGGTCACGTTTTCCCTTGTTCTGGTTCCCCACCTCTAGTGTCAGCACTCGAGGGGGACCAATGAGGTGGAGGCACGCTGAGACATGCCTCCGCTCAGATCCCCAGCCAACACCAGCCCCATCCCTACTATCTGTTCCTCGACCGCACCGGCACCACCCATGGTCACCCAGGTGGTGGCAGTATTGTGGTGAGGGATACAGTCCTTCCCTCCCGGAGAAGGAGAGCAGCCTATCGGACACTCAACCCTTCTCTCCCGGCTGGCCCTCCAGCAACCCAGGCTCACTACCAAACCTGGGTCGCTGGCATTTCGAGTGGTAGCGCTATCACTGCGCCAGCAGGCCAGCCATTCACCCCCTCCTTTCTGTCACTAAAACACCTTCTTAGGCCCCCCCTTTAATATCTTGTGACTGCTCCCTGCTCTAATTCTTCCTTTTTTTCTCTTTCACATCTCTACTCCTCTCTTCCTCACTCTCTTTCCACCCCTGCATAGTTTCATGCCCTCATGTTCATTCTTTGCTGTCCCTCTCAACTAAAAACTTCTACTTGAGCACCTTATAACATGTATATTATACTTATACTTAAATCATTTCCTATTGTTGTCACCTATTTCAGATGTATATATTTACTTGCATTGTACAGTGCCTTATTTTGTGTTCTGTATTTATCATCCCTTTGTTGTATTTGTACCCTTTGTCCCTGGGTCACACCTGGAAATGATCTCTGCTCTATGTGCCTTTCCCAGTTACCAAAATTTTAAATAAATAAATAAAAACATTGTGTCTGACGGCACAACTGAGTCTGAGTCATGGAGCTGTTTCTTCACTAGCAAAGAGGAGATCAGATCTAAAAAATATTTAAAAAACTCAGATTTGAAACCCTCACTTCCAAGCGGTTTTCCAGCCCAGCCTGGGCATTAAAGACATCTTTTCTCAATCATTCTTTCAACTAAGGCAAATACTGTTCAAATAGAAACTTTATTAGCGGGCCCATCCTGCTGTACAACAGTGACTATAGCTCAGTTTGAAAACTGACACATCCAAGCTTAACTGTCGGTATATTACCTCTACTTATGGTATGTATTCCTCAATGCTGTTCTCCCTCAGGAATCTATCTAGTCCAGCTTTGAAAGCCTCAGTGGTCTTAGCTTGTGCTGCTTCACTGACAGGCAATTCCACAAGCTAATGAACATGTGAAGTAATTCTTCCATGTCTTTCTCCTATCCTGCCCCTTTCATTTTGAGTGCATGCCCTTCAGCTTTGCTTCCACTCTCCAGCAACAGCACATTATAGAGTTATTCAGAGCCTCTGCCACTCCTCTGCTTCCCACAATGCTGCACCATTTTAGGATTGATGACAGCAACATGACCATCTCAATCTCTTCAATGTCTTTCCTGTACTGTACTAATCAGAACTGGATGTTATAGTCTATGTGTGGTCTGATCACGGCCTTGTACAGGGGGAGGATCATGTCCCTTGACCTGCTCCTCAGCCCTCTCCTAATGCAACACAGCATTGTTTGAATGACCCAGAGTCATGCCTGTAAAGGGAGCTTGCTCCAGTGTACTTACCTAGTTAACAAATCAACAGCAGCACATTGATTGCCTGGCTTCAGTCTACATTCTACAATTACTTCCAAGTATGTTTCCTTTTCTTTTACTGTCCAGTGTTGCACCACACAGGCTGTATGTGCAACTTGAATTCATTGTCCCTACTGTAGATGATAGGGCCTTCCCCAGATTAAACCGCAGCCCCATTTTTCAGCTCATGTTCCCAGTGTGCAGGTCCCTCTTCCTCTTCTGGGTCCACAGCTTTGGCCAATTTATTTATTTACTGAAAACCTCAGCGATTACCGGTGAGCACAAGTGCTCATTTCCGAAGATTCCACGTCAAATACATAGTCACAAAAAACATTACAAATACAATAAGTAGTTCCAGAGGAAATGCAGTTGGGTCAGGCTAAAAGCACTAGAAAAATTACATACAGTTTTGAAAAAATCGACACAGATCATTGTATAAAAAATCATAGGTTATATACAGAGAAAAGCTAAATAACAGTTTAACACACAGGGTGGGAGTTGGGAGGTGGGGAGCAGAGGTTAGCTGTGTACGTGGATGATCTCTTAATTTATTTATATAACCCAGATAGTGCTCTCCCGCACCTCTGGGATACGTTACAGCAGTTCGCGGACTTTGGAGGCTATTGACTTAATGGCACAAAAACCGAGCTCCTCCAGATAAATTATTCACCTTCCAAAGTTATCAGGGAGCAGTTCTGGTTCAAATGGGGTCTTCCCAGTTTTAAATACTTGGGTGATGATATAGCTAAAGACTATGTCAACAAAATTAAATGAATAAATAAATAATTAAGTTTCAAGACCGTCTCATTTATGATCAGATTTTGCAGATCCTAAATAAAAACATAAAAGTATGGGTTGCATTTTCCCCTTCCATTTATCCAAAAAGTGGATAGTATTAGAATGAACTTATTACCTAGACCCTTATATTTGGTGCAAGCACTCCCTGTCATTCCACCATCCTCTTATTTTCAGAAATGGCATAAACAAATCCTCAGATATTTGTGGCAAGGCAAACAATCCAGAGTCTGAACAATGGTACTTTATCTCCCTAAGAAATAAGGGGGCTTATAGGTCCCCAGTCCAAGCCTTTATCATGTAGCGGCACACCTCAGGACTGTGCTTTACTGGTTACTCCCTTGTTCCTACCATGCACAATGAAAGTCAATAGACCTTACGGAGGTGATATGACTAGTATCTCTGGGATTTTATCGACACCTTCACTTAATACCCTACTCTAATGATGAGCAACCCCTATACTAAACCTACCCTTTCTCAGTGGCCAAGTACCTAATCATAAAACTTACAGTTTGTGCAAATTCCTCCCCTGTACCCTCACGAATATGACTTATTTCCATCTGGTTAACTTAAACCCTGGATTCTGGCTATGGTCCCATTCAGGACTAAATTATATCTTTCAGTTTATCCAAGGCTGTGAAGTCCAATCATTTGAGGAACTCAGGATTGCTTTAGATCTTCTGATGTCCCATTTTTTTCCGCTATTTGCAGGCTTTAAACTTTATTCAATCCTTAATAAGAACTGGGCACCCTGAGGGGGACATCCCCTCCAATACAATTAGTTATCTCAACAATTAGAGATCAAAATATGACAGACCACTATATTTCCTGTATTTATCAAGCCCTTTTACTTCAGCAAAACTATGTCATGTGGCACATCTGACAGGCCTGAGAGAGAGATTTATAAATATCTATTACAGACCAACAATGGCAGAACTGCCTTAATATATAAGGTTACATCCTCTTACATTTATTTATTTATTTATTAGCTTTTGGTAACCGGGTAAGTGTGCTAGGCAACAGACCTGCCTATTTTCAGGCACGACCCAGGAGAGCACAGGACATTGGTTACAATATGCAGAAATGCACAGACATAATATAGGTGTACAGGAGCAAAACAAGATATACATTGGGTAGCACAGTAATAGTTACATAAGGGTATATTTTAGGCATAGATCATAATAAGGATGTAAAATAAAGCAATTAGGGTAACCATAAGTCAGCTGAGGGAGTACTCGTGAGGGGACAATACTGGACTTTGAGCTCACCAAAGGGGACAGTGTTGTAGGTGTCACAGTGGGTGGCCACCTAGGGACCAGTGATCATTTTACAGTGTGGTTTGATAAATGCATGGTGGCAGAATCGAGCCACACAAAGGCGATGGTCCTGGACTTTAGGAGGGCCAATTTTAGAAAGTTGGTGGAATGTCTCTGGGAAGCCCTGGTGGGGGAGGGGGAAGAAGGAGGACTTGGGTGGAGTGGAGGAAAAGTGGGTGAAACTAAAAGAGGGGATGGTGAAGGCAACAGACCTCTGCATCAGGCTTGTAAGCAAAAACAAGACAAAAAGGAGACCACTATGGTTCTCAAAGGAGGTGGCTTTGATGGTAAGGCAAAAAGTTAGCTTTCCAAAGGTATAAGGAGACACAGAGGGAGGAGAATATGGAGGTATTTCAGGAAAAACAGAAGGAGTCAGGAAAAGCAATTAGGAGCACAAAGGCACAAACGGAGAAGAAAACAGCGCAGGCAGTAAAAAAAGGGGACAAGGCATTTTTCGGATATGTAAGGGAGAAGAGAAAGACAAAGGGAGGGGTAGTAAGGCTGAGGAGGGAGGGCAGAGAGTGTGTGGAGGGGGACCAGGAAAAAGTGGACATCCTGAGCAAATACTTTTGTTTGGTGTTCACAGAGGAAGGGAAAGCAAGGGACCACAGATAAGTGCCAAGGCCATCGAAGGAAGGGAGGTAGATACTAGTCCATTTACAAAGGAGAGAGTCCTGAAGGAAAGTACAATTGCGTAAGAACTTACTGTAACAGTAGCTCTTCAGGAGTATCTCTTGCAGCAGGTCATAACACATGGGAACCTTCTGCCAGAGGCACTTGTTTCCGGAAGACTTCTTAGCAGTCATACCTGGGACTGCCCCCCATGCACCACCTGACCAGGTCTGTGCATTATAAAAGAGAGGGCGGTCCCGATACTCCTCAGTTCTTCTCATTAGCAACCTGATCACGATGTCACTGAGGGAACTGAGGAGAAATATATATAAACAAGCATTTGTCAATGCCGAATGTTGTCACGCTGGCATTGGCAGTGGCAGTGGCGGAGCTAGAGATGCATAGCACTGAGATTTTGTTAATGTGTCCCAAAAGGTGAGTTTCCACAATGAGCAAGCCATTGTGCGCCACAACTGTGGAAACGCGTTTTGGGCAGGCTGTGAAAAATGGCAGCTGGACTGTTGACAAGGAGGTGTGCACAAATGCCAGTGGTGAAAATGTGGCATGAAAATATTGCAGATTTATGAAGTTACAAGAGTGCGTAGAAACTGCGCAACTCACGCTTGCAACACAGTCATTTTATGGACTTTCAGCACCAGATTTTCAACATAGGCATTTTAGGACCTCTGCTCATAAACAGTATCACTGTCATTTCCTCAAACTGTCCCGAAAACTGATTTCGCACAGCGACCGTGCAATTCTGCACCGGACGTGTGAAACACATTTCAGAAAGCTGTACTGTTCATAAGGAGGCGTAGAAAAATGCCAATGATGAACAGCTGGAGTGAATTCACAAAGTCAGGAGCGTGTGTGCAAACTGCGCAACGCACGCTCATAAAACACTCATTTTATTGACTTATTCCCCAAATTTTCTACATAGGCATTTTAGGACATCTGCTAATGAACAGTGTCACTGTCATTTTAATAATGTGTCTCGAACACGAACTTTCCACAGTGACCGTGCTATTCTGCGCCGAAACTGCAAAAATAGATTTTGGTCAGGATGTGAAAAATGACAGCTGTACTGTTCATTAGGAGGTGCAGAACAATGGCACTGTTGAAAATCTGGAGTGAAAATATTATAAGTTCATGAACTTATGAGCATGCAACACAGTAATTTTATGGAGTATTGTCACCAAACTTTCAACACAGGCATTTTAGGACCTCTGGTCATGAACAGTGTCACTGCCATTTTCGTAATGTATCCAGAACACTGATTTCCCACAGCGACTGCGCTATTCTGTGCCGCAAGTGCGAAAACACATTTCGGCCAGGATGTGAAAAATGCCAGCTGTACGGTTCACAAGAAGGTGTGGTAAAATGCCAATGCTAAGAATCTGGTGTGAAAATATTGTGAATTTGCTAACTTATGAGTGTGCATAGCAACTGCACAACGCAAGCTCGAAAAAGTCATTTTTTGTATTTTTCCCACCAAATTTGCAACATAGGCTTTTTGAGAGCCCCCCTCATGAACAGTGGCAGTCATTTCGTTACTCGGTCCTGAAAGGTGATTCCACACAGTGACTGCGAAATCACCTTTCGGGACCGAATAATGCCATGACAGTGACAGAATTCATGAGAAGAGGTCCCAAAAAGCCCATGTTGAAAACTTGGAGCCAAAATTCCCCAAAATGCCTGAGATATGCATCAAAGTTGAAAAAACCCTATTTGTTCCATTGTACAGCTTACTTTCTTTAGTTCGTGGTCAGCTTTGAAGAGTGCAGACATGTTCCCGGTCCACCGAAGATCATCGCACTGGACTCCGGAGGTAAATATGGGGTGAGGGGGGTGTGGGGAGGCAGGGTGCGCAGAGGGTGGGTGCGAGTGGGGGCAGGGAGACTATGAGGGACAGTTTTTTGTTTTACAGGTAAAAAAATTAAACATTACGGGACAGGTTTTTTTTTTTAGGGGATTTGGCACACTGGGATGGGCTCCCAGCATGCCACCTAACTGTTTGGGGGGGTTCTGTAGCCGATGGGGGATTGGGCACCCTCATCGGCACACAACACAAGAGGGAAAGGAATTTATGCCGACGGAGATTGGGCACCCCTGTCGGTACACAAAGAAAGTAGGGGGGCAGAGCCAAGGGGGATTGGGCACCCCTTCGGCATTTAACAATGGGGGGTTCTTTATGCTGACAGGGAGGGCTCCCCATTGGCACACACAAGGAAAGCAAAGGGGGTAAGAGCCGAGGGGATTGGGCACCCCCTCGCATATAACAAATGAGGGGGCTTTATACTGATGTGGAGTGGGCTCCCCACTGCACATACATGGGGACAGGTAAACTGAAGGGATTGGGCACCCCCGGTCGGCAGTTCTGGCGGCCTGTGTGCCGCCATGTTCATAATGTCGGTGAGCACGTCAAGGGAAGGTCTGCTGCATCTGATGAGCTTTGCTCGGATTGCAGCAGACCTTTTCTTAGATGTGCTCACCACATTATGTATGCATGGTGTGGCGCCAGCATGCAGGCTGATTGGGGAATGAGGGACGCACCTACTGCTACATGCCCTGCATTCGCCCAACAGTGACCGCGCCTCCAAAGCTGCACTACTGCAATATGTTGGCTGCGCAAGCGCACCAACATAAAAATCATGTGTTTTGGATATAACCAAAAGAAATATACAGAAGTATACATATCTATATATACAGAAATATACAGGAGTTGGAGAATAAAGACAAACTTTTTCCCTTAGTGTAGACTGGAAAAAAAGAGGGACGGAAGGAGTGGCAGCATGACCTGCTGAAAGAGATATGCTTGAAGATCTACTGTTAAGGTAAGTTCTTATGCAACTGTACTATCTTCTTCGAGACAATCTCTTGCAGCAGGTCATAACACATGGGAAGATTCCCAAGCAGTTATGTGTAAAGCAGGGTGGCAGGAAAGTCTGTCGGTTTGAAAGCAGCCCTTGGAGGACTGTACATCCAAAGGTAGTCCTCATGTAAAAAGCCAAGTCCATCAATGGTGATGTATCCTCATGTAAAATGCCAAGTCCATCAGTGGTAACATATAGGGGAGGGACGGATCTCGGAAGCCAGAGCCCTATCCCCCAGTACAGCAGTTGATACCCCTGTAAACCTGCTGTGGTGGTAGCCAGCGCTCATGTGGAGTGAGTCTTGACCACAGCCGAGAGCGGCAGTATGTATGTCATTTGTGTTATAACAAAGAAAACAACATAGGCGGTCACCAAAGTTTGGACAGACCCTGTGCTGAAACAGGGTGTTTCCCCTGCACTATCCATGGGAAATGAAACAAAAGGTGATGCTGTTTTGCTCTGTGGCCTCGTTCATTAAGAACAAAAGGGACTGTGAACAACCAAGATGTGAATTAGAGCAGCCTCAGGAGCTTCATGCCCTGCATAAGAGACTGGTAGCCTAATGGTTACTGATACACAGGAAAAACTGATACCACCTTAGTTAAAAAGGTAGAATCAGAAATGGGCCAATTGTCAGTCAGTCTAGGACTTAAATGAGGACTCCCAGAGGTAGATGGAATCCTACCGGGGTGCAGGGGTGAAGAATGTCCCTTAAGAACAGTCATAAAGATAACAGCAAAGATTGAAGATGGCGACTAGGCTGAGTTAACCATCAAGAGCTGTGTTGAGCAGAGCTATTTCTTTTGATTCGCTTGTTTATAATGTTTCCCACTTTTCCCTCAGTTTTAGTTTTAGTTTTCAAGTCATTTTTGTGATTAATTTATTGATTGCTTTTGCGCGCGTTGCGTTTCCACCTGTTTAGAGTCTTTGAGGGAGAGTTTGTTTGTGAGTGTTGGACTCCCCCAGATGCACTGAACTGCTGTTACTTTACTGGAGACCTGGGATTGTTATTATCAGAGCCATTATAGTCTGCTGGGTTTTTGCTCCTGCTTTGACTAGCACGCAAAGATCGCTCTGTTTTGTCATTTTGGCTGGTTCATCGACTGACAGAGTTAAATTCACGGTTGTAACTTAAAGTGCTTGGAGTTCCAAAGGAGGATACATTTAGATTTCCGTGTTGGATTTTATTTGGAGGCTGAGAGCATTGCTGGAATGGATTCTGTGTGGGTCTCCTGGTCCTGAGTGTCGGAGCTTACGTTAGGAATCTACCGAATTTAAAGGAGGAATAAGGAAAGAGCTCCTACTCCATTTTGGTATCATGAGTAGGAACTGCTATATCTGAGCGAAATTTGTGGAGACTGACATCAGAATCAGTGGGTCCGGGTAGTGTGTGTGTGTGTGTGTGTGTGTGTGTGGGTGTGTGGGGGTCTCCCCTATTCGCCCTGGGTTGTCAGTTTGTTGTATCCCCCTACTCTCCGTGACCAAACGGGAGTTGCCTTTTGGGTACTGGAGAGTCAGTGACCCATTTTGGCTTCTCCTAAGTCCCTCATGGGGTGTCCTGGGATTGTTTCTTGAGTGTCTATAGTTGTGGGTTGTGGAAGGTAGGGTGGGTTGCAAGCTGAGTGTTTTGGTGGAAAGGGGTCCTCTTCTAGTGGCCAGTTTTACACGCCCTAGCATAATGTTTATTTTCTGATGTGTGGACCTTGTTGAAGACTATTGTGTGGGTCTGGAGTGTGCTCCCCCTTGCTTTTGAAGATCCTGAACTGTGGTTTATGGCTCCATGAAGAGAGTGGTGGACTCTTTTAAGGGTCTTTTTTTCTCTTATTATTGTGTGACAATTAATTTTAATTTCTTTGTCATTCTCATTTTGGTTTGCTGTTTTTTCCTCCACTACGTGAGAGGTGGTGGGGGTGACTTTCATTGAACATTGAACTGGAGTGGTGAGAAGACTCTAGTTTACCACACTTTCTTGTCTCCTCTGAGTGACAGGCAGCGGAGATGACTGTTTGGACAATTTAGTGCTGGAGTTGTGAGAGAACCCCAGCATAACATATTTAGTTTATCATTTATTATTTTTATTTATTATATAAAGACCTATTTGAAGTTTGTATTTACTTTATTAGTTGGTCATTTTAGGAGAAGGGAACATTGTTTAACCAGGAGTAGCACACTAAGCCAAAGCTTGTTTCCAGATGCGACCTGGGAGCACAAGGAAGTTAAGTTCTGCAGGTTGAGAGGGCAGCAAGGAAGCCCTTCCCAGAACCGGAGTGTGGACCCCCCCTCCAACTGGCCGACATAAGCATTCAAAAGCTTTGGGGCACAATCTGCAGGTCGAGAGGGCAGCGAGGAAGCCCTCCCCAGAACCAGAGTGTGGACCCCCCCAACCGGCTGACACAAGCATTCAGAAGCTTTGGGGCACAATCTGCAGGTCGAGAGGGCAGCGAGGAAGCCCTCCCCAGAACTGGAGTGCGGACCACCTCCCAACCGGCTGACACAAGTATTCAAAAGGTACGGCATATCTGCTACACAGTTGAACAAGCAGACAAAGCAGAGCAAGGAGAAAAGGCGCCAAACTTTAAATTGCAGTTGGCGGATGAGTGGAGATAGTTTTTTGTCTGCCTTAAACCTTAAAAGTGCTGTGTTATTTTTGCTCTACCACTGGTTGCTTTAATTTAATTCATCTGCAGCATGCATTAATTTATTGTCTGCCTTTGCAGTGCTCCGAACAGGGTGCTTTAAAACAGTCACTGTAGAAGTAAATCACTAGGGATAGAGTTATTAATCACAAGCTGTGCAGGACATCTAAAAGCTGCTGTTTGTAAAAAAATAAAAGTTTAAACTGTAAATTACCAGCTGCAATAAGGCACCTCAGAGTCCTGATTTTTGTTAAAGCTAGTAGTTAAAGACTGTAGCAAGCCCTTCTCTCCCTCTTACCAATTTAAACTCTGTCTACACACAACAGCTTCGGGGCACAATCTGCAGGTCGAGAGGGCAGCGAGGAAGCCCTCCCCAGAACCGGAGTGCGGACTCCCCCCAACCAACCGACACAAGCATTCAAAAGGTATGGCTCGTCTGCTACACAGTTGAACAAGCAGAGCCCCACTGATGCTGCGCATCAGCTCCCCACCGTCACCACCACCATCCTTGGCAGACACTCCCTTATATAGCAGAAATCACATGCTTGTTTTAACCAGTCAGCCTACTTTCCCATTTGCAGGCTATACCAGGTATCCACTAGAGGCCACTACACCAAGGTCTTAGCAATAAGGCACCATTCCAAACCCTTGCTCTGTAGCCTCTCCATTATGCCTCAACTATACTTATTAATCTTCTTTACCCTCAACCCCTGGGTGTCCCTCCCACCATCAAGTTACCCTACGCTCCCAGATCACATCACATCTTGCAACAGACTGCTAACAAATATTCCTACCTCTGCTATCACAGCTGAGTCGCACCATGGCCACTTCTACCATACACTACAGGGTTTTATTTAACTCCAAAATTTGATTAGCGTTTTGCTCCTAAAAGTGCCAAAACATCATGAAAATGCATAGCACTTGCCTCACTGGGTTTAACAAATGTAACACTTCTAGAAAACCTATATAAATTCTTTCTGTACAGTTAGCATTGTCCCAAGAAAAAACCTGCTAATCAATTATTTAAAACTCTGTACTATCCACCGGCCTCGGGCTAATCCCAGCTACCTTCCGTATCAGTCTCCTAGTCCTTCTGCCACATACCTGGAGACCAAAAGCTGATATAGCCGTACCTCATACCACTTCCAGAAAGCTTCAGTGGACAGCTTATCACACCAAACTCCTGTTCACCCTGCTATTTCTCCTTGCAGGTGATATCGAACTTAACCCCGGACCAACCCATCCCCACACCCAAAACCCTTCTGTCCCACTCCAACTCCCCACAGACCTTAAACTGCTACACATAAATATATGTAGTCTCTTGCGCAAAATAACCTTGTTTCAAGCCCTCGCCATATCCCTCAGCCCAGACATACTGATTATCTCCGAAACCTGGCTAAAATCACATAACACCGATGCAGAATTTGCTATACCCGGCTACACACTTCTCCGCCATGACCCTGTGGGCAAAAAAGGAGGCGGCATAGCTATATACGTTACTTCCACCACCAAATTCTCCAAGATTGCCCTATCCCTACCGTCTGACTCCATTAATGCCTTAATGGTAAAACTCACCATCCCCCATTCAATCCCAATCTACATAGCAGGTACATACTGCGCTCCAGGCACCACCTCACCTGCCGTACTGACTACCTGGGCTCCTTAAACCCCCTGGCAGCAGGTGGTGAGATCCACATACTAAGGGATTTTAACCAGAACTGGCTTGCTGAGTCTCTTTCCAAATTTTGTGACAAGGTAACAGCCCTAATCCTAACACAACTAATCACTGAACCTACTTGGTTAAACCACAAAACACAGAACCATACACTGCTAGATTGGTCCCTCACATCTCACCCGCATAGGGTCATAGCCTCAGGACTCCTTCCAGATGCCCTTAGTGACCACCACAGAATCTACTCTGTACACAAAATTCACAAACCTAAAGCTCCCCCACCCAGAATCTTGCTGTCTAGATCCTACAAATCTCTGGACCTTCCCTCATTATTAACTGATTTGGGCAACTATGACTGGTCGTGCATTAGTCAATTCACCTCGACCGATGAGGCACTGTCATTCTTTAAGTCCAAGTTCATCGCCATCTGGGACCGATATGCCCCCCTCAGACGTACCAGAGTCTGAGGTGCTCATCTCCCATGGATCTCTCCCGAAATCCTAGCCCACTTCCAAATCCAAGACAAGTCCTGGAAATCCTTTAAGACTTCCAAATCTCAGGCCGACCTCCAGACTTACCGTGCGCTCCGCAATTCTAGTACCAAAAGAATCCACCAAGCAAAGGCCAACTATTTCTTATGTGCATTCAATTCCTCCTCCCATCTTTCATCTTGATTCTGGAATGTGGTTAAATCACTTCCCTGCCCACCATCACAGCCCCCCACCCCTTCCCTGCAGGTTGGGGGTCTCTCCATCACTGACCCCTCAGCAGTTGCCACCTTGTTTAACACCGTCTTCACAGCAAGCCATGCTACTCCCTTGTCCACCCCTCACCCGGCTCAGCATGCACCCACCATTACCCCATCTTGTGGCACACCTGCAGCTCACCCCTTCTCCTTCCTGCAAGTCACCTCTGATGAGGTATACAATGCACTGGTTGCCCTTAACCCAGAAAAGGGCAAATGTCCCACCGGGTTGGACTCCAAAATGCTCCACCTGTCTGCCCCTGCCATAGCTCAACCCCTTGCCTCACTTTTTAACTTATCCTTCTTCCTAGCAGAAGTCCCCACTGAGTGGAAACATGCCACCATAATCCCACTTTCCAAGTGTGGTGATGCCTCAATCCCAAGCAACTACCGGCCCATCTCCCTCCTACCAACCCTTGCCAAAATACAAGAACGCCTGGTTCTCTCTCGCCTATCCACCTATCTGGATTCCTCTTCCTTTTTCTCCCCCTACCAGTCTGGCTTTAGGAAATCCCACTGCACTATCACCTCCCTCCTCAGGATTACTGACTCCATCCTCACAGGGATGGGTGCTGGCCACATCACTGCTGCCATCTTTATCGACCTGGCAAAGGCCTTTGATACTGTGACTCACTCTCTTCTCCTGACCAAACTCGCCAATGCTGGTCTATCTGACTGGGCCACATCTTGGTTCCACTCCTACCTCACTGGCAGATCCCAAGCTGTCCGTATCAGTTCATCCACATCGGTTCCCCTCCCAATCACATCAGGAGTGCCACGAGGCTCTGTCCTAGGCCCCCTCCTGTTCTCGGTCTTCCTGAATGACCTGCCATCCACCTGCACACACACACTGCCATCCACATGTACGCAGATGACACAGTGCTGTACACATCCGGCCCCTTGACCTCTGAGGTTGCGACCAGACTGCAGCAAGACTTTATCTCAGTCCAGCTCTGGCTCCGCTCAAATAACCTCCTCCTCAATGCCAATAAAACAGTCTCACTAACCTTTGGCACGAGGCAGAACATTTCTAGGCTCCCCTCACCCATATTATTCCACACCCTGGAAGGGTCCCTTCTGGAGTCCTGCACCTTCTTCAGATACCTCGGTGTCTGGCTTGACCAGCATCTCAATGTAACCCCTAGGGGGCACTATCCCAAGGGCTACTATGCCTGCCTGCTCAGCCAACAACAGGTTGAGGGGCCTGGATCCAATGGTGGGTGCTTCCACCCAGAGGTCGGGGTTAAGACAGTCTGATATGACTTGGTCACAGCCCTCTGGGTCACTGCAACCCCCCCTTCTAGCCACTAGTGGCCCACACAGGTCCATCACAATACCCCTGCAATACACACTTACCCTCAGGCTTAGTTCAATCAGCTGGCTCTGGGACCCCCTGTAAAGTAAGGTGCAATTAGACAATAACCACCTGTACAGTAATTCAACATAAATACTGTACACAGATCAGTCAGTATACTTTTGCAAAACAACCAATCTGATTTATTTAGGGGGAGTCAACAAGGATGGGCGAAATCAGATTAATTAGCTTACCACTCTAATATATATATATATATATATATATATATACATACATATATACACATATCTAGGGCACTGTGCACAGGCCTAACCTATAAGTCACTGTCTCTGGGTACCCAGGCAATAGGAGGCTAGCCTCTCAATGCAGCTCGTTGGGGCCCTGATGCAGAAAACAAGCATTTGACTCCTAAGGGGATTAACTAGAGCCAGTAGGCACAGTTCTTGTGGCCAGTAAAGTAGCCAGACAAATCTTGTCTTCACTATGAACAGCTGACAGGGAGCTACCCTAATTTAGTACTCATGACTCCAGCAGAAAGATCACTCTCACACCACCCGCAGGACTGAGCCTGGAATTCGACCACTTCTCCACACATTTATATGAAGAGCAGAGGGGTACCATACCAGGCAGCTGCTGTATACTCCCGATCGCTTTCACTGCAGTACACCGGGCCCAAACGACGCAGCTTCACCTGTTCTGACAGGCCGAGCTTGACTGAAGCAGATTCTCCAGTCCTCTACAGGGTGAGCCTGGTAGGTAGCTGCGCTTTTGCACAACCTCCTCTGACCGCTGCCTAGCAGATTTAGTCCGACCTTGTGGGTGTTCAAGCCGCCGAAACTGGCCTTCCACACGCACTTCCCGCGCGAAACTCAACGGCATAGGAGCCCAGAGCTCCTTCCTTGCTCACAGCCACAACGACTGCCCCTTGGCAGTTTGGGCAAGCACTCTCAGTTCGGGTGCCACCCGATCCCATTGGTGGGCTGCAGACACCAGGCACTTAAGTCTGTCCCCATTGGTGCAAAAAGGGCGCCCTAGTCCAGATCTTCATTTCCCAGAATTACTAGCTGTATTCCCTATGGCCAACCGGCTCCAACGAGTCCTAATCCTGGTTGGCTCAAAATACCTCCATTTTAGTCACCCCTCACTCTCCATTGGCCCAGTTCAATAGTCCAAGTCCAAAATGGAGGGGCCAAGCACACAAAGTCCCAGCTGTAATGAAAGCAGGTTAGACAAACTGTAATTTCACCAATACTTTAAATGATTATAGCCAAACAGTTACATCTATCAGAAGAGCTCCTTTTGCGCTTACAGCGACTACAAAATTGGAGCGATTTTCACCGCAGCTTAGGTGGGATTCGAACAGGAAAACCCCAGTCCCCCTTGTACAAGCCACTGGAACCTGTGAGCAGGCAGCTCTTAAAGAGACAGTACTGGAGGCTTCAAAAGCACTCATGACACCCACATCTAGCAGCATTACGCCAAACACCAGTTAGGCAGGGATCATTTAGGCATGCTCCGGGAAGGCTTTTAGGAACCCCCATTTGCAGCGGGGGGTTACATCAACTTTTCCACACATATTGATTCTTTATTCAAGAAGTTGCACTCTAGGCTTGGTGCACTTTACCGAAATCGTGACAGCATCCCCCTTCCAGCCAGGAAGGACATTGTGAAAAAAATGATCCTCCCTGTCCTCGACTATGGGGACGTAGTCTATGGCGCCGGCCCAAAGACCACATTAGCCAGGCTGGACCCTCTCTTCCACTCTTTCTGCCGCTTTCCCTGAACAGCCCCTACTCCACACACCACTGTGCCCTATATCAAGCAATGAACCTCACCTCTCTTGACAACCAGGCTAACCCACTGCGCAAAGATCCTGGCCAAGTATTGGTCGCAACATCTCCCCTCCTACCTCTCCGATGTCTTAACAAACCCTAGTGCACAAGTATACACACTCAGAAACTCAGATTCCAGGTCCCCAGCTGTCCCCTACTGGTCTGCTTCCACAGGGCAGTCAGGTTTCAGCTACCGCATTCCCATGCTGTGGAACTCCCTCCCAGCTAACATTCATCGCTTCACCTCAATTTCGCACCTAAACTCCATGCTCCAAGATCATTTTGTCCCTCCCTGTGCTTGTGTCTAGGCGTTTCCCAATCACTAGTAAAACCTCAGGGTATGTCTGCACTTAACAAATTGCAATTAATCAGTGCCTAACTACAGTGCTCTCGCCTTATGCCGTTTCTCATATGGCTCAAAGTTAATTTATTGTACACTTGCTGTATTTAACTGTGGTTACCAACTGACTCTCTCAATCCACTACAAACGTGGAATCAGAACCAAATGTTATTGATCTTCCACTATGTATTCACTTGTCTATACTGTCTTCAACTGTCTACCTCATGCCGTATGTACTGTGGTTACCAATTGACTCTCTCAATCTACTACTGACTTGTAATCAGAACCAAATGTTAGTGTTCTCCCACTATGTATTCACTTGTCTATATTGTTTTCAACTGTCTACCTATGTTCCCCCCTTCCCCAGGATGCATCTGAAATCGAGCAGTATTCTGCTCAGTATGCCTTTCCTGGTAAAATGCTTAAATAAATAAGTGACTTGCTCAGGATCACACAGTATGCAACTAGGTGGCTGTGGGATTCAAACCCAGGTCTCCAGATCTGCAGCTCAGAGCCTTAACCCACTGCACCATACCGCCTCCCTAAAGGCTAACATTTTATAAGGTGGGTTAATATGGGATATTGCTGATAGAAGATGTGCTAGCCTATTGCCATCCTGGTCATGCACTACTCTCCTGCCGAACTCCGGGACCTCCGGCCCTTTTATCCTCCTCATTTGCCTGCAGAGATTCATAACAAATGCAGGGCCTTGGGTATTGCAAGTAAAAAGAGGGGATGGGCTGGGGGCTCTGGACTTCGGGGGGGAGGAGGTGGGGTGGCCGTATCTGGGTTGTGAGGTCCAGGGGACATCCTAGGGCAAAATGGTCTCTAGATCATGGCTCACTATGTCTGGTTTCCATACACAAGGGCTCCTGTAATTCTGGGCAGTTAATTCGGTCAGCCCTGAAACCCCGTCCGACTTGAGTGGTGTTATCCAATGCTAGGTCTATCAGAAATAAGACAGCAATTATTGCTGATCTTGTTGGGACAGCAGACCTGGCTTGTATCACTGAAACCTGGCTTGATGACAACGCAGGCCCCATTTTGGAAGCGACGGTACCAGCCGGGTTTTCGGTGATACACCACTCAAGATCAGACCACAGAGGTGGGGGGGGGTTGCTATCTGTTTTAGATCAGAATTGAGCCTCACTGGTGTACCAGTAGAGGAGGCCAGATCATTTGAGTTTACCCCAGTAGCAGGTGTGGGCTGCAGAACCATTCTCATCTACCATCCACCCGGGGGTGAGAAATTGTTCCTGTAGGAAGTGGCAGACTTCATTGTCGATGCAGCATTGGAGTTGCCCAGGCTGATGGTCCTGGGTGACTTCAATGCCTGGGTTGACAATGAACTCCCACAGTTTGGCCAAGACTTTCTCCAGCTTATGTTATCACTGGGGTTCACACAGGTAGTTGCCTCTGCTACTCATAAGCACGGTCACTCACTTGACCTGGTCTTCCTCCTGGGGATCGATTCCTGCAATTTGGTGGTGGAGCCAGTCATTTGGTCCAATCACTACACCATGAGATTCAATCTCCAGCCCCTGCCTTATAGGTCTGCCCCTCTGGAGATGGTCAGATACCGACCTTTGAGGGGTGTAACCCCAGAGGGTCTTATGGCGGTGTGAGACCTATCGAGATTTTCGAGGGCAGGTGAGGATCCAGAGAATCTAGTTTTGGCTTATAACAAGGCTATCACTGAGGCTCTGGATGTTATTGCCCCATTCTGTGTTCGCCTCCTCTCTCTCCGCCCTCGGTCCCCCTGGTTTGATGGGACCTTGAGGGAGCTGAGACATGTGGGTAGAAGACTAGAGCGTCGCTGGTGGAAGATAGCCCTTGATATCGACCACCTTAGATTGATGGATCACTATCAAAGCTATCTATTAGCAATCTCATGAAAGAAGGCAGAGTTCCTGTCCGGTGAGATAGCTGCTACTAAAAAAAATGACCGGCTTAGCTCTTTCGAATCGTGGACAGGCTGTGCAACCCAGCCTGTCTACAGGTTCGAGGAGCATTTGTACAAGATAAGTGTGATGAGTTTGCTCGCTTTTTTGCAGATAAGGTGGCTGACATCAGGGCTGAAATCTGTCCAGCACCCTCTATGGGGGTTAGTGGTGGTTGATGTATGGTCACCTTCCTTCGGTCTTCTTGGATATCTTTTGACCGACTGGAGATAGGGGACATCATGCGGATTGTCCAGGAATTGTGGGCAACTTGCTGTAGTTTGGATCCAGGTGCTACATGCCTAGTATTAGGGTGTTTGGAGATCACTGTCTTGGCCCTTGCAGAGATTGTCTGGTGCTCCTTAGATTCGGGATAACTCCCTAGCTCCCTGAAAGAGGCAGTGGAGACACCGCTTCTTAAGAAAGCTTCTTTGGACCCAGACATCTATGCAAACTACAGACCTATCTCTAACCTTCCCTTTGTTGGCAAGGTGATTGAGAAAGTGGCTGCGCTGCAACTGGAGAACCACCTTACCAACCATGCGTCTTTGATCCTCTCCAGTCAGGTTTCTGAAAGAGACATTGTACTGAGACCACTCTGGTTCGGGTGCTCAATGATCTCCTGATGGCGAGAGATCAGAAGCACCATTCCATCTTGGTGCTTTTGGATCTGTCTTTAGCATTTGACACT
Organism: Neoceratodus forsteri; assembly: GCA_016271365.2. Classification (NCBI taxonomy): domain Eukaryota; kingdom Metazoa; phylum Chordata; order Ceratodontiformes; family Ceratodontidae; genus Neoceratodus; species Neoceratodus forsteri. The sequence goes on from CM057449.1 coordinate 335,146,594, forward strand.
GTGGACTATGGGGTTCTGCTGGAGCACCTGCAGTTCATCTGTGGACTGGCTGGTCCAGTTCTTGGATGGTTTCGTTCTTTCCTAGCTAGCAGGTCTCAGAGGGTGGTTTTGTGGATTTTTTCCTCTGAACCATTCTCTCTGCCGTGTGGAGTACCTCAGGGGTCGGTGCTGTCCCCCATGTTGTTCACAGTGTATTTGCTGCTCCTCGGAGACATTGTAAGATGATATGGGCTTAGTTTTCACTGCTATGCAGATGATACACAGCTCTATCTGTCTTTTGCACCCGACCAGGATAGTGCGGTCTCGATGTTTAACAACTGTCTGGTAGAAATCCATGACTAGATGAAGTCCAGTTGGCTGAAATTGAATTCTGGGAAGACTGAGGTGTTAGTTGTGGATCCAGGGTGCTGGATAGAGAGGCCGGTGGTGGTGATACCTTCTGGGCTTTGGCTCGATGGTGTACAGCTGCCCACCTCTGAACGGGTGCATAATCTGGGGGTGATATTTGATGATGGACTGACACTATGGGCGTAGGTGTCGGCAGTCATCAAATCCTCCTTTTACCATCTTAGGAACATCACCAGAATTAAGCATCTTGTTCTGTTCAATGATTTGCCCATGTTGATCCATGCTTTTGTGACCTTGCGCCTGGACTACTGCAACTCCCTATACCTAGGGCTCCCAGGGGTTGATGTCCACCACTTGTAGCTGGTGCAGAATGCTGCGGCATGGTTACTGACTGGGACTTCATGTACCAGTCATATTACTCCAGTGCTGTGCGATCTGCACTGGCCGCCTATACAGTGGCAGTCCACTTTCAAGGTCAGTCTACTGACCTATAAAGCCCTACACAGATTGGGACTGGATTACCTGCAAGAGCTCCTGGTTCCTTACAATCCATGCTGACCTCTCCGCTCAACTGACGAGGGGTTGTTAGAGGTCCCCAGGGTGTGGCTAAAGACATCTGGCGCCAGGGCTTTTATGTTCGTGGAGCCATTCCTGTGGAACTCTCTACCCTGTCAAATTTGAGAGTGCGGGACCGTGGAGGGCTTCAAGACCAGTTTGAAGACTTATTTATTTAAACAATTGTTTAATATTAGAATTTTTAGGTATTCTTTGGATTAATTGAATTTGTTATTTTATGTGATTTTAATGAATTGTTTGCTGATGTTTTGTATGTGAAGCACTATGATATTGGAACTGTGCTATATAAATAAAAATATTATTATTATTATTATGATTATAAATACCCAGTGGAGGCAGAGACCTTTCTCCCATTAGGGAAGGAAAGGCAAAATTTTGCTGACAAAGGAAACCCCAAACACCAAAATTGGGAGTAAATAGTCTAGTATGTACAGTGGAAGACATGAAAACAAGGTCCAACTCACTCCAGTCTCCTCAGAGAGAGGCATGGCACTTGTTCTGCGAAGAAAGAGACATGGCATTAGACACCCAGGTTGGCATAAAAATGCCAATCATCATAAAGGTGACTCTGGAACCAAGAGAGGAGTAAGTCTTCTGGTACCAAGTGTGGAGGAGCAGGAAACACAGAACTGGATTGAAGGAGCATTTCCAAAATTAGAAGGGCGGAGGCGGGCATAAGAGGGAGAGGTATCAGTAACAGACTCCTCAACTATAACAGTGGGAACCACACTGATCCTGACCCCACAGGTGCCTCCAGGAAAGAAAGAAAACATCCAGCCAGACAGTGTCCTGGTCAGGCTGTAGGGGGCAGCAGTGAGGCAGTAGGATATGGGGCAGAGAGATGAACAGATCCCTGTCAGGATGAGCCCAGTGGACAAAGATGTCTTTGACTACATCCTGTGGAATTTTCCATTCATGCACCATTGTTTTGAAAAGGCAGAGGGTATCTGGCAGTGTATTCCTGCTGCCAGGCATATGTACCTCTAACGAGGTGTAGTCCGTTATTCGCAACCCAGAACCCTATACATATGGTTTTAATGCATAGAGGCAAGGGAGTGGGTAATATTTCCTGGTAAGATAACACACATCAGGGAAATAACTGATTGAATTATGAGACATATCTCCCGTAGGAGGCACCCAAAAGTATGGAGAACATAGAAAATGGCTCTTCCAAGACAGAGACGTGCAGATGGGCATTGCCCATCTGCCAAACACCTTGGCGGGTTTGTAGGCTTTTGAAAGGAATACCCACATCCTCTGGATTTGAGGTATTCATCGTAAGAGTGGTCATGCACCTTCACAAATGGAGCAATGTGATAGTGGGTGATAAGACGCTGGCATCCATTTGCAGGTAGATCTCTGAAGGCACAATCATTGCAGAGTGCCCTTGAACAAAGTCTCAGGTATTGTTGGGGATATGTAATCGATTAGGATGGCCTCAGCCAAGAATCCCCAAAAAGTCAGTAGGCAAAGCCTGACCAAGACACCTCTAGTGCGGCAGATAATGGTGTAACCCCTAGGAGGTGCCACGCCAAGGGATATTACCCCTGCCTGCGTGACTGAGAGCAGGGTGAGGAGCCTGAGTTCTAGGAATGGGTGCCTCCACCTGGAGGACAGGGTCAATGGTAGCATAGCTGCTGTGGGTACAGCCCTCCAGGACACTGTTACCCCCCCTTTCCCTCTAGTGGCCTAAATGGTTCAATGAATATACAATTACAATTAACACCTGACAACAAATTTAACCCCGCACTTGTTGCACTTAACACCAGGGCTAGATCAGCTGGCTCGGCCCTGGAGACCCCCTGTAAAATAAGATTTACCACAACAACCAACAGTAGTTCAATGCTGTCTGTACAGAGGTACACCACAAACAGTTTAAGTGCAAAAAGATTCAGATCTGATTTATTTGGGTGCATGAACAAGGAAGGGGCGTAATCTGGTGCTTGATTCTATTACTGATTAAATCAGATTTAAGCATGCATGCCTCTAAGAGTCCCTCTATCACAGTTACACACACTCTGGGTACCCAGTTGAAGTTACAGGCTAGCCTGAAGCATTGCCCAAGGTAGGCCAGCATTGCAGCTGTTGTTGGGGCTCTTAGGAAAAAGAAAATACAACATGCACTTTAGCCCAATATTTATATTCTGGAGCTGGGGGGCTCAGTTCGTGACAATCAATCAACACAATTAAATCAGATGACACACTTTGATTAGGATCTAGTTGCAGGGAGCTACCATGTGATTTACTCACGATACCCAGACCAGGTTGCAGGAGGAACAAAGTGGAGACTGCAGGATAAAGGGCTGGTTTGCCAGGAGAAGCAGGGCCCACACAATTCCCCATGGTGTTGTTCCTGTTCGTTGATGTTGAGCAGAGAGCCGAATCCCCAGGCAGGTCTCTCGTCAGGTGGTTCTCTGCAGCGTGAGTGCCAATCAGGGCCATGGTGTTGAGGCCCAGACAGGTTGAAGGAAATGGATTCAGTCCAGTCAGAGTTACTGGATACTTCTTCCAGCAAGCGTGACACATTCAAGCAGTGGGGAACCAAATCGTGACTCACTATTCGCATTCAGCGCATTTATAGTAAAGACAAGGAAGTACCACAGTTCAGATGACAGTCTGGTTGCAATTCACAGGATTTTACGCACAAATTGTACATGCTGTGGTCGTGGTGGAAGTCCTGACAAGCTGATCGCACAACAGCAAGTCTTCGGTCCTCTTCAGGCGAAATTAGTCACAATTCAGGCTGAAAGTCACAGGTTCGGATGAAGTCCGATACTAAACTTAAGGTCCCTTCACTCAGAAAGATGGTAGCAGGCAGGCCAGACACAGTCTTCCTGCCAGTTTCCCCTGCACACTATGCAGGAGCAGCTGCTCGAATCTCTCGAGCTCCTCTCACTCTCAACTCCTACTTCAGACTGACTCACTGCTGCAGGCAGCTCAGGATTTTCCCAGTGATCCAAAAGGTCTGATTCGTTGATTCCACTGTCTGTCACAACAAGGGCTCCCCCTCTAGGTCCATTTAGGCACCAAAGGGAGAAAATTACAATTCCTACAGAAATTCACTCCCACAAGACCTCTGGGGGAAGGCTCCATTTTAGGGCCCCCAAACGTACTGATTGGTGCATGCTGGCAGTCCAGAACCAAGATGGTGGTGATTAACAGAAAAAGTCCATGCTGCAAAGAAGGCAGGTTAGACAAACTATGATATCAATATTAAGAAAGCAGATAATCAGCAAACAATTACAGTTCTTAACAGAGCTCCCTCTGTGCAATTAGCGATGGCAGAATGGAGCAATCATCTGGCAGCCCAGGCGGGGCTCGAGCTTAGGAACACTCTGCCCCGACCCAGATCAATTATACACTATGAGACAGGAAGCTCTTAAAGAGACAGGCATGGAGGCTAATAGGTGTTTCCCAATCACTAGTAAAACCTCAGGGTATGTCTGCACTGCAATTACTTTTAAACGGTTAAAACACAGAACACCATTGGGTACTGGGCATTTAGGCACACCCAAAGAAGACTTTGGGAACCCATATTTAGAGGGCATTTACAATGGGAAGCCAGTTAGCCCAGGCGTGTCCATCGAGATGCAGGAAGAAAAGCGTTTCCAACTGAATGTATGCCATTGTGGAGGGGCTGTGGGATAACAGATGGACCAGACACCGAACTTCAAGTTCAACACACAATCTCTGTATGATGTTTATTCAAAATATAAGGAATATTTATTTATTTTATTTATTGAAAATGTTTCACCAGGAAAGGCACGCTGAGCAAAAAGATGCTCGTCTCACGGTGCGACCTGGGGGGAGGGGTTACAGAGGAGGCAGGTATACATGCAGTAGATGATTTTAGCAGTAATGCAATACAGACAATGTACATCGATTGGAGGTAATACAAATGAACTTGTTACATACGGAGAGAATACAGAACAGTGAGCAATATCGACAGAGTATACATTACAATGGTATAAGGCAAGGTAAGAGCAATACAGTTCTTGCACAACAGGGACAGGGTAAACATGTCATGGGTATACATATCAAGTGTACCAGGCATAGTAGGAGCAAAGAGAGCAACACTACAGGGAAGGGGTGAACATACAAGGTTATTCTAAGGGGGGATACATTAGTTACATAAGTGCCAATAGCACACTAGTGTGACAGGGCAGAACTTGAGTGCCAGTACCAGCCTTGAGCTGCAGTGGGATGCACAGGTGTCTGTTGGAGTTGAAGGGGACTAGTATGCTTAGGAGAGTGGGGGGTAGGTTTAGGTGAGATGAGAGGGAGGGAATGGTATTGATGCTGAGGAACAGATAGAGGCGGGGTGAGGCAGAGGAGGGAGAGATTGGGAGGGGGGAGAGAGGGAGGTGTTAGGAGTGAGAGGAGGGAGTAAGCGTGAGTGTAAGTGCATAGGGCAGTATATAAGCCAGCCAATTAGGCGATTGCCAGGCCGCTGGTCAGGCTCTGGGGGGCAGCTGGGGGAGAGAGGTACTGAAGTGGAGGGGAGAATTCAGGGGCAGTTGCAACTTGTTGTGAGAAAGTTAGTGAGGGCAGAGGATAGGGAGTATTTGGACGATGAATGGTGGATCTGGGCTGGTAGGCCGTTCCAGAGTTTGGGGAAGAGGTAAGAGAAGGCCGATTTGGGCGGCGGTGGTCCTTCGGTGGGGGATGGATAATAGCCTTGCGTCGGTGGACCTGAGGGCATGGGTGGGGGTAGGTGGGGAAGACAGGGAGGATGCTAGGTATGGTGGGAGGGAGCCGAGCCAGAAGTTGGAAGTGAATTTTACAGTGTGGATTAGGCGCCGGTTGCTCAGGGCTGGCAGGGCCAGTGAACGGTAGAGCTCGCAGTGATGTGAGCGAGGGGGGGCATCGAGGGCAAAAGTGGCAGAACGCATTAAGGAGGGGGTCCAGTCTGGCTAGGGTGGTCTTTGAGGCGGAGCTATAGACTACATCACAGTAGTCAAAGGTGGGTAGAACCATTTTCAGGACTAGATCACATCTGACGGGTAGTGAGAGGGAGTACCGGTTCCTATATAGGGCCCCAAGTTTGGGGCCCAGTTTGGAAGTGATGGCATCTACGTGTGTGATAAAGGAGAGGTGGCGATCGAGCCAAACCCCTAGATACCTAAAGGAGGGTACTTCTTCGGAGGATGGTGTTGTTGAGAGTATGGAAGATCAAAGGGTGGGTGAGTTTGGATAGGCAGCTGCCTTGTGCGAAGGTCATAAAACAGTTTTCTTGGGATTTAGGGAGAGTTGGTTGGTATTAAACCAGTGTTGGATTTTATTGAAATCGTTTGTAGTTTGGAAGTGAGTTCTTTGTGGGTCCGGCCGGAGGTAAAAAGGACCGTGTCGTCTGCATACATGTGTATAGCGGAGAAGGAGCATGAATTTGGCAGATCATTTAGGAGGATGGAGAATAGAATGGGACCAGAAACTGAGCCTTGGGGAACACCGGTAGTGATAGGGAGAGGGGGGGAGATGTGGTCAGCTATTCTAGTGGATTGGGTTCTATTTAGTAGGTAGGCGTTGAACCAGTTTGTGGCAGATTGTGTGCAGATTCTGGATCCCAGACATCAGGACAAAGACTGAATAACCTTCTGTAATGGCATATTTCTTCTTCAGTACATCAGTTTGCAGCAACAGTCTATGTATGTCCTTTCTCTGCACTTAGCCAGCACCTACTATCGCTGATCTAACCACTTTTCAGTGAAAACCCTTCATCCCTATGTGGGCCCCATTTGCTTGGGTAGTGGGGGCTCAAAAAGATAAAAAAAAAACATTTTTACCATTATCAAAAACACCTAGTGCCATGGTATTGTCAACATTTACAGGTTTCATAAACATAAGGTATATACATCAAGGTATTTTATGACAGTGCCATTGCATACTAAATCCAACAACGATAAACACAACCTGTTTTGCATACATTTGGAGGTCACCACAGTAACCTTCCTGTACGAGGACCTGAGAGGGAAAAGTAAAATTAAAGAAAACACTATAGCATAGTCAAGAAAGGGAAGGGGGTGCCCATAGGTGGCCAACCTTATGGACTAGAAATTGTAAAGGATAGATTAGGCTAAGAAATTAGAAGAATTGTTGCAACAGATTTAAGAAAAAGTCAGTCCTCAAGAGTGGCAGGAGCTCCCTGTCACAGCCATAAAGCTGTACTTTCATACCCAGAGACCAGAGAAGTGCAAGGAGAATGTCCGATGATATTTCCAAAAAGCAAAACATCAAGGCATATAATGGACAAATCACAGAGGCCCACTTTGTGAAGAATCACAGAGATCATGGCCGGGTATTAATAATTTGGAAGACTTCGGTGGCACAGAGTCTTGCCTGAATGGGAAATCGCTGCCTTTTGTACCATAGGTTGAAGGTCAAGTAGAAAATGCCTGGATCCCAGACATCAGGACAGAGACTGTAACCATGGATCTGAAGGGACCTTCAGACAATGGGCAATGCCAGGCAGGGAACTGGTGGAACAGCACCTGTTGACCTCAGAATCAAAGGCGGGGAAGGCTAATGGAGGTAGTGAACCCGTGTTAGGGAGGCCCCTGCAAGGTACCAGTGGGGTTCTGAAATAGGACTTTTGTAAAAGAGTTCTCCTAATGCAAAAAATGACATGGAATGCACCAAAGTATGGTGCAACCTGAGGCAGTGGGTCTCGTAGGGAGACCTCAAAAAGCAGCATCAAGAAGAAAACTCAGAAAGGAGGGAGCAAGAGGCCCGACATATGCAACCAAGAAAGTCATGCAAGACATTTTCACAGTAGAGGTCATGTAAACCATTACCACCAGAGGTGCCAAGCAGCGAGTACAGTGGCTGCAGAAGCATCCACAAGAGGCGGGACCACCACTGTGAGGGCATCTCCAAATAATAAGCCAATTCCTGCCTAGGGATGTGCAGCTCCTACACCTGGACCCCAAAGGGTAGAACCAGTCTGGTTCCTATTCCTGAGCAAGAAAAAGGGGGCTGCACCCCAACAATTGTAGATGGAGCCGAGTGTACAGCAGAACTACAGGTGAAGACAGGGATGGGACCCAGAGGTGGTCCCACTGACGGGGGGCCACCAGGCCACAAGAATAGGCAGGTCCACCTGTGCCCTATTGGCCCAATTCAGAGCTCCAAAGAGACACGGTCAGACTCCTTTGGAATAATGAAGATAAGAAAACTGGTGGGGAAGCAAACCCCAGCAGGCCGGCAAAGAGTTGACTCAAAGGAGCCAGCACTGCTCGAAAAAGAGTCCCTCGGTTGTCAAGGAGGATATCATGATATCGAAGCAGTGGAAGAAATAACCATATACTCAATATGAGAGCAGAGTTTCAGTTAAAGACCAAACAGGGTCTGGGTGTGGATTACAGAGGACACCCCACAGCTGAAGCAGCTGGTCAGGCAATGCATAACTCATGCTCCATTAGGAGGCGAGGAGGAGGCCCACAGTGAGGCCAAAGGCAAGGGCACCTGGGCCTAGGCCCACAGAATATTCTGGGGTCCATTGTGGACAAGAGGGTCCAGGACCTCATCGAGGAGAAGGGTGAAGCCTTCTGCAATGAAACGTCATTGGCAATGAAAGACTCAAGGCCATCGTCGACCTGAGGGTTGAGACCCACAGTGACCAGGTGGTGGAAGCCTTCCCTGATGACAGTGGTGAAGCCTATCAAAGCTAGTGTCAACAAAAGGGCAGGCGCCACTGTCAATGAGAGTCCAACATTGACTGTGAGGGCTAAAGCCCTTGACAACGAGAGGGCAGATGCCATCATCAACGAGAGGGCAAAAACCATCATTAATGAGAGGGCAGAAGCTATCGTCAACAAGACGGCAGAAGCATTGTCGATGAGAGGGCAAAACCATCGTCAATGAGAGGGTGGAAGCTATCATCAACAAGAGAGCAGAAGTCATTATCGATGAGAAGATGAAGCCATCGTCGATGAGAGGGCAGAAGCCATCACAACGAGAGGGCCGAGGCCATTGGCAACGAGAGGGCGGAAGCCATTGTCAATGAGAGGGTGAAAGCCACCTTCAGCAATGCTGAAAATGTAATTATACTTACAGAAATTCAAAGTATCTTCATCATCGTCATTGTAGGTCAAGGTGGTCAGTGACGACAAAAGTTAGTAGAAAAAAATAAAATCTTAAAAGGCGAAGGAACTGCTGAGCTGATCTCCAGGAGAGATGTGTGCAGGTCATGGAAAAGAAATAACTGAGGAGTATCAGGACCACCCTCTCTTTTATAGTGCACAGACCTGGTCATGTGGTGCATGAAGGGGCGGTCCCAGGTAGACTGCCAAGAAGTCTCCCAGAAACAAGTGCCTCCGGCAGAAGGATCCCATATGCTATGACCTGCAGCAAGTGATTGTCTTAAAGAAGATCTTGCAAATCTAAAAGTGGACAAGGCAATGGGGCCAGATGGGGAGCATCCAAGAATATTGAGGGAGCTCAGAGAGGTGTAGGGTGCACCTCTGATGGTCCCTTTTCAACCGCTCACTGGAGAAGGGTGGTTCTGGAAACTGGAGGAGGGCAGATGTAGTCCCACTTCACAAAAGTGGAAGCAGGAATGAGACTTGTAATTACAGGCCAGTCAGTAGTGGGGAAGTTAATGTAATCACTCCTGAAGGAAAGGATGGTGGGATATCTTGAATCCAGTGGCTTACAAGATCCAAGGCAACATAGAAAGATAGAATTTGACGGCAGATAAGGACCGCTTGGCCCACCCAGTCTGCCCATTTCCCTACCTAATGGATAAGCTGCAGATCCTAGTTAACCAGCAGCCTACTTCTTTCTACCCCCAACCCCTAGAATTGTAGAATTGAACATGGATTCACTGGGGGGAGATCATGTCAAACAAATCTGATAGATTTTTTTGACTGGGTGACCTGGGAAGTAGATCAGGGTGGAGTGATGGGTGTGTTCTATCTAGATTTCAGCAAGGCCTTCAACAACATTTCACACACGAGACCCATAAACAAGCTGGGCAGCATAGGAGTGGGACCAAAGCTGGTAAACTGGGTAAGGCATTGGTTAGGGGACAGGAGACAGAGGGTGGTGGTAAACATATTTCACTCTGAGGAAGTGAGGTTGACCAGTGGGGTGCCACAGGGATCAGTACTGGCACTGGTCCTCTTTAATGTCTTTGTTGGAGACATTGCAGAGGAGCTAGAAGGGAAGGTATGCCTTTTTGAGATTACACTGAAATCTGCAATAGAGTAGACACTCTGGGGGTGGTGAGAAAAAGTATTAGAGATCAAAGAAAGCTAGAGGAATGGTCAAGGGAGTGGCAGCTGAGTTTCAATGTGAAGAAGTGCAAAATCATGCACTTGGGGCACAGAAACCCAGGTTGGAGTACAAAATGTGGGGTGTAGAATTAACAACCACCAAGCAGGAAAGAAACTTGAGAGTAATCATATCTGATGACCTAAAGATGGCCAGACAGTGTGACAAAGCAGTGGGGAGAGCTAGTGGGATACTAGGGTGCAAAGGGAGGGGTATCACCAGCAGAAAGAGAGAGGTGGTGTTACCCCTGTATAGATCACTGGTGAGACCTCACCTAGAGTACTGCGTCCAGTTCTAGATACTACATCCCTGGAAGGACAAACAGAGTTGAGGCAGTCAAGAGGAGGGCAACTAAAATTGTGCAGGGATTGCATCAAAAGCCCGATGAGGACAGACTAAAGGACTTCAATATGTGCACCCTGGAGGAAAGAAAAGAGTGGGGGATATGATAGAAATCTTCAAATACATAATGGGTATAAATAATATTCAAGAGAGATGCATATTCCAGAAAAAAAAGATGCTCAAGAACAAGGGGACTGTCATCGAGGCACAGGTCAGGAAGCATAGAGAAAACCCAGGAGCAGTTGTAAAATTCCATAAAACTGTTTATTTATAGTTGCAGTAACATAAAATAAAATACACCTGTTCAAGATAACTGTATACAGAAGCAAAATAAAATCTCTTGTAAACAAAAATCTACCTGCAGCTCAGTTTAGCTGTTTTTATAAGACTTATTCAACCCCATCCTTTGTAAGCATTCTGCTCTTTGTAAATTTCAGGAGCTGCTTAGAATATTGAGAACTTCCTGAGGTCCCCACAGCCTTTGCAAAAGGCTAAGGCATTTGCACTCAAATGACCTCTAGCTTTTTACAGTTATCTGAAATCACAAATATATACATATTAACAGCAACACTAAACATATTTCAAACAAAAGGGATCCCAATATCAGCTTCACTCCATACATTGATTCTCATAATTTTACGTTAGCAGATCTAGATATGCAAGGGAGGAAAAACAGACAGCAAGAGAAAACAGAGGGACAGTGAGAGGCAAAGGATTGAGAGATTGTTCAGGATGATCACTTCCGAAAGTCTCACAGGAAAATTTGGTTGTGCAACCAGACAGAGGAGAGAGAGAAAAGGAAAGAATACAGATCCTTGCATTTACACACTATCTCCAAAAGATGGGACAGGGTCCTATTCTACCCTGTCACAGGGACATGCCATGAAGCTGTAAGGGGGTAGACTCAGGGGAGAAGTGAGGAAGTGCCTGGAACGGTCTCCCAGTGGAGGTAGTGGGGGCAAAAATGGTAACAGGATTCAAGAAGGCATGGGATAGGCATGAGGGAACCTCAGTGGAAAAGAAGTGGGGGGGGGTAAAACAGGAGATCGAGAAGGCCTGCGAAGTTACCGTAGGTAGAGCAAATGTGCTGGCTAGGTGGGCCAAGCGGTCCTTATCTACTGTCACAGTCTGTGTTTCTACGTTTGCTATTTTATAATACCTGCCATAGAGGTTAGGTTCCAGAGCATCGTGCACATTGCTGGCGGAGGTGCAGTGAAATAAAAACTAATCACGGGCACATCTTGTGGTTCTTCCCAATTCTTAGGCCATTTTATTCTGCCTTACAACAAGAACTCAGGGAGTTTTTGGGAGGGGACTTGCAGTTCACAAGTTACTTGGTACTACTGCTAGATGAACCGGGGGGGGGGGTATTGAGCTTCAGATTTCTGAAAATTGTTTAATATATTAATGGTTCTAGTTAAGAATGTTATTACTAAATTATGGCTAACTCTGATGGCCCCTACCCTAGCTTCTTGGAAGGAACAGATGACACAAATGTATTACATGGAGACACTTACTGTACAACTCAACTCTGTGTACCCTAGTTTTGAACTGAAGTGGTGCAGATGGGTGCTACACATATTAACAAAGAATCTAAACTTTGTCCCGTGAAACTTTGGATACATATGCATGAGTAATTAATTGGAATGGTAGGACTGATTTTTGTAGGCCCACATTGATGTATTATGTATTTCTATATTGCAACTGCTGTTGTATGTTTGTTTTATGTTGCATTGTTATTGTATTGTCTCTGTCGAATAACAATAAAAACAAAACTGGAAATGAAAACAGTTTAACAGTTACAATTGCACTGGACTGCAGAGGCAGACCACAAAGATATCTTAAACTAATTAAACATGGGTTGATTCAACAGTGTATCAAGCAGTTTATTTAACCAGTTAGTGACCCTGACAGAAAATGACTGCTTGACCAGCTGAGTATACCAGAATGGAGGCTTAAGGGCATTCCTGGTGTTGTATTGGTTGGAAAAGGTGCAGAAGCAGTTCATTAAAGTAGAGGGTGTTAGGCCCAGGAGTGCCTTTCTGGCTAGCAAACATGTCTAGAGCTTTATTCTGCTGGGTAGAGGTAACCAGTTAGTGAGTGGGTATGGGGTACAACTAGAAGTGTGATTTTCTGCACCAGGTGCAAAGTGGCATGCCTTATTACAGATCAGCTTTACTCTGTTTAGCATTGTGTCACAGGCAGCTGCATAGACAGGGAGGCCAAACTCTATAAGTGACAGAATGGAGCTGGCCACAATAAGGCATCTAGCATGCCCATTGACATTCATCCAGTTATGGTACAGGGCACCCAATCTTCTGTTAACTATGGCCACCAGACTGTCAAAATGGGGGGTAAAAGATTAAATGTCATCCAGAGTTACTCCAAGGTATTTGAAGGTGGCCAGCTGCTCAAGGTTTTGCGCTTGGCCATTTTGGATGACAAAGGATGGAAGTTTCCTCATCTGTAGAAGGCTACTGGAAGGCTAGAGAAGAGCATGATCTTTTTTTTTTTTGTAACTGAAGACGAGTTTGTCATTGGAGAACCAGCTTTCTAGTGACCTAAAGTTACTTTGGAGAGCAGCAGTAAGGATGTCAAGGTCAGGGTTTTGGGAATAAATGACTGCATCATCAGCACAGAGTAGGAGTATGTTGGCTGCCTGACAGGCATCAGTTTAGTGTTATTAGCAAATGTTAGCAGCCTGATACTGACTCCTTCCTCCCGGCCATTGATGGACATGTTAAAGATCAGTAGACCATGACCTACTTCTGTGATACTTTATTCAGTACAGACCCCCACTCTGAATGGTGACCATTCACCAACATTCCTGACTTCCTATCTGTCAGACAGTTTGCTATCTCCTGTATGTTTTTGGAGCCCATAGTATGCTACTTTCTCCATGATTTTTCCTTAGGATAGTATAAAACTCCTTGCTGAAATCCAGATAGACAACATCCACCACAGGACACCTATCCATTTCCCTTGTTACCTCCTTGAGGAAGGCAATCAGGCTGGGCTGTCAGGATCTACCTTTTGTGAAGCCATATTATGTGCTAGAGAGTATCCAGTTCTCTTTCATGTGCTGAACCTCTACATTCTTATGACCAGATTAAATCCTTTGCCAAGCATTGAGGTAAGACTCATATGTCTATAGATATCTGGGTGGGACATAACCTCCTTCTTGACCCGAGGGACAACACTGCAAATTTCAAGTTACCTAGCACTGTTCATGTCCATAAGTAGTCCTATAAGATACCAGTAAGGGGCCATGCCAGAACCCCATTTGATTCTACTATTACTATCAGCTAGATGCCATCTGGACCTGTGATTTTCACAGTTTAACTCCCTCCAGACACTTATCAACTCATTCTGGCATGATCAACACCACCTCCTTCTCATCCTGCTCATCTCCTTCTACTTCCAGAGCCAGCTGGCAATTCCCACTGACTCCCTGCCTAAATAAAAAACACAAAGCAACTATTCCTTGCCTCTGCCTCCCCCCCACACCAATGATCAGGGACCTCGCTTCACAATTCACTCACTTTCTGTTCCCTATACAGTGGAACACTCTTATAACAGACATGTCTGTGTAAGCAGGTTTTGTCCATCATAAAGGGTGTCTGATATATCCTTAAATCTTAAAATATGAATCTCCTTTACCACAGGTCACAGACTGTAGATAAAATCAGAACATACCCCCTTCTCTACCAACCAATGGTATAAGGAACTGATATTTGCGGCTGATTGGTGGCTGAGCAGTGAAGCCTTCCAATGACTGCTTTGGAAAGGAGCAGACCCATCCTTGCCTCCATACAATGTTTTTTTAGGCAGTTAGTCAAATAACCCACTAGGGATGGGGCAGTGCTGGATCTAGTACTTACAAACAAGGACAGAGTTGTAGACATAACTGTGGGCAGTCCTCTAGGTACCAGTGATCACCATACAGTCTGATTTAACATAAAGACAGGAGCAGAGGCAAACCACACGAGAATGAGGGTCCAGGACTTTAGGAGGGTGGATCTTACTGAAATGGGAGACTGCCTCAAAGACTGCCTCATTGGAGGGAGGATTGCAGGGGAAGGGTATAGGCACAGTGGAGAACAAAAAGGGAGGGCATAATTAGGGCAGCCAGCCACTGCTTGAAGGAAGTGAGTAAAAGCAGAAGGAAAAAGAGACCATTATGGTTCTCTAGGGAAGTGGCCAAGATGGTGAAGGAAAAAAGGTAGACTTCAGGATGTACAAGGAAAAACAGAGAGAGGAAGACAGGGGTGTATACCAAGTAAAACAAAAGAAAGCAGGTAAGGTGTTGTGGAGAGCAAAGGTGCAGTAGACAAAAGGATAGCCAAAGGGGTAGCTAAAGGGGATAAGACTTTCTTCAAGCAGAAAGCATAAAGCAGAACCAGTACAAACTCTTTCATGGTGATTTGCATATACTTTCCATGATGCTTTGCTCCAGTTCTGGAGGCCCCATCTGAGAAAGGACATATAGTGGAGACAGTGCAGAGAAAGGCAACTAAAATGGTACAAAGTCTACATGAAAAGACCTATGAGGAAAGACTAAAAGAATTAAATATGTATTCCCTGGAGGCAAGGAGGGGACATGATAGAGACATACAAATACTTTACTGGTATAAGCAGAGTACAGAAAGGGAGCATCTTCCAAGTAAAAGATATTCCAATACAAGGGGGCACAGTATGAAGTTGGAGGGGGGATGGCTTAGGGGTAACATGAGAAAATATTTTTTTTCACAGAGAGGGACACTTGGAATAGCCTACCAGAGGAGCTGGTAGGGACTAAAATGGTCACAGGATTTAAGAAGGAGTGGGACAGGCACAAGGGTATCCTGGAGGTAAGGGGGGAGGGTGCTCTGAAGTTCAGTTAGTACATCAGACCTCATACTAGGTAGGGATAAATAGGGCAGATTGGGTGGGCCAAGAGGTCTTTATCTGCCATCAACTTCTGTGTATACTATGTGTGTATGTATGTGTAATTTTACAGTTCTATAAAATCTGGCTGTATTTCCAGTGTCCTTTCCGGGTAACCCATGCCTCTGTTCTTTGTGCTGATGTTCTTTAACATTTAGATTACTTTCCTGTATTGGGCTCCACAATGACCCAAACCAGTAACACCAATATACATGACTGGTTCATCCTCCCACTAGGATGTTACAGACAAGGCACACTGATGAGTCCTATGTGTGATGAAACACTTGTCTTTGTCTTCTGTTTTCAGCCTTTGCAAAGCATATGAGAGGCCATTTGGCACTATATACTCTTGCTTTAAGTGGAACCAGTTCAAATTCTTTCATGGTGATTTGCATGTACTTCCCATGATGCTTTGTATTATGGGAATATGTGTAGTTTTATAAGACTTTCTTCAGGTACGTATTTACATAAGTAGGAGAGGAAAGCAAGGGAAAGGACAGTGAGGATTAGGAGGGTGGTGGGGGGTTGGGAGACTATGCAGAAGAGGACCAAGAAAAAGCTGCCATCCTGAACAAGTATTTCTGCTCAGTCTTCACAGTGGAGGGAGGGGACTGGACCACCAGGGAATAACAGGAATAAAGGGAGAATAGAGGTGGACACAAGTCCATTTTCAGAGGAAAGAGTCCTGAAGGGACTTGCAGTTCTAAAGATGGACAAGGCTATGGGACCAGACGGGATACACCCAAGGGTACTGAAGAGTACTAAGAGAACTCAGGGAGGGGCTAGCTGCCCTACTGATGGCCTTATTCGACAGCTCATTGGAAACAGGCATGGTTTCAGAGTACTGGAGAAGAACAGACATGATTCCTGTACATGAGGGCGGCAGCAGGGTGGAGGGTAGCAACTATCATACCAAGTGATAATATCAAAGTCAGTACGGCGTGGGAAGAATCACACTGTGTAAATAGCGAAAGGCAATATAGTGACAGGTGTATTATTGCCCAGGTAAGGTTAGCGCTATTCCTGTTGCTGTTGGCCATTGGGAGGAACAGGATAAAAGCTCTGTTGGGTGCTCGGCCACTGAGTAACTGCCATGGTGCAGAGAGCAGGGTCACAGGCAGTGGAGGGCAGCAGAGTATTGGTGGACTGGAGTTTGATTCCAGGTCCTGCCACTTTTACTTAAAACATTTTTTTTCTTGTTTTGTCTCTCCCCCTCTCCCTTCCCCTCCTCAAAAATCCCCCCAAGGTTTCTCCTGTCCCTGAATTGCCTTCCCCCAAAGGTAGTTATAAAAAGTTGGGGAGGGGTTGGGTGGCATGAGGGGTGGAGCCCCCCGAAACAGTCATTTTGCTATGGTAGCGTTCGGTGTTTTTAACAAATGCTACCTTTGCAGTCACTGATTTTACTGCTCGGTGTTTGATTGCTCTGTTCTAGTTTTTGCTCTTTTGACCTAGTTCCAGCAACTATAGGTCAGTCAGTCTAACTTTAGTAGTGGAGACATTAATGGAAACCTTGCTTGAGGAAAGGCTGATAGAATATCTTGAATCCAATGGACTGCAAGACCACAGGCAGCATGGATTCACATGGGGGGGGGTCATGCCTGATGAAACTGATGGATTTCTTGACTTGTTGACCAGGGAACTAGATCAGGGAGGGCAGTGGACTTTAGCAAGACCTTTGACACTGTGCCACACAGTAGACTAATAAATTGAGTAGCCTAGGGGTGGGATCCAAAGTGGTGACCTGGATTAGAAACTGGTTAATGGCTAGATGACAGAGGATGGTGGTTAATGGCACTCACTCTAGTGATGGGAGAGTGACCAGTGGGGTTCTGCAAGGCTCAGTACTGGTTGTTATATTGTGTTATGCTTAATTTTCCATAGGCTATAGAGATCAATGTTAACTGACATTCGGAGGCTGGCTTACATTACCCACTGGGACACATCATTCTAGTCATTAGATGTGGACTGAGATAAAAAAGGAAAAACACAGGCTACAGTACTTGTGAGAAACATCACACAGTGCTCCTGAAAGACTCACAGCACTAGTACCTAATCCTCTTCATCCTTCATGTCTGCCAATGCACATAGCAGTTCTGACCTCTGACAGCTCAATTTATAAAGGTCTTATTTTGCTGCTAAAAGCCAGGTCCTACTTAGAGCTAGTGGCACCTGGATTCGCATATCAGAGGCAACTACTAAGGCTATGAGTCACAAGTTTCTGGCAAATGTATGTCTGATTTCATTCCAAATGAATGTTGATGTAGTTTATTACCAGGCACACTGCTCTGCAAATGATTCAGTAGGTCACTGCTTTTTATCATGGTTTTAGAGCAGAGACACTCCTTATTAAACTACTCAGAAAGACAGCTAACAAAAAGGATTATAACCCTGAAGTATCCCATGTCTTCATTTGTGCTGTAGGTGCACAACCCACTTCATTTTAAACTAGTTTTTGTTTACAAATTACTTTTATTTTGCTATCATTCCCTTTACTCTTGTCCTACAAATATCACAATCCTCACCATCATATCTACATTGCCCACTTCATGACCATCATCTCAATAATTATTGTGACTGTCTTGAAATTATTACTCTCATTTTTCATTATAAGTAGAAATCTTCACCGTTGTCATCATCACATCACACCCTCTCAGTATCCTTAACCTTTTCACTTCTGTTTCCTTTAAATTCCCAGCTGCTACTTAAACATAGTTACATAGTAATTTAAGGTCAGAAAGGACTGTAGGTCCATCATGTCCACTCCTGCTTCATAAGCAGGTAAGACTAAGTGTGCTGTGCAGACATGTACTAATTTTAGGTTGCCCCCTACTTGCATACAATGCATTCTTCCGCTCACTGGTAGTGTGAGACAAGCAGCTGTCTCTGCAATAAATGTCAGTGCTGCTCTCTGCCTGGCCAGCATTCTGGGTGAACAGTACCTTCTCCAGAGACTTAACATGCCACCTTTATGATAAGTCCAGACTGAGCCTCTGCTAGCTTATAGCCATAGTATTCAAGTCCAGTTACGAAGTAAGATCTCTCAGCTGATGTGTTGGGTGCTGCTGCTCTAAGATTAGAATGACATCTTTGTCACTTTTATCTACAGCTTAAAAAGCTGCTGACATGCTCCTGTCAGGTAACCCATACCATGGAGTTGCCTGTCCTAGGAGCTATTTGAGTCATAATTCAATTTTTTTGTAAGTATATTTCAATGTTTGTGGAATAAAGTGTGTTTATGCTTGTGCATACTTTGTTGTGGTTGTACTCTATTCCTGTTTTGTAGGAACTTTAAACTTGATTGCTGGTAGGAATAGAGAGACCCTTACCATGGATGGGGGGATCACCGGAAAAGGAGGAAGAAGGGGAGGATGGTGGGTTATTTTCCAAACACTAGAGCAGGAGATCCTGGGAGCAGTTGGTTTACATGACATGTGTGAGAGGAGTTTATTCCCCCACATTGAACCTCCGGCTAGCCCTCTCATTCAATATTTGTGAAATAAAGTGCGTTTATGGTTGTGCATACTCTGTTGTGGCTGTACTCTATTCCTGTTTTGTAGAAACTTTAATCTTGATTGCCGGTAGGAATAGAGAACCCCAAAATGGTGTTGGCAATCTCCTCAAACTCATGGAGAGTGTGACCAGTAATGCACAGGAGAGGAAAAATCTCTTGGATGAAAACCTCTGAGGACCCGTGATTACTGATCAGCCCATCCTCTGGGGTACTAGGAGGAAATGATCAAAAATGCTGCCCTTATTTCTGAAATCAGATTTGGAATGTAGGTTTCATAAGCTGATGACGTCCAACTTCTGAGCTTCTTTGTAATATGGCTGGGGATGTTCTGTCTTGACGCTGATGACGTGGCTCCAATTCTGAAATAGTGCCCAGAATGTGAATATGGATTGAGTCCCAGTCAATGTAGCAATATTCTAATATGGTCTACAAACCATTTAGTGGTCATTGGAGTATAATGGATTGAGGTTAGTAAGGGCAGAGAATGATTTGATCCAACATGAAAATACGTAAGTTGTGTCTAACTGAGACATCATTTGTTGTTTGAAGGAAATGTGGGCTTTGAAACTCCTTCATGAACACAGTCTGTTTTTGACATAGGTAGATACAAAATATCGTAATCATCTTGTTTTTGAAGATTGGATATTTTAAGGAATGTAGAGGAAGCACAAGATGAGACTGAAAATTCCTCAGGTCTAAGAAATCCGTAAAAGGCTAGACCTATAACGGTGGAAATCATCAATTGGAGGACTTGGGATCGAAAGGATTGGAATCTAATAAGGCCAAGAAGTTTCACATCAGAGGTACTTCTATGAGAAGTCTTTGAGGAATTTTGGCTGGAGCAACTCTGTGAAAACCCAGCAAGAGAAGTTTCATGGATGGATTGAAAGGATTGATGGAGTGGAAGGATTGTATTGAGAATGGACGAATTGAATTCTGGCAGCATATTGTTTAATGGTACCAGGAGATAGGTGTAAGGCCTTATGGCAAAATGTCATAAATGGTAAAACTTGATCAATTAAGACAGGAGTAACACATGGTATTTGTGAGGCACAGATATAGTCGATATCATGGTGGGCATCTAGAGCAAGATCAGTCTGTTTGCAGATGACGACAAGATAGGAGCAGTAGTGCATGACCTAGGAGGGTGGCAGGGGTTGCAGGATGATCTGTCAAAATTGGAGACCTGGTCAGACACCTAGTAGCAGGGATTCAATCCCAAAAAGTGCAAGGTGCTGCATTTCAGCATGAAAAACCCAAGGAGGGACTACCAGTTTGGGGGGGGTCCAGCTAGCCAGAACAGAAGAGGAGAAGAATCTGGGGGTGATCATTATGGGCTCAATGAATAACTCAGCACAATGTAGGAAGGCAGCTGCTATGGCAAACAAGATGCTGGGTTGTATTGCCAGGGGTATATCCTCCAGGAGAGGGGAGATAATCCTGCCGCTGTATAGGTCACTGGTTAGGCCACACCTGGAGTGCTGTGTGCAGTACTGGCACCCATACCTGAAGCAGGATATTAAGTTACTGGAGGATGTACAGCACTGGGAGACAAAGATGATCCAGGGGCTGGGAGACATACCCTACGAGAGCAAGCTGAGGGAATTAAACATGAACTCACTGGAGGAAAGGAGGGATAGGGGAGATATGATAGAAACCTTCAAGTACATGAAAGGAATAAACAAGACAGGTATGGATGGGCTTTTTAAGTTAAGGGGGAGGGACACTTGACATGATCTGAGATTGGAAGGGGGAAGGTTCAGGAGGGAAATGAGAAGACACTTTTTCAAGTGAGGGTGTTGTCTGGGTGGAACGCATTGCCTGCAGAAGTGGTATCCTGTACAACAGTGGGCTGCTTCAAAAGGGGGTGGGACAAGGTAAGTAGGAGGTCAAGGGAGGAGGGGGGAGGGATGGGCAGCTGCAGTATAGTGGATGCTAGCTGCACAAACGAGCAGACTCGATAGACCACAAGGCCTTTATATGCTGGCAAATTCAAATGTTCATATGTTTGTTCACAGAATGAGGCATATTTAGACCAAGCTGTGGAAGAGGTAGATCTTGTAGAAGGGGCTAATGTTTCCCACATGACTGAGGAAGCTCAGCGCCAATTGAATTCTATGGCATTATTAGATCCTGGAAGGATGGGGAGAAGACATCCCTGGATTTGCTTCTTGACATAATTGGTGGAATACTTTGGGGAATGATCTTCATGGCAAAGTTCAAGTAGCCTAGTAGGCAAGTAACTTAAGCTTAGACTGAGAAGACCTGGTTGAAAGGAATGGACCTTATCTTGGATTCGAAGAAGTCTATTAGCAGGTAAGCATGCCTCCATGTGTACAGAGTCCAAATTATGCCAAGAAATATGAGGGATGTAGCCTGGCCTAAGGTTTTCTCTTTGGTTAGAGGAATGCTTAGAGATGTGAAAATTAAATGAGGGTATTTATACTGTCCTCTGGAATGGAGTCTGGTGGTTCTATTAGAAGGAATTCATCCAGAAAATGAAGCACGACTGGTCTATGGTATACGATAAGTAAGGCTCAACAAAGGCTTCAGCAAAATGATTGAACAACTTGGGGCTACTCCTGCATCGAAAGATAAGTTGGATTGCGAAGTAATATTGATTTTCCCAAGACATGCTGTACAAGTGCCAAAGTGAGGGATGACTAGGCAGTAGTTTGAAAGTGTCTGATAAATCAGCCTTGGAAAGCCATGCTCCTGAGCCAAGATGCTAGATTAGCATGATGGCATCATCTATATGAGCATAGGATAAGGAATGCTTATCAGCTGGAAATGATGAATTCATATTGGGTGTGGAAGAAGCATGTGGAGCAGATAGATCCATGATGAGATGCTTTTTGCTTGAGAACTTCCATGTTGCAATACCAGTAGAATTAAAATGAAAATTAGGAAACAGAGGCCGAAGGAACGGACCAATGATGAAGTTCTTTTGAAGATCCTTCTGAAATGGTTGCTTAACAATGTCAGGTTTGTAAAGTGCAGATTGTAGATTGCGACAAAGGCAAAAGTCAGAAGGAATAACATCTATGCCAGTATGAAAACAATGCTGAAACCCCAAAAGGAGGTGAGCAAGGGCAGTATAGAAATTGTGACAAAACAGTCAGTTGTCGAGCACCGTTCAATTCAACCTGGTAATATAGTGATGCAAGGCGTCAGCGGCCGAAGCAGAAAAGGACCAGTGTTAATCGGGAAAGTGTACTGCCGTAATGGGAACTAAGATCTGCCATGAAGAACAAGCAGGAATCCAAGTCAGCACGGCGGTCAGGAAAAGCCGAGCAAATGACGTCCCAATAAAGGCTGAAAGCCAGAACATACTCAGAAATTGGCAGCTAGCGGAGGAGACGGGATCCTTAGATTTGAGGGCAATTGAAATGGTACCACAGGAAACAATGTGATTGCCCACAGAATCTTGGGAGGAAACTAGGAGGGAAAACAAATAACATTCTTGCCATCGATGATGTCCTTGCAGAGGAGATCCCAGATGAGATGGACTTCAGAAATGACAAGATCAGAAGGTGGAGGCAATGTACCTGGCACAATAAAAGTAACAGGAGCAGGACTAGGCACAACTGGAAGAGCTGGAGGTGGTGGAACATTGCTTGGAGAAGGAAGGTCATCAGGACAAGAAGCAGACAAAGCCAGAGGTGGCTGGGTCAATAGATGTGCCTCGGGAGTGGACATGTGAGACTGAAGAGCAGACATGGGGGAAGTCATTGGAGCCATGAAGACACGCATCTCCAGCATGGGAGAGGAAGGCTGAGGAGCCATGGGGCAGAGACTGGAGCTGGCAAGGGGCTGCAAACAGGATAAATACAGGTCACAAAGTGCCTACGTATGAGCAGAAGTGGGGTAAGCTAAGCCACGGCATTGAAGCTCCACAGTCAGATGGGGCACAGTCCAAACAGAAATGGAGAGGCAGGTTGTAGCTGAGCACTTCCTGTCAGGTGGTGGTGCAGGAGGAGCAGCTGTAGACGCATGAGGAGTGACATCAGGATCCAGCACAGGAACAGCCAAGGAGGAGGAGGAGGAGGAGGAAGCTATGATAAATCAGGTCCAAGAAATGAAGAGCAACCAACGTAAGTGAAGATAAATAATCGGGAGGGGGGCAACACAAAGCCCAAGCTGGAGAGCAGAAACATAGGCAGAACAATCAGCAAGACAAGGACGGCACTCCCAACCCATTGTACCAGAGGCAAGGTACAAGCATTCAAAAATGCGCTGGGATGGAGCCCAAACTAGACACAACTAGACACACAGACACAATGATCCATCATCCAATGTGAGACTGCGCTAGTCAGAGGCAGTAAAAGAAACATAAAAGCAGCAAGACTCTCACCCAGGGCAATCCACTGCTGAACATGATACTGCAGCTGGAGGACGGAGACTTAACTAACAAGTAATGCAACAGCAGGAACTCCCATTCCCAACAAACTGAAGCTAACCTTCACTCAATACCCCAGAGGCAGAGTTAGGAACAGGGATTGTAGACTGCTGGATTGTGCTGGGTGAAAGCCAGGAGCTGAAACAGAAGAGAAGGCAGGAGTCATGAAAGGAAGGCAAGCAGAAGAACAGCAAGGGAGCAAGGGGGGGCACAAAGGAGGAGCAGAACTACAAAAAAAAAAAACCACAGGGAAGCAACAGAATCAAATCCAGGAACATGAGGGCGGGGAATGTAGCAGCAAAGGCAGCATTGTGAATATGAGGAGTGCGACCATGAGGGGCAACGACTCTTCACTATACCCCCATGTCCTCTGTCATAGGATAAACGAAGAAGGCAAGGTAAAGCATTGTGACCTGCAAGCAGATTTAAAACTAGTTTACAGTGACTGCTGAAGCTGATCTGACCTCCAGAACGAATGAAGCATTTGTACGATTAGTGGAACAACTTCTGTTAGGAATTAAGGAGAGTTTCTGGCAGTAGCTAAGCCGAATTAATGAACAGTATAGGAATTGTAAGCTGAGGCAGGAATACACTGAAAAACAAGAGTAAAAATAGCATGGTATAGCAGGGGTTTGGATTCCAGGAAGGAGTAACATAAATTGCTGTGGACTCGGCTTGAATTCCACCGAGTGCAAATAAACAGGACAGAGCAGAAGTAAATCTATTTATTTATTTATTTAAAAGTTTTACCAGGAAGGCACACTGAACAGAGTACTGCTCAATTCCAGGTGCATCCTGGGGGAGGGGTACAGTGGAAGTACAAAAATTCAAATACAGTCAACACATTAACACTGGAACTAGATAATACAAAAGTACATATACCAGGAACAGTGCATTACTACAGTATAAATGCTCATCGACTAAGGTAATGAGACAGAGAGAGTAATAAACATCTAGGCCTCCAGTGAGATGATAGGATGTAGGATTAGTCATTTGAGTGGAATGGGATTCAGCAGCGTTGGGCATACACAACTTAACGGTCATCGCAGACACATGGGGAGAAGAAGTTCACTTTGATGAGCTGGTTGAGTTGCTAAGGTGAAGGTGTGAGCAGGATGTCAGCAGGGAGGGAGTTTCATAGTTTGGGCATTCTGGCCCAGATATTCAAAAGGGTTGCGCCATGCACAATAGGGTTGCTCCAGCGCAAGTCCTAAAAAATGTGCCATTCTGCGATATTCAGCGGGAGGCAGATGCGCCCCCAAATCACGCTGAGCAATAGCGCAATGATAATGAATATATGTGCAACTGAAGGGGGAGGAACCATGCATAAATGGCACAGTGCGATATTCAACAACATGCGCCATGCACAATAGGGGAGCAAGAGGAAGTTGCGTGATAGCGGAAATGAGCCAAAATAAAAAGGAACAAGGGAGAGGCGCAAGAACACTACAGGGAAGGCACATGAGGCTGAACCATTGCTGCACAGAGAGGGCAGGAGGGACATGCAGAGCAGGCCAGGGAAAGGGCACCCTGAACAGAGAGGCACAGGGAAGGTGTGGGGAGACACAGCCAGTGCAGAAGGGGGAAGTGCCACACAGCACAGAGGCCACCACATTTAGGTGTTCCCGGTGCAGGGGAAGTAGCAGCCAGGACAGTGGGGGGAACACAGAAACAGCTGCCAGGGGGGTGAACACAAGCCAGGGACATGGCCAGTGCCACCATCCAGATGGAGGCAGTAATGAGGAGGGTGAGAAGGTGGCCAACAGGGGGCATGGCCGTGGAAGGGCCCATCGGCGGTATGCCCCCAACAGGCAGTACCGAGCCGCACCAGCTTCGAAGCTGTACAGCGATACTGAGATCGTGGGCCGTACCACCTGAATCGGGCAATTCTGAGGCAGCTCTGTGAGCTGTGCAGTGATGTGATGCAGGCACCCACACGCCAGGCCATGCTCTGTCAGTGGAGACTAAAGTGACAGCTTGCATGTGCTTGCTCGCCACGGGTACCTTCCAGAGACCAACAGGGGACACCACAGGCATAACCTAGTTGGCCGCGTCATGCCACCTCACCCAATTCCTTAGCACACTGCTGCCACATGCTGCGGAGTACATCCATTTCCCCAGCACACTGGCGGAGCGCATAGCAAACATACAGGAGTTCCACAGGGTAGCACGTATGCCTGGTGTGCTAGGGCCAATAGACTTCACCCATGTGGCCATCCGTACACCACCTGGCCCTGAGGGGGCCACATATATTAATTGGAAGGGCTATGCTAGCATCAACTGCAAGGTGGTGTGCGATGCCAAGGGGCGCATAATCAATGTATGTACCAAGCACCCTGGGGGAGCACATGATGCCTTCATCTGGCACCAGTCGTCACTGTGCCACAGATTCGAGAGTGGGGACATCCCCACTGGCCACTTAGTGGGTGAGTATGCAAACCAAACGGGCAAACTTAGGGCTTGGGAGGGGCATGGTCAGAGGTGACATGGGTAGTGGCCTACATGGCCCGGAGCAGGGCGATGCTGATCACCAAACTAACCTCCACCCTCTACACACAGGTGACAGTGGATACCCACTCCATCCCTGGCTGCTCACACCATACTGGCGACCCGTGACCCCATCACAGCAATGCTACAATGAGGCACATGCCACCACACGTAATGTCATCGAGCGGGTGTTCGGTATGTGGAAGGCATGTTTCTATTGCCTGGACACCTCCGGCAGTGCCCTACAGTACAGCCCCTCAAAGGCCTGCAAGCTATTCCTAGCCTGTTGCATCCTGCACAACATGGCCAACGAATGTGGAATAGCCATACAGGTCGAAGAGGGGGACAGCGATGAGGACGCCGGTGACAATGGTGATGGGCAGCCCTCCCTTGGGTGATGGGACCCCCGACTGCTCCAGCTGGCACAGCTGCACTGGGACACCATCACGGAACAGCACTTCAGCCAACCCAGGTAAGTCATGGGGCCATGTGCAACCATCAGTGGCAAAGGCACAACCCACAAACATGCATGGACACACACCAGGGGTGCATGCCGTCAAGGGAAGTGACCAGGCATGGAACCACACACACCACCAGGGATGGGAGAGGTCTAACATGGCACGTGGTCAGCACACACACACACACACACACACACACACACACGCACACACACACACACACGCACCTTACCAGACATGCACAAAGGGTAGGAGGTACGCCGACCCAGAATGCCACCCCTAGCCACACACATGTCCACAGACCACCATGCCCACTGCCTGTCATTGTGCATGTGTCAGACACTGGGCACCATTGCACAGTGGCATACAGCGCAATGCAGGCATCATCATGCACACACAACTGTGGACAGCAGCCGGGAGGGTGTGCAGATGGACTGTGTGTGCGTGCAGGGCCGAGTACCCACCAGTGCATTGCCCGCTGAATGACACAATGCACACAGGGCAGCATCAGACAGTAGCCACGCTGGGAGACAGGTCAGTCACACGCCACAGTGCCACGGCCACCACAGATGTGTGGGCGGCCCCGCCAAGACCCACCAGCAGTGACAGGCTGACCACTGGCCTCATGGGGTGGCACCGATGGTCACCCAGGGGTTCCACTGTGTGAACATGACCATGCCCACACAGGGGTCTGCAGCACACCGAACATGCCTGTGCCAGACATGCTTGGGATGCCCACAGCTGAACCCGGTGTCAATAAGGATGGTGTCGCACGACGTTGGGAAGGGGGGGTGGACAGTGCACTGTGTAGTGTCTGCGACGCATGGGCACATAACTGTGTGCCCATTGTGGCCATGACAGCAGTGAATGCCTGTGTCTGCCTGTCAATGGCAGCGGTCACATCCTCCCGCAACCGAGTGATCCCTGCCAGGAGCAGAGTGGTGTCTCTGTTGTGATGCTCCTCTGCCTGGTGCAGAGCCGCACTCAGTGCATCCACCGCCGTTACAAGCTGCATCTGCTGATTGACTGATGCTTGCAGTATGCGGGCGTGCTCATCCAAGAGGTCATCTGCCTGATCGGCATGCTGTCCCTCAGGGTGTTCACGGACCTGATGCTCATCACTCCTTGAGGGTGGGCGCTGCACACCAGGGCCAGGTCTGGGCATGTCCACAGGTGGTGCACTGATGTTGCCCCCTGACACTGTACCCCCATGCCCATTGGCCGACTGCTGATGCTGCCCCTCCAGCTGCAGCTCCCCAGGCTCAATGGTGCCGCAACAGTTCCACTGTCCTGTACACACACCAGTGCTGCCCCACCGGTGCTGACAGGCATAGGTTGGGACTGTGATGACACGCAGGCCTCCACAGCGGCACCACCCACAAGCATAGCCGTAATGTAACCTGCTGTGTGGCCATCCTGTGGCAGACACGTGTCACTGCCCATGACGTTAGCGACATCATCATCGGTGACAGATCCGGCACCAGCCCGAGTCTCAGCATGCTGGCATCCATGGACGCTGGCATGCTGGGACATGGGCAGGGCCTCCTCCGCTCCTGCTTCACCAACATTAGTCTGGATGTCCAGGCGGGCCCACTGTCGCCCTGACCTGCGTATTCCTGTGGAGGTGGATGGGCCCTCCTCCATCTCCACATGACCAGCCTCAGTGGAGAAGCCCACCACTGCTGACCCATGCAGATGCTCAGGAACTGTAAGGGAAAACAAAGTCGCGTTACTGCATGTGACCTACCCTGTCCCCCCCCCCATAGACAGACCATGACCTACCATGCAGTGATGGGCTACCACCCATCTGGAATCCACCACCTGGAACACCCTCAATGGTGCAACACTGCATGCTGCCAGCAACCTGCTCCTCCTGTGGGGTCAGGCGTAGCACCTCCGGCAGTCCCCCACCTGTCGCAGACTGTGCTACCCTAATGGCAGCCACCTTCTCCTTAATCCTCCGCCTGTCTGTGCCCATCTTCTTCTTGCACTCCTGCACAGAGCGCTGGTGGCTGCCATGCAGGTTTACAGCATGCGCCACCTTCTCCCATGCAGCAGCACGGGCCTGTGGTGTTCCCTGGCATCCGCTGAGAAGCGGCTCCTGGTCTAGTTAGGCCTCGAACAGGGCATCTGTTTTGGCCTTAGTGAAATTCGGCCTCCTCTTCCTCCCACGACTCTGTTCCTCTTCTTCCACAACACGCTCAGTCATGATTCAGCCTGTGAGAATGACAGGTGTTACCTGTGACTGTGCAGTCCCATGCATGTCCCAAAATCCACAGTCCACAGTCCCAAACAGCATGCAACTCACCGCAATAGACGGCAGTAACCGACTATGGCCAGTGCAGCCCAATGTCGCATTTTTATAGCGCAGCCCATGCAAATGAGGCGAGGCGCATCTTTAAGTAGATGCAAATGCAGTGACTGTGCCATTGAATGGCTGATTAGCTGATTTGCATATGCCGGCTGAATATCGCGCGGTTGCGCTTTGCGCAATTGTGTTGAAAGTGCTGAGTCAAGGGCGCAGTTCTGTGACATGCGCAGTACACACCTAACTGCGCATGCCCGGGTTGATGATGAAGGCGCCTGCCGTGCTGCTGACGTGCTGTGCGCGGGAGGCAATGCAGGGCACGGCCACCATTGTGCCAGTGGCGCTACAGCGCTGTTCACCTATATGGCACTGTGGCACTGGGGCATCGTAGGCGCACTGAGGCAATAGAGCAGTAGGCCGCTACTGGAGGTGGCATACAGGCACCCAATGCTTTTTCACGCGGTGGGTTCCAGTAAAGTGCTGTGGCTGTCCGTGCACAGAGACCCTTGACCTGTGCAACCTTGCCCCTAGGCACCATGTCAGGCATGGATGAACCACTATCGCCTGTTTGGTGACAGCGCTAATAAACGGCAGCGCTGTACTGCTGCGCAGCATCTGCACGCAGCAGGACTGCGCGGGCAGAGCGCCATTTTGACTGAACTGAGCAGCAGAGATGGCGCGAGGCATGCTGTGCAGTGGAGCCAGGTGGAGCTGGCAAATCTTGTTGCCATTGTGGAGCCACTGTTGGGCCTTTATTTGGGAGGCACCCTGGACAGGGCCAGGAGTCAGGTGTGGCAGGAGGTGTGGCGCCCTGGACAAGGCCACGGTATGGGGTGGATGGCAGAGCAGTGCCACCACCGATATGGGACCAGAGGCAGAGGGACCAGACATGCTTGCCCGTCTGCGAGACACGTGCTAGAGGTACGCGCCCATATGGGTATCATGGTTGCATGTGTCCGGCACATGGGGGGGCCATCCGGTGTTGGCCGTGGTGGTGTTATCAGGGTGTGAGGTGGGTGGGTCTGGCTGTGTGGGATTGCACACACATGGGGCGGGGGGAAATTGCTACAGGATTGTACTGATGTTCCTCTTTCCATGTTTTGCACCTTAGGGCCCGCAGAACACCAGCAGGCCAGAGACCGGAGGCACCACCTGGAGGAGCAGCAAGCCAGGAGGGGTAATGGTGGTCAGCGGCTCATGGACCAGCCTGATGATGGTGAGTGCCTTACATCCATGATTACTATTGCATGCTGTATAACTGGCCGGGCAGCGGGGCATGGCCACCATCCATTGACACGACTGCCATGCACGCAGTTTGTTACAGTCAGCACTGTCCAGTGGCACTGCATGTCTGGGAGTGCGTCAATGGTGGTCCATGTGTGCACCGGGCACATGGCTGTGGCACTGCCTTCACACCGCACAGCCAAGTCACTGTACGGCCATGGTGTTGCTGTGCAGGACATGGGCAGTGGGTGTGTGCAGTGGTCCACATGGCTGTGGCTGCCTGGGTGGGCAGGTCTTGTGGACACGGTCACTGTGGGTGGTCGCACACCATCACAGGGGTGTGTCACATGGCTGTATGCCATGCATAATGGGTGGGCTGCAGGGGGATGAACAGTCACACCTATTGACTCTGCTCCCTTGTCCTAGGTGGCCGGACTCTCCAGCAGATCCAGAGGGACATCCAGGAGCTGCTGCAGGTCAGGAGGGAGACTTTGGAGCTCCTGAGGCACATCCACCGCCACGAGGTGAGGAGGAGGAGGCGGAGATCACATCGGCGCCAGGAGGAAGAGGACCGGGGCGGCCAGTAACATCCCCATGCCCCAAATACCACCTTTACCCCTTTGACCCACCCTCACACCCCTTCTTCCCTCTCCTATATATTCATCCCTGCTCCTTACCCGCCCCCACCTGTTATGTGGCCCTTCTCCCACTATTGTATATAGTTTTGTATATGGTTTTACTGTACATAGTTTTAATATATACATTTTGTTATAACAACTGTGGTGGTCTCTGGTTTGCAGTGGGCTACAGGTGCTCAGCTGCAGTGGTGTGCATGGCGTCAGGGGTGGTGCACGCATGGGCGTGTGTGTGTGTGTGCATGCAGAGGTGAACCACCTATGGTGTGGACAGGGGGATCAGTCACTGTCTGTGGTTTGTGTGTTGTACTCTGTGCACTGGATGCCTGTGTGCAGTGGTCCACAGGACCTGCACTGTGTGCATGGCACCCCTGTCAGACCATCCATGGCCTGTGCAGCTGACACCCTTGCATGTCTGTGATATGCACGGTCTGCTGGCGTGTCAGTGGTGGCTGTCCATGCTGGATAACAACTGTACTTGGCACAATGCCAGGTTGACCACCATCACCAGTATGGTGCATGTCTGCCTCCGGTGGCACTGTGGCCTCCTCTGTTGTTGCCCCCCATCCATGCTGTCACTTGTGTCTGTTGCAGGGGATGTGCTCCAGTGTCTGTCACTTGTGCTCCAGCAGCATGCTGGTGGCATACAGCTTTGTTGTGCCTGCCCAGGGTGGCTGGCACACCTGTGCAATGTAGGGGTGCTGGTCGTGTGTACACATCAGCCGTGGCCACACGCCAGTGGCTTGGTTGACCCACTACTGTGTTCCTGTGTTGCTTTACCCTTGGGTATGGGTGGGTGTTTGTTCATGCACTGTGTTGCATCCTGTGTGGTGCATGCCTCCATGCTACACTGTGCGTGTCTGTGCTGGCTTTTGTGGCCAGTGCTGGGATGGGATGTGTCCTTGGGAGGGTGTGCAGGGTGCTGTACCTCTGGAGGTGGGGTCCAGAGCATGCCCTGTCACATGTGGGGTACCTCGTGTGCTGACGCATTGGTCGGTCTCTCAGCTGTACCTCGGGGGGGACATGCAGGGCAGCACTGTGTATGCATCTGTTGCATCACTGTCTGCTGACGCCCACTGCAGGGTGTCCATGGTGGGGCTGCCTTGCATGGCTCCATGGTGCACAGGGTTGCATTGTCACAGTGGGGGTGGTGGTATGCATGGGGTGTCCTGCACTGTTGGGTGCTACTCCTGGGCAGGGTGTATGGGGATCATGGTGCAGGTGTGCTCTGCATTGGTGGGATGGTGTGATGCAGGGGTGGTTGGCCATCCTTGTGTGCCGGTCACAGCTTGCCAGGGGGTGTAATGGGGCACCATGACCCGGCTGTGGGTTGGTTGCTGGTATCCATGGGCCGGTGGTTATTCCAGCTCTCCCCCAGTTGTGCAGTGCATGGGGTGTGGGGGGACGATGTCTGTTCTGCTGTGTGTTCCTCTGCCCATCTGTGGCATGGGTGGTGGGTCCCTGCATCCCTGGTTGTGCTGTTCCATTGCTGCCCTGCTGCTGGGGGCATCCCTGGTTGCACTATGGTGCATCTGGACTGCTCAGCTGAACAGCCCTTGTTGCGCTATGGCGCATCAGATATGCTCAGCTTCACCTCCCTAGTTGCGCTATGGCACAGGTGGTGTGATATTCAGTCATCAGCCATAGGCGCATCTTGGCCTGCGCAGTTTTTGAATATCGCACTTCTTGCGCATGGGCACAGTGGACTTGCGCTTGCTCCTGCTGTTGAGCACTTTTTGGGCGCAGTTTGAATATCTGGGCCTCTATGTCTAAAGGCAGCCTGACCAACAGAGGAGGACATGCGCAGTATTGCCAGGAGATGGGTGTTGGAATTTCTAAAGCATTATACTGGACTGGTCGGTGCTGACAGGGCCAAGGTAAGGTAGGATGGTAGGTAATTGGGACCAGAACTTGGCCGTGGGACTTGCACAATGGGATAGTCTTTGATCATGCAGTGAGGGGAAGTTTAGTGACCAGTAAAGGGAGCAGTGATGTGTGGCGGGTGGGCAATCAAGAGCGAAATGGCAGAATGAATGGAACAGTGTGTCCAGTCTGGGTAAGGTGGACTTTGGAGCGGCACTGTATGCTATGCCCCCATATTCAAAGATAGGGAGAATAATTTTCTGTGCAAGTGAGCAAATCCCCAAAAGTGATTTAGGCAAGCAGAGCACCAGGAGAGCAAACAACAAAGGTAAGCCGCGAGTTTTTTTTTTTTGTTATTTTATGGGTTTTTTTTTCTTTGTGTTTTGTTTCAGTTTGGTAAATAGTAGGGAATGTGGAAAATTGCAAAGCCACAGGAAGAGCCATGAAGGACGGTATTCAACAGGAAAGTGATGTGCCGTATACAGTGCATTGTAGTCCTCCTTGACTCCAAGACTAATCAGAGCATGATAGCTGACAAAGAAAGGCTGAAAAGAATTAAAATATAAACTTGCCTGAAGGCACTGGTGCATCCCATTCCACGTCCTGATGAAGGATGTTTGAGCACTAGGATTTTCAAAACAATGAGAACAGTTAGGTATGTGACATAATCGTAGGGAGTAACTCATAAATATTCTTCCACTGAACAGAATATTTGTCAAACAAAGGCATGCGGCAGTCAGGACCATAGAAGGTGACCATTTAATAATGGAACACGCACCAGCATTTGTGACCCCAAGTGCCCGTTTTTCACAGTGAAGATTTCATGATGTAGACAGGCAGAACACGGAGAGAAATCAACACAATACAGGAAGACATGGAAATGGCAGCAATCCAGGGACTACAGGTCAGAACAAGATACATAGCGACCGCATGACCCCACTTCCCCAGCTGTGATAAAGCAGACGTAGCAAATGGCAGAAGGCAGGCATGGTCGGTGAGATGATTCAAACATTTCAGCTTGGACAAGCACTACAGGAGGAAGAGGACCATATAGCAACTGACAGCAGTATGCAGCTCCATCCAAGCGGTGAGCGGGCAGGTTTGGGCACCGACAGAGAGCAGATGGTCAGCAGAGTGCCCAGGCCCAGTGCAGCAGAGTCAGAGGAGCAAAATGCCCAATAATGAAGGCCAGGAAATGCACAAGGAATGGCAGAACAAGGTGCAGCAGCTCTGCAGACTGGGGGCCAGCACCAGGAAGGGAGGCAGGGGAAAATGGAAGAAGCGGCACGGAGGGAGGAGCAGGGAAACAGCGGCGGGACAAAATGGGAGTGCATGGAGCAAACAAGCAGGGAAGGAAGGAAACCAAACACTCACTGGACAGAGCGGGTCAGAGGGGTGAAGAAACAGACAGGGCAGATAACAAGGGGAAGGCAAAGACCACAAAGGAGCAAGAGGAAGCCAGCAGATGCATGCAGGAGCTCAGGTAGGATGATAAACTACACCCCAATATTATAAATTGGATACAGTCATGGTTGGATAAATGGACCCAGCAGGTATCAGTGAAAGGTCACCTATCTGGTGTGGATATGGTGAATAGTGGAGTTCCTCAGGGCTCTGTTCTGGGTCCGATATTATTCAACATTTTAGTTTCCACAATGCCTACAACCGACAAGATGTGGGTTTCTAAGCATGCCGATGATTGTAAAATTGGTAGTTTGATAAGCTGTATGTATGGGAAGTGGGTTTTTTTTATCCTCCTTCCTTGCCCTCTGGTCTACCACTCCTTCCGGCTGCTCATGCCTCCTGCAACCCCCTCGCCCTGACCCCCCTCCCCACATCACAGCCAACCCAGGGGTGGCCCAGCGTATCCCTTCTCAAGGTGGGTCCCCCTCCTCCGAAGGGGAAGGCACCGGTGGGGCAACCAGCACACACTAGATTCAGTCCCTGTGTGCTGCTGGGGTGGGTTTGGAGGCATCAGGGCATCTCGGGCCAACAGGAGCGTGGCAGCCATCATCTGGCAGACCAGGAGGCCGGATTTTTCCATTTTCTCCCCGGGGCATGGCGTGCCACTAACGTCTGGGCAAAGCTGACGTTCACTACGCCCCCATGTACGTTGAGGCTCTGCTGCTGGTCTCCCCAGCCTCCACTAGGGGGTACCAGACTGTGAGCCTCATCCCCTCCCTCCCCTGGAGTGGCCGAGCAGTCATGGGGCAGCAGAGCTACTCCCCGGCCTGCTCTCCAGCTATCAAGTCCATTCCGAACCTGGGTGCCCGTCGTCAGGAGTGGAAATCCAACCACTGTGCCAACAAGCCAGCTCGTGGGAAGTGTTTAATGCAAAAACATCTAAATAATCTATCAAATTGGGCAAATACTTATGGAATGTTTTTCAATGTAGACAAATGCAAAGTTTTACATTTGGGCAAAAATAATATGGCTTTTGACTATTCTTTAAACAATATTTTATTAAAGAGTATTACTGAAGAAAAGGATTTGGGAGTTACAATTTCTAAAAATTTAACTTTTGATAGAAATAATATAATTAAAGTTAAAAAATGTAACAAAATTATTGGTTCAATTTTGGGAAATATCAAAAGTAGAGACTCTAAAGTCATTATACTACTTTACACTAGTTTGGTACGTCCTCATCTGGAATACTGCTCCCAATTTTGTGCCCCTACTTCTACTGGGAGTTTAAAACTAGCTGGGGGTGTACAGCGTAGATTCACTAAGAAAGTTACAGTCTTACATAATAAAAGTTATGAAGAAAGATTAAAAAATTAAAACTTTTTTTTGTCAAATATCGACAAATAAGGGAGATTTAGTTTTGGTATTTCAAACGCTAAAAAATGATTATTTAAAAACAACAATAGGACTAACATCAGCTTCCAACCTTAAATCGACAAGGAGTCATAGTTATAAACTCATAGGTGAGAAATGTATATCCACAAAAAGGAGTCTATTCTATACACAAAGAGTTGTGGGAATGCGGAATAACTTACCTGAAAGTGTTGTTAATAGTACTAATCTAACTACATTTAAGCAGCGATTAGATGATTTTATGGGGGACAAAAAATTTGATTTCCACCCATAGGGTATATGGGTGGCGAGTACAATAAAGGGCATCTTTTGTATTTGCCTACTGTGCTCGTACACTTATATGAACCTATATATTTTTTTCCAAACACTAGAGTGGGGAGTTCCTGGAAATGGCTGGTTTATATAACATGTGTG
This sequence comes from Neoceratodus forsteri, assembly GCA_016271365.2. Classification (NCBI taxonomy): domain Eukaryota; kingdom Metazoa; phylum Chordata; order Ceratodontiformes; family Ceratodontidae; genus Neoceratodus; species Neoceratodus forsteri. Next base: position 335,182,172 of record CM057449.1, read on the forward strand.
GGAGGAGTTTATTCCCCTACATTGAACCTCGGGCTAGCCGTCCCAAAACAGATATTTTGCTCGTAAAGCCTGGCTCATGACTTCCTGGTATGAGCTAAGCGACTGCTGGGTGCTGCAGCCCCACCCCAAAAATAGCATAATGATGGCACAAAGTAGGGAGCAGGACTGCAGGCACTATATGGAACTAGTAATAAGATCAGAGGAAGGGGCTGCCTAAATGTAGTTTGAGTATCTTTGCTGGCATGTATGCATGTATGAGGCTAATATATTTAGTATATGTTATATATTATCCCCACACACATTTAGGCATGCCCCTCCCCCGATCCCATTACTACTGCCTTAGAGAGCCTGCAGTCCCATTCCCTAGTAGTGAAGAAAAGGTGCGCACAGTAAATGGCAGTGCCTCGAGTATAGCTGTCAGCTTGAACTAACAGAAACAAAAAAGAAAACTTGGCACTCATGGTTTAGAAATAGTGCAAAACTGCAAATTTATTTGGTGAGAAGCCTGGGTGGACCAAAAGCTCGTAGCACCTCAATCCTACAGCGGGCCTTCAAACGGGGGCGTATCTGGATATTGACTAACCAGGTGATCATTTATAACATTAGGATTTAAAGTGATATACCCAAAGTGCATAATAGTGCATAAACACAAAACGAAAAAACTTTTTCCTAGACACATCTATTATATCAAATCAAGGTGCTGTAAAAATATATGCATAATTTCAATAGCCTAAGTAAATCAGTTTCATAATTGCACCTTAGAAATTATAGAAAAAACAAAAGAAAGGCATTTAGTCCAAAAAACGCTTAATATTACTTTGTTCTATAAACTGAGTCTATAAAAGATATAAAAAAACATTTTTGGCACTGTGGAATCACAAATTCTATTAATCACATAATACAAGAAGATCAAATTAGATTGCAAAAGGTCAAATGGTAAAATACATACATACATGCCAGCAAAAATATTCGAACTACATTTTTATTTTTGTTATATTTTCTCCATTAGTTTTTTCTATTATTTCTAAGGTGCAATTATGAAACTGATTTACTTAGGCTATTGAAATTATGCATATATTTTTACAGCACCTTGATCTGATATAATACAGTAGTAGCCGCATACATTGCCAGCTATTTCCAGATATTTCCCAAAATTTCTAAAGAGTTTCTCTTTGCTGCCCCTACTGTGGAAATGCAGCAAGCAGGAGATTTCTCTAGAAATATCACAGAAATTTCGGGAAGTAGCTGGCAATGTCTGTGGCTACTACTATAGATGTGTCTAGGAAAAAGTGTTTTTGTTTTGTGTTTAAGCACTATTATGTACTTTGGGTGTGTCACTTTAAATCCTGTTGTACAAATGATCACCTGGTTTGTCAATATCCAGATATGCCCCCATTTGAAGGTCTGCTGTAGGGTTGAGGTGCTAGGGACTTCTGGTCCACCCAGGTTTCTGGCCAAGTAAATTTGCACTTTTGCAATTTTGCACTATTTCTAAACCACGAGTGCCAAGTTTTATTTTTTGTTTCTGCGTTAGTCCCATTCCCTACTTTGCATCATCATTATGCTATTGCTAGAGGTGAGGCTGCAGTCCTTGGCTTGTACCAAGAAGTTAAGAGCCATGCTTTGCAAATACAATATCTATTTTCAGCATGAAATAATGTAAGGTCATGCACCTGGGAAAGCGTAACCCAGGGAGAATATACTTAATGGGAGGGGAACAGCTAATGGACACTAAACATGAACGCGACCTAGGAGTTATCATTTCAGATGATTTGAAGGTGCACAAACAATGTGAAAAGGCATCATTGAAGGCTAGTGGCATCTTGGAAAGGGCATCACTAGTTGGAAACAAGAGGGGATTATGCCACTGTATAGGTCGCTGGTGAGGCCTCACCTAGAGTACTGCATTCAGTTCCAGAGGCCTCACCTCAGGAAGGACATAGATCATTTAGAGACAGTGCAGAGATGGGTCACAAAGATGGTGCAGGGTTCGCATCAAGAGTCGTACAAAGTAAGGCTGAGGAAACTTTTTTTTTTAGCTGTTTTTGGGCCCCGTGATCCTCCATTCAGAGGTCAGCCCCTCTGCCCCACCTGCAATTCCCCCATGCCCAGGCTTGGCTGCCTGGCTGGGGCCCCCTTGGGGACTCCCCGTGGACACTATAGGCAAGCCCTGGCTTACCCCCTGGGTTAGGGCCATGGGAGCGGGACCCCCAGTGGATGTTGGAAGCAGTGGAAATGGTGGCAGAACAGGGGCTGGCTTTTTCTGAGGACTGGATCCCTGGGGGTGCGGGGATGTGCAATGACATCCATCATCCACCCTGCCCCCCCAGAGGATGATGCCAGCTGCAGCGGTACCCCAGACTCCGCTAGGGGTCCATAAAGCACTGGACACTCTTCCCCCTCCTCCCCCGGAGAAGGAGAGCAGTCTCTAGGATGTTTGATCCTTCTCCCCCTGGCTGGCCCTCCGACTCCCAGGTCTGTTCCTGAACCCTGGTCATCGGCGTTGCAAGCAGAAATCCAACCACTGTGCCAGCAGGCAGGCCGGCTGAGGAAACTTAACTTATACTCCCTGGAGCAGGGTAGATATCAGGGAGATATGATAGAGATGTTCAAATACCCGGAAGGTGGCAACAAGGTTCAGTCACAGAACCTTTTTCAGGTGAACAGCTGCATCAGAACTAGAGGGCATGACATGTGCCTAAAGGGAGGCAGATTCAAGAGCAATGTGAGAAAGTATTTTTTCATGGAGATGGTGGTGGAACTATGGAACAACCTGCTCCAGGGGGTGGTGGGAGCAAAGATGGTAAGGGAATTTAAACTAGCACGGGACAGGCAAAAGGGGATCTCAAGAGTACAAAATAATGGGGGGGGGGGGGTTGAAGACATGGGCAGACTAGGTGGATCATGTGGTCCCCATCTGCTGACACAATCTATGTTTCTATTTACATACTTAACAAACAAAAATGGAATTATGGCTCAGATAGCTTCTAGGGCAGGAAACTCCATGGTATGAGTTGCCTGCCAGGAGCAAACAATCATGTCAGCAGCCCATTATTCATTTAAAGCAATATGATCATTATACACAACATAGAGGATAGAGGATGGGCAACAGTTAGTAACAATGATGTGTTCCCTTTGAGAGGTTGTTATGCCAGCCTAGTAAACCTTGAGAGCGTCGTCATGCCTTAGACCATGTTTTCTTATTAAGTCTTGATATCAGTAATGTCATATTTAATAAGCATTTGTCAATGCCGAATGTTTGCTTGCTGGCATTGGCATTGGTAGTATAGAAGTTACAGAGCTGCATAATAGGAATGGCAGTGAAGTATTGAACTGAAGCCAACCCCACCACCACCCTGCAGAGAGTGACAGGCATTGGGGTGTGCTTTTGGGTTGTCAGGCATAACGCTCACGCCATTTCACCACACCCTACCCTGCAGACACTGACAAGTGTCACTGTGTCTTGGGGTCTTTGGCCCTTATGCGCACCCCATTCCATAAGGAAATACCGTGAGATGGGTGCGGTATATGAGAATGGGGTGACGTTTGGGCCAGAAGAGTCTGAGGCATACCTCGATGCCTCTCACTGGCTGCAGGGTGTGGGTGGGGGTGGAATGGTATGAGCATTACAGGCAAGAATTGCAAGTCACACCCCTGATGCCTGTCATTCTCTACAAGGTGGGGCATTATGGTCGGAAACCCTAACGCCTCAGGCATTCATTGGTATTTTCACTCCAAATTTTCAACATGGTTTTTTTGTGACCCCCACTTCATGAACAGTGGCAATATCAGTTTGTTAGGCGAAAACTGCTTTTGCACAGCGACTACGGCATTTGGCACCACAGGTGCAAAAACACATTGAACAGGATGTGAAAAATGACAGCAGTACTGTTCATGGGGAGGTGTAAAAAATGGCAATGTTGAAAGTCTGCTATGAAAATCTTAAAAAAACTGGTGAAGTCATGAGCGTGCATAGAAACTGTGCAACGCACACCCGTAATGTAACTAGTTTGGGGATTTTTTTACAGCAGATTGTTAACACAGGCATTTTGGGACCTCCACTCATGAACAGTGTCAGTGTGATTTTCTTTATCTGTCCCGAACAATGATTTCCCACAGCGACCATGCATTTCTGCACTAAAAGTGTGAAAACACATTTCGGCCATGTTGTGGAAAATGACAGCTGTACTGTTCCTAAGGAGGTGTGGAAAAATGCCATTGGTGAAAATCTGGACTGAAAATATTACAAAATCATGAACTTACAAGGGTGCGTGGAAACTGTGCAATGCCCACTCGTAACGCAGTCATTTTATAGAGTTTTGTCACCAAATTTTCAATACAGCCATTTTAAGACCTCTGCTCATGACCAGTGTCACTGTGATTTTCTTAATCTGTCCCAAACATTGTTTTCGCACACCAACTGTACCATTGTGCACTACATGTGCTGAAACACATTTTGGGCGAGATATGAAAAATTTAGCTATACTGCTCATAAGGAAGTGCGGTAAAATGGCACTGTTGAAAATCTGGTGTGCAAATATTACAAATTCGCAAACTTGCCAGCGTGCGTAGGAACTGCGCAACGTGTGCTCCTAAAGCAGTCAATTTTGGGAATTTTTTCACCAAATTTTCAACATAGCCATTTTAACACCTCTACTCATGAACAGTGTCACTGTAATTTTCTTAATGTGTCCCGTACATTGATTTCGCACACCGACTCTGCCATTGTAAGCTACATGGTGGAAACACGTTTTGGTGAGTGTGAAAAATGACAGCTGTACTGCTCATAAGAGGTGTGGTAAAATGGCAATGTTGAAAATCTGGAGTGAAAATATTGAAAATCGTGAACTTCACGAGCGTCGTAGGAACTGTAGCACGGCTCTTAAAACAGTCATTTTTAGGAATTTTTCACCAAATTTTCAGCATAGGCTTTTGAGAGCCCACCTTATGAACACTGGCAGTGTCGTTTCATTAATGGGTCCCAAAGGTGATTTCACATAGTGACTGCGGAAATCACCCTTAGGCCCGAATACGCATAAACGTGCAAGAATTCATGAGGAGGGGTCCCAAAAAACCCATGTTGAAAATTTGGGCCCAAAATTCCCAAAAATGCCTGAGATATGCAACAAAGTTGAAAAAACCCTATTTATTCCATTATACAGCTTACCGGCATTTCCTCAGTTTGTGGTCAGCTTTGAAGAATGGAGACGTGTTCCCGGTCCACCGATGATCATCGCACCAAGCTCCGGAGGTAAGTATGGGGTGAGGGGGGTGTGGAGAGGCAGGGTGCCCAGTGGGTGGGTGCTGGGTTGTGGGAGCGGGGGAGACTGCGAGGAAGGTTTTCTTCTTCACAGGTTTTTAGACGGCGGGACGTTTGCCACGCTGGGTGGGCTCCCAGCGTGGCAGCTGGAAAGGCTGTTTGGGGGCTGGAGCCGACGGGGGATTGGGCACCCCCGTCGGCCATAACATGCTTTGCCACGCTGGGGTGGGCTCCCAGCGTGGCACATGGAAAGCTTTTTGGGGGGTGCAGCCCTGGAGCCGATGAGGGATTGGGCACCCCCGTTGGCTATGACAGTTCTTTCTGCTTGTATTTCTACATATTTTTTTTAATTCGTGTCTATTGAACACATTGGGTACAATACACAGTTTCTAGCAACCAGCATAATAAGAATTCAGCAGTCTGTAATATAGTCTACATACACAGGTAATACACTGACTATGTGCATTAATTATAGCAAACACAGCTCCACCAGCCACCAAAACTTAATAAAAATATTCGGGCATAATTCCCACGATGAACCACCCCTCCTCCCATCCCTCAGCCCTTGACAGATAATGGGTCTGTGGCCTCAGGTGGTGATCCTATGTAAAATTGAGGCAGTATAGCGCAGTGGTCTAAGGCTCTGAGCTGCAAATCTGGTGACATCTAGCAGACCAGACCTGGGTTTGAATCCCACAGCTTCCACTTGCATACTGTGTGACCCTGAATAAGTCACTTAACCTCCTTGTGCTCCCAGGTCGCTCCTGTAAAAGAGCTTCCAGCTTAGTGTGCTATACCTGGTTAAACAACTAAATAAAAAAAAATAAATAAATCCAGCATGCCCATATATTTCTACATCACTGAATTTGAGTTTTTGTATTTATAGTAATTATATTGTTTAGCTATCTCCTTCTCCCCCCTTCCCCAGGACACATCTGGAAATGAGCTGTTAAACGCCAAGTATGTATTTCCTGGTTAAACTTTTAAATAAACAATGCCCCTGTGGCTTTGTATATAAAAACAAGCATTTGTCAATGCCGAATGTTTGCTTGCTGGCATTGGCATTGGTAGTGTAGAAGTAACAGAGCTGCATAATAGAAATGGCAGTGAAGTATTGAACTGAAGCTAAACCCCACCACCACCCTGCGGAGAGTGACAGGCACTGGGGTGTGCCTTTGGGTCGTCAGGCATAACGGCCATGCCATTTCACCACACCCTACCCTGCAGACACCGACAAGTGTCACGGTGTGCCTTGGGGTCTTGGCCCTTATGCACCTCCATCCAGTCAGAATACGGTGAGATGGGTGCAGTATAGGAGAATGGGGTGAACTTTGGGGCCAAAGAGTCCAAGGCATACCTCGATGCCTCTCACTGGCTGCAGGATGTGGAATGGTATGAGCATTACAGGCAAGAATCCCAAGTCACACCCCTGATGCCTGTCATTCTCTACAGAGTGGGGCGTTATGGTTGGAAACCCTAACACCTCAGGCATTCATTGGTATTTTCACTCCAAATTTTGAACATGGTTTTTTTGTGACCCCCACCTCATGAACAGTGGCAATATCAGTTTGTTAGTCGAAAACTGCTTATGCACAGTGACTACGGCATTTAGCATCACAGGTACAAAAAACACATTCCGAACAGGATGTGAAAAATGACAGCTGTACTGTTCATGGGGAGGTGTAAAAATGACAATGTTGCAAATCTGCAGTCAAAATATTAAAAAAACTGGTGAAGTCAGGAGCGTGCATAGAAACTGTGCAACGCACACCCGTAATGTAATTAGGTTGGGATTTTTACAGCAGATTGTCAACACAGGCATTTTGGGACCTCCGATCATGAACAGTGTCACTGTGATTTTCTTTATCTTTCCCGAACAATGATTTCCCACAGCGACCACGCATCTCTGTGCTGAAAGTGTGAAAACACATTTCGACCATGTTGTGAAAAATGACAGCTGTACTATTCATAAGGAAGTGTGGAAAAATGCCACTGGTGAAAATCTGGACTGGAAATATTACAAAGTCATGAACTTACGAGGGTGCGTGGAAACTGCACAATGCTCACTCATAACACAGTCATTTTATGGACTTTTGTCACCAAATTTTCAACATAGCCATTTTAAGACCTCTGCTTATGAACAGTGTAACTGTGATTTCCTTAATCTGTCCCAAACATTGCTTTCGCACACCGACAGCACCATTGTGCATTACATGTGCGGAAACACATTTGGGTCGAGATGTGAAAAATGGCAGCTGTACTGTTCAAAAGGAAGTGTAATAAAATGGCAATGTGGAAAATCTGGAGTGAAAATATAGAAAATTCGCAAACTTACAAGTGTGCGTAGGAACTGCGCAATGCACGCTCGTAAAACAGTAATTTTAGGAATTTTTTCACCAAATTTTAACATAGCCATTTTAAGACCTCTGCTCATGAACAATGTCACTGTGATTTTCTTAATGTGTCCCATACATTGATTTCGCACAATCGACTCGACCATTGTGCGCCTATATAGGTGGAAACACGCTTTGGGCAAGATGTAAAAATGACAGCTGTACTGCTCATAAGGAAGTGTAATAAAATGGCAATGTTGAAAATCTGGAGGAAATATTGAAAATTCGCAAACTTACACGTGTATTAGGAACTTGCTAATGCACGCCATAAAACAGTCATTTTTGAATTTTCTACCAAATTTTAAACATAGGCTTTTGAGAGCCCACCTTATGAACAGTGGCAGTGTTGTTCATACTCGTCCCGAAAGATGATTTTGTAGTGACTGGGAAATCACCTTCGGGCCGGCGAACACCATGACAGTGAGATCATTCATGAGAAGGGGTCCAAAAACCCCATGTTGAAAATTTGGTGCAAAATTTAAAAATGGCTGAGAATGCAGCAAAGTTGAAAAACCCTATTTATTCCATTATACAGCTTACCGCATTTCCTCAGTTTGTGGTCGGCTTTGAAGAGTATAGACGTGTTCCCGTCCACCAAGATCGTCGCCGGAGTCTGGAGTAAGGCAGTAGTGGGGGTGGGGAGGCAGGGTGCGCAGGGTGGGTGCGGTTGGGAGGGGGCAGGGAGAAGCACCGAGGGACAGCTTTTTAATTGCAGGTTTTTCTTTATATAACGACTGGACGCTTGCCACTCTGGGGTGGGCTCCAGTGGCACAAGGATGGCTGATGGGGGCGGGGCGTGGAGCCGATGAGGATTGGGCACCCCCATCGGCAATAGCATCTGTTGCCTCGCTGGGGTGGGCTTCCAGCGTGGCACCCTGTACTGGGGGGGCAGTGAAGCCGACTGGGATTGGGCACCCCGTTGGCTATCTAATGTGTGGCCGCTGGGGTGGGCACCAGCGTGGCATATATAACTCTGCTGGGGCGAGCACAGCTGACGGGGACTGGGCACCCCGTCGGCTACACAGTGTGCACGGAAGGCGAGCACGCGCAGGCGTGCCTGTGTGTGTGGGGGAGCATGCATGAGCAGGCGATATCTGATCGCTGCTCACTGAAACGTAGCTCCCCCTTTCAACTGTACTCCACTGCATTTTGGAGCTGTCATAGACAGCTCCAGCAGGCATTGGAGAACTGCGGCCGTGCCTGCAAACACACTGACTGAATTGGAAGAGGGCTGTCACACCTCCAAAACTCATATGATGGCACTATGTTTCTTGCACATGTGTGCAAGCAAACATAATGACACAGAGAAACAGTGGTGTGCTGCACTGATTTTCAACACTGTAGTAGAAGTAGTAGGTTTGTTGCTTTATGCTTTGATATTGAACAGATGCTTCTCTGCACTTTTTTTTTCACTTTGCAGGGTGGGGGCCTGACTACAATACCTTTTCAACCTGATGCTCAACCAGCCTGTGCTGCCACCTCGAGGTTCTGATTACATCAGACCTCTTGAGCTTCGATCTCAGGGTCTGGTGTAATCAGAACCCCTCAGCAGCAGCACAGGCTGGCTGTGCATGGTTGCCCATCCAGTATTCTCTATAGTTGTTGGCCCCTGCCCTGTTTATTGTCCCCAGTTGTACCCTGTTTGTTGCTCAACATGCATTCCTACAACCCTGCTTTGAAAGGTTGAATGTATGAACTGAAAGGAAGTGAAATGCCAATTTATGCTGGGAAAAAAGCAAACAGTAAATGAAACAAGCTAAAATAAATAATTTACAGTATATAAAACATGTGTTACAGCAATAAATAGTACTAAACTGGTAAAGGTGTAACACAATTTTTTCTGGCACCTCACATCTTGTTCTTTAAAGTAACTGTAATGTCCTTATTTTCACAAGCTGTTACTGTTTTTTTGGGTTGTGGAGTAAACAAAAGTAACTAGATGTCACTGGGATCCTTTAAAATGGACCAAAAGTGCGTCTCCCCATCAAAGTCGATTGTGGGGGGCACAAGACAGGACAAAAGGAAAATATAATGCCATTGCCATTGACCTGGTGTCATCAGAACTCAGAAAGAGTGACCGCCTTGGGTATGGCTGGCAGTGCTATTTTGTATAATATCTGGCTTGAAACATTAAATTAGGCAACCCCCCCAGATTGATTTCTTATTTTTCCTAAAGAAAAACTTAAACCCACCCACACAGCTTTTGTTAGGATGGAAAGCCACGCACCACAAGTGATAACCATGTACTAGTCTTAATGTCCTGAAGTGTCAACCATGAAACAGCATGAAGTAACACGGGGCCTGACAATACATTTCAGCAGAAGAAAATGTCACTTTTTGAGATGTTCTGCATTATTGGTGTGCTCTTTGGATGGCTAGTAAGAGTTTAACCCTCTTCGTAGCACCCTCATGTCAGTTATTCCAGCCCCCCTCTCCTCCTGGTCAGTCTGACTGGGGTGAATAGGAAAGTGTGTCTGTTTTATCTATTTTATTAAAAACACTTTCTCCCTCTAGTGTATTTTTTTCTTTCTCACTGGTGGCGAGTCTGCACAATTGGTGCTGGGACAGGAGGGCCTGGCTGTCACAGTGAAAGGGAGACTGAATGAATTGGGCAGCAAAAAGTGCTGCCTCATCGCCGACGCAAGACATGCCCAGTAGAGCAGCTCCAGGCTGAGGAGACAGCCAGAAGAGAAAGGGTTACTGAGCTGGTTAGAATGAGGGAGATCAGGGATACCTGAATAATAAACTGCAAGCGGTCCCAGAACTGGGGGTGCCATGGGGAGAGGGGTGTCAGAGCCGGGGTGTCGGCCTGGGAGGGGGCGAAAGCTGAAAAATAAGAGCATCTGAGAGACATTGTAAGCTGGGGGAGACGTTAAACAAACAAGCTAAAAAAGCCCGAGAAGGTTTAAAGAGCCAGAGACCCGTGACACAAAGGGTACGGGGGATGAAGTACGGAGACTGTTGCCACTACTTACGATGCTGTCCGCCATGCCCTGTCATTCTGAGTCGATCTTGGATCCTTGAGTGCCGGAACAATCAGGCAGGGAAACGTTTGGTCGTCACTTGCTGTCCGATTCCTGCAGCCCGGCTGCTCTCGCGCTGCTGTCTCTTGCGCTCTCTCGAATGCTGCTCTTTCAGGTGTTTTTCCCTCACTGGGCTTCCAACCTGCAGCACCACCAGCTATGACAGTTCTTGCCATGCTGGGGTTGGCTCCCAGCATGGCACCTGTACAGCTGTTGGGAGGGGAGGCGTGGAGCCGACAGGGGATTGAGCATCCCCGTCTGCCACACAGTGTGTGCGTGGGGGGGGAGGAGCGATCAGCACGCAATATGCGTGCTTGGCGTGCAGGTGGGGGAGAGCTCTGCTCACTGAAGCGGAGCTCTCCTTCAACTGTATGCCACTGCATTTTCCTGCTGTCATAGACAGCTGCAGCAGTGATTGGCGCACTGCGACCGCGCCTGCAAACACACTGACTGAATTGGAAGAGGCTGACACACCTCTAGAAAACTCGTATGATGGCACTATGTTTCTTGCACATGCGTGCAAGCAAACATAAAAATGTATGCCTGTTATGTATATCTACTCTCATTATGTTCATGTGACATTGTACTTGCACTACTCCCATTCTCCTTCCCCCCCTCAAGATGCACCTGGAAACGAGCTGTTCTGCTCAGTGTGCCTTCTTGGTGAAACGCTTGAATAAATAAAATAAAATAAATGTCAGCGTTCATATGGTCATCAGGTTGGATCATCATGCTGTACAGTTTTTTTGCGGGGCTCCCTGTTTAACCTCTCCACTGGAGATGGTCACTTACCATCCTATTCATAATTTGGAGCCTGAGGGTCTCCAGTCAGCACTGGATATCTCAGGCATGGAGATGGTCTGTGCGATGGGAGTCATTTAACGGGACATGGAGGGCTATAATATGACTCATATGGCCTTGTTTGACTCCCTAGAGCATCTCTGTGTCCTCTCCTTGATTTCCTGCAGCAGGTCAGCATGGTTTGATGGTGACCTAAGGAGGTTGAAGATAAATGGGTTGAGGCTGGAGCATTGTTGGCTGAAGTCCTGGTTGGAGGAGGGTGGACTGACATTGAAGGCTCATTATGATGATTGTCAGCAGCCAATCATTCTGACAAAATCAGTATTCCTGTCATGGATTATTGCTGCCAGAAAGAACCAACCAGCTCAGCTCTTCAACAATGTGGACAGATTATTAAATCCAATCTGTCTAGAGTTCTGTAGAGTCATTTCCACAGAAAAGTATGATGAGTTTATTCATTTCTTTCTGGACAAGGTATCTTCTATTCAGATTGGGATATCCTCAAGTGGCCTGTTATTGGCCAACAGTGTCCAGTCTACGATGGGCAGAGGCACTCTGTTTTTGTGGGTCATGTTTCATATCTGATCTTTTAGGGAAATTCAAAAATGAATGGTGGCCAGTTGGCTTAGCCTTAATCCATTAAAGATAAAGGTGTTATTGGAGGAACCAGGTCAGTATGATTCTACAATGACGCGTCAATTTTGTCTTTCCTTTGGAATGTGTTCTGCTCAGAGCTATAGATAGGGTGAGAAATCTGGAGGTCATCGTGGACTCCAGGCTGGTCTTAGAATAACAGGTGTCAGCTGTTGTCCACAGTGGCTTCTACCATCTTTCAAAATCTCCAGGACCAAACCCTTTCTTGAACTGGTTGACTCTGGTGCATGCCCTGGATACATCTAGGCTGCACTACTGTAACACTCTGTACCTTGGGTTAGCTGTGAAACTGATGTATCATTTGCAGCTAATCCAGAATGCAGGATCCCAGCTGGTTGCTGGAGCCTCTCAGTTTCAACATATCACACTAGTTCTCCATGCTTTGCACTGGCTACTGGTGTGGTGACCTATCAACTTTAAGGTGTGCTTGTTAAAGAGCAACTCTGCATTTCAGTAAGTGTTTTCACAAATCGGATGTTTAAGCTGTTAAAATTTATTAGAGAATAAATTTTTTTTCATTTTCAATGTTTGTTTCAAAGGTTTACCAGACATCTTGGTAGTCCATCTGAAAAGTCTGTATAGAAAACATTTACTGCTACCCTGTTAACCTCACTGTGCCTTGGTTTATTGCATCATAGCACTCACCATGACAACAGACTGTGATGTCACAAACAGCAATTATGTGGTTAGCAGGGGGGAGTCAGATACATTTTGAAAGCCTTGATGAAATAAGTGCTGCATTTTCTACAATGTTTAGTAGATCAGCAGGAGGGGAAGTAAAAAGCAATAACAAATAACTAAAAAACAATAATGTTAAAACATAATTTGTGTAACTCTAATGTTTTAAAGCTTTTTATATATAATAGAGAGTTGCTCCTTAAATTACAAGACCCTGCACAGTCTGGGTCTGGGCTACCTGAAAGACCTTCTGACTCCTAACATTCCTGGCCGACCTCCTGACTCCTTACACTCCTGGCTGCCCTCCCTGGCCAGGAGAGGCAAGTGTTCTCTCTGTACCTAGATCCAGACTGAAGTCCTCGAGGTATTGGGCATTTGGTGTGGTGGCCATGATTTTATGGCTCATCCTTCTCCCAGAGGTAAGAGGTGCTCCTTTGCTGGAGCTTTTTGTATCCAATTTAAAAATGTGTTTGTTTTCTTCGAGTTTGGGGTCTGTTACTGCTTTATAACTTATTAATCTATATTGTGTTTTAATTTTTATATTATTTAAAGTCTCTTTTTATAATGAATGTACCTTTTATCTGTTGTGAGGCACCCAGTGCCCCTGGGATTAGGCACCACATAAATAAAATTGCCATACCTTGTCTCTTAGTCAGGAGCATGGCTAATGTTAGACCTGAGAGTCACCACTCCTTTTAGGGGCCAATCTCGTAGCTTCTGTAGCACAATCAGAAGCCCTTTGTGGGACTCGAGCCCTGATACTCAGATCACGCTATTATGCACCTATTTTGCAATAAATACTGTCATTAACACTTTTCTCTCCATTTGAGAGACTGAATTACACAGATCCCTTTTTGTTTTCACTTGTTCTGGCATTAGGGGCACCTTTATCTCATATTCCTAATACCATTATGCTTGCCCTGTACACCCATAGATGTATGTAACTATATAAGTTAACCTCTGCAGAATGAGTACTTATACATGGCATCACTGGGACACAGTCTCTTCCCATATATTTGGTTCACACACTTACTCACCACCTGGGTGTCTGGTTTTTGATATTCAATAAATGATAGGCTTCTGAAATACTTTAGGGGATTTATCCTGGGGCTCCCCATGTCTGCCACCTGGCAACCCTAGCAACTGAGAATGCACTCAACAGGTGTCTCCCTCACCCAGGACACTGACACTGCTCTTAAAGCAACCCCTGCCTAGTGTTTGGCTTTTTGCAACAGGGAAGACCTACCATACCTTTCTAGGAAGACAAAACTGAGATGGTTACAAGGTGCCTCTGATGACCAGCACTTCACAGAAATCCAAACAACTTTGTAGCTTGTTCAGAATCAGGATTTGGTCTCCTTTGCTTGCATTTACCTTGGTTGCTGCCAAGTCCCACAAACTCAGCTGGAACCTCCAAACTTTGCTTAATGCAGGAAACTGCCAAACCACACTGTCAAAGGAAGGAACCAGGCACTCAGTCATTTGGGGGTAGATGCTATTGTTGTTCACAAATGTTCCTCAAACCACCATTTTAAAAGGAAATTGTGTTTATTAAAAACAACAAACAATGGTTACATCAGGCAGACAGAAGGAAAGTCCCCCTCGTAGATAAATATTTCATGTGACACTGCATGCTTTGTCAAGGAACTTCACAAAGTGTGCATAGTGTCACATGAAATGTTGATCCACAAGGGAGACTTTCCTCTGGTTTGCCTTTTATAGCCAGTGTTTGTTGTTTTTAATAAATGTGATTCTCCTTTGATATGGTGGTGTGAGGAATCTTTGTGAACAACAGCATTTACCAGCAAGTGACTGAATGCTTGATTTTCCTTCCTAATACTTGAGTCTTTCACCAGAGCACCCATGCCCTTTGGTGCTGGCTTTCCCTGCTGATTACAAACCAAACTGTGCAGATTTATAGATGAAACCCTTGAAAAGGAACCTCCACAACAGGCTAATTATCTCTGTGTGGTATTCTCCCCTCTAGAACCAAGCAACTGTAGATTGAACTATACAGGAAACCTGTGTCACAATCCAGACTCAGAGCCACTGGAGTCAAACCCTAAGCCTGGCAGGTGCCATGTGGCCAGTTGTAGCCAACACCCCAGGCTGGTGAACCCTGAAGGGCTGTACAAGCATGTTGCTTCACATTCTCACTCTGAATCCTACACGTTTAGAACTCATGTACTGTAGCTTTTCCTGAGCTCCGCTTTTATACCCCCAATGGCCATTGCAACCCAGGACACAACTAATTTCTTGGTAGAGCCTCTGTTTACTTGTTTTTACAGAAAAGGTACAGAACATCCTAAAATTTACACTCTTAGCCTTACTTGCACAAAGCATTAACTCCCACTTGCCTGAAGGGGTTGACAATAGTAAAAGTCAAGAAAAGTCATGAATCTACTTTATTTTAACCAAATTACCTGTGTTTTGGCACATTTTTATAGAAGCACATCAGCAAATATTTAAATGCAGTATCTTAAAAATTATTATTTTTTTGGGCTAATGGTAGGTAGCAGCTTACTACCCTACCAGAATCATGTATTGGGACTGAACAGTGGTCAGTGTATGTGACGGTGAGGCACAAAACATTGGACATGGTATTACAAATGCCAACTCTATTGTGTTGTTACACTCATGGTGCTATAATGGAAAATGCCACAAATCACAGTAGTTTTATAAAAAGAGATTGTAGCAGTTATCCGTGATTTTCATTACTTCTTTCACAATGATATAACCCTAGTGATCATAAGTATCACCATCGTCATTATAGTCTCTGTTACCATCTATATTTTATATTTGTGCATGTAAATTTCCATACATACACAATGTATCACTGTGTTTATTACCCCTGCTGTACCTGTTCCTTTCTCCACAGGTCTGAACTGCAAAGGGTACACCTGGACTCTGTTTTTCTTAACTGATAAATATGTTTAAAATAAAAATAAATAAATAACTAGCAGTGCAGCAGTGCCAATATAATTAGGGTTCAGAAGGCACTTACATACAAAACTACAATTTTATGTCAGTATATATCTTGGCCGTCTCTTGACACATGAGCAGGAAGTGTGAGACATGCTTTCTGTGCAAGAATCTCAGGACTTATCAATTTGGGTGAAATTTGGTTTAGTGTATTTCATGCTACAGAGTGGGAAAAACATCAAAATTATGAAAAAGGACTTTTTTCCTCCTCAATGCTAAAACATGAGCAGGTTTCGAAACATGAAACCTACAGTTTTGTTAGATCCTGTTCCTGGGGTGGTGATTTTCAATAAAGACATTACTATATAATCAAAATAAAATACAGGATTTGAGCATGCCAAGATAATAACAAGCATTTGTCAATGCTGAATGTTGTCTTGCTGGCATTGGCATTGGTAGTGCAGAAGTTAGACAGATGCATTATAGGAATGGCAGTGAAGTATTGAACTGACGCCAACCCCACCCCCACCCTGCAGAGACTGACAGGCACTGGGGTGTGCTTTTGGGTTGTCGGCCATAACGCTCTTGCCATTTCACCTCACCCTACCCTGTAGACACCGACAAGTGTCATAGTGTGCCTTGGGGTGTTCAGGCCTGATGCTCACCCCATTCCAAAAGGAAATATGCTGAGACTGGGTGCAGTATAGGACAATGGAGTGAACTTTGGGGATGAAGAGTCCAAGACACCTCGATGGCTGTCAGTGGTTGCAGGCTGGGGGTTGGGATGGAATGACATGAGCATTACAGACAAAAATCCCAAGTCACACCCCTGACACCTATTAGTCTCTACAGGGTGGGGCATTACAGTTGGAAACCCTAATGCTCCAGGTGTTTGTTGGTATTGACACTCCAAATTTTCAACATGGGCTTTTTTGTGACCCCACCTCATGAACAATGGCACTATCAGTTTGTTAGCTGAAAGGTGATTTTGCACAGCGACTATGCCATTTAGCGCCACAGGTGTGAAAACACATTTTGGGCAGGATGTGAAAAATGACAGCTGTAATGTTCATGAGGAGGTGTAAAAAAATGATAATGTTGAAAATCTGGAGTGAAAATATGAATAATTGGTGAAGTCATGAGCGTTCGTAGAAACTACACAACATATGCCTGTAATGTAATTATTTTGGGGATTGTTTTAACTAGAGTTTCAACCTAGGCATTTTGGGACCTCTGCTCATGAACAGTGGCACTGTGATTTTGTTAGTCTGTCCTGAATGATGATTTCCTACAGCGACTATGCCGTTCTGCACCAGATGTGTGAAAACACATTTTGGGCAGGATGTGAAAAATGACAGCTGTACGTACCATTCATAAGGAGATGTAAAGAAATGGCAATGTTGAAAATCTGGAGTGAAAATATTAAAAATTCTCAAAGTTACGAGTATATGTGGAAACTGCGCAATGCACGCTTATAACACAGTCATTTTTTGGAATGTTCTCACAAAATTTTCAACCTAGGCATTTTGGGACCTCTACTCATGAACAGTGTCACTGTGATTTTCTTAATCTGTCCTAAACATTGATTTCCCACAGCGACCCATTGTGCGCCAGATGGGCAAAAACACATTTTGGACAGGATGTGAAAAATGACAGCTGTACAGTTCATAAGGAGGTGTGAAAAAATGGCAATGTTGAAAATCTGGAGTAAAAATATTAAAAATTCTCAAAGTTACGAGTGTGCATGGAAACTACGCAATGCACACTCATAACACAGTCATTTTTGAATTTCCCAAATTTGTAACATAGGCTTTGGGAGCCCACTTCATGAACAGTGGTACTATCATTTTGTTAATCAGTCCTGAAAGGTGATTCTCACAGTAACCGCAAATCACCTTTCGGGACCGAATAATGAAATGACAATGACTGATTTCATGAGGTGGGGTCCCAAGAATCCCATGCTGAAAATTTGGAGCCAAAAGTCAAAAAAATGGCTGAGATATCCACCTAAGTTGAAACCTCCCCATTGATGCCATTATACAGCTTACTGGCATTTCTTCAGTTCGTGATCATTTTTGAAGAGTGCAGACATGTTCCAGTTCCTCCAAAAATCGAGGCACCAACCTCCGGAAATAAATATGGGGTGAAGGAGGAGTGGGGAGGTGGGGTGCCCAGAGGGTGGGTGCGGATTGGGGGAGGGGTGCCGACGACAGTGAGGGACTGTTTGTTTTTTTCAGGTACTTTAAAAAAAAGGGAACACTATAGACAGTTTTCTTTCTTTACAGGTGTAAGAAAACGAATGTCCAGTGTGCCCCATGACTTTGGAGGAGGGTGATGTTGGCCACACTGGGGTGGGCTCCCACTGTGGCACACAGTGGGGGTGGGGCGGGTCAGAAACATGCTGACGTGATTGGCTTTCGAACTCTACGGAGGCACACTTGGGTGGGCTCCTAGTGTGCCACACAATCTTGGGGAGTGTTAAACATGCCAATAGGGGGATTGGGCACCCACAAAGTTGGCTTTCTACGGATTGTGAGAGGTGGATGGTGCGAGCCACTGCCATGTTTATTGAAATGTTTCACTTGGCAACACAATGGTGGTGGGGTGGGGGCAGGAACATGCAGATGCAGTCAGCTTACGAACACCATGTAGACACACTGAGGTAGACTCCCAGTGTGCCACACAATCTTGGCGGGGGGTATTAAACATGCCAACAGGTGGACTGGACACACACGAAGTTGACTTTCTAGGGATTGTGAGAGGCGGATGGCACGAGCTGCTGCCATGTTTATTGAAATTTTTCACTAGGCAACACAATGATGGTGGGGTGGAGGTGGGAACATGCAGACGCAGTCGGCTTCTGAACACCACAGAGACACACTGGGTTGGGCTCCCAGAGTGCCACACAATCTTGGGGGGTAGTAAACATGGCAACAGGGAGATTGGGCACCCACAAAGTCGGCTTTCTAGGGATTGTGAGAGGCGAATGGTGTGAGCCACTGCCATGTTTATTGCAATATTTCATCAGGCAAGGCACATAAGGGAGGCATGTCATCTGTGCTGCTGCATGACAAGTTTGTCTCAAGTTTGTTTCAAGTTGGTGGCACTAAATAAAACTGGTGTCACTGCTAGCATGCTCGCTAATTGGCGAATGAGGGATGCAGCTTCTAAAGCATGCCCTGCATTCGCCAAAACTAACACACCTCTGCATTTCTCCTACTACCATCTCCCACTGCCACAAAATGTTGCTTGCACATGCACAAGACAACATAAAAATCATCTCTAAGTTGGATAAGGTTAATTCATACACCACAGATGAAGCTTCTTTTGCACTTGTGACACTGGAAATCTTGCTACTACACCTATAGAAGTTTGGAATCTTGTCTTTTGAAAATGCATAACTGTGGAAATCCCTATTTTGGCACCTGCTGAACTGTGGAAACCCCACTTTCATACTTGCAAAACTATAGAAATCCCACTTATACACCTGCAAAACTGTGGAAACCCTGCTTTTGCACATACAAAAATGTAGAAACCCCAGTTTCACACTTGCAAAACTATGGGCACACTGCTTTTATATGTACCTACAAAACTGTTGAAACCTTGCTTGTGCAAATACTTAGACATGGTGGGCAAGATTTTCAGCCATGTACATCCATTTTTTGAACCAACTGCGGAATTTTGTCTGAAAAGTTGGACCACAAAAAGCTGCTCTAACTTTCAGGGCAGAATTCTATAGCTACATCCAAAAAATGGACATGAGTCCTACAATTGTGGGCAAAATTCCTGTAAAGTGCAGGAACATTCGCAAACACATCCAGATGTACTGTATGTGAATAGGATGCATACCTCTGGACACATCTGCATGAGCGCAGCACATGTCCAAGGTATGACTGCAGTTGCTGCATCCACCTTTTTGAAAATCCCACCCAGTGTACCTGTGAAACTGTGAAGCCCCACTTTCACAAACACTTAAACATATAGGGTGAAATTTTCAGCGGTGTGCATCTATTTTCTGAATGCAACTGCAGAATTCCATCCAAAATGTTAGATCATAGAAGGCTGGTCTAACTTTGGGGATAGAATTTATTTTATTGTATTTATTTTTATTTATTTATTAAAAAGATCCAAATTCCAATCCCTTGAGTCAGGGGCTTGTTTGCAAAGGCTCCTCTGCAATTCTGCAGAGGAATTCTGCAGTTGTGTCCAAAAAAATGGATCCAAATCCCACATTCGGGAATGCAATTGCCACAAAGTGTTGGGAAAATCACAAATATGTCCAGATGTATGTGAATAGAATACATACATCTAGATGCATCTGCATGGATGCAGCATGTGTCCGAAATATGGACACTACTGCATCCATGTTTTTTTTAAATCCCACCCATAGTGTATATGTGAAACTGTAAAAAAAAAAACTTTCTCAAATCCTTTGTCATGTTTGGCAGTAGGGAATAATATTGCATTTTTTTTCATTTTCACAACACATGAGTACAGCTAATAAGAGCCATACTAAAGTATAGACATTCCTTGCTACCCAGTGCATATTAAAAAAGTGTCAGTGATTGTCAGTATAAAGTTGTGTGCGTGTGTTGTTAAATGTCTTTTATAAAAGTAAGAAAATTCACTGAAAAAAATGCTATGTTAAAGCATAAGTTAAGAGCTGAAGCTTAATGCCACAAACAAAATATTTATTTATTAGCAGTGAGAAAGAAATTTTGTTTGTTTTGTTTATTTAAAAGCTGGTAAGACCATAGGCCAAGGACCCATTTTCATGGATGACCAGAACACATCACAACAAACTTTACTAGTAATAAAAAATGTTAGACAATATACACAATACTCAAATTATGAACAAAAAACAGACACTCTAAAACATTTGCATTGCTGTCTATGAGAAGATGATCTTTCAAGGCAAGTTTAAAGGTAAATAGAGAGGTGCTGGCAATGGTTAAATAAATTGGCAATGAGTTGTAGAATGAAGGCAAGTCTTAGAAGATAATTTTTTGGCCAGTAGTAGTTGTGGAATAATAGATGGACCAGACACCAAACTTCAGTTTCAACACACAATCTCTGTGTGATGTTTATTCAAAATACAGAGGATAACCTTCAGAAATGGCATATTCCTTCTTCAATACATCAGTGTGCAGCAACAGACTATGTATATCCTACATCTGCACTTGTCAGCACCTACTGCCTCACTGATCCACTGATCCAACTTGACAGTTGAGATTCAGCCTCCCCTATGCAAGCCTTGTTTGCTTGGGTGTTGGGGGCTCAAATAAAACAAAACAAAAAAAACAAGCTAAAGGCAAATAACCTCAGTGCAGAAGCATTGAAACAAGGGTTACCCCCAAAGGGCACTGCCAGTTAGCCAAGTTTCAAAGAGACACATCGCACATACTTCCATAATGCAAAGCATCATGGGGTATATGCAAATCACCATGACATTTCAGACTTGTTCAACTTACAGCAATTTACATGCATTTTAAATAGCACAACTAACTTAATTTTTATAATACAGTCCCATAGAAACTTTTCACCTTTATCAAAAACACCTAGTGCCATGGCATTTTCATCATTTACAGGTTTCATACACATAAGGTATATACATCAATGTATTTTATGACATAGTGCCATTGCATACTAAATCCAACAATTAGGAACACAGCCTATTGTTTTACATCAGCTCAGCGGTCACAACAATAACCTCCCTGTACAAGGACCTGTGAGAGAAAAGTAAAACTAAAGAGGACACTATAACATAGTCAAGAAATGGAAGTGGGTGCTTATCGGTGGCCAACCTTATGGACTAGAAATTGTAAAGGATAGATTAGGCCAATAGTTCTCAGACTTTGTCACAGTGAGCCTCCCCAAATCCATGGAAAAGATTTTGAGCCTCCCCCAAAAACTGAAATAATCTTGGGCCTCCCCAAAGAAAAATAGCATACTGTATTTTGTGCAGTACACCATGAATGCATTGAAA
Source organism: Neoceratodus forsteri (assembly GCA_016271365.2). Taxonomy (NCBI): domain Eukaryota; kingdom Metazoa; phylum Chordata; order Ceratodontiformes; family Ceratodontidae; genus Neoceratodus; species Neoceratodus forsteri. The sequence continues at coordinate 335,203,889 of CM057449.1, forward strand.
TCCCTCTGAGTACTTGGCTCACATTGAGTTCTTTGCCTTATACTGACGTGGAACCTTTGAAAAAGAGCTCCTGTGTTCAAAGGTGTTATCTGAATAACAAATAAATAAAATAACAAATATTATTATTCAGTTTATTGTAACCCCCCCAGGCCAGCCTACTTCCTCCGCTATTTTCATTCTTGAACCATTGTTACCCCTTGTTGCAGTATCTTCATGGGTCAGACTACTTTTTCTGTTTCCTCTCTGTATGAAATAACCTTCCTACTTACTTTGCCTCCCCCCTTCCGTCCCTGCTCATAAGCAACTTCTCAGGGATTCCTTTGCTCCTTCCTGCTATTGCTCTTAGCACTTCTATGCTCAATCCTTGTATTTGGGCTGTTCTGCCAACAGTCTACAAATTGATCAATTACCACCACTCATTATTAGTTTATTGTTCATATTTGTTTGCACTATTGTTCATTGTGTACTTCTTGATTGTTTGGCAGTTACCTTCTGAAGTGTATTCACTCTCTACCCTTGTACACCTGAAATGAACCTTGCTCATTCACCTTCCCTTGTCACCTATTACTAAATAAATACATAAAATTCACTTTCTATTATCCTTTTGAGTTTGTTTATCTCTTCACACAAAATATATAAAACTCAAAATTTAAATACAGTACTTTTTCAGACTTGCTTGAGCCTCCCCTGGAACAGGCTGGGGCCTCCCCAGGGAGGCTGGCCTCACCATTTGAGAACCCCTGGATTAGGCTAAGAAACAGAAGAACTGTTGCAACAGATTTAAGAAAGGTCAGTCCTCAAGAGTGGCAGGATCTCCCTGTCACAGTAGTCTTCATTCTTGGTATAGAAAATTGACAAGACATGGATGAACAAGTTGAAACAGAATTAACATGATTTTTAAAAATGGAATGAAAGGAAGTAGGGGCATGACCCGGGTTCACCTTCTTAGGGAGAATACCTATCTGTAATAAGTATCTCTGGTACAGCAGAAGCCAGATTATCTGACTATAAAGCACACAATGCTGGGTGTGACATGGTAATTGTGCTGCAAATCTTGCCACCTGATTATAAAGGGTCCTCAACTTAGACGGCAATCCTTCCCCAACTGAATAATAATAAAACATAATGTTATAGTCAATTACCAGGAGATGGAAGCTCTGTGACAATAGCTTCCTTGTTGAAGGTGTAAATTGTGAATTTAACCAGTATAAAGCTCCCAGTCTTTGGCCTAACTGTTTTTACCATGGAGTTTATGTGTGGTTTACAGGAGAGGGAGATGTCCAGGGTGAGATCAACATATTTAAATTCCCTTACTTCTCAATTTCTACTTCATTTAAGGCACTAATGAAAGTACCTGGTGATTGTAAAAAAATGTTTGCTTTTTTCTTTCAAAACCAATTTGTTATGTAAAAAACAGTTTTCAGATTTACAAAATCAGATAATAGTTTCTGCACGTCAAGTAGACCAAACCTGCTCATGAGGATCACTGCATCATCGGCATAAAGAAAGACACATGTTTACATTATTATAAAGAGACGGCAATGTATTTGGAAATAAAATAAATAAGAAATGGCCCAGGATTGATCCATGGGGAACACCCAGTGCAATAGGGGAGCGTGAAGAAAGGTGACTTGTTCTTTGTGTTTGTCCTTGAAGGTAGCTCTGACACCAGCTCAAAGTGTCACCAGACATGCCTAGTCTTTTGAGAGCAACCAGTAACAAATCGTGGTTCACAAGGTTGAAGGCCTTGGTGAGGTTCACAAGATGGCTGCTGAAAAAGGCCCTTATTAGGGGCCTCATGGACCGTTTGCACGAACCCCACCAAGGCCATCAGTGTGCTATGTCCAGGAAGAAAACTGTGTTGAGCTGGTGTCAGTATATCATACTGAAGCAATAACTCCAACATCTGCTCAAAACCAATTTGTTTGAGTACTTTAGAAAGAGGAGCCAATAGGGAAATGGAATGGTAATATTGAACATTTGTTGATTTGCCAGATTTATAAAGACGGACAACAACTGTGCTTTTCCAGACTACTGTAAATTGACCAGAATAAAATGACACATTAAACATTTTTGTTAAAGGAAAACAAATGATGTCAGCTGTGATCCTCACAAGCCTAAAGTCTACATCATTCACGCTAGTCAAGGGCCATGGATGTAATTTCACCAAATAGGACATGACCTCCCCAGAGGTCAATACCCTAAAACCTTGGAAATAATGTGACTTGCAATTTCTTTCTCATTACAGTTTGTGATTTGAACTGCTCAGCAGTGGCTAACAGGGTACCAAAAGACATCTGATTGTCATCTTTATTTATGTAAAAATTGGTAACCCGGAAAGGTGAACTGAGCCAAGGCTCATTTCCAGGTATGATCCAGGGGAAGGGGAAGAGAAGGTAACAGTTACAAGTACTTTAGATTACAATTACTTGAATGGAGTATATGGTAACACTTTAAGTTTCCTTAACTACACTATAACTGCATTGTAATTGCAATGTAGTTGCATGCAACAAACATGTAACTGCAGCGTTATTATCCCTGTTTCATATAATTAATGATCACCTACCCCACAGTTACATTGAAACTGACACTTACAGTAAAGTGTGACGAAGTATAAAATTAAAACGGAGTAGCTGAATGCTACTACTGACAACAGTAGAGGAACAATGATTCAGCAAGGCAATGAAACTGCCTCATAAAGTTACATCATAAAGGTTACAACTAGAGTAGGAGAGTAAGCTAGATCAGGTGCCAGCTAGTTGAGATCAAGAGCAAGCAGAAAAGAAGTGGGACCACAGAAACAACTTAAAGGAGAGATAAGAGGGGGCTGGTCTAAGGGAGAAAAGAGAGATTTCCAGATTGAGGGCAGCCGAGCTAAGAAAGAGGCCTGACCATTGCATGAAGATCAACAAGAAATAGTAAACAAATGAGCGCAGAGTGAAGGGAATATGCTGAGGGAGTCGAGAGAGAAAGACCAAGTCAGAGACAAGGAAGGAAGGGATGAAAAACAGTATTTAGAGAGGAAAGAAGCACAATGGGATAGGCTCCATGAAGATAAAGAAACAAGATGGTATAAGGAAATGTGATGGGAAAGAGGAGGGGAATCAGTAGCAAAATGGCAGAAACAGTGAAAGATAGGGTCCAATCTGGCTAATGGAGATCTGTAGGCTCCTCTACAGAATGTGTATTCTCATAGTCAAACAATGGGAGGATTATTTTGAGAATGATCTCCCATTGGACTGGAGGAAGACAGGATTTGTTCCTGTAGAGGGCACTAAGTCTGGGGTGTAATTTTTAGATGACGGCATCAATGTGGACTGAGAATCTGAGCTGACTGTCTAGCCACATAGCAAGGTATTTGAAACAGGGGACTGTCTCAAGAGGAGTTCCATCAAAGGTTTTGAAAGTAGGAGTCTAGCTGAGCGTACTAAAACATTGGTAGGTACTAAATAGCATTGTGACCACTTTCCTGACATTCAGTGAGAGCTGGCTGGCACAGAACCAATGCTGGACATTATCAAAGTCACGCTGTAGGGAATGTTCCAATAGGAAGATAGAGGTTATGGTGGCAAAAAGAACAGTGTCATCAGCATACATACAGTATGTACAGCATGTCAGCTGACACACAAACTGAGAGGAGGGCACTCAAAAACTGAGAAGATGATTTGGCCCTGGATAGAGCTTTGGGGACACCGGAGTTAGGTAGGGGAGCCAAGAAGGAATCCCAAACCTGGATCGACTGGCTACAACCAGAAAGGTAGCAGTGGAACCAATTAAGAATAAAGACTGATAGTTGAGCCTCTTTCAACTTATCTAGAATTAGGGGATGGGCTACAGGTTCAAATGGGTTAGGCAGGTCAATAAAGGTAATGGCTGACAAATGACCCCAATCCATCCCTTTCAGGATGGGATCAGTGATACAAAGAAGGGAGGAGAAGGTTGAATGGGATTTGTGGTAAATAGACTGAAAGGAGGATGAGTCAGGTAAGTTAGAAAGCTGGGAGAAAAAAACAGGTTACTCACCTGTAACAGTAGTTCTAGGAGTGGTATATGTTGTTCATCCACACTGTTTGGCATGTCCCTTTCCCCTTTAAATCTTGCCAGAAGTCTTCAAGCTGCCTCCTCCCATCCATCCAGGTGGTATATACCTCAGCTCTGCCCCATGATGGCAGATCTTATCCCACTGGAAGCCAGGTTGTGTGCACCTGCAGCCAGGGAGGTCGGGGGTGTCTGTGTGGAGGAACAACTTACACCACTCCTAGAACTACTGTTACAGGTGAGTAACCTGTTTTTCTAAGATCATGGATATGTTGTTCATCCACACTGTTTGGCAGATTCCTAGCAGTTCTCTAGGAGGAGGGAGGCAAGGTGCACACCCCATACATAGGGAACAGAGATTGGAGAACTGAGGCCCCAAAACCAGCATCCCAGTGTGACAAAAGGTCAATGTGGTAGTGGGTAATGAAGGTGTCTGCTGACTTCCAGGTAACAGCTCAACAGATTTCCTGGCTAGGGATATCCCTGGAAGCAGCCACCGAAGCAGTAGTATGGTGGGTAGAATGAGCTCTTATCCATCTGGGAGGCTTCCTGCCAGCCAATTCATAGCACAGACTTATGCATGATGCAATCCATCTTGCAATAGTCCACTTTGCTGCAGGTCTGCCAGAGGTAGCTTCAGCATAGGTGACAAACAGCTGGCGAACCTCTCCACGAATTTCCACCATCCTCTCCTTATAATAGGAGAGAACATGTCTCAGGTCCAAAGTATGGAGCCTGTACTCGGCGTCGGTGGTGTAATTAGAGTAGTATACCTGGAGAGTCAACACCTGGTTAAGGTGAAACTCTGACACCACCTTTGGAAGGAATTTTGGGTGGGGGCACAGGACAACTTTGTCCCTGTGGAAGACCAGATAAGGGGAGTCCACTGAAAACACCTGGAGCTCCCCTGTCCTTCTGGCAGACATGATAGATACCAGGAAGGCCCTCTTCCATGACAAGTGTGACAGCTCACACTTATGCATTGGTTCGAATGGCTTGCCCATGAGCTTTGCCAATACCACCAGTAGATCCCACAAGGGTGGAGGTTCATGCACCAGAGGGGATATGTGATCCAGGCCTTTGAAAAAGTGCCCAACCACTGTCTCCTGTGCCAATGTTGACTGATCGGCCTGTGCCTGGTAAGCAGAAATGGCTGCCAGGTGCACCCTAAGGGTCGATGACCGGAGACCCCCTTTGGAGAAAGACCAAAGGTAGTCGAGAATGTTAGTCACAGAACAGGATGAGGGGTCCAGACCCTTACCATGACACCAAATGGAAAACATTTTCCATTTGGAGGTGTAACATTTCCTGGTTGTATCCTTTCTAGATGCCTCCACCACAGTATAGACATCTTCGGAAAGACCCAAAGCCTGGAACTCTAGCCGCTCAGGTACCAGGCTGTGAGGTGCAGGGATTGAAGGTCCAGATGGAAGACCTTTCCCTGGTTCAGAGAGATCAGGTCCAGGTGTGTACAAAGCCACTGCAGGGGCCTGCAGCTGAGGCTGAGGAGATCTGGATACCAGAACTGGTGCGGTCAGTCTGGGGCTACCAAACTCACCTTCACCTTGTCCCTCCTCACCTTGAGTAACACTTTGTGGATCAAGGGAAATGGAGGGGAGGTATAGAGGAGGCCTGGGGTCCATGGCCTCAAGAAGGTATCCCCCTGCAGCGAGCCCTGCTGAGGGGGGCCGGCATGAAACAGCCTCAGCTTGGTGTTTTCCCTGGAGGCAAACAGGTCCACCATCGGTTTGCCTCAATGTGAGAACAGGCTATAAGCTACCTCTGGAAGAAGAGAACACTCGTGGGATGTCTGACCTAAGTGGCTGAGAGCATCCGCCAGCTGGTTTGAGGCTTCTGCCACATGGATGGTTAGGCGATCCGCCTCCAACTAGCCTACGAGGGTTCAGATGCAAAGTGCTTCCTTTCAGAGCAGATGGGAGTGCATGCCACCCTGTTTGTTGAGGTAGTACATGGTCGTGGTATTGCTTATCTAGACTTGAACCACTTGACCCAGGAGCTGAGGAGCGAAAGCTGATAGAGCCAGTCTGACTGCTCTGAGCTCCAACAGGTTGATGTGGCATTGAGACTCCTTGGGGGTCCAGACCTCATGGGCCCTGTTGTCCCCCATGTGGGCTCCCCAACCCATAAGAGAGGCATCAGTCGTGAGAACGACCGTTGGCTCAGGGTGGACAAACGGGACCCCTTCCTGCAACTGGTCTGGGGCGGCCCACTATTGGAGAGCATCCCACATCTTCTGGGTTACAGTGATCAGCTGGTCAAAATGACCATGGTGCTGAGTCCATTGGGCAGCCAGCTCCCACTGGAGGAGGTGCATGTGCAACCGGGCCCAGTAGACCACCAAGGTGCATGCTGCCATTTAACCCAGAAGGCGAAGAAAGTCCCGGGCAGGGCGCAAGTGCCCAACCTGAAATGATTGGGCAAAAGAGGAGAGAACCTCCACCCTGTCTGCTGGGAGCTGAGCTCTGGCTTTACAAAAGTCGAGCTCTGCCCCGATGAAGCCCATCACCTGAGAGGGCACGAGTTATGACTTGGCCTCACTGATCAGGAGGCCAAGCTGGGAGCAGGTCTGGAGGGCCAGATCCCTGGCCCTCTCCACCTCCTGTTGGGTGGAACCTGCCAGGAGCCAATCATCAAGGTAGGGGTAAATTATGACCCCCCGACACTGGAGATAGGTCACCACTACTGCAATGCATTTGGTGAAGACCCATGGGGCTGATGACAGGCCGAACAGCATGGCTCAGAACTCATACAGCGTCCCTTTGACCCTGAAGTGGAGGAACCGCTGATGGGATGGATGGATTGGGACATGAAAGAATGCATCCTGCAGATCCAGTGAACAGAACCACATGTTTCGCTCCATGGATGGCATGATCTGGGACAGAGTGACCATCTGAATGGTGCATGACCTGAGATATTAATTCAGGTCATGGAGATCTAGAATAGGGTGCCAGCCCTCCCCGTCTGCTTGGGCACCAGGAAGTACCTGGAGACAAAGCCTGGGTCTGCAGATGGATCTGCCATGAGAGTTACTGCCTCCTTGAGGAGGAGCTGAGCAATGTCATCTTGAAGAGCCGACTGGGTGCATGCAGAAATCTGTTCTTCCCGAGGGGCGTGGGCTCAGCTGAGAGGGTACTACTCAAATTCTAGAGGCAGTCCCTGACCAACCACTTCGAGAACCCACCTGTCCGTAATGATACCAGACCAAGCGGAAAGGAAGTGGTGAAGCCGGCCCTCCATGGGAAGACCCAGAGCTGGCGTGATGGGAATAGGGGTTGCCACCCCCACCCCATCACTGGGCAGGATTGGAGGAGGAGGAGGAGGAGGAGGCTCCAGGACCTGAGCCTCAGCCTCCTTTGCGGGCCTATTGGGGTCCAGGCTTGGGCTGAGGGTGCCAAACTTGAGCCTGCTGCTGTTGCTGATGCTTGCTGTCCTCCCTGGCAGAAGGACTGCTGAACCACAGGGGAAGAATGCCAAAAGGGCTTCTTCTTTTTCTTCTGCTGGTTCTTGCCCGAAGAACTCTTGGCAGAAGTGGCACCCAAGGTGGTATTGGACTGCTCTAAACGCTGTATATGACCGGCCACTCCTGGGCTGATCAAGTTGGTCCCAAGGCAAGGCACATCAGCTAACTTGTGCTGAGTATCCACTGGAAAGGAGGAGAGCCTCAGCCAAGCCCTGCAGTGAGAGGCAACTGCAGTGGCCATCGAGTGGGCACAAGAATCCCCAATGTCCAGGGCTGTCTGGAGCTGCTGTTTGGCAACAGCACAGCCCTGGTCTCGGACCTGCTTAACCGTGGTCTGCATGTCCACAGGGAGATGAAGGAGGACTTCTATGTTTCTATGTTTCTATGTTTCATCTAATGACCTGAGAAGGGCATAAGGAAAGAGTGCCATGATGACGGCCGAACTTGCCTGACGAAGGCCCAAGGAGGAAGCCACATAGACTTTCTGCGCTGAATGGTCCAAAAGCTTGGACTCTTTATTGGGGGATCAGTCAGTGTCAGCAGAACTGCCAGTATGACTCAACACAGAGGCAGTCATCAGGCTCTCAGCCGAAGGGTGCTCTGTGAACCCCACAAGGGACCCCATGGGTACCGCATATTTGCAGGCCATGCGGACAGATGGTGCTGGACATGAGGCAGGACCCTGTCATAGTTCAAGTTTCAGACCAACAGTGGCCTTGGCCACAGGAAAGGCCTCCATTGGTGTATCCCCTCTCTTGAGGATGTCCATGAGGAGGTACTCCACCTTTTTCTGGATGGGTTCCAGGAGCATCCCTGTGGAATCAAAGATGAGACGAAGAATCCCTTGGAAGGACCTTCTTCCATCCCTGTGCCAATGGACAATTCGTCATCCCCAGGATGAGAGTGGAGCCTGGTGACATCCGAGTCCGAAGAGATGGGATACAGTGGCCTGCTGCCCAAATCACTGTTGCCCCGCCGAGGGCAGACCGGGGTGACCGTGACCGACAGATGTCGGGAAATCCTGGAATCTGGTCAGTCCTCTTTGGAAGGAGCCCCTCCCACAGGCTGCTTAGGTGGCAGTTCCACCATAATCGGTGGAGAGACCGGCATAGGCCAAACTGGAGGATGGGCCAGCCCTGAGGGCAGGGGAGCCAAAGATTTTGGTGCTGAGGGGGGTCAACTTCGGCCTCGGAGGTGAAAGCCAAGTAATGGCTGGGGTAGCGAGTTGTTTAGGTCTGGACAAAATCAGCTGTTGCCACATAAGGTCCCCAGTGCTGACGGAGTTTCCGTTGAAGCCTCTCCTCATCTGAGGAGGATGAGGATGTCCTGTGGCATCGCCTCTTTTTAGAGTGCTTGTGGCTCTTTCTCGGCCAGTCGGCCGAGGGTTTCTAGACCTCAACTGAGATCAGGCAGGCCAACTCAGTCACTCGGCAGACACTGGAGGGATCGATGAATCCCTAGGGTCCGGAACCAGGAGCTCGATGGGGACACCAGCAGGCTGGGTTTTCTCATCGGGGAACACAAGACAAACGAGTTCTCTCCAAAGAATCATTGGCCTCGGCTGGCGACAGCGGGTCGATTGGATCGAGAATGATCTTGACCTCATCAGCTACTTCCTCAGTCATCTGGCCAGATGGAAGATATGTGAAACCTGCAGCTGAGGAAGCGCGGTCGAGACTGCATGCTCCTGGGACTGAGACCTTTCTTGGCCCCAAGAGCGCCTTCACTGAGACGAAGATGAATTCAGCTCCCTATCTCGCTAACGAGAGCGGGAGGGGTGCGAGCCCTCTGGTGTCTCTCACTGGGTGAGGAGAGACTGGCACAACTCCTTAAAGGAACCTGTAAAGGTGGAGCTCACGTTGAGTGGAATGAAAAAGCTTTGACTGTCTGAAGCACAGGTGGCTTCTTCTTCGAATGCCTTTGTGCATTCCAGCTGCTTGTAGGAACCTGCAGCCGTGGAAACTGCCCACCTAGCCTCCTTGGACTTCACCAGAGGATTCCTTTTCTTCGGTCTCCCCAACTTTAAATGTGCCAGGCTGTCGTCCAGAATGTTGGGGTGGAAGGCCAAGCAATTTGAGATGGGGATCGGTGCACAACATCTTCTGGCCACAAGGACACCAGCGCAATCCTGGAGAAGATTTCTCTTGAATGATCGAGGATGCAAAAGCGTGATCACTAACTTGGACGAGTTTTAATTTCGGTTAAACTGAAGTTTTGAAAGCCAGGGCCTACAAAATGCAAGAGCACGAGGGAGGCAACCTGTATCTTCCAGCGGAAAGAAAGATCTGGCGTCATAGGGCACAGCCGAGGTATATACCACCCAGGTGGGTGGGAGGAGCCAGCTTAAAGGCTTCTGGCAAGATTTAAAGGGGAAAGGGACATGCCAAACAGTGTGGATGAACAACATATCCACAATCCTCGAACTAGCTTTTCCTGCAGTTTAGCTAGGGAGGGAAGGAGAGAAACAGGGTGATAGTCCCCAGGAGTGCAAGTGTCACCCCTCCCCCCCTTTGTGGAGGGGAAGGACTTTTGAAAGTTTATTGCAGGCCAGAATGGAACCAAGCTGGATGATAGACTCAGAAGTAAAGAGATAGGCAGTGATGGCAGGAGCAGAAAGGTGCAGAAGGTTAGGGTCAAGACCATCCAGGCTATGGCTCTGAAGGGATTTAGGATAGGACTGGAGAGAAAGCTAACATAGATTGGGGGAATTGGGGAGTAACAGGGAAGGAGGAGATAGAGGCAGGAGAAGAAAAGATGGCACAGATGGTAAAATGAGAGTTGGAGACAACAGCCACTGCAGCAGGCTCGGATATGACCACAGAGGGATTGATGAGCTTCTGATAGGCATGGATACATGGGCGAGGAGGTACAAAATGGAGGGGTCACCCTCCAGAACCTGTTTGGGAACTAAGATTTTTCTGATGGTGAGAGGAAAAATAATTGGCTTTTGTGTCTCTGACAGACTTTGTGCTGGCATTCTGAAGTTATCGATTCCTTATCCAGTCCTCATGGGACCCTGAGGACTTGTGGAGTGACCATGATAAGTCTCAAGCCTTGAGGAGGGAGGTAAGTTCGGAAGAGACCCAATGCAGGTGAACACTACATACACAAGACCTCCTCGGGGGAAGGGGGTGCTTGCCCCAGAGAGACAAGAAAATATGAAAATCTGTTAATAAAGTCTATTAATACAGTAATGAAAATGTATTTTTGTTGCAGTATGCATATACAGTATGTATTACTGTTACTGTCCTTTGTCTCCCCCAACCCCAGGAGAAATGAGCCTTCCTCACCTCTGTTTGCTCACCTGGAAAATGTTTTAAATAAATAAAATATGTTGTAAATCAATCAGCCAATTAATCAGTCAATAAATAAATGAATGAACGAAAATAGAAGTGAAGTGGGAGAGGGCGTACTGATGATGAAGAAAGTGGGACGTTAAGATAAACAAAATTCCTATGTTGTGACCTTTCTCGGGGGTTTCAATGATCATGCAGCACAGTGCTGCTATTGTCCTAACTTCGGCACTCGCACTCCAAGCGTTGATGTTTGAATATTATTCTGTGCCTTGAAAGGCAGTGCTGATGTCAATGTAACACCAACACTGCACTGCACTGAGCGATCACTCAAACCCCAAGAAACATTTCACCACAGATTGTAGGGTGCACAGTGGTTGCTACAGCAGATTTATTTCAATTCTAAGGGACAGCTGATTACTTCTCTGGCAGGTGTCAGTGGGCCACTGGCTAAAGTATCGTGCAATAACAATGATGACATAGAACTATAGAAACATAGAAGCTGATGACAGATAAGGGCCGTGTAGCCCATCTAGCCTGCCCATTTTGCCTGCCTATTTCAACCACACATCCTAGTTGATCGCAGCTCACCCTTTCTTTCTTGTCTCTTAGGTGCCCTTATGTCTATTCCATACATTCCTGAATTCCTGTCTCTAGAGTACCCTTATCTTACATTGAATTCCCTGTTTTTGCCTCCACCACCACCCTTGGGAGGTTGTTCCAAGCATCCACCACTCTTTTGGTGAAAAAGTACTTCTTTGTGTTGCCACTGAACCTCCCTCCCCAGCTTCCTTCTGTGCCCCTTGTTCTTGCACATCTTTTTTGAAAGATGTCATCCTCTTGTACCTTGTTTATATCTTTGAGGTGCTTGAATGTTTCTGTTATGTCCTCTCTCTCTCTCTCTCTCTCTCCTTCTCTCTCTCTCTCTCCTCCAGGGAATACATGTTGAGGTCCCCCAGGCTCTCTTCATAGGGCTTCTCATGCAGTCCCTGCACCATCATTGTAGCCCTCCTCTGGCTACCTCCAGTCTGTCTATGTCCTTCCAAAGATGTGGTCTCCAGAACTTGACACAATACTCCAGCTGTGGTCTCACCAGTGATCTGTACAGTGGCACAACCACCTTCTTCTTTCTGCTGGTGATACTGCTCCCTGTGCACTCCAGCAACCTACTGCCTTTCCCCACAGCCTTCTTGCATTGTTTAGTCATCTCTAGGTTTTTCGATATGAGTACCCCCAGGTCCCATTCCTGCTTGGTAACTGCTAATACCACCCCCCAACCTTGTACACCTTCCTCAGATTTCTGCTCTCCAAGTGCATGACTTTGTACTTTTTTGCATTGAATACCATCTGCCACACTTCTGACCACACCTCTAATCTTCTTAGGTCTTTTCTAATTTTTTTCTATCCCCTCTGGAATGTTTGGTGTCATCTGCAAAAAGACATCCGTTCCCCTGGAGCTCCTCTGTAATGTCACTTATAAAGACACTGAAGAGGACTGGTCCCAGGACTGATCCCTGTGGCATCCCACTGATTACCTCCCTCTCCTCAGACTGAACACCATTCATCACCACCTTCTGTGTCCTGCCCTTCAACCAAGATCTGACCCAGTTCACCACCTTGTTGCCCACCCACATGCTGCTTAACTTGTTTACCAACCTATGTGGGATGGTATCAAAGCCCTTGCTGAAATCTAAGTAGGCCACATTTACCACCTTTTCCTGATGTGCCTCCCTGGTCACCCAGTCAAAAAAATCTATTAGATTTGTCTGACATGACCGTCCCGCTGTGAATCCATGCTGCCTTGGAGCCTGTGCTCCGCTAGATTCAAGGAATGACACAATCCTCTCCTTTAACAGTGCCTCCATTAATTTCTCCACCACTGATGTCAGGCAGACTGGTCTGTAGTTGGCAGCCTCCTCTTTGCTCCCACTTTTGTGGAGAGGGACCATATTTGCCCTCCTCCAATCTTCAGGGACTGCCCCGTCTCCAGTGATCTGTTGAATAGGGTGGTCAGTGGGGCCACCAGCACCTTTCTGAGCTCTTTTAATATTCTGGGGTGAATCCCATCTGGCCCCATTGCCTTATCTGTTTTCTGTTTCCCAAGTACCTCTAGAACTCTCTCTGCTGTGAATGGAGTGATGTCTACCTCTCTTCCCTGAATGCTTCTATTGTCAAGTTGTGGACCTTTGCCTTCCCCTTCCTTCGTGAAAACTGAACAAATGTATTTGTTCAGCATTTCTGCTTTTTCTATGTCCTTCCCTGCTAACCCTCCTCTCCCCTTCTTTATCCTGACAATTCCACTCCTTGTTTTCTTTCTGATATATCTGAAGAAGGTCTTATCCCCTTTCATTATAGCTTGTGCTATATTTTCTTCTGTTTGCGCCTTTCCACTTCTGGCTGCCTTCCCTGCCTCCCTCTGCTTCTCTAGGTACTGCTTCCTGTCCTCTTTCCTTTGTGTTTTTTCTTTGTCTCTCCTGAAGGCCCTTCTTTTCTCTTACACTTTCCTGCCCACTTCCCTTGAGAACCAAAGTGGTCATTTTTTTCTCTATCTCTTGCTTTACTGTTTAACACAAAGGTTTATTGCCTCTGTTATGGCCCCCTTGAGAACAGACCACTGCTTCTCCACTCCACCCCCCCATCCACTTTTGCCAGGGCTTCTCTGAGACATTTTGTCATTTTGTGAATGCTGGCACTTCTGAAATCTAGGACTTTTACTTTTGTGTGGTTAGCCTCTTCTATTGTGGTTACATTGAACCATACCATCCTCTGGTCGACAGATAAAAGAGAAAACACCTATTTGAGGTGGAAGATGAAGTGCACTATCGAGATGAGCTCTGGTGCAGACCTAAGGAACACCTCATCCTACTCTGAGGTACGGCTCCAATAAAAGCTGTGCCACCACCGCAGTAGTGGTGTTCATTACCCATATGTATTAACTCCCTACTGACAACATGGAGCAATACAGAAGATGCATATGCTGCAAAGCTGGCCTGGTCCACACTGAAAGCATCCAAGTCTATGCACACACTGACCTCTTGCTTGTGCAGGAGGTCGGCAGATTAAAGCCATCTTATGATGCTAACAAATCTACATTTGGGAGACATTTACTGCCCACTATCCAGCTGAAGACCTCTAGATGAAGAGACCATTCCCTGGGGATGACTACAGTATGTTCCTTCTTACTCCTTTCTCCTTCCTGTTTAACTTCCTTGTAGAAAAACTGCTGATATTGTTTGCAGGAAAAACCTCAGCCCATGGAACAGGATACATTGCCTCCATTGGGAGCACCCAACTCCTGGATCCTCCATTTGATCATGTAGGCAAGTGCAGCTCTGTGGACATTTACCACCAACACTGACATGTTTGACAAATGCTTGGTGATGTGGCAGAAGGCTAGCATTTTTTTCTCTAGCTCTTGCTTTACTGTTTAACACAAAGGTTTGTTGCCTCTGTTATGGCCCCCTTGAGAACAGACCACTGCTTCTCCAGTCCCCCCATCTGACTGTAAATCTCCAGGAAACTGAAGTGAGACTTGCAATTTCTCAGGAGTCAATGACCTGTGCTGTGTGTTACTTTTTTCCTTCTCACCTCTCCAGCAGAGGCTCTCTTCTACCTCCCATCACCATCACCCATGATCTTTGGGACTTATGTTTATTCCTGTAGCCTATTAGGGCCTGCTCCCCTGGCAGGGTCATTGTGGGTGGTGGCAAAACTCCCTCCAGAGACCAAATCCAGCACAGAGGAACCAGATGCCCAGTGTACAGTGTGAGGGTGAAGATCTCATCCCATCTTGGCTGGCATTTTTCCCTTCCCAGAGATGGCAGTGTGAACTTACACTCAAATGCATACAACAGGTGTGAGCAGCACTAAGACAGTCTGCTTCTTCCTCCCACTGTCATCACGATTACTGCTCCACCTCTGAGTCTTCTATACCAGTTGCAGAGCATATGGTCCTCTGGAGGGCCATAAGCTCTGCAACAGGCATCTCCTTGTGGTTTTGAGGGCTGTGACACTGAGTGAATTTTTGCATATTGTATTCACTATTAAAACAATTTAGTGAACAATACTGATTGTGGGTGTTGCTTTTCTTGTTGCCATGCAATTTGTAGAGACAGCCATACTGAGTGATGTCAAACTCCAATCCGTCGATGAAGTATTGTGCCCAACACCCCCACAAAAACATTGTGGGCTTCCTCTGATTAGATGAGCAGAGCAGCTGGTGTGAGTTCAGAAAATTTGGACATCAGATACTGAAAGTGGGGAAGGGGCTTCATGACAACAAAAGAGGGAATCCAAGAATGGGGAAAACTGTTTTTAAAATAAAAATTCCCACAAGTGATGAATTATGTGGCAATATCTAGTGTTTGTGGCAGAATGCAAGTTCTGTTGCCAGATCAACAGCTGCCAAATTGTTAGAATTCTAGAAGCCCTAGTTACCATTCTCCTTGCCATCGCACAGCAAGCCGTTTTAATAATAAAGTCCTAAGACCATGGACCATACTAAGCTGGGCATCAAAAATACAGTACAATAGCAATGGCAGTTAGCTAAAAAAAAAACTATGATGATCTAAACAATGATGTCTGTGTGACAAGAGCAATTGTTTTTCATGGCAGCCTCTTAAACAACTGTAGAACATTTATAGTCATTTGTTTTCTTTGACCTTTAAGTTCCATTCTGGGGTCAGTGGAAATACTTGGCAGTTCTATATTACTAAGAAGTCTATAATTAGGCCCCTGTGGATCAGACGATTGGTCTCTTCATGGATATCCCAGCATCCCCATCCCACATGAGAAAGAAAAGCCAAAGTAGAAAAAAATCACAAGGGGCTAAAATTAAACAATGACTGCCCTGCTCTGTGTGCTGTGGCATGGAGTCTGGCTTCTTAATATAAAAAGGGTGGCAGCAGCAGCAATAGCTTCTGGAAAAGCATTCTGTACAATAGGTCTGCAGAAAGTGATGGGAAAAGTTAAACAAGAGTAGATTATTGCCACCAAGATCTGCTGGGCAAGGACTGTGTGGGCATTTAAAGGGTCCTTACTATCAAAACAAGGCATAGGAACCTAATATAACACTCCAAATTAATTTGAACTGCTAGTAATTTTTATTCTTTATACTAAGGAACATTTGCATGAAAACAGGATTAGAGTTCCTCTGCCCCCTGATGTTTATTCCTTGGCTGAGCATTAACCCTGCTTAGGACACTGCAATGCATAGCAACATAATTTATGATTATGTTGTTACAGTCTGTAGAGTACTATTTCAGCTGTTGAGTAAACATGCAAATCTGATGAACTCTCAGGAGCTAAGGGTACCATATTCAAATTGTTTGCACCCTGTTGAGTGGGTGCAAACTCGTAACACACTTTAAAGCCATATTGGATGGCATTACTGGGCACTGTTGGCAGCAACAATGTTTGCTAGTGTGCAGACATCAAACTGTTGTGGGAGCAGGTCTTAATTTACATACATGTATGCACACATATTGATACAGCCCACCCCCCCTTGTAGCACAGTGCAAGCAGACTGCCACATGGAGTTCAAAGGTTAAATGTTATGCTTTTTGTGCTTTTCTCTAGACTCCAGGGATGAAGCTATGAAGACAGGCAGTGGGGAGGAGGGGTCACCGCTGCTTACTCATTAAGGACTGTGATTTGCTTTGGGATTTTGCAAAGTGATTCTTTGACTGGGAGCAAGTGTTTGCAAATCAGAGAGGAGAGAAGATGAATACTAAACAAGGGATCAAACAGCTGGGGTGGACTAATTTGCCAAATTACATAGAAACATAGAATTTGATGGCAGATAAGGACCATTTGGCCCACCTAGTCTTCCCATTTTTATGCAGATCTTACTTGACCTCCCATCCATTATCCCTCTCCCTCTTCCTTTCCCTTAAGATTTCCTTGTGCCTATCCCATGCATTCTTAATCCCCACCACTGTTCTCACCACCACCACCTCTGCTGGAAGGCTGTCCAGAAATCCACCACTCTTTCTGTTAAGAAGTACTTCCTTACATTTCTCCCGAATTATTTTCCCTCAATAAAATTTTTATTGTAAATAAACATCCATTTTACAGGAAAGCAACAAAATTCAATGTATCTTATACATTCTCAATAAATAAATCTCAGCTTAATCTAATACAATAAATACTATCTATTTTACAATCACTATACAACTATTTTATATATTTGTAATACAATATGATATTATTCATAACACTTAAAACATATTCTCAACTCTTTCTGAAGAGACCCAAAACAAAACAAGGAAGGACCCCCCCCCCCCAGCTTCATGTCATGCCCCTTGTTCCTGAGCACTTTTTTTCTGAAAAGTGCTCCCTTCCTGTACCTTATTTACTCCCTTTAGATATTTAAAGGGTTCTATCATATCCCCTCTTTCCCTTCTCTATTCCAGTGTGTACATATTCAGGTCCTTAAGTCTCTCTTCATAGGGCTTCTGATGCTAACCATGCAACCATTTTAGTTGCCCTACTCTAGACCACCTCCACTGTGTCAATGTCCTTCTGGAGATGTCAGAGCCCCAAAAATGCCACCATTCCCTGGTATGCTGATCATGTGGCACGCAGGGCTTAGGCCTTCTAGCCGTGATTGGGATTTTCAGTCCCAAGTGCCACATGCTGCAAGTTAGAACAGCTTTTCCCTGGTCTAACTTGTGCCATGTGGAGGACCCTTTTGACAGGAATTGTGCCCAATATTTGACGCAAGCTGCCATACAGTGTGGAAAGTGCCACATCTGTGCCACATGTACTAAAATTGGGTGCAGTTGTATCAATGGAGTTTGGCACAGCTGCAACAAACAATGGGGTTGATGCAGGGCTTCAACCTTTGAAAACTGAGCCCGTGGTCTCCGGAACTGGACACAGTACTCTACCGCTATGCTATACTGCAGAAGCAGTATAGTGTAGTGGTTAATGGCACTGAGAAGCAAACCTGGAGACCTGGGTTTGAATCCCATCAGCCCCTACTTGCATACTGTGTGACCCTGAGCAAGTCACTTAAATTCCTTGCGCTCCCATTTTGCACCTGGAAACAAACTCTGGCTTAATGTTTCTTTCTGGTTAAACAATTTCCCCTTTCTCCTTCCCTCTCTAAGTGGGGTCTTACCAGTGATCCATACAGGGGCAACACCATCTCCCTCTTTCTGCTGGTGATACCCACTCCCATTCACCCCAGCATCCCCCTAGCCCTCCAAACTGCCTTGTCACATTGCCTGGCCACCTTTGGACCATCCAGTATAATTACCCCAAGGTGTCTTTCCTGTTTGGTGGTCATCAGTACCACCCCACTCATTTTGTACTCCACTCCCGGGTTTCTGTGCCCGAAGAGGAAGCACTTTTTTTGCTTTTTAACCCAGCTGCCGTACCCATGACCCCTCCTCAAGTTTTCTCAGGTTACTGCTCATCCTTTCCGCCCTTCCTGGAGTATCCATCCTGTTGCAGATTTTGGTGTCATCCACAATGAGGCAGACCTTCCCTTCCAGCTCCTATGCAATGTCACTTATAAAGACATCACAGAGAACAAACTGGGGTCTAAGAGTTGCTATGTTTGACGGGGTCAAAAGAGTTGCTGTTGTAACCCTTAGTTCTCAGGAGTTAGCAAGTGGTGCTCCGGAGCCAGGGTGTGTTGGGGTAGGAGATTACTCAGATGGAAACAAGGGTGAGGTGCAATATTTTAAGGAACCCTGTGTGGCATTTTACTTAACTTTTGTTGCAGCTGCTCTGCCACCATTTCTCTATCACTGCAAAATGCAGTGTGCCTGTCTCTTGAAGAATAAAAACAGAAATAAAGATGAACTTGGGTGAACCATAACCTTCAGTTTCAGCATTGAGCATTTGCTGAACTCACACAGCACCCTTCAGAGAAACCTAACAAATAGATGTTAACTTAGCTGTGAGGATACATAGTCACAGAGAGATATCATTGTGCATCAAGTCACTGAACAGTTGAGAACAGCTGTAAACCTGATGAACTAATACTGCAGATTGGGTGCTCACAAAAGGGAAGACAAAAGCTGACCACTTGGTACGTGAAGATATTAAAAACATTATTATCTCACTTGTTCCAAGCTTTTCAGGGCCCAAGCAGCTGCATCAAAATCCAAGTGCAAACTGTCATTGTATTATGCAGAAAATACACAAAAATGCCCTTAACACTGCCACAAAAACAAGCATAAATTAGCTGCCCTGGCACATTACTCATCAGAGCTTCATCAAGGCCAGCCACCTGGCATTTTGCAGGGCATTCCACTCGGTATTACTCAGTAAGTAAAGGTGGAGGAAGGCAAAGCCCATTGAGACCACCTTCCCTGCACTTGCATGGGGAAATTTATACCCTTGTATTATTTATTTATTTTTTGATATTTTGTTTTACCCCACCGACACTCCGGAGTCCACCTCTTCTTCAGGCCTCCTAGTGCCCCACTGACCCCGGCGATCCTCTTCAGGAGCTCCTCCCTCCACAGATTGCAGCCGACCCCCGAGTTGGTCCCTTCATATCCCATTGCCGGGCGGGTTCCCCTCCTTCGAGGGGGAAGGCACCGGGGAGAGGGGAAACCCAGCACACTATTGCTTCACGGCCCAGGGAGTGCTGCTGTGGAGGAGGAGATTCCTAGAGGTCCCAATAGTGTGGAGGGCAGAAGCCATCATCTGGTGCACTCCAGAGCTGTTTTTCTGGTTTTCTTGAGTCCCTTCTGCGCCGCTGTTTGTAGTGCCCCTGGTCTCCACCAGAGACTGCTACAGAGCGGGGCTATCCCCTAACCCACCCCAGGAGAGGAGAGCAGTCCTCCGGATGCTCAATCCTCTCCTTCTCCTGCCAGCCCCTGGTGCCCCGAGTCTGTTTCCAAACCTGGGTCACCGGCGTGGTTCGAGGTGTGGCGTCCAGCGCCTCAACCCTCTGCGCCACCAGGCTGGCCCTTGTCTTATTTAATAAGAATTTATCAAGTGACTCTTTGAAGTTATTCAGAGTATTTATATTCACCAAATACTCAGGTAGTGAATTCCAGAGTTTACACGCTCTAACAGTAAAAAAATATATTTTCTTAGTGTTTACTCTTGGAATACGGAGTTGCCTATTATGGCAGCTAGGTGCTTCCAGCTTAGTAGCCCATGTGGGATTATACTCACTCATTATCTGTTGATCTTTCAAAATATTAAAGATCATTAATAAATCACCCATTTTCCTACGAGCGTTTAAATCATATAAATTAAGAGCTTTTAACCTTTATGGGTAAGAAAGATTACGTACAGGTGTGATTGATTTCGTGGCCCTCCTTTGGACTGACTCGATCATCTTAATGTCTTTCTCGAGATATGGTGCCCAAAAGGATGCTGCAAAATCTACATTTGGCCTTACATAAGTGGCATAAATGGGCAATATTTCAATTAATGAAAGATTTTCTAATAGAGGCACGTATTCTATTGGCTTTTACAGCTACTTGTCTACATTGATCTGTAGATGCCAGATCTTTATTAACAATAACTCCCAAATCTCTATCTGAATCAACTGGTTTAATACTGGACCCGGCCAGGTTGTAAATAGTCTTTGGGTTTTTCCTCCCAAAGGGGATGACTGAGCACTTATCGATGCTAAATTCAATTTTGTTATTTGTTGCCCAATTTTCTAATCAGATGAGATCAGAGCAAATGTGATCAATTTTATCTGTTATATCAACTTCAAAACTTAATTTTGTGTCATCCGCAAATTTAGATAGTCTACACTTGAGATACTGAATTCGTATCACTTATAAAGATATCAAACAATATTGGGCCCAAAACAGATCCCTGAGGGACACCACTAGTAACATTGATTTCATCAGATAGCTGGTTGCTGACCTGTACATTCTGGGATCTATCAGTGAGCCATTCTGATATCCACCTTACATTGTAAGAATTCAAACCCAACTCAGTTATTTTAGCTATTAGTTATGTATGAGGGACCTTATTGAAGGCCTTTTTAAAATCAAACAGCAGGACATCAATCGAAATACCTTTATCAATACTACTGCTAACTGGTTCATAAAATGAGATTAAATTGCTGGTACACGACTTTCCCCTTTGGAAACCATGCTGATTTTGGTCACTCATATTTTTAACTAGTATTTCTTGTTCCATTCTACCCTTTGGTATCCTCTCCTTACATTTACATGTGATGGAGGTTAGACTAATTGGTCTGTAATTATTAGTCATACTCTTATTTCCCTTTTTATATACAGGAACAACGGTTGCATTTTTCCAATCAGAAGGGATTTCACCAGTAGACAAGGACTTATTAAATAGAATAGTTAATGGTTTTGTCAGTTCACTTACTGTCTCCCTTATAAATTTTTCATTTTTATGGTCTGGTCCAGGTGATCCGTTCACTTTGACTTCCCTGAGTACTTCAAATACGTCATTTTCCAATACTGGATTATACATTTCATCATGTTTAATTTCAGGTAATAAGCATTGATCTGCTACAGAAAATACTGAGCCAAAAAATAATTGAATGCATTAGCTATGTCGACTGGATTACTGATTTCTTGATTGTTATCATAGATGGGACCTAACTGAGCTTTGGATTTTGTATTCTTATTAATATAGGAGTATAAAGCTTTAGGGTTCTTCCTAACTGTTTATTTAAATTCAAGTTTGCTTTTTTCTTGTTTAATTGTGTTTTTTTGTAAGTTTTAGTAACCCTTTATACTCAGTTCTATTGTTTTCATCTGGTTCCATATAGTATTTTGCGTATGTCCTTTTTTTTCTTTTTATACATTTTCAAACTTTATCGGTCAACCATGGTGGTATTTTACCCCTGGAGTTGGTATACAGTTTGCTGGGAATTAATTTTTCTTCTACGTTTTTAATGGCTAATTTTACTTTTTCCCAGCTGTCTTCGATAGAACTGGTATCTGATACATCTGCCCAGTCTATGATTTTAGTACACTGCGAATGTTCTTATATTTCCCCTTAGCATAGCAGTAATTAACTATTGTGGGGTATATAGCTGGGTATTATTTATTTACACTAAACAGAATATTATTGTGGTTGCTATTACCTAGTGGAGATAGTGAGATGATATTAGAGATCTTGTTTGGGATATGTGTGAGAACTATGTCCCAAAAATTATATCCCCTAGTAGGCTCTAGTACAAGTTGTTCTAATCCACATTTAAGTGTTATGTCTAGGAATGAGGATTCTTGACTGGTAGAAGTGTTGAGGAAGACCCAGTCAATACCTAGGACATTTAAATTTCCTAATATAATTAGGTTCTTTTGTGAAGCCAGATTGTTAATAATGGTACTAAGTTCATGGTCATAACAATGATCAGCTGTAGGAGGTCTAAAGAAATTATCAAGTATTAAATTCCTCCCATTATGGAGCTTAATGCGGGCACATACATTTTCTATTATATCAGAATCCACTGACAATTTGGTGGATTCTAATCAATTTGGAACATATAAACACACTCCACCCCTTCTTCCTAGTTTCTCTGTTCCTGTAATATAATGTAAACCCAGGATATTATTGGACCAGTCACTTGTTTCATTCCACCATGTTTTGGTCACAGACACTATATCTACATCGTGTTGGTATATCATCATCTGATGTTCCAGAGATTTTATTAGATTTAAGATCCTGGCAGACAGAATGTTTAATTCTTTACTACGATTAGGATTACTCAGTCTACCATTGATAATGCCCCTATGCTACCCTGTATTCAGTTTAAATTTTTGCTAATGTGCATATTTATGGATTTTCCCAAGAGAGAATTGCCTCTTTTATTCAAGTGTAACCCATGCCAACAAAACAGGGTATACATAGATACATAGACAATGTCGGCAGATAAGGGCCTATGGCCCACCCAGTCTGCCCATTTGAGCTTGTAAGTTCAGTTTATGTTTTCCTAGAAGTCTGTTGCCCCTTACCCCTGACCTCTAGAATTCCTTTATGTCTATCCCATGCATTCTTAAATCCCATGATTGTTTCAGCCCCCACCACTTCCTCTGGAAGGGTGTTCCACTTGTCCACCACCTGTTCTGTGAAGAAATTCTTCCTCATGTTTCCTCTGAATCGTCCCTCCCTCCAACTTCATCCCATGCCCTCTAGTCCTGGAACATCTTTTGGCTTAAAATAGTGTATTCCTGCACCCTGTTCCTCCCTGTAAGATACTTGTATGTCTCTATCATATCCCTCTCTCCCTCCTCTCTTCCAGGGAGTACATGTTCAGTTCCTTCAACCTGTCTTCATAGGACTTGTGATGCAATCCATGCACTATCTTTGTTGTCCTCCCTGAACCTTCTCTACCCTGTCTATGTCCTACGTAGGTATGGTCTCCAGAACTGTACACTGTACTCCAGGTGGGGCCTCACTAGTGTCTTGTATAGTGGAATTATGACCTCCTTTTCCTGCTGGTGATGCCCCTGCCTATACATCCCAGCATCCTATTTGCTTTACCTGCTGCCTTGTCACACTGTTTCCTACCTTGAGGTCATCAGAGATGATAACCCCAAGATCCCTTCCTGCTTGGTGCATGCTATATCCTCACCCCCCAACTGATATATTGTGCCAGGGTTTTTGTGCCCCATATGCATTATCTTGCACTTCCTTGCATTGAATTTCAACTGCCAAACCCCTGACCATTCTTCAAGTTTCTGCAGGTCCCTTCTCATTCTGTCTACACCCTCTGGTGTGTCTACTCTGTTACAGAGCTTTGTGTCATCAGTGAACAGTGAAATTCTGCCTTCTAGGTCATGCGCAATGTCACTGATGAAGATGTTGAATAGGACTGGTCCCAGCACTGATCCCTGTGGTACCCCACTGGTCACTCTTCCCTCTGTGGAGTGACAGCCATTTACCACTACCCTCTGTGTCCTGCCACCCAGCCAGTTACCTACCCACCACACTACTGTCCTGCCCACACCCATATTCCTGAGTTTGTGTAATAGTCTTCTATGTGGCACAGTGTCAAAGGCCTTGCTGAAGTCCAGATAGGCCATGTCCACTGCCCTCCCCTGATCCACCTCCCTAGTCACCCAGTCAACAAATTCAACGAGGTTGGTCTGAAAATGACCTCCCCTGGTGAAACCATGCTGCCTTGGGTCCTGTAGTCCCTTGACAACCAGATGTTCCACCAATCTCTCTTTCAGTAGTGCTTCCATGATCTTTCCCACTACCGAGGTGAGGCTGACTGGTCTGTAGTTCCCTGCTTCCTCTTTGTTCCCACTTTTGTATAAGGGGACTACATCTGCTGTCCTCCAGTCTTTGGTACCTCCTGTTTCCAGTGATCAGCTAAACAGGATAGCCAGAGGTTCAACCACCACCTCTTAGTTCATTAAGGACCCTGGGGTGCACCCCATCTGGCCCCATTGCTTTATCAACTCTTATTACTTCCAGTTCCTTCAGGACCCTTTCTCGTAAAGGACTTGTGTCCATTTCTGCACCATTCTCCACGCCTTGTACTCCCTTCAGACCCATTACCCTCTCATCCTCAGTAAAGACTGAGCAGAAATACCTGTTCAATATGTCAGCTTTACTGTTGTCATCCTCCATGTGACACCCATCCTCCCCTTCAGTCTCACTATCCCTCCCTTTGTCTTTTCTTTTTCATTTATGTACCTGTAAAAGTTTTGTCCCTCTACCCACTGATTTTGCAATGTGTTCTTCTGTCTGAGCTTTGGCTTCCTTACTGACCTCCCTGCCTCCCTTGCTTCTCCTGGTACTTCTCCTATCCCCTTCTGTCTGTGTCTTTTTGTATTGCCTGAATGCAATCTTTTTGGCTTTCACTTTATTTGCTACCTCTTTGGAAAACCATAATGGTCTCCTCTTCCTTTTCCTCTTGCTAACCTGCTTAATGCATAATTCTGTTGTTCTTGTAAATCCAATTTTAAATACTGCCCACTGTTCCTCAACCCCTCATTCCTGTCCCATTCCCCTTAATGCCTCTTTCAAGTATCTCCCCATTTTCCCAAAGTCTGTCCCCCTAAAATCCAGGATACGTGTTTTTGTGTGGTTTGGTTCTGCTCTTTCTGTGATTTCAAACCACAATGACTGGTTGTCATTGTTCCCCAGGTGCTCCCCCACTGTTACCCCCATCACACTGTCCCTGTTTGTGAGCACAAGGTCCAGTATTGCCTTCTGCCGAGTTGGTTCCATGACCAGTTGCTTGAGGAAGGCACCCTGAAGGGAGTCCAGGATAAATCTGCTCCTAGTTGATGCTGCTGCTGGGATGCTCCAGTCCACGTCTGGAATATTGAAGTCTCCAACCAGTACTACCTCACCCTTGTCTGCCATCCTTTGGATGGCTAGAATCAGCTCCCTATCTGTTTCTTCCTCCTGGGCTATAGACCACACCTGTGTGGATGGCTGTCCCCATTTTCCTTTCCAGCTTAACCCACAGTATCTCTCCCCCATTTTGTTCCTCCTGGATCTCTGTGGCCCTTATGTCATTTTTCACATACAGTGCCACTCCTCCTCCCTTCCTGCCTGCTCTGTCTTTTCTGAATATGTTGTAGCTAGGTACAGCCATCTCCCAGTCATGGGGTATGATTGTCAACAAACTATTCCCAGTGGATTATACAGGCAATAGACTCATTTAGCGTAAATTTTCTTAACAACTCATTGAATGTTTTGAGTTTGAATGTTCTTGCTTGGCTTGCTCTGGGAACTGGTAGAATTTTGAATATACATGTTTCACAACCAATATGTTTTAATGTATTAACTAAAGTGATGCAATCAGTCTTCATTTCATTCAAAGTAGTATTTCGTATATTAAATTGTTCCTACATGTATCACCACTAGGGGGTTTGGTCCAGAATCATGTAGGATGTTTTTTGCCATTTGTTCAATATCTTTAATTTTAGCTCCTCTGAAGCTGGAGAAAGTGCAATTTGCTTTGTCTCCATTACAAATGATTCAATCTACTGTAGATACTTTACAATAGAATCTCCAAGAACCACCACTTGTCTTGCTTATACTGCTTGAGCAATTTCTACTGATGGATCAACTACTATATTTACCACTGAAGTGTGGTTTGTACTTGGGGCACTCACATTTGGGGTGATCTTACCTTGTGTTGTTGTAATCAGGTGGGGGTCTAGTATACTAGTAATTTCAGTGCCTAATAACATATTGCTCTCAACTATATGTTGCATTATCTCAGTCAGGTTCATAGGTCTGTTGGGGTCTTCTGCAGTTTGTACTACTGCTGGATTTGGGCCTATCACTCCTGAGGTACTTGCCTAGGGTTTCTGATCCAAGGTACCTAGTATTGTATTTTGTACATAATGACAGTTTGCATGTTTATTTTGCTGCATCTGCTTGAAGCCTGAAAAGCTTGGGCCAAGTTAGATAATAAAGTTTTTAATATCTTTACCAGCACAGGGGTCAGCTTTTGCTTTCCCTTTTATGGGCACCAGATTTGCAGTACTGTGCTGCCCTGAATAGAGCAATGCTGTCCTTCTACATGCACATCTTCTTGTTTGTGTCGATGGTAAACATGATGAGGATTTTGCTCTGCAGAGCTTTGAAAACTTCATTAACAGGCACAATCCCAAATTCTGAGTGTCCAGCTGAGTAGAGTCTGAGTAGCAAATATGCTCACTTAGCACCCAGGCTCTTAGTGTGAGAGTCAGTGTTAAACAGAATCTAAAGTTCGAGTGCCACCATCCAACCCCACTGGGAGTCCAACATCAGGTGCTCTCACCCAAGCACATGTCAGTGGTGCTTTCCATCAGCATTCCTACCAGGAAGGACAATCCCAAACTCTGAAAATGCTCAGTATCAAATTTTTAATGTCCATGCATTAATACAACATCACACACAAAGCAGAAAAACACTTCTGTGCTTCTCCTCACCAAGTTCCAGACGAAGCCTGGTGAGATGAAGCGCTGAGGTGTTTTCCTCTCTGTGTGTGACTTTGTTTTTATGTATGGACATTCCCTGACTTACTTATTAAAGATTTGATACTGAGCATTTTCAGAGTTTGGGATTGCCCTTCCCAGCAAGAATACTGCTATCTTTTGGATTTGGTTTGATGTAGGGAGTAGCAACCCTGTAGCAGCACCCTTCAATTTTTACTGGAGCACAGCTGTCATTTGGGCTAATTGTACTTTCCAATAGGGCCTTCTGGAATCAAAGGTGAGTCAATATAAATCGTGTCACATAAGTGCATACTGATTTTATTTATAGTACCTCTGGGCCTGTACTCCAGAATAGTGCTTGATGGGTTCATCGTCCTCCGAGCTGATGTGCTAGGAATGTGACTAATCCCCATGCAGCTGCCTGGCTGATGTGCAGAAGTCTGCCCTAATGTCCAGTAGAGGCTATGGCAGGATGGCTGTTTAGCCAGAGTGGCAATAGAGATGAGCTGCCTTGACGCCTGCTACTCCACCAGGATTGAGCAGGGGTTTCTATGTCAAAGTACAGACTTTGCACTTTAATAGCTTTGCAACCATTCAATGGATTTGCATGAACTTTTGCATGTGTGGTCTCAGGGAAAAGATCTCTTGATGTGCCAAGTTTTGTTCAGTTCCACCATGCTGCATCGACAACAAAGTTGTCAAAATGTGGCACAGCAACACCAACAATGTCGATAGGCAAAATTGAGTGTTTTTTCATAGTTTGTTCAAAGTGTGCGAAATACCAGTGAAATATATGAAATTTCACCATCAGGTCCATTACAGTGACGACCTCGAAGTTGTCACTATAATGGATTTCGATGTTAAAATTTCAATATTTTGATGGTATACGGTTTTGTTCCAGTTGGATGTGCAGATTCTGATTTATGGATAGCAAAAAGAGTGAAAAAATAAGGGATATACAATAGTGAGCTGTCAGATAAATGATTTATCTGCACAAGTGCTATTTGACCTCGGGTAACCGAACGAGTGGCTTAAGCCATGAGTGAGGTGTCCGAGGTCAAACAGCACAAGTGTAGATAAATCATTTATCTGACAGCTCACCACTATATATTTCATTTATGCAATAGGGATGCTTTCTGCCAAAGCAGGGACATCTGCTTTTGACCGTTTATCTTTTTTTTTTTAAATGATAATTTCTGGGACTTTTTGTTAACTTTCCTAGTGTATGTCAGCCTAGTGTAGTGGTTGTTATTAAATGAAACACCACTCACTTTGTAGAAAGCTTTGTGCTGAACAAATGGCATGCTCACGGTACCATGCTACTTTTTTCATTTTACAGTTATTTGCATTTGCTTGTTGAAAAAATGAATAAAAAATGGGATTGTCTGTTGTTTTTTGTGAATGATAAAAAAAAAACTAAAATGTATTTATTAATGAAACACCACTCATTTTGTAGATATTTTTCAGCTGAACAACTTCTATGCTCACAGTACTATGCTATTATTTTTCATTTTAAAGTTATTTGTATTTGTTTGTCAAAAAGTGATCAAAAAATTGAATTTTCTGCTGTTTTTTGCTAATTAATAATAAATCTATAAGGTATCTATAAATAAAACATCACTCATTTTGTAGATAATATTGAGCTGAACAACTTCTATGCTGGCAGTACTATGCTATCTTTTTCATTTTAAAGTTATTTGCATTTGAATATAGTTAGTACTGGTACTGAGGCCGAACATTCTAAATGAGCTCTGGAATGATTGTGACATATCTGCTATGTGTATAAATATGTGGTGTTGCATCTACTATGTGTATAAATGTGAGATTTCACATTTATCACATAGTAGCACAGATTTATCACATAGGATTTATGTACACGCCTGTTACATAAATCAGTTTATTTGCATTTTTGTTTTGCTATCACCTAGCACGTAGCTGGTTTGAAATTTTGCCCTGAAATGTTCTTGGTACAAAGGGCTTGGCCCACAGTTGTGCCTTTTGCTGCTTTGATGAAAAAATATTAATCTGGAGGACTTCCGGTTCTGCCCCCCCCCCCCAAGTAATGGCAGCCTAGAGAAAGAACTGCGTCTACCCCGAGCTGAAAAACTACACTTCAGCTGTAATTCTCCACATTTCTCATATAGATCTCTCATTATAGAATCAGCGGAAAGTACAGAGTATTAGAGGGACTGAATTAAGCAACAAAGCACAGCACGATGGAGGAGATAGCTGATGGATCCGAATCGGAGGCCTCAGTCGCATCAGATAACCGCGACTCTGCAGATCTCAAAAGGGGCCCGATTAAATCTCGGAGGAAACAACCAAAAGCCAAAGCGAAGAAGGCAAAACTAGACTTAATTTATCAAGAGATACTTACTTTCCATGCAGAAATTAAAGAAATGTACAGTGAGATATGAAGAGATGTGATACAATTGGAGCAGAGAGTAGACGAACAAGACAGAACTGCGACGGCAACTGAGAACAGAGTAGATGAGCTGGAACAAACAGTACAGCAGATGAAAGAGATGCAAGAATAAATAATTGATCGCCAAGAAGATTTTGAGAACAGAGCACGTCGCAAAAACATCAGAATTTATTGCCTACCAGAGGATTCTGAGGGGACTAACATTAAGGAATTTGTTAAAGCTTTGCTGCACACAGCCTTAGAATTGCCAAAAGATTTCAACCTCCATTTAGAGAGAGTGCACAGGGCATTGACACTGAAACCAACCTCTGCAAATATGCCGCCAAGGTCAGTAATTCTTCGTTTTAACAGTTATGCAACAAAAGAACACATTCTGCTTACAGCATGGCGGCGTCAGAAAGTTTTTTATGGCCCAACTCGCATATATCTCGATCATGACTACGCACCAAAAACTACTCGGCTGCGACATGCTTATCTACCTTTACTTCCAGTACTGAAAGCAGCAGGACATACATTTACTACCCCATACCCAGCGCGGTTAATTGTTCATCTGCCTTCTGGAAAGAGGGAGTTTTCCATGGCTCAAGAGGCAAAAGAAGAACTTACAAAAATAGGCCTGCACTTTCCCGAATGTGGTCTGGGTGGCAACAGTCTAGAAAAGCGCCAAGTTGGCTGGCAGTCTAATTCGAACAGACGACAGGGAAAACAGCAAGAATTGGGAACAGTCAAATCTACCTTAGCAGTCTACCAGAGGGAGGCAAAAAGTGACAATACTTGAACTTCGAGAAAAACTTGTTCGGCTAAGTGAGCAGAAGTGAGAGTGTCTGAAAATCTGTGCTGTGTCATCTGTTTTTCGGGCCTGAAGTGTGCTCTCCATATTAATGAGATGCTCTGAGCTTGAAATAGGTGATGGCACGATGAAAAGACACTACCTTACACGAATTGCTAGATAAGTAACAGCTAGTACCTAATTAACCTAAGTGCCTTCTAATGTTGGACTGGAAGCTATAGATATAATTATTTGATTATGTTATTTGCTGGCTTTTTCTTCTCCCTTCGATATTTGCTGTAACATAAGGGGAAAATTTTCAGAAAGCTCGGGGAACGGGGACTAGGGAAAGGAGCAGTTTTTGAGCTTTATGCTGCTTTCGGGGGATATCCCTAAATTTTTTCTTTGGAGTTATCTACTCCTTTCCTCTGTTGATTTTGCCTTATTTAAAGGGGAACAGTTTACTGGCTCCTCGAAGGCCCCCTAACAACAATGTTAAGGGATTTCCTTCACTTTCAGGGATGCTCCAGGAGCAGTTTCTACTGGAAATCTGGAATTTTTCATTTCTCTCCCCACATTTGGAAGTCCTAAGGATTCTACAGTATAGAATACTACTAATAGCAATACTCTTATGTACATATGTTTATGACTCATTGTTAATTACTACTGGGCAGCTAGTTTTCCAGATTAGCGGATATACCACTTACATTTGCATTTTACAGTGGCAAATTATTGTTATGTATGAGATAATAAGTTATATTTGGTTGGTAAGGGACGGTAGAGAAATGTTAGATTACGATGCATTGGTCAGATGAAAAGATATTTAAGACAAAGTAGGACATTTTCTGGTGAAACCATTGTTAGAACATTCAAGGGACTTTATGGGTCCTTATGGCGATCAGGTGGGAGTTGTGGAAGGGAGAAATTGCAATAATCAGTGATACTGTACTAAATGAAAACCTAATATGGTATTAGAAACAACTAGGATATTGTCATTAAATATTAATGGCATTAACTATCCCATAAAAAGAGTTAGGCTACAACAGTATCTGTGGAAGCAGAATGCAGATTACATCTATTTACGGGAGACACATTTGTCGCAAGGGGAACATGTTAAGCTTGCTGCAGGTGGCAGATACACTGTTTTCTCTTCTTCTAGTAAGTCTGGGAAAAGGCATGGGGTGGCAATATTTATTCCTGCTACTACTCCATTCACTAAGGGGGAGGTATATACAGATAATAATGGGCATTTTGTCATAGTGCAAGGGCAACTGTATGAGACTGAAGTAACAATGGCGAGTGCGTATCTGCCACCAGGAGCATCTCCCTCATTGTTGAAACAGTTCTTTAATAGACTGCTTGAAAAGCAAAAGAGGGTAACGCAGTTAGGAGGCAACTTCAACCTAATAATGTCCTCGCAGAAAGACTCCACTTCTCCTAAACAACACAGGTTTACTCCCACTCAAAAACTTTTAAAAACCCAGATACCTAAGATGGGTCTTACAGATATATGGTGCCATTTCTACCCCTCTGTGGAGGGACACACGTTTGTCTCCCCTAGATATCACACATCAGCTAGAATAGATTATTTTTTTACATCTACAGGGCACTTGGGTATGGTCCAAGATATATCTCTGGAAGCTCGCCTCCTCTCAGATCATATACCTCTCTTAATCAAGGTGGCATTAAACAAAATCTATAAAACAACCTTATGGAGATTGAATCTTTCTCTTCTGAAGAATCCAGTGTTTAAGGCCAGAATTGTAGACTGTATCACATAAATCCTAGAGGAGAATGCAGGCCCCTCTATTTCAGCTACTATACTCTGGGATACTCTGAAGGTTGTGATTAGAGGAGAGATCATCTCTTATCCTTCCAGACTAAATAAACAGAGAGAATCCAGATAAAAATTATTACAAGTTAAGTTGCAAGAACTACAGCAGATGACAAAAACAGAGGGGAACAAGTTACACAATTTGAGCTTAGACAAATTCAATCGGAATTACAATCTATTTAGATTATAAAACGCAAATGTCTTTATTATATCTTAAAAGATTCTATTATGAGGGAGGCCCTAAAGGTGCCAGAAATTTAGCTAGGCATACTAAGGAATTTAAGCAGATGGCCACTATCACAAAGATTAGAGACCCCTTAACTGGAGACATTCTTAACAAAACTCCTGCAGTTCTTAAAGCATTCCCGCAATATTATGCAGATTTGTACTCTGATCCCACACCCCCCTCCCCGGAGGATATAAAAATGTTTTCCCCCCCTTAACCTTCCACACTTGTCTGAGTCCCAGCAGGCTTCACTTTTATGCCCTATCTCTACTATGGAGATCCAGAGAGCAGTTTAAAATTCTAAAACGTTAAAAAGCCCTGGCTCAGACAGCTTTGGAGCTGAATGGTATAACACATTTCTTCCAAAATTGCTCCAGCTGATGCAAAAGACTTTCTTGGAGGTGCAGGATGGAGATGCCCCCCCCCCACCCTCATGGTCATATGCAGCCATATCAGCTATCTTGAAACCAGGTAAAGACCCACTAAATTCAGAATCATACAGACCCATCTCGGTTTTAAATAATGATTACAAGCTATACATGGCAATATGGGCACACAGGTTGGAGACTATATTACCTACCCTGATACATTCAGATCAGGCAGGATTTCTGCACATGCACCAGACTGCAGATAATGTACAAAGAACAATCCATTTGATGGATTGTATGACTAATTCAGCTACCCCCTCAGCTTTAGTCAGTTTAGATGCCTGTAAAGCTTTCGATAGGGTGTCCTGGAGATTCTTATAGAGAACATTAATGTCATTTGGGTTTCTGAGGGAATTTGTGAATTGGCTGGAGCAAATATATTTGGAACCAAGGGCATTTATAAAACTTAATGGTGGTATCACACCCCATATCATGGCACAACGAGGCACAAGATAGGGATGTCCCTTATCCCCTTTGCTATTCGCCATATATATTGAGCCTTTAGCTATGATGCTTAGAAATTCAAAAAAGATTGAGGGCATTTGGGTGGGCAGTCAATCTTGGAAATTAGCTTTATATGTGGATGACATTTTACTGTCAGTGTCGGATCCAGAGTCCTCTATTCCAGCAATTGGGAGGTGCTTGAGCAATTCACTCCGTTCTCTGGATACAAAATAAATTCCTCTAAAACAGAGGTTCTTCCCTTCCATTTCTCCCCCTCATGAATATTGAAAGGCAGATTACCTCTGTGTTGGAACAGCATCAAGATAAAATATCTAGGCATACATTTACCAAGCCAGTTAATGCATCTCACTATGGTAAACTACAAACCCCTTACACAAAAAATAGAGTCTGATCTACATCAGTGGGCCCAGCTTCATTTATCGTTACATTCTAGAGTGGATCTTATTAGGATGAATATCCTTCCATGGCTGCTATAATTTTTTCAGACCATACCGGTGATGCCAGATAGAATGTACTTTCCATCCTGGAATAAGTCTTTGGCGAGATTTGTCTGGACTGGGAAAAAACCCCGAATTAAGTGGTCTACATTAATGCTACCAAAAAATAAGGGAGGCTTAAATTTGCCTGATCTTCAGATATATGCATACGCTACTGTGATAGCTAGAGTTTTTAATTGGAACAACCCAATGCATGACATACCCTGGAAGAATCTGGAATTTACCCTTAATGGGGTAAATGAAGGGGGCGACCTTCTACAATTTATATATACCCCAGCTAACAAGAGACCTAGACTTATTTATAGTACAAATTCTACTATAGAGACTTGGAGGAAACTCATCCATTTAAGAGAGCTAGAACCAGTAGGTACCTATTTTAATTTATTAAATTTCGGAATCTAATTTCCTTCTCTGGAACAGGAGGGTACTTTGGCTCAATGGAGACAAAAGGGTTTAAAATTTATATTCCACTTGGTGGACGCCAGAGGGATCCTCTCATTTACTAAACTCCAAGAAACTTACAATCTTCCACAACAAGATTTTTCAATATATACAAGCTTAAGAGAAAGCATTGAACAAAGGGGACCAGCCTATAGTAGGCTTCCAGATCCCCCCCCCCTTCATTGCTTACCTTAGCTATGACCACAGGGAGAGGACAGATCTGGCCCCACTTTGTGGGATTAATATATAAAGGTTTACAAGAATTATCTAAAAATTCAACTCAGGGAATTTTGAATGCCTGGAATAAAGAACTTCCACTCCAGGTATCAAAGGAAGATTGGGGAAAATATACTAAATTCTTGATGGGACTTTTAGGAGCCCCCATTGGTGAAAATTTGCCTGGAAAACTAGAAATAGGTTTTTCTATACACTGGCAAGGCTGGCCAAGTTCTCATTGGGAATGCCAAGCTATTGCTGGAAAGATTGTGGAGAAATGTCAGCGGAACAGTTCCATGCTTTTTGGGCCTGCCCGCAGCTAGCAGGTTATTGGAGAGATATTTTGGAGGCATTAAAAGAATTGGTAGATATGGAAGCTGTATTGACTCCTGAGCTAGTATTACTCTCACTTCCACCGGAAGATCTCCCAATATCCAGAGGGTCACTGTTAGTAACTTATATACTGGCAGCTAAAAAAGCAATTGCTAGAAATTGGGGAAAGAAGATGCCCCCAAACATTCAGAGCTGATGAGGAATAATGGGAGAAATTTATATATTAGATTAATAGCCAAAAGTACAGATAAATGGTCCACCTTTGAGCTTAAATAGAGGAAATAGATTCTATATATATCATCCTAGGATCCCACTTTTGTACCTTAGAAATATATTGATCCTGATGATGGTTTCTGTAAATGTTCTAGCACTCATTATGTGAACTGCTTTGTAAATTATGTAAGTTGTCCTGAGACCTTTGGCTAATGTATTGCTACGCACCTGACTAGTTAGAAAATTCAGTGAATTGTAAAATCTGTGTAGCCTCTGTCTTGAGCCTAAGGCTCCTGCCCTTGACTTTCATTCTTAATCATCTTCCTTTGTCCCCCTGTCCTCCTCTGTCTCTGTTCTGTCCCTTCTGCCCTCCCCCATCAGTCTGTTCTTTTGTGCTTGTTTTAGATTCCCGAGTTAGCCGGCACTTTGCCTTTGTCTGAGACCGCCCCAGGACTTGTCTTTTGAGTTGGTGCTCAGCTCTTTTTGAGTGTCTCTGTTTAGACACCACCACCCCATCTACTCCTATTTAATCTGCTGTCTCCTTCCTTACAGGTGCCACTTGCCCCGACAGGCAGCAGTCACGATCCAGCCATAGCACCTCTACCATGCAAGGAGCCTGATCCACCCACCCCCACAAAGAGATAGATAAGGTACGACGCTTGAAAAATTGCCACGATTTCTCTGGGCTGTGTGAACGCTGAACTGGATCATCACTTGCAATTTGCTGTTTTCAATTTCAGCGCCTTCTGAGGGTAGCGCTATTGGCTCCACACCTGTGTAGAGCTCCCTAATTGGCTGGTCTCACTCACCTGAGACAGAAGTACCTGAGACGTGTGGCTTAATGTAAGCCTGCATCCCTGTACTCGGCTTCTAATTTATATATTTTAATTTATCCTGTTCTGCTCAGCCTGTGTAAAGTAACTTACCATTACCCCCCACTGCAGTTTCTCTCCAACTGTATGTGCACTGATTCAGTGCTAGCTCTGCAAACTTCCCCTTGATTTTTCATCCCACCCCCGTCCCCCTCCCAGGCCTGCTTTAAATGCACACAGTCTCCGACCACTTCTATCTAATGTTTCAATTTATTGGTTACTTACTGTCAACAACTGCAATTCCTCCCATCCCCTTTTTGCAACTAAGCCTTCTAGCAGCTTTACCTCATTCTGTCATGCTGAGGCATACCATTTTGGTACTTCAGGTTTGCTTATTGCTCACTAGCATATCCTGTCTTGCTAAGGCAGTTGATTTAGGTCAGGTGATCTCTCTAGTACTTAGTCTGCTCCAGAGTAGTAGCTAAGAAATTTGCTTCAACGCCTCTCTGCCCCTAGTACTACTCTGTAGTCAGGTGAACTCTTTTCTTATTAGCCTGACTAGGAGCTGTACTTAAGGATTACTGCTTCAGGCTCCACTGCCTATAGTAGTATTCTGCAGGGATTAAGAAATTCTCCTCCATTGAGAATCCCTTCTCTTGCCCGCACTTATAATGCCCATTGGGTGGTAGTCTCATAATGAGGGCATATTACCTGCTTCTATGCTTGTCTCTGCTCATCTTACATGTATTTGACCCGAACGTGAATCAAAAAATAACTCCTAGAGTGGAGAATGGCTCTCTTTTTACATTGTCTGACTGGGACTTTTCCTATCAAGTAGAAGAACTTGTATCTGCTCTAACTTCCCCTATTCCGCTGCTGGTCCTTCACCTGCACTGGCATACAGGAACTCTCCTAAAGCCTGCCCACAGGGCTACACCACTTTCTGCATACTCCCCCCTACTCCCATTGACTCTCTAGGTCAGGGTATTATTGTATGGAGCATCAGGAAAACTGGGAACTAGCCTCAGAACTCCCTATACTGCCACAGACAAATCACACAACCGTAAGAAGACTCAGCCACCCACACTTCTCCTAGGACTCTGCAGGAAACTCTTGTTCCTGTTTTTACTATGCTCAGGAAATGTTGAGCTTAATCCAGGCCCTCTGGCACCCATGGAATCCCCAGCAGAGCTACAAAGCCTCAAGGGACTTACATTATTGCATGTTAATGTATGTAGCCTATTTAAAAAAATCACTTCTGTTCAGGTCTGGGTATGTCATACTGCTCCAGATGTTCTGGTGATTATGGAGTCCTGGCTCTGACCGGTGACCAGTAACAACAAAGTTAACATTTCCTCCTACTCTTTGTTCAGAGCAGACAGGCAAACCAGAGGTGGTGGGGTAGCTATTTACATCAAGGATAAATTCCCTGCCTCCATAAGTGACTCAACCTCTGTCCCAAAAGAATTTGAAAGCTTGTCATTAAAGATAGAAATTGCCACCGGTGTCTCATTATGTATAATAGGATGCT
The DNA here is from genome assembly GCA_016271365.2 of Neoceratodus forsteri. Classification (NCBI taxonomy): domain Eukaryota; kingdom Metazoa; phylum Chordata; order Ceratodontiformes; family Ceratodontidae; genus Neoceratodus; species Neoceratodus forsteri. The sequence continues at coordinate 335,240,745 of CM057449.1, forward strand.
ACAGACCCCCATCAGCTGGACTGCAGTTATTAAAACATCTCAAAAACATCCTGGGTTCGGCACCTTCAGAGTGTATCATACTAGGGGACTTCAACTTAGACTGGCTCTCCAGTGCATCCACCCCACTTAAAATGTTCTGTGATTCTCTTGGGTTGTCACAGCTAATAAATGAATCTACTCATCCTGACAAGCTCAACCCTAATAACAGTACTCTCTTAGATATAATTTTAGTTAAGAAACCCCATTTATTCTCCCATGCTGGTGTCTTTTTCTCTGATATTAGCGACCATTGCTTCATCGCGTGTGTAAAATCCACTCTTAAATCCACAACTGTTCCAAAATTCTCCTTTAAAAGATGCATACATAACTTTGATCTCCATGGGTATATATCAGACCTAAGAAACTCCATGCGATGGCAGGACTTCTATCTAGCCAAGTCCCTGACTACGGCTTATGATATTTTCTCAGAAATTGTGCTAGGGGCTCTCAACAAGTATGTTCCCATAGTAAAAGTTTGTGCCAGAAACAAATCCTATTGGTGGTTTACAGAAGACCTGAAAGATGCTTTGCGGAGTACAGATGTACTCTGGAGAACTGCTAGGAAAACTAATTTAATAAATGACTGCCATTCTTTCCAGAGGGCAAGGAACCTCTGCACCAAAATGGTCAGAGAAGCCAAAGCTAATTTCTACCGCTCTCAGCTGGAGAGCTCCTCAAGAAATGCCTCCAAATTCTGGAGGACTATCAAAGACATTGAAGGTTACACCACTGTAAATTCCCTACCTACTAAATTATTGATCGACAATACTCTCATCTCCGACAGACCGTCTATCCTTGATGCTCTCAATAATCATTTTGCCACTGCAGGGCTAGCCTTTGACTCCTCTCCTCCGAATATCCTCTGCTAACAACTTGGATTGGATACACAGGAAAAACCCATCCCCAGTTCATCCTTCTCTCTGCTGCCTACCTCCCTGAAAGAAGTCAAAGATCTTCTCTTTCAGCTGGACACTAGAAAAAGTGTTGGGGCCGACCTCATTGACCCATACTTCTTAAAGGTCAGCTACCGTGTCCTCGCAGTCCCAAATACTCATCTCTTCAACTTATCCTTGTCCCAGGGTGACCTACCACCCATTTGGAAAAATGCACTTGTAGTCCCTTTGTTTAAGTCAGGAGATCCTACTGACCACAATAACTACAGGCCAATCTCCCTACTTCCAGTCCTGTCAAAGATGCTGGAGAAAATAGTGAACTCCCAGCTTCGGAAGTACCTGGAATCAGAAAAATTGCTCAACCCATTACAATCTGGTTTCAGAGCACAGCACAGTACAATATCTGCCCTAGCCAAGGTGACAAATGACTGGCAGCTTGAATAGACAAAAAAAAAGTTTGAGCAGTTTTCTTGGACCTAAGCAAGGCGTTCGATACTGTTGATCACAGACTGCTTCTGTCGTCCCTCTGGAACATTGGTTTGGATTCCCTATCCCTTAAATGATTCTTCAACTACCTCTCAGGACAACTTCAACAAGTAAAGGCAGAAGGGGAGTTACTCAACCAAAACTCCTATTGAGGGGTGTACCGCAAGGTTCCATTCTTGGTCCCTTGCTCTTCACCATTTATAATAACAATGTAGATGCCCCCATTAAAGAAGCACAAATACACCTATTTGCGGATGATACGGTACTCTATACTAGTAGTCCCACACCTGAAGCGGCCTGTAAAGCCCTTCAAAATGAACTTAATCTGCTGCAACAACAACTTATAAACCAGAAACTGCTCTTAAATGCAAAAAAAAAACAAAGCAATGTTCCTCTCACCCCTTCAAAATGCAATAAATCCTGCAATTGCTGGGACACTCCCGCAGATCACTACCATTCTAGGTGAGCAGTTGGACTATGTACCAAAGTTCAAGTACCTGGGGGTCTGGTTAGACCATAGACTTACTTTCACAGATCACCTAGAAGAACTGGCAAAGAAACTTAGACAAAGACTTGGTCTATTCTTTAGGATTAATAATCTCCTCACAAGAGATGCTAAACTGAAACTGGTTCAAATTACCTTTCTTTTCCTATTGGATTATGCAGACTTTCTATATAATCAGGGACCTGCAGGTACCCTAACCAAACTCGATACGCTTTATCACAGAGCCATAAGATTTATCACGGGTCTTCCATACTCAACCCACCACTGTGCATTGTACACGGCAGTGGGATGGTCATCCCTTGCTTACAGACAGCAAAAAAATGCTGTGGTTTGGACATACAAAGCTATCTCAAATAAACTGTCCCAGTATATCTCTGTCTGTTTACCTTTGTACATTCTGGGGAAGTATGCCCTGAGAAGCACCTCGTATATCTACCTTTGTGTTTACAAAGCAAAGTCTCGCATTGGCAGAGCAGCCATCAGCTTTGTGCTCCCTCAGCTGTGGAACAAGCTGCAAAAAACTTTGAAATTAACTCACCCCATCAGCCTAGCAGTTTTTAAATCTCTATATCTACATCATAATAAGGAGTCCTGTGCCTGCCTACCCTAAATAGTGACTGCTATAAGTCCAAGCACACTCTAATTACTACTGTTAAAAGATTGATCACATCTACAATCAACTCTTCCCTCTCCCCTTTTTCTACCCCCATATCTGTTCCTTCCATATTCATCTGACCCTGGTTCCAGTTCTAAATTCTCCATACCGTATCACTATATATCTTTTTATATTAGGTTTTATTTGTATTCGGTGCACCTGATAAGTATATTTCTTTACTTTTATGAAAAGTTGTGTCCTACACAAAACTAGCTGTATCTTCTGTTCCAAACATATGCTACTGTCAATGCTACCTGCTGATACTTTGTATATACTGTATTATTGTATCTCACTTTATTTGTATTATTACTATTTTCTTGTGTGTTGCATCCCATGTATATTGTCCCTTGTTCCTTGTTAACAAACCCAGGTTCACCTCGAAAATGAGCTTATTCAAAGGTGATCGCCTGGGTAAATAAAGACAATGATTGATTGATTGATTTATGTCATTTTATGCTGTCTTAACTTATACACTGTAAAAACTGTCCTTTTTTTGTGTGAAAATATAACAAATATAAAGCATAAAAAAAAATATATTAATCTGTTCTAAAGTTATTAGATTTTAAAATTTTGGTTCTGAGCATGCTCAGTACAGTCTTTTGGATAGCTGCTTGGAACGAGAAAAGAATTTGGTCCATGCGAAAAAGGATCCCTTTTCATATGGGGTAATCCTTTTTCATGAGGAAACTTTCCTTTTTTGTATGGCCATTATCTTGTTTCTGGTTTTTTTTTTCACAAAAAAATTTTTGAAACCCATAAAAATGAGATCCTGCAGAGACACCAACACATGTATCTTGCTAAGCAGGACCCAGTTAGGTTGATTCTGCAGTTACTTTTTGGAAAAAATGACCCCGCAATGTGTTTTTATACATTATAAAATCTTTTTTGTGACTCAATTACTTTCTTTTGTATGGCCATATGAAAAAGGATCCCTTCATATGAAAAAAAATAATTTGGCCTTTTTCCAATTTTTTGGTGTATGAATGTATTCTTTTTCATATGAACAAAAAAAAACATATGAAAGAGTAATTGGAAAAAACTAAGTTAAATTTTTTTATTCATATGAAGGGATAATTTTTCATATTTTTTTTTTGTTCATACGAGAAAGGATGCCTTCGTATGAAAAAGACTTTGGACTTAGTTTTTTTTTCCCCGATTCTTTTTTTGTATGAAGGAATCCTTTTCTGTATGTGTGTATATATATATATATATATATATATATATATGTATATTTATTTTTCATTCATATGAAAAAGGATGCCCTTGTACAAAAAAAGATCTTGGACTTAGCTTTTTTCCAGAATATTTTTTCATATGAAGGAATCATTTTTCATATGGGTTTTTCATTCATAAGAAAAAGGATGACTTCATATGAAAAAAAGAATTTGGGCTTCGTTTTTTTCCCCACATTTCAACATCAACAAGCCACAATTCCCTCAATATTTTCACTTAATATACTGTATACATCAAAACAAAGGTCTCAATGAGTACTACAAGAATAACACATACTACACCCCCCATTTAGAGGCCATATAAAAAACATAAAAATTAAACCATAACAAATCCCTTATGATACCACTGGAAGGTTAACAAGCCATACAACCTAGGAAATATATTGCCTTTTGGGAGAAATTGAAGTGCAGAAGGGTCCAGAGGGCCCTGCACTTCTACACCAACATGGATGTATGCATCTATGAAGGGATGGAAGCACAGGGCCCAGAGGGTCCGGCACTTCCATAGGCAAATAGATATGTTCATGCAGGTCCAAATGAGGATACAATTACATTATCTCAAAAGGTAAGGAAATTCTTTGCAAAAAACTTTGTTAATGCACCAGTTAGGGTTCAGATTAAAGTGACCAAAGTCGGGAAATGTGGTGCTAGGGTTCCCAACCCTAAAACTCACCCCCACACCCTGCAGGCAGCAAAAGAAAAAAGGGTGAATAATTAGTACTACAGTATAAGCCGGGCAGGCTGCGAGTGGGGGCTGCTAGCCCAATAATTACAGTACAAGTCACATTAAACTGTTCCCTCAACTCACTGGTGTAGCATTGTTCAATGAGTTTCCTAATCTATGGAGGGTTTAATTCAATGAATTAGTAAAAGTTTAGTATTGGTTTGCATCTAGCTGTTATGTGCTATAAGCTTTATTTTCAGCTGAGTGCTTATGAGTTTCATTTCAGAAGGCAGACTAAACAACTCTTAAGGAATGCTGTGATATTTATAAACAATGCTCTAAAGGAATGCTGTGATATTTATAAACAATGCCATGAAAAAATGCAGCTACTGCCATTTCACTAAACAGTTACATGTGAGCTGAATAGGCAGTGAAGGATGGTTGGAAAATAGTTGAAAGCTTCAGCAGTTTGAGTTGCCACTCCAGTAGCATCACAAAAAAAAAATTCTACAGCAGTGAGTTGATGGAACAGTTTATTCTGACTTGTACTGTACATTAGTAAAACACAAACACTTGCACTCCAGAGCCAGGAGAAAGCTTCTCAAGTGAAGAGGACACAAATGCTAAAAAGTTCCAGGAGATTTCCAAAATATTTTCAGTTTATTAAGTGCTATATCACATGAAGAGAAAAATATGTACTCACAACAGAAAAGTCTGAATGCAGGTGCCCTGGTGCTTCGCCAATTAAGTCTTTGTCTGGGGCACTTTTTAGCATTTGTGCCCTCTTCACTGGAGAGACTTTCTCCTGGCTCTGGAGTGTGAGTGTTTGTATTTTACTAAAGCAAAAGTGTAATCACCCCTACCCTTCTATCTACACAACCACTCGCAAGTGGTGCTGCCTAAGGAATATAGGTTGGCGCCTGGGTTCATGGTTAGCATTGGCTTTGTAAATGGCGCAGTGCCTCCACCTATGGGGATCCTTACAGCAGTAGACTTCCAGGGTGCTTCCCCACAGGAAATGAATACAGTCCCCTCCCTTGGTGATAGGTAGATTAGTGACACAATCCCCTCCCAACGTACCACTCTAAACATGCAAATATTATACTACACAATAATGGCAAATACTTCAGCAACTGCAGAAAAATAACCAAAGGGGTTTATTTTAGGGTCTGGAAAATAAGGTAGGAACAAGGGAAACAAAGGGAGTAAAACATTCAAAAGCAGTAACCAAACAGGACTATATACACAGTAACAAATTACAACACAGTATTCCCTCTGCCTGTCTCGCTCCCTCAACTGGTGCACCAGTTAACCCCACAGTCCCTGTGGGAGCTCCCAAATAGCTTAGTGTGCACACAGCGAGGAGTTGCAGACCTGTGACGAGTGGACACTGGGTGCAGCACCATTGCACAGGGTGGATGTTGCAGTTGCAGAATACAAATTACACCAGTGGATGTAAGCACACAGATGATCCTGGCTGTAACTGTTGCTATGGGCTTAGCTTTAGGTCATGCAGGAAGCCCAGGGGGTAAACTAACTAGCTAGCTAACCAGATAGTTATAATAGCAATTGTTTGGATAAAACCCAGTACTCATGACCTTTAGATGACCATGTGGTGCAGGCGTTGGGGGACGTCTCCCCTGACTGGCAGTTGGGTAGAACAGTTAGGCTGGTGTGGATGCTGATGGTGATCCTCTTCACCCCACAGAGGGACTTGTCTTTACCCATCTCAAAAGGTAGGCTGGCAGTTGTCTCCCCCCCCCTTACAGAGGGACTTGTCTTCACCCACCTCAGAAGGTAGGCCAGCAGTTGTCTTCACCCCACAGAGGGACTTGTCTTCACCCACTTCAGAAGGTGGGCCAGCAGTTGTCTTCACCCCACAGAGAAACTTGTCTTCACCCACCTCAAAAGGTAGGCTGGCAATTAGTCAGTCAATCTTCACCCCACAGAGGAACTTGTCTTCACCCACTTCAGAAGGTGGGCCAGCAATGGCAGTGGATCTTCACCCCACAGAGCGACTTGTCTTCACCCACCTCAGGAGGTAGGCCAGCAGTTAGGCAGGCAGGACCTCAGAGCACTGGTCCCCTGTCAAAAATCAGTCTTTCATGTCAGGTTCTGAGAGGCAGTGGATCATTCACCTCACAGAACACAAACAAGTAAGTCTCCAAGCAGTCTCTGCTGTCTTGGTTGCTAAATTTCTAGGCAGTTCACACAGGCTAAGGTAAACCCCCCTTGTTTAAGGGATTTGCCAGGCAGCTGGCAACAAATTCTACAGTTCTCAGTTTGTTTTGGCACAAACTAAAAGGTTTTAGGCTGTGACAGCACAAGGAGCTGTCAAAAACAGATGCTTTCTCTTCAGAAGCTCACACAGTCTCTCTCAGGATTAAATTGTCAACCTAAGAATGCTGGTTTTGATTACACAACATCCCATTGGCTGAAAGGAGTCTTGAGCTCCACCCCCTGATTAGACTACTGCAGCTACCAATCAGGTCCCTCGATCTCTTCAGGCAGACCACATACAACATGGCTGCCCCCCTACAGACTTGTTCATCTCTACAAAATATTGTGAAAAGCAAAACGTGTTGGCAGCATCTGGTTGAATGGTGAGGACCATTCTAGTCCCATCTGGTGGTCGCTAGGGCCAGGGGGCACTTTGGGAGGACAGGAGCCCCATCAGAAGCTCCATTTCTAGTGTTCCCTAGTACAAGCTGTCACTGAAAAATGGCACTCGGCCTGCTAAGCATCGTGGGACTTGCATTCCCCAGCTGCCATACTGTCCCCAGTACTCCCCAACCCTCTGGAGGCTTTGATTGGGTCAGGGAGCCTTTTTAAATGTTTTTTATTTTGTTTATTTAGTTCCACCAGCCCTCACTGGTGTCCAATGTGGCTGGGGAGATGAATGTTCAAGCAGCACCTGTGCCACAGCTCCATCAGGAGCTTTGGAGCACCAAGAAACATTTCAGTCTTCTTCTGTGCTCCTCATCCCACTGTGCAGCATTTTGAGGGGGCCGGGAAGCAAAACACACTGGCGGCTCACTGGCCGCAACCATGTCGGGCGCATTGAGGCACCAAAACAGTTTGGCGTGCTCCCCGTCCCTGGCAGCAGTCCAGAAGTGGGCTGGGGGGAGCAAAGAAGCAAGCAGCTCACCGGCTGCACTAAACAGGCACAAAGAGGCACCACAATTGAGTTAATCTACTCCCTGGCCCTGGTAGCAGTCCAGGAGCAGGCCGGGGGAGTGAAGAAGCAAACGGCTGCAAGTCCTGGAGCTATCGGAAAGCAACTTGGGAGGAGGGGTTACAAAACGAAAAATCATTACAGTTTCACCTCTTCTGAATCTTCCCAAATCAGGCCTGGTGTGTTCCTTGGGGTTGTCAGCCCTAATGATAACCCCATTCTCATATGGTCTGCACATCTCAGCTTCTTTACTGAAGGAATTGGGTGAGTGTTAGGGTGTAGTTGTGGTGTATGAGGTCAACAGTAGGCAGGCATGGAGGCCATTCATGTGGCTGGAGGGAGGGAGCAGAACAACTGGGGAAATAATCCCAGGCGATGGCCCTGATACACTCAGCCCCACTTTAAGGAGCCTGCCACTGAGTCAGAATCCTAAGATGTCAGCAGGATAGAATGGCCCTTCCCCCAGAGGCCTGCCACAGGGATCAAACTATAAGGACTCAAAGTGGCAAGTTTAGTGTTTGATTGGGGCTTGGTTGTTTCTCAGGGCTGTAAGGAGTTGATGTGTGCCTAGCTGGGGGGGGGGGCAAGGTAAATGGGAAAAAAATCTAAGCCCCCATTTGTTGGCCCTTCCCATGTGTGTAGGTACCCTGTAGTGTAACACCTCCTCTCGCCCTCAGCTGTGTCCACTCTCTTGCCACTTTAATGTTATCAGCAAATCTCAGAAGCCTGCTGCTGACACCATTCTCTCCAAGTCATGAAAAAAATAAGAGAAACAGGAACTGGAGACTTCTGGTGACGTCAGACTCAACATGGCAGTGTGAGTCTCAAGCTCCTTACTCCAGCCCACCAGAAATACTCTCAAAACTGCTTAAATTGAACCCAAACCTGCTGGATTAGCTCCAAACAATCCTTCAACATGATGGAGAGGAGAGACGATGCTCAATATGGCTCTGATTCTGCAGATGCCAATAGATGCAGGGGCTGAGTCTTGGACACAGATGGATCACAGGCCTCCTCTGTCACCACACACTTGCAGGCACACTCAACCCAACAGAAGGCAGCAACACTCTTAAAAATGAACAAGAAACTCAACATCCCTATTTCTGAATTACGAGACTTTCATAGGGAAATGCACTTTACAACTACAGCACTTCACACAGACATTGATAACATTTTAAAAATGGCAAGACGAAATGGAGGAGCAACTTACCAAAATGGATATCCATTCACAAATCACAAAAGTAGCTATCTTACAACTGCACCAAACAGAAAATAGAGGATGCTGAGAGTGGAACTGGTGAAACAACTTGCATCTGTATAGAATGCCCGATGGAGCCGAGGGTCAGGCTCTATCCCCCCATCCTCTGAGAGTTCCTACACCCAGCCCTGAACTTGCTGCAGGACTGAGTGCTGGAGACAGAAAGAGTGCATTGGGCCCTCGGGCCACAGCCGACTGCTCTGATTGCCAGGCCGAGGTCCATAATCATTTGATTTCTTTGATATCTGGACAAACAAGAACACCTAGTGAACGCCTGGTAAAAGAAAGAAATCATGTACTGAACCTCTAGAATCTACTTTCACAATGATTTCCTCTGACAATTCAGGCTCATAGATGGATCTATGTACCAATAATGAAATTGCTGAGAGCTCAAAAATTGTGCTTTCAGACTTCATACTCTTCTAGCATGGTGATTTTCTTTTCAAAGGTTAAGCAGCCTTTCCTCACCACCAAGACAGCAGCTTAAGAACTTGAGACTCAGGGCATGGCGGTGATGATTGCTCCTCACAAACAGCATCTGCAGACACTAGCAGGGAAACTCACAGAAGTACCTGGCAGACAAAACAAGGCAGAGACAATAAATGACTGCACACTCAGGAGACCATGCAGAAGATCATCACGCATCTCCGAGCATCACAGTCCTCTGCCTCACAGCCAGCTGCTCTGCCATCTTGAATGCTGTCCTGGACAATACTTCACTTTCTTCCCTGGACTGCAGCTCCTCCTGCCCAGGTAAGTGCTAGTCCCCTGCCCTCCTTTTCCTCCTTGTTATCTCCCTCCTTCCTTCCTCCGGGTCTCTCCCTCTAGGTGGTTTCCACTGGGGCTGGTCCTGCTGACTGGGGGTGTGCACCAAAGGTCCTGCTACACTGGGTGGGGCCACCACACTTAATTTAAAGGAGAGAGGCCAGCCACCATCTTGCTCAGCTCTTTACTGATCTGCTCTGGTGCCAGTTCCATACCATATTCACAAACTTCCTATTATTTGCACAGCAAGTATGCTAAGTGTCAGTGTCAGTGGCTCAGCAGGTTGCACATTCACATCTGAGGCTGGAAGATCAGAAGGCTGTGGGTTATATTCCTATGCTAGGCGTTTGGGTTAAATCCCAATACTGACACTGTAGTGCAGCACGAGGGGGGTGCTGCACTCTTGAGGTGCTGTCTTTCGGATGAGATGTTAAACCGAGGTCCCATCTGTCTGTTTTGGTAGTAGTTCAGGTTGAATGTTAAAGATCCCATGGCATTTCTTGAAAACAGTAGAGGGATTTCCCTGGTGTCCTGGCCAGATTTCTTCTATTCACTAAAATACCACCATCAGCTTAATCTGGTTCAATGTCAGTTGGCATCCATCTGTATGCCCCTCCCCCACCGACGCGGCTGAAAATAGATAGAATTATCTAGTCCTCCTTTCCCAGTCAACAAAAAATAAATAATAAGGCAGATTGTAGCAGTTTCACCAGTTGGGCCTTCCTTTATTTATTTATTACAGTCTTGGAATTTGACATACCTTTGAATCAGAGACTCATTTACAAAGGTTCCATGTCCAAAAGAAATCATAGCAATTAGCTAAATACAACAATGTAACAAAAACATGACATGGATATAACAAAAAAACAATCAGAGCTGTCATTACATCAGACTTTGTCAAAGTTGTCAAATAAGAACCAAAAATAGATACCAGGGTAAAAGCTAAGATAAAATACAATAATGTATCAGTATGTGACAATAGGCAGTCAAGAATAACTTTGTCGAAGTCAGTAGGTTAACATGGGTCAGCCAAGACAAATAAAAGGAGCAGTGAAAAAGGGGAAAGAGGGAGGAGGGGGAATAGGTAGACATCAGGGTTCAGGAGCTACAGAGTGAGGTGAAGTAAAGAGGAAACACATCAAGAAGGCGGTACCTATTGGGGGGAGTGTAGGGGGAGGAGGGGAGGGGTGGGGAAAGTGGCAGCTGTTTAGCCAGCAAATGAGGGGACTTGGGAGGGTGAAGTAGCTTAAGCTGGGCAGTCACAGCAGTTGAGAGAAAGAAAGTATTGTCTGAGGTTGCATTTAAACTGCCCTAACTTGAAGGCAGTTTGTACATCAATAGGGAGATCAGATAGCCAGGTGGGAGCTCTGTATTTATTTATTTATTGAATTTTGTTGACCGGGTAGGCCCACTGGGCCCCGGAGGTCCCTTTTTCAGGGGCGACCCGGGAGTAAAAAATAACATACAGGTAAGCAGAACAGTGCAAATTGGGTAAATTCCATAATGTTTAACAGTGAAAGACTTCATAGAGTTACAATCAGATAGGTGGTGGGGGAACATACGGGCCAAGGGACATAAAGAGTTAGACATATATAAGACATTTTTCATATACATATCAAGTAAACTAGGGAGTGCACGAGATAATGGCTAGAAATTGCCAGAGAAACAAGATACCTTCCTTAGGGCTTAATGGGAGGGGGGAAAGTTGTTCCAATAATGCTCACCTTCCTGTGAGGGAGGGGCAGTGACGTAAAGGTCAGGTCCTTAGGCATTGGCAAATGCTCCTGTCGAGCAGGTGTGCTTTGAACTTAGACCGGAAGCAGGGGCCAGACCCTGCCTCCCGTACCTCCGGTGGGAGTTTGTTCCAGTTGGAAGGGGCTGTGAAAGCAAAGGACCTGGACCCAGCTTTAGTCCTTGTTTTGGGGACCACGAGGAGAGTTTGTCCTGAGGTCCGGAGACTCCTCAGATTGGATTTAACCCTGACTAGCCCTTTGAGACTAGGGGTAGGTGAGGGCCCCAGAAGCTTAAATGTAAGGCAGAGTGTCGGGTAGATGAGGCAAGCTTCCAATGACGGCCACCTGAGCTTAGATTGAGCCTCGCAGTGGTGGGTCCTAGGGTGTGATAATGTGGCAAATTGGACAATCTTGTTGTATAAGGTCTGGAGCCTGCCAAGTTCCGTAGAGGCCACACCTTGGAGAACAGGGGCTGCGTAGGTGAGCTTAGGGAGAAGGATGCTAGTTGCGATGGCTACTCTGGCTTCAGGGATAATCTGGTCCTTTATTCTGTAGAGGATACCGAGTTTCCCACAGATGGCTTTGGTGAGTTGGTCAACATGATTTTTTAAGGTGAAGCCTTGGTCCAGGGTTAGACCAAGGTATTTAGTGGAGGTAACCATCTCAAGTTTATCTCCCCCTCTGGACGCAGCTGAAGGAGCAGCGACCGCTCAGTTCCCAGGGATCTGGGCCTGAACAGCATCGCCTTAGTTTTGCTGGTATTTAATACCATTTTGTTCAGAGTGAGCCAGTCCTCCATCTGAAGGATGTCCTCTTGAAGGGCATTCTCCAGTTCACCTAAGTTGGGGGAGGCTCGGTAAATGACAGCATTGTCCGCGTATTGGATGACACTGCTGCTCCCGCAGTGTAAATGCAGATCGTTTATAAACAGAGTGAAGAGAAGGGGACCAAGTATTGACCCCTGAGGTACCCCTTCTTTGAGCAGTGCAGACTGGGAGACATTGTCCTTCCATTTGACCCTCTGGAGTACGGCCCGTGAGGTAACTCGCAAACCATCCTAGGGCATGGGTGTCCAGGCCAAGAGAGCACATTTTTTGTAAAAGGAGGTTGTGGTTTACTAAGTCAAACGCTTTTGAGAGGTCTATGAAGACCGCGCCTGTGCTGACCCCTGAGTCATTATTGCACAGGATTTCTGCCGAGAAATTGGTTAGTGCAGTATCTGTCCCATGCTTGGCTCTGAAGCTGTGCTGAGATGAAGAGATTACCTGGTGTGTTTCCAGGTATTCGCGCAGTTGGGAGTAGACTAGCTTCTCTTGTATTTTCACTATAGCGTTCAACAAGGAGATAGGCCTGTAGTTCCCCATAGGCTTGGTAGACCCTCCCTTGTGAATGGGAATCATTAGGGCCTGCTTCCAAGGCTCAGGGACTGACCCCTCCATAATGGACCGGTTTATCAGCCATGCTAGTGGCTTCGCTAGTGCTGGGGCACCCTCCTTAAGGATTCTAGTCTGGATCTTGTCAGGGCCCCCAGTGCCTCTCGCCTGCAGGGATTTAAGGATGAGCAGAACCTCCTTTACCCTAACTAGCAGCAGATGAAACAAAGGGCAGTCTAGTTCTCGGGACAGGTGCTCGTTAGGCTCATTCCTGTTATCTATGGGTCCCACCTTATACGCATCCAGGTTTGTGAAGTAACCGTTTAGGGCCTCTGCGATGAGTGGCCCCTCATCGAGTACTTGCCCGTTCACCAGGATAGGGCCGGTTGTTGATTTAGTATGTCCTTTTAGGAGTTCATTAATGTGTGACCAGAAGAACCTGGGGTTGGTTCTGTAGAGAAAGGTCCACTGCGTTTGATTAGTCTGATAGAATGGGGCCTGATAGGTCAGTCTAGTTGTACTTCTTGTCCTTTGAGGATTGGTTACTGGGGTAAGGAGGCGTTGTGTTGTTGGAGGGGTTAGACCCAGACAGATCTTCTTACCTAGTAGGCAAGTCTGGTACATGATCCTGCCACTAAGATTCAGCCAGCAGATTTGGGTATACAGAACACAGATGTGGGTATACTTGTGAGCCCCAGAAACTAATCGGCAGGTCTTATTGAGGGCAACCTTAATATGTTTAAGTGAAGTGTCAGTAGCTGCTCTGTAAATGTCTAGCCCGCAGTCTACAAGAGAGAGGACAGAGCTGTTGACAGGAAGAAGGAGTGCATCAGGGTTAAGGCTGTGACGATGTCTGTAGAGGAGCCCTATTCGAGTATTAGCAGCTATAGAAATGATGTTTATATGGTCATTAAAGGATAAGGTGCTGTCAACTATAATGCCTAGGTACCTGAAGTTGTGTACTTGTTCCAGAGGATAACAACAGTTGTTAAAGATGGTGAGTTGAACTGACTTATGCTTGTTGTGACAATTTGCAAATAACATCACCTTGGTCTTTTTATAGTTCAGGATTAACTTGTATTTTGTACGCCAGGATTCGACCAGGGTAAAGCTGGGCTGCAGCTCTTTAGTAAGGAGGGAGAGGTTTGTCTGACTCGTGAATAAGAAGATGTCATCCACGTAGAGGAGGAGGAGTTGACTGGGGCAGGCCTGGGGGAGGGAACTGAGGAAGAGACTAAAAAGAAGGGGGCCAAGAATGGAACCTAGTGGTACACTGGAGAGCACAGGATGGGAGGTGGAAAGGGTACCCCTAATTTTTACCCATTGCATTCTGCCAGCAAGGTAGTTCTGAAACCAGGAGGTAACTGCATGTGAAAGACCAAGGATGGGGAGAGAATAAGTAGGAAATGGTTAACCATGTCGAATGTTTTAGTTAGGTCAGTGTAGATGGACCCAACTAGGTGGCCACGGTCGAGTGCTCTGTGAATAAATGTAGTATATTCAAGAAGTGCAGTAGTGGTGCTATGATTTTTTTCTAAACCTGTGTTGTTGCAGACATTGAGTGTTGTATTTGGACAAGTAATCAGAGAGCTGATCAGAAACGATACATTCAATCACTTTGGAGAGGGGGGAAGTATACAGATGGAATGGTAGTTAGAGTGCAAGGTCTTGTCCCCATTCTCCATTCTTGTAGATAGGGGTAACTATGGCTGCCTTCCACAAGAGAAGGAACTGACCTAGGCAGAGGGACAGACTGTCACTCTTGGTGAGGGGTAGCAGTACAGCATCTAGGGCAAGGTGGAGAAGTTTTAGATCAAGGGAATCACTGCTGTAGTGCGATCTGTTAAGGACCTGAAGGAGGTACTTTTTTGTCTCTTTGGCCAAGACTGTCCTAAAGTACAAGGGGCATAAATTGGGAGTGATCATAACTCTAGGGGAGCTGTTAGGGGTTCCAGGTGTAGAGGGGGGTGTTAGAGAAGTCAGGGGGAAGAACTCCACTCAGGTCTGAGAAGGCATTATTAAAGATGTCAGCAATTTGTTGTGGATCCTGAGTGGAAGCCCCGCTGATGTTGATAAGTGATGGTGGAGTTTTGTTGGGCTTGCCAGTCAGTTTCTTGATGTTCTCCCAAAAATTCTTACTGTGTTTCAGTAATGTTTGAGTAAACACAGTTTTATAATAATCAGATTTAGCAAGGTGAATTGCATGAGTGCAGTTGTTCCTAGCCCCCTTGTACCTGTCCCAGTCAGAGGGATTCCCAGTAGCATGGGCTTTATGCCAGAGATTATCTCAAGAAGCCATCTGATTAAGGAGAGAGAGGTGGAGATCCAGGAGTTGCAGGCACCTTTGGATTCCCTTTTTCTGAGAGGGGTGAAAATATCACAGGCTGCATTGAAAGTGGTAATAAAGTATTCTAGTGCAGAGTCAACATTAACGGACCAAAAAATAGGCATCCAGTCACATTGCTGAAGATCACATAAGAACTGCTGCCGCTGTCCTTTTTTCAGGATGTGCTGGTAAATTGCCTTAGTTGGGGAGTTTAGGGACCTTGTTAGACCAGAAGCTGATAACCGGGGAGTGGTTATTGAGAGAGTCAGATAAGACCTCAGTGCCCATAAACCTTTCAGGATGGTTGGTAAGAAGTAGGTCTAATTGAGTGCTGTTGTTAGTTCTATAGTTGCACCTGGTGGGGGAATTAACCAGTTTGGAGAAGTTAAGGGTAGTGAGTGCATCTTTTAAAGGGTCAGCTTCAGGGGCAAGCCAGTTTACATTTAAATCACCAAGAGCTACTATTTCAGAGTGATTTGCAAGTCTAGAGATGAGTCAAGTATAAGACTAAAGCCTCTGCAAGTATCTTTTGGGGGGATATATACTTAAATAGTTTAAAATCTGCCTCTCCATGGCAGAGGGACTTGGATCTGATGTGGAAATGGAGAGCTGTGTCTCCACGCAGCTTTGCCGCGCCCATACAGTCCTCCATGAGAATCAGAGAGCTACTGCATGTGCCTTAGAAGGGTTTGGTGGTCTGGGTGCTGGAGCAGCCTGAGGGTGATTTCCATCTGCCAGCCATTCACGGTAATCTGTTGTCAACCACGAATGCTGTTGGCCATCGGCCAGATGAGCTGAACATTCCTTGTTGTTCACAGCTTGGTCGGCCTGCACATTGGAGTGATGCACTATCAGCTTGATATGCAATACACTCGAGAGAGATGGGAGTGTAGTTCAGATGTCAACTGCTTCTGCATCCAGGGAATTTGAATGTGTGAACCCCTGTGGACTGGTAAGGACTTTGGATTGTGGTTCCTGGCTGCTTGGTTAACTCCTGCTGATTCCCCAAGGGATGGCCTGAGGATGGGGCAGTGGATGGTTGTAGGGGGGTGATGGCCATGAGCAGGAGGAATGGGGCCAGAGAGACTGATGTCTCTGCCACTGACATTCACTGATACATAGAGACATAGATGTTGTCAGCAGATGAGGGCCTTCAGCCCACCTAGTCTGCCCATGAACACATGTAACTGTGCTTCTTCAAGCTTCCCTGGATTCCCCCCGACTACCAGGATCCCCTTGTGCCTATCCCATGCATTCTTAAATCCTGTAATCATTTCTGCCCCCACCATCTCTCCTGGCAGGTTGTTCCATTTGTCCACCACACTCTCTGTGAAGAATTACTTCCTCACGTTCCCTCTGAACCTTTCTCCCTCCAGTTTCATCCTATGTCCCCTAGTCCTGGAGCATCTTTTTCTTTGAAAAATTGTGTTTTCCTGCACCATGTTCTTCCCCATGAGGTACTTATATGTCTCAATCATATCCCCTCTCTCCCTCCTCTCCTCCAGGGAGTACATATTTACATCTTTCAGCCTGTCCTTGTAGGGTTTGTGATGTAATCCTAGTACCATCTTGATTGCCCTCCTCTGAACTGCCTCCACCCTGTCTATGTCCTTATGTAGGTAAGGCCTCCAGAACTGAACACTGTACTCGAGGTGTGGCCTCATTAATGTCCTGTATAATGGAATTATAACCTCCCTTTTCCTGCTGGTGATATCTCTGCCTATGCATCCCAGCATCCTTTTTGCTTTTCCTGCCACCTTGTCGCACCGACTCCCTACCTTGAGGTCATCAAAGATGATAACCGCTATGTTCCTCTCCTGCTTGGAGCATTCTATATCCTCCCCCCACATAGCTGATATGTTGTTCCTGGTTTTTTGTGCCCCATGTGCATTCTCTTACACTTTTTTGTGTTAAATCTCGACTGCCATTCCCTTGACCAGCCCTCAAGCTTCTGCAGATCTCTCCTCCTTCTATCCACATCCTCCAGCATGTCCACCCTGTTGCAGAGCTTTGTGTCATCAGCGAATAGGAAATGTTCCCTTCTAGGTCCTCTGTAATGATACTGATAAAGATATTGAAGAGGACTGGACCCAGCACTGATCCTTGTGAAATCTCACTGGTCACCTTTCCCTCTGCGGAGTGACTGCCATTTACCACCACCCTCTGTGTCCTGCTATCCAGCTAGTCCTCCTCCCACTTCACCACCATCTGACCCACTCCCATGTTCCCCAGCTTGTTTAACAGCCTTCTATGTGGTACAGTATCAAAGGCCTTGTTGAAGTCGAGGTAGGCCACATCCACTGCCCCCCACCGTCCACCTCCCTTGTCACCCAGTCGAAGAACTCAATGACTTCAGTCTGGCATGACATCCCTACAGTAAAACCATATTGCCTTGGGTCCTGTAGACCATTGGCAACCAGGTGTTCCACTATTCTGTCCTTCAGAAGTGTTTCCATGATCTTCCCCGCTACTGAGGTCAGACTGACAGGTCTGTAGTTTCCCACTTCCTCTCTGTTTCCACTTTAGTATAGGGGGACTACATCAGCTCTCCTCCAGTCTTTGGGTACCTCCCCTGTTTCCAGTGACAGGCTGAGCAGGGTTGCAAGAGGTTCCGCCACCAACTCCCTTAGTTCCCTCAGCACCCTGGAGTGTACCCCATCTGGCCCCATAGACTTATCGACTCTTATTCCTTCCAGTTCTTTTAGGACCCTTTCGCTTGGAAAAGGACTAGAATCCATTTCTGTTCCCTTCCTACCCTTTCTACTCCTTTCTGGCCCATTACCTGCCCCCTCCTCTATAAAGACTGAACAGAAGTATCTGTTCAGTATGTCTGCTTTACAGTTGTCATTCTCTACTTTACACCTGTCCTCCCCTTTCAGTCTCACTGTCCCACCCTTTGCCTTCCCTTTTTTCTCTGATGTACCTGTAAAAGGTTTTGTCCCCCCCTCATCACTGATTTCGTAATGCATTCCTCTGTTTGTGCCTTGGCTTCTCTTATTGCCCTCCCTGCCTCCCTTTGTTTCTCCTAGTACCTCTCCCTGTCTCATTCTGGCTGTGTCTTTAATGTACTGTTTGAATGCCATTTTTTTTTTTGCTTTCACATTCTCATCTACCTAATTGGAATACCATAAAGGTCTCCTCTTCCTTTTCCCCTTGCTAACCTGCTTTACATGGAGTTGTGTCGCCTTTGTTATCCGGGATCTGAACACTGCCCACTGTTCTTCCACCCCTATTTTCCTCTCTATTCCAGCTAGTGCCTCTTCTAAGCATTTCCTCATTTTTCCTAAATCTGCCCTCCTACAGTCAAGGATTCTTGTTCTTGTGTGGCTGGATTCTGCCTCTTCAGTTAACTCAAACCTAACTGACTGGTGATCACTGTTTCCAAGGTGCTCCCTTACAGCGACCCCTGTCACACTGTCCCCATTTGTGAGCACCAGGTCCAGCATTGCCAGCTCCTGTGTGGGTTCTATGACCAGTTGCTTAAGGAAAGCTCCCTTTTGGGAGTCCAGGATAAACCTGCTCCTGGTTGTTACTGCTGTGGGGAGGCTCCAGTCTACATTCAGTATATTGAAGTCACCAACCAGCACTACCTCCCCCTTGAGTGCTATCCTTTGGATAGCCAGCAGACTCTCCCTAGCTATCTCCTCCCATTGGGCTGATGATCTGTATATTACCCCATATGCAGATGGCTGACCCTGTTCTTCTTTCTAGCTTAACCCAAAGTATCTCCACCCCTCCTTGTTCCCATTGAATCTCTGTGGCCTTTATATTATCCTTCAGATAAAGTGCCACTCCTCCCCCCTTCCTGCCTGTCCTGTCCCTCCTGAATAGGTTGTAGCCTGGTATGGTCATTTCCCAGCTGTGGTTATCATTACACCAGGTCTCTGTGATGACTACAATGTCCAGGTCTGACTCTGCCATGGCCACCTCAAGGTCCTCCATTTTGTTACTCAGACTCTGGCTTTAGCACACATGGCTCTCCAGGATGTGACTTCCCTCTCCTGCTTTGTTGACATCTGCCTCCCCCTTACCTGGGCACACTTCTTCCCTGGTCCTCCCTGTCCCCCGCCCTTATGATGAATAGCGCCCTCTGCTGGTCTATCTTCACCTTAAGTATCCGTGTAGTGCATGTGCTCACGGGGGGAGGGGGGATACTATACCTCCTAACCTTCCTGAACCCCCCCTTGGCCAGTTTAAATGCTTGCCGCTGAAGCATTCAAACTTCTCACTTAGGGCTAAGGTCCTCTTCCCAGATGGATATAGGCCATCATCCTTATACAGGCTTACATCCCTCCAGGTGGGGCCCCAGTCTCCCATGAAGCCAAAACCCTCCTTTCTACACCATTCCTTCAACCAGGAGTTGAATTTCTGGATGCGGAGTGTCCTAGCCTCCCCCTTGCTGTGGACAGGTAGTACTTCTGAGAAAGAGATGGAGTGTGCTATCTACTTGAGGCCCACCCCATATGACTTCCTGAAATCCTCCTGAATTTTAGCTATCTCCACCTTGTCCACTGCCAGGTCATTCGTCCCCAGGTGGACAATGACATTCATTTCCTATCTCCTCACTACTGCCTTTGCCATCCTATGGATCCACTTCCCATCCCTCCATGCTGTGCCTCCTGGAAGGCACTTGACCTCCCTCTCCCTCCTGCTAGTTGCCCCTAACTCCACTCCCTGGACTATCAAGTCCCCTACCAAGAGTAGCTTCCTCTTCCTCTGGGGTCCTCTTCTCCCCTCCCTTGGGGATCCATCTCAGAGGATCCACCCATCCTCCTTGGTCTCAACCTTGGGTGCCCTAGTGGGGCTTTCCTGCTTCTACAAGACAGTGTATGAGTTTCTTCGCTGGACTGGTTGGGGGATGTGCTTCAGACACACCACCCGCACTCTCCCTGAGCCTACTGTGGTCCATCTACTCCTCCTCCTCGGCATCGTTTGAGGTTTTGGTTCCGGATGCAGTGGCCTCTGGGTGGGGGTGAAGGTCTCCTGAATCCTGACCAACTTGGCTTGAAGACAGGCAACCTCCTCCCTCAACCCAGAGAGGTGGCTGCAGATGGGGCAGCACCGCATGATCCAGAATGTTCTCCTGTACACTGCAGCCCCGCATCCATTACACTGCACCACTACCTGCAACTTCCCTGGCTTTATTAACTACTTCTACCCACTCCTGTACTGTTTGTATCCCTTACTATATTTTGGCTCTCCCTGTTCTGCTGTTTTTATTGTCCCCTCCTTCTATCCTATCAAAACCTGCTGCTATCTTGTTTTTTTGTTTGTTTTTGTTTACTCTTTCTTTCTCTCTCTCTCTTTTCCTCTTTCTTCCCCTTGCCTACAGGAAGTTGTACCCTATTGGAAGCCTATAAAGATGGATGAACCCGCGGTGGGTGGGATGGTGGGGGGCAGGTGGTAACCTCCCGGTTTTGAAAATAATCTCCTTTACCCTGGTTATAGGAATGAATGGAAAATAATATTCAATTAAATCTCTTTCCCCCTTATCTTGCTGCAAAGCTCCCTATTACATCAGCCCCTTTCTGTACAACTGAAGAAAAATAAACAGAATGGGCCCAATTCACAAAGCTTCCGGCATGGCGCAAGGGGCGTGCACCAAAAAGAAAGGTGCAAGGTGCACCTTGTGCCTTAAGATACTCCAGGAGGGATTCACAAAGGCAGCCTGCATCAAATGCAGGCTGCCTGTCCCAAATCGGGCATGTGCCATCCCAGTGCCCAGAAATGGGCTGCGACAAGGTGCAAGGGGCCTTGTGGCAGATGCAAGCTGTCACATCCCCAAAAACGGTATTGACTAACTGCACCCTAAGGACAGTTTTCTAAGTACCCTTAGACTAGCCAGGGCTGGGGTAAGGGAACTTAGAAAGTGTCCCCTTGGACAGTTCAGCACAGTGCCAGTGGTCTAGTGTACCCCCATCCCTGATGATGCCATGTTAGTTAGAAATACATAGACCCCCCTCCCCGAACCCCGATGCCATCTGTAGTAAGTAATAGATATCCTCCTCGAATCCTGTCACCATACACCCATACACAATTTCCCTTGTAGTCTAGTGGCACTTATCACCCCACCCAGCAGTGCCCATCTCATCAGTGAGTTGGCGACTGGCTCTGCCCAACCCCACCTCCACAGCCAGCTGCCAACTGAGCTCTGACCGAGTGCTGTACTGTATATTGTACAAGCTCAGTGAATGTCATCTCAATCACTGAGCGCATACTGTATAAAGTACAGCGCTCAGCCAGAGCTCAGTTAGTGACTGGCCATGGAGGTGAGCGGTGGGCAGAGCCAGTTGCCAACTCACTGATGAGATGGGCACTGCCAGGTGGGGGGGTGCCACTAGACTACCAGGAAAATAGTATATGGGTTTATTGCAACAGGAGACAGGGAGTGGGGGTCTTGGTATTTATTAATTACCATGGACAGCATTGGGGTTTGAGGAGGGGGCTGCTAGACCACCTGCAGCGTCTTACGGCTGACACTCCCAGTCCACCTCATGTTCAATGCACTACCCAGTTTTCTGCAGGCCTAGGGACTTAGCCACTGGGACCTTGCTTGTAAGAGAATCCGGTGCAGGGTCCCTGGCACATCGGGCTTTGGCACAAGCTGCTGTTTGCCTCACCTTGAGTCACTCTAGGCCCACTTGGAGAATCGGGCCCAATGAATGTTAGTGGAAACAAAGTCCTACTGCTTCTCCTGTTCCACTTTCTCTCCTACGCAGCTGCAAGCATTCTCCCACATCCCTCTCTCCAGTTGCTAGGTCCACTCTCTGTAGCTCTCTCCATCTCCAGCTCCTCTAAATACCCCACTCCTACCTGATCCTTAAAATTAAGAGAATAACAAAGTTAGGGAAAAACAAATTAGGGTACTTTACTCTGGGTGGTCAGTCTCAACCTTCGACTTGCTCCCACTTCCCTGTGAACAAAGCAGCCCTGATGAACTATAAGTTGCCATTCAGACTCACAGAAGAGCCTGCTAATCACTGCAGCTTCAGTTACAGTGCCCCAATGCAGAAAGTCGCTACCCCCCCCCCCACAGTTAGTGATAGCTGGCGGATGGCAGGATGGTCCCAACATCATTTTTATTCTCCATGGAGATATATCATAGTTTTGGTAGACACCCTGCTGATACCCTACTCCTACTATGTGTACCAGTCAGCTACCCCCTTGCTGCTGTATGCCTAGCTTTGTCCTTGAGAGCTCCTGGAACATTATGATACTGGACTGTTTGGACTAGCTTTGCTCCCTTACAGACACCTGGGAATCCCGATTGTCAGTGAGGTCATTCTGATAACTCCTCTATTGTTTACTGCTTATCTTCCCCATCTAGAATGAATTACATTTTGGGGGTCGACTCTATCTTAATTTCTAGCTCTGCTGGTTATTTATTTAGTTATTTGAAAAGTTTCACCAGGAAAGGCATTCTGAGCTAAATAGCTTGTTTCCAGATCATGCGTCCTGGGGGGAGGGGGACAGGGGAAGTACAGCTTGATAGTACAGCAGAGTAAGGATTAGCAGCAAAAACATGAACTTTATACAGAAATTTAATAACATTGAAAAAATGACAAATGTACATACATACAAGGAATGTGAACTACAACAGTGTAAACCAATAAATAATGTAGCCTCTTATGTGAGGAGCCCCTTTTGGGCCAGTTTCAACGAGGGAGGGAGAAGAAGGAAATAGGATGATGAGGAGGGGTTGGCTTAGAGGAGAGGCAGGCCATAGTCCCTCTGGGGTGAAAACCATGAAAGGCAGACACAGGTGGGAGACACCAACACGTGACTGGTTTCATGACCATTGGAGAAGAAGGAGTAGAGGTGGGGAAAGGGAGGAAGGAAGAAAGAAAGATACAGGAGGGGGAAGAGGGGTATGGCAGGAAAAGGGAGGACAGTGGGTCAGGTGGGAAGGGGAGTAAATGACTAGAGGGTGGGAGTTATGAGGGTGGGGAGCTAGGATTGAGAGGATTGGGGGAAGGGAGTGTGAGTGGGGAAGGCAGTTCAGTTGCAGTTGCAGGTGTGGGACTAAAAGCTATACAGTAGGGAGAATAGAAAGAAGGGCTATGCCTTACACCCTACAGATTATAATACCAGGGGCCTTTGAGCTCTAGTGGTGTCTTTTGTAGGGACCCCAGAAAACTAAACAAATCTCAGGACTTCTAATTAGGAAGCCCTGAGACACTTAGGAGGTACCTTTATACCACCTTGGCCTGGGATGGGCATACCAATCTTAAGGACTGGGTGTGAAGGAAAGGAGGGGGTGCGGTGCTTTATGTGAGGGGAAAGTATAAAAGCCACAGATACACAGGGAATACAGGGGAAGGCAGAGGTACTATGGGTCACACAGGAGATGGGGAATGCAGCCGCTATTCACACTGGAGTAACATAGAGACATCGAAACATAGAATTTGACGGCAGATAAGGACCGCTTGGCCCACCTAGTCTGCCCATTTCCCTACCTAATGGATAAGCTGCAGATCCTTGTTAACCAACAATCTACTTCCTCCTACCCCCCCACCACTAGAATTGCCTTATGCCTGTCCCATGCATTCTTGAATTCCCCCATTGTTTCTGACTCTATGACTTCCTCAGGAAGGCTGATCCATGCATCTACAATCCTCTCTGTGAAGAAATACTTGCTCACATTACCTCTGAGCTGTCCCCCCTCTATCTTCAAGTTGTGTCCCCTTGTTCTTGCACATCTCTTTTTCTGAAAGATGATACCCTCTTGGACTTTGTCGAGTCCCTTGAGGTGGCTCAGTTGGTAGCACATCTGTCTCTGGACCCGAAGGTCATGGGTTCTCGTCCCACACCAGGATTGGACTTGCACCTAAAAATCGCTGGCATCTGAGTGCAGTATTGGGGGGGTGCTGAACTGCTGGGGTATGCCATCCTTTGGATGAAATGTTAAACTGAGGTCCCTTCTGCCCACCCTGGTGTTGTTCTGGTGGGTGTCCAGGTGGAAGTAAAAGAATCCAGGGTACACTTCGCAAAGAGCAGGGAACATTCCTGGTGTCCTGGCCAACATTCCCCTTCCCATAAAACCGGTTCATGCAATTATCCAGGCTGTATGTGGGTGATGATGTGCGATATGGCTGCCACCACATATTCAGTCATTTCACTACCAGTCTAGCATTGCTTGTAAAGCACTTTGGGATACTGTGTATGAAAAGCGGTATATAAATGCTGATTCTTCTTCTTCTATTTGAAAGTTTCTATCATGTCCCCCCCCCCTTTCCTTGAGGCTCTACATCTTAAGTTCCTTTTAGTCTTTCTTCATATGTCTTCTGGTGCAGACCCTGCACCATTTTGGTTGCCCTCCTCTGGACAGCCTCCACCCTGTCTATGTCTTTGCGGAGATGGGTCTCCAGAACTGTACACAGTACTCCAGATGTGGTCTTACCAACTGTCTGTACAGAGGGCCAACAACTTCCTGTTTTCTACTGTCTCTCCCTATGCATCCCAGTATCCTCCTAGCCCTCCGTACTGCCTTCTCACATTGCTGGCCCACCTTTAGGTCATCTGATATGACTACCCCATAGCCCCTTTCCATTTTTGTTGTTGTCAGTATCTTACCCCCCATTGTGTACTCTTCCCTTGGGCTTCTGTTTCCCAGGTGCATTACTTTGCACTTCCTTGCATTGAATCTAAGCTGCCATACATTTGACCATTTCTCCAACCTTGCCAAGTCCCTTTTCATCCTTTCCACCCCACCTTGAGTATCAACTCTGTTGCAGATCTTTGTGTCATCTGCGAAGAGACATAATTTCCCTTCCAGTCCCTCTGCAATGTCACTTACAAAGACATTAAAAAGGACCAGCCCCAGTACTGAACCCTGCGGTACACCAATAGTAACCCTCCTTTCTTCACTGTGGACTCCATTTACTACAACCCGCTGTGTCCTGTTGTCCAGCCAGTGTTTTACCCAGGCTACTACCCTGGGACCCACTCCCAGTTAGTTTATTTATTTTTTGTGTGGGACTGTGTCAAATGCATTGCTAAAGTCTAGGTAGGTCATGTCCACAGCCCCTCCCTGGTCTACTACTTTGGTCACCCAGTCAAAGAAATCGATTAGATTTGCTTGACATGAACTTCCTGCTGTGAATCCATGCTGCCTTGGGTCCTGTGCCCCACTGGCCACTAGGTACTCAACAATTCTTTCCTTCAGAAATGTTTCCTTCATTTTCCCTACCACTGAGGTCAAACTGACAGGTCTGTAGTTTCCTGCCTCTGTCTTGCTCCCACTTTTGTGAAGGGGAATCACATCCGCCCTTCTCCAGTCCTCAGGTACCACACCATCCTTCCATGATTTATTAAAAAGGGTAGTCAGTGGTGTTACTAGTTCTACCCTTAGTTATTTTACAATTCTGGGGTGAATTCCATCAGGCCCCATTGCTTTATCCACCTTCAGTTTTAAGAGTTCTTTCAGAACCCTTTCTTCTGTGAAAGGACTAATATCAACCCCCCTATCCAGAGTGCTTCTATTGATTGGATTGGTATCTCCCCCTGCTTTTCCATTGTGAATACTGAGCAGAAATATTTGTTCAGTATCTCTGCTTTTTCACTGTCGCTCTCTGCCTAACCACTTTCCTCTTTATTCAGCCTCAGTATCCCTGCCTTCGTCTTTCTTTGCTCCCTAATGTACCTATAAAAGGTTTTATCCCCCTTCTTAACCAAGTTGGCTATCTTTTCCTCAGTTTGGGCCTTTGCTATTTTGACTGCCTTCCCCGCTTCCTTCTGCTTTAACTGGTACAGTTCTCTGTCCAGCTCCTTTTGTGCTTCTTTATACTTCCTGAATGCTATCTTTTTCTCCCTTATCTTGCCCGCCACTTCTTTTGAGAACCATAGTGTTTTTTCTTTCATTTTGATTTGTTTATTTGCTTCACACAAAGGCTTGTTGCCTCTGTGATGGCAGTTTTGATGATTCCCCATTGTTTTTCCACCCCACCTCTTGCCTGTTTGCTAGTGCTTTTCTGAGGCACTCTCCCATTTGACAAAATCAGCCTTCCTGAAGTCCATTACCTCCACTTTTGTGTGGCTTGACTCTACAGCTAAGTTTATTGTGAACCACACTGTTTGGTGGTTGCTTGTTCCTAGATGGCTACCCACTTCAAGATCAGAGATTCTCTCTCTGCCCTCATTTGAGAGTGCCAGGTTTAAGATTGCTCCCTCATGAGTGGGTTCCAAAACTAGCTGTCTGAGGCATGCCCCTGTAGGGCATTGAGAATTGCCCTGCACTTGGATGTGGCTGCAGCAAAGGTGCTCTAGTTAACATCTGGCATATTCAGGTCCCCCATCAGCAATATCTCCGCTTTCTCTGCCATTCCAATGATGCCTTCTATCATTTTCTAGTCCATTTCCTCCCCCTGAGATGGGGGTCTGTATACAACCACTGTGCAGATTGTAGAGCCATTTCCAGTCTCCAGGGTGACCCACAGTGCCTCCTCTCCTCCCTGTTTACCCTTTAGTTCTGTTGCTTTGATCCCTTCCTTTACATTGAAAGCTTCCTCCTCCTCTTCTTCCCTCCCTGTCCTTCCTGTAGATTGTGTACCCTGGTATGTTGACATCCCAGTCATCGTTCTTTGTGTACCATGGTTCTGTGACTGCTACAATATCCAGGCATCCCTCTTCCATCAAGGCCATCATTTCGGGGAGCTTTTTACCTAGACTACAGGCATTGGTACTAATTACCCTCCATTTTTTATGGCTTTATTTCTTTTTGCCCCATCCCTGTCCTTACTGCCTTTGTCTTTTTCTCCATTTACCGCTGCCCTTATACTTATCAACTGCTCTATCTTGGTGTTTACCTCACTAACTACCCTGATTTTGGGGGGGTCTAGGATTTCCCATCTCTTTTTCATTGTCTCCTCATTGGCTAGTTTAAATGCCTGCCAATGAAGCATTTAAACCTATAACCTAGGATTCTGGTTCCCCTCCTGGATAGATGCAGACCATTGTGCCTGTATAGACCTGCATCCCTCCAGGTGGAGCCCCAGTCCCCAGTGAAGCCAAATCCCTGAGCTCTGCACCAGTTTTTCAATCAGTTATTGAATACCATGGTGCGGAGTACCCTAGCCTCATCCATGCCATAGACAGGTAGCACTTCCGAGAAAGTTACCATGTGTGCTACTTGTCTAAGGCCCCTCCCCAACTCCACAAACTCCTGTTGCACTGCTCTGATCCCATTCTCACCAGATCATTCGTCCTTAGGTGGATAATGACATCCAGCTCACTCCCCCTTGCAGCTGCTCCCATGATCCTGAGGATTCATTTCCTGTCCCTCCAAATCATGGCGCCAGGCAAGCACCTCACCTCCCTTCCCTCCCTCCCCATTTCTGCCCCCTAACAAGTGATTCCCCAACAAGGAGTTGTTTCCTTTCCCTGTGGGGTCCTGTGCCACCCTCCTGTGGGTCTCCATTACGGAGGTTTCCAGCATCCTCCTTGGTCTCCACTGTGGGTGCCTCCATAGAGGAACCATGTTCCACCAGAGTGGTGAATGAATTGTGGAGAGTCACAACTGGAAGGATCCACCTCTATTCCACCACCCTCACCCTCTCTGAGCCCACCGTGGTCCAACCACTCCTCTTTCTTGGTAACCTCTGAGGTAGTGGAGGTGGCCTGAGTGGTCCTTGGGTGGGGGAGCAGGTTTCCCGAATCATTGCCAGGAAAGTATGGAGATGAGCAACCTCCTCCCTCAGACCAGAGAGATGCCTGCAAATAGGGCAGCAATGCAGTTTCCAGAATGTCTCCTGGAAAACTGCTACTCCACAGCCAGTGCATTGCACCACTCCCCACATGTCTGTGTCCCTTCCTGATACAGATGCTTTTCTTTTGTTGTTTTTTTGTTTTTGTTTTAGTATGTGCAAACTTGTGAGTGTCTCTATCCCCTATTCAGTGTGCTGTGCCTTTAAGGATACAAACAGGTGTATGTTGTTAGCAGTTCTGGGGAAGTGATGTCAGAACCCCAGCAATAAAGGAAGTTATGCACTTGGGGCAGGTGGGGTGAGGGGAAGGGTGGGAGGGAGTAAACCTATGCCATCCAGAAACAATCAACTACAACTCTGAACCTCCACCCTGGGGAGTGCCTGCCTTCCTTTCAGACACCTATTTCACAGAGGTTAAGTAACAGATCTAGTCACAAATGACTGCAAATATCTCCCAGCTACAGTTCCTCCCTGGCAAATTAAAGTTAAAACTAAGACGAGTCAACTCCCAAAACAGAATCAATACTAGTTACTTACACAGGTCCAACAAGTAATAATTCAGTTCAGTGTAGTCTAGAAAGTAACCTTCTTGATGTAAGGAAACTCTGGCTGCTTTCTCTCTCTGTGTCTCAGCAGCTGCAAGTGGGGGCTATGGGATTCAAACCCAGGTCTCCAGGTTTGCAGCGCAGAGCCTTAAACCACTACGCTATACTGCCTCTAGCAAAGGGAGAGGAATTAGATAATGGACTGAGGAACAAATTGAAAAGTTGCCAGAAAAGAGGGAGGTGCTGCTGGTGAGGGACTTCAACTTGGCATATCTGTATTGAAGCCTCCCAGCAGTAGCTTCAGCTAGAAGCAGGGACATCCTGGACTCTCTGCAAGGGGCATTTCTCAGGTAACTAGTCAGTGAACCCACTTGTGATGTGGCAATACTGGACCTAGTACTCACTAACAGGGACAGTTAGCCTAGCTAGGCATGAGATCAGTGCAGTGCAGGATGAATGTCTGGAGTTGGAGAGGGGCTTCAGACAGATAGCAAGCACGGTAACCTTCTCAGAGGTGCTGCCAGTCTACTGCAGGGGTGAGGCTAGGGTACTGCACACCATGCAGTTTAATGAATGGTTGCAAAACTGGTGCAGGGCACAGGGCTTTGGGTTCATTGGGGACTGGGGGTCCACCTGGAGAGATGAAGGTCTATACTGGCATGATGGTCTGCATCTGTCCAGGAAGGGAAACACACTCTTAGGTGACAGGTTTAAAGGCTTCCTTGGCAAGCTTTTAAACTAACCAAGGGGGAGGTGCTGATAGAAAACAGGAAAGTTCAAGCCTCCCCCCACAAAACATGGCAAGTAGTAGGGTAAACACTGAGGTACAGAGCTTGACAGAGGGCAGGACAGGGGTAAATGGAAAATGGACAAGGGCAATAAGAGCAGGGATGGGGTAAAAAAGGATAAAGCCAACATTAAATGGCGGGCAATGAGTACCAATGCCCATAGTCTTGGAAACAAGCTTCCAGAGCTAGTAGCCCTGATGGAAGAGGAACACTTGGATATTGTGACAGTCACAGAAACATGGTACACGGAGAACCATGACTAGGATGTCAACATACCAGGGTACACAATCTACAGAAGGGACAGGGAGGGTAAAAGAGGAGGTGGAGTAGCTCTCTACATAAGGGAAGGGATCAAAGCTACAGAACTAAAAAGTAAAGGGAGGACAAGAGGAACCTGGGTCACCTGGAGACAGGAAATGGCATCACAATCGCACAGGGTTGTATACAGACCCCATCTCAAGGGGAGAAATGGACAAGAAAATGATAGAGGGCATTCTCAAAATGGCTGAAAAGGGAGGTACTGTTGATGGGGACCTGAATATGCCAGATGTTAACTGGGCGACATGGACTGCAGCCACATCCAAGAGCAGGGTAATTCTCGATGCCCTACAGGGGCATGCCTTAGACAGCTAGTGGTGGAACCCACTTGGGAGGGAGCAATATTAGACCTGGTACTCTCAAATGGAGAGAGGATCACAAATTTAGAAGTCAGTAGACATTTGGGAGCAAGCGACCACTGCACAGTGTGCTTCACAATAAACACAACCATGGAGACAAGCCATACAAAGACAAGGATATTGGACTTTAGAAGGGCTGACTTTGGCATAATGGCTGAATACCTGAGGAATGCATTAGCAAATGGCCAGAAAGGAGGGGTGGAAGAACAATGGAGAAAAATCAAAACTGCCATCATGGAGGCAATAAGCGTTTGTGTGAAACAAATAAAGAAAACAAAGGGGAATAAAAAAACACTATGTTTCTCAAAAGAGGTGTCAGGGAAGGTTAAGGAGAAAAAGGCTGCATTCAAAAAGTATAAGGAATCACAGATAGAGCACGACAGGGAATTGTATCAATTAAAGCATAAAGAAGTGGGGAAGGCAGTCAGAAAAGCAAAGGCCCAAACCGAGGAATATATAGCCAACTCAGTTAAGAAGGGGGATAAAACCTTTTATAGGTACATTAGGGAGCATAGAAAGGTTAAGGGAGGGATAGTAAAGATTAATAAAGGACAGGGGAGGTGGGCAGAGGGAGACAGTGAAAAGGCAGGGATACTGAATGAATACTTTTGCTCAGTATTCACAATAGAAGAAGAGGAGGAGTTACCTAAACCAAACAGTAGGAGCACTCTGGGTAGTGGGGTTGATGCCAGTCCATTTACAGAAGAAAGAGTCCTGAAAGAACTCCTAAAATTCAAGGTGGACAAAACAATGCGGCCTGACGGGATTCACCCTAGAATCCAAAAAACATAGAAACATAGAAACATAGAATTTGACGGCAGATAAGGACCGCTTGGCCCACCCAGTCTGCCCATTTCCCTACCTGATGGATAAGCTGCAGATCCTAGTTAACCAGCAGCCTACTTCTTCCTACCCTCACCCCCTAGAATTGCCTTATGACTGTCACACGCATGCTTGAATTCCACCACTGTTTTTGACTCCACAACCTCCTCTGGAAGGCCGTTCCATACATCCACAACCCTCTCTGTGAAAAAATACTTCCTTAAATTACCTCTGAGCCGCCCCCCTTCTATCTTCAAATTGTGCCCCCTTGTTAAAAAGAGCAAAGGGAGGACCTAGTGACACCACTGACCACACTTTTTAACAAATCATGGGAAAATTGGGTGGTACCCGAGGACTGGAGGAGGGCAGATGTGATTCCCCTTCACAAAAGTGGGAGCAAGGCAGAAGCAGGAAACTACAGAGCTGTTAGTTTGACCTCAGTGGTGGGGAAAATGATGGAATCACTTCTGAAAGAAAAAAATGTTCAGTACCTAGAGGCCAGTGGGGCATAGGACCCAAAGCAGCATGGATTCACAGCAGGAAGGTCATGTCAAACTAATCTAATCGATTTCTTTGACTGGGTGACCAAAGTAATAGACCAGGGAGGGGCTATGGGTATGGCCTACCTAGACTTTAGCAAGGCATTTGACACAGGCCCACACAAAAGATTAATAATCAAGTTAGCCAGCCTGGGAGTGGGTCCCGGGGTAGTAGCCTGGGTAGCAAACTGGCTGCACAACAGGACACAGAAGGTAATAGTAATGGAACACATTCTAAAGAAAGGGAGGTTACTAGTGGAGTACCTCAGGGCTCAGTACTGGTCCAGTCCTCTTTAACGTCTTTATAAGTGACATTGCAGAGGGTCTGGAAGGAAAGGTATGCCTCTTTGCAGATGACACAAAGATCTGTAACAGAGTTGATACACAAGGGGTGTAAAAAGGATGAGAAGGGACTTGGCAAGAATGGAGGAATGGTCAGAAATATGGCAACTTAGATTTAATGCAAAGAAGTGCAAAGTAATGCACCTGGGAAATAAAAATCCAGGAGAAGAGTACACAGTAGTAGGGGAGGTACTAACGACAACAATAATGGAAAGGGATCTGGGTGTAGTCATATCAGATGACTTAAAGGTGGGAAAGCAATGTGAGAAGTCAATAAGGAGAGCCAGGAGGATACTGGGATGCATAAGAAGGGGCATCACAAGTAGAAAA
Organism: Neoceratodus forsteri; assembly: GCA_016271365.2. NCBI lineage: Eukaryota > Metazoa > Chordata > Ceratodontiformes > Ceratodontidae > Neoceratodus > Neoceratodus forsteri. Next base: position 335,272,593 of record CM057449.1, read on the forward strand.
AGGGAAGTGGTTATCCCTCTGTACAGACAGTTGGTTAGACCCCATCTGGAGTACTGCGTGCAGTTTTGGAGACCTCATCTACGCAAGGACATAGACAGAATGGAAGCAGTCCAGAGGAGGGCAACTAAAATGGTGCAGGGTCTACATCAGAAACCATATGAAGAGAGACTGAGAGAGCTTAATATGTATACCCTTGATGAAAGGAGGGACGGGGGACATGATAGAAACTTTTAAGTACCTCAAGGAATCAACAAAGTCCAGGAGGGTAGCATCTTTCAGAAAAGAGATGTGCAAGAACAAGGGGGCACAATTTAAAGTTTTAGGGGGGACGGCTCAGTGGTAATGTGAGGAAATTCTTTTTCACAGAGAGAGTGGTGGACGCATGGAACCGCCTTCCTGAAGAGGTTGTGGGGTCTAAAACAGTGGAGGAATTCAAACATGCATGGGACAGATATAAGGCAATTATAGTGGGGGGTTGCAGGAAGTAAGCTGTTGGTTAACTAGAATCTGCAGCTTATCTAATAGGTAGGGAAATGGGCAGACTGGGTGGGCCAAGTGGTCCTTATCTGCCGTCAAAGTCTATGTTTCTATGTTTCTATGTGTTGCAGACATCAAAGAGGGAGGCCACTTGGGGACCAGTGATCACCGTACGGTGTGATTCAATATAAGGATGGCTGCAGTATTGAATCACACAAGGGTGAGGGTCCTGGACTTCAGGAGGGCAGATTTTAAAAATATGGGTGAATGCCTCAAGGATGACCTAGCAGGGGTGGATGACGTGGGTGGGGTGGAGGAACAGTGGACAAAGATAAAAGGGACAAACAAAAAGTCATATCCACAGCACTGGAGCTGTACCAATGAAAAAGTATTTATTAATACAAAAAATAAGAAAACATACCACAAATAGTGTTCTAACCAGACTGTAGTGGATCAGAGACCCCCATCGGTTTCACAACTAGTGCATCATAAGGGGGATGATCTCATGAAATCAACATCACTCTTAAATAGTCAGCAGATTTAAAGTGACAGTGCTACCATATGTGATATAAACAAATACACACCAAGTGCAGAGTGCTACAATGCATAAATACATCTAAATAACATAAAAATACTTTTACACTAAGCACTAAAATCTAAAACATTCAAAGGACATCACTACAACAGGATATGATAAGCATATTCATCAGTGGCTGCTCCTTTAGTAGTTCCACTGGTTTGAGGTTTATATGTTTTTTCAGCTCCTCCATCTTCTGAAAAGGGAAACAAGCAACAGAGAATGCACAGGTTAATTCAACTTAAATGGCAAACACATCTAACTAAGAGAGAGCAAAGCATGAGAGAAAGACTGCCTCATCTCTTAATACATGAAAGTAATTCAGTTCTGTCATTAAGCCCTGGAGAAACTATGGCTCTCAATGTGAAAATCCAGAAGGACTCTCTGATTTAGTTTATCATCTATGTTGCCCCCCCATCCCCCCGGGCTCACCTCCATCTTTTCAATATCACAAAATTTGAAGGTATCTCCTGTGTGACCAACAATCCAACAATGACTGGTATTTAAGGAGATCTACCTGTATAGCTAGTCAGCCTTTGAAAAAGCACCATATGCGAACGGCGTCAAGTGACACAGCCTTACAAGCTTTAATTTTTTTTAACTCTTTCCTTTTATGACACAGGAAGTATTCATACAGCAATATCTAGACAGGCAGTCGCTATTACAAGCTTAGTGAGAATCAACTGCATTCTATTCCACTGATGTGACATTTTCCATTAGCATCCATTAGCATACAATATTATAACCCTTAGCATACAATATTATAACCCAGGTACATATTAATTTCTTATTTCATTCTCTTGCTTCTTATTTTACGGGAATATCTCATTCTACTCCTCCCAGGGAAAGGAATTCTTATCACACTTTAACTATCAAGTCCCTTCTCTGTCCCCTACCCTGGGGTTCCCCCTCCTTCCTAGACTCTCCTTCCATATCCATTTTTATGTTTACTTGCACGCATGTGCAAGAAACATAGTGCCATCATCCGAGTTTTCTGAGGTGTGGCAGCCCTCTTCCAATTCAGTCAGTGTGTCTGCAGGCGCGGCCGCAGTTCTCCAATGCCTGCTGGAGCTGTCTATGACAGCAGTCCAGCAGTACAAAAATGCAGTGGTGCAGTTGAAGGGGGAGCTATAGCTTCAGTGAGCAGCGATAAGATATCGCCTGCTCATCGCGCTCACTCTCACACACACACACACACACACACACACGACGCATACTGTGTGCTCGCTCCCACGCACAACACTGTATAGCCGACAGAGTGCCCAATCCTCGTTGGCTGTGCTGTGCCCCCCAAAGTATTCTCACATGCCACGCTGGTTGCCCACCCCAGCGTGGTTACACATGTATAGCAGACGGGGGTGCCCAATCCCCCATCGACTCCACTGTCTCTCCCCCCCAGAGTACAGGGTGCCACGCTGGGAGCCCACCCCAGCGAGGCAACAGATGCTGTCACCGATGGGGGTGCCCAATCTCCCATCAGCTCCATGACCCCCCCAAATGCCATCTTTGTGCCACGCTGGGAGCCCACCCCAACGTGGCAAACGTCCCACGTCTCTGTCCTTTGTTTTAAAAAAAAAAAAAATGAAATTGGAAAATGGTCCCTCGGTGTCTCTGTCCACACCTGCACCCACCCACTGTGCACCCTGCCTCCCCACATCCCCCCTCATCCCATACTTACCTCCGACGGCACGACGATCTTCTGTGGACCGGGAACACGTCTGCACTCTTCAAAGCTGACCGCGAACTGAGGAAATGCCGGTGAGCTGTATAATGGGATAGAGAGGGTTTTTTCAACTTTGCTGCATATCTCAGGCATTTTTTGGAATTTTTGCACCAAATTTTCAACATGGGGTTTTTGGGACCCCTTCTCTTGAATGCTCTCACTGTCATGGCATTATTCGGGCCCGAAGGGTGATTTCGCAGTCATTGCGTGAAATCACCTTTCGGGACCAAGTAATGAAATGACACTGGCACTGTTCATAAGGTGCGCCTCAAAAGCCTATGTTGAAAATTTGGTGAAAAAATTCCTAAAATGACTGTTTTACGAAATGTATGCTATGCAGTTCCTATGCACGCTATAAGTTTGTGAATTTTCAACATTTTCACTCCAGATTTTCAACATTGCCATTTTATTACACTTCCTTATGAACAGTACAGCTGCCATTTTTCACATGTCACCCAAATGTTTTTCCGCATGACATGAAGCTTTGGTGTGCGTGCATCGCCAAAAGCAATGTTTGGGACAGATTAAGAAAATCACAGTTACACTGTTCATGAGCAGAGGTCTTAAAATGGCTATGTTGAAAATTTGGTGACAAAAGTCCATAAAATGACTGTGTTATGAGTGAGCATTATGCAGTTTCCACGCACTCTGTAAGTTCACGACTTTGTAATATTTTCAGTCCAGATTTTCACCAGTGGCATTTGTCCACACTTCCTTATGAACAGTACAGCTGTCATTTTTCACAACATGGCCGAAATGTGTTTTCACACTTTCAGCGCAGAGATGCGTGGTCGAGGTGGGAAATCATTGTTCAGGACAGATAAAGAAAATCACAGTGACACTGTTCATGACTGGAGGTCCCAAAATGCCTCTGTTGACAATCTGCTATAAAAAATTCCCAAACTAATTACATTACAGCTGTGCGTTGCACAGTTTCTATGCACGCTCGTGACTTAACCAGTTTTTTTAATATTTTGACTGCAGATTTGCAACATTGCCATTTTTTACACCTCCCCATGAACAGTACAGCTGTCATTTTTCACATCCTGTTCGGAATGTGTTTTTTGCACCTGTGGTGCTAAATGCCGTAGTCGCTGTGCATAAGCAGCTTTCAGCTAACAAACTGATATTGCCACTGTTCATGAGGTGGGGTCACAAAAAAAAAATGTTGAAAATTTGGAGTGAAAATACCAATGAATGCCTGAGGTATTAGGGTGTCCAACCGTAACGTCCCACCCTGTAGAGAATGACAGACATCAGGGGTGTGACTTAGGATTCTTGCCTGTAATATTCATACCATTCCACACCCTGCAGCCAGTGAGAGGTATTGAGGTATGCCTTGGACTCTTCGGCCCCAAAGTTCACCCCATTCTCCTATACCGCACCCATCTCACTGTATTTCCTGATGGAATGGGGTGTGCATAAGGGTCAAAGACCCCAAGGCACACCGTGACACTTGTCAGTGTCTGCAGGGTGGGGTGTGGTGAAATGGCGTGGCCATTATGCCTGATGACCCAAAGGCACAGCCCAATGCCTGTCACTCCCTGCAGGGTGGTGGTGGGGTTGGCTTCAGTTCAATACTTCACTGCCATTCCTATTATGCAGCTCTGTAACTTCTACACTGCCACTGCCAATGCCAGCATGCAAACATTCGGCATTGACAAATGCTTGTTATTAGAAGGTTGCTTCCCTGTGGGGAGTGGGAATACACAAGAAAGAAACATGCCATGCAGGGCCGACCTGATCAGGCCAAGAGATGGATTATGCCCTTTGCTCTCCTGTGAGCCACCCACCATGTCTGTTGGCCTCTCACTCTCACCTCATCAAGGTACTTTAAAGTATCAGGTCTTGTCTTTTGTTCTCCTATAAGAAGAAACCAGGGAGTCCATCTGTTCATTAGTTTTGAGACCTGGTTCTGCACTCTAGCTGTAAGGTGTTCCATTTTATATATATATATCATATATAGTTGATTCCCAATGTGGGATTTCTGCGGGATTTGTTGTAAGCCACTTATGTGTTATTAACTTTTTAGCTGCCACTTATAGTATAGTTCATAAATATATATGTTGTTTACCCCGGAAGTGTTTGGGTAAGTGTAGTAGTAACTCAATCTCCAGAGTCTGTACTCCAAGAGTTGGGAAAAGGTGGAGCAAGGTATCTCCCACCTCTTTCCAGAAGGGGGACATCTTTGGGCACAGCCAGTAAATGTAAGAGTGTGTTGCCACTTCATAGTCGCAACCTCTCCAGCAAGATGAGTCCCCTATATTAGAATACTTGGCTGTGATCTGTGGTGTCCGAAAATATATTGCCACCACCTTCCATGCGAATTCTCACCATGTGTATGAGCTGGTGGTTTGGTGTTGCCATTGCCAAATCAACGACCAGTAGCCGGCCTTCCAGTGCGGCAGTAGTAGCACTACCACTTGTGATGCTGTTGACTCGGGTTCAGGAATGAGCCAGGGGAGACAGGGGGATGGCTGGGGGAAGAAGACTTGAGTGTCCGCAGGACAGCGCGCCTTCTCCGGGAGGGAGTGGGGTTAAGGCTCAGCAGATGACTGGCCTCTGGTGGAAGCCCAAGGCATAGCAAATGCAGAGCATGCAGAGAGGGCTGGGGCTTGGTGGACGTTGAGAGGCCTTGACATTAGGGGGCATGCCACACTCCATAAACAGGGAAAATGACACCAGAGCACAGAGAGGAAGGAGCGCCAGTACAGACCCTAATAGCTCCTGCCTGCCTGACCATGGGGGGACCTGACAAAACCTGGATTGTCTCGGGGTGTCCTGCCTGACCTTGTACCTGCCTCGGGGGTACAGCCATGGCTCCATGGGGGTCTGCAGAGGATGTCAAGTAAGGCAGTGAAGTGAGGCAGACACATGTGTGCATCTCCCGATGGAGCAGGGCTCCAGCGTGAGGGGGAGAATAAACAGAATTGCAAAAAAAAATCAATGACCAGTCCGTAGTGGAGCGGTCTAAATTAAGTTCAGCCTCCCAGTTGACCTGAACTGACTCCATCCCTGTGCTTGGGGCTCCTTGAGTAGCTTTATAAAATCTAGAAATTAAGTGTTCTGGGTTTCTCTCCCTGGATACCTGTAAAAGTAGGTGAAATATCATGGGAAATTTATGTTCCTCCTCCTGTGTACCTAGTCTTCCCTCCAGGAAGTGCCTCATTTATAAGAATCTGAAAAAGTCCTGCCTGGGCAATGTAAATTCTGTCTGGAGTTGTTGAAATATTTTAAACATGCCTTGTTCATAGAATTGTGAAGCATGAACTAAGCCTTTATCCTGCTAGTGCTTGAAGCTGTTATCCTCTTGCGCAGGGATGAAATCTGGGTGTCGACCTGGGACTCTCACCCACATTGCCCCAAGCCGATTTCTGGGTGTCTCAGGAATTGGATCCATCTTCTCAGAATCTCCTCTGTAAACTTTGAGCTTCTGCTGCCCAGCCTTTACTGGTCAGGTTGAAATATAAGCTCCATATTTAGGGAGAATGTTGCCAATGAACCTTCCGCTCTAGCCCATCCAGTTGGGGGCATATCAGGTGAGAGTCAGCCCATCAAATGAATCAGAAAAGTTGCCAGAGAATAATGGGAGAGATCAGGTAGGGATAAGCCCCCTCTTTGCTTCTGTAATTGTAATTTCTTAAAGGCTATGTATGGTTTATCCCCCCTCATAAGTTTGCAGATAATATTTTTTTCCAACGTGTTTAGTCTCTGTATGTGATTGGGAGTGGTATGTTGTGCATTAGGTACAGGATCCATGAGAGAATCACCATTTGTATAGCTTGCACTCTGGAGATTAGAGTGAGGGGCAAATGTGCCCACCTCTTTAACTCAGTTTGAGTTTGTAGTAGAAGTTTTTCATAATTAAGCTTGTATAAATGGTTTAGATTGGGAGGAAAGGTTATACTCAAATAGGTAATATGGTGGCGTTCCCACCGGTATGGGAATTTCTCCTGGAGCCCTAGCGGGAGGTCTTGTTGAATAATTAACACCTCCGATTTATCCTGATTTATTTATCAAGCAATCAATCAATCAATCAAACAATCAAAATCTTTATTTATCCAGGCAAACACCATTTAGCAATGCTCATTTACAAGATGGACCTGGTTAGAACAAGGTGAAAGTACAATGCATTTATATACCATCAACCAAGTCAGGTAAAAAATATATATATATATATATGTATGTATGTGTATATATACACACATATATACAGTATATATATGTAATGTGTGTATATGTATATATATATATATATATATATATATATATATATATATGTATATAGTATATATATATATATATATATATATATATATATATATATATATATATATATATATATAATCAAACGTGAGTTTACAATAAATGCCATTCCAGGTAACTAGAACAGTGGCACAGATAGGCTTATAGCAGTTTGGAGCATTCATAAGATATAGGCAACCTGTACAGAATAGTATCTGTGTGTAAATATCATAAGAACAAGGTTAACTAATATTAGTGGATAGGAGACATGTATAAACACTTACATCTCCTCGTTCAGGTCAGGACAACGAGGTGATATAGGGTAGAAAGGGGATACCAGAGGGGCTATAGTGAAGATGGAGGAATGGAGAGTGCAGGAGGTGGAACGGAGGTAGAACAGGTAATAGGAAGGGGTGATGAGAACCAACTGGCCATGGCATGATATAAGAGCCAGGCAGGATTGATGAACACCTCAGATGCAAAGGCTTAGTAGGGTTGTGGGAAGCAGTTGCAGGTTCCCTAACGTAACAGGCATATAATGTCGTGAAGGTATCCAAGCTGACAGGGATGCTTAGTTTCAATGCTTTTTGCAGTTTATTCCACAGAGAGGGCAGCACAAATCTTATGGCCGCTCTACCAAAGCATGGTTTAACCATGGGTATATTCAGAGAAATAAATGAGTAACTTCTCAGTGCATAGTTTCCTTAAAAAAAATAAGTGGGAGACAGTCAGAAATATATAGGGGAAGTTTATTGGTAATAGCTCTGAATGTCCATAGTATAGCATTTCTATTCCGTCTGTACTGAAGGGAAGTCCACCCCACAGCTACATACAGGGAACAATGGTGAAAGGAAAGGGGAAGACAAATTATAAACCTAAGTGCTCTATGATAAAGCGTGTCCAACTTTGCAAAAGAAGAGGCAGGGCACTGACTATATAGGAAGTCTGCATAATCAATCAGAGAAAAGACTGTTGTTTGGACCAAACGCAGCTTAGCATCTCTAGTAAGAAAAATTTAAATTGTAAAGAGAAGACCTAGCCTCTGCCTTAGTTTCTTTAGTAGATTATCGATATGATCAGTGAATGAGAGTCTGTGTTAAAGACACACTCCCAAGTACTTAAATTTTGTAACAAATTCCAAGTTTTCACCTAGAATTGTAGTGATCTGTGGAATTGCTTTAAGACTAGCAGGATTCACTGCATGAATAAAGGGAGAAAAGAGTGTTGCTTTCATTTTTTGGGCATTGAGTAGGAGCTTTTTGTTTAGAAGCTGACTCTGCAACAGGTCAAATTCAGCTTGGAGGTCTCCACAAGCAGCTTCCGGCATCAGGCGGCTTAGGTAATGTACCATGTCAACTGCAAACAAGTGGATATTGTCTTTATTTATGCTGTCATCTATGTTATTAATGTAGATTGCAAACAGTAAGGGACCAAGGATGGATCTCTGAGGCACATCTCTTTGTAGAGGTTTAAGAGGAGAAAGTTTACCTTCTGCCTTAACCTGCTGAAGCCGGCCTGTAAGGTAGTCAGCAAACCATCACATTGATAATGAGTCCAGACCTATACTCTGCAGGGAGGAGAGAAGCAGGTTGTGGTCGACAGTGTCGAAGGCCTTGGTTAGATCATTAGCAAACCATTTATAACCTGTGATCTGCTCGATACGTTTTAGTAAATCTAGATCGAAAAGGAAGGTTCTGGGCTGCGTCACATAGAGCAGTAGGCTGTCAGCATAAAATGCCATCTTGTGTTGGATTCCATTTATTGTATATCCATGGATCCTTTCATCCTGTCTTAGATACTGCGCTACTAGCTCTGCATATATGGCAAACAAGTATGGCGACAAAGGGCACCCCTGGTGAGTTCCTCGTTGTAGTGAGAAATGGGATGAGAGAGAGAACCACCTTGCAAGCTTTGTGATTGTGGGGGTGGGGTGAATAATTCTACGGGACTTGCTTCTGTGCAGCTCAATGGATTTTTATGTGTGTTTTATGTGAATTTTTACCACTTGTCTACAATAAAGGAAAGCACTGTTTGGATACATACAAGTTTCATACTTCTATGTTTGAGTAACTGGAGACTGGAAGAAGAGATGTGGAAAGTGTAAGTTACACATCATCACTTCAGCAGGTGCTGTTCCCAACATTCTTTGTCTTTATAACTAAGAGAGAGTAAAACTTGAGAGAAAGGCTATATCATCTCTTAACACATGTGTAACCCCTAGGTGGCGCTATCCCAAGGGCTACTACCCCTGCCTGCTTGGCTAGTAGCAGGTTAAGAGGCCTGAGTTCTGAAATGCATGCCTCCCTCCGGAGTTCAGGGTTGGTAGTGGTCAAACTAACCTGGGCACTGCCCTCCAGGACACTGTAACCCCCTCTTTCCTTACTAGTGGCTGGAACAATACACAATAATCACTTTCACAATACCCCAGTACACCACACAAGTACCCACACTGTTTGCACTTACCACCAGGGTTTTTCTCTGGCTCGACCCTGGGGACCTCCTGTAAAACAAGGTTATACACAGCAAATAGCAGTATGTATTCTTGCACAAACTGGAACCACAGTCAGGGTAAAGGCAAAAAAGAGTTAGATCTGATTTATTTAAGGGACTTAAACAAGGGAAGGGCATAATCAGGTTAATTTGCTTAAAGGCTGTATCAATCAAACAGTTATGCATGCACTTCAGGGTCCATAAACAGTCACACACTCTGGGTACACAGATGGAGAACAGTGTGCTAGCCAGGAACGTTGCAGCTGACTGGGACCCTGTGATGGAAGCAAACAACATGTACCACACACACTAATTGTAATCTGGAGCCGGAGGGCTCAGTTTGTGAAAAGAAAACAACAAGACAGACAGATGACACACTTTTAGATTAGGCTGTTGTTGCAGGGAGCTACCCTGATGATTACTTACGATACCCAAGACTGGACACAGGCTGGACGAAAATTGAGACTGCAGGTGGCTGATCTGGAGTGCCAGGAGAAGCAGGGCCCACACAATTCGCTGAGGTTTCATTCCTGTTCAAGAGTGGAGCAGGGGGCTGATCCCCAGGCAGGTGTCTCATTGATGGCTTTCTCTGAGCAGCAGGTAGTCTGGTTGGGCCAGTGTGGCAAGGCCCAGGCCAAACGGAGACAAATTTGGATACAGTCTGTTTTGGGCTGGCTACAGCTTCCAGCAAGCAGAATACAGTTCACGCAGTGGGGAACCAAGTCACGACCCACTAACAACTCACAGCACATTTACATGTAAGGAAATTCTACTGTACCAGGCAAACCATTCTCCGGTCACGATCGCAAAGTCTCTGCACAAACCGAGGATTCAAAAGCAGCTGGAAATCCTGACAGGCTGATCACATTCAGCAAAATCTTCGGTCTTCTTCAGGTATGAGCCTAGTAAAAAATTAGTGGCTTATTTTGTTCTCACAAACTTGGATTTAGTCCGAAATAATTATCTTCTCTCTCTCTCTCAGGGGCAGCAGGCAAACATGCAGGCCACAATTCTAGCCTTTCCGCAGTTCTCCCATGCAAAGCTACTCAGACGGCTGCTTGACTGTCTCAAGTTGTTGCCTCTTCAGCTCCCAACTTAGCTCTGACTCAACTGCCAGCAAGCCTAGGACTTTCCCCAGAATCCAAAAGGTGCGATAGGCTGATCTGTCTGTCAGTTACAACAAAGTCTCCCCCTTCAGGTGCAAAAAGGCACCAAAAGCCCAAAACTACAATTCCTACAGATTTTGACTCCAGACAGCTCCTGTAGTCTGGCTCCATTTTAGGTCCCACCAGTAGTGATTGGTCCAATTTGCAGTCCCGGGCCAAATCGTGGGGATAAATAAAACAGTCCTTGCTGCAAAGAAGGCAGGTTAGACAAAATACATTATCATTATCACTCTAAATGATTTTCAGCAAATAGTTGCATCTTTCAACAGAGCTCCCTCTCAGATTACTTATGACTGCAATCCCGGCAGCTCTTAAAGAGACAGTACACAGAGGCTATACAGGCACTCTCTGGCAATCACATTTAAACTGCTAAAATGCAGGACACCATCCTGGCAGTAAGCATTTAGGCAAGCTCAAGGAAGACTTTTCAGGAACCCCCCATTTGTAGGCTGGTTACACCCTTCTCTGCCTGGAGAAAACTTCGTGTCCGCGTCAAGTCTGTACCATCATAATACTGCAAATGCAAACTATACTAGACATTTATACTATTAGCAAGTTATGCAAGTGACATCTGATGCATCAGTCAACGTAAACTTATACCTTTACTATACACATTCTCTACACTTCACAATACTATATCCATTCTGACAATACATCATGCATATTTGACACAGGTAATTTACACATTACTATGCGGAATCATGTAAAAACTTCTTGTACATTGAACAATGTAAGAGGGGGCCCTTCCCTATCAGCTAACTTGGGGCTAGACAGGGTGGGGCATCATACGTAGAGGGCAGAACAATCACCCTGGAATTGGTACTTAGACTCAGTTTGGGCAGTGAGCTCTGGGAAACATAAACCCCTTTGTGGACCACATTGAGAGGCAAATCCACTGGCCTCCCGGGAGAATCATAACTGAAGCGTTCTACTGGCTTGAGAGCTCGGCCAGTCTTTCTGAGGGGGACAACTACAGTTTTTGTACTCTCAGCACTGGTCTGGGGACTCTCGTCACTTGTGAGGGGTGCCTCTGTTTGAGTGGGAAGATCCAAACTTGGGGCACTGTTGGCTCCTTGCTCTGCAGGCTCTGTTTCTACAACACTTGACTCATTTTGCAAAGGCTCAGGCACAATCAAACTTTGAGGCACTGAAGGGGGGTTGCCAGCACTCTAATAATGTTCTTCAAGTTCTGGTATGTCACCAGAAAGACTCAAACCATCAGCCCCTCCTTCAGGCAAATCATACAGTTCCACAATACACAGGGAATCAGCATCTTCAGACGTGATACTTTGCACTTCACTTTCAGGGAGCATTGGCTCCAAGGATGAAGCTGGGGGGTTAGACAGTCCAGAAGGCCCAGCTTCATCCCAACAATTAGTCATAGAATTTCCTCGAAACAGCTGACTCAGTTCGTAAGAGGGATAATAGGCATTGTCACATTCACTTTCGTCCGAGGTGGACTGACAGTCACTATCATTCTGAACCTGCTGCGGGGGAAACCTTGAACTTGTAACCACTGGGGTAGGTTGACTCTGTCTCTTTATGGCAGCAGCATGAGTCACCGGCCCAGGGGTATCAATCTCTGATTGTTCAGCCTTAATTATGACTTGGCCAGTAGGTAGCAAGTGGCTACGGTGCATGGTCTTGACAGCTTTGGAGTTGTTCTCTGGGTGCACCTTGTACACAGGTAAATTATCCAACTTTCCAACTACTACATGGGGAAGATGGTGCCACTGATCGTCAATTTTGTGTTTAACATGCAGTCCCAAATTGCGTAACAACACACGGTCTCCAGGTCGAAGCTCTTGAGCCTTTACTTTTTTATCATGCCTCTCTTTGTTGGCTAGATTTCTCTTGGCGGCAATTGTCTGGGCCAGTTGATAGTCATGGTTCAATTGAGCTTTCAGTTTTTGTACATATTGCAAGTAGTCTTCAGCTCGGACCCCATCTGGAGAGACCCCAAAACAGACATCAACTGGCAGCCAGGCCTCTCTCCCAAACATGAGGTGGTAGGAGGAGAACCTGGTAGCATCATTTTTCATGCAATTGTATGAGTGTACCAAGGTGCTAATCTGCTGACTCCATTAATGCTTGTCTTTTGGGTGGAGGGTGCCTAGCATGTCTAGTAGGGTGCGGTTATAGCATTGTGGTTGAGGGTTCCCCAGCGGGTGATAGGGGGTCATTTTTGACTTTCACACCCCCCATAGAGAGAGCATTTCTTTGATTAACCAATTCTCAAAGTCTCTGCCTTGATCAGAATGAATCCACTGGGGAGCACCATAGTGGATGAAGAATTTTCCACTAATACCTTGGCCACGGTAGACACCTTTTGATCTTTGGTGGGAAAAGCTTGTGCATACCATGTGAAATGATCTGTAACCACTAACACATTGCCAATGTTTCACTGATCAGGCTCTAAACTCAAGAAGTCTATGCAGACTAGTTCCATTGGGGTGCTGGTACTAATGTTGACAAGGGGGCAGCCCTCTGAGGCAGGGCTTTTCTCCGCAGACAGTGACTACAAGTCCTCACATGGTGCTCAACATCAGCCCCCATCTTGGGCCAGTAGAATCAAGATTGTACCAGGTCAAGGGTTCTGTCAATACCAAGGTGCCCCATGTGATTGTGGAGGGACCTCAGAATCAAATCTTTAAAGGCTGTGGGCAGGACCAATTGTTGTTTGTCTACTTTGCCACTATGATCTACTGTTGCTCTATACAACAACTGATTGAGCAACTTCAATCTGGGGCCTTCTTTAAACAATAAAGCAGTTCGCAAGTCAGTGGAATATAACTTAGACACATCTTTCCCTGCATGCAGGACATCAAGTGCTGGCTGAATCATAGGATCTTGGGATTGAGCCCACTGAATGCTGTCATTGTCAAACTGAGGTAGTGCACTAATATCTAGAGCAAAGAAGTGACAATAAGCAGCTGGTATGCAGGTGTCAAAAGGGCCCAAGCAGTCTACTAAACAGTCCACTGTGTCCACAGACATCTGTTCATCTCTATCAGACTTTTGGCACAATGCTCGAATGTCAGGTTCAGACTGCCTGACCCAATCACTCTTGGAAGTGAGCCTTCGTGATAGGGTGTCAGCATCAATATGGTTCAGGCCCAGTCTGTGTTCGACAGAATAATCATAGGTTGATAATGCAGAAAGCCACCGGTGCCCAGTGGCATCTAACTTAGCAGAAGTCTGTACATAGGTCAATGGGTTATTTTCAGTCTTCACCAATATCTTTGCCCCATAGAGGTATTCATGAAACTGGTCAACAAAGGCACATTTTAGTGCAAGGAACTCCAACTTATGCACAGGGTAGTTTCGTTCAGACGGGGTCAAGCTCCTACTCGTGAAAGCTACTGGTCTCAGGCCATCCTCGTGGTCTTGATACAGCACCACTCCTAGACCCTGCAGACTAGCGTCCATATGCAGCACATAGGGTTTGGTGAGGTCAGCATAGGCAAGGATGAGGGCATGGGTGAACTGGTATATGATCTCATGGAAGGCTGCTTCACAGTCGGGTGTCCAGCAGGGCTTGAAGAGTTCACCTGGGTGGAAGTATACTTTTTCTTGTTCTTTAATGGCCCCTTTTTTGTATTTACAATTGGTAGGCGGGTAACCCTGGGTAAGGTTCAAGAGTGGGCTAATCACCTTGGAATAGTCTTTTATGAACTTGCGATAGTAGCCACAGAACCCCAGGAAATGTTGTAGTTCTTTCAGATTATGGGGCTGGGGCCAAGTAGTCAGTGCTTCAACCTTACTGGAATCAGTCTCTATCGCTTTTGTAGATACTATGTGCCCCACACACTTCACGGAGGTTTGGAAAAACTGGCACTTGTCAATGGACAGCTTGAGGCTGAAGTCTTCCAGTTGGTCTAGGACTTTAAACAGTCGGTTCTCATGCTCCTCTAAGGTGCTCCCAAACACAATTACATTGTCCAAGTACACCAGGCATTCCAGCAAATTCATATCTCCCACCACACGTTCCATCAGTCGCTGAAAGGTGGCCATGGCACCTGATATCCCCTGTGGCATCCTCAGAAACTCGTAGAACCCTAATGGACAGATGAAGTCGGTTTTGTCATGATCTTCCGGGGCCATCAGGATCTGGTAGTATCCGCTGCAAAGATCCAACACCGAGAACCATTTGCTCCCATTCAAGCAGTCCAAGGCATCTTGTATACGAGGCATAGTGTATTGGTCTGGAATGGTCCACCGGGTTCAGGGTTCAATAATCAACACACATCCTCACAGACCCATTCTTCTTATGCACAACCACAATGGGAGAGGCATAAGGGCTCCTGGATTCTTGTTCCATGCCAGCAGCGTGCATTTCCAGCAGGAGTCTTCTCACATCATCTATGTCTGCTGTGGCTAGGCGTCGGGACCCCTCTCGAAATGGCCGTTCATCGTGCAGGCATATGTGATACTCCACACCCTGGACACATCCCACATCTCATTCCTTCAATGAAAACACTTGGTCTGTCTGGGGAAGTCACCTGCTAACTCTAGCCTTCCATTCAGCTGGCAACAGGGAGTCACCAAAGTCAAACAAGTCTGGGGGACACTCTCTCCTTCTCACCAGGGTGTTTGCTGCTGGGCAATACTGCAGTGTCTGAGCAGTGTACCATAGCTAGGGTGCACCCTCTGTTCACCCGGATCTCCCGATCTGACACATTGTGAATCTGGACCATCACTCGTCGTGCATAGGAATGGGCATGAGCAGGCAAGATGCTGGGCTTGACCAATAATCCTTCTGGCAATTTCCATCGCCTGGAGCATCCAACATCAGTATTTTGTTCTTGACATGTTTCCAGAGGCAGACCTCCCCTTGAATGGTACACTGGGCATTAGGGGCAAGTACCATTGAATCAGGATCCTTCTTCCACACAGTCCCCACCGGTTCATCTAAGTCTACTTCCTCAGGTTTCTGTTGCAAACCATAGGCCCTCTTGATCAGAGCCGGAATTCTCAGGGCCCTCCCAGTCTGTCGCCCTTGTTTCTCTTGACAGAGTTGTGCCAGTCTCCAAAACACATGGGCGTTTGTCCCAATTAACAGGGGGACCCCATCATATAGTCCAGTGGGGGGACACATTAGGGCCAGTGTCTCTACTTGCTCCTCTATGCCAGTGACAGTTGTAGGAAAAGACAACCAGAGGTGGGCATATCCTAGATATGGATAAGACTTGTCACTCAGCCCCCACACATGTAGTCCTTCCAGGGATTGTAAGAGCACATCAGATAAGTGTTTGTCATACCTGTCCTGAAACATAATGGTCACTTGCGACCCACTGTCAAGCACAGCCTGAGTAGGAATACCATTCACAGCCACATTAGTCTCCATTGAAGGGCCCACTATCTTGGATCAGTCTGGAGGGACAAGAGCAGGGGCCTAGACAGACGATTTAGCCACAGAGGGTTTTGAATTAGGATGGACAAAGCTTCTACAGCGGTCATTTCGTGCACCCCTTGACCACTGACTAATTTTCCAAAGCTCTCCTTGAAGCTGGTTCACCACTTTCTCTAAGTCCTTCTGAGACCAGCATTCCCTCTTCATATGGCCATCCTTGCTGCAATTGTGACAAATGACATGCTCTTGGGGCATCCTCGGAGAAAGCATAGCAGGGGATGCTGGAGCATCAATGGGAGATTGTGATCTGACTTTTGCGGGTAGTGTACCATGTCTCAAAAGTTCCTTTAGGGTGGCAGTCAATTCCTTGAGCTAAGCTGAGAAGCCACCCCCAGTAGAGGATGCCTGAGGGTACATCCCCACCCCCATAATAGTCACATCCTGACAGGGACCAGGGTCTCTGTCAGCAGGGGATACCTCAATGAAAACACCCAGTTGTGCTTTTCTGACTTCCTTCAGCAACTCCTCCCCCCACCGTTTAGCCCATGATGGGACACTGTTAGTGGTCTCCATTTGGGAAGGGACTTCCGGTGCCATTATCACTTGGGCTGCACTCACCCCACAATTACAATCTCCCTCTTTACCTTCTACCTCCCGGAGTTCTTTTATCAAGTCACAGTAGTCAGGTGGGTTATCTCTCCTATCCTGGAGCCTTAACTGGATGATCTGCAGTTTAGAATGCTTGGCATGTTGCAGTATTGGACCAATCTCACACGGTTCAAATCACAAGCAGCTACCCCACCTTTCTGGTAAGCTTTCTGCAGAGCTCTTTCTAGGTGAGTAACATACACAGACAAACTTTCCCCCTTCCATTGCTTGGTACCTAGGAATTTCCACGTCAGAGTCTCCCCTGACTCAATGCTCCCAAAATTGCCTTCAAGTACAGATTGGTACTTCTGAGCAGATGCATCAGGGTTCGTGGACCTCAAAAATTAATGGCTTCAAGGGTGTGGCCCCTCAAACTTTCTATCATTCTTTTCCACTTCTCAGCCTCCGTAGACTGCCACTTGGGTACCAAGGGGACAGGATAGTCAATCCAGGTCTCCCAGTCATCCTCCCCATGGGGGGGTGGGGAGGGTGCCGACAAGATTCTCAGCCTTCAGCAGGAGTCATGACTAATGGCAGGTACAGATATAGGGGCCAGCATTGGCACAGGCACAGAAGTTGGAGCAGTAACAGGTGCTGGAGTGGGCGGGGGTGTTGGGAAAGGAACATCCCCAGGTGGCAGGAACAGTTTCTTAAAGTCTTCTGCGGTTTTCCCTTCCTCCAGCAACAACTTAGCAAATTTCTCCTTAAAAATCTCAGATAATGGTGGGAGCTCATCCTCCCCAGGGTCTGTACTGTCTTTCGTTATCACTCTCCAGGTGGCTGGGACCCCTTTTGAGGTAATAGTCTGTGGCACCTTAGAGCTGTCCATGAGGTCACTACACTCTACCAAGGCTATGAAAGTTTGGGCGATCAAATCAGCCTGTTGACCTACCACCACAGGTTTTTTTAAACATTCAACTTTGGAGAGTGCTCCCTCTACAGTGCCCTTACTGGTACCCAGGGGAATATCCGGTATAAGCAGAGCATTTTGGGGTTCGATCTCCTGCCCAGTACACCACCCCACCAACAGGTGTACAGCCATTTCTACTGGGGTAGCCATTAATCTTTAACTATAATTCATAACTTTTGCCCACTAGAAGGCACAAAATCCCAGTGGTGAGCCTCCAAGATGTAACCCCTAGGTGGCGCTATCCCAAGGGCTACTACCCCTACCTGCTTGGCTAGTAGCAGGTTAAGGGGCCTGAGTTCTGAAATGGGTGCCTCCACCTGGAGGTCAGGGTTAGTAGTGGTCAAGCTAAACTGGGCACAGCCTCCGGGACACTGTAACCCCCCTCTTTCCTTACTAGTGGCCAGAACAATACACAATAATCACTTTCACAATGCCCCTGATACACCACACAAGTATCCACACTGTTTGCACTTGCCACCAGGGCTTTCCTCTGGCTCGACCCTGGGGACCCCCTGTAAAACAAGGTTATACACAGCAAATAGCAGCAGTACAGTACTCTTGCACAAACTAGAACCACAGTCAGGGTAAATGCAAAAAAGAGTTAGATCTGATTTATTTAAGGGACCTAAACAAGGGAAGGGCATAATCAGGTTAATTTGCTTAAAGGGTGTATCAATCAAACAGTTATGCATGCACCTCAAGGTCCATAAACAGTCACACACTCTGGGTACCCAGATGGAGAATGGTGGGCTAGCCAGGAACGTTGCAGCTGGTTGGGACCCTGTGATGGAAGAAAACAACATGCACCACACACACTAATTGTAATCCGGAGCCAGAGGGCTCAGTTCGTGAAAAGAAAACAACATGACAGTCAGATGACACACTTTTAGATTAGGCTGTTGTTGCAGGGAGCTACCCTGATGATTACTTACTATACCCAAGACTGGACACAGGCTGGACGAAAATTGAGACTGCAGGTGGCTGATCTGGAGTGCCAGGAGAAGCAGGGCCCATGTGATTTGCCAAGGCATCATTCCTGTTCAAGGGTGGAGCAGGGGGCTGATCCCCAGGCAGGTCTCTCGTCGATGGCTGTCTCTGTGCAGTGGGTAGTCTGGTTGGACCAGTGTGGTAAGGTCCAGGTCAAATGAAGACAAATTCAGATACAGTCCGTTTTGGGCTGGGTACAGCTTCCAGCAAGCAGAATACAGTTCACACAGTGGGGAACCAAATCACGATCCACTAACAACTCACAGCACATCTACACGTAAGGAAATTCTACTGTACCAGGCAAACCATTCTCCGGTCACGATCGCAAAGTCTCTGCACAAACCAGGGATTCAAAAGCAGCTGGAAATCCTGACAGGCCGATTGCATTCAGCAAAATCTTCGGTCTTCATCAATTATAAGCCTGGTAAAAAATCAGTGGCTTACTTTGTTCTCACAAACTTGGATTTAGTCCAAAATAATTCTCTTCTCTCCCTCTCAGGGGCAGCAGGCAGACATGTAGGCCACAACTCAGGCCTTTCCACTGTTCTCCCATGCAAAACTACTGAGACAGCTGCTTAACTGACTCAAGCTGTTGCCTCTTCAGCTCCCAACTTAGATCTGACTCAACTGCCAGCAAGCCTGGGACTTTCCCCAGAATCCAAAAGGTGCGATAGGCTGATCTGTCAGTCACAACAAAGGCTCTCCCTTCAGGTGCAAAAAGGCGCCAAAAGCCCAAAACTACAATTCCGATAGATTCTGACTTCAGACAGCTCCTGTAGTCTGGCTCTATTTTAGGTCCCACCAGTACTGATTGGTCCAATTTGCAGTCCCGGGCCAAATGGTGGGGATAAACAAAACAGTCCTTGCTGCAAAGAAGGCAGGTTAGACAAACTACATTGTCATTATCACTTTAAATGATTTTCAGCAAATAGTTACATCTTTCAACAGAGCTCCCTCTCAGATTACTTATGACTGCAATCCAGGCAGCTCTTAAAGAGACAGTACACAGAGGCTATACTGGCTCTCTCTAGCAATCACATTTAAACTGCTAAAACGCAGGACACCAGCTTGGCAGTGAGCATTTAGGTAAGCTCAAGGAAGACTTTTTGGGAACCTCCATTTTTAGGTGGGTTACACATGAAAATAATTCAGTTCTGTCATTAAGCCCCGGGGGAACCATTGCTCTCAATGTGAAAATCCAGAAGGACTCTCTTTGTTTTAGTTTGTCATCTATGTTGCCCCCCAGGGGCCCACCCCCACCTTTTCAATACTGTGAGTGTAAGCACCCTCTGGGAGCCGACTAGTTAATTTTGGTTTCTAAGTGTAGCTAGACAAAGAGGGAAAGAGCTAGTGTCTGTAGATCTGGGAGTTGGGCTTGCTTGCTGCTGGCACGGAGACCCATTCCTAAGGGTATAAAATAAAGGTTTTGGTGGCATTTAGAAGGGAGCCTGATGGAAGAGAAGCAAGGAGTCAAAGGGTTCAGCCCACAAGTTAGGCTGGAGGGCCATAGTGGGGCTGGCATGGACCACTTGCCACCCCGACCTTCTTCCCTCCAAGACCCACATATGGAGAAGCAGTGGTTTGGGCAATAGAGAAGAGGAGCCATGGAGCACAAGTTTGGGGCCTGTTGGTGCAGTGTGGGGGCTGGAGCCTGTGGAAGCAAGCAGAAAGGCAGCCCACAAAGTGATCTCTGACACCTTGGTAGGGTAAGCACCGATGGGGGTCCTGTAGTTAGTAGTCTTGCCCATGGGTGAGTGCAGCCTGGGAGCTGGGTGTGTTTTCTGTCAGCGGGCCTGCTCTGGCAGATGGGGCCTGGGGTGCAGTTCAGAGGTGGCAGCCTGGACTGTTGAGGAGGTAGAAGTGGCAGTTCTCTTTCCATTCCCCTGGCCAGTGGCCACTACAGCGGCTGGGCATTCTGGTTGTGCAGCCTGTGGAGGCAGAGAAAGGTCAATGTGGGGAATGGTTGGTTGGTACCCCAGCTTGGTGGCAGGCTGTCTGGGTGCTCTGTGAGCACAAGCAGCAGTTCCCTAGGTGAAGGCAGTCCAGAAATTGAAATCACTGCATGAGTGGATAGTGCCTCTGGGTGTCTTTAGGTCTGGGATGTGTAGCACTCTGTAGGGCAGAACAGTTGGTGCATGGCATCAGTGACTGAGTATCTGGGAGGTATTTGGTGGTTCGGTTCTTGCTGAAAAGAACACTGATTTAAATGTGTAAGAGCTTGAAATAAAGAGAATGCTCCCTGTAATATAAAATCCCCCCTCCCCCCGGGTGGAGAAGGTGTAAAGAAAGGCAGGGTTGAAAATGGGATTGGAACAGTAGAAATGTCTCATGCTGTCATGATTCCTACCTCAGCTAAAGTTTTTCTGGGATTTAGAGAATGAAAAGTAAGCAGGTGCCTGAGTAAAGTTTAGAGTGAAATGAGGAGTTATGAAATGAGAGTGCTGTCAAGCATGAAATGCCATTTAAGTGTGGCCTGTTTTGGCCCACCATACTGCTACTGTCAGGACTGTAGCCTTCTCGGCTGAAGGAAATGCCTGCATACAATAAATCAGTCTGTCAACCAAAGACATTGTTGCAGAAGTAATGTCAGGTTTTGACCTGTGAAGTGTGCCCACCGTGTATGTTAACCCCCATGCTCCTTGGAGTGGTTCATTAACTTTCTGGTTTATTAAATCTGTTTTTGAACTATTGATTCTGGAATGGACATTAAATTTAATCAATTTGAACTGTGCATTTTGTGTCTGCTAACAATCATTGCCCCCTGCAGTTCATCCCTGAAATCTAAGAAGATAGACTGCTCCTCAGCTTGCAAAGCCATCTCGCACCATCAGTAGAACCAGGTAATGAGCATATTTCTATTTTCCATAGACTGTGTTTTCTGGCTTGTATAGCACCCCCTCCCACATTTACCACCTGGATATCACTAGACTTCGGGAGTCGGCGGCTTAAACACAAAATTTGAAGGTATGTCCTATGTGACCAACAATCCGACAATGATTGGCCAATGCATTGTTGATATCATGACTTGAAATAGAATGAAAATTCAATTCAGTTAAATTTTTATTTAACCAGGAATGCACCATTGAGCGAACTCATTTACAAAGTGGTCCTGGGTGGACAGATCACAGATAATGCAAAACTTCATGACAAGATGAACATCATAAGGGACTTCCGATGGAGACATGGCAGCATGAACACGCTGGGATCTGAGCTCCCTCTGCATCACCTCTTCAAAACATCATACCTCTCCCGACAAACTTATAAAGGGGAAATAAAACTACTTCTAAACTGGACTGATTACCTTCGGGTACCGTGGGAGAGGCACCAGAACTGAAAAACCTCATTATAGCAGACATGGCGCGTCCTGAAAGAAATCGCTACCAGCTCCTCCATGACCTCCCGGAGGCCGATGAAAGCGACCTATCTGACATTAGTACACCTTCTCAGACTACCTCCCAACCAGATGCTAAAAGAAGGAAAAGAGGTGAAAAAAAAAGCCTGTAATGGAGAACTCACTCTCTTGAAGCCATTCTTTTGGCGATATCGGAATTCAGGTCGGAAATGAGAGATGCACTGTGGGAGCTATGAACAGATCTGGGAGACCTGCAAACATGAGTCACTGCAGCAGATGCCCAAATCTCAGAGAACACCACCAAAATTACTCTGTTTGAGCAGGTGATTCAATCCCTGGCTGAAGAACAGTTGCTTCTTGCCTTAAGACAAGAAGACACTGAGACTAGGGGGTGCCAAAAAAATACCAGACTTTACGAGAACCCTGAAGGCAAGGAGGGAAATGATCCCCATGCTTCGCTGATTATTTCCTCTGTCTTACTTCGTATCTAGGCCCTGAATTCCAAATAGATGTAGAGAGGGCCCATCAGGCATTGGGACCTCGTCCTTCAAAACTAGACTCCAGACCTCAATCATTTGTAATACGCTTCAATAGCTGTCTACCAAAAAGAACACATTTTATCCAAAGCATGGCGTAAACAAAAAGTAATGTTTGGAGAATGTTGCATTTTGTTCGACAATAATTATGCTCCAGCAACTCAACGTCAAATAAGGGAATATTCCCCCCATTTCCCCTCCTAAGAGAGAATAATTTGAAATTCCGGACCCCCTACCCTGCAAAGCTGGTGGTCATCCTTCCTTAAGGAAGCATTGGTTTGTGATCAGGGTGGTCACTGCATGGAACAGACTTCTGGTATCCGTGGTAGAAAGTACTAGTATGGAAATGTTCAAGACAAAACTTGATATTTTTTGTTCTGCTAAAACTGTATTATTTTGATTAACCTGGCAAGCATTATGGACATAAGTCCCTTAGCTTGGAACTACTTATGATACTGGCCCGATCACTTATAACTCTGCACTGGAAGCCAGAACAGATCTTCTACAACGTGGACTAATTTCCAGCAAGGATGTTAAATTGATGTCCAGGACAGAGTGGGCGTCTTCAATTTCGGCCTCTCAGAATGCAGACAGAGCAAATACAGGCGACCAGAGACTACAGAATCTGTTGGACAGAATGAAATCCCTCAGAAACCCCACTATTCAACCAATGTGAAAAGATAAGTACATTATAAGGTTACAGTCTTACAATGGAAAGATGGGGAAACTGAGGGGGAAGGAGGGAGGGTGATTACCAGCTATTTGTGTGCTGGGAGGGTAGAGAGCGAGCTATAGCCCCCTAATGGCAACTATAGTTTCCCATCTAGGGCATAATTTTATACTATGCCCTATGTCTAGCCATTTGGGGTGCTCGTCTTACCTTCTTAGGTGCACGGGTGTGCTGGGGCCTCCTCTCGCTTCCCCTGAATCTCAGTCCCCATACTAACGATCCTCTCCTGCTGTAACTTTTTTCGGATGGAAAATCTCAGCCAGAAAGAAGCAGCATACATAAAAGAGGAACTGAGATACTGCTTTGGGAATTGATTAGATCTGGTCCAGTGGTAAACTAATAAATGAATAATCGACTGTTACTGACTTTCTACATAGTTGGGCTTCCAGAAGAACAACTACAGGAGTAAAAACTGGGACTTGTTGAATTGAGACATCTTCTACAAGTCTTAGAATTGAAACGAACCACAGTGCCCGTCAATACAGACATAAACCCTAACTGCAATAGATGATAATACCTAGAACATTTCCACAGGAATCTATGCAATATCAGAGATTCTTATTTTATTTTATTTTACTCCATTCTATGAAAACAACACTAGAGGGCAGTGCGAATATACTCCTCTCTACATAAATATTTGCTGGGCTTAAAACAGGAAGCAGATATGTGGAAACAACTGAGGGTCTATAAAGTTAGCCAGGGCCATATGACAGCTGTGACTGTAGAAACCCCCACCCCCTTTTTTTTCCCATTTCTATGGGCACTTCAACAACGATGGGATAGGAGTGGCTTTGACAGGGCCCTTCCTCCCCTTCCCCTTTATACATTCCTGTTCGAGTGATTACAATTATATTTTGCACAATCGCTGGATAGAACTAGATCCTTCCCCTTAATTAGGACACGAATGGATGATTCCCTGTTTTTGAAATACTATGTTGTTCATTTTACCAGACCTGACTCTTAAGACTCAGTGTAATGTGATGAGATTACCTTATTTTACAACCACGATTAAGGGGGCTAGTGCTTGAATACCTCCCCCAGTATAAAATATACTAATTTTAAAGTAAATAGAGGCGAGGCTATATCAAGCATAGTTCTAAATGCCTGTAGAGGTGAGGTGTACTTTCACAGGTCAGCGAGGAGCTCCTCCCCTCAACTAGGAGAGCCTTTTTATGGTTTGATACTGGGTTACACCCACATTCCACCATTATAGGACTAGTCTTCTAAAGAGCTGGTTCCTGGAGAGGGAGTCCCTCTCAAGTGGGTTAAATCCACATTTGTGGATTACTCCCCCACTTACCTAGGAGAAAGAATCTTCTTTCCCTTGGATCGGGGTCGGAGATGGATATATCTCCCCCCACAGTGGAAGTTCTTATGTATATAGTTCTCCTACTTGGGAGAGTTGGGGTTAAGAACTGTGTTAGGTTGGAAAATAAAATGTTACGGTTATGTTTTTTTTTTTTTTATTATTACTAGTGAAAAATGTTGGTGACATTTTATATAAGTACAGACTGGCGCATCCTCCTCTGATCATGGCCTTCTGGGACCGGTGAGACTAGGAAAGATCTATGATACCATCCAGGTTGCTGAAGATGGTCTCTGTAGACCCTTGGGTGGAAAGTGGGATATATTATTCCTAGATGACTTAATGGATGTCCTGTCGAATCCCAGTGGGCTGACCAGAGTTTTGAGAGTGATGGTGTTTACCTGAGACAATGGTTAATATACAAATAAAAATGTTCTCTTATAATGTGAATGGCCTGTACTCCCCCATTAAGCGATACAAAATGATGCAATACCTAAGTAAACAGAGAGCAGATTTATATTTTTTACAAGAATCCCATTTGTCCACTACGGAGCACACAAAACTCCACTCGGGGGCCGATACCAAGTTTCAGCTCCCTCTCATTCAAGTGGATGCAAAATGGGAGTTGCAATTTTAATCCCCACCTCAACGTCTCTAGAAATTCAAGACACCTATATTGATCCTCAAGGTCGATATGCAATTTTGACGGGCAAGCTCTATGCACAAACTGTGACCCTGGTAAACACATACCTACCCCCACTGACTTCACTCCCCATAATTAGAACCTTTATACAGAGGGTAATGGAAAAGTTCTGTGGTATACTGATAATGGGTGGTGACTTTAATGTCTCCTTGCATCCTCATCTTGATTCCTCAAACAAAAAAAACCACAAAGGCTTTCCAAAGTGACTAAATATTTAATGGGGAACCTGTCATATTTGGGCATAGAAGATGCTTGGCAAAGGATTTTTCCTTCCACCACTGGTTATACCTTTTTTTCTGGGAGACACAATACTTATCCATGTCTTGATTATTTTTTCATCACAGGCGAGCACCTCACCTTAATTCAGGATATCATAATAGAGCCTAGAATCTTGTCTGATCATAACTCTTTAACCCTTAAAATTAAACTTGGCAAACAAAAGAGGCTTAAACTTTGGAGATTAAATAATACTTTATTAAAAGATCAGAAATTTTTAGAACGTTTCAGAGAATGTATTCCTCAAATAATTCATGATAATTCATCCCTGGAGGTCTCAACTCCAATACAGTGAGATACTTTGAAGGCGGTACTTCGTGGAGAGATGATATCCTATTCATCCTATAAAAATAAAGAAACACAAGCAAGATTAAACTATCTCATAGACCATTTAGCATCATATTAAATGTTATATAGAAAGGGAGATAAAACACTACTCCGCCACATAAAGGAACTAAACAGGAAATTCAAAAGATAATAGACTACAGGACATTGCAGAGCTTAAATTACCTACGACATTACAACTATGAGGGAGGAGCTAGAGGCACCAGAGCACTGGCTCGGAGATTTAGAACCAGTAGACGGGCTTCTATAATATTAAAAATAAAATCTATGCCCTCGGGCACCCTCACTTATAAAGAAGAGAATATAAAACAGGCATTCTACTAATTTTATAAAGCACTGTACATGGCCCCTCCTCTACTTCAGAACCAGGGGGAACTTATAGCTGCCTCCTTTAAAAATGTTCTACTACCCACTCTACCTGATACTCAAAAAGAAATTTTAGAAAGACCAATTAGATCCGAAAAGATTCTTCTCCAGGTTAAACAACTAAAGCCTCTGAAATGCCCAGGCCCCGACGGATTTACTCTGGAGTGGTACAAGGCTTTTATTCCACAGCCTCTCCTTGGTCTGTTGTCGACTTATCATGCAGTAAAAGAGGGAGAGATCCCACCTCCCTCTTGGAACTATGCAATGCTGTCCCCTTTACTTAAACCAGATAAAGACCCCCTCCCATCTTCATACTGCCCAATCTCGATATTAAACATGGACTACAAAATATTTATGGCCATATGGGCTAAAAGATTAGAACCCATTCTTATTACTATAATCCATCAAAATCAATCAGGTTTTATTAAACAAAGAAGTACCTTTGATAATGTCTGTTGACTAACTCTTCTCCTAGAAAATATCCAGACCAGGATGATTCCATCTATTATAATTAGCCTAGACACGGATAAGGCATTTGACATGGTGAGCTGGGAGTACTTATGGGCGGTCTTGTCAAAATTTTCTTTCCCGCAATCTTTTATTACCTGCATACAGAATTTATATGCTCAACCTTGTGCATACATACAGCTCAATGGTTCCCTTACCCAACCAATTCAAATTCAAAGAGGCACAAGACAGGGGTGCCCATTGTCTCCCCTGTTACTTGCGCTATATATAGAACCGCTGGCCGAAGCCATTAGGGGGACTGTCGATGTGGAAGGGATTCCTGTGGGCCAAAGGGAATATAAAATAGCATTATTTGCGGATGATATTTTGATAACAGCCCTCTCCCCTGAAACCTCTCTTCCAGCACTATTGCAAATCCTAGGGGACTATAAAACAATTTCGGGCTTTCAGTTAAATATTGCTAAAACAGATCTGCTCCCATTATTTTCACCCCCTCCCAGGATCTCAAAGAGAAATACCTGATTAAATGGTACAAAACTAAAATTAAATATCTTGGCATTACAATCCCTAAAAACTTAGAATTATTAGAGCTGTTAAATTATGAACATTTATCCATCCAGATTCAAAAAGACTTAGGGGTATGTGCCCGGTTGCCATTGTCCCTCTTTCAGAAGATTGAGATTACCTTCGTGATAATTCTTCCAAAATTACTGTATTTATTTCAAAATATTCCCACCCTCCCCTCTAACTTTTATTTTAAATCCTGGGACAGGCTGATCTCAAATTTTGTCTAGAATGGTCAGAAGCCCAGAATTAGAATGTCCCTTCTTCAATTACCACTTTCCCTAGGAGGGGCTAATCTACTAAATTTTAAATTTTACTCGATGGCATCTTTCTTTAAAATTCTATCTCTTTGGTTATCACCGGTGTATCATTCTCCATGGAAAGACTTAGATTTTGCCATCTGTGACCGCTACGATATCATAAATGTGACATTAGTTCCTGAAACTAGGTTGCCCCCCCTCACAGATTTCTCCCCATTTACAGCCCAGGTATGGAAGCTGTGGTATAAAATAAAAAGACATAAAGCCTTCAGGAGTCTCTTCTTTCATCATACACTTATTTCAGAAGACAATCGTTTTCTCCCAGCCTCTTTGGATCACACTTTCTCCAGGTGGAGACAAGTGGGCCTTCAATTTTTTAAACAGTTTCTTTCCCCTTCAGGGATTCTCCCATTTGAATCTCTATAAACTAACTTTGGCCTATCGAATAATGACCATTTCAGATACAACCAAGTAAGAAATGACCTACTACGTTAAAAAGACATAGATACTAAACTGCCAGACCCTTTGCCTCTGGCTTGGAAGTATCTGGAGGATAATATTCAGGGGAATTTATGGCCACACCAGGGGGGTTTTCTTTATAAAATACTACGAGAGGGAATGGGAGAATCTTCAATTTCTATTATGGAAGATTGGAATAGGGACTTAGAGATAGAGATACGGGAACAGGAATGGTTCTAGGCTTCAACACAGGCATATAAAATTACTCATGCCACTAGATGGCATGAATTCGCATGGAAATGCAGGAGCCGCACAATATTAATTAAGTATCTCCCATCCTACTTTGGGGCTTGCTGGAGAAATTGTTCTTGTAGAATAGCAGACCATGGCCATATTTTTTGGTCTTGTCCCTTATTAACCCCATTCTGGTGCTCTCTACAACAAGAAATTTCAGACTGCATGGGAGAACCAATCAAACTTACAGTAGAATCGGTACTGATCTCCATTTATCCTCATGGGAGGAGGGAGTGGTACCTGAGGACTGGAGGAGGGTGGATGTGATTCCCCTTTACAAAAGTGGGAGCAAGGCAGAGGCAGGGAACCACAGACCTGTTAGTTTAACCTCAGTGATAAGGAAAATGATGGAATCACTTCTGAAAGAAAGAATAGTTGAGTACCTAGAGGTCAGCGGGGCACAGGACCCAAGGCAACATGGATTCACAGTGGGAAGGTCATGTCACATGAATTTAATAGATTTTTTTGACTGGGTGACCGAAGTAGTAGACCAGGAAGGGCTGTGGACATGGCCTACCTAGACTTTAGCAAGGCATTAGACACAGTCTCACACAAAAGATTAATAAACAAGTTAGCCAGCCTTGGGGTGGGTCCCAGGGTGGTAGCCTGGGTAAAAAATTGGCTGGACAACAGGTCACAGAGTGTAATAGTAAACAGAGTCCATTCCAAAGAAAAGGGGGTTACTAGTGGGGCACCGCAGGATTCAGTACTAGGTCCGGTCCTCTTTATACATAGATATATACCGTAGATACTGTCGGCAGATAAGGGCCTATGGCCCACTCAGTCTGCCCATTTGAACTTGTAAGTTCACTTTGTTTTCCTAGAAGTCTGTTGCCCCTTACCCTGACCTCCAGAATTCCCTTATGTCTATCCCATGCATTCTTAAATCCTGTGTGCACCCTGTTCCTTCCTGTAAGGTACTTGTATGTCTTTATCATATCCCCTCTCTCCCTTCTATCCTCCAGGGAGTACATATTCAAGTCCTTCAACCTATCCTCATAGGACTTGTGATGCAATCCCTGTACCTTCTTTGTTGCCCTCCTCTGAACCTTCTCTACCCTGTCTAGGTACTTATGTAGGTAAGGTCTCCAGAACTGTACACTGTACACTGTACTCCAGGTGGGGCCTCACTAGTGTCTTGTATAGTGGA
Organism: Neoceratodus forsteri; assembly: GCA_016271365.2. NCBI lineage: Eukaryota > Metazoa > Chordata > Ceratodontiformes > Ceratodontidae > Neoceratodus > Neoceratodus forsteri. The sequence goes on from CM057449.1 coordinate 335,301,978, forward strand.
ATTATGACCTCCCTTTTCCTGCTGGTGATGCCCCTGCCTGTGCATCCCAGCATCCTATTTGGTTTACCTGCTGCCTTGTCACACTGTTTCCCTACCTTGAGGTCATCAGAGATGATAACCCCAAAGTCCCTTTCCTGCTTGATGCATGCTATATCCTCACCCCCCAACTGATATGTTGTTTCAGGGTTTTTGTGCCCCATATGCAATATCTTGCACTTCTTTGCAATGAATTTTAACTGCCAAACCCTTCACCATTCTTCAAGCTTCTGCAGGTCCCTCCTCATTCTGTCTACACCCTCTGACATATCCACTTTGTTACAGAGCTCCATGTCATCAGTGAACAGGGAAATTCTGCCTTCTAGGTCCTGCGCAATGTCACTGATGAAGATGTTGAATAGAACCGGTCCCAGCACTGATCCCTGTGGTACCCTGCTGGTCACTTTTCCTTCTGTGGAGTGACAGCCATTTACCACCACCCTCTGTGTCCTGCCACCCAGCCAATTACCTACCCACTGCACTATTGTCCTGCCTACTCCCATATTCCCCAGTTTGTTTAATAGCCTTCTATGTGGCACAGTGTCAAAGGCCTTGCTAAAGTCCAGATAGGCCATGTCCACTGCCCTCCCCGATCCACCTCCCTTGTCATCTAGTCGAAAAATTCAATGAGGTTGGTCTGACATGACCTCCCCCCCAGTGAAACCATGCTGCCTTGGGTCCTGTAGTCTGTTGGCAACAAGATGTTCCACCAATCTCTCCTTCAGTAGTGCTTCCATGATCTTTTAATGTCTTTATAAGTGACATTGCAGAGGGACTGAAAAGAAAAGTATGCCTCTTTGCAGATGACACAAAGATCTGCAAAAGGGTTGATAAACAAGGGGAGTGGAAAGGATGAGAAGGAACTTGGCAAGGTTGGAGGAATGGTCAAAAGTATGTCAGCTTAGATTCAATGCAAAGAAATGCAAAGTAATGCACCTGGGAAACAAAAACCCTGGGGAAGAGTGCACAATGAGGGGGAATACTAACAACTACACAAATGGAAAGGGACCTGGGGGTAGTCATGTCAGATGACCTAAATGTAGACAGGCAATGTGAGAAGGCAGTAAGGAGGGCTGGGGGATACTGGGATGCATAGGGAGAGGCATCAACAGTAGAAAACAGGAAGTTGTCATCCCTCTGTATGAACAGTTGGTGAGACCCCATCTGGAATACTGTGTGCAGTTCTGGAGACCCCATCTCCGCAAGGACAGAGACAGAATGGAGGCAGTCCTGAGGAGGGCAACTAAAATGGTGTAGGGTCTGCACCAGAAACCATACGAAGAGAGACTAAAGAAGCTTAATATGTATACCCACGAAGAAAGGAAGGAGAGGGGGGACATAGAAACATAGATTTTGATGGCAGATAAGGACCGCTTGGCCCACCCAGTCTGCCCATTTCCCTATCTAATGGATAAGCTGCAGATCCTAGTTAACCAGCAGCCTATTTCTTCCCACCCCACCCCTAGAATTGCCTTATGACTGTCCCATGCATGCTTGAATTCCACCACTGTTTTGACTCCAAACCTCCTCCGGAAGGCTGCTCCATGCATCCACAACCCTCTCTTGAAAAATACTTCCTTAAATTACCTCTGAGCCGCCCCTCTATCTTCAAATTGTGCCCCCTTGCTCTTGCACACCTCTTTTTTTGAAAGATGCTACCCTCTTGGACTTTGTTGATTCCCTTGAGGTACTTGAAAGTTTCTATCATGTCCCCCTCTCCCTCCTTTCCTCCAGGCTATACATATTAAGCTCCTTAGGTCTCTCTTCATATGTCTTCTGGTGCAGACCCTGCACCATTTTAGTTGCCCTCCTCTGGACAGCTTCCATCCTGTCTATGCCTTTGCAGAGATTGGGTCTCCAGAACTGCACGCAGTACTCCAGATGGGGTCTCACCAGCTGTCTGTACAGAGGGATAATAACTTCCTGTTTTCTACTGGTGATGCCTCTCCCTATGCATCCCAGTATCCCTCCAGCCCTCCTTGCTGCCCTCTCACATTGCTTGCCCACCTTTAGGTCATCTGATATGACTACCCCCAGGTCCCTTTCCATTTTTGTTGTTGTTAGTATCTCACCCCCCATTGTGTACTCTTCCCCTGGGTTTTTGTTTCCCAGGTGCATTACCTTGCACTTCTTAGCATTGAATCTAAGCTGCCATACATTTGACCATTCCTCTAACCTTGCCAAGTCCCTTCTCATCCTTTCCACCCCACCTTGTGCATCAACTCTGTTGCAGATCTTTGTGTCATCTGCAAAGAGACATACTCTTCCTTCCAGTCCCTCTGCAATGTCGCTTATAAAGACATTGAAGAGGACCAGTCCTAATACTGAACCCTGTGGTACCCCACTAGTAACCCCCCTTTCTTCAGAGTGGACTCCATTTACTATTACTCTCTCTGTCCTATTCTCCAGCCAATTCTTTACCGAGGCTGTCATCTTGGAACCCACTCCCAGGCTGGCTAACTTGTATACTAATCTTTTGTGTGGGACTGTGTCAAATGCCTTGCTAAAGTCTAGGTAGGCCATGTCCACAGCCCCTCCCTGATCTACTACTTTGGTCACCCAGTCAAAGAAATCTATCAGATTTGTCTGGCATGACCTTCCCACTGTGAATCCATGCTGCCTTGGGTCCTGTGCCCCTCTGGCCTCTAGATACTCAACAATTTTTTCCTTCAGAAGTGATTCCATCATTTTCCCTACCACTGAGGTTAAACTAACAGGTCTGTAGTTTCCTGCTTCTGCCTTGCTCCCACTTTTGTGAAGGGGAATCACATCTGCCCTCCTCCAGTCCTCGGGTACCACCCCATCCTCCCATGATTTGTTAAAGAGGGTAGTCTTTGGTGTCACTAGTTCTACCCTTAGTTCTTTTAGAATTCCGGGATGAATCCCATCAGGCCCCATTGCTTTGTCCACCTTCAGTTTTAAGAGTTCTTTCAGAACCCTTTCTTCTGTAAATGGGCTGGTATCAACTTCTGTATCCAGAGTGTTTCTACTGTTTGTTTTAGGTACCTCCCCTTCCTTTGTAAATACTGAGCAAAAATATTTGTTTAGTATCTCTGCCTTTTCACAGTCACCCTCTGCCCACCCCTCCTACCTTTATTAAGCCTCACTAACCCTCCCTTGGTCTTCCTTCGCTCCTGATGTACCTATAAAGGTTTTTACCCCTTCTTAACTGAGTTGGCTATCTTTTCCTCGGTTTGGGCCTTTGCTGTTCTGACTGCCTTCCCAGCTTCCTTTGCTTTAACTGATACAGTTCTCTGTCCTGCTCCTTCTGTGATTCCTTGTACTTCCTGAATGCTTTCTTTTCTCTTGAACCTTCACTGCCACTTCCTTTGAGAACCATAGTGGTTTCTTACATCATTTCATTTGTTTATTTGTTTCACACAAAGGCTTGTTACCTCTGTGATGGCAGTTTTTATTATTCCCCATTGTTCTTCCACCCTCCTTCCTGCCCATTTGCTAGTGCATTCCTTAGGCACTCACCATTTTGGCAAAGTCAGCCCTCCTAAAGTCCAGTACTTTTGCCTTTGTATGGCTTGACTCTATTGCTGTGTTTATTGTGAACCATACTGTTTGATGGTCGCTAGTTCCCAGATGGCTACCTACTTCACATCTGTGATCCTCTTCATCTCCATTTGTGAGAACCAGGTCTAAGATTGCTCCCTCTCGAGTGGGCTCCAATACTAGTTGTCTAAGGCATGCCTCCTGTAGGGCATCTACAATAACCCCACTCTTCGAAGTGGCTGCTGCAACTGCACTCCAGTTAACATCTGGCATATTCAGTTCACCCATCAGCAATATCTCCCCTTTTTCTGCCATTCTAAGTATTCTTTCTATCATTTCCTTGTCCATTTCCTCCCCCTGAAAAGGGGGTCTGTATACAACCCCTGTGCGGATTGTGGTGCCATTGCCGGTCTCCAGATTTACCCACAGTGCTTCTTCTCCTCCCTGTTTTCCCTTTTGTTCTGTTGCTTTGATTCCTTCCCTTATGTAAAGAGCTACTCCTTCCTCTTTTACCTGCCCTGTCCCTCCTGTAGATAGTGTATCCTGGTATGTTTATGTCCCAGTCATGGTTTTGTGTGTACCATGTTTCTGTGACTGCCACGATATCCAGATGTTCCTCCTCCAACAAGGCCACTAATTCAGGAAGCTTGTTACTCAGACTACGGGCATTGGTACTCATTGCTCTCCATTTTTCGATGGCTTTACCTTCTTTTGCAGCAACCCCCACTGACCTTTCTACCTCAGTCTTTTTCTCATTTAGTACCCTGTTTTGTAGGGAGAGGCTGGGATTTTCGTGCTGCTTATCAGTGTCTCCCCCCTTGACTAGTTTAAAAGCTTGACAATGAAGCATTTAAACCGATTGCTCAAAAGACTTGTTCCCTTCCTGGACAGATGCAGACCATCCTGCCAGTATAGGCTGGTGTCCCTCCAGGTGGAACCCCAGTCCCCAATGAAGCCAAACCCCTGTGCTCTACACCATTTTTTTAACCATTCATTAAACTGCATGGTCCAAAGTACCCTCACCTCACTCATGCCATTGACAGGCAGCACCTCAGAGAAGGATATTGTGTGTGCTACTTGTCTTAGGCCCCTCCCCAATTCTACAAAGTCCTTCTGCACTGCTCTAATCTCATGATGAGCCAAGTCATTTGTCCCTAGGTGGACAATGACGTCCAGCTCAGACTTCTGTGCAGCTGTTCTCATGATCCTGAGGATGCGCTTCCTGTGTCTCCAAGCCATGGCACCAGTCAGGTACCTTACTTCAGTTTTCCCTGCTCCCCTCAGTTCTATCCCCCTAATACTTGAGTCCCCACCAGGAGCTGATTCCTTTCCTTGTGGTGTCCTCTGCCTCCTTCCTGTGGGCCTCCCTTGTGACAGTTGTCCTCAGCCTCCTTAGTCTCCTCTGCAGGTGTATTCTAGGGGAGCTATGCTCCCAGAATGGTGTATGGATTGTGGAGTGGAACAACTGACTGGGTGTGCCTCTGTTCCACCATCCTCACCCTCCCTGAGCCCACTGTGGTCCAACTGCTGTGCTTTCTTCACAACCTCTGAGGTAGTGGTGGTGGCTGGTGCTCCCTGGATGGGGGAGGTTCCCTTCCTACCGTCCAGTGTGGCCTGGGGAAGGTTCCCTTACTACTGTCCAGTGTGGCCTGAAGACGGGCAACTTCCCTCCCTCAGGGCAGAGATTTGTCTGCAAATAGGGCACATCTCAGCCTCCAGAAAGACTGCTGGAAGACTGCTGCCCCACAGCCATTACATTGCACTACTCCCTACATTTTTTTTTGTGTGTGTGAGTGTGATTGGTTTGTTATATAGAAATATATATATTATACAATGTGTATGCTTATATTGTCAGTGCAGTGTGCTAGACAGGATATGACAGTGATATGCACCTTGCACTCTTGAGGAAATGATGTCAGAACCCCAGGTATAAAGGAACTATTTCCAGGGATGGGTGGGGTGAGGGTGGGAAGGGTTGGGCCTAAACTGTGCCCTCACAAAACAATCAGCTAAAAGCTCTGACCCACCGCCAGGATGAGTGCCTTCCTGTTGGCAAGATGCCCACACAACAATTTGACAGAGAAAATACCCTGCTAATCAAACAGAGAAAAATCCACATATCCAAGTCAGACACATGTAAACCTCCCCAGCCCCAAAACAGGCCTGGTGGTTTGTGCTCTGAAAGCAGTCAGCCCCAAAATAAGTCAGCTGTGCTTTAAACTCTTCCTGCACTGAAAATCTTAAAAATTGTAACAAACAAATGTAAACCTAGATCCACCTCCCTCTGTTGCTTGAAAGACTGTCTTTTCCTGTTTCACACTGCAGGTTTTGCTATGACAACTCCTTAACCACAGTAACGTATTTAAAAATAGTTTAACTATCACAAACTCCTACGCACCAGTAAATTATTTAAAAATAGTTTCTGTCCCAAGATCCTAGTAGTCAATCCAGCTACCACCAAGGGACAACCAAAATGCAGTATTCAAACACTTGTGAAGTTACTTCCAAGATAAGCAGAGTTTGCAAGCTCCTTTTTCAACTCCTCAGCCACCTGTAATTTATTTAAAAATAGTTTAACTGTCAGAAAATCCTGGTAGACAATCTAGCTATCTCCAAGGGTCTACCCAAATGCAGTATTTAAATCCTTCTGGAGTTACTCACAGGATAAACAGAGTTTGCAAGCCCCTTCTTGGTTAAACACTAAATAAATATGTAAATAAAAAGCAATTACCAAGGGTAGTTAGTTTCACCTCCCACAGAATTAAGCAAAAGTGCACGTTGTTGCAGATATCAAGTGCAATATAGAATTTTTCACACAGCTCACAGCTGAATAAATAAGTAGTGTCCTTCCAGGTCAAGAAGATGTGCTTTGTGTCTTTGTGACATGACAGAAACATTCAAGTATTTATTTATTTATTTTATTTATTCAGATCCCGGATTACAAATACCTATGAGTCACAGACTCTTTTACATAGGTTCCACGTCAATTAACAAAAGAGCAGACATACATATATTATATAAACAAAAAGCAACAGGAAGCAATTGTAATGAGTATACAAGATTCAGAGACAAGGTTTGGATTATACAGGTATGCAAAATCAGCATTTCATCAGGTATATAGTGAGACTGTGTGTAAGCGAGAACAAGAAAATCACATCATAAAAAACAAGACTAATGATAAATATACAAATAGCAAGGATTTCATGAGGTGGCTGCAATAGCAAGCATGATATCAGAGACTGGGTGAGGTTAAATACAGGTATTTATAACAGTATAGTTGCCAATAAGTACATATACTAGGGGACTATTGGGTTATTAATGGGTGAAACAGGCAGGGGAGGCAGCCAGAGGAGGATTTGTCAGGTGATGTGAAGTCAGCCTGGGTAGGCTTCATCTGAGGGGAGGGTGGGGAGACAAAGGAATCTTTGGAGGAGGAGATGATGGGATAAGGAATAAGAGGGCGGCCTTGATGGGAGGCTGAAAAATGGGAAACGTGGCCAGGAGGAGCAAACAGGGCTGAAGAAGGATGCAGTGGAAGTACCTCAAGGGGCTCAACAAAGTCCAAGAGTGTAGCATCTTTCAGAAAAAGAGATGTGCAAGAACAAGGGGGCACAGTTTGAAGATAGAGGGGGTGGCTCAGGGGCAATGTGAGGAAGTATTTTTTTCACAAAGAGGGTGGTGGACACATGGAATGGCCTCCCTGAGGAGGTCATGGGGTCAAAAACAGTGGGGGAATTCAAGAATACATGCGACAGACATAAGGCAGTTATAGTGGGGGTGGGAGGAAGCAGGCTGCTAGTCAACTAGGCTCTGCAGCTTATTCACTAGATATGGAAATGAGCAGACTGGGTGGGCCAAGCAGTCCTTATCTGCTGTTTCTATGTTGCTATGAGTGTCTAGTGTATGTCATAACAAAATTCACCCTGGGGACTCCTCTCTCTCTTTCTTGTACAGATAATAGTTCTTCCCTATTGGTACTCAAAGCATCACTATAGGCCTGCAACACCATCCCACTATTGTAACCCCTGTCTAGAAACCTATGGCATAAGTCAAAACCATTTGCAATAAAATCAGCATCATCACTACAATTCCTGTGAAATCTCATCATCTGGGCTTTGGGTATGTTGTTAACCATATGGTGTGGGTGGCAACTGGATGCCTACAGCAGTGAGCTCTTGTCCATCTCCTTTCTAAATAGATTAGTATGCAAAGTACCATCCTCTCTTTTGGTAATTGTCAAATCTAAGAAAGAGATGGACAGGATGTCGCACTGAACAGAGAACTTAAAATTACAATGACTCTGTTCCAAATATGAAGCATAGTTACACAGTTCATCCCGAGTACCACGCCACAACATACAGATGTCATCTATAAATCAATGCCAGATACCAATCCTATAGTAAACTGGATTGACCTACCTGTCACAGACATTTGTTTTTTTCTACCTGCCCAGAAAGAGATTGACGTAGTTGGGGACAAAAGTTGCCCCCATAGCCATCCCTTTAAGTTGCAGGTAATGTGAGTCCTGAAAGAGAAAATAGTTTTTAGTCAATACCTGCTTGAAACACTCTGACAAGAATTATTTTTGGCCCTGTTCAATACTACCATCTAAGTCCAACCAGTGCCGAAGTGCCTCTAGTCCATCATCATGTGACATGTTGGTTATATAGGGAACAAATATCCATAGAAACTAAGTACTAACTAGATTCAATTTGCATTTCTCCCAGGACCTCCAAAATGTGCATGGCATCCCATATGTATGATGGCAAGGAAGTAACATACTGCTTAATATATCAATCAATCAATAACTTTATTTTACCAGGCATAAACACCATTGAGCAAGCTAATTTTCAAGGTGGTCCTGGACAAGAAACAAAGAATATATATGCATCGACATATCTCAAAAGAGGTTCCACAAGGAAGCCAATACCTACCTCTATTTGAGGGTCAGGAGGTTCATGCAAACTCTAATGAATCTTGGGCAGTATATAGATACTGGCTTTCACTGGGTGTGATACAGTTAGATATAGCAATTCATTATGATCAGTTATACTGTCTGACTCAGCCTCAAAGAGGAATGAATCAATTTCTCTTTTAAAGTGTACCGTGGGGTCACCCCTAAGTTTCTGGTAAAATAACACATTATTCAGTTGTTTAGTAATTTCCTGTGTATAGTGCAGTGTGGAATTCACCACCACTGACCGTCCTTTATCTGCCGGTTTTATTGCCAGTCTTATCCTCTTCCAAACTTCTTAATGCAGCAGCTTCTTTTCTTGTCATATTGACATAATCAGGTTTCTCATTCCTTGCTAGCATAGTTTGGAAACTCCTCACATGCTCTTTCAAACACTCTGACTGTCTCATTATATGGAGTCATGAAACAGGATGGTGGTTTAAAAGTTCTTACCTCAGCTTTTGAGGGTATTGTGACATCATCCTGTATTAATTTCAAGGGGGTTGCACAGCACATTTTGGATTTTTAACAGTAGGTTTCAAGATTCAAATTCCTAGTAAATCAATGTAGTTCAATATATAGATCAAAGGGTATGGAATCTAAGGTAGGTATAAAGGAGAAGCCCTTCTGTAACACTAATAGTTGATTTTCCATCAGTTCCACTCCAGACATGTTAATAACAATATTTTCTGGGGTACGGTGTATCTCCCTCTCTCAACGTGGTCTGCTGCCTGTGTCTCTGACCACCCCTTCTGGTCTGCTTTCTCCGCTGGTTGGCAGTGGGATTTGAACCTGTCCCCTCGGTTGTCTCACCTCCTGTGATGGCTCTTGAAACTGCGCTGTCCACTCCCTCCATCAGAAATCCAGCTGGTCCTCTGTTCCTTCTGCTAAAAAAGATCTTCTCCCTCTGACTCACTGTAAGATGTATTCTAATTGGGTGACGTGCTCCTGTTCTTCAAAATGAAGTGAGGTTTTTGATTCTGTTGGTGTGGTTGATTATTATTTCTTTTCTGGCTGTGACCATGGTAGTTTCTATTTTTGTTCTTATTCCAATCAAAAAAACTGTATCATTTAAGCAGTCTTGACAATCTATCTCGAATTTTTTGTGTTTAGTATGTTTTGTTTTATTTTCTTCCTTGTGTACAGTGTATTTTAGCTTTTTTCTAAATTATTAAAGTCTGGATCATCCTTAAATGTTAATACCACTGATTCCTGAGTTTGAATATCCTGAGTCACCTTGACTTGCTGTTCTAGACAGTCCTTAATATTAATCTGCATAAGTGTGTCCATCCCCAATTGCAAGGATGCCTTCCAATCATTCATAAACACCTCTCTCTCACAGCCATAACCCAGAGTTCTTAGGACACACAGCCCTCTTGGTGAATGGTTCACTTTTATGTAATCTTTTAGGGTAATTTCCCCCTAGTAGTTTATCCTCCCTGATATAATTGCTTTCTCCAGCTCAGTGAATTCTCTCTTTGTGTCCACAACTTGGGGCATGCTATCTAGTCCATTCAGTTGTATGTCTTCTGTACTGGTGTTAAGATTAGTCCCATTTATAAACAGATACTCCTCTCCTGTTGTAGTGAAAACATATGCTGCATACAAGTCCTCCACCTCTCCCAATTGTGCACCCTCAAAAACAGCTGAGGACATTACAAGGGTAACCACACCAGTTGTCGGAAAATTTAAGAGCAACTGACAAATAATAGGCAGTTCTTATAACTAGTCAGGCTAAACTAGTAAACTTCTATTGTCAGAGCTCACATCGAAAAATGACAAGATGGGCAAAGCAGGAAAAAAGGCAGTAAAAGAACGGCTCACAATATGTAAATAACTAAAAGTACAGCCAGCAGTGAACAAGTTAAATGGCGGATTTCCAGAGAACAAAACAGCTCCACTGCAGCTGAGTGTGCAGGATAACCAAAGTTACAAACAAAAAGACAATATCCATACCACTGGAACTGTACCAATCAAAAAGCATCGAATTTCTGATCTTCTACGATCTGGTTAGAACGCTATTTGCAGTATGTTTTCTTATTGTTTGTATTAATAAAGGCTTTTTGATTTGTACAGCTCCAGTGGTGCGGATATTGTCTTTTTGCTTGTAACTTTAGTTATCCTGCACACTGGGCTACAGCAGGGTTGTTTTGTTCTCTGAAAGATAAAAGGGAGCATAGTAAAGGCAACAAACCTCTCGTCAAACAAGTGAGCAAAAGCAAGAGAGAAAAGAGACTGCTATGGTTCTCAAAAGGGGTGGCTGAAAAGGTAAATGCTAAAAGGGTAGCATTCAGAAGGTATAAGGAGACACAAAGGGAGGTGTATAGAGAGGTGTACTGGTGGAAATAGAGGGAAGCAGGTAAAGCAATAAGGAGCGCAAAAGTGAAAACTGAAGAGAGAATAGCCTAGGAGGAAACAAAAGGGGACAAGACATTTTTTAGGTATGTAAGTGAAAAGATAAGTGCAAAAAGTGAAAAGAGGAAGACCAGGGGTGGGATTGTAAGGTTAAAAAGGGAAGAGGAGACTGTGCAGAGGGGGACCAAGAAAAGGCAGAAATCCTAAACAAATACTTTTGTTCAGTGTTCACAGATGAAGAAGAAGGGAAGGGGCCACAAAAAAATAACTAAAGCTTTGGAGGGAGGGAGGGAGGAGGTGGACACTAGTCCTTCTTTGGATGCAACAGTCCTGAAGGGACTTGCGAATGTGAAGGTGGACAAAGCAATAAGGCCAGAGGGAGTGCATACAAGAGTATTGAGGGAAGTCAGAGAAATATTGACTGCAGCTCTGACAGTTTTATTTAACAGCTCACTGGAAACAGGAGTGGTTCTGGAGGACTGGAGGAGGGTTGATGTAGTTTTACTATACAAAAGTGGTAGCAGGGAGGAGGCTGGCAATTAGAGACCAGTCATCCTGACATCGGTGGTGAGAAAGCTAGTGGAATCACTTCTGAAGGAAAGGATTGTGGAATATTTTGAATATAGTGGGTTACATCAACCAAAGCAGCATAGTTTCACAGTGGGGAGGTCATGTCCAAGGAATCTGATATATTTCTCTGACTGGGTAACTGAGGAACTAGAGCAGGGTGGAGCAGTGTACATGGTCTACTTAGATTTCAGTAATATGTCTGACATCGTTCCACATAGGAGACTAGTAAGCAAGCTGAGTAGCTTAGGAGTGGATCCAAAGGTGGTAAACTGGATAGGAAATTGGTTAGGGGATAGGCAACAGAGGGTGGTGGTAAATGAAGTTCACTCCAAGGAAGGGAGGGGAGGGTGCCCAGTTGGGTGCTTCAGGGATCAGTGCTGGGCCTGGTCCTCTTCAATGTCAAAGTGACATTGCAGAGGAGCTGTAAGGGAAGGTCTGCCTCTTTGCGGATGACACCAAGATCTGCAATAGGGTGAAAACTCCAAGGGGTGGTAGAAAGAATGAGCAGAAACCTAAGAAAACAAGAGGAGTGGTCAAGGGTAAGGCAGCTGGGTTTCAATGCAAAAAAGTACAAAATAATGCACTTAGGGCACAGAAACCCAGGGGCCGAGTTCAAAATGGGCAGATTGGTACTGATGACCACCAAGCAGGAAAGAGATCTGAAGGCAATCATATCAGATGACCTAAGGTGGCCAGGAAATTGCAACAAGGCAATAGGGATGGTAAGTGGGATGCTGGGGTGCATAGGGAGGAGTAGCACCAGCAGAAAGAGGGAGGTGGTGTTGTCTCTGTATAGATTGGTAGGACCCCACCTAGAGTATTGTGTCCAGTTTTGGAGATCACAACTCTGGAAGGACATAGAATGAAAGCTGTCCAGAGTAGGGCAACTAAAATGGTGTAGGGCCAGCATCAAAAGCCCTATGAAGAGAGAGAGACTAAAGGACCTCATCATCAAAAGCCCTATGAAGAGAGAGAGAGACTAAAGGACCTCAATATGTACACTCTAGAACAGAGAAGGGAAAGGGGAGACATGATAGAGACCTTTAAATATCTCACAGGGGTAAACAGGATACAGGAGGGGAGTATGTTTTAGAAGAAAAGAGTCTCAAGAACAAGGGGACACACTGTGAAGCTAGAGGTGGTAGATTCAGGAGAAATGTGAGGAAGTACTTCTTCACAGCAAGAGTGGTGCATTCATGGAACAGCCTTCCAGCAGAGATGGTGGTGGGGAAAACGGTGGGATTCAAGAATATATGGAATAAGCGCAAGGGAATCACAGTGGAAAGGAAAGGGGGAGTGAAAAAGAGCTGTATATTGGGCACAGTCTGTGGTAATATTGTGGTAAACAGAAATGGATAGACTGGAGAGGCCAAGCAGTCCTTATCTGCCATCAAATTCTATGTTCTTATGTAATAGTTTATTGACAACAAGACAGAACAGCTCCCTCAGATGAGAGGGGGCTGGAAGTGCTGATTCCAATTGATATATTTTTTTGGAATCCAGGAAAGTACTCGTTGAGTATTTACCCCAGAGCCATCCAGTGCTGAACCTCTCTCACCCGCAATAAAAATGTACATTCCGGTGGTCTAGGGTCAGGAACCTGACATTGATGCCTTTCTTCCCCACCTATACACAACACAACCAGTCAGAGTCCCTCCATTGCAGGCATTACCTACATGCAGGTAACATCACCCTGCATATGAAAGTCTAGACTTCCTGGGCCTCAACATGGAAACCCCATCTGCCATAATTCTCTGTTCTCACTTTGATGGCATGTTTCCCCAATTGTCCCAGGTGCTGGGGATGTCCCTCAGCCAATAACCCTCAATATGGTTGTTCATGCAGTTAACCCTATTGACTAAAGAGACACTGTCAACCTCCTTAGGCCTCAAATTGTCCCTTGTTTAAAAAACACATTTCATGATTGCTTACATGCTGTAAATATTACTGACGTAGTTAGCTGCATGATTCTGATCCTTTTTTTCTTTTCAAACATGAAAAACGGACTGCTAACCATACTGGTACTACCGCACAAAAGCATGTTTATTTAGATTCTTTGATCAGCTTCCACTGCATCTTTTCTGGACTTGGGAACACTCCCACACAATCTAGACATTCGTCATGCAATGGGAGAAGAGAATACTATTGCATCATGAGTGGCTGCACTGTTTGGGTACGTTCCTTATGTTCAGGATGTATGGAATAAGAGCTGATCAAGGATTTAAAACAAAACAAGATTGGGTATACCTATATCATTACCATGCATTTCAGTTCTACTAAGAAAGGAAGCAGATAAAATAACCAGCAACATCAATGAATTTTAGAGAAGGTAAGCAATCATAAAATGTGAGTTTTTGACTAGAAATGATATGATGCAAAAAGGTTTGACAGTGTCCCTTTAAAGTAATAAGGGACTAATATCTTACAGGCTATTTGTCTGTTTGTGTTCTTGTTCACGTAAAATGGATCTGTACACACGTGCATGTGATTCTGTGGTGGATAGATGGAGGAGTGTGGGGCAGAAACTTTAGATTCCTAATGTGGAATTAGGAATTCTGAAGTTCATTTATACGTAAGCAATAAGACACGATGGGGTGTGCATTAGACAGTTCTAATGCATGGCTAGGGGGGCATAGTGAGGCACGAGGCCACAGGCCGAATGCGTCCGGTCTCCTAGCCATGCATTAGAACTGTCTAATGTACATCCCCGGAGTGGCTTATTGCACTTATAAAATGGGCCTGTGTATTCTAAATGGGGTTCAGATTTTAGCTGTGCAATAGACACATCTAATGCATGGCTAACAACCAATCAGATTGCTTGAAATCCTTTGCTCATTTTATAATCCCTAAATATAAATGGAGTCACCAATCCAATTAAATGATCTAAAATATTCACCCAAATAAGGAAATCAAGGAGGGTGTGCTATGCAGGAGAGACACCTCTCCAAACCCAAACACGAAAAAAGTGGCAAAGTTTGGCTTCTCTGGAATTTACTCCTCCACATATAAAAAGGGTAAGAGGAGACAGATAGCTTTTCTTATTTCTGGGAAAACTTATTTTCAGGAACAACAGACCTGGTTGGACCCAGAGCATCATCTCATAATGGACCCAGAGGATCATTTCATAATAGTACAAGAAACGGTCCACAGTACGGAGGTCATACTAGTGAATCTTTATCTCCCCAGGATCAAACACCCCTACAATTAAGAAACTTTAATATCAGCTAGTAAAGAGAATAAGGAAAGTTCTCCTATTGGGTGAGATTTTAATATAACCTCAGTCCCCAACTGGGACTCCTCCAATCCTAATTTCATGAGCTAACGTGCATCTCACAAGTATTTCAGATTATCTGTCTGGGAGGTGGGATGGGTGGACACCTGACAGTTTCTCTACCCTTGCATGAGACAGTTCTCCTATTTTTCCTTGGTGCATGCCATCTATATGCAGGTGGAGCACTTAAGCAGTCTACAGTATATGACTGCAAAACAGAAAGATACAGTCTTCTCTGATCGTGCTCCTGTGCAGCGCTCCTGGGACTTAGGTCTAGAGAGGAGGGACACTTAGCGGCAACTTAATATTTACTATTTGAAATCCCATGAGTTTCATACCTCTTTTCAGAATAAAACAGACAAAATAATCTGAGATAATGCCACAACAGTAACTTTCCATGCTACTTGTTGGGACACTGTGAAGTCAGTCTTTAGAGAACATATACAGTACACAACCACCCAAAAAAGAAAAGTCGAGAACATCAACAGCAGCTAGTAGACACACTCCATTTTTTGCAAATGGTCCATCAGGAAGGGGACAATTCAGTGACTCCTCAGATTTTATTTTTTATTTTTCATTTTAGTCTTTGGTAACTGGGTAAGGCCCACTAAGCACAAGTGTCTGTTTTCAGGGGCAACCTGGGAGCACTGGGCGGTTAAGTGACTTGCTCAGAGTCACACAGTATGCAAGTGGAGGCTGTGAGAATCAAACTCCGGTCTGGTCTGCTGGATGTATCAAGCTTATTCACACCTCGTTCCTCTAACCTCTAGGCTATACTGCCAGCACTGATGACTAGAGTGAAGACAGAACTGGATGCCCTCTGTTTAAAACAGAAAGACATCGCCCTCATTTTTTTTTGAGACAAAAATATTATGAGATAGGAGCCAAGGCTTACTAGTTGTGAAAATCACACTATATGGCCAGTATTCCAGCCCAAATGCATCCTTCTACTGGAGCCCAGTGCATGAAAATGCATGACATTATGCAAGCCTCTAGAACCATATACAGTTGCTACAGCGACGATAAGACAGCAAAGACCAGTACAGCGACAGAATTGGTTTGCTGTACTAGTCCGCTGTCATACTGATGCCGCTGTCTCCGGGGCGTTTGCCTCCTCCCTGAAAAAAATCCAACTTGGAGTTGGTAATCTTTAGTATGGGGGGTGTGGGGGGCAGAGCCCCTCCCCCACAAAAAAACTCTTGTGTTTCTGGACGGCACAATGACTACTGTTGGCATTGTGCAGTCACTGTGATGGCATTTGACAGGATTCCTTTTTGATGCAGCATGGTATAACTCTCCAGAACATACTACCAATCCCTCTAGATACCTAAGGAGGTAGTTAATCAGGAATAAATAGGTACTTTCCTTGCACTAGTATCCCTCTCGAGGCTGTCTGCTTCAGTCTCAAAGTGAACAGCTGCTGGCCACCATCACATACGAGGAGTTGGAACATGTAGTAACTGACTTCAAACCATGAATGCCCTGGGGCCAGATATGTACAGAGGAGTTTCACTAAAGAGAGCAAATGCTGGGAGACCTGCTCTGCACTATGAATGAGGTGTTACAGGGTAGTGCCCCCCCCCCGGTCATATGCAACTATCTCCATAATACTAAAACTGGGTAAAAACCCTGTATAGTCCATGTCATACTGCATAATATCAGTATTGAATACCAATTATAAATATTTCATGTCAGTTGTGACCAGGAGGGTGAACAAACTTCTGCTAGCTCTAATTGGCTTGTACCAAGCTGGGTCTGTCCAGTCTCATACAATTTTGGACAATATACAGTAAACTCTACCTATTTTTTGCCAAATGTAGCAGTCTTCCTCCCCTTTGGTCATTTTAAGCCTTGATGCCGAGAAGGCTTTTGACTGGGTCTCCAGGCTGGTCCAGTACTCAGTGCTGGGGCAGCTGGGACTGATGTTCCCCTTTATATGGCTACTCAAGCATATATACAGCTCTCCCAAGGCAACTGTTAAAGTCAATGGTCACCATTGCCGAGAATTCCACTTTCAGTGAGGGACCTAGCAGCAATGCTAAATGTCGCCTCTTTTGTTTGCTGTATATATAAAACCACTTTTATTTATTTATTTTACTTAGTTTTAGTTTACTGGGTAAGTGCATTAGCCATAGCAATGACTATTTTCAGGCACGACCCGGGAGGGTACAGTACAAACAGAGCAGGTACACATAGCAAATACAAGTTTTGACATAATTGAAACACTTGAAATACTGAGTAAGTATAAACATAACAGACAATTTGATAACAGAGCAAAAGTAGCTAAAGTTACTGTAACAGTGTTAAAATATACAAGAACAGTGAAACACAAGACATTCTGATAAATAGTGGCTAATAACATACTGTCTGATTTGTGGAAAAAACATTTTAAGATAGTTGTACTATGCTGCTTCTAAAGGATTTATGTAGGATAGTGAGAGAGGGAAAGGGAAATAGAAGTGAGCAGCCAGAGTAGAGGAACTTATGAAGAGGCAGGCGAGAGGGCGAGAGGGAGGGAGGGAGGGAGGGAGGAGAAAAGACAGGGAAAGTGCTATAAGTTGAAAGACATAAACAGAAGTGGCAGAAAAGGAGCGGCTTAGAAGGAAGAAAAAAGGGCTAAGGGGGTTTAAAGCAGGTGCATCTGTAGGAAGTGGCAAGGTGTTTATATAAACCTTTCTTAAAAGAAGTGTGGGCTGAAGATTGGCGCAGGGCAAGCGGGAGGGAGTTCCAGAACAGGGGTGCATGACAGGCAAACGCCATAGCGCCTTTGGAGGAATTATGTCTGGGAATGAAGACATGTGCATTGTCAGCAGACCACAAGCCATAGTGTGGTGTAAGATTAAGGAAGAGATTCGCTAAGGATTTTGGTATTTGTAAATGGACAATATTGTCAATGATGGAGCCATAAGCATAAAGCCTTAGCTCAGGAGGAGGAAGCCAACCCAGATCAGAGTAAAGGAGACAGTGTTGTTTCAGTAGATGAGAGGAGGAAGCAGGACGACAGATATTATTATATGTGACATCCCATTTTCGAAGGCTTGATTCGGACACAGAGGTATAGGTGGCAACCCCATAGGTGAGCGAGGGAAGGAGTATGCCACGGGCAAGGGCAAGCCTAGCAGAGGAGGAGGAGGAGAGCATGTTGCTGGTACAGTCAGCTATCCCAAGTTTAGTGTTGACCAGGTTGCAGATCCGTTGTATATGTAGATGGAGGTTTAGCGATGGATCTAGTGTGACACCCAGATATTTAAATGAGTCTACCACCCCCAGAGTTAAACCACTGGAGACGCAGACTTTAAATTTAGGTTGGGAGAGTTTAAGCTTAGCATTTGAACCAGATAGCATAGCTTGGGTTTTGGACTCGTTTATGACAAGCCTGTGACTAGTTAGCCATTGACAGATTTGCTGAAAGTAAAAAGAGAGTTTTTGATTGATGACATCAGTGCTGTTATTACTAGTGTAAAGAACAATGACATCAGCACATAGCAGTGAAGCAGTCTTATGGAGGTTGGTGGTGATGTTATTGATGAAAACAGAGAAAAGCAGAAGCCCAAGGATGGACCCTTGCGGCACCCCTAGGTTTATGGTGGCCTTGTCTGAGAGGGTGGAGTTATATTTCACCATTTGTGGCCTGCCGGATAGTCAGCTGCCAAACCACCTTACAACATTTTGAGAGAAGCCTAGTGATCCAAAGGAGGCAAGAAGGATGGAGTGGTCAACAAGGTCAAATGCCTTGGTCATATCAATGAAAACAGCCCCAGTGAGAAGGCCAGAGTCCTTGGCCACTCGGGTATCTGATGTAAATTTGAGAAGGGCAGTGGTGGTGCTATGGCCCTTGCGAAAACCATACTGGGCTGGGGTAAGAAGGTCATATTTCATTAGGAAATCAATTGTTTGAGCAGCAACAAGTTTCTCCGAAATTTTATTAAGAAGAGATAGGATGGCTATGGGATGGTAATTTGCAGGATCTTTACGATCACCTTTTTTGAATACAGGGGAAATCCTTGCAACCTTCCATATATCCAGGATATAGCACTGGGACACAGATAACATGAACATTTTGGCTAGAGGAGCAGCAATGTAGGGGCAGATAGCTTTAGGAGCTTAGGTTCTAGGTTGTCAGAGCCAGCAGCGGTGTAGTCTGAGATTTTATATAATAATTTGAGCACCTCTCACCAAGAGACTGCCCTGACAAAGAAGTGAGGACCACTGACAGTAGATGATGTGGGTATAGACTGAACTGGGAAGAAGGAGGTGTAATTGGATCAGTCCTCCTGGAGAAACTTGGCACAGGCTATTCCCAAGTCCCTCACATTTGAGAGTATCCAGGTGGAGGGTGAGGAGAATCAAGTTCCCTCCACATGGATGACATGTTACGCTATCTAAAACCTGAACAAGCACTGCCAGCAGTTTTTCAACTTTTTAAAGTATTTGGCAGGGTCTTTGAATACAAGCTAAACACAACCAAAATCGAAACACAGGCTTTTAACTGTTTTCCTTCACAGCGAGCAAAAGAAGATTTTCCTTTCCAGTAGAACCTTGACAGACTGAAATATCTTGGAATTATAGTAGCTTAAGTATATACTACAGCTTATGACAGTAACTATAAGCTACTTACAGCACAAATGTTACAAGAATTCTCGAGATAAGACACCCTTCCCATAAGCCTTTCCCGCCATATTGGAAGTACACTGTTGGTTACTAGGATCTGCAGCTTATCCGTTAGGTAGGGAAATGGGCAGACTATGTGAGCCAAGTGGTCCTTATCTGCCATCAGAGTCTATGTTTCTAGAGGTAGTATGGATGGTAACACTTCCAAGAGCCCTATACTTATTCCAGAATGTCCCACTGTTCCTGCCCCAAATAACTTGGAGACAATGGAGCAGAGAAATTTCTCGCTTTATTTGGGCAGGACAGCGACCATGCATAAAGCAAAAGGTACTTACTCTCCCTAGATAGGCTGGGAGCCTTGCCATACTACATCTAAAACTGTACCATTGGGTAGTCCATATCTGATATAGTCTGCTCACACATCTGGGATGCTCGCCCACAAGTTGGCCCACAATGGAAAGGGAGCTGCTCTCTGTTTGGAATCTGTAACTGCCATGTATCATGCAGCAGCTGCTCCTACATGCATGGCTGGACAAAATCCCTGGCTTCAATCTCAAGTCAAGGTGTTGCTCTCCTTGCGGCAGGCACTACATTTCACCCTTTTTTGGCCATTCTCTCCCATTTTGCACTACTAGAAAATTTACAGCCTTCCCAACTTAATCCAGGATTTTGTAACTGGGAGTGAAACAGGCTTCTAGATATACTCCAGCTGATGTTCATCCCTAATCTCATTCACAAAGACCTAAATGAAATACAAACTCCAAGAGAATTCTAGCAGTTTCTCCAAATACAACATTACATTTCCTCTCTCCCAATCAGAGTCCATTCCTCCAACATGTACCTGACTGTGATACACTACTTCATTTCTTTCCTTAAAATGGGAGACACCATAAATATGATATCCCAGATATATCAGGCATCATTGGCCTCCACAGGTGACAACTCCCAAGAGACTGCACTTAAATGGGAGAAGAACTGGGTGCCCCACTCCCCCAGTGCCTGGCCTGCAGCATGCCCAGCTTCCTATAAGTCTAAAGTAACCAGCTCACACCTATGGAGTCAGGATGCATGGAAGCAGCTGGTATGATTTTTTCATAGTTCTGTGAGTGACGTTATCTCCCAATGAGGAGCTCTTCTTGCTGGTGTAACTGTGGCGAGACTCAAGACATGTATACCCATGTAATGTGGGAATGCCTAACACTATGTCCATTTTTCTCAGCCCATAAAGAGGACCTGGGGGACTTGTATAACGGGCGTACTATGCCTGACACTGGAACTGTATCTGTTCCTCCAATACCCAGTTGGTCTCAGAGATCCTAACTCATGGTATTTATTGGACAAACTAATAGCAGCAAAGAAGGCCACTACTAGGCTGCGGTTTATCCCACAAGTTCCACATTTGAAATCTTGGTGAAATACAGTGAGTCAGATTTACAGGGTAGAAAGAAGCGCACTTTCATTGATGTCACTGATGGATTAGCAACAGCCTCAAGGAGCTCCAAGTGGAGACCACAAAAAACTCCTGAAAAACTATCTTTAAGTTTATTGTTCACATGCTACACTGCTACACAGCCATTGGGACAGAATACAACCATGGGAGACCCCAAAAGAGATAAAAAGACAAACAAGCAGCCCCAGGAACAGGAGAGAACAATGCAATCCTGCCTCTCCCAGTAGCAGCATGACCTCCTTGTCGGTGGAAAGCCCACAGGGTGCAGCGCAAGAGCCATCTAAAATCCCAAATCCTGACTGAACTTAAGGCATTTTAGAGGCAACAACTCAGCTCACTTCCATTCAGGCAGACCTTAAGAAATTTCAACAGGAGCATAGAAAACTGAAAAGGGAGTTTTTTAATCATAGAAACACAGAAACATAGAATTTGATGGCAGATAAGGACCGCTTGGCCCACCTAGTCTGCCCATTTCCCTACCTAATGGATAAGCTGCAGATCCTAGTTAACCAACAGCCTACTTCCTCCTACCCCCCCACTAGAATTGCCTTATGTCTGTCCCATGCATTCTTGAATTCCCCCACTATTTTTGACTCTACGACCTCCTCAGGAAGGCTGTTCCATGTATCCACAACCCTCTCTGTGAAGAAATACTTCCTCACATTACCTCTGAGCCGTCCCCCCTTTATCTTCAAATTGTGCCCCCTTGTTTTTGCATATCTCTTTTTCTGAAAGATGCTACACTCTTGGACTTTGGTGATTCCCTTGAGGTATTTGAAAGTTTCTATCATGTTCCCCCTCTACCTCCTTTCCTCGAGGCTATACATCTTTAGTTCCTTTAGTCTTTCTTCATATGTCTTCTGATGCAGACCCTGCATCATTTTGGGTTGCCCTCCTCTGGACAGCCTCCACCCTGTCTATGTCTTTGCAGAGATGGGGTCTCCAGAACTGTACACAGTATTCCAGATGTGGTCTTACCAACTGTCTGTACAGAAGGCCAACAACTTACTGTTTTCTACTGGTGATGTCTCTCCCTATGCATCCCAGTATCTGCCCAGCCCTCCTTACTGCCTTCTCACATTGCTGGCCCACCTTTAGGTCATCTGATATGATTACCCCCAGGTCCCTTTCCATTTTTGTTGTTGTCAGTATCTCACCCCCATTGTGTACTCTTCCCCTGGGTTTTTGTTTCCCAGGTGCATTACTTTGCACTTATTTGCATTGAATCTAAGCTGCCATACATTTGACCATTCCTCCAACCTTGCCAAGTCCCTTTTCATCCTTTCTACCCCACCTTGTGTATCAACCCTGTTGCAGATCTTTGTGTCATTTTCAAAGAGACATATTTTCCCATCCAGTCCCTCTGCAATGTCACTTATAAAGACATTAAAAAGGACCAGCCCCAGTACTGAACCCTGCAGTACCCCATTAGTAACCTTCCTTTCTTCACTGTGGACTCCATTTACTATTACCCACTGTGTCCTGTTGTCCAGACAGTGTTTTACCCCGGCTACCACCCTGGGACCCACTCCCAGGCTTTGTGTGGGACTGTGTCAAATGCTTTGCTAAAGTCTAGGTAAGCCATGTCCACAGTCCTTCCCTGGTCTACTGCTTTGGTCACCCAATCAAACAAATCAATTAGATTTGTCTGACATGACCTTCCTGCTGTGAAGCCATGCTACATTGGGTCCTGTGCCCCACTGGTCTCTAGGTACTCAACAGTTCTTTCCTTCAGAAATGATTCCATCATTTTCCCTACCACTGAGGTCAAACTGACAGGTCTGTAATTTCCTGCCTCTGTCTTGCTCCCACTTTTGTGAAGGGGAATCACAACCACCTTCCTCCAGTCCTCAGGTACCACACTATCCTCCCATGATTTATTCAAAAGGGTAGTCAGTGGTGTTACTGGTTCTTCCCTTAGTTCTTTTAGAATTCTGGGGTGAATCCCATCAGGACCCATTGCTTTATCCACCTTCAGTTTTAAGAGTTTTTTCAGAACCCTTTCTTCTGTGAAAGAACTAATATCAACCCCCCTATCCAAAGTGCTTCTATTGACCGGATTAGGTATTTCCCCCTGCTTTTCCATTGTGAATACTGAGCAGAAGTATTCGTTCAGTATCCCTGCTTTTTCACTGTCGCTGTCTGCACAACCACCTTCCTCTTTGTTCAGCCTCAGTATCCCTGCTTTAGTCTTTCTTTGTTCCCTAATGTACCTATAAAAGGTTTTATCCCCCTTCTTAACTGAGTTGGCTATCTTTTCCTTGGTTTGGGCCTTTGTTATTCTGACTGCCTTCCCCGCTTCCTTCTGCTTTAACTGGTACAGTTCTCTGTCCTGCTCCTTCTGTGTTTCCTTATACTTCCTGAATGCTATTTTTCTCCTTACCTTCCCCACCACTTCTTTTGAGAACCATAGTGTTTTTTTTTTCATTTTGATTTGTTTATTTGTTTCACACAAAATTGTGCCTCTGTGATGGCGGTTTGATGTTTCTCCATTGTTGCTCCACCGACCTTCTTGACTGTTTGCTAGTGCTTTTCTGAAGCACTCTCCCATTTAAAAAATCAGCCCTCCTAAAGTCCAGTACCATCACTTTTGTGTGGCTTGACTCTATAGCTAAGTTTATCGTGAACCACACTGTTTGGTGGTCGCTTGTTCCCAGATGGCTACCCACTTCAAGATCAGAGATCCTCTCTCTGTCCCCATTTGAGAGTACCAGGTCTAAGATTGCTCTCTCCCAAGTGGGTTCCAAAACCAGCTGTCTGAGGCATGCCCCCTGTAGGGCATTGAGAATTGTCCTGCTCTTGGATGTGGCTGTAGCAAAGGTGCTCCAGTCAACATCTGGCATATTCAGGTCCCCCATCAGCAATATCTCCCCTTTCTCTGCCATCCCAAGGATGCCTTCTATCATTTCATTGTCTAATTTCTCCCCTGAGATTGGTGTCTGTATACAACCCCTGTGCGGATTGTGGAGCCATTTCCAGTATCCAGGGTGACCCACAGTGCCTTTTACCTTTAGTTCTGTTGCTTTGATCCCTTCCTTTACATAGAGAGCTACTCATCCTCCTCTTGTTCCCTCCCTGTCCCTCCTGTAGATTGTGTACCCTGGTATGTTGACATCCCAGTCATGGTTCTCTGTGTACCATGTTTCTGTGACTACCACAATATCGAGGCATCCCTCTTCCATCAAGGCCATCATTTCAGGGAGCTTTTTACCTAGACTATGGGCATTAATACTCATTACCCTCTATTTTTTTAAGGCTTTATTTCTTTTTGCCCCATCCCTGTCCTTACTGCCTTTGTCTTTTTCTCCATTTGCCCCTGCCCTTCTCCCTATCAACTGCTGTGTCTTGGTGTTTACCTCACTAATTACCCTGAATTTATTTGGGGGGGCTAGGATTTTCCTTCTCCTCTTCAGTGCCTCCCCCCTCCTTGGCTAGTTTAAATGCTTGCTATTGAAGCAGTTAAACCTATCACCTAGGATCCAGGTTCCCTTCCAGGATAGATGCAGACCATTCGCCTGTATAGGCCTGCATACCTCCAGGTGGAGCCACAGTCCCCAGTGAATCTAAATCCCTGAGCTCTGCACCAGTTTTTCAACCAGTCATTGAATCCCATGGTGCAGAGTACCCTAGCCTCATCCATGCCATAGACAGGTAGCACTTCTGAGAAAGTTACCATGTGTGCTACTTGTCTAAGGCCCCTCCTCAACTCCACAAACTCCTGTTGCACTGCTCTGATCTCATTCTCAGCCAGGTCATTCATCCCTAGGTGGATAATAACATCCAGCTCCCTCCCCCTTACTGCTGCTCCCATGATCCTGAGGATTTGTTTCCTGTCCCTCCAAGCCTTGGCACTGGGCAGGCACCTTACCTCCCTTTCCCCCTCTCCCAGTTCTAGCCCCCTGACAATTGAGTCCCCCACCAGGAGTTGTTTCCTTCCTCTGTGTGGTCCTGTGCAACCCTCCTGTGGGTCTCCATTGTGGAAGATTCCAGCATCCTCCTTGGTCTCCACTGCAGGTGCCTCCATAGAGGAACCATGCTTTGCCAGAGTGGAAAATGAATTGTGGAGAGGCACAACTGGAGGGATGCACCTCTGTTCCACCACCCTCACCCTTCCTGAGCCCACCGTGGTCCAACCACTCCTCTTTCTTGGCAACCTCTGAGGTAGTGGCGGTGGCCTGGGTGGTTCCTGGGTGGGGGAGCAGGTTTCCTGAATGCTTGCCAGGTCAGCATGGAGATGAACAACCTCCTCCCTCAGACCAGAGAGGTGCCTGCAAATAGGGCAGCAAAGCAGCCTCCAGAATGTCTCTCAGAAGACTGCTGCTCCACAGCCAGTGCATTGCACCACTCACCACTTGTCTGTGTCCCTTCCAGTTACAGATGCTTTTTTGGTTTTTGTTCTTGTTTTAGTGTGTGCAAGCTTGTGAGTGTCTCTACCCCTATTCAGTGTGCTGTGCCTTTAAGGATATGAACAGGTGTTTGTTGTTAGCAGTTTTGGGGAAGTGATGTCAGAGCTCCTGCTATAAAGGAAGTTGTGCGCTTGGGGCAGGTGGGATGAGGAGAAGGGTGGGTGGGAGTAAACCTGTGCTGTCCAGAAACAATCACCTACAACTCTTACCCTCCACCCCAGGGAGTGCCTTCCTTCCTTTCAGACACCTATTTCGAAAAGGCTAAGTAACTGGTCTAGTCACAACTGATTGCAAATATCTCCCAGCTAAAGTTCCTCCCTGGCAAATTATAGTTAAAACTAAGAAAAGTCTACCCCAAAAACAGAATCAATACTAGTTACTTAGACAGGTCCAAAAAGTAATAATTCAGTTCAGTGTAGTCTAGAAAATAGCCTCCTTGATTCAAGGAAGCTGTGGCTGCTTTCTCACTCTCACTCTCTCTGTCTCAGTCTCAGCAGACAGAGACCACAAACAACTCCAGTTATAAATCCTCAGTTCAACTAGGCCCCTTTCAGCATCCTTCCCTTAACAGACACCTATTTCACAAAGGCTAAGTAACAGGTCTAGTCACAACTGACTGCAAATATCTCCCAGCTACAGTTCCTCCTGGCAAATTAAAGTTAAAACTAAAAAAAGTCCACCCCAAAAACAGAATCAATACTAGTTACGTACACAGGTCCAAAAAGCAATAGTTCAGTTCAGTGTAACCTAGAAAATAACCTCCTTGATTCAAGGAAGCTGTGGCTGCTATCATCTACAGAAATTGGACCAACACACAGAAATTGGACCAACACACAGATATGCTACTGGTGTGCTATAGAAAGTTACTCCAAATCAAACAAAAAACACTGATCTAGAAGGTAGACTTTGGTACAAAAATCTTCACATTTTTGAGCTTCTGGAAGGAGAGGAAGGGCAGAACATCAAGGAATATATAGACCATCTCTTCCACTAAGCTATTGAGCTCCCTCCCTCAGTTTGCACATTGGGCCACATACATTAAAGTGTTGGTTGCCTATGTGCTGAGGATCTGCAAGCCTACGTCCCTGATACATGCATTGATCCCCAATAGCATGAAGGGATGGGATTCACATCCCTTCTACACCTTATCCCTGGCAGCTGATCACACAGCTACATATATGGCTGGTGCAGTGGTGTATTTGGGGGCATTTCACACTCTGCACCATCCTGGCCCAGACCAAAGGCCACATTCAATTGTCATGCCATTCTTAAGCTACAGTGTAAAGGATTGGGTCCTCGCAGCAACCTGGGAAAAGGGAACAGTACTATTGGGGGTGGGGTGTAAAAGACTCTTTTCAATGAGCATGAGCTGGTGCTTAGGTACAATGGTCGTGTTTGTGTGAGCTCCGAGATGCCCTTCCCCTTAATTAAGTGATTTAGCTCAAATTTTAAAATCTGTCACGATCAGAACGGGTGATAAAGTATCAGAAAGTACCAGGAACATTTTCAAGTTTGAATGATGTAAATCTGACCCTGATAACCTAGTTTGCTGTAAAATCTAAAGACCGCTTGTTCAAGACCTTCAGCCATGCTGGTCAGATGGCCTGCCCCCCGCGGTCACCAGGCTTACAGTTTCAACTTGATAGAGAGCTCAACAAAATCCAGGACAATTCTGCATCAAAGGATGACAGTTTACATATAAAACAAATACAGGAATACAAACAGACTTGGCAAAGGTAAAAATTACAACCTCCACACTAAACAAACAAACTGAGGAGATGGGGGTGCATATTGGTTTAAATGGAAAAAAAAATAACGGAACTAACAAATACAGTAGGACACTTAGAACAACTAATAAACAAACAATCAGACCAGATTTCATATTTATTACAAAAGATCAATGACTTGGAAAATACAGGCAGGAGAAACAATGTGAGAATTCTGGGAGCCCCTGAAGGTACTGAGGGTCTGACTGTGATTTCCTTTCTCCAGAGTTTCATACCAGATGTGCTACAGTATAGAGGGCCATGGGCTCTGGAAGTTGAAAGAGCTCGCAGATCTCTGGGACCCAAGCTCCCCAATCAAAAACCTAGACCAGTTATAGCACATTTGTTGAGATTCTCAGCTAAAGAAGATATTATGAGACTATCTAGAGAGCAGAGAGCTTTGAACTAGAGGGGGCACCACATTATGTTTTTTCAAGACTTCTTGATAACAGTAGTGGCTAGAAGAAAGGATTTTTATGATGTCAAGCAGCAATTGAGGGATCTAAATTTGCAGTATTTTTTTTCTATTTCCAGTCACACTAGTCATACAGGTTGTTGGGGGGCAGGGGAGTCAGTGAAATGTGGTACTGTAAAAGAAGCCTGGCATTTTAAACAAGACCATAAAGAAAATCTCCTCAAAGGAACTTACACAACTAAAGAAAACCATCATTTTCAAAAAGATTTGTGGAGTCAGTTGGAATGTTCAAGCACTGACCCATGCGCACAGCCTGGAACTCCAATGAGCCAGAGAGCAGCTTGAGAAGCAGGCCGAATCTCAACCCCCTGTATGCCACTACCAAAAACTTCAGCCCCTCACCTGTACTCCAGGATGGTGCAGGAAAATAGGGATGGATCCTGGGGCAAAGAAATCCAGCACAAACCGTAGCAAGCAATGTATCCCTCTAACATTCCAAGACCTGCACAGAGTCACTCTAATCCACAGAAAAGGGAAAGTGGCTGTGCATCTTCAAACAGGGCTTCACCGGATCTTGAACATAGACAGGAAATGGACATTTCAGATCCAGGTGTAGCCTATGTTTTCCAGAGTGCCCTAAATGTTAAAGCAACAATACATGCTTCTCCAGTGGCAGGAACTCCACCCTCAAGTAAAGGGACACAAGCTCATAATTCCGCTATACAAGACACTAGTGAAGCCTCACCTGGAGTACAATGTACAGTTCTGGAGACCATACCTACATAAGGACATAGACAGGGTAGAGAAGGTTCAAAGGAGGGCAACAAAGATGGTGCATGGATTGCATCACAAGTCCTATGAAGACAGGTTGAAGGAACTGAACATGTACTCCCTGGAGGAGAGGAGGGAGAGAGGGGATATGATAGAGACATACAAGTATCTCACAGGGAGGAACAGGGTGCAGGAATACACTACTTTTAAGCGAAAAGGATGTACCAGGACTAGAGGGCATGGGATGAAGTTGGAGGGAGGACGATTCAGAGGAAACATGAGGAAGAATTTCTTCACAGAACGGGTGGTGGACAAGTGGAACACCCTGCCAGAGGAAGTGGTGGGGGCTGAAACAATCATGGGATTTAAGAATGCATGGGATAGACATAAAGGAATTCTGGAGGTCAGGGGTAAGGGGCAACAGACTTCTAGGAAAACATAAACTGAACTTACAAGCTCAAATGGGCAGACTGGATGGGCCATAGGCCCTTATCTGCCAACACTGTCTATGTATCTATGTATCTATGTATAAGCTGAATTCTACAATTCATTCCTGTGTGAGCAGGAAAACCTAAAGTACTGTGTTTTCTCGATGAGGAGGGGGGAAAAACAAGTAAGGAAGATGATGGGAAAATCATTCAACTGTGGAAAGGAAACACCAGAAGATTGAGGCAGAAGTCTTTTAACTTCCAGGTGCCTCATTTAAAGTGACAGTGTCTTATTTTATTCCTAAAGGGCTGCAACTATTGCAGATATCAGAGCGCTATTGTTAATTGTTCAGGGGTCTCTTATGCAAATAGCAAAATTATAAGATCAACATAATTAATTAAAAAATGCTTAATTGGTAAATGGAAGTTATGGTGAGGCAACTATGCTCTTAAGATCAAAATAAAACTCCTTGCTCACAGCAGTTTTGCTTCTCTCTTTTAAATGAAACTGCTTTATGTCTGTCTATTCCAAGATGATCTGGCCACTAGCTGGAACACGTTTGCCTGGCAGAGCAAGAGGGGTTGCTGCATTAATTTGTGTGTATGGGACTCAAGCTGATAGGAGTATAGCACTTTGAGGGAAAGCTCATTAATGGAGTGAGTGCAGAATATTAGCACGTGGCATAACGCATAGAGAATCTCATATGTCTATGACTCAGTCTTAAATACAGTAGTGTGAGATTATTCCCTCAGAAAAAGTGAATACTTTTTAGGCAGGAGTTCCATGAATTATAATGTGAGGGCAGCATACCTAGGATGTGGAAGGTGGTCGGGCTTTAGCATTACTTCTTACTTCTCTCTTTATCTGTCCTGGGTCTCTTATTATGTATTGTGGACTATATTTATGTTTGTCTCTGTGTGTGGATCTATGAATTCTGGAGAGCTGAGATATTGCCCTTATTTGCCTCACACTGACTTTTAAATGCTATTTGGATAAGTATTATTAATATGCTGATTGCTAAGGTACACCTGAACATCTCTCTGTATCTGTAGAGCATATTTTATTTCAGATACCAGGGGAAAGGTGGCTTCACACCATTTACTTAAGTGATTGCAACAACAACTCCAAGTTATTACTACCTTGGACTTTTGTCTGGAGGCTATTCTCGGACTAATGGTAGAATCCACCCTACCGGTATTCTGTGACCCTTGGGCAGGTACAATCTTTTGAAAAGAAAAATATATTTGATTTTATCTTATTGCAATTTTACCTGTAAACTAAATGTAGTTGTATTTCACTATGATCTTATTTATTTTCTTGTGTTTTTTCTATTTCTTTATGATAATTTGTCCAAAATAAGAAATATAAACACTTACAGTTTGTAGGGATTAGAAGAACATTATTTACAGGGGTCAATAAATCTCATAGCACGACGTCCTGGGCTACCAAGTTCCTGGCTTGGACAAGCATTAACATGGGTATCCAGTTGCCCACGGACAACCACATTTTAAATATTGCAGTAAAACAGCCATGCATTAGTAAGCAGTGAAAGTGTTAACTCCAACTTCTCTTATTTATTTAGTTTTTGTTGACGGAGTAAGTGCACTAGACAAATCCCGCCTATTTTCAGGCACGACCTAGGGGAGAGGGATACAGATGAATGCCAACTGACCTTGAACCAGATTAAGCTGTTAGTAGTAATTTTAGTGAATGAGAGAAATTTGGCCAGGACACCTGGGAAATTCCCCTACTCTGCCAGCAGGGTGCTTGACTTTCTGTGGAGTGGAGGAACTTAGTTTGGAGCTGGACTGCAACTGAGGAGGAAGTGCTGATGTGGCAGTGGTGTGGACTTGTGAGCACCCATGGATGAGGAATCTTCACAGAATCATTTGGCTGATGTACCTGTAGGGAAACAGATCTCCTTCCCTACAGGTCCAGCAGAGGAGATCAAAAATGCTTCATGGTCTGGACAAGGCAACGTTATAGAAAGTGAAAATCATGATGTTTTATCAGACAATGCAAAGGAGAAGAACGAGAGACAATGGCTGAAGGAACTGGTGAAAAAAAATGAGGTATGGTTGAATCAGTGTTACAAATGTCTGAAAAAGAGATGGATGCAGAAATAATATGAGAGGTGTCTGTGGAGAGCGAGCAGGTACAAGAAACAAACAGCGATAAGCCTCAGAGCCTAATTGAGAGTTCAAAGGATGATGCACCAACATCAAAGAGTGTGAGAGTAGCTGGTGGAAAGGAACCTGACACAACACCAAAACGCCCTGCAGAACAACTGGAGAACACTTGGCAACAGGACAAACAGAAAACAGTAAGTCTCTCGAAAGAACCTGTGTCAGGAACAAAAGACAGTATAAATGCTGGACAAAAGCTGGGGCTAAGGAAAGGGAGGGAAGACTTAAGCATGCAAAATGTTGTGACAAGTACAAAAACACCAGCAGCACTTGAATCCTCACTAAAAGATGCAGGGCGGAAAGATCTGAAATGGGCCAGTGGATTCCTGACCCTAAACATAGCTCCTTTCCAGGACTGGAAAAAATAGAACAGTAGCACATTCTATGACTGAACAAGCTTTTATAACGGAATCAGATGTAGAACTAAATGTTGAAGAGGTACAGTTTTCAGAGGGGTATACTGGAGCATTTCCACAGGCACAAAGAATCTTACCTTCTGATACTGGAGATGAAGGAACTAGTAATAGGAACCCCACTTGGGAGCAAATGGACACAGATGAGCGACAGGAAAGAAGTGGGCCCACACCTCAAGAAACAACAAAAATAACTGGGAGAGATTCAGAAAGAGAGACCGCTTTTTTTCTCAACCCCCGTCCACCCAAAGATGAAATGCAATCAGAATACAATATATAGAAGGACTTGAAGAGACACCAGATATGGTGTATATTGGGAAAAAATTGATTAAAGAGTCTGTTTTTTTTTTCAAATGAGGTATATGCCTTGATACATGTGGGGGGAGGGGAAAGTATATATGATATAAGTTTTAAAACACCTCGGGGATTAGAGCGATTTTGGACAAAGTATGCCAAATTAAGGTATTCTGAGTTGTAGATCCCATTTAGAGTTATTCCACTAACTAAACCAGAGGTAAAAAATGTAGCGATACTGTTTAAAAATGAAACTGTAGCAGTACATGATATCACCTATTGGCTACAACAGAAATGTGAAATATTGAATTCTCCACAACCCATTGTTGACTCTGAACACTTCTGGATGGGGGGATGGAAATACAGGGTGAGGCTGAGACATAATAATCAGGGCCTGGTGCACCTTCCTAGCAGTTTGTTTACTAGAAGGGAGCGAGGGCATTGTTTTTACCCTGGTCAGCCCAGGATGTGCTTCAAATGTGGTTCATATAGACATTTAAGTGCAGGATGTGACAGACTAAAATGCAATTTGTGTTTAGAATTTGGGCATTCAAGTTCAGACTGTCAAGGGGTTTTAAAATGTAACCTATGTGAGGAGACAGGACATGTGTTTTGCACATGTCCCTGAGCTACTCATAACAGGTCGGACCAACCTTGTCAGGACACTTTAGTCACGGAAGGCCAGAAAAAAGACATAGAGAGGAATAAAGAAACAAGTAGACAAACAAGAGAAGAGGAACAGGAAAGAAGAGAAAGAGAGACAAATAATAACAATGAAGAAAATGATATACAAGCTAGAGAGTCGTCAGAGGCCCATACTACAGTACCTGAAAAGGAGATAGTGCAAGAAACAGGAGAAGCTAGTGCAGAACACAGGGAACAAGGGGCAGAGCAGGAAAAAGCGAGTCAAATGGAGGGGAATGTAATGCCCCCACCTGAAATGAAAAAAGTATCAGAGAAAAGAGGGCTAAGACAAACTAGGCCCAAATCAAAGTTAGCAAAGCCCTCCTCACCAGTACAGGATATTACCTTTTCCAATAAATATGAATGTTTGAAGGATGATATTTTGGAATTGGAACCTGGAGGAGAATCAGAGTCATCATCACAACCTATTGTAACCTCAGAATCAGAGGGGGAAATAAAAACAAGGAGGTGGTAAGGCCAAAGAGACTAGGGGTCAGGACAAGAAGTGAGAGAGAGAAACTGTAAAAGTAGGAGAATGTCTTTTCTTTCTCTTTTAAATGATGTCTCTACACCTACACTCAAATTGCAACCTTGAATGTCAACAGCATTAGAAATGCAAGGAGAAGACTAGTCACATTATCTATATTAAAAGATAGTAAAGTGGATATTTGTTTCCTTCAGGATATTAGATTAAACACAAGCGTACCTGTAGCAAATAATAAAAAACAGTGGTGTGGAGGACTCTCCTTTTTCTTTTGGAACTGAACACTGTGATGGTGTAGGGATCTTGTTCTCGGGAGATAAGTATAAAGTGATCAAGTTGATAGATATCTGTGCAGGAAGGGCTTTATTAATAGACTTTATGTATGGAAATTGTGCATGGAGGGCAATTAACATTTATGCCCCATCTAGAAAAAAAGAAAGGGTGGAATTATTTAACCTAATCAAACTGTACCTTTTCACAATAAAATACATTATATGGGGTGGTGATTTTAACTGTCTACTATCAAATCAGGACAGAGAGGCCTGTACAGATAAGAATTTTTGTGATTCAAACTGTGTAAACAAAATAGTGTTACAAAGTAATTTGAGGGATACTTATAGAAGCATTCATTCAAAGGGAGGTACATACTTTAAAGGAAAGCTGTCAACAAGAATGACTTCATTTTGTATCAAAATTGTTACATGTGCAGAAATCTTTGACCATACCAGTAGAAACAACAGATCATGTGATGGTAGTAAGCACAATAGGAGTCCAACCAAGTAAAACTCAAGGGAAGAATTACTGGAAATTAAATGGCTCTTTACTGGAAGATCAACAGCTATATATACAAATAAAAAGAAATATTTTTAGCCCGTATGTCAGTGGTAGATTTACTAGAAGACTTAAGTTATTGGTGGGTGGAAACAAAAAATATTATAAAAGAAGAATGTATAAAATTAGCTTCAGAAAGAAAGATGACACACTATAAAGTACCTACCCTTAAACCCAGTTAAGCTAAATTATATAGTAGAACAAATACATAGCAGGTCAATTTGAAGAAAAAATTAAGAAGGTCAAGAATAAATGAAAGTATTACAGTATACTAGAGCTTCATCAATGTTAGTAGAGCATAACATCTGCTCAACTGGTAAGATGGGTTTAGGAGATGTTTTTAATAGTAGTAGTAAAAGAGTAGAAAATAGAACAATGAATACATTAAAAACAGCTATTGGGAAGACAGCAAATACTATGCCAGAAATAAGACAAGAAGTGCACACTTTTTTAAAACAAATGTATGCCCCTAGTCACAGAGATGAGAATAAAATGAAGGCACTGATTAGAGATTTGATATACCAAAAATACCAGATAGTAAAGAGTGGGTTATTAGAGCTCATTACTAAGACAGAGGTGAAAACAGGCTATTAAAACTTTAAAAAATGACACTGCACCAGGGATAGATGGGCTGCCGAAAGAATTTTATAAAAAGTTTGATAATATTCTAATTGACATATTAGTAGAAGTATTTAATTGGATATTGTTGTATAACAAAATGGATTTTCATATGGGGATAGCAGTACAAGTTTTTATATATAAAAAGAATGACAGAGAGGACCTTAGGAAGTGGAGGCCATTTATTTATTTATTTATTTATTTATTAGAGCATCAGTTTACAACCTTTGAGCCAGGGGCTCATTTACAAAGGTACCTCATCACAGAGAGGACAAAACAGTGCAAACAACCTTTTTACAAAAAACAGAGTACAAAAAAATTGTAGGAACATGAAGACATAGAACAGTTACAAGTTTAGTAATACAGGATTGGCAAAGCACAAATAGGTTCAGAGTAATTTGAACAGCTACAGTTTTAGAGTTACAGGATTGGCAGAGCACAAGTAGGTTCACAATAATTTGTAAAGCAGGCTAACAGTGGTGGGACTAAACAGAAATAAGCATTGTAGAGAACATGCGGAGAAGCGAATAGGATCATAGATAGTGATAGGTGATAGGTTAGTGCAGCCACTCAGGGAGCTTTGTCAGAGCAATTGAGCAAGAGTAAACTTAGAGGCAGCCACAGCTGCGCATAGTAAGTAGGTGTTTACGAAGGGTGGTTTTGAAATGAGAGATTGTGGAATCATCAGTGATACTGGTAGGGAGGGTGTTATACCAGGAAGGGGCTTTGTAGCAGTATGCCCTTTGTCCTTGCGAAGTCCTTGCCCCTGTTCTAGCAGTGTGGTTTTGCAGAAGGTTTGGGTATGCACTAGTGAGTTTGCTTGGTGGATAGAGCAGTCAACCCTGGCGGGATAAGCCAAGGAGAGTCTTTTTAGTTAGGAGGCAGGTTTGGTATCTAAGATGTTTATCTAGGTCGAGCAGATTAGCCAGGGCATATAAATGGCAGGTATGTGTTAGTCTAGGCGGACCGGTAATTAGCCTACATGTCTTATTTAAAGTGAGGCAGATCTTGTTTAGGGAGGTCTGGTCAGCAGCCTCATAAACTGGCAAGCCATAATCTACTAGGGACAGTATAGAGGATGTCACTGCAAGTCGGAGGGCATCGGGGGGAGACAGTCTTTATGGCGGTAAAGGATACCCAGCCGAATGTTGGAGGCTAAGGCAAAGACAAAGATATGGGCATGGAATGAGAGGGCAGGGTCGAAGGATATCCCTAGGTACTTGTAAGAGTAGACTTGCTCAAGTGGGAACTTGGAACTGGTGAGGACCTGAAGTGGAAAATTACTAGCTTTATTTTGGGGGTGGCCAAAGAGCATGGTTTTAGTTTTTTTAAGATTTATTACAAGTCTATGCTCTTTGAACCAGGCTTCAGCGTCGTTATAAGATAATTGCAAGGAGTCCTGAAGGGTGATAGGGTTATGGTTGGAGGCAAAGATAACGGCATCATCTGCATAATCTTTATTTTTGTTTCTCAATCCCTACTGACCTCCTGGGTGTTTCTAACTACCTGGGACCCTATTGCCTGCCCTCTGCCTATCTCACTGGAAATGCATCTGGGTCAAAAAGCCTACAACATCTCTCATCAGTCCTTCACAGCAGAAACTGTACCCCTAGCTTTAGCTGCACCACTAATGGCATCTGGCTTCGCCCTAACACCCTCCCCCACTAGCACGCCCCACTATCTAGCCCATACCCCTCAGTATCCTAGCTATCTTAACTCATCTAGTATCCACCCTCCTTATACCCACTAGCCCCACCAAATCGCTCACTAATACAGGGCTTCGCTGCAATACAACTAAACTGATGAGGAAACTCGCCCTCCAGCAAACTCTCCTTCTCCTCCTACTTATATCCGGGAATGTCCATCCCAACCCAGGTCCTCCCATGCCCAGTGGCAATAAGAAGGGCTCACTTAGTGGCCTATTTCTGGCCTCCCTCAATATCTGCAGATTACCAAAAAAATTTACCCTGCTGCAAGGATGGCTTGCACAACACCCCGCAGACATCCTTACCTTATCAGAAACCTGGCTCTCAAAAAATGTCCCTGATGCCTCAGTCTCCCTCAGGGACTATACCATCTTTAGAACTGATAGGGCAGGCAAACGGGGTGGTGGATGTGCCATATATGCTAAATCATCCCTTCAGCCTCTCTTAGTCACACTTCCCTTGCCTGAACATGGCGCTCAGGCCACTACCATCAAAGCTGCCCTTGGTACTTCTGGTAAACCTCTTTATATTATGGCAGTTTACATCCCCCCAACAAACCAGAAACTAGCATTTGATTCTATTCTATCTGCAATCACATAGCTCCCCCAAAAGTGAGAACTGATTATTATGGGTGATTTTAATGTAAACTGGCTATCCTCTACATCAGCTGCCTACAAAGGCATAACTTGTGCCTGATCTCACCAAGTAGTACACGTCACCCACTAGGCAGGATCCTCGGACAGGCTCCTCACACCTATAGACCTTATCTTTACAAACCTCCCAGCCATCTTACAAAAGTCAGTGTGCTCCCCGATGTACTTAGTGACCACTCCCCTGTCGTATGCTGGTGGACAAATAAAAATACTCCCAACAGACCAAAAACTTCCATCCAAAGGCGCCTCAAAAAAGGTGCCCTCTCTCACCTCAGAGTGTACCTCTCCACCTGTGACTGGGATCCAGTTTATACTGCCCAATCTTTAGATGCAGCGCTCACTGCATTTATTACCATCTTCAACGCTGCCTGTGACATATTTGCCCCCCTCACAAAGAAGGTAATAAAAACCTGGGACACCCCCTGGATTACTCAGTCCCTCCTACAACTGATGCACCATAGGGATAACCTCTGGCACAGGGCCCTATCCTCTCAGCTGCCCCATGATAGACAGCTCTACAGAGAAGCAAGAAATAAATGCACAAGGGCTATTCGCAGCCAAGGCCACATACTATCACCTAAGCCTTTACCACCACCTGGAGCTCTGGGAAATCTTTCTGGAACAATGTAAAGGAACTCTGTGGGAAAGCCACCAGCACAGACCCAACCCAGCTCTTAGTTCAGGGTACCCTCTCCCACGCCACCCCACCGCCATAGCCAATATCCTAAACACCACCTTCTCTGACCTTAGCATGTCCTCCCTATAACTTCTTTGACCCTCCCCACACCTACTATTACACCTTGTTCCCCACACCCTCCTTTCAGGCTCACGCATAATCTCTTGCACTAAGGCTAGCTACCTCTCAAAGCTCTGCATAACCACGTTATAGCAGTGACTCCTTAGCATTAAAGTTCTTCGACTTACCCTTAATGAGACTCTGCACATCTCACCAATCTCCTCAACTACTCACTGTGCCTTGGCCAAATCCCTACACTATGGAAGAGGGTGTTATCACACCTATCCTAAAAAAGGTGATCCAACTACCGAACTATGAGGCCTATTACGATCCTTCCTCCCCTCTCAAAAGCACTAGAAAAAATTGTATCTGACCAACTCTCGGAATACCTAGACAAATATGGACTCCTTTGCCATGAGCAACATGGTTTCAGAAAAAGGCACAGTACTACCACAGCACTACTAGAATTTACATCTTACATTCATGAAGCTCTTGATCAGGGGTCAGCAGTTGGGGCAATATACGTTGACTTGACCAAGGCATTTGACACTGTCAATCATGAGCTTCTTCTTCATGCCCTTGCATCCCTCCATATTGCACCTAAAACTATCTCCTGGTTCAAAAACTATCTGACTGACAGAACGCAGCAAGTAAAAATTAGAAACACACTCTCCTCCAAACAACCAGTTCTTGCTGGGTGTCCCTCAAGGAGTCAATGCTTGCCTCTCTTGTTCCTCCTTTCTGAACTCACTCCCCTAGCCTGTGGTGGAAAGCTATTACTTTATGCTGACGATGCAGTGCTATATTGGAAACACACCAACCTCATTTCATCTCAAAACACCCTTCAAGGCTGTTTTAGGGAGCTTGAAGACTGGCTCACTGAACACCGTCTAATACTTAACTATGACAAAACAAAATCCATGATGTTTTCCCATCGCCAAAACCCCCTCAACAGCTCCCAGCTCTCAATCTCAAACTTACATGGTACCCACATTGAACAGGTCACATGTTTTAAATATCTAGGTATCACTCTGGACACATCCCTAACCTACCACCAACATATTAAACTTCTCTCCACCTCAGTCAATACCTGACTTGGCATTCTTTACAGACACAAACACTGCCTTGCCCCACAGGCACTAAGCAGCTACGTTATAGCTCAGTCCTCTCTTTGGTCGATTATGGAATAACTATTTACGGCTGCTGACCAGTCAGCCCTAAACAGCATCAATACAGCACTCAACAAAGCCTGCCGATGGTCACTAGCAGCAATAGACAAACACATACTTGTTTGCTCTACTCGAGCGAACTGGCTAACCTTAGAAGGGAGACTTAAATACCAAACCTGCCTCCAAGCCAAAAAGATCCTTATGAAACTCACACCAACGTGTCTGCACCGCCTCATCCAACCTGCCCCCCCATAGGGGCACCCCTAGACGTTTGGCTGGGACCTCCTACATAGTTCCCCACTGTAGGACCTCTCTAGGGCAAAGATCCTTCTGTTATCGTGCTCCCCTCTGGCTAAACAAACTACCATCTTCCATCCTACTTGCCCCCGATCTAAGTCTATTCAAATCCAGGTTCAAGAAGTTTCTCCTTAACTCGGAGGCGTGTAACTGTTCTCCATCTTTCCCCTAGGTTGTTGACTACAGGGCCACCACACTGGTTGGAACATCTCAACCCCTCAGATTTTTCTCTGATCCTTGGCAGTAACCCTACACTGTGATTGTTGAACCTTGTACTGTCCTGTTTTGGAAGCTTCTGTAAAACCTGTTCTCTGTGTAAATCTTCTATTACAACTGACGAGTAGCCTTTTACTTATGCTATGATTTTGATCTTTGTTGTAATGTAATATCTCTGTTTTGAGAACTTTGTACACTCTGTCTTGATGTTTTGTCCTGTCATGACTGACGTGGAGCCTTTGCAAAGGAGCCCTTGACTCAAAGGTTGTAATTCTGAAATTTTCAAATAAACAAATAAACAAACAAATAAACAAAGTAAGAGATTACCAGTACATGCACCTGGCAGGGAATTGAGATAAAGAGAAAAGAGCAAGGGCCCAAGAATAGAGCCCTGAGGGACACCAGAGTGAATAGGACAGGCGTTGGAGAGTGTCCCATTAATTTTAACACACTGGGAGCAGGCAGACAAGTAGGTCGAGCACCAGGAGACTGGCCCAGTGGCAAAGCCTGTGTGGCTGAGGGCATCCAGCAGGAGGGGGTGGGAAACAGTGTCGAAGGCTTTTAATAGATCAATGAACACTGCGCCTGCTAGAGAACCGGAGCCCAGAGAGGAATAAAGAAAATTAGAAAACTCAAGGAGGGAGGTGTTGGTACTGTGGCCAGCATGGAAACCATGCTGTTCAGGGCAGAGGATGCTGTATTTGTCTAGATACTCTGAGATTTGGGTGGACACAACTTTTTCTAAGGCCCTTGAGAGAGGAGAGAGGATAGAGTTTGGCCGATAATTACCAGAAAGAGACCTATCACCACCCTTGTGTATGGGGTGACTGTGGCAATTTTCCAGGCAGAGGGGAATTGCCCCAGGCAGAGAGATTTATTGAAGAGGCTGGTGATAGGGGTGATAACCAGATCCAGAACCTGACAAAGGAGACTGGGATCCAGGGAGTCACTGCCAATAGTATTGCTCTTTAAGGCCTTGATTAGGTAAGGTCTGACTTCATGGGCAGTAACCTGGTGTAGGTGGAACCAAGGGCTATGAGAATAGGGTCAGGTAGGGAGGGGGGGTCAAAAAAGTTGCTCGGGAGGACAAGGCTAAGGTCAGTGGAAGGATTTGTTGAGGTAGTTGGCAATGTGGGCTGGATCTGAGGAGATAGAACCATCAAAGTTGATTTGGGAGGGTGGGGGAGGACGTGTGCCCCCATTCGGTTGTTTGATATTGTCCCAGAAGGTTCTGGCATTCCCCCAGGATGAGGTGAGTGAGGCCTGATAGTGATCAGCCTTAGCCTTGTGGATGGCCCAGGTACATTTGTTCCGGGCAGCTGCATAAGCCTGCCTGTCAGCAGGGCAGCCAGTTTCCATGGCAAGGTGCCATAGGTTATCCCTATCCTTAAGAAGTTGGCGTGGGGGGGTGTAACCCAGAGGGCATGCCATACTTTTGGAATGGAGTACAGTTAGTGGTGCGAAAATGTCACAGGCTTTGTTAAAGGTTTGGGTATAAAAGGTTAGAGCCGTATCAATATCAGGGGCGTATTGTATGGGAGACCAGTCAATTTGGGCTAGGAGTTGCTTAAGGCCTTTCAGCCCACCTGGTCTTAGCCACCGCCGTAGGGTGGACTGCGCTGTGAATTTGGGTAAGAAGGTTGACCAACAGAAGAGTATAGGGGAGTGGTCGCTAAGTCCATCAGGAAGGACTTGGATATTGCAGATTTGGTTAGGACGGTTGGTGAGGACCACATCAAGAAGTGTGCTTGAGCCCATTCTAGGATTCACTCTAGTTGGTTGGGTAATGAGTTGAGTTAGGTCAATAGATGCAAAGGAGTCACAGGTAGCAGAAGATGAGGGGCTAAGCCAGTTAATATTTAGATCACCCACAA
This sequence comes from Neoceratodus forsteri, assembly GCA_016271365.2. Taxonomy (NCBI): domain Eukaryota; kingdom Metazoa; phylum Chordata; order Ceratodontiformes; family Ceratodontidae; genus Neoceratodus; species Neoceratodus forsteri. Next base: position 335,342,674 of record CM057449.1, read on the forward strand.
GGATTTGATCAGAGGAATGGGGTAGGGAGGTAAGATAATCAATTAGTGGGACCAGCTTGATTTTTTGGAGGTATGTAGGCGGTAGTCAGATATAGGGGAACCCTTGAAAGATCAGGGGTCAGTTTTAGGGTTAGGGCCTGAGCTCTGAAATCAAGGACAGGGGCTGGGAGGGCAAGTCCTATGACAGAGTCTTTGATATAGATATCACAGCCCCCAACCCGTCTACCAATATGGTCCTCTCGAAAAAGGGAATAGCCAGGGAGCGAGACCAGGGAGTCAGGGGTAGATTCTGACAGCCAGGTTTCTACTATAGAAATAACATCAGGTTTATGGACTGTAACCCAACATTGGAGTGAGTCAAATTTTTCAGGAGGCTACAGATATTCATAGACACAACATGAAGCCCAGGAGATTTGTCAGATGAGCTATTGTGGGCGGGCCAAGGTTGGGATGTATATTCCTGACAGGAGTAGAAGGATAAGAACAGCCCTGGACGAGGGGTGGTGGAAAGTGTTTGCCCAGGTAAGATAGGAGGAGTAGGGGAGCTTCAGGACACAGGGGTGGGCAGGAGGCACAAGCTGGGAAGGCTAGAATGATAAGTTACCAGTAGGAGCATGGGAGCTGGGTAGAGACTATGGGGTGGGTGTGGTAGGCTAAAGCACATAGAGAGAGCAGAAGGAAGGTGGCAGCAAAGGAAACCCAGGAGGGTAGAGGCAAAGTGCAAATGGGAACACCAGATTAGGTGAAACTGCGGGGTTATAGGGATGCTAGGGTCAGATGGTGGCCTCTGGAGGAGGAGGAGAGAGAGGCAAGTCAGTAGGAGGTAGGCAGGCATTTTCAAGGGGGGAGTTTGCGGACAAGTAATAAGAAAATGAGAGAAGAGGGTAAGAAGCCTACCAATAAGTGTTAGTGCCACTTTGTTACAGTGGTAGTGACCCCACCTCGGGTGTGCAAGGTGCCAGGTTCAAAACTCACCAGGGATAATAGGAGATGGCCCAGGGTAGGGGCCATTATCCATGATCCAGGAGCAGCCCACCGGCAATGTGAGGGCCCAAAACTGGGGTGCTAAATAGTGACTCCTAGTGGCCAAGATAGCTGTAGGCTAGTGTGGAGTAAGGGGGTCACAGGTGCCCAGAAGCTACAGGGTTGGGGGTGAACAGAGGGTGCAGTATAGTGGGGCCAGGTGGTAGGACAGGAAAAGTGGGATAGGTGGATAGAGAGACACAGGGATAGAGTGAAGGGTTAACTGAACAAGATGCTCAACAGCAGAAAGCACAGTGGCCTCTAGCGGCTAGCAGCTATAACCTGCAAATGGGAAAGTGGGGACTTAGTATTTTGGCCAGCAGGAAGTGATGTAATGGGGGTGGACCAATAAATTGAGGGCCACCCCTGGGTGGGTGGGTGGCTGGGGCAGGCAGGGCAGACGATGTGCAGCGTTGTTGGGCTAGCACCCCACAGCAGTAGTCCGGTAGAAGGAGCAGAGGTAAACCTTTACCTCAGGGCCTTTCAGCATCCTTGCAGCAGCTTGTCGGCTCCTGGAAGGAGCAAGAAGTGTTCCGGTGCTGCCGCGGTCGGCAGTGTACTGGGGGGAATAAGCCCTATAAAGAGCAGAAACAAAGGAACCACAATTAGTATGCAGTGGGAAGGGTTCTTTTACAATAGACACTGTTCTGCAATAGTCATAGGCTATGTCCCAATTCAGCCCCAACTGCGCATGTGCAGGACTACCAGTATGGCAACCCAGGAGAGAGCAGGTAGGTCTTTGTAAAACAATTCTGTCTACCAACAAATACAGCAGGTTTACAGACCCAGCAATCATGACCTAACACTGGAAATACAGGGTTACAATTAAAGAGCTCTAGCTGTTACAGTGAGCAAAACAGGTACAGGCAGGTAAAAATGCATAGACCTAAAAACAATCAGTACACCCGTGGGGACAGAAAACAAAACGTCTTAAGGCTACACACAGGTAGCACCCCACGGCAGTAGTCTGGTAGAAGGAGCAGAGGTAAACCTTTACCTCAGGGCCTTTCGGCGTCCTTGCAGCAGCTCGTCGGCTCCTGGAGGGAGCAAGAAGTGCTCCAGTGCTGCTGCGGTCTGTTGAATTGAGACTTAAAAATTCTGATGAAAATTTTAGGTAAAGATTGATGGCAGTAGCCCGCTTACAATATCAACATCTCAGACATGTTCAATTACAGGTAGATCCATTACTGATAATCTGTTTTAATAAGGAAATGGTGGAACAAGAAAAGAAGAAGGAAATCACAGAGTATATTATGTCATTGGATCAGGAGAAGGCATTTGACAAGGTGTCATATAAGTTAATAGAGGTAGTCCTGGAAAATATGGGGTCCCAAAACAATTCTATACATGGATCATGATTATTTATGCAGTAGCAACCTCATTACCTCTGGTAAATGGACATCTGGGCTCTTATATAAAAATAGGAAGGGGGGTAAGGCAGGGCTGTCCACTAAGCCCCTTACTATATGTTTTTGTATGGACCCGTTGTAAAAATAATTCAGCAAGATGACCGAGTGAAAGGAGTACAAACAAAAAACAGAGCGCAAGTGAAGACGTCAGCCTATGCAGATGATTTATGCATATGTGTATCAGATATACAATCAGGCCAAAAGGCAATGAAAACATAGAGAGTTATTCACAAATTACTGGAGCAAAAGTGAATCTGCGTAAAAGTACAGTGTACCCATTAAGTATGAAAACAGATTTAATTCAGGAGATAGGAGGGATAAAAGTATCAGAGGACCCATTTACAGTCCTAGGAATAACTTTTGGAAGGGGACACACTGATAAATGAAATTGAGAGGGAAGCTAGGAGAAGCCAGAAAGAAGGTGCAGTTTTGGAAAGGGTGATAACAATTAAAATAAAGAAAGTGCAAATAGTATAAACACTATTATTATCTATATTTACATATTTAAGTGTGTGTACTCTGTGAGAGGGTCTTTCAGCAAACCCCGTTATTTGTTTGTATACTTGTATGTCCTTTGTCTTGTAGAATGAATGCTGTCTCTTGTGTCATCGGTGTTACGTTTTGTGTGGTGCAGGAGGGTGTTTGGACTGGCCATCCATCCCCATTTAATTGTACTAATATCTGTTTTCCCATTTATATATGAAAAGGAGTACTGTATTTTGTACAAAGAAAAGAATACATTACTGTTATTGTTAACCCCATCTTTAGAGACCAGGTGTCTGGTCCTATTTGCTTCCGACTTGTCTCAGTATTTGTAATGGGGTATGAAGGTCCCAAATCGTAGCATCTGTTTGGCGCAATGGTAAAAGTTCCCATTTATTGTCCACTACGGAGGTAGTGTTATAAGCATAGAAAACATGATCTGCTTGACACAATCCTGTGGACAAGAGATTTGTTTGGGTTGTTCGCCAGGCAGAATTTGTCTGATATTCCGGCTTTTCTACTGCATGATATGCGAACATTACGTGCAGATAACGATGTGTTCTTTTCCCTTTCTCATGATTTTCATTTCAGGAGTTTCTGTCTTACCTGAACAATGGACCGAGTGGTTGTCCAGTGTTATAATGAAGGCGTATGCTGTATTTTGCAATCCTTTTTCTGTTTTGGGATGCCACGGCTTCGCTCTGCTTCTCTGCTTCTCTAAGGGCCAGCCGGTCGTTTCAGTCTTTATTTTATACAGAGGGAGTAGGCGGAGCAGATTGGCGTTCCAAACCTTTTTCCTCTCAATGTTTATTTTCGTTATCTGTGTTCCAAATAATAAAGGGCATAAAATCCTGGTTGCCTATGATAAAAGCCTTATTATAAAAAGCAAGAAATAATGCAATTTAATTAATGTGTGTTCATGAACCAATAATGTTTTGGTATTCCCATTATAAGCCAGAACCCTGTTCCCTTCAAGGTAGATGTGTTCTGGGTGTTGTACTGTGAACACCTCTGAGGTGATGTAGCTTAGTTTCCTACAGACCTATTTTTATATTTTATTTTGTCGTCTGATTTATATTGTTCGATTATAGGTTTGAATTATTTTTGTTATTTGAGCCATGTTGTTCCTGTAATAAAAGAAAATGAAGAACTGAAGTACATGCTGATTTGCAGAGCGTCCTTCTTGCTACCCCTGAGCCTTCCACATTGGTGTCAGAATTGGGATTATTGGCTAGCTGAGGTTGGTCGGCTGGTGGAGCTCTATTAAGGTTGAGCTGGATTGCTGATGTTCCAGGATCCAGGAGATGTGCAGTGTGGAGAACAACTGGCTGAGTGGAAATTCCAGACCAGAGCGGTGACAGTCAAGTATCACGTACCCTTACACCACAGTCTGGAACCTGTGACCAGAAAGAAAATACTTCGCACCGACCAGATGGCAGAACTGAAAGAGGAGACGGTGGCGCAAGCTACTGGAGGGGCTGAGGAAGAACGATTACCCGAGGACCCTCAGGATTTGTTAAGGTGGCTTTGTGCCCGTCAGTTGGAAATCGAGCGACAGAGAGACCGGGACCGAAGAGAATATGAGACCAGATGGAATGAGACCTTACAGGCTTTTTGATCACTAGGCTCTGGAGGGCCGTCTGCCAGCTCTAGAGGTGGACAAAAAGACATCAAACTGGTGAAACTATCAGATAGTGATGACATTAAAGCATATTTACTAATGTATGAAAGAGTGGCAACAGCTTGTGCCTGGCCCAGAGACCAGTGGGTCATTTGACTGGCCCCTACCTAACTGGAAAGGCACAGATTGCCTATAGTCGATCGAGTGGTGGACATCAACAACTATGACTGAGTCAAGCGGGCCATCCTAAAAGGTATGATATAAATACTGAGACTTATAGACAGAGATTCAGAACATTTCATTATACTTCGGTGATAACCCTCAAGACACCTTTACGCAGCTTAAAGATCTGTGTATAAAATGGTTGCAGCCTACCACCGAACTGTAGATCAAATCATTGAGACTATAGTGTTAGAACAATTTGTCCGATACTCCCCTCCGATGTTCAATTGTGGGTGAAGGAACACCGACCAGATATGTCAGACACAGCAATAAGGTTGGCTGAGGATTATCTTGCTGCTAGGCCACAGAGGCAGAGAAATTATCATCCCGGGGCACAGCCACAAGGACAATTAACAAAACCTCCTAATACAACTGGTGGGGCTGCTCCCAGTGCCACTATTCCTAGCTCTGGCAAGATAGGAAGAGGTAACAACCCTGACATTGTGTGCCACGACTGTAAACAAAAGGGGCATATAGCCAGATTTTGCCCCAAGCGGAAGTTTGAGCAAAGTCACCTCGCTTTAGCCAACTGGGGGAAATTTATGGTCCCCATACAAATAGGGCAACACACAGTGACTGGTCTACTAGATTCCGGGAGCAAGCAGACGTTAGTTCACCCCCAGCTACTAGCAACACCTACTGTCCTGAATGAAACCTCTACTACAGTAACTTGTATACACGGGGACACCCACTCTTACCCCCTGACCGATGTAGAATTTGGCATACAAGGACAGAAATACTGCATGCAAGTGGCGTGAGTGCCCAACCTCCCCTCCGGTGGTTATCGGACATGACTGTCCTGCCTTCCAGACTTTAATAACAGATAACCTAAGTGCCATGGTAACCAGATCACAGACTCAGTTAACACCAGCGGAACACCAGTTCCCTTTTGATGAAGACATTTTTGGGGAATGTGGGAAGGAAAGAAAATCCAAGAAGCAGAGAAGAAAGGAAAAGGAGATCTGGACTAAGAATCATCAGACTGGGTTGGATAACCACATGGGGTGGGATGAGAAAAGTGGGGAGAGGGAATGTTTTTCTGATGCTCAACGCAATGATGAGTCTTTAAGGTTGCTTTTCATTTCCCAGGAGAAACTCCCAGGGGGCATAAGAAAGTATGAAAGAAAAGATGGTTTAATGTACTGTATAGAGTATGTATAAATCCTAGGACACAAGAAAGGGTGGAACAGTTGTTAATTCCTGAAAAATACCGTACAATGTTATTAAGACTTGCTCATGATATTCCAATGGCCGGACATCTAGGGAGGGATTGAACGTTAAGTCGGCTCCTAACTAGATATTTCTGGCCTGGAATTCATGAACAGGTTGCAGTATATTGTAAGAGTTGTCCAGAATGTCAACAGGTAGCAAAACTTCTAAGAAAAGATAAAGTTCCCATGCAACCTATGCCCTTATTTACTATTCCCTTTCAAAGAATCGCAATGGATGTTGTTGGTCCAGTACAAAAAGTACGAAAGGAATCAATATATCTTAGTAATATGTGACTATGCCACAAAATATCCGGAAGCAATACCCTTGAACTGTCACTGCTACTAAAATCGCTGAAGAACTAGGGAAGGTGTTTAGTAGAGTAGGCATACCACAAGAAATACTAACTGATCGAGTGCAATTTTTGTTCCCAGATGTTGAAATAACTCTACCAGACCTTAGGAATTACAGCCATACGTACCACTCCATATATCACCCGCAAACCGATGGGCTGGTTGGCGTTTCAATCATACTTTGAAAAAAATGTTACAAAAAATTTACAAGGACGAAGGTAGACAATGGGATCAATATCTTCCATATTTATTGTTTGCCTATAGGGAGGTACCACAGGCAGTGAGGTTTTCCCATTTGAGCTGTTATGCAGACGGAATCCAAGGGTCCTTTGGATGTTGTAAAGGAATGGTGGGAAGACAAGAGGAGTACAACAAAAGTGCCCATTTGAATACTTGCAACATTTAAGGGACGGATAACAAAATACCGACAAGCCCAGGTGAATAATCAGAAGCAACAAATGCAGCAAAAAAGGCTCTATGATCAAGGCACTAAGCCCAAAGAGTTCTCAGAGGGAGATCTAGTGTTGTTATTACTTCCTTCCTCTGAGAACAAACTGTTAATGAAGTGGCAAGGTCCTTACAAAGTGACGAAAAAAATGGGGCCTGTCACTTATGAGATATTTTTACATGATAAAACTCAAAACAAAAAGTGAATTTTTCACGTAAACTTGTTAAAACCTTGGGTTGAAAGAGAGCTTAGCTTGCATGGGTACGTGTACCCGGATACTGCAGACAGTGAGTTAGACATTGCCTACCAGAGACTTGAAGCACATGGGGACATTGGTGACGTCAAGATAAACCCCGAGTTGACACCTCATCAAACAGACGACATGTTAGCTATATTACAGCAGTATAAAAACATATTCAGGGGAACACCAGGAAGGGTAGAAGGGGAGAAACATGACATCGTGTTAACACAGAGTAATCCGATTCGGCAAAAACCTTATCGTTTACCCGAAAAGGTGAGAGAAGCAGTGATATCCGAACTAAAGAAAATGCAAGAATTGGGCATTATAGAGCCTTCCCACAGTGAGTGGAGTTTTCTGCTTGTGGTAGTTCAAAAAAAGGATGGAGGAGTTTGTCTATGTCTGGATTTCAGACGGCTAAACACCATCTCCAAATTTGATAGCTACCCCATGCCCCGCATAGATGATATACTGGACCATCTTGGTAATGCCAAATATTTCTCTACTATAGACCTGACTAAAGGCTATTGGCAAATACCTTAAGACCCGGAAGCCAAAGAGAAAACCACTTTTAGTACACCTATTGGCTTATATCAGTTCAAAGTAATGCCTTTTGGCCTTCATGGTGCCCCTGCCACTTTCCAACGGGTGATGGATAAAATCTTAGCCCCTCATGCCACTTACAGTGCCGCTTACCTGGACGACGTGGTAATTTTTAGTCCTAACTGGGAAACCCACCTAAAACAGTTGGAAAATGTCCTTGCAGCCATTTCCAACTCCGGTCTCACCATAAACCCTAGTAAGTGCACCATGGGAATGCAAGAAACCAAATATTTGGGTTTTTTAATCGGACGTGGGTGTGTAAAGCCAGACAGCAGTAAAGTAGAGGCAATAGCATCCTGCCCTAGACCAAGAACTAAAAAGATGTCCGGTCTTTTCTGGGGATAGCTGGATACTATAGACGATTTATTCCAGCTTTTCATCTATAGCTAGTCCTTTGGCGGACTTAATAAAAAACAACAACCGCATAAGGTAAAATGGAACTCAAATTGTGAAGAGGCCTTTTGTTCCATAAAAGCACAACTGTGTTCTTCCCCAATACTCCATTTCCCTGATTTTACACGTCTGTTCATCTTACAAACAGATGCCTCCAACTATAGCATAGGCGCGGTGTTAACCCAAATAATAGATGGTGAAGAGCATCCAGTCATGTATGTTAGTCGTAAATTACATGAGCGTGAGGTTAAATATGCCACAATTGAGAAGGAATGTCTAGCCATCAAGTGGGCTATCGAGGCTCTACGTTTCTATCTCTGGGGCGTAGATTTTGAAATTTGGACGGACCATAATCCCTTATGCTGGCTCCAGCACATGAAAGACAAAAATCCCTGCATTATGAGGTGGTACCTTTCTCTATAGCCCTATAAGTTTACGATAAAGCATCGAAAGGGAATGTTAAATAAAAATGCAGATTTTCTCTCTCGATATAGAATGGATGATCCTAGCAATATAAACCCCGAGGAAATACAGATGAAAGAAAAAGAACACATCAACCTTCCTATTACACGTTAGAAATAGAATGTTGATTTAAAGTAAGGGATCCCAGGGTGGAACCATGGAGAGGGTGGGCTATGGTTCTACCTGTCAAGAAAAAAAAAATGTAAAGGTAAAATGAAAGGCTATGCTAGGATCAAAAGGAGGGAGGAGTATGTGAGAGGGTCTTTCAATCAACCCCCGTTATTTGTTTGTATACTTGTACATCCTTTCTCTTGTAGAATGAATGCTGTCTCTTGTGTCATCGAGTATTACGTTTTGTGTGGCGCAGGAGGGTGTTTGGACTGGCTATCCATCGCCCATTTAATTGTACTAATGTCTGTTTCTCCCCATTTATATATGAAAAGGAGTACTGTATTTTGTACAAAGAAAAGAATACATTACTGTTATTGTTAACCCCATCTTTAGAGACCAGATGTCTGGTCCGGTTTGCTTTCCGACTTGTCTCAGTATTTGTAATGGGGTATGAAGGTCCCAAATCATAGCGTCTGTTTGGCGCAATGGTAAAAAGTTCCCCGTTTATTGTCCGCTATGGGAGGTAGCGTTATAAGCATAGAAAACATGCCCTGCTTCGGCACAATCCCGTGGACAAGAGATTTGTTTACGGGTTGTTCGCCAGGCAGGAATTTGTCTGATATTCCGGCTTTTCCTACTGCACGAATGTGCGAACATTCGTGCAGATAGCCGTGTGTGTTTCTTTTTCCCCTTTCTCATGATTTTTCATTTCAGGAGTTTCTGTCTTACCTGAACAATGGACCGAGTGGTTGTCCAGTGTTATAATGAAGGCGTATGCTGTATTTTGCAATCCTTTTTCTGTTTTGGGATGCGGCTTGGCTCTGCTTCTCTGCTTCTCTAAGGAGCCGGCTGTTTTCAGTCTTTATTTTATACAGAGGAGTAAGCGGAGCAGATTGGCGTTCCAAACCTTTTCCTCTCAATGTTTATTTTCGTTATCTGTGTTCCAAATAATAAGGGCATAAAAATCCTGGTTGCCTATGATAAAAGCCTTATTATAAAAAGCAAGAAATAATGCAATTTAATTAATGTGTGTTCATGAACCAATCATGTTTTGGTATTCCATTATAAGCCAGAACCCTGTTCCTTCAAGGCAGATGCGTTCTGGGTGTTGTACTGTGAACACCTCTGAGGTGATGTAGCTTAGTTTCCTACAGACCTATTTTATATTTTATTTTGTCGCTGGTTTATATTGTTTGATTATAAGTTCAATTATTTTTGTTATTTGAGCCGTGTTGTTCCTGTAATAAAGAAAATGAAGAACCAGTACATATGGATTTGCAGAGCGTCCTTCTTGCTACCCCTGAGCCTTCCACATGTACCCAATTCCGACAGTTTTGGAACCATCTCTACTTAGCTTAGTGTTTCAAACCATATGGGGGAGTAGGCTGAACCCAATAAAAAGGGAGGTACTTTATCAACCTATTAGTAAAGGTGGCGTGAATCTAATAAACCCTATAGCCTTTTTTTTAGTATGTATTTTGAGAAGAATATAATAGACCCTGAAAAACCAAACCAAAAAATATGGACCCTGTTTGCAAACAAATGGCTAGCACCATGTGTGAAAGCTTGGAAAGAAAGGAAACGTCTGATCTCTTACATTCATAATGGACCAGTATATTTTAGACCCATTATATCCAAAAATAAGGGGATGGTAACTAGAAGCAGGCCAGATTGTAAATAAACCTAGAAAATACATCTATCAATACATACAAGAACAAGGATTTATGATAAACATTTCCTTTAGTGGGATTAGAGAAAGGAACAAAGATGAAATGTTAAAAATCTTGAAGAATAAATTTGCACCTCCGAAAATGTGGGATACTGTATGGTTGTGTGAACACGGGCATTTAAATGTGAAAGGAAATGCAAAACATAGAGCTTAAAAGGAGAGGTTTTGCTCACGACAGACATGTATTGCAAAAGAAGAGACAATGAAACACTTTTTGATTCAATGTCCATTTGTAAAGAATTTTGGGACAGATTATCTATCACGATGGGAAGAGGATAGATGGAAACAGGTGACATATGAAGAAGTAGTAGGTGGGTTTACCAGGAAGATTTGAGGATTTAATGCAGATATGATCCATTTCTTTTTTTTTTTTTAATTTTCCTATTTTTCCCGCCTCTAAATGGAAGCCATCGACTCTGGTCACGGACCCCTGGAGCCCGGCCACGGAAATTGCCGTCTCCCTGCTCATCCCTGGCTTACCCTCAGAGAGTGGGGCCGCAATTCTGACCCCCTATATCGGACCGCGGAACTGTGACTGGTTGGGGGAACGGCTCCGGTGGCCAATCAGGGCTTTCCTGGGGCAGAGCTTCACTGAGATGCAAGGCATGGGATTTTGTTCCCTCCCATATTCCCTCCCCCGAGGAGGCGGGGACGTGCAATGACGCCAGCATCCATCCCGCCTCCCACCACCCCCATTTGAACGTCAGCAGCGCGAGTTCTCCCGGCCTCCGCCAGGAATCCCCAGAGCTCCGAATGTTGCCCGCACCTTCCCCGGAGAAGAGAGAGCTGCCCATCGGACGCTCAATCCTTCTCCCCAGCCGGCCCTCCGACAATCTGGGTCCGTTTCGAACCCGGTCGCCGGGCGTCATAAGCGAAACCACCGCTGTTCCCGTGGCCGCACCCATTTCTTTTCACTTGTATCAAGTATGATTGAGGCAGTCTATGTGTAAATATGTTCTGCAACAAATAGATAAGGACCAGGGATAACAATGTTAGCAGTAGAATATGAATTGAACAAACAGTGTAATTTTGAAAAAAATACTACAGTATACCGAATGGAAAAAGATGGGTGACAAGAATTTTGTAAAATATAAAACTACAGAAGACAACCGAACAATAACAGAAAAGATTCAGAATTGTATATAAGCAGAGAATGTTATGTAAAGAAATGGCATGTTATGTATTTTGTGTGTTTATTCAATTAAATATTCCGCTACTCTTTTTCGATAAGTGTCATGGGATCTTTAACATCCACCTGAACTACCACCAATTCAGGCAGATGGGACCTCAGTTTAACATCTCATCCGAAAGATGGCACCTCAGAAGTGCAGCACCCCTCTCACGCTACACTACAGTGTCAGTACTGGGATATTAACCCAAGTGCCAGATGCGGGAACTGAACCCACAGCCCTCTGATCTCCCAGCTTCAGAGGCGAGTGTGCTACCTACTGAGCCACTGACACTGACATGGAGCTGGGCATACAGAGGACACTGGTTGGCAGAGTGTGGGAACACAAGTATAGGCAGGTGGTGATGGTGTGAGGTAAGAGGTCAGGCAGGCCTGCCTTTGCCACGTGCAAGGCACAGAACTAGGGATCATGAGCAGCAACAACTGTGACGATTCTCAGTAAGAGAGATAGAGCATGCGGGACTATTGCATGTGGATCTAATGGGCAGCAGCAAGCTCTGAGCAGCATACAGCAGACCTCTACATTTAAGCCAGGAGAGCAGCAGCCCAGGCCACCGTTGAGAGTCAACCCCACTGGCTGCCATTCCGTCCCTATTTTCAGTGTTGTCAAGATGAAGGGGTGAGTCCTAGTGTCAACTTTCTTGAGAAGCAACAGATCCCGCTGTACATCAATGACACCCTTACAGTGAGCAGCCCTCAGCCTTGCCTTGTCCCAGTCGCTGGTCTCCTCTCATTCCAAAGGGCTGTGGGGCCAACTTGTCTAGTAAATGTAAAGTAATCCAAAGGGCATGTCTCCATGGCTAGGCCAGGCCTTCTCTTAGAGTTTAGGTAGCATGCCTTGAGCTCATACAAAGTGTTTCTTTTTCATTACAGTGTAGTTATATATGCAGTCACGTCAGATTAACTTTTGCTGTGTGTGCATATTTTTCAAAGCTTAGCACATAAGTGATATGCGGAAGAATGAATACAAGTCTGACTTAAGCCTTAGTTTGATGTTTTCCTCTTAGTGGAATTTCTTACGCATAACTATTATCTACAAGTAGAAATGCATGTTCAAGGTGCTTCTTTAACGTCTGGGTTTTAATCCATTCTTAAATAATCAGTAAAATGACAAGTACTATTTGGCTTCTAGGCCTTTGGTTTGATTCAAATTTTTCATGTTTGCTGTACGAGGCAAATTATAGTTTTATTTTCTCCACTCTTAATCACATTACTTGTGCAGTATGAAGAATAGTTCTGATTTTGCACCTGCACTGTGTATATGAATACAATTTAAGTGAACTGTGTTTGCTGATATTGCAACATCAAGGTGAGCTCTAATGCAAGTCTAGACTTGTTGGAGACTTCATTGTGCAAAGTGCACAATATGAAATTAACACTGCTCAAATGCTTCTAGAATATGTATTTTCCTTGAATATTTTCCTATATCCATCCCTGCTGCCTTGTGTACTTGAGAAGGTAACAGCAATACATAACTTGGATCAGTGGGAATGATTGGGGGAAGGGATCTGAGGATCTTCCAAATCAGCCCTGCTGACTAGTGGCTGCAAAACTTATTGTCGACCATTGTTGTGTTCCTATATTAAATCTGAATGCTGATGCAGCCCTGTCAGTCTAACTAGCAGTTATGTTTTCAGAACTTTGCGATTGTTCATATTATACCAACAAATCTTTATGCTTTTTATGGGTATGTATTACACTACGGGGCAGAACTTGGCAATTGAGTGTTATGTGGTAAATCATGCAGCAGTAGGTCTTTTTAATATCACAGTCATCTCACCTGTCTCCGGGAAGTCATTTTCCCCCTTGCCCAGTCCAAATATCCAGTACATTATTTGACATAGATACTTACTAGCACACAGCAAAAAAAAAAAAAATTCAGTAAATGCTTCTAATTAAACTAGCTTTATTTTTTTAAAGTTCTTCTGGCTCATAGTCCTCTCCCCAGTCCTGTGTCCAGCTGGTCAGAAGTTGTTTTAGCCGTGCATTAGACACTTCTACTGCACAGCTACACAACCAGTTAGAATGCAGGATTTTCCCTCCCTTTAAGTCTTTATAATTTCCTTGAAATATCACCTTCCAAATTGGACTACCACTCAAAACATTGGGACTACCATTTTGGTAAGGCCAGTTATCCTTGGACAAGAATGTAATTTTGAAATTTTGTTGATCCCTGATTATTTCACCCGTGGTACACTGCTTACAATAACATTTGTCGTTTTGCCTTGGCTGCCCCCCGACTCACCCACCGTTGCGAGCCATATGAGAAACTTTGCTGGCCCTCATCAGCTAGATACCTTGATTTTGGTTTGGGATGCCTCTCTGGGAAAGTGATCAGTACTAGCACCCCCCAAGGGCTGGCCCGGCTTCTGCTAAACTGAATCCCACCCCCTACCAACTTAGGTCTCTCACATCAGGGATGCTCAAAGTCTCTCCTACCTGGACCCTCATGGGGGATCGGAACTTTGCCATAATTGCGCCCAGACTCTGGAATTCGCTGCCTGTGGATATCCGAGCTGCCCCCTCCTATCAGAGTTTTCAAAATTCCCTGTGGGGTTTCCTAAAATTAGCATCAGAGTGTGACTGCCCCAAACCTCCCTAGAGTAAAGTGTCAAATTGTTTTGTCTGAACCTCCCCAGGGTGTCTCCATTGAATTCCTGGAGATATTTTCCACTGTATCAATGACTTCTGACTACTCCTGCCTAAAAAGCCTTGGGCATTTTACACCATTATTGCTCCACGGTCATGAGCTAACCATGACATATTGCCTTTGGTCACTTGGTAGAAACTTGTACCAAGTGATTCTGTTTCTGTCTAATATGTGCATATTTAGAAAAATGTGATGAGCTGTATATACCTGTCTGCGATCCAACTAGCCTAGGGGTGTATATGACAATGTTATAAGTTATATCATGACCAATCCAGTCCTTGAGCTATGCTCCACTCCTATGTATGGTGACCTGTATATATCTGTCAGTTGAACTAGCTAGAGTGTATAATCTGAAATGTGCTTACTACTTATATATTTTCCCTAGTGTCAAATGATGTATTTCCCACATGTTTGTTTACTGTGACAAAAACTACACTCTCTTGCCATGTCTCCTTGACTGTTGTTCCTCATGTTATATTCTCCGGGTCGTTCCTGAAAATAGGCATAATACTTGTCTAGTGTACTTACCCGGTAAACAAAAGCTAAATAAATAAATAAATTTAATTAATATAGAAATAGTTTAGTTAATTTGCTTGATAACAAGTTACAATTTAACCTTTATAGCAAGTTAATATTCTTAAATACTTAGCTGTAAATAGTAAGTTACCAAGACTAGGTTTATTACCTGAATTTATAGATTACGTGTGTAAAAGTTTTCATATAGAAAGATTTTGATATTGCTTAGTACAGTTAAAAGTATATTCTCTCAGTACAGCTTTTTGACCAATCAATCATAAATTAAGACTACAGTTAACAGTTAATGGTTACGATTACCTCTAGTTAGAATAGAAGGGTCAGATTTAACTACTCCAAAATTAAGACATATTTTGTTTAAGGAACAGATGATGTTATAAGTCTATTCCTTGTGGTGTACTAAAGAGGTTACAGTTTGAAGCTTTACAGTGACACAATATAAAATCTCATCCTGGAATGTGAAAGGGCTGGGCTTTCCCATAAAAAGAAAAAAAGTGCTTAATTATTTACAGAAAGAGAAAACAGATGTTGCTTTTTTTCTAAGACACACATCTATTACAACCAGAGGCTGACAAGTATCAATGCTCCTGGGTACGCTTTGTCGTTAGTAGTTGTTATTCATCAAAAAAAAATTGGCACCTCTATACTAATCCACAAAGGCATAAACTTTTGTAAACACACAGACACAAATGATCCAGAGGGGAGATACCAGATTCTGTCAGGAACTTTGGATGGACATAAAATTGCATTATGTAATGTATATACCCCAAATACAGACTGAGAGGCCTTCTTTAACACTTTGATAAGGGTCCTAAACAACTATGTGAATTACAAATTTATTCTAGCTGGGGACTTCAATGAAATTCTCAATTCAGTATTGGATAGATCATCTTGCTCCCCTATTCAATTAAACACTAAGGCCAGAGTAGTATTCAGAAAGATGCTGGAGGATTTTGGGTTAGTGGATTCTTGGAGGCTGATTAACTCACAGGGGAGGGATTATAGTTTCTTCTCTAACAGACACACCTCTTTTAGTAGACTAGACTATATTTTCTTGGCAAGAGAGAGGGTTTCTTCATTGCTTAGTGCTAAAATAAACACTATCACAATTCCAGACCATGCACTAATAGGTGTAGACTTAATGTTACGCTTCCAGGGGAAAAAGTCATAGGTGGAGACTAAATATCAGTTTGCTTAAAAGGAAAGATTTTATTGAATGCGTTACTGAACAAAATAATTTTCTGAATTTAATGACAATGGGGAGGTCTCTCAAGAATGCTAATGGGAAACTTACAAAGTTTATATAAGGGGAAGGATTATCAGCTACTATTCCAAACAAAAAAGAGAAACACAGGAAACTTTTAGGAAAAAAGAAAAGGAATTAGAGACCCTGAAAAATTATCAAAAACTGCAAAGACCCCCACAAAGGAATTATTACATAGGGTTATAGTGAAAAAGGGAGAAATTAATAATATACTATCACAACAAGCAAAGTATGCCTTATTTAGAGCATGTCAACAGTACTGGGAAGCAGGAGAAAAGGTGGGCAAGTTATTAGCCATTAGACTAAAAAAGATTCAACAACAAAACTTAATACCAGTAATCAAATCTATATGGAGGAATATATGTACAAGTAATGCAGATATTAATAATACAATTCACAAATTTTACAGTAAACTATATTCTAGAAAAGAGAATGGAGAATGGAGGTGATAGATAAATTATTTAAAGAAATCAATATTCCAACTATTTCATATGGAAAAAGATATACTATAGAAACCAATTTCATTCAATGAAATACAGCAGACTATTCAGGAACTCCCGTTGGGCAAAGCCCCGGTCCGAATGGGATCCCAGAAGAGTTTTATATTAAACTCTCAACAGAATTAACCCTTCAGCTACTGTATATTGGACATTCCTGGCCACAAAGGAACAAGAACACCTAGCTCTAACAATGAAACAAGCATTCATAACTTTAATTCATAAAAAAGGGAAAGATCCTACAGACTGCGCCAGCTTTAGACCTATATCATTAATGAATACAGACTACAAAATATTAACAAAAAATAAACTGATTGGTCCTGAACAAGTCAGATTCTTCAGGAATAGATCAGGAGCAGACTGCATTTGAAGGTTGATTAATTTATTTTGGTGGTCCCAAAAAGGAAAAGAACCCTTTGTGGCTTGATCATTGGATATTTTAAAAGCATTTGATTCAACAGGATGGACATCAGAATTTGGCTTTTGGCAAGGATTTTGTAAAATGGATATCAATGATGTATGATAAGCCCTCGACACAGGTTATAAACAATGGGGTTCTAGCCTCCAAGATAGAACTGGCATGTGGCACCAGGCAGGGATGCCCCATCTCTCCATTGTTATTTATTCTTACTTTTGAACCCTTAATAAGAAGAATTAATCTACATCCAGACATCAGGGGTATAAACATAGGAAAGATGGAGTATTCCACATTTGCTTTTGCAGATTACCTACTTCTGACTCTGAGCTCCCCTTTGCAATCTTGCCTTAATGTACAAAAAGTACTTGAGGAATACGAAGCAATTTCAGGTCTTGCAATAAACTGGAGTGAGACACAAACACTATACAGTAACTTAAGTAATTCTCTTAAAAAGCAACTGGAAAAAACAATTTCCCCAGACTGGTGTAAGACAAATATTACATACTTAGGCTTACAAATAACCACTGATTTAAATAAATTATTAGATATAAATTATCTACCACTCTTTACATAAATAGAATTAGACTTGGCAAGATGGGACAAACTTAATTTATCATTGTGGGGAAGGATTAAAATCATTAAAATGAATGTAGCTCCTAGAACATTTTATTTATTTTAGAATCTTCCCATTCCACCAACAAATAAACTATTTAAACTTTTCTGGAAACTTGTTAGGGAATTTGTGTTGGGCCTTAAACCTCCTAGACTGAGCATTGCAAAATTAACAGCACCCAAAATGGTGGGTGGTTTCGCCCTTCCCTGATGGGAGAAGTATCACTTATCATTTTTATTTAAACAGACTTTTAATCATTTTGGACCTCTAATAGGCACAACACAACAATGACCCTTATGGATAGATACAGAGGAGCAAATATTAGGGCAATTCTTAATTACTGACTTTATCTCCGCTAACCTCCAACAACAATTTAGAGAAAATCCATGCATTAAGGGGTCACTATTTGCTCTTAAAAGAATAAACAATATCATTAACCCAGAGAAAACTGCCCTACCCCTGTTATGCAATTGTGAGAAAACCCAACCTAAAATATGGAGAAAAATGGCTTGAGAATTTCTTGGTGCAAGCTAGGCATTGTAAGATTGTACAACATTGTTAAAAAGATACAGGCATCCTCTGTTCATTTCAAGAACTTAGAGAAAGGTTCAAGCTACCCAAATTCCACTTTCATTATTATCTTCGCCTAAGGGAGGCATTCAGACAAAAAACTCTTTCTGTAAATTTCATTCTACAAGAACATGAGGAATGGACAAGACTAATTTAGTTAGGGTCCATGAGAAAGGGAGCAAGCTTTACCCATAAATTACTAACTACTAATGAATGGTTTAAGAAGCAATTCCAAGGAGGCATGGGAAGAGGAGCTATCATGAGATATCTCGGTACAAGAATGGGATTCAGCTTGGGCCATGGCAAACAAATCATTTAAGGAATTACAAGGTAGGCTCATCCAGTTTAAAATACTACATAGATTTTACTTTTGCCCAAGTAACATGGAAGCTTTGGTTACATGACTAATGCCAATTATTGGAGCTGTAATGCTACTTAGGCAGGTCTCCTACATATGTTATGGGAATGTCCTAAGGTTAAACATATATGGTCATAGGTCTGTAACATTTGTATTAAGATATTAGGTAAACACATTGCACTCTTTCCCTTATCTCTCATTTTCGGGATATTCCTGGAAGACATAGACCTAAGAAGATCCCAGATAGTATGGTTAAATCACACTTCACTAAGTGTTAAAAGAATAATCCTAACACATTGGAAAGATACCAAACCTCTGCCTTTAGAAGAATTGTATAACCAACTAGAGTTTATTGCTAGTAATGAAAGAATACATTATCTGACACAGGATAAATTAGCATACATATATATATATATATATATATATATATATGCAAATATGGCCTCCTGTATACAATTTCAAGCTGATAAGTAGTTAGTACTGAGAAAAAGTATGGGACTTAGTAAGTTTAACTGTTAGTCCAAAACAGAAAGTTTATTAAAGGTTAAGATGTGACTTATGTTAATTTGGCTAGTGTATTAGGTTTAAATCTAAGAATAGTTATAATAATGATTACTAGGATAGGTTAATACTGTTGTGTGTTTATGTATACTTAAAGACAAAGAACCTCTGTGAGCAAACACTGAGGCAATGGTTACCCCTAAAGGGCATTTGGTTGCAGCCAAGTTTCAAGGAAATACAAAATCACACATGCCCACACAATGCAAAGCATCATGGGCTGCATATGCAAATCACCACAGAATATTATGCTGGTTCAACTTTAAGCAGAATTGCATGGTGCCGAAAGGCCTCTCACACAGTTTGCAAACGGTGCTATGCATGAAAATGTCTTTTTATATCCTGTAATGTATTTGCTGAAAAGAACAATTAATACAAAATCTGTTATGGAAAAGAAAAGACTTTTTTCAACCAGAAGTGTGCTCCCCCAGTTCAAGCCTGATGACAAACATTTGCCCCTTAACTTAATGCCCTGAGAGCAGCAGAAGTCAGATTCCAGACCCCATTCTCAGCACAGATATGAGCAGGGGCTGTACTTTATCATTTGGCTACAGAAGCTGAGGCTGATTTAAAAATAAAAAGGGATCACAGTCCCACAACCACAGCACCTGCCCGAAGACCATAGAAATTGGTGGAGGACACCATATGCTCCAGAATCTTGAGACTTCAGATTCCTGGCAGCCCATTTTGCCAAGGCCATGGATTCAGCTAAGCAACGCCTGCCTCAGGACTTATAGACCATCCAGGATATCCTAGTCCAATTTCGTAGTCAGTGATCCCATTGTGATCTTACCTTTGAACAAAGAGAAGAACACAAGTACAATAATATGACTACACATAAGGTGGGTCCCTTTGCCTCTTGGCCACAATGGGGAAGAGGGGCAAGGGGCCTCCACTGCAGTACCCAACTTGCCTCCATATGAATATTTTTTTTTTGCTGTTGGTTCATGATGCATCCAATGCTGTTCTTGGCACATAGTCTGACCCTGGGAGGGGCCTATCTGCCAGCCCTACTGTTCATGTTTAAGGCTACAGCATGACCCTATCTCCTGATATTTCATAACCAGACAAACCAGTTGAGGGACACAAATTGAGGCTGGAGGGGAAGAGCACCACTTTACTGGAGCAGTCTCCCCTCTAGCACCTTGAGTGCAAAATACTGAAATAATCTGTGGGGGGATCTGCCCCAATGGGGACCTCCTTAATGGAGGGGGTGACCTTTCTGGACATGGACCCTACTATGACAAGTTGATCAGCTTCCCCACTATCCACTACAAAGGAAGCATATTTTTGGGGCTGGATGGGTGGGGACTCCCACACTGCTCACTCTGTTGTAGCCCAGGCACCATGTGCCAGTGGCCTACTACCCCAGCCTGTTGGCTCTCTAACAGGTTAAGGGGCCTGGGTCCTGCTACAGTGGAGTTCAGGGGGTCCTATCCCAAAGATAATAAAAATAGTGTGGTGCCTCCTCCCAGAAAGAATTTGAAGTGGGTCAGTTGACTGGCTGGCACAGCCCCATTGGATGCTGCACCTACCCACCTCCCCTACCAACCACTCCACACACTGGATACCCAACAGTTCAGTACCACCATAAACCATGAACAGTAATGCCTGGACAGACTCAAAGAATTCCTGCACACATAATTTCAAACAGTAAACCGCAGCTTTATTTGGGGAAATGACCAGGAAGGGTACTGGGACAAAGGATGCTGTGGAGAGAAAATGGGTTAGTGAAAATAAGCCGCACCAATAAACATTTAGTCCTGCAGGCAAAACCACCCCACTGGTACCAGTGTCCCGAGATGTTGGCCTTATGGGTACCCATTAGGTCCAGGCCTGCATGGTACTGCGGCAGGGGTCGGTTGTTGGGTCCCTAAAATATTGGAAAGAACTTGGTTTTTAAGAATAAACAACAACAACTTCTTTTTGTTTTTCTGTCCAGGAACTAGGTCCTGGGTACTCACGATTAGATGACCTCAGACTCTGAAAGCTGGAGCTCCTGGTCCAGTGCAAAATGGGGCAGAAAAAAGGCTGGCCTTGGTCCCACGGGCAGAATGAGCTTACTTGAGGATCATGCAGCTGGTCACCTTGATTGTAGTTCTGGCTGCTGGTCACCTTCAGCCGCTTCTGGCCCGTCACAGAATACTGTGGCAGGACAACACCATTCCTAGAAGGCCCCGACCCAGGAGTGGCTCCACAGCCTGGTTCCAACAATGGGTTGCAGATACCCAGCACCCCAGCAAGTGCCGGTGACCTCCTGAGACAGTGAGTCCCACTTGGAAGGAGTTAGCGAGTTCCCTCCCTGGCTCTGGGTGAGGACTGCCTAGTGGTGGGGATCTTCCTGCAGCCCCTGCACTGAGTTCTCAGCCAAGCAAAGTTTGTAGGCAGCTGCTCCAATAAAGTGCAATGTCAATTAGTAGGGGTGCTAGAGCAAGTAAAACAGCCATTAAGGGGTGGTAACTATAAAAAACTATTAGATAAAGTAGAAATGAAATGGATTTTTAGTTTAAAAACATTGGACCCGATTATAGGGATGAATATAGAGCAGAATTGGCAAGCCTGTATTTAAGATAAAATAATAGGTTTATATATAACTAATATTCAAAAATCAGGGGTTGGGAATGGTCTAGTTGTAGTACATTAAATTAGTTTTTAATCATAAATTAGTTGGGTATTGAAATAGGTTTATATGTTTAGTAGGCACAATATTGGAGTGTCCTAAAACTAATGGAAAGTGTTTAGCACACTTATTTTTGTTTAAAGTGAAGAAATCTCAGAACATATAAATAAAGTAAATGAGATACAATGCATTTATTTTGACATAATAGGGGCATTACAGGATCAGTTTATAAAATATTTTCTAAGTTGAAAACGTAATAAGTTTTAATATGGTTGATTTCGCATTTGTTTGGGTTCTGGGGAATTGTATGGAAATGTTATATCAGCACACAAATAGACACTTTTGTATACTGCAACCCTTTATTTAAATGCATTAGGAAACAATTGTTGTAATAGCCTTACAATTCAGTCAATAACCAGCCTGATTTAAAAGCAGCTTGAGCGAACCGCATACATGCCATACGTATATGGGATGTGTGTTTAGTTGCCTAGCAACACTCTCGCGATTAGCGAGAGTTTCAGGTAGTGCCTTCGTCACTCCCGCGGGAAACTCAAGCTGTTTAAGAGGGGTAGCGTCTCTTGGAAAGCCTCATATAGCACAAAGCAGTTGGCGTCTGAGCGCATCATGGAGAGAATTTAGTTCAGTCCATAAAACATTGCAAGGATATTTTTGGCATTAATAGTGCTATATATGAACGTGAGTGAAATAAAGTAAAGTCTAGAGCAAGTAAGTAACAGATTTATAAGACGTTGATTAATCATTCAAACATAAGGTTAAAAGTAACTATAATGAAGGTACTGAATATTATGTTTCTTTACAGGTTGGTTTTAAACTCACAACAACATAAAATGAAAGTTTAAGAGGCTTTTGAGACTTTCCAAGGTCGCCAGTTATGAAGGGGTTTTCAAGTGTAAGCACTGTGGTTACGTTTTCGGCTTGGTTATTTGATCGCAATTTGAAGATTAATTTAAATGAATGAAGCCTCTAGAAACTATAAAATAATTAATTAATAGAACTTATTATATTTAAGGCACTTTCAAAATGTAAACATGTATATGTGGTTTGGTGTTTCAACAGTATTATGAGAAAATGAAAAGGAATACATTATGGTATAAATATGGTATGTTTACCGTATATAAAAACATAAATATTTATTTAGGAGGAAGAAATATTGTTACTATGATTTTTGATGTTTTATGGAGTGCATAGACACACAGAATAAGGTAGATATTTGCCTCATTAAATTCACTGATAAATGTATAAGAGCATGGAGTAATCATGGTCTAAAATATATTGTTATATTGTTTTGAAACAGATATATAAAAAAGAGCCCCGTGATCAAGCTTAAAGAAGCGAAACGTAGGGGTGATGTTGTAAAATAAAGAAAGGTTCCTAAAGTATTAACAAGACTCCGGATCATCTTTATGTACAGATCTTCCTGCAGCCCCTGCACTGAGTTCTTAGCCAAGCAAAGTTTGTAGGCAGCTGCTCCAATAAAGTGCAATGTCAATTAGTAGGGGTGCTAGCCTCAGGTTTAATGAGCACAAGCGCAATTCAGCATGGGGCTCAGCAATAGTAACCCCCTGCACACCAGTCCAAGCTTTTTAAGTTTAACAATGCCCACCTTTTCTTTGGCTGCAGCTGGGACTCAGCCTCAGCCACTTTACCAGTTCACAGGACACACATAGAGCCTCTGCTAGCATCCTGATGACCAGAGATGCTCTGACTCTTCATAATTTTGATTCCAGTCCCACACAAGCAAATGGCTCCTCAGCCCTCACTGTAGCACTCTGACAATCCACACAGTATTCTCAGCAATTGAGACTTTCCAGAGCAGGGTTTCTGCAGCATTCAGTTCTTTTCATCAAGTCATAAAGCAACTTTACAATACCTGGGGAATCAGCATCACAGTTCAGTCTTTTTCTCTCTCTCCCCTTCTCACTCTGTTTCTGCAACACAGCGATCTCCAGTTCCAGCAATCTCCAATTTTGCAACACAGCAATCTTCACATGGGCCTAGTTAAGCCCCTGACATCCAAAGTCCACTCTCACAGGGTACTCCTGACTTGTACCGAGCCCGGGAATAGACTGAAAAAATCCCAGAAAGTCCACACTGTTTCATCTGAAAACCCAGCGTTCTGATTGGCTGATGCAGCCTATCAATAATAGATATCCACAGAGTTCAATATTTCCTGCTCATTTCTTGGGGCATGGTTTAGGTGCCTGAATCAGTTCCCTCCTCTTCCCAGGAGTCCCGTTGTCACAGTTTTAGGCACCTAGCTCACTGATTGGCTGCTGCATTGGGGTCAAGTGTCACAAAAATGTCAGCTTCCATTAAGTCATATGGAGTCCATACAGTTCACACAGCTTCCTAGTGTGACTGCAGCCCATCACAATACTCTATTTATACAAGCACACCAACAGAGGTAGCCCCAACTGTCCCCATATATAAGCCCACACTTGTATAGTTAGCTCAGTACACTGGCTGTTGCTGCCACCAAAACACGGTCCCCCAGGTGGCAGGTAGCAGATCATTAATATTCATGAGGACTCATGAATGATTCATGAGCCCTGTTCCTCGCCCCGATTCAAACTTTAATTTAAAAAATGGATGGGGCTTTTACATGACTCTTTCAGGTCTCCGTCCCCATCCAGTACACTGGGGGCCTGGGACTGATAATATCTCCTGTTTTGACCACACCCGGTGGTCGACAAGATCAAAGCACTTTGTAGCACATGCGTGAGTGCTGGTGGCACCAGGGACATGCCAACGGCTTGCAAATTAGGATTTAAGCCCAAAAAGGGCTAAACAAATACACGGCTTGCTTTGGGGACTTGGGGGAGAAACAGACGACTTTAGGGGCACCAGAGGAACTTGTGCTGTGGCAGATAAACAGGGGGATTGCACCACCAGCAGCAGTCAGGAGAAAAGGGAGAAACATGGGGCTGTTCAGGTAAGCCCCCAAAGGGGGGGTGGTTACACTATACTGACACTTAGGTTCATCTCAGGGAGACGATACAGAGTTTATTAGAATTAAATCTGGGACTGTTGGGGCTGTAAGGGAGAGTGAGGCTCCTACTTCATTTTCCCCATCTCACCCAGAATGGTGGTGGGGGTGGTGGGGAGGCAGCCATCAGTAACTGAACTCTGCTGTGCTACATTAAGCACAGGTGAGCTGTTCCTGCTTCTTGGAGATGGCAGCAGAATTTGAGCCATTTCAGAACTTTTCCCTGAGAACACAGGGAACCTTGCCCCATGGAAGTGGGACCATAGCATATTGTTTAAAAACCGGTTTGCCCATTAAGTGCTTTATTGTTAGTGTATAGTCTCAGTGGAAGGGAAGTAACTGCAAATCAAGGACCTTTCATTATTACTTCTTTGCATTTCTACTGCATTGTGGAAAGGAGGAGGAGTAGGAGTTTGAAGAAGGTTGTGCAATAGCTACTTAAAGACTCTTTTTGGGTTTGGATAGGAAGGATAGGAATATAAAAAGCAGTTGCTCAATCTATCTAAACGTGTACAACAAAGGGGATAAGGGAAATTAAGAAAAGAATGTTTTGCACTGATAGAGGGGGGAGAGGGGAGACTTGGGGGAGTGCTTGGTATCCTGCATCTGGAAGGGTGAGGGGTTGCTGGTGGACAACAACAGCAATGGGTAGGGTGGTAGGCTGCAACAACTGCGGTACACCAATCTTTCTGAAAATTGCCTGGAGTGTGGGGGATGTTTAGTGTGCAACCACATAGAAAAACTTAGAAAGGAGACCGAGGGTCTGCAGGAGGAACTAAGACAGGCAAGGCAGACTAGGGGTGGGTTTAGCCCAATACTGGAGGGAGGAAGGAGGGGAGATGAGGGAAGGCGATTTAAGCCAACAGTGGTAAGGAGAGGGTCAGAAGAAGGAAAGCAGAGACAAAGGGGCCCAGGCCAGGAAGAAGGATTGCCAGGAAACCAGGTCAGGAGACAAAAGACAAATGGAAGGAGGAGATAGGGACTTGTGAGGGGAGTCAAAGAAGTGGCAAAAGTCATGGAGTTGAAAGGACAGAACAGGTTACTATGAAGAGAGGGAATGGACATTTGTGAAGGGTCTTCAGAAAATAGTTTTGCACTGCTATAGAGGAAGAAGGAGGAGGAGGAGGGAAATGATGAAATTAGAGGAGTAATTGATAAATGCCTGGACCAAACCGGAGCGGGGGGAAGTTCTGCTGTGAGAATTGCAACAGGGGCAAAGGGGGGAAATAATGTGCAGGAGGAAGAAGAGGAGCCAAAAATGAGAGAGGGAGATGAATGGAAACAAGCAGGGAGAAAGAGGGGTGGAATCTTAGTGCTGGGGGACTCAATACTAAGAGGAGTCAGGTGGGGTAGCAAGGGGGAGAGACATAGTCGCATGTGGGTGGAGGCCATGCCAGGAATGACAGCGGAAGGGTGGGACAATCTGTTCTGAAATATGCCAGAAGGGTAGAGACAAGCCTCATTTAATTACACATCTTGGGACGAACGACCTGGCTGATGAGACAGTAGATATAGTCCAGAGGAGGTTTGAGGAACTAGGACAATTATGTGAGGGGCAGGAAGATCAGTAACTTTTTCAGAGATACGCCCAGTGCCCAAGGCAAGCACAACAAGAAAGCTGAGAATAGAGGAATTTAACAGATGGCTAAGAACCTGGTGTTGTACTAAAGGGTATGGGCTGTTGGGGGTGGGAGGGACCTGGGAGGACAGTAGTCTGTATGAAAAGGACAGACTACACTTGAGTGAGGAGGGAAGAAAGTGTTGAAACAGAGGATGGAGGAGTACATAGAGGAAGTTGGGAATTTAAACTAGGAGCGGGGGGTGACAACTGGGCAAGAGACATGCAGAGACCACGGGTTGGGAAACCATATAAGCTTACCCCCCATAACAGTGAAAAAGGACAAATGGCAAGTACTATTGGTGATGCTAGTAAAGGAGGGCAGGATGGGGGGGGTGGAAGGTGGTTACCCTTAATGCTAGGAGCCTTGGAAGGAAAACTGCAGAGTTACAGGTGCTCATGGCAGAGGGAGAGGCAGACATTGCAGCCATCACAGAAACATGGGCCATCCAATACAATGACTGGGACCTGTCTGTACCAGGGTACAGGTTATTTCGTAGGGACAGGGTGATTGAGAAATGAGGGGGTGTGGCACTATATGTGAAGGAAGGACTGAAGTGTGTAAGGGAGGAGGAAGAAGAGGAGGATAGTGCGGAGTCACTTTGGATGCAAATCCAGGATTCCAAGAATAGGATTCTCAGAATGGGAGTGGTGTACAGGCCACCATCTCAGACGGAGGAGTTAGACAGGTAGATCAGGAGAACCTGCAAGAAGGGTAGTGTGGTGATTGTGGGGGACTTCAACATGCCAGGATTGGACTGGAGTACCCTAACAACCAGGAACAGAAGGGAGCAGGTATTGCTGGATGCCTTCCAGACAGCTTCCTGCTGCAAATGGTCAGTGAACCAACCAGGTTAGGGAATACCCTTGACCTTGTGCTGGCAAATGGGGACTTTGTGAGAGAACTTACAGTGGAGGGACCACTGTCAGGGAGTGACCACCACTCAGTATAGCTCACAATTGATATGGGCAAGGAAGGAGTGGAATCTGGCACAAGAGTGCTGTACTTCAGGAGGGCCAACTTTAGGAGGATGGGGGAAGTGGTAAAAGGGTACCTGGCCAGTATTCAATCTAGTATGGACACTAACCAGAGGTGGGAGCTTATAAAGCTGGGGATAGTGGAGGCAACCAAAACCTGCTGCAAGGCCCAGAGCAAGAAGGCTAGGGCTAGGAAACCAAGCTGGTTGAGCAAGGAGGTCATGGAAAAGAGCTGCCTTTAGGAGGTACAAGAAAACAGGGAGGGGGAGAGGACAGGGAGGAGTACTTGACAGAATCAAAGGAGGTGACAAGGGCAGTAACGGGAGCCAAGGCATCTACGGAACTCAGGCTGGCACAAGGCATTAAGAAGGGGGAGAAGGACTTCTTTAGGTACATCAGGGAGAAAAGGAGCTGTAAGTACCACATAGTAAGGATTAGGAAGGAGGGGGGTTGGGTGGAAGCAGGGTGTGATAAGGCAGAAGCACTAAATGATTACTTCTGCCGGTATTTACTAAGGAGTAGAGGGGAACACTCAAGGGGAGGAATGGCAGAAACGGAGGTGGTGACAGATGGGGAAATCATGGGAGGCAGAGTTCGGGAGGGTTTGAAGGTACTGAGGGTGGACAAGGCACCAGACCCAGATGGCATCCACCCCAGGGTACTGAAGGAGCTGGCAGAGGTCCTTGCAGGACCTTTGGCAGACCTATTTAATGCCTCACTACATTTGGGGTGTGTACTTCAGGACTGGAGGATAGCTCATATGGTGCTCCTCCACAAGAGTGGCCCCAAGGATGAATCAGAAAAGTACAGACCAGTGAGCCTCACATCCATCGTTTGTAAGCTAATGGAGACTATCCTGAAGGAGAGGCTGGTGGCCTCCTAGAGGCCAAGGGACTACAGGACAGCAGACAGCATGGCTTCATACATGGCAGATCCTGCCAAACTAACCTGGTGGAGTTCTATGACTGGGTAACTAGGCAACTGGACAGGGCCATGCAGTGGATGTCCAGTATCTGGACTTCAGTAAGGCATTCGACTCAGTGCCACATGGAAGGCTGGGAAGGAAGTTAGAAGGCACAGGGGCAGGTGCAGAGCTGGTGAGATGGGTAAAGAACTGGCTTCAGGGAAGGCAACAGAGGATGGTGGGTGGGGAGCTCTCACACCCAAGGGTAGTGACGAGCGGTGTTCCACAGGGCTCGGTGTTGAGACCAGTGTCGTTTGGGATATTCATTGCAGACATATCATGGGACATCAAGAGCAAGATCAGTTTGTTTGCTGATGATACCAAGATAGGAGCGGTGGTGGATCCTAGGAGGATGGCAGGGGTTGCAGGATGATCTGGCAAAGCTTGAAACCTGGTCAGACACCTGGCAACTGGGGTTTAATGCCAAAAAGTGCAAGGTGCTGCATTTTGGGATGAAGAACCCAGGAGAGATTACCAGCTAGGAAGTGTAGCTAGCAGACAGAGGAGGAGGGAGAGAAGGATCTGGGGTGCTCATTACAGGGTCAATGAACAACTCAGCACAATGTAGGAAGGCAGCTGCAAAGGCCAACAAAATGCTGGGTTGTATTGCAAGGAGTATATCCTTGAGGAGGGAGGAGGTGATTCTGCCACTGTATAGGTCATTAGTTAGACAGCACCTGGGTACTGCGTGCAGTCATGGAACCTGCCCATATCTGAAGAGGGACATTAAGTTACTGGAGGGTGCAGCGTGAGGGCGACAAAGATGATCAAGGGCTGAGGGACTCATCATACAAGAAGAGGCTGAGGGAGTTGAACATGTACTCGCTGGAGGAGAGGAGGGACAGCGGGACATGACTGAAACCTTTAAGTACAGGAAAGGAATAAACAAGACAGGTACAGAGGGGCTGTTCAAAGTAAGGGAGGGGTGGGACACCAGGGGTCATGATATGAGACTGGAGGGAGGAAAGTTCAGGAGGGAGATGAGGAGACACTTTTTTACAGAGAGGGTGGTGGCTGGGTGGAATGCGTTACCTGTAGAAGTGGCATCCAGTAGAACAGTGGACTGCTTCAAAAGGGGATGGGACAGGACAAGGGGGAGGGTCAATGAAGGGGAAGGGTGGAAGGGAGGGGCAGCTGCAGAATAAGGGGTGCTAGCTGCACATTCGAGCAGACTTGATAGACCTCTAGGCCTTTATCTGCTGGCAAATTTCGAATGTTCGTATGTTCGTACGTACTCAAGACCTCACCCTGGCTAAAATGTTTCAATACCACAGAGAGTGCTTATTTCTACTGAAACACTTTACCTTTGTCTTCACCAGTGACTATACTACATCAGCTGGTGTTTGCCTCCGGCCAGGGGGCCCACCTCTGGGTGGATATCACCTCGGTGATACCATCCACATCTTTAGTATTGCAAAGCAGACAAGGACTCAGTCTCTGCCAGTCTTTTAAGTGCAGAACTGTATTATCTGTTTCTTGTCCCACATCCCATTTGTAATTTTGGCAACTGAACCTTGTTACTCTCTCTCTTACCGGAACTCAAACCAGTTGATGAGTTAATTGTATACAGAAACATAGAAACAGACAATGATGGCAGAAAAAGACCGGAGGTCCATCCAGTCTGCCCAAGTTCCCTATAATCCCTGGAACCTACTGTTTCTTCAGGGTACTAACCCTCTCATTCTCTCTGTTCTCCTCCCTGGTCCTATCGCCCCCTGTAACCACTATTCCCTTGATTGTGTCCCAGCCCTGCTTGAATCCCCGGACTGTTTTTACACCCATTTCTTCAGCAGACTGTTCTAACGTATCACCACCCTTTCCATAAAGTAGTACTTCCTCACATCCCTCCTGAACCTACCTCCTGTTAATTTCCATTCATATCCATGTGACTGCGAATTGGTATTCAGGCTAAATAGTTCCCTGCAGTTCACGTTGTTAATTCCTATAAGGAACTTGAAGGTTTCTGTCATATCTCCTCTCTCCCTTCTGGTCTCCAGTGAGTACATATTTAGTGCCTTGAGGCGCTCCTCATAGGATCTGCCCTGCTGGCCTGAATCATTTTTGTTACTCTGTGCTGCACTGTCTCTAACCTATCCTTATCCTTTCTGAGGTGAGGACTCCAGAACTGGGCACAGTACTCTAGGTGAGGCCTCACCAGGGATCTGTAGAGGGGAAGTATTTCCTCTTTTCATCTGTTATCAGTACCCCTCCCGATACATCTCAGCACCCTGTTAAGCTTGCTATAGGCCTTGTTGCACTGACTCGATTGCTTAAATGAGTTGCTAATGATAACTCCCAGATCCTGTTCCTCAGCTGTAGTGCTAAGTCTCTGTCCTCCCATCCAGTACTCTGTCTTGGGGTTCTTTTTCACTAGGTGCATTTCCTTGCACTTTCCAGCACTGAGTTTTAACTGCCAGACCTTTGATTACCCCTCTAGCTTTTGTAAGTCTCTCTGCACTTCCCTTATTCCCTCATCACTATCCACCCTCTCACATAGTTTTGTGTCATTTGTGAAGAGACACAACCTGCCTTGGATTCCTTCTCCTCGAGTAAAGGAGGGAGAGAGGGACATGATAGAAACTTTCAAGTATCTCAAAGGAATCAACAAAGTCCAAGAGGAAGTATCTTTCAGAAAAGAGATGTGGAAGAACAAGGAGGCACAGTTTGAAGATAGTTGGGGGATGGCTCAGGGGCAATGTGAGGAAGTATTTTTTCACAGAGAGGGTGGTGAATGCATGAAATGGCCTTCCTGAGGAGGTTGTGGGGTCAAAACAATGGGGGAATTTAAGAATGCATGGGACAGACATATGGCAATTATAGTGGGGGGGTAGGAGGAAGTAGGCTGTTGGTTAACTAGGCTCTGCAGCTTATCTAATAGGTAGGGAAATGGACAGACTGGGTGGGTCAAGCGGTCCTTATCCGCCATCAAAGTCTATGTTTCTATGTTAATGAACATGTTGAAGAGGACTGGACCCAGGACCAATCCCTGTGGAATCCCACTCATAATCTCCCTCTCCTCTGATTTAATCCCATTGACCACCACACTCTGCTGCCTCCCCTCTAGCCAATTACCCACTCAGTTGATTATGGGTTTAGCTGCACCCTGGTCTTCCATCTTTTTTTGAGCAATCATTTGTGAGGTACAGAGTCAAAAGCCTTGCTGAACTCAAAATAGAGCAGATCCACAGCATGGCCCTTGTCTAATTCCTTTGTCACCCAGTCAAAGAAAACTATCAGGTTAGTTTGACAAGATCTTCCTGCCACAAAACCATGCTGTTTACTATCCTGGAGGCTGTTGGTCTTCAGGTAGTCTATGAGGTCTTCTTTGATCAGTGACCCCAACAGCTTCCCTACTATAGAGGCTAGACTGACAGGCCTGTAGTTCTCTGGTTGCTCTTTATCCCCCCACTCCCTTTGGGAAGAAGTACGTCTGCCTCCTTCTAATCCCTTGGAACTTCCCCAGACCTAAGTGAGTTGTTGAACAGACATACCAGTGGTTCAGGCTGCTCCTCTGCTAATTCCCTGAGTATCCTTGGATGCAATCCATGTGGTCCTGCGGCCTTATCTGTCTTAAGGGCAGCCATTCCTTTCAGAACACGTTCACTAGTAAGCAATGACTGTCTCATTTCTGGGATTCTCTCAGTGGCCACTTTGATGCCACTGACTGGCATGGACCCGCTGTCCTGCTTAGTGAAAACTGAGCAAAAGTAGTCATTTAGGATGGCGACCTTTTGCCTGTCCTCCTTTATCACCCAACCCCCCTCAATTAGCCTTACAATTCCCCAACTTTTTCCTTTTTCACTAATATATCTGAAAAACAGTTTTCTCTGTTCCTGACCCCCCTCTGCGATATGCAGCTCTGTGTGTCTGCTTTGGCCTCCCTAATGGCCCTGTTTGCCTCCTTGTTTTCTGTAGATAATCATCCCATTCTACCCCCTGCTTTTTATTGTATTTATAGAAGGCCTTCTTTTGGCCCTTACTGTTTCCCTGACCTTGTTGAGAACCATAGCAGTCCCTTAAACCTGTTTTCTTTGTTACTGTTCTTATGCAAACTTTAGATGCTTAGATATATAGGCATGATGTGACTTTGGTACTTGTTTTTACATAATGTTTCTCTACAGGCTGCGCACCATTTTGGGTGGATGGAGAAGGATCTAAGCAGGGCTGCAAGGGGACAAGGATATTGGCTGTTCCTCTGCACTCTACCAGCAGTATTGACAACAGTTGCTGTTTATCCTTAACCATGGGCCAGTACATTAAACTCCTTTTGTGAATGAGGTTCATAATACAGTGAAGATTGCTCCAATTCTTTAAAAGAGAAAAATGTGGTATAATATTTCTGCAAGAAACCCTTCATTCCACAGAGGAACATATTAAATTTGCAACCTTAGGTTCTGACCTAATTGGCCACTCCTCCCATAAATCAGGGAGACGCAGAAGTATACTGCCCCTTATTTCTAGGGGGATCCTATTTCAATTACAACACCAAGTCCAGGTCACAGAGGGGAGATACTGTGGGTAGTGATGGTGGGTTCCTGCTATGGCAATCTGATAACACTGGCCAAAGTTTATTTTTCTCCAGGGACTGATATCCCTTGTGAAAGGCTGTGGGTGGAATAATGGACCATGAAGCAGTGATGGTTTGAACAAAATTTAATTTTCAATTTATTACCAACAGAACAAAGTAAATAGCGGACTGTATTTCAACAAAATAAAACAAAAAAATCAAAACCAAATAGAAGCATAAATCAAAGGTTGTAAATAACCATCTCCATATACATAGCTAGAAGAGGCTAGCAAGAGCTAGGTGTTTCACCATCAACACCTTTCCACCATCTGGTTACTGCATATACTAGTAAGGAATATATACTTAAATGGCATCATGTGACTAGATAACTCCTCCGCTTAGTTCATATTACTAACAATTAAAGTCTCTTTTCATGCCTTTTAACTATAAAACAAAGGTAACATTCTTTATTTAATGATTCTTTAGTAAATGCAGTACTGAAACACCAAAATACTTGTTTATTCGACAAAGAATAATATAACAGTCTCCATAAGCACCACCTCCCAAACTGAGACATAAATATGCTGAAGAAACAGCTGGCCAGTCCTTAATATCACACGACGAAGAGCTAGAGCTGAACTACGACATCATACTTCCAGGGTCTTACTGTTACCTAAACTGTCTCACTAACCTTACAGATGAGTGTTCAGGTAAGCTTGAGTTTCCGACCCTTCCCAAAGTCTTTATTTAAAGAAAAAATGAGCACTACAAGGAATAATTCCAGAACCAACCACGCAAGCATTTTCTCTTTCAGCAAGCAAAGCTTGTTCTCCAGAGCGAAACACCGCACATTCGAGGAGGATAGAAAACAGCCCCAATTCAGTGACCGCATTGCCAAGAAGAAAGAAAAACATGTTCTCCAAGTGGCAGCTGTTAGTCACTGATCCAGGGTCCCTGGTTTACCACTAAGAAAGAAAATAAACAAGGCAGACCACTCCCAGGGTGCAAGAACTAAACAGGGGCTCATTTTAAACTTTTATCTACTGTCACTATTAAACTTGAAGCTATTATGCTCCATACCAGAACGGCTCACATTTGCTTCAGCGTGCAAGTGCAAGGAGGCTCCGGGAACTTGCATTTTCAACTAGAAAAATGTTTACTGCTGCCAGCTAAATTTTTTTAACAATTGTTACGAAGTCGTGCTCATGGAATAATAAGGGTCAGACTGCAACATACACAAAGATTTAACAGATAAACAAAACATAAGACAAAACAGATATTGAGGGGGCACTACAACAAAGTGGGTGGCCAGTCCAACAAACAAAACAGACACACAAATATTCCACATAGACAACAAGTGCAGTCTTATGTTATTTTCCAGATACACAACTTCCTATCAGTACCTCCTGATACTACTATACAGTGTGCAAAAAAGGGGGCCCTCTCACATTTCCTCCCCACCTAGAACAAAACTGATAGGGTTTTTCAAAACTCCTTCCAACAAAGATCTGTCTAACACCTATCTTCAGATCCCTCCATGGGAGAGATGGAGCCATAGACCACCCTCTCACAGCCCTGTTTTTAGGAAGTTCTTTAATACACTGATGGAAGTTTTGAAAGTACAACGGATCATGGGGAGAACTGGAATATGTCTCTCCAACCGGATCTAGATGCATCTACCCCATACTGGTTCTGCATCTCACAGGCACAGAAATATGTATAAGCACACACTTGCACACTTAAGGGTGGTGACACCTTTGCATCTTAACCCCCATAGAAAGAATATATCCACTTTCCAGCTCATCATAATAGCTACACCAGGCTTGACTATTTATTTGTAGCAGTAGAACATATAGACAACCTCTAGGAGATCTTCCATGCCACTCTTCAATTGTCTGGGAACCTCCACAAAGGAGACCCACAGGAGGGTGTACGAGACCCCAAGGGAAAACAACTCTTGTTGTGGGACTTGATCATTAGGGGCAGAGGTGTGGGATAAGAGGGATAGGGAGATAAGGTGCCACCTGGCTCTCATGGCTCTGAGGACAGGAAGCAAATCCTCAGGATCACTGGAGCAGCGCATGAGGGAGAGGAGCTGGATGTCATTGTCACCTGAGGGACAAATGATCTGGCTGTTAATGGGATCAGAGCAGGCAAGAGGAGTTTGTGGAGTTGGGGAGGGGCCTTAGACAAGTAGAATGTACGGTAACCTTCTCGGAGGTGCTGCCTGTCTATGGCAAGGATGATGCTAGGGTATTCCGCACCATGGGATTCAATGAATGGTTTGAAAAACTGGTGTGGAGCTCAGGGTTTTGGCTTCATTGGGGACTGGGGAGCCACCTGGAGGGATGCAGGCTTATACTGGTGCGATGGTCTGCATCTGTCTAGGGGAAGAACCAGGATCCTAGGTGACAGGTTTAAATGCTTCATTGGCAAGCATTTAAACTAGCCAAGGGGAGAGGCACTGAAAAGAAGCAGAGAAATCCCAGCCTCCCCACAAAACACAGTAGTTAGAGAGGTTAACAACAAGGTAGAGAAGTCAGCAGGGAGCAGGACAGGGATAAATGTGAAAAAAAGGCGGAAGGGCAGGGATGGCCTAAAAGGGGTAAGGCCATGAAAAATAGATGGACGGTGATGAGGTACCAATGCCTGCAGTCTGTGAACAAGCTCCTGAACATATGGCCTTGATGGAAGAGGGATGCCTGGATATTGTGGCAGTCACTGAAACATGGTACACAGAAAACCATGACTGGATGTCAACATACCAGGATACAAGTCTACAGGAGGACAGGGTGGGTAAAGAGGAGGAGGAGTAGCTCTCTATACAAGGAAGAGATTAAAGCAACAGAACAAAAGAGTAAACAGGAAGTTGATGAGTCACTATGGGTCACCCTGGAGACAGGAAATGGCACCACAATCCGCATGGGGGTTGTGTACAGACCCCCATCTCAGGGGGAAGAAATGGACAAAGAATTGATGGAAGGCATCCTTAAAATGGCAGAAAAAGGGGATATATTGTTGATGAGGGACTTGAATATGCCAGATGTTAACTGGAGTACCTTTGCTGCATGCACATCCAAGAGTAGGGTCATTCTTAATGCCCTACAGGGGGCATGCCTCAGACAGGTAGTGTTGGAACCCACTTGGGAGGGAGCAATCTTAGACTTGGTACTCTCAAATGGGTAAGGAGAAAGGGTCTCAGATTTAGAAGTGGGTAGTTATCTGGGAACAAGTGACCACCAAACAGTGTGGTTCACAATAAACACAGCCATAGAGTCAAGCCATACAAAAACAAGAGTATTGGGCTTTACGATGGCTGACTTTGAGAAAATAAGAGAGTGCCTCAGAAAGCACTAGCAAACTGGCAAGTAGGAGTGGTGGATTAACAATGGGAATAATCAAACAACCATCTGCAGAGGCAACAAGCCTTGTGTGAAGCAAATCAACAAAACAAAACGAAGGAAAAAAACACTGGTTCTCAAAATAGGTGACAGGGATGGTTATGGAGAAAAGGATAGCATTCAGGAAATATAAGGAAACACAGAAGGAGCAGGACAGAAAACTTTGTCAGTTAAAGCAGAAGGAGACAGGGAAGGCAGTCAGAATAGCAAAGGCACAAACTGTGGAAAAGATAGTCAACTCTGCTAAGAATGGGGATAAAACCTTTTATAGGTACATTAGGGAGTGAAGAAGGTTGAAGGGAGGGATACAGAGACTTAATAAAGGGGAATGAATGTGGGCAGAGGGTGACAGTGAAAAAGCAGGGATACTGAACGAATATTTCTGCTTAGTATTCACAGCAGAAGAGGAGGAGGAGGAACCTAAACCAAACAGGGGAGAAACACTGAATAGGGGGGTCGATACCAGTCTATTCACAGAAGAAAAGGTTTTTAAAGAACTCTTGAAACTGAGGGTGGACAAAGCAATGGGGCCTGATGGGATTCACCCAAGAATTCTAAAAGAACTAAGGGTAGAACTAGTAACACCACTGACTACTGTCTTTAACAAATCATGGGAGGATGGGGTGGTACCTGAGGACTGGAGGAGGGCAAATGTGATTCCACGTCACAAAAGTGGGAGCGGGGCACAGGCAGGAAACTACAGACCAGTTAGTTTGACTTCAGTGGTACAGAAAATGATGGAATCACTTCTGAAGGAAAGAATTGTTGAGTACCTAGAGGCCAGTGGGGCACAGGACCCAAGGCAGCATGGTTTCACAGCAGGAGGTCATGTCACATGAACCTAATAGATTTCTTTGACTGGGTGACCAAAGTGGTAGACCAGGGAGGGGCTGTGGATATGGCCTACCTAGATTTTAGCAAGGCATTTGACACAGTCTCACACAAAAGATTAACATACAAGTTATCCAGCCTTGGAGTGGGTCCCAAGGTAGTAGCCTGGATAAAAAACTGGCTGGACAACAGGATGCAAAGGGTAATAGTAAACGGAGTCCACAGTGAAGAAAGGAAGGTGACTAGTGGGGTACAGCAGGGTTCGGTATTGGGACTGGTCCTCTTTAATGTCTTTATAAGTGACATTGGAGAGCACCTGGAAGGAAAGGTATGTCTCTCTGCAGATGACACAAAGATCTGCAACAGGGTTACTACACAAGATGGAGTGGAAAGAATGAAAAGGGACTTGGCAAGGTTGGAGAATGGTCAAATATGTGGCAGCTCAGATACAATGCAAAGAACTGCAAGGTAATGCATCTGGGAAACAAAAACCCAGGGGAAGAGTACACAATGGGGGGGTGAATTAATAACAACAGCAACAATTGAAAGAGACCTAGGAGTAATTATATCAGATGATCTAAAACTGGGTAAGCAATGTGAGAAGGCAGTAAGGAGGGCTGGGGGGATACTGGGATGCATAGGGAGAGGCATCAACAGTAGAAAACAGGAAGTTGTTATCCCTCTGTACAGACAGTTGGTAAGACCCCATCTGGAGTACTGTGTGCAATTCTGGAGATCCCATCTCCACAAAGATATAGACAGAGTGGAGGCTGTTCAGAGGAGGGCAACCAAAATGGTGCAGGGTCTGCACCAGAAGACATATGAGGAGAGACTGAGGCAGCTTAATATGTATACCCTTGAGGAAAGGAGTCAGGGGGGACATGATAGAAACTTTCAAGTATCTCAAGGAATTAACAAAGTACAAGAGGGTAGTATCTTTAGAAGAAGAGATCTTAAGAACAAGGGCACAATTTGAAGATAGAGGGGACGGCTCAGAGCGTAGTTAGAAAGTATTTTTCACAGAGAGGTTGTGGATGCATGGAACAGCCTTCCTGAGGAGGTTGTGAAGTCAGGAACAGTGGGAGAATTCAAAATGCTTGGAACAGGCATAAGGCAGTTCTAGTGGTGGGTAGGAGGAAGTAAGCTGTTGATTAACTAGAATCTGCAGCTTATCCATCAAGTGAGAAATGAGCAGATTAGGTGGGAAGCGGTCCTTATCTGCCATCAAATTCTATGCTTCTATGTTTCTATGTCCATACCCCTATAACCTCCAGGTTTATATTTGGCCAACCCAAAAAGTCCTCTTCTGTCCATACCCCCATAACCTTCAGGTTTACGTTTGGCCAACTGAAGAAGTCCTCTTCTGGCCATACCCCTGTAACCTCCAGATTTATGTTTGGCCAACCCAAGAAGTCCTTTTCTGTCCATACCTATATAACCTCCAGGTTTATGTTTGGCCAATTCAAGAAGTCCTCCCTCTGGAAACTTCATGTTGGCTACTTCTGAGTTGAGGCTTTCCTCCTGCTTTTGGAGGGCCATGTCTTTCAGACCATACTTGACAACATATCCCCTGATGTGACCCTTCAGCATACTGCTGGGCACCCTCAAAGCTGTTCTTAGGGGTAAATCATTGCCTATGTCACTTCCCAGTTCTTGGAACAAGACAGGAAATTGTTAGAGCTTCAGGCTACTTTATCTACTCTGTAACAATT
Organism: Neoceratodus forsteri; assembly: GCA_016271365.2. Lineage (NCBI taxonomy): Eukaryota > Metazoa > Chordata > Ceratodontiformes > Ceratodontidae > Neoceratodus > Neoceratodus forsteri. The sequence goes on from CM057449.1 coordinate 335,381,267, forward strand.
TCATATACAAGGGGACCACACATTTTACCCCCAAATCCTTCAGGTAAAGGCTACAGTTCAGAAAATCCTGGATCAGAGGGTGGAACAAGTTTTATTCTACCTTCATCGTGGACTCTGGGCCTCTAAAAAACAGGCCTGTATTCCTCTATAAAGAAATCTCTGACTGGGAACCCTAGAACACCACACCCCAAAATACAAGAATCTCGATGAACTATTTTTCTCAGCTTTATGAGAAGGAGCACGTGGCTCCAGCTGATCAGGTAACCATATACCTTAGAGACCTGCATCTCCCAAGTTTACAGGCCTATATGGAGAGGCCCATTATTGTGACGTTGTGTTCCAGCAAGAGGCGCACTACCAATTCTATGCAATTTTATGTAGCCAATAACCTGAAAGACCTTGTGTTAAAAGCTCTCCGAAAGAAACCCTGCAGTTTTCTGTCATGTACATCCAAAGTTACCTGGCTGTCAACCAGTTTTGACACGATACTCATTAAAGAAATGTTGGCTATAATTTCTGCAACATTTGCCTAATCTAGGCCCAAGATGGCTCAAAAGTATTGAAATATATCCAAAACTGTATTGAAATGATTAGTGAAAACATCATGCAGCTTATACATGATACATGGTGGAAAATGTGTTTAAAATGCACAAAATAAATCCTTGCATTTTATAGATACATAGATACATAGACAGTGTCGGCAGATAAGGGCCTATGGCCCACCCAGTCTGCCCATTTGAGCTTGTAAGTTCAGTTTGTTTTCCTAGAAGTCTGTTGCTCCTTACCCCTGACCTCCAGAATTCCTTTATGTCTATCCCATGCATTCTTAAATCCCGTGATTGTTTCAGCCCCCACCACTTCCTCTGGCAGGGTGTTCCACTTGTCCACCACCCGTTCTGTGAAGAAATTCTTTCTCATGTTTCCTCTGAATCGTCCTCCCTCCAACTTTATCCCATGCCCTCTAGTCCTGGAACATCTTTTTAGCTTAAAAATAGTGTTTTCCTGCACCCTGTTCCTCCCTGTAAGATACTTGTATGTCTCATCATATCCCTCTCCCTCCTCTCCTCCAGGGAGTACATGTTCAGTTCCTTCAACCTGTCTTCATAGGACTTGTGATGCAATCCATGCACCATCTTTGTTGCCCTCCTCTGAACCTTCTCTACCCTGTCTATGTCCTACGTGGGTATGGTCTCCAGAACTGTACACTGTACTCAGGTGGGGCCTCACTAGTGTCTTGTATAGCGAATTATGACCTCCCTTTTCCTGCTGGTGATGCCCCTGCCTATACATCCCAGCATCCTATTTGCTTTACCTGCTGCCTTGTCACACTGTTTCCTACCTTGAGGTCATCAGAGATGATAACCCCAAGATCCCTTTCCTGCTTGGTGCATGCTATATCCTCACCCCCAACTGATATATTGTGCCAGGGTTTTTGTGCCCCATATGCATTATCTTGCACTTCTTTGCATTGAATTTCAACTGCCAAACCCCTGACCATTCTTCAAGTTTCTGCAGGTCGCTTCTCATTCTGTCTACACCCTCTGGTGTCTTTATCTTTGAATTATGCATGAAATTCTTTATAGAGCCTGGAAGTCTAGTCGTGTTATACACACCAAAGTTTCCTCATTGATCATGCAAACAAATAATGTGCAATAAACAGTCATATTTCTATTTTGGTAAAATTAGTGAGGTAAACCATTACCCACCCCCAATTTATCTATCATCACCAATAGTTATGGTTCATTATAGCTATAAACATGTTCCATTTTAACTCCATGCAAAGTATTTGGATGATAAATGTATGATATTTAAAATTAATGTCTTCCTCAGTATTCATAATAGCATTGTTTTCATGGCAAACAGCATATTTTCTTTAGTGGCAGCATTGTAAAAAAAAGTAGCACACAAAGGCTTTACACGACCATCTTACAGGGAGGTTTTGATGTTTCAAATGGTGATAAATTTAATTTAAAACAAAAAGAAGACACGGTAGAAACACAATAAAAGGTGCTTGTCCCTAGCAACCACCACATTTTCCTAGCAACAACACTTAATATTTATGAGATATTGCAAGCACAGCAATGACATTGTCAACCATGTTGATTTTCAGGAAGTAACATTAGTTTGGCCTCTGTAAGATGAGCTTTTTTCATGACTTCAGTGTTGTTTCCTAAACCTTGTTTTTTTTTGTTAGTTTTTTTTACTTTTCAGCATCCATTGTGCAAGTATTGTAAAGTTTACCAATTATTGAGCCAGCCACTTGCAGCACATCAAAAGATCAGTAGTAAAGCTTGGAGGCTTTGGATTTGCCAGTCAATATGTGTATTCATGCAGAACCAATATGGCCACACTCAAGGATGGTGATGAAGACCAGAAAAGCCCTTCTCAATCACCTAAGATTCACAAGAAATCCAGTTTTAGAACTAGTTTGCATTGTTACATGCATCTAGACTCAATTGAGAAGGAGTCCACTCAACCATTTACACATGTCAGGTGGGATAAATACCATGAATGTGCTCAAGCAAGGTTGGAGTTGCATGCTGATGATCGATACATTGCTGAATCATTTCAACAGCACCTGTCAAAAGAATTTGATGACATCCCCAGTGACGTAGGGTTTCACCCCACCTGCTATAGGCATTTTATAGACAAAAAAGTGCATAAAGAGTGCAAGAAAATGCTGTGCTCAGCAGTCAATATTGCAGGGAAAACAAGATGATGGACAGCCTACCTCTTCTAACACCAGTTCCACACCTTTGCCTAGCCCTGGAATGAAGCTTTGGTCAAGATCTGGCCTCCCTGTACATCTGGACCTGTCCTTCCTGCCATCTTCATCATATGCAATGACTCCCTTGATCTTAAACTCATCCGGCTGACCCTTGATGTCACATTACCACACCTTACTAAAATTCTCAACCTCTCGCTTTGCCTCAGTCAGTTCCCCTCATTCTGGAAGAAGAGCCACAATCACCCCATTTTGGCTTGCGACCCATAAGCGCGCTACTATAGACCAATTTCAATACTTCACCTCTCTCCAAGCACTGAAAAATAGTATCAGACCAGATAACTGAACACCTTACTAAACAGAACCTTCTCTGCCAGGAACAACATGGTTTCCGGACTGGCCATAGCACTGTCACAGCACTAACGGAACTCACCTCATTCGTACACGAGGCCCTTGACCAAGGCTTAATCGCTGGTGCAATCTATGTGGACCTGTCCAAGGCTTTTGACACCATCAATCATGAACTCCTGCTTAGTGTCCTTCCAAAGCTAAATGTGGCCGCTGAGGCTATGGCCTGGTTCAAGGATTACCTCTCAGGCCAGTCTCAACAAGTCAGAATAAATGCCACCATCTTCTCCTGCAAAGCAGTCTGCTTGGGGGTTCCACAGGGATCTATACTTGGACCACTTCTTTTCACCCTCTTTTTAAACTCTCTCCCCAAGGCATGCAGCAGTCGTCTTCTACTCTATGCTGATGATGCGGTCCTGTTCTGGAAACACCCACATCCTAGTACCCTCCAACTTGCCCTACAGGGCTTCTTCTGGGAACTTGAAACATGGTTCACTGAACACCGCCTGATCATCAACTATAGCAAAACTAAGGATATGATCTTTGCCCACCGCCAAAGCCCTCACAGTAAGGCTGCACTCCTAATCAAAACACTCAAGGCACCTCTCTTGAACAAGTTAATAGTTTTAAATATCTGGGCATCACATTAGACACCTCCTTCTCCTACCATAGTCACGTTCAACTCCTCGCTTCCACTATCAATGCCAGAGTAGGTATCCTCTACAGACTGAAACATTGCTTACCCACACAGGCCAGGCAGCTTGCAGTCTCCTCCTCAATCCTCTCCCTAATTGACTATGGGATTGTGATCTATGGCTCAGCAGAACCCACCACACTATGTTACATTAACATTGCCATGAATAAAGCCTGCCGTCTAGTCACTGGCTGCGACAGACTTACCCATACCTGTGAGCTCTATGCTCTAGCTGGTTGGCTTAACTTCCAACAAAGGCTAAAGTACCACACCTGCATCCTCGCAAAAAAGATACATCTCCAGCAAGCCCCCGCCGGCCTTCTCCCCATTGTCAGTGCTGCCCCCATCAGACGCAATACAAGGCTCACTGCCAACCCCTCATTTCTTATCCCCACTGTAGAACATCCCTTGGCCAAGATCCTTCTACTACGTGCCCCACTTTGGCTCAATCGTTACCTCCTGCTCTCTCTGACCCATAGCATCTACCATTTCAAAGCAGGCCTCAAAGCTCAACTTTGAATCTGCCTTATGTGACTGTGGCTAACCCTGCCCAATGCTTGTTTTTCCTGTACCCTCCTTTCTCCGACACAGGGTCTCTCTAGATCCCACGAATAAGCATTGCCTTCATGTCTTTTCTATTGCCTTCATGTCTTTTCTGTTCAAGTGATCTACAGACTGCTGCCTACGTCTGTCACCAGTTTTATCTAATTTAATACCTGGACTGTGTCTCCAGTACTGTATTGTCAATAATGCTTGTCTGTATGTTTATTCCTGCACTTGTTTACCCTCCACCCCCTGTATCTGACATGGAGCCTTTGCAAAAGAGGCTGTGACTCAAAGGATTGTAATTCCAATTCTATTCAATAAATAAATAAATAAAATGCAAGAAAAGGGACGATACATCACTGTGACCCATACACACAGATGGATCAACTAGTCCAGCAGAAACTGGAGATGCAGGGAAGTTAAAAGGATGCAGCTTTGAAGGGGATCAGAGCATTGTTATTCACATCAAGGACATGATTGTGAGTCAGTGGAAGTCGGTACCATAAACCATGTTACAGAAACTACACAAGATTTTGACAAAGTCATCAGGTAAGGATAAGCCTACTTGTGCTGAGTAGATGTACATCAAAACCTACAGGATTTTCTGTGCCACTGTCATCCACCAGAGGCTCATTGTGGACCAGGAGGTGCTGCAGATGACAAGACTTACCCAGATTTTCATTGAGCTTGCAAAAAAGCATGAAATTCTTGATGCTTCAAATTACAGGTAAGAGATACATTGTATAAGCATACATTTTCATAATAATTTAGATGCAATCATGGTAGACACAACTGAAAATTTAAACATCACAGCATTTTTCTAACCTTTAAGTTTGTAGTAAGTCTTGAATACAATAGCAAAATATAAACTTAAAACACTGTAGCAAGACTCATGCCTTACAACTACAATTAATGTCCATGTGGAGAACCTTGTATTTAGAAATTATGCATGTTTTTGTGTGTTATAGAGTTGACATACTGAAATATCGCCTGCAACGTGACTTCCCTCAGCTCACCTTTCATATACCACACCACAGAAATATTAGTGAGATGGTGCTTGTTGACACACTGTCAACAAGTACGCTTACTGACAGACTTCCTTATCAACCAGAGGCAGGAACAGAAACATAATACAGGGACAACTCAGACTGAAGACGAGTAAATTCATCCTCAACCACAAGCTGATCTGCCATCTCATAGATCATCAACAGCAAGTACACAAGCTCCTGATGTGCATTTAAATAGGACTCTGTACAATGCTGCATTGATCATCAAGAGTGCATTGAATGACAGTCCTGAAATGAGTTGTCCCTGGCCACCAACATTAATTGATTTGACTGCTGATGGTGCAAAATCTGTCATGCCAGTTTAACGTTATAATTTGATGGCCTGGATTATTGCAGCATCAGAGGCACCAACACAGGCTACCTATGTTGATCTTCCAGATGATGTGGACCTTAAACTGATATCACTTTGCCAAGACATTGTTTACCTTGCATCCAAGGGTCAAAATAAGACACCTAAATCCCTATGCCTTGGATTGACAATTTGACATTGACAGGTCATCTCAAGTGGTCGCCATACTAAACAAACTGGAACATTGTGCTTCTTTGAACACAGTGATTAGCCATGACAAAAGCCTTGCTCAGCTACAACTTGTTAAAGGTTCTAAGGTCCCACCAGGCTTTGCAAAGAAGACTGCAACAGTTCTAGTCTGGGACAATATTGATTTTGGAGAATAAACCCTATCCGGTCATGGCACCACCCACCATACAAATGGAATAAAGCTACAGAGCCACATCACTGAATCCACCCCAACACCAAACAGAGTGCCACTGCCAAAGGAGTCTGTTCTCTTAAAGCATCCCAGTTTTGTGATAGAGCAGTACCATCAGGGCAAGAGACAAGGTCCACAAAACCTGAGTCATGATGTACATGCTCCCTTAGAGGCTGACAAGTACAGATCAAAGCTGGCACCAGCACTTAGAACTGAATAGGCATACATTTTTTGAAGGCCATCAGTGCTGACTCATGTACACTTCCTGGCTGGACAGGTTTTCATACTGGTCTTCAATGTGATTGTACTCTTGAGAAGACAGCTATCAATTCCCATCCAGTCATTGAGGCATCACCAACAGAGATGTCTACTGTCAACAATATTCTGGAATGAAGTATTGATATAGCTGATCAGCTTGAACTTGAGCATGTAGTCTTGGTCTTTGACCAAGCAATATATCTAAAGCACAATAAATATGCTGGAAAGATGATGACTATACAAGACATTTGGTAGTGCAGTTCAGTAAATTCCATACCTGCATATCATTTCTAGGTGTCCTTGGCAAAAGATTTGGGAAGCAAGATTGTGTGATATCTTGACAGAGTCAGAAGTTGTCATCAAGCGTCAATCAATAGTGTTCTGAATGGTCACCATTATAACTGGAGTATGAAAGCACACAAACTTCTGTATGAAAGCATGCAGCATCTGAGATTCCAGACTTTCCTTCCATCATTACCACTGGACAAAGCAGACGAGTGCCTAGAGGTCATCAAAAAAAAACAAGCTTGCATTCCCCGTTGACTTGTTTGATGTTCTGTGTACAGCTGATGAATTCACCAATGTAGTCATGAAATATGAAGACTTTGTCAACAGTGAAGAGCCAAGAGAACCCAACATTTGCCTTCTGGAGCTGTTACATTGACATGGTTAAAATCTTGCTCCTTTTTGTGAGAGCAACCTGTGAGTCTGACTGGGAGTTGCACCTTTCAGCTATCTGCTTCATAATGCCCTGGTTCTTCGCTTATGATCGGGTGAATTATGCCAGATATATTTTATCATATTGGCTGGAAATGGTGAACCTACCCATCACACACCCAGAATGCCACACAGAGCTCAGCACTCGAGGACAGTGGGTAGTCCAATGTCAAAGTGGGCATGGATTCTCCTCAATTGCAGGTGACTAGGAAATTGAACAAACCTGTAATAAAGATTCCAAATCAAAAGGTGCCTTGATTGGATTGACATAAAACTGTGCAGCAGTTTATCGCTGGATCTTGTCATAACATGAGAGAGCTGCTGAAATAAGGCAGTATGAAGTGATGGCAAGCATGACTCCAAAGTACATAAATGGAAAGATCTTGATAGCACAAGAATTCAGAATGAAGAGACAGCCATAATAAGCATTCTGATCACTACTGAATGCATGATCAATCATTTTGATGCTCCTCAAGATGGACTAGTGTGTTTAAGTTCAGGTGTTGTTGCTACCAGTGAGGTTACAAACGATTTGCTAACTTCTCAACAGAAAGGGTGAAATTGCACTGATGGACTTCTTGAATCAGTGACTGGTTTCTGCTACTCAGTAAATTTTTTTCTCCCATCAAAAGCTGGAAACTGAAAACATTCAGTGATCAGGTGAAACCAAAAACAAAAGCAAAAGTAGCTGGCAAAGATGTGATTCTTCATAGTGACAAGAGACTCTTTGCAGGACTTCATGTATTACATCAAAGCAGGAAAACTGATCTCAGGTAAATCTTGTTTATTTATTTATTAGATCATCGGTTTGCAGACCTTTGAGTCAAAGACTCATTTACAAAGGCACCTTGTCAAGACAGCAATACATCACAGCAAACAAAACAGTACAGTACATAACGCTTAGATTAAAAAGCAACCAGTGTTACAGGAATTCACTGGTGGTACAAGATTAGTAACAGGTAGGTCACAGCAGTCATAATATAGGTACACGAATACCACGTCAGGTAGCAACCAGAGATATTTTATTACATTAGTCAGCAGAGACCCTAGGCATATACAGCAAAAGTAGACAGTGCAAAACCCAGCCTAGGGGCAAGGGTAAGAGAGCAGGTGGGGATTATGTGCAGTTGCAGCAGCAAGTGCTTGTCAGATGGCTTCTGAGGAGACCTTGAAAGGACCAAGCTTAGTGGAGTCAGCTATGTTGGCTGGGAGGAATTGAACCAGGAGGAGTCTGATAGCAAAGTATCTCTGGGCCATAGAGGTCTTGTCCCACTCTTTGGGAGCAGTTTCCTACCCTCTTGCTAGGGCTGGTGGTACTCTGGCAAAAACGAACAAATCAGCTCTTCTCGATCTTGTGCAATCCAAAGGTTTGAGACTGCCTTGTTGACCATGTTCCAGAGAAGGGTGCAATAATCTTTGATGGAATGGCTGTCATCCAAGCACTATGTGATGTTCCTTCAACATCTGGTGAGCTTGCAGACACCATTTTAGTTTGGACTTTGTCACAGGTAAGTATCCTGACATGAGCATAAAAAATGTGGAATGGTCCCGCTGAGCAGCTGGTGGCTCACAGGCTATACAAATCTATGGAAAGGAGCAGAAAACCCCCAGTCAGTGGAAGAAGTTTATTTCTGATGGCAACAGTAAGGAAACACTTCAGAAATTCTTGCATACCATGTGGAGGGATGCAGATTTGCAAGCTGTAGGCAAGGACATCACTCTCTACATAGCCCATAGAGAGGAGTGTCACTGGCTGTGCGAGAGGGTTCAGTGACAGTCAGTGCTGTGGATGAATTAAGATGTGACCATGAAAAATGTGACACGTGTATTTTTCTTCATGTGAAACATGTGCCAGGGACTACCAGAATGTGATAATTAGGAGCCCAGACACAGATGTTGCAGTCATAGGCATCAGTCTGAAGTTAGAACTGCCAGTCAATTATATATTTATTCACTGGTGTTGGGAATCAAATCTGTGTTACTGATTTGGAGAAAGTCACTTCAGCTCTAGGCCCGAAGGTATGTACCTCCCTTATTGGACTCCACACATTCACAGGATGTGATTTTACAAGTGCCTTCTATGAGAAGGGAAAGAGAAAAGCATTTGTTGTGGCCTCTGAGAGTGAAGAGTTCTTGTGCTTGAGAAATGTGTGTGGCATCTGTATGGCCAAGCTTCATCACAGGATGTCAATGATGCCTGATACAAGGTGTTCTACCTGGCATTATCTTCATTGCCTGAGCAGAGCATGCCACCAACATGTAATGCTCTACACCAACACAGCAAGTGGGCAAATCACCAGGCTACTATAGTGAGGCACTCTCTTGTTATCAGGATGAATGCTCCTTCCTCTGTTGGCCATGGATGGCATTTAGAAAACAAGGAACTTACCATCACCTGGATGACAAGACGTCCAGCAACAGATAGTATTTTGCAAGCAGTACACTGTACCTGCAAGCATGTGAAATGTCAAACAGGGAGGTGTTCCTGTCTTGCTGCTGTTCTATCCTGCATAGATTTGTGTAAATGTCAGAAATGTGAGAACATTGACAAAAAAAGCTCCTGAACCTGTCATCCACAATGATGACGTGTCTGACAAGAGTGACTTTGATGAGTAGGATGCCATGATTTTCAGACTTGGAAATAATTTGGGCCTTTACAGGGCAAATATTAATGGACTTATGGACAGGAACCCTTCATTGGTATGGTATTAAAACTGATTGTCAGCCAGGTAACTTTGGATGTGCCATGACAGAAAACTGCAGGGTTTCTTAAGAAGAACATTTAACACAAGGTCTGTCAGATTATTGACTATATAAATCTGCAGAAAGTATGTAGTACCACTGTTGCTGGAATGAAACTCATTTTCTAGGCACGTATCTTAGTTCAGCATATGGCCTAAATAGGCTTGAAGAGTAGCTGACGCCTTCAGGAGAACTTTACCAAAACATTATATTTAGATACAGTTCAGCTTGTATTTCACATTAGTTCTGTCTTCCCTTCTCCCTATTATTTATTACTGAAGTCATTTGCATGAAAACAAGACCTTTACTCCTGAAGAGTTCATCTAGTCCTGTTGCTGTCTCCCTCCCTGAGGTCATATATCACTGCTTGTGACATCACAGTTACTGCCATGGCAACAAACTGATGTCACAACAGAGGATTATGACTTGAATGAAGTAGGAGTCAGCTGTGAAAGCAGATGAACCCTGAGGGATAAAGATCATTCATTCATGCAAATGTCTATTAATAAATACTGGGAGGAGGATCCTTAGTAATGAATATTGGGGAGGAGGAATCTTTAGAGTATATATGGAATGGAAGCTGAATTGTACCTAATTATTATGTTTTCAAAGTTGTTTTAAGGCATCAGCAGCTCTTTAAATTTTTCTTTTTCTGATCACACAGGAGGAAGTTCTAGTAACCATAACCAGCTGAGCCACGGGAAAATGTCTGGGACCTGACAAGTTCCCCTCACAGTTTCACAAACACTGAGCCATACAGAAACAGATTCTTCCACCGTTGTTGCCCATGTTTGAGGCACTTAGAATGGTGATCCTCCACTCTCAATCTTGGAATAATGCTGCCCTGTCCGCAGTCCCAAAACCCAATAAGGTCCCCCCACCACCACCAACCACAATCCTATTGCCCCACATCTATTTTAAACTATGACTACAAACTCTACATGTCAGTGTGGGCAAACTGACTCAATAGCCTTCTCTGATTGTTGCTGACATGAACTAAGCAGGCTTTGTCAGGAAGCATCAAGCTCATGACAATACAAGATGAATGCTGCTGCTGGAACATACCAACAGATGCTCCATTGTGCTGATTCTGGTCAGCCTACTGCGTAAGGCCTTTGATATGGTCTCTTGGTCCTTTCTTTGGCTCACTCTGAAACACTTTGGTCCCCCCAGCATTCATATCCATGCTGCAAGGTCCATATGGTTTACCTGAAAGCCTGTATTAGGGCAAATAGAACCTTATCTCACCTGATTACCCTACACCAGGGAACATCGCTGCGGAGCCCCTGTCACCACTTTATTCACCCTTTATATTGAGCCACTGGCAGCTAAAATATGCATGACAAAAGACATCCAAGGGGCTCCGATGGGGGGGCACAAGGTTGCTGCCTTTGTGGACGATGTCCTACTTACCTTTGCCTCTCCTAACTCATCCCCACCCAGGTTTTGGGATGTTCTGTAAAAATTTGACCAACTCTCAGGATATCATCTTAACTGCACCAAAACAGAGGTGCTGACCTTCCACTATTCCCACAAGCCCAGAGTTAATTCCTGATTGCAAATTAGATGGACGAGGGAGTTTTTGAAATATTTGGGTATAACAATCACGAAAAACTTAGACCTCCTTGAGCTTCTGAACTACAAACTCATTACGGTTGCAATTACAACTGACTTACAAAGATGAGAAAATTTAAACTTGGGGTTTTACCATAGATTGGAAAGTATACTTCAGAATGTATTTCCTAGACTTCTTTATTTCTCCAGACCCTCCCTCTAATGCCTCAGCAGCTTTATTTCTGATCCTGAAATAAACTCCTTTCTCACTTTATCTGGGGGGGGTTGTCCAAGGGTGCATTTTACTCTGTTGCACCTCCCACAGAATAAAGGGGACTTAAAACTACCTGGCCTAAAAGAATACACAAGGGCAGCCCTCCTCTGTTTAATCTGTCAGTGGTTCTCTCCAAGCTTTAAAGCTCACTAGAAAAATTACAAATTTGTGCTGAATGACTTGCATGACACTGATAAGATATTATTTGTCAACCCACCAGGCTACTCATCATTTACCAAATTCTATAAGTTCACATCCTGTACTTTATGAGTGTGGCATACTGTTTGGATGGAGCCTCGTTACAAGGATCAGCCCATTGGCTGTTAACCCCTCATAGAGATGAATCTTGCCCTGAATTCTATAGACACTTTCCTCAGACATGGGGCTAGGTATAGCCTAACCTACTTACATTAATTTGTAGAACAAAAGTGAATACTTTCCTTTCAGTTCTTGAGAAAGAAATATCACCTACCAGGTACAGATAATTTTAGATATCTCCAGGTTCACACGTGTAACCCCTACAAATGAGGGTCACTAAAAGCCTTCTTTGGGTGAGCCTAAATGCTCTCTACCTGGCTGGTGTCCTGTATTTCAGCTGATTAAAAAAAATAATTGAGTGAGAGTGCTTAATGCTTCTATGTACTGTCGCTTTAAGAGCTGCCAAACTGCAGTATAATTAATTTGCAATGGGGGGTCTGTGTGTTTCCCTGCTCGAGTCCCGCCTGGACCACTGAGCAAATTGCTCCGTTTCTGCAGTCGCTATATGCGTAGAGGGAGCCCTTTCAAAAGATGTAACTGTTTGCCTGAAACCAGTTCGAGTGTTAAGTAAAATGCAGTTTGTCTAACCTGCCTTTCTTGCAGCTGGGACTCTGTGTGTTTTGCCCCTCCATTTCGGATCTGAACTGTTAAAGGGGTCCAACCAATGGGGAGGGGTTCCTTAAAATGGAGCCTGCTGACAAATCAGAGCTTGGACTCTCAAGTGGAGCCAGCCACAAGGGGATTGTATGAAGAGCCTCTGGTAAATGTAGTTTAGACCTTGGCGCCTATTTTCACCAATAGAGGGAGCCTGTTGTGACTGACAAGGAGACTCAGCCAACTGAAACCTTTTGGATTTGGGGGAATTGCCTGGACTGCCTGTTGAGACAGTCAGTCTGAGCATGGAGCTGGAAGAGTGAGCGGCTTGTAGGGCTGCTGCCCATGGGGCAGCACGCGAACCATGCGGGAGGCCTGAAAATGGCCTGTCTGTCTTCAGCTCTCCTGGAGGGAGAGAAAAGGACTGTGTTTTCTTGGACCAAGTCTCCGAATTTTGTGTGTAAAAGGAAAGCCGTTGTTGTGGCCTAAATCATGGGCAACATGCATGGAGAAGAAGTAAAGAAGAGGAACCTTAATTTTCAGACTGCGACTCCGAAAAGGAAGTAAATGCTGAAGGCCCTGAGGTTTGGGGCAGAAGAGATCCATTTTTGAAGTTGGAAGCTGAGAGGGAAACCTCCCTGTGTGTTCATGCAGTTGTTGCGCAGTGGTTCACGCGGGAAGCACGTGTGAGGCTCTAAAGTCAGCCTGCAGCCGTTAGTAAGCGTAATTCGGACTGAATCTGAGCTTTCAGAGTGAAAGAAGCAGAAGTCATTTTGGGACCAGACTTAACCTGAAGAAGACCGAAAGTGTGCAGAATTGCAATCGGCCTGTCAGGACTCTGTGGTCTGGTAAGTGACCTTTATATGTAAATGTGCTTAGTGCTTGTGGGGATTTAGATCTAAGTAAGTCCCCATGTTGTGAACTGTGTGCTGTGCTGGGAGTGTGATTCCCTAGCAAGGTTCAGACTGAATCCAAGCAGAGAGTGAGATCAAAAATAATGTTCGGATTGACTCCGAGTTTGAGTCAGAGAAGAATGCCGCTGTAGCCAGGCTCAATCTGCTGAATGACCAAGATGCCTGTAGCATGCAAGTGAAGTGACCAGCTGCTTGTCTGGTAGTGTTCTGTGTACATATAAAATGTGCAGTGAGCTGGAAGTCATAGCCAGCATCACTCGGACTGCATCTGCCTGCATTGAGTGCTAGTGAGTCCTGCCGCAAGGGCTGGGCCAGCTATTCTGTTTCTCCTGGCAATCCAGGACAATCTGCATTCCATCCAGTTTTCAGCCTTGAGTCAGTGAGTACAAATCAGGGTAGCTCCCCACCATCTGTTTATCAAATTGCAAGTGTGTCATCTAATTATTGCTGTTTCATTTCTTCATGGACTGAGTCATCCAGCTCCGGATTACAATTGGGTGTTGTGCACATTTTTCTCTACAGGGCCCCATCCATCTACACCTGTTGGCCAACCACGGGCAACAGACCTGGCTAGTCCTCCCCCCAATCTGGGTACCCAGAGTGTGACTTTATAGACCCTGTAATGTGCACAGTACTGTGATCTAATGCCACCAATTAATCTGATTTCCCTCTCCCCTGTTATTGGCCCCTAAATAAACCAGATTTGATGTTGTTAAACTTTACACTGTCTGAAGTGTCAGTACCTACATGTCAAGCATTGTGTTGGTTAGTGTATGCTGATTAACCTTATTTTACAGGGGGTCCTCAGAGACGAACCTCAGAATCAGTCTCGAGGGTAAGTGGTACTTTATGTTTGAACAGTGTGTACATATGGGGTTTTGGGATTGTAACTCCTGTGCATTATGTGAGCCACTAGAAGGGATAAAAGGGGGTCTCAGTGTCCCAGAGGACTGTGACCAAGCTAGTCTAACTACAACAAACCCTGATCTCCGGGTGAGGCACCACCATAGAACCTAGGCCCTCAACCTATCAGTAGTCAGGCAGGCAGGGGTAGTAGCCCCTGGGATAGCCCACCTGGGGATTACATATGTATCTATGGACCTGAGAGATGCCAAACGACAACTGCCTGGCAAATTACCTGGCCTACTGGTACTATTGAAACATCATTAGATGGGGGCTTAGGGGTCACACTTACTAGAGCTGCTTTCTAGGGCACTGGCAGCTCATTCCACAGTGTCCACACAATCAGTATTAGTTAAATGGAATCAGGAATTGGGAATCATGTGGACCTTTGACCACTGGTTAAAGGTTAAAATACACCCTCCCAATATATAAACTTGCCATGGACCCATACCTCAAAGAATTTTCTTGAAGGTGTAGAACAAGTTTTTTTTTGTTTCAAACCCTGGCAATCCAAATGAAATCCATGGGGGGGGGGGGGACAGAGCTGCTGTTGGAGGGAATGTGGAAACCAGAATACTGACCACTCCCATATATTTTGGACCTCTTCCAAGATCCAGGAATACTGGACCCAAGTAGGGACAGTGATAGACACAATGTTAAATCTCCTATGTTTGGTGATCCCTACACTAGTATTACTGTCAATAGTGGCAGAAAAAGTACTACTCAGAGGCAGACAATGAAGTTACTCATCATCCTTCTGGTAGGATCAAAGAAGGTGCTGACTCACCTCTGGCTTAAACTCACCAAACCCACTTTAGCCAATTGGAAGGTAATAATGATCACCTCAATATATCAACCTAAGAGGTGACCCTACAAATTAATAAATAAATTACATGTATTTGAAGAAATTTGGCAATGTTCAGTCACGTATAAATTGGACATGGATGCCAATTTTGTACCTTAACATTTACTGTTCAACAATCAGCCCTGACTGTAATTAATTTCACACTGCTTGAACCATATTACATTAGATGTAAGATCTCTGATTCTTCCCTTCATCCCAGCGTAATGCTGAATGTTACCACAGAGCATGAATTACCGTTGTAATCTTTTCCCCAGCCTATATCTCTGTACTATTTGTTTCTTGTTCTGCAAAATTCTCCAATAAAACACAATTATGAAAAAATAGGATGGGAAAAAAATTACTTACTCCCTTAATGGCCACACTAAATCATGCAATTCACAGTGGACTGGATGGCTCATGCACGTGATGAGTAAGGATCTGGACTTTGTCCCATAAGCTTCTAAAGTGACACCGATGTCGATTCTTCACCTATAACAATTGGTGAGTACTTAACAAACCTAGACAATTTGTCCCCTAAATTGAGAGGTAGTATTATTATACTTACAGTCCCTGGCCCCTGCTCCTGCACCCTCTCCACCTCCGGAAGAAGGAATATAATTACTGTGGAAGATGCCCGCTGTGCTGGGCTGACCATCAGAAGTGCACCTGATGTGTTGAGCATCTCAAAGTATTTTCTACGCTTATTTTATCCTTGTTTGCTCTTAGTAAAGTAGTGTTAGGATAATACCTAAGTAAAGTAGCTAGGGATTTTAATGTGAGGTATGGTAGGGCAGTATTTATTTTATAGGCAGCTTTAGTTTCTACTTCAGTGTCCTGCACTTTGTCTGCTGTGGCCGATCAAACAGCAAGCGTGTCAATCAATCCTTTAATAAAACCTGTCATAGGTTATATGCCTAGTACCCCTTTTGAAATCTCCAGATAACTTGTTCTGGAGATTATTTCTGTGGACATCTTGCATTATTACTAGAAACAGTTATTGTACTGAAGTACAGCCCTTGGGTACCTGGAATAAGTGACTGATCATTTTCGAAAAGACTTTCCCTACACCTTTACCTGTTTGTTACTGGAACTTCCATGGACAGAGTTGCAGGTCTATGCCCTGAGTGGCAGTGTATGGCAGATCAGATTGTTGCTGGTGTGTAACTCATATCTTTGGAGCTGAGGCAGCAAAGAGCTCATGTGCTGGTACATTGTGGTAAGAGCTCTATGTGTATCCATCTCAGGAATAGGAGCCTGTGGTGAGAGTCCAACTCTGCTGCCAGTAATTCTGTAACTCTGGCAGTCTGCTGTGTTCTTGCCCGAGGGTGTAGACAGGCATACTCACTGTACACATTTGTGTACAGTTTTGTTGAGTGCCTGTCAAAACCGTAAGCCACTCTGTTAATATTATCATTCTGATCTGTTGTATTTGTTAGTGTAGGCCACTGAGGAGTGTCCAATACATGTATAACCTTTTAGAGAGTAGAAGAGTCATCTGACAACAATCTGACTTGTTTGGAAGGGTGCCATTTGGAAAGGATGTATTCGTTTTTAATTGGGGGGGTGTAACTGTTGGAGATTGTGTACAAAATGGAAATTTCTGGCTACACTTAATCTTGCCTATTTATTCCTGACTTTCAGTGAGAGAGAATTCAGTGAAAATCCATGTTGTTAGGCATGGACAGACATGATGATTTGCAGGAAATTAGTGGATCCATATCCTTACCAAGGTTCCCTATCTCCTTTGGCTCTTGGTGAGAGAGGAGCCAAAGTAAGACACTTTCCCCCATGTGTGACACTGTTTAGAAAGTGACTGAACAAGTGGCCTGGGTGAGAGCTGTGCTACTTGCTGCAGCTATTCCAACTCCCCTTTCGTTGGACTGTATCAGCTGGGTAGTGATGCACTGTTTGGGACTGCTGGATGCCCAAAACCAGGATTTCTTGAGGACAAAGACTTTCTTTCAATACTTCTTAAAATAACAGCTTGACTTTTCCTCAGGTGTCTGCTTCACTTGGTGGCAGTAGATGTAGTATGAGCCTCTGCTAACTGGTGTTAGTGAAATGCTGCAGAACTAGTTATTCCTCATGAAGTTATATTTAGCACATGGCACTAATTGGCTGCAAATGTGCAAATTTAATTCACTCTTTGCAGTTAGCTCTAATTTATCTTCATTCAAAATATACAATTTTGGCCAATAACTAATACTGCTCTTCTGTGCAGGACTCCACATGTTTTTCCCTTCCCTTTTCTTATTTTTGTTTTCCGCTTTAGTGTTTGGTATGTTCTGTGTTGTATGAGTTGGGACTGTGAATGGCAGGATTGTACTGAGTATACTGGAGTGTGTGTTTTATGTGTGTCTGTTTTTTGTTAGTGAGGAGATTGTTTATATGGGTTTGTATATTTTGGTTTGGATTGGGTAGAATGTGTTTTGGGAGTTTATTAAAATGTGTAGCTATAGTTGTAGAAACATAGAAACATAGAATTTGTCGGCAGATAAGAAAAATTACTCACCTTAGTAATGTTGTTTCTTTTAATGGAGTCTTGCTATATTATGACATATGCAGTATAACCCCAGGTTAGAACTGCTCCGGAGGTGAAAGAGTTAACTTCCATGCAGGGCATGGAATCTTGAGTGTGAGCTCGGTTGTACACTTTGTCTGTTGAAGCTCAAACTTAAACTGTCAGATCTTTATGAGCAAAAACTCACTAAGGTTCTGTGTGGAAGCCGTAAACCTACACTAGTCACTGGCTACTAACTACAAAAAACACCTTTTTGTTCTTGATCCCAAAACAAAGACTCAAGTCGGGGGATTCAAGAAGGAAAATTTAAGCATAACACCTAAGCACCCTAGAAGGGTGAAATAAAGTGGGCATCAAAGAAGTGCCAACATTGCACTGCCCACCCACATCCCAAAAACAGAGGTTCTGAGAGGGGCAGGCTGGGGGGGAAGTCATAATATAGCAAGACTCCATTAGAAGAAACAACATTACTAAGGTTAGTAATTTTTTCTTCAAACAACATGAAGTCTTGCTATATTATGACATATGCAGACTACACAGCAGTACCTCCATGGAGGAGGGACAGAACCTACTTGGGAAATAGGCTCTGAAGCACAGCTGTGCCAATCGAGCATCACTCCTAGCCTGGATATCCAAGGAGTAATGCTTAGTAAAAGTGTGAACTGTTTTCCAGGTAGCTGCTTGACATATCTCTAGGATAGGAATGTCCCTGGCAGCAGCCAGAGATGCAGCTGTACCTCTCGGTAGAGTGAGCCCTCAGGCCTGAGGGAGGAACCTTACCCAGTTTTTCGTAACAGAATTGGATACAAGAGACAATCCACCTGGCAATGGATCTTTTAGTGGCAGGTTTCCCTTTACCAACCTCACCATAAGTGAGGAACAATTGGAGGGATTCGAACCTGTGACCCTTGGTACATTCTATATAGTAACTAAGGGCTCTTTTCACATCTAAACTGTGCAGTCTCCTCTCACCAGAGGAGGAATGGTCAGTGAAGTACACAGGAAGAGACATGGATTGATTAAGGTGAAAGTCTGAAACCACCTTAGGCAAAACTTCCTGTTAGTCCTGAGGACTACCTTATCTCTATGAAAGGAGATAAAATCAGGCTCCACTGACAAGGCTTGTAGCTAACTATGCGCCTGGCAGAGGTGATGGCTACCAGAAACACAGTCTTCTGTCAAGTACTCAGCCTCTACAAGACAATGGCTCAAGGGGTTGTATAAGCTGGAGCGATGCAAATATTAAGATCCCAAGCAGGGGCAGGATCCTGAACGGGGGTTGGTGTGAAGCAACCCTTTAAAAACTTGAGAACACAGGGTGAGCTGATAAAGAAGAGGGCTTACCTGCTGACAAACAGACACAGCTGCCAAGTGCACTTTTAGGTAGCTGGTCTTAGCCCTAAGGAATTCAAATGTACCAAATAATCCAGGATCGTGGCACACCAGCAGATTCTGGGAAATATGTTTACCAGCACACCATATGGAAAATCTCTTCCATTTTGAATTATAGGTAGCCCTGGTGGAAGGCTTCCTAGAGGCCTTCAAGATATCCAATACACCTTGAGAAAGGTGTAGATCAGCAAACTCTAACTCTTCAAGAGCCAAGCCTTGAGATTGAGAGATTTGAGGTTCGGATACCAAACTCTCACCTGGGCACAGGTTAACAGGTTGTGATTCCTGGGAAGACATAGGGGAGGGTGGACCGCTAAGGACATGAGGAGTGGGTACCAGGGCTGCCTGGCCCAATCTAGAGCAATCAGGATCATCTTGCAGGATTGAGATCTGATTCTGACTAGCACTTTGAAAAGAAGGGGGAAGAGGGGAAAGCATAGAGAAACTTCCCTTCCCAACTGAGAAGAAAGGCATCCAGAGGGACTGAGCCCAACACTGGGGACCTGCAGCAAAAAGGGAAGTTGGTGATTGTCTGGGGCTGCAAAGAGATCTATTTATGGAGGCCCCATTTGGCAAATATTACCTCAGCACAGGGATCCAGTGCCCATTCGTGATCGCCTGGGAAATCCTGCTGAGAGCATCTGCTAGACATTGTCCTTGCCTGGAGGTGAACTGCCATAAGGGAGGCATTCAGAGAATAAGCCAGAGACCACAACTTCATTACTTTGGTGCACAAGGCCGTGAGACCGAGAGTGCCCTTGCTTGTTGATGTACCACATTGTAGTGGTATTGTCTGTTCTGACCTGAACAACCTTGTTCTGGACAGATGTGGAAAAACCCGAGTGCTAGAAAACTGCTCTGAGCTCCAGCAAATTGATGTGGAGCAGAGATTCCTGAGGGGACCACAGCCCTTGGGTGGAAAGGTTGCCCATGTGAACTCCCCACCCCAAGAGGGATGCATCTGTAGTAAGGGTCAAGGAATGAGACTGGGGAGTGAAGGAAACCCCCTGTCTCAGATTGCTCTGATCCTGCCACCACTGAAGGGCCTGGATCAGGGTTCGAGTCACTGGAATCAATTTGGTTAGGGAATCCGTCCTTTGAGACCAAAAGGCTCTCAAATGGAACTGAATGTCCCTCAGCTGAAATCTCGCCCCTGCACCACTGCTGTAGAAGCAGCCATGTGCCCCAGGAGCTGTAGAAAATGCCTTGCTGGTCGAGAGACCTGCAGGGTGAAAGAGGAGGCCAGAGACACCAGGGTCCTTGCTCTTTCCAGAGGAAGGAAGGCTCTGGCTTCTTTTGTGTTCAGTTCTGCGCCTGTCAAGGTGAGAAGCTGGACAGGCTCCAGAACTGACTTTGGAATGTTGAGAAGGAAACCTAGAGATGTAAGCAGCTGCTGGGTTACTTGTAAATGCAGTTTGACCTGTTCTGGAGACTGGCCTACAATGAGCCAGTCGTCCAGATAAGGAAAGATGGCAATCTTTTGCCTTCTTAAATGAGCAACTGCTACTGCCAGGCATTTTGTGAACACCCTTGGAGCCGAGGAGAGGCCGAAGGGCATTGCTCTGAACTGGTAATGGCCTGAGGGCAGTTCGAATCTGAGGCACTTTCGATGGGAGCTTCTGATGAGAACATGGAAGTAGGCATCCTTGAGGTCCAGGGAGGCTAGCCAGTCCCCTGGCCTTAGAGAGGGTAAAATAATCCCCAGGCTCACTATTTTGAGCTTTGGTTTTAAAAGGTGCTTGTTTAGATACCTGAGATCCAGAATGGGCCGCCATTCTCCTGTCTTTTTTTTGGGGTAAGGAAGTACCTGGAGTACAACCCTTTGCCCTGGTGTATGGGTAGAACCCTTCCCACGGCTCTGAGAGCCAGGAGGGAAGAAACTTCTGCTTCCAGGGCAAGTGCCTCTGATGGGTTTGCAGGTGGAAAAGACCTGGCTCTCATCTTCGGAAATTTTTTGAAGCTGAGAACCAGTCCCTGGCTTACTACTTCCAGGACCCACTTGTCTGATGTTAAAGACTTCCAGTCCTGGACAAAGTAAGCCAGCCTGCCCCCCTACCGGTAGTAAAGAATCAGCCCTGGCCACCTCATCAGGGAGCCTGTTTTGCAGGGGCTTTGGGTTGAGGGGTAGAAGCAGGCTTACTAGAGCCCCTTCTGCCCCTTCCTCTAAAGAACCCCCTCTGGGCATAAGCAGAAGAGGAGGCCTGAACTTGGTAAAATGGCCTATGAAAAGGCCTGCCCCTGCCCCCTGACATGCTGCCTTTGAGGAGTGACTTGCCTTTCTTTGGCCTGTGCACTTCTATAGATGGTCCTATACTCATCCATTTTCTTCATATAATTCTCTGTCTGCTCCCCAAACAGAGAATTTCCCACAACAGGAAAATCCATAGCCTTAGACTGGGTATCCTGTGACAGGGCAGTACATCTGAGCCAGGCCATTCTGTGAAGAGACACAGATGTAGCCATAACTCTAGATGAAACATCATTAGAGTCTACAGCAGCATGAAATTGCACCTTGGATGCCTCAATACCATCCGCAGCCACCTGCTCCAGCTCCCTGGCAAGCTGTTCAGGGGCCTGTTTTGCTAGGGCCAGGACAGTAACATAGAAACATAGAAACATAGAATTTGACAGCAGATAAGGACCGCTTGGCCCACCCAGTCTGCCCATTTCCCTACCTACTGGATAAGCTGCAGATCCTAGTTAACCAGCAGCCTACTTCTTCTTACCCCCACACCCTAGAATTGCCTTATGACTGTCCCATGCATGCTTGAATTCCACCACTGATTTTGACTCCACAACCTCCTCCAGAAGGCCGTTCCTGGATTCTAGTACCTAGCTGTGTAAGCCATATAATTTGCCTGTCTGAGTCCCAAAGATGCTGCCATGTACTGCTTTTTTGCCATGGCATCCATCCTCCTGGAATCCTTTTCAGGAGGGTGACAGGCTAGAGGAATATTAGCCTTATCACAGGCTGCAGCCTGCACTACCCCCACATGGCTGCACTGCTGGGATAGGAACTCCGTATCAGAGTCTGATAAAGCATACCTCTTGTCCATCCTTTTATTCACAGGGAGGATAGAATGAAGAGTTTTCAGAATTTTTACTGTCTGTTTCCTAAAAGATTTATGCAAGGGAATAGACAGTCTCCTAGACTCTGGAATATCCATCATTTCCACAAAATCAGGCTCTTCTTGATCATCAACAGCTTCCTCAACAGGGAGTTGCAGAGTGTCAGCAACTTTCTTATAAAACAAAAAATGAGAAGGGGACTCAGATAGCCTGGGAGGGGATACTCCTGAGGGTCTGTCTGGTGAGATGTCCGGTTCAATGGGCACATCCAGACTTTCAAAATCACACTCATTCTCCTTGTACCCCTCCTCTCCTTCTCCTGGTTCATAAAAATCTTCAAAATCATAATCTTGAACTGAGGGAACCGACCGAACCGGGCGCTTGCCCAATGGTGCCGGTTCGATGGAACTGGGGAAAGAGACTGGACAATTTGAATAGCTTTGGCTATTTCTCAGCAGTTGGAGAAAGAACTTTGGCCCCAAACTAGCTGACCTTCTAGCCCTTTTAGTTGGAACCGCCCTCAGAGCTAGCTCTCCATTTGCCCGCGAGAAAGCATCGCCTGGTCAGAGGCATTCCCCTCAGGTTCGGTTGGAACCAAACCGGCTGGCCATCCGGTCAGCGGACTTTTGGCCTCCCTTTCCCTGAGCCTACCAACTCTTTTTTCCACGGTGGCAGCAGGAAAATTCTTACAAATCTGGCAGTCTGCATTGAGGTGGTCAAACCCCAGACAATATATACAAATGGTGTGTGGGTCAGCCTTGGCAAAGGCTTCCCCACAGAGGCCACAGTGCTGAAACCCAGTGGGTCCGGTTTTTCTTTTGGGTTTCTCAGACATAGTGCCAGCCTAACCAAAACTTGCCCGTTAATGGCAATCCACCAAGCAAGACTCTCTTATCAGTTCCCAACCGTGTCCGGTCGTGGAAAAAACGTAATAAAATCCGTTTTTAGAACCGATAAGAACAGAACCACTCTAAAGGGCTAAGTAATTTAAAACCCTCTGATCGGTTCAACGAACTGAAAAAGAACATTACAAGTTCCACACAGAAGAAAAATAATAAATAAGCCTATCTATTACTTACAATACCACAGACAGAGCTTGAACCGACGATCAGTGTTAAATTTCAGTAAAATAAACCGAGAATTACACTTTAAAACCGACAAACAAACCGAGCAGCAGGAGGAATCTCCGGAGCGACTGTTCAGTGAGGCGGAGTAAAGAATCTGACAGTTTAAGTTTGAGCTTCAACAGACAGAGTGTACAACTGAGCTCGCGCTCAAGATTCCATGCCCTGCATGGAAGTTAACTCTTTCACCTCCGGAGCAGTTCTAACCTGGGGTTATACTGTATATGTCATAATATAGCAAGACTTCATGTTGTTTGAAGGACCGCTTGGCCCACCTAGTCTGCCCATTTCCCTACCTGATGGATAAGCTGCAGATTCTAGTTAATCAACAGCTTACTTCCTCCTAGCCCCCACTAGAATTGCCTTTTGCCTGTCCCATGCATTCTTGAATTCTCCCACTGTTTCTGACTCCACAACCTCCTCAGGAAGACTGTTCCATGCATCCACAACCCTCTCTGTGAAAAAATACTTTCTAACACTACCTCTGAGCCGTCCCCCCTCTATCTTCAAATTGTGCCCCCTTGTTCTTGCACATCTCTTCTTCTGAAAGATATTACCCTCTTGTACTTTGTTAATTCCCTTGAGATACTTGAATGTTTCTATCATGTTCCCCTCCCCCGGTAGCCATATTATTTCATACTCCTCAGAGCAGCTGTGTCTACTGCACCCTTTTACAGGGGCTCAATAGGCCCATACCAGTGGTGGTCATTAACCACTGCTGGGGGTTGGGCATCTCTGGGGTGTGAACAGAGACATCAGCTGACTAGTGGGGATAGTGAAGAGGGTGTGCTTGGCAATGTAAGGTAAAGAAGGCACCCTGGGCTGGTGCCAGTCCCAAGGGATCTCCTGATTACAATGAAACAGGTAGTGAAAGGGCCAGCCTTACCTGCTCCCCATTCATGCTTTTAGTTGAAACATCCAGTTCCTAAGTAAGTAAGGCTTTATTTTTAAGTGCCCTTTCTCTGGTGCTCAGGGCACTGTACAGGATACCGCAAAATTAAATAAAGTTATAAATAAATTAAAAGCATATAAAATACAACATCAACAGATAGGACAGCTGAATTAATAAGAGGAAGAAGATCATGAAATCCCAAATGCTTCTCTAGCAAGATGCACCTTCAGACCGTATTTGAAAGCTTACACTGAGGGGGCCTCCCTCAAAGACCTTGGGAGCGAGTTCCACAGGACCAACACCACAACCTCAAAGGAACAATCACCCGAGATTTTGAGCCGGTCTCTTGGAACTGCTAGGAGGCCCTCCTCGGCATAGTGAAGAGAGTGCAGGGAGTGGACTGGAGTCAGGAGGTCATGCAGGTTGCCCAGACACATGCTGTGTAGGGCTTTGTAGGTGAGTAAACCCACCCTGAAGGAGATCCTTCACCTTACTGGCAGCCCGTGCAGATCACGCAGGACTGGGTTCACACGCCAGGACCTTGGAAGGCCCAGTCAACAATCTGGCTGTCACTGCTCTGCACCAGCTTAAGCGGCACAGGGCTCATCCACTGACCCCAAAATACGGAGCATTACAGCACTAAAGTCTTGATGTCACGAAAGCATGCACTGGTAAGGGCAGGTTGTCTGGAGGGGATTAAGGCTTTAATCCGGGTTATGTTCCTAAAATGGTAAAAACCATTCTGGACAACAAATAACATCTGCACCTCAAATGTCAATCTGCTGTCTAGGATCATGCCCAGGTTTTTCAACTTCATGGATTCTGAAAGAGGGACTGTACCAAGCATCAAGCCCATTCTGGCCCTTGTAACATCCGCCTCCCTCCGGAAACCAGGCTCAGTTAGTAGCATCTCCATCTTATCTGAATTGAGCCTCAAACAGTTAGAGGGCATCCAGTCCTGGATCCTGGCCAGACATTTATTTTGCACTGCCACTGCATCACATGTCCCAGGAGCAAAAGACATATACAGTTGGGTTGTCATCTGCATAACAGTGAAACTCCACGCTGTATCGTCTGATGATCTTGCCCAGAGGTAGCATGTACACTGCAAACAACATGGGTGAAAGAACTGGGTCTTGGAGAACTCCACAGAGCAGGGGCTTTGGATGGGAGGAGAAACTCCCCATCATCACCCTCTGCATACTGCCTGTGAGAAAGGACTCAAACCAGCTGATGAGAGTGCCAGTGAGTCCATAGAGCCCCCTCAGGTGATCCAACAACACTGCATGGTCCACAGTGGCAAATGCTGATGAGGGATCGAGTAGTATGAGTATTGACCATTTCTCTTGGTCTCTAGTCCTGAGGAAATCATTTTGCACCTTGACCAATGCAGTTTGGTACTATGTCTGAACCTAAATCCAGGCTGAAGGGGCTTGTACATGTCAAATGCCATGAAGTGTGCCTCGAGCTGGAGAGCCACTATTTTCTCAATAACCTTACCCAAGAAGAGAAGGTTAGAGACTGGTCTATAGTTTGCCAAGATGTCAGGGTCAAGAGATGTTTTTTTCAGAAGGGGCTTCACCAGCATCTCTTTCAAGGCATAGGAAATAGCCCCTCCAAAACTGAGCACTGAACTAGCTCGGCTGAACACTGGCACAATGGACTTGACACATCCCACCAGAAGATGGGTTGGGCCTAGGTTCAGCTTACAGTTATGTGGTCTGCCACTGGTCTGAACTCACTCCAAGCAAGGGAGTGCTCTCAGAGACACCCAACACACCACCACCAGGCTGAGACAGCCCAGTTGGGGAGATCACAGCCCTAACTGGAGGACACTCTGTCAGAGAAGAACAGGGCAAACTCTATGCAAATGGGGGGGGGGGATCTCAAGTGAGGGGACCTGGGTCAAATACAGACTGGCATGACAGAATCGAGTGCCGAGGTGACAGCCTTATTATAGGCCGCCACCACCTCACTTGAGCCAACCGTGCAAGTGGCACTCACTGCCAAGAGGTTAATTACCACCAGTAGGTCCTCAGCGGACAGCCCTCTTAAAGGGCAGTAGTGGACTAGCTCCATAGGGGAAGGGCTCATGGTGGGGGGGCCCAAATGAGAACTTTCCAGTGCAGTGATCCGACCATGCGACTGGATCAATCTTGAGGTCAGTTATCTCAAGTCCTGTGAGAATACTAGGTCCAAGATGTGACTATGGCTGTGGGTTGCAGAAACAACTGCTTGTGCAAAGCCAGTGATGTCATCAGCTGGAGGAAGTCTCATCAAACTGTGACAAATTGTCATCGATTCAAGCACCGAAGTCACCCAGGACCCACCACCTAGGTGACTCCAACGCTCTCTCAACAACAAAGTTTGCAACTTCCTGCAGAAACTCCTTCTTGCGCCCTGGAGGCTGATATACAAGAAGGATTCTGCAGCTTGTGCCTGGACCGCTACACATGGCCATGCATTCAAACAACAAAGTAGATCCCACTGGGTGCACAGAGAAGTTCAGGTTGGATCTAAAGCAGATGACCATGCCCCCACCCTTGCGTTCCCTCTTCGGGCAGTGCACCATGGAAAATCTGGCCAGATAGATGCTTCCAAAACTGAACCAGCATCATCTCCCAGCCAGGTGTCTATAATGCAAGCCAGATTGACAAAGGAAATCAAGCATAGCGCAGTGATTTAAGGCTCTGAACTGCAAACATGGAGACCGGGGTTTGAATCCCACAGCCCCAACTTGCATAATGTGTGACCCTGAGCAAGTCACTTAACTTCCTCAAGCTCCCAGGTCACAGCTGTAAACAAACTTCAGCTTATTGTGTCTCTCCTGGTAAAAAAAATAGTCCACTATAATTGCAGCCTTGTTCCAGATTGAACAAAGGGAGTAGCCAGGTGACAGCCTGAAGGCAGAGGCCTTAACTGGAAAGGAAAGGGAAAGGGAAGGGAAAGGGGAAATTGTTTAGCCAGGAAAGGCACACTAAGCTGAAGCTTGTTTCAAGTGTGACCTGGTGCACAAAGAAGTTAAGTGACTTGCTCAGGTCACACAGTATGCAAGTGGGGGTGTGGGATTCAAAGCCAGGTCTCCAGGTTTGCAGCTCCAGAGCCCCATGTACTGTATTTTGAACCCGGGCCTACCAGCTTTATTTTGAGTTGCTGGTTAACCCTTAGTTACAGTTATTGACAAGATTGTCAGATGTTACTTTGGGAAGATATGTTCCCTGCTGAACTAAATAGGGTAGTGGTGAAACCCCTTCTGAAGAAACCATCACTGGGCCCTGATGATCTTGTGAATTACAGGGCTATCTCGAACCTCTCATTCTTAAGGAAGGTGGTTGAGAAGCTAGTGGTGGCACAGATACAAGACTGGAATGTTGTGAGATCCTTGAGCCTTTTTAGTCTGGGTTTCGGCCTCGTTATAGTACAGAGACCGCTCTCGTCATGGTGTTCAGTGATCTACTCCAGGCTAGAGACAGTGGCCATTGTTCCATCTTGGTATTGCTGGATCTGTCCTGGGCATTTGACAGGGTAGATAATGGAGTGTTGTAATCCCATCTGAGGCTCTATGCGGGACTCTCAGGTATAGTAATGTGGTGGTTTGAGTCCCACTTATCCCACAGAGTGAAGCTGGTGATGTTGGGTGGAAACATCACAGATGCTGTTGCTCTTGGCTGTGGTGTGCCTCAGGGGTCGATTTTGGCATCCATGTTGTTTGCTGTGTACATGTTGCCATTGGGGATATCATCAGGCATATGGTTGGGTTTTCATTGCTATGCACATGATATCCAGATCTATCTGTCATGTGCACCTGACAGGATAAATGCAGTAGCTGTGCTGGACAAGTGTCTTACAGATTCAGGACTGGGTGGCTTCAAGCTGGCTTAAACTCAGCTCAGCTTCAAGATATGTTTGGTTTACAATGCATTGCATGATCTGGGTCCCAGCTAAAAATCTGAGAGAATACACTCCCATCTGCCTCTTCATTCTGCTGAAGCAGGTCTCCTCATGGTTCCATGCTCCCAACTTAAATCTTTGGGAGATATAGCTTTTGTGCTGCAGCTCCTGTGGTGAAATGCACTCCAGCTTCAGTTAGAGGAGCCCTCTTTGGGATGTTTTAACAGTCTACTTAAAACACATGTTTTTTAATCAGGCATTTGGGACCACATAAACTTCAGAATGGTAATCCTGTAATTAAGTCAATGAGTTTTGTTTTGATATGTATACCATTTTATGTTTGCTTGCACGCATGTGCAAGAAACATAGTGTCATCATCTGAGTTTTCGGAGGTGTGGCAGTCCTCTTCCAATTCAGTCAGTGTGTTTGCAGGCGCAGCCGCAGTTCTCCAATGCCTGCTGGAGCTGTCTATGACAGCAGTCCAAAATGCAGTGGCGTACAGTTGAAAGGGGGAGCTACGCTTCAGTGAGCAGTGATAAGATATCGTCTGCTCACGCACCTTCCCCCTACACACACACACGCACGCATGTGCTCGCCCCCCACACACACACACTGTGTAGCCGACAGGGGTGCCCAATCCCTCGTCAGCTGTGCTGCGCCCCCCCAAAACAGAGTTCCATATGCCATGCTGGGTGCCCACCCCAGTGTGGCTGCACATCGAGTAGCTGACGGGGTGCCAATCCTCGCCAGCTCCACTGGTCCCCCAGAGTACAGGGTGCCACGCTGGGAGCCCACCCCAGCATGGCAACAGATGCTATTGCAGACGAGGGTGCCCAATCCCCCATCGGCTCCACACCCCCCAGCCGCCCTGTGACCACACCCCAGCGTGGCAAACGTCCCGTGTCGTCATTTTAAACAAAAAACAACCTGAAACTGGAAAACGGCCCCTCGCTGTCTCTGCCTCCACCCGCGCCCACCCACTGTGCACCCCATCTCCCCACACCCCCCCTCACCCCATAGTTACCTCCGGACTCCGGCGTGATGATCTTCGCGGACCGGAACACGCCTGCACTCTTCAAAGCCGAATCACCTAACTGAGTAAATGCCGTAAGCTGTATAATGGGATAGACAGGGTTTTTTCAACTTTGCTGCATATCTCAGTCATTTTTTGGAATTTTTGCACCAAATTTTCAACATGGGGTTTTTGGGACTGCTTCTCATGAATTCTCTCACTGTCATGGCATTAATCAGGCAGAAGGGTGATTTCGCAGTTACTTCGCGAAATCACCTTTCAGGACTGAGTAATGAAACGACATTGCCACTGTTCATAAGGTGGGCTCTCAAAAAGCCTATGTTGAAAATTTGGTGGGAAAATTCCTAAAAATGACTGTTTTACGAGCATGAGTTGCTCAGTTCCTACGCACGCTCATAAGTTCGTAAATTTTCAATATTTTCACTCCAGATTTTCAACATTACCATTTTACCACACCTCCTTATGAGCAGTACAGCTGTCATTTTTCACATCTTGCCCAAAATGTGTTTCCATTTCATGTATGCGACAATGGCAAATTGGTGTGTGAAATCAATGTATGGGACACATTAAGAAAATCACAGTGACACTGTTCATGAGCAGAGATCTTAAATGGCTATGTTGAAAATTTGGTGAAAAAATTCCTAGAAATGACTGTTTATAAGCGAAGCTATGCAATTCCTACGCACGCCGTAAGTTTGCGAATTTTCTATATTTTCACTCCAGATTTTCCACATTGCCATTTTATTACTGTTACCCAGGTCCATCTTGCAAATGAGCTTCTGCTCAACGATGAACGCCTGGTTAAATAAAGACTTGATTGATTGATTGATTGATTGATTGATTGATTACACTTCCTATTGAACAGTGCAGCTGCCATTTTTCACATGTCGCCTAAAATGTGTTCACATTGTAGTGCACAATAGTAGTCGGTGTGTGAAAGCAATGTTTGGGACAGATTAAGAAATCACAGTTACACTGTTCATGAGCAGAGATCTTAAATGGCTATGTTGAAAATTTGGTGACAAAAGTCCATAAATGACTGTGTTACTTAATGAGCATTGCGCAGTTTCCACGCACCGTAAGTTCATTGACTTTGTAATATTTTCAGTCCAGATTTTCACCAGTGGCATTTTTCCACACTTCCTTATGAACAGTACAGCTGCCATTTTTCACAACATGGCCAAAATGTGTTTTCTACACTTTCAGCGCAGAGATGCGTGGTCGCTGTGGGAAATCATTGTTCGGACAGATAAAGAAAATCACAGTGACACTGTTCATGATCGGAGGTCCCAAAATGCCTGTGTTGACAATCTGCTGTAAAAATCTCCAACCTAATTACATTACGGGTGTGCGTTGCACAGTTTCTATGCACGCTCGTGACTTCACCAGTTTTTTTAATATTTTTACTGCAGATTTGCAACATTGCCATTTTTTCCACCTCCCCATGAACAGTACAGCTGTCATTTTTCACATCCTGTTCAGAATGTGTTTTTGCACCTGTGGTGCTAAATGCCATAGTTGCTGCGCATAAGCAGCTTTCGGCTAACAAACTGATATTGCCACTGTTCATGAGTTGGGGGTCACAAAAAAAACATGTTGAAAATTTGGAGTGAAAATACCAACGAATGCCTGAGGTGTTAGGGTTTCCAACCATAACGCCCCACCCTTTAGAGAATGACAGGCTTCAGGGGTGTGACTTGGGATTCTTGCCTGTAATGCTCATACCATTCCACACCCTGCAGCCAGTGAGAGGCATCGAGGTATGCCTTGGACTCTTTGGCCCCAAAGTTCACTCCATTCTCCTATACTGCACCCATCTCACTATATTTCCTGATGGAATGGGGTGCGCATAAGGGCCAAAGACCCCAAGGCACACCATGACACGTGTCAGTGTCTGCAGGGTAGGGTGTGGTGAAATGGCATGGCCGTTATGCCTGACAATCCAAAGGCACACCCCAATGCCTGTCAGTCTCTGCAGGGTGGTGGTGGGGTTGGCTTCAGTTCAATACTTCACTGCCATTTCTATTATGCAGCTCTGTAACTTCTACACTACCAATGCCAATGCCAGCAAGCAAACATTCGGCATTGACAAATGCTTGTTATATTTTCTGTATTTCTAATTGTTTTAAGTTTGCTGTCTATATGGTGCCTAGAGCCTTGGATAGGCACCTAACAAATAAAATTTCTCTTGCCTTGCCTAGATTTAAGTACTTGTCACTAAAAGTTATGTGCTTGGACATGTACCTGAGTGACTCTGCCACATGCTGTGTTTTAGAGCAGGAGAGATAGCAGACCACTAACTACTGTATATTGTACAGTGTGACTGTCACATGCTTGAAATGAAGACCAGGAACCCCAATAAATTAAGCTATGTACCTTTGCTGCATTTTACAATGTACCATGCAGATCTTTGTAATAAAAAAACACATCTACCAAAAAAGAGCAACAGGAATTGACTTACATCTTGCTTGTTAACAAAGCAACACTGAGTTTATTTATTAACTGTAGATTTATTTATTTATTTGAAAATTGGTGATTGGCAAAGACACACTGAGCCAAGGCTCATTTCCAGATGTGACCCAGGGGAAGGGAATAGGGATACAAAATGCATAGCACAGGCATAGTTCAGTTACAATAAAGTGTCTCATAGGGGCCTGCTTTTCTGCAGAATGACACAAAGCATAAATCAGGAAGACAAATATAATCATTTTAAAGCTATATACACCAACCTGCAAGATTCTAAATGTGAAGTTATATTGTCAGAGATTTTGCTGGTCCCAAGATCAGGGTACAGATTAAGCAAGAAGATAGCTAGAATTAACAATTGGTTATGTAGGTGGTGTCTAGTTCAGGGAACTAAATGCATTAGGACTTGGGGAAAGTTTTTATAATAAATGCAATATTTGCTGTTGGGACAGTTTACATTTGAATAGAAAGGGTAGTAAGGAATTAGACTGACTTTTTAAAGAGTATATATATATATATATATATATATATATATATATATTTATATATATGTATTTAAACTAAGATCTAAGCGGAGAGGGGACCCAGTTAAAATTACATTGGAAATCACATTCTCAAAACTAGAAGCCCAATAAATAAGATTAAGAGGATTAAAACAGAAGAAGGTGAGTGTGACAGGGAGCTCCCACCACTCTTGAGGACCAACCTTTTCTTAAATCTGTTGCAACATTTCTTCTATTTCTTAGCCTACTTGATCCTTTACAATTTCTAGTCCATAAGGTTGGCCACCTATGGACACCCTCTTCCCTTTCTTGACTATGCTGTAGTGTCCTCTTTAATTTTCCTTTTCCTCTCAGATCCTCATACAGGAGGTTATTGTGGTGATGTCCAAAGGTATGTAAAACAGGTTGTGTTTATTGTTGTTGGATTTAGTATGTAATATCACTATGTCATAAAATACCTTGATTTATATACCTTATGTTTATGAAACCTGTAAATGTTGAAAATACCATGGCACTAGGTTTTTTGATAATGGTAAAAAGTACTAGGTGACTATTATAGAAATTAAGTTAGTTGTGCTATTTAAAATGCATGTAAATTGCTGTAAACTGAACAAGTCTGAAATGTCATGGTGATTTGCATATATATCCCATGATGCTTTCCATTATGGAAGTATGTATGATGTTGTATTTCTTTGAAGCTTGATTTGTTGCCAATGCCCTTTGGGGTAACCCTTTTTTCAGTGATTCTGCATTGAGGTTCTTTGTCTATATTTTTTTTTTCCTTTTGAGCCCCTACTACCGAAACAAACAGGGCCCACGTAGGGATGAAGGTTTTTCACTAAAAATGTTTAGATCAGAGATCAATGTCAGTAGGTGCTGGCTAAGTGCAGAGAAAGGACATACTTAGTCTGTTGCTGCAAACTGATGTACTGAAGAAGGAATATGATATTACTAAAGCTTATTTCCTGTATTTTGAATAAACATCACACAGAGATTGTGTGTTGAACCTGAAGTTCAGTGTCTGGTCCATCTGTTATCCCACAACCCCTCCACAGTGAGATCAAAGCACTTTTAATTAATGCCCATAGTCTTAGAAATAAAATGGATGAATTAAAATACTTTCTGTATAAAGACAAAATAGAAATCTGTGGAATAACAGAGGCATGGTTTAGAAAAGGAGACTGGCTAGAGGAGATATCGGGTTTTAACCTATTTCATAAGGAAAGAACCGATAAAATGGGTGGAGGAGTAGCCCTTTATGTTGCTAATACCCTAAAAGCACATGAATTAGATCAAGACTTACAAAGAAAGGATAGTGAGGAACAGATATGGATACAATTAGAATTAAGAATAAAGAAGTTAACTATAGGACTTTGCTATCGCTCACCAAGTTTGACTAATATAGAAAATTCAATTTTTCTGGATGCAATAGAAAACAAAGATATAAGCAGAAACTGTATCCTAATGGGTGACTTTACTTCCCAGAACTGATTGGAACAAACTAAATGGAAGAAATATTATTGAGAACAGAATGATTGACATAATTCTACATAGGAACCTGGACCAGCTAGTTAATGATAGCACTAGAAATGAAAACATCTTGGGACTTAATTTTCAGTAACCATGATGAACAGATAAGTAATGTTAAGGTGATTCAACCATTGGGTAACAGTGACCACAGAATGGTGAGCTAAACAATTAATAGGACCTGGAAAACTACAAGGGGAAATACAAAACAAGGATGTTATAATAAAGTGGATTATACTACAATACAATCATGTTTGTAGTCATGGGAATGGAGAAAGGAGTTGCAGCGGCAATCTCAGGATAATACATGGAATCTTATAAGTAATACATTACAATGCTATACTATATTAAGAAATATGTACCAGAAGTTAAAAAGTTCGACCAAAAGGGAAGGATACCAAGGTGGTTTAACAACAAAATAAAACAAAAACTAATCAGTAGAAAGAAAAAGGCTTATAAAAAATATATGAAATATAAAACACCAGAAAGATGGGAAAAAATATAAAGATTTGCTAAGAAAATGCAAAAATTCCATTCAAAAAGCAAAAATGGAGGGTGAAATAAAACTGGCTACACTCACAAAAGATAATAAAAAGCAATTATTTAATTATGTAGAAAACCTAAAGGTGGTCAAATATTGGTCAGTTAGGTGATGAGGCATCATTAATACAAGATGAGACAGAAATGGTAAACACATTTAATGAGTATTTTCTGAGCGCTTTCAAAACAAAGGATCCCAAATTATCAATAGTCTAGATGTCTGTAAAAAACATACAGGTAAGAACCATAACAGAAACAGAAGTATCAGACAAGCTCAATAAATTAAATATACATAAGGCAGCAGGACTGGATGATTTCATCCAAGATTTTGAGGAACATGCCGATGTACTGTACTGGCTGACCCACTTGTTCTGTTTAATTCATCTCTCAGAGAAGGTACTGTGGTACCAGAATGGAAAGAGACATATATTTTCCCTATCCTTAAAAAAGAAGATAAAAGGGGAGTAGGTAATTATTGTCCCATAAGTATAACCTAAATTTTTGGAAAAACAATAGAAGGTTTTATTAAAGAACAAATTGATACGCATATAGCTCAAAAATGCCTATCAGATATTTCACAGCATGGGTTTGTGCCCGGTAGATCTTGTTTAACTAATCTGTTACCTTTTTTTAAAGCAGTTAGTTGTGTTCTAGATAAAGGATTACCCATAGACGTAATATATATCTGGATTACTCCAAAGCCTTTGATTCAGTCCCACTCAAAGAGTCGATAAGTACATTAACAGAAATAAAACTAAACCCCATTCTTATAGCATGGGTAGAATCAAGTCTATGTGATAGAAGACAGAAGGTCAGTGTTAGAGATTCCTGTTGGGTGGGTGAGGTGATGGTGGTGTACCTCAGGGTCTATTTTTGGTCTCCACATTATTTAACATCTTGTGTCTCTTAATGAAAATGTCTGATAATGTGTGGCTCTTCAAATTTGCAGATGACACAAAGTTAGGTGTAATAATAAATAATAAGGAGGCTGCAAGTAAAAACACAAATATTCAAATTGGAAGAATGGGTAAAACAACACAAATTGGATTTCAACGGGAATAAGTGTAAAGTTATGCACTTCAGTCATAACAATATTAAAACTGAATACAAAATAAATAACAAATAATATCCAGTACAAATAATGAAAGAGACCTGGGAGTAATAATAAATAATACACTCAGTTTTTGATAATCAAGCTAAAGAGGTGGTTAAAAAAGGAAACAAAATATTAGGAAATATCCTCGGAAATATTAAAAGTAGAAATCATAAAGTGATTATGCCTCTGTATTCCACACTGGTAAGGCCTACATTGGAGTACTGCACACCTTTCTGTACACCCCAAAACATAGGGAAAATGAAACTCATAGAAAGAGTACAGAGAAAGGTTACTAAGAGAGTCACAAATTTAAAGGATAAAGCACATGAAGAAAGACTTAATGAATTGGATTTATACTCTTTAACATACAGAAGACAAAGAGGTGATCTGTGTTATGTTTATAGGGCATTCCACAATAAACACATTTGGGAAACATCAGGTTTAAACAGAAAAACAGGTCACAGACCACGATCTCACAGTTTACAACTAAAGGTGATTTCTGTAAACTACAAGACAGGTTAAGTGGTTCAGTCAGAGAGTGGTAGCAGCACTGAATACGTTACCTGAAACTGTTGCTATAAAGGAAACTATGGACTCATTCAAAAGGTCTTTAGATGTCCACATGAGCCAAAATAAAACCATGTTTTCACTGATAAGTGGTGAGTCAGAATATGGCTTTTGAGCTAAGTGACTTGTTTCCATACCTATGAACCTATGAACTCTTGTAATTTGGGTATTGTGGATTATATCTCTGGCTGCAGCATCATGCTTCAGCACACAGAAGGAAGACAGTGTTGTAATCTGAGTATCCTGGATTTCTAGCTGCAGTGACCAGTGAGTGTGTATGTCTTGTAGTGTGCATACCACAGATACAAATGCATGAAGGTAGTGCATCAGTGCTACTGCATTTGTGTCAAGCCCTGCACCAAGGGAGAGTCTATCCCACATTTAAGTGGGCAAAAGTGTGCATGGAAAATTTTAATGATGCAGATTTTAGTGTTGCACTTAAATGTTAGAATATTTTAACATAATCATAGTCACAGTTACACAAATGTGTTAAATCCTCCAGAAAGGTGATTTTGCAGGTGGACAACTTAAATCACCTTTCAACCTGTACTGAAAATTCCCAACATCCTTGCTCATGAGGTAGGGTCGTATAAACTGTATATTCAAAATTATTTGGGAGTAAAATATTGTAAAATGGCCAAGTTATGAATAACATTATGTAAGACACAAAAAAATAGAATTTTAGTGTCACACATTTAAGTAAAACACTAAAATGTGCAACACTACCATTTTAGTGTCGCAAATTTAGGGCCCAATTTTAAAAGCAGTTAGATTGACACAAGTGGCTTGTGTCAAAAGAGTTTGATGCAAGAGGTGACTTGCATCATAATTTGCACCAAACACAATTTTACAATGCAGCCTGCGTCAGATATAGATACAGCAAACAAAGTCTATCTGGCTCATGCAGCAAAATGTAACACCTCAAATACAAGAATATGTAAAATGAACAAAAAGGTGTGCAAATTAACGGAAGGACTCTAAAAGTAAATGCTCAGTACTCAGGGTTTATTAGGGTGCCATAAAACAGAACAGGAATGCCCCAGAATTTCAAACCCAATGCAGGCTCTTCGTCAGGGAGAAGGGCAACTGGGACCACTGACATAAAATTTCTACAAGTACATCAACAAAGTGCTTAGTACAAGAATCATAAATCAATTAAAACAATAGACTCACTAGATGAACAGAAGGTAAACAAGATATAATAGTAGACAAAATGCTGTGGTTAAACAGGCTGGGAAAACCACTCAGTTATATTTTGGAAGGAAGGGATCCAAAAGTTCCAAATATTGCAAACTCTTTATAACAAGTTTACAAAACACGTATATTGTAGAACTGCAGGAAAACTTTTTTTTTTTTCCAAAAAGGTTGATATAATCCTAGAAAATGAGTTTAAAGGAACAATTGGAAGAAGCTTGGGAACCACAAGGTGGGGTTTCAAACAAGTTTCAAGAACTCCTAAGGTGAGAAAAAAATAAACATAAATTAGTCATCAAAAACACAAATGAAATGTATGTTATTAACAACCTGCAGAGAAAATGGAATAAAATATCCAGTAAATTACAAGTATGGCAGAATATCCAATGCATCATTTAAGCCACGTGGTTAAACAGCACCCAAAGAAAAAAATGAGTCTTCTTTAAGTTTTCCAAAGTTTTTTACATCTCTTACCCTCTCTAATATTAACTTTGATACAGGCAATGCCCATAAATTTAAAGTTGTCAGTGGAGGCTCTGTGTTTGATGCACCAGTGGCATCCAACTGGGGTACCTACCCGTCTATTCAGGATGGAGTGAACATGCTCTTGGATCCTCTCTTTGAGTGGGCAGGTGGTTAAACCCACATAAACAGAGGGGCAGTCACACCACAGGTCATGTACTACAAATGGTGTGTGGCAAATGATAAACTGTTGCACTTCAAATTTAACACCATTAGTGGGACTAGTGAATCTATTCCTCTGAAGCATAAACTTGCAAATGTTGTAATTTCCATTGCAGTGTGAGCCAGCATTGGCCCACGGAAAAAATATCTTGGTGTACTTGTATTCATAGAAGAGTGGCTTGTACCACAGTGTCTCTAATGCTTTGTGCTTTTTTGTACACTACTCTGGGATACTCACCCATGTTGCCCTTTAAGTCAGGATCTACCTCAAGAATGTTCCAAAACCTTTTTAGTGTGCCTGCTAGTTTTGGAGCTACCGAATTGTATTCAAGTTATGAAGTTAACCCTATCAGTAGGGTCTTTTTTACGATTTTATGGTGTATTTTTTTTTTATCCTGGGAGCAAACATAGGCTTCAACCTCCTGGAGTATAGCGTGATCATAGTCTCTATCAATCGAATCTAATCATGAGGTCCTTTGAGTGGTGATCATAGGTAGCTGCTGTAGAGCAGTTCCTCCACACCCTTAGGAAATGCCCTCTGGGGTTACCCTATTTTAAATGGGGGTGGATGGCAACTGTCAGGTCTGACAGTGGCTGTCAATCAATGAGCATGTACTGTATACAGTACGCGCTCATTGAGAGTTCAGTCGACAGCCAGCCATGGTGGTGAGAGGAGGGCTGTGTTGGTCCCTGGCTCCAATTCAGGATGGGGCAGAGTGGGGTGATGGGACACTACTTGATGGGGTGGGGGGCCACTAGACCATCAGGGACTGTTATCACATTGTTATTGGGGGAGACTGGGGATTGGGGATCTCCTAGACTACCAGGAAAGTTATATCATTTTACTTGGGGGAGATCGGTGATGGGAGCTGCTAGCCCACCAGGGAGGTTAAATCAGTATATTTAGGCAAGACTGGAGATTGGGAGGGAGCACTAGATCACCAGGGAAGTTGTGTTTATTGTACATATTGCTGCACACTGGAAATACACCCCTCTGGGTGCAACATCACTGTGGCTGATGCACCTCTGTCCCCCGATACCTCCACTACCACCTCCTGTGCCCCTTATGCCCCTGACACCCTCCTGGCATGCTGTTTCTCTCCCCCCTCACCATCCTGGCCCCTCTAGTGTTGTGCTGAGAGGGGGGCCAGATTCCTGTGGCAATGTCTGCAGATGCGTCAACCATTTGGCGCAGCTAGAGACTTGCGGCAAATCCGGGGAGTTTGGCGCTGGGATCCTGCTTTTTATAAAATCGAGTTCAGGGTCCCTGGTACACCTGGAGTTTGCCGCAACCCTTAGAACAACGTAACTAGCATCACTCTAAGGGCTCTTTTAAAATTGGGTCCCCAATATCTTAATGTTGTATTTAAATGCATGACACTAAAATTCTCAGCTTGTTACATGAAAATTTGCCATTTATGTAAAATACCAGCCAAATCTCCAAAAAGGTATTTCTGGCTTATTTGGGGAAAAAAAACAAACGGACAATGGATTCTTGCTTAACAGGTCCCATTTAGCAAGATTCATGTGTTTGTTTGGTTTTTCAAATTCTTCGTCTTTATGAATTTATGTATTTTCACGACCTGAACATTTTTTCTCACAAAAGGTAAATCACTAAGGATGCAAAAAGTAAATGTTCATGAAAGGTAGGCATTGGTGGGTAGTAAAATATCATATTCTAAACATGACCTGTGGGTAACTCTACATTACATTAAATTACCCTAATGCATAACGGGTAGTTGGTTAAGGTAGGGTAGACTCTACCTTGATTTTTTTGTACTATCCTATTACCCTGATTTTCTACTATCCTGTCCTGTCCATAACCAAACAAACACAGAGACATCTGCTACCTCATCAGGTGCCATGTTGAGGTACATTAATGTGTCCGCACTCTGGGCTACAAATTACAAACACCCAGAACTCATAAGCTCAGAAGAAGCCTTATACATTTTAAAAGAAAACTATCTTGTTTTAATGTGTAGAAATAGAAAGCTTTAATATGTATGTGGAGTTTTAAAATTAGTATTCCATAACCATTCATTGGCATAGCATAGTTCTCTTTCTGTTAAGTCATTTTTTTACATTCACCACAGTAATACTAAACAGGTAAATAAATAAACGGCTCATAACGTCTTTGAGTGCAGTCGGACATGAGGCGACTGCAACACGCTCAAGCCCACTTACAGTTAATTGTTCAAGACTAAGAGGTATATGTGTGATGCAAGCTGTGATAAAACTTTGAAGACTGGTGAATTGCATATGCTCACACATCCTCAGACTTCGACCAGAGACCTATGTTACACCGAATGCGGCCCCCCTGTTTGCTGCTCACTTACACCAACTTTGTCTCCTGCAATCTCTACTACTACAGAACCTTGAGCTCTACTCTACTACTCTTTCTCAGCCAAACTGGCTGCGGCAACTCCTTCTTCCTCCTCTGATCAGCTCCATCCACACTTGTCTCTGCAGGCTCGAGTCCCAACCTGACCTTTGATACACACGCTCACTATGACAAGAGGGTGTCAGGTGAATAATGGCACAGAATACAAACAGTTGACATCCATCACTCTGTGCAGTTGTGTGCTGACTCACAACTTACTGACTCACATCACTGCTTGTTAAACAATACTACCTGCCCCAATACCTGACCCAATTACAACTGTACTAAGCCAGAAAGGGGTAGCATATTACCCAAACTACCCTGTCTGGCTTAAACACGTAACTAGCCCACATGCCTGATCCAGCTACCTGCTGGGTAGCCCAAGTCTAGTGACAGGTAAATTTATTTTTTGTGCCAGAGGGCTATCCTGAAACATTACTGAGCATGCTTAGCAAAAGCAAGCATTTGTCAATGCCGAATGGTGTCTCACTGACATTGGTAGTGCAGGATTTAGAGATGCATAATTGGAATGGCAGTGGAAATATTGAATTGATGCAACCCCCCACCCTGCAGAGACTGACAGGTGTTGAGGTGTGCCATTGGGTCATCAGCTATAACGCTCATGCCATTTAACCTCACCCTACCCTGTAAACACTGACAAGTGTTGTGGTGTGCCCCAGGGGTCTTTGGGCCTTATACTTACCCCATTCCATAAGGAAATATGCTGAGATGGGTGCAGTATAGGAGAATGGGGTGAAATTTAGGGCCGAACACTCCAAGGCACACCCCTGTCACTGGCTGCAGGGTGAGGGTGGAATGGCATGAGCATTACAGCCAATGATCCCAAGTCACACTCCTGATGCCTGTCAGTCTCTTCAGGGTGGGATGTTACAGTTGGAAACTCTAATGCCATAGGCGTTTGTTGATATTTTCACTCCAAATTTTCAACATGGACTTTTTGTGACCCCACCTCATGAAACGTAGCACTTTTAGCCAAAAGGTGGTTTTGCACACGATTATGCCATTTGGCGACACAGGCACGAAAACACATTTTGGGCAGGATGTGAAAAATTACAACTGTATTGTTCATGAGGAGGTGTACAAAAATGGCAATGCTGAAAATCTGGAGTGAAAATATGAAAAATTGGTGAAGTCATGAGCAGGCATAGAAACTCCGTAACACACGTCCGTAACCCAATTATTTTGGGGATTTTTTAACCACATTTTCAAAATGGCATTTTAGGACTCCCCTCATGAACAGTGGCACTGTGATTTTGTTAATCTGTCCCAAAAGTTGATTTCCCACAGCGACCATGCCATTGTGTTCCACAGGTGCGAAAACACATTTTGGGCAGGATGTGAAAAATGACAGCTGTACTGTTCATAAGGAGGTTTAAAAAAGTGCCAGTGTTGAAAATCTGGCATGAAAATATTGCACCTTTGAGAACTTACAAGGGCGCGTGGAAACAGCACAGCGCACGCTTGTAACACAGTCATTTTATGGACTTTTGTCACCAGATTTTCAACATAAGCATTTTAGGACCTCTGCTCATGAACAGTGTCACTGTCATTTTCTCAAATTGTCCCGAAAACTGATTTTGCACAGCGATCGCGCTATTCTGCACCGGACGTGCGAAAACACATTTTGACCAGGACATGGAAAATGACAGCTATACTGTTCATAAGGAGGTATGGAAAAATGCCAATTTTGAAACTCTGGAGTGAAAATATTATAAATTCACGAAGTTATGAGCGTGCATGGAAACTGCACAACGCATGCTCCTAAAACAATTTTTTGGATTTTTTCCACCAAATTTGCAACATAGGCTTTTAGAGAGCCCCCCTCATAATCAGTGGCACTGTCGTATTGTTAATCAGTCCCAAAAGATGATTCTGCGCAGTGACTGCAAAATCAAATTTCGGGATGGAATAACACCATGACAGTGACTGAATTCACGAGGAGTGGTCCCAATAACCCCATGTTGAAAATTTGGTGCCAAAATTCCCAAAAATGTCCGAGATATGCACCAAAGTTGAAAAAACCCTATTTATGCCATTATACAGCTTACCAGCATTTCTTCCGTTTGCGGTCGGCTTTGAAGAGTGCAGACATGTTCCCAGGCCACCGAAGATCGCTGCACTACATGTCTAGAGGATAGGTGAGGGGGTGGTGTGGGAGGCAGGGGCACAGAGGTTCAGTGAAGGTTGGGAGGCCACAGGAGTTGACGGAAGACCATTTTCTGGTTTGCAGGTTTTAAAAAAAAAAACATTGTGGGACAGTTTTGTTTTACAGGGGCATTTGGCACACTGGGGTGGGCTACCAACATGCCACCTGACTGTTTTTTGAGGAGTGCTGGAGCTGATGGGGATTGGGCACCCCATCGGCACATACCGAAGGAGGGAGAAGAGCCAAGGGGGGTTGGGCACCCCCCTCGCCACACAACAAAAGTGGCAGGGTCATTATGCTGATGGGGAGTGGGCTCCCCTGTTTTCTAAATAAACGGGGAAGGGGGGACTGAAGCCAACAGGGATTGGGCCCCCCCGTCTGCAAAGAAAGGCTGTTTGGAGGGGCGCATGATGCTGATGGGGATTGGGCACCCCCTCGGCATACACTTTAAATGGGGGGGCATTATGCCAATGAGGAGTGGGCTCCCGGCGGCAGTCAGTGCCGCCATGTTTATTAAACTGCTTCACCAGGAAAGGCATGCTGCTGCATGACAAGCTTGGCTCTCACTGCAGTGGACGTTTTCTTAGATCTGGTGGCCAGTTTACGTGTTGCTGGTGTCAGCACCTGCAGCTGCCTTATTGGGGAATGAGGGACACATCTACTGATGCATGCCCCGCATTCGCCCACACTGACTGCACCTCCAAATCTGCTACTACTGCAATATGTTGGCTGGCGTGCACGCATGAGCCAACATAAAAAAGAGACTAAAAATCCTTATAACTCTTGAAACAATTAATATTTTTTCACAAAACCTTTGAAAGACACTGTTGATCATGTATGTCCTAGTGAATCCTATGTATAGTATAACATACATTTAACAGCAGTACTTTGTTTCACATATTGCCTAGTAAGATATGTACCATCCACTTGTAACATAGAAGCATAGAAACATAGACTTTGATAGCAGATAAGGACCGCTTGGCCCACCCAGTCTGACCATTTTCCTACCTACTTGATAAGCTGCAGATCCTAGTTTACCAACAGCCTACTTCCTCCTACCTCCCACTAGAATTGTCTTATGTCTGTCCCATGCATTCTTAAATTCCCCCTGTTTTTGACCCCACGATCTCCTCAGGAAGGTGGTTCCATACATCCACCACCCTCTCCATGAAAAATACTTCCTCACATTGCCCCCCAAGTCACTCCCCTCTATCTTCAAATTGTGTCCCCTTGTTCTTGCACGTCTCTTTTTCTGAAAGATGCTACCTGCTTGGACTTTGTTGATACCCTTGAGGTACTTGAAAGTTTCTATCATGTCACCCTCTCCCTCCTTTCTTCAAGGCTACACATATTAAGCT
Source organism: Neoceratodus forsteri (assembly GCA_016271365.2). Taxonomy (NCBI): domain Eukaryota; kingdom Metazoa; phylum Chordata; order Ceratodontiformes; family Ceratodontidae; genus Neoceratodus; species Neoceratodus forsteri. The sequence continues at coordinate 335,424,819 of CM057449.1, forward strand.
CCTTTAGTCTCTCTTCATATGTCTTCTGGTGCAGACCCTGCACCATTTTAGTTACCCTCCTCTGGACTGCCTCTGTCCTGTCTATGTCTATGTCCTTGCGGAGATGGGGTCTCCAGAACTGCATGCAGCACTCCAGATGGGGTCTCACCAACTGTCTGTACAAAGGGATGACAACTTCCTGTTTTCTACTGGTGATGCCTCTCCCTATGCATCCCAGTATCCCCCCAGCCCTTCTTACTGCCTTCTCACATTGTACTTTGTTTCATACAGTTTCAAGAAGAAATAGTATACATGTAATACTATACATGTCCTACACATGTAACATTATTTGAGCAGTTCCAAGCATGCATCCTAAAGAAAAAAAGTACCAAATATGTAATAAGTAAAGTACTGTGCCTCAAATCTGTACTACGTCTTCTGCTTTGCACGGGGTCCACAGTATTGTGTGCAAAGCAAGCTGCATGATAAATCAATATAAAACTCTTTGGCTGTGCTCTACAAGTATTCTAATTATAGACCAAAAATCAGTACACAGATACACAGAAATGTGATGGCAGAGAAAAGGCCCACAGCCCATCTAGTCTGCCCAACACCCTACCTCCCTTCTGTTATGCTTCCACCTTCTTTTTCCAACCCCTTAAATCTATCCCAAGTCCTCATGAACCCCTCCACCATTTCAGCTGCCACTACCTCCTCCAGCAGTTTGTTCCAGGCCTCCACCACCCTTTCCATGAAAAACTGCCCCCTGACATTACCTCTGTATTGCTCACCTTTCAGTTCGAGGCTATGTCCCCTCGTGTTCACTCCCTTCTTCACACAGATACACACAGAAATGTGACGGCAGAGAAAGGCACCACGGACCATCTAGTCTGCCCAACACCCTACCTCCTCCCTTCTGTTATGCTTCCACCCTCTTTTCCCAACCCCTTAAATCTATCCCAAGCCCTCTTGAACCCCTCCACCGTTTCAGCTGCCACTACCTCCTCTAGCAGCTTGTTCCAGGCCTCCACCACCCTCTCCATGAAAAACTGTGCCCTGATATTACCTCTGCATTGCCCACCTTCCAGTTTGAGGCTATGTCCCCTCGTGTTCACTCCTTCTTCAATTTGAACAAGCTGTTACCCTCTACCATATTTATTCCCTTTAGATACAAAGGTCTCAATCAGGTCCCCTCTCCCTCCTAGTCTCCAGAGGGTACAAATTCAGCCCTTTCAATCTTCTCTTATAGGGTACATTCTGTATCCCTCGTACCATTTTGGTTGCCCTTCTCTGCACCTTCTCCAACAGCTCAACATCTCTGTCGTAGAGGCCTCCAGAACTGCACCCCATACTCCAGATGCGGCCTAACCATGGTTCTGTATAATGGCATTAGCACCTCCCTCTTCCTGCTATTAAAACCCCTCACAATGCAGGCCAACATTCCATTTGCCTTTCCCACCGCCCTGCTACACTGGCTGCCCACCTTGAGGTCACGTGATACTATAATCCCCAGGTCCCTTTCTGTTTCCTTCTCTTAATCACCAACCCCCCAAGGGAGTAAGTTTCCCTCCTATTCTTCCTCCCCAGGTGCATCAGCGTGCACTTTTGTGTACTAAACTTCAATTTCCAGGTGTCAGACCACTTCTTCAGCCTCTCCAAGTCCCACCTCATGGCTTGCACCCCACTAGGTGAATACACCCTATTGCAGACTTTTGTATCATTTGCTGAACAGGCACACTCATCCTTCTAGACCCTCTGCTAGGTCACTAACATACATGTTAAAGAGTATTGGTCCTAGCACTGACCCTGTGACACCCACTGGTCACTGCCTGTTCCCTGGAATGTGTCCCATTAACCACCACTGTCTGACTCCTTCCCTTCACCAGTTTTCCACCTACCTGGTGATCCTGTTGTCCACCCTAGTCTGTCCAGCTTATGTACCATTCCACCATGCGGAGCAGTGTCAAGGCCTTATTGAAATTCAGATTGGCCACGTCCACTGCTCCTCCCTGGTTCACTATCAGTGTCACCCCATCAAAAAACTCTATAAAGTTAGTCTGACAGGACCTTCCCTTGGTGAAGCCATGCTGCCTGTCATCCTGCATGCCATTAATCTCCAAGTATTCAATTTGAACAAACTATCCCCTTCCACCTTGACTATTCCCTTCAGATATTTAAAGGTCTCAATCATGTCCCACCTCTCCCTCCTAGACTCCAGAGGGTACAAATTCAGCCCTCTCAATCTTCTCTCATAGGGTACATCCTGCATCCCTCATACCATTTTGGTTGCCCTTCTCTGTACCCTCTCCATCAACTCAACATCTCTGCATAGATGAGGCCTCCAGAACTGCACCCCATACTCCAGATGCGGCCTGACCATGGTTCTGTATAACGGCATTAGCACCTCCCTCTTCCTGCTATTAAAACCCTTTGCAATGCAGGCCAACATTCCATTTGCCTTTCCCACCACCCTACTACAATGGCTGCCCACCCTGAGGTCACGAGATACCATAATCCCCAGGTCTCGTTCTGTTTCCTTCTCCTTAATCTCCCCCCCCAAGGGAGTATGGTTCCCTCCTATTCCTCCTCTCCAGGTGCATCACCAAGCACTTTCGTGTATTAAACTTCAATTTCCAAGTGTCAGACCTCCTCTCCAGCCTCTCCAGGTCCCACCTCATGGCTTGCACCCCACTAGAGATCCGCCCTATTGCAGACCTTTGTATCATCTCAGAACAGACACATCCATCCTTCCAGACCCTCCACTAGGTCATTAACATAGATGTTAAAGAGTATTGGTCCTAGCACTGATCCCTGTGGCACCCACTGGTCACCTCCATTCCTCGGAATGTGTCCCATTTACCACCACTGTCTGACTCCTTTCCTTCAACCAGTTTTCCAACCACCTGGTGATCCTGTTGTCCAACCCTAGTCTGTCCAGCTTATGCACCATTCCGCCATGTGGAACGGTGTTGAAGGCCTTACTGAAATCCAGATGAGCCCACGTCCACGCTCCTCCCTGGTCCACTATCTGTGTCACCCATCAAAAACTCTATCAGGTTAGTCTGACAGGACCTTCCCTTGATGAAAGCATGCTGCCTATCATCCTGCATGCCATTCATCTCTAAGTATTCTATCAACCTGATCTTAGTAGTGTTTCCATTACCTTCCCCACCACGAGGTAAGACTAATGGGACAGTAGTTTTGACCTCTCCTTCCTCCCCTCCTTATGTAGTGCGACCACCTCTGCCCTCTTCCAGTCCATTGGCACCACCCCGGTGTCCAAGGACAAGTTAAACAGTCTCGCCAGATACGGCGCCAGTTCATCCTTCACCTCCTTGAGAACCCTTGGGTGTATTCCATCAGGCCCCATTGCCTTGTCCACCCTAAGTCTACCCAGCTCTTCCCTTACTCCTTCAGCTGTAGATTCTGCCACCCGCACCTGCCTGTGGCTGTCACCCTCCCACCCCTTCCTGTGCCCCTGCCTTCTCTTTCCTCCATGAAGATTGAGGTGAAATAGCTATTTAATGCCTCTGCTTTTTGAAATCTCCTTCCAGTATTGTTCCACTTTCCCCTTATCCTTTCGATCCCATGCTGTGCCCTTCTCCTTTCTCCAGCATACCTACGAAGGTTTTTTCCCTCTCCTTGCCTGCTTCACTATCCTCTCCTCAGTGGCCTCCTTAGCCCTCCTTATCTTTTGCCCTGCCTCCTTCCTTTTTTCCCTGTAGGTTTTCCTGTCCTCATCCTTTGTGTCCTCCTGTACCTCTTGAATGCTCTAGTCTTCTCCTTGACCCCTAACGCCACCTCTCTAGTGAACCATGAGGTCTTTTCCGTCTTCTATTCTTTCTTCCCCTTCTTATACATGAGAAGGACTGGAGGTAAGGTTTGTCCATTTGCAGATGACACCAAGATCTGCAACACAGTAGATGATCCAGATGGGGTGGGCAGAAGAGAAGCTATCTGGATAAACTGGCAAAATGGTGGAAGAGTGGCAACTGGGGTTTAATGCAAAGAAGTACAAGATCATGCACATAGGGAAGAGAAACCCTGAAGCCACCTATAGACTTGGAGGGGTGTTGCTGGCAATCGCAAGGGAAGAAAGAGACTTGGGTATCATCATCACCGATGAATTGAAATCATCCAAGCAGACCACTAAAGCAGTAGGTAAGGCTAGAGGGATGTTGGGGTGTATTAGTAGGGGTATCACAAGTCGGAAGAGGGAGGTAATAATCCCTCTTTGCAAGACACTGGTTATGCCCCATCTGGAGTACTGTATGCAGTACTGGAGGCCACACCTTCACAAGGACATTAACCAGATTGAAGCAGTCCAGAGAAGGGCAACCAAAATGGTGCAGGGACTGCATCAGAAAACATATGAGGACAGATTAACGGAGCTCAATATGTATACCCTAGAGCAAAGGAGGGAGAGAGATGATATGATCGAAACATTCAAACACCTTAAGGGCATTAACAAGGTGAAAGAGTCTAACATGTTTCAATATAAGAAAAACAGCATAGAGATTAGGAGGCCAATTAAGGGGTAATGTGAGGATGTTCTTTTTCACAGAAAGGGTGGTGGATGCATGGAACGGCCTATCTCAGGAAGTGGTAGATATGAATACAGTGCAGGGCTTCAAACAGTCATGGGATAGGCATAAGGGAGCAATACAGATGAGTATGAATAGATATACCATTGACAGAGCAAAGGCCAGTGGCACATTCATAAGGCAGAAAAAGAAATGGGAAGACTGGATGGGCCTTTCCGTCCTTATCTGCCGTCAACTTCTATGTTTCTATGAGTCCATGGCTTTATATACCCCACTCTTGATGGCTGCCCATAATTACTCCACTCCCTATACATCTCCTATCCTCAACATTTCTTCTCCAAGTACCTTCCTTATTCCACAAAGTCAGCCTTCCTGAAGTCCGTTACCTTGGTTCTCGCCCCAACCTCTCCTGCCCGCTCTCACCCTGAACCTGACAGCCCTGTGGTCACTGGTACCAAGCTCTTCCCCCACCTCCACCTCCTCCACACTGTCCCCATTTGTGTGGGCCACATCCAACAGGTTTGCACCCCTAGTGGGCTCACTGACCCTTTGCTGCAGGAATATGCCCTGCAGAGCCTCTAAGATGCACCTGATCCTTGCGGAGATTGCTGTCTGGGCATCCCAGTTGATGTCTGGAAGGTTTAAGTCCCTAACTAGCACAATTTTACCTTTCCTTGCCATCCTCGCTACTGATTCTACAAAGTGTCTATCCTCTTCCTCCCCCTGCATAGGAGGCCTATAGACTACCCCCCATGCTCAGGTTTTCCCCCTGTCCCCTGTCTAGGGTGACCCACATTATCTCTGTTTCCCCTCCTTATCTCACCCCTCCTTATCTCACCCCTCCATGGCCCCAATCCCTTCCCTGACATATAATGCCACCCCCCTTCCCTCCACGATCCTTCCTAAACAAATGATACCTGGGATCACCGTCTCCCAGGCGTGGTGCTCATTCCACAAGTCTCACTCACTGCTACAATGTCTAGGTTCTCCTCCATCATGGTGCCTCCAGTTCTCCCATTTTGTTCCCCAGGCTCCTGGCATTTGCAACCAAAGCCCTCCAACATGTAGCCCCATCCCTTCCTACCCTGTTGCTAACTGTTCCCTTGATGTGTGTTGTAACATGGGGGAGAGGCTGATAGCCTCTCTGCTCTGCCTCCCGTAAGGATGGCCCTGTCCTTAGCCCTCCCCATTTAATTTAAATTGAACTCCCTTGCCATGAAGTCCCCCAGTTTACTCTTTAGTGCAGCTGCCCCTGAAGAACTCAGGTGCAACCTGTCTTGGTCATACAGCCCCTCCTCCTCCCATGTACAGCCCCAGTCACCTATCCAGCCAAACTCCATTCGACTGCACCAATCTTGTAGCCAATTGTTGAATGCCCTTATCTTTTCCTTTCTGGGTGTGCTCGCACTTGGTACTAGCAACACCTCAGAAAAGGAAATGGAAGGAAAAACAGCGTTACTATTACAGAACCTAGCGAGTTCCTCAAACCTTGCCTGCAGTTCCATCAGACTGTTCCCCTCCAAGTCATTTGTGCCCAGGTGAAATACCAGATGAGTCCTTTCAACTTGCTGCTTACCCCAGGAAGGAATATGATGCCTCACCTCTAGCGCCATCATCCCTGGCATGCACTGTACCCATACTGCATTGTTTTTGCTCCCTTCTTTCCTTCCTTCCCCATTTTAGCCCCTTAATTATTGAGTCCCGCAAGAGTGCCACCCTACTGCCCCCTGCTTCCTGGGTGTCCTTTTGGCCTCTAGCCTTGTGTCATGGGGTTTGGCTTCCTTTGACCTCCTCATGTTCCATCCTGACTTGGTTTCTGCCCCTGCTCATCATCTGTTCCCCATCACTAACCTCTCTGATGTTTACCCACACCCAGTATCTTTCCTTTTCACCCTCTCCCTTTAGCCTTTCCTTAGACCCCCTCGTACCTCTTCATCCCTTGTATTTCTGCCTGGCTTCCTTCATCCCTGAAAATCCCTCCTGCATCACTGCTTGAGCAGAGCCAACCACCTTGCCTCCCTCTGTCTGCTCCTGGCCTTCCCCGTCTGCATCATTGGTGAGATTTTGCCAACTGTGCTTGATCCCCTCCAACTGTTCCTGTCCGCCCATCTTTGCAGAAGGTTTTGAGCACTGTGCCCCACTTGAGGAAGTCATCCTCCTCACCACCTGCCCTGTCTGCATATTTCTCTTCTCCTGCACCCTGCCCGGTGCATGTCCCAGCCTCCTACTGCAGCTTCTGCCCTGCAGAGATTCCTTCCATTCATTTTCAGCCTTCCCAGAGCTCAACTCCAGCTCTTCCAGTGCTTCCTTCCTGCCCCTTTTCTTATGCCACAGTTCCCCTAGTGCCACCCTCTGGTGTGTCCATGATGTGCCAGTTCCCACCTCCACCCCTTCCCTTGCATGTGATGTGCCTGCCCCCCTTCCATTGCACCTGAGATCAATTCCCCTGTGTCCCCAAGCCGCCATGCATCCCCTTCTCTGATGGTCCCTGCCGGACCTCTTCCTCCCCAATGTCCTCGACTAACATACCTAGGGGGCAAAACTATTTGTTACTTCCACCCACTGGCCCATCTCACCTCTGTCTGTGTCATCCTTCATTCTGGGCATCCGTCTGCCCTTTCCTGAGCCTACTGTCTTCCACTCCTCCTGATCCCCGGCTGACCCCTTTTCTCTAGCTACAGGTGTCATTTTTGTGCCTCTAGGCTTCCTGCTGTCCATTCCACTGACCCCTTTCCTGCTGTCTTGGGCATCCCTGTCTCAACTCTGGACTTGCTGTTTTCTGTTTACCACCTCTGGTCTATCCCCTCTGGATCCCCTTCCATCCTCTCCCTCCCGAGCCCTTGACTTCCGGGACAGTATATCTGATCCTCCAGTGAATCCACTCAGCCCTTCCCACTCCTTCCTTGGCTTATACTGTCCCAGTGTCTCTACCCCCTTTTCCCAGTTCCCCCCCTTTAACCCCCGCCTTAGCCTCACTACCTCCTCCTTCAGCTGAGTAGCTGCTTACACATCATACATCCCCCCATCCTCCAAGCCCAATTTAGGATCATAGCCATTCCACAGCCACTGCACCCCACCACCCTGCCAAAAATCCCCCTCCCTTAGTCGCCCCTCCCTCTGTGCTGCCCTATCATTTCTTCCGTGATACTCAGATACAGTCCTAAAATCACACCTTATGCATTTTTGGGCCCCCAACCCTCACCTTCTCCTCAGCCCCAACACACAGTCAAGAAGTTTTAGAAATAATAATGCTTGTACTTTTTTAGAAATAATAAAGCATGTGCAAACTATAGACTCCTGTAATTAATAACCATAGTCACCAAGTTTAGTCCAAGACACCAAGTTCAGTCCAAGTCCCCAGCACCTCCAGTGTCAGTAGTCCAAAATCAAGTTCCCAGCACCTCCAGCGTCAGTAGTCTCAACCCAGTTCATATCATAGCAATTTCAGCTCTTTTGTGAAGGATTTCTTAATGTCTGTGTCTATTTCCCATATCCACTGAGGTTGAAGTCCACGTCCCTGTGTAGAAAATGCAGGACCCAGTTTATCTGCTGCAAACCAGTTCCTCGCAGTGCTTTCCTAGCTCAGGACCCTCCTTGCTCCTACCTTCAGTCCTTTGATGTACTCAGCCTCCCCATTAGACCAGCCTGTCAGCTCCTCCACTTGATAATGGCTCCTCCTCCCATCTGGATTTAATAGAGCCCAGGGTTGGGAGGTGGGTGGCACAAATACAGCTCTGAACACGCTCAGCTGCTCTCCTTCCCTTTGGTCCCGACTGCGACCAAGGATGTATATTAAACACCAGACCCGGTATGACATGACTCCAGACCTGTAGTCTGGCCTTGGATCATGAGGGTAGGGGATGGGGGTGGGGATTAGGGTTGCTATTTAGCAATTATGAAAATATTGGCCCTGTGGAGGTACCACACCATTGTGATGCACAGCCCATACCTGTAGTTTTGTGTTGGGTAGGGAAGGGGAGGAAATTAGGCTTGACAACCCTAATAGCACATTTCCAGACTTCATGGAAATTGGGTTGCATACCATAATGGCACATTCCCAAACACTGAGGGTATGAGTTTTGTGTGGTAGCAACCCTAATCTCCAATTCTCAGTCTGTCTTTCTGCTGCCCCCCCCACTGCCTATGAACTCCTGTTAATAAAACTATCCCTTCCCTACTCCTTCCCCATCTTTGTGGGCAGTGTTTACTGCTGCCCTAGTTTTCCCACCTTCTCCCCATCCTCCATCACTGATCTTCTCTCTTCTCTCACCACCCTCTTCTCCACTGGTGAACTCTACATCCTAGGAGACTTCAACACAAAGTGGCTATCTAGCACCCAGTCCAAAATCTGTAATCAAGTCTCCTCCTTAAACCTAAAGCAGGTCATCACAGATCCTACATACCTAAACCTCAAATCAGGCAAACATACCCTTATAGACTAGGCACTGACATCCCACCCGCACTGAGTCATCTCCTCTAGGGTACTCCCAGACACACTCAATGATCACCATATGATTTTCTGTTTGAGAAAAATCCACCGGACAAAAGCCTCCCCACTCATCCTCAACCTTCGCTCCTACCGATCCCTTGATATATCCTCCCTTCACAATGCTCTTGACGATACTGACTGGACGCCCATTGCCAGTGCATCCTTGGTTGACTCAGCCCTGAGCTATTTTAGCTCCCAGTTCCTAAATGTGTGGAACCATCACACCTCATTTAGGAAGACCAGGGTCCATGGCAACCACCTCCCCTGGGCCTTGGCTGAGCTGCTGGCCTGCCAGCATGCCCGTGACCAGGCTTGGACTGCACTCAAAGCTTCTGGAACTCTCAAGGACCTGCTCAACTATCTCTCCCTCTGTAACGCATGCACCAGGGCTATCTGACTTGCTAAAGTGGAGTATTTCAACTCCTCCTTTCATAATAATCTCAGCACCCCCTCCAAATTCTGGAAGGTTGTCCATGCTTTATTCTTGCCTCCTGTCAAACCATCCTCTCTTGTTCTAAAAGTAGGGTCCCTCCCTGTCTCAGACCCCCCGTGGCAGCTGAATTCAACAAATTCTTCACCACCTGTGCCTCCTCCCTTCTCGCCTCCCTTCCCCCATGGCCCCCCACCTGCCTCCCCATTTGTGGCCCCTCTTTGTCTAGCTTCTCCTTTCAACCTGTTTCACCCCAACAACACACCTACAGGCATTGCTAGCCCTAAATTCCCATAAGGGCAAAAGCCCAGACAGCCTCGACCCCAAGCTGCTTCACCTCTCAGCCTATGCCATAGATCCTCCTCTAGCTACTCCCTGAACCTCTCCTTTTTGCTTGCCACTGTACCTGCTGCATGGAAGACTGCCACTGTTATCCCCCTTTCAAGGGTGATGATTCCTCCAACCTCCTGCAATTTTCATCCTATATCGCTGCTCCTGTCCTGACCCAACTACAGAGCACCTAACTCTGGCTCAGCTCACCTCTTTCCTTGACTCTTCTTCTTTCTTTATCCCCTTCCAGTCTGGATTCTGCAAGACCCACTTTACCTCCACCTCCCTCCTTTGGCTCACTGAAGCCATTCTCTCAGGCATGGATCAGAGACACATCACATCTGCCATCTTTATCGACCAGGCCAAAGCCTTCAATACTGTTGCCCAACCCCTTCTCTTCCAGCAAACTTACTGCTGCTGGCCTCTCTGCATCTGCAACAAACTGGTTCGGTTCTTTCTCATGGGTAGGTCCCAGTCTGTCCAGGTTGGTGACTCCCTCTCCTCTCCTTTCAATCACCACTGGAGTCCCTCAAGGCTCGGTACTCAGTCCCATACTATCTTCCATCTTACTAAATGACCTTTCTAATGCCTGCACATCTGTTAACATCCACGTGTACACAGATGATACAGTTTTATTTACCTTTGGTACCTCACCTAGGAGGTGGTGAATAGCCTCCAGCAGGATTTCAACAACATCCAGTGCTGGTTATGTGCAAACTAACTCTCCTTAAATGCCAAGAAAATGGTCTCCATGACCTTTGGGACCAGGCAGATGCTCACCAGGATCGATGTCTCTCTAGTCTTTCATACCCTCAATGGTTCCGTACTGGAAGATGTCTCCTCCTTCAAGTACCTCAGGCTTTGGCTTGACAAGAACCTCAATTCTCGGTGCATGTGGATGCTATCCACAAAGCTCTACCAAACTCGGTGCCCTGTACAGACACTACAGCTGCCTACCACGCGGGCCTGGAGAGAGAATAGTCCAAAGATGATTCTCCCCATTTTTGATTTCAGAGACATAGTCTACAACTCTGCTCCTAAATCCACCCTTTCCAGACTGGACATTCTTTTCCACTCCTTCTGTCACGTCTCTCTCAGCTGCCCAGCACGTACCTACCACTGTGACCTTTACACCATGCTCTCTTTCACATCCCTCAGCGAAGGCGCCTCTCCCGTAGTGCCTCCTTAACTGGGAAATACTTGTTTGGTTAATTGTTCTTCCTACCTTCACTCCTCATCTCTGAATCATCCACCCCCCCTCTAGACCCTCTGCAACTCCTCCAACAGGGCCCTTACTCCCCCCCCCCGTGTACCACTTCTGGGCACCCTGGCTTCTCCTACCACTTCCAAAGTATCTGGAACTCCCTCCCATTAAGTGTCTGCTCCACTCAGTCGCTCTGCTCTTTATCCTCCTTCTCCATCAACACATAGCATCCTCCTTTAACTGCACCTAAAATCTTTCCTCTCTCCTCTAGCTCATCCCCCTGCCCCCTTATACACAACCTTTTCTGGCTACCCCGTTCCCACTCTTTACACTGCCCTGCAATCCCCTGTGGGTTCTCTCCATCCTGCTGGGGTGTAGGCTCCTGGATAACCTGCCCTGCCCCCTCTTGGCTTCCCCTTCATCCCTCTTATGATATCAAAACTTGCTTCTCCCTATCTCCTCTGCCTACTTGTCCAGCCTACCCCTTGAGGGGTTTTCCGCATCCTGAAAGGGAATGGCTCTGGCTGTACTCTATCCCTACCCAATTGACTGTACAGATTTCATAAGTCAAGTTAGTTTACAGCACTTTCCTGCCAAACTTCTGTCTTGGAATTGTTTTGTAAGCACTTACTGTGTGTTTTGTTTATATCTTAGTTCCTCTTGTAATTATATTGCGTGCAAAGTGCAAGTTTCACAGTCCTGTTCTACGTAGACATGTATACCTCCCTTGTACCTGACATGTGTTATCTTGCTCTGTAAAATGATTGTATGTTTCATCCTCTGAAAAATGATTGTTATGTTTCATCCTCTGTATTCCCCCTCCCCCCAAGATGCATATGGAAATGAGTTATTGCAGCTCTGTATGTCCTTCCTGGTGAAACTTTTCAAATAAATAAATAAAATAAATGAACGTAGTGTTTTGCCATGAAGATCTTTAATGTCTGAGACATTGGAGTGGTAACTTGCTTTGTGCAGAGTCCTTCAGTCTCTGTGCAAAGAAGAAGATGACTCCTACCTTTCTTTGTGCCCCCTTACTTTCGTTGCCCAGGGCAAATGTACAGGAACTTTTCTGTGCTGGGCCCAGCAGTGTTTGAGAACAGCAGAACTCACAGTTTAGTCATTGGGTAGACTCCGAGGATAGATACCAAAAGCAGTGATGAATAAAGGAACTTGAAGTCTAAAGGCCAGTTAGTGTATATTACCATTATTCTAGTGGGAGTATAAGATATCACTGGGAGGGACTGATGATCCAAAGGGGCTACCCTCAAGAGAACTCCATAATGGCTTTGATTATTTAATTCTTTTATTTCTATATATATTTTGTAGCGTTTTCTCCCCATAACTTATCCCCATACCTCGGACACACATGCGCATATGGAGGCATGCACATGCCATGTCTCAAGGTGCCCTCACTCGCGTCACCCCTCCACTTGCACTGACCACTGGACCTCCACCCAGTGGCAGCGGGACTCTGAGGGGTGGCAACTCCCACCCTGGGAGAGGAGGCTGCCTTCCAACTGCTTGATCCTTTTCCCTCCCCGTGCCAACTCCTGATGACCAGGTCCATTCCTGAACCGGGTCACCAGTGTGGCATGAGTAAGACATCCAGCACCTCAGCCCTCTGCACCATCAAGCCAGCTCTCTAGTGGCTTTGTGATGCACAGAGGATTTCACCAAAGTGGGTGTTTTGGGGAAAATTTTGGTCCTGTCTGTGATCAAGAGATGCTGTCAGCTATGCTGAAGATGGTGAGCCCACCCACTGAGCAACCACCAGCTCCACTCCCTCTCAGTCTCCAATTCATGCTACCATCCATAGCTGAGCTGATATCAGGTTCTCAGACATTTACTGGCTATGGCCTCCTTCTCATCACTTCAGCAATCTGCCATTTGATTGATAGGTAGTAAGTGCGCACATACTGTAGAAACAGCTCTTTCTACAGAATGCATGCATTCACTCCTTATCAGTCAGATGGCGGTCTTCTGAAGAGGTGAGATGAGGGTCTGTACCAGTTCATCTGAGGATCAGATGGCAGCTGACCTATGGAAAGGTGGGTGAGTAAGGAGCTGACAGGGGGTGGTGGTGGGTATTTAGTGGGTGAGTGGGCAGGAAGACTTTGACAGCGATCCACTGGGGATAACACTAGGCTGCCAGGGATGGGCTTCAGACAGTACAATTCCACAGTACCAGATTGGGTGAGGGAAGGGGTCCACTAGTCTACCAAGGAAAGATGTTTGTATAGTTCCAAAATACTGACAGGGCTTGGGTGAGGAAAGAAGGTTCACCAGACTGCAAAGTCTTTAATACAGTTCCTCAATACTGACAGGGTTCAATTAAGGAGGGGTCCATTAGACTGTCATGGTTCTGATCTTTAATATTGCACAGTACTTACTGCAATTGGGGTGGGAAACTGCTAGATTGCCAGGGTTGGGATCTGCCAATATAACTCTGTATTAACAGGGATGTGGCAGGTGGCACGGGGGACACATCACTGTGCTCATTGATAAAGCATCGTTTCAGTAGCATTAATTAAGGCCACCCTGACTGTCTGTTACCACTTACAAAGCATTTGCATATACCATTGCATTCTGTATGCAACAGGACACCCTCATTTGTAAGGTTGCAGTGCAGTCTGTGTTTGTGTGGGTGGGCAGATTGCTGGTCATGTTGGATGTGGCCAGTTTGTACACTAACATCCCACATGATTTTGGATTAAAAGCACTGAAATATTTTCTTGAAAAAACGTAATAAGAATGAACCACCAATGAGGCTCATGTTGGAGATGTCTACAATTGTACTTGAGAGTAATGCATTCAGTGTTATGGGCAACTTCTTTTTACAACAAAGTGGCTCAGCAATTGGGGCACCTTTTCCCCCAGTTATGCTAATTTAGCTATGGGATACTGGGAGGGTTCAGTGATATATTCTGACAACACTCCAAAGGTAAAATGGAGTTTTGAAAAGGTACATAGATGATTGTATAATGGTATTGAAAGGCAATGAATAAGAATTGAATGATTTTAAGCAATATTTAGAATCACATAGACCAAGATTTAACTTTGATTTTAACTACAGTAAACAAAATATATTTTTTTTAGATTTATGTATTTCTAGAAAAGAGAATGGTGACCTTGTGACCTTCCTCTACCAAAAGCCCACTGATAAAAATACATTGTTACAGGCAGACAGTTGCCATCACAGACACACCGTGATAAACATCCCGAAGGGAGCAGTTCATAGAGGTTAGCGAAATTGCTCAGAGGTAGACTACAGTGTGTCTGTGGATGACCCTGAAGTCTGCCTAAGGAGCAGCTATGGATCTGGCATAGTTGAGAATGCAAGGAAGGAGACTGAAGATGTCCTGAGGGAATCATTGCTACAGAAGAAAACTGGGGTAGGTCTGGGAACAATAAGGATGAACTTTGTGACAACTTTTTCTGTGGATGCTAGGGTGATTCAGGGCATAATACAGAAAAACTAGGATATCATTAAAACTGAGCCCAAATTAAGAGGCTGCAGATAGCCTTCCTAAAATCCCAGATAGGAGGTCCTGTAATATCAAAGATGAGGTAGTCCATAGTGTGCAACCAATAAGGAGGGTGAAGACCCCCTCCCAATCAGGCTGTAAACACTGTGGCCATTGTAAATATTGTAATGTGATAACACATACTAAGACTGTTTGGGGACTAAAAGATGGAAGGAGTATAACATTATGAACCTAATTACCTATGATACCTGCAATGTTATTTACCTACAGCATACAGTTGCTGGGTGTTTATATGGGGCAAACTAAAAGAAAATTTAAGGATGCATATGGGGGAACATATGTGGGCCATTACTAATAAAAATTAAAATGTGCATTGGCAACCCACATTAATACATCTGGGGAGGAGAAGCACACTATCTGACTTTATTGACATTGATAAAGTGACACTGAGTTTGAGGGTGGTGATATGAGAAAAGATTGGCCAAACAAGAGGCATGTTGGATTTATCAACTAGGTGCATTAGACTGGCGGACCTTAACGATCAAATTGAGCTGGCTAAACTTCTGAAATGGTAGTTGGGACTACTGAAATTAATAACACAAGATCTGGGCTTGTAATTTAGTTACAAATCCTCTTGAAATACAGTATGTGTACTGATACATCACAATTTTCCTTTACTTCCACCCATGGTGAAAAGAAACCCTCCCTCCAAATTGGCCCTCTTTTGCATTATAAACAGTTAACTCATGAACAAGAAATATTGATAAAAATAATGCAAAATGTGCATCTAGGGGCTTGATCTGAGGAGATCCAATATACTGAAAGGGTTTTTATTGATTCTAGGATTAACATAAATCATCTGTTTTTCAGGGCAATGAAAAAATTAAGGCGTATTTGCAGTATGTAAGCAATTACTATTGGCTTACATCAATTATTTCTCTTAGAGCAGCAACAGCTCTTTTTGAAAGATAACCCTTTGAAAAAATCTCCCCACCCACAAAAAAAAATTATTTGTATTTTATCAGCATCTTTACTGCTTGCTGTATGATTTGAAACAGAAAAGGCATGAATTGCTGTATATGGCAATAATGAATATAATGTTCTAACACAATGCATTAGCTATTAAAATGGTGAAACTTGGGCAGCCCATCCTTTGAAGTGCTGTAAGTGGGATTTACATTTAAGCACATAAAAAAAATGAATTGGTTAATTATGGACTTTTATAACATGAGTACAAAAAAATCCTGCATTCTGATTCATCCAAACAGATCACCTGACCATAGATTAATCCCCAGTATTGGCAGTATACCCACAGTTGCCTTGCGGACCACAAAATCCTGATTGACAGGAATGTAAAGTGACATTTTAGTTCACTCCACTGGATAAATATGTAAAAACTACAACTACAGCATCCTTCCTCATTAGGACAAATACACCTAGTGGAGAACTACAACTACAGCATCCTTAGAAGGACAAACCCATTAGGTGGAAGGACTATTTTATTACAAATGTGTGTTCACAGAGATTTATTTTAATATTCCTTTAGATAAACCTCTAACATGATGTTGCCCATGTTATAAGAGGATTAACCCATTCCAGGGCATGGGTTTACTGAGCATTAATCCACACCTGGGTGGTTGAAGTCAATCCCCCCCTCCCCAGCATGGGTTAATGCTCCATAAAGCCGTGCCCTGTCATAAGTTAATCCTCCATCTCACACTGGTTACTAATAAAGGGGCTAGATGTAGGTAGCAATCTCTAGTATGTCAATCAGAAATGCAAAAAAACATATTAATGTTTTAACTGCTCCTACTAACTGTCTGAGTTTTACCTGCAAATGTGGTCTTAATTGATGAAATTGTATGTAGGTGCATTGTCACATCGAGGGTGATGTTTCACTCTGGGTTACTGGATATAAATCTGTATTGTAGGGCTGCACTACACCTTGACAAAGCACCTGTGATGAGTGTGTGAAACATTTTTTTTGTGGGTGGTTTCTTGAACTACAGCAGTAAGCTGCACTGGGATTTTGCTTTTACCTCATATTACAGTGATTAAAGCTTTAGAATTTTGCTAAACTGGAAAATGGTGTCTTGCAAGACAATTTTGCACTGAGTGCTGAGTCCTTCACTGTCTGCTCTACTTCTACCTCTCCCTCACAAACACTAAGGTATCACCTTTGGCATTTAAATATTTAATAAGCTATCTTATCTTAAAGTTTTTAGTCACTGTGAATATGAATATCTGTGCCGTGGGGGGTTACCTCAAGGCTCTATTTTAGGGCCTCTGTTATTTGCTATCTACATTAATAATATTAACCACAACATTAAATCAGCAAGTGTTCATCTCTTTGCAGATGACACTGTGATTTACGTTAGCAACCTTCTCCTGAGGCTGCATGTCTGGAATTGCAGCATGAATTTGATCTACTACAACAAACTCTGATCGACTTGAAGCTTCTGCTTAATGCTAAGAAGACAAAAGTAATGTTTCTTCCTCTGCATGCAAAATCAGTCCCGACCTGCCTCTTATAGCCCTCACACAGACTATGACAGTACTAGGGGAATCCTTGGAACATGTTGATAAATTTAAATACTTAGATGTCTGGTTTGACCACAAGCTCTCCTTTTCAGTTCACATCGATGAACTGGCTAAAAAATTAAGGCAGTGTCTAGGCTTATTTTTCCACATCAAACATCTATTAACACAAGATGTGAAGTTGAGGCTGGTTCAGACGACATTTCTCCCCCTGCTTGATATGCCGACTTCCTTTATAGACACAGCCCTAAATCTACATTATCAAAGCTGGACACATTGTATCATAGAGCCCTTAGATTAATCTCTAATGCCCCTTATAAAACTCACCACTGCTTTCTCTATTCTACTACTGGCTTGACCTCTCTTGATGTTACGGAGGACGTGGAATGCATTGCTCTGGACCTATACAGCCATCTCCAACAAACTACCTTCCTACATCTCTGCTCTCTTGAAATGCTCCCCTGTCCTAGCCCCTCCAAAAATATGCTTATATCACATTCGATGTCCCCAGGGTAAGAACTCACTTTGGTTCTTCGTCCTTGAGCCATACCATTCCAGCTGTTTGGAACACCCTTCAACAGTCCTTAAAAATGTTTCATTGGGTTGGGATTGCCCACTTCAAGGCTCTACTAAGTTGCTCTGTTATGGATATTTATCACTGCTA
The DNA here is from genome assembly GCA_016271365.2 of Neoceratodus forsteri. Classification (NCBI taxonomy): domain Eukaryota; kingdom Metazoa; phylum Chordata; order Ceratodontiformes; family Ceratodontidae; genus Neoceratodus; species Neoceratodus forsteri. The sequence goes on from CM057449.1 coordinate 335,442,482, forward strand.
CTCATAACTTACCCCACCTTCCCTACTTTGTATCTTTATCTTCTACTTCTTGCATGCTAGCATCCTTCTCTCATCATTTCATCTGCATCTATCCCCTACCCCATTTCCACTCTTCCTCCCTTCCCCTGTCACTTTTGGTCTATAGCCCCTTTAGACTTCTACTTCCTTATCCCTGTGCTGTTTCTGAACCAGTGATAGCATCTCATTTGTCCTGATGCTGTTAGCAGAACCCTGTGCATGTACAGGTTTTGCATTATTGTTTAATACATTGTTATATTTTCTCTACCTCACTATTTCAGAACCCTATGTATGTAAATATTGTGTACTCATTATTAATCCATTGTTTTATATTCTTCTCTACTTTGAGTATTCCTTGTTCCTTGTACTAGTTGATTGTTATTATGGTTATGATTCAGTCCATCCAGGACCACCTTGTAAATGAGTTCTTCAACAGTGTATTTTCCTGGTAAAATAAAAAATTGAATTGAATTGAATAAACACTAAAAACCTTCACTCAGCAGGTAATAGTAATATGCTTTATTGATCAGTCCAGGACCTTTACAATCATAAATAAATCATAAAATATAATGCAAACAAGACATCAGCACAGTTATTCAATTTCATAATGAAATAAATATATAAAATGCAAATTACAACCAATTCATTCAACCCTAAACTGACCACATGAGTTCACACTTATCTACATAATATATACAACAATGACAGCACACAAAAGAGATCTAAGTCTTTATAAAATTGTAAACAATATTACTTCCTAGTTCTATTATGTATTTTATCACTGGTTAATAGGAAACAAGCCACAGAGGCCAGGATATTTAGACTGCGCCAGAATGATGCGCAATAGAGGAGCAGGCGCAAGTCCAGTGCGCCATGGCACAATGAGTGCGATATTCAAACCTTAAGGACAAGGTGCCTGCATGTGTTGAATGTCGCCCCTGATGCACCATAGCGCAATGAGGAATGCGCAATGGGGCAGGAATGATGTGCAATAACACCACTAGGAATGCGCAGGGACAAAGCCAGGAATCAGCTGAGCAGCAACCAGGGATGCACAAGGTGCAGAGGAGCATGCACCAGGACAGACAGCCCCAGCCCCCCCAAACCCGACCAGGACAAGGTCCCTAGAGGTGGACCCAGTATCCCATGAGCAGCACAGCCAGATGGGTGAAAAAGGAACCACTGACCCTCGAACCACAGTGGCAAACCACCAGCAGATGTACACCAGTAGACCCCAGCCACTGGGAACGGCACCCCTGGACCATCTGCCGGCAAACAGGGACCAGGACACAATGATGGTGAAGCCCCACCCCTGCCATGTCCCCATCCCAATGATGCCCCCCGGACAGTGCATGTGAGACACCTAGCCCAGATGCGTGACCAAACAGTGTATGGCAATGAAGGCAGTCCACCACCCCATGCCTATGCATCCAGTCACCTCAGAGCGCATTGCACACCCACCACATCACCACTGTGACCACCCAACGAGGAGTGGGACCATCCACCAACACAACCATGACCCACACAAGGCCCTTCACCATGTCCCCAACAGAGACACAGCAAGGTGGGTGACCCAGCACCAGTACCAAGGGGAACCCGCGTGACCAGGTCCTCCATGGATGGCACCACATGTAGGAAGGCCCCAAACACAGGGGCAGAGCAAGGGCCACACCCATGCACCAACCCTTGCCACAGCACCAATCCCGCCAGGCAACACAGCACCCTCCCATGGGGCATGGAGGCATGTGCCAAACAGGAAGCAACACAGGGCACACCAAAGCCCCCAACCTGGTCCCATGGGTACCCGGCAAGCATCCCATCAAAGCTGTGCGATAGGCACTGCTGGTGCAATTCCATGGTGCTGTATAACTACTTGAGGCTGCCCGCCACCAGGCAGCCGTGAACCTTCCCATGAAGCAGGCACCCAGGAGCCACACACACGGCGGCAGGCGCATGGGCCTGGGTCAACCCACAGCCACCTATCCACCACCTGCATGCAGTGGGTCCCCATGTGACAGCCACCAGCCCACAGGCACCACCCCAGTCCACATGGACAGGATGAAAGGGGCATCCAGTGTCACTGCCTACAGTGGCTACAGGGACGACAGGCCGATAGGCATGGTTTTGGAGTGCCAGCTGCAAGAAACATAGAAACATAGACTTTGACAGCAGATAAGGACCGCTTGGCCCACCTAGTCTGCCCATTTCCCTACCTACAGGATAAGCCGCAGATCCTAGTCAATCAACAGCCTATTTCTTCCTACCCCCCACTAGAATTGCCTTATGTCTGTCCCATGTATTCTTGAATTCTCCCACAGTTTTAGACCCCACAACCTCCTCAGGAAGGCTGTTCCATGCATCCACTACCCTCTCTGTGAAAAAATACTTCCTCACATTGCCCCTGAACCACCCCCTCTATCTTTAAATTGTGTCCCCTTGTTCTTGCATGTCTCTTTTTCTGAAAGATGCTACCCTCTTGGACTTTGTTGATTCCACTGAGGTACTTAAACATTTCTATCATGTCCCCCCTCTTCCTCCTTTCCTCAAGGGTATACATATTAAGTTCTTTCAGTCTGTCCTCGTATGGCTTCTCTTGCAGACCCTGCACCATTCTAGTTGCTCTCCTCTGGACTGCCTCAATCCTGTCTATGTCCTTGCGAAGATGGGGTCTCCAGAACTGGATGCAGTACTCCAGATGGGGTCTCACCAACTGTCTGTACAGAGGGATAACAACTTCCTGTTTTCTGCTGGTGATGCCTCTCACTATGCATCCCAGTATACCCCCAGCTCTCCCTACTGCCTTCTCACATTGCTTGCTTACCTAAAGATCATCTGATATGATTACCCCCAGGTCCCTTTCCTTTTTGTTTTGTTACCCCATTGTGTAATCTTCCCTGGGTTTTGTTTCCCAGGTGCATTATTTGCACTTCTTTGCATTGAATCCTAGCTGCCATACTTCGACCATTCCTCCAACCTTGCCAAGTGAGGAAAGGAGGGAGAGGGGGGACATGATAGAAACGTTCAAGTACCTCAAGGGAATCAACAAAGTCCAAGAGGGTAGCATCTTTCAAAAAAAGAGGTGTGCAAGAACAAGAGGGCACACTTTGAAGATAGAGGGGGCGGCTCAGAGGTAATTTAAGGAAGTATTTTTTCACAGAGAGGGTTGTGGATGCATGGAACGGCCTTACAGAGGAGGTTGTGGAGTCAAAATCAGTGGTGGAATTCAAGCATGCATGGGACAGTCATAAGGCCATTCTAGGGGGTGGGGGTAGGAAGAAGTAGGCTGCTGGTTAACTAGGATCTGCAGCTTATCCAGTAGGTAGGGAAATGGGCAGACTGAGTGGGCCAAGCGGTCCTTATCTGCCATCAAATTCTATGTTTCTATGTTTCTAAGTCCTTCTCATCCTTTCCACACCTCCTTGTGTTTCAACCCTGTTGCAGATCTTTGTGTCATCTGCAAAGAGGCATACTTTTCCTTCCAGTCCCTCTGCAATGTCACTTATAAAGACATTAAAAAGGACTGGACCCAGTACTGAACCCTGCAGTACCCCACTAGTAACCCCTCTTTCTTCAGAGTGGACTCCATTTAAAATTACCTTCTGTGTCCTGTTGTCCAGCCAATGTTTTACCCAGGCTACCACCCTGGGACCCACTCCCAGGCTGGTTAATTTGACTATTAATATTTTGTGTGGGATTGTGTCAAATGCCTTGCTAAAGTCTAGGTAGGCCATGTCCACAGCCCCTCCCTGGTCTACTACTTTGGTCACCCAGTCAAAGAAATCAATTAGATCCTTCTGACATGACCTTCCCGCTGTGAACCCATGCTACCTTGGGTCCTGTGCCCCACTAGCCTCTAGGTACTCAACAATTCTTTCCTTCAGAAGTGATTCCATCACTTTCCCTACCACAGAGGTCAAACTGACAGGTCTGTAGTTTCCTGCCTCTGTCTTGGTCCCACTTTTGTGAAGGGGAATCACATCTGTCTTCCTCCAGTCCTCGGGTACCACACCATCCTCCCATGATTTGTTAAAAAGGGTAGTCAGTGGTTTCACTAGTTCTCCCCTTAATTCTTTTAGAATTCTGGGGTGAATTCCATCAGGCCCCATTGCTTTGTCCACCTTCAGTTTTAGGAGTTCTTTCAGAACCCTTTCTTCTGTGAAAGGACTGGGATCGACCCCTATCCAGAGTGCTTCTGTTAATTGGATTTGGCACCTCCATCTCCTCTTTTGTGAATACTGAGCAGAAATATTCGTTCAGTATCCCTGCTTTTTCACTATCCCCCTCTGTCCACTCACCATTCATTCTATTCAGCCTCACTATCCCTCACTTTGACTTTCTACGCTCCCTGATGTACCTATAAAAGGTTTTATCCCCCTTCTTAACCGAGCTGGCTATCCTTTCCTCAGTTTGGGCCTTTGCTATTCTGACTTCCCTCCCTGCTTCCTTCTGCCTTAACTGGTACAGTTCTCTGTGTTTCCTTATACTTCCTGAATGGTATCATTTTCTCCCTGACTTTCCCCGCCACCTCTTTTGAGAACCATAGTGGCTTTTTCTTTCATTTTGATTTGTTTATTTGCTTCACACAAAGGCTTGTTGCCTCTGTGATGGCAGTTTGATGATTCCCATTGTTGCTCCACCCTCCTTCTAGCCTGTTTGCTAGTGCTTTTCTGAGGCACTCTCCCATCTTGCCAAAGTCAGCCCTCCTGAAGTCCAGTACCCTCACTTTTGTATGGTTTGACTCTGTAGCTGAGTTTAACATGAACCACACTGTTTGATGGTCACTTGTTCCCAGATGGCAACCCACCTCTAGGTCTGAGAACCTCTCGCTGTCCCCATTTGAGAGTATGAGGTCTAAGATTGCTCCCTCATGAGTGAGTTCCAAAACTAGCTGTCTGAGGCATGCCACCTGTAGGGCATCGAGAATGGCCCTGCTCTTGGATGTGGCTGCAGCAAGTGTGCTCCAGTTAACATCTGGCATATTTAGGTCTCCCATCAACAGTATCTCCCCTTTCTCTGCCATCCTAAGAATGCCTTCTATCATATCCTTGTCCATTCCCTCCCCCTGCCCTGGGGATCTGTATACAACCCCTGTGTGGATTGTGGTGCCACTTCCAGTCTCCAAGGTGACCCACAGTGCTTTCTCTCCTCCCTGTTTACTCTTTTGTTCAGTTGCTTTTATCCCTTCCTTTACATAAAGAGCTACTCCTCCCCCTCTTCTCCCCTCCCCTCCCTGTCTCTCCTGTAGGTTACATACCCTGGTATGTTAACATCCCAGTCATGGTTCTCTGTATACCATGTTTCTATGACTGCTATGATATCCAGGCATCCCTCTTCTTTAAGGCCACCAGTTCAGGGAGCTTGTTGCCCAGGCTACGGACATTGGTACTCATTATCCTCCATTCCTTGATGGCCTTACTCCGTTTTTCCCCATCCCTGTCCTTCTTGCCTTTGTCACTTTCTCCATTTACCCTGCCCTTCTCCCTATCAACATCTCTTATGTTGGTGTTTACTCCTGCTGTACTACGTGACTTTTTTGGGGGGCCTAAGTTTCCCTGCTCCTTTCCAGTGCCTCCCTCCTTGGCTGGTTTAAATGCTTGCCAATGAAGCATTTAAACCTATCACCTAGGATGCTGGCTCCCTCCTGGACAGATGCAGCCCATCATGCCAGTGTGATGGTCTGGAGATGCTCTGTGAAGAATGCTCTACTCTAAAGGTGGTGAAAAGAGATGAGCGAGGCACCAAGGTCTGAATTATGTGGATAGGATAACCGTTACTCAGACAAGGAGAGGCAGGAGTCAACTTAGTGCTTTGATGCCTGCAGGGCATTTATTTTGTACCAAGGGTAGAGAGACACAGTCACAAGAGGGAGAAGGGGTTGCCCGAGAACAATAGGGCAATGAACAGGGAAATACCTTTATCTACCACTACTAAGGTTATTACCACAAGAATAAACTTTAAGCCTACTGCCACTCTTATTCTGAAATTATTCTATACTTCAATACTCTAAATAAGGATCAGGTGACATAAGCTACTCAGAATGGTACTAGGGTAATTATCATCACACATTTCCATAAGAGTCCAGATATTACAAGAGTCCAGAGATCCGGTGTCTTCGTGTACACCGTCATTCTTCGTTGGTAGCTACAAGGGAAGAAAAACAGAACTGTAGAACCCTAATCACAATTCCCAGCAAGGACCTAGTTAGGGCCACTGGGGTGGTGAGAGGTTTGATAAACAGACCATACATTTCTTCGGCAAAAGCCCACTCTCTCCAAGGCCACTGGAATGTAGAACCAGAGCAACTGGTTCCTGAGATAACACACTGAAAACAAAGGGTTCCTCAGCCAAAACCCACTTCCAGGGTTGCCAAGGACGAAAGATAGATCAAGTCCTGTGTGGCGATGAATCCAAGGAGGACTACCATGACCTGACTGATGCTGCAGCACTCAAGGGTCAGCTAAACTCAGAAGGAACTCTGACAGGACCAGGAACCATAAGAATTTAAAGAGATGATGGTTGACTCTGCAATCCTAGGATCAGGAATTAACACAAAACAAAGAAACGGCGGATGCGTCCTGTACTGGGCTCGACGGACTCAAATTTCGTGAACGACCAGGAGGGGTGCAGACTAGGTTCTTCAGGATGAGCTCACTCTTCTGTAGAGGGCGACCAACTTCGGGACATCTGGAACAGGAACCATACGGAACGACACTGGCACGGCTGTCGTGATGCATTTCAGCGGACGTACTTTCAAGCTGTGAAAACAAGAAAACGGCGGGTACGACTTGTATGACTGGCGACGGACTCGACTTCGGCGGACGACACAGACGGATGTGATGAGCTGATGGATGATCTCCCAGCAGTGAAGAATGCTGAGAGGATGTCTTCTTCTGAGTAGAGACTGATTCTGAGTACGTGAGGTTACAGACCACACTATGGGACTGCAGTGTGGTAGAAGATTGAGACTGTCTTCGTACAGTAGTAAACATATAACTGAAGAATGCTCAAAGAACTGTGGAAGGATACAATAATTTGCCGGAGGAGGGCAAATTATAACTTCAGGGGTAATTATTACTGATAAGAGCCAATGTCCAGGTGCTTAGAGCAATAGTTCAGGTACTTAGGACAATAGCTCAGGTACTTAGGGCAATAGTTCAGGTACTTAGGGCAATAGTTCAGGTACAATAATTACAGTAGTTTCACAGTATAGGCAAATCGAACACTCTTAAATGAACCCGTTTCTAAATGTAGGGTCTTCTTTAATAGGATCTCTTTCTGTGCGTTGTGGCTAAGGAATCTATCTTTAGTACCACTAGGCTGGCTTGCCCTATTCTGCTAGGCGGGGCCTCCCTTTAGTACCACTAGGCTGACTTACCCTATTCCACTAGGCTGGGGCCTCCCTTTAGTACCACTAGGCTGGCTTGCCCTATTCCGCTAGGCCGGGGCCTCCCTATAGTACCACTAGGCTGGCTTGCCCTATTCCGCTAGGCCGTGGCCTCCCTTTAGTACCACGAGGCTGGCTTGCCCTTTTCCGCTAGGCCGGGGCCTCCCTTTAGTACCACTAGGCTGGCTTGCCCTTTTCCGCTAGGCCGAGGCCTCCCTTTAGTACCACTAGGCTGGCTTGCCCTATTCCACTAGGCCGGGGCTTCCCTATAGTACCACTAGGCTGGCTTGCCCTTTTCCGCTAGGCTGGGGCCTCCCTATGGCACCAAGCTTTACCTCAGGCCTAATGCCTTACTTTTACCTCGGGCCTGACGCCCTACCAAAACTTGAGCCTGGTGCCCCACTTTATCTTGGGCCTGGTGCCCCACCTTACATTGGGCCTGGTGCCCCATGTAATACTGGGCCTGGTGCCCCACTTAATGCTGGGCCTGGTGCCCCTCTTTATAATGGGCCTGGTGCCCCACTTAATACTGGGCCTGGTGCCCCACGTAATACTGGGCCTGGTGCCCCTCTTTACATTGGGCCTGGATTGCCCCTTAAAATGCCCCAAATGGCAGGCCCCCTTTAAATATGCAGCTCACTGAGAGCTGGTGTCATTTAATGGCAAATCCCGCCCCATATCCCACCTCCACATCAATATTTATAGGCAGCTATACTGTCCTTGAAGTCCTAGCCCTCCCTGTGGGCATCGCTAAGTCCCTCCTCCTTTTGAATATTAATTTAGGGTCCTAGCGACCCAATGCCCCTGCGGCGTTCGAGCCACCTTTCTTCGCGCCTTCTGCGAGCTTTCACACAGCACAAATTCTCCCTTTCTAAACAGGCGGTCAGCACTCTTCTTGTGCTGCCGCCGACTCACCACTCCGCCGTCTTCTGGGGCTGCTGTGCTGTAGGGAGGTGGGAGGGATGCTGGCAGAGGGAGGGACTGATTCAGGCAGCTGTGGGGACAACTGGGGGCCTCAGAAGGCCGACAGGAAGAGCGACGATGCGGTGCTTCAGTGCCACTGATGTGGGACCGAATTTTAAACTTAAAAATACTCGGGGGAGGGGCTAAAACAATAAAACGGAGGGGCTTACAAGCCCAAACCACGGTAAACAGATGTTCACTATTTCATGGTGCCCCGAGGACACCACCGACCACGAAACACCGCAGAGCAGGGAGTCTTCAAGCAGGGGAGGAAGCACAGGACCACAGCAAGCCCAGAGGGATGGCTTCAACTCAAGGTAAGCCCTGAACTTGCCCCTTGACTTCTGTGTCCTGTCTCCTCTACCACTGCCCAGGATCAACTGACTAACAGAACAAATATTTTTCAAACTTGAACCTCCCTGGGTTCTAGATTGGCTGGAGTGGAATGCTGTGCATGAGCCACTCAGCACAGCATTCCATCCAGGCCATTGTGACATCTATTGCTTTTAAATCTGCTTTTTGACCATGCTGTAAAGTGCACAGGGCACTTTTCTACTATTATTTTACAGTTTCCCATTACAAGGAGGTGAATCTTTATTTTCAGGGGCCCCCTTAACATAGTACCCTGCTGCCTACATCTACAGCAGGTACCCTGAGCACCTGTGAACCCCTAATTTATTTATTTATTTTAAACTTTCTGGGATGCCACAACTTTGGGGCATTACACCAGAATAGGCTTGCATCACTCCAGGTGGACCCCCAATCCCCAATGAAGCCAAATCACTGAGCTTTGCACCAGTTTTTTAACCACTGATTGAATCCCATGGTGTGGAGCACCCTAACCTCTTGTATGCCATAGACAGGCAGCACCTCCAAGAAGGTTACCGTGCGTGCTGCTTGTCTAAGGGCCCCTCCCCAATTCCACAAACTCTTCCTGCACTGCTCTGATCCCTTTCTTAGCCAGGTCATTTGTCCCTAGGTGGACAATGACATCCAGCTCCCTCCCCTGTGCAGCTGCTCTGGCAATCCTGAGGATTCGCTCCCTGTCCCTCCAAGCCATGGTGCCAGGCAGGCACCTTACCTCCCTCTCCCCTTACTCCCCCATTTCTACCTTCATAACAATGGAGTCCCCCACCGGGAGTTGTTTCCTTCCCCTGTGGGGTCCCATGCCACCCTTCTGTGAGTCTCCTTTGTGGAGGCTCCCAGCATCCTCCTTGGTCTCCACTGTGGGTGCCTCCATAGAGGAACCACACTTTGCCAGAATGGCATAGGAACTGTGGAGAGGTACAACTGGAGGGATGCACCTCTGTTCCACCACCCTCACCCTCCCTGAGCCCACTGTGGTTCAACCGCTCCTCTTTCTTGGCAACCTCTGAGGCAACGGCAGTGGCCCTGATGGTCCCTGGATGGAAGAGGAGATCCCACAAATCCTGGCCAACTCAGCCTGGAGATGAGCAACCTCTCCCCTCAGCCCAGAGAGGTGCCTGCAGATGGGACAACACCACATCCTCCAGAATATCTCCCGGAAGACTGCTGCTCCACAGCCACTGCACTGCACCACTACCATCATGTCTTATTTCTGGCCCCTTCACTACTGTCTGGAATCCTTGCTCTTTCCTCTGTTTTTTTCCTTCTCTCTCTTCTCTCTACTTACTTACTGCCTCTGTGCCCATTAAGCTCCTGATTGTCCTGTTCCGACACAAGAAGATCTTATATTTCTCAGTAGACCCCTTACTTGCCTAGAGGCAGACCTCCAGCAGCTAGAGGAGGCTGGAGAGCTACTCTTACACTTTTAGGATGGTGCATCTTTGGTGGCTCTGTGATCACTCACTTCCTGCTCCCAAACAGGAAGTTCCTGTTGTCAGTCAAATCCTGTGCCTATAAAAGTAGAACTAGCTTTGGGTGGGAGAGTGGAGGGGAGGGAAGGTGGGCAATATATAGTTTTCAGAAGAGTGTGGAGAGTAGAAGAGTTCTACTTCTTTAGTCCCAGTAGAGAAGTACAGTCACACAGCACTCCTTCCTTCTGGGTGATGTGTCAGCAAGGTGACAGGTACAGCCTGCCCACAAAGGCATGCTGGCAGGTGAGCATGTGGCAGTGGTAGCCACATGACCGCATTGACCTCAGTGATGCATGTAGGCGGGGCAGTGGCAATGGCCACAGCCACACAGGCAATGGCCACACTGACAGGGGGGCCCAGGAAATGCCACATGCACCACAGCCAGCATCACACAGGTGAATAGTGCACAGGACACACCACACATGCCCTGTATAGATAGCCCATGGCCCCCACCCACACCTGTGGAGGAGCACCACCAGGCACACCCATGCCCACCCCAGCCCCACCACACAGCAGCCATGAACCATTGCAGCAAGGCTCCATGCACCAGCTGCAAATCAGAGACAGACATGGATGTAAATAGAAATGTATGTATTAGTACAACAACAAGGGAACAAAACCTATTAATATATATGTACATCAGGGGAGGGGTATGGGTAGGATTCTACAAGGGGGTAGGGGAAAGGGGCAGGGGACATGGGAAAAGGCAATGGTAGGGGTTAAGGGTGTGTGGGGAACAGTCAAGGTGGGGAGGGGCAAAGATGTGGGCCATCAGGACCTAATGGTGGCCCTGGTCCTCCACCACCTCCCTCCGGTGCCTGTGGTGCCTCCTCCCTGACCTCTGGTTGTGTCGCTGCAGCAGTTCCAGTGTGGCCCTCATCACCTGCAGGAGCTCCTGGAGGGTACTCTCCACAGCCTCCCAATGATGGCCACCTAAGACAAGGGAGCGGAAACAGTATGGGTGCCTGGCCAGGATAACGCAGCCCACTCAATGTGCACGGCATGCATCAGTGACCGGTGCACCTGGGATGGCATGCAACCACCCACAGTGGATGCATCCCACATGAGCCACCAACCCATGTAACCATAGCCATGCAAGCCACTGCACACCATCACTGCCCATGCACCGCACACCACTGCCCTGGCCATCCGGCGTCATGACAATGCAGTGTGATAGCAGTGGCACAGCCAGAAACCAAGTGCATCCACAGCCCACCTGCAACACCCACCCACATGTGCAAGGCCATAGGATGGTGCAGAGGACACTGTGGGTGGTGCACAGCCGAGGGGCCATGCCACACCCCCACCCCTGCAAGCCACCATACATATATGTATAGGATGAAAAGGGTACTCACCTGCATCTCAGTCACCTTGGCACTGCTGCCCCGCAGCACCACCTGTGTTGGCTGGCCAAAGCCCCTCTCCCCCTGTGTGGTCTTGCCCCTGGCCAGCCACTGCCAGCCATGCTCTCCACCTGTCTTCAGGGCCTAGCAGGGAAACACAGAGAGACACACATCAGTACCTGTCTGAATCATAGGCCCCCCACCCCCCGATCTGTGTGACATGATGCACAGTGTGTCCAGGTTGCGGTAGTGCAGGGTGGTCACGGTGAACCCCCACAGCCACCAACACACACACTGAACCACTCCCACCCCCGGACATGGGGCATAGTGACCAATGTGCTCCAAGGACTGTTGGATGAGACTGGTGAAGGTCACTGTGCACCTACCTGGCCGTGGCACTGCACCTCTTCGTACCCATGCCTGCAGGCACCTCAGCCTGTCCGGGTCCCATCACTGCAGGTCACCATAGTGGTGGCGACACTGCTCCACCATGCACTGGCTGCCAGTTGCCTCCTCCAAGCCATCTGTAACCACCTGCCACACATCCATCCGTGGCCTCTGGAGGGGCACCTGGCCAAACAGGGCCCCAGTGTGTGGCTGCACAAGGGCCACGAGGTTGGTGAGCTCCAGTTCACCCCATATTGGGGCATGACATTCCCTGGTGCACGGCATGTCCCTCACTAACCAGACATCAAAATGGCGGCCAGTAGTGCATGTGGACCATGTGCGGAACTAACGTGGTGCTACGCTGCCATTGGCAATTGTGCAGGCACCGAGCGGCACAATAGGGTAGCAGCCATGCAGCCGTACGGTGCCTAGAGGGCAGAGGTCATCCACGGGGTCAAGGGTCAGGCCGTGCACAGAGCACCACTGCACTATTTAGGGCCTCTCGTATGGTGCATGGTAGGGGCATGTCACCAATGCTGTGCAGTGGCCTACTGAGCAGAGGCTCGATGGAAACCATGGCGCAGTGGCGCAATAAGGGCATGATGGTACTGTGCCAGCTGCACTATAGAGCGTGTGCCCTGTAAGTTGTACAGTGCATGAGCACCACAGGCATGATAGTGGCCAGGTGCTGTGCTGCTTCCTGCGCAATGTGCATATGCTGCGTCACTGGTGTACATGTTAGCACCGTGCGCATGTGTGCTGTGGGGCTGACTGCACATGTCACAGTGTTGCGCCCCGACTTGAGCATGCACAACCCCATTGGGCAAGGTGCAGCCTCACAATGTTCAGTCATGATATGCAAATCAGCTCATGAGCCATTCCACAGCGCACCCACTGCATTTGCATCCCATTACAGTTGAGCGTGACCTCATTTGCATGCGTTGTATTATAAGGGCGCCATGGAACTACATGGGCCATGGATCGATATTGTAGCCTTTGAAGGTAAACGTCATGCTGTGGGGCCATTGGGACAGTGTGCTGCGAGGGCAGTGTGGCACTGAACAGTCCATGTTAACACCTGTCCATCTCCACAGGTACAGGCATGTCCAAACGTGAGAATGAGGAGAAGGGGAGGGTGCGTAAGCGAAGGCCGAACTTCACTAGGGCAGAGTTGGATGCCCTATTCAAGGCCTACCTGGACAGGGAGCCACTCCTGAGAGGACAACAGAGTGCACCACAGGCCCGGGCGACAGCATGGGAGGAGGTGGCACGTGCAGTCAACCAGCAGGGCAGCCACCAGCGTTCTGTGCAGGAATGCAAGAAGAAGGTTGGCACTGACAGGAGGATCAAGGAGAAGGTGGCCGCCATCCAGGTGATGCATTTTGCCACAGGCGGGGACAGCAGGTTGTGCCATGCCTGATGACACAGGAGGAGCAGGTGGCCGGCAGCATGCAGCACTGTGCTATTGAGGGTGTGCCTGGTGGAGGCTTCCAGATGGGTGGCCGCCCATCACTGCACGGTAGGAACAGTGGTGGTGGTGTGAGGGTGACAGGGGTTGGGGCCAGGGGTCGATCAGCACCGTTAATTGTACTGTGTTCCCTTTCAGCTCCCGGGCGTCTGCATGGAGCAGCGGGGGTGGGTGCGTCCACCGAGGGTGCAGCTCTGGAACAGATGGAGCGCCCATCCACCTCCACCAGTGTCCGAGGGTCTGACATCCAACAGCCCTGCATGGCTGTCCGGGCTGATGCGTATGGCGTGGGTGTGGACGAGGCCCTGGCTGTGTCCCAGCATGAAGCCAGGGGCAGTGTCCTGTGTGCCAAGGCACAGATTGGGGCCGACTCCAGCTCCGATGATGACATGATGTACATCCCGGACAGTGATGCTGGTGTGTCACAGGGGGCACCCTCAACAGGCGACTGCCAGGGTGGCTGAGCAGGCAGCGTTGGCACAGTTGCCCACACCCCGGCCGCTGTGCCTGTTGTGTCCATGGCGTCCAGTGGGGCAGCACTGGCATGTGGATGCAGCAGTGATGTAGGTGGTGCCGATGCAGCTGCGCTGGTGATGCCCAATGCTCAGCAGCTGGAGGGGTGGTGGCAGCAGCTGGATAGTGTTGAAGGGGGGCTGGTGGTGGTGGGCAGTAATGGTGCACCACATGAAGTAATAACCCAGGATGGCACCGCTGTGCTGGGCACTGCGTCGCAGGGCTAGGTCTCACCCATGGGTCAGCATGGTGCCCATGTGGACGACCCCTTGGACTACCACAGCCATCTGCTCCAGGCCTCTGTGGTTCAGCAGGTCCAGCTCATGGTAGTGGTGGATGCACTCCATGCGGAGCTGCGCCAGGTGGACAAGCGGCACAGCAGGTACCATGCCCTGCTCCTGGCAGAGTTAGCTCGACAGCAGGTGGACATGACCACAGCCATGGATAGGCACACCACTGCGGTGATGACTGTCCTGGCAACACTGGCTGACCAGTTGTGTGTCCAGCTGCTGCATACGCCTCGGAGTGCAGTGTCCACCCCTCGGGCCCAGCGTCTGGCAACCTCAGCCATGTCGACGTCAGATTCACCTGTGGGCATACCAAGAACACCTGGTGTGGGCATGTTTGGTGGCCTGCAGACACCTGCACAAACCCAGTCGCATTTATGCAGCATCACCCCGGGGGACCATCTGTGCAACCCCATGGGGCCACTGAGCAGCCTGTGCCGGTGGGCAGGCCTTGGCGGGGCCGCCCATGCATCTATGGTGGCAGTGCTACTGAGCAGTGCGATTGACCCTACCCCCTCCATGACTGCAGTCTACCACCGCCCTGTGTACACTGTGGTGTTCCGTGTGCAATGCATGGGTGTGGTACCCAGTCTTGCACACAGGGGCCCTGTGCACACCTGCCCATCAGCTGGCAACTGTGGCATGTGCATGATGATGCCAGCACAGTGCTGTCTGCCACTGTGCAACAGTGCTCAGCATCTGAGACATGCCCAGTGCCTGCCTCTGGGTGTGGCTGTGTTGGGTCCAGTGTGGAGGGGGGTGTATGGGGTGGGTGTGTGTGTGGCTGTGTGGGTAGGAGATGGGGGGTGTACATGCGTGTGCATGCTGTGTGTAGCCCTGCTGTGTTCCACCATGGTGTCCAAGCCCCCACCCGTTCACACACCCCTGCTGCTGACCCAGGCTGGGTGTCTGCCTCCGTCTGTCTGTCAGCTGTGCTTGGATACCCGAGGCATGCTCATGGACATGTTCACCCACCTGTGTGGTCCATAGTGCTCTTCTGCAATGTTGTCCCAGTGTTGCTGTGCCATCCAGGCCATCTGGGGAACCCTTCACCCAGGGGGTGGCTGCCCACCTCCAGCTGGACCAGTGTCCCTATTGTTCCCACCACTGTCCCCTTCTTCAACCTCAATGGCTATCCCACTGTCAGTGGCCATATTGTGCAGGATACAGCAGGCCAGGAATAGCCCACAGGCCTTTGAGGGGCTGTACTGTTGGGCACTGCCAGACCTGTCCTGGCAATGGAACAGAGCCTTCAGGTGCCCGAACACCCACTCGATGATGTTCTGTGTCATGGCATGTGCCTCATTGTACTGTTGCTGAGCTGGGGTCGAGGGCTGCCAGTATGGTGTGAACAGCCAGGGCTGGAGTGGGTACCCACTGACACCTGTGTGTTGAGAGGTATCGTTAGTATGGGGATCTGTGTCACTGTGCCCCCGGCCATCCAGGCCGCATCCCGTGGCACCTCTGCTCTTGCACCACACACACCTCCTGTTGCCCCCATCATCGGGCGTGCATTGCATACTCACCTACTAGATGACCAGTGGGGATGTTCCTACTCTTGAACCTGTGGCACAGTGCAGACTGGTGCCAGATGAAGGCATTGTGTGCTCCCCCAGGGTGCGTGGCACAGACATTGATTATGCGCCCCCTGGCATCACAAACCACCTGGCAATTGACTCTCGGGTATCCCTTGCAGTTGATGTATACCACCCCCTCTGGTCTGGGTGGTGTTCAGATGCCAACAAGGGTGCAGTCGATGGCCCCGAGCATGCCAGGCAACTGTGTTATCCTGTGGAACTTCTACATGTTTGCTGTATGCTCTGCCTGTGTGCTGGGGAAACGGATGTACTCCACAGCATGTGGCAGCAGTGCGCTGAAGAATTGTGTGAGGATGCATGACACGGCTGACTGGGATATGCCTAATGTGTCCCCTGTTGGTCTCTGGAAGGTTTTGGGTGGTGAGCAGGCACATGGTTGGCCGTGACTTTTGTCTCCACCGACATGGCATTGCTCCGTCTTGTGGTTGCCTGCATCTCCTTTCTGCACAGCTCACAGAGCCACCTCAGAAAGGCCTGGTTCAGGTGGTACTGGCCCATGATCTCAGTGTCACTGTACAGCTCGAAGCTGACACAGGCACAGTACGGCCTGTTCTGGGCATACCGCCGATGGGCCCTTCCACGGCCATGCCTCCCTGCACCCTGCCTCCTCACACCCCTCATGACCACCTCCATCTGGAAGGTTGCACTGGCCATGTCCAGGGTTGTTGCTCCCCCCGGGCGTCTCTCTACCCGGTTCCCCTGGCTGTGTGCTGCTGGCCCTGCCCCTGCATCGGGTGCACCCGTGGCACTGTGCCACCTGTATCACTTGCAGTGTGACCTGCTTGGGCCCCTGTGCTGTCCCTCCTGTGTGGCACCCATGCACAGTCCCTCTGACAAACACACACACACACACACACACACACACACACACACACACTCCCTGTGACCCCGTCCACCTCTGGGCCACTCCTGTGCTGCTTTCTGTTGCCCTCACCCCCTGCTGCTATGTCCCATCTCCCTGCCGCTATGGCTTCTCTCATGTGCAAGCTTCCTCCTCTTGGTTGCTCCCTTTTATTTCGGCTCAAGTCCGCTATTGCACAACTTCCGGTTGCTCCTTTGTTGCGCACTTCACCTGCTGTTGAATATCGCACTGCACCACATATTCATGGTTACGCCCCCTGCAGTTGCACATGCATTCATTTCCATTGCGCTCATGTGCACTGGATTTTGTGTTGCACATCTGCTGCCACTGAATGTTGCATTTTGACGCATTTCAGTGATTGCATAGGCGCATCCCTATTATGCATGGTACAACTGCTCTGAATATCCCAGCCAGAGTGTACAATTTCCTCATCTTGAGCTATTAGAAAAATGTTCAATGATAGATTAGAGTTTTTGGTAACTATCATATTACATATAGAAGACAAAGAACCTCTGTGCGCAAGCACTGAGGCAAGGGTTACCCCAAAGGGCATTTGGCTGGGAAGCCAAGTTTCAAAGAAATACAAAATCACACATGCCCCCACAATGCAAAGCATCATGGGCTGCATATGCAAATCACCACAGAATATTATGCTGGTTCAACTTTAAGCAGAAATGTATGGTGCCAAAATGCCTCTCACACAGTTTGCAAAGGGTGCCAACAGAAGACATAGACACGCATTTCATCCTACCAGGATTCATCAGTATGCCTTGTCTGTCTGACACCCCAGTGGAATGAACCAGTTACCCTAAGATAGTCTATCTGGTTATGTGGTGGTGAACCCAATTAAAACAAAAAAACTATTTAAAAGACAAAGAACCTCTGTGTGCAAGCACTGAGGCAATGGTTACCCCAAAGGGCATTTGGCCGGGAAGCTAAGTTTCAAAGAAATACAAAATCACACGTGCCGCCACAATGCAAAGCATCATGGGCTGCATATGCAAATCACCACAGAATATTATGCTGGTTCAACTTTAAGCAGAAATGTATGGTGCCAAAAGGCCTCTCACACAGTTTGCAAAGGGTGCCAACAGAAGACATAGACACGTGTTTCGTTCTACCAGGACTCATCAGTATGCCTTGTCCGTCTGACACCCCAGTGGAATGAACCAGTTACCCTAAGATAGTCTATCTGGGTTATGTTGTGGTGAACCCAATTAAAACAAAAAACTATTTAAAAGACAAAGAACCTCTGTGCACAAGCACTGAGGCAATGGTTATCCCAAAGGGCATTTGGCCGGGAAGTCAAGTTTCAAAGAAATACAAAATCATATAGGTTCTATCCACTTTTTTCTAGGAGAACTATACCAAGGACAGCTGAAGAACACATGTAACAAATCCTCATTACTATTCATATTACATGCAGAATATTTTGCTTGTAAAGATGAGCTTCTATTAAACCTTGCAATCAAAACATTACTAGGTAATACCTCATACCTAAATCTTGTGAAATAATTCTCTGCTTGTGGACCAAAAGTGCATCTAAATAAAACCTATAATGGTGCACATTGTCATTTCTTGCTAACCAGGGGAAGGTATGGATCTTGACATTGTTCTGCAGATCTAACGGTTTATAATGGCCAACTAATTTATTGGTAAATACAGTTTGATATTTCAAGCTAATATTGATCCTTTCAGTTATATAATTAGTTAAAATCTCAAATCCCAATGTCTGTTTTAACTTGTTTATAGCAGACAACCAAGCAGATTGTAAATGGCCTAAGCTGTTCCAATTATCTTTTTCTTTTAAACATAGAGCCGTTAGCCTCTCTGGCTCGTGATGGAGAATTTTCAACCAATAATTAATTTTTCTTGCTTTAAAATGGACCTTCAGCTGGGAAAGACCCAATTCAGCCCTAATTAATGTAGCAGGTACATAATTATTTAAGCCCAAGCTACTTCTTAGTAATTATTTAGTGGTATCTCTAATTTGTTAAAGTTACCTGTATCCTCAATTTCACTACCATGTAAAGCTTGGGAATAATATTTTGCTTTGAGTGCTTGTAATCCAGGGTCAACCTTAACATTCATTTACTAGCCCAGGTACTAGTGCAGATTGCTGCGGGCTAGTGCAGAATCTCTGTTACTTGCCTGGCTGGGCTAGTGCAGTTCCTCCTGTAGAAAGCTGCAGTTGCATTCTCAACCCAGGTATCAAACAAATAAACAAACAAATAAATACATAAGTATAACTTATTTAATTTAAAGCCAGGTCCTTTTCATGGAGGTTTAACTATGTGCTGCTGCCCTAGTGTTAGTGAAATGAAAAACATAGATGTCCGTGTGTAATGCATTTACAAACTGTTTCATTTTACACTAACTATGGCTTTTATTTTTTGCTGGTAAAGTTCTTTTCTCTGTTTCCTTTCCTTCTTTAGCTCTGTACTCATGACAGGCAGATTTGTGACTGTCTGTGCCCAGGAGCAGCACAGTTCTAGGGTTGCCACCTGTCCAGTTGTAGACAGGATAATCCAGGTTTCAGGGTCCTTATCTGGTCATCTGGTTTTGATTAAATGTAGTCCAGGTTTGGGGCCATTTTGAGTGGAGACATAGTATTAAAACTGCTTGTATCAAATCATTCACTGTTGCACGCATGCCCAGGTTACAAAAAAAGTTCTGATGTCACTAGTCACAGGTCTTTGTTTATTAAACTAATCTGTCTAGGAGGTGTAAAGTATGGCCATTAAGACCATTAGCAGTAAATCAACCTAATCTTTTCAACTCTGAATTTTAAGTATGGTCATTTACTGCCATGATAGTAAACAGTTTTTTACACCTTTATATGCTGTAATGGGTTCCTTTTTGGTTTTCTTATATTCTCATATGTTTTAGACCCACTTTCTCAGATTCATTTTCACATTTTATTGCTTTTGTCACTGTTGATTATTTCTCACCTAAATCCTCAGCAGCTGCTGCTCTTATTTTTATACTAGCAACCTGAACATTCCATGAGATTAGCTACACCTTTACAGGCCATTGGAATAAATAGCATGGAATGATGTGTCTGAAACTGTGGAATGGGATATCTTAAACATTTGAAAAGAAATAGCAGTAGATAATGAGGTACAGGGAACAAAATGTAGTATTGAGGATACCACAAGTACTGATAGTTCAATTATCAAAAAGGAGGTCAAAGCATATCAGAATACATGGCGGTCATGGAAAGGAAAACTAGAGAGTGTCTAACAGAGAAAGCAACAGGTTGTGGCTGGGCTTTGTACATCCAACAGATCTGGAGTTCAATTGCCACAGCCTCTGCTTGCATACTGTGTGACCCTAAACAAGCCACTAAGGTCTTGTTCACACTGGGGTACTTAAAACATTTTATTTATGGTGAAACATTTTAAGTACCCCCAGCACGGTTTGCATTCATACTGAACATGCTTCCTGAACCATTTTAAGAAACCGTGCTCAAACCCTGTTTCAAGGTTGTCTTGAGTACAGTTTTAAGAATGGTTCTGAATTAAAACTGAACTTACCGGCAGTGTGAACAGGACAACATGACTTTACCCAGCTTGTTACAGGATGCAGTGGGGCTCAATCCCAGTTGCC
Organism: Neoceratodus forsteri; assembly: GCA_016271365.2. Classification (NCBI taxonomy): domain Eukaryota; kingdom Metazoa; phylum Chordata; order Ceratodontiformes; family Ceratodontidae; genus Neoceratodus; species Neoceratodus forsteri. The sequence continues at coordinate 335,462,752 of CM057449.1, forward strand.
TTGCAAAAGAGTGATGGTGAAACGTTGGGAACCAGGTTGAAAATCAGAACGCAGTAGCATTGTTCAGGTGAAGGAGACAACACGGTTTAGAACACACATTTAGCAGTGCAGATGCATTGACTACAGTAAGCATTAATCTGTATTTTAAAATTATTGCTTGAAATGTGTTGCTGCGTCCCACAATGTGAACAGGGCCTTAACCTTCCTGTGTTCCTGGGCCACCCCTGTAAATGGGTCTTGTGCCCAATGGGAGTTACCTGGTTGCCAAAGAATAAAAATAAATAAATAACAGTATGGATTGATGCTGTTAAATTTATCCTTACTTTTTTTGGTGAACATTTTTTAATAGAACTGGGACAATCAAGCATTTCTGGGATCTGTGGCCAGGGTGGGAAAAGGAAGGAAAATGGGAAGAAAAAGACACACACTTTTCATGACACAACTTTATTAACTACAAATCAAGTCAGTAACCCAGCTGACATTAATAGGAAGCATGCTGATGAAGACAAACAAATAAAAGATCATGAGTATGAAAAAACAAAGGGAAACCATCAGTTCCAGCAATGTTGGCTAGAAAAATATAACTGGTCAGGATATGATGGTGCAAAAGATCTGATGTTCTACCATTTGTGTATCAAACATGAAATACAGTTGGGTAAGGCGGGCAGTAACAGTAATTTTAGTTTTGGTAAAGATAACTTCCGACTTGACTCTGCCTTGTCCCATAATATCAGTGAAGCTCATGCTAGGGCAAAGGAAAGGGAGGATGCCAGCACTGCTACTCCAGGGACAAGTAATGCAGAGGGAATGCTGAAGAACATGAATGAAGCAACAGTTAACTATCCAGATAAACTATCTTTCACACATGGCATGCAATTGCTAAGAAAGGTGGTCCTTTCACAGACTTTGTGTGGACGGGTAGCCTTGATGATATGAAAGGCATAGCTGCCAGTTCAACATATCAGAATGACAAATATGCCTGCAACTTTGTCCATTATGTAGCTGAGGTTGAACACATGGCGCTACAAGAAAAAATTATGGGACAAAGTTCATTTCAGTCATCAGTGACAGAACCACTGACTCTTTAGTTACAGAAGCTAAGATAGCGTATGTGCGGTTTGCAGTTAAAGGCACAGTGCAAAATCAGTTGGTAGGTGTCCAGACTGTTGGCAGGACAAATGCGATTTTATTTGCCTTTCGTTTAACAAATCACTGTTAACCATACTGACTGCGGGTTACTGCAAACTTCTGCAGGCTAGTGCAATCTCTTGTTCATTAGCCCATCTGGCTAGTGCAAAAAAAAGTTAAGGTTGACCCCTGCGTTTTAATAATGGCCTAATTGAATTCCCACCATATTTCTTGTTAAAGACAGAAAGGGAAGTGGCAGTCTGTTTAAGTTTAATTATCAGTGCTTGTACGTTTGGTCCTTTTCCCATCAGAGGTTAGTAAGAAATCCAAATAATGATAACTTCTAACAGATTCAAGTTGGTAATTTCCCAACCTTCCAAAGTTTTTGATTTTATTACAGCCAAAAGTTAATATCTTACTTTTTTGTTCATTCACTTTTAGTTTATACCTATTTGCATAGCTGTTTAGTATGTATAGTTTTGCCTGTAGGCCAGCTTGAGTCAAAGATAATAAAACAAAATTGTCTGCGAATGCTAGCACACCACAATATTTGTTCAAGGTCTTAGGTGACTCTACCGGAGAACTATCTAGCTGCCTCAGCAGTTTGTCAATATAAACACAAAACAATAATGGAGCTAGCACGCAACCCTGCCTGATGCCCATGTTCATAGCAAAAGTTGTTGATAACTGGCCATTCTTCCCAGTCCTTACTTGAACCCAGGTGTTAGTGTATAGTTCCCTGATTATTGCAATAAAATCTACAGGAAAGCCCCTTTCCCGCATTAAGTCCCAGAGTGACTCCTGCTGTACCATGTCAAAAGCTGACCTAAAATCTATAAAGGCAGCATAACATTTTTGTCTAAATATGACAACATATTTTTCATAAAGTTGTCTAATAACAAAATAATTGTCAATAGCACAATACTCAAGGTGAAAGCCAGTCTGTGGCTCTGTGAGCCCCCCCCCCCCAGATTCTCCAGTTGTTCGGTTAACCTGAACAGTATTAGCTTAGAAAAGATTTTCTCCAGATTATTGAAGAGTGAGATGGGTCTATACATGGCCGGGGCCCTTTTTTCACCCTTCTTGAAGATTGAGATAATCAAAGAGCCTTTCCAAGAATTTGGGAAACTTAGATTTTTGCAACATTGGTTAAACCAGTTTACAAGTATTTGTGCCCATAAGGCTGGTCTTATCCAGCACTCAGCAGGTAGATTTTGAAAACCATTATGCAGCCATGTAGCTTTTAAAAAAATGCCACATAGCTGGTATATTTTCATAACCTTTCTGTAGGATTTCTGTTTTGTGAAAACCACTGTGTAGCAAGTAGATTTAAAAACCATACTGAAGCACAATGATTTTGGAAACCACCATGCAGCACACAGATTTGAAAACTCTCACACTGCATGTAGATTTTGAAAACCATACTGCGTCATGAATATTTTCAAAAAAATTGTGTAGATGTTCAGACTTCTACGGGAGGTAGATTTTCATAAACATTTGTGAGAGATTCCTGTGCAAACATTTTATTTATGAATTAAAGATATCTAAATAGAGGCCATCCCAGTGGTGTAACATTAGAGCTACTGCCAACCACACCCTACATCAGAATATGTCTCAGATTGCTAGGGGTTGGCTGGGAGGAGGTAAAGTGTCCTGTGTCTGATGGACTGCTCTCATCTTCCGGGAGGGAGGACTTGTTCACTCTGTTGCAAGACTGCTACCAGGTCAAGCCCTGGTGGTAATGTGAGTCTGCAATGGCATGAAAGATGGAGCTGTGGGACTCTGTAGTGCATGCGTGTCTCCACACTCATGTGCCAACATGCACACTCCAGCTGCAGGGAAGGGAGAAAAAAGTGGAGGAAAATTAATAGCAGGGCAAGTGTGCATGATTCTCTGTGTGCCACACCTCATCTGTGCCACAATCAGAACCCCCACTGGCAGCAACTGGATGAGTGTCTCTGGGGAAGGATGGCCCTCCTCCTTCTAGCACCACCATAGGAGACAATCCATGGAGGAACATGGCTGACAAGGAGAGTCCTGAGGAGGTGGGTGCTGATTGGGGGTGGGGGGAGACAGATCCGAAAGAAGCCAGCCAGTCCCAGCTGCGGAGAATAAACACATTCATAGAAAAAAAGATATCTAAATACTGCTTTGTGTAACAGTTATTAAACATTTGTATTTTTATCTATGGCTTTTATTCAAGGACAGCTTGTATTTGAGGGCAACTTATTTTGCAAACTCAAAATTTTAAGTGCTTACAATAAAATATTAACATGTTTAAAAGGTCTGGCTCCCCATACAATGCACAAGGGAAATGCCAGACCTCACCCAACAACTAACACACCAAAATCTGGCCAATGGAAAATCATGTATACAAATGCTCGCAGTCTGGGAAACAAGATCCCTGACCTGCAGGCAATAATGACAGAGGCTAAACTGGACATAGTAGCCATTAGCGAGACATGGTTTACCAGTAACCACACTTGGGACACTTCAGTACCTGGCTATGTACTGTTCAGAAGAGACTGAGGTGCAAAGAGGGGGTGGAGTGGCCCTTTATGTCAAGGAAAATATCAAAGCTACAGAAGTTCAGAATACACTTAAGGATCCAGAAGAACTGTGGGTCACCCTGGAAACAGGAAATGGGACAGCCATACGAACTAGGGTTGTATACAGGCCTCCAGACCAGGGGGAGGACATAGATACATTACTGTTAGAAGATATACAAAATGTGACAGCTAAAGGGGAGGTTCTGATAATGGGAGACTTCAACATGCCAGATATAGATTGGTCAATACCAGCAGGAACATCTGCCAGAACTAGACACATAGTGGATTCCCTGCGGGCGGGGGGCTCAAACAACTAGTACAACAACCCTCAAGAGACAGGGCTATCCTAGATCTAGTACTGGCTAACAGGGAAAGGATCACATATTTCCAGGTAGAAGATCACCTGAGGGCCAATGACCATCACATGGTATGATTCACTTGGCCACTAGAACTAAATCATCCCATTCCAAGGCAAAAATATGGGACTTCAGAGGAGCTGACTTTGATAAGATGGCCAACAGAGTTAAGCTAGCCCTGACAAGAAGAAATACAGGTAAGGGGGTACAGGCAATGTGGGCAAGCATTAAGGATGCAATACTTGAAGCAACATCCCATTGTGTTAGAGAGAAAAGGAAGTACAAAAGAAGAAGGAAACCACTTTGGTTCTCAAAAACAGTAGCAGAAAAGGTTAGAGCCAAAAGGCTGGCCTTCAGGAAATATAAGGGAATGCAGCTGGATGAAGATAGGGAGACATACCAAACTTCCCTAAGGGAAGTAGGGAAGGCAGTAAGGCAGGCAAAGGCCCAAACTGAGGAAACACTAGCACAAACAGTAAAAGAAGGTGACAAGACTTTCTATAGATACATTAGTGAAAGGAGAAAGTCCAGAGGGGGTATTGCAAAGACCAAAGGGGATAAGGGGGCGTGTGAGGAGGAGGAGGACCATGTAAAAGCATCCACCCTAAATAGATACCTCTACTCAGTATTTACTGAAGAGAAGGTAGGGCAGGGCCCACAGCTCAGCACTATGGACACAGGGGGGAAGGAGGTGTGCACTAGTCCCTTCACAAAAGAAAGGGTCCTAGAAGAGCTTGATAAGCTCAGGGTAGACAAGGCAATGGGACCTGATGGCATACATCCCAGGGTACTAAAGGAGCTAAGGGTGGAACTAGCAGAGCCATTATCAAAACTATCTAGTGAGTCTCTGAGCTCATGAGAGGTCCCAGAAGACTGGAGAAGGGCTCATGTGATCCCACTCCACAAGAGTGGTAGCAGGGAGGAGGCAGGAACTACAGACCAGTCAGTCTTACCTCAGTAGTGGTCAAGATTATGGAGGCACTCCTTAAGGAAATGATAGCGCAACACCTGGAATCCATAGGAGCACAGGATCCAAGACAGCATGGGTTTACTACAGGAAGGTCCTGTCAAACTAATATCATAGATTTCTTTGACTGGGTAACCAGAGTGGTGGACCAAGGGGGAGCAGTTGACGTCACCTACCTTGACATAGAAGATTGATTAATAAGCTGGGTAGGCTCGGGGTGGGTCAGAAGTTAGTCAACTGGGTGGCAAACTGGTTGACAGACAGAAAACAGAGAGTGGTGGTAAACAGTATACAGTCAGAAGAGATGCAAGTTACAAATGGGGTACCTCAGGGATCAGTCCTGGGACCAGTCCTCTTCAATATCTTCATCAGTGACATTGCAGATGGACTGGAGGGTAAGGTTTGTCTGTTTGCAGATGACACCAAGATCTGCAACAGAGTAGATGATCCAGATGGGGTGGGCAGAATGAGAAGAGATCTGGATAAACTGGCAAAATGGTCAAAAGAGTGGCAACTGGGGTTTAACTCAAAGAAGTGCAAGATCATGACATAGGGAAGAGAAACCCTGAAGCTACCTATAGGTTGGGAGGGGAGTTGCTGGAAGTCAGTAAGGAAGAAAGAGACTTGGGCACCATCATCCCAGATGACCTGAAATCATCCAAGCAGACCACTAAAGCAGTAGGTAAGGCTGGGGGGATGTTGGGGTGTATTAGTAGGGGTATTACAAGTCGTAAGAGTGAGGTAATAATCCCTCTTTACAAGACACTGGTTAGGCCCCATCTGGAGTACTGCATGCAGTTCTGGAGGCCACACCTTCACAAGGACATTAACCAAATTGAGGCAGTCTAGAGAAGGGCAACCAAAATGGTGCAGGGACTGCATCAGAAACCATATGAGGACAGATTAAAGGAGCTCAATATATATACCGTAGAGCAAAGGAGGAAGAGAGGAGATATGATCGAAACATTCAAACGCCTTAAGGGCATTAACAAGGTGATAGTCTAACATGTTTCAATATAAGAAAAATAGCAGGACAAGAGGACACAGCATGAGATTATAGGGAGGCCAATTAAGGGGTAATGTGAGAAAGTTCTTTTTTGCAGAAAGGGTGGTGGATGCATGGAACAGCCTAACTCAGGAAGTGGTGGATATGAATACAGTGCAGGGCTTCAAACAGGCATGGGATAGGCATAAGGGAGCAATACAGATGAGTATTAATAGATAGGCCATTGACAGAGCAAAGGCCGATGGCACATTCATAAGGTAGAAAAAGAAATGGGCAGACTGGATGGGCCTTGCAGTCCTTATCTGCCATCAACTTCTATGTTTCTATGCTATTTTTATTGGTCTACTTCATATTTAAATAAATAAAAGTAACATCCAGCAAGATAATCATTCAAAAAATAATCTACAATAATGATCTTATTTACAGAGAAAAAAAAATCACAGAGTCCCACCCATGGAGTTTAATCTGACATGATTTCAACCCTGACTAGAAGCTGTGGCTGGTATTTGAGGGTGGCTTTTATTATAAGCATTCATTTTGACCCACAGCTTGTTTCTGAGGGTGGCTTTTATTTGAGGGCAACTTCTATTTTATAAAATATGGTATTTAGCTCTTTTTTCTTTTTTTTTGAGTGAACTGAGCATGGGTACACAGTAAATCATTAATAACTTCAAAATTAATTAAAATCTTTTCACCAAACCGCCAAAAGGGCCTATAGCTCCACAACATCTAACAAACCAGTAAGTTTCAAAATGCATCTCTTTGTAGATTTTTTCTAGCTATTTTTTTGTTTGTGGGGGGGGGCATGTGTGAACCAATATCATTAATAATTACAACATGAATTACCATTTTTTTTTCACCAGACCACAAAAAGGACCTATTCTTCCATAACATCACACAAACCTCTAAGTTTCATAACTTAACTGCTTGTAGTTTTTTCTCTATCCTTGGGCAAAACGTTTGGTTTGAAAAAGGGTAACAATATAGAAATTCAACACTTCATAAATGCAAAACAGACAAACAGATGTCCATAAAACATGACACATTAGTAGACACTAAGACTTTTATGATGCATGCTAAATCATACAGTCCTAAGGTCTTAAGACAGTCGAGTTACAGTTAACAGTGTTTGAAAATGGTGTTTGTTAAAGAAACCTCAATGCAACTCTAATATACAGGCAGTACTGTGACTGAATGCTGGGGATCTTGCCTGCACCAGGCGTATCTAAATCAATCAATCTACTTAATAATCTATCTGTCTGTCTGTGTGTCTATCCATCTAACATGCATGTACCATTTTATAGTTTGAGAACATACAATATTATCACTGCATCGTTCATATATACAGGATATATTTTTCCACTGTTTCATATTTTCAAAGTATCTCATAAAACAGCAAATTCTGGGATATATAAAATACATTTTGCCATGTGTGAATATTATTTGGTTCTCCAATATGAGTTAACACAAACTCATATGGTCTGGAAAGCATTTCTTCCACATTTTTCTACCCCAGTAAATATTTTCTGTAGATTTTGACCCAAGAGAGACTTCTGTTTATTGTGATGTATGGTCTGATGAATTGTACCTTCAAGCTTCCTCTGAGGCTGCCATTTTGTATCATGATTTGTCAATAGAATATTTAGAATTCTAAAAGCACTACTGGAGAAAATGTAACTAAGAACAGCAGGCAGGAAGAAAGGGAGACAAACAGCATGGAGGAAAGAGTTGCGCAAATTCTGTTAAAGCAGCGGTGCAACAAAATTGGTTAGGCATCTTCCAGTTTTATTTGGTGGTACAATTTTCTAATTCCACCAACATTTGAGTATTTTATAAATATTTTAATGAAATGTTTTCTTAAAAAAAAAGATGGCCATCACATGTTGCATCAAAATAACATTGTAGGCCTGGCAAGGTTTAGGATAGAAAAAAAAAAAAGACTTATGGTGCACAACATAGGAGGTGCCTAGACAAGTACATTTGATGGGTATACTAATATTGTTCTTAACAGTATATGAAACTAGCTTTCTGGAAAAACATTTTTCATTGCACTGCTGCTTTAAAGCTTGATAAGATGCTTATGTTACTAAGTTTTCTCACTGCCTGCAAAAGGACCGTCAAGTAGCTTAGCGATGTGAGAACTGTTTGAGATCAATTCAGAACCTTCAAGAACCTGTTCTGTTTTCTGAAAAAGAACATGATGAGAGCACCCCATTTTGAGTTGTGAAGGAATCTGATAATTTTAAAACTGATTTGGGGAAAACACTATAAGGTTCTGAAGGTTCTTTAAAGGCTCAGGTAAACTTTAAATACTGATTGTTGTAGAGTATTGGTAACAAGCTGCAGAATGCATACTTAGGACTGTTTTTAAATGATAAGGGTGACTTACTCTAAACATATAATGTATTGTATCAATGCAACTTTTCAATAAATAAGTACAAAAAAGGAACTGGATCATTAGAACCTACAGCATCTCTGAACTGCTGGCTCTTCTTCCATCCTTACTGTGTGGTGTCACAGAATATTGTGGGAACCAAAACCAAATTACATTATCATTCTTTTAAATAAGCCTGTCTTATACACAGCAAAATACTTTACCATGGTTTGCCCTAGAGGCTCTGATCACATTACACCTGTCCTTGTCTTTATTCTCTACCATTGTAATTTTTTAAAATCATTCTTTTAACCTACTTGTGTGGCTTAAACAGCTACTGACAATGACCCAGATTATATTTCATATATGTTCTGCACACCCCTTCTGTCATGTGGAATACTACTAGAGACATTTGCATTACAACAGGATCTCTGCCCCATTGGACTTCATTGGCTTCTGATGCACCTGAAGCCAAAAATATTTTGCTTGTAGGAAATTATTTCCATGGCAACAGATTGCGATGTCAAAAGCAAAGAGTTGTGACTTCAGCTGGGAGTATAAGCAACAGGAGAAGAGGACCCTAGGGGCTGAGTATTCTGTCTTCATGTAGACAAATTCATTAATAAAGAAAGGAAGAAGAGAGATGTGGGGACGAATATGAAATCCAAGGCTACACTGTGTCCAAATATTATGTGAGAAAATTCCTAGAGATGTCAGTATCTGTTTAGGATCAACATGCTCTACAGAAACATTAACAATCAATTAAATTACATGAGGTCCAATATCTTCAGAAACAAAGTGATCCACTTGTGATCCGATGCCAGTATGGATGAAAAAAATGAGACCCAGACATCCCTGGTAACCTAAATCTCAGTATAGAGGGTGAATCCATGATCCACAGATTGCTTGGTGACCATATCCCAATATGGATGATGACCCCATGACCAACAGATCTCTTGGTGACTAGAACTCAGTATGCAGATGACCCCTGACCAACCAGTCTCTCATTAACAGGAATTAAATATGGATGAGGACCTTGTACCCCACAGACTCTAACATGATCAGATCTCAGTGGGGATTATGTCTTTGTAACTCACAGAACCCCTTGTGACCTATTCCAGCATAGATGATGACACTGTGACCCACAGATCCCCTTGTGACCTGATCTCAATGAGAATTATTACTTCATGATCCACAGATCCCCTTATGATCAGATTTCAGTGTGGATCATGACCTTATGACCCTGAGACCTTGGGCTATCTGATCTCAGTATGGATGATGCATCTGGGATCCACATATTACCTGGTGACACAATTACAATATCTGTGGGACCTTCTAACCCACATATCCCCTGGTGACCCAATTTTAATATGAATGATGAACTAGTTACACACAGGTTTTCTGGTGACCTGACTTTAGTATGAATGGCAATCCACAGACCTTACTGTAACCTGAAATCAGTTTTGCTGATGACCATGTGATCTTCAGATCCCAACTGAATGCTGCCCACAAGGCCTGAAACATCCACATTATGTTGCCTCAGGATGGTGACCTGATCTATGAGTACATATTGAGGTCAAATGAGCTACAGACTCCATGATAAGCTGGCCACATAATGGTTGCTTGCTAATTCACCTAATTTGCAAACTCCATCCATTACGGGATATCTCAGTGTAGATGAGCACATTATGATCTATAAATGCCCTTGTGATCTGAGATTGGAATGGGTTATGGTATCATAATTCATGAATCATGTTGTAGTCCAATCTTGGTATGGATTCTAAAGATGTGATATACAAGCCCCTTTTGACACAGTCCCAAAGTACTGATTATTTGAACTGCAGCCTCCACTCATAATCTGATGTCTATATGGATGGCAGCCTATGTGATCTGTAGTACCTCTGTTGAATCTGACCTTGGTATTGAAAGTAGGGTTGGAATGCACTCTTGGTCTAGCATGCCTGACCCCTGCTTCATAAGCAGGTGTGAATATGTATGCTGTGCAAAAATATACTAACTTAAAGGGATTCCTTACCCCTTGGATAATGGACATATGATCTGCAGAAATCTTATGCACCAAACATTATATGGATGGTGTCTGTATGATCATGACCTGTCTTGGAACGGAGAGGGACCATATAGTTCACAGATCACTCATAGCCTGACCTTGTTGTGATTAGAGATATGATCTATAGAAATAACATTATGACCTCATTTCAGTGTATGCTGTATGGTGACTATAAGAGGTAGGTTTAGCCTAAATCAACACTATGTAAAGTCTTCCAGAAGTAGCAGAGCATTATGGCTGATGTTTGTAGGATTTGGGCAACCCAACTAAGACTGACAAACTCATATTAACATACAAAATAGCCAGCAGAAGAAGGCCTTAAGGTCTGTCGAGTCTGCCAAATGCAGTACTGATCCACCTACTGTGACGCCATTACTAAAACTGATGACTTGCAAAATCACTACCAGTACACTACAGTACACTACCGTACACTACAGTACACTACAGTACGCTACAGTACACTACAGTACACTACAGTACACTACGGTACGCTACAGTACACTACACTACAGTACACTACAGTACCGTACACTGTAGTACACTACAGTACGTTACAGTACACTACACTACCGTACACTACAGTACACTACAGTACGATACAGTACACTACAGTATACTACCATACACTACAGTACGCTACAGTACACTACACTACCGTACACTGCAGTACACTACTGCAATTGTATAACTGAGGCCTAGCAGACTTAATAGTTTGGTGTTGTACCTCTCCATGCTGCATCCCAGTTACAAAGTTGTGATTAGCCAATAAGTCAATTTCTTTCCTTTATCTGACTGGCTCATATGAGTGCATCAGACTGATTGCAACTGCACATCTACAAGCCCCTCAGAGTTCTCCATTTCAAAGTTTTTAGTGTTTGTTTTAACTTTTTTAAATAGCCTTTCAAAAGCAAAAAAAAAGGAAGTTTTGCCTTGTGCATGTAATTTCATGGTAACAGCACACTTCCTATTTGTTTGCATTTAGACATTCTTTGCACTGGCATTCCCAGTATCACATTGCTTCATACACTTATGTGCTCTAGAGACACAACTGAGAAACTATAGAAGCGCTACTGGAGATACTTATGGTAAAGAAAACATTTATGTACAATTCACCTTTAACTGAATTTCATACATTTCTGTATTTGCGCTGTCCTTATTCATTTTTTTGTAAATTTGTTTTGTCTAACCTTTTTGCACTCTCCACTTTCAGCTCTCCTGGACTGATCTTACACAGGTTCTCAGCCAGACACTAGTCTGCTTGTCTGCCTCACAACTCTACCCACCAAACCACACACCACTGGGAATGTCTTCCTACAGATGGCTCTGGGGCAGTGGAGAGTACCCCAGGTCTATCTAGGTTTGTGGTCAGTTGGGAAAAAGTCAGTGATGTGCACCAGGAGGATTGATGAGGGGTGGATTGCCAGCATCTCCAGAGACCCTCCATCCCTGAAACCAAGTGACAGTGTGAAATACAAACCCATTTTGACCCAGTCAGAAAATACGAATTATTTAAGTTACAACCACTATTCTAAACCTGATGTTCATATGGATGACAATCTATGTGATCTGCAGGTCCCCAAGGCCCCTCCAGCCCAAGGCAAGTAAGGTGGGTCCAGTTGTAAAGCTGGGTCTACCCCCCCCCGAAAGCACACTGCTTGAGGTCTTGTAACCCAGTGGATTCAAGGTACTCCACTAGCCTTTCTTTTAATAGTGTTTCTTCCCCACCACTGACAGCAGACTGAATGGCCTATAGTTGCCAGCCTTCTCCCTGCTGCCACTTTTAGGAAGTGGAACTCCATCTGTCCACCTCCAGTTCTCTAAAACCACTCCTGTTTCTGGTGCGTTATTAAATAGGGCTTTCAGAGGTGCAGCAAGTACCTCCCTGAGCTCCCTCAGCACCATTGGATGTACCCCTTCACACCCCATTGCCTTATCCACTTTCAAATTTGCAAATCCTCTTAGGACTCTTCCTCTTAAGGCGAATAAAAAAAAAAAGAAAATGAGTCTATCCTTTTGAAACTTTGGTTGGATCTTTTTCCTTTGGCTGATCAGTCCCACTAATGCCAGGTGCTGCTTTCACCCCACTACAGTTGATTATTCAAAAAAGTATGGGAAATCAAAAGGGTAGTAAAGCAACTCTGAAGCTGGAAAAATGCTAAGTACTCTTTATTTCTTGACTGTATAGGTTGAAAAAAATGTATAAAACTTCCCCAGCTAAAGGCTGTGAAACATTGCTCTCCATGAAGACTTTCTGCGTCCATTTTAGTAGTCTGGATACATTGGTCTTGCTTGAACTTTTTAAAATAGGGAGTCAATCTGTTTTGCATAACAGCCTGACTGTGCTAACATAACTTTAAACAATCTTGAAATTCTTTTTTTTTTTTTGCTGAAATGCCAGCAGTAACAAGAAGTAATAAAACAAATGAGCATTTAGAAATAAATGATGCAGATATGGAAGAATGTATGCATGATAAAACATAGAAACAGTGAAATATAGACCAATGCTGGCAGAAAATGTCTGATGGTCCATCCAGTCTGCCCGTGGTTCTCTATCTATCCTCGGGACCTAAATGTTCTTTAGAGTACTAGCCCTCACAATCCTGCACACCCCCCCAACCTTTGTAATAAATTGCTTATGGAACAGCTTGTAGCACCATTAGTGGAAAAGCTAAAATAGCAAAGGTCCCCAGTAGCAGTTTGCACACCAGTGATGAGGGATGCTGCTTTTAGGAGGATTACAGCAGATATACATGCATCAGCAACCAAGGACTAAATGATGGTGATTTTCAAACTCTGAACCATCCATTAATCCTGATACTAATGAGGAATGTGGTTTGACCGTTGATGAAGCAAAGCAGAATAATGGTGCATCGACAGAACTTTCTCCTCCTGTGCAAATTCAAACTACCCTGAATAATGATACAGCAGACCCATTGACTGTGAAGCACACATCTAGACTTAACTCTAGTAACCTGCTAACTCTCCAGATATAGAGCTTAATGACAGTATAAGGAAAACAGCTGAACATTTACATGAGACTATTTGTGTGGTAAAAATGCATCCATTAAATATGACCTACAATAATTATAATGAAGAGGTGGGAGTGAAGGGGTCAATAGTGAGGATTCAAATAATTCCATAATGCCATTGGCATTTAATTCCCATTGTGTGCAAACTACCACACACCTTATAGAAAACAAAAATGTTAAATGTAATCTTGACCAGTTTAGCTGTAAATGTGAAAACAGTATGGGTGATCAATTTCAAACAAATGGTCTCTTAATGGAGAGTTTTCTACCTATTCAAGAAGAGTTATATAGTTCTAGAAAGGAGTTTTGAGGTGGCGCTGATGAGCACAACTGTGTGAAGATGTGTTTCCTCTTTGCTCTGCTCCACAAGATAAAAAACTATAATTATAGTATATAGATACTTGTGATCACATGATCACAGGATATAGTGCCTGGATCTCCATTTTCAAGCTATAAGACTCCGCCACTAGAGGGCTTCCTCTGTTCTGGTTCTACAAATACAGAGACCAGCAGGCAAGAAGTAGCAACACTCCCAAAAGGAGATCCATACCATCAAGTCTGCCAGGAGCGCTCCATAAGCACGCGGCCTACTATTAAATATTCGGGTACTCTGAAGATGGAAATCCTCAGTAATTTCCGTGGTTCAATTAGGATCTAATCTGCTAACATAAATTTTGGACCTCGACCCAACTCCCCTAAAACTAACTCACAATGAACAACTCAAGCGACTTAATCCCTCGGGGTATCATACTAGCAGTACTATTATCCCTCACTGGTCTTTTTAATGATAATGCCTCAAAACCAGCCAAACACTATACTACCTGGACCAATTTGAATGTCTATGGTACCACAATGAAGTGTGCATTACTGAAACGTGAGTGACACTGAGAAAGTGATTACCAGACTGATGGAACGGCTGCTGACTATGCACTCTCTACTCTGGAAGAGAGTAGAGAAGTAGGGAGATTTAGCTACAAAAATGTTATTTACAGGTATGTCACCTTTGCCTGTCTAGCTGTATCTCCTTACCAGACCAACTTATCGTCAGTCCCTGTTGTGCACCTCTCCTGCTCTTCCTTTCTCCCACTTCAGAGGTGAAGGCCTTACCGGTGGCCCGGGGGGGCCGGGGTTCCCCTGCTGCAGAGCCAGATTGTGTGTGTTGAGAGGGAGCCTTCAGAACGGCTTCGGAGTGAGGAGAAGGTTGTGCTTGAAAGAAGAAAAAGTGTCCCCTATACAGATTCAGGGGAGTACAGCTTGGATTCTTTAAATTGACAACTCGCTACTTAGAGCACTTGGAATTTTATTAATTAGAATAATTTTATGTTAATTTTTCCTTATTTGGTGAACCCACAGTATTCTAGCATTTTGGCAATTGTTACTCTAGCTGTGGATTCTTTTATATTTTATATATTTTTATTTTTTTTGTCAGAAAAACTTTTGGAATCATCTCTGGGGTATTTGTTTTTCACACCATATACAAATGCGTGTCATCTGCTCATCACTTTAAAGCACATGTACAATTCCCTGTAGCCAGACTATTACAGGCTCTGGAGCTGTTTGGAGCGGAGTGGAGCGGAGTTTTATTTAAGTGCACTGGTCGCCTTTTAGCTGGGACTTTGCACTTAATCGTTTTGCTCATAGTCTCCCTAATTGTCCATACTGCCGTGCTCCGATGAACTTTTTTTCTTTTAAGTTTGGTAGTTCACTCGAGTAATTTGCGGTATAACTAGAGAGCAAGCTAGTTGTTTGTGTGGTGTAAGCTGGTGTGTGAGGCTCCAAAACCGAGAATTAAAAGTAGCAGGCCACAGCCTGGCATATCAGGTTTGGATAAAATGGAAAAACAGCTTCTCCCTTTTGTAAGATTTGCAGCTTTGGGGTTTCTTGAAAGAAACGTTTCTGCACTAACAATCTACCAATGGAAAAGTAAGCTAAATTATAATCATAATCCTAATACTGGTGGTGTTTTAAATGTTTATGATTTGAGGTGTTTTAATAATCAAATACCTTTAGCTTGTGTAGTATTTAGGAGTGCGCTTAGCAGTTTTTATTTTAATTGCACTTTGCGCATCCCAGCACCTTGAGACTGTATTATTTAGCTTTTTGCAGAATTTGTAAAGTGCCTGGCATTCAGTGGTTTTACAGTTGCATTAAGTACTTTTAGCTGATTAAGATATTACAAACTGTTTTCCTTTATTCTTTCCTGTAGTGGAAAATTATCTTAAAGATTTAAAGACCCAGTACGGGTGTAAGTACTTGGAAATCTTAGCAGCCTCAATATTACATTCCGAACTTGGATGGTGTTCTTCTCTGTTATTTAAAGGTCCTTTAAAGGGGTTTGGAACCGGATTCCTGAATATCAGGACCACAGAAATTGTTTGAAAACCTGAGACGATCTTTCAAGTGTCCACTGAAGGCATTGCTGTGGAATTACAAAGTTAGGGAAGTAAAACAAGGTAATTGTGGTAACAAATTTTCTAAAACCTTCTGTAAAGTACCTGGACTTATATGAAGTGTTGGACTAACAACCTGATTATAGCGATTGTTTTAATAGGATTTGTGGACATTCTGTATAACCTTTTCCTATCCTCTTTCTTGCTTTTTGAAGTTGTAGGTCAATATTGAGATTTTATGTCTGAAAGTATTATAAAGATATAGGGGCATATTAATTTATTCCTATTTTCACCTAGGAGTTTTACCCAGGAGTTTTTATAAATTAAAGCTATTTAAGGTTAATTTTTATAGTATACCACCTGATTATTGGATCATCAGTTTATTGAATTGGTAAGGTAGTAAATAGATGTTTGATATAATTGATATAAGTGAATAGATAATTAGGAATATCAATTAAGGTAATTAGGGTAAAGAAAGTGAATTTATTTAGAGCTCTGAAAATAATGGTTATTACCAGAAGTGGGAGATCTGGAATTCCTCAGACAGTCCAAAAGAGTAAGAAACTGAGAAAGAAAAAAGATAAAGGAGAATCTAAGAAACCAATACCGGCAAGCCAATTAGTCATTCCAAAGGGTAAGGTAATGCAGGATAAAAGGCCAAAATTTGAGAATCAACTCAAAATAATTGCCTTTTTCAAAAATGTTGAACCTGATACTTCAACACCAACATTTGATAAGGAGACCCTTTGTTTCCCTTTTCTGTTAAAAAATAAAGGGCCTATAGAATGCTTTGGAAAAGGTGAGTTGGTGTGTAATTCTAATGGCAAACGCAACGACTCATTTGATTTAAATAATGAGGAAATTATCTCACTGGATATCTATACTATTAGTAGCCAGACAGAACTATCTAGATCTATGTCTGGATATATTTCATGTCAGAATGCAGCCATGGGTGATGGTCTAGACTCACATTCAGTGTCATCTTGGGAGACTACACCCCATCTCTTATGAAAAACGCTCTTCCTCAGTGATGAAAGAGTCTCTGACTGACTTAACTATAAATCATCTGGTGGGCCAAGATTCACCTTTGCTGTTGAATACTGACCCCACCTTGGAGTTGCTTTCTGTCAGGTCAGATAATGAAAGAGCTAAGTCCGAAAAGGGTTGTGAACATAAGGATTGCTTGCTGCCCCAAATGTTAAAGGATTTGAACCATACCCTGCATAAGCTTAAACAGTTAGAATCAAGTCAGGATCAAATAAACAAAGGCAGCACAGGTGACTATAGCTCAGGTTCTCCTTCTCTTAGAGTTTCCCCTTCTTTTTCATCCTCTTTATTAGATGCTAATCGAAACAATAAAAATAAAATGAATCCTTGAGCTGAGGAAATTGATTATAATAAATAATTTTTTGCTAATATAGGAGATTTTATGTCTAATTCTCCACTATCTCCACAAATATTAGAAATGATCAAGAACCAATATTATGCAAACATCCTAATACTGGAAAATATTTGGGCAGTTAAACCAGAATTAGATAATTTAAGAGGTGCTGTTGCTTATAATAGAGCAATGCTGTATAGGATATTAGAACCTAGAGTTAACAACAGTACAGCTCACCTAACAGAAAATCAGAATTATCCTATTCTGGCTCCTACTGCCCAGAGTAATAAGGCAATACAAGTAAATTTACCACCATCATTTCAGAAGGGTAGAGAAGTTATACCTGAGTTAGTAATCAAAGAAACTCAGGTTCATTTTCAAAAAGTAGGCTGTTCTAAAGGGAAAAAAATCTACAAACAAGGTACAATTGGGTTATAAAAGTCATTCAAAGAGTCATTCAAAGAGGATGAGAAAGAAAAAGGTTAGGGGAAATAAAAAGCACCAGTTAAATATGTCTGTGGTCAAAATGACAGGTAATAACAGTCAAACTATTCAGAGTAAATCTATTAGAAATGCTTTATTAGATTCAACTTTGAAAACAGCAGAGCATATTTTGATAGTGGAATCACTAACTGATGTAGAACTTAATGTTGAATCAAATTATTTTACTAATAAAGTGCTACAAGGTGTCAGAGGGGAGACAAAGGGAGACAATAAAGTGCCCCAGCAATTTAATATGTCACAACATGGGAGTCAGTCTAATGAATCCTTACATGCTAATTTGGAAGAATATCTTATAGAGATGTATAAGATTGACAAACTGAGTAATGAGACTTCACAGTTATTAACTGAGTGGGTTTTAAAATTACTTCAAACTTCCTCCAGTGATGGAAAGATCTTTATAATGAGGTCACCAAATGGAGATGATAAGTACTGTGTACTTGTTTACTGTGCTAAGAAAATGACAGGTCTGAAAATCTGGAACTCTCAAAATGATCTATCTAAAAGAGGTATATATATATATATATACTTTTCCCACAAGCTGTTCCAATTTTATTTAATGACCAATCCCCAGTTAAAAAGAAAGGAGCCTTGGAAAATTCCCAGTGGCCTGCTGAAGTTAACAGAACTATTTCTAACTATAATTTTTCAAAAACAACAGAATGGGAAAATAAAATGCTATATCTTTTTGGTTGGGAAGTGCCAAAAGTTTGCTCCATTGGAGCTTTAAAAAGAGAAATAGGAATTTTCCTTACTTGTGCCATAGGTTTGAATATTGGCAGGACAACCATAAAATATATATATGTACATGATTCAGACTCAAAGATACCTCAAACTGATATCACATTTTAGTCTATTAACCTGGCAGCTATGGTTTTACATACTTCCAAAGTGTTGGACATTCATGGCATCTATCTTGTAGATATTGAGACTTTAAATCAAATAGAGAAATTAAAAACTGGAGATAATCAAACACCATTAAAAACAACAAACCCATTTTCCCCTTTAAGAGATATAAGTACAAACTGACAAACAGACTTTAATGAGATTAATAGTCTTGATGAGGGTAATGATTCTAAAGAGCTGAAAATTCTTCCCTGGAATCATGAAGGGATACAAAACAGATTAATAGACAATGATTTTCAGAACTTTTTGAATACTATGGACATTATCTGCTTTCAGAAAACATTGATCCCAGGATATACAGGATTTATGCTCCCAGCAATAAAAGGCAAAAAGAATGGTAGATCTAAGGCTGGAGTAGCAAGTTATGTTAAAACTAGCTTGGATTTCAAAATATCACAGCAAAAAGGTTGACCTATTGAATTGCCAGGTATTAAAACTGGAAGGTATTGAAGTCGCTTTGTTAATTTGTAATATTTATGTCCCCCTAAACAAGGGTAAAGCTCAAGAGAATTACTGGAAGATCTTTAATGCAACATTGGAGCAATTAACGGAAGAAAATGAATATAGTACAATAGTTGTTTTGGGGGACTTTAATGCAAGAACAAAGGAAATGGGGACAATAAACTCAGAATTGATAGACGGGGTTAGTGTAATAAATAAATTTTTTTGGCAATGGTCTTCAAAGGATAAAATTAGTAATACAAATGGTGGATATCTGTTTAGCATTATGGCTGAACTAGATTATGTAATCTTTAGTAGAAGAACAAAAAGTGACCAACAAGGTGAATATGCATTTATAGGTTCTAAAGGGTCTTCGGTAATTGACCAGGTATGGGGAAATATAGATGCAATTGGTAAAATAATAGATTTAGAAATAATTTTAAGACCTGAATCTGGACATTTCCCTGTTATGACAAAATGGCAGTTAGGAAAAGAGATAAAGATAATAAAGGAAAAACAGATTCAGCCTCGTATAGAAATTCAGAACAAAAAGAGAATAAGATGGCAACAATCAAGTATTAGTCAATTTCTAGAAATTTTGGACAGCTGTTATATGGAAAAATGTAGGTCTGAATTACTAAATGTTGCTTCCACTACAAATGTAATAGTAACGTGGGAAAATATCTCCCTTTATTTGAGACCTTTCTTTTTTCAATTTGATTTAAGGGAGAAAAACAAAACCTGGTTTAATATGGAATGTAAGAAGGGAAAACAAAAATTAAATAAAATGATTAGACAATTTAAAAAAGGGAATCCTGAAATAACAAATAACATCATAAACAGAGAAAGGAAATATTATAAGGAAATATTATCCAAAGAGAGGTTAAGGTACCAAAACATATGTGGGAAAAACTTAGAATCACCATTATAAAGAAGGATATTAAACAGTTCTGGACTCTGGTTAGCAAAGGCTATGATAAATATACTGTTGGTATTGAAGCTGGAAAAAAAACCCAAATTTGGGAGCAATATTATGCAGACCTATATTTCTCACATATAGAAGTTGCACATAATTTCAACAGAAAAACCATAAAAGAATTTTTGCTAACTCAATATATGTAACTGATCTAGAAATTATTGAGGCCTTAGATAAGATATTGGTAAATAAAGCCCCTGGTCCAGATCAAATCTTGGCAGATTTGTACCGATCCTTTAAAGAATAGTGGACAGTCCTACAGATCTTATTTAATTATTGTATTCAATGGGATCGATATCCAGAATCATGGAACGGCAGTATAATTTGCCCAATTCACAAAAAAGGGGACACTAATAACCCTGCAATGTATCGGCCTATTAGTTTAATAGATGCATCGCAGAAAATATTCTCCAGAATAATATTGAACTGATTACAACAATGGGTAGAAAAGCATAAAATTATAACAGAATTGCAAAACAGTTTTAGAGCAAAACGTTCAACAATACAGCATTGTTTTGTGTTACAGCATATCATTTGGAAATATGTAACCTTAAAAAAAGGCAAATTATACTGCTGTTTTATAGATCTTAAAACTTCATTTGATTCTATAAGTAGAAAAATATTATGGTAAAAATGAGAAAATTATTATATAGACCCAGGTCTTCTAGATATCCTTATAAGATTGCATAATAACACCTGGCTTATAGTAAAGTATAATCAACAAGGGGACCTAACAAACAAAATACACACCAATGTGGGAGTATGACAAGGATGTTTGTTGGCTCCCTTACTTTTTAATTTACACATTAACTCCATTTTACAGAGTCTTAATAGTCTGGATTTTCATTCTCCTGCTGTCTTTGCTGAGAAAATTCCTCTTTTAGAGTATGCTGATGATATAGTCCTAATTTCCACATGTTTGTTAGGTTTACAACAAAAGGTTAATGTGTTCTCCGATACAGTATGTGTAAAAAGGACGGATTAAACATTAATCTTCAAAAAACAAAAATGGCTGTTTTTGGTCAAAAAAGAAAAGTGGTTCCTTCATTATTTATAGGGGAAAAATAAAGTGGAAACAACAGTGTATTATGATTATCTAGGCTTAAGATTCTCATCAAATCTTTCTTGGAATTTACACATCAAAATTATGATACAGAATTTAAAAACAGCATTTGGAGCTTTTAAATAATTCAGTGGAAAAATGGGTCAATGCTCTATTATAGGACTATTAAAAGTCATTAACATAAAAATTTAAACAAGTATTTTATGGGTTATAGAAATTTGGACCCCTGCTGTTATAAAACCATTGGAGATATTAATAAACAAAATGTACCATTTCATATTAAAAATTCCACAATCTGTCCCAGCTGAGATATTGAGAAAAGAACTGGGTCAGTTTTCCCTATTAACTTTGACAATGGAATGAATAATTACCTTCATACTGCAGTTGTTTCTACTTCCAGACTTTAGACTTCCTAAATTGTGTTTGGAAGAGCAGATAAGATATCACAATATAAATTTTACCTCTGGAATAATAAAAACCATTAAGGAAAATAAACTACAGTGGAGTTTAGGAAATTTATTGTATGAGATTTATATTAGCCCATTTCCTAAGATAGTGGAACAAATTAAGAAAAGAGTCAGAGATCACTTTTTAGCAATAGATCAAACAAGGATTGATTTATTAAGACATTTTCGGTGGTTTAAGAAAATGAAAATAAAACATAATCTGGAATTTTATCTAACTGCTTTGACTAACCCAAGGGAGAGAAGACTCTTTGCTAGGTTTAGGTTTGGGTTATACAGCTAATTATATATTTCATAATCAGAAAGATCCTGGAATAATGACCCCTGAATGTAATTGTTTATTAGGTTTCCAGGATGATCTTAAGCACATAGTTTTGCACTGTTCATTCCTAGAAAGAAGTGGTTGGCTCCAATATTGGCCACCCTTGGTCTCCCCTCCAAACAACTAATTATCTTCTTGTTTAATACAAGTGATAGGAATGTATTGTCATCCCTTGTCAATTTTTTAAGAATGACTCATTTGTATTGAGATATTTATGATACTGTAGAAAGAACTTTGTACTGAATTATATGATACTAATTTAATCTGTAATAGAAATTTTAATTATTTTCTTGTTAAATGTTTTGTAAAGACTTCTTAGTAGAACAAATAAAATTTCTACCTACCATGGTACCACAACCTCTTCCTCTGGTAAGATCACATCAGTCCTCCTTACCCCTCACAACATTAATAGGACGAGGCACCACCGTGGTCCATTGAATGGCAACCTAACAAAATCTCTCTTCTCTAGCTATATCACCTCCAATAGAACCACTAAGATTTGTCAGCACAAGAGAAGACAGCAAATACTCAACGCTAGACTTCTGAGGGACCACATTAGACACCTTCTTCTAATACTCCTATTGCTGTCAGGAAATATACATCTTAACCCTGGCCCTCCCCTTAACTGAAGCACTCAGACTAAAATAGCTAATGGGCTTACTCTCACTTCAATTAACATATGCAGTCTCCTCCAAAAAATGGACAGACTAAGTGTATGGGTCACTAGACACAACCCTGATGTGCTCTCTGTAGTAGAATCATGGCTAACCCCCCCAATACCGGACTAAGCGATTACACTTCCTGGATACATAATCTTCAGACAGGACCATCTGTCAAAGCGAGGAGGTGGGTGAGTGCTTTTTATGAGATTCTTTACAGGCACATAACCTTCCCCTCCCCACCAGGAGTGACAAACTACAAATACTCACAGTCAAACTGGTATTAGGCACACACAACAAGAACCTTACTGTTATCTCAGTCTAAATTCTACCCAAGCAGACTGCAACAGGTTTCAAGGCTCTGATGGAATGCCTAAGTACACTGAGCCTAAACACAGAAGCTGTTCTGCTGAGAGACTTCAGCATCAACTGGCTCTCCTTGGCCACAGCCCCAGTCAAAGATGCTTTCTCAGCTGTTCACTTCTCACAAATGGTAATGGAGCCAACCAGACATAACTAAAACTGGAATGGGGACACTACTGGACTGGGTGCTCTCAAACCACCCTGAACATATCACAAATACAACAGTTCTCCCTGACACAATGAGTGGCCACTCCCCTGTTAAGTGCCATTAGTCCAAGAAGTTCAGTAAACTGCCAGCCAAGTTTTTAACTAACTGGGTGCTTCTCACAGGGCATCTCGAACTGCTAAAGTCTGACTGTAAGCACCAAGATTGGTCGAATCTCTATACCACTAATGACGTGGATTATTCGCTAGAGCATTTCATTACAAAATTCAATACAGTCTGTGACAAACATGCACCCTTAAGAACAAGGAAGATCAAAGGAGTCCACAACCCCTGGATCACACCCGACTTAATCGAGTTACTCAAGTCAAGGGACCAACTCTGGTACAAGTCACGGGCCTATGGGACCCAAGCTAACATACAGAGCTATAGGAAAGCAAGAAATGAATGTACCAGAGCAGTACACAAGCAAAAAGCTCCTACTACAAGGATGCTTTAGCTAGAACATGGAATGACTGTAAGTCATTCTGGTCCAACCTCCAAGATATCACAGGAAAGACCCAAAAAATGCCCCTTCAATGCTCAACATCGAAGGCACCCCAACACTGGATCCTCTACTCATAGCAAATGCCTTTAATGATGCATTCACAGACCTATGCAGTATCCTCCCATCTGACTTTTTTGACCCCACCACCCCAGCAGACCACCCAAGACTGCATGAACATACCCCAGGGCATCCACCATTCTAGTTCAAATTGGTTTCAAAAGAAGAAGCCAGAAAATACTTTGAAAAAGTCCTAGGGAAGTCTAGATATAGCGGGGACTCCCTGGACCTAAAATTCATACACCTAACCCTGGATGAAGTCCTTGAACCCTTGACCAAGATAATTAACTTATCCCTCTGTCACTCACAATTTCCCCAAAAGTGGAAGTCTGCAACAGTAACCCCTGCACACAAGAATGGTGACCGGACTCTGCACAGTAAATATAGACCAATCTCCATCCTCCCGCCACTCTCCAAGGCACTTGAAAGAATAGTGGCAGACCAAGTGGTTGAGTACCTGGACCGCTACAATCTCCTAAGTAACCAGCAGCATGGATTTAGGAAAGCACACAGTGCTGTCATAGCCCTACTGGAGTTCACTGGCTTTATCCACCACGCTCTTGATCAAGGAAACCTGGTAGTGGTTACATTTATAGACTTATCCAAGGCCTTTGACACTGTGTATCATAACCCTTCTCCTTAATCAGCTCACTGTCATCAGGCTCTCTACTGAGGCAATGAGATGGTTTGGCAACTACCTAAGCAACAGGTCACAAGTTAAGATTGGCGACGTCCTCTCTAAACCCAGACCAGTCCGCTCAGGTGTTCCACAAGGTTCCATCCTTGGCCCGCTCCTTTTCAGTATATTCATTAACAAACTCCCCGACTCCTGCCATGGTCACATACTCCAGTATGCAGATGATGTGGTCATTTTTACCTGCAACCCTCAGCCTGAACAGTTGGAGGAGGTCCTACAACAAGGTTTTACTTCAGCAGAAAAATGGTTTGAGGAATACAAGTTAGTGATGAACTACAAAAAAAACAAGTCCATGTCATTCGCCAGTTCACAAAGCAGACATAAAACTTTCCCACTATCCATTAAAAACAACAAGGGCTCCTCCCTCAATCTTGTACAGCACTTCAAAAATCTGGGCATTACTATTGACTCCAACCTGTCTTACATCATACACATTGTCAATACTGCTAAAGAGAATAATGTGAGAATAGTCATGCACTATTGGCATAAACACTGCCTTACACCTGATGTCCTGAGCATGGCAGTACACAGCTCAATATTTGCCCTTATTGACTATGGTCTGGTCCTCTATGGGTCAGCCACTGACACAGCCCTTTGTTGCATTTCAATGGCCTTGAGCAAGACCTGTTGACTTCTCACAGGTGCTGTGCATATTACACACACCTGTGATCTCTACACTCAAGCAATCTGCCGTCAACTGAAGGACAGAATCCACTACCAAACCTGCTTGATAGTTAAGAAGCTCTGTCTCGTTATGCTGCCCATTGAGGTCAGAAATCTTTTCAGCCCCCATCAGTCCACTCAAAACACCAGAAGCTCCAACAATCAAGTTTTCAATGTCCCTATGTGCTGCATGGCCCTAGCACAACATGCTTTTGCCCATCAAGCTCCACTTTGGATGAACTCACTCCAGCCCGAAATACAATAGGCCCCTTCAAGCGCAAACTATGATATCAGCTTCTTACAAGCACTCCCTGTGACTGCTACTGCTAAGCCCTCCGTGGTTCACAGTCAAGCTGCACTTAGCCTGCACCCTCTGCTATCATCTGACCCTATAGGTCACTTCTA
The DNA here is from genome assembly GCA_016271365.2 of Neoceratodus forsteri. Classification (NCBI taxonomy): domain Eukaryota; kingdom Metazoa; phylum Chordata; order Ceratodontiformes; family Ceratodontidae; genus Neoceratodus; species Neoceratodus forsteri. The sequence goes on from CM057449.1 coordinate 335,488,227, forward strand.
GCACTTACCTCCCCCTGCCCTGCTACCTCCTACCCCCTATTCCTACCTCTCACCCCCTCCTCTTCCTCCTCCCTCGCTACCTGCCACCCTTTCTCCCACCTTGGGTAGATGGGCTAGGCTGGTTCCTTTCACCCTCTACCTCCTCTGGCACACCTCTGTCACCCAGTACTACCTGACAAGGATATTCCTGTACCCGCCTGATGACTGCTATGTAACTGTTTGTTATCCCTGTATTTTTATTATCTGGAAATGATTTGTTATAATTTACCTGTAACAATGACTTGCCTCTATGCACTGTACTTGCAATGTTCTGTTTGCACTGTACTTGTCCTTGATGCGGAATCTATGTAAAGAGCTGTTGCTCAATGGTATCAATCCTAGTTTTCAATAAATAAAATAAAATAACTAAATTTGTGGCATTCAAAAGGAAAACTGTACCAAAAGAATAAAAATAATACCTTCAGCAAAGATGGACGAGTGTCTTTCCCAAAATGTGGGGAAATCATCATGTACTGGCAGTAAAAGCAGCAAGAAGCAGATGCAGGGGGCCCCAGTCAGAGAGTTCAGGACTCATCTCCCTCTTGGTGGCAGAAATGTGCACTTTGGGCCACGAGGTGATGCACCAGGTGCTGGCTGCCTTGGACCCACAACTGGGGCAGATGGAAAAGAAATCTGACAGCAAATTACAGGAGGTATGGACTTCCAATTGATCTAGATGGCGAGGCTTGTGGAGGCCAAGGACCACATTTCCACACTCGAGGACACAGTCAACCTGATGTCGGAGCAGCTGGCCTCCCTAAAACAAGAGCTGGAGGAGTTTAAGGACCTTTTTGACTATCAGGAAAATTACCATCGTCGGCTGAACCTCCGCCTCAGAGGATTGCCGGACAGAAAAGAGGGGCAGAATGTGTAGGACTTTTGTGCAGTTAAACTCCTGGCGCTACTTGTAATGTCCCTGAAGAATGTCCATTACAAGTTAGAGAGGGCACACCATGCAGACATGCCACGGCCTGTGGCTGATCAGCTCCTATGCCAGATTATCATGCGCTTCCATAATTTTCAAGATCGGAAGGCAGTCCTTGCATTGTATAGGGGTAATGGGCCATTGACGTTTGAAGGTGTGTGCCTCTTTCTCAGCCAGGATTACTCCCTGTGGCTCCTGAAAAGATGGTGCCAGTTCAACACAGTGATGGTGCAGCTCAGGGAGCTCAAAGTAGAAAATGTTATGGTCTATCCTGCCATGCTTAGAGTCAAGAACGAAGGAGCCACATACTCTTTTAGGGAGGTCGACAAGACAGTGACCTTCATGCAGGAGCTGAAGCATAAATTGGGCTGAGAGAGCTACTTGAGGGATTTATTGCTGGACTTACCATTTTTTCTCTGACTGGATGTGCGACCTGCGGGGTGTCGACCTGGGACCCCGCACGTTATTCAAATTTGGGAACTTTGGGATCAGACTATGCCTTTACCCCTGGCTTTGGATTAAAGGACTAAAGGAACTATGTATTAAATTGTGAACTGATGGATGAATCTTCCTTGCCTCTATAGGTGTGCTGATGCCAGGACAATGGTCGCTGGTGGTGAAGGGATTGGAAGTTGTGGGGGCTGTTGTCTCCCGTAACACGAAGGACTTCTTGGAAGGAAGGCCTATTGACCTACGACTGAGTAAGCTGCAGGCTCATGCTCAGGTAGTTGGGGGCACTGCGCATGATGTTTGATTCGTGCCTTTCTGCCCTCACCGTGTCGAGGGAGTGGGAGGTGCACTCCATAGAGTATGGGGTGTTATAGTGCCAAGGTGCTGAATCCAGGCCATTGTGGGACTTCATGCTTGGACTATGACTTTCTTTTTTGGATCTACCTCCATGTGGGCGAAGGGGAGGGTGAGGGGTTGTAACTGGGAGGAGGATTGTACAGAGAAAAGCCATCAGGGAGGGATGGGAGGTTGTTATGAGGGATTTACTCAACCTGGTGAAGGATGGGCTGTCTGGAAACCATGAGGGGAGGCCTATCTGCGAGTTGGCATCCTATTGTAGAGGGATATGTAGTAGTAAGTTATGGTGTTTTTTCTTATTATTTCTCTCTGTTGGGAAAGAACAACACAGTTTTGGATATGGGGTCACTGGTGATTAAAGATGCAGCAATGTTTAAATTCACCTGCAGAGGTAAGGCGAAGTGGGCAACTTCGAATTTGTGTAACACTATGCAAAATTCCCATTAAAAAGTTGAAATTCGCCTTAATGGACTTCGCATACATTTTGAGAAGGCAACGTTGGCAAGAAACAGCCCACAGGTCACATGCCTGACAGTCTGCAGGTCACAAGATGCAGGCAGGAAGTTAATCAGGCAAGACAGTGAAGTAGTTTCACTTCCCCTTGCCCTGTGCTAGAGAAGGAGCTTTTTGAGAGTGTCTGCATACTGCTAGTTAGATATTTACTCAGTGTTTCTGTTTACTGCCATATTTCTGCTTTTGAGTTTTGCCCCTTTTGTTATCATATTCCTGAGTCCTGATTTTACTGTTTTTCCTTTTTGTATGCTTCTGAATACTTATATTCTATTTTTTTTCAAATGGAGAGAGGTGGTTTTCCTGCAGGGACTCGTGGTGGTCGTCTTGGCCCAAGGATGCATGGTGGTGGTGTTCACATCAACCTTCTGAACTTGTTCCCATCTAGTGCTTCCCTCCCAGTAAATGATGTGTCCACTGACAGTGGAGTTAGTGGTGCCAGCCAATCAGCACCAGTGGCACCTAGCACTGCCGCCCCCACCACTGGTCAATGTTCAAGAACAGCAACAGCAGGAACAGCAGCTGCAGGAACAATAACAGCAGCAACAGGTTGTTCTCCCCTCAGCTGTACAGCAGCTTACGACATCTGGGGACCCCTCACTGCCTGTGTCTGGTCCTCCATGCAGCTCGGCAGTGTGGTATTTTTTCACCACACTGCCATGTGACCCTAGTGTGCTAAAATGTAATATCTGTGGCATGATGGTGCAGTGTGGTCCGAAGGGTATACATCTGGGAACAGGTGGCCAGAGAACTCACCTGACTGTCCACCACCGTGCAGAGTGGGAGGTCAAGGTGGCTGAAGTAGCAGGAAATGCTCCTGCAGTGCATGAGGTGTCAGCATGGCCTCAGCCTGCACAGCATGAGAAGTGCAGCAGAAGGGAGAGGGAACAAGTGACGGCTCCCACACCTGCACGTGAGCGCAACCCAGCTGAAAGCCCGGCCACACTGGCAGATCTTAGCCTACTGTACAGTGAAGTCGACCACCTTGGTAACGTGGTCGACAAAATGCAGCAGCAGCTGGACCAAATGGAAGGTCATCAGCTGCAAATAATGGCTATACTCCAACTGCTGATTAGTCAGAACCAGGCCCAGTAGTCTTTTTGTTTTCTTTCTAACTTGTATTGTGTGTTCTGTCTTTATTTTTTCTAACTTTCTTCCCCCCAAAAGATATTAAAAACACACCCCAAAAAATTATAAAATAAAAAAAACATTAAAAAAAATCCTGTTCTGCACTTTCCTTCTTTTCCTACTTAATAATCTTTTCACATACAGAAAAAGTATTTAATTTTTTTTCACAGTAATGTTTTCTTCTTGTTGTATTGTGTTAAAGCAGCAGTGCAATAATGTTAACAATTTGGACCTACTGTATACTATTTAATTCTATTTTCAATTGTCCCTTATCTATTGACTTGTACGATACCATTACTTCCACAATTAATGTTATTCTGCATTATAAAATGGTCATTAATGAAAGGTCAAATGTGATGACTTGCCACTGGGCAAAAGGTGTCACCTGACCATTCATTAATGTCCTGGTACACCAACAGTTGGCATGCTGTTTGTAAAAAGCTTTTTATTTATCTATTTTTTTGCAGTTAGCCCATTTTATAAGTGTGATAGCCAACTCCAGCCCATGGGTATATCAGGGCATTAATGCACTTCCTTCCCAGGTGCTTTAAATCACTCAGGCAATCCCTTATGCCTCACAATGCACCCAGGGTGTGCATTAATGCCCTGATACACCCATTGCCTGCCATGGGTTATAGTGTACTTACTCCCTATTTTTTGATATGAAATAATAAAAGTAATGCTCTATTTAATATTGTTCAGATCTGGTTTTCATCAGTATACCTAGCTGTTTCTGAACACCTACTGCTCCATAAGGTCATTGTGGTGGACGTGTCCTGTTGGATTGCATGCTAGTTCATTTTAGTCACAATAAAAATTATTTTAAATAATAGATATACAAAAACCAGTGGCAGTACTGATGGAAACTGGCTGCAAGGCAGATTAAAAGTAGTGCTCTGTTTATTATTTCAAATGTGAAAAAAAGGAGTACAGCAGCCAAAAATTGTGGAAAGAAGGGTATCATAGAGACAAGTCAGTAGATAAGTACTAATCGAAAATGGAATACAAAAGCATAGGTAAAAATTGTCACCTGATTATTGCACTGCTGCTGTACTTGTCATGCTATATTACTTTTTTGTTACTGTTGACTGTAAGTTTTCTTAGCGCATCCACAACTACAATCAAAATACACTACCATCACATACAATTACAATCCTCCCCAAATATAAAAATCGTGAAATGTCCCACTGAAGATTAATCTGCTGCTGCTGCTGTTTAAATGTCACGAAAAGTCCCAATGAAAAATGATCACATGAAAAGCTGTTCAGAAAAGTCACAAGTATTTCTTGATACACTGCTAAAAGCGTGCAGCTAGAGCCATACCTCTACTTAACTGTCCTGAGTGAGAAAATGGCTTGCTGGCATCTGCTGCTGTTTAAATGTCATGAAAAGTCCCAATGAAGAATAATCACATGAAAAACTGTTCAGAAAAGTCACAAGTATTTCTTGATGCACTGCTAAAAGCGTGCACCTAGTGTCATCGAGGCACAGGTCAGGAAGCATAGGAAAAATGAGGATCAGTTATAGAATTCGCAAAACGTGTTTATTAGTACTAGCAGTAACATAAAAAAATAAACTTGTTCAGTATAACTATTTACAAAGGCAGAATAAATAGAGAAGATCCATTAGAGTTTTCCTTCAATTTCTGTGTGTCTCCCAAAACATTGCAGCTCGCTCTCTTATAAGTCCTTGCAACCTTCCTCCTTAGCAAGCATCCTGTTTTTTTCTAAAATGTTCTTGTATGTTTCAGACAGGTGCAGAAAGAACACAATGTCCCAGAACTGAGGCCCCTTCTCCACAGCTTCTGAAAAAGGGCTTAAAACTTCTGTCAGGCTAACCCCTTGAGTTCCCAATAGCTTTTTGCAATCACCTCAGACTATAATTATATACATTTCAATAGTAACACTATATACCATTATTTCTAAACAAAGGGATCCCAATATCAGTTACATTTCCATGTAATGATCTGCATATATTTTTATACTAGCAGTTATGCAAGGGAGGAAAAGACAGAAACAGCAAGGGAAGACTGAAAGACAGTGAGAGGCAGAGAATTGCGAGACTGTCGGGGTGATCAAATCCTAGGTCTCACAGGAAAATTTGGTTGTGCAACCAGACAGACAAGAGACAGGAAAGGAAAGAACAGAACAGATACCTGCATTCAAACTCTCCATATGAACTGGGGCATGGTCCTATTCAACCCTGTCATATACCCCCTTCCTTCTTAAGAGGGAATCTGTTTTATCAAACAGGTTTCCAAAACTTTCTATCAATTCTCTAACATTAGCTTCTAACTTTCAGAAATTAAGCACATGTGCAGTATCCTTTTTTCTATAACAGTACAGCAAACAGTAAAGTTTAAACTCATACATTTGTTTTTCAGCCTTCAGAACCCTCAATTCCTGATCCATATCTTGACAGAAAATCAGCATTGCTATTCTCTTTTCCAGATTTGTCTATCACCTTGAATTTAAATGGCTGTAGTGCCAGGTACCACCTTGTGATTCTGGAATTTTTATCTTTCATTTGTTTAAGCCAAAAGAGAGGATTGTGATCTGTTATAAGTACAAAGTCAGTTCCTAGCAAATAAAAGTTAAGGGGCTCCATGGCCCACTTTTCTGCTGAACATTCCTTTTCAATGGTGGAGTACCTTTTCCCTCTGTCAGGCAACTTCCTACTTACGTACAGAATAAGATGTTCTGTCCCATCTATATTTTGACTCAGGACTTCACCTAGACCTACCTCTGATGCATCTATTTGTAACAAAAATGGTTTCTCAAAGTCTGGGCTTCTTAACACAGGGACTGAACATAATGCAGCCTTAATGGCTTGAAAAGCTTCATCACACACTGGGGTCTATTTCATATTATTTGGGTACCATTTTTTGCATGAGTTCAGTGAGAGGAGCAGCTAAACCAGCAAAGATGGGAACAAATCTCTGGTAATAACCAGCCAGCCCTAAAAATGACCTGACATGTTTCATGGTTTTAGGGACAGGGCTGTTAGCTACAGCTTCTATTTCAGAAATTTCTGACTTAACTTCTCCATTTTCCAGAACATAGCCCAAATATCTGGTTTTCTGCATGCCCAATGCACATTTGGAAGGATTAATAGTCAGATCTGCATTTTTGATAGCTTGGATAACTGCTCGTAGATGTTCCAGGTGCCTTTTCCAGTCTGGACTGTACACCACGACATCATCCAGGTATGCAGCACAATAACCAGTATGAGGGGATAAAATTACATCCATGTACTGCTGGAACGTAGTGGGAATGCCATGTGAACCGAAGGGCATGGTGGTGAACTGATAGAATCTTATAGGGGTGGCAAATAGAGTTTTGTCTCTGGATTCTTTAACTAGGGGGATTTGCCAGTAACCCTTGGTGAGATCAAGGGTACTGACATACTTGGCACTCCCCAGTCTGTTCACCAAATAATCTATTCTGGGCATAGGATAACTGTCAAATTCTGACACTTGCTTAAGTTTTCTAAAATCAAGGCAGATTCTAACACCCCTTCTTTTTTGTTTACAATTACCATTGGAGTTGACCAAGCACTCTTCGAATCTCCTATGACACCCAATTCTTTCATTTTTTGTATTTCCTTAACCACATCAGCTCTTGACCATTCTGGTAACCTGCATGTCTTTTGTCTAATAGGGTGAGCATTCCTTGGCACTATTACATGCTTGACCCCTTTTGTTCAGCCTGGTATTGTGGTAAAAGTACTGTTAAAGGTCTTTAGCAAGTTATGAATTGCTGCGGTTTGTTCAGGGGTTAAGGAAACATTCACCTTTACAGCATCAGCAGTTACAGTTTGTTCCAGTCTATCATAAACTACATCAATATCTCCTTTATCAGTTTCTGGTAAAACTAGCAAAGCAACTTTTGGTGTTTTTTCAACCCATTTTTTGAGGATGTTAGCATGGTATATCTTAGTAGGATTTTTCCAATCAGGGGTCTTACTCTCATAGTTAACTGTGCCAGTATGTCTAAGAACCTTATAAGGCCTTTGCCATTTCATTAACAGTTTATTTTCTGTTGTGGGTAACAGTAGCAAAACCTTTTCACCTGGTTGAAAAACTTTTTCTTTTAACCCATGGTCATAATATACCTTCTGCTGGTTTTGGGCCTCTTCCTGATTACTATGGGCAATTTTAACATATTTTGCCAGATTCTTTCTTAGGGCACATATATAAGATGTTATAGATTATTTCTGAGTGGGGTTATCTTCCCGCATTTCTTTTATCACATCCAGTGACCCTCTTGGCTGCCTACCATACAGCATTTCAAATAGTGAAAACCCTGTTGATGCCTGGGACACGTCTCTGTAAGCAAAAAGTAGGTAAGGCAAGTTTTGGTCCCAATCTTTCCCTTCCCCTTTAATAAACCTTTTTAACATGCATTTTAGGGTTTGATTAAAATGCTCAACAAGACTGTCTGTCTGAGGGTGATAAGGAGATGTTCATATGGCAGTGATACCTAGTAGTCTGTACAGCTCCTTAAGTAATGCAGCACTGAAATTACTTCCCTAATCAGTAATAATCTCTTTTAGTATGCCCATCCTGCTGAAAATTTTGGCAAGCTCTGCCGCAACTTTTGGGGCTGAAACAGTACACATTGGAACTGCCTCTGGGTATCGAGTAGCATAGTTGCATACTACCTGGATAGAACTATTACCCTTTTTACTTTTGCCTAAAGGGCCAACCACATCCATTGCAATTCTCTCAAAAGGCACATCTATCAAGGGTAGGGGCACCTTGTCTTTTTTAGTTACTGGGGCAACTTTCTGATGCTCAGCACAAGAACTGCAATAGGTAGCAACATCTTCATGAAATTCAGGCCAGTAAAATCTGTATAGTGTATGGTGGAACATTGTTATTGATGAAATTCACTAGAAACACAGTCCTGTTATGGCATCATTCTGACATTCTCTTGCTGTTAACCACCGAAGAATGATACCATTACAAGAAAGAATGTCACAGTTTGTGAAATTCCACAGCAGAAGCATTCAGAGCTAAGGAGTTTTTCAAACCTCCACGGTGGTTGTTGAGAGCACAGTACAGTAAAACAGATAAAACATACCAGGGTTCAGTACTGGGTCCAGTCCTTTTTATTGTCTTTATAAGTGACATTGCAGAGGGACTGGAAGGAAAAGTATGCCTCTTTGCAGATGACATAAAGAGCTGCAACAGGGTTGATACACAGAGAGGTGTGGAAAGGATGAGAAGCGACTTGGCAAGGTTGGAGAAATGGTCAGAAGTATGGCAGATTGGATTCAATGCAAAAAAGTGCAAAATAATGCACCTGGGAAACAAAAACCCAGGGGAAGATTATGCAATGGGGGAGGAGTAACAACAACAATGGAAAGGGACCTGGGGGTAATCATATCAGGTGACCTTAAGGTTAGCAAGCAATGTGAGAAGGCAGTAGGGAGTGCTGGGGGGATACTGGAATGTATAGGGAGAGGCAACACCAGCAGAAAACAGGAAGCTGTTATCCCTCTGTACAGACAGTTGGTGAGACCCCATCTGGAGTACTGCATCCAGTTCTGGAGACCCCATCATTACAAAGACATAGGCAGGATTGAGGGAGTCCAGAGGAGAGCAACTAAAATGGTGCAGGGTCTACAAGAGAAGTCATACAAGGAGAGACTAAAGGAGCTCAAAATGTATACCCTTGAGGAAAGGAGGAAGAGGGGGACATGATAGAAACTTTTAAGTACCTCAGTGGAATCAACAAAGTCCAAGAGGGTAGCATCTTTCAGAAAAAGAGATGTGCAAAAACAAGAGGAAACAATCTGAAGATAGAGGGGGGATGGTTCAGGGGCAATGTGAGGATGTATTTTTTCACAGAGAAGGTGGTGGACGCATGGAACAGCCTTCCTGAGGAGGTTGTGGGGTCTAAAACTGTGGGAGAATTCAAGAATGCATGGGACAGACATAAGGCAATTTTTGTGGGGGGTAGGAAGAAATAGGCTGTTGGCTAACTAGGATCTGCAGCTTATCCTGTAGGTAGGGAAATGGGCAGATTAGGTGGGCCAAGTGGTCCTTATCTGCCATCAAAGTCTATGTATCTATGTTTCTATGTTACCATTACAGAACTACCCACTGTGTACTTGTTTTGTTTCTTCTTCCCCTCTCCCCAGGTACATGTATAAATATTCCAGTACGTGTCCACGAATGGCCCCTCTGGGAGTGAATAGTGACTCCCGCGACACTTCCTCAAGATGCACAGAGCACATTCTTGACCCTAGCCTACCTGACCTTCCTGTGTTGCGAATCCACATCCGAGTGTGGCAGAACTGGAAATCATAATGTGATGATGCTTCCACTCCTAAACTGCTCACCATACACTATAAAAAACAATGTATGAGGAGTAGTTAACAACCGCGTTGAATTCCTATCTCGAGGTTACCATGGTTACTGTAAACCTCTCGAGCTGCGCTCTCAAGGTTTACAGACCATGGTAACCTCTCGATGAGAATACAATGTGGTTATTAACTACTCCCCATACATTATCTTTTATATAGTAATCTGGCAAGGGTGCAATCCCTCCCTGAGTGACCAGCCATAGAACTATCATGTGCTATCTGTAACAACTCTGTTCTACACTTCTATGGTATAACCAATTGTTCTATCTGATCCTGTGTCTGAGGTTTAAGTCAAACTCTGTACAGTAATCCATTACATTTTTTAAACATTGATTCACCCTGTTTTGGTTTCACCCTCAGCTGCTTAAAATAACCCTGGAGAGAGAAATATCGTTAGCTTGTTCTGAAAGAAAGTCACAATCAGTGATCAGTTTAGTTTCAGCATTTTCATATGTTAATCTCTTATGTCCATCAGTCATTTGTTGCCACTGTTGTTTCAGATGTCTTCTTTCTTTCCTAGACTTCCAGATCTTGGAGCTGTTCTCATTCAAGTCTGAATCAAAGTCACTGAAAGGAAAAGTGTCCCCACTGTTTGAGATTGTCTTTGCCTGAGCTCTTGTTACCACTGCTGCTGAAACTGCAGGGTTCAGTTCCTCTGAGATTAACTCTGTAAAACCTGAACAGTCATTTCCAATAATCACGAGTACAGGTAACTTAGGTACAATCCCAACTTTTATTTGGTGCAACACACCCTTAATTGTCAGTCACTTGGGTGGTGGGATAGTATTGAGTGTCCCCGTGGATTTAGATGACACCAGTACCTGGTCCTTTTGGACAGCGTCTTCCCAGCACTTCAACATGCACTAGGGTCAGTCTGTTTCCTGAATCGATGAGTCCCTTTACAGACTTATCCCCCACCTTCACATCTGTTTAGTACTTGCCCCAACTTGCCAAGGACAAATCTGCTCCAGTGCAACTCTCCTTACTATGGCAGTTTCTTGCAATATGGCCTGGCTTGTTACAATTATAACAAATAAAGTCTTTGGGGGCAGATTTGTTACCCCCAGTAGCGGCTCTATCCACAAATGGTTACTGGGGCACAGCTGGGGCACAACAGATGGCAGCCAGGGCACTGATATATTGTTACTATGGGGGAAGCTCTGCACCATATGGGGCACCAACTGGGGCACAGAATTTTTTTACCGAGGGCACGTGCCCTGGCAGGCCCCGGTGTAGAGCCACCACTGGTTACCCCAGCAAGAGTTCTTATCAGACTTGGAGTTTAAATGGGAAAAAGAGTGTCTTACTGGTGCTTGGCTGTTACCTCGTTGCTGTGGTGTCTGTCTGGCCATTTGGTAGTCTTCAGCCAAAGAAACAGTCTTTTCCCCACTTTCTGGTCGATGTTCTTTTACCCAAAGCTGCACATCTGTAGGCAGGATGTTGATGAATTGCTCCATTGCAAATGTGTTGATGATCTGTGGGACTGTTTTGCCCTCTGGTTGAAGTCATTTTATTAGGAGTTCTCTGAGTCGGGAGAAGGCTTCTCGAGGATTGTCGACTGAGTTGTACTTCAGAGATCAAAATCTCTGCCTGTAGGTCTTTTCTGAGATGTCATACCTTTTCAGGATTTCACTTTTCACTAGGTCATAGTTTTCTGACTGTGCAGTGTCCATATTACTGTAGGCATGCTGGGCTTTCCCTGTCAGGTAGGGTACCAGTCTGATTGTCCATTGCTGCTTTGGCCATTGGCAGGCTGTGGCAGCTCTTTCAAAAGCTGTCAGGTAGCAGTGCGTCAAGAAACACTTGTGACTTTTCTGAGCAGTTTTTCATGTGATTATTCTATATCGGGACTTTTCATGACATTTAAACAGCAGCAGCAGTAGATGCCAGAAAGCCATTTTCTCACTCAGGCCAGTTATGCAGAGTTCTGGCCAGTCTGCCCTATCCCTCTTTCTAGTGCTTAAGATACCCCAGATGCCACAAGCACTCCTTTCGCTCTAGCTTGATAATTCTCATGTGCCTATTCCACGCATTCTTGAATCCCTGAACCGTGTCCACTCCCACCACTTCCTGGGGGAGACTGTTTCATCTCTCCACCACCCTTTCAGTGAAGTAGAATTTCCTCAAGTTCCTTCTAAGTTCCCCCTTTTAGTCTTATTCTGTGCCCCCTTGTTCTGCTATTTCCCTTCATGTGAAAGATGCTCCCCTCTGGTACCGTGTTGATCCCCTTTAAATATTTGAAGGTCTCTATCATGTCCCCCTTCCTTTCCTCCAGAGAGTACATATCAAGAGCTCTGAGTCTCTTCTCATACAACTTATGCTGCATCCCTGACACCATTTTTGTCTCCCTCCTCTGTACCGTCTCCATCCTGTCTATATATTTTTGGAGGTTGGGCCTCCAGAACTGAACACAGCACTCCAGATGAGGCTTTACTAGGGAGTTGTACAATGATACCACCACTTCCCTCCTACTTGTTATACCCCTCCCTATATATCCCTAGCATTCTGTTAGCCTTTCCAACTGCTTTGTCGCACTGTATAGCCACTTTGAGGTTGTCTTGTATGACTACCCCTTGATCCCTTTCCTCTAGGGTGGCCTCCAGTGTTACCCAGTCTAGTTCATACTCAGTCCTAGGATTCCCTCTCCCTAGGTGCATAATCTTGCACTTTTTTGCACTGGACCCCAACTGCCATTCCTTGGACCAGTTTTCTAGCCTCTTCAGTTCCCTCCTCATTCTTTCTATACCTTCCTGTGTACCTACCCTGTTACATAGCTTTGTACAATCTGTGAACTGGCTAACCCTTCCTTCTAGACCCCCTGCAATATCGCTTATGAAGACATTGAAGAGCACTAGTCCCAGCACTGATCCCTGGGGTACACCACTTGTTACCTGTCCCTCCTGTAAGCTAACCCCATTTCCCACCACTCTATGTGTTCTGTTACTCAACCAGTTTCTAACCCACATGACCACTGCTGTCCCCACCCCCGATTTTCCAGCTTGTGGATTAGTCTCCTGTGTGGGACTATGTCGAAGGCCTTCCTGAAGTCCAGAAAAGCCACATCTACTGCTCTGCCCTGGTCTATTTCCTTTGCCACCCACTCGAAGTAAAAAATTAAGTTGGTCTGGAATTACCTCACTGCCATGAATCAATGTTGCCTTGGGTCCATCATCCCCCTTGTCTCTAGATAGTCCACCAGCCTTTCCTTAAGTAGGTTTTCCATCATTTTACCTACTTTCGAGGTCAAACTGACTGGGCAGTAGTTTTCTGCCTCTTCCTTGCTACCACTTTTGTGCAGGGGTACCACTTGTGTCCTCCTCCACTCCTCTGGAACCACGCCTGTTTCCAGTGATCCACTGAATGGCTCAGCCAGAGTTTTAGCCAGTTCCCCCGGAGCTCCTTTAGGATCCTCGGGTGTATTCCATTGGGCCTTATAGCTTTATCCACCCTAAGCTGTTCTAGTGCTCTTTTTACTCTGTCCTCTGAAAAAGGTCTAATGTTCACCCCTTCTCCTTATTTGCCCTGCTCCATTAATGGGGGACCATCCCCATTGTCTTCTTTCATGAATACAGAGCAGAAGTATTTGTTGAGGACAGTCACCTTGTATGCTTCGATATGATCTGAGGGACACAACTTTGTAAGTTTAATGGCTTTTAAGTTGCTTGTGTTTTGTTGCTCATCTGCATCTGTGCCTGATCCTCTGCCTTTGATAGCTTGCAAGGCATCCAGCCATCACTGCTCCTGTCGCTGTATCTCTTCTCCCATCTGCTGCTCCTGTCACTGCATCTCTTCTCTCCTCTGTGCTTCTAAACAATGAATCTCTTTCTCTCTCTGCTTCTCCATCTCTTCTTGTTGTATAGGCCACCATTTGAAAAAGTCCATCAGGCTTTCAGGTTCTGTCACTTCCTGCTCTTTTTCTATAACTTGTGCTGGCTGTACAATCTCAGCTTGGACTTCTGTCTCTGCTAGTTCGGTTACCATTCTACTGGTAACCACTCCTGGACTTGCTGCTGCAGAATCCATACCTTCCTCTATGCTTCTCTGGTACTAGGTCCAGTACCCACGCACAAAACTCCTAGCTTAGAGTATGCATGGCATAAACCCCACTTTTGAAACCATCTGTCATTGAGGTACAGGTCAGGAAGCATAGGAAAAACCAGAAGCAGTTGTAGAATTTGTAAAATGTCTTTATTAGTACTAGCAGTAACATAAAAAAAATTAACTTGTTCAGTATAACTATTTACAAAGGCAAAATAAATAGAGAAGATCCATCTGAGTTTTCCTTCAATCTGTGTCTCCCAAAACATTGCAGCTCTCTCTCTCTCATAAGTTCTTGCAACCTCCCTCCTTAGCAAGTATCCTGTTTTTTTCTAAAAGGTTATTGTATGTTTCAGGCAGGTGCAGCAAGAACACAATGTCCCAGAACTGAGGCCCCTCTCCACAGCTTCTGAATTAGGGCTTAAAAACTGCTCTCAGATTAACCCCTTGAGTTCCCAATAGCTTTTTTCAATCATCTCAGACTATAATTATATACATTTCAACAGTAATACTATATAATTTCTAAACAAAGGGATCCCAATATCAGTTACATTTCCACATAATGATTTGCATATATTTTTATTTCAGCAGATATGCAAGGGAGGAAAAGACAGAAACAGCAAGGGAAGACTGGAGACAGTAAGAGGCAGAGAATTGCAAGACTGTTGGGGTGATCAAATCTTAGGTCTCACAGGAAAATTTAGTTGTGCAACCAGACAGACAAAATACAGGAAAGGAAAGAACAGAACAGATCCCTGCATTCAAACTCTCCATAACAACTGGGACAGGGTCCTATTCAGCCATGTCACACCTAGAGCCAGAACTCTGCATAACTGGCCTGAGTGAGAAAATGGCGTTCTTGCATCTATTGCTGCTGCTGCTGTTTAAATGTCATGAAAAGTCCCGATATAGAATAATCACATGAAAAACCTATTCAGAAAAGTCACAAGTGTTTCTTGAGGCACTGCTAAAAGCATGCTCCTAGAGCCAGAACTCTGCATAAGTGTCCCAAATGAGAAAATGGCTTGCTGGCACCTGCTGCTGCTGTTGTTGCCCGTCTGTTTTCTGCTGCTGATGATGTACAGTACATTGCTAAATGATGATAGCCACAGATAACCATGGGTTTAACTATAATTTGATGTTCTGGGAAATTCTTCTTCTGTGCTGACTAAAACATGCTGCCCTATGTGTGTGTATTCATACCAACACTGGTACGTTAGTGTACGTGTCACTGTCATGTTTTTTCAGAGACACTACCATTTAATTTGTATTGAATCTTGTTTTTTGTTGTAAGCACTGAGCAGTCCTTCATGTTGTTCCTTTGCAGGGAATCATCATCATACATATTGAATGTTTCCCCTTCACCGATGTGTTGGCCATGGTCACATTCACATGCCATATAAATGTGCCGCCATCTAATGAGGTACTATAAAATTTAAAGTTTTTCCGGTGGGGGGGGGGGCTGCTGTGATTCAGTGAATTACAAGCATTTCTCATTACTATTCTTTTCTTTTACATTCTCAGGTTACAGCACACATATTCACGACCATAGTGATGAAACCATGTTGCTGCTGCACATATGTTCCACATGTGTCTGATTGTTGACTTCAGCTGTACGAACAATGTCAGTCCATGAAAGGTAAGCATTTTTTTGGGTGGGGGGATTGCATGTGTCATTTGGAAAACAATTTTCATTAACATTTTTGTCTTCTTTCCGGGTCTTCAGTGTATCCAAACTGTTGTCCGTCTTCAGATTGGAACATACCAATAGTCCACAATACCTTGATGCTACCTGCAAACAGATGAAGAAGAAATTATTCTGAGTTCATTTCAGTACCCCATTCAGTATCAGTACTCCTTGGAGCTGTTCTTGTCTTTTGTTGTATCCATCATCTGGCCTGTATGTCACCGCTGTTAAATACTTTACACTGGTGGAAAACAAGGGAAACAAAAAAAAAAGGAAAGCAGCCCTTGCAATCCTCGATGCCAGAGTTGTACCCACTTGGAAATTCTTTTCCTATGACTGCATCAGCAACCTCAATGGTACACTGTTTTACACTGCATCAGGATGGTCTGCTTCACCTGCATTATTCAGCACCACCATCATTGTGACTGGGTACAATCATATATGTGATTGTCCTGCTTGGTATGTTGGACCAAAAAAAGTTGAAGTGCTGTGATTCGTGATCGTGATGATGAAGAACGTGATTTGTCTCATGACTTGTGAATCCATGATCGTAACATGACAATGAGTATAACAGTCGAACTGAGATATGCACCACACTGGTGCTCTGAACACTACTTAAACATTCAGAGTCATCCTCCTCATGCCTGTGGTGTTCATTTGCAACGTTTACCTACATGGCTACTTGCTGTTACTTGAGGACTGGCTGGCAGATTTTATTTCAGACACACAAACAGAATTTATTTCACACACCACCTATGCTAAGGTCTCATAACTCGTGATCATGACATGATATAACTCAGTCATGATGAACTTCCCAGAACTTAACAATGTTCACACCGAGATACTATCTACAGGATTAAATAGGGCCAGCTTCTTGTGAGGACAAAGATTTGAGTAGGGCATCCTACAGAACGTGAACACAAACAGAAGCATCGTACTAGACCAAGGATCTTGCGTGATGTTACATGATAAATGGGTGTCCCCCAGTCCTGATTTGTGATGAAACTGAAGATTTAAAAAAAAGGGTTGGACCAAAAAAAGTTAAAGTTTTGTGATTCGTGATCGTGAAGATGAAGAATGTGATTTGTCTCATGACTCGTGAATCCGTGATCATGACATGACAGTGAGTACAACATTCGAACTGAGATATGCACCACACTTGTACTCTAAACACTACTTGAACATTCACAGTTGTCCTCCTCATGCCTGTGGCGAACCTCTGGTGTTAATTCGCAACTTTTACCTGCATGGCTACTTGTTATTACTTGAGGACTGGATGGAAGATTTTATTTCAGACACACACAGACACACAGCATTTATTTCACACGCCACCTTCATTAAGAGTGATGCTGCAGGCACTGCTGCCACCAA
Source organism: Neoceratodus forsteri (assembly GCA_016271365.2). Lineage (NCBI taxonomy): Eukaryota > Metazoa > Chordata > Ceratodontiformes > Ceratodontidae > Neoceratodus > Neoceratodus forsteri. Next base: position 335,505,104 of record CM057449.1, read on the forward strand.
CACAGATTCAGGGACCTTGCCTGGCCTAACCCTCTCTGACACAGTACTTTTTCCCTTTTTTCTTTTTTTATTTATTCCACATGATGTGATGGAATGCCCTGCCACAGTCAGAAACACCTTTGCCTGACCATGTCCTTGTGGGCATTTTTTTAGATTACACAGAGTCACCAAGAAAAGAAACATGTTTCTTGCAAACAGTGATTTTTTCTAATATTGTGAGTTGCTAACAAATTCAAGAGAATTCACAAGACAGCACAATGCCAACAATTCTGCAATATGTACATTTCTTTATTATGTCTTTTTCTTTCAGGTAAATGGTATAATATGCAGTGAGACAGTATTCAATCATGGTACTATGGGGAAACAAATGATACTGGTACAGTGACAACAATTTCAACAGACTGAGCACAGACAATTAACAGCAACGTTATATTTATTCAGTTTTTGGTGGATGGGAAGCCAAAAAACAACAACAGTGACTTCCAGATAGAAACTGAGCACTAAACAGATGTAGCCGCACAGGCACAAGGCCTTAACCAGTTTTCAGAAATCCTACAGTGGAACAATACCGTATTTTGCAGGGGGGGTGGATTTACAGCAGTAGCTAGATAGAAGCAGGAAAAAATACTGCAGACGGGCTAAGAAATTAAGAGTACTGCTATTACGGTGGTGTAATAAAATGCATCTGACTTGATGGCACGTACACAGACGAAAGGTAATGCACAGAAACTTTAATAGTTCAGTAAACTGCAACACAATCTTTTAAACAGACTGAAAAAATGCACAGCAGAACAGCAAACAGCAAAAACTGATAAAAATGTAATTGAAGTATACTGTGTGTACCTGAATACAAAAATACTAAAACACTAGCCAACAACAGTTGGAAAAACTGCCTTTCTCACTGTGAACCACCCTTATACAATCTACATCACAGATCTGCCCTCTCTAAAGCACACTTCTACAGTGTCTGTCAGCGGAGAGACTGAATGTACTAAATTAACATTCAATATTCACACAAAATCAATAAACGCTCGATGACATAAACACACAAGGGTTTCCTACAATCGATGTACTAACTTTCTGACACAAAATTAAAGGTTTTTCGATGGTTTCATTTTCAGAGCTCTGAGAGCAAACTGTCTAAAACTTTCCACTACACACACTGTGCTGAACTGAGACTGTGCAAGACAATGCAGAGCCCATGTGACCTTACCTCCCATGAATTACTGCAAAATTCGCCTTGAAGAGCAAAAAAAAAAAAAAAAAAGGCAAACTAACGTGAAGTCCATAGAGAATAATGGGAACTTCGCGATACTTTGAGATGCGAAGTTATTCACTTCACTTTGTGGAATGTTATGCGAAATTTGGGTCCTACGTGAAATACTACACGTGGTGAATTTTAGACACTACACCCACCACTACTGGTGATGTAGAGGGGAAGAGATAGGGTGCAAGGATTAGCCACCCTGTCTGGGGAGGAAAAAGGGAGGTCCCCAAGAACACTGAGGTCTGCCAGTGACTTAAGGGTAGTGGACATATGATGCGGAAAGAGGGTGTCATGTATAGGTTACAAGAGTGGAGCAGGGCAGGAGGGACAGGTCTACAACTGGGGTAGACTAAGACCACCAGTTGGAGAAGTTATCTAACTACGCACTGATGAGGGCGATGGGTGGCACGGGGTGGGAGGGATTGTTCATGTGTTATAGCTCTTGTTTCAGATGTTCACTATGTTTTCTATGCTCTATGCTGTTTGATGTGCACATTGCAAAGGCTCGAATGTGAATACATGGGGACTCTTGACTGTACATGCTTGGGTGAGAGTGGGGGAAATTTTGAGAGGTATGACAAAATGTGAGGTGGAAAGGGAGCAGGGTTTATTGTGTGCCATGGCTAAAGTTAAGGATATAACAGTGATGTCCTGGAATGTTTGGGGCTTTGCCTCCCCTATTAAACAAACAAATTTAATGAATGCACTGAAATGACAGGGGGTGCTGGTAGCCCTGTTGCAGGAAACCCACTTGACTGATTTGGAACAAGCTAAATTGGTAAGGAGCTGGGTGGGGGCATGTTATGCGGCATCCTTCCCCTCCCATAAGTGGGGGTGGGGGCTGTTCTGCTGCACAAGAACCTTCCCTTTCAAGTTAACAACATGGTGAAGGACCCAAAGGAGGGTAGACACAGCTTTGTAACAGGGGAGCTGTGTGGGGAAATATTATGTTTGGGTCAGTCTATGCTCCTGCAGTGTTTGATCCACTCGTCTATCAGGGAATGTTGGATCTTTTAATCAAGGAACAATTTCAGGGCTTGGTTATGGGTGACGATTTTAACTGTATCATGGACCCGCAGTTGGACCATTCAGAGGGAAAGAGGCGGGTTAGAGGGGTGGTGTGACAATGTCAGGTGGGTCTCTGTGATCTGGATTTGGTAGATTGTTAGCGCACAGTGAACCCGGGAGCAAGGGAGTATACGTTTTATTCAACCCCCATAAAACTTGGTCCTGTATTGACTATATCTGTGTTCCTTGTAATTGTTTTCTGCAGCTGCAGGACATAACCCATAGTTCTATACAAATTTCAGACCATACTATGGTCTGCCTGGTCCTTACAATGAATGAACCAAGGGAGGATCCAGCCCCGTTGGAAGTTTCCCAGTTACCTTTTAGGGAACAATGATGTTAAGACATATTAGGTAGACCAATGGAAGTATTACCTGGGTACTAATGGGGGTACGACCCCTCATACACATGTCATATGGGATGCAGAAAAGGCGCACATACATGGGGCTATAATCAGTTTTGTAGCCAGATATAAAAAACAGCAGCAGGAAAAACAACTGGCTCTGGAAGTCCATTTAAAGGATCTTGAATGGAGGGTGGTGGGGGGAGAGACAAAGGAGGTGAAGATTTTATGGGAGACTAGCAGGGGATCACTGAATGTCCTCCTTATGAAGGAGGCTTGGAAGTCCTGGGTGTTCACTAAAAAACATTTGTTTGAATGGGGTAATAAACCAGGGCCTTTATTGGTTAAACTGATGAAAGGGGGGGAGGAGGCAGACAGTGATATCTGGCATTAAAGATGAGGGTGGGAGGCTGATTGGGAATAAACAGCAGATCCGAGACAGATTCAGGCAGTTTTATCAGCAGCTATACTGGGCAGAGTGTGGTGGAACACTGGAATTGGCTAGGGGTTTCTTGGACCGATTTAACCTACCTAAAGTGTCAGAGGCACAGTGGGAGAAGTTAAATGCCTCCATATATCTTGAGAAGGTGAGGAGGGTGACACAGGGGCTTCATTTAAGCAAGGCAAGTTGCCCAGATGGTTTCTTTGTGCAATATTACAGACATGGTGGAACAATTAAGTGGCCCCCCCCGTGCTTAGTATTTAAAGAGTTGGAGGGAGAGGGAGGGAGCCTCCCGGTGATCTTTTTTGATGCCGTGATTTGCCTTATTTCAAGGCATCATATCAGCCCATATCCCTCCTGAATTGTGATTTAAAGATCCTGGTGAAGATCATGGCAAACAGGTTAGATCAGGTGTTGCCGAGCTTCATCCACCCAGACCAGACTGGGTTCATCAAGGGCACCTCTCTTACCATAATGTTCGTAGGTTGTTGAATGTAGTGTGGGGAGCTTCCTGAGCCTGAGGGGATACCTGTGTGCTATCTATGGACACTGAGAAGGCATTTGACAGCATTGAGTGTGAGTATTTATTTGAGGTCTTGACCCGGTTTGGTCTGGGTGAGGGATTTGTGGGGGTGGTTCAGGCAATGTATAGTTCCCCTAAGGCACAAGTCTTGACCAATGGGTCCCTATCTGATAAATTTCCTTTATTTAGGGGAACTAAGCAAGGGTGATCCTTCCCCCCCCGCTGTTTGCACTGCCACAGAAGCCACTGGCCATGGCCATTCGGCAGGACCAAGAAATAGTGGGGGTGTGGGGATCATCGGGACAGATGTATAAAATTACGCTTTATGCAGATGACATGTTGTTGTTTATTAGGGAGCCATGGAAGTCGATGCCCCCCTTGTTGAGGGTCATAGCTGCTTTTGCCAGATTCTCAGGGTGTAAGATAAACTTGGGGAAATCGGAAATGATGCATCTGCAGGGCGAGAGAAGTCCGTGAATAGGGGGACCCTGGGGATTGAGAGAAGTGACTAGGTCATTCACTTATTTGGGAATTGAGGTGGGTAAAAGTTTGGGATTTTTATATGAGCTTAACTATACCCCTCTTCTGAAGACAGTGGAGGCAGACCTGTGCAGGTGGCGGTCCCTACCCATTTCTTGGCTGGGCAGGATCAATTTAATTAAAATGAATATTTTGCCAGGGGTCCTGTACATCATGCAGATGGTGCATGTAGGACTGTCGTGAGGAGATATTAAAAGACTGGAGGAAGCCATCTGGGCCTTTATTTGGCAAGGAAGGCGGCCTAGAGCATGCCTGCAACATCTGAAGATGGGCATGGAGGGAGGGGGCCTGCGATTTCTAGACCTGTGTAATTATCATCTGGTGATTCAGCACTGTTATATCCAGGATTTGGTAAATCATCCCATGGAGGTGAGCTGGGTGGATCTAGAGGAGGAGGAGGGCTGTCCCGGCCGGTTGTCAGCATATCTGGTCAGGCAGAGTCACAGGGCCTATATGAACAATAAGAGAGTCAACCCTCCAGTGGTGGTGGTGCTGGAGAGCGGGACGCATATTCTGTGTACAAGGGATGTAGGAGAGCAGGCGACATTCCTGCTCCTAGAGGCTAAAATCCCTTTCTTTCTGCCAAGCCTGGAGGACCCTGGATTTCAGGAATGGGAATGAAGGGTATAAAAAGTATAGGGGATCTGCTCACTAAGGAGGGACTATGTTCCTCTGAAACCTTACAGGGGAGCATAGGCCTAAATTGGTCCAACCTTTTTAGATATTTGCAGCTAAGGGCCTATATTCTGGATTTAGAAAGAGCTCGCAGTGACACCTCTCCAGTGGGAGAGGTGGAACATTTAATCTACAGTGCTAGACAGGATACGAGGGGTCTTATCTGTAAGGCAGTGCAGATGGAAAGACAATTTTACCCCGACCTTACAGGGAAAACAAAATCACTCTGGGAGCGGGATCTGGGTCTACAGATGGGGGAGGATAATTGGAGGTTATTGTTGACACTGCATATGGGGATCCACATTTGCAAAAGGTTTAAGGAATCTTTTTTTAAATTCTTGCATCGCCTGTACCCCCTCAAGTTGTACATAAATTCCACCCAGCTGTGTCCCCGGTTTATTTAAGGTGCGGGGTATATGTAGGTACTTATTTTCACTGCTTTTGGTCTTGCCCGGTTCTTAAGTTGTTCTGGAGGTATATGCTGGAGGAGGTGGGAAAGATGATGGGAAGGCAACTCCCAGTAGTCCCTCTCCTTGATTTGTTTGGAGTCAAGGACCTTGGAGGGGATGACTGGGCCGCTCTCGCCGGTGGGCTAGAGTCCTCCTAATTTTGGCTCGTCATTGCATTCAGAACACATGGGTGTCATGTGCAACACCAACTGTGACCCAGTGGCATGCCCTGTCCATCCAGACTTTGGCACTAGAACAGCTATCACTTAAAGTTAAGGGTTGGGGGAAAGCTTCTTACGGACATGGGACCCCTTTATTGTAACATTATCCTGTGCAGAGGTGCAGATCTTACACGAAGGGCTGGAGGAAGGGTGAACAGACCAGAGAGGGCCCTCTCTATGTTCGCTATGGTAGTTAGTTTATGGGTGGATGGATAAATCGGAGCCTGTCTTCATGAATAATATCTCCATCTCCCCTGAATGTCAGATATGGTGGGTATTGATATGAGGAACCTTAGGTATTATTTCATGACTGATTTTGAGAGCAATGAAATATTTAATGTGCACATATGTTTTTTGGTTTGGTGTGTCTGTTATGTAGTTTTATGGTCTCAATGATGAAATTATTTAAATTGCTAAATTGCTATGTTTTTATGGATCTATGTGTTAAAGTGTATATGGCAATTGTTATCTGAATGTATGTGATGTATGCAAATATTTTAATAAAAAGATTATACAAAGAAAAAAGGAATTTCAAGAGACTAAAGGCATGCAATCTGATTTACATGCTCAGCTCCCAAGTTAATTAATGGAGAGCCTTACTATTGGAAAAAAGGAAATTGTTACAAATGGGTCAGATGATTGTAATTGTTACCCTGATTTTCCATCCACAACTATCCCTAAAATACTTAGAGACAACAAAAGTAATGAAAAAGAGAATAAGAAAATAAATAAAAGAAAAAAGAAGAAAAATAAATCCCAGGTTTGGTGATAACAAATTGGAGTGAGGAAATTTGGGGCGATACAGTAAAAGAAAAATTAAATGTGACTGTCCAGCCCGAACAAGAAAGAACTGTGATTATCTTCCTATTCAAGTAATGGAGCCTGACCCTCATGTAGCAGTAGGGAATGAAAGGAGTATTGGGCCCTGTTGCTCTGCATTTGGAGTCTACTAATCTTACATGAAAAGCAGTAGAGATATACATCCAGCCACAGCTAGAGACATCAGGGGCCAGATATTCAAAAGTTTGCCCAGTGGGCAAAGTGATTGCACCCTGTTTGCCAGGGGTTTGGGCCCATGCACAATATTCAAAGGGGGTTGTGGTGCATGGTAAAAGAGGTAGTGCTCACAAAAACATAATGTGTGCAGTGGGCAAAGGGAGGGGCGGGGACAGGAATACTGGCACAGCATAATATTCACCACATTTGTGCTGCACAAAAGGATTAGTGCAGGCCACTTTGAGCAGTGCAAATACCACTGAAAAGATGCCCGGCTTACGCAAGGCAACTCTAGTGGATGGTGCAGCAATTGCAGCGAACAACCACATTGGCGGTGGGGGAGCACACCTGCTCCCTGGTGGATAGTGGCTTCCCCCACTCTCTGAACCCTGGCCCTGTTACAATAATGTAAGTCCCTGGTGCCTAGTGGTCCCCCTGCCCTCCGATCCCCAGCCCCAGTATGTGAAACTAATGCCCTGGAGCCCAGTGGTCACCCGCCCTCTGATCACCAGCCCTGGTATGTGAAAATACATTCCCTGGTGTCTAGTGGTCCACTGACACTGTTGTGCTGCAATAAAAGTTTTTTTTTTAATTCTGCCAGTGTGGTGAGTGTGCCACTTTAATTGTTATTATGCATAGATACATAGACAGTGTCGGCAGATAAGCCCACCCAGTCTGCCCATTTGAGCTTGTATTCAGTTTATGTTTTCCAAGAAGTCTGTTGCCCCTTACCCCTGACCTCCAGAATTCCTTTATGTCTATCCCATGCATTCTTAAATCCCGTGATTGTTTCAGCCCCCACCACTTCCTCTGGCAGGGTGTTCCACTTGTCCACCACCCGTTCTGTGAAGAAATTCTTCCTCATGTTTCCTCTGAATCGTCCTCCCTCCAACTTCATCCCATGCCCTCTAGTCCTGGAACATCTTTTTGCTTAAAAATAGTGTATTCCTGTACCCTGTTCCTCCCTGTAAGATACTTGTATGTCTCTATCATATCCCCTCTCTCCCTCCTCTCCTCCAGGGAGTACATGTTCAGTTCCTTCAACCTGTCCTCATAGGACTTGTGATGCAATCCATGCACCATCTTTGTTGCCCTCCTCTGAACCTTCTCTACCCTGTCTGTGTCCTTACGTGGTAAGGTCTCCAGAACATACAGTGTGCTCAGGTGGGGCCTCACTAGTGTCTTGTATAGTGGAATTATGACCTCCCTTTTCCTGCTGGTGATGCCCTGCCTGCATCCCAGCATCCTATTGCTTTACCTGCTGCCTTGTCACACTGTTTCCCTGCCTTGGGGTCATCAGAGATGATAACCCCAAGATCCCTTTCCTGCTTGGTGCATGCTATATCCTCACCCCCAACTGATATATTGTACCAGGGTTTTTGTGCCCCATATGCATTATCTTGCACTTCCTTGCATTGAATTTCAACTGCCAAACCCTGACCATTCTTCAAGTTTCTGCAGGTCCCTTCTCATTCTGTCTACACCCTCTGGTGTGTCTACTCTGTTACAGAGCTTTGTGTCATCAGCGAACAGTGAAATTCTGCCTTCTAGGTCCTGCGCAATGTCACTGATGAAGATATTGAATAGGACCGGTCCCAACACTGATCCCTGTAGTACCCCACTGGTCACTCTTCCCTCTGTGGAGTGACAGCCATTTACCACCACCCTCTGTGTCCTGCCGCCCAGCCAGTTACCTACCCACCACACTACTGTCCTGCCCACACCCATATTCCCCAGTTTGTGCAATAGTCTTCTATGTGGCACAGTGTCAAAGGCCTTGCAAAGTCCAGATAGGCCATGTCCACTGCCCTCCCCGATCCACCTCCCTAGTCACCCAGTCAAAAAATTCAATGAGGTTGGTCTAACATGACCTCCCCCTGGTGAAACCATGCTGCCTTGGGTCCTGTAGTCCATTGACAACCAGCTGTTCCACCAATCTCTCCCTCAGTAGTGCTTCCATGATCTTCCCCACTACCGAGGTGAGGCTGACTGGTCTGTAGTTCCCCGCTTCCTCTTTGTTCCCACTTTTGTATAAGGGGACTACATCTGCTATCCTCCAGTCTTTGGGTACCTCCCCTGTTTCCAGTGATTGGCTAAACAGGATAGCCAGAGGTTCAGCCACCACCTCTCTTAGTTCTTTAAGGACCCTGGGGTGCACCCCATCTGGCCCCATTACTTTATCAACTCTTATTACTTCCAGTTCCTTCAAGACCCTTTCTTGTGTAAATGGACTTGTGTCCATTTCTGCACCATTCTCACCCCTTGTACTCCATTCAGACCAATTACCCTCCTCTTCCTCAGTAAAGACTGAGCAGAAATACCTGTTCAATATGTCAGCTTTACTGTTGTCATCCTCCACACAGCCCCCATCCTCCCCCTTCAGTCTCACTATCCCTCCCTTTGCCTTTCTTTTTTCACTTATGTACCTGTAAAAGGTTTTGTCCCTTCTACCCACTGATTTTGCAATGTGTTCTTCTGTCTGAGCTTTGGCTTCCCTTACTGACCTCCCTGCCTCCCTTTGCTTCTCCTGGTACTTCTCCTATCCCCTTCTGCCTGTGTCTTTTTGTATTGCCTGAATGCAATCTTTTTTGGCTTTCACTTTCTTTGCTACCTCTTTGGAAAACCATAATGGTCTCCTCTTCCTTTTCCTTTTGCTAACCTGCTTAATACATAATTCTGTTGCCCTTGTAATCCCCATTTTAAATACTGCCCACTGTTCTTCAACCCCTGATTCCTGCCCCATTCCCCTCAATGCCTCTTTCAAGTATTTCCCCATTTTCCCAAAGTCTGCCCCTCTAAAATCCAGGATACGTGTTTTTGTGTGGTTTGGTTCTGCTCTTTCTGTGATTTCAAACCACAGTGACTGGTGGTCACTGTTCCCCAGGTGCTCCCCCACTGTTACCCCATCACACTGTCCCTGTTTGTGAGCACAAGGTCCAGTATTGCCTTCTGCTCAGTTGGTTCCATGACCAGTTGCTTGAGGAAGGCACCCTGAAGGGAGTCCAGGATAAATCTGCTCCTAGTTGATGCTGCTGCTGGGATGCTCCAGTCCACGTCTGGAATATTGAAGTCTCCAACCAGTACTACCTCACCCTTGTCTGCCATCCTTTGGATGCTAGCATCAGCTCCCTATCTGTTTCTTCCTCCTGGTCTGGTGGTCTATAGACCACACCTGTGCGGATGGCTGTCCCCATTTTCCTTTCCAGCTTAACCCACAGTATCTCTCCCCATTTTGTTCCTCCTGGATCTCTGTGGCTCTTATGTCATTTTTCACATCAGTTACCTCCTCTCCCTTCCTGCCTGCCCTGTCTCTTCTGGAATGTTGTAGCCAGGTATGGCTATTCCCCAGTCGTGGTTATCATTACACCAGGTTTCAGTGATAGCCACAATGTCCAGGTGTGACTGCACCATGACAGCCTCCAGATTCTTCCATCTTGTTGCTAAGGCTCCAGCATTTGCACACATGGCTTTCCATGATTTGATCTCCCTAGACTGTTTTGCTGTTCTCTCGCCCCTTCCTTGGTTGTCCTTTATCCCTGGTTCTCCTTGCTGTCTGCCCTTCTGCTGAATTTTGCCCCTTTTCTGCCTATCCACCTCTTGGGCACTAATCTCCATCTTTGCACACTGCTTTGTAGAGACAGCAACTCCTCTGGTTCTAGTTCCACTGCTAGCTGTGGGGGGGTGAGCAAGTAGGTACCCTCCTTGCTGGCCTGCCACCCCCCTTTGCTAGTTTAAATTCTTGTCAATGTAGCATTTAAACTTATCATTGAGTGCTTGGATTCCCCTCCAGGATGGATGCAGGCCATCAGGCTTGAACAAACCTCCATCCTTCCAGGTGGGTCCCCAGTCACCAATGAATCCAAACCCTTCCTCACAGCACCAGTTCTTCAACCATGAGTTAAAGTTCCTGGTGCATGCACCCCTATGCTCTCCCTTGCCTCTCACAGGTAGTACTTCTGAGAAAGTGACAGAAGTAGCTACTTGCTTGAGACCCCTTCCCAATTTCCTAAACTCTTCCTGAACTTCCTTTGGCTCCCCATTTGCCAGGTCATTGTTTGCCTAATGCCCCCCCCCACCCTCCTCGATCACCATCCTGGTAACTGGCAACACTATTTCTGGACACCAGGGAGTTCATTTATTATACCGGGGCCAGCGAGTAGGGAAGAGGGGAAACTACTATGCACCAGGGAGTTATTGTTCCTATACCAGGGCTGGTGGTTGGAGGGTGGAGTAGGACAACTAGGCACCAGGAAATTACTTTTAATATACCGAGGCTGGTGATCGGGGGGGGGGGGACCACTGGGCACTGGGGAATAGTTGATTTTGTTTAGAACCAGGCAATCAAGGTGAGGGTGGAATCGGTCACAGGAGTTCAAACCTGCTGCTGCTTCCTATGCAAATGTGCCCATAATGGGCATGCAAATGGATCCTTACTGCCTTGCATGCCCAATGGGCTCGGCCCACGTGAGAACTATCTAAATATTGTGCGGGGAGCTACTGGTGCAATCGGATCTAGGCGCTGTTTCCTGGACTGCAGGATCCATGTCGGGGCAGTACTACTCAGTTTAGCACTGTGCAACATGCCCCTATATTGAGCTGATAGTGTTGGTGTGCTATCCAACTGAATACAGTATCCTCAGGGTCGTGGGCAATGGGCAAGCCCAGCACAAATCTCTGCACTCCGTTTTGCCCATTTTTGAATACTGGGCTCCAGGTGGCTTAGGAAGAAGGGATAACAGGGGAGGTGGAGATGAGAGATGAGAGCATAGTATATGATATGAGACAAATTGCTCCTTTTGTTAACCCAATATATCCTGCAGTTGAACATTGGGGGAAAAATTAAAGGGGAATGAAGCCTTTTTGGTAATAAGGGGAATATATAAAAAAGCAGATAAATTAACTGATTCAGTTAGACAAGTATTATCTCATCTTCTGAATTCTGAATTACAATTGCCTATAAATGATAACGAAATATTGAAGCTTTTCAGAGAAAATTCAGAAAATGAATGGAATGAAGTCCATTAATTGCATTTTTAAGGAGATGGCAATGGTCTTTGATATATACTATCAGTTTAAAAAGCTGGCCAGAATCTATGTAGTAGCAGACCATCACAGTATGTAAGTGACTACCAAAGAGGAATTCATACTTCTCAAACAAGGAATAGAGAGGACAAAATGAGGGTCAGATTTCAAGCTGATAACAATAGTTTCTGTTACAAGAAATGCCACCGGACAAGAAGATGGCCAGTTGTTGGCTGTTGTGAAGGATCTGGAGACTAACAAAATTATTTTGCAGGTAGCAGAAAAATTACATGTTCTTGTTATTAATATGTGTGACCTGGAGAAGGGAAATTCTCATAACCAAGCAAGTGAGGTCACAGAAGATGTAGTGATGTAATGTTTGAAGCTACTCAGACAGACACCCTGGTGAAATATTTGTTTTTCCACATAATGATGGTACTGTACACATAATACTCAAATCCCTGTGAGCAACACTTTTGCTCCATTAACAAATTTGGATGAAAACTGACTGAGACATGAAATGACTAATGATTTGCCACAAGAAGTGAATGACAATAGAACTAATTTAATTATGCATTCATGCTTTTCTATACTATTGTGGAATATTGTAGGGTTAGTGTTAAAAATCCAGGATAAGAATTGGCTCTCGTTATAGCCCCTTTAGTATGATATGTTTTCAAGAAACTTGGTTAGTGGCAAACAACCAGAGAACTATTAATGGGTTTCATGGATATTTTTAAAATACAAAAAAAAAAGAATAAATAGCAACACTAATTGTACTGGACATTTATATCTGCCCGCAAAATACAATCTAGTACTTGGTGTTTGAACTTGGATAAACTGGAAGTTGTACATAATTATTGTTATCTTAGAATAACCTTATCAGCAATTTCTAAATGGATTCCGCATCTTTCTAAAATTAAAGAAAAACCGAATATAGTACGCGACAGTCTTCTTAAATTTTATTTTAATTATGATGGGGAAGGGGTATGCCTTGGATGGATTGCTAAAAGTGGCCTTGACTAAAATTAACCCTGTTGCCCTGTATAGCAGCAAAATATTGGGGGGGAGGGGGCATCACTAGGGAATATAAAATTATCTCTAGAAAGCTTGTTAATCAAAGTATTTCGTGCAGCACTTGCCCTTCCACATTTTACACCAAGTTTTGCTAGTAAGATGTTATTGAAAGGTTTTCAGGAAACAGTCTTTTTTAGGTAATAATAAATAAGCAATGCATGTATAGATGTACATTTCCTAACTCAACATAACTAATATAGCTAAGTTAAAGTACAGCAAATAATCAAATTGATTTACTAAGAAAATAACAGAATAGAAGGTTTGACAAATGTAACATACGGTATTTCAACTACTCTTCATAGCTGTTCTAAATAATCTTTTCTCATGACATAAAACCTTTGGATCACTTGGTTATATAGCTCCTACATTTCTGGAAAAATTGACCTACAGAATAAGATGAAAGCCTAGTCTTCACACATGATCCTTTCTTTTTCCAGGTGTTTTCTTTTTCTCTTCGCTAGTTTGGTTCTATACTGCCAACTTTCATAATCTCTTTACACCAGTGGATGTTAATCTGAGCAGAGCTAGAGATAAGGCCATTACAGTCATTAGCCAGACTAAGACAGTTACCCTAAAGGGCAAAGAGTAACGCAACAAACTGAACAGGCTGTTGTTCCTCTGTCTTAAACAGAAAATGCAATCACTTCAAATTGGCTATAAGAGCCTACCGTTGTCTTGTGTAAAACTTATTCTGGATGAGCTGGGTTTTCCCAACTTATTCCTGTGTTCACCAAATGAAAAACAGTAGGTGATAGGTAGTGATATATCTTTAAAACTAAGCTTCATGATACATCTGAATATAGTGATCTAACATACCTCAGTAAAAACAGATTTTTGCCTTCATCGCAATTTTCAAAAATAATAGATCTGAACAATACTTCTGGCTAATAGATGACCCAGCAGACAGAAAAAATTTGACATCTTACAGGTTACAAACTTTTCAAATGTAGCAAATGAGAAACATTATGATAAATCTTTCAGGGATTTGAGTATTAATTGTGGATGTGACTTATCGGAACATGAAGATCTGGAGCACACATTTTTTAAGTGCCCAAGATACAATCCATTCAGATACCTTTTTGTACCCCTGCTGGGATAGCATAACCCATACACATTAAAAGAGCAACTATTTTTTTCTTTTATCCTACTGATGCTGAACTTGCCCTTATGATTTATCAGTTTTTGCCTTTAATAAAAAAAAAGGGTAAAGTACACAAAAAATATGGCTGTATAGAATGCTAGTGTTTTCTCATATAGATCTCTGTTGTTATGGCAGCATACCATGTACATAAATCTTGGGAAGCTGAAGGTCCTGCAACAGTCTCTGGTCTTGTATATTGATGAAATCTAGTTTCAAGGCAGGACATTTTTATGATCGTTATAAATTACTTTGCCTTTTAAATTGTTAATACTTTTATGTGATATATGAGGTTAACTCCAATGATGGCAAAAGAGCGAGGCAGGAAAGAGCGACCCTTACTAAACAGTGATTGTTGAAATGGCAACAACTCCGCAGTGCATTTCTGTGGGGAGTTTTGTCCCCCACACCCCCCTTTCTACATATAATCAACATGGGGGGAAGAAAACTTGGGGAGGGAGAGAGAAATCCGTAGGTCACCGTTTTGGCGATTGCTGTTTATCCCTGTTGCGCTTTTTTCCTCACTATTTTCCCATTGCTGTTATTGCCATCACCGTAATGCAGCTGCACTTTTCATGGGATACCAACTTCAATTAGTTCTTGCTGTAACTATTTTAGTAACTGTGATTAGAAAAAGCTGATTTTATATATGCATATAATTATTGAAAGCCTCCTACAGAACTAAACTTATTTTGACCAAAAATAGGTCTCTTGGCCCACATATTCAAAGGAGATGCACGGACCAAAATGGAGATGCATGGCATATCTCAGAAAATGTGCCAAAGTGCGAAATTCAAAAAGGTGAGATGCGTCGCACATTTCCGAATGCACGATAGCATAGAAATAATGTATGTGGCGCAAAAAAAGGTGGCGGGTACATGAATATGCTGCACATCTGCATAGTCAGCCAAAATGTGCGGTGCATCTGCTGCGCATCCCAGAAATGTGCTGAGCAAAGATAGGCAGACAAAAGGATGGCCTAAATCGGCCAGCCACCCACAGGAAGGCTGCGGAACTGCAGACAGGCCATCCTGAGACAGCCCTTGGAGGTGTACCAGGACATGCTTCAGACATCCATACACAGCAGTCATGCCTGAACAGAAGTACCCAAAGCCACAGGTGCCAGCACACCACGGGCATTACCCAGAGAGCCATCCACCACACTGCACCCAGGATGTAGACACCCAGCTGCCACATGCCAGTGCTGTCAGGTGCCCCCGAGCACACCAGTGGAGCAGATGGCCACACTGCAGCACATGTACCGGGCCCATGGCCTGCACCCATGAGGCCTGCAGGGTGCCACCCAGTGGTGGCATGCACACAGGGTGACATCTGAGGAAATGGTGCCCAGACAGCCTGGTGGTGTAAGTGGCAGCCTGGCATGGGCCAGGGACTGATCTGTGGTACACACCCACAGTGGTACACCATAGGTACACGCAAGTGGAACCCACCCACTCAGGTACCTGGTCACCCTCTGCACACTGCCATTCCTTGCAGTTATCACCATGTTCCTCTCATATGGGGGTGTGTGGGACACTGCAGGTGACTGTACACTGCATATGGAGCTGGTGTATCACATGCATGTGGTATACCAATCAGACTGTGTCATCCTGTGCCCTCCCCTATTGTTTGCCCAGGTGGGCCCTTATTGCCACTGTCCAGGTAAGCCCCGTATCCAAATCTGACCCTGTGCATGGGTTATTAGTAATAGCACTGTACCCTGACCACTGCAATCCACCCACCCACACACAAACACAAACATCACACCTGCCTGCTAGACTGCAGTAACTCCTGTTCACCCTTTGTGGGTGGTGGGGCAGCCCTGCAAAGCTGGAACTGCACATGTCTGGGGTATGCAAATGGACTAAATACATTCCAGTAATGAGCTGCACATGGCCACCTATCACGCATTTCCCTATGCTCCCACATGGGGCTCAGGTCACCTGCCATGCCACGCATCACCCACTGTGCGATCATGCATGTTTGGGATATTCAGCTGGACATGTGCAATCACATCTCATGGTGCATCTTCTAAATATACCATTATTTTGTGCCGGCGCATCTGAGTTTCACAGCACAGGCATTTGTGCAATGCAGCCAGGGACTTTTGAATATGGGGCCCCTTGTCTCTAGATTAGAGCTAGATAGATAGAGATTGCAAGCAAATTACAGTTAAGAGGAACGTAAGTAATCAGACCTGAACCCCTTAGCAGTCTCATTTACATTTTGGCACATTTTTGCCAAAATGATGAAAGACTGTTCTTAACGTTACCTCAAGATTCTTGTAATCGTATATAATATGTTCACATAAGTATTCGGTAGTATAGTAGCAGTATAGTTTAGCATTTAGAGTAATGAGCTTGGTACATGCAGCAGACCTGGGATGATTCTAACAACTTCTACTTGCACACTGTGTGACTGACTCTGAGCAAGTCACTTAACAGTCATCCCTGTAAATGGGCCTTGTGGCCCAGTGGAACATACCTGGTTACCAAAAGAATACAAAAAAAAACCTT
Organism: Neoceratodus forsteri; assembly: GCA_016271365.2. NCBI lineage: Eukaryota > Metazoa > Chordata > Ceratodontiformes > Ceratodontidae > Neoceratodus > Neoceratodus forsteri. Next base: position 335,521,381 of record CM057449.1, read on the forward strand.
ATGTAAAAATTGGACAAACTATTATATATGTTTTTATGTAATATCATTGTAATGACTTAATAGTTAATAAAGAAAATGAATTACCAACTTACCTTAAAGCAACATTGCAATACAAAATGGTTTTCCAAAAAATCTAGTTTCAGCTACAATTAAGAAAAATATTAGCATACCTGTCAAATGTAAATGTCCCGGTACCTCCTATGCTGTGCACTGTTAGTCTGTTTTTTTTTCTTTTAAGTCCTAACCCTTTCCAGGCCTACAATTCTATTTCTATGCAAAGTGTGGCACCCATCTTTTTTTCTTGAGAAAAAATTAAACTGAAACATTTATAAAATACTCACATTTTGGTTGACTTAGAAAACTGTGCTACCAACTAAAACTGGAAGAGCCTGGAATATTTTATAGTGAAAAAAAGAAGGGTCAATTTTTTGCCCAATTTCATTGCACTGCTGCTCTAAAAGTCATCTGCTCTTGTTACTTGTTCATGTCTGAAATCATAATTCTTTACTTTGTGACAAAACAGCAATTTGTACATCAACAAACTGTGAAGCTACGAACAAGTAGTAGTGCCTTCAGGTGTTGGCAAGAAGCACAAGCAGATGAAATCAAAGAGGCACAGATCTGGCTTCCTGCAAATATCTTTGGCAGTAAATAAGAAGGTAAAGGAAGCCAGTGAGATAGTGCAGTGGTAGCGGGTGCTGCTTGTATAGTTAGTGTCCCAGGTTCATATCCAGTGGGCAGGCTCCTTACAGTGCTGGTATGAGGAGGATCAAGTGTCCACAGGGTGCTCTCATCCTCTGGGTAGGAAAAGCTGTACTCATTGATGCGACCACAGGTGACACTGAAGCTGGAGCAGTGCAGTGGGTGGGGAGTATATGGATTTGACACATCATGCGTGCTGTCCCTGGTATTTCTGCATCCTTGGGGAGGGGGGAGAAAATAAGAAACTGCCCTTCTAATTTGGTGATATTCCCACATTGCCAGCTTACCCAGTTGGGGTACCCAGACTCTCTGGCTCCTCCTTTCTCTCACTTGGTGATCCTGTTTTCTCCTAATTGAGCACAGTCACAGACCTGGAAGACAGACCTGAGACTGTTCCTTGGGGATATGCCCATGGTCTGAGGGAGATCGGGGAGTTATCCATGGGTAATGCTTGTGACATGTGGTGGCACTGTAGGAGGTCTGGGAGCAAAATAGGTACAGAGGGAGATCAGGGAGTTTTCCATGGGTGGTGCCAGGGAAATATGGTGGTGCTGTAGGAGGTCTGGGAGCAGAAAAGGGGCTGAAGAAGAGGCAGCCTGGTGCCTGGGACACGTAGTAGCACTGTAAGAAGTCTGGGAGCAAGATACTGGTCGAGGGAGATCAGGGAGTTCTTCATGGGTGGTGCTGGGGACATGTGGTTACACAGTAGGAGGTCTGGGAGCAAGGGAAATAGAGGAGTTCCCCATGGGTGGTGCCAGGAACATGTGGTGGAACTGAAGGAGGTCTGGAAACAGAAGAGAGGCTGAGAGAGATTGGGGAGTTCTCCATGTGTGTGTCCTGGGACATGTGGTAGCACTGTAGAAGGTCTGGGAGCAAGATAGATGCACTGGGAGATCAGGGAGTTTTCCATGGGTGGTACCAGGGACATGTGGTGGCATTGTAGGAGCTCTGGGGGTAAGGGATATAGGGGAGTTTCCCATGGGTGGTGCCTGAGACATGTGGTGGCACTGTAGGATGTCTGGGAGCAAGGGAGATAGGGAAGTTCCCCATGAATGGTGCCTGAGACATGTAGTGACACTGTAGGAGGTCTGAGAGCAAGGGAGATATGGGAGTTCTGCATGGGTGGTGCCGGGGACATGTGGTGGCGCTGTAGAAGGTTGGCAGCAATGACCAAGGGAGATTGGGGAGTTCCCCATGGGTGGTGCCTGAGACAATTAGTGGCACTGTAGGAGGTCTGAGAGCAAGGAAGATAGGGGAGTTCCCCATGAGTAGTGCTTGAATGGTGGCACTGTAGGAGGTCTAGGAGCAAGGGAGATAGGGAAATTCCCTATGGGTAGTGCCTAAGAAATGTGGTTGTACTGAAGGAAGTCTGGGAGCAAGGGAGGTTGAGGAGTTTTCCATGGTGGTGCCTGAGTTATGTGGTAGCACTGTACGAAATCTGGGAGCAAGATACTGGTTGAGAAAGATCAGGGAGTTCTCCATGGGTGGTATCAGGGACATGTGGTGGTACTGTAGGGGGTCTAGGAGCAAGGGTGACAAGAGAATCCCCCACGGGTGGTGCCTGAGACATGTGGCGGCACTGTAGGAGGTCTGGGAGCAAAGGAGTCTGAGCAGTTTTCCATGGTGGTGCCTGAGACATGTGGTAGCACTGTAGGAAGTCTGGGAGCAAGATAGGGGCTGAGGAGACAGGGCAGTTCCCCATTGGGGGTATCTAGAACATGTGGTGAACTCTAGGAGGTATAGAAGCAAGATAGGGTCTGAGAAAGATTGGATAGTTCTCCATGGGTGGTACCTGGGACATGTGGTAGCACTGTAGGAAGTGTGGGAGCAAGATACTGGTTGAGAGAGAAAGGGAGTTTTCCATGGGTGGTACAAGGGACGTGTGGTATCATTGTAGGAGGTCTGGGTGCACGGCAGACAGGGGAGTTCCCTATGGGTGGTGCCTGAGTGATGTAGTGGTGCTGTAGGAAGTCTGGGAGCAAGGGAGATAGGAAGTTACCTATCGGAAGTGCCTGAGACATGTGGTTGCACTTCAGGAAGTCTGGGAGCAAGGCAGACTGAGGAGTTTTCCATGGTGGTGCCTGAGTCATGTGGTAGCACTGTAGGAGATCTGGGAGCAAGATACTGGTTGAGGGAAATCAGGGAGTTCTCCATGGGTGGTATATGGAACATGTGGTGAAACTGTAGGAGGTATAGAAGCAAGATAGGGTTTGAGAAAGATTGGGTAGTTCTCCATAGGTGATACCTGGGACATGTGGTAGCACTGTAGGAATTGTGGGAGCAAGATACTGGTTGAGGGAGACAGCGAGTTCTCCACGGGTGGTGCCTGAGAAATGTGGTTGCACTGTAGGATGTTTGGGAGCAAAGGAGAGAGGGGAGTTCCCCATTGGTGGTGCCTGAGACATGTGGCGGCACTGAAGGAGGTCTGGGAGTAGGATAGGTGAGTGTTATTTGGTAAGACACACCTCCTGCCCTTGGCACAGATTGGTCTTTAGCTGGAAGGTTACAGTAACTGCCTTCCAAAGTCAAGGCACCAGTTATAACAGTAAGGATGATATAAACCGAGTTAATAAAATGAACAGGGTAACGTGAAATACAGAAAATACATGATGTGTGCAAGTAGGCTGATATGTCTAAGTGCTTCATTTTTCAAAGTTTTCCCTGAGGGGACAACAGCTCTTTAATGGATTAAGTACACCAGCATTCCCAATGCAAGCCCCCCTTCAGGTGGCACAGTGAACAACCTGCATCACTGCATTGGATTGGGGTAGTCATGACCCAAGAACACTCCGTATCTAGAGGCATATGGTGTAACAGCTTGCTTAGGAGCCCCTTGCACTCAACAGTGCGGGTTAATTGACTGCCTGCTGGAACTGACTGTTGTGGTCACCTTAGGTGGTGCAACAAAGCACACAGGACCACTGGATTTCAAGCACTTGACTCTTTACTCAGGGGCTATGCCAAAGTTAATTTGCACAGTTAGAAATTATGGGCCCCCAAACCCCAGTTCATCAGCTTATACACAGTTCATTACAGTAATTCATTTTCATGGGTAGCCATTCAATCCCTTGTCTCCAACTACAGTGGGATAGCTCATAGCTGTCACCTACTGTGGGTCATTCTGCCCATTTCCTGTTACACAGAAACACAGCATTTGTCAGCAGAAAAATTCTGCATGGCCCACCCAGTCAGCCCTGATTGTCCCAGTCTAGTCTGTCTCTGCAGACCCTAGCTGGTCTTTGGCAACCCACCCTCCTTCCTGCCTATTTACTAATATTTCCCTATGTCTATCCCACACATGCTTGAAGCTCCGCACTGTTTCCGCCTCCACCACTTCTGCTGGCAGTCTGTTCTAGGTGTCTACCACACTTTCAGTGAAATACTTTCTCACATCCCTCTCAAACCTCCCCCATCCAGCTTCATCGCATACCCCCTGGTCTTGATGCTTTTTCTTATTTGAAAGAGACACCCCACCTGTATTTTGTTCACCCCTGTGAGGTACTTTTAGGTCTCTATCCTGTCCCTTCTTGCTCTCCCCTCTTCCAGGGTGTACATGTTGAGATCCCTTTCTTTCCTTGTACGGCATTTGGTACAACCCCTGTACCATTTTAGTTGCCTTCCTCTTGACTATCTCCACCCTTTCTTTGTCTTTTCTGAAGTGCAGCCTCCAGAACCGAACACAATACTCCAGGTGGGGCCTTGCTAAAGTCCAGATAGGCCACGTCCACTGCCCTCCCCCAGTCTATTTCCCTGACTACCAAGTCAAAGAAATCAATCAGATTCATCAGGAATGTCCCCCCCCCATACAAATCCATGCTGCCTCTGGTCTTGCAGCCCTTTGGATTCAAGCTACTCTAACAACCTTTAACAGGATTCCCATTTATTTCCCAACCACTGAGGTGAGACTGACTGAAGCATACAGTTGTTAGCCTCCTCTCTGCTGATGCTGTTATGTAAAGAGACCAGGTCTACTCTCCTCCAGTTCTCTGAAACCATACTAGTTTCCAGTGAGCTGTTGGATAAGGCCATTATAGGGTCATCTAGTACCTCCCTGAGTTCCATTAGCACCCTTGGGTGTATTTCATACGGTCCTATAGCCTTGACTACTTTCGGAACTGTAAGTCCCTTCAGGACTCCTACCTGCAAAAATGGAGTTGTGTCCACCTTCCCCTTTGTTCCTGCTGCTACCTGCTGGTCAGCCCCACCCCGCCATGAAGACTGAGCAGAAGTACCTGTTCAGTTACCAACTATTCTCCTTCAGAGGATGGTCTCCACACTTTCTATTCTTTTTGTTCACTCTACATGACTCCTAAAAATGGCTTATCCAGACTTCATGGGCAACACAGTACCCAGGGATTTCTTATCCCTCTTCTGTGCTAAATTCTGGCTTTTATGCCCTTCTATGTTTTACCAGTTACCTGTACACGTGGCCCATTACTTGTTACAGAGCACAGAACCCAGGTATGGCACCCAATATTATCACTGTGAACTGTAGGCCCGAAGCATCCATCGGGCTGGCACTTCCCTCACTGAACATGTTGTTTTTCTTCACACTATCAGCCAGCAAGGCTTGCTGGACATCATTCACACAATTCCCTCAGTGCATACCCAGGCATGGCCCATGACCCATCCTACCAAGAGGGCATTCTGCTGGTACAGCCTGTGTGTACTCCTATTGCAGTTTTGGGACCCCCCCATTATCTCTGTGCAGTGCCTGCTTTACTTGCATCTCAGGTGCTTAGGGTCCCAGGATGCAGGTCTCTGGGTTTGCCACTCTACTAGGATTCTCATTATGAAAGTTTGGAGAAACCTGCCTCAGGCCAGAAAGCCATCGAAAGATGTCCCTTGTGGGGCCACACCATGGGGGTTCCTACACCCTCCCAGTGGCCTTTATAATTTCCAAACTATGGGAAAGTCTCCAAACCCTCACCCACTTGTGCAAGTGGCATGGGACATGCCCCAGGTGCCTGAAGTCCCTCCCTTGCAGCTTCCAGGTTCCCACTTGATCTTGCTCCAACACCCTCACCTCGGCAAAGTTTATAGGACTTCATGCCACTCTGAGGCTCCAAGAGTGATTGGCACCCATGCTTCCAGGTGGCAGCATACCTCGGAGGTCTCCTGTGCTCCTGGCTTAAGTTTTGCAGCCAGTCACTTGGAGGGTATGGTGTGTTCCCATGCCTTCTGAGCACATCTTAGTACCCCTGACACCCCAGTACCTTGCTGGCTATGTAACAAGGGGCTGTGTAACAAGGACAGGTGCTGCACACAAAGCTACTTGAGTAAAGAAATCTTTATTTATGCAAAAAGCGTAAGCAGTGCATAGTTAAACAAAACAGCTGGTCACTGATGATGGTGACCCGTGGAACTGTGGCCAACCAAACTCCCCAACATTTCATCTTGCTGTGACACTATGATGGGGCCCTATCTGGGTGTGCCTGGATGCTCCTTGCTCCTTTCATCTGGCATTCATACCCCAGGTGTCCTGCTGACCCTTTGCCTGTACCCCAGGAGGGCTTAACCAGTGAGGGCACCTGGAGCATCAATGCTCCCTGCCAGCTAGTGGCACCTCACATTTACACTAATACTCCCCTGGAATCCCCCACTGCCAGAAAGCTCTCTGGTACCATGGGAGCCATCTATCCACTGTATATACTCCCTGTAGATCCCTTCCCCCAGGTTCACCAGTAGAGGATGATGACCAGGCATCATTCACCTGCTTGCCATATCTAGCAACAGCCACTTCCTCTACTGAGAGGAAGGACTTGTTACACCAGTAAAGCACCAAATCCCTCTCCTCAGTTCAGAATCTGAGGACTAACAAACTCTCTGCAACGTTATCTCTGCAGTCAGAGAAAATAAGGGCCCCCATCAGGACTCCTACAGTTGAAGGTGCTCTAGAAACATTGAGCCTAGTGTAGAAGTTAAACCACTGGTGTCTGACATATAGGATGATTCTGTGGACAGACACTGAAAGCTGATATCTGGGATAACCTGGCATAACCCCTAGGTGGCACTATCCCAAGGGCTACTACGCCTGCCTGCTTGGCTAGTAACAGGTTAAGGGGCCTGGGTACTGAAACGGGTGCCTCCATCCAGAAGTCAGGGTTGTTAGTGGTCAAGTTAACCTGGGCACATCCCTTCGGGACACTGTAACCCCCTTCTTTCCCTTCTAGTGGCCTGAACAATACACAATAATCACTTCCACAATGACCCTTATTCACCAGGCAATTACCCACACTGTTTGCACTTACCACAAGGGCTGGTTCCTCTAGCTTGATCCTGGAGACCCCCTGTAAAACAAGGTTATACACAACAAATAGCCACAGTACAGACCTTTGGCACAAACTGGAACCACAAGTTAAATGCAAAAAGAGTTAAATCTGATTTATTCAGTGGACTTGAACAAGGGAGGGGCATAATCAGGTTAATCTGCTTAAAGACTAAATCAATCAGACAGTTATGCATGCACTTCAGAGTCCCTACACAGTCACACACTCTGGGTACCCAGGTAGGAAAAGGGTGGGCTAACCAGAAACATTGCCCGGGGTAGACCAGCGTCGCAGCTGGTTGGGGCCCTGTGATGGAAGAAAGCAACATACACAACACACACTATTTGTAATACGGAGCCGGAGGGCTCAGTTCGTGACAGAAAAGACAATAAAGCAATCAGATGATGACATTTTAGATTTAGTCTTTGTTGCAGGGAGCTACCCTGATGTTTACTCACGATACCCAATACAGAACACCGGCAGGATAAAATTGAGACTGCAGGTTGTTGAGCTGGAGTGCCAGGAGAAGCAGGGCCCACACGAATCACCAAGGCGTCATTCCTGTTCAAAGCATTGAGTAGGGGGCTGATCCCCAGGCAGGTCTCTCATTAATGGCTTTCTCTGTGCAGTGGGTAGTCTGGCTGGGCCAGTGTGGCAAGCCCCAGGCCAAATAGAGATGAATTCGGATTTAGCCAATTGGGGCTGGATGCAGCTTCCAGCTAGCAGAACACAGTTCAGAACACAGTGGGGAACCAAGTCGTGACCCACTAGCAGCATACAGCACATTTACATGTAAGGAAATTCTACTATACCAGGCAGATTACTATCCAGTCGCAATTACAGAGTCTCTGCACAAGCCAGGAGTTCAGAGGTGGCTGGAAGTCCTGACAGGCCGATCGCATTCAGCAAATCTTCGGTCTTCTTCAGGTTTCAAGCCTGGTCACAGTTCAGTGGCATTAAATCATTCTCACAACTTGAATTCAGCCTGAATAATCTCTCTTCTCCATCTCAGGGGCAGCAGGCAGACAGGCAGACCAAAACGCAAGCCTTTCCACAGTTCTCCCACGCAAAACTACACTGGACATCTGCTCGACTGTCTCAAGCTGTTACTCCTTCTCTTCCCAACTCAGCTCTGAACTGAAACTGCAAGCAGTCTGGGACTTTCCCCAAGATCCAAAAGGTTTGGTTGGCTGATCTGTCTATCAGTCACAACAAGGGTTCCCCCTCCAGGTTCATTTAGGCAACAAAAGCCCAAAACTACAATTCCTACAGAATTTTGCTCCCACAAAGCCCTTGAGGACAGGCTCCATTTTAAAGTCCCCAAAGGTACTGACTGGCCCATTTCGGCAGTTCAGGACCAAGATGGTGGAGATAAACAGAAATGTCCATACTGCAAAGAAGGCAGGTTAGACAAACTACACTACCATTACCACTCTAATAGAGATTCAGCAAATAAGTACATCTTATAACAAAGCTCCCGCTGCGCAATTAGCAATGGCAGAATGGAACAATTATCTGGCAGCCCGGGTGGTACTCAAGCATAGAAACACTCTGCCCCCCTCCCAGATTAATTATAACTGCAATCTAGGCAGCTCTTAAAGAGACAGTACACAGAGGCTATACAGGCCTCTCTGGCAATACATTGAAACTGCTAAAACGCAGGACACCAGCCTGGCAGTGAGCATTTAGACAAGCTCAAGGAAGACTTTTCGGGAACCCCCATTTGTAGGGGGGGTTACACTGGGATTCATTCAAAACAAATACTTGACCCCCCAGGAGTCAGATTTTCATTCTCATCAAGTATTGCATGGGCATAAACTAGTGGGAAACAATTTACCAGTCTTTTACACATGCCTGTTTTTACTCCCTCAATTTCATCACTTTAAACAAAAAAATAGTCTTTTATGCTCCAGGTCTCCAGCACAGTCCCAGCCACTCTCAGGATAACCTCCTACCACAACATCACCTTCACAGCCACTTACCCTCAATTCCATAAGGCCCCCAACCTTCTGGTCAACATCTCTCTAGGCAGTCCAGACGGCAGGGGTGAGCAGTCAGCATGGTGGGGGCAGAGACTACTCAGGTTACATCCTGTGTCACACTGTGGTTTATCCTTCCAGCTTTATCCCCCTACTCGCACCCTCCAGGATGGGATGAGTGCTCTAAGCACTTGCACAGATGCACGTGCCACTGTGGAGCATGTTGATATCCTGCATCCCAACCAGCTTTAATAGCCGCACTGCCACCTGCGGTAACATTAGGTGGGCATGGAGCAGCGGTGCTGGCTACTGTGGTGATCTACAGCAGGGGTTCTCAAATAGTGAGGCCAGCCTCCCTGGGGAGGCCCCACCCTGTTCTAGGGGAGGCTCAAGCAAGTCTTGAAAAAGTACTGTATTTAAATTTTGAACTTTATAGAGTTTGAGTGAAGGGATAAGGCAAACTGAAAGAGGATAATAGTAGGTGAATGTATGTATTTATTCACAAGTCTGTGACCAGGAAAGTACTGTACACTGAGCCATGGCTTATTTCAGTGTACCCAGGGAAGGGTAGTGAGAGAATACAATTCAAAATGTAACTGCAAAACACTCAAGCAATAGAAAATGAATGAAAGTAAAGTGCAAACAAATTACGAACAATAAACCAACAACGCAAGGAACAATGATTAATTAGACTGGCAGCAGAACTGTCCAAATACAAGAGTTAACCATACAGGTAGTAGGAATAAGAGAAGGAGGGAGCAAAATGATCCCTGAGAAGTTGCTTAAGAGCAGGGTGAGGGGGGAGAGGCAGAGGTCGGCAGGAAGGTTATTGCAGTTAGAGGAGAAACAGAAAAAGCAGTCTGACCCATGAAGGTATGGCAGTAAGGGGTAGCAATGGTTTGAGAGTCAAAATATTGGAGAAAGTAGGTTGTCCTTTTGGGAGGTGGGGTACAATAAGCTTAATAACATGAAAGCAAGCTATGCCATGAGGTTTCAATTTATTCCTGATGTACTGTGAAGAGTAGGCTAGTTTTCTATGGGGAGGCCCAAAAATATTTCAGTATTTTAGGGGAGGCTCAAGATCTTTTTCATGGCTTAGGGGAGGCTCACTGTGACAAAGTTTGAGAACTGTTGATCTACAGGCTTCTTGCTGTACTCTAATACAAGATACTCACTCCATGCTTTCAGTAACAAATGCTATTTTTGTTATCCGCCTCACTGCCATAAAGCAGACTGCAGCGAAGCAAGTGGTCTCACAACAGTTTACAGCACTCACTAAGGTTCCTGTAACAACCACAAGGTGGTGCCACAACATACTCTAATTCAGTGATTCACTACAAACACTACTGCTATGCTCCCTCCCCAGAGGAGTGCGTCCACTTTGATGCTCAGTTCTCCCTTCCCCTATGGGGCCTCTGACAGCTTGGACTTTTTCTTGAGCCGAGGTCACTGGTGTTACAAAAAGCAGAGCTACTGGTGTGCTGACATGCCAGCATCCTGGCTTAACTGGAATAGAATCCTCTAAATCACATCCATTATACATTTTCCCATATAAAGTTATACATTGAGGCAGATATCAGGTGCCAGAAATGGTAATCTGCACTGAAATACACTGCATATTTTTTAATTCTTATGTTTTTGTCTGCTAGCTGAACCTGCAGTAGTGGATCGTGGTACTATGTAGAGGATTCGGGTTCACGTTGGGAGCCTGGCTCCCCACATGCTGGTAGTCAGGGGCGGAAAAGCTGCCTGCCACAGCACTCTCCATCCTGGGGGGGGGCATCATTGTCCTATGCTTGCAGCGAGCCCTGTGGTTGGGTCAGGATTCTCTAGGCACATTATGTGTCAGCATCTCCAATGGTGGTGACTGCAACCATGGATATGCTTCTTGGTGGCGAGGATGCCTCAGAGGCACATGGGTCTGTGACTACGTGTGAGTATGGCATCAGGGGAAAATGGGAGGAAAAGGGTAGAAAGCTCTTCCTTGGCAAGATCCTGCCCGTAGTGCCTCTTCCTCTTCCCAGAATTTAGTGTCCTGCCTGGCAGCCTCCATTTCAGCTTCCTCTTGCCAGTGTGCAGGACAGTGGTTGGGGATTTAAATCCACAGACAGCCCTGCCAGGTTGGGGCTGGGAAGATGGGGCATTCAGTGGATAGTGGGACCTGTATCGTAGGAGTGGAGTCAAGAGGGAAAAACGAAAAGTAGAAAAAAAATCCTTTTCTGTAACTATGACAAAAACAAAATGCCATAGCTGTTCCTGGTATAAAAAAAGAAAAAGTCCATGAGAAGCAGCTTGCAGCCCTCTCTGTTTGATACACTTTACTCCTGCCTATCAGAATTCAGACAGAATTCTTCTGATGCTAGACACGGGAGACTTGACTGAATTTAACAAGGGAATGTGAGAGGAATATCACCTAGAAAAAGACTCAGCCCCCCCCCCACCCCCAATAAGTGTCCAAATGTTGGGTAGGAATTTTCAAAGAAAATGATAGTGGAAAACCCGAAAGAAATCTGATTCTTCTGAAGCACAGGGTGGGCTGGTTGATAAGCGTTCACCATACAGAGTGCTTGTATAAAATAAACCTTTACATTCTGCACCAGCTTGGCTATTGTCCCTGTCGTGTCCCTTTCAACACTGTTGCAAGTTAAAGAGCCCCAGCTGCCTGCCCAGTCCTGACAATGTGTGTATTTTAGGACTGAGGCTCCATTCCATAAAGACAGTAGCATCACCACAATCAGCAGCTGCCCCCAAACAAGGCAATAATCCCCAGACAGAGAACAAATCAGCTCCCTCCAGCGTCACTGCCACCTGAGGCTTAGCTCCAAAACTCTTTCCCAAAAAAGTCTTGGATTGCTCCAGGCTGCATCATCTCCCTCCCTCCCTCTCTCTCACTCTCTTTTTTTCCAAATTCACTTTTGGAGTTTTATGTGCACTGTGCAGAGCACAGTCTCAGACTCGCCCCTCCTGCTCTGCCAGTTACAGCCTGCTCAGCTTGCAACATCCCCCCTAAAACCTTTTGGCAAACTTTTTTTTTCCTTTTACTCTTCTAAGTTTTTCTTACTCCCCTCACCTGGGTTTTGTTTAAAACTATTTTTTTATTTCTCATCTCTGTTCTGTGTGTGGAAGCCCCCAGCCTACAGCCATGGAGGCCATCAAGAAGAAAATGCAGATGTTGAAGTTGGATAAAGAAAATGCCATCGACAGAGCTGAACAGGCAGAGGCCGACAAGAAGGCAGCCGAAAACAGGTGCAAGCAGGTCAGCAAAAAATTACGAGGCATCTTAAACTCAGCAGGTCATAAATGATGGTTTTGAGCCATGGAGTAGCTTAGAACCAAGGAGGATGGTATTCAGACAGGTGATTCTGGGGGTGGAATTTGAAGGGGGGGGTGTTGTGTACATTTAAATGTTTTAAGTATAGATCCATATTTCAGATGAGATGGTTAACCAAGGTCGCAGCTACCTGTTCTTCTGGTTTTTCAGGAGGATGCTATAGATCCCAAGGCACTTCTTAGAAAGAGTAGAGGAATTTCCCTGATGAGCTGGTTCCTTCGTTCACTAATTGATCGACAGAGCAACCTTGTTCAGTCTCAGTTGGTTTGCATCTATATCCCTCCACCGCTGCCCATCCACCACCACCTCCCCCAACCCCTGGATGAGGCTGAAAACAGCAAATAATTCTGAGCTGTTCCTTCCCAGATAACAAAACAGTAATATAAACAAATCTGCAAATGGAAGCTTCAGCCCAAAACAACTTCAGAAAACAGGCAGTTGTAACCTCTCAATAGCCCTTTCCCTAGCTAGTGCTAGCCATGGCAACTCACCAGTTAAACTGATGTATAGCGAGATTCTCTCAGAGCCAGCTTATGGAATTTCAGACAGCTGGCTGTAGATGATTATCATTAAATCTATTTTCTTTCTGTTAAATATCATATTTCAAACATTAGTATTGCTGAAAGAGACATGCACCGTGGAGTCAGGAACAGCAAGTTTGAGAGTCTCCGGCACCTCTGCTCATGACAGGAGATCTGCCTGATCCACACAGACTTCTCACCCATTTTAGAGTAAGGCAGAATGGCTAGAGCCCAGATCCCAGGTTCACACCCCAACACAGCCATTTGCTCACTATGTGACACTGAGCAAGACACTTGCCCTCCCAGTGCTTTAGTTCCACCCAGCTAGACAAATGTAAAATCAAGAGCCCCTGCATCTGAGGCAGGCTCTCAGAGCAGCAAAACGACAACAAAGTAAAAAGACAAAAAAAGTTGGTAATGGATTACTTTTTGTGAAGCGACTTTCAATTAGTTGCTTGTGTGAATCTATAGCAGTCTGAACAAGTTTGATTCGGACAAAGGAGAGAATTTGGCTCATCTGTTAAGACTTGATTCTACTGGGTCTAAGGCTCTCTGCTATTGGGAATCATTTAATTTTTATTTCACAATTAATTCACTCAGGATAGCCCACCTGAGATGCAACATCTCATTTTCAGTGGGGTCCTGCTTTTATCCAGTTTTACAGCTGGAAGGACAGAGGACTGACTAGCTGTGGTCAAAATGTAACAATTGTGAGGGATATGCTTGGGCTGAAGGTGGGAATTCCCACTGGCCAGTATATACTATTGCCAACCAAGAACCTGGGGGGGGGGATAGCAAAAATTTCACATTTACTTTGTGGGGATCTGTGTCTCAGGGTGGGGAATAAAATGAGATTTGCATGTTAGGGGTAGCATAACTATGGAAGAGATCAGCCTTCCCCCACCAGCAGACTCAAGGAAGATTAGCCAACTTGCTCATGGACACACACAGAATCAGTGGCTCTGCTGAGATTTGAACATGGCTCTTCTGGTAGCCAAGTCTGCGCCAACCACTACAGCATACTGCCATTTTACATGGCTGTTGTTTCTTAGCTCCCATTACATGAAAACCTAATACAATGACTTCAGTACAGCACACGCCATTTTGTTCTAGTATTTAACATTACTCCACCCCATTTCCATACTGATATTAGGGGTTGCTACGGCTGCACCCTTTCTCCAGCAGGTAGGATGGGTGAGTGGTTGCTGTCACAGTGGACACCAAAGCTGCTTTATGACTGGCTGCCAGTAAGTGCAGCCTGTAACCTCCCTTCACAGGAGCTGAGTATCTGGCCTCTGTGATGAGCCTTGCCCATAGCTGGCCTCAGCATGGCATCACCCAAATCCCCCAAGGGGGCACACAGTGCATTCCAGCTGCACCAGTGGGTCAACCCACACACATCCTCCTTTTTAATATTTTTTAATATTGTTTTTGTTCCCTTTATCGGTGCTATCCCCTTCTGCCTATGACTCCCAACCCCATTCTACCCCTTCTCAGGCACATGCACTTCTTGGTGGTGGGAGGTCCACAGAAGAGCTCCATTGAGGATCCCACTGGGGGATGGAGGCTGTTCTCCTTGCATGTTCATCTTGTATGGGAAGAAGGTGGTCTGCTGGGGTGGTGGGGCATGAGAGAATTGGCTTCATTCTACTTTCTTTTTTTTTTTTTTTTGCTCCTGTCCTGCCCCCCCCCCCCAACTGGCCACTCCTTCAGGCTGCACATTGTTTAACCCAGCAGACCTGGCGTATCCCTGCCGGGGGGGGCTCCTCCCAGGAGTGCACAGAGGGGAAAGAGGGATCCACTGCCTTGACTGGGAAGATGGGGACCTAAAAGGGATTGAAGGGAGCACTGTAAGAGACTACATGGTGTGAGGGAAAAATGGTGGCCATCATCTGGTTAGCTGGGCGGGCCATTTTCTGCTTTTCTTGAGCCCTTCCCACAATGGTATGGCCGCAGCGGCATCCTGGGACAGGGATATTTGGCAGCGTGTTGAGGCCTACACCACCTAGAATACTTCCGCTAGCCATCTCCAGGAGCTGTCTATCGAGCAGTTCAGTACACCTCCCCCCCCCCCGGATGGAAGTGTCCAAAGGAAGCACTAATTCCCTCCCCACCGGTCTTGGCTCCTAACAGCTGAGCTTGGGGTGTGAATCCTGGTCTCCAGCATGCCTTAGCGATGCCCCATTCACTGGGCACCACGGAGCTGGCCTAAACTGCTGTGTTCTAAGATTCTCCCCCTTGCTTTTCTCCCAGGGCACCAACAGCAGTGGTGCCTAATGTGCATGTGCACAGTATTGCATGCCTGTGCAAGGTGCCAGCCTGTACCTTCCCTTCTGCTCACTGCTCCAGCTGTATTGCCACATGTGGTTACCTAGGTGGCATACTTTAGCACAGCCTGCATCTCTCTCTGCCCAGAGAGGGCCCTCTGGAATGCTCAATCCTTCTCCCCCCCAGCCAGCACCCCCCATGTCCCAGGTTCATTTAAACACACATCCTTCTCAACACACAAAGCACACCCTCCTCTAAAAAACTTTATAGATGTAGTAAGGTATTTTAGATATATCAACTTTAGTATTTTCTTTCTATTAAAAATGTTTATTAACAATAAAATGTGAAATTAATTTCAAATAGTGGAGATACTAGAACATAGTTGTGTAGAATTGTGAAATTCACTGTATCTTGACTCACTGGGTGGACATGCACTGCAAGAATTTAAAACCTCCCCAATGTCTGTAACTCTTCACTAGCTGGAGGAGGAATTGATGGGCCTGCAGAAGCTGCTGAAAGGGACAGAAGATGAACTGGATAAATACTCGGAGTCCCTGAAAGATGCCCAGGAGAAGCTGGAACAGGCTGAGAAGAAGGCAACAGATGTAGGTACAATGCCATATAAAGATGCCTGTGCATGTCCCTTTAAATTAACCACCAAAGCACTGCCCCACTGCACAAAGGCCATTGCCCCACTATCAAAAGCGAGGCAGTAGGCCCTGGTGTGGCAAAGTCCATAGACTTCCCCAGACAGGGGAGGACTGGGCAGTATTAAACTCAGGATCACAATCCAGTGAGAACACCTGAAAGGGGATATGCTACCTAGGACCCTGAGCAGCTGTCTGCAGCATTCCTGCTAGCCTGTCAACACAATGCCATTGTCTCTGGGCAGCTGTTTACATCAAATGAGAAGGACAGATCTAAAATGAAAGGCAGACATTACTTTTATTTCTTTTTTTCAGTGTTGTGTTTTGCCCCTGCAACTTGCTCTTGTATTTTCCTTCACTATTCTTCAGGGATCTGTCTCTGCCTCCTTATGCTGGTCTCACAGGATACCACTTCACTTACCAGCTAGATTACCAGTTTTTCAGATACCCCGGGGTGGGGGGAGGCCTCCTAGACTGACCCCAGAGGTGTTGGCTTCATATGTGTTTATCTGGCATCTAGGAGAAGGTGGGGAAGACCCTGGGGTGATCGGCATGGGGTACCTCTGGTCCCATCCTGTGAATCGCCATGCTTGTTTTTCCCACTGTTTCCTGACCATCCCGCTACCCCTGGCATTGCCTATGATCATCCATGATGCTCTTCCTGTTTGTCAGCTACTTCCAAACTTATCATAAGAGGCACTGCTGTAATGTAATGCAGTGCTCAGCTCCCTCCTTCTAGGATCGGAACATGAAGCCCCTGCTTTGTTATGCAGACCTCACTAGAACAGGGCAGGGGAGTCCAGGCCAAAACCCAATCCTTATTCCAAGTCTCCCATGTGCTGCTTTGGCACCCCCCCAGCTGCTTTTCTGCCAACAATCTAGTACTGTGTCTGTGGCATGTAATTCTTGACCCCACCCCAGTATATATATACATACATACATACCACAGTCACACTATTAAAATAAAGTTTTAGTCTAATGCAATTTAATAAAGAACTGTCCACATTCTATTATTAAGTGCTGATGAACAAACTGTTCTGTAACTATCCAAGAACAGCGAGTGACTGGATGGAGGTATTTCTGTTCAACGTATGTAGCGACAAGTCCAGCAGCCAACCATGGTCATTGTGCCTCTTTCCAAGACATGAGCTATGTTCTGCTTTTGGCTGCCATTTATAAGTGGGATTACCAGATACTGGACACTGGCAGACGACTGACCGGCAGGTTATTAAAGGCTCCTCATGGGGATTGCTGTCAGGTGCATATAATCCAGTTAATGCTTCAGTTTCAGTAGTCAGCCCCTGGCACAGCTGAACTCCACTTTTGCTGTATGATATGCTTGCTGCGTTATTCAGGGTCAGAGTCTAGATCAGGAAAAAAAAATGTAGCAGACTGGCCCAGTGACCTGTGGAGACAGGAGATGGCGGTGGTGCACAAGTGAACATTTTCCTGTCATACAGTAATGTAACAGTTTTGGGTGATGGTGGAAATTTTCATTGACCAGTGTGTACAGATCAAGGACCAGTCTGGGGGTTATGGGGAAGTGAAAACTTCTGTCTATAACCTTGTTGGGATCTGTGTCTCGTGGTGTGGGATAAATTGGGACTTGGGGTTAGGTTCAGTACAAAAACAGGAGATGCTGGCCTCTCCCCAAAGACCCTTGGAGATCCCCAAACACACTCAAGCTTTCAGATGATATAGTCTCAGTCATGAGATAAAACTACAGTATCACTGAAGATGCCCATGGGTTCTGCTGTTTGGCAAAAAAAAAAAAAAAAACCTGCAGGGCATAGAGATTGGAGTCAGGTTATTTGTTAACAGAAGGCCGCTCAATGTTCTCATTTTTAGAGGATGTCACTGTGATCAGCAGTAATCTGTAGCCCCCAAGTAACTATCAATGTATCCTTTTTTTCAGTGTCGTGTTAGGAGCAGTTTGTCATTTAAGCAGCAGTGTTTATTAGTCTGATAACATTTTATCATATAGCTTTTTTAATAGTATTTTTGCCAAAAATATCAGTAGACGCATCTTTTATTTTCTTTCTTATTTCTTAACTGAGATATATAGCTTTGAAGTTTCTAAACATTCTGGCTCTCTTGCTACACCCACCATAACATCATTTTTTTCTAACTTTGTTTTTATTAAAAAGTTAAAAGCCAGAACAAACAGTACAGATCAGGTCACTGCACAATAAGTGCATACAGTGCGTACAGTGTACTCAGAGACACTATGAAAATCCTGCATCCCCATGGAGGGACACTTACTCATAGAAAAGAGGGAGGGGGAAGCACTCCAGGACGAAGACTGGCTAGTGTCAAGGATTCAGACATCAGAGATATTTCATTCAGCCAGCCCCTGGGTGCAGAGGGTTGATGCACTGTATGCCACACCACCTCCCATGCCGGCAACCTGGGTTCAGGAGTGGACTTGAGGCTCTGGCGTTCAGCTGGGGGAGAAAAGGACTAAGCATCTGTTGACTGCTCTCCTCTCCCATGGAGGGGGGTCAAGTCGCACCGCTCAAACACTGCCACCAAGTGGAGGTGTGGTGGCAGTGCCATGGGAGCAACTTAGGAGATGACCGGTGGCAGGCATGTAGTATGTATGCACCTCCATGACATGTATAATCGCATCCTCCATGCCACCAGTCAGGGGTGAACAAAGGAAATCATGGAGCCGGCAGATGATGTGTGGTGATCGGACTTAGGAGGGTGGTTCATCTCTTCTTTCCATGGAGAGGCAGGCACAATTCCAGGTGTAAACAGACAGTTTTCATGTCAACAGCCACTTGTTATGCTGGAAAAATAACTGGTTATTCAATTGCAATATACAAGGCACTTATCATAATTGTCATGCACTAACTATTCTATTTAAGGAGGACAACTATAAACAGGTAAGATGCAATAGATATACAGGTAGGCAGTTGTATATACAGGTATATAATGTAACACTCTAAAAGGGTCACCTCGTGCCCTATGTCTGCAGATGCTACTATTAGCAGTTCAATCAATACCTAAACACCTTGGCCAAGGGTAGCTAGCAGAATTAGTCTATGATACGGCAGTTCAATAGGAGGAGCAGTCTTCCCGGTAAAGAACAAGTGGTGGCTAGCGAGAATGGTCAGTACAGTGTCTTATCAACCAATATGTCTCATTGGCTGGCAGAAAAAATGGAGGCAGCAAGATGAAGATGATGAGGGAGATGAAGGATGAAGGCCGGTCCAGGAGCTGAAGAGGCAGGCGATGAAGGGATGGAAACTGGTTGAAAAGATGTCCTTCTGCTGTGGTGGAGGGTCCTTGGGAAGATCACTGATAGGTTGCCACCCAGCCAAAGAAGGGAGCTGTGGCCACCTAGAAAAAGCAAAATAAAAACGGGGCAACTTTCTAACCACCGTACTGTGGAGGGAACCATACTACCTTGGGCCTGAGTGGCTACTAGGCTAACTGTACTGGGGAACTAACTATTGCTGTTTGGCTACTGCAGTCTTCAATGTCTTTGGAGGTTATTGGTGGGCTGAGCAGAAGGCAATGGAAGCCTGGCCATGCAGAATGGGAGGTGGCCCCTGAACGCAAGGATTCAGGCAACTGCAGTCTGTCGTAGGGCAAACAGTTCAGGAGATTGAACTACCATAGTTGGGCAGCCTGTCTGGTTCCCCAAGGCAACAGTTCAGTCTGGGGGGATGGGGACTGATGCAGGTGACCATAGTTGGTTGTGGGGAAGACAGCTTAGGCACCAGATGTGGAAAAGTTTAGGAACCACAGTGGCTGAGGTGCAGGGTAACCAGTCCAGTCCTGATGCAAAGAACAATTTCTAGTGGGTGTAGGGCAGGCAGTTCAAACCCCGCTGTACTTTAGTTCAACCTCGAGGCAAACAGTTCAGCCATTCAGGGTAAACAGTGTCCCAGGGTACAACCTGATTGGGACACTGGAATTGGCAGTTACAAGAATAAAACTGCCTTTGTACAAGGTGCTATGTCCAGCTACGGCCAGGGTCTGGGCGGCAGGCAGTGCAGTGCAGCATAGGCCTGGTCATGCCCTGGGTCTGCAGGTGCACCCACTGCCAGCAAGCAGTCCTGGGGAATGGGGTTGCTGATGGGAGCCGGGTGTGGTTCCCGGGGACATACCTCTCAACCTTTTGTCCCCCAGATGTGGAACATTGCCTGTCAAAATGTGGAACAAATGGGCAAAATGTGGAACACTTAATCAAATCTTTACCTAAGAAGCTCAAAACACTGTTAAAATGTTGCACTTAAGTTCAGAAAGTCTGTTATTAATTGAATAATTTATTTTTTCCATCACTTAGTATGGATTTTTGCTTTAAAATGTTGACTTTGAATGTGGAACAAGTCCTCACAATGTGGAACAGGGAGCTTTTTTGAAGTAAAATAAGGAACGTTCCTCATAATGTGGTACAGTTGAGAGGTATGCCCAGGGACTCAGGGAGAAGTGCTACAGCCCCTGGAGTGGCCCTCTCGGAATGGGGTGCTAGCCCTTTTAAGTACCGGAGTGCTCCTCCCTTATCTTGCAGGCCTGAAAGGGGTTGTCTAGGCTAAGCCCACCCCTCCTTGAATATGTGTAATGAGGCTGCAGATTGGCTGTGCAGAATGCCCAGGCTAGGCCCACCCCTTTACTGTCTACACACTAGGCCTTTGTTTTCAGTTCCACCCCTCAAAAATAACAATTTGGGGCTGCAGGCTTCCAGTACAGTGGGTCGGGGCTTAGCCCCACCTTGCCTGCACACAATCCAAGGGCCTTTGTCTAAGGGCCCACCCCTGCACTCTCTGTGCAAATGCTGCCACCGGACACCCCCTTCCCAACCCACTCTAACCTCTCCTCACCTCTGCCACTAGATAGGGTGCTGATCTGGTGCCAAAATGACCTCCTCTGGGGCATAAAAACTCACGGTGCCGCTTGCTGTGGTTTATGGTACTCTGCCCAGTGCCCACTTCTGCCCTCTCTCCTTGTCTCCCGTTCCTTCCTTTAACCTGGGGGCTCATGGCCCACTCACCTTCTCTGTTTCTTGTTCCCCTTACTTTTTGGTGCCTCCAGTGCTATACGAAATAATGGTTAGGCTTGCAGCCCAATCACTGACTGTCCCAGTCTCCAGATCTCGACTGATTCACTGGTGGTACTAGTGGTGGGGGTTGGGGAGCCACACTCTTCCCCAGTGCCTCTACTGTTAGGCCATGGCTGCGAGGGCAAAGCTATGTAGATCTGGGCACTGATTTCTTCTGGGACTCTCTCTACTGTTGCACCTCATGGTCTGCCCCTCCTAAGCCGGTCCCCTTCTTTCATGCAGCACAGACTACAGTGCAGGGAGAGAGTCTGCAGCCACCACGGCATTGTGTGTTCAGTGGGGGAAACTGGGAGGTGACAAGAACAAAAGAGGCTGCAGCAACACCGCGAAGAGTTGACCCTACAATACACCAATGCGGATGCTGAAGACTGTGCCGTGATTGAGGGTGGGTGGTGTGGACAGCTGCACTGGGGATGCCACCAAGGAGCCCCCAAAAAAATAGAATATGGAGCTGGGGGGGGGCACCACAAAACCAGAAGGGAGCTTACCAGAGACGCAGTAATAAAGCGGGACAGAGGCAATGTCCCACCGTGCATCTGGCCCAGGATCCAGAACCAGGGGCAAGGGGTAATGGAGCACCCAGGAAACAGGGACTGACCTGGCAATAAAACAAGGAAACAAGCAACAACAGGGGGGAAACTAGTCCACCCCACTGGACACCCAAGCCTGCAACTGGAAGGGAAGACAGGAGGACTGCACAGGCAGCCCCAGGCAGGCTGCACCACAGGGCACCAAGCAAAAGAACACTCCAGAAACCCACAACAAAAGGGAATTCACCAACCAAGGATGATAAAACCCACCCTAGAGAATTGCTGTCAGAAGTCTGCAGGATCACTGGCCACAGCGGAGCAGCAACCGAGGAGCCACAGACCCGAGCTTAAGGTAAGACTCCAGGTGTCTGTACCCCTGTGCTCGTCACTCTGTCTGCCACCCAGTCCAGAACTGGTTTGGCTAGCAGGAAGACCCTTTCTAGCCTAGGGGTAGACCTGGTTTCTGGCCAGATGATTGGGTCCCTGGGGCTTGGAGTGGCCCCTTAGGCTGATTTATGGCCCCTTTAGGCATTGGCCAGAGTCCTGGCCTGGCCAGGACAAAGGATGTTGTGCGGAAAGCCTCCAGGAGGGGAGGGGGGAGAGGGGGACAGGGACAGGAAGTGGTCAGCCAGCCAGCTTGGTCAGCAAGCTGGCTAGCTGTGTATGAGGTGGGTGGGGGATTAACCCTTTCCCTCCCTGAGTTTTCCCTGGTCTACTTGCCTGGCAAATGCTGGGGCACTACAGATGTCTGGCTTGCCTGCTGATATGTGCTGCCAGCCAGGATCACTTTGTATGGATGCAGTTACGGAGGAGGACAGACCTTCCCCTCCTGGCCCCACCATGGGAAGGTAATCTGAGGGGGGATTATAGGCTGAGTTCTGGGCCAGCAGTCACTGGTCAGGGTGGGCTGGGACTGAAATGGGTGTCAGTTTCAGGAAGAAAAAAGGATTATAAAAACTAACAAACAAACAAAAACAAAACATATACTGTATTGAATTCAACACACCTGTGGAGCAAAGCTTTATTTTACTTAGCTTTCGTTTACCAGGTAGGCACACTAGGCACCTGAATGTCTATTTTCAGGTGCGACCCGGCAGAGTACAACCAAGAATATAGACAGTGAAAATATAATGTAACAAGACATACATTAGCAAGAAAGTATCTAGTATGCAGGACCATCTGTTACAATTGCAGCAAATGCTGACATACATGGTTCACAGGACATTTAGTTTGGTAGGGAGAGAGAAGAACGGTCAATTAGGATCCTTAAAAGGAATCTAGGTAGGAGACCTAACTGGACTAAAACTGTTCTACCCTGTCATTCACAGAATACACTACCTTTTCATTTACAACGGAAAAATGAAACATCTTGGTGTAGGATGGTGCTGCTTTCCAGCAGATACATGGGCTAGCACCATCTTATTACATCCACAGTATGAATGTAGTTGGTACAATCAGAAAGTAACCGCAACTGAAGAGATTTTTAAAAAAATTATCAGCGGCAGTCATCTTCATTGGCTTGATTTACTAATAACAAATCTAGTAATAAAAACAATTAATACCTGAGGAAATTAAAACTACAGTGATGATAAATCCAAGGTTATCAGGAAAAGACTACAGCTAATAAAAACTTGATGATGAAGCCTTTTACCAGCTTACAAATATTGCTGTTTTAAATAGAAGTTTGTGAACTCCAATGTTTTGGAGTCCTTGTTCAGACTTCGGTAGAACCCAGCTGGGGAGGTCTACTGAATTGAAACATTTCTAAATCCAGATGTTATCACTGTTTCCACTGTGTTTTATTCATCAAAACATCAGTGGTACAGGTGTATGAAAACCAGAAGTACTGCATCTTATGAAATGGCAGTGTGTCATTCAGGCACACTGTATGACATCCTGACTAATGCTGCCGCAGTGTGTCACTCAGGCACAGGGTATGGCATCTGGACAAATGCTGCTGCAGCTTGTTAAATGACACAGTGTGTCACTCAGGCACAGGGTATGGCATCCGGACAAATGCTGCTGCATCTTGTTTTATGACACAGTGTGTCACCCAGGCACAGGGTATGGCATCCGGACACGTGCTGCTGCATCTTGTTAAATGACACAGTGTGTCACTCAGGCACAGGGTATGGCAGCCGGACAAATGCTGCTGCATCTTGTTTTATGACAGTGTGTCACTCAGGCACAGGGTATGGCATGCGGACAAATGCTGCTGCATCTTGTTAAATTACATTATGTGTCACTCAAACACAGGGTATGGCATCCGGATAAATGCAGCTGCATCATGTTAAATAACACAGTGTCACTCAAGCACAGGGTTCAGCATCAAGGACAAATGCTGCTGCATCTTGTTAAATGACATAGTGTGTCACTCGAGCACAGGGTTTGGCATCCGGACAAATGCTGCTGCATCTTGTTAAATGACATAGTGTATCACTCAGGCACAGGGTATGGCATGCGGACAAATGCTGCTGCATCTTGTTAAATTACATTATGTGTCACTCAAACACAGGGTATGGCATCTGGATAAATGCAGCTGCATCATGTTAAATAACACAGTGTGTCACTCAAGCACAGGGTTCGGCATCAAGGACAAATGCTGCTGCATCTTGTTAAATGACACAGTGTGTCACTCAAACACAAGGTTTGGTATCCAGACAAATGCTGCTGCATCTTGTTAGTGATATATTCTGTCACTCAAGCACAGGGTTTGGTATCCGGAGAAATGCTGCTGCATCTTGTTAAATTATATAGTGTATCACTCAGGCACAGGGTATGACATCCAGACAAATACTGCTGCATCTTATGAGATGACTGTGTGTGTCACAGGCATGTGTATGACATCTGGACGAATGCTACTGCATCATATGAAATGACAATGTGTGTCACAGGCATGTGTATGACATCTGAACGAATGCTACTGCCTCATATAAAATAATATATGGTGTCACTCAGGCATGGCGCCATTCGGAGAAAAGCTGCTACATCTTATGAAATGGCATAGTGCGTCATTCAGGTGCAGTGCATCCATCCAAAGAAATACTGCTACATTTTATAAATTGAAACAGTAGTCTCAATTTTCAGTGTCCTTAGATCACTGCATGTTGCAACGATCTAGAACTGTGGCAATCTTGGGGTAAATCAGGGACCCTGCATCATATTTTATAAAACTGTGGGTCCTTGCACCCAAGACCCAAGATTTGCTGTAGCCACAGGGTTATGCTGAAGAAGTGGTGCACCTGCAGGGTTTGATGGATTGATTCATCAACACCAACACCCAGTGCCGCACTAGAGGGGCTGTGAAAGTGGGGAGGCTGAATATGGCTTCAAGATGGGGACTGGGGCAGAGGGAACAGGGGGTGGTGGCATAGGGAGCGATGGGGGCACGGCAGTAATATGAGGGTGCTGAGGTGTTGATGGGCCAGGTACTAGGGTTTGGCAAGAATGGATCAGAACATGGACTCAGGTGCACGCAGCCCTGGTACCTACCCCATTGCTGCCAGTGACTCCAACATCACAGGTGGGCAGCAGTGGCTTCAGGGTGCGGGCTGCAGATGGTGGATGGGAATGGTTCCTGTGCACCGCAACAGTGCCCTGGTACTCGGCTTCCCACATGGAGGCAGGTTGCTGCGCACCTATGGTGTTGGGGTCATTTGCACCTATGGGGCAGGTGCCAGGGCTGTGTGCATCTGATGCCAGGTCCCATTCCTTTCCTGCCAATCCCCTGTACTTGGGCTGATTGGCTGCCTACATTCATGCAAGACACTACAGCAGGTTACCACCTCAGCACCCTCATATTGGTACCGTCCCCCTGTCACTTCCTATGCCGCTCCCCATGCTCCTTCTGCCCCCCAGTCACTGTCTTGCAGCCCTTCCAATCTCCACCATTCCCAGTAGTGGCACAGGGCCCTTAGACCACCTCCTGGCTGGTCTAACCTGAGCCCCCTGTTGCGACCATGGCAAGGTTTCTAGAATACCAAATAAGGCAGTGGTGCAGCCCCGCCATGGCGTAACCACCCTTGTGACCTGGTGCACAGGTATTTTGCTACAAAGGTGGCGCAGGGGGGTTCTGCTGCATGGCATCCTGATTTCACCTCAGCTGGCATTTGAAAATTGGGATAGCTGCAAACTATGACACAGGGTGCTACTTATATCATACCAGTTTAGCACAGGCACCTTCTGTCAGTTTTGCTTTAGAAACTCTAGTCCAGTGTGTCACTCAGAGACAGGGTATGCAGGCAGATGAATACTGCTACATCTTATAAATGACATATCACTCAGGTATGGTGTATGCATCTGGACAAATGCTGCTGCTGCTTCTGAAATGACACAGCACAGTGCATGGATCTGGATGACTACTGCTGCATCTTGTGAAATGACACAGTGTGTCACTTGGGCATAGTGTACTTATTCAGACAAGTGCTGTTATGTCATATAAGATGACAGGACTCTATGCACAAAATGATTATGGCCCTATACACCTTGATATACAACATGTTGAGTTCAGTGACACTCATTCTGGGAGCCCCCTGAATACCTTCAGATGAACTATTTCCCACAGCCAGGCATGATTAATATACCCCAAATGATCTGGCACACACGCATCTATGCCACCAGGCAGGAATGCAGATAGGAAGGAGGTGTGCAAGCCATCTCGATATGCATATGCATGAAACCTAATATGACAGACTTCATGAGCATATCAGGGTCAAAATTAACTTCAGCCTGACAGTTGCTGTTCACCCCTTCCCCATGCAAACCCTGTTGTGGCCTCAGTGAGATCCCCCTGGATTCTATCCTATGCCCTGCCTCTGCCTTTAGGTAAAATGACAAAGGCTCCACTCCTGGGTTAAACAAAGTATTCAGTTTTATTCTTCCAAAATAAAAAGTGCCAGTGTTTCATGGCACCCACCACTTCATCAAGGAACAGTGATATACTCTTTTTTTTTGTTTGTTTATTTGTTTATGCCCCCTGCTCCCCGGTCAGCCACCATCTGCTTGACCTGCCTCAGCCCCGTCAGCCTGGTATCCCCTAGGACTTACCTTTTACCTCTCCATGTGTGGGGGTGATGGGGTCCCCCAATCCCTCTGATGCCGAAGGATCTGGTTGTGGGAGGGAGCACCTAGGTAGGCAGGTGCAAGGCCTGCAAGCAGGTTGGTATCATCAAGCTGATTGGGTCCTTTCGGTTTTCTTCTGTGCTCCCCAGGACATTGAGGGAGCACCAAGCATGCATGTACACAAGCATGTGCAGTGCGGCACCTGCCGATGTCCTTCCACCCACAAGCCACTCCAGCTTCACTGCCATTTGTGGTCACCCACAGTATAGCATAGGAGCTGACTGCTCCCCCCAGAGGAGGAGGAGGAGGAGGAAGAGGAGAGCATCCTCTGGGACCCGGAATCCTCCTCCTCTTGGCTGGCCCCTAATGATTGAGTTTGTTCCCAATCCCAGGTCACCAGCGTTGCAAGCGGCCACTATACCACTGTGCCCCTGGGCTGGCACGGTATACTCTTTTTTTAAGAACACCTAGGCATGTTAAGGATGTGCTATTTTCCCAGTACACAAGGAGTACCTTGGTGTCGTGGGAGTCAGCCATTCCGTTTGTTTTGTTACTTTAAACTAGCAGAACTGCATGTCAGTAAATTAAACATGAATAAGAGATAAGAAAAGGGGAGGCTCAGCAAGCGTGGCACAAACATAAAATGTATACCAGAATGATATCCTGTCCCCTGGTGCCATGTTACATTGGCATGTATGTTTAGTGGCTGAATAACCTAAATGTTCTGTTTAACCCATGAGTGGACCCTTTGTCTTTTTTGCCTAGAGTTGTACATTACTGCTATAAAGAGCTCCTCCAAACTACATCCAGGACTACTTACCCAGCATGGTCAGTGGGTAGCCTGAAATTCCCATGTTTCCATAGCCCCCCCCTTGCTATTGAAGGCTGGGTACCAGTGAGACAGCATTACTATTTTTTTTTATTTTGCTACCCCCTAGGCCCCCAGCATCCCACTCTTTTGGGCTCTCACACACTTACCTCCTCTGCCTGCCAGACTTAACCCCCCTGCTCCCCAATATCCCTGACACCCCAGGTGGTCCAGCTTATCCCTGCTGGTGGTCTCCCACTCAGGAGCTACAGAGGGAGAAAGCACCTCTAACACCAGAGTTTTGTTGGTCGGGGGGGGGAGGCATGATGTGCTTGGGCGGTCGGGTGGCATGGGGAGGCTTGCCAGAAGCTGTTATCTGGCGCTGTGGGGGTGGCCATTTTTCCTTTTTCTCCCTCTCTTCCATCCTCCCACCTTAACAGGGCTGCACATCCTGTGGCATCCTGGGAAGGATGCATGGCAGCGTGTGGTCACCCATGCCACCAAGTGTGCCTCCACCGGTCCACCACCAGAAGCCACTTGAGGGCGATGCAAGCTGAACCATCCCTCCAGGGGAAGAGAGCATCCACATGGCTGCGCGTCACCCTCCCCGCTGGTCTCTGCTCCAGCTGCCCCAGGTGCAGGTTGCAAATCCAGGTTGCCAGCATGCCGAGCGGGTGCCCCACTGCTCAGCGCCATGGAGCCAGCTTGTTTTTCTTTTTTTATATAATATTATACTGTAACTCCCTAAAGGGACTACAGTAGTCCCAGTTGTGGAATGTCATATCCCATGAGCAATTCCAGGTATAGCAAACTCTGCCCTTGATCATTCTGAAAGTTTTATTCACACTACATACAAGTTCCTTCATTTCTTGGGGTGCTACCAGAGCGTGACATATACCAGTAAATAAACATAAACCAGCGCACCCTCCCTCTCCCTCACCAAATGACAATCCATTAAAATTTTACAAGTTTCTAACTCACTTTTTCCTTCATTTAATGTTTTTTTAACGTGGATTTCCTAGTTATCAGATTTTAGTTGGGATGTGAAGTAAGCCCAATGTGAACTGAAATACTCTGCTATATTATGAACACTGGTTATAGAAATACAATCCAGCCGTTGGTTATTTACTGGCGGTGCTATGGGCTGTTATTTATTCCGATTTTAATTGATATTGGTTATTTTGTGGTCATGTTGATGTTTATGCTATTTCCTCCTTCATACTGGTGCTTCCGGGGAAGATTTCCCTAAATAAATAAAGCTACTATTATTACTACAACCACCACCAGATAACAACGTTATCTGAGCACCTGCTATAACATTTAGATCCTTAACTCACCTGAATTAACTTCTCAATGCTCATGTTTAAGTAAAGTGCAACCACCTAAAAATCTGCAGCTGGAAACCTATAACCCTTGGACTAAACATACGATTAAGATTCCGATTAAATTACGTTATGTGATGGGTACCCAAAACACTTTAAGCCCCTTAACACTTATTAGGCAACATGATGGTTTTCTTCCCTCACAACTCGATATGGGCTTCAGCTACTTAGAGGCTAGCGGCCTTACTAGATTTGCACAGCTGGTCACCGGAGACCACTGTTTGTCTTTTCAGGAGTTCCAAAACAAATATCAGTTTCAGAGAGAGGACCACTACCACTTTTGCAAATCAGACATTTTACTAGGCAGCAGCAACATATGCCCCAATTAAAGAGACTGCAGCCGAGTTTGGGAGAACACTTTTATTGGTTGGTCACTCTTAATATATAACATTTAGACCAATATCTGGTCTTTGCAAATTTCTCAGTCAAACAAACACCCCACCAACAGAAGAAATCTGTGCTAGTTGGGAGATAGAAATAGGGCTACCTATCATCCCGAAACATTGAGAACATAGATTGAAGAAGAGCTGGGCAGTTACTGCTTCACCCTCATGGAGGGAATTTTAATTGGAAAGTATTAACATATTTCTGCACTCCGACAATTACAAAACATTTTGGGGTCACACACTCTGACACTTGTTAGAGGCAATGCAGCAGCACTGGCTCTCATTTTCATATCTTTTGGGACTGCCCAATTATAGTTCCTTTTTGGCAAGCAGTTCATGATTACATGCAATGAATGTTTAGTACTCAGATCCCTTTCACCTTCACAAATTTTGTCCTGGGCTTCCCAGATCTTCTTCATGGATCTGCAAATAAAAATAAACTGAGTTAAACAATGGGACCTATGCACATAGGGGCGGGAATTACATGCCGGGGGCGCGTATCCCGCCCATGGAGCTCCACACCTACAGACAGGTGTGCACCTAGCAGCATTCATGACCATTGGCCACCTGTCTGCGGTCCCACCCCCCGGCAAGCAGGTTTGCATGGAGTGGCTCAGGGCGGAGCTGTGGACCCAGGTGGGCATCCAGTCGGATGCCCATCCTGGGTCTCACAGTGGATCCCTTATGTGACAGGGCATGCATTGGCTGCATACTCCTGTGGACATCAGATGGCTGGTGGCCATGGAAGTGTGGGGAGGGCAGCATCACTGGCTGTCCCACGCCACAGTGCTGACCAGCTGGTGACTGGACGGGGGGTGCCATCGGTGCCGTGGGAGTGTGGGCAGAGCTGAAATTGGGGGGGTATTGCATGGATGAGCACATGGCGCTGGTGTGTGGCACGGGATTGCCACTGCAGTCCAGACAGGGTAGGGACACCACTGCGGGTGATGTGGTGGGGTAGGGGGCATACAGGACATTGCTGTTAGGGCAGAGGGCTACCTCTGCCACCCTGGACTGGGTGGGGTTGTGCAAGCATGCTGGTGTGTATAGGAGTTATGGCAGGGTCCCCCCTGCCATAACCAGTACCATCCTCTGCAACCCTGTGGGCAGCAACACGCACCTTAGTGCATGGCACATAGTGCTGGCACGCCCCCTGCCCACCCCCGGTGCATTGCTGCCTGTACAGCTCGGGGACTGGGTGTGTAACTCATTTGTGCCCCATTCATGAATGCTGTGGGAGGGTCCGTGGGGCACCGCTGCGTGGCATTAATGCATAGCGATGCCAATGCAGCCGGTTTCCGTGATGTGTTGGCATCGTGCATAGGGCACATTGTGTGTAGCAGCTCTTAGATGTTTAACATTAAACTGGTTATCTACTCAACCTCCCACACTTAACCAGTGGAAACAAAGTCTTAGAAATTGAAAACATGGAACGTATAACTACTGTGCTTTGTCTAAGACTACTCAAGTTTCTGAAGCTTTGGTAACACTGGCATCAATTAGGACTCTCTGGTAATTCTGGAGTATAAAAGACTCTGTTTCAACCTATAGCTCATACTTATTCTTTAACATTGACAAACCTCGAAATGTTTATCCATTGGCCAATATGTTGTGGGAAGGCAATTATCCTAGTAACATGCCCCATGTGAACCATCCCATTGTATATTTCACCCTTCAGTTTAATTTTTGTACCCGCTTTATTATCAGCTTCCACACTGTGATAACCCTTGACTAACATCAATTTGAATATTAGCTGTATGAGAACCAGACTGACTCGGTATACTTGGTTTTGGAGGGCAGGTGTGCAAGTTCTGGTTATGATTATTGGTTACATTCTAGTATATCTCAATCCTTGTTTTGCTCTTAATGATTGGTTTGTTAAAGTGGTTGTAGACCTTTGGATCTTTCCTACGTAGTCAGTTTTTAGTGTTAGGAGATAATGTTTAACCTCCCACATATCCATTGATCATTATTTACTAGTTTAACTGTGTTACTCTCCTGTAGCATCTGTTAACTCAGCTCAATATATCTGAGTTTCAAAACAAAATGTGCAGGTGGTCAATGGAAGCTTCTTAATGGAGACAGCCATGTATCTCCAAAATGTTAAACACATCCAGATATAGCAAGCTCTAACCTTCCCCATTCACAAAATGTTACTCACATTTCTTATATGTACCTCATTGTGGGGGCTGTTACCAGTGCATAGCATATAGTAATAAATACACAGAACCCAGTGCACTCCCCCTGCAAATGCCAGTCTTTAAAATGTTACAGTTTTCTTCCTTCATTTTCATTTCATGGTTTTGAAAATGGATTTCTTGTTCTTCTGTTTATTCACAAATCCCATGATCTGCTGCTCCCATGGAACAGGTTATACACTTTGGAGTCCAAACAGGATTCTGTAGAAACCCAGTTACCCAGGCTACTCTGAACACCTCCCGTGGCCAACCCCCTTCCCTCCATGCTGCTACTTTCTCTAGAGGAGTCATCGTCAGAGGTAATGAATGTTGGCCCTGCATATTGCATTGGGGCTGGTTCTGTATCATGAAGCTGCATGGGCCAGTATACACAGGTACTGGCTCGAACAGTTGAACTGGGAACATAATGTGTAACTTTAGCACATTGTATTGATTCTGGCCAAATACTATTCCAAGAAAACATAGTATATCACTCATGTGCAATGACTTGTGATATTACATCGAAAGAAATGCTGATTCATATTGCACAACGTATTGTGTTGGAGGGGGAAGTATGATGTATGACACAAACTAATGTCAACCATTATGGCACGTTGCACTGGAAAGTAACATACTGTTTCATTTGAAATTGTATAAGACATCATCAACAGATTGTGAATTGATGCAAGCTGTTGTGTTGAATGAATTTACAGAATACTTTGTGCTAGACTCATTGTGTTGAGAAGCATGTAATTGCAACATATCAAAGCAATATGTAGTAGTACTACTATTAAGCATACTGTGTGCCAATGTACGTTTCCATCAGATGGAACAACATACTGTAATATACTGTGTACAGTGTATTGCATCAGGTTAGAGAACACTGTATCATGTGAAATGACGTATTTTTATTTATTTTATTTATTTATTTCAATCTAGGATTACAATACCTTTGAGCCTAGGCTCTTTTACAAAGGTTCCACGTCAGTGTGTACAACAGTCATCATTTTTAGTTACAAACATAACGTCACTGACTTACAGACATGTAATAACCAGTACAAAGACTTGAGCTATGAGCAAGACAAGGGAGGGAGGGTGCGGTGGGGGAGAAGTGAGGTAGGAGATCGAGGCGGGGTAGGAGGTGCAGGGGGTAAGGGGAAGTAAGGGAGGTGGTTGGGGGCAGGGGCAGGAGTGGAGATATGGGGGGGAGGTGGGCGAGGGCGGGAGACAGTGCAGCCAGGGGGCATTGTCAAGGGAATATGACAGGTAAGGTGCTAGGGGTGCAAAGACTGATTGTAAGTGTTGGGTGCTGGGGCATGTGCAGCTGGAATGGTGGAAATGTTAAGACAGGCAATCACAGGATACAAGCAGTGAGAGGCGCAGCTTGGACTTGAAGAGGCCAAGTGTTGGAGCGGTTGCTACGTCGCTGCCAAGAGAGTTGAGCCAGTTGGATGCCTGATAGGTGAATGTTCTTTGTCCTTGGGTCGTGTGACATCATGGGATATGTAGTAGATGAGAATTGGATCTCCTTGTAGTGACATTCATATGTCTAGGCTTAAGGAGGGCACAGACACCAGGTGGGGCAAGCCCCATTATAATTTTCTTGGCCGTGATGCAGGTTTGGTATTTTATGCGTTTGTCCAGTTGAAGCCATCCAGATTGGGAATAAAGGTGACATGTGTGGGTACGGCAATGTGAGCCAGTGATGAGACGACAGGCCTTATTCAGGGAGGTCGCGATACGATTGAGAGCAGTGGTAGTTGCAGACCCATATATGAGAAGACCATAGTCTATGATGCTGACAGTGGAGCTTTGGATGGCCACTGACAGTGCTTCTGGGGATAGGTGTTTCCTGTGCCGGAATAATATGCCTAACCTCGCATTGGCAGACTTTGCAACATTGCTGATATGGACAGCGTATGAGAGTTGGGGATCAAGGGTGATGCCAAGGTTCTTGAACGATTGTGTTTGCTCTAGGATGGCTCCTTGTTCAGTTGCAATGCAATAATGTGTTGCATCCGATATCCAGTGCAGATGTTTGATGCTTCTGCAATATTGTGTATGGCCATCATGTTGGGATGAATTCACTGAATCATCCGAAAAGACATAATGCATCACAGATGGACGGTGTATTGGGTTAGGACAGATGACATTATATAACGTGTCAGGGATCTTGCATCAGATAAAATGACATCTTTATTTATTTGAAAATTGGTTATCTGGAGAGATGCACCGAGCCAAGGCTCATTAGTTGATGGGGAACAGGAGGGAAAAACAGGTACAGACAAGATAAATTGCAATGGCCTATTTACAAACAGCACTGTGGTAACAGTAGAAATAACAACATAACAATAATTAAAATGATAAGATGGCCCCGTATGGTGGGAAGGCACAATGAATAAATAAATGGAGAATTGGGGAGGCAGTATAGCATAATGGTTAACAGCAATGAGCTGCAAACCTGAAGAAATGGGTTTGAAACCTAGAGCCACCACTTGCACACTGTGTGACTTTGAGCAAATCAGTTAACTTCCTTCTGCTCCCAGGATGCAGCTGCAAACAAGCCTTGGCTTAGTGTGTCTTTCCTTGCCAAAAATTGTAAAACACAAAAACATTAAATCAAAATGCAGACAGCTGAACAAAAACTGAAAAAATGCAGATGTCAGTCCTACAAAAATGTGGATAACTGAATGAGAGGAGAAGAGCACTGTCAATTTAATGTGTATTAAGGGTAAGAGCAGTATTGTGCAAAATGAGAATTCAGGAGTCTGAGAGAGAGAGAAAGGAGGGGTGAGGTGAAGAGAGGGTTGGAGACAGTTCCATGGACATGACAGGCTTACAGTGAGGAGAGAATGGGCAGCAGGAGTCGAGCACTGGGGGATACAGAAGGAACAGGTGTCAGAGGAATGAAGTTATGGTAGTAGAAAAGAGGGAGAGAGCAAGTCCATAAGGTAGAAGGGGAGGGACACAAACCAGAATTTGGAGAGGAGGACAGCCCTGTGGAAAAGGCATCTAGAAGAGAAAGAGGGGAGGAAAGGCTTTGATAAAGGGAACACTGATTAGTGAGTGGAGGGGAGTCTGGCAAAGCAGCAGGAGTGGAAGAGAGGGTCCAGTCTGGCAAAGGTAAAATTAGAGGCACCTCCATAGACCACATCAACACAGTCAACCAAAGGTAAGACCATCTTGAGAACAATGTCACTTAAGACCAGGAGGGTTAGGCAGGAGTTATTCCTATAAAGGTTTTCAAGATTAGAATGTAATTTTTTAAGGATTGTGCCAATGTGGGAATAGAAGTCAAGGTAACTATCAAGCCACACTCTGAGGTACTTGAAGCTTAGGACAGTTTCAAGGGGAGCACCACTGCAGGTTTTAAAAGCAAGGGGCAAGCTGAGCCTGCCAAATAACATGACAAGTTTTATAATTCACAAATGAGTTGGTTGAAGAAGAACCCACCACTGGACACTGCTAAAGTCATGCAGTAATGACTGATTCAACTTGGGGACAAAGTACTGGTGGTTAAAAGATTCTGTTGCCAGTGTGCATGTGACTGTTTGCTGAGCCACTAGCCAAGGAAAAAATCATTTCAGGAAAACAGAGAAAAGGATCAGCCTAACATAGACCCTTGAGCTATGCCAGAGGTAATAGGGAGTGGAGAGGAAATGGAGTCTCTAATCTGGACCGTTTAAGTCCAGTGAGGGAGGAGCAGAACCAGCCAAGAGTGGTGTTGGAGAGACCAGCTCACCTCAGTTACCCAACAGTGAGGGGCGGGCAAAAGAGTCAAAAGCCTTAGCCAGGTTGATGAAAATGGCAACCATAATATGTCCCTGATGCATCCCCTAAAGAAGAGACCATTCCACACTCACTGCCCTAGTTGACTTCACCAACAAAATTTACAATGCATTTGATGATGGTCTGGCAGTAGGGTCCATTTTTATAGACCTCACAAATGCATTTGATACCATCAACCATCAACTCCTCCAGCAATACCTACTCTCTATAGGCCTGTCAATAGATGTGGTTACATGGTTCAAGAGCTACCTCTCAGGCAGGACTCGATGCATTAAAATCAAAGGCACTCTTTCTGAGCCAAAAGAGGTGAGTCTTGGAGTCTCACAAGGCTCAATACTGGGGTCGCTCCTTTTCAGCCTCTTCATAAAGCCTCTGCCCTTGGTTTGCACAGTGCACATTGTGTTAAATGCTGAAGATGCAGTCATCTCAGTAAGAGGAAAAAACTCTACCCTCTATCACTCATGAACTGGAAGCAAATTTGCACAGACTAGAGACATGGTTCTCTAATAATAAACTGCTGCTCAACTTTAAAAAACCTAAGAGCATGCTTTCCACGGTTCCTCAGAACCGAAAGAATTTTGGGAAACTGCAGGTACTGAGTAGCAAAGGGATATACTAGAGCAGGTTGATACCTTTAAATATCTCAGAATACACCTGGATAATGTCCTCTCATTCACAACACATGTCAACCATGTAGTCAAAACTGTCAATGCAAAACTAGGAGTCCTCTATCGACACCACCACTACATGCCTCCTGAGGCCCTAAAGCTGGTCACAAGCAGCACAGTCCTAGCTACCGTAGACTACGGCCTTATAATCTACTGCGCTGGCACTGATATAGCCCTCAAAAGTGTAAAAACCCTACTCAATAAATCATGTCGATTGGTCCTGGGAGCAGATCGCTGGACACACACTTGTGATCTCTATAAAGCAACTGGATGGCTACACCCCTTCACCTCAGGGCTCAATACCAGGCCTGTCTTCTGGCAATGAAAGCTTTGCTTGGGCTAGCTCCTGAATCCATCTCTTGTCTATTCAAGCCAAACCAACCAACTGCCAGTACACGCAGTTCATCGAAGGATGGGCTTGTGGTACCTTTTAAGGGTACCTCTATAGCTCAGCGATCTCTCTCCTGCAGAGGACCCAAGTGGATAAATGCTCTCCCCTTAGAACTTACGGAATGTTGACAGGTCAGCAATTTCAAAACTGGTCTCCAAGCACTCCTAGCTCTTGACTATGTATGCAAGTGCCCAAACACAACCTAACTCTACACTTACAACCGAGAGTTCCCTGAACATTCTTTTTCAAGCACTTGATATACTGATTAACGCCCCCCAACCTCCCACTACTACACTATTAGAGATTTACCACCCCTCCTGCCCTCAACCCCCTCTACCCCTCAGCCACCCTTGGCCCCATCCTCTGCTTCCTCCCACCACCACACTACTCCACCCCCCTACTAATTTACTGCCCGCACCTGACTCACCCCAACCCATACTTACCCCACCAACTTATATTACCAACCCACTTCGTCCCTCCCCTCCTATTTGGCCCATCCCCTATCCCTCCTATTTTCTCTCCATCCATTATCCCTCTCTAATGACACCCCCACCACCACCAAGGACAAAGCCATCTCAGGCTGCCACACAAGCTCAACTTCTACTAAGCCTTCTCTCTGGTCTCTTTTCATATCAATGTTTACCACCTGCGGTCACCCTATGTGGTACCCTTGTATGTATATCCAGCCTGTATCATGTAACGTGCATTTCATGTAGATACTGTTATTACCTATCTGTGTTTGTACTTTTAGTGTTTATGTCACAGGACCTCCTTGTGAATGAACTTGCTCAATGGAGTTTTCCTGCAATAAACTTGAACTTGGTGGCCCTATCCTCCCTAGCACGAGCTCCTGAAACCTTTCTGCTGACCTGTGCACTCAGCATCTGGGCAGCTTACCTCTAGGAACTTAAGTAAAGGGCCTGTCTCTATATGTAGGACTGACAGTGAAATTTCATTGAAAATTTCTAGACAATTTGTAACCAAAGTGTAGCTGGACAATTAAGCACAATTGTTTTGATGTAACCTATGTAATCTGAAATCGAGCTGTCTTTTGTATGCCACTGTACTTCTTGCCTATGTACAGTTTTTCTGCTGTTTAGTCTGTTCTATATTATGTCTGACTTGGAACCTTTGTAAATGAGCCATTGACTAAAAGGTGTTAATCCCAAACTGAAATAAATAAATAAAATGGTGTCAGCGACAAGGAGGAGAGGTGACAGTGGAATGGGCTTTGCAGAGGCCAAACTGGAATGGAGAGAAAAAAAGAGGAGGACTCTAGAAAGTTGGAGAGCAGGGAGAATACAATCTTCTCCTGTAGCTACACCACTGTAAGAAGAAGAGAGACAAGCTGGTAATTCCAAGGGATGCAGAAGTCCCCCCCCCCCCACAGAGAACTTTCACTTGCTTCCAACAGTTGGGAACAGAACCATAAGTTAAAATTAGCAATTAAGGAATAGGGAGAGAAGGACAGCAATGGCTGGGGCTGAGAGGTGGAGGAGCTTAGGGTCAAAGAGATGGCCTGTGGTGTTTGGAGGGGTTGAGAGAGAGCAGAGTGCACAGTAGAAGCACAGACAAAGGGGAAAAAGGGAGAGGAGGGGAGGGCAGTGGGAGACAAAGAATTCAGAGATGGAGAAGGGGAGGCCCAGGTAGTGAAGTGACTGCTAAAAGTAGCAGCAACCTCAGAGGAGTTAGAAATTACAACATAGGGGTTCTTAAGCTTGAGAGTAGGGAGAACAGCTGGGCAGGAGGATCAAGGACAGGGATATCTGACTGCATCAGACTTGGGGAAATTAGTTGAGCGCAATCATGTTACAAGAACTGAACCTAAGTTCTTTGTATGCTACAATATTGACTGCCATGCTTGTCAGGTTTGAAGCTGTTTACACAGCCATTTGTTACACTTGATAATCAGAGTGACAAATACGAGTAAAACCAGGTCCCTGTGCAGATGCTTGGATGTTACACATGATACCTACCCCTGACTTGCATCCCTGGGGTTTACAAACAAGGTTGAGAGGCCTGGGCTTGTTGGACTCCTCAGTTTTGAGGGTTAATTCCGTGAAACAGAAGAAAACAGCACAGGGCCTCTACCCAGAGAAAGATAAATGGGCTAGGTCAAATATAAAATACTACCCTCTGGGATGCAGTAACAATCCACCTCTCCACTGGTTAGGGACGCCACTCCGAGACCAACAGCAATACATAAATTCAGCAGAAATGCAATTAGGTACATTACAAATAATATACTTACCAATAATATGGTTACACACAAAACTATGATAAAACAACAACAGGACTGTGTTAACGACAATAAAATACTGTGAAGGGAAAGGGTGGTTAAGCAACAAGTAGTTTTCCTTGATTTTAGCAGTCCACACCCCTCTGATGGGAAACATACCATTTTCCACACCGCGCAAGGGATCCCTTTGCTAACTGCACTGCTAGCTCCACAGGGTTACTCATTCCACAAGAATACTTGTTTGCTGCAGTTCTATATGGTTACTGGGTACCCAGACTAAATCAGCAATGTCAGGGCTGATGCGCTCCCCCCCCCCCAGGATCTTGCATTGGTGCACATAATTATTTACTGGAAACTTGCAACAATAAACCCCATCTGACTGACTTTTGTTAGCAATTTATGAAACCTCATACTTTGCAATCCAAGCAGGAAAACATGTAATCCAACAGCAAGAATTGTAATAAAAAGGGAAACTTTACACTTGAAGTGTCTTTGTTGTTCTGGTTGACTAGGGCAGTACTTGAGTGTCTGATGAACAGGATATGCGGGAGCAGAGGAGTGGATCTCCAACAGATGGGACAATCACAGGTGTGGCCTAGCACTGATGGTTCAAAAGCAAACAGGCAGGCCCCCTGACTGAGGGCAGAGTCAGCTCTCACTCTTCGGCACTTCCCCCTGGCACAGTAGTCGCTAGCAGCATTGCAGTGTTAAACTTCAGGTAAGGCCTAGACCAAGGTGCTCCTTTGCCTCTGCTTAGGGTGTACATACAATCCGGGTACCTAGACAACCAGAGCCAAAGTTCACTGACTTCATCCTTTTCTCAGTAATACCAGCAGAGGTAAAAGTGTCTGTTCTCTTATTTCCAAGTTTCAGCAGCAGTTATTGGAAATTATTTGCAACAGCAACTAATCATTTCTGATTGAACTTCAGCAAGAGTTTACACCAACTCAGCAACTTCCAGCTCTGAATCAGCTTACTGCTTCAACTCTTTCCTTTTAGCATGTCTGTCTCCTTCAGATGCCCCTGCAGTACTTAACCTGAAACTCCTCTCTGTTTCTGGAAGGGTTCCAGTACAGGTACCAGACTTTCTTTCTCCAGATTTCAATATCAGCTGTCATTTACTCCCAGTGGCACTACTTGACACAGGATTGGTGTGGGAAAAAGGTGCCAAGCACACTGCCACTCTGACTCCCAGAGTACTTCATTTCCTCCTATGAACCCCGAGCTTCTGATTGACTGTCCCTGTGGTCAAGGGTCTCCAAGATGGTGACAGCCATGCTGTTGCAGACACTAACTGGAAACGTTATTTGTTTTCTAAGGGTTTCTTTACTAGAATGCTGTCAATCAGCTTGTGAGTGTTAACCTTCCAGATTAGGATGTCTGGTATGTCGGCAGCAGTTGCGGTGGTTCTATCAGACATCCAAGAAGATCTCCTCTTCGAGTGGAGGGGTACCCCTATCACCAGCAGCATGGAGCACTGGGAAAGCATCTGCTCCACTCTTCTTTTCACAAACTGGTCTTCAACACTAGTTCCAGTCAGAGACCACAGGCAGCAAATGGCGAACCCACTCTGAACCTTCGATGGTTCAAAGGTAAGCCCCAACATGTGGTGGGGGTTATACCTACTTTAGGTCTTATGGTCATTTGGCCAATTAAGGTAAATTATCTGCTGGCCAACACTAAAAATACTATAGCTCAAACTATGGAAGGACATTATCATTTTCATGATCACTGAGCCACTTGATTATTTTGGTAGCACATGATGTTTATTTACCCAGCTTAGCCCAACTGAGAGGCAACATCTCATGTTTGGGGGTGATGCTTATGTCATTCAATTTGACAGCTGGGTGGACCAAAGCACAAAGAAGTTCAGTTACCTGTTCAAGGTTACACAATAAGTTAATGGCTTGAGTGGGACCTGAACCTGGCTCTCCCAGTCCCTGCACCCACATTCCACCCACCACATCACACTGCCTCCCTAATTGGTGACTGCTGTCCCCAGGAGTTTTGCTTAAACTCTTTAATTGTTAAGAATAATTACTATCATTGCCAAAACTCAGTCATGGGAGCCTCCCAGTTTTCTGCACTTTCTTGTATGGAACAATACCCAGTCTATAGTTATAACCTAACCCACGCCTGATCAATTCAAACAGGCAATATAAGAACACCTTCAGTCCAAGTTTGCTTGTGATTGCTTTTGATAGCATTCCCATGTCTAGTCACTCACAAGTGTCTGTCGAAATGTATGTACAGTAAGTAATGACCATGTAAATTTTGTTGTGATTTATGTCGCATATGTTGCTACTGTCCCTGTTGCCTGAGCATTGCGTCTCACCCTACTTTCCCCATAATAAATAAATATAAAATTGTAATGCATAGGCTTGGTAGCGCACAGCACTGGAGCATCTGCTGAGCATGTTGCCGATCCAGGATTGTGCCCAGACCAGGGACAACAGAAATGAAGACTGGCAGGGAGGTTGAAAAAAACATCCGCAAGGATGCTGTCCTCCTGGAGGATAGTGAAGCGGTATACAGCAGCTCCTGATGGTGGCATGCTGCCGGTGCCATGGCTGGTATGGCTGAATAAGTACTGGGCAGGATGCAGACAAGCTCCCATGAGAGGTTGGAGGGCAGAAAAATAAAATTGCCTAGCCTTGCACACTGGATGAGGGCCTCTGCTTTCCCTTTGATGATCTGCACGTTGACGTGCTGCAGTCATCACCCCAGTCACCAATACAGCAGCACTGTATCTTCCTCCTCCTCCTCCTCCTAGTGAGTGCAGGAGGGAGCTACGCTGATGGTGGAGCAGCTGGGGAGCCTGAAGATGGACTGCTGATGAAAGAGGTGAGTCTGGTTGGTAGCACCGGGTGCCCTGAAGGAGAAGGGTGCCAGGAGGTGAGATGGTGGCATAATACAAATTGCAAAAAAAGATAGAAGCAATGCCTAAATGAGAATTGACCCAAGGCCACTGAAATATTGTACCGTCCCAAGTGCTCTACCAGGTGGAGGCATATTGGGGCCTAGGTTGAATTCCAGCTAGGTCACATTCATTTCTTTCTCATTACAATTTATGTATCAAGTGCTACATTGGCAAATGCTACGCCAGCAGTTTCTCACGGTCATTAATAACCATGTCCAGTGGGTACAGCTAAAGTGCAGTACAGGCCTGGGGCACTAGAGGGTGCACACGTTTAAGCTGACCACTGCAGTTGGTGACAGAGAAGAATTCTCTTGTTCTGCTCACTGCTGGGAACTTCATTGTCTTCGTGGAGCAGTTTCAGTCCAGCAGGAAGCCAGACAATCCAGAAGGGCAGTAAGCAGGAAGATGCAGTCATTGGGGATTTGCAGCCATAAAGAGAATGTGTGCGCTTGCTGAATTCGAGCCTGACAGACAGCTTTTTCACACTGTTCCAGGACTTGTATCCCTGTGTAAATCACAAAATGAAATATCAAGGCTTCATTCTGTATCCTGCTGTTCTAATTCAATGCAACTTTTGTTCTTCATTGTGACATATTCAAACCCACTTCAGAGCAGACATCTCAGGGCCTGCAAACTGAAACCAGGCAAAAATGCATGAACTGTGAGAGGATCAGTGGCTGGTTTGGCTAAACAGAAAACATAGGCTGGTCATATAGTTACACCTTAACTTCTGGTCACTTTGGTACCTTCTGCACTCATTCAGTTACCTGATCAGTTGGTCTGCTCCAATACTCATTGTCACAAATGTACCATTGTAAACCCCTTTTCTAACACTCAGGGAGCTGCACCTTTTTATTTTGTTTTGTTTAATTTTATTTGTTGAGCAGGTAGGCACACTGGTTTAAAGGACCTTTTTCAGAACGACCCAGGCCTAGGCAGGCAAAGAGAAGGGCGGAGATAAGAGATACATGGTTATAAGCAAGTTGGGAAATACATTTTCAAGAGTGACTGAAAGTGCGGGTAAAAACAAACTAAAAACAATTGGATACAGTTTCAATAAAGTAGCACAAGAAACACAAGTTAAACAATTTGTTTTATAAGAATGCAATATGGTGTCTATATAGCGTGGTGAGTACAAGTGGTGCTAACACAGCACACATAAACTGATAAGACAGTAGCTAGCATCTTAGGCTGCATAATAGTAGTGAGATGCATAGGAGACCCAGAAGCTGTAATTTAAAGATAGGGTGAGAGGGGGCAGTGCTAATTCCCACTACAAGAGCATTCTGGAAGGATGGGCCAGCTGAAGATAAAGCTGTTTGGTCCATGTTAGAATTTACCCATGGTACTTCAAGCGCAAGGTGATCAGAGGAGTGCAGGTCATGTGGCTTTGTTTTGTGCCTTTGGAACTTCAACAAATGAGAGCAGTTGGGGTGCATTAGTGACTCGTCAATCAGGTAGCAGAGAGGGAAATCCCTGTGTGCCTGTGGGGAAATCCGGCCAAGGTTACTGTAGAGGCCACAGTGGTGTGCTATAAATGGGGCCAGTGAGGCAAACTGGTATTTGCTGTTGCAGACTGTGCTGCTTAGCCAGGAGACCGACTTTCACAGTGGCTTGTGAGTAAATGGGAGAGGTATAAACCAGTATAAGCAGCAAAGTATTTTTTGGTAATAGTGAGGTAAACCTGAGCATAGACATTAAAAGGGATGGCAAACACTGCAGCATTCTTGACTCATATTTCCTTAGCTCCTGTTCTCCTTCTGCTCAAGTCTCTAGTGTTTCTGTCTCCTTGGTCTTTATAACCACCCAGCTCAAAATGTACCCCCCCTCCCACTGCAACATTACACTGCAGGTGCTCCAGTCACTGACGTCATCATCATCATCATCATCATCTCTCAGTGACACACAGAAACCAAACAGTCACATTTATTTATTTAAAGATTGGTGACTGGGAGAGGCACACTGAGTCGAGGGTCATTTCCAGATGTGACCCAGGGGATGGGGAGAAGGGAGGAATGCAAAACAATACATAAGGCGGACTTCCGGTGGCGCTATGGAACTCAGAGCAGTGTGGCAGAAGAGCTCTCTCCTGATTTACACTTTTTACTAGCTAAATTGCCTAGAATTTTGGATTTATACCCACCAATTGGACAGCTAGCAGAATTGGAACTCCTCACCGAACAATTATATTTATCTGTATGCCCCTCGAAACATTTAATCGCTTTGCGATTCTCACGCCCACTGACAACCCTGAGGACA
Organism: Neoceratodus forsteri; assembly: GCA_016271365.2. Lineage (NCBI taxonomy): Eukaryota > Metazoa > Chordata > Ceratodontiformes > Ceratodontidae > Neoceratodus > Neoceratodus forsteri. Next base: position 335,564,779 of record CM057449.1, read on the forward strand.
GAGATCAGTGCAGATAGCCTCCAGGGAAGATATTAAATGATCCCGGCAACAACAGCAGCAAAAACTCTACTGAACCCATTCTGCAGGCAATCCAGGAGTTTCGGACTGAGATGAAGGAGGCAATACTCGACCTCCGCTCTGATCTGGGAGCCCTGCAGACCCATCTCGATGCAGCAGACATTCAAATTTCAGCCAACACCAATTACTTCGAGGTTCTAGAGGCGGCCTTGCAAGAAATTGCACAGAACCAACTGCCCATAACTAAGCAGCAAGAAGATGGGGAAAATAGGGGCAGGAGAAAAAAATCTACTTATAGGCGGGATCCCAGAAGACGATGAGGGCCCTGACACGCAAACCTTCTTGGACCACTTCTTCCATACAACTTTGGATTTGGACCCCGACTTCCCAATAGATGTTGAGAGGCCCACTGAGCCCTCGGACCCAAACCCCATCCTGGGTCCCATCCCAGGTCAATTATAGCCCGGTTTCTGAATTATTCAGTTAAAGAGACTTTGCTGCAGAAGGCCTGGGCCCATAAGACATTAATGTTTAATAACAAGTGGATCTTTATGGACAATGACTATGCTCCTAATACTCAGAGGCTGAGGAGAAAGTACATTCCTTTGTTTCCATGCCTGCATTCTAACAAACTGAAATTTAAAACTCCCTATCTGGCAAAGCTGGTGGTGGCTTTTCCATCGGGTGCCCGCACATTCACGTCGGCGAAGGAAGCCAGACAGGAGCTGCAATTGAGGGGCCTACTGAATGATTGTGACATGCAGCAGGCACCAGGAAAGAGTAAACCCCCTCGGAGGAACTTTAGAGCACCTACAGCCCCAGAGAACTTGGTAACACCCTCTGCCAATCCCTCCCTCCAGGAGATCCTGAAGGAGAGCCAGCAGTTTTGTACTACACGCTGGGCCAAAGTGAATGTAATGACTGCAAACCAGTGTGGGTTTGGTGAGGTTGCTTCTCGGGCTACCACATGGTGAGTGACTACGGGGGAGGAATCCATGGAGGGCTTATGGGTCCATGGGACCTATTATACATGTCCCCAATATAGCTACATTTAGAACAGGAGAGGGCTTGATCAAAATACAGTAGTTTCCTGTCACGAAGCTAATTGCCTCTCCTTTCAGAATTGGATTCTTTGAGGACTCTCAGTGGTGGACCTACCCTGGCCAGGCTGGGGCCTTGATTAAAGTCAAAAGTTAAGCTTTGGGGAGCAGTGTGGTGGAGTCTGGCGGCTCAGCTAACCTTGTGGGCCCCCCCCTCTTAATTCCTCCTCCGTGCTCCCAATGTGTGTCAGACCTGGGTTCCTCTCCGCTCTTCCCCAGCACCCTATACACATATATATTATGTATTATACTGCAATGGTAGGACTGGCAGATCACCTAACACAGTGGTTGGACTACTATGTTTACTCTGGCTGAGTGATTCAAGGACTGGACTTGAGAGACTTCTAAGAGTTCTATGTATGCTGGTGTTCCTAGTAAAGACCTTTCTCCCCTGTCTTTTTTTTTTTTTTTTAATAGTTCCTCTGCGGCTGGGGGTGTTACCTTTGGTTCCCCCAAGTCCAGCCTGACCTCTTAGCCCTTACTCTTCCCCAAACCCCAAGCTCTTACCCTTCCTCGGTCCTGCACAGCGATCCAACGGGGCGGGTACGTAACCACCACCATGGGATCGGGGGTCCCAATCAGAGTGAGCATCAAGGTTGAGAGTCGGGCAGCGCCACGAGGCAGGACATCAAGCAACACGCCAAGGTATTTTTCCTCTTTACCCCTACGCGACGCGCCGGCAATGACGCAACACAGAGCTACCAGAGACGCCAGCTGCGTGCGTCCCCTGATGTGTTCCTAGCAACAGTAATGCCTCCGGCCTCCACCGGAGGTCACCACTGCACCGGGATGCCCCTGGATCCCACCCCAGGGAGCAGAGAGCTGTCCTCGGGACGCTCAATCCTACTCCCTCCCTGCCGACCCCCAGCTCCCGGGCTCGTTTCTGAACCCGGGTTGCTGGCATAACATGAGGTGTGGCGTCCAGCGCCTCAACCCTCAGCGCCACTGGGCCAGCCCCATCTCCCCTGTCTTTGATAAGGGGAGTTTGTAAGAAAGCTCAATGAACCAGCCCCCTAGTGCTAGCTGGTTATTAGGAGTTCTAGGTCTTAGCCTCATTATGTTTGCTTGCACGCATGTGCAAGAAACATAGTGCCATCATCCGAGTTTTAGGAGGTGTGTCACCCCCTCTTCCAATTCAGTCAGTGTGTTGGCAGGCACGGCCCCAGTCCTCCAATGCATGCGCTCCAAAATGCAGTGGCATACAGTTGAAAGGGAGAGCTATGCTTCAGTGAACAGCGATAAGATATTGCCTGCTCATGCATGCTCCCCCTACACACACACACATACACACACACACACACCAGGCATACTGCATGCAGCCCCCCCCGCACACACTGTACAGCGGGTGCTCAATCCCTGGTCGGCTGTGCTGTGCCCCCAAAGCCTTCCCATACCACGCTGGGTGCCCACCCAGCGTGGCAAGTCCTCGTATAGCAGAGCGAGGGTGCCCAATCCCCGTCGGCTCCACTGTCCCCTCCCAGAGTACAGGGGTGCCACGCTGAGGGCCCACCCCAAGCGTGGTAACTATCTTCTAGGGCCGACAGGGTGCCCAATCCCCGTCAGCTCCCGGCCCCCCAACCAGCCATCCTTGTGCCACGCTGGAGCCCACCCCAGCATGGCAAACGCCCTGTGTCACATATTTAAAAACAAACAAACCTGGAATAAAAACTGTCCTCGCCGCTTCTCCCCTGCCCCCACAACCCGCACTCCACCCACTGCGCACCTGCCTCCCACACCCCTCACCCCCATACTTACCTCCGGACCTCGGCGCGACGATCTTCGGTGGACCGGGAACACGTCTGCACTCTTCAAAGCCGACCGCGAACTGAGGAAATGCCGGTAAGCTGTATAATGAGATAGATAGGGTTTTTTCAACTTTATTGCATATCTCAGGCATTTTTTGGAATTTTTGCACCAAATTTTCAACATGGGGTTTTTGGGACCCCTTCTCATGAATGCTGTCACTGTTGTGGCTTTACTCAGGCCGAAGGTGATTTCGCCAGCCTGCGGCGAAATCACCTTTCAGAATGATTAACAAAATGACACTGCCAGTGTTCATAGATGGGTCTCAAAGCCTATTTTGAAAATGTGAAAAATCCAAAAATGACTGTTCTGGCGTCGTTGCGCTGCAGTTCCTACACAGGCTCGTAAGTTCGCGAATTTTCAATATTTTCACTCCAGATTTTCAACATTGCAATTTTACCACACCTTCTTTATGAGCAGTACAGCTTTCATTTTCATCTCACCAAAACTTGTTTCCACCCGTGGCGCACAATGGCGCAGTCGGTGTCTTGAAATCAATGTATGGGACACATTAAGAAAATCACAGTGACACTGTTGATGAGCAGAGATCTTAAAATGGCTATGTTGAAAATTTGGTGACAAAAGTCCATAAAATGACTGTGTTACGAGTGAGCATTGCGCAGTTTCCACGCACCCTCGTAAGTTCATGACTTTGTAATATTTTCAGTCTAGATTTTCACCAGTGGCATTTTTCCACACTTCCTTATGAAAAGTACAGCTGTCATTTTTACATCCTGTTCGAATGTTTTTGCACCTGTGGTGCTAAATGCCGTAGTCGCTGTGCATAAGCAGCTGCCAGCAAAGTGATATTGGCACTGTTCATGAGGTGGGGTCACAAAACCATGTTGAAAATTTGGAGTGAAAATACCAATGAATGTCTGAGGTATTAGGGTTTCCAACCATAACACCCAACCCTGTAGAGAATGACAGGCATCAGGGATGTGACTTGGGATTCTTGCCTGTAATGCTCATACCATTCCACACCCTGCAGCCAGTGAGCATCGAGGTATGCCTTGGACTCTTCTGCCCCAAAGTTCACCCCATTCTCCTATACCGCACCCATCTCACCGTATTTCCTGATGGAATGGGGTGCACATAAGGGCCAAAGACCCCAAGGCACACCGTGACGCTTGTCGGGGTCTGCAGGGTAGGGTGTGTTGAAATGGCATGGCCGTTATGCCCAATGACCCAAAGGCACACCCCAATGCCTGTCACTCTCTGCAGGGTGGTGGTGGGGTTGGCTTCAGTTCAATACTTCACTGCCATTCCTATTACGCAGCTCTGTAACTTCTACACTACCACTGCCAATGCCAGCAAGCAAACATTCGGCATTGACAAATACTTGGTTTTATTAAGTTTCTACGGGCTGAAGCAGGGGGTAGATAAGGGGGAACGTTAGTCGGGTAACCCTATGAAGGTGCTGGTACACTAGCTATGAGAAGGTGGAATAATACATGAGAGAGGCGATTTAGCAATGATAAGATATGTTTCATGGGGGGAGGGTCTTCTACTTAAGGGAACAATACCAAGTAGTGGCCACACTTAGTTGGCACACTGCTCCTTGGAATGAAGGCCACACTACTAGGGGACTTTGGTCTCCTGGGGGACTCCCTCCTCAGTGATGATGGGGAGGTAGGCCCCTGCTCCTCTGGGACCAGTATCTTCAGATCCCAGGGGAGCACTCTGAGAGGGTCAAGCGATTCCTTCTCTAAGGTGGAAGCCAGTTAGTTGAAACTATTTCTGACTCCCCAGTTGGAGGGAGATTTATTGGGAGTTAGGGAGGGGATACTGGGCCGTTCTAAGCCTAGAGTGTGTTTTCTATCTTATTTGGGTTGTGATTTTCTTAAGTTTAAACAACCCATTCTATCGAGGTGGGAGAATTCACAGTTAGGGTTCTTAGCACTATAGCCGATTTAGAAATGATGGCCCGGTTGGGCCTACCTGGTTATTTATTTATTTATTTTTTAACTCTTTGGTAAAAAGTAAGAGACACAGAAGAAATGCACACATTGAGTTGTTCTTTTGCTTTTGTGACATACAACTGGCAAGGGCCAAGGAACACGATCTGCCCACTTGGTAGTGCTGTAGGGTGGTTGTTTTCCTCTGTGACCCCTCCCTTTTTCATTTTTCTTCTGTCTTTTATGGCCTTATAAATGGCAGCAAATCCAGTTAAGATCTTTTCAGTAAATATAAATGGACTACATAGTCCTATTAAACGATCGCGAGTGATGCAAAACCTGAGAAGGCAGGTGGCTGACATATATTTCCTCCAGGAAACACGCCTATCTGACCTGGAACACCAGAAGCTTAAATGGGGAAACCACTACGAGGTTTATGCCTCATCCCACTTGAGTGACTGCAGACGGGGAATAGCAACCTTGATCCCTGTCTCTACCCCCTTTGAGGTCTGGGACAAAATCATTGACTCCCAGGGTCAATATGTTATTCTCATGGGGACTCTTTTTTTCTCTCAGGTTACTTTGTTGAATGTATATTTACCTCCCCAGGCCTCTCCCCCTGTAATTTGGTCTTTCATAACTAAGGTTCTAGATGCTCTCCAGGGTATTTTTATTATGGGAGGAGATTTTAATATGGCATTATCTCTGCAGAGCGATTCCTCTTCCCTAAGAGCTTATAGATCTTCTAGTGCGCTTAAGTATTTTATGGGGACACTTTCCCACTTAGGGGTGGAGGATGACTGGAGGAAACTCTTCTCCACTAACCTGGGCTATACTTTCTTCTCTCCCCGCTTTCAAACATACTCCTGCCTAGACTATTTTTTTTTATTACCTGCAAACACTTCTCTCTCATCCAGGACTTAACACTAGGGCCCCGAATTCTTCGGACCACCACCCATTAACCCTTAAAATTCTATTGGAAAAGGCCCCACGCTCAAAAGCATGGCGCTTGAATACATGGAATATTTAAACAATAGAATACCTCAGATATTAAGGGAAAATGATATAAGAGACACCTCGTACCCGATTATATGGGATACTCTCAAAGCAGTAATTAGGGGGGAGACCATAGAATATTGCTCCAGGAAGAGGAGGAAAATTGAGGCTTCCTATAATTATCTGGTAGAATAACTACAGTCCTATCAGCTCTTGTACCGTGAGGGGGACAGGGTCCTTCAGAGAAAGATTAGATGAACTAAACAGGAGATCCAAAAAATAATGGATGTACGAGTGCTGCAAGCTCTAACCTACTTAAAACAATCCAATTATGAGGGAGGAACCAGGGGTTCTGGTAGGATGGCACACAAATTCCGTGCTCGGAGATGAGTGGCAACTATCCTAAAGGTTAAACACCCAGTAACTAAGAGAATATCGCATTCAGATGACCATATTCATTCTTCCTTCTTTTTCCTATTACCAATCTCTCTATACTCCTCCCCCAGACCTTCCATCTCCGGAGGACAGGAACGTTTTCCTCTCCGGCCTTTCTTTCTCCACCCTTTCAGAATCCCAAAGGTCCTCTTTGGAAGCCTCAGTAGGCTCTGATGAGGTCCTTGCCCATATAAAGGCCCTTCCGCCTAATAAGTGCCCAGGGGTGGATGAATTTATCGCAGAATGGTACCGGAGATTTTCGGGGCTTCTCTTACCCCCAACTCCTTCTGACCTGTATGGCCATTAACCAGATAAGGAGCCTACTAATATATTTTCTTACTGCCCGGTCGCCCTCCTGAATGTAGACTATAAAATCTTTATGGCCATATGGGCCACAAGACTAGATACCATTCTTCCAGACCTTATTCATCCCAACCAGTCTGGTTTCATTAAAGCTAGAAGCACATCAGACAATATTAGGCGTACTATGCTATTACTCAAACATACCCACAACAGACAAATACTTATGGGTTTATTAAGTCTAGATGCTGAAAAAGCTTTTGACATGGTCTCATGGAGTTTCCTTTGGGCGCCCTTGAGGCCCTGTTGTTTCCCCTTTCCTTTCTCTTCATGCTCCAGCATCTCTAAGGCCACTCGAGAGCTTATATTAGGATTAATGGGACCCTCTCCCTCTCCCATTCTTTTGCACCAGGGTACCAGACATGGATGTCCCCTCTCTCTGGCTCTGTTTGCCATCTATATTGAGCCCCTAGCAATAGCTTTACGGTCTGACCCTCGAATTGAGGGAATCCCCCTTGGCCACAAAAGCTATAAGGTAGCATGTTTTCCAATGACGTTCTTCTCACTCTTCTTTCCCAGAATCCTCTATACCAGTGGCATGGGACCTTCTTCAGGATATGAAAGACTAGCCAATTTTAAATTAAATATTTCCAAAACTGAAGCCTTAGTGTTTATTTCCAACCCTCTAGTACTCTGAGAAATGCTCTCCCTTGAAATGGAGATGCACCAAAATAAAATATGTTGGAATGCATATCCCAATTAACATATTACATATGGAACTGGTGAACTATGAGCCAATTTCAGTTCAGAGTCAAGAGGACCTTAAAAAATGGGGAAGCTTAGACCAACCTTCTTCCAACGTATAGAGACGATCCGCTAAATATCCTCCCAGGTTATTGTACCTTTTCAGAACATTCCAATCTTCCCAGCTAATTACTACTTTAAGTCTTGGAACAAAATTATCTCAGCCTTTGTTTGGGAAGGCCAGAGAGCGAGAATGCGATTTTCACTGCTTTGCTCCTCAGTGGACCAGGGAGGAGTAAACCTCCCAAACTTAAGTTTATACAAGCAGCCTTCCTTAAAATTATAATAATCTGGCTTTCACCTACGACTTCTCGTATCTGGAAGGATACTGAATTTGTGATTAATGACCTATATGATATCGAGAAAGTAATCTTTGCCTCTAGGGGGCGCTCCCCTCCTTTGAGAGATTATACAGTACTTACTGCGCAGATTCTGAATATATGGTACAGGGTCAAACAACATAAAGCATTAAAACAAGTATATATTTTGTTGTTTGTTTTTATATAAACACACTGATATCGGCTGACGAAAACTTCTTCCCTGCTAGTTTGGACACTACTTTTCACTCTTAGAGGAGATTGGGCCTTAATTATTTTTACCAGTTTCTTGACACCACCAGTATTCGTTCCTTCCTAGACCTTCAAAACATGTTTTCTTTCCCTGACAGAGACCTATTTCGATACACTTAGGTGAGAAACTATATTTTATGGCAGAGGGACATTTCGGTATGCTCTCCTCCACCTTCTCCTTCTCCATCTCTGTGGATTCTATTAAAAGATACCTTGGAGGGCAACTTATGGGAGAAACTAATCGGCCACCTATACAAAATGATAAGGGCTTCATGGGGGATTCTTCATTATCGGTCCTGGAGGCCTGGAACAATGACCTGGACTTGCAGGTTCCTTTCTCAGTCTGACAGCAAGCGACATTGAAAGCTATTAAGATAACTTCTTCCAACATTTGGAGGTTTGCATGGAAATCGTCCGATACTTCCGATCCCCAGCAATATTAACAAAATATCTCCCAGCATCTTATAGGCGCCTACTGGAGGGGTTGTAATTGTTAGTTAGCTGACTTGGGCCATGTTTTTGCTTTGTCCCAGATTGACCCCATTTTGGTGTCACTACAGTTAGAGTGGGGTGATTGTTTGGGAAAAACATCAATTGACAGCAGAAATAGTGGATCTCTCAATTTATCCCCCATAGACCACGATGGGACCGCACTTTTCTCCCAGTCTATGTCCTTGCGGCCAGAAAAGGGATAACTCGCAGATGGATGATGCCCTCGACTCCTTCAGTAGGGTACTGGCGATGGATTATTCAGGAGATTTATAGATCAGAATATTTAATTGCAAAATTCCAAAATAAACTGCCCCCCTTTGAATTAAAATGGCACAGATGGGTGCTGCATATGTCCTCTCAAGACTCAGAGTTTGTCCCATGAGGGGGAAGGGGACGGGGGGTTGATGGAAATAACCAAGGAGTTACTCAGCCGCCTGCCTAGAGTTGACAAAGACTGAATCAACTGTAAAACTGTCAATTCTCTAATGCTGTGCGATAAATATTTTACAATAATATAATCATATGGGGCAATATTTACCTGTATAAGACATTGGGCTTTTGCAATAATTTGATGACATGTATTGTATTTATTGTCCTCTGTACTCTGGCTCTTAAAATAAAAAAAATTAAAAAATACATAAGGCATTTTTCAAGTAGATTACACAATGACATTGTTACATTTGTTTTTAACAGGTACATAACCATTTGTTACATAATAATGAAATTAAGACTGCATACAAAGTAAAACTAAAGCAACATATGTTAAGCTATATTTAGCAGAGGAGAAGAAAAGTGAGTACCTTGGAAGTAGGAAGTAATGAGAGCGGTAGGTGAGGACCTAGCATGTGCAGGTACCAGTGACAGACAAGTGTTCAGTGAAGGCTCTTATGGGGGCAGGTGAGGAGGAGAGGCGTGATGGGGAGAGGAAAGAATTCCAGGGGTGGGGAGCTTAAAGGCAAGGCTGTAGAGCCAGCGCAAGACACATGGCGAGGAAGGAGAACGTGATAATCTTTACGCTGATACCACTAGGGTGCTACACTGATGAAAAAGAGCATCTGCTCACTGTGTTCATTAAATTAGCAACTTATCCAAGTAGCACTATAGACTTCAGGAGCCAGGAGTTCCTCACAGAAGACTGGTAAATAAACTGGAAAGCTTAGGGGTGGGTCGTAAAATGACTAAGTGGGTGGAAAACTGGTTGATGGGCAGAAGCCAGAGAGTGGTAGTAAATGGGGTACACTCCAAGGTGAGGTGGTGAGGATTATGGTGCCCTAGGGCTCAGTACTGGGACCTCTCCTTTTTAATATATACATCAGCGATATACTGGACAGGCTGGAAGGGAGGGTGTGCCTATTTGCAGATGATATGAAAATCTGCAATAGGGTGGACACCCCAAGGAGGGTGGAAGCCATGAGGCAGGACCTGAAGATTCTGGAAGGGTGGTCGGACACTTGGCAGCTAAAGTTCAGTGCCAAAAGGTGTGCTGTGATGCACATGGGGTGCATAACCCACAAGCCACTTACACTTGGGGGGGGAAGGAAATCAAAATAACAGAGCAAGAGAGGAAGCTGGGGATTATGATATCAAGCAATCCTAAGGCAGGTAACCAGTGCAGCAAAGCGGTGGGAAGGTAAATGGAATGTTGGCATGCACTGGGAGGGGCATAACTAGCAGAGAAGGGAGGGAGGTACTGATGCCTCTTTATAAAGCCATGGTAAGGCCGCACCTGGAATACAGGGTCCAGTTCTGGAGACCACACCTACATAAGGACATAGATGGGATAGAGAGGGTTCAGAGAAGGGCAGCCAAGATGGTGCAGTGTATGCAAGGGAAGACATATGAGGCAAGGCAAGGCAAATTTTATTTAAAAAGACGCCCATCCTCTGGGTTCTTGCTCTGTGCGCCGTACATCAATCAAATAAAAACAACACAGCACAATAACAATCAATAAAATATACAACTCCAAACAATTAAAACATAATTTGCTACACAATTTGTTTCATTCTCTAAAACTAAAATAAACCTTAAAAATTAGACAATATAAGCTATAAAACATAGTCCAGGAATGCCTGATCGTATAAAAATGCCTTGAGAGGTGTAGGGAATTGGATATGTACCCATTGGAGACTAGAAGGAAAGGGGGCTCATGATTGAAACTTTTAAGTATGTGAAGGAGATCAGTAAGGTAAAGGAGGGAAGCTTATTTAAAGGAAGGAGGGGGCTAGAACTAGTGGGCATAGTCTAAAATTAGAAGGAAGAAGATATAGAAGCAATGTGAGGGGGTGTTCTTCATGATGAGGGTGGTGGAGGCTTGGAATAAACTGCCAGAGGAAGTGATAGGGGCTGAAGTGGTGGAGGGATTCAAGAGGGCATGGGACAAACATACGGGCTGGTAGATGGGGAAGGGCGGCCTGTACTATAGGTGATAAGTAAGGGGTGGGAGGTGGAAGGGCAGACTTGATGGGCCAGCGGGTCCTTTCTGCCATCAGATTTCTATGATTCTATGAGGAGACAGTGATCTATTGCAACCAATGATGTCTGTGCTTGGAGCACCTACAGTGGTGCAATGGGAGGGGCTAAACATAGAGTTGGTATTAACATCCAGGGAGACAAAAAGAATACAACAGAGGCATACTCTATATAGAAGTCTAGAAAATGGGGTATATGTACATATGAATTGGGACTGCTGTGTGCTTCCCATCTCCTTCCAAGACTGAACAACGAACAGGGTGTTTACCAGACTAGAGACTACATACTATAAGTTAATAAGGCCTCCAAGGGTGGTCACTTATACCATAAGAGATAGTTCATGGAGGCTTTATTATCTATTATACATCACTCAGATTTAGCTCAAGTGAATTATTAATAAGTTCAGGGGCTCTTTTTTAATTCTGTTGTGTCATCCTCCTTCCTGGCACTGAAGTGGAGCACTCCCTCCTTATGCTGCAGCATGAGAACACTCTGTGCATGGGTTAAAAGGTGCAGTGGCTTCACATGCTGAGTGACTGGAATCATGCCAGTCATTCATAGTATACAGTACAGTTCTGTGTTTTACCCCACATCCACAACCGCCACCAAATGGAATGCTTTACCATGTTCTAGCACCCAGACAAAACACACTCAAGTAAGCTGATGTAAAACTCACAGTTTGTCTAAAAAAAAAAAAAAAACAGGAGTGTAGCGCCAAAAAGCCCTGGCACTTTGGGTCTTTCACGTGACCCATTGTCTGTGAAGCTTCAACAGAGTTCTCACTGGGGGAGGGGAGACCTCCTCACAGTCCGTGAGTAAGGAGGGCAGCCAGCCCAGCAAGAACTCTTTAGAAGCTTCACAGAAGAAAGGTATATATGAAATTGATAAGGGGGAAGGGTAGAGTAAACTGAACACACACACAGAAGATGTGCCTATTCAAGGTATATCATATGAAAAGAAAAGATGACATATGTTAACTAAGGAACCACCATTCATTTCTGTTGAAATGGCACAGCTAAGCCATGAAACATCAACTTATATCCCTATTTTGGTGAAATAAAATCTGGACTAAAAACAGTTTTACAGGACTTGATTCCTTTTGTCTTCACATATTGGTGGCCTTCTGCAGAGGATCTTCCAACATAATAGCCATCTAGGGCACTACAAGGGCATCCTGAGAACTGTCCGGATAGCAAGCATGTGGCATGGTGCCATGAGAGGCAACCTGAGAACTGTCCGGATAGCAAGCATGTGGCATGGTGCCATGAGAGGCAACCTGAGAACTGTCCGGATAGCAAGCATGTGGCATGGTGCCATGAGAGGCAACCTGAGACTGTCCGGATAGCAAGCATGTAACATGGATGAGAGGCATCCTGAGAACTGTCAGGATAGCAAGCATGTGGCATGGTGCCCTGAGAGGCATCCTGAGAACTGTCCGGATAGCAAGCATGTGGCACGGTGCCATGAGAGGCAACCTGAGAACTGTCTGGATAGCAAGCATGTGGAATAGTGCCATGAGAGGCAACCTGAGAACTGTCCAGATAGCAAGCATGTGGCATGGTGCCATGAGAGGCAACCTGAGAACTGTCCGGATAGCAAGCATGTGGCATGGTGCCATGAGAGGGTATCCTGAGAACTGTCCGGATAGCAAGCATGTGGAATGGTACCATGAGAGGCAACCTGAGAACTGTCCGGATAGCAAGCATGTGGCATGGTGCCATGAGAGGCAACCTGAGAACTGTCCGGATAGCAAGCATGTGGCATGGTGCCATGAGAGGGTATCCTGAGAACTGTCCGGATAGCAAGCATGTGGCATGGTGTCATGAGAGGTAACCTGAGAACTGTCCGGATAGCAAGCATGTGGCATGGTGCCATCCATGAGAGGCAAACATGAGTTCTGGGGTAAGATGAACCTGGTGACTTCTGATGTTTGTTCCATAATTAAAAAAGAAAGCCCAGAAGTCTAATGGAGGATGGTTGGGATGTCCTCATTACAGGAGGAGGCCCTCAGATTTGGGAGAGTTTGAGTTGCAGGATGTTTGGACAGAGCCAGGCCTCAGTGTAGTCAAGACCGAATGAAAGGTGAAATGGAGAAGTGATTACAAGTGGGAAAGTAAGCCCAAAGCTGGGAGTCAACAGCATATGACTGGTACCTACGTCAATGAAATGGACACTGAAACACACAGGCGGGTTTTAATAAAGAACTTCAGGCTTCATCTGCTAATTCTTTCATACAAACAAAACAAACAAACAAAAAAACAAAGAAACATGAGTCCAAAAATACCCAAACACTGTCAGCGTGACCGCTTATTGAATAGGGCAGCCTATGCAGTTAAAATTACAAAAGCGGTTTTCCTGCCGACGGTACAGTGTGTGTGTGTGTGGGGGGGGCATTTGATAACAGTAGCAAAAAGCACCTAACCAGTAAATACTGTTCAACTCACCCAGCCAGATGAAGGGAAGGCGCTCAACGTAGATACAGTTTCAGGGCATGTGCCTAGCTGTCAGTCTGTTGACCCACATAAGTGTTCAGAGCTCTGTACAGCTCCTCTGAGGGCTTTTGTTAAACTTAAGTTATGTCCAGCTACAGCCCAAGTGGCATGGGATACTGGAATAACAGTTTAAGTACTTAAAGTCAAACTAGACAGGAGCTCCAGTACCAGGACCTGCCCTAATATACAGTACCGCAGGAGACAACCCAACTGTGCTGTACTCCAGTCCATGGCACTAATAACAGGAAAATTTGGCTTCACCCTGTACCTTTCCCCGATATACAGAAGGGAATAATCAAACTGTACTGTACTCATCTGTGATACTGACAAGATGGAGAACTTGACTTTAGCCCTGGAACTTCCACCTATATTTAGCAGGATCTGTGTCACTGATAACAGGAAAAACCTGGTTTCCGATATACAGCAGGGAACAGTAAACTATGCTGTACTCCAGTCTGTGACACTGACAACAGGGACAGCCTGGCTTTAGCACTGGAACCACCTCTGATATACAGTACAGCTGGGAACCGCCAGACCATACTTTATACCAGTCTGTGACAATGACAACATCTCTAGTGAAATTAGAAGCTAAAGAGTTAAAAAATCTAAGTTCATCACAACACATTTTCTTTGTGAAAATATTTTGTTTGATACTAAGTCCATTCTTTGTAGATTAGCTATTCTAACTCCATGTGTCAAGGAAGCATAATGTCATGAAATTAAATATCATCATCTAATGTTTCTCCAAAGTATTGAAGTCCCTGTTGGGATTTGAACCTGGTCTCCTGCTGAAATAAAAAAAAATTGATGGTTCTTGCCTTTATTCCAACCCTGGTTTACTATAAGCTACACCTCGTACTCACCCACTGAGCCAAAGGGTAGCACTGAAGGGAAAGGCAGGTGCTATAGCCTAGATGTTATGCCACTCACTTAGAAAACAAGCAACTTCCAAACAGAACATCTACAGCCCACAACTTCTGAGGTATAGGCAGCCTCCAGAGTGCTGTTAGCCTTATTTAATAATTCCGTGCACATTTTGCATGTAAAACCCTTGATTTAAGAAAAGTTTCCCCAATTTTCTTACTAGAAATATAGTGACCCTACACTGGGGAGTATCTGATGTCCTAGCATTCTCTGTGTACTAATTCCTTCCCTCCGTCCTGCTATTTAAGTATAAAACATACTAACCTGTAACTTTAATAATAATATTAATAATGATAAATTGTTAAATTGTTCTGCAGGTTGTGTTTACAGGTTTTGATACTTTTTTACTGCTTTAATTTTCTCTGTATCAAAGTGTTTTTGCAGGGTATCTCTTCTGTAAAATTGTTACAGGTGGTGCTTACAGGTTTTACAGTTTTATCTATTATTAGGTAAGCTTTCAGGGCTAATTACAGGAGCACATATGAGATACAGACTGAGGGGTAGCGACTGCATTTGTTGCTGGTTGATTGTTTCTGCTCTTACCTCCTTGTTCCTTTCATCCGTGGTTCTTCTTTTTCAGTAGGGGAAGGGCCCAGCCACCCACCCATCCCCAACCACCCCATGCTACACTACTTTTATAGAGAAGCACAGTTGTGACATTTCCTGTAGCAAAGCAGAAAGGGGAGGATCAGAGGGGTATCCACACAGTGACCTCACTTACCGGGGCACAATTAATTTAACTTGTTATAAAACGTTATACAAAAACAAACAAACAAACAAAAAAAGACATTAAAAAAAAATCAAACTTTTGCTTTTATTTTCCTTCTAATTACTTGGACCAAGTTATAAACTCGGCAACTCAACTGGAATGGATATTATTAACTGCAGGTACTATGGGAAACTTTTCAAAAGGTCAGTTATACAGGATTTAGGGCACTGTCCTACATGCTGAACCATCGGAGATCTAAGGGCTCAGCTCCGGGCAGCATGGGCAGAGATTGACAAACATCCAACTGAAGCACCTCGACTGCAGAGAGTAGTTGGTCCAGGAGGTTGGCAGGTGGTTAGGAGGGGCAAATCAGGTGCCCCATCATTCAATGCTCACCAATGTAACAACTCCACAAACCATATAAAAACTACAAACAGGTATCTGCCTCTAGCTCTGAAATCAAACAAAGGGGCAGAGGACACTGCACAGCAGGACACTGCAGCACAGGAGCTAGCACTACAAAACTTGCCTGAAACAGGGACCAAAACAAAATAGGCAAAAAGGAGATCCAAAACACTTCTGATCATAGGAGACTCCATGATTTTGGGAGTTGATGCTTACCTCTGGCCAGGGATAATGGTCAGATGTCTCCCAGGTACATCGGCATGGAGAGATACTGACTGCATTGCTAAAATCATGCAGGAAGCAGGAGAAAACATCAACATCCTGGTACACATAGAGACTAACAATCTCACCAGCTGGTCAGTTGTGGAGGCCAAGGAACACCTGCCCAGGCTGGGAGACAAACTGTCATCCATTTCATCCAGCATCTCCTTCTCCGAGATCCTGCTGGTCTGGGAGTGGAGGGCAGATGGACAGAAGGTCGGAGATAGGGGAGCAAAACATGTGGCTCAAGGGCTTGTACCAGGAAAAAGGACAAATTTGTAGGTAACTGGCAACAGTTTTGGAAGCGAAAGTTCTTTAAATTTGATGAACTGCATCTGACTAAGGAGGGAGTCAGTGCATTGGAGCAGGAGGTTGATGTCTTTGCAGAATATCTAAACTAGCAAATGGGGAGAGGGGTGCACTACGATACATCGAATGGGAAGAATGCCCTCCTCCTCAGCTAGTAATCAAACAGGAGTTCAGCATGTGTGAGTTCATTTGCATCACCAGGTAAGAAAAACGTACAGCTCCACATACAATGCACAGGGAAAAGCTGTACCTCACCCCAGAACTAAGGCATCAAATCTGGCCAATGGCAAATCATATACATAAATGCCCGCAGTCTGGGAAACAAAATTCCAGACCTGAGGGAACAATGACAGAGGCTAAACTGGACATAGTAGCCATTAGAGACATGATTCACCAGTAACCGCACTTTATTTATTTTATTTAAAAGTTGATAACCAGGAAAAGCACCATGAGCCAGAGCTTGTTTCAGGAGCAACCTGGGGGTTTGCAGGAGGAGGAAAAGATACAATTGCAAAATAACAGGCAAAGAAACAGACCATGTAAAATGTACAATCATGTAAATAGAAAGAGACTAGAAACTATGTACAGTCATAAGTAAACCGGGAGAACTATGTACAGATAGATACAAAATGTAAGCTATATACAGTAAATACAAAGAAAAGACAGTTATTATACAGCAGTTTTGTCCTAGAAATAGAATGAAGATTCAGGCCTGATTATGGTCAACTGGCAGGATGGGAGGGAGAATAGTTACAAGAGGAGGCCAGGGCTGGTCTGAGTGAGTGCTTAATAACGGGGAAGGAGGGTGCAAG
Organism: Neoceratodus forsteri; assembly: GCA_016271365.2. Lineage (NCBI taxonomy): Eukaryota > Metazoa > Chordata > Ceratodontiformes > Ceratodontidae > Neoceratodus > Neoceratodus forsteri. The sequence goes on from CM057449.1 coordinate 335,581,575, forward strand.
CCGGGTTGTCCAAACAGAGGGAAACTTGTAGGAGAAAGAAAGTTTACCTGCTGAGGTCTGGATACATGGGAGAGAAAAGGTGCAGGCACAGCTAGATCAAGAGTTATAAGGTGAGGGAGATGTAGGAGAGAGAGGGAGGTGAGGTATGTAGGAAGAGACCTAAACCAATACTAGGTTATGAAGGTAGAGCAGTGATAGGAACGCCTCTGTGCAAGCGACTGGAGGAGAGGCAGAATAGAGGTCGTGAGTGGTGAGTTAACGGGGTTGAAGCTAACTGACAAAAAGCATGGAAAAGGACATCCAGTTTGTTGAGAGAGGTGGCTGGGCGACTGAAGACTATGTTGGCATAGTCAAAGGCAGGAGGATCCATTTAACTAACAGGTCTCGTCTTCACGGGAGGAGGGCTGGTCTTGTGCTGATACAGTAAACCAAGTTTAGGTGTAGTTTGGTATAAAGCACACTGAAATGGGAGGAAAAATCCAGGGAGTGGTAAAGCCAGACACCCAGGTACTTGTAAGTGCTAACATTGTCAAGAGGTGTCTGCTGCTGAGGAGAAAACAGGTAGTGAGGGAAGTTTGGCAAGTTTTGTTTGGAGCCAAAGGTCATGGCAATAGTTTTCTTAGTATTTAGTCTAAGCCAGTTGGCATCAAACCAAGCTGTGACTGCTGAGAGGTCATTTTGAAGAGGGGGTTGGACAGCTCGTGTGGAAGGTCTACACAGGAAAAGGACGGTGTTGTCCGTGTACATGTGGATGGTGGATGTTGGAGTGGGTGCACATGGATGGAAGGTCATTGGAGAAGAGGGAAAACAGAACTGTCCCAAGAATAGAGCCCTGGGGTACACCGGCAGGGATGGGGAGGGTGGGGGATGAGATACTGTTAATAGAGGCTAATTGGGAATGACCAGTTAAATAGGATTTGAACCATGCCACTGAGGCAGGAGATAGACCAATAAAGCGTAGGGGGTGGGAGACCGAGTCAAAGGCCTTGGCTAGGTCAATGAATATGGCAGAGGTGATGTGGCTAATATCCATGGCGGTGTGGATGGCATTAGTGAAGCAGAGAAGAGAGGAGGTAGTGGAATGGGATTTTCTGAAGTCAGACTGGAAAGGGGAGAGGATATTCGCAGTGGGTAGGAAATTGTTGAAACAGTTGAGGATGAGGGATTCTTGGACTTTGGCAAGGGCTGGCAGGAGGAGATGGGGCAGGAGTTGCCAGGGAAGGTGGGATCACCACCTTGAAAAGAGGGAGAACTTAGCAAGCCCAGGCTGTAGGTACTTGTATGTGGAGAGTGAGGGTTTAGGATAAGGGTCAAAGGTAATTATTGAAGGGCAGAGATTTTATGAGCCTAGGATGCAGTCCATCGGGCTAGACTCAGTGGGGTTTAGGAGTAAGGGATCACTTGGGAGACTTCAGCCCCTGGCTATGTAATTGTCTCAGAAGAGACCAAAGCAAAAAGGGGGGAAGTGGCACTTTATGTCAATGAAAATATCAAAGCTACAGCACTTCAGAATACATATAAGGAGCCCGAAGAACTGTGGGTCACCCTGGAAACAGAAAATGGGACAGCCATAAGAACTGGGGTTGTCTACAGGCCTCCAGACCAGGGGGAAGACAGACACATTTCTGTTAGAAGATATACAAAACATGGCAGCTAAAAGGGAGGTTCTAATAATGGGAGACTTCAACATGCCAGATACAGATTGGTCAATACCAGCAGGAACATCCGCCAGAACTAGACACATAGTGTATTCTCTGCAGGGGGGGGACCTCAAATAATTGGCATAACAACCCACAAGAGACACAGCTAGCCCGGATCTAGTATTGACTAATGGGGAAAGGATCACAGAGCTCCAGGTAGAAGGTCACCTGGGGGCCAGTGACCATCACATGGTATGGTTCAATTTGGCCAACAGAACTAAATCATCCCATTCAAAGGCAAAAATATGAGACTTCAGAGGAGCTGATTTTGAGAAGATGGCCATCAAAGTTAAGCTAGCCCTGGCAACAAGAAATACAGGACAGGGGGTACAGGCAAAGTAGGCAAGCATTAAGGATGCAATACTTGAAGCAACATCCCATTGTATTAGGGAGAAAAGCAAGAGCAAAAGAAGGAGGAGGAAACCACTTTGGTTCTCAAAACAGTAGCAGAAAAGGTCAGAGACAAAAGGTTGGCCTTCAGGAAATATAAGGGAACGCAGTGGGACGAAGATAGGGAGGCATACCAATCTTCCCTAAGGGAAGCAGGGAAGGCAGTAAGGCAGGCAAAGGCCCAAACCGAGGAAACACTAGCACAAACAATAAAAGAAGGGGACAAGACTTTCTATAGATACATTAGTGAAAGGATAAAGTCCAGAGGGGTATTCAAGATCAAAGGGAAAAGGGGAGTGTGGGAGGAGGACCAAGGAAAAGCATCTATACTAAATAGAAACTGCTGCTCAGTACTTACTGAGGAGAAGGTAGGCAGGGCCCACAGCCCAGCACCATGGACACAGTGGGGAGGGAGGTGTGCACAGGTCTTCACAAAAGAAAGGGACCTACAAGAGCTGCTAAGCTCAGGGTGGACAAGCCAATAGGACCAAGGCATACATCCCAGGGTACTAAAGGAACTAAGGTGGAACTAGCAGAGCCATTATCAGAACTGTTTAGTGAGTCTCTGAGCACAGGAGAGGTCCCAGAAGACTATAGAAGGGCTTATGTGATCCCACTCCACAAGAGTGGCAGAAGGGAGGAGGCAAGGAATTACAGACCAGTCAGTCTTAACTCAGTAGTGCGCAAGATTATGGAGGCACTCCTTAAGGAAAGGATAGTGCACACCTGGAATCCATAGGAGCACAGGATCCAAGACAGCATGAGTTTACAACAGGAAGGTCCTGTCAAACTAATCTCATAGATTTCTTTGACTGGGTAACCAGAGTGGTGGACCAAGGGGGTGCAGTTGATGTCGCCTACCTTGACTTCAGCAAAGCTTTTGATACTGTTCCACATAGAAGATTGATTAGTAAGCTGGGTAGGCTCGGGGTGGGTCAGAAGTTGGTCAACTAGGTGGCAAACTGGGTGGCAGGCAGAAAACAGAGAATGGTGGTAAACAGTATACAGCCAGAAGAGATGCAAGTCACAAGTGGAGTACCTCAAGGATCAGTCCTGGGGAAAGTCCTCTTCGATATCTTTATCAGTGACATTGCAGATGGACTGGAGGGTAAGGTTTGTCTGTTTGCAGATGACACCAAGATCTGCAACAGAGTAAATGATCCAGATGCGGTGGGCAGAATGAGAAGAGATCTGGAAAAACTAGCAAAATGGTCTGAAGAGTGGCAACTGGGGTTTAACGCAAAGAAGTGCAAAACCATGCATGTAGGGAAGAGAAACCCTGAAGCTGCCTATAGCTTGGGATGGCAGTCGCTGGCAATCCCAAGGAAAGAAAGAGACTTGGGCATCATCATCACAGATTACCTGAAATCATCCAAGCTGACCACCAAAGCAGTATGTGAGGCTAGAGGGATGTTGGGGTGTATTACTAGGGTATCGCAAGACGTAAGAGGGAGGTAATAATCCCTTATTACAAGACACTGGTCAGGCCCCATCTGGAGTATTGCATGTAGTACTGGAGGCTGCACCTGCACAAGAACATTAACAAAAGAGGCAGACCAGATAAAGGCAACCAAAATGGTGCAGGGACTGCATCAGAAAACATATGAGGACATATTAATGGAGCTCAATATGTACTGTATACCTTAGAGCAAAGAAGGGAGAGAGGTGATATGATCGAAACATTCAAACATCTTAAGGGCTTTAACAAGGTGAAAGAGATTAACATGTTTCAATATAAGAAAAATAGCAGGGCAAGAAGACACAGCATGAGATTAGAGGAGGACAATTAAGGGTATGTGAGGAAGTTCTTTTCACAGAAAGGATGGTGGATGCATGGAATGGCCTGCCTCAGGAGGTGGTTGATATGAATACAGTGTAGGGCTTCAAACAGTCATGGGATAGGCATAAGGAGCAATACAGATGAGTATGAATAGATAGGCCATTGACAGAGTAAAGGCCTATGGCACATTGAGAAGGTAGAAAAAATGGGCAGACTGAATGGGCCTTGTCTGCTGTCAACTTCTAGGTTTCTAAGATAACCTGCAGCACAGGATGGTGACACTGTCAAGTGTACAGTGGCATGCTTATATAGATACTTGCAAATATCCTCACCTATATATTTTTATAGTACCCAATATAGAGAAAGTCTGTTGTTAAGCATGTTGTGTTATGGCTCTTTCTCTTCCTTTCTCGTGTGTGTGTGTGTGTGTGTGTGTGTGTGTGTGTGTGTGTGTGTGTGTGTGTGTTAGCTAGCTGGGTTGTAAAGGGTGGCAGTCAAACTCCTAAGCAGGTGGATGGACTGGGCCAGCTGGGACCTGACTAGGAACATCCAGATAAGCCATACTCAGGGAAGGATGGATTGCTGCCGGGATCAGAACAAGGTCACCAGGAGACAGCATACACATGGCAGAGGAGTTGGCTGGCTACACCTATCTGCTGGATATATAAGGGCTGGGCTTACAGAGTGAGCCAGCATGACAGACATGAGATGCGTCATTGCTGTGGAAGTCAAATGGATGCGACTAGTGGGTCCATGGTACATGTTTGTTGGTGGGAAATGATCCTGACATATGGGTGTACTTGAAAGCGCATGATTCAGAACTCTACTGAAACACAGTGGTTATCAGATGTGACTGCCCACAGCAGGCCTGAACCACTAGGTTGGGGGGTTTAGGGCCTCATGGTTAGACGGACTGTGCAGATTTCTGTCTTCGGAAGAGTTAGTATTGCAAATGCCCATGCTGGTCATTAGGTGAAGAGGGGTTAGAGAAGACTCCCTTGTGTAGTGAGTTGGGGGTGAATGTATTGGCCCATTTCTGCTATTTCTAAGGAGGGAAATCATTTCTCCGGTAGAAAGTGCAACAAACCCTCCTGCCACTAGGGGATTGTTTACAAGCATGCCAGACCCAGAGCGTACTATTTAGTAGTAACTCTGACTTAGATAATTCAGTGATTGGAAATTTATGAGAGCTAGGAGAGCGCCAGGCTGCCCTCGAGGAGCATTTGCCCTGAGGTAGCAAGGACTTAACAACTTGCAGCTGTCAATGGCTCCAGATGTTTGAGACCAGAACACCTCGACACCCAGTCAGGGACAGGCCCAAGACAGCAGTGAAAGACTAGGAAAGGGATCTGGGGTTATCTAGAGTAGATTCCTGTTAATTCTGGGACTAAGTAGAGGACACACTGGGAGGTTGTTTGGGACCAGAGGGGCTTCCCCTCAAAGGGAGTTTCTGGCAGCCTTGCATGGTTGAAGGAAGGGTATGTGGAGAAGGTTTTCATTACTTGGGCAACAGGGGCCTTTTCTGGGGGATGGAAAGATGTTCAAAAGGGATATACATGATCCAAACTGTGAGGGTACTAGTAGTAGTAGTGCCTTGGGATAGATATTTGATGTCTTTTTTTTAGTGGGTGGGGGAGTCTGACGTTGGAACAAATCGTGGTTCTATTGTAGCTACAGGATGCCTAAGTGGCATTCACCCAACTGGTTAAGATATACAGAGCAGACAAAATAGTGGGAAGGCAGAACAAGGTATGGATGGAAAGGGGCAAGAGGTGAAGCCAAGTTGCAGCCAAGAAAAGGGATGAAGAAAAAATGCCACTAGATAGTAGCCTGCATGAACTTCTGAAACCTTGGAAAAAATACAGGACTTACAGGCTATAGCAGCAAAAGGTGCACCTGACATCATGGCCATAACTGAAACATGGACGACACAAAACCATGCTTGGGAACTATATCCTTGGTTAGATCCTTTACAGAAAGGACAGGTTACATTGTAGACGGGGAAGGCTGACCTTGTACGTAAGAATCAGCATTCAGGTGACCCAGGACAGGGCTATGGGGAGCACAGCAGGATAGAATAAGTCTGGGAGTAGCTAACAACAGCAGAGGGAAAGAACATCAGGTAGGGGGCGATGAGTAAACTACCAAACCAGAAGGAGGACATGTACAACACACAAGGGGAGGGACTCAAGAGAGCAGACGCAAATGAGGAGGTGTTGATGGGTGACCTCAACCTGCCTGATATAGACTGGGATATACCAGTGGCCAAAAATGCTAGGAGGCAGGCTCTGGTAGAGGAGATGCAGAAATTCTTCCAAGTACAAAAAGTTAGGGAACATACTGGGGGAAGGAAATTCTTGACCTGATGTTCTCAAACAGAGTCATCACTGGGGACATACGAGGAGGCTCTCCTAGGGATTAGTAACCACAACTCGAAGAGGTTTAGTAAAGCACTAGAAACCCACTAATCCAACTCAAAGACAATGGCCATGGACTTCAGAAAGGGAGATTCTGTGAAGATGGGGCAATGCTTAGTGAAATACTAGCAGGTGTAGGGGAAGTAGCAGGAGTGAATGTCAAATTGGATGTCATCAAGAAGGGGTTAACTGAAGTAACCAATTCCTATATGAGATTGGTGATGAAAAGCAGAAAAATATAAAAGACCAAACTGGTTTGCCAAGGTCACAGAGGAAGGTGAAAAGAAGGTGAAAAAGGTCAGCATTTAGAATGTACAGGACAAAGTTGAAGAGCACAAGGAATGCAGGGGCCTATACACAGAAACTGAAAAGAGTCCAATATAGTGATGAGGAACACTAAGGCTGACTCAGTGCTATATCTAACACAGGGGCAAAGAAGGAGACAAAGCCTTTTTGAACCATAAAGGAAAAGAGAAAGAAAATCAATGAATAGATTGAAAGGGGGGACAGAAAGAAAGCAGATATTCAGCCGACCAAGTAGCATGGTGGTAGAGCTACTGCCTGCTATGCTGGAGATCCAGGATGCAGAATGGACTCGGGTCACTTGGGGGCTTGCTGGGGAAGGGAGGCTTGAGCATCCCTTACCCTTTATTTTTTGGGGGTGGGCTGGACCCCCACCTTGTAGGCTCAGCCCCTGTGCCCCTGGACCCCCACTTAGCCCCTTGGGACTAACCTCGGGTGGAGATCCTTTTGGGCTTGCTCCCTAGTGTGGGACCGCCAAGCAACTACAACCACCAACAGAAGACTGAACCAGGCATTGCCCCCATTACCAAGATGCCTCCCTGGCTTGCCCCCAGGGGACTGCAGAGTTGAGACACCCAATGGAACACTAGACTCTGTTCCCAGTCAAGAGTCGTGCACAGGCATGGTGGGGTGGGTCCAGCAGAGTAGGGTGTCATTCTCGGGGGCTGGCATTTTTCAGATGCTGTGATCCCCATACAGGAGGCATGGCATACAATGACATAATGGTGCCAAAGTGCCAACCTCAGGCATGCCTCCCAGCACTGTAGGTTCCGGCAGCTGCTCCCTCTGGCCTCCGCCAGAGGTCTGTCATGCACTTGAAACACTCCCACCCTCCCCCTCTGGAGAGAGTAGCCCATCAGATGCTCAATCTACCTCCCTGGCCAGCCCTCTGATTCCTCAGGTCCATTCCCAAACCTGGAGCACAGGAGTTACAAGTGAAAAACCTACCACTGCGCCAGCAGCCAACAGAACAACTCTTCTTTCTTGGGGAGAAGTAAGTGTGTCCTGGTTGACTGCCACTTGAAAATCTGGGTAGCAGCACAGTGGGACTGCATGGAATGGGACCCTCCACCCAGACACTGGGGGGTATTTCTGTTGAGGCAGGACTCATACATTGTGTCACTGCACTGTGTGGGTCTGGGGAGAAAACAAAGGAACAATACCTCAGATCCTGGTTGGTTGATGGCCCGGTCCCCTGTAGACCCTGCACCGGTGAATGGACACCTCAACCAGGTCCAGTGACAAGGACACCACAGTGAAGAAAAGACCCAGGGATGTTGGTGACAGGGCTGGGGACCACTCCAGATGGTGGCAGGTTAGTGGAGGCAAGGAAGAAAGGACTAAAAAATACAGAAGGCAAACATCCTGAATGAGTACTTACGTTTGATCCTCACAGCAAAGACGGGAGGGCCACTCCCAGAATGTGGGGAGCTGGCCCTAAGGTACAGTGTGAAGGGCCTGTAGATAAGAGTTGGTTACAGCAAAGAGGGTGCTCAGGGGACTCGGGTCCCTGAAAGTGAATAGGTTGCCAGGTCCTTATGGGTTACACCCTAAGGTACTCAAGGAGGTTACGCCACCCAAATCGGCCAATCTGGTTACTCTCACCACCTCCCAAAAATTTGGAATTCCTTTCCCTCAAATCTCGCACTCATCTTCCGCCTACTCCATCAGCTCTGCCTTCAATAATTACCTTGCACCTAGCTGCTCCTGCCATGTCCCTCCCTAATTCCCTCCTCTAAGCCCTGGACAAACCCTACCCCTCTACCATCATCTTCATTTTACCCTGTGCTCCCCCACCTCCCAAATTTCTAGCTCTCCTCCCTTTCCACAAATTGCTCCCCCCTTACTGGGGTCCCTTGATCTCTCACAGAATGTAAGGGACACTGAATGCTCTCCATGGGTCCCTCTCCTATCCCCCAAGGGGCTTGTATCGCTCATCTACTCCCTTCCCCCACCATCTCTCCCATCTCCCTAGACTTGCAGTCCTCTTAGCATCCTGAAGGGGTCCTACTGCATCTAGGCTTGTCTCCTCTCCTTCCCTTACCCCATCTACCTTTCTCCCTGGCCATTGCAGTCCCCTTGCAGGATTCTCAGCATCCTGAAGGGGTCCAACTGAGACTAAGCATATCTCAACTATTCTACCTAGCCACTATCTTGGCTTTCCATGACTACTAGCAGGGTCCAATGCATCCTGATGGACTATTGATTAGGCCCCATCCCCTCCAAAGGTGCAAATTCTCTTCCTCTCAAGGGTTCAATTGTCACTCCCTCCCTCTCCTATCACTCTATTAATCTCTATCTACTGACTTTCCCCAACCCCCTTGTAGGGTACCCCGCATCCTGAAGGGTCTTCTCTTGGGTTAGGTTCTATTCCCCCCTCCTAGCATTAAGTCACACCTCCTCCTTCTCTCTCCTCTCTCTTTAAATCCCTACAGCCTTATCCCCCTTTCTATCTAGCCCCACAGCCCCCTTGCAGGGTTCCCCACATCCTGAAGGGGTCTCTCTGGGACACTGCCTTATACCCTTCTCTGGTCCCCCCAGTCCCCTTGCAAGGTTTCTCCTGAATTGAAGGGGTCTCCAGGGTCACGACTCTTCCCTCCCCTGCCTCACCCTCTCTCTCTCTCTCCTTCCTCCTTTCTTTCATAGCGATTGTTTACTTATTAACCCGCACTTATTGTCCACTCCTTCTACCTATTGTGCGCACACTATTGTAACATTATTTATAACACCTGCCTTACAACTGTATGTTAATGTTGATCTTGTAACTTGGATGTTTAATGTCTCATTCCTACTGTACCTTCCCCCAAGTCACATCGGGAGATGAGCGACTTGTCGCTCAATGTGCTGCTGGTAAACATTTCAATAAATAAATAAAAATAAAGGTTGCACAGCTCCTAAGGTGGCACTGGCAGAACTCTTTCACTGCTCCAAAGAAATGGAATGATCCTGGTGGACTAGAGGATGGCCAATGTGGCGCCACTCCCACAAGAGCAGGAATAGGAATGATCCAGGAGTTACAGACCAGTCAGCCTGACCTTAATCATTAGTAAAATGCTGAAGACTAGAACACATTATAAAAAAGATATAGTGCAAATCTTGGAGGCCAGTGGGCTTTAGGGTAAGTGGCAACAAAGGTTTGTGGCAGACAGATAATGCGGGGATGAACATAACTGACTTTTTTGATTGGGTAATAAAGGCAGTGGCCAGCGGCCAGACAGTAGATATAGTTTATCTAGACTTCAGCAAAGTCTTTGATTCTGTACCTCAAACAACGCTTATGAAAAAGCTGGGTGACTTGGGGGTTGGGGACAAACTGGCGAGGTGGAGTGGAGAAGAAATTTGCAGGTGGAAGGAGTCTGAGGGTGGTCATTAATGAGGATTCATCAGGAGTCATGGAGGTAACATGTGGGTTAGCACAAGGATCGGTCCTACTCTTAGGACTGGTACTATTTAACATATTAATTTGCAACACAGAGGAGGGAATCCAGGGCCAGATTTGTCTCTGCATACAACACTAAGCTCTGCGACAGAGTATCTGTTGGGAGGGGTAAGGGTGGATGAGTCCTCTAAGGAAAGATTACCTTGGAGTCATTATCAGTCACCGCTTCAAATCTACTGTCCTACACAACAAAGCAATCGGAAAGCCAACAGGATGCTGGGTTGCAAAACGAGAGGGCTTTCTAATATAACTGACTTGCTCTGCGCTCAGTTGAGGTCCCTCGGCCTGTCTCCCCCGGCCCTGAAAAGGATAACTGACTACCTGCATGGCAGAAAACAGCGAACCAAATTTAACAAAGTCCTCTCTGCTCCCCTGCTGGTGACCTCGGGCATCCCCCAGGGCTCTGTACTGGGACCCCTTCTCTTCTCCCTGTTTATCAACAATCTCCCAGATGCTGTTACCAGATGCAGGGTCACCCTGTACGCGGATGACCTGGTCCTCCTTGCTCACTCCCGAGACGCAGCCACCCTAAACCTCCATCTATCTGAGGACTTCAGGAATATCCAGGCTTGGCTCACCAAACAGAAGTTGGTCCTCAACCAGAAAAAAATGCAGGCCATGCTCTTCGGCTCCTCCGCTAAAATTTGCGCCTCTCCAGTCCCTCTGCTAATCAACTGCACAGACGGTACTTCCCTCCACACTGTGACCTCCGTCAAATATCTCGGGGTGACGCTTGACCCGCAAGTGGACCTTGGGAGTCACATCCTCAACGTCTGCAAAGGAATAAACTGCAAGCTGGGGCTGGCCTATAGGGCCAAACACAACCTCACCCCTGCTGCATGCCTGGCTCTTGCCAGGGAGGATGTTACTCCCTTTCCTAAGCTATGGACTCCACCTATTTGCACGCGCCTCAAAAGCCCTCCTTACTAGATGGAATACAACGTACAACAACATTTGCCGTTTTGCTCTGGCTGCCCCCTGCCTCACTCATCACTGCGAACTTTATGAGAAGTTAGGCTGGCTATCCCCGACCAATCACCTAAACTTTGGTATAGGGTGCCACGTGAGCAAAGTGATCAGCACCGGCTCACCCCCGGGGTTGGCTCAGCTCCTCTCCCCAGCTGACCGCTCATGCTACCCCCTAAGGTCCCAGGGTCCTGGGATACTAAAAGTACCCTCAACCCGCACCCTTATGGGTGAGAGGGACTATGCCGCACATGCCCCTAAGCACTGAAACTCCTTCCCTGAGCAGGTACACAACGCCCCTTCCCACAAAAGCCTTCGGACCTCCTTGTGGGAGCATCTTAAGCTGGCCTCACGCTGTGAATGCCTAAAGCCTCCCTAGCTATAAGCCCTGGACACTGGACACTGTAGTCCCTCTGGCACTCTGCTCCAGGAGCTATATTTATATAAACCAAATCGGATGCCGATTTCCCTGACCAGCTCCTCCTCTGTTCCACTTTATGTTACAGATAGTCAATGTTGTTCAATGTCAACTCACTATGTATTCTATCCTCACTGTCTTACTCTGTATATTGCCTGCAGCTTATCGACCTATTGTACCTAACCTCCAAGTGTATATGTAATCATTTCAACTAGTGTGAGACGTAGCCATTCACTTAACTTTTGCTGTATTGTTGTACTCTGTATTTACCTGTATTACCTGTTTGTACTCTCCGGGTCGTTCCTGAAAATAGGCATACTACTTGTCTAGTGTACTTACCCGGTTAACAAAAGCTAAATAAATAAAAAAAAAAGAATAAGAAGCACGTGATATTGCCCCTTGTACAGATTCCTGGTGAGGGCCCACATAGGATACTGTGTGCAACTCTGGAATCCACACCTAATGAAATATAGGAATCAGCTGGAGTCTGTGCAGAGGAGGGCTGCAAAACTGATCCAGGAGCAGCAGGGTAAATCGTATGAGGAGAGGCTGGCAAGCCTCAACGTGTATACACGGGCAGTCAGAAGGGAACCGGGGGACATGATAGAGGATTTTGCAGGGTACCAACAGGGTGGTGCAGTAAACTGCTCAGGAGGAATGAAGGCACTATGGTGAGAGATCAAGAATGGAAATTAATGGGGAGAAGGTTTAACAAGGATGGGAGTAAATTCTTCCTTATGGTAAGGGGCTGCCAATATAGCCTAGAGGTTAACTCAATGAGCTGTGAATGAGCTTGGTACATCCAGCAGGCCTGGGTTTGATTCGCACAACATCCACTTGCATACTGTGTGAACTGAAGCAAGTCACTTAACCTTCCTGTGCTCCTGGGATGCATTTGGACACAAGATTCAGCTTAGTGTGCCTTCCCTGACAAAGATTTGTACAATAAAAATAAAGAGAGCACAGTGGATGGTGGAATAGATTACCCATTGAGGTGGTCCATGCAAGCGTGGGCAGGACAGACGCAAAGGAATAGTGCAAACTACAGGAAAAGGGGATGGGGACATTCTCATGTAGGGGGCTGAAATACCACTAGGACTATTGGCTAATAACTCTGGCCCAGTGCAGGCAAGTATAGCTTCAGGTAGGCATATGGGCAGACTAGAAAGGCAGTTGGATCTTTTCTGCAGTCAACCTCTATGTAATGTATCTATGTCACCTAGTATCTGGGTTTACACAGCACCTGAAGAAGAAACCTATGTGATTTGAAAGCTTGTATAACAGTCTGACAGTCAAATAAAAGCTATCACCACCCACTTTTTTCATCAGTTCTACCATCTGACTTGCACGGAAATACAATTCTGCGCTGTTCAAGGCCCATAATTCTCCAGTCGATCAACAACAGAACTATGACTGCATTACGTGAATCCAGCCACAGAACAACTGTGTTGCCACAGAATGCCATTTTTAGGTTTTCCACAAGTTCAGTCTCTTTCACCCTTTATGCTTGCCCTAAAGTCCTCTCCTGCACTCACTATTTCAGGCCTTTGATAAAATCACATGGAGCTTAGCCAATGGTTACAAATCTGCCACAGCAGCAAATTGATTCCAGTGCAGAAGTAAACCAAATCTGCCACAGACTGGGGTCACCATGACTCCAGCACTGATCACTGAGAGTTGACGTCCTCTACTGGCCTGAAACTGTGAGTGCACCACGCTAATATGCCTCACATAAGAGACGACGCACTTGTTGTTCCTTGTTTTAGTCTCTGCAGATCATTTGAAGATGTTTAGGCATTGCATGGTCCTGTTGAAAGCCCAGTCAGCCAAGGTTCATTCAGGGTAATCTGGAATGATTTCCCACAACACATTGAATCAGGAAATATGGGCAATGCAGTGTTTTCTACCTTAGATACTTGGCATCAACATCCTGCCACAGGGGAAACCTTCTTTTATCTGAAAAGAAACACACGCACACACACAAACACACACACACTTTCCAGTTTCCTGTTAACTGGCACCTAGAAAAAACACTCCTGCACATAACAGTGAACAAAACAGTGCTTACAAAAATGCCACCTATTTGGTTGTAGGACTGCCATATGGATTATGGATCACATTTCTTGGGAGAAGTATATCTTCTTTATGGTGTAGGAGAAGCATCTGACATCACTTTGGAGAAAAGGGCCCATTCAGAACTTATTTCAAGTGCAGCTGAGCACCCCACCCCCCCTGTGTAGAGCAATCCATTTCCAGTCCAGCTCCTTTCTCTTCAGTTTCACTGGCGTGTGCATGCCTCTCACCCTTTAGTCCCTCAAATGTAGGACACTGACACTCAAAATGTAGGACAATGTGGGAAACTGGCCCTCAAAATATGGGGCATATCATCAAGCAAGAAAACACATGCTGAGTACTATGGAAACTAGTGTCTTTATTTGTGCCAAGCTTCATTTTGCTTTAGCGTCACAGAGCATTATGAATTTCTACTTTAAAAGTCTGAGTTGCTGCATGTTCCGCATCTAGGTAGCATCTTTTCTGTGGGACGATGTAGGACTTAACAATTCTGAGGGACAGAATGAAGGATGCCCCTTTTAGTGTGGGACAGTTGAGAGGTGCGTGTGTGTGTGTGTGTGTGTGTGTGTGTGTGTGTGTGTGTGTGTATTCTCACTTGGAGTTCAGGTGTCATAATTTAGCTACACAACATGGCACTATTAATACTGTGAAAACAAAATGACACTGACCTGAAAACAATAATTCCACAAGCAGAACATGGAATAACCTCTCCTACAATATATGTAGACATTAGGATTTAAATGTTAACCCTCCTGTTCTGAATGGAGAGAGATATACAGTACCTGATAAAGACTTAGGTGACAGACCCTGTACACTTTTATAAGGCACTGTCACTTACTGGTTAAAATGACCACTTAGCGCCAGTCCTTTAACTTGCACCTCAACTGGGTTGCAAGCATTTTGCTGTACAGATGCTATTCATTGTGCCACTGCACAGGAAATGGACAGGGGTCACCATGCGAATGGTATGCAGGGCCATGCAGAGAAGGCCAGGTTGGGGTGCCTCCACAGAGTAGGGAAGAAATGGCTGCATCCCAAAAAGGACTCACCAGTTTGTAAAGAACTCACATAAAGTGTAGAAGTATCTGGATGCTTGTTTAATCAAACAGAAAAGTGCAGTAAAATTGCCAAAGTACTTAACAGACAGACCAATGAAACAAAACCTCTGTCTACAGTCTAGGTGTCCTGGCACTTCCCTCAGTTTGGAGCTTCAGTAAGGGAGCCATGCACAAAGCATGAAGAGTCTCTCTCTCTCTTGGTTGCAGTATTTTGTGACGCTCACTCCCTGACTGTAGAAGTGTGACAGGGTATAATAGGTGTGTTTGGTTGGGGGAGAAGGGGATTGTAGTGTTTCAACAGACAATGCAGGAGCCAGTAAGGGACAGAGATTGTTGTGGACTGCTGCAGATTTATTGGTGGTGGGGGAACTAGGTTGGGGGGAATACTGGATGGCAGAGATGTCTGAAAATGTGGGGAGTGGGTGGGCGAGTAACTGAACCACCAGGGAAGATGGGCAAGGAACACGAAAATAAAATCCTTCATGGCATAAAAGTAGGCCTAAAGCTGGAGTTAGGCAGATGGTGGGGGGGGGAACAACTGATGTGCTAAGCCCCTCTAACCAAGGATTCTGGGCATGGCAGAGTACCATGTGACTGACAATGTGCCATGTGACTGACAATGTGCCATGCCATGACCGCCATGTGTGGCACACGCTAGCATGTTAGCAGACCAAAATAAATGCATTTTTGTGCCCACTAACATCTGGCAGACAATGAAGAAGAATAATTTGCATTTACATAGTGCATTTCATCCACACTATATCCCAAAGCACTTTACGAGCAATGAAAGACTGGTAGTGAATTGACTGTAAACACATAGTGTCAACCATTTTACACATACCAGCGACAGCCTTGGGCAACTATATGAACCAGTTTTATGGGAACAGGAATGCTGGCCAGCACACATGGGAAAAATCTCTACTCTTGCAAAGAGCATCTTGGGTTCTTTTTCTTCCACCTGCACACCCACCAGGACAGCACCAGAGACAGCCAGAAGGGACCTTGGTTTAACAACTCATCCAAAGGATGGCACACCCCGACAGTACAGCACCCCCTAGTACTGCACTCGGGTGCCAGCATTTATGATGTCAGCCCAGTCCTGGTGTGGGACGTGGCTGCCAGGGAAGACTCCTACCCCAGCAGCTAAGTCAGGGTTCTGTGTATGTCAGTTTTTGGTGGCGGCGGCAGTAAACTGTGGCTCTTTACAACCTGAATTGCACTATCCCCACCCTCCGACTCTGACTGTGTACAGGAACCCTGACTATTAAACCAGGGATGCCAGAGATGTGTATGCAGTGGGTAAGAAATGGAGGAATTCCAGAAATGGAAAGTACAAAACGCAAAGGGAAGATGTTCACACTGAAGGATAACTCGTTCCGTGAAGACACATTCTAGCTGTGTAGAGTAGACTAATTGATCCAAATAGACATTTAATTTATTGCTAAAAAAAATAATTGTACAAAAGTCACATTGTGCAATGCAACTCTGATTTTGGGTCATGGGCACAGAAAAAGGGCATTATTCTTATGTTTTAATGCTTAATTCCAGTATCTGTGGGAAGAAGAAATTCTGTTCCTGTTGCAGAAAAGGTTATAGGAGGAACTCTGTTCCTGTGTGTTTCTACCCACTTTTATTATTAGTGTAAGCAGTGTCTCTGAACTCGGAGCCTATGTTTGCAACTGTCACAAGGTCATGGGGAGTATTTCAGGAAAAACACTGTTAATGGGCCTGAAAGGGTAAAGTCTAGAATGTATTGCTTCAGACCGGCTGAAGTCACTGCAGCTCTCCCTCTCCCAGTTTAGAGGCCCCGTTCAGATATTTTACTGGTGGTTTCCATGGAGACACTCCAAATAAGCAAAAGCTGCGTGGCTCATAAATAACACTTCATTTTCTGCATCAGTGTGTCTCGAGTGCCTGATCTCTGCTGCATGCATTCTCTCTCCTGCCCCCTCAACCCCCCTTCCAAACCCCAGCTGTTCGCAGACAGTGGGAGACAAAGAGAGCTTGCTCATAGCTCCAGAGCTGTTCAGCAGCACATCAGGAAAAATAACTTTTAACAACTTCTGTATACAGGGTGTGCTTGAGCTCGGCAGGCATTCTCCTGGCTACCCCCAACACACACAAAACAAACACACATTCCTCCATCAAACAGTGAGAGACAAGGGAGCTTGCCTGGGGAGCTTGCTCAACT
The DNA here is from genome assembly GCA_016271365.2 of Neoceratodus forsteri. Taxonomy (NCBI): domain Eukaryota; kingdom Metazoa; phylum Chordata; order Ceratodontiformes; family Ceratodontidae; genus Neoceratodus; species Neoceratodus forsteri. Next base: position 335,598,310 of record CM057449.1, read on the forward strand.
CTCCAGAGATACAGTGTGCATGTACCTAGATAAGGTATTTAACACCTTTTAAATACAGGGTGCACCCAAGCATGGTATGCATTCTCCCTCTTGCCCCAAAACTATATCCTTCAGCTAATAGTGGAAGGCAGCAGGAGCTCGATCTCAAGCAAGGAGTTTTCTCTACATATTCTACCATGTTATACAAAGAGGAAATAGGGTGCTGGTGGTGGTGGGGGGTTATCTGTGGCAAGATTCACATACTGTAGCCTTTTCTTGACCTGCTGCTATTGGCAAACCCTCAGGTTCATAGAATCATAGAAGCTGACGGCAGAAAAGGACCACACCGCCCATCTAGTCTGCCCTATTCCCCCCACCACCCCTCCCCCTCTCTGCGGCCACCTCCCTCCCCAACTACTCAGACCTATGTCTGTCCCATGCCCTCTTGAATCCCTCCACTGATTCAGTCCCACCTACCTCTTTTGGTAGTCTGTTCCAGGCCTCCATCACACTCTCTGTGAAGAATCGCCCTCTCACATTGCCTCTGTGTCTTCCTCCCTGCAGTCTGAGGCTATGCCCTCTAGTTCTGGCCCCCTCTTTTCTCTTAAGTAAACACCCTTCCCTTACTTTGTTGAGCCCCTTCACATAATTAAAAGTTTCAATCATGTCTCCCCTTTCCCTTCTAGTCTCCAGCGTGTACAGATCCAGCTGCTTACACCTCTGCTCATATGTCTTCCCTTGCATACACTGCACCATCTTGGTTGCCCTTCTCTGAACCTTCTCCATCCCATCTATGTCCTTGCGGAGGTATGGTCTCCAGAACTGGACCCTGTACTCCAGAAATGGCTCACCATGGCTTTGTAGAGGGCATCATTACCTCCCTCCTTCTACTAGTGAAACCCCTGCCAATGCATGCCAACATTCCACTGGCCTTTCCCACTGCCCTGCTACACTGGTTTCCTACTAGATTGGATGACACTATAATCCTCTGATCTCTCCTGTTCAGTTACTTTGATTGCCTCCCCTCTAGGGTATATCTTGCTCATGTGTTCCTACTCCCCACGTACATTACAGCTCACTTTTAGGATCTGAAGCTGGGATGGGCTTTATCACTCTGTCCAGTGGGCAGGAGAAATTGCATAATTTCTGTTAAGAGAATTGAAATTAACTTCATGCTGGGCTATAGATGTCTGTCAAGGGGGCAGCAGGTGAAATCTGTTTGGGTACAGGATCTGAAGTTAACTCCATTTTGGGCTATAGACATCTGCTAGGAGGACAGGAGAAGTACTGCTTTTGCAATCTTGGTTTTGGCACCTGTGTGAGGCTATAGCCTACAGTTCCCCACCCAGAAGGTGGGGAGGTCATCTTGTCCAGGTTCAGCTACAGGGACAGAAGTAAACTGGTTTGATTGGCAGTGACTTAATCAAAGGGGCCAGTGACTGGACTCATGGGTCCAGGTGCCTGGGGTATGACAACTATACAGAGGGATGAGTGTGGGTGCACACACACAGAAAGTGGCAAACTAAGTCGGAGGTCTCCAACAAGCTGGTGCTGAAGGGGCACTGGCAAGGGCTGCAGACAGACTGTGACAGTTGGCCTATTTTTAAAAACGTATTTTATTGCGTTTTAAATTTGATGTACAGTTGTACATTAAGAAGCCATCAGAGAAAAGATCCAATAGGAAATAATGTCAACACTTCATAGTAGGAACACATAATACTGTATCCTCCACATACAGGTACTTGAGCGGAGGCAATGCAAAACACCTGTTTATAATCAGTAAATATCAAGAAATAGTGTTGCCAAGACAGCAGGCAAGTCCATTTCTCAGAAGAATGTGCATCACCAAACGAACTGGTATTGTGCAATTGTATAGTATCTCAAAATCCATAATAGTTGGGGATTCAAATGCAAATTCCTGATGCCACCAATAAGACAACATTTCAATAAATTGTCACTGATTTAAGCAACAAAATGTAAAACACTTAATGGTGGATTCTGTAAATAACACATGAGCTGTAAGGTTGTATTCAAAACCATGGATGACATAAGGAGGCAGTATAGCACAGTGGTCTAAGGCTCTGAGCTACAAATCTGGTGACATCCAACAGACCAGACCTGGGTTTGAATCCCACAGCTTCCACTTTCATACTGTGTGACCCTGAGCAAGTCACTTGTGCTCCCAGGTCACTCCTGTAAAAAAGCTTTTAGCTTAGTGTGCTATACCTGGTTAAAAAAAAACAACTAACTAACATAAGAGAATTCAGAAGAGTTTTCGATAAGCAACAGTTTCATGTATTTGGAATTCGATCACAGAATGTTGCCTTCTTAATTGTCAGAACTCTGAGAAACCAGTGAAAAGACTTCCTGACATGCAAGGGTATTTAAGTGTGTGAGACAAAGTGACTACCTCTTCTACCACTACTCTATTCTTTAGTAGGGGCCTGACATCATTTTTCCCTGAAAGGAAAAGTATGTCAGGAATTTTGTTGCTTCTGTAAATCTGTTTCAAGTCTCAGTGTTCAGTAATTCAAAGCATCCTTATACTTTCAGCCTGACAAACACACACACACACACACACACACACACACACACACACACACACACACACACACACACACCATGATACACTGAGACAAACTCAGGTAGAACAATGGGCAGCCCTGATGGATTATGGGGCTTCTTTTGCCAGCACTTTTATATGTTTCTTATTAGCACAGCCATATACCCACATGCATATGCAGTCCACCAACATGCAATACAGATACATACCAGCCAGCCACCATTAAACCTGCAAAATACACAATGCATAGGAAATCTCAGCTGGGATACATTGTACGTAATATATTTTGCTCATGCTATGTTCAGGTATACTTGCTAACTTTGCAGTATAAACTGATATGAACTGGTTTGGTAGTAAAGAAAATGCAGGAGTTTGCAGGACTGTGAATTCAGGTTTCGGATAGTTACTATATCTGCATAGTGAAGGAAAAACGCAAGGTTTGAGGCACTGTGGTCTAAGAATTAGCACACAGGATTGGGAACCATCAGATCACAGGTTCAGATCCCACTAGAGCCAAGCCAAATATTCATTGCGTGACCTTAAGCAAATCACTTATCAACCAGTGCTCAACTCCATCCAGCTGCCGAAACACAAGCAGGACCTCACTGAACCAGATGTTGCATATCAGCTGGACTAGCCTGAGTATATAAATGATAAAGTATACAAAATGAAAAACATCTCGGCCACTCTGAGTCCTAGCATTCTCCATTGTTTCACTGTAGGCAAGTGGGTAACCCCATCGCAAAGGTCATCTAATAAAAACATATTTTACAATGTGCAAAAACAGCCACGTTTGAAAAAAGGCATCCATGCTAGTATGTAAGATCTAAAAGAGGCTAGGCCAAATTAGATGAAATGGACATTCATATAAACGTGAGATACCTTTATGGGATCATGAAAACCATTTGGAATGGGTGAAGCTTACATAGTGCATCAGGCCCTGCTCCTTTTTTTTTATTCTAAAGCCAGTGCCCATTTTCTCTGCATGAGTGAGAGAGAGAAATTGTATTGTATATTATTGTATTGTATTGTATTGTATTGTACTGCATTGTATTGAGTTGTACTGTATACATGCAAATCCCCTGTACTTGCTGTTTTCTGTCTCTATCTGACTCTAAACCCTTTGAAAATAGACTGCTGAAAGGATTTTATGCAAAATATATAAATAAAATGAATGTTCCCTCCAGTTCTAAAAACAATGCAAGTTACAAATGAAACATTTAATTGGTCATGTTAAACAGGACACAACTGGTGATTTGTTAACCCCTTTATTCATCCATCTTTTTTAAGTTTTGTGGCCTCTGAGCACTGCCCATGCCTTGATCAGACATTCTCCAGTCTCCCAGTTCCATCTGCTACTCCACCCACCATCAGGCAAACAGGAATCCACATAGGGTGGAACCTGAGAGCATTTGCACCATCACAAATGGTGGCCAGTGGGCATATTTTTTTCCAATCTTCTCTCCTAACCCTGCCCACCTCCTTTATGGTACCAGGCAGCACACTGGCAGACCATGCCAGCATGTAACATGCCTCTGTACAGGACACAAACTCCCTGGCACATTGCAGAGTTCGCTAGTTCTGCAGAACCTGGCACCTTCCTCACCTGGCTGGAAGCACTGTTGTGTGGCACTGCCAGCCCAGCCCCCACCCCTCTGGACCACTTGGCTGGCTGCCAAACTCAAGTCGCCAGTGAGAGAGCATGTTGCTCCATCTATTAAGCCATTGGGCAACACCCACTCATTCATTTTTAAACTCACACCTGTGGGGGAGGAGAGCATTGCCTTGGCAGTTGTGCAGGAGATACAGTAGGCTGAGGGAAGGGGCTGTGTGCTCCATTCTGGGTGGAGGGAACAGGTCTCATGACTCCAAGCAGCACTGGCAGAGAGTCAGAAGAATGTCACGAGACTCAAAGTCATGTTGGCATGGAGTTGGAGGACCATCTTTCCCACCTAAGGACCACCTTGCCAGACACCACTACTTCCAAGGTTGCCAGAAGGAAACAACAGTTGGACTAAAGTGGGCTCAAGGAGGGCATGGGTGGTAGGATCAGGAAGGCTGAGGGGAGCGGGTGACAAGCACACACCTCATCCAGTGCCACTAAGAAACTCCTATGCCATTCTGGTGGAGCGCGACTGCCATTAAGTGGCACCCAAGCTGGTGGATGAAGAGGATGTGGGAGAACACCCAAATGGAGTTCCCAGGAGGGAGGGAGGAAGGGGATCCCTAGAGAAGGAAGAAGCAGCTTCTAGTGGGGGACTCTATAGTCAGGGGAAGAGAGTTGGTTGAAGAAAAGAGGATAGAGATGGAGGGAGGTTAAGTGCCTACCTGGTGCATCGGCTCAGAGAGATGGAACGCATATCCAGTGAATCACAAGGGCTATGAGAAAGAGGGAGCTGTACTTCATTGTCCACCTGGGGACAAATTTCCTAGCTCTGGAAGGAACAGGGGCAGTGCAAGAGCAGTTTAGTGAGCTGGGGAAGGGTCTTAGGCAGGTAGCCCACACTGTAGCCTTTACAGAAGTGCTGCCTGTCTACAACAGGTAGAAGGAGAAAGAGCTCCATACTAAGGCCTTCAACTCATGGTTGAAGGAATCTTGCAGAGAGGAGGGGTATGGCTACATTGGGGACTGGGGCTCCACCTGGAGGGATAACAGCTTGTACCTGGGGGACAGCCTGCATCCATCCATGAAGGTAGCAGCAATCCTCAGTAGACAGTTTAAGTGTTACTTCTATGAGCATTTAAACTTACCAAGGGGGGTGGTGGAAGGGAAAGAGGGGGCAGAAACTGCACCCCCAGGCTGTGATGGAGAGTAGAGAATTTCTGTGGGGAAGGATTCCTACCAAAATGAAGGACAACCAAGGATGCAAGGGATCAGCATGGGAGGAAGAGAAGTGGGCAGTGTGGAAATGGAGAAGAAGGGGGAACAACTAGACAACATGAGAAGGGACAAGAGTAGGGCTAACAAAATCTGGACAGCCATGTGTGCCAATGCTAGAACTCTGGGAAATAAGAAACCAGACCTGGAGGCCACCATGACTGAGGCAGGTCTGGATATTTTAGCCATCACTTAAACATGGCGCACAAACAACCATGACTGGGAAATGGTTATACCAGACTACACAATGTTTAGAAGGGACAGGGTAAGAAGGAAAGGTAGGGGAGTGGTGCTTTTTGTTAAGGAAAACAAAGTGACAGAGGTACACTGAGGACAGGAGGAGGGGGTTAAGGTGTTGTGGGTCAACCTTGATTCTGGAAACAGAGCCACCATTTGCGTGGGAGTGGTATACATGCCCCCAACACGAGCAGAGGACATAGACAAACAAATGTTGGAAGGGAGGCAGTATAGCACAGTGGTTTAAGGCTCTGACCTGCAAATCTGGAGACCTGGGTTTGAATCCCACAGCTCCCACTTGCATACTGTGTGACCCTGAGCAAGTCACTTAACTTCCCTGTGTTCCCAGGTCACACCTGTAAACAAGCTTTCAGCTTAGTGTGTCTCTCCTTGTTAAACAATTGGACTTAGGCAAAATGGCTAAGAAGAGGGAGGTGTTGTTGTGGGACTTTAATCTGCCAGATGTAGAGTGCAGCCTTCATGCTACTTCAGCGATGTCACCAGTGATCTTCAAGAGACCTAAAGTAGTTCCATGTTTGGGTCTAAACCCTGATTGGAATTCATTCAAGATCTTATGTTTCAACACAAATAAATGAATCTGTTTTGCCACTATTCTTTCTAGAATTTTAGAAATTGTTGGTAACAATGAAATTGGATGATAGTTTTCAATCAAATTCTTTTGTCCATTTTTAAAAACGGGTATCACATTAGCTGTTTTTCAATTTTGTGGAAACTCTGCATAAAGCAGGGACATACTGAATAATTTGGCAAGTGGCTGAGCAATAATAGGGGCTGTTAATTTCCTCAGTAAATTAGGTATAACATCAAGTCCACCCATTTTTTTATTTTTATTTTCAATAGGAATTCCAAAACGTCCTTGGAGGAGACTATAGAAAAGTTAAATTCCTCCTTTAGTACCCCTTGGGAAGTTCTATCTACTGTCCAAATCCTGAACTACATTGCCCCTCCTTGTATTTTTTTGTACTGACATCCACCTTACTTTGTGTTGAAGTACCCATGTGTACAAAATAATCATTAAATTCATTAGTCAATCTTTTCCCCATGTTCACACTTTCACCATCAATAACAAATGTATCCGGATAATCAGACCTTTGAACCCCATGTAATGTATTCATTGCCCCACAAAAGATCTTGGGTCATTGGATATATTTTCTATTAATTTATTGCTAAAATACTCTTGTTTGGCATTCCTTAATTCTTTAGTGTACAGATTTCTCATTTGTTTATAATAACACCAATCCTGATTCAAATCTGTGCATTAAGCTCTTTTCCAAGCTTTATCCCCCATCCTTTTTACCTTATATAATTTTGAATTATACCAGGGGGAATTTTTAGACTTAACTAATCTAGTTTTGATCGGTGCATGGGCATTCCAGATATTTAGAAAATCCTGGTGAAATAAATCCCATGCATCACTCACATTAGGTATAAGATGTCATCTTTCCCAGTTATAATTGTCTAACTCAAGCATGAGTTCTACATAGTCAAACCATTTGTATGTTCTACATTTTATAGTTCTCCACAGATTTTTACACAGTTTTTCATTTTGTATACAATATAACATTTGATGATCAGACGCAGTATCTGGGAGTACTCCACTTGCTAAATATTTTTCAGGCTTATTTGTAAATATTAGATCCAGGATAGAAGATGTACTGGTGTTCTTAGGGTTTAGTCTGGTAATATCAGTGATAAGTTGTGTCAGTCCTAATGTGGTAACCATGTCATCTAATATGTGTTCAGAATCAATTAATTTCCAATCAACACTGAAGTCGCCAATAAGCAACAATTCACGGGACTGTGCAAAAGCTTTTAAAGTTTCCTGTAAATCATTAAACACTAACAGATTACACTTGGGTGGACGATAAATACCCAGGAGCAATAAAGACTTAGAAAATGGTACTGTATATTCACTTCTGAGGGAAGTATTTCAATATCGAGCTAGTCACACACCAAATCAACTCCTTTAACCTGTAAAAAAATCTTTTGTATATATTTTAATCCCACCACCCCTTCTATTTATATCTTTCCTCCACAATTTAAATCCTTTCAATGTAACCAAATTATCTGAGATCTTACAGTTTAACCAAGATTCTGTTATAATTATCAGATCAGAATCCTACTTTATCATCCATTCCTTATATAATCAATTTTCTTTTAAGACTGCAAATATTTAAATGGACAATGCTTAAACCTTTTTACTATGGGGGCCGGAGTTTGGATGAACATCACCACAAAGGGTTAAGGTTATAACAGTAATCAAGTTACAAAATCTATACAGCCTGTAAATAGATAATGTATCACAGTGTAGCTTTCTAAGCATTGTTTCATTAGTTGCAACTGGGATCACATTTAGCCAAGCCTCAAGCCTCCCCTGTATCCCTGGCTTTTCACTGTACTTACCCTGGAAAGGCTCTTGGTGAAAACTGTACTGTCTTTGTAATTAGCTCTCCTTTTTAGGTAATGATTCCTAATATAGTTATTGCTGCATCCTGGGGATACAGGACTAAATACTAGCCACTGGAACCCTGGTTCTTTAGCTAACCAAGCATTCAAATGTAATGTATCTTATCTTGCTATGCAACAGTACCTTTCATGGTAACCTTGTAACTGCTTGTCAACTATGTTTCTGCCATCCATCTTACATTATATGTACGATCTGGAACCTTTGTAAATGAGTCTCTAACTCAAAGATATTAATCCCAATCTGAAATAAATAAATAAATAAAATATAACAATAAATACAACTGCCTAAAAACTGAATTCCAACTTATCAATGAAGATGCATATCTATCACTGATCGAATCTGATTTTATTAACTCATGCCCATTACTTGGTCTACAGGAACTATCTAGTTCTGTATCCCTATTTCTAAATTCCATAGGGGATACATTCATAAGTTTCCCATTGACCAATGGAGACACTAATTTACTGTGTGAGCCCAGCCAAATAATCAATCCCCACAAAACTATGTACCATTGAATTTTTTAAGTATTGATTATACCCTACTAAACATGAGAAACTTTATAGCAGACTAAATGAGTGAATGCTCTACACTATATATAAAGGAAAGTGCAATGCAAAAATAAAAACAATAATCAAAATCTTTAAGCCACTTTTTCAGCCTTGGTTAAAAGCTATCATAAATACAAGACAAGCTGTACAGAGAGGTCTGAATAGTTTACCCTGTAATTTTAAAGCTAAGAGATGGAAAGATAATTGTAAAAATACCAGGAATTAGTTAAACATTTCTAACAGCCTATAAATGTGTCTGTTTACAGATGACATGAAGATTTGTAATGGGGTGGACACAAGGGGAGGGATGGAGAAAATTAGGGAGGACCTGGTCAGGTTGGAGGAGTGGTCAGGGAAATGGCAATTACAATTCAATGCAAAAAAAATGCAAAATTATGCACATAAAGAATAGGAACCCAGGGGCAAAATACTGACTGGAAGGGATGAATTGGAGGTAACAGAACAAGAAAGGGATCTGGGAGTCATCATTTCAGATAATCTGAAGGTGGGGAACCAATGCAATAAGGCAATAGGGAAGGCTAGCAGAATGTTGGCATGCATTAGGAAGGGATTCACAAGCAGGAGGAAGGAGGTGACTATGCCTTTGTACAAAACTATGGTCAGGCCACATCTGGAATACGGGGTCCAGTTTTGGAGGCCACACTTACAGGGGGACAGAGACAGGTTGGAAAGGGTCTAGAGAAGGGCAACCAAAATGGTTCAAGGGCTACACCAGAGATCATATGAGGAGCGATTAGAGGAACTAAATGTATTTGCACACTGGAGATAAGGAGGGAGAGGGGGATATGGCAGAAAACTTCAAATATCTAAAGAGAATAAACAAGGTGAGAGAGAGAATAGCATATTCAGGATGAGTGAAAATAAATCAATGAGAGGGCATGCATTCAAGCTGGAAGGGGGAAGATTTGGAGGAAACACGAGGGGGACATTCTTCACAGAGAGAGTGGTGGGCCCCTGGAATAGGCTGCTAGAATTAGTGGCTGGTGTAGATTCTGCAACAAATTCAAGAGGGCTTGGGACAACTATATGGGGCTAAATAGAAGCAAAAATGGAATGGAGGGGAGGGGGTAAGGTAAAAGGACAAGGGGAGGTATTTGGGCAGACTGGATGGACCAAGGGGTCCTTTTCTGCCAACAAATTTCTAAGTTTCTGTGTTTCAATGTAATATACCCAAAGGTTTGTAAATATCTTGAGGTAGAAGGCCGACAGATCCCAGCAGGAATGCTACCTGAGGGCCCACAGGTGGAACTACACAGTCAGGGATGGCACGGATCAGGGACATGCACAAGTTTCAAGCACCCCATCCATGCCCATTGTGTGCATGTGGTATGCTCGTTCACAGCTGGTATCTCGGGGTGGAAGAAACCAGGGAGGAAAAGCCTCTCAGCCTGGTAAGATGGCACCTCAGTATGCTCAGGTCCTGCACTGCCTGTCCGCTGAACATGAAAGGGTCCCCCTGCCAATGAATTTAGAGTCCAGAAGGCTCTTTCATGGGGGTATACCGTGGGGTAGGTAAGAAGGTCCTCTTAGAACAGTGACAGGTGATGGGGTAGGGAGGGTTTTGTATGAGGCAGATGATTGTCACGGCTGGAGGTATAAAAAATAATACATAAAAGGAAGTACAGACCATAGTGGTGAGTGCAGGTGAGAGGGACCAGTTCAGGGCAAAGCAGCAAAAAGCAGGGTAGACAGGGTCCAACCAGGCTAATGTGGACTTTGAGGCTGCATTATAGACAATGTTGCAATTGTCCAAGATGGGGAAAATCATTGTCTGAACAATAACATGTCTGGTTGCAGCAGGGAAGCAAGATTTGGTGAACAGAGGACGTCCAAGCTTGAGGAAGAATTTTGAGGAAAAGGAACTGATGTGAGGTAGAGAAGTAGAGCAACTGGTCTAACTACACCTCAAGGTACAGTACTTTAAAGATGTGGCACTATCCAGAGGAGAACTGTCACAAGTCAGGAATGGGATGGGAAGTGGGGGTACAGTTTGGGTTCAGAACCAAAGGTCAGGATCAATTTTCTTTGCATTAAGGGTCAGCTGGTTTGAGAAGAACCACCATCACTGAATGGCGTAGAGCTTAGGATGAAGTCTAAAGTGAAGAGAGCCAACGTCATGGCCATTGGCAAACAGAACTGTATCATCCACATACATGTGTAAGGGGAGCAGGAACAGACTGCAGGCAGGTCATTGAGGAATGATGAGAATAAAAAAGAGTTTACAGAACAAAGTAGGGGAGAGGAGGGTAAACTGAGTTATTAAGGTCATGAGACAGTGGATGGTGGGTCTGTAAGACAGTGGTGGAAGGGAAGTCTGTGAAATAGTGTGGGGGGAGTCTGTGAATGATCTTGAAGACAAAACATGCTATTAGGATTGTGAAGAGAGCCACTGTTGGCTTATCAAGGATGCTGTTAGATTTCAGTATAAAAAGCAGAGCTGCATCTAGGGACCAGGTGATACTCATAGTAATACAAAAATGTACAGGAAGCCACACTAACAAAAGTATGGATCTGATGTGTTTCTGACAGACAGCCAGTACCAGTATGAAGCTTTTGTGATTGTTTGTATATGGGTTGCCATGCTGTATAATTATCCAATTTTTATTTTAAAATAAAAAGTCTAACACTCATCGGTGTTCAGACTGGCTGTACTGATTTATATGGGTGCTTAGCTCTGACTGCTCATAAATGGATTTATTTACGCTCGTATCACTGTATTATAGGAATTGGGGCAGCCTTCTCTCCTTGTCTAGCCCTACATTGTTGATCCACTCTCTGATCCCAAACACATATCACTGCTGGAACCAATGACTGCGATATGAGAAAATAAGCTACAGTAAGTCCGGTTTAATGTATTTCAACAGGGTTTGAACTTCTACTCATACTTTTGTCATTTTTTTAGTACTTCTGCACCAAATTTTCAACATGGCCTTTTTAGGAGCCCACCTGATGAACAAGGGAGGTGCATTTTTTTAAATCTGGCCCAAAAGGGGATTTTGTGGTCATTGCATGAAATCACCTTTCAGGTGGGATTTGAAAATTTTCATTTACCGGGTTCATGAGGTGGGGTCATAAAATGGCTAAGTTGAAAATTTGGTGTAAACAAATATAAAAATGACAAAGTTATTAGTGAATGTTGAACTATTTCAACAGTCACTCTTAACTTTGCTAATTTTTAACATTTTTAACCAAACTTTCAACATGGCCTTTGTGGGATCCTACCTCAAACAAGGCCGGGGAAATTTTTCAAATCCATTCCAATAGGTGATTTCGCAGTCACGCCTCAACATCATGTTTTTGGCTGGATTTGAAAATTTCACCTACCAGGTTCATGAGGAGGGGTCATAAGAGGTCTATGCTGAACATTTGGTGTAAAAATCTGTTAAAAGTGCTAGGTTATGGGTATAGAGAATTGTCTGTAGCCATATTGGTCCTCGTATAAAAAGATGAACAAAGTGGGTAATTTAATACTTTTTACTGGATCAGCAGGAGATTTAGAAAACACAAGAAGCTTGTTTTCTGTACAGGCTGGCAGCTACATGTGCTGAAGGGCTCTGTGTAGCCTGAAAGCTTCTGTTTTGTAAATCTCTTGTTGGTCCAATAAAAGGTAACAAATCACCCACTTTGTTCAAGTCATACATGAACATTGAAATATGTTAATGTTCACTCACACAGTAACTCTACTGATTTTCAATATTTTTACACCAAAATTTCAAAAAGGCCTTTCTGGAACCCAACCTCACGAACAACATGGGTGAAATTTTTCAAATCTGTGCCAAAATGAAATTTCACAGTCACTCTGCAAAATCATGTTTTAGGTGGAATTTGAAAATTGTTACCTACCGGGTTCCTGAGGTGGGATCATATGAAGACTATGCTGAAAATTTGGTGTACAAATATGGTAAAACAACCAAATTATAACTGAACATTGAAATATTTCAGTTTTTTTCTGTTTTTCACAACTTCACTAATTTTCATTATTTTGACTCCAAACTTTCAACATAGCCATTTTTTCACACCTCATAAATATGATAGGTGTCATTTTTCAAATCCTGGACAATGTGTGTTTTCACACATGTGGTGCAAAATGATGTTTTGGCCAGAATTATGTAAATGTTACATGTCATGTTTATAAGGGGGATTAATAAAAAGACTATCTTGAAAATTTGGGGTCAAAATCTAAAAATAAATAAATAAATAATAATAATAATTATTAAGAAACATTGTGTGTAGTACCAGCCTTTACTCCAGTGGGTAGTGCTTTCTGATCCCGTGCTGTTAAGCTACATTCAGTAGTGAGCTTAGTGACCCAGGTGAATAGGCTGAGGCTGGGGGTGACGGTGCTGTCATGCAACACATCCCCAGCCAGGAAGGGTAGGGCAAAGTTTCCCACATGGGTGCAAGTACCATATAGTGTAGAGAACTCTTCTCTTGACATAGGGCCCTGCACCTCTGCACCTGTGGGTGCCAGAGGGCTATGCTTTGGCTGAGAGATGGATTTTTTGCATTGTGTATCTGTGTCTTTAGCCACTTGGAAGTGCAGGGCCCTCTCCACAGTCCACCAGATAGCCCCATGAATTTTTGACATCCATGGCTGCACAGTGGTTCAAACGGTTGGAGTCTTCAATTGGCGCAGGGCCCTGCAGGTGTACATCTGTAAATTAATGCCACAAAAGTAGGGAAATGTATCATCACACCAGCCAAGATCCTACCATCTCATCTTTAAACCACACTATATCAATTTTGAATGAGGATTACAAACTCTGCAAGGTGATCTGGGCGTATCGCCTTGACAGAATCTTTCCCAACCTGATCCATTCAGATTAGGCGGGTTTTATTTGCTAACATCAGATTATAGATAATATCCACAGAGCCCTTACACTGATGGATTATGTCACCCAATGGACAATACTGATGGCTTTCTTAAGTCTCGATGCTAAGAAGGCATTTGACAGTGTGACCTGGGGTTTTCTCTGGGGTGCCCTGATGCCCTTCGGCTTCCTGGAGCATATCCTTGTCTCACTACAAAACAGTTATAATAGTCCTCAGGTGCATCTTCATGTCATCACTAATTCACAGGGTCTCAATCTTGAACAGGTCACTAGCTTCAAATACCTGGGTGTCACCCTGGACACCTCCCTCACCTACCACACACACATCCAACACCTTTCCTCCACTGTAAATACCAGATTGGGGGATCCTATATAGACATAAACATTGCCTACCCCCTCAGGCCCTACATCTCACTGTAACTTCCTCTTTCCTATCTCTGGTGGACTATGGCATTGTGATTTATGGATCTGCAGACCAAACGACCCTATGCAGTATCAACATAGCAGTCAATAAAGCCTGCAGACTGGTCACTGGATGCGATAGAGACACCCACATGTGTGAGCTTTACAAACTTGCAGACTGGCTCATCTTCGAAGGGAGGCTTAAGTATCACACCTCCTTCCAAGCTAAAAAAATACTCCTCAATCTAGCACCCAAAGGCCTCCTCCACCTCATCCAGACTGTCCCACACAGGAGGGCCCCTTGACGCCTAACCGGCACCTCTCTCCTAGTCCCCCACTCTCGGACCTCCCTAGGACAAAGATCCTTCCATTACCGAGGCTCCCCTCTGGCTAAACAACCTACCAGCCTCTATCTCTCTAGCACCTTGTATTGGCCAATTTAAAATTGGTCTTAAAAACTCCTCCTTGAATCAGCTACCTGTGACTGCAACTGCTGCAGTCTATAGCCCTAAAGTAAGGGGAAAAAAATTCCACAACGGTAGGGTAAAAATTCCTAACTTTAATCCATGACTACATCCTCAAGTCCAACAATCACACTATATATAAACTCTGACTAGGGGTTCAGTTAGGACCCTCCAAAACTGTATTCTACTTTGTGTCACAACTTAGACCAAAGGACTACTTAGGATACTTGACACAATGTGGATACACTGTACTATGTGACATTTGTATAAATACTAGCAAATGTTATGCATGTTCTTTCTGTATCGACGTGGAGCCTTTGCAAAGGAGTCTATGACTCAAAGGATTGTAATTCCAATTCTTTTCAATAAATAAATAAATAAAATGGTTCTTATGCCCCTCCTGATCTGCTTGCAGTGTGGTACCTTGCAGGGGTGCCTTTTGTTGACCCTACATTTTGCTTTATCTATACAGCCACTGGCAGCTGTACTCTGATTACACTCTGAGGTTGATGACATACTGTTGGGAGGCTCAGAGTATACACTGGAGCTGTATGCAGATGATCTGCTTCTTACAGTTATTAATCAGAGGTCTCAATCCCAGCGACCTGGACAGTGTTGCAGGAATTTGTTTTATTAGGTGGATTTGCGGTGAATATCCAGAAGACTGATGACTTGTTACTAAACGTCTTTCGGATGAGATGTTAAACCGATGTCCCATCTGCCTGGACTGGTGGTAGTTCAGGTGGATGTTAAATATCCCATGACACTTATCGAAAAGAGTAGGGAAATTTCCCCAGTGTCCTGGCCAAATTTCCCTCATTCACTAAAAATACCACCAACAGCTTAATCTGGTTCAATTTCAGTTGTTTACCATCTGTATCCCCTCTCCCCCTCAGGCAGCCCCTGAAAAAGGGACTTCTAGGTCCAGTGAGCTTAGCAGGTCAACAAAATTCAACTCAACAAAACAAAACAAAACCAATGTCAGCATTCTACGAAAGTGCAACAGCAACTTCTTTTGACGTGGAGAATGACAACAATCAAGGATTTGGGTATTCAAATTCCCTGATACCTTGGCATTCTAGAGTTTCTCAACTATGAACTGCTGACGTTAACCCTGACTGACAGCTTGTCTCACTGGAGTCACCTCTCTGTCTTTCTTCTCAAAGGTAGAGACAATCAGAACGAATGTCCTCCGATGCATTCTGTATCTTCTTCAGACTCTCCCCTTGCTACCCTCTTCATAGTATTTAAATTCCTGGAACAAACTGATCTCTCATTTCATATAGGGTGGCCACTATCCAAGAATCAAGTGTTCCCTTCTTCAACATTCCACTGTGTGGGTGGTGGGGAGACCAATCTCCTGAACCTTCTTAATTATGACAAAGATGATCAAGGGGCTGGGGGACTTACCATACGAGAGGAAGCTGAGGGAGCTGAACATGTACTCGCTGGAGAAGAGGAGGGATGGGGGGATATAATTGAAACCTTCAAGTACATGAAAGGAATAAAAAAGACAGGCACGGGGGGGCTGTTCAAAGCAAGGGAGGGGTGGGACATCTGGGGCCATGATATGAGATTGGAGGGAGGAAGGTTCAGGAGGGAGATGAGGAGACACTTTTATGGAGAGGGTGGTAGCTGGGTGGAATGCGTTACCGGCAGAAGTGGTATCCAGTAGAACAGTAGACTGCTTCAAAAGGGGCTGAGACAGGGCAAGGGGGATGGTCAAGGAAGGGGCAGCTGCAGAATAAGCGGTGCTAGCTGCACATACGAGCAGACTTGATAGACCTCTAGGCCTTTATCTGCTGACAAATTTCATATGTTCGTATACCAAAGCCTGTCAATTACGTACCATTTATATATGGCTTCATCCCCGATTTAACCCGCCATGGAAGCAACTGGAGTTGGTTCTAAATGACCTATATGACACTGGACACCTCCTATTCTCATCAACGTCTAATCATCCCAGCCTCTCCAATTTTACTATCGTCACAGCAAACCTATTCTCAGTGTGGTATAAACACCAAGCTAGTCCAAAGCTTTACTTCTGCATGTTACTTGCTTCAGATACTGAATCTCTCCAAGTGCAAATTGACCAGACTGTTTCCCATTGGAGGATGGTAGACTTGGCATACAAATTATTACTTTTTGGACCCTAGAGGTGTGGTGACATTCGATTCTCTTCAAACTCATATGGTTTAGCCAGGAGAGAGCACTTTCATTGCCTGCAGATCCAAACTTACATACTTCATAAAACTCCTGAGTGAAGTAGATTATTATATCAATTCACCTTGCTTTTGACCCTTCCTATGGGGCCATTCAGGGTACGGATTGGGCCTCTTCCTGCCATCAGGGCGCCAGTGGCAGTGCGCCCATCATTAGGGCGCCAAATGATGGAATTCGCCATCCCCTTCCCGAGGTCCACCCACCGCAGAGTTAGAATATTTAATTATTATTTTAATGGTAGGTTTTTGTCAGTTTTACCCCACCCACCCGAGGCCCCAGCACATCGCCGTGTGTGCGTGTGGAGGCATGCACGCACGCATGCACACCTTGGTGCCAGCTCTGCCCCTTCTGCCCTCCTATCCTTGCTGCCTCCTCCACCTATGCTTCCCACCAGACCTCCACCCTATGGGAGCGGAACTACGGGAGGGCAGCAACTCACTCCCATTGCCCTCAGAAAAGGAGAGCAGCCTACTGACTCTGCTCAGTCCTCCCTCTCCCCCTCATGCTGGCCCCCCGATGACCCAAGGTCATTCCTGAACCCGGCTTGCCAACATAGGGCGAGGTAAGGTGTCCAGCACCTCAACCCTCAGCGCCACTGGGCCGTCAGGAGTTAGAATATTTAGAAGGGTGTGTGGGGGGCATAGGGGGTGCAGCCCCCTGCAAAAAGAGGGAACGGTGACATGGAAACATGGCACCCTCATGACTGGATGCACCGCCGCCAGCACCGTGAATGGCTGGAAGCCACTTGATAGGCCATTTCTTTCTGGCACTACAGAACATACTTGGGGACTCCACAAGGAGTGTACTAGGTAACTAGAATGCTGAACTGGATATAGCAGGAACCACGAAGTCCTGGCTTTGTTATGCCCTCCCTGCACTGAAAATCATGTCTTCTACAAAATGGAAGGAATTTGCATGGAAAAGTAAGTATAGATTATTTAGGACCCTAAATGTTTTGGACCATTTTCTCCCCAGTACACTTGACACATATTGGCATCAGTGTAGACAGACTCTTGTCAGTCATTAGAATGTCTTATGGTCTTGCCCATCAAAGCAGGCTTTATGGCAAGACCTTCTCCCTGCCGTTCATGCAGTTATCTCTCCCAGGTGACCTCTTACAGTATGTGCTTCCATGGTTCTTTTGTCTATCACCCTACCAGAGTGTTACCTGAGCAGCAAAGCCTTACTCTACATCTGCATTTTGGCAGCTACGAAGGTGGTTACTCACCGCTTGATGCAAACAGCACCCCCCAGTATAGCAGACTGGAGAAATGTAGTTTCAGAGATTTATTTCCTGGAACATCTCACTGCCTACGTCCATGACTGCTTGGGACAATTTCAGATACAGTGGCAGAGTTGGACACAGTATCTCCTTGATTTTGATCCAGAATTTGTGCCCTAACTTTCCTCAGCTAGCCAGTTGTGACACCATTGGTGTTTCTGGGATTATTAGACAATTCCCTATTCTTTCAGTATGATGGTTGCATTTTCAGTTGTGATACATTGTTCTACCATAGTGGTGTCATTTTAAAGACGTGCATTCTGTTTTCTTACTACTAAATACTGTTACTCTGTCACTTGTACTTCTGCTGAGATTTCATGCATAAGTATTGAACTTTTCTGTCTCAAAAAAGGTAGGGAAATGTGGCATTAAGGTTTACAATCCTAACTCTCCACTACCACCCCACCCTAAAGGGCATAAGGGAAAAAAAAACATTAGGGTTTTGGGTCTGCAGAGTCTTGGCAAATCTGTGGTTGCATCTTCATTGGGGTTGTCAACCCTATCCCCACCCCCTTCCCTGAAAAAACAAGGTCAGAAGTTATCTCTTTGCTTCAATCAGGGCCCACAGGGCCCTGCATTAAGAAAGTTACAACAAATTAACTAACTACATGGGACTAGGCAGGGGTGGAGAGCGAGAGAGCAGTGGGGGGTAAAAGGGTGAGGGGGTGGGCTATCACTTTTGGGCAGACTCGATGGGCTGAATGTTCCTTTTCTGCTGGCAGGCTTCTGTAATTCTATGAGATTATGTTTAAAACATGTTGTGGCACACACTTTTCTTCCTTTGAAGAGTATATAACTGTGGGGCACAGGTTTGGAGCTGTTCCATGTGTTTTGGACAAGAGGATGTGGGCTGGAGGGAGGGATGAGCATTAGAGTTGACAACTCCATGGAAGACCCCATCACTGATCTGTCAAGACTCCAGAGTCCCCAAACCCTAATTTGTTTCTCTTTTGTTGCTGGGGAGTGGGGGAGAGGTGAGTTAGGGTTGGAAAAACTAACGCCATATTTCCCTACTTTTGTGTCATTAACTTGAACCTAACTGGAGCATTAATGCAATTCTTTTGCAAAGAATATACTGTATATAGGATGAAACACATGTCTGTGTGTTCTCACCCTTTGCAGATTGTATAAGAGGCCATTTGGCACCACGCATTCCTGCTTAAAACTGAATCTGCCTAACTTTTCATGGTGACTTGCATATATATCTCATGATGCTTTGCGTATTGGGGTATGTATGATTTCATATTTCTTGGAAACCTGGCTTTGTTGCCAGTGCACTTTTGGGTAACCCTTGCTTCAGTGCTTTTGTGATCTGGTTCTTGTTCAGTTGTGTGTGTGTGTACATATATATATACACACACACACACACACACACACACACACACACACACACACACACACACACACACACACACATACACACACAAGACAAAGAACCTCTGTGCTCAAACACTGAGGCAAGGGTTACCCCAAAGGGTATTTGGCTGGGAAGCCAAGTTTCAAGAAAATACAAAATCACACATGCCCACACAATGCAAAGCATCATGGGCTGCATATGCAAATCACCACAGAATATTATGCTGGTTCAACTTTAAGCAGAATTGCATGGTGCCAAAAGGCCTCTCACACAGTTTGCAAAGGGGGCTAACAGATGACATAGACACATGTTTCGTCCTACCAGGACTCATCAGTATGCCTTGTCTGTTTGACACCCCAGTAGAATGAACCAGCTACCCTAAGATGGTCTGTCTGGGTTATGTTGTGGTCAGTCTTGGGCTAGAGCCATGATGTTATCCCAGTACAACATCCCGGGTCTAGTCTCAGCCTCACTGTGAACCTCTTGATGATTTTTTGGACCTAGAGCTCTTTTTTTGCATCTCCTCTTAAATAAACAAAAATATTTTTCCACACTAATAAAAACATTCTTTAAAATTATTTTTTTATTTTATATTTAACAACGAGCCATTGTGTAATAGCAATAATGCCCTCCAGGGTGTGTGTCGTTTGGGATAACGTTATGCCTCAGTTGTTGGATGCACTCGGCCTGCGGCCTCGTGCCCAACCACCTGAGGCGTGACGTTATCCCAGCATGACACACACCCTGTCGGGCATTATTGCTTAACTGGGTAATACATACATTGCAATAGGGACATAATAGATGATACACAGGCAAGTTAGGCACAATTTAAAATCAACATGAGGAATAAAACAGTCACAGAAAAATAAAACAATTACACATATCTTATCAGAATGTAAGGGGCACACTATTGGAGCAAGGGCAAGCCAGGGGGCTGGCAATGGCTGATGAGGTAGCCCACTGGAGCATTCAGATGCTCAGCGGTCACATGAGCAGAGACTAATCTCAGTAGATGGGTCTTGAGGCCTTTCTTAAAGTCTCCAAGGGAGCTTCACTCTTGGAGATTATTAGGGAGGCCGTTCCAGAGGGACGGCATATAGGCTGCGAATGGTCGGAGACCTTGGGACGTCCAGACTCTGGGGACATGGAGGAGCTGTTGGTCGGAGGACCTTAAAGTTCTTATGGTTTTCTTAGATACCCGTTTTATTCTCTTTGTACGTAATTGATCCCAGGTAGCCCCTGAAAAAGGACTGTAATGGTCTCAGTGGGCCTACCTGGTTACCAAAATGTAAATAAATAAAATATTTATACAATGGGGTGGGACCTCCAAGTTGATGATAAACCCTGTTATATCATTCAGACTGGGGGTGCTTGTTTGCTGAAGCTTGAATGCCAGGCAAAGAGAAGGGTACATGAATTTGCCCTCAAGAGCAGGCCAGTTCAGTGAGTGCAATACTTTGCAGTGGTATTCTTGGGGTGGTGTACAAATGGCAAAATGCCCAACCCTATGATATAGTGTTCTCAGTTTTTGCATCTCTGTGCTTCTCAATGAGAATAGCACAGGGGCCCCATAGAACAAAGTGGGCAAGAGCATGCCAGTGGCTACTCTTAACTTAAATATCTGAGTGAGGAATGGGCTCAGATGATACAGGAGACCAAGTTTCTGGTTAAGCGAATTGGTAAGTTGGTCAACATGCACCTTGAATGAACAGTCTTGCTTTATATACACACACCCAAATATTTAATGCAATCTACCACCTCAGTCTTAGAACCATAGGACAGATAGGGGGGCAGTAAGCGTGATCTATCAAGGTCCAGGCTTTTGGGTCCAAATAGGATGGCTTTATTTTTTTTCCCCATTGAGGACTAGGCAATTGGCCAGGAACCAATTCTCCAGTATGAAGAGGTCATGGCTGAGAAGTAGATTTAGCTGTGCCACATCATGAGATAATCTGTACAGCACAACATCATCGGCATAAAGGGTCACCCTGGCATCTCCACAGTGCTTGGGCAAGTTGTCGATAAACAGGGAAAACAAGAGGGACCCCAACATTGAACCTTGGGGGACCTAATACCAGATAGGGTATTTATCAAACTTCTTCCCCTGCCATCTGACTATTTTAGATCTATCATGCAGGTAACCTGTAACCACTGCACAGAGTGGTTGTCCAGTCCAAGAGATCTGAGTTGTGAGAGTAGCAGCTGATGATCCACCAGATCAAAGGCCTTGGTGAGGTCTATAAAGATTGCACCAGTTAGATGGCCATTATCCTGGGCTGTCAGGATGTCTGACATGAGGCTAACCAAAGTGGTATCAGTACCATGTTACTTTCTAAACCCATGTTGCTGGGGAGTGGGGAGGTTATGTTGTTCAATGTAATCTTGGACTTGTTGGTACACAATTCTCTCCAGTAATTTGCTGAGTGTGCATAGTATAGAAATTGGTCTGTAGTTCTCAACTAGCTCAATTGGCCCCCCTTTGGGGATGGGAGTAACCAGAGCTACTTTCCAGGCTATGGCAACTTTCCCATCCAGCAGCAATCTATTGAATTAACCACAAGACTGGTGTGGCAGTGGCTTGGGATGCTAATCTGAGTAGTCTGAGTTCAAGTTTGTCATGACCTGCTGAGCCAGTGATCTTAATGTTTTTGAGCAGCTTAAGTACCTCAAGTTTACACAACATCTTAAGGTGGAAGTTAGGTGATGGAGGACGATCCGCTGTATAATCGTGGGATAAAGGAGTACAGCTGCTTGGGTGAACCTTATATCTATCAAGGTCAGTGAGAAATGCATTGAAGGCATTTGCAGATTCTTGCAGATCTGTGTGACATATGCCACCCGCAACAATGTCGCAGACATTTTGCATGGTATGTCCCTTTAGGGGAATGTTAATTTAGGACCAGAACTTTCTGGGGTCAGAAAGATTTTTTGCTTGTGAGTTTTATAAGTACTGCCGCTTGGCCCTTTTTAATTCTCATTTGCATTTATTTCTGAGTTCTCTGTACTGAATTCAGTCGTTGAACAGGTTAGTGGATTTGTATTTACCCCAAGCCCTATCTCTTTCCCTCATTAATTTTTTAAGATCACGCGTCAGCCATCTAGATGGTTGCCCTTTGACCCTCATTTATTTAAGTGGGATGTGCTTATTGGATGCAGACAGGAAATTATTGGTGAAAAAGTCCAGGGCCATGTCTAGACTAGGGGCAAATTTGATCTGGGCCCAGTCCACTGCTAATAGGGTACCAAGGAAGGAACCTGTGTCAAATTTGGAGTAGTCACATGCCAAAAAGTTTCTGGGGAGGTGGGAAAATAATTTTTCCATATTCCAAAGATAGGGGTGTGGTCACTCAAAGAGTTGGCAAAAGTGCCAGCTAACTTGACTCTGCTGGGGTTTGACACAAAGATTCAATTCAGGGTTGTGTGGTTCCCAGATTTTAAATTTAGCCTGGTAGGCTTCTGGATAACCTGGGTCAAATTAACATCTTGCAGACTGGACATAATGTCACCTTTGGTTAGCAGGCCAAAATAAAGGCTGAAGTCACCCAGGATTATTTTCTTGCAGGAAGACAAGTCAGGGATAAGTCTGGTGAAGGCATTTAGTGCATTCCTTGCAGCCTTAGAAGGGTTATATACACACCTTATTAACAAGGGCTTAATACTACCTAGCAGGAGTTTGAGAAATAGTGCCTCACAAACGAATCAATCAGGGTTGGTGTTGCTACTATGGAAGCAGTTAGGACGCCCAATGTATATTACAACCCTTCCACCCCTTTTTCCAATTCTGTCCTACCTAAAAGCATTGAATCCAGGGATCTCAATCTCTTGCATTGAGATGCAAGGTTTAAACCAGGTTTCTGAGATGGCAAATATATCAGGGGAATACCGGTCAACCCAGGCCTCAAGTTTGTGTAACTTGGGCCTGAGGCTATTAACGTTCATAGTTATTGGATTTACTGGATGTTCTAGGACAAAAGGAGGCACAAGGCCCATTAAGATTGTCCCCCCACCAGTGTGGGCCATTAATTGATAGAATAATGATGGTTTAACCATTTATCAAGTAGATTTTTAAAGGTGCCAAATTTGGTACCATTTACAAGTTCTTGAGGTAACATGTTCCATGCTTTAAATGCTCTAATACAAAAAAAGTTATCACTTTTATTGGTTCTTGCTCGATGGATCACGAGTTGTTTATTATGAATTCTACCCACTGTATGTTTAGTGGCTAGAGATAGTCCACATTGTTGCATCAGGCTCGGTGATTGTAGTATTTTGAATGTTATTAAGAAATCGTCCCTGTACCTTCTTAAGTGTAAAGGTGATAGACCTGTGCTTTTTGGCCTAGTTTCATAATCAAGGTCTGAAATTTTAGGTATCATTTTTGTCAATCTTCTCTGAACTTTCTCCAGTCTATTAATGTCACCTCTCAAGTACAGATTCCAGAACAGAGATGCAAAGTCCAGATATGGACGAATATAGGCTCTGTATAATGGGGTTATGCAATCTTCAGTTTTATTAATGAATGTTCTGTTAATTTTTTTCAGAATAATATTTGTTTTGTGGGCAGTTGTTGTGTAATGTAATGATGAAGATAGTTTGTTATCAATCTGGACCCCTAGGTCACGCTCACTAGTGGATGACTTTATTAATGAGTTATTTAGATAATATTTATTCATAGGATTAGTTTTTCCTAGGTGAAGAACAACATATTAACACATTAAATTCCGTGAGATTATCATGTGCCCATGTTTCTACAGATTGTAGGTCAAGTTTAAGTGATTCAATACTCTCTGAATTATCTACTCTTCCTCCGATCTTGGTATCGTCTGCAAATTTTGAGAAAAAATTGGAGCTGCTAATAGTCATGTCACTAATGAAAATACCAAATAGTGTAGGACCCAGGACAGACCCCTGGGGAACACCACTTGTGACATGGCCGATTTGAGAGTCAATGGAATTAGTTCTTACCTTTTGTGTTCTGTTAGTCAGCCAAATTTTAATCCAGTTAATAAGCATGGCATTAATATTTAAAGAATGTAGTTTGTTAATTAGTTTGAAATGTGATACCTTATCGAATGCCTTGCTGTAATCAAGTAAAATTACATCAGAGCGAATGCTTTTATTAAGCAGAAGGCTGATATTATTATAAAAGGAAATAAGGTTAGTGGTGCATGAATGTCCAGATTTAAATCCATGTTGAGACTGGTTGTGCAGACCAAGACATTCAGTTTCTAATTCAAGATGTTTCTTAATGATACATTCCATTACTTTGCCTACGATGGAAGTAAGACTTATGGGTCGAAAATTTTCAACATTAGTTCTGCTACCCTTCTTATGTTGGCGCGCAACCAACATCTTGCGGTAGTGCAGATTTGGAGGTGCGGTCACTGTTGGGCGAATGCATGGCATGCATCAGTAGATGCATCCCTCATTCCCTAATCAGCCTGCATGTCGGCACCACACCATGCATACATAATGTGGCGAGCACATCTAAGAAAAGGTCCACTGCAATGTGAGCAAAGCTCGTCGCATGCAGCGGACCTCCCGATGTGCTTCCCTGGCAACAGAAACAGGGTGGCACACTGCCTGCCAAACTGCCGACTTCGGGGGTGCCCAATCCCCCTATCAGCTTACCCTGCCCTCAAAGTATGTGCCGATGGGAAGCCCACTCCCGTCCAGCATAAGAACCCCCTTTGTTTTATATGCCAAGGGGTGCCCAATCCTCGGCTCTTGCCCCCCTGCTTTCCTTGTGTGCCAACAGGGGTGCCCAATCCCTCATTGGCTACAGCTGCCCCCCCAAAAAAGACTCCATTTGCATGCTGGGAGCCCACCCCAGTGTGCCCCTGTGAAAACAAAAACGGCATGCGATGTTTTTTTTTTTTTGTTCCCTGTAAAAAAAGGAAACGGTCCCTCGGCGGTCTCCCTGCCTCCCTCCCACAACCTGCACCCATTCACTGCGCACCCTGCCTCCCCACACCTCCCTCACCCCATACTTACCTCCAGAGTCCGGCGTGATGATCTTCGGTGGACCAGGAACACGTCTGCACTCTTCAAAGCCGACCGTGAACTGAGGAAATGCCGGTAAGCTGTATAATGGAATAAATAGGGTTTTTCCAACTTTGATTCATATCTCAGGAATTATTTGGAATTTTGACACCAAATTTTCAACATGGGTTTTTTGGGACCCCTCCGCATGAATTCTGTCACTGTCATGGCATTATTCAGTCCCGAAAGGTGATTTCGCAGTCACTGTGCAGAATCACTTTTCAGGACCGAGTAATGAAATGGCAGTGCCACTGTTCATGAGGGGGGCTCTCAAAAAGCCTATGTTGCAAATTTGGTGACAAAACTCCCAAAAATGGCTGTTTTATGAGCGTGCATTGCGCTGTTTCTATGCACTCTTGTAATGTCATGAATTTGTAATATTTTCACTCCAGATTTTCAAAATTGGCATTTTTCTACACCCCCTGATGAACAGTATAGCTGTCATTTTACATATCCTGCCCTAAATGTGTTTTCGCACGTCTGGCTAAGAATAGCACTGTTGCTGTGCGAAGTCACATTTTGGGACAGTTTGAGGAAATGATGGTGACACTGTTCATGAGCAGAGGTCCTAAAATGCCTATGTTGAAAATTTGGTGCCAACAGTCCATAAAATGACTGTGTTGCAAGCGTGCGTTGCGCAGTTTCCACACTCTTATAACTTCAAAAATTTGCAATATTTCTATGGCAGATTTTCAACACTGGCATTTTTGCACACCTCCTTATGAATAGTACAGCTGTCATTTTTCACATCCTGCCCAAAATGTGTTTCTGCACCTGTGGCGCACAATGGCGTGGTCGCTGTGGCAAATCAACTTTTGGGACAGAGTAACAAAATCGCAGCGCCACTGTTCATAAGGGGAGGTCCCAAAATGCCCATGTTGCAAATGTGGCTACCAACCTGCAAAAAATAATTGGGTTATGGACGTGCATTGCGCAGTTTGTGTTCATGATCACTGCTTCTCCAATATTTCATATTGTCACTCCAGATTTTCAACGTTGCCATTTTTTTTATGCCTCCTCATGAACTATACAGTTGCCATTCTCCACATCCTGCCCAAAAATGTGTTTTTGGCTCTCTGTCGCCAAATGCCACAGCCGCTGTGCAAAACCACTTTTCAGCTAACAAAGTGATTGTGCCGCTTTTCATGAGGTGGCCTGACAAGAAGCCCATGTCGAAAATGTGGAGTGAAACTACCACCACATGCCTATGGTGTTAGGGTTTCCAGCTGTAGCACCCCACCCGATACAGATACAGACTGGCAGGAGTCAGGGGTGTGACTTGGGATCATCGGATGTAATGCTAATGACATTCCACCCCCAACCCCACCCTGCAGCCATTGACAGGCATTGTGGTGTGCCTTGCACTGTTCAGCCGCAAAGTTCACCCCACGCTCCTATACTGCATCCATGTCCATGTTTTTCCTTATGGAATGGGGTAAGTATAATGCCCAAAGACCCCAAAGTACACCACAACACTTGTCAGTGTCTACAGGGTAGGGTGAGGTACAATGGCATGAGCATTATAGCTGATGACCCAAAGGCACACCCCAATGAGTCTCACTCTCTACAGGGTGGGGGTGGGGTTGGTGTCACTTCAATACTTCACTGCCATTCCTATTATGCATCTCTAGCTCTGGCACTGCCAATGCCAATGCCAGTGTGACAACATTCGGCATTGACAAATGCTTGTTATGAATTGGTATTACTATAGCCTGACGCCAGTCATTTGGAATTTGACAGTCAGTGATAGATTTGTTAAAGAGCAAAGTCAAGGGAGCAACAAGAGATGATGAGGTTTCTTTTAGGAGTTTAGATTGAATGCCATCAGGACCTGCACTAGATGATTGATTGACAAATGACAAGGCTTCAATAACATCTTCTTTTGTAAAGCTGAGTAAATCAATATTAGGATTCATTATAGATGATGACCTACTGACACCAAAAACAGAACAGAAATATTTATTGAAATGATCTACTATTTCAGAAGGATCATTCGTACTAGTTCCATTTATTTGCAAAGGGCCCATATACCCAGAGTTTCCTTTTTTACTATTAATATATGAGAATAATGATTTGTTATTATTTTTTGAGCATGCTAGCTTTAATTCAAGGCTACTTTTGGATTGTTTGATTGTTTTCTTTAAAAGACAAACTAAATTTTTGTATTTAAAGGTATTAAATTTAAATCCAATCCTAATCAAAGGGCTTTTCTTTTTTTCTAAGAAGTTTAAACATTGTTTTAGTAAACCAGATAGGGATCTTGCCCTTTTTGTTATACTTACGCTTAATAGGAATGAACAGTTGTTCGACTTTTAGAAGTTTATTTTTTAACTTTTCCCATGCTTCATTATTTATTTCTTTATTAAATTTTGTTAACCGGGTAAGCCCACTGGGCTCCGAAGGTCACTTTTTCAGGGGCGACCCAGAGTTAGTAACCTATAATTTTGTATATACAGGCAGGTAATACAGTGTAGGACATATTATACAGGATTACAAAGTCATTATACGGTTTTTGTGGAAGAGGGCAGTAGGTACATTACATTACTGAATACAACAGTACAGTGTAGGACATATCATACAGGGTTATAAGGACAGTATACAGTTTCTGTGGAAGAGGGCAGTAGATACAATACATTACATTACAGAATACAGCAGTGACAGCAGATAGATGTGGGGTGGTAGATGCTTTAAGTGCACACTAGTGCACATTAGTGTTAATGTTATCGAATTATTTTACCCAGTTGATTTTATTCAAAGCATCATTTTATTTTTCTAAAGTTTGCTTTTGTATAATTTCTGTAAGCAGTACAGTTATTTGTGACAGTAGTCTTATAATTAAGATTGAATAGGATTGAGCTGTGGTCACTACCACCCACAGGGCTTAGAATTTTAATATCTGAAATGTTAGGCTCCAGGTTGGTAATGACTAAATCAAGGATGTTATTGCCTCTAGTTGGTGCCCGTACTAATTGTTCTAGACCAGTGTCAGTATTTATTTATTTATTTTATAAATCAGATTTACAACTTTTGAGTCAGAGACTCATTTACAAAGACACCTCGTCGCAGGGAGGGTAGACAACACATGATAGTGAAATAAAACAATGGAGGACGATACAGGTGAGGTACAGTAAAGAGAATATACACAGCAATTCCAAATAATACATAAAGAGGAAAATCAGAGGTTTGCAATTAATTACAGATTCAACCAATATTCATAAGATAATAGGCCTGTTCTAGTGTGTCTATAGAATGACCCTGGGAGAGTGAGGACCGGTGGCCTCCAGTAGGTGGGTGTGGGGGGTTGGGGGTGGAAGAGGACTGAGAGAGGTGAACAGTTTCTCATAGTCGATTTTCCCAGTATTATTATCCCAATCAATATTGGGCATATTGAAATCATCGAGTATCATAATGTCTCCCATGTCCACCATGTTTGTGATAGTATTGATCAAAGAGTGGGTATACAATAAATCCTTGGAAGGAGGTCAATAACAAACACCAATTGCTATTTTAGATTGATTTTTGGGATGAAGGGAGACCCAGATAGATTCTGTATTGGATAGTTTGAACCACTTTTAACCCTTTTACATTGGCCTAGATGAGCAGGGAGGGAGTTCCATTAGGGGCATTAGTGTAAGGAGGTCCAGGGTTTGTTTCTTTTTTTTGTGTGTTATTTCTTTATCCTCCTCCTTACCTCCTGGTCTGCCACTCCTTCCAGCTGCTCATGCCTCCCGCGACCTCCTCGCCCTGACCCCTTCCCACACCCCAGATCGCAGCCGACCCCAGGGTGGCCCTGCGTATCCCTTCGCCGGGTGTGTCCCCCTCCTCTGAGGGGGAAGGCACCAGGAGGGAGAACCAGCGCACTAGGCATCAGTCCCTGAGCGCTGCTGAGGTGGGTTTGGAGGCGTCAGGGCATCTCGGGCCGACAGAGCGGCAGCCATCATCCGGCAGACCAGGTGGCCAGATTTTCCGTTTTCTCCCCGGGGCATAGTGTGCCACTAACGTCTAGGCAGGGCCGACGTTCACCATGCCCCCATGTGCGTCGAGGCTCTGCTTGGTGGTCTCCTCAGCCTCCGCCAGGGGGTACCAGACAGCGAGCTGCATCCCCTCCCTCCCCCTGGAGTAGGCGAGCAGTCATGGGATGCTTGAGTCTACTCCCCCCCCCCGGCCGGCTCTCCAGCGACCCGAGTCCACTCCCAAACCCAGGTCACCGGCGGAAATCCAACCGCTGTGCTGATGAGCCGGCTTCAGGGTGTGTTTCAATATCTCCTGATAGCAGCAAATTCGTGGTGACCCATACCTTTTGGAACAACTGGACTGGGGAATGGAAAAACTGGTGTCTATGCAACCTTAAGTATTTTATGACCATATAACAATTCCCTCCTTTCCTGAGGCTATTCAAAGTAGTGAGGGTAAGGTAGGGATTAATTTGGGCATAGACACATGGAAAATGGGTTTGCGTGATATTAGCAGGCTGCCTTTGTTAATACACCAAATAAAGTTCAATGTAATGCAACAAAAGTAGGAAAATATGGTGTTAGGTTTCCAACCCTAACCTCCACCCCAATAGCAGCAAAAGGACTAGATAATACAAGCAATCATAGACAGCCATCATCAGGTATGCAAACAACATACAACTGCTTCCAGATGACCCAAATACAGTAGCACTGATAAGCTACCTTTGTGGATTTGAAGGGGCCTGTACTTATGTAGCTTCACATGTGTGTGTATGTCATACTGTATGCATGAGTATGTGTGGCTGCAGAAGTGCAGGCCCCATGAGGGCCAGCGCTTCTGCAGACAGAAAGCCTCATAGGACCTGTGCCTCTGCAGCAAGAGGTAGTCATGCACACTGTACCAGATACCTCACTACATAGCATGATCCGTAGGTACATGCTTTTCTATATACATCTGCATAACTGAAAAAATGCCACCCCTTGACAATTTCTAGATCTGCTGCTGAAACCATTATACCCACATTGCAACAGTACTTCATCTACATTAACTGCAGACCGCACTTATGAAGCCAGAAGTCAGTGAACCTAGGACTGGTCCCCTGCTTAAAACTGACATGCCTGGTGGGGTTGGAGTAGGTAATTACTCACCTCTGAGAAAATTGTTTCTATGGTACTGGACTTTACAGCTGTCCAGATTTTTGGTTAAGAAATATGATGGACTTTCCCTTAAAGGAGATGGAAACATACCGTTAGTCTCTGTTGAGAAATGTGTTAATGCCTCAGGGTAAAGAATGATGATATCCACTATATTTATGATGGAATGTTTATCATTATAGGGACCTTGAGACAGAGCTTCTGAAAATGGATGGGTGGAAGCGCCATCCCTTCCTGGGACAGGAAAGTGGTAAGCAGTCTGCAATAACTGCTTCCCTCTTAAGGTGGGGGATACGTGACAGGAAGCTCCTGCCACTCTTGAGGACCAACCTTTTCTTAAATCTGTTGCAACAGTTCTTCTATTTCTCAGCCTAATCTGTTCTTTACAATTTCTAGTCCATAAGGTTGGCTACCTATGGGCACCCCCTTCCCTTTCTTGACTATGCTATAGTGTCCTCTTTAATCTTCCATTTCCCTATCAGGTCCTCGTACAGGGAGGTTACTGTTGTGACCTCTGAGCTGATAGAAAACAACAGGCTATGTTCCTTGTTGTTGGATTTAGTATGCAATGGCACCATGTCATAAAATACTTTAACGTATATACAGTGGCGTGAAAAAGTATTTGCCCCCTTCCTGATTTTCTCTATTATTGCATATTTGTCACACTGGATGTTTTCAGGTCTTTAAACAAAATATAATATTAGATAAAGGGAACCTGAGTGGACAAAACACTTTTTTTTTTTTACTTATTTCATTTATTTAATGAAAAAGTTAACCAACACCAACTGGCACTGTGTGAAAAGTAATTGCCCCTAGTTAAATCAACCCAATTAAAGGGATAATTAGAGTCAGCTGATTGAACACAGCCAGGCTTGATTACAGCCAGCCCTGCTCAATATAAACCTCACTTACTTGTCCCTACCATCAGAGTCACATTGCCAGCACAAAGATTCAACAAGCACAGTATGCCATGATCAAAGGAAGTTCCTGAAAAGATCAGAAAAACATTTTGTTGCCCTCTATCAGTCTGGAAAGGGTTACAAAGCTATTTCTAAGGCTCTGGGACTCCATCGAACCACAGTGAGAGCCATAATCTCCAAATGGAGAACACTTGGAACAGTAGTGACCCTTCCCAGGAGTGGGCGGCCTGCCAAAATTACTCCAAGGGCAGTGTAAAATCATCCAAGAAGTCTCAAAGGATCCTAAAACAACATCCAAGAACTGCAGGCTTCTCTTGCCTCAGCTAAGGTCAGTGTTCATGACTCCACAATCAGAAAGAGACTGGACAAAAATGGACTTCATGTAGAAAGTAAGGCAGAAACCACTGCCAACCAAGAAGAACATAAATGCTCATCTCTCATTTGCCAAGAAGCACCTGGATGATCCACAAGCCTTTTGGGAAAATGTTCTATGGACAGATGAGTCCAAAGTGGAACTTTTGGACAACATGGATCCCATAATGTCTCGCGTAAAAGCAAACACAGCATTCCACAGTAAGAACACCATACCAACAGTCAAACATGGTGGTGGTAGTGTGATGGTGTGGGGATGCTTTACTGCCTAAGGACCTGGATGACTTGCCATAATTAAAGGAACCATGAATTCTGCTCTGTACCAGAAAATTCTTAAGGAGAATGTCCAGTCATCCTTCCGTCAGCTGAAGCTGAAGCGTAGTTGGGCTCCGGTCATGCAGCAAGACAATGATCCAAAACACAAAAGCAAGTCCACATCAGAATGGCTAAAAGAAGTAAAATTAATGTTTTAGAGTGGCCTAGTCAAAGTCCAGACTTAAACCCAATAGAGATACTGTGGCAGGACCTGAAACGAGCAGTTCATGCTCGAAAACCTACCAAATGTTACTGAATTAAAGCAGTTCTACGAGGAAGAGTGGGTTAAAATTCCTCCACAGCGATGTGAAAGACTGATATTGAATTATAGGAAGTGTTTGGTTGCAGTCATTGCAGCTAAATGTAGTAACCAGTTATTAAGTGTATAGAGGAATTACTTTTTCACACAGTGCCAATTGGTGTTGGTTAACTTTTTCATTAAATAAGTGAAAAAAAAAAACAAGTGTTATTTGTTCAATCAGGTTCCCTTTATCTAATATTACATTTTGTCTAAAGACCTGAAAACATCCAGTGTGATAAATATGCAATAATAGAGAAAATCAGGAAGGGGGCAAATACTTTTTCACTCCACTGTACCTTATGTGTATAATACCTGTAAATGTTGCAAATACCATGGCACAATGTGTTTTTGATAAAGGTAAGAAGTTACTAGGAGATTGTATTATAAAAATGTAGTTAGTTTTGCTAATTAAAATGCACGTAAATTGCTGTAAACTGAGCAAGTCTGAAATGGCATGGTGATTTGCATATATCCCATGATGCTTTGCATTATGGAAGTATGTGTGATGTTGTGTTTCTTTGAAACTTGGCTTATTGTCAATGCCCTTTCAGGTTACCCTTACTTCAATGTTTCTGCACTGAGGTTCTGTGTCTTTAACTTGTTTTTTTTTTATTTGAGCCCCCACCCCCCAAGCAAACAAGGCCCGCATAGGGGAGGCTGAATCTCAACTGATAAGTTAGATTAGAGATCAGAGAATCAGTAGGTGCTGGCTAAGTGTACAGGAAAGACTTGTATAGTCTGTTGCTACAAACTGATGTACTGAAGAAGGGATATGCCATTGCTGAAGGTTATCTGCTGCATTTTGAATAAACATCACACAGAGATTGTGTGTTGAACTTGAAGTTCGGTGTCTGGTCCATCTGTTATCCCACAACCCCTCCCCAGTGGGAAACCCTGCACCTTTTCCTTCCTAGCTGGGGAGGTGACGTTATGTAAAAGCACCATCCCACAGGCTTGACTAATCCAGCTGGCTCACTGAGCTCAGCCCTGAATTCAACTCGCTGGCACAAGATCACAAAGCACTATCCACTGGGGTAAATGATGGAACTAAACTCATTTCCTGATAATTTACTTTTATGATTTTTCCCCAAATTCTTAAGATGGTTGCTTTAAGGCAAGGCAAGGCAAGGCAATTTTATTTAAAAGGTGCCCAATCCCAGAGGCTCTGGGCACAGAACAAGAGTAGAATATACAACAATAAATTAAAAGATATAACAAAACCTCATTAAAACCACAATAAAATTAATATTCTGCAACAATAAAAGGTTGAAGAAAGTCGTACTTCAAGGGACTGGCCAGAACTAAGGATGACATCAGCAGTCAAAGGCCAGACTGAAGAGGTGGGCCTTTAGCCTCCCCTTTAAACACCTCTATCGAGGGAGCCTCGTGGATTGCAGGTGGAAGCAAGTTCCACAGGGTCGGCCCAGAGACATTAAATGCACAATCTTCTGAGGTCTTGAGCAGAACCCTGGGAACATCCAGGAGGCCCCTCAAGGAGGAATGGAGGGAGAGAGCAGAGGACACCTGTGTCAGAAGCTCAGACAGGTAACCAGGACCCACCCATATAGGCCTTAAAAGTGAGAAGACCCACCTTGAAAAGGACCCTTCACCTGACCGGCAATCAGTGCAGAGCATGCAGGACTGGCGTTACATGACTGAACCTCGAAAAGGCCCATCAGCAACCTGGCTGCTGCTTTCTGAACTAACTGCAGTCTGCAGACGGTCCCTCCCATGACCCTGAAGTACAGAGCATTGCAGTAGTCAAGCCTGGAAGTCACAAAGGCATGCACTAGTGTTGGCAGGTCCTCAGGCGGAATGAGGGGCTTAATCCAGGCAATGTTCCGCAAGTGGTAAAAACCACTGTTGACTATAGATGACACCTGATCTTCTAAGGTCAATCTATAGTCAAGGATCACACCCTTGGAGAAACTCTGACCTGTACAACTTTGTTCTGAACAGATTTGGAAAAAGCTTGAAGTGCTAGAAATACTGCTCTGAGTTCCAACAGATTGATATGGAGCAGAGATTCCTGAGGGAACCACAACCCCTGGGTGGTGAGGTCGCCCATGTGAGCCCCCCACCCCAAGAGGAGGCATCTGTAATAAGGATTAAAGAGTGAGACTGGGTGACAAAGGGAACCCCTTGTCTCAATTGTTCTGATCCTGCCACCACTGTAGGGCCTGGATCAGGATTGAGTTACTGGGATCAGTTTGGTCAGAGGGTCCTTCCTTTGAGACCAAAAGGCTCTCAAATGGAACTGAATGTCCCTCATCTGAAATCTTGCTCCTGCACTACTGCTGTAGAAGCAGCCATGTGCCCCAGGAGCTGTAGAAAATGCCTTGCTGGTCGTGAGACACCTGCAGGGTGAATGAGGAGGCCAGAGAGACCAGGGTCCTTGCCTTGTCCAGGGGAAGGAAGGCTCTGGCCCTCTCTGTGTCTAGCTCTGTGCCTATGAAGGTGAGGAGCTGGACCGGCTCTAGAACTGACTTTGAAAGATTTAGGAGGAAACCCAAAGAAGTGAGCAGTTTCTGAGTTATCTGTAAGTGTAACTTGACTTGGTCTGGGGACTGGCCTACTATGAGCCAGTCGTCCAGGTAAGGGAAAATGGCAATTTTCTGCCTTCTTAGAGAAGCAACTACTACTGCCAGGCATTTTGTGAATACCCTTGGAGCAGAGGTGAGGCCAAAGCGCATTGCTCTGAACTGGTCATGGCCTGAGGGCAGCTCGAACCTCAGGTACTTTCGATGGGAGCTTCTGATGAGAATATGGAAGTAGGCATCCTTGAGGTCCAGGAACACTAGCCAGTCCCCTGGCCTAAGAGAGGGTAGAATGATTCCCAGAGTCACCATTTTGAATTTTGGTTTTAAAAGGTGCTTGTTTAGGTATCTGAGATCCAGGATGGGCCGCCATTCTCCTGTCTTTTTTGGGGTAAGGAAGTACCTGGAATACAATCCTTTGCCCTGGTGTAGGGGTGGAACCCTTTCTACAGCTCTGAGAGCTAGGAGGGAAGAGACCTCTGCCTCCAAGGCAAGTGCCTCTGATGGATTTGCAGGTGGAAAGGATCTTGTTCTCATCTTTGGAAACTTTTTGAAGCTGAGAACCAGTCCCTGACTTACTGCTTCCAAGACCCATTTGTTTGATGTCAGAGACTCCCAGTCCTGGACAAAGTAAGCCAGTCTGCCCCCTACAGGTAGCTGAGAAGTGGCCCTGGCAACCCCATCAGGGTGCCTGCTTGGCAGGGGCTTTGGGCTGAGGGGTGGAAGCAGGCATGCTTGTACCCCGTCTGCCTCTCCTCTAAAGAACCCCTCTAAGGCATCAAGCAGAGAGGAGGCCTGGGCTTAGTAAAAGGCCTATGAAAAGCCTGCCCTGCCCTGAGGAAGCTGCCTTTGAGGAGGCCCTGTCTTTCCTTGGCCTGAGCACTCCTATAGGTGGTTCTATACTCATCCATTTTCTTCATGTAATTCTCTGTCTGCTCCTCAAAAAGAGAATTACCCACAACAGGAAAATCCATGGCCTTAGTCTGGGTATCCTGTGACAGGCTAGTACATCTGAGCCAAGTCATTCTTCGAAGTGCCACAGATGTAGCCATGACTCTTGATGACACATCAATTGAGTCCACTGCAGCATGGAATTACACCTTGGATACCTCAATACCATCAGCAGCCACCTGCTCCAGCTCCTTGGCAAGCTGGCTGGGGACCTGTTTTGCTAGAGTCATGACAGTGTCCCATCTGGATTTCTGATATCTAGCAACATAAGCCATATAATTTGCCTGTCTGAGTCCCAAGGATGCTGCCATGTATTGTTTCTTTGCCATGGCATCAATCCTCCTGGAGTCCTTGTCTGGGGGGTGTGATGCCAAGGGAATATTTGCCTTATCACAGGCAGCAGTCTGCACTACCCCAACATGGCTGCATTGTTGTGTAAGGAACTCCGTATCAGAGCCTGACAATGTGTACCTCTTGCCCATTCTCTTATCCACGGGAGGTATAGTGTGAGGAGTTTTTAGAATTTTAAATGTCTGTTTCCCAAAAGATTTATGCAAGGGAATAGACAGTCTCCTAGACTCTGGGATATCCATCATTTCCACATAGTCAGGCTCCTCTTGATCATCCACAGCTTCCTCCATAGGAGCTGGAGGGTTTCAACCACTTTTTATAAAACATAAAATGAGAAGGGACTCAGAAAGCCTAGGAGGAGACACTCCTGAAGGCTGTCTGGGGAGATGTCCGGGTCAATGGGCACATCCAGACTTTCAAATCCACATTCACTCTCCTCATACTCCTCTTCCTCCTCCTCCGGTTCATAAAATTCCTCTAAATCATAATCTTGAACCAGTGGAACCGACCCGAACCAAGCGCCTACCTGGCGGTGCAGGTTCGGTCAGAACGAGAAGCGACTGGACAATTTTGATCGCTTTGGCTATTTCTTCAGCGGTTGGAGAGGAAAGTTTTGGCTCCACACCTGCTGATTTTCTAATCCTTTTGCTGGAACTGACTCCTCAGAGTCAGATCTCCTTTGAAGAAGTCTCGCCCTGGTCAGAGGGCACTCCTTCTAGTTCAGTTTGAACCGAACCGGGCTAGCCATCCAGTTCAGCGGACTTTTTGGCCTCCCTTTCCCTGCTACCAACTCTCTCTCCAGGGTAGCTGCAGGAAAATTTTTACAAATCTGGCAGTCTGCATTGAGGTGGTCAAACCCCAGACAGTAAACACAGGTGGTGTGGGGATCAGCCTTGGCAAAGACTTCCCCACACACACTACAGTGTTGAAACCCAGTGGGCCCGGTTTTTCTTTTGGGTTTCTCAGACATAGTGCCAGTCCTATCCAAACTTACCCATTTATGGCAATCCGCCAGGTAAGATCCTCTTATCGGTTCCCAACCGTGTCACGGGTCGTGGAAAAAAACGTAATAAAATCTGTTTTTTTTAGAACTGATAAGAACCGGTAACCACACTCTAAATCACAGATTAAGATTTTTTAAACAACTTGATCGGTTCAAACCGAACCGATAAACCGTTTACAAATTCCACACAGAATAGAATTAATGTAAAACCTATCTAGTACTCACAAATACCACAGACAGAGACTGAACCGACAGGTTATGGTTTAATTTCGGTCGAAAACCGAGAAAACGGCACTTTAACCGACAAAATGAACCGAGCAGAAGGAGAAATCTCCAGAGTGACTGTTCAGTGAGGTGGAGTAAAGAATCTGACGGTTTGAGTTTGAAGAACAACAGACAGAGTCTCAACCGAGCTCGAGCTCAGCGTTCCATGCCTGACATGGAAAGTTAACTCTTTCATCTCCGGGGCAGTTTGAAGGTTGGGACTCACTGCATATGTCAGAATATAGCAAGACTTCATGTTGTTTGAAAATGTCAATAAAACTGCCATTTGTGTCAGTGACCTGTCCACCAGGAGTTATCACCACAACTATGAGGCACTGACTAGTCCGCAGGTGATAATGGCCTTCCACATGTACCAACCTGAGCCAAATTAAAACCAGTGATGTAGAGGTACAAGCCAGCTTCTTTTTTTTTTAACTTTATAAGCAAGCTTCTTAACCAGTGACCAGATTTACTGGGCCTTCCAGTACCTTTGTATCATGTCTTACTCTACCAACCTGTAGGGCACTTTGACATACAGCTAGTAAAAAATACATTATATATACACCATACTTATAATCTATTGAGTCTGTTCTGTTGTAGTCTAGTCTACAACAGAGACATCTGAAGGGCAAAACAGTTGTTTTTGGCAGTGAACCATCCTTCATAGACAACTCAGTGGAGAAAGTGGGCAGTGTTTGTCTTTACTAAGGAGTGCCGGCTCATTGTAACGGGTGCACTGGCACCGTTTCCAGAACAGAAACTGCAGGGCATTCTACCCAACCAATTCGACACAGCTTGGCACACTTATGAAAAACTGAAGGATGAGAAGAGTGACTTTGAAGCTGAGACTTAATCGACACTTCTGGTTTGGGTTGACAGAAAGAGTTAATTAAGCAATATTCTCTGGGTCAGGGGCAACACTGGTAATCATTAAACCAACTGTGTTACAGGCTGCAATAAGTAACCATCATTCATAGTGTCAGTGGGGTTACCAACGGAATAGTTACTAGCCTGCATGACTGGGGGAGGGGCAGTAGGAAGCAATCTGAGCTCAGCAGATGGTCCATGATTGTAAGAGTTACAGAGGAGCTGAAGGTTTCATTTTTAATTTAGAGTTTCTCAGCTCCAAGGTTACCATTAATTTGCCAGTCCTGTACAGGCTTGCAGAGGGTTGACTGAGGTATGACATGAGTCAGGCCAAATAAATGGGGTGGGGGTGACTACCTGATGGGGTAACTTAATAAACATGTGTATAGAGAGAGAAGGAGGTGTGAAAGCAATTGGATCAAAGGAACTGGGGTGCCTATCTGATGGGGTCACCATTCACATCTATGATGCAAGGAGGCGTGAAAGATGTTGGGTAAAATGAAAGGGATAACTACTTGATGGCGGTCACTATTCATGTCTACAAGGGGAGATAGGGTCAAAGAATTCAGACAAATGGAAGTGGGTAATAATCTTACAGAGTTACTGCACATGTCTACAGGGAGAAGAAGGTATGAAAGGGCTTAGGTAAACTGAAAGGGGGTGGCTATCTGATTTCGGTTACTATAACTGCACATACAGAGAGAGGAAATGTGACTCAGGTCAAATGTGAGGCACTGATAACTTAATTAAGAAATAACATGTCAGGATGAGTGTTATGCTGGGATAACATCACACCTTCCATGTGTTTCTTCACCCACCCAAGAAAGGAAGTTAAACAACATAATGTGATGGAGTGACTTATTGGGATTATAAAATGGAGCCTGTGAAACAAAAAAGTATTTTTATGCAGGTTTTTCTTTAAGTTTGAGACTGTGATGTTATACTCAGATAGCATCACGGCTAGAACTGTCTCTAGACCAATCAGCTTTCAGGATTTTTCTATCCGTTTTTATAATGGGGATTACTATACATGTCTAGGCTGAGTTATTAACAGAAAAGGGCAGCATGTCAATATGGCGAAGTTATTACTGCAACACTTAAATGGCAAAGACGCAATTGAGAAATCACTAATGGTGACTTTTAATAAATGGTGGCAGGGAGGAAATGGCAATTTTCGAGTAATAACCTACCTCAGTGTCAAGGAGCACCCGGAGTAGGATATATAAAGACAGCGGGAGGTCTTGGGGCAGACCCCCAACTATAACAAAATAACTAAACAGAAACACTGAAGTTGTACAGACTGAAAGGAGGCTCCATGCAACCCACAGTTAAGTACAGATAAATAAAATGTATGAAGGAAAGGGCCATGCAAAGTTTTTACATTTGTATCAGGCACAAAATTAAATGAAATGGTATTGGATATAGAGTATTACTGAATTGGATATGATGCAGTCTGAATTGGTAGCGGAATTGTCTTTAAAGCCGTTCGCCTTTATTTTTGGGCGCTCTAAATGCACTCAATGTTTGAGAGTTGCTGTTATGATGTTTGCCTAGCCATTATCACATTGAGCCAGAGAAAAGATGGAAATAGAGGGGGAGTGAGGGTATTTTGGAGTTAAATGAGAAGAAAAGATACGGATGAGACTAGGGGGCAAAACTGACTAAATGGGAACTACTGTATATAATTA
Organism: Neoceratodus forsteri; assembly: GCA_016271365.2. Classification (NCBI taxonomy): domain Eukaryota; kingdom Metazoa; phylum Chordata; order Ceratodontiformes; family Ceratodontidae; genus Neoceratodus; species Neoceratodus forsteri. The sequence goes on from CM057449.1 coordinate 335,638,303, forward strand.
AATCTTGGGGATATCAGAACATTATGGAAACGTGGGATTTCATGTTTTCAAAGTCTGCTGTTCATTGAGCAGCACTGAATACTTTAAGTCTGAGCTGTAAATTCCTAGGGCTATCTTCATAATGCAGTTTCTCTCATTTTCTGTTTATGGAGACAATAATTTGTTAATAGGGCCCATAGTATAGAATGTAGAACAGCACCATTTCCATGTGTCCCAAGGCTATAGCATCCTTTCATTTATTTTACAGTTTTTGGCTGGGAAAGGCACTCTAAGCCGTAGCTGCTTTCTTTTTTTTTTTTTTGAATTTACATTTTTTTAGCGTTTTTCTCCCCGATCCAAGGACCCCAGCAGACACGGCCGTGTGTGCACGTGGAGGTGCACACGCACATCAGGTACCGGCTCAGCCCCTTCCACCCCACCCTGTGGCTGTAACCTCATTGCCTGAACTGCCACCTGTCCTCCAACAGGTGGCAGCCAAGGGCCGGGGAAACCCCTCATCCCTCCCCGAGGAGGAGAGCCGCCTCACAGCAGTTCAGTCATGCTCCTCACCCTCCTGCCCCCTGCCGACCCCCGACAACCAGAGCTCATTCCCGAACCGGGGTCGCCAGCATAGCACGAGGTTTAGCGAGCTGAAGCTCTTTCAAGGTGCATCCCTGGGAGCACAGGGAGTATAAGTGTCTTGCTCAGGGTCACACAGTATGCAAGTGGAGGTTGTGTGCTTCAAATCCAGGTCTGCTGAATGTACCAAGCTCATTTACAGCTCATCGTTCTAACCACTATATTTCACAGCCAGCCAGTATTGAGTATTTATCTCCACTCATTCTTTATCACCGAGGAATATCTGCATGAAAGCAGGATACTTGTCCCTTGGTCCCTGTGCTTAAACCTCTGATCCTTTGTCTTTGACATCATAAGCATTTCCACAGCAGCAATGCATGATGATGTCACTACTCACTAACAGTTTCCCCCAACTTCATCAGAGGCCAGAGCAGGAGGAACAGATTAAGTCGGAGGGGCAAGGGTCTTGTTTTGGTCCAAGCATCCTCAGTAGTAAAGAATGAAGGAGATGGCTACAATAAATAAATATATGCTGAATTGTGTCTAATTATGTACCTACACCACTTTCCTAAGGCTCAGGGCGCTGCACAATTTATAAAGCAAATAGAGACATAAACAATCTCAAAACACACACGTTGGAAACAGATAAACACGGCACATAAAAAATATAATTGTAAAACCATAAAAATATAAAAGTGCCTCACTTAAATTTCAGAGGTTAATAAAAATTGCAGTAAAAGACTCAGAGTAGTGTCTGTCTGTTAGTGCGCCCCTCAGGTTTTTGGTGACATTGAAGATCACACAAGCTTTGCTCTTGTGGGTCTAGGATTTCACCAAAAAACATCAGTCTGCTAACAGACTGGTTAGTCACAACTGCCTGTTCATTATTCTGTATATAATTACTAGATGAGATCAGTTACAAACCAAAACCAGTACTTGAAATTTTCTGTTACACAGACTGCTCTTGTGACAGGGCAGCAGACCAGGCAGCTTCTCATGGGAACACTCACAGACAGAAATACAGGGAAAACAGTTTAAATGAAAACAAAGTAATTTACTTCATCCAAACAAAACCGCTTACAGTCAGCTTAACAAATGTGTCTTGCAGTATATTCTTAACTGCAGCAAGCAGCCTCTCAGTTTCAGACCCCTGTCTCTGCTTTCTCACCCCTTTTAATGGAGCTCAGGTTTGCCTCACCCAAACACATGTAGTATTTGGTTTAAATCCCCCATTGGCTCCTGCTAACATTAGTACTGTGGGGGGTTGGCAGGTATAGGGAACATGTACCCTATCACAGCTTTACACATGACTGTGTGTAATAGAGAATTGCTTCATCCTTACACCGAGCATGAGAAACAACAGCTTCAAGTAAAATGCACTTTCGTTTTCAGTTAGCTTCACTACTGCCTGCCAACCACGATTCTGTCTACCAGTAAGTAAATATGCAACAACCCTTTCTAACAGTAAGGAGATGGCTGAGGGGCACGTGGCTAAGCCAAGATCCAAGGTTGCAGCTTAACTGAAAAGCTCCGTGCAATCCAGCCTAAATCATAGCCATCCTCTTTAATTTTATACCTTCAGTGGCACTTTGACTATGGAGGCGAGACCCCAAACTGAACTATATTACTATGGCAAAAAAGCAGTCGCACCTGAAGTTCAACACGTGCAGCCTCTAAACTGGGTACGGAGGATCGTCGGGGCTCAAGTTCAGCTACTCCACCAAACGCTGCTACCTCAACACAATCGCTAGAAAAATTAATAACAGAGTTAATATATGACTTCAAGGTATGGATGAACTCTGGCTTCGACAATGTCATGGCACAGCTCTCCCATCTCTAACAATCCTTCAACACCCCGAGGGGACTATTGAGTAGCATACAACACAAATTGGCAAGCTGGAGGAGTGGATGGGGACCCAGGAGGATACAGTATGCCACTTAGAAACCTCGCTGCAACAAGCCCTCCAAGAAATTGTAAAGTTAAAAGCTGTCATGGATGATGATGAAAACTGGGAGTGCCAGTGCAGTATTTGGATGGTCGGGATGTCAGAGGGTATGGAGGGCAAACACTGTGCATTTTACCTCCAGACATGGCTCAAACAACAGCTACAAATCTCCGAGTCCACCTCGCTAGAAATTCAGAGAGCACATAGATCACCAGGCAGGAAGCCTGGGACCGAAGAGCATCCCAGGCACATTATTGTTAAATTTTTGCTATACCAAGATCGCCAAACAGTCCTGGAGGAAGCTCAATGACATGGCAACATCACTGCACAGAAAAGTCGAATCAGCATTTTCCTAGATTACTCCCGCCAGCTGCAGAATGAGAGACAGGCATTTCAAGTGGTCAAAAAAAAGGCTCCATACCTTAAAATGGCCCTTCACTTTCATCTACCCAGCTAGGTTGATCATTTGGAGGCAGGGTAAGCCATCCAAGGCATTCATTAGCCCAGATGCTGCAATGGAGTATGTCAATGGGGGAGCAGTTCAGGACCAGTAACAGATCAACCTGAACGAATCTCACATTGACACTTGAAAGCATTTCAGTAAGGTACTGTTACCACCTTGCTGCATAAAGTGCGATGGGGGGTTTTGGGGGTGGGGGAGAGGCCTACGTGCCTCTGTGGCTTGAAATACCATTGTGGCCTATAAGGCTGGGCTGCAGATTACTCTCCTCGCACCTCGGGCCCTGTATATCCCCAGTCTCCCCTTCAGCTGAGTCTCGGCTGGCCTCAGGAGATTTTCCTCACTATCAAGCAGTGATTATTAGTTATACCCCCTTCCGTACTTGAGCTGGAGTTCTGAATGGTAGTAGAAATAAATAAGGGTCTATTTCACTGATTTTGGAGACTGAGAGACTTGTTGGCACACACAAGGAACTGATATAAGAGCCTCAAATCGGCCTTGAAAGGACCCTTTTCTCTTTGCTGGTTGGATCCAAGAAATCAGTCAAAATTAGCAGCAAGTTACTTAATCATAATGATTTTGCTGCACTACATGGCTGTAGAAGAGAAGTGATTGTTTTTTCCCTTCTTTTTGGGGACTTTATCATTTCGATTTAACTTAAAAAAAAAGTTTCTGTACTTGTATTAATGTTGAAGTGTGATTTGCAGCTCTAATATGCGTTTTCTAAGTATAATAAAAGTGGATGGCAATCTGTGGGAACAATGAGCATCGGGGAGGGAGGGATTATATGGAGGAGCAGTGGAATATGGAAGGAGTTGGTTTATTAGATGTTTATGGACATATGGACATCTCGGGGGGGATTAGGGTAGCTTTGGGGCTATGCCTGCCCAACAACATGAGAAATTTGGTGGAAATATTGGGGTACAGTGTACATGAGTCTTGGCAACAATTTGAAGGATGGTTGAGCGTTGGAAAGTTAATCTGTATTATGCATAAGTGGGAGAATGAGAGAGGCATGGGGCCATTTCAGGGCCCCCTTGCCCCCAGAGATCATGCTCACCAGACTCTCTTAATAAGGTACAATATTCCCTGACAACCGCTTTTAGGGTGATAGCTCCCTGACAGAACTGGATCAAGTAAATATAAATACCCTCCTCTTCCTCAATTAACTCTGCTGGGTACAACAAGCTCTCTGATGCACTTTGGACCCCGATAAGCTCATTAATATGGGTCACTAATGGACTGCTGGCCGCAGATCCATGAGAAGTACTGTGTTTGCAATCCTTTCTAAAGAAGGTAGGCAGTAGGTGGGGAGGGAAGGGCTTGTTAGTGCTTATTGTTCTGATGTTATTGGGTGAGGGAAGAAGAGTAAGGGGTACAGGGAGTTGGGGAGGTTTGGGGATGAAGGGGGGTAATAAAGGGGATCATTTCCAAACTTGGGCTCTGTGGGGAAAAAGTTAACATTTTGGAAGTCAACTTCTGAATATTATGCTTTTCTTCAGCTCACTAGACGCTGTAAGATAATTTTTAAAAGGATGCAATGGTTTAACTTTGCGCAATGGGTGCCTTAAACATTTTGTCATAGAACATTAACAGTCTCAAGGCAGTGGTAAAACGGAAAAGGGTATGGTCATATATAAAAAAGGAGCAGGGAGATATGGTGGTTCTCCAAGAAGTTCACATGTCCAGGCAGGAAGTAGACAGATTATCCTCCTCATGGGGAGGCACATTACTAGCAGCCACATTTACCCCCAGGGCTTGAGGGGTAGTAATATGGGTTCAACCTGGATTTAGGATTAAGATCCACTCTTCGGTGGCAGATTCTTTGGGTAGGTACCTTATAGTAGATGCAGTGGTAGAGGAAGTAAGATATACCTTTGTATCACTGTATGGGCCGAATTATGATGCACCAGACTTCTTCCACCATATGGCAGTGACCATTGCTACATACAGGGCTATTATTATGGGGGGTGACTTTAATACCTATTGGGCTGTTTCTTTAGAACATTCAGGCACTAGGGTGAGGTCCACACTTAAAAATGTCCAAGCTCTTAGAAATATGGCTAAAGAGAGAGAAAGAGCCTTGGTGGAGGCCTGGAGGTACTGCAACCCTAATAAAAAAGAATACTTATTCTACTCCCATACTCACCATATTTACACAAGAACTGATTATCTGTTTCTGTCCCCCACTTTGGTACATTGTGGTTTAAGTGCATCATATGGACCAATTACTGTCTCAGATCATGCCCCTTTAAAGAGTACATTGGTACTGGGTGCAGAACCTCAGGCATCTAGGTGGTGGAGGCTAGACTCCACCTTAAGCGATCCAACTTTTGTATCACATATCACAGCATGTCTCAAAGAGTACTTTACAAACAACATGGGGATGGACATCCCCACTTCTACGGTCTATGACACCATGAAGGCATACATTTGAGGGGAAATTATCTCCTACATGGCTTTCAAGCCTAAGCAAGAAAAGGAGCCAGAGGTAAGACTGGAGAAAGAGATACTAGAACAGGAGAAAAAAATTATGTTGGCTGACCAGGTAAAAGGGCCCTAATGTATACTCAGTCACGTAAATATTTCGAGGGGGACAAATCTGGTAAATGTCTCGCATGGCAGTTAAAAAAACAAAGATCTGACAGAACAACATTAGAGATTGAAACAGCAGGGGAACCACCTCATCAGACCCTAAAGTAATAAACAACACATTTAAACAATTTTACCAGACACTTTATACCTCCCAGATGCCACAGTAAGGGGATCCCGAGTCATTTCTACAGACCATTACCCTCCCTACCCTGGGTGCTGAGAGCCAAACAAATCTAGATCAATAAATTACAGGGGAAGAAGTGAAAAAAGTGGTATGGTCCTCCAGATCAAATAGGGCACTGGGTCCTGATGGTCTTCTGACCGAATTTTATAAAACTTTTTGGGGTGCCCCATGCTATAATGTACCGGGACACCTTGTATAAGGGGGAGTTGCTACAAACCCAACCTTTGGCCACCATTACAGTGCTACCAAAGCCAGGTAAAGACCTAATGAAATGCGGTTCCTATAGACCCATCTCTCTTCTTAATGCAGACTATAAAATATTAACTAAAATTATAGCCCGAAGAATTCAAGAGGTTCTTCCAGATTTGGTGCACCCTGACCAGGGTGGTTTTGTGCCTTGCAGGCAAGCACAACACAATATCTGATACACGCTGAACATTATGTGCCTATGGGTTGGGGGGGGGGAGTGGCAGTCAGAGCCTCCTTGCACTTGATGCGGAAAAAACTTTTGACCACGTGGAAAGGCCCTTTATGTCTGCGGTCCTGGCCAAGTACAAATTTGGTCCCAATATATGCTCCTGGATCAAGTGTCTATATCACTCACCCCTAGTGCAGGTACTAACTAATGATACTATATCTGTCCCTTTTTGTCTTACCAGAGGTACTAGGCAGTTGTGCCCACTCTCCCTGTTAGTCTATGTCCTCACCATAGAGGCCCTGGCTGCTACTGTAAGAGCTCACCCTGAGATTAGAGGGTTTAGGAGAGGGGACACAGAGCATGTCATCTTCCTTTCTGCAGATGATGTACTCCTGTTTTGGGTGCAGCTGGTCAAAGCATTGGTAGTCCTGACCGATCTCTTTGAAATCTATGGCTCACTCTCCAGTCATAAGATAAACTGGGGGAAATGCGAATGGTTACCCATTGGGGATAATAAATCTCATATTACAGTGGCAGGGAAAGATATTGTACCTTCTTCAGACATTAAATATTTGGAAATTAGACTACCGAGTCCTGAAGAAATTACAAGAATTAAACTATAAGCCCCTTATTAATAAAATTAAAGAAGATTGCAGGAGATGGCAAACACTCCCTCTAACACTAATAGGCTGAGTAAACTCAGTTAAAATGAATATACTCCCCCAATGCCTATATTTGTTTCAAACCATACCTATTCACCTTCCACAGAAATACATCAAGGCTATAGAGGGGGCAGTAACATCACTGTTATGGCAGGGTCGAAGACCGCAAATCAAAAAAGCAATTCTATGGCTCCCAGTAATTGGGGGGGGGGGTAGGTCTCCCAAATATCAAGGTGTATTACTTGACAGCTCAGCTGGCTCAGGTACAAGACATAGCCTCACAAGATGCCATATAGAGAGCTTGGGTACCCTTAGAGACTCACCAGGGGGGACCCCTCTATATAATCAGAAACTTGTGCCCACAATCTTCAATGAGAATGGGGGTAAAACAAAAAATCCTCTCACTTGTTCAACCATCAAAGTCTGGCCCCATGTGCACAAACTTATACACCACAAACCAACATTATTCCCAGATGCATCTCTGGGATCAGTTCTTGATCCGGAAAGTAAACATTTTAAACAATTTCATACAGTCTTAGCTTCCTGGAACCGAAAGGGCTTCAGGTATGTCTCTCAACCCTACAGGGGGAATGCAATGGTTGCTTTTGTGGAGTTGAAAGAAGCTTTTGGCCTTAGTGCTTCTCATTATTTCTGGTACCTGAGAATTAGTAATAACTTGAGGAAGCTGATGGACGGCTCTCTTGCCTCCCTGCAACTCAGCCGATCACCAGTAGAGAAAATGTTTATCAACCCAATAGATTCAGGGGTGGTGAAACCATTAAGTAAATGTTATAAATTGCTACTGGGAGCTCTACAAGATCCATTTGTTCAGATAAGAGAAAGGTGGGCGAGGGATCTGCCTGAGACTCTGATGGAAGGAGACTGGAGAGAGGTACTTGGGAAAAGATGTCCTGCTCTGTAAATAACAGGCTGAGAGCCATACACTACAATATCATGCTTGGAACTTACTTTACCCCGGTATTAGCTCATAAGATAGACCCAAACTCCTCTGATGTGTGCCCAAAATGTAAGGGTGCACCAGGTACCTTTTTCTATTTGGTTAGGTCCCGTCCCAGAATCTACTCCTTCTGGGGGGAGATGCTAGCCATTATGTCCAAAGTACTGGGAAGAAATATATTAGCTGACCATATAGACATACTTTTGGGGCTACCAAGATGTGGAGTAAATGGACAGGTGGAGAACCACCCACTTAAGAGATTAAGTATAGCAGTGGGGAAGCAAGTCTTAGCTCAAAATTGGATCTCGGAGCAGGCACCCACAATTTCGCACTGGGCTTGCTCACTAGTGCAAAATATGAAACTGGAGCATACCCAATATATTGCCAGGAATCAAGTCACTAAATACTAAGAAATCTGGGAACCACTGGAAATAGCACTGGGGCAACAGTGGTTTCCTATATTTTAACAGTCATAGAATTCGAGAACTAAGGGGTTTTTAAAAGTAAAAGTCAAAACCTTAAATACTCTGAGATATTGAAACCTACCACCCTCTTTAGGTTTAGAAGACTCAGCAGGAATTACCTATGTATGATAATCTTACCAATGTTGGAGTGGGTGTTTCGCATCTGCCTGTTCAGCATCTCCAGTTTTCTCACCAGGAGGCTATGACCATTAATTCACCCTTTCTTGTACCAACATACCTATCACTGTACTAAATAATGTTCTAGAACACTCAAAATCCTTCACTGTACATAAAATGCATGTAAAATGTTTTCTCTGATGTGGATGGAAATGTGAATACTTGCTTATCCTTACTATGTTTGTTAAGTTGACTTTTTAAATAAAGTTTACAAAAAAAAAGGGAAATGGTTGTTCGCTGGATGAAGCCTGTGCAGACAGGTGCAGTGGCATCATCCCCTGAGGGTATAGACGGGGAGGAACTCTAGAACAGATAAAATAGGGTGCCTCATGGTGCCCTCAGCAGTTGGCAGCTGGGTGCCCTTGGGGTGCAAGGAGGGGGGCAGACTGGGACATCCTTGGCTGGGTGCCAGTCTTAGAACAGTAGGCATGGCACCCTGATGAAGAGGTAGAGCACCTTGATATGTAAGGGGAGTCAGCGGCAGCAGTATCGGTCGGGCACAGTTCTATATGTAGTTTGTTAACAGCAGCATTTTTTACAGATAACATGACATATTTTATATTGTTGGTGAGCACTAAATAAATTCACCTTAACTGAGACCTTGTGTGCACTGCATCTTTTTGTAATATACCACCAGTGTTGTGTCCATAGAGCACAAGCTGTAGCACCTAGAGATAATGACTTACCTGCCCTGCATAAGCAAAGCTTAAATGGCCAGCAGAAGGCTGGTAGTGCCAAAGAACCTTTGGGTACCATGGATGCCACCCAAAGTGCCTAGGAGAGTAGGCACTGGCTAGTGCTCAGTATACCACTCTCACCTCACAACAGCATGGAGAGTTGGTGCCTAGACTTCAGCCTGGATGCTGGCTGGCTGGCTGTAGGATGCAGGCCAGGGGCACAGAAGGCTTCAGAGAGAAGGCTACCACCAAAATGTGTGTGTAGGAGCTGGATGCTAGTCCTTCTCAGTCCAGGACACCTCGAGGTTTCGAGGGAGTAAAATCTAATATAACAAACGGCACATCTCAGTTCAAGGCCCACCAGTATACAAAAAAAAATAAATTAGCAGTCTGCTAGAAATTTTCAGTTTATCGATGCAGCATATAGCGTAAAATTTAAGACAGACTTACAGGTAAGTAAGGTAGTAGCAGCAAACTTCCCTGACCATGCCTGCAACGTTTCGTGCATGCGTGCACGTTATCACAGACTGTATGCTTTTTGTTTACTGGTGGGCCTTGAGCAGTGCAATGCTATTTGTTACATGTACTGCTAGAGATCTAAGCTGGGCCACGCCCGACACAGTTTTTTCAGCTGGTTGTAAATAACTGTATTGTAACACAGTATGTGAGAACCCAGCATGTGGCCACCAAGGATGGACCTCAGGTACAGGAAACAGATCCCAAGCTGCTGGGGAGGCAGGAGTCACATCGAAGGTGCTGCCCATAGAACAGGGGTATTGGGGACAACAGGGAGGGTGTGAGAACCCCAAGGGGTTTACCCCAAGGGAAATCAACCAATGGCCTCCAGGTCTGTGGTGGATTCCCTGATGTTATTGAGGGATGTCCTGGTGGGGGCAATCCTGGAGATTTGCCCATGCAGAGTCATCACACCTGTACACAGTAGGGGAGATCCACTGTGTAAACAATAAGACACGATGGGGTGCGGGTTGTTGCCTGGTAAGAGCATGCCCCAAGTGCCTCATACCTTCAGCAACTGGGAAGCACTCTTATTAGGCAACAACCCACACTCCAGGAATGTCTTAGTGCGCTTATAAAATGGATTTTAGTGGTAAATATCTTAAAAAATAATAAAATGAGCAAATAAAAAGAATAAGTTTACTTTTTTTTTTACAGTTTGTCAACAAGTAGTTCTTGTCATACTGGGCACTGGTGAGTCGATTTTGTATATTAAGATTTAACGCAGCAAGCTAAGATGAGAGATCTGTCTCCAGGGCAGGGGGGCCAAGTCCCTTTTTAAGGCAGTGCCCATGGTCTGATCTGCCAAGAAAGGGATCCCAGCGGGCAGACTAGGGGCTCACCATGTAACACGTACAGTTATGTGTGGGATGTGAACTGGCATACCCTTGCCTGATTGGGGCAGCAGGAGGATTGGTGGGTAGCTGGCAAGGGAAAGCACCAGCCCCCGATGGTATTCTCTGGGAACAAAGGAGCTCACATTCTGGGATAGGAACACCCTCTGGGCATGCTGTAAAATACCTAAATGAACTTTAAGCAAAGCACAGACCCTGCTTTAGAGAGTCCAAGGAAAAAAATACTAAAATGAGCAAAGAGGAGGCAGTATGGTGCAGTGGTTTAAGGCTCTGAGCTGCAAATCTGGAAACCTGGGTTTGAATCCCACAGCCCCCACTTGTATACTGTATGACCCTGAGCAAGTCATTTAACTTCCTCGTGCTCCCAGGTTGCACCTGCAAACAAGCTTTCAGCTTAGTGTGTCTCACCTGGTAAAAAATGTTAGAGAGGGAATGGGGAATACCTGGCAGAGCTATACTCTGACTGGCACAGAAAGGCCATCCATGCGCACTTCCTGCACATAAGGAGGGGACAGGGAGTGCCACTATACTTGCAGACACTAGGTAACAAGATGTCACTTGGGATGAGATGGGGTTACCATTCATTCCAGCAAGAGGCTGTTAAGAAACAGGGTTCATCTGTGACAGTATGGACATGGGCTACCAGGAACCCCAGGCAATGAATGTGGGACTGTACAGAATATTAACTGTTAAGAAATTAATTTGGATACTTGGATCCATGATTAAGTGCACAAATGAACTTCTGCAGCCATTCCCGTTATCAAATGCCACCAAAGCCCTCACCAGACACAGATCAACATTTTTATTTTTTTATACTTTATATCTCTGGGTTATGGGCAATTTCCAGAATCCCAGAATGGCAGAAATGCCATAATCCACACAAGTATGAAAATCTGAATATGCTGGAATACATTAACTGTTGGAAAGGTTTTGGTATGTTGGCATTCCAGGGTTCTTAGAAATGACAACAAATTCCACATATGATGTGATAATTCCTGGAAGCCTGGAATGACTGGAATTCATTTAAGTGTTAAAGAGATGGTGACACGTTCAGGAGAACTTTAACAAAACATAATATTTAGGCACTGTCTGGCTTAGGATCCATGGCACCGCATCAACAATTTGTCGATGCGACATTTCCCCAACACCACTATGTCGCCCACAATTACTGTGCCGACCACACTAACTTACTATAATCAACTCTGAGTTAGAGCTGATTTGGGAAGGAGGTGCAGGACCTCGAGAAAGAGTGCCGGGGTCCCGAGTGGACTTTACAGCAACGTGTCGATGCTGTAAAGTTGTCGCTCTAGAGACAGCATATATCCAGTTTGTATTTCCTATTAGTTCTGTATTCCTCCTCCCCATTATTTAGTAGTGAGGTCATTTGCATGAAAACAGGGTCTTTGCTCCTGAAGAGTTAATCTATTCCTGCTACTTTCTCCCTACCTGAAGTCATAGAGCACTGCTTGTGACCTCACAGCAACTCCCATGGCAACAAACTGTGATGTCACAACAGAGAATTATGACTTGACTTAGGGAGTAAGCTATAGAGGCAGATGAACTCAAAATGAAGTCTAAGGGACAAAAATCATATATTCATACACTTTTTTTAGTACTAAATTATGAGGAGGAGAAATATATAAAATATAAATGGAATACAAGCAAAATTGTACCTAATTATTATGTTTTTTAAAGTTTTCTTTGAGGTGTCAGTAGCTCTTTAAAATCCAGAACAGCCAGAATGCATGAACGAGTAGTGCATTCCAGCAGTTTTGCATTTTACCACTTGTGAAGGTTCTGGCATTTCTGTATTCTGAACATTCCCATGGCTCTGTAATTGTCTTGCTCTTTCATAGTGTTTTTTTCTTTGCCTATATAGTTGTGTTTTGTGTGTAACACAAATTGTGATACCGGATATGTACAGTTACTGTGCCCCTAATGGTTGTAGGAGTGCTTTCTCAAGTTCTTCAGGTGAAAGACCTGCAACATGAGGCTGAGCAGCTCTGGCACACAAAGGGCTTTGAGAAGGCGCCCTTATAACCATCAAAAAAGACACAGGAACTATACTATAAACATAACAAATCATGTTAAAGATGTTTGTTTCAAAAAATGGAATTTGAATTTAAAATCATAGGCCCAGATATTCAAACTGCGCCAGGTTGTGGCACAAGACTGGGCGCAGCTCAACTTGGCTGCGCAGGGGTGTGGCCTGGGCAATATTCAACGGAGCTGCGCTATGGCTCAGCAGCTTTGAATATTGCACCCTGACCACCCCCACTGTGCATGGCGCAGTGGCACTGCGCCAGCGCAAGTGGCCAGAGTGGAGCATGGAGATGTGCTAACATTAGTGCCATTGCGCCATTCACAGCACCTGTGATATTCAAAAGGTGACATGCAAATGGGGCCATAATTTATGCAAGGTGCACATGGGGCCATTTGCATGTCATTATGGCCCAATTTGCATGCAGGTGCACCGATCCCTGACGACTTGCGCCTGGCGCCCTGCCAGGCAGACGCCATCAGGGACCGACGCCCCCTGCAGCCCGATCGTGGGCATCTGTAAAGATAAAAAAAGTCCTGTACCCCTGGTGGTCCAGTGGACCAATTTCCTCCCGATCGCGGGCATCTGTTTTAATACAGAGACCCCTCCCCCTTCGTCCTATATTCCTGGTGGTCCAGTGGACCATTTCCGACCGATCGCGGGCATCTGTTTTAAGAAAGAGAACCTCCCCCGGCCAACATCCCTGGTGGTCCAGTGGACCACACTCTGCCTGATCGTGGGCATCAGTACAGCGGAAGCGTCCTATTACCCTGGTGGTCTAAGAGTACACTCCCTCCCCACCGCCCACTGAAACCCACCGCCTCCACCCCGGTCAGCTGGCGGGCGGCACCACCCGCCTGCCGCCCCACCGCCCACCGCCTGCCGACTGACACCTCGGTAGGGCTGCCGCCCATTGGTTCTGGCGTGAGCCCAATGGAGTGCAACCATATCGTCACATTCCAGATATGAATGAAATCATTCACATATCTGGAATATATAATCTGGCTATGGGCTGCCGCTGTGAACCAATGGGTGGCGGCGGGACAGCAAGCGGGTGGGGTGCTGCTCCCGCCAGCTGACCGGGGGGGAGGCGGTGGAGCTCAGTGGGTGGGTGGGTGGGGAGGGGTACTCTAGACCACCAGGGTAATAGGACATTTTCCGTTGTACTGATGCCCGCAATCGGGCAGAGTGCGTCCACTGGACCACCAGGGATGTTGGCCAGGAGGGTTCTCTTTCTTAAAACAGATGCCCGTGATTGGGCAGAAGCAGTTCCACTGGACCACCAGGGATATAGGAGACGGGGGTTCTCTGTATTAAAACAGATGCCACGATTGGGCACATAGCGGTCCACTGGACCACCAGAGATGAAGGATGGGGGTTCTCTGTATTAAAACAGATGCCCAGATCGGGCATGGGGCACTGCCAAGTGCAACAGGAACTTGGGTGGCCACCCACAGGTGGCAGCTGCCGTGTTGCGCCCTGCAATGTGGCAGCTCACCTGTGGGTGGCCATTAGTTGTTACTTTTTTTTGGGCTTAACTTTGTGCTGGCACAGGTAGGGGTTGAGCATACATGGCTCTGCACATCCCAGGCTGAATATCGGGCTGTGCAGGTTATGCATGGGCACGCCTCCTTACCTGTGCCTGCATACATTACTGCCGCGCTCAGGCGCATCGGGATTTGTGCTGGCCTTTTCCTTTTGAATGTCAGCGGTGCACATCAGTGGGTTGTGGCGCAACACTGTGCGCCATGTGCAACCCTTTGAATATCTGGGCCATAATGTTTTACTTCGCATAATATTAGAAAATACCTTCTTTGGAAAGAAGGGCAACCAAAATGGTACAAGGCTTGTATCAGAAGCCCTACGAAGAAAGGCTTAAGGATTTAAATATGTACTCCCTAGAAGACAAGAAGGAATGGGGGATATGATAGAGATATTCAAATACCTCACAGGAACAAACAAGGTACAGGAAGGGAGCATGTTCCAAAGAAAAAAATGCTCAAGGACAAGGGGTCCCAATATGAAGCTGGGGGGCTAAGAGGAAATGTGAGGAAGTACTTCTTCACAGAGAGGGTGGTGGACGCTAGGAGTAGCCTCCCAGCAGAAGTGGGGGCTAGAATAGTCATAAGATTTAAGAATGCATGGGCTAGACACAAAGGAATCATAGAAGCAAGCAGTCGGTGTAAGCTGGAGTCCAAGTAGGTTTTCCGGTGGCACTTTAGGTAGGGAACTTAGGGCAGGCTAGGTGGGCCTAGTGGGCCTTCTCTGCTGACAACATATATGCTTCTATGTTTCTTTGAGAAAAGACTGTGCCAACTGAACTTAGAACTTCAAGGGCCTAATATTCAGATTTGGGCAAAGCAGACGGCAAAACTTTGTGCTGCCCCTTGCAGTTGCCCAGGTGTCCAAAACTGCTATATTCAGTGGAATAGCGCGTTGGCGCTATTCCACTGAATATAAGGCAATTGAGGCCTAATGCTAATCCACCAAGTGCTGGGCAGACATGGTCCCCGAAATAGGGTGTAACAATGGCTTGCCTCCGCGCTAAATATCCCATATTCAAATGGACCTAGGCAAATGAGCCCACTGGGCATGTAAGGTGTTAAGGGGTCATTCGCATGCTCATTATGGACTCATTTGCATAGGGTGCAAGGCTTTACTGTGCGCCACTGCTCCCTGATTGCATGTTCCCTGAGAACTATCCCTAGTGCTAGTGGTGCCTCCCCCCCAACAATCAAAGCCGTTGTTGAAACAACTCATTCCCTGGTGGCTAGTGGTCCCTCACCCTGCCGGATGCTGTCCCAAAGTCATATAACATCATTCCTTGGTGGTCCCTCCCCCACCGATCACCTGACTGACATAGATATAAAGTTTCCCTGGTGTCCAGTGGTCGTGATCTGCCCCCACCCGATCACTTGCCCAAGATAGGTATAGATTTTCCCCTGGTGGCCAGTGATCCCTCTCCCCACCCAATATAGGTATAGAGTTTCTCTGGTGGCCAGTGGCCCCTCCCCCACCGATCCTCTGAAACATAATGTGACATCACTCCCTGGTGTCTAGCAGACCCCTCACCCCAGCAGGTAGTTCCCCCATCCCACTCCCACCATCCTGATCCCAAGCTGGCAACCAGCACAGCCCTCCACTCACCACCACAGCCAGATGCCAACTGAGCTATTACTGAGCATGTACTGTATACAGTACACACTTGCTGACTGACAGCTCACGAGCTCAGAGCTGTCATTCACTGAGCACATACTGTATACAGTACGTACTCAGTGACAGCTCAGTCGGCAGCCAGCCATGGTGGTGAGCAGAGGGCTGTGCTGGTCGCTGGTTGGGATCAGGATGAAGGTGGCGGGTGGTGGGGCACCACCTACCAGGGTTGAATAGTCCACTAGACACCAGGAATGGTGTCACATTATGTTACAGGGGATCTAGGGATAGGGAGGTCCATTAGACACCAGTGAAATGGCATCACATTATGTTTCAGGGATTGGGTGGGAAAGGGACCACTGACCACCAGGGAAACCCGATACCTATGTCAGGTGGGGATCAGTGGGGGATGGGATCACTGGATACCAGGGAATTTTTAGATTTTACATCGGGAAGGCGATCGACAGAGGGAGAGGGACCACTAGCCACCAGGGACTTATGTTCTATGTGCTGGGGATGGTAATCAGTGGGGGGGGAGGGGGAAAGACCACTGGCCAGCAGGGACTACTGTGTTGGGGGTGAGAGTGTGTCACACTTCTTCCACCAACTGCTAGAGATGAATGGGAATAAGTTGGGGTTTCTATCGGCGGTATGTGTGCAGCGCAAAAGGACTAGGCAAAATGGCCTTGCGTGGCGCACATACTCCGAGTATTGGACTGCGCCAGTATTCAGGTCTGCACCTCTTCATTTACATTGCATTCCCCTCCAAAATTTTCTCAGACGCAAACCCTGTTTGCCTGCGCTAACTGGGCTTTTCAATATTGAGCATCCATGCAAAACCCGGTTTGTGATGGCAAACTCGGATTTGTGCCTGGGGAACCTTTTGAATATTGGGCCCCAGAAGTTTAGAGCTATATGCAAGAGGCATCCTCTTATGGTCATAACAATACCTGGAATGTTTAGAAATAAACAACCCTTATTGGGTAGTAAGAATGATGTCATGAATTATAATGCACATAGGAAATCATTCACAATGAGCCTTGGGTTAATTCACTCTTATTTATTTATTTAAGAGATTAACCAGATAAGCATGCTGAGCGGGGACCGCTCGTTTCCAGATGCGACCTGGGGAGTTACATAGAATACAAAGCAAGTACAAATACATGGTGCGACAACAGGTCCAGAATAGATACATACAGGGTGTGACAACAGGTCCAGAATAGATATAAATACATGGTGCGACAACAGGTCCAGAATAGATACATAACAGGGTGCGACAACAGGTCCAGAATAGATACATACAGGGTACTACAACAGGTCCAGAATAGATACATACAGGGTGCTACAACAGGTCCAGAACAGATACATACAGGGTGCGACAACAGGTCCAGAACAGATACATAACAGGGTGCGACAACAGGTCCAGAATAGATAGATAGAGTGCGACAACAGGTCCTGAATAGATACATACAGGGTGCGACAACAGTCCAGAATAGATACATAACAGGGTGCGATGACAGGTGCAGAATAGATACATACAGGGTGCGACAACAGGTCCAGAATAGATACATACAGGGTGCGACAACAGGTCCAGAATAGGTACAGGCTGGACTACACATTAGATTCAACTTAGCGAATACAAGGTTTAGTTTGCTCTGCCATAGTTAGGTCCTATGACTGCAGGGTATAAACAGGCAGATGCAGTAGGTATACAGTAAGTTTTCTGGGCTATCGATACTGTCAATGCATGTTTAGATGCCCCTTGGTAGCAGGTCTGGGTAGTAGGTTGCAGTTGCATATGTCTGAGAAGTAGGTAAGGGGGAGCGGTTTAAGGAGCCTTGGGGTGGGGGAGAGCCTAATATCTACAGGGAGGACGTTCCAGAGTTTGGGCAGGCGATATCTGAAGGCAGATTGGCCCTTCGATGTGTGCATGAAAGGGACTTGGAGTAGCTTTGAGTCTGAGCATCTGAGAGAGTATGGGGGGGGGTGCTGACAATTCACTCTTCCTAATAAAACCTACTTTACTTCTACTAAAGCAAGTCCTCCTTCACTAAATAGAGTCCCCTTTTAGGAGTAGGGAACATTGTTTAACGAGGAGTAGCATATTAAGCCGAAGCTTGTTTCCAGACGTGACCTGTGAGCATAAGGAAATTAAGGCTGGTAGTATAGCCTAGAGGTTAGAGGAACGAGGTGTGAATGAACTTGATATATCCAGCAAACCAGACCCGAGTTTGATTCTAACAACCTCCACTTGCATATTTTGTGATTCTGAGCAAGTCACTTAACCGCCCAGTGCTCCCAGGTCGCCCCTGAAAACAGGTACTGGTGCTTAGTGGGCCTTACCCGGTTACCAAAGACTTTAAAAAATAAAAAAGTAACTTGCTCAGCATCACACAGTATGCACGTCGGTGGCTGTGGGATTCATTTCCAGATCTGCAGTTCACAGCCCTGACCCAGTGCGCTATACTGCCTCTTTTTCCTCATTTAGAAAATTGGAAAGAAATAAAAGAGTTACTGTGCCTTTAAATAATTTTGTGTTAGGAGCAATAGAGAAGGGGAGTTACCTTTAGCAAAGACGGTCGCTGCTTGGAACTCTGACCTCATCCTATCCAGCAGGAAAAGAAAAGGGCTGGAGATTTGGGGAAAAAAAAAGAAATCAAGAGGCAGGAATTTCCTGCTCCCACCCTTTGGCGGAGAGAGAGAGAGAGAGAAAGGATTGATCTGCTGCAACAGGACGGTGGAAGCAACAAGCCGGCAGTGCTGAGAGCGGGGAGTCTGGCTGAGTCTGTGTACTGGATCTGCAGAAGGGCTATAGCTAGCGGTGAGGGATTTGTAAGGCTGAGCTGAGTGGCAACTGGCCTGAGGCTACAAGCTGAAGGACACGGTGTTTTGTGTGAGAGGGGAGAGAGCAGGGCCGAACGGGAAGGACTGGAGCCGTGAGCAAGCATCTGCAGTAAGAGCAGGGAGTTCGTTGTATTCTTCACTCGGTACCAGTCCAGACTCCAGCAGCAGGATGTCGGGGAGCGGCTCGATCGAGTCTGTGAAAAGGAAGATCCAGTCCCTGCAGCAGCAGGCGGACGAGGCGGAGGAGAGGGCTGAGCTCGCCCAGCGGGAGCTGGATGCCGAACGGCAGGCTAGGGAACGGGTAAGCCAGCACGAAACAATAGCAGCACCCATTTCTAGTAGATACAGTATGTGGAAAAGCTAAAACTAGACTGAGCTGCTGGGCGTTGTCCCAGTTAGCGGGAGGGGCGACGATATGTTAGAGGTATTTCAAAGGGAGGGCTGTAGATTGTGTAATATTGTGTACTGGGTGTTGGTCTGTTGTGTTATATTGTACTGCATGTTGGTGGGGGAACTATTACTTGGCCTAGGGTGTGAGTATGTGGGTGTGCTGTGTATGGGAGGAAGAGATCGATCGATCGATATTGTAGTGGAGGGCATATATTTACTTTCTGGGTGTAAGTATATTGTACTGGGTGTAAGCATATTGTACGGGGTGTGAGTATATTGTACTGGGTGTGGGTACAGTATACTTGGGAATGGATTATAGAGGGGCGTGGGTACATCCTGCTGTTTGTACAGTATATTGTAGTGATGTGTCCATGTAGTGCGTCTCTGCCGGTCTAGCTACTGTATATTGCAGTAGGTGTGATGTGGATATATTGTATTAGAGCTGTATTGTGTGTATATTTTGTAGTGGTGTATTGTACTAGGGTGTGAGCAAGTATTGTACTGGGTTGTGTGAGAGTGACAGAACTGGCAGTATCACAGGCATTTCTTACTGTATGGGTACAGGGAGGGGTGTGCAAGGGCACCTTGATATGAATCTTTCAGAGTTAACTGCAGTTTATCCAGACAGACTGGAAAATAACAGAGGGTTTGTTTCCTTTCATGGCTGTGTGTAGCTGTATAGGTGATCACTGGGTCAGTGCTTAGCATGGAGCAGAGGGCTCTGGGCCCTCATACACAAAGTCTGACCCATTCAAGTAGTGAGTTTTGGGCTCCAGAAGGCTGTGAAAGTATTATCCAGGATTCCCCTTGCATTCATTTTTCTGTGTGTCCCCTCCTTCCCTAACAGTTTCTTGCCATGACATCCTGAAGTGTAGTTGGTGGCTTGCCAAGAAGTTAAACTTATGAACAAAGATAGAAATATTTCTCTTAAGTTCCCAGTGATGAGCTGAGTGAGTTAGGGAGGGTGGGGGTAGAGTGATTCGGGGATGCAAGATGGGAAGAGAGAATTGGCAGGAAGGGAGAGGTGGGAGTGGTAGGGAGGGCTGAGAGAAACAGGGACAGGGTGACGGTGAGGAAGTGAGAGTGGGGGCAGGGAGAGGGTGAGCGCCAAGGGCTGAGAGGTTAGATAGGAAAAGTAGGCAGTGAGAGAGGGGGTCAGGAGAAGGTGAGTGAAGAGGCATGTAGGGGGTTGTGTGAGTTGATGGAGAGTGGATGAGGAGAAAGAGAAGGGACCGTGATATGTTGGAGGGAGCTCTCTCTGGCTCTAAAGAAGTGGCTGTTAATAAAATGTGTCCTCCCAATGTTTCTATATGTGCCTTTTGGCCTGGGTCGTGCCTGTAAATGTTCCTTCGGACCAGTGCACTTACCCGGTTATCAAAGTCATAAATAAATTTATTTATTTATTTGATTTTGGTTAATCGGGAAGGCTCACTGAGACAAGCTGTCCCTTTTTCAGGAGCGATCCAGAATTAGTTACATGAAATCGAAAAGAATATATACAGGTGATAACATACACTGAGTAAGTAAATGACAAAACATAGTGCAAGCAGTGTATATATTCGAAGAGAAAACTTTGAGCAGCACGTCCTGCTCCCTTTTAGGATATGTGATAGGTGCAGTTGGGACCAACAGCCTACCAGAAGTGCTCCTGTGGGGAACAGGGACTGGGACCTCTCTCTGACTGTACCATGGGGGTGGGGAGAGGGGCTGTGTAGTTTGATGTCTGGGACTAGAGGTCACCAGTTAGAAGCTGATTGTGACAAGGCCAACAAAACAGCAGAATTAAAAAAAAAATAAATAAATAAATAAAAACATTTATCCTTATTAGCCATGGTCTGTCTTTTCTTTGAGCTGCAGTGGAAAAAATATAAGTGTACAACAAAAGCTACTGTAGGATGCATTAATCGTACGTAATGGCATATAGTAACTTGTGCATACATAAATATACTATTTTACGGTACTGGATCTGTATAACATATTATAAAATGGGTAGGTAAAATCCTAGCTCCTGATTGGCTGAGGCAGGCTGGCACCCATACCCTAATCTCAGCATATGAAAAGTACCGGTGCCAGCCTGCCTGTTTGCCATAGAGATCACTCTGGTAGCTTAGAATGTTCTCTTTTTGAATATTTTGGCCCAGATATTCAATAGGGTTGCGCCATGCACAACCCACTGATGCGCCTCGATGCAATATTTAAAAGGGAAAAGTGCGCCTCCACAAATCCCGATGCGTTGGCGCATCAGTAATGTATGCAGGCACAGGTGGGCGGGAGGGGTGAGAGCAACTAGATCACCAGGAATTCTGGGCGTGAGGGGGTGAGGATGCCACCAGCGATGTTCGGGCTACTCAGGGTGGGGGACCTGTTATATCATGCCCTTGATCGGGCTGCTGGGAGACCTTTTATATTATGCCTGCGACCGGGCTATTCGGAGTTTACGTATACCCTTGATTGGGCTATGGGGGTTAATATTATGCCTACGATCGGGCTATTAAATTGAGACACTACTAGTATACTCGCAATCGGGCTGCAGGGGTCAGGAAAGGTACTATCGCGCGCGATCGGGCTACGAAGCGTCTGTCCCCGACAGCAGCTGCCTGGCAGGCGCCAGATACAAGTAGACGGGGATCGGCGCACCTGCATGCTAATGGCATGCAAATGGGGCCATAATCAGATGCAAATGACCCCCGTTACCTTGCATAGATTATGGCTCCATTTGCATGTCACCCTTTGAATATCGCGGGTGCTGCGCAGGGTGCAATGGAACTTGGCCACTGCATCTCAATGCTCACTCTGACCACTTGCGATTGCGCAGTTCCACTGCCATGCAGCAATGGGTGTGGCCAGGGGCAATATTCAAAGAAGTTGCGCCATAGCATTGAATATCACCCACTGGCCACCCCCCTGCGCAACTTTTTTGAGCAGCACAGGGGCTTGTGCCACACAATGGCGCAGTTTGAATATCTGTCCCTTTGTTTAAAAAACAAAAAAAGGTAGCACTCAATTACTTAAAATTATATATATTTTAATCCTGTCCTTTTTTTTTTCTTTCTTTCTTCCTTTGGTAACCAGGAAAAGCCCACACATGTGCCTGTTTTTAAGGGTGACCTGGGAACACTAGGGAGGTTAAGTGACTTGCTCAAAGTGACGCAGTATGCAGTGGAGGTTTTGGGAATCAAACCAAATCTTGAGGATGTACCAAGCTCATTCACAGCTCATTACTCTAACTTCTAGGCTATACAGGGTATTGAACAGCTGGTATAGCATAGCAAAATGCAACCCAAATCTGGGGTATTACTAATCATTTTCTGAACTGCATAGCAGTAGACTGCTCAACACGTTTAATGTGTGTATGGCACAACACCCAATAAAATTGAATTATGGAAAACTTTACTTTTGCTTTTCATTCACTGACAACCTTTATGTCAAAACTGAATAGTAGTGTACTGTACAAAACTGCCAGTCAGTTTTTGTAAGATATTAAATGCTCTTTTGTAATGTTTTTTTTCTTATCTCATGCACTAACTTTTATCATCATCGTTGCTTCATTTTTGATAAGACGCTATGGAAGTCTTCTCTGTGATTCAGCCCACTGGCTCCCTTGCTAACCACTCACTGACTCGCTCACACATGCTCAGCTTATTCGCTGTCTAACCCAAAGTTCTTTCTCACAACTCCACCTGCTGTTTTGTTCACAGAAGACCAGACCTATCTCCAGCTGCTCTCAATGTACTCTACATCTGCTCCAGGTTGGTGTGGTGGAAGGGATGGGGGAGATGGGACGGACGGTAAGGCAGGCAGAGATAACACACTAGCAAAACAAAACCGAAACAACGCTTTCTCCTTAGTAAAGATTCAGCAAAAATATGTTTTCCTTTATCCCTCTCCTCCACCCTTCCTCACTTTCCAAAATACCCCCCTTTTACCTTGCACTTTTCCTGGATGCAGATACAAGCAAAAGGCTCGTACTAACCAGTTTCAGGTGAGGTGCAGACTATGGTGCTACCAGTCATTAAATGCAAAAGTCAGAATATTCCGCGCTCACAAAATCAAAGAAACGCTGTAAATTCTGCAAAAATTCAAGTCTTTTATTTACATCAAAAGTGGAGAAGGGTTAGGCATACGCTCCAACACCAGATGCGCATCTGGTGTTGGAACCGTTCTCTACATTTGATTTAAATTAAAAAGATTAGAATTTTTGCCGAATTCACTGTATTTGTTTGATTTTTTGAGTGCGACTCTTCTGACTTTTCACTGCTCCTGGATGCACCTTAATAATACCTTTCCCCCTTGATTCACTGCCATTGCAAGCCTGACTTCTGTCTTAGCCTCGGCCTTCCTCACATTTCTGTTGGTTACCTCTTTTGCCTCCAGGTACTTCTTGTATCCTTCCCTCTTTGGCTTCTTTTATGCTTCAGGAATGCCCTCCTTTTGGCTCTTACTGCCATCTTTACTTCGGCTATGGACCGCCTGCCGTTTTTCTCTTTGACACCTTCCCAGCTGAGCTTTCTGCTTCCCCAATCATTGCTTTTTTGAACTGTTCCCAATTTCTTTCCACCCCTTCTACCTTTCCTATTCTCTACAAGCTTCTTGCCAATGGCTCCCTTATCTTATTGAAATTTACTTTTTTTTTTAAAGTTCACCACCCGTACTGTGTTTGCCGCTTTGGTGGCCCCTCTCTGTATCTCCAGCACCACTGT
Organism: Neoceratodus forsteri; assembly: GCA_016271365.2. Lineage (NCBI taxonomy): Eukaryota > Metazoa > Chordata > Ceratodontiformes > Ceratodontidae > Neoceratodus > Neoceratodus forsteri. The sequence goes on from CM057449.1 coordinate 335,661,900, forward strand.
TCTGTGGTTGCTGTAACCATGTGGTTCCAGAATGAACACATTTTGGATCTTCTCACTGTTGGTGAGAACCAGATCCAACAAAGCCCCTTCCCTTGTTGAGATATGGACTAGCTGAGCTAAGAACGCCTCCTGGCATGCAGTCACCTGCAGCTGATTTATAGTACTTGCTGCAAATGGAACTTTCCAGTCCACTTTTGGCATGTTAAAGGAGTTCTACTGGCTTAATGGAAGCCCTGATCGCTTCACAGATTGGGGCTTCCCTGCCCAGATTCCCCTTACAGTCACCCTAGAAAATTTATATTTTAGTTGCCTCACAGCTCGTAAGAATCCATGAAGCCCTGGGTGCAGCTGGCATTTGTAATCATGGTGCTCCTCGTTGGTCATGATCTCGCTAATAATAACGTGAGATAGTGATGCATCACTGCCCTTGCCTTATGGTTGTCCCTATGTACGGAAATATAATCAATGCTATATGTCAAATGCCCGTTGTTATTTTTACACACTTTCCCTAAATGCCATGCGTATGGCTGGCATACACATGGCATTTAGGTGAACTGTGTAAAAATAACAATGGGCATTTGACAGTTTTTCTGAATCCACTAGGCTCTGTCTCGGTTGCCTCTTTCCCTTCTTGTACATACAGTGCCTCTTTCCCTTCTTTTACATACAGTGCTATCCCTCCTCCCCTGCCCTTTGAGCTCTCTTTTCATAAGGTTTAAGTACCTTGGGATGGTTTTGTCTCAATTGTGGTTTGAGATTGCTCACGTCTCTGTGACATCTACCAGGTTTATGCTCCCTTCTGTGACCATTGCTTTAAGTTCTGACATTTTGTTACCAAGACTCCTTGTGTTGGTACACATCATTTTGCAACATCTATCCTTGCCCCTTCCTTTTTTCCCTTACCCTGGTTGCACTTGATTCTGTTACATTGGTTGATGGAGGGAGGCTGCCAAGGCACCCCTTGTTTGACATCAATACCTGCCACTCTAAACCCCCCTCCACTAGTTTAACTCTGTGATGTGCCCACCTTTCTCCCACTACCTTCCCGCCCTCCTCGTTGGGATGTAAACTGTCCCTTTTGAACTGCTTTCAATTCCACCAGGTCTGGCCCCAGTCCCTGAGGAAACAAAATCCCTCCTCCCTGCACCAACCCTTTAGCCATGTATTGAAGTGGAACACAACTGTTCCCTTTGATTAAGGCATGGCCACTGTAGCACCTTTTTATATGGTTACCTCCCATGCTCTCTCATTTGCTACCTTTCTCAGAGCACAGAAGTCTGACTTCACCTCTTCCATGCTCCGTCTGCTCAGATCATTCATGCCCACGTGCAGAGTTGGATCTGGCCTTCCCTTCCCCCGTCTAGTGAGTTCTACTACCCTGGCTGTAAGTCTGTCTGCTGTTGCTCCAGGGAGACTGCAGACCACTTCTTTACCCTCGGGTGTGTGACTCGGATCCCACCCTATGCCTCTTACAATTGAATCCTGTACTTTGTGTACCTTTCTCTTGCCCCCTTTGGGGTCTGACCCGCCCCCTGGCATGCTCTTTGGCAGTGCCTGCCTGCTGGGTGTGCTGGTTCCCTTTTCCTTTGTGGGGGGGAAGATTATGGAACCTCTTATTGCAGTAGGGTGAACCTGTTGCTGGTGCACAGCCCTAGTTCCTCAGGCTTGGAGTTACCTTCCCTTCTTCCCTCCCCCCACCACTGTCTAGCCCCTTTTCTGGATTGCGGTGGCCTTGCAGGTGGCTGGGGCAGTAGTACCCTATGGGGCCCACAGTTGTAGCTCTTAAAGTGGCATATTTCAACCCTTGCCATTTCCATTCCTGCCCCCAGCCTGGAACCTCCTGCAGTTGAGACAGTGGACAGACTCCCAGAGCACCCTCTAGTTCACCACTAACCCACATCTCTCTAGTCACTCCACCTCCCACCAATGTGTCCCCATATCATTTTGTGCTTGTACTGGATGTAGCTGTCTGTGTTATAAGGCTAGTGTCTTTCTTTCAGTACCTCCTACAGTAGGTCTCGGGCTCTTTGCACCTTTTTTACTATTCACACCAAGTACTATTAGGCTACGCAGCTTGACTTGCTCAGTTCCATATTATTCTGAAAGACTACTCCAGAGAGGTTATTTCTAAGATACCTTTTCCCAACCTGCCTTACCTCTGACTACTGTATTAGGAGCCAACTACAACTTGCAGCATTTAGGAGCTAACTGCAACTTGTAGCATTCTTGTGGAACTGCTGACTTTCCTGTGGATGCCCTGCAGACATTCCTTAGGCAGATGCCCTCTCCTACCTTGTGCCACTCACGCAGCAGGATGCCATGTGACTAGCAGCTTGCAGGTGTGGGGCTTAAACGGACTCAGCTTCCCACAATACAGTTACAGAAAGACACCGAAGATGTAAAGTATAGTTGATTCTTTTCACTTGTGCAAAATGAAAACTGAAATTTATGTTTCCTTGTTTTTTTTTTTTTAGCAGGAATACAAACCAGGCAGTGCTCTGTAGTAATTTGGATCTAGTAGAACATCATGTAGCTCGACTTCTAGCTTGTATGCTTGAATTGCAACGTCCTGATTTTCCAGTTCTTCTGCTTCTCTTGATTTCTCACAGTATTGCAAAAGAAAGTGACGGGTGTGAAGTGATGGTGGTCGTGGCGACAAGAAAAGCTTCTAGTGCTTTGCCCCTCTCGAGGCATCTAAGGGGAATGTAGTACTCATGTCCAGCACCCTTTTTAAAGAGGTTAATCACTAAATTGGCAACAGCTAGGGAGAATAATTTATAAAATCCCCTGATGTCAAGTGTATAATTCAGGTACTCAGTTTAAAACACGTAGGCTTCATTTACTTAACCAGTTCAGTGCTGAATGCAAATTCTAACAGAACCAATAATTAGTCCTGCTCTCAATATTAGTTTGTGCTATAAAGGTACTGCAGTAAGCAGTTTTAGTTTTATGTAATGCAGATACTACCACGTTAACATCAAATGCTAAACCAGCAAACGGATATACACAGTCTTAACAGTGCAGTGTGATATTAATGTGTAGACATAATAATAGAAATCATAGAAACGGAATACATTGCAATGTATATTTTTTCTTGTAAAATACAGAACAATTGAAACATTTTTTACTGTTGATTACTATGCATTCAGACATGTTCCTTTCGTTTTCAAAGAATTACTTGTATCAGTAAGTCTGATTTCTACCAAAATTAAGTCATATATGATGATTCAAAAGTTGTTCGTTATACATTTTTGGTTTAGGGTTCTATTACTCAGTTGTGCCTACTGTTTACAGTTCATTTGTTCGAATCCCACCAAGGGCATCTGTGGACTGTAACTTCAGATAACTGTAATACAACACCCAGTGAACAAGTACATAAAAATATGTCATTAAGATAAAAACAATACTGTAAATACAATAATATATACAAAACTGAGTACATTGTCCTGTTTTAAATTTTTTCCATTTCGGTTATCTCAGTTTAACTGTTCTTTTAGTGATATCTAGTTCCCAAAATTAGTAATAGTAAGCCAAGTGTAAATATAAGTTATACATTTTTAAGAAAAACACTGGCTTAAAAAGGTGACATCACTTACTCATTACATCTCTCTTTTAGTAACCTGTTATATATTTCAGTTGTCCACAATAAATGAAAATATTTTACAGAAGTGCAGTCAGTGGTATTTCTTCGTTGAGACCATCTGGGGACACACTTTTTTAGACTGTAAGTCCATTGACATTCACACTGAATTAATAACTTATTTCTGTTCCTCCTCTAATATTTGCCAGGACTGAATCAATTGCAGTAAATCTTAGACGGCTAAGATCTGCATTATGGACTTCCCTAAAACATTTACCCACACTGCTGTCAGTTCTGTTATTGAATGCAGCTTGAATGTATTCCTGAATCATTTTCTTGATGCTGCTTGTCATTTGACCAATATAAAGTTTAGCACAACTGCTCCATATTGCATATACCACATAGAAGCTACGGCGTGTCAGAAGTTCTCTAATTTCTACTTGTTTATTCTGGAGAGCAGGTTGCTTACATACCATTCTGTTGACCGTATATAGGTAATACGTAATGGGCTGCAGTGGAATAATACATTTATTTCCACTAGTGAGTGGTAAGACCTATAACTCGCGGTAGCTAGCTTACTTTCTCACATTACATGAGGGGGGTGACTACTCCTCTTCTGCCAGCTACTGTACTATCTCCCTCCTACTTTGGCTAAACTCCAACAGAAACCTGTGCTCTCCAAACTCTCCTCCTACCTCAACTCATCCTCTTTTCCTCTCCTTTTTCCAGTCTGGCTTTCAGAAGGCCCACACCACTAAGTCGCTCATCATATTCTGAAGGGCTTGTACAGTATCAAGGACAGATAGGTCTCTCTGCTACTGCCTTTGATTCAGGGACTCGCTCCACTCATCTGAGGAAGCCGAGTGCGGCAGTGCTGTCTAACCGTGCAATATTTTTATTTATTTAATTTATAGTTTATTTCCCCGGTAGTTGCTTCGCACGTGGCTCGCACCGGCACACACTGTACAGCGGTACTTCCAACCCTATGAATTTCTCCTCGTGGTGGGACTGTCTGGGTGAGACCGTGACCTCCAGGGTACTTCCGCGGCAGCTATGCCTGGGGCTGGTGGCCGAGTCAGGAGATCCTAAGGCATTAGTTTTATTTTTCCCCTGGAAGAACGTGGTGTGCAAGGTTACCAGGGTGTCATCCTGTGCGCCTCCAGAGAGATGTCGGTGTCTGCCTGCCCCTCCACCCACCCCATGACAGGCTTTTTGGTGAGCCCTTCCCCAACTCACTGCTAGGGCCAGGCATGCACCAAGCATTATAACACCCCACCCGGGAGGGCAGTCTCCTGAGCGCACCTTCTTCTCCTACCCATCTGACCCTCTGGTGGCCAAGCTCACTCAATTCAGGTCACGGGCGCTTGAAAATGATTGCACAACCACTGCATCAGCTGGCCAGCTACCATGTGATATGTTGAAACATGGACAGTTACAATGCTAGTCTGTGCTGCCAAGGCAGTCTGCCAGTTTCAGTCTTCAATCACTAAGTATCTAAACAGGAATGAAGGGATCTTTTGTGGAACTTTGTTCATCTTTTTGATACAATGAATTTCAGATTTATGCTGTACTTATTTATTATCCAAAGGAATCGGCCCAGCCTACCTCAGTTTAAACATCGAGAAGATAATTAAATCTGGGAGCCCATATCCAGTCATAGCTAACATACAGCACAACAAATTGGATCACCAGACTCACTCACCAGATATTTAACAAACATTTGTCAATGCCAAATGTTTGCTTGCTAGTATTAGCATTGGTACTGCAGGAGTTAGAGAGATGCATAATAGGAGTGGCAGTGAAGTATTGAACTAACGTCATCACCCCACCCACCCTGCATAGACTGACAGGCATTGGGGTGTGCCTTTGGGTCGCCGCTCATAACGCCACGCCATTCCACCTCACCCTCACGCCTGCAGACACTGACTGAGTAAACACGGTGTGCCTTGGGGTCTTTGTCCCTTAAGCTCACCACATTCTATAAGGAAACAATCTGAGATGGGTGCAGTATAGAAGAATGGGGTGAACGTTGGGGCTGAAGACCCCAAGGCACACGTCAGTGCCGGTCAGTGGCTGCAGGGGGGGAGTGGGATGGCATGAGCATTATGGCTGATGACCCCAAGCCACACTCCCAACGCCTGTCAGTCTATATGGGGCGGAGTGTTACGGTTGGAAACCCTAATGCCCAGGGCGCTTGTTGGTATTTTTGCACCAGATTTTCAACATGGGCTTTTTGGGACCCCATCTCATGAACAAGGGCACTATAATTTTGTTACTCAATCCCGGAAGGTGATTTCGCATAGCGAATGCACCATTCGATTGCAACAAATAGTGAAAATACATTTTGGGCAGGATGTGAAAAATGACATCTGTACTGTTCATGATGAGGTGTTTAAAAAAAAAAAAAAAAGGCAATGTTGAAAATCTGGAGTGAAAATATGAAAAACTGGTGAAGTTACGGGCATGCATAGAAACTGCGTAACGCACGCTTATAACATAGCCATTGTTTGGAATTTTTTCACCAAATTTCAGCATAGTCTTTTTGGGACCTCCCCTCATGAACAGTGGCACTGTGATTTCATTAATCTGTCCCAAAAGTTGATTTTGGACAGTGACTCTGCTATTCTGTGCCAGAGGTACAAAAACACGTCTTGGGCAGAATGCAAAGAATGACAGCTGTACTTTTCATAAAGAGGTGTGAAAAAATGGCAATGTTGGAAATTTGGAGTGAAAATATTAAAAATTGGTGAAGTTACGAGTGTGTGTGCAAACTGCGCAACGCACGCTTGTAACACGGGAATTTTTTGGAGTTTTTTCACCAAACTTGCAACATAGCTTTTGGGATCCCACCTCATGAACAGTGGTGAAATCACGTTTCAGGACTGAGAAACGAAATGATAGTGTCAGTGTTCATGAGGAGGAGTCATAAGAACCTCATGTTGAAAATCTGGGAGCAAAACTCCCAACAATGGCTGAGATATCAACCTAAGTTGAAACCCCCATTGATTGCCATTATAGGGCTTACCGTAATTTTCTTCAGTTTGCATTCGGCTTTTGAACAATGCAGACATGTTCCCGGTCCACAGAAGATGCAGCGCCAGACCTCTGGAGGTAAGTATGGTGAGGGTGTGTGCGGGGAGGTGGGGTGCGCAGAGGGAAGGTTGGGATGGGGTAGGGGGCGTCGAGGACCTATTTTTGTTTTCTTTAGGTTTAAAACAAAAACAAAAAAAAAAGACCTTGGAGGGATGGATTTCTTTTTTACAGGTGAAATAGTGTGAAAAATAAATTTCGGCACACTGGGGTGGGCTCCCAGTCTGCTAGACTGGGGGGGGGTCAATGCTGACCGAAGTTGGGCACCGAGATCGTCTGAAGAAAAGGGGCATGTGGGGCACATCTGACACCGAGAGGGCATCCCAGTGTTGTAAAAGATAAAATTTCTTTGGCACACTGGGGTGAGCTCCCAGTGTGCCACAGTGGGGGGGCATGCCAATGTGGGGATTGAGCACCCCGTTGGCAAAAGATAAGTTGAGGCGGAGGGGGTCATCCGACGCAGGGAGTGGGCATCCGGTGTCAATATAATTAGTTTGGCACACTGGGGTATGCTTCCAGTGTGCCACAGTAATGAGGGGTACGGGGGATACATGCGGACACAGGGATTGGGCAGCCCAATGTCGGCTTTGGGGGTAGTGTGTGGTGGGCGGCAGGAACCGCCAATTATGCAAAGCCACGGCACAGCTCATTTATTTATTTAATATGTTTCACCGGGAAAGGCACACTGAGCAAACGAGTTGCTCGTAACTCTAGCCATGTGCACTGTGCACTGTAATGCGCATGGCTGGAATGTGCCTGGTTGCTGGGAAGGGGCGGGGGGATAGATCTGCTGCTGCAGTGATGAAACCATCCCTAATTAGAGCAACAGATTTCTTTCAAGTGTGGCGCTCGCTCTGAAACTGCTGTCATCGGCAGCTTCCCTGTTGATTGGTGGCTGAGGCGCACCTATTAAAGCATCCCTGCATTGATCACAGCACTGCCACCTCTGCAATGCTTTACTAACCTCAATATGTTTCTTATGCGCTGTGTTAGCAAGCAAACATAAAAATGAGGACATGTTGTTTAGAAATTAACTTCAGTCGAATATTTTTCCACATATAAAATATTTGGCTGGAAGTTAATTTCAATAAATATCTAACTTTTAAATATTTGGTGAGTGAGCCTAGTGATCCAATTTGTTGTGCTATACTTGTTTATTGTGATGCACTTTCTCTGTGATCTAACCGTGTATTTGAATTTCATCAGTATTATTACTTGTGATTTTGTATCTAAACATGAACTGTCTGTTCTATATGACTTTTTGATTATGATTTTTGCTTTTGGAACACGATTCATTATTTTAAGGTGCAGGAGATCTCCAAGCTTGGTTTCTATGGCTGCAACTTTGTTTTCATTGTGAATGTTGTCAACGTGGTATGTCTTGATGTAGTAGCTTGAGACCTTTAAATCACAGCACATTAGCTCAGAGCCCGCCCGATAAAGCTTTTGCATAACCAAGCACCGCAGCACCTTAGTGTAGCGATTTATTTATTTATTTTTTAATTTAGATTTTGATGTGTTTTTTTTTTTTGTTTTGTTTTCTTGGTTTCTCCGTATCTCCTCCCCCACCCCGGCCCCTGCACACAGCGCGACGCGGGAGTGGAGGCGTGGTATGCACACGTGAAGCCAGCTCAGCCCCTTCCTCCTACCTGTGCTGCTGCCCTACCTGCCTACATTACCACACCAGACCTCCACCCGTGGGGACGGACTACGGGAATGTTGACAACCCACCCGGGAGGGAGAGCAGCCTGGCAGCATGCTGAATCGCTCCTCCACCTCCCCCCATATTGGCACCCCGATGACCCGAGGTCATTCCTGAACCCGGGTTGCTGACGCAGCGTGAGGTAAGGCGTCCAGTGGCTCAACCTGCACCACCGGGCCAGCCCAGGTGTAGTGATTTTAATGTCGTGAGTATCCTGCTTTGGCTGTTTTAGCCTAATAACTTTCTTAGTCACTGCAGTCTAGCCAGTTATGTCTGACTTTTCACTTCATGCAGTGTACACCACATTCTGCCGTTGTTAGTGTTTTGAGGGATTAGCCAGCCCCAGCGGCAGCACATTCACATATTAACTGTGTAGCGCCAGCATGCTTAGTTTGTTCATGCGGTTTAGTGGCCCTGCTTCTGCCTCACTGACCAACTTCACTTGGTGAAGTATTATCCCCAGCCCCTCCTCTTCACTTCTGGTCTGCCCCAAGATTCCGTCTAGGGTCCTTTCTCCTCCCTCTGTTCCTCAGTGGTCACCCTACTGTCTGTGTCTCAACTAAAATTCATATGTATGCTGATGAGTCCTCTTTGCCTTTGGAGCCGCTGTCCTTGAGCTGGAAATGTCACTATAGCGTGACTTTGTGTCCAACACTGTTTCTGCTGAAATCACCTCACCCTGAATTCCATAAAGAATGCTTCCATGTCTTTTGACTCTGTGCAGTGCCTCTCTGAACTTGGTCACACCCCTGTTATTTGAACCCTGAATGATGCACCTCTTAAAGATGTTGCCCTTTAAGTACCTTGATGTGTGGTTGGATAAAAACCTGGATTTCTCTGCCCACCTCAATGCCATTTAAAAAAAAAAAAAAAAAAGAAAGAAAAAAAAGCTTGGCGGTTTGTACAGGAAACGCTCCTGTCCTTCTCACTTGGTCCATCGTGATAGTCTCCTCAGAATGATTCTACTGACATTTGATTATGTGAATGTGGTTTATTGTGTTGCCCCAAGTCCACCCTGGCAGTGCTGGATCTTCTCTTCCATTTCTTCTGTTGCTTAGCATCTGTTCCCCTCTCCCCCCCTTATGGGCTTATCACTGCACCCTCTACCAGAACATCTACCCCGGTCCTTGCTTCTCGATGCCTTTCCTCTGACTGCTTTCTTTCCAAAATACACATCCTCACTCCCCTCATACTTTGCAGACCTTCCAGAACTCTTAAAACTGAAGATGGACAAAGCAATGTGGCCTGATGGGATTCATCCCAGAATTCTAAAAGAACTAAGGGTAGAACTAGTGACACCACTGACTACCCTCTTTAACAAATCATGGTAGGATGGGGCGGTACCTGAGGACTGGAGGAGGGCAGATGTTATTCCACTTCACAAAAGTGGGAGCAGGGCAGAAGCACGAAACTACAGACCTGTTAGTGTAACCTCAGTGATGGGAAAAATGATGGAATCACTTCTGAAGGAAAGAATTGTTGAGTACCTAGAGGCCAGAGGGGCACAGGACCCAAGGCAGCATGGATTCACAGCAGGAAGGTCATGTCAGATGAATCTAATATATTTCTTTGACTGGGTGACCAAAGTAGTAGATCAGGGAGGGGCTGTGGACATTGCCTACCTAGACTTTAGCAAGGCATTTAACACAGTCCCACACAAAAGATTAATATACAAGTTAGCCAGCCTTGGAGTGGGTCCCAAGGTGGCAGCCTGGGTAAGAATTGGCTGGAGACAGGACACACAAGGTAATAGTAAACAGAGTCCACTCTGAAGAAATGGGGGTTACTAGTGGGGTACCACAGGGTTCAGTACTAGGACCGGTCCTCTTCAGTGTCTTTATAAGTGACATTGCAGAGGGACTAGAAAGAAAAGTATGTCTCTTTGCAGATGACACAAAGATCTGCAATAGGGTTGATACACAAGGTGGAGTGGAAAGGATGAGAAGGGACTTTGCAAGGTTGAAGGGATGGTCAAATGTATGGCAGCTTTGATTCAGTGCTAAGAAGTGCAAAGTAATGCACCTGGGAAACAAAAACCCAGGGGAAGAGTACACAATGGGGGGTAAGATACTAACAACAACAAAAAATGGAAAGAGACCTGGGGTAGTCATATCAGATGACCTAAAGGTGGGCAAGCAATGTGAGAGGGCAGTAAGGAGGGCTGGGGGGATACTGGGATGCATAGGGAGAGGCATCACCAGTAGAAAACAGGAAGTTGTTATCCCTCTGTACAGACAGCTGGTGAGACCCCATCTGGAGTACTGCGTGCAGTTCTGGAGACCCAATCTCTGCAAAGACATAGACAGGATGGAGGCAGTCCAGAGGAGGGCAGTTAAAATGGTGCAGGGTCTGCACCAGAAGACATATGAAGAGAGACTTAAGGAGCTTAATATTTATACCCTCGAGGAAAGGAGGGAGAGGGGGGATATGATAGAAACTTTCAAGTACCTCAAGGGAATCAACAAAGTCCAAGAGGGTAGCATCTTTCAGAAAAAGAGGTGTGCAAGAACAAGGGGGCACAATTTGAAGATAGAGGGTGGACGGTTCAGAGGTAATGTGAGGAAGTATTTCTTCACAGAGAGGGTTGTGGATACATGGATTAGCCTTCCAGAGGAGGTCGTAGAGTCAAAAACAGTGGGGGAATTCAAGAATGCATGGGACAGACATAAGGCAATTCTAGGTGGGGGTAGGGGGAAGTAGGCTGTTGGTTAACTAGGATCTGCAGCTTACCCATTAGGTAGGGAAATGGGTAGACTGGGTGGGCAAAGCGGTCCTTATCTGCTATCAAATTCTATGTTTCTATGATCCTGTATACCCTCTGTCTAGTCACTCCGCTCCTTGGCTTGCACTTATTATCATTCGATGCTTTCGCCTGCAGAAGAGAGGATGAATTGGTACTGATAGAGGGGAGACTGAAATGTTCGCAATGCTGTTTAGGTCATAAAACAAATAAAAAATTTTAGTTGAAATAATGTTTAGTAATACCAAAATTCAGAAAAAGTTGAAAATATTTTGTTATTTACTATTTTTAAACCATCATGTAATTTTATGTTTTGATAGAAAAAATAGCATTTTATGTATTTGACTCTAAGTATTACAATTAAAATCATGCATCAATAATATACTAAAAGCATGAGTTTAAATAGTGTTGATACACATTGAATAGTATAGACACATAAAAACAGCATCAACAGAGCTAATTCTTAATAGATGGACTCAGGCTGTCATTTTAAAAGAAATTAAGTTTCTGGCCCTAACAGGTCCAAAGTTGGACTTTTCAAAGATAATTTCTTTTAAATGGGATACCTTTGGAATTGCTAGGGCTAGAAACATAATCTTCTTGTAAATGAAAACCTGAATCATCTTAGCTATTATTATTATATTGCTACAGTAACCATATATCCATAAAAAAAATAAAATGAGTCACTAAATTGTTAAAATCGTGTTATTTTTGCTGGCCTGGTGGTGCTGAAGGTTGGTTGAGGCACTGGCCGCCACACCTCACATTACGCTGGCAACCCAGCATTGGGAGCGACCTCGGGTTGCTGGGTGTTGGCAGGGGAGGGAGAGGATCGAGCATCCAGTGGATGGCTCTCCTCTCCGGGGGAGGGGAGGGGAGGGTTGTCGTCCTGCTCCTTGGCTGTCCCCTAGTGGAGGTTGGAGGTTGGGGGAGACAGAAGCAGGGAGATGTGACATGCGTGTGCCTCCACACATGCATGTTAATGCCACAAGGGGGAGGCGCCTCGGTGTACACTGAGAAAAACAGAAAAAGACAAGGAAAAAAGCAATGTGGGAAAAAAAATTATTTTTAACAACTTAGATTGACCTGTATAGACATGTAGTGACATGACAGGAGAACTGTATTGTTAGGCTGTATACTTGATCAGTCTTCAAATTGTCATTTAAAAAAACAAAACAATTTACATTTCTGTAAGTAGTAGTTCAGATGTTACCGCTTTCAAAACATAATTTCAAGCATTATAAAATATTATAAAAGATAATTTTTGGAAATGGTTGGAAGATACTGTTGGTGGGTCTGTCTAAGAATGAACACATTCTTTTCTAGTGTTGCTTGTTGGCCAGCAGAAGTGTTGCAATCTGTCTTTTTTGTGCGACTTCCCTCCCCTTTGGAACTCCCTTACCCATGACATCCACCACTTTTCCTTCAATTCTTCTCTTAAACAACTCCTCAGAACTCAGGACACTCCAGTCTTTTTCCTGCCTGCGGCCTCTGGTCTTCTAGCTGTCAATATCTCACTTTCTCTTTCCTCCTTGGTTGCTCTAGGTTCCAGAATTCCATATGTGTAATTGCTACACTCATGTCTATTACCCTGTGGGAGCCTAACCTCCGACCTCACATCTTCATGGTTCTTTTGTTGGGAGTAGTAGTAAATTGTGTTTATTTTGGTAGAGAAAAAAACATTAAGCAAAGGCCCATTTTCATCAGGGACCATATTTCACAGAACATACCTAACACTGACGTATCAAACACATTCAGAGAATAACGATTTGATACACAATAGTGTTTCGTAAATATTGTAGAAGCAGGCTGCATGTTGACCTGATGGCCACAATTGCAACATTCCTGCTTTTATACACATCCCAGAACATTTAGAACACTTAAGAGCCTTATGAATAAAAGCTGCCAATCATTTCCCTGTATAACACTGTTGGGGAATATTTTTTTACAGGGCAAAAAAATGGCAGTATAACATTAGGGCGCAAAATCAAGGGTGCATTACTCCAACTCGTTGGGCCCAGGGCAGCAAAAGAGTTACGGCTTACCACATTTGTGACAGATGCTTCATAGTACAAAATATGCATAATACAGAGCACTTCCTTAAATGCAATGTAGCCCTGGTATTGGGGGTACCCTTCCCTCTGTCCTGCTGGTCAGCACTTGGAAATAAGGCTTTTTGCTCAGTGTGCCTCTAACAGTCACCATACCCTAAATAAATAAAATGACTAGGCTGATCAGTGAGAAGAGTGGGGCAGGAACAGGGGTGTATTGGGCTGTGCAGTACAGTATGTCGGGTTTGGGAGTGTATACAACTGTGGGGAGTGTGCACCAGTGGGTATTCCCTGTAGGCAGTGGGGCTCATCCATCTGAGTTGGCTGCACAAAAGGTGCAGTGATGGGTCATTTGAGTTGCTGTCAAGGGTAAACTTAGAGAACCTGTTGTGAGCACACCTGTCCTGTTCAGTGGGACTCTAGTGGCTTAGTATTACACCACAGCTCTGCAGTTCTGTAGCGGGTGTAGGAATTGTCTCATTTCCTGCATCGTTGTGCAGGAGGTCAGGCATTTCCTGGCCCCATACAGGCTCATAGCCTGGGACCTGCTGTGTCAAAGCAGTGGTGTAATCTGCATGTTGTGGTGGGTGGGTGGGTTGGGGTCTCACGATTATGCAGCGCAGTGTTGGCGTTACTCTTAAATTGGCATTGTCTTGTCAAAGTAAAATATGGGCACATCATGCTTGCATAGAGTATGCGGATTAAATTGCATGATCCTTTAAACCCCAGAGAACACCACACCTGAGATGGGGTCAAGGTTCTAGTGACTGTTCAGCCTACCTTTTCAATTCCCTACTTTGTACGCTTTGTGCTTCAACCCTAATAGATGCATTAACATTTTAAGTCACTGAACCAGTCATTACCAATTTGCTTATCTGATAAAATAGGTTTCAGATAAATACATTTTAAAACTAATGTATTTTCAGGATCTAGAGATCCTGGGCCAGAGGAATACACATGCCAGATGTTGAGGTATTCTGTCGAAGGACAGCTAAGCAGTAATGCTAACAATTAGTGTTTAAAAAGGCCCTTCTTATCTTAATCAGTGGTGCTACTGCACCACTATAATATATTCCTGGATAGATAGCCCAACTGTGACGTCAACATCTTGTTTACAGTGAGGTCCTGCTTCTGATCATTTTGCAGCTGGGTGGACTGGAGCACCCAGTGGAAGAATGTATTTCATTATTTAAGCAATAAGACACAACAGGGTGTGGGTTAGTGGGGATTTACCCATGCCTTGTGTGGTGTGTCACGAGGTGCAGCTGAGTGACTGACTTAACCACGCAAGAAGTGGGTAAATCATCCAATACCTCACACCTTGGAGTTCTGTTGCGATTATACAATGGGGCCATGTGTAAAATAAATTTAAAATGGGTTTAATTATGTTTTTTATAAATGCCATTCCTCAGCCATGGGTTGTGCAGGATTTACCCACGGTCATGTGACATGTTTTGACCAATGAGGTTACAGGATTTTCACACCATTGTATAATAAAATATATTGCCTTCAAGCGCACTGTATCCCAAGGCATTTTGGAAATGATGAAGGGTGTCAGCAGTTGTGTGCATTCGAGGAGGCTAAGTGAAATTAAGATTATGCCCGAGAGAAAGGAGGGTTTTGGGACAGACCGGTTAAGTGACTTACTGTTGGTTACACAGTGAGTGGCATTGACAGGCTGTGCTATTAACTGATACAGAGTGTGCTGAGTTGTGTTTGGCTTTTTCCTGTGAGTATTCCTCGACCCTTTCGTTACTGGTCCTTGCCATTCTCTAGAAGTGCTCGTTACACACACGTTTTAAACTGGTTGAATGATGTGGTTCAGCAGGGTTCTACTAATACAGTTTGGTGGCTGGAACCTCCATTTATACAACTTATGTCATACGTTTGCAGGGCTGAACTACACAGGTCTCCTATGAGGTGACTTCTGTCTTCACCTTCTGCACCACAAGCTAAGCAGCTGTGAGGAAGCAGTGCAATTTGAGAGACTGGGGTAGGGGGAGCTGTAGCTGCGCAGACCCCTCCAGCTCCAGAGTTGAGTCGCTACAGAGAAAATTGGGCCAGGGATAATGGAGAATGTACTAATGTAGGCAATACAATTGTTTTGTAAAATAAAATGTTAATTTAGACTATTTTACCCCTTCCCCATTGCAACAGGATAGTGCACCTCTTTAGTCGAGCGTCACTGAATTATTGATATGGGATGCTGTGGAGTCCTTCTACTTCCTTAAACACGGGCAATATATTGGCTTTAGTCCTACCTTAGGACAGAGTTCTGTATCTTGAACATGTAGCATTTCCAGGGTATGGAGGCTACATACCTCCATTCTGTCGACAGTTCCCCAGATCTACTGTTAGTGAATTTTAAAGTGAGAGGATCATGGAAAGCCCTCACATTCTGCTTCATGGACATGGGAGCCTCCCTTGTGAAAGCTGCCAACTGCATATGGCAAATGAATGTAGTAAGGTCAGTTTGTTTACACTCAACCTCGCAAACACAGAACAAAAAGTGCTGTACTGCCTACAGTGACAGTACAACTAGTGAAAGGGGGCAGCTTGACAGAGCCAGTCACCTGTTAATGCAGATAAAAGTGTAGCAATCTCTGCAGTAATGATGCAACTAATAAAGGGGCAACTTGACACAGCCAGTCACCTGTTAATGCAGATCAAAGTGCTGCAGTTTCTGCAGTGATAATGCAACTAATGAAGGGGCAGCTTGACACAGCCAGTCACCTGCTAACACAGATCAGAGTACTGTAATGTCTGCAGCAATGATGCATCTAGTGAAAGCCTGCAGCTTGACACAGCCAGTCACACACTAACTCATATCAAAGAGTTATAATGTCTGCAGCTTTAATGCAACTAGTGAAAAGGGGCAGCGTGACGTAGCCAGTCACCCAGTAACAAAGATCAGACTGCTGTAATGTCTGCAGCTTAAATGCACGTAGTGAAAGGGGCAACGTGACGCAGCCAGCCACCCACTGACATAAATCAATCTGTAGAGGAAGAACAGAAGGTGGTTTCAGCATTCTATTAATGTCAACTGAATTTAAAAAGTTTGCAATGTACATAAAATGAACTGACACGGAGATTCCAGAACTGAGAACAAATAGTTAGATCTTTCTTTTCATTTCTCGTTCTTCTTTTATATCGGAAGCAGGAAAAGTTTTTGCTGCATACCAGTTCTTGATAATTAATTTGAATACCACTTATCTGGTGGGATAAATCCTAGCGGCATATGCTGAATACTGAAGTATTTTGCCATTATAATTATTATCCAGTTATGTCCTGTTAAGAATAAATAATGTGCAAGGTTGAAAAAAGCTGTTTGCCTCTGATTTAACTCTGTTCTGATTTTAGGCTCTCTCCTCCACCCCATATAAACTGCTATCTTTTATTGCAATAAAAACTTTCCTAACTGAAACACCAGGAAGCTCCTACTATGGCAATCCTTACTCCCAGCCTTGAAATATAGAAAAATATACAGGACAGCCAATGCCACTCGCCACTACCTTGCTGAAAATAACGGTTACGTTTAAAAGATAAGAGAACTCATCATTGTACTTCCTACAGTAAACTTGGACTTCTCTCTCCAGATAAAACAAGCATTTGTCAATGCCGAACGTTCTCTTGCAGGTATTTGCAGTGGTGTTTGGCATGTATGGTGCTTTACTCTAATGCCCTGTGCGATTGCTGGTATTTGCACAATAAATTGTCAGCATAACCTTTTTGTTACCCCCATTGTGCGCTACATGGGCGGAAAGACGTTTGGGCAGGATGTGAAAAATGACAGCTGTACTGCTCATAAGGAGGTGTGGTAAAATGGCAATGTTGAAAATGTGGAGTGAAAATATTGGAAATTCACAAACTTACGAGTGTGCGTAGGAACTGCACAACGCACACTCGTAAAACAGTTATTTGTAGGAATTTTTCTGCCAAATTTTCAACATAGCCATTTTAAGATCACTGCTCATTAACAGTGACACTGTGATTTTCTTAATGTGTCCCATACACTGAGTTCACACACCGACTGTGCCGTTGTGCGCTACATGGGCGGAAACACATTTTGGGCAAGATATGAAAAATGACAGCTGCAGTGCTCATACGGGGCGTGGTAAAATGGCAATGTTGAAATCTGGGTGCAAATATTGAAGAATTACATAGCTTGTCTGGTCACGTAGGAACTACGCCAACACACAGTTGTAAAACAGTCATTTTAGGAATTTTCACCAAATTTTCAACATAGCCATTTTAAGACCTCTGCTCATGAACAGTGTCACTGTGATTTTCTTAATGTGTTCCATACATTGATTCGCACCCGACTGTGCCATTGTGTGCTACATGGGGAAACACGTTTTGGGTGAGATGTGAAAAATGACAGCTGTTGACAGCTCATGAAGGTGTGATAAAATGGCAATGTTGAAAATCTGGAGTGAAAATATTGAAAAGTCGAACTTCTGAGCCTGCGTAGGAACTGCGCAACGCACGCTCGTAAAACAGTCATTTTTGGAATTTTTGCACCAAATTTTCAACATGGGGTTTTTGGGACCCCTTCTCATGAATGATGTCACTGTCATGGCGTTATTCGAGGCTGAAGGGTGATTTCGCGCAGTGACTGTGCAGTACCTGCGACATCCGCCTTCAGCCCCAGTAACATGCATGACAATCATCATTCATGAAGTCCCAAAACCACGTTGAAATTTGGTGCAAAATTCCAAAATGACTGAAATATGCAATAAAGTTGAAAACCCCATCTAGCCCATTATACATCTTACTGGCATTTCCTCAGTTCGCGGTCGCCTTTGAAGAGTGCAGGCGTGTTCCGGTCCACCGAGATCGTCGCGCGGTCCGAGGTAAGTATGGGGAGGCTGGGTGCGCGGTGGGTGGGTGCAGGTTGTGGGAGGGGCTGGGAGGCGCGCCATGGGACCGTTTTTATTTTACAGGTGTTAAAATAAATAAATAAATAAATAAAATTTAAAAAAAGTGGACGTGGGACGTTTGCCCGCATGGGGTGGGCTCCCAGCGTGGCACAAAGATAACTGGGTGGGCGAGGAGCCGGCGGGGATGGGCACCCGTCGGCAAACTATGCGGGGGCGAGGGCGATGGGGATTGGGCACCCCGCCCGGCTAAAACAAGGCAATTTTGCCACGCTGGGTGGGTTCCCAAGCGTGGCAGCAGAGATGGTTTGGAGGGCCGTGGAGCCGACGAGTTGGGCACCCCGTCGGCAAACAAAGTTCTGCGGCAGCAAAGTTGGGGGGCGGCGGACGCGGCAGGAGGCAGCGCGTGATGGGGGAACGTCAGGACGGCAGCACTCAGTATGGCAGCGGTGCTTTCCTTTGAAGCAGAGGAACACCGCTGTCATACTGAGCTCCTGCACCCATTGGTGCAGGACCGCCACGCCTGCTCAAAGGAGCAGTGCATTGGATGGGAGGCACACCTCAAGTGTGCTACTCTCCCAAAACGTTCCTTAGCATGGCGAGCGTAAAGGAGCTCAGCCTGTCCACCCTTATATGCAGATGGGCCACCCTTTATATAACTGTGTCCAGGGTCTCTAGCCTTCATTTGTAAAAAGCCTCCTTACCAGACTAATCCAGAGCTATCAATTGTTTCCCCAAGTCCAGAAATAATCGTGCACCAACCTCCAGCACTCAAATTAACCTGAGCAAAGGCCTTTACCATTCCCATCCTGGCCACCTGGAATACACAACCAGAAAGTACGAAGAAACTCAACACCATATGGCCCTTCAAGAAGGCTTTGTTCAGACACCTACAGAACCCTTGTGATTGCTAACATATCTCCCTCTTCATCCTCTCCAGACTTATACCCCGTCCCTCACTCTGTCCTCACATTTCCTATCCTCTGCTACAGAACACTGCCTCCAATCATTCCATGACTTGATCCTACAGAACTGCTAGCTAAAACAAACCTATGTTAATGTTTTTAACTGTACATATTATAACTTTGTCATTGTAACTTCACATTTGTAACCTTCATGTCCTGTCTCTGCTGCTGTAACTGTCCCCAAAGACCCTCTTGAAAAAGTTGTTTAACCTAAATTAGATTATCCTGCTGTGCAGATGTAAATAAATAAACCTAGGCTCATTCATAAGCTTTCCTTTGCCGACCATCTCGAAGACCTACAGAAGAAACTAAGGCAAAGATTAGGACTATTCTACAGAATTAACTACCTGCTCACAAAGGAGGCCAAGATTCAACTGGTTCAAGCTACCTTCCTATCTTTAATAGATTACGCAGACCTGCTCTACAGCCACTGCACTGCTTCTGCACTGGCTAAGTTGGACACCCTCTACCACAGAGCTATCAGATTCATTACTGGCCTTCCTTACACCACTGCTTCCTGTACTCTTCGTTAGGCTGGACTTCCCTTAGCTATAGAGAGGAATAGAAGCCGCCTATGAGGCCTTCAGGCGGTGACCAACAAGCTTCCTCTGTATGTCTCAGATTGTATTCCCGAGTGTGTTAGGCACTTACTCTAAGGAGCTATTCCTAATTGCCCTCCAAGTTCCAAGGGTCAAAACTCATTTCGCAAAGCTGCTCTAAACTTCTTTTTACCCACATTGTGGGACGGTTTACAAAGGAACTTGAAGCTGAGCTGCCCGTTAGCCTGAATATCTTCAAGGCGCTGTACGATCGCTACATGAAAGCACCTTACAAATGTTTTCTCTCACGCTAGCCCACTAATTCTGCAACTCCCCCTTTCCATCCTGACGCTCGCCATGTTTCTACCCCTGGCTCTCATTCTTTCCCTATTAACTCTTCCTGCTGCGCCCACCCATCCCTGTCCGCTCCAGCCTGACTAAAGTCCCACCCCATCCATAGTAGTGTCCCAATTATCTACTCCTCCTCCATCATTATCATAATAAACAAGTACACGACAGCCAGCATCACTTTCTGTGGTTTTAGCCCAATTTTTCCTCCAGTCGTCGGTAATATATCTCTCCTCTTCTTTACCTCTCTAACCTGCCACCCCATAAACGGCCTCTTTCCCTTATATGTGTAGTTGCTGGCTGCCTCACTCAAAAGATCTCTGCTTATAACCCCTGTATGCCTATAGTTGATTGTACATCTGCTGACTTTTTCAATTGTAAAATAATGCTTTTTTTATTTATTTCAATTTTGTACTGTACTGTATACAATATATATACTTTTTCTTCCTTGTATATTATTACTTTTTGTGTACCTGCTTCTGTACTGTACTTTGATGTATTCATGACCAGGTCCACCTTACAAATGAGCCTTGCT
This sequence comes from Neoceratodus forsteri, assembly GCA_016271365.2. NCBI lineage: Eukaryota > Metazoa > Chordata > Ceratodontiformes > Ceratodontidae > Neoceratodus > Neoceratodus forsteri. Next base: position 335,682,327 of record CM057449.1, read on the forward strand.
CAATGGTGCCCGCCTGGATAAACAAAAATTTTGATTGATTGATTGGTTTGATAACCCTTAAGTCTCTCTCCCTAAATCTCATCCTGTAAAGTCTCCAACCCTGTAAAGTCGCCCACCCTAACTCCCACCCTGTGAAGTCTTCCTTCCAAAATCCGACCCTATAAAGTCGCTCTTCCCAAATCCTCCTGTAAAGTCTCCAGCCCAGCAGTCTCCCATCCTATATCCCACCCTGCAGTTTTCCTCCCCAAATCCAACCCTCTGAAGCCTCCCACCCTAAATGCCACCCTATAAGGTCTCCTCCCAAAATGTGCACCTGTAAAGCCTCTCTCCATAAATCCCATCCTGTAAAGACTCCAACCCTGTATGTCTCCCACCTTAATCCCAAACAGTAGTCTTCCTCACAATACCCAAACCTGTAGTTTCTCTCCCTAAATCCCATTCTGTAAAGTCTCCAACCCTGTAAAATCTCCCACCCTGTAAAGTATTCCTCCCAAAATTTAACTTACAGTCTCCACCTAAACTTTGATGCTTTAAATTCTCCCTCAAAAATCCCAATTTATAAAGTCTCCCTCTTCAAATCAAACTCTGTGAACTGCCCCTTCAATCCAACTCTGTACAGTCTTGCTCACCAAACTACAACTTTGTATAGTTTCATACCCTAAATCAGACTTCATAAAGGCTTTCTCCCTAAATCCCACTCTGTAAAGACACCCTTCCTTAAATATGACTCTGTAAACACTCCCTCCCCAACACAGAAATATAGAATTTGATGGCAGACAAGGACAGATAGGCCCATCTAGTCTGTCCTTAATCCTACCTTTATTAACGGCCGCAGACCCTAAATCCTACTCTGTAAATTCACCCTCCCTTGATCACACTTTGTAGTCTCTTTCCCTAAATATGACTTTGTAAAGTTCCTCCTAAATCCTACTCTGTAAAGTTCCCTCCCAAAGTCTTCCTCCCCAAATCCCACCTAGCTAAGTCTCCTTCAATATCAGACTCTAATATCACTCTCCCTACATCCCACTCTGTAGCCTCCCTCCCCAAAAATCCAACACTGTAAAGTTCCCATCCCTAAATGCATCCCTGTAAAGTATTTCTCCCCAGCTCCATCCCTGTGAGCATCAAATCCAATATTGTAAAGTATTTCTCCCCAAATTCAACCCGTAAAGTATCCCTCCTGAAATCCATCCATCACTGTAAAGTCTTTTTCCCCAAGTCCAACCCTGTAAAGTCCCCCTTCCTGATCCAAGCACTCTCACTAGTTAATTGATCAGCGCCATAGAGATGCCAGAAACTGCAAGAGGAAAGACATTTACATCAACAGCTTACTCAGCACACCCACCACAGTTTAGAAAGGGTCACATTCCTGTGGAAGCTCTCTCTCTCTCTCTCTCTCACTCTCTCCCCCCCTCTCTCTCTGTCTCTCACATAACTATAAATTGAAAAGTCTAGCCTTCGAAACTTACCACCCCGAGAAAATTTATCACCACAAACTTTAACACAGATTCTGCTCTTTTCTTGTTTTTTTTTTTAGCCTTTTCTTTTAACAGTCTATTTACATCCAGGACAATCCAGCCGACAAACAGTATCTCATTAATAGTGGGGTCCTACTTTTATCAATTGTATAGCTGGGTGAACATATGGAGGCTTAGGTGATTCACACAACACACACAGTGGCTGTGGTGGAATTCAAACCTAGGTCTCTTAGTTCTCATGTCACTAATCACTGCCAGACTTTGAATTCATGCCCACACAAACTACATTTATTAGCCAATTCCACTGTACCATCCAAGAACAAAGTGGTAGATGCCAGTACGGACAAAGCAAATCACAGCAATACTGCAAGACAATTGGAGTTTTTTTAACCTTCACGACTCCGTTTAAATGGCAGAAATCCACAGTTTACATATTCAGGCTACATTTCCTTAATGATCATGAAATGGGCCAGATTAATAGCACAGGAGACCAATGTCATCTCTTTAATCGTATGACTGGTACAGTACTTAAGGCTGCAAAGTTCATGCTTTCCCTAAACTGCTTACCAAGGCCAGGTACCACAACCCTGACATAGAGGGACCAGATCTTGTAGGAATAATTAGGACTACATGTCCATTCAATACTTAGCATCTCAGGTGTGACTGCCAATGAGGATGCCACAGGATTTGTGATTCTGGATCGGACACCTGTCTTGTAGGAACTAAATAGAGACCTTCCAAACTCACTTACTTTAGGCCATTGCACTACAATCAAATGACAACATCTTTCAAGGCTCCATAGCCCACTTCTTGTCAATTTAATCAGCCAGAAAAACAAAATAAAGACAACAGCAGTACACTGAGCTATATGGAGGCGGTGGGGGGACCTGCAAGACAAAGGGCCAGAAACATGTCTTTTTTTTGTTTTATGTATTTATGCTCTTTTTCATGCACCCCAGCATCCTACTGCTCAGGTCCCTACATGCCCCCAACAACCCCCTGCTACCCACCAGACTAAACTCCTGCCACCAAATTCCATCATCAGATATCCCAGTTCTGTCCACTGCAACCCAGATTTTCCAACTGGTCTCTGCCGGGGAGGTTGCTGCCACCAGAAAGGAAATGGCATCTAGCCACAGAAACAGTGATGAGGGGGCAAGGGGCAGCCAGTATGCTGGGGGTAGGTGTCATGTAAGGAGCATAGGAGTCATCATTCAGTGCGCTGGAGTCATCCATTTTAACCCAGTTGCTTATCTCCCATTTCTATCTGCATCTCATCACAACTGTGCATGATGCAACCTCTTGGAGTTCCCTGTTGATGTGTGGTCACAATCATGCACATCACAGCCCCCTGGGGATGTCTGGCAATGTGTGTTCACAACTGCGCACATCACAGCCCCCTGGGGATGTCTGGCAATGTGGTCACAGTTAGCACATCACAGCCCCTGGGGATATCTGGCAATGCAGGAGCCATAACTGCGCGATATCACAGCCCCCTGGGGATGTCTGGTAATGTGTGGTCACAATTGTACGCCAAAGTCTCCTGGGTGCCTGGCCATGTAAGGTCACAACTGTGCACATCACAGCCTCCTGGGGGTGCCTGGTGCTGTGTGGTCACAATCATGTTGTTGCTGCCTCCTAGGGGTGCCTAGTGATGTATGGTCACAGTTGTGCAAATCACAGCTTCCTGGGGGTGCCTGGTACCATGTGACCACAATCTTGCATATTGTGGCCCCCTGGGGATGTCTGGTGCTGTGTGATCACAGTCGTACATGTCACAGCCTCCTGAGGGTGCCTGGCAATGTGTACTCACAATTGTGTACATCACAGCCTCCTGGGGGTGCCTGGTGATGTGTACTCACAATTGTGCACATCACAGCCTCCTGGGGTGCCTGGCAGTAGTGCACTCACAGTTGTGCGCGTCAAAGTCTCCTGGGGTGCCTGGCCATGTAAGGTCCAACTGTGCACATCACGGCCTCCTGGGGGTGCCTGGTGCTGTGTGGTCACAATCATGCTGTTGCTGCCTCCTAGGGGTGCCTAGTGATGTATGGTCACAGTTGTGCAAATCACAGCTTCCTGGGGGTGCCTGGTACCATGTGACCACAATCTTGGATATTGTGGCCCCCTGGGGATGTCTGGTGCTGTGTGATCACAGTCGTGCATGTCACAGCCTCCTGAGGGTGCCTGGCAATGTGTACTCAATTGTGTACATCACAGCCTCCTGGGGGTGCCTGGTGATGTGTACTCACAATTGTATACATCACAGCCTCCTGGGGGGTGCCTGGCAATGTGTACTCACAATTGTGTACATCACAGCCTCCTAGGGGTGCCTAGTGATGTATGGTCACAGTTGTGCAAATCACAGCTTCCTGGGGGTGCCTGGTACCATGTGACCACAATCTTGCATATTGTGGCCCCCTGGGGATGTCTGGTGCTGTGTGATCACAGTCGTGCACGTCACAGCCTCCTGAGGGTGCCCAGCGATACGTGGCCACAGTCAATCATGTTATGGACTGCAGGGGGTGTCTGATGCTGTGTGGTTACACTTATACACATCATGGCTTTCCTGGAGTGCCTGGTGATGTATGGTCACTCACATAGCAAAGCGCACCACAATCATCGAGCTGCCACCAGGTGCACCTCATACAGTAGCAGCCACAGACATTGCCAGCTATTTCCCAAGATTTCTGTGATATTTCCAGATATATTTAATGCTTTCTCCATTTCTACAGTAGGGGCAGCAGAGAGGAAACTCTTTAGAAATTTTGCAGGAAATATCTGGAAATAGCTGGCAATGTTTGTGGCTACTACTATAGAATGGTGTTCAACCCTTTCCGAGAGCAGAACCTCAAGCGGCAGCTTCTTTCATCGACTTTTCTTCCAGCCTGTGCTCTTGACATCCTAATTTCAGGAGGAGAAACCGTCTTCTGATTGAAAGATTTTACGACGACAGTGCAACAAAATCATCAACAGTCATTTGACTTTGTCCCAGTCTGTGGAAACCATGGGAGATTTCTGCTGCCTTGAGAATGCAGATTGCAGTCAATCAAAATAAGGATGTCCCAATAAAGAGGCCAGTGCATCGCACCCTGGGAGCTGCAGTTCATGAGATACTTTGTGTTTAAAGCCAAATTAGAGGACCTCAGTTAGAAAACTAAATCCCCCAATGCAGTGCAATTCAAATCCTGGTAGTTGTGCACATATGGTGGTAATCCAGTCCCTAGTCATGCCTTAATCTGAATAAAACACCACTTGCAAACGTCCCTTGTTTTGCCTTTCACATTTACCTGCTACATACTCAGTATAAAAAGCAGTCGTTAAAATTTTGGAACTGCCCAGTTCACTTGTTGGCACCTTAATGCTCACCATGACAACAAACTGATGTCACAAACAGCAACTGTCAGGACAGTGGGAGAGTCAGATTTTTATTTTTTTTGTGTTAAACACTGTGGAATATGTACTTGTTAATTGGAAAAATGTAAAAGACTGCTTGCTAATGGGAGGATGCCCTAAGATTTACAGATCATTAAAATCCCACTGCTACTACCATTGTGATTTTTAACATTTTATTTTTAAGCATTAAAGAAGGACCAGGGGTTGGGCTGCAGTCGGTTAATCTAACACTAGAGGAATCGTGGAGGTATGAGGCGAAGCAGAGTACCTTATGCTCCTGGAGTTGGAGTACAGACGGAACGCAACCCTGAAATTCCTAACCTTTAATGTTTTTATTGACTAAACTGTGTTTTGTTTTTTTTTTTTTTTTTTTCCATTGTATTGTAAGACACAAGGAAATTCAAGGTGCCTTCAACCAGCCAAGATTTGATGTCCTATGGTATATCACACTCTGGAGTTTATCATTAAGATTATAAAATTACTTCAAAGTGTTAGAAAATGGCTGGTCTTGGTAATCCATTTTGAACTATTATGATATACGGAGATATCGTCACAGGTCAAAGACTGCTTCAGCCAATCAGCTTCCAGGATTTCTACTATCCATTGTTAATTATGCAATAATACAGGACAGGGTGTGGTATATCATGGGATATTGTCAAAACTTGGGTGCTTTGTGAGACCTGAAGCTGCAGGCCAAGTGACTCATGCACCTAGGAAGTGATGCTATCCCATGATATGACACACCCTAGAGTGTTAGTATAGAGAATAATATATGGGGTGGTGTGTGTAACAGAAATTTTACACACACCCGAGGTGTTGGATGCTAAATACTCAAGGGGTTTATCTATGCATCCAACACCAAGGGTGTGTGTGAAATTTGAGTTTTACGCCACCCCATATTTTATTTCATATAATTGCTGGGGTTGCGTTTTTTCACCTGAGCAATTATATAAACTATGCAGTGACAAGAAGGGGAGAGCAGTACCAGTAGTGCAGTCAGCAGTTCTCAGTAGTGATCCGGCAGCAGCGGTGAGGGCTCTGTATAGCCCGATTTGTTGTTGTGTGTGTTTTTTTTTAGTGAAAGTCCTTTGGTCCCTCAACAGTATGGCAAGAGCCACGCGAGTGAAGGAGGAGCCAAGCAGGAGACATAGTAGCCGAGCAGCATTGGTGAAGGCGGACAGTAGAAGCGCCAGGCAGAACAGAAAAGTACTGGAATAACCCAGCTGCCATTCACCACTCCAGTATTACAATACTTCCAGCCTCTCTCACGCAGACCATAATGTATTAAAATAAAAATAAATACATTTAATGTACAGCTCAGACAGCACGAAAAAAACTCCCGAGGGCGGAGCCAAAGTGGCTCGTGGTTTTCCCATAGTAAAATGGTGCGTGTTTGCCGTTATAACGGAAAATTACAACTCACTTTTACTAAGGGGAAAAAACGCGAACCAGTAATTATACTGCAATTACACAGTGAAAAAAAGGTTAAAAGTCATAATTTTCAATTGAACGGAATGTATTAACAAAAAAATGGTCCCTACTTTAACTTCACGTTAACAGGTTAAAAAACTCAAGTTAACAATTAAATAGTTACATTTACCTAAAGAGTACCTTTTATGCTGTGACACTCAGCCATCTAAGGTAAGCTCTGAAGAATAATGGCAGTGCAATGGTGTCTGTGATTGGAACTTTTTTTATGTGTGGGGTCTTATGACAGCTGTTGCCCACTTAAGTTTTTTTTTTTCTGAAGCCCACTGTATAACTGCCCTTTAAACTGATTATACTCACATGCCTATGTCAATAGGAGAAGACTACAAAACTACCGGTGCAGCTCTGCCCCACCTGCCAGACCCACCTCAGAAAACATTTTCTGGCCTTTACCAATCATGAAGCCGCAGAAAACCCTAGACAGTAGGCCAGGGGAGTTTGCTCTTCCACCAGGGGCCTTGATGCATGTGCATTAGTCAAGCACCTAGGGGGAGGGAAGGAGAGGGGGTGATGGATGGGGAAATCACAGAGGGCAGGGTTTGAGGGCACTGAGGGTGGACAAGGCGCCAAGCCCAGATGGCATCCACCCCAGGGTACTGAAAGAGCTGGCAGAGGTTCTGGCGGGACCTCTGGCAGACCTATTCAGTGCCTCTCACTGGGGTGTGTACTTTGGATTGGAGGATGGCTCATGTGCTACCCTCCACAAGAGCGCCCCAAGGATGAACTGAGGAACTACAAACAGGTGAGCCTTATATCCATTGTGGATAAGCTGATGGAGACTATCCATCGTGGGTAAGCTGATGGAGACAATCCTGAAGAAGAGGCTGGTGGCCCTCCTGGAGGCCAAAGGGCTACAGGACAGCAGACAGCATGGCTTCGTAAGTGGAAGATCCTGCCAAACCAACCTGGTGGAGTTCTATGACTAGCTAAATAGGCAATAGGATGGGGGGCCGTGCTGTGATGTCCTGTACCTGGACTTCAGTAAGGGCATTAGACTTGGTGCCACAGAGGAGGCTGGGAAGTAAGTTAGAAGGCACAGGGGCGGGTGCAAAGCTGGTGAGATGGGTAGAGAACTGGCTTCAGGAAGGCAACAGAGGATGGTGGTGAGAGGGCTCTCATCCCTAGGTTATTGACGAGTGGTGTTCCACAGGGCTCTGTGTTGGGACTATTGTTGTTTGGGATATTCTTTGCAGACATATCATTGGACATCAAAAGCAAGACCAGTCTGTTTGCTGATGACACCAAGATGGGAGGCGGTGGTGGATGACCTAGGGGATGGCAAGGGTTGCAGGTTGATCTGGCAAAGCTGAAACCTGGTCAGACACCTGGCAACTGGGGTTTAATGCCAAAAGTGCAAGGTGCTGCGCTTTGGGACAAAAACCCAAGGAGGAAATTGCCAGCTTGGGGGTGCAGCTAGCTGAGACAGAGGAGGAGAAGGATCTGGGGTGCTCATTACAGGGTCAATGAACAGCTCGGCACAATGTAAGAAGGCAACTGCAAAGGCCAACAAAATGATAGGTTGCACTGCAAGGTATATCCTCGGGGTGATTCTGCCACTGTATAGATCATTAGACCACTCCTGGAGTACTGCATGCAGTACTGGCACCCATATCTGAAGAGGGACATTAAGTTACTGGAGGAGTGCAGTGCAGTCCAGGGCAACAAAGATGATCCAGGGACTAGGGGACATACCCTACGTGAGCAGGCTGAGGAGTTGAACATGTACTCACTGGAGGAGAGGAGGGACAGGGATATGACTGAAACCTTCAGGTACATGAAACGAATAAACAAGATAGTACAGAGGAGCTGTTCAAAGTAAGGAGGAGAGGAACACCTGGGGCCATGATGAGACTGAAGAGAGGAAGATTCAGGAGGAAGATGAGGAGACACTTACGAGAGGGTGGTAGCTGAGTGGAATGCGTTGCTGGTGGAAGTGGTATCCAGTAGAATGTTGGGCTGCTTCAAAAGGGGCTGGAACAGGGGAGGGTGGGAGGGAGGGGCAGCTGCAGAATAAAGGGTGCTAGCTGCACATTCGAGCAGACTTGATAGACCACTAGGCCTTTATCTGCTGGCAAATTTAGTATGTTCAGTAGCTGTACCCACACCCAAGGGAGGTGTGAGGGCAACAGGATCAAAGGACACAACAGGAGCTAACTATGGCATCTGCTACAGTGACTACACTTGCACTCCTGGGCTGCCTGCTTCCTACTCACCACATGCAGATTGTCCTCCAAAGGGAGGCGCCTCCTAGCATCCCAACATGGGAAAGCCATAAGGACTTGGGTCAGAGATAGGGGTTGTCAGGGCTGGGAGGTAAGTGGCTCATGAGACAGGGTATCAATTATGTGATGAAAAGTGGAGAGTGCATCAAACGTTATTTAGGTAAGCCAGAAGTGGATTGATTTTTTTTTTTTTTTTTGTAAATTCAATGCTCACTGATATACTAGGTATGTTCTGTAGAAAGGCAGGCAGGCACAGGGTCTTTCACTTTAGCAGAGCTGTATCAGCACATAACATATGGTCTTAAAATGCAATCGGCCAATCAGGCTCAAGTATTTTCCCACCCCCATTATCTAAATTAATGTACTCCAGGGCTGGTTCAGTGGCACAGTAACAGCAGATCACGCTGCTACCGAGATAGAAGTGTCTGTATTCAAGTCCAAAATCCAACACTGCAGCTGGCAAGCGGTCGAGCATGTTGTGGCAGAGAGCCTCTGCTGCCCGCAGAAGGGCGTGGCGCTCGCCATTCGCACACTCAATGCTGACTAACCAGTGCAGCATTGACATTTGCCATATAGAAGCCCTTGCTCACCCTCCTGGCTGGGGAAAGTGCTGCCATGGTTACCCTCCCATCAGTGTGTGGGATTTGTGGAACGGGGAATGTGGAAAAGACAACAAAACATCACAAGCAGTACTGCAGAACAACAAGTAATATTTGCATTCTTGCTTTGTTTCATTTTCCTTCACAGGTGGATCTTGCACTGCGACATTTTCTCCATTCGGTCAAGCACTCTGGTATAGCTCTATGAGAATGAGGCGATATGAAATACAATGGGTGCTGTAACTACAGAAACAAAATCCTCGGAGTCTCATTTTCACAGATGACAGTCAGGTTCCAAGCATAAAGGCTGTGCCGTAAAGCTGGCTGTTTTCACTAGCTGTGGAATCACTGCAGATTGACAGCACAGCACTGGTGTCTGTCACTGCAGCCTGTGATGTAGCGCTGGCCCTGTTTTCACTGACTCTGGCATCACTGCAGACGGCAGAGTACTTGGCTGTTTGCAGGCTGTGCTGTAAAGCTGGCTTTATTAGAGCAGCCTCATTCTCAATGCAGACAGCACAGTAGCTTGCTGCAGATCTGCGCTGTGATAAATACCTGACCCAGTTTCACTTGCTTTTTGGTCTCACTACATCACTTTGTTTATCGAGTTATTGATATTAAAACCAAAATAGAACATTTCATACATATATACCAATGCAATACATTGCTTATTAAATACAGCAAGTTATTCAATAAGCTAGAAGATTTTGACACATGCATTCTGTCTTAAATCACAATTAGATATTGAAAGCAATAGCATAAATCCAATTTTGATGTGTAATCACTGACCTGAAAATGTGATCTGTATATGTTAGTATAGAATCCATCAACAACCTAAGATATTTAAACTGTTGCACAACTTCCAGTGGTTTTCTGGCCAATGGATGAATTTGGACAGACTTGTTTGAGGATGAGTTTTGACTGAACAAGCAGGACTTCTGTGTTGGAGTTATTTAGCAGGAGATGGCTGTAAGTCAACCAGTGCTGGGTAATATCAAAGACAGAAGTGCGGTGAAAATTGAGAGGGCTGATAGATTTGGATTATGTACAGATGACTCCCATAAACATAAAGATGTGTACTTGTATTCTGCTAATCACAAGCTAAAGGGAAGTCATTTATTGAAAGACTGAAATGTAGGGGGCTCAAGATGGAACTTTGCGGAATACCAAGATAAAGAGGATAAGGCAAAGAAGTCTCTCCTATTTAGATAACCTGTGATCAGTTATGAAGCAGGGGTAGGAATTTGGAATATAATCTGGTGTGGAAAACAGAATACCAAAACCTCAAATTTGGTATTCTTTCTCAGTATCTGGTATTATGCCTACCCAAAAGAGCTGTGCTACAGATTAAACTGCAGAGGGCAGCAGCATGGAGATGCGGTATGCCAATCAGAATACTAGTGTGATGAAAATGGTGTTTCCGCACTGAAAACTGGTATGCAACACAGGGGGAATGCCATTTATTTCTGGCTCTGTGAAGGTAATTCTTGAAGTAATGGGGTAGTTGAGATTCCCATGGAGTGGAATTTGCTGAGATGATTGTGGTTGACCATGTCAGAAGACATTTTAAGGTAATTGAAGATGATGCTAGAATGATATCCCTTATCCAAGGCAATTACCAGATCACTGGTTACTTTCAGTAGGGCTGTGGTGATTGAGCGGGACAAAGCCTGATTACACCTCCATTAGGAAGTGGGGTTGTAGGATTTGATCCGTAAGATGTCTATAATTTGCATCTCTAGAACTTTGTTCAAAGTAGATGGGACTGAGTTATGTCAGTAATTATTGGGTAATAAAGTGGGTCCAGATTGAGGAAGTGGAGTTGCAAAAAGCCTTTTTTTCCCCCCATATTTCAGGGAATTGGCCTGAGAGGAGGGCGAGGATATGTGGCACAGTAATTGGAGGTGCGCATTGCTTAGTTGACAGTTTTAGTAAGCTAGGTTCTATTCAGCCATTGCCGGCACTTTTGGAGGTGTCCAGTCCTTTAAGGAGTTTCAGAACTTCTGATTGGGATATTTCTTTGAAAAAAAAAAAAACTGGTGAAGTACTGTGGTGGAAAGCATTGCTGTGCAAACTAGGAGAATAAGGGTGGTGTTGAGGGTGCTCTAGGTAGAGGAAAGTAGAGGTTTGCAAAGTGCTTGTTCAGGGTGTTGGCGATGTGTTATCAGAGATCAAGTTTCCTTGTATACCAGGTGTAAAATTATCTGGGCATGATCTTCACCTAGTGGGGTGCTTATTCCAGACCAAACATTTTAGGGGACTGTGAGTGTCCGGTGTCGGGTGTAGTACTCCACCTTAGCTTCAGATCATTATAATAGCCAGATTTGTAAGATGTCTGTAGGATCCCAGTCTCTGTTGTTTTGAGAAGATTTGAACATAAACCAAGCTTTGTCCCATGAGAAGCAGTTTAGTAGAAGTTTAGGAGAGAGACTATACACAGTTGAGTTGAATTCAGGAGGAGGCACTTTACAGGGTCTGATTCAGTCAGAAACAGGATTCAGCTTTGGCTAAATGTAATTTGCCGAATGACAGAAATGTCCTGGTCACTTTTTCATATTCATCGATTTTTAGAAAGAGGGTTCCTCAAATTTATGAACAGTAAAGATAGCCCTGATGGCCCATTGGCCACACATTGTGCTGTCATACTGACAACTGGGTTCAGACTTGAGCCTGGGAAGTCAGGTTGGGAGCCAGGCCAAGGCTGAGACAGCTGCTGCTTGGCAGTGTGTCTCGGCCGGGGAGGTTTGACTGTGGGTTCCATCACCACAGTGATTCCTGCTGTCTGGCCAGGGAGCTTGCTCCTCTGAAAAATTAACTATGGCTGTGTGAGGCTGATAGAGGCATCACCCCTGCCAGGGGAGGTGGGAGGGGAAAAAACACAGGAGAAAGGCCTGGTAACCATGTGAATGATGGCTGTGTTTGGCCAGTCTGAGTATATCCCTGTGAAGAGGGTATATCCCTGAGATGAGCTACTGGCTTGGGGAGAAAAACCTACATGAAAATAAAATATGAACAGTAAAAGTTTTGTTTCACTAAGTGCGGTACTTAAGTAGTAAGGCAGGAGGGGGTGGTTTACCATCAGATAACCCCGCATGCTGGTTTATGTGTGAGTGGGATTACTGGTAAGTGTCACAAACCCACTCTTGGGGGCTGGATCCACTAAGCTCACAGTGCCCACCCCTAAGTGAAATCCGGGGGAGGGGCAGGAATACCCTCCCCGTGTCCTCCTAGTGTGGTCACTGAGTTCAAAACTGAACACTCTTCACGAGGTCCCGGGGCTTCCTCTCTTATCTGGCTAAGGGTAAAATACAGTCTCGAGTCTGTAGCCAGGTAAGAACCTTCATTGGTTGCTGCACTGGGCAGCTCTTTGGGGCTGTCCTTGTAACCCTGATGGTGTCTTTTCCCATAGGTGGTGCAGTTACCTAGTTCAAACTGTACAGACTGCTCCCGAGACCCTGTGTGTTTCTTCTACTTAGGCACCCAGATTCGCTTCCAGGATCCTAGTCTTTGGTAGCTATCGTGGCACCTTCGCATCAAACAGGCTTGTCACAGATTGAATAAATCTTCCCACCTTCACACACTCAACAAAATTACTTCCAGGCAGTTATTAGAAACAAGTGCTTTTGCTAGTACTTAAAAATTATCATACAAAACTTACAAATGAGATTCAGAAATTTGGTTACAGAATGACAAAAATAGTTGGACAAAATGCATACAAAACGCACTGTGAAATCTGTCTCGTTTCTACCTTGTCTGTGGAGAATCAAAAGTCCAGAAAATAAATGAAGTCTGCAAAGTCCCAGTTCTTCTTGCAGCCACTGGTCCTCAGTGTATACTTGGCAGTCTGGCTCTGTGTGTCAGGAAAAGTGTCTTCTGCAAAATGCACTGAGTTTCAGTTTTGAGGCCTTAAAGGAAAACTACACCCAAAACTTGAAAAAATATATGCTGTGCAGAGTGTTTTAATTTGTATGTGAAGTTCTAGTGTTTCCTTCCCTCTGATTGGTATTAGGAGTTTTTCCTAAATTAGCCTGCTAGCTTTAGGGTAGTTTTATGACCCCTGGAGATCTCCATATCAAATAGCTTTACTGCATTTCTTTGTCCTACAGTGCACCTTGTTTCATGTGACGGTGATGTAGCAGAGCCCATAAATTCAGCAGAAAGCATTTCATTACAATCAGTTCACAATAATAGAGATGGCTATATTTTAAAATCTGTAGAATTCAGCTTGGACCACACTCATCCTAAAGGTTTTACTGTCCTGAAAAACTTTGCTGCTGGTAATTTTTGTGCAGTTTGTAAAGCTTCCAAGATATTTAGTTTGTTGGGCATGTGTGTGCTGAATGTTGGGTCTCTCTTACATCAGTCACATGAGACAAGATGCACTGTGGGAACAAGAAATACAATTCAGCTATCAGGTATGAAGATCCGAAGTGTCAGTAAAACTAACATAAAGCTAGCAGGCTAATTTGGGAAAAACTCCTAATACCAGTCAGAGGGAAGGAAACACTAGAACTTCACATACAAATTAAAACACTCTGCACAACATATATTTTTCAAGTTTTGGTGTAGTTTTCCTTAAATATACCCTTGGTCCTGCAGTCTGTAAACCATTCTTCGAATTAGCTAGTGACCGCTTGCTCTTTCCCAAATTTTATTTAGATATCTTCACCACACCAGTTTCCTGGCTAGCCTAATCCAGTATCCCAACCTCTTTTAAATGGAGATGAATTATGACACTTGAAGTGTATTCACAGTAGACTTCAGATCCTGTTCTCAAAGTATTTTTTTTTCTTGAAAGTGTGAAAGTTTATGACAGCGAGATAGTTTCTCCCATCTCCTGTCCTACTGGACTTGTCTCCTTTGATCAGCTTTATCAGGAAATGCCAATTTCCTTTTGAAATGTAAAGGTTATTAGTGGAGGAGATGGCTCCCAGGAAATTTCAATGCCCCATTAAAATTCAACCCTGTTTATCTCTAGCAATAGGGACCTATTAGTGGGCGGTGGCTTTCACTTTTATCAAAGGTACATTAAAGTTCTGTAAAAATTTTGAAATCAAGTGCCATAGACTTGTATGGACGTGTCCCATAGTCTCCCTGGTTAAACATCACAAATGGGGGAACACTGGGGCAGAGCAGGCGGACCAGGAAGTGGGATGGGATTGGCTGGCTGGCAGTTTGGCCAGAGTTATGATCCCTTCCCACATTTACAGGAGTGCATATAAGATTAATCATTTTACACAGAGGGGCTATCGCCGCCCCATGGGGAGCGGGCTGTGAAGCCTAAAACTTATATCACACCTTTATTGTACTTTAACAAGGCTAATCCCCTCACAGTTTCCTCTAAGATGATTAAGGTCAGGGCGCAGTTTAACTCCCATTACACTAGAAAGGCCGAACTAGCTCTCCTTCTCACTCAACATAAGTATGGGGTGTGGGGGATCCAGTAAGCTCTTAGTTTACAGACTAAAAAAAGTTAACTGACTGATATATTCCAGGATTAAGAGACTTTACTGGGACATGAAGGATTTTCATTCTCAATTTAATACCGCTCAGGTGAACTCTACCCCTTAGCAATTTGACGCTTTCCTCTATCCTCTTCCCCCTTCTTCCCACTGTCACACCTCAGCAAGTCTCCACTTTAGAGGCCCCTGTTTGCCTTATGGAGGTGACCCAGACTGTCTTCTTGACTAAAAATAAATCCCATGGGGCACTGGCTTTCCCATTGATTTCTACCAAGCCCTGCAAGATGTCCTCTCTCCACTTTTCCCACGGGTCTTTCACTATTCCTTCATACCTAATCCTTGCCCCCACCAGGAAACTGTGATCACAATCCCTTCTAAAAGGGCAAGGACCCCATCTCCCCTGGGTTACCTTGCAATATCCTTATCAGTGCTGATGCTAAGATATTTGCCAAAATCTGGGCCTCCTGGCTTGAGCAAGTCCTCCCCACCTGATGCATCTATCTCAGCAAGATTTGTGAAAGGCAGCCTTTGGCTCTGACCACCTTCACACTCTTTCTAAATCTGCATTATTTGGCCCAGTCCCTTCCGCCCCTTCTGCAGCACTCACAATTGATTTCAAAAAGGCCTTTGACACCCAATGATGGTTATTTCTTTTTGCTGCAATGTGCAATCCTGTTCTGGGCCTGCACTTCTAACCACTATCCACACTCTGTACTTGGCCCCAAAAGCCAGACTGTTAACCAGTAGCCTGCTTTCCCAACCTTTCCCTCTTTATGGCCCTCAACTGGCCTGTCCCTATCCACCTTATTGTATCTCCTAGCTATTGAACCCCTGGCACTTGCACTTAGAAATAACCCCAATACTAAAGGTATTCAGGCTGGACAGCTGGAGTACAATTCCCTGCTGTAGGCAAACAATTTACTGATCCTCATGCAGGATGCTGTCAAAATCATCCCTCACTTGCAGAGTCTCCTACATTTCTATGCTCTGCTCTCTGGCATCAAGGTTAACCACTCCAAGTCCGAACTCCTACCCCCTCAATGCCCATTTTATCTCTTCTACTGTCAGTAAAACTCAATGGAAATGGGCAGAGCAGGGAATTTCTTACTTAGGCATCACTATCACCCAGTCCCTGGCTGAGTCATGTCCTGCCAGTGTCAAACCTTTACGACATTCTTACGCACCAACACAGCACATTGGGCTCTGAATCACTCCCTCACAGGGAAGAAAAAAGGTCCATAAGTTGTATTAGCCCCAAAGTCATATACATTCTTGCGCTTATGCCTCTTTCTGTATCAGACACATAGTTTGCAAAACTTCACCAGATGATGGGGCAATTTCTTTGTAATAATAAGCTCCCCTGCTTCAGCAGTCAGGCTAAGGAAACACTGGTTGCAAGGTGGTTGGGGTCTCCGCCATTTCAAGGACTGTCCTCTCTGGTGACTCATAGGTTTGTCCCAGCTAATCCTCACTCCCCTCATGGGCCCATATTGAAAGTTCTGCCCCCCCCATTCCATCCAGTGTTTTCTCCCCCTACTCTATAGTTCCCACCCTCCCAAAATTGCATGCCACTGTATCCCTTGGTAACATATTGGATAACATTTACTACCTCTTTAGGTATGTCTCCAGCTCCTCTTTTCTTTGCCCTCTATGGCATAACCCCATGTTTACCATTGGTAAAAGAGCTGGTATATGGCTACTAGCGATTTATGCCCCTCTGCTCAACTCTTTGTGAGCTCCTATGCAGAATTAAAGGACAAATTTGGCTTTCCCCAAATGAGTTTTGGTGCTACAGGTACCTTCATATAAGGTTTACCATTATGCCATGTCTCAGACTCCTCACATTTATGTTACCAGTCCTCCTGCCTCCACCTATTCAGAAATGGGTATCCTCACCCAAAAGCAGAGCTGGTAGGTTCTTTAAGCTCCTCAGAGACAAGGGCCCGACTTGACCAGCTCCTCCAGAGAAAAATGGGAGTCAGAACTCTACATTAATATACGTGTTAAATTGGCACAATTGTGTTTAGAGCCCATGTAGCCTACATGGATGTAAAGGCCAATTAATCCAACTCAAAATTCTCCACCATTGCTATAGGACTCCTCAAGCTCTCATCTTTGAGTGTAATGTCACATGACAAATGCTGGAGATGTAACTCTGCATCTGGGACCTTGGCCCACATCCTATGGGATTGCCATCTAATTCGCCTTTTGGTCCCAGATCCTGCCTTATTGTAATCATTAGATACTCTCACAGCAAATACCATTGAATGTCCCCTGGGACTTCTTGGCATCCCCTCTCCTTCTTTCCCTTTTTCTGACCCCAGGATATGGTGGGTAATTTCAGCTACCCTTATAGCTAAATTACTCTTTCTTAGACAGTGGGGAACCTCTGACATCCACACTTTTAATGAATAGCTTCAAGCTGTAGGCCATTTGGCTGCCCTGGAACACCTGTTTCATTTAGCACTGAATAAAATGTCCAAATATGACAAAATGTGGGCTCCTTACTTTGCTTACTTGTCTTCAGGGCCCCTCTACTTAGGATCTCATTCTCTGGTACTGTATAATACTCACAGGACATGGTTTACAGGAATTTATACTGGCTTCTCAGGTTGCCCCTATAAATGATCGCACTGCCAATGACTATCAATTGTTTAAATACTAATGACTGTGTTCAAGATCTACATGGTATATGTATCCAGCTTTTCTACTTCCATAATTATGTGGCTGTAAGCATGTATCATACCTTTTGTTACTTATTTTCTTTGTTTTAAAACTCAGTAAATATCTTAACATTAAAAAAATAAAATCATCCAAGTAATGCAAGATGCCCTCACCTCTTGATACCTACCGGCTACCCATTCAAAAAAAAACCAACAGAAAACTCTAAATTTCTCAAAAGTTGTACAGAACGTGCAACAACCCATTGGCATAGCCTTATGAAAGTAGTATTCCCCTCCAAACCTAAAACCTAGCAGGTCCCAATCCAGAAGGTGCACCGAGGACAGCATAAAGGTTAACTGAGTATTACAGCTTGACAATAGGACCCCGGTTCCTGGTGTTTTTATCATCTCTATTGTGTATTGCATTACTGAATCGGTGTCAGTGGCTCAGTAGGTCACACACTCACCTCTGGGGACAGAAGATCAGAACGTCGTGGATTCTAGCTCCATGCCAGGTACCTGGGATTATACCCATAACTGACATTGTAGTGAAGCACGAGGGGGGATGCTGCAGTGGTGCGGTGCTGTCCTTCGGATGAGAAACCAAGAAACATAGGCAATGATGGCAGAAAAAGACTAGTAGTCCATCCAGGCTGCCTGAGTTCACTATTAGCTGTGGGAACCAATGTCTCTTCAGGGTCCTAGACCTCCCTATCTTCTCCACCAATCCCCACTCTGGTTCTGCCATCCCTAGCAACTACAGTACCCTTCATGCAGTCTCAACATTGGCAAGTCACTACTGGTTTCCACACCCACCACCTCGCTTGGCAGACTATTCCATGGTTCCACCACCCGCTCTGTACTTCCTCATGTCCCTCTTGAACTGCCCTCCAGTTATTTTCCTCTCATGTCCCATTGACCGCGAGCTAGTATTCAAGCTAAATAGTTCTTCCCAGTTTACCTTGTTATTCCCTTTAGGAACCTGAAGGTCTCTATCACCCCCCCCCTTCTAGTCTCCATTGAGTACATATTTAGTACCTGTAGGCACCCACCATAATTCTTGCACTGCGGGCCCTCTGTCATCTTAGTCATCCTTTGCTGCATGGTCTCCAGCCTGACCTTATCTTTCCTGAGGTGAGGACTCCAGAACTGGGCACACTACCCCTGGTGAGGCCTCACCAAGGATCTGTAAAAGGATAGAATTACCTATTTCCTTCTTCTGTCAGTGCCCCTCCTGATACACACCAGCATCCTGTTTGCCTTGCTATAAGTCTTGTCACATTGGCTTGATTGTTGACAAGACCTTAAACCAAGATCCCTTCTGCTCATCTCTGGTCACTGTTTAGGTGGAAGTAAAAGATGCCATGACACTTCTCGAAGAAGAGCAGGAAATTTTCCTGGTGTCATGGCCAACATTCACCCATCAGTAAACCGGTGGTTGCAGCTCACGCCCAGGAGGCACCTGGAAATAAGCTATACTAGCTTAGTGGGCCTTTTCTGGTCAAAAATGAAATAAATGAAGGAGCTGGCAGAAGTCCTGGCAGAACCCTTGGCAGACCTGTTCAATGACTCCCTAGACTTGGGGAGCGTACCGCAGGACTGGAAGATGGTGTATGTGGTACCCCTCCACAAGAGTGACCCCAAGGATGAGCTAGAAAACTACAGACTGGTAAGCCTCACATCCATTGTGGGAAAGCTGATGGAGACAATCCTGAAGGAGAGGCTGGTTTCCCCTCCTAGAGGCTAATGGACTGCAGGACAGCAGACAGCATGGGTTTGTTTCAGGCAGATCCTGTCAGACCAGCCTAGTGGAGTACTATGACTGGGTAACCAGGCAATTAGGGGCCATGCAGTGGATATCCTGTACCTGGACTTCAGTAAGGCATTCGATTTGGTGCCGCTTGGGAGGCTAGGAAGTAAGCTGGAAGGCACAGGGGTGGGGGTGAAGCTGGTGGGATGGGTAGTGAACTGGCTGCAAGGGAGACAGCAGAGGGTGCTGGTGGGAGGGGAGCTCTCATCTCCTAGGACGGTGACAAGCAGGGTGCCACAGGGCTCTGTACTGGGGCCATTGTTTTGGGATCTTCATAGCAGACCTCTCAATAGGCATCAGGAGCAAGATCAGTCTGTTTGCA
The DNA here is from genome assembly GCA_016271365.2 of Neoceratodus forsteri. Taxonomy (NCBI): domain Eukaryota; kingdom Metazoa; phylum Chordata; order Ceratodontiformes; family Ceratodontidae; genus Neoceratodus; species Neoceratodus forsteri. Next base: position 335,701,764 of record CM057449.1, read on the forward strand.
GACGATACCAAGATGGAAGCAGTAGTGGATGACTTAGAAGAGTGGCAGGGGTTGCGAGATGAACTTGCAAAATTGGAGGCCTGGACGGACACTTGGCAGCTATGGTTCAATGCCAAGAAATGCAAGGCTACATTAAGGTGCAAAAAACCAAGGAGGTGCTACTAGCTGGGGGATTTAACTAAGCCAGAAGAGGAGAAGGATCTGGGGTGATCATAATCGAGCAATGAACAACTCAGCACAATGTACAAAGGCAGCTGCAAAGGCCTACAGGATGCTGGGTTGTATTGCCAGAGGCATATCATCAGGAGGGGAAGTGATCCTGCGCTATACAGGTCACTGGTTAGATCACACCTAGAGTACTGCGTGCAGTTCTGGTGACCATACCTGAAGAAGGACATTAGGTTACTGGAGGGGGAGCAGCACAGGGCAACAAAAATGATCCAGGGACTAGGGGACTTACCCTACGAGAGTAGGCTGAGGGAGTTGAACATGTACTCCCTGGAAGAGAGGAGGGATGGGGGGACATGATTGAAACCTTCAGGTACATGAAGGAAATAAATGAGATGGGAATGGAGGGGCTTTTCAAATTAAGGAGGGGGAGGGACACTTGCGGGCACTGTCTGAGATTGGAAGGGGAAGGTTCAGGAGGAAATGAGGAGACACTTTTTATGGAAGGGTGTTGTCTGGGTGGGCAGCATTGCTAGGCAAGTGGTATCCTGTAGAACAGTGGGCTGCTTCAAGGGGATGGAACAGGGCAGGGAAGGTCACTGGAGGAGGAAGGACAGCTGCAGTATAAGGGCTGCTTAGCTGCACAATCGAAGCAGACTTGATAGACCATAAGGCCATTATCTGCTGGAAATGTTATATATTCATATGTTCATAATAAAATGTTCCACCGAGTTGTAGCATACTGTGTTGTTTTCTTGTCTGTGTAATCGTTCACATTAGCCCTCTAGATAAGAAAGCTAGTGAATCAATCAAAATTTTCCCTGTTGCTGCTTTTGAGGTGACCCAAGTGGTTATACCCTGAGGTTGCACAAAGGCGGCAGGGAAAAAGGGCCCTCTATCTTAGCCTCTGTGACCGCCTGAATTTTCTTTCAGCCATCTCTGGATTTTGTGCAAGTGACATGAAGTTTTTGCATTTCTTCTGACCCGTAGACTTTCTTAATTTAACTTTAAACCTTTCAGAAGTATTTTAGCTTCTCTTTGTCTGGCTATATTTGTAAGCGCCTGTTTTAAGATATCAGTTTTTATAGGAGTTTGGCCATTGAAAAACATTCTTGCCTGACCACTGAAGTCTGTTGCCCCACCGCTAGCCCATGAAAAGGTTGCTTAATCCTGAGCTTTACCTGTCCCCTCTCTGCACTGCAGTACAGGAAAGCTGCTAAGCACTGGGAAAAACGCTGCTTGAAAGCTGCTACACTGGGAACACGCATGCTTGAAAGCTGCCACACTGACACGCACAGCTTGTACCAGCCCCCGGTAACATACCAGAAAAGAACCACACTAGAAAGGTGGCGCCTACCAATAAAAAACATGTAAAACGTTCACAAACCTAATTGGGCACTCACCACTGATGATTAAAAGCAGCCACATGAACTCAATATGCATTTATTCAGGCAAAATCAACATTACCACATACATGCAAGGACCCCCCATAGCACTTGACACATTTGGATCTAACCGACTCTTTTTAAAGGCATTTGAAAAAGGATCAGTCAGATCTGAAATGTGTCGCTATGGTCTTTGCATATGTGTGTGATCATATTATTTTCTTTTTTTTTTTTGGGGGGGGGAGGCAGTATAGAGCAGTGGGTTAAGGCTTTGAGCTGCAGATCTGGAGACCTGGGTTTGAATCCCACAGCCACGTAGGTGCATACTGTGTGAGCCTGAGCAAGTTCAGGGATAAAGATTTTAATAATCAATGCTAGAAGTTTAAATAACAAAATGGACGAACTGCAGTACATCCTTCGTAATGATGTAATGTAAAGTTTATTTCTATAAGTCACCCTTCCCAAGCTCAGGGTGCCTTTACAAAATTCCACAAACAGCATTAAAACCACAATAATAAATAACATTTTATCCATAACAAATTTAACATAGTTTATATAGATTAATACACAAGTTAGCCAGCCTTGGAGTGGGTCCCAAGGTGGTAGCCTGGATGAAAAATTGGCTAGACAACAGGGCGCAAAGGGTAGTAGTAAGCAGGTCCACAGTGAAGAAAGGAGAGTTACTAGCGGGTACCACAGGGTTCAGTACTGGGACCGGTCCTTTTAATGTCTTTCTTTATAAGTGACATTGCAGAGGAACTGAAAGAAAAGTATGTCTCTTTGCAGACGACACAAAGATCTGCAACAGGGTTGATACACAAGATGGAGTGGAAAGGATGAGAAGGGACTTGGCAAGGTTGGAGGAATGGTCAAATGTATGGCAGCTCAGATTCAGTGCAAAGAAGTGCAAGGTAATGCACCTGGGAAACAAAAACCCAGGGGAAGAGTACACAAGGGGGGGTGAGATACTGACAACAGTAAAAATGGAAAGGGACCTGGGGGCAATTATATCAGATGATCTAAAGGTGGACAAGCAATGTGAGAAGGCAGTAAGGAAGGCTGGGGGGATACTGGGATGCATAGGGAGAGGCATCAATAGTAGAAAACAGGAAGTTGTTATCCCTCTGTACAGACAGTTGGTGAGACCCCATCTGGAGTACTGTGTGCAGTTCTGAGACCCCATCTCTGCAAAGACATAGACAGAGTAGAGGTGGCCCAGGAGGACAACCAAAATGGTGCAGGGTCTGCACCAGAAGACATCTGAAGAAAGACTAAAGGAGCTTAATATGTATACTGTTGAGGAAAGAAAGGAGAGAGGGGACATGATAGAAACTTTCAAGTACCTCATGGGAATCAACAAAGTCCAAGAGGGTAGCATCTTTCAGAAAAAGAGATGTGCAAGAACAAGGGGGCACAGTTTGAAGGTAGAGGGGGGACGGCTCAGAGGTAATGTGAGGAAGTATTTTTTCACGGAGAGGGTTGTGGATGCATGGAACAGCCTCCCTGAGGAGGTCGTGGAGTCAAGAACAGTGGTTGAATTCAAGAATGCATGGGACAGACACAAGGCAGTCCTAGTGGGGGGTAGGAGGAAGTAAGTTGTTGGTTAACTAGGATCTGCAGCTTATCTGTTAGGTAAAAAAGTGGGCAGACTAGGTGGGTCAAGCGGTCCTTATTTGCCTTCAAATTCTATGTTTCTATGTTTACGTCACTGAAAATGCTTGTTTTAGAAGGAAGGTCTTTAGAGCTTTTTTAAAACCCTCCACAGTCAGGCTATTTCGTATCTGGCAAGGTAGAGAATTCCACAGGGTAGGAGCCATAAAGGCAAATAGTCTTCCACCAGATGTTTTTAAGGTTACCCTGGGAATTTCTAGCAGTTCCTCGCCAGAGGATCGGAGGGAGCGGGAGGGACAGTAAGAAGTCAGGAGTTCTTCCAGGTGGTGGGGTCCCAAACCATGTAGGGCTTTATAGGTCATCAACATGACCTTGAAAGTGATCCGCCACTGTACAGCCAGCCAGTGCAACTCACGAAGCACAGGTGTTATGTGGTTGGATCTTGGGCTTCCAGTCAACAACCTAGCCACCGCATTTTGCACCAGTTGCAAGTGGCGAATATCCACTCCCGGCAGCCCTAGATAAAGGGCATTGCAGTAATCAAGATGACTGGCAACAAGGGCGTGGACCAGGGTAGAAAGATCCTCTGATGGATCCAAGTGTTTCACCCGTGCTATATTCCTTAGATGGAAAAAGGATGATTTGACTACGGCCGACACCTGTGCCCTCAGGGTCAGGCCCTCGTCAAATATAACACCAAGGTTACGTACCTAACCAGATGCCATAAGCAGGGTCCCCCTCCAAGAAATAAACTTGAGGGTTTTCCCGCCCAGTAACTTGACATCCTCACCCACCTGTTCCACCACAAATACCTCTGTTTTCCTGGGTTCAGCTTCAGCCAATTGGTACTCATCCAGTTCTGTATCTCCAGGAGGCAGTTGTTAAACAATTTACTTGACTCAGACTCCTGCTCGGGCACAAAAGACATATAGAGTTGAGAATCATTGGCATAGCAATGAAACTTCAACCTATATTGTCTTATAATGTCCCCCAATGGAAGCATGTACACCGCAAATAACATGAGGGACAACACCGAACCCTGTGGCACCCCACAGTGTAGGCAGTGAGAGGCCAAAGAATAAATCCCCGACACTACTCTCTGAGTCCTACCCAGCAGGAAAGATTTAAACCAGCTGTGGACCACCCCCTTAGTCCACAGAGAAACCACAGGCGTTCGAGCAGCACCCCATGATCCACGGTGTCAAACGCTGCTGAGAGATCAAGGAAAACCAAGATAGTACAAGTTTTCCGATCTCTCGCCATCAGGAGATCATTTATTACACGTACAAGAGCAGTCTCAGTACTATACCGTTTCCTGAAGCCATACTGGAGAGGGTCATAGATACTGTGGATGTTTAAATGGTCCTCCAGCTGCAAGGCGACCACCTTCTCAATAATCTTCCCCAAAAATGGAAGATACGAAACCGGTCTGTAGTTTTCAGGGCAGTCAGGATCAAGGGAGAGCTTTTTCAAAAGGGGGCCTACTATTGACTCCTTCAGGGGATCAGGAAAGATCCCTTTCTCCAGTGATACCACAACTATCCCAATAAGGATCGGACCAATAACCTCTACACACCACACAAGTAGGTGAGTATTGCCCGGATCAAACTACAGCAAGTTGGACACAAAGTCTGGATGATCCTCACTATATCCATGACTGCCGGTTGACAGAAGGTGAACCAAGTTAGTTGGGTATTTGTGTCCCTCGGTTGATTACTGCAAGACCCAATGGGGAGGCGCTGGCTGATCTCATCCTGATAGCGGACACCTTATCAGTAAAGAACATATGCAAATTCCTCACACTGTAACTGTGACAACGCTCGACAAGCTTGAAGACAGACTGGATCGCATAGTCTGTCCACAGTCCAGAAGCTGTTCTTCACTGTAGCAATTTCCCTGGACAGGAACTCTGCCTTCTTATGAGAAATTGCTAACTGATAGATCTTATAATGATTTAACAGTCTAAGCCTGACCACTTCCAGGTGAGTTTTCCACCAGCGTCTCTCCAATCTTCGGCTCTGTCTCTTCAACCCACGGATCTCTGCGATAAACCATGGGGCCCCTGGGTGGAGAGTACAGGGACGAACACGGAATGGAGCAGTGGCATCCAGGGACCTCACAACTGCCCTATTATAGGCTAGCACTAAGGACCCTGGGTCAGTGCTATCCATTGGAAATCCTGAGAAGTCCAGCTTCGTCATTAGACCTTCTGAGGTAACCCCTCCCAAAGGATGGAACTGTACTATCTCCTTAGGGGCAGGCCTCTTTCGGGGGGGCCGCAAAACTGAACCTCAGGGCATGATGGTCAGACCAACTGATGGGCTCCACCTCCACACCAGAGACTTCCATTCCCAGATGGAATATCAAGTCCAATGAGTGTCCCCCCCGGTGGGTTGTAGAGGTAATAACCCGTGTCAGGCCCAATGAATCCATCAGTTGGAGGAGGTCTTGTCCAAAAGGTGCGAGTTCATCATCAACCCAGACACTGAAATCTCCCAGAATTAACCATCAGGGGGATTCCAGTACCCTCTCGGCGATGAAGTCCGCAACCTCCCTCAGGAATTCCCTCCCATCACCTGGTGGATGATAAATGAGAAGTATCCTGAAGCCTGCACCTGCACCCACAATACATTCAAAGGAGTTGGTACATCCAACTGGCATCTCCCTGAGGTCCAGTTCCTGTCTAAAACAGACTGCAACTCCCCGGCCCCTGGTCCACTCTCGGGCGGTGAATCACCGAGAACCCGGCCGGAACTGCAGACTCAGAATGGGGCCAGCATTTTCATCAAGCCAGGTCTCAGTGATACAAGCTAAGTCCACAGATGTAACAAGATCTGCCACCAAAGCAGTCTTGTTTTCTGATAGACCTAGCATTGCTTAACACCGCCTGAAAGGGACGAGACTCCAAGGATGACTCCACCCCCTGCCTGATCAAGTCAGTGCCCTTGGGTATGGATGCAAGACATGATGGACCTCGCTCCTGTATCCATTTCGCCCCAGGGTGCCTCCTAGTTCTAACTGTCCCTATCTGCCCACTCTTTTTCCATCCCCCACAAGAGTCCCAGGATCTCCTATTCCCTCCGCTCCTTCGTCTCACAATGCCGAATATTCGGCATTTCCTATAAACTTCCGAAGGAAATGCGGGACATTCAAATGGTCAGAGATCCTTCAGTCTTGAGGGGGAGTACCACCTGACTGTGTTCTTCCCAACTCAACACATTCACATCCTAACAGAAAATACTAAATTATATATATAAAAAAAAACACTGTTTTGTCTTTCTTTTTTCCTTCTCTATGTTTTTTTTTTTTAATACAATGGAAGGTTAAGATAGGCCAAAGATTTAATTGCCTTAATGGACTGTATAGATGTATGATCTATGATGCCTTTATCTAGTGACTGTATCTTGTTTTTTTATGCTGGAAAACTTAATAAAAAGAGTTAAACAACAACAAAAAAAAACAAACACTAAATCAACACTTTTATATATTCCTAATATACCCCCTTAATAAAAACTGCCCCGCTCCCTACTTTTAAATCAAAAACATAATACTAAATAAAGAACCATTAACAAAACAAAACAAAACCACTCTCAGATGGCAACTCCTCCACTCTCTCTCACAAAGTGGGGGAAAAGAGGGAAGGATTACAAATCCCACCCACTGTCTCTCACACAGAAGGGGAGAATAAAACAAATTACCACATTAATACTTATTTAAACTAACATAGAATAAAATAAAATAAATTATAAAATTAATAAAAATAAAATATTCACTCAACAAAAAGTCTCAGTTCACTTAGCAGTCCTAGTCAATCCAGTATTTCTTCTTAATCAGCTTTATCACTCCTTTTATCCAAGAAACGGGAGATAAAAAAATTATACATAGAGCTCACGTCTCAAGGAATTCAGTCCCTCCTGTGGCTCTCACTTCCACAAAGAACTAAAAACAGTCATGAATCCCAATGATAAGTTCTAAAATCAATTCTCTAATCAGATTTTACTTCCTAATCCAGAATCAATTAAAATTTTTCATACGGACCCGCCACTGTCACTCCCCATTTTTTAATCACAGATCACACAGATTTAGGTAGCCAACTTTGTTTCACGTCTCCTCGCAGTCTTCACTCCAACCAGAGTCGGGCTAAAGTTATTTTATAGCTAATTCCATCGACAGCATTCCCTGAACTCAATCTAGCCACAAAACCCTTCCTCAGACCCGTTCTGCCCCACGGCCGTCCACCAGCTACCGTTCAGCCAAACAGAAGCACTACGGAGCCGACCGCCCTACTGCAGCAAGCCCACAGCACACCACTAGGTTGGGTCAGGGCCAAGAAGAAATTCCTTTCAGGGGATGTCGACAAACTTGCTGCCCCGCAAAAAAGCCAACCGACTCCAACTCTCTCCTCCACTGCAACAGAACATGACACAATCCAGCCTCCGAGACTGTTCCACGCTTCACAGCCCAGCTACTAAGGCAAGAGAATTTCGCTCTGTTACCAGAGTACCAGATTTTTAGTCTCACTAGCAGCGTTTCACAGTAGTCACACTCCAGGGATAATCCAGGGACAATCCTTTCCCATTCCAACTCGTAAAAAAGAGTCAATACAATCCACCAGGACCGATAAATAAACAAAACGGAGCAAAAACAAAGCAAAAAACGAGTAACATAAAACGCATCAACTTAAATAAACAAATTTAGATTAACAAAAAACATAAAAATTAAAACAAAATTAAAACAATCCTGCGGCTATTCCATTGCTGCTTACAGCCTGCCCAGCATGTCGGCCAGCGATATCAGAGATCTGATAACAGAGATATCTGTGGAATCACAGAAACATGGTTCAGTGACTCCCGTGGGGACATGATATATAACTGGTTACACCTCTGTAATTAAAAACAGAGTAGCTAACAAAGGAGGAGAAGTTGCTTTATACATTAGGGAGAACCTGAATAGTTATGAAATTACAGATAAAAACACTCAGAATTCAGATGCAGAGACTTTATGGGCAAAAATACAGTTATATAAAAGATACATAACCATTGGTCTCTGCTATCACTCCCCTAGCCTGGATGCAACTAGTATTAATATTTTTGTGGAAGTAATCCAAAATTTATACCACACAGATGATCTCATATTTATGAGGGACTTCAATTTCCCAGATATCTGTTGGGAAACAATGGAAGGGAAAAGTGCCCTTGATAAAAGATTTCTGGATATTGTACTAGAAGATGACCTTGAACAATTGGTTCTTCATCCAACAAGGTATAATAATATTTTAGATTTAATATTAACTAATATTAAAAACTCAGGGGATTCCCCCAAAGTACTTGACCCACTTGGTGATAGCGATCACTGCATGGTGTCTTGGACCCAGATATTCAGACTGCACCGGGCAGTGGCGCAAGCCTGGGTGCAGCGCAACTGTGATGCACCAGAGCCAGGACCAGGTGATGTTCAATGGGGATGTGCCATGGCGCAGCACCGTTGAATATGGCACGGTCAGTGCACATACTGCACATGGCACAGTGGTGCTGCACCGGCGTAAGCCACAGATAGGGAGCACGGGGATGTGCCAGCACAAGTGCACTGCAGTTGCTAGGCGCATCACCTCTGATATTCAGCAGGGGGCATGCAAATGAAGCCATAATATATATGCAAGGGCAGATGGGCCATTTGCATGTCATTATAGCCCATTGCATGCCTTGTGCAGGGCAGCATGGCGACTTGTGCCTGGCACCCTGCACAGCATGATGTGTGCAGTGGGGATCCTGGGGCATCCCCTGCCCCGTAGCCGCACTTGCGGCATATGTATCGACACAAAGCTCTGGTAGTCTAGTGGTCCCCCACGAGTCCCAATAAATATAATACACGTCTATCCCTGGTGGTCTAGTGGTCCCCCTCCACCGAGTCCCGATATATGTATTTCTGACCGTCCCTTGTGGTCTGGTGGACCCCCCACCCGTTGCTGCGATCATGGTAAATCCCCACAGTTCGATTCCCTGGTGATCCAGTGGTACCCCCAACCCTGCCACCCATGCCCACACTACTCCTCCACCGTTTATCAACGGGCGGCTGCATCCAGACCGGCCACCCTCCAAATGACAGATACAGTATGGGCTGTAAGCCCATTGGTCCCCAGTGTGGACCAGTGGGCTTCCAGGACATACTGTACTAGACAGTCTCAAATATGTGAATGACGTAATTCACATATTTGGGACTATCTAATACAGTATGCCCACAAGCCCATTGGTCACACTGGGGACCAATGGGTTTACTGCCCACACTGTACCTTTATTCGGTGCAGAGGTATGTGGGCGAGATGCAGCCGCCAGCGATGACGGGGCGCGTGGTGGGCAAGGGTTCTGTGTGGGTGTCAGGGCGGGGTGCCACTGGATCACCAGGGAATTGGATGTATGGAGATTTACTCGCATTGCGGCAATGGGCGGGGGTTCCAATAGATCACCAGGGATGGTCAGAAATACATATATCGGGGACTCGGGTGGGAGGGGGGATCACTAGACCACCAAGGATGGATGTGTCTTATATTCATCGAGGACTCGGGGACTGAGGGGGTGCCACTAGACTAGCAGGGGGGTATGTGTGCTTGTGGACAGTGTTCTGGGTGGGCAGGTGGCTACCCATGGCTGGCGGCTGCTGTGTTGCACCCTGCAATACAGCAGCCCACCTATGGGTGGCCGGGACTTGTTCCCACTGTGCCGCGGCTCAACTTTGAGCCCTCCTATGTGGTGCACTGCGGGGCTGTGCCACCATATGCACCGCACATCCCGGGCTGAATATTAGGATGTGCCACATGTGGGCACCCCTGCATCTGCTCCGCATACCATTACATTGCACCCGTGCATCCCAAGTTCGTTGCGCTTGGCAACCCCTTTCAGTATCCACCGGCGCAATGCGGGGTTGCGTCAGTGCAACCCCTTTGAATAGCCAGGCCTTGTTTTTTTTTAAATTATATAGCTGCTGATAAAGGTATCACTAAAACCAAACATTTATTTAAAGCAAATCACAATTAGATCAGTGAATACCTCAGTAACTGGAATTGGGAAGAGGAACTTAAAGAACATGACTCTGAAAGCATGTGGAGAATAGTTTAAAACAAATTAGAACAATGTATTGAACTTTGGGTGCCTGACTGGATCAAATATAATAATATAGGAGAATCCCCTTATGGTACACAAATAAGATTAAGAGACTAATCAGGAATAAAAAAGGGCTTTTAGCAAATACAAAAAACAAAGTACTGAACCAAATTGGAATAGGTTTAAGTGTAAGGCTAAAAAGACCATCAGAGAAGCAAAAAAAAAAAAAACGAGGCATAAGATTGGCAACAATCACCAAGGACAATAAAAAGAAATGTTTTAATTATGTAGATTCTGTTAAAGGAAACTGGAGTAAGATTGGTCCAATACATGGTGATAATGGAATAATATCAGATGAACAACGTATGGCAAATGAATTTGACTCCTACTTCATTAGTGTTTTCAAACCTAAAGAACCTATCATTCAAAATGAACAACAAAACTTAAGGGATAATGTAATCCTGTTTGAAAGAAAGGACATTACTGTTGTTATACGTCAATTAAAAACAAACTCTTCAGCAGGACCTGATGATATTCCTCTAAAATGTATTAAAGAGACAGAACATGAATTATCGGGTATACTGAATTAACATTCTTGTATAACACATCCATTAGGGAAGGTGTAGCTATCTCGGACTGGAAAGTAGCTACGGTTGTCCCAATCCATAAAGGAGGGTCTAAACTAAACATTTGTAATTATTGGCCTATAAGCCTAACATCCTGCATTGGCAAGATTATGGAAAGACTTCTGGCAGAGAAAATTAACACACGCATCTATGTAAATTGTCATAACGACATCTCACAATATAGTTTTACCCGTGGGAGAGCCTGTCAGAGTAATCTGATAAATTTTTTCGAGCCGCTTAGCAGGGCAATGGATGTGGGCCTACCAGTAGATGGTGTGTTTTTTTTGTTTTTTTTTTAGATTACGAAAAGGCATTTTATTCTGTTTCACACAAGATCTTAGTGGAGCAATTGGAACAAATTAATCTACAACCTAATATTATTAGTTGGATTAAGTCTTGGTTATCAGGTAGAGTTCAACAGGTTAATATCAGAGGGCATAGGTCATTTTGGGGCAAGGTTACGAGTGGAGTACCTCAGGGCTCTGTATTGGGCCCCATGTTATTCAATATATTGATAGCCTCCATGCAAACTAACAACGGGGTATGGATCAACAAATATGCCGACGATAGCAAGTTGGGCTGTATTGTTAGTGATGAGCAATCAGTTATATCCCTGCAAACAAATCTGAATAACCGAGCCTTATGGGCTACTAAGAATAAACTAACATTTAATACTTCTAAATGTAAGGTTATGCATACTGGGTAAAATAATAGGTTAACTATATACAATTTGAATAATACTCAACTTCAGGAAGTAACATTAGAGAAAGATTTAGGGGTTCATATTACTAATAGCTTAAAATTTAGTGTTCATACTAATAAAACAATTAAGAAATGCCATAGTGTGATTTCTTGTATATTAAAAAATTATTAAGAGTCGGGAACCAGAGGTCTTATGCCTCTTTCTTCAAGTTTGGTTAGATCCCATTTGGATTTCTGTGTCCCATTTTGTGCCCCCACGTCATTAAGTGATAAAGATGCGGTTGAAAAAATTCAGAGGAGACTAACCAGGAATATTTCCTGTGTACAGGATCTGAGCTGTAATAATAGACTAAAGTCTCTAGGACTCTACTCTCTTGAATATTGGTCACTATGTGGTGACCTTTGTCTAGTATTCAGGGCAACCCAGGACCATGCACTGTTTGAAACAATCTGCTTAGAATGGTACACTATCCCATGTTCCACCAGGTCCCATTAGTTAAAGTTAAAAACAAATATCAATAGAACTAACAAGAGAAATAAGTTTATTACCCAAAGGGTTGCACCAATTTGGAATTCATTGCCTCAGGATGTGGTTACAAGTACTAACTTGGAACAGTTTAAAGATAACCTTGACAGTTATATGGGTGATAAAAAATATAATTTCCACCAATAGGACAATTGGTGGCGAGTTCATTATGGGCTTGTTCCCCAAACTCGTACTTTCCTATGAACCTATGAAGTCACTTAACTTCCTTGTGCTCCCAGGTCGCATCTGGAAACAAGCTTGGGCTTAGTGTGCTACTCCTGGTTAAACAATGTTCCCCTGTCAGTGGTTAGTGCCCAGGTATTTTTTGTGAAAGTTGTACCAGCCCCTACTCTTGTGCATGCCCACTAACTGTATGCAGAGTATCATTTGGGGAAGATGCGTTTCAGGAGTCAAGTTCGAGTTTTTTTATTGGGATAGTAGCCTAGGCTCATTTCCAGTAGAGTCTCGGATAACTTAAAACAGTGTATATAAAAATAATAATAAATAGGAAACCTAACACATCATTTAGGATGTTAGTCAGGATTCCCCCACCTTTCCTTTCCAAAGTCACTGGCACTACCCTCATTCCCCCGGCCAGCATCGTATCCAGCCAGATGTCTGGATGTCTTGCATCCCATCTCACATCCTCCCTGTGATGCCGTACGTTGCCTAAGCAGTTCATCATACTGCAACCATGCAAAGCCATTTCCTTATTTTATGAGCTTTCTTCCACTCACTCTGCACTGGGTATTCCCCAGTAAGTGGAAAAGTGCCACTATAAAACCACTCCACAAATCCGGCTCCAGAAACAACATTTGTAACTACAGGCCCATCTCCCTCCTTGTGCCCCTATCAAAAATTTATCAAAAAGCATCCTTGATCAAACTTCCTTGATTACATATAAACTTCTCACAGACTTACAGCATGGGTTACAAACCAGTCACAATACCAAGACCACCCTAGTAAGGCTAACTAATTTGATTGAAAAGGCCAGTGATGAAGGTTTCTACACCAGCTCAGTGTTTGTAGACCTAACAAAGTCCTTCGACCTTGTCAATGATAAAATTCTCCTCCACACCTTATCCGGCCTAAATTTCTCTGCCAAAGTGCAAAAATGGTTTGAAAATTACCTCAGTAATCGGACACACACAGGACTACAATAGTAGGCCAATACTCCGAAATTCATCGCATCAAATATGGAGTTCCCCAGGGTTCCATCCTCGGACCTCTCCTGTTCTGTCTTGTAGTCAAACCCCTCCCTGATATCTGTTCATCCACAGAGCTCATCCTCTACGCAGATGACGTGGCCCTCTTTTGCAAAGATGAGAACCCCCTTTCCCTTTACAGCAAACTGCAACATGACTTCAGTAAACTACACTCCCAATTCTCCTCCCGGGGCCTGGTCCTCAACCCCGAGAAAATTAAGGTCATGGTATTCTCAGACTCTAGGAAGTCCCTAAATTATGATTTTACTCTTATAGACAATTACGGCAACCCAATCGAGAGAGTCACCACCTTCAAATACCTGGGGATTCACTTAGACTGTCACCTGAACTATGAGGTACACACATCAATTAATTAAAAAAAAATCCACCATAGACTTGGTATCCTGCATTGACCAAAAACATTTCCACATACCAGAAACTAGGGCCTTGCTTGTCAACAGTTTCCTACTCCCTGTTTTAGACTATGGCTCCCTCATATACTCAACCTCCATCTTACAGAAAAATCTAGTTAGATTAAAGGCCACATATCACAGCATCCTCTGATTCATCACAGGCCTCCCCCTTAGGGTGCACCACTGTGATTTGTACAAGGCTGCAAACTGGCTCCACCTGGAGGATAGATTTGACAGCAGAATTCTAACTTTTTTCTTTAAAATGCAGTTGGGCTTCATGCCTAGCAGCATATCCCTCTTCAATAAGTCTGTACACACCAGGACCACCAGGCACTCCAGTACCCACGCCTTCGTGATTCCTCACTGTCATACAACCCAGGAGCAACACTCCCTCTACTACAAAGGTGCCAGACTTTTTAACAACCTTCCCCCGCCCTTGGTCCTATGCAACATACTTACGTCATTCAAAGACCAATTGAAATCCTACTTTTTTGACAAACTCCAATGCAGCTGCCCCTGACCCACACTCTCAGCTCCAATCTCTTCTTTTCTTCTCACCTGGCATATTTTTGTTTTTCTCTTTAAATTTATTATATAGTTGTGTTATCTTTAACTGTACTTTCCCTATAATGTTCTGCCCCCTTTGTATGACTGTTATTCCTGATGATGTCATGTTCACCAGTGTGTGTTATTGTACCAGTTTTACTAACATACTAACATACTAAAATGCCAGCAGAATAGGCCTATCGGTCTTTCGTGTCTGCTCGTTTGGTCAGTCCCCAACCTGGGTGCTGACCTTGCTGTCCCTCTCGCCTTCTCTGGCTTCTCCCTTCCCAGTTCCGGATATTCTTGCTGCATTGGATTTTGCTTCCAGAACCCTTCCCCTGTACCTGTCCCACCCCCTCTTGAACCCCTCCACTGTCTCTGCCTCCACCAGCCCCCTAGGCAGTGCATTCCATAGCTCCACCACCCTCTCAGTGAAGTAGCACCTCCTCCTTTCTCCCTGAATCTTCCCCTCCAGCTTCCAGCCATGCCCTCTAGTGGCCCCTTCCTTCTTCCTTGAAGCACCCGACTGTTCCTCCCTATTTACCCTCTTCATGTACCTAAAGACCTCTATCATGTCCCCGGTCCCTTCTCTCTTCCAATGTGTACATATTTAGCTCTTGAGCCTCTCCTCATGGTCCTGTCCCCAAGCCCCAAATCATTTTGGTTGCCTCCTCCTGGACCCTCTCCAGGAGGTTAATGTCCCGCTTTAAGTGTGGCCTCCAAAACTGCACGCAGTACTCAAGGTGCGGCCTCACCAAGCAGTTATACAGAGGAGTATCACTTCCCTCCTTCTGGAGGTGATCCCCCTAGCGATGCATCCCAGCATCCTGTTGGCCTTGGCTGCTGCCCTCCTACAAGTCTCAGAGTTGTTCATCTTGACATCCACCACCACCCCCAGGTCCCTCTCAGCCATCGAGACTTGTAGCATTTCCCCCAGGGTGTACATTTGACCTGGGTTTCTGGCCCCCAGGTGGAGTACCTTGCATTTCCCTGCATTGAACCTCAGCTTCCACTTTCTAGACCATCTTTCCAGAGCCTCCAGGTCCCCTGTGAGCCACCCTCCCTCCTCCCCATCCACCACCGCCCCCAGTTTGAGTCATCTGCAAAGGACTCATCTCACTTCTGATTCCTGTCCTTATGTCCGATATGTAGGCGTTGAACAGAAGGGGCCCAGGACTGATCCCTGTGGGACCCACTAATGACCCTCCTTGGGGATGAGACTATCCTCCCCAACTACGACCCTCTGGGTCCGGTCCTGGAGCCAATTGCTATCCATCTGATCATCTGTTTCCCCACCCCATTTCTCCCAGCTTATCCAACAGGCCCACGTGAGAACAGAGTCAAATACCTTGCTGAAGTCTAGAAAGAGGACATCCACTGGTCTACCCAGGTCCAAGGCACTTGTCACCCAGTCATAGAACTCCACCAGGTTTGTCTGACACGATTTCCCGGATGAATCCATGCTGTCTATCGTCCAGGCACCATGACTTATCCAGGTCCCCCCCTAGCCTCTCCTTGACAATGCCCTCCATCACCTTGCCCACCACCGAGGTCAGGCTGACAGGCCTGTAGTTCCCTGCTACCTCCCTTGATCCCCCCCCTTGTGGATAGGCACTATATGCACCACCTTCCAGTCTTGGGGCACCCACCCTGTCCTCAGAGAGATGGTGAAAAGCTCTGCCAGGGGTTTTGCCAGAACATCTGCAAGTTCCTTCAGCACTCTGGGATGTAATTTATCGGCCCGGTGCTTTCTCCGTCTTAAAGGAGTTGAGGGCTTCTCTCCACTCTCTGCTGTGATTTCCACTTCAGTACCCTTCTCCCTGCTTAGCCCTCCCCACCTGCCAGTGATGCCTCCCCTCTCCCAGACCTGCCGATCGGTAAGGGTCCCCCCCTCCTCAGTATCTCTGTCTCCTCCCATGTATGATGCAGCACCCCCATTTTCCCTGGTGAAAACTGAGGTGAAGTACTCATTTAGTACCTCAGCCTGCTCCCCCGGGTCTTGTGCCCATCTCTCCCCTGATTTAATCCTGCTAATCTGCCCCTTCACCCTTCATTTTTCCCCAATGTATCTAAAGAATGCGCTCTCATTCCTAACTATGTAATATTTACCAGTATGTAACATTTTACCAAATTTTATCACTGGACAAGTGTGAAAAGCATTTTGCTCACATGCCTTTCCAGTACAAACAATAAAAGAAATAAATGAAATTTATTGTAGATATGTAGATATCATCTGCCTGCTGTTCTGTCTCTTTTCCAGTGCCACTGATGTCACATCCCAGGCATGCCATTAATCAAGTTTACCCTTGTAACTTTTTTCTGGTGGCCTCGTATTGAACAACAACAAGGCCGCTGCAAGGTCACTTTTCCCAATCTTGTCCTGCTCCTCCTCAGCCCTCCTAATGGTGTTCTTGTTGATTAAAATAAAACAGATCTACAAATTCCCCTTTCCAAGTTTTTTCCTTTGTGGCCTGGTTAATGTGGTGCATTTTGGATTCCCCAAGCCCTTCCTCTTTGTCCCCCTCCTTCGATAGTTCCTTCCCCTGTTGCTGCTCTGTCCCCATGTTTTCCAGCCCCTGTAATCTGGAACTAAAGTGGGCCAGTGCAGGGGCACTCTTTGATCCTTCTGTTTCCCATTGTAAAAACTTCTGAAACCCTTTTAACCTTGTCCCCCCACCCACGCCACATTTTCTTTCCGAGTTTCATATTCTGAAAATTCTTAAAACCTTTTTTCTTTATCCCCATCAAGCCCTATCTTACACAATGCTCTGTGCTCTCTGCCACAGTTATAGGAACAGAAACAAGAGTCTTACTCGGGATAGCATAGCTGAAACCTCCCTCCACATTGACTAGTACTTGATACTTCTCCGTGGTCCTCTTGCACTCTCTGTTCTCTCCATCAGTTCATTGTCTGCCTTCCTCTTCTCCTCCTCCTTGGTCAGTTAGCCCTCATGCTCTGTAGAATCTAGTTTAGCTGCTGCATCACTGACTTTGTTTGCAGGAAAATAGATTCTGCACTCTACTGACTGACCCTTCTGCTTGCTTTGGAACTTTTTCTGTAGGTTGCTGTAATACCTCATTCACTGTTGCCTTCACATGCTGTTCTGCTTCCCTCTTGAGTGTCGCCTTCTTTTTGAAATCAACTGAAACAAAGAGGCTCCCCTTCTGTTCAGCTGCTCTAAATACACCCCTCCGGCCTCCCCTGAACCCTTGGACCCTGCCCCCCAATCAAGCGCTTTTGTCCTGATATCTGTCCTTTGTTCCCCTCCATCTAATTCCCTTTGTTAGAATTTTGCACCATATGCTGGCCCGTGGCGCCGACGGTTGAGCGCTGGGCGCACACGGAGACCCGGGTTTGGGAATGGACTCTGGTCGCTCGAGGGTCAGCAGAGGCAAGATTGAGTGTCCATAGACAGCTGTCCTTCCTTGGGAGGGGAACAGTGTGGCACACTATAGACTGAGGCCCAGCAGTGGCTGGGCGTGGCTGGCTGGTTGCCCAGAACAGGGAGGCACCACGTCCAGGGGCATATGGCTGCTTTCGGAGGCAGGGCAGCTGCCTTACCCATTGCATAATACAGGAGCCTAGGGGAGAAAAATGGAAAAAGGCCGGGAGCCGATGGGGTCCATGATGATCCGACATGTTTGGGTCGGAGTACGAGTCCCTCCGAGGGAGGGCCGGAGCTACCCATCGGCTCTGCGGAGGAGTGATAAAGTATAAATTAAAAAAAAAAAGAAATTTGCACCTAGTGCTGGACGCCACTCGGGAGGGAGCAATCTTAGACCTGGTACTCTCAAATGAGGATGGACAAAGGATCTTAGATCTAGAAGTGGGTAGCCATCTGGGAAAAAGTGACCACCAAACAGTGTGGTTCACGATAAACTCAGCTGCAGAGTCAAACCATACAAAAGTGAGGGTACTGTACTTCAGGAGGGCTGATTTTGTCAAAATGGGAGAGTGCCTCAGAAAAGCACTAGCAAACATGCAAGAAGGAGGGGTGGAGCAACAATGGGGAAACATCAAAACTGCCATCACAGAAGCAACAAGCCTTTGTGTGAAGCAAATAAATCAAAACAAAAGAAAATAACACTATGGTTCTCAAAAGAGGGGGCGGGAAGGTTAGGGAGAAAAAGATAGCATTTAGGAAGTGTAAGAAACCACAGAAGAAGCAGGACAGAGAACTGTACCAGTTAAAGCAGAAGGAAGCGGGAAGGCAGTCAGAATAGCAAAGGCCCAAACTGAGGAAAAGATAGCCAACTCAGTTAAGAAGGTTGATAAAACCTTTATAGGTACATTAGAGTGTAGAAAGACAAAGGGAGGGATAGTGAGGTTGAATAAAGGGGCGGTGGGTGGGCAGAGGGACAGTGAAAAAGCAGGGATACCGAACGACTACTTCTGCACAAAAGGAGGGGGAGGTACCTAATCCATAATCCAATCAATAGAAGCAGAAGCACTCTGGATAGGGGGGTCGATCCCAGTCCTTTCACAGAAGAAAGGGTAGTGAAAGAACTCCTAAAACTGAAGGTGGACAAAGCAATTGGGCCTGATGGTATTCACCCCAGAATTCTAAAAGAATTAAGGGGAGAACTAGTGACACCACTGACTACCCTTTTTAACAAATCATGGGAGGATGGTGTGGTACTTGAGAACTGGAGGAGGGTGGATGTGATTCCCCTTCATAAAAGTGGGAGCAAGACAGAGGCAGGAAACTACAGACCTGTCAGTTTGACCTCAGTGGTAGGGAAAATGATGGAATCACTTCTGAAGGAAAGAATTGTTGAGTACCTAGGGGCATGGCAGCATGGATTCACAGCGGGACGGTCATGTCAGATGAAGCTAATCTATTTCTTTGACTGGGTGACCAAAGTAGTAGACCAGGGAGGGGCTGTGGACATGGCCTACCTAGACTTTAGCAAGGCATTTAACACAGTCCGACACAAAAGATTAATAAATAAATTAGCCAGCCTGTGAGTGGGTCCCAGGGTAGTAGCCTGGGTAAACATTGGCTGGACATAAAGGACACAGAAGGTAATAGTAAACGGAGTCCTCTCAGAAGAAAGGGGTTACTAGTGGGGTGCCGCAGGAGGTTCAGTACTGGGTTCGGTCCTTTTAATGTCTTATAAGTGACATTGCAGAGGGACTGGAAGGAAAAGTATGGCTCTTTGCAGGCGACACAAAGGTGTAAGGATGAGAAGGACTTAGCAAGGTTGGGGAATGGTCAGAAGTGTGGCAGTTTGGATACAATGCTAAGAAGTGCAAGGTAGTGCACCTGGAAAACAAAACCCAGGAGAAAGAGTACACAATGGGGGAGATACTAACAACAACAAAATGGGCAAGGACCTGGAGTAGTCATCAGATGACCTAAAGGTGGGCAAGCAATGTGAGAGGGCAGTAAGGAGGGCTGGGGGATACTGGGGTGTATAGGGAGGGCATCACCTGTAGAGAACAGGAAGCTGTTATCCCTCTGTACAGAGTGTTGGTGAGACCCCATCTGGAGTACTAAGTCCAGTTCTGCAGACCCCATCTACACAAGGACATAGACAGGATGGAGGCAGTCCAGCGGAGGGCAACTAAAACGATGCAGGTTCTACAACAGAAGCCATATGAGGAGAGACTAAAGCAACTTAATATGTATACCCTTGAAGAAAGGAGGGAGAGGGGGGACATGATAGAAACTTTTAAGTACCTCAAGGAATCAACAAAGTCCAAGAGGGTAGCATCTTTCAGAAAAAGAGATGTGCAAGAACAAGGGGATGCAATTTGAAGATAATGGGGGGGGGTGGCTCAGGGGCAATATGAGGAAGTATTTTTTCACAGAGAGGGTGGTGGACACGTGGAACGGCCTTCCTGAGGAGGTTGTGGGATCAAAAACAGTGGGGGAATTCAAGAATGCATGGGACAGACATAAGGCAATTCTTGTGGGTGGTAGGAAGAATTAGGCTGTTGGTTAACTAGGATCTGCAGCTTATCCAGTAGGTAGGAAATGGGCAGACTAGGTGGACCAAGCGGTCCTTATCTGCCATTAAAGTCTGTGTTGCTATGTTTCTATAAGCAACATGCATGTGCCAGGAACCCATGCATGTGCACTGATTATGGCTGTAAGGGAGGACGGGCAGGCCGACTCTATGGTTGTTGAAAGCATGCCCCCCAGCAGAGTTGCCCCACTGACAGATTTGCATGCTGGTGTGTGGTGGGCTCCGTTCTTTCTCTTACTGTCACCCCAGTGTCCCTAGCCACTAGAGCAGGTACAAGGAAAGACACTGACCCCAAGGACTCTTTGAGAGATTGTCTTGTTTTAGATGGTCTCTGGAAGTACTGCACTTCTCTGAAACTGTTCATTGCTTCCATCTGTGGGGGTATTGACATATTAGGCTGTTGCCCATTCTAGGTAACAATGGCCCTGGTAGTGATGGCTAGACAGCACGGCTCAGAACCTGCTGCTTTTCTCTCCTTGCTCAGTGTGGCACAGAAGAATAAACGGATGCAGGAGGCACCTCCTCCATGGCTGACAGCTGGAATCCCCAGTGACAGCCAGGGCACGTGGCTCATGAAACCTTATCTTTAAAGTACTGCAGAGGGTCTTTGGAGCTAATCAACTCCCAGCTGTGAAACCTGAGCAGCCTCAGGAATGTGCTTTCTGCTGTTATGACTGGGGGAGAATTAAAGAGCCTGAGGCATCTCGCACTTTGTTCGCCAGCTCCTGATGGAGTGTAAAGCAGCTGGTATTGGCTGGTGTCCAGGTTCCATCCCAGCTGGCCTGTGTGTTCTCTAGTGGTGGGCTGTGTTCTTCAAAGAACACGGAAAGGCTCTGTTCTCAATCCACAAGTCACCCCCACCCTTAGACTACCACCTTGATGCACCTTAGGTGCAGGGGTCGAGACAGGCACTGGCCCACTGGTCGAATACTGGTAGATTCTATACTGGACTGGCAAATGTTTCCTTTCACTAGTCCTACTGGCATGTATTAAAAGGGAAAACCTTTCAATAAGTACGACAGTAAGACCTGCGAAATGTCCATATGGCCAGTGCATTTTCCCAGTTACTAGCCCTGTTGGCTCGTGGTTGTAAAAGTTAATTTTGACCACTAACCTGCATCCATTGCCAGTCTTGTAGCTTTGGCAGTTGCCAGATTTAGTTGTTTAGCACCTGGTGTGCTTCTCCTCTAACCAAAGACTGGGTGTATCCCTCTACCACTTGCCCAGCCAGCAGTTCCATAAGCCTTTTGGGCCCAAGTCCACTTCTGAACTGGATCTCTCCATTAACAGAATAGATGCTGCTATGACTGTCCGATGGCCTAGTGGAGATTTTCTTTATGGCAATCTCTTGCGCTCCTGTGGTGGTGACCTGGATTTCGGAAGGAGGCCAAAGTGCTAACAAAGGGGGCAGCTGAGGTTCGAGGAGTGCAGCTGGTGACTGTGTTCTCAATTGGGTGCGTTGGCACTATGCTTCCATGGCATCAGTGACCTCTGTGGTTGGGACATGGAAGGTTTATCATCCAGCCGCAGGGGAAGCTGTATGCCAACAAGACTTCCCAGTGGCTATGGTACATGCCATAGGGGTGGGAGGCCAGTATTGCAGGGAAAAAAAGATCTCCGTTTTAATGATGGCCACAAGCTAGTTCACATGAGTCTCATCCCATACAGCTCCTTGACTGCCTCTGGATCCTGATTGTCTTACCGGGAAGAGGACATCCCCCCCACCCCCATGCCCCCTGCCATGGAGGGAAAAACTGTGGAGGTTTGCAGCTGTGAGGTGATTAGTGATGGATGAGGCTCGGTGGTAACCAGAGGACCGGAGAAAGGGCACTGTGTTTGGTCTGGGAGAAAAAGCTTGACTGAACGAAAAAAGCAGCAATTGACACAGCTGCTGCTTCCATCCTTTGGGCATTCTGTAGTTGTAAGCGGTAGCCAGCACGGCTGTAATTGGGTTATTGTTATTGATATGCATTAGCTGATCACCATAAGTAATGTAATGCTACACCTTCTGTTAACCCTGTCTTTACCGGCTCCAGATGACACTCTGCAGTGGCTGCTTTCTCAGTGAATATTCCTGCATCCTCCTCCTCAAACAAAAATAAATGCAGACATATACACGCGCTGCAAATCTGAACCCTTGCCATTGGGGTTATTATGCCTATGGACCCACTGTGAATTTGTATTGATAGGAGTGATATACTTCGCACTCACTGCAAATCTGGCCTTGGAACTGTTGTTGCTTTGCTGTGGATGAATGACAGTGAATTCAAACTCTCATAACCTTTGGGGCATGCTTGAGTGTTCTGGATGGACACTGGTTATTTCTTCTTGTCTCAAGTGCTTTGTATATTCTGCCTTTGGATTTCTTTTGAAAGTACTTCTCTATGCAACAGCTCTGCTATCTTGGCTTGATCAAGATTTTCCAAGATGACGGAGCTGCCACTGTGAATACACTGTGCACATGGGGTGCAGTGTGCTGAATTTGTTGTGCCTCTTTGCAAATGCATGACGTATATCTAGAATTTTGCAATGAAGAAGCAGTTTGCATGAATTAATGAACTGTTTGTGGATATTATCTTTCATATCGAATCAAAGTACTTTGCCAAAAAATGAACTGGCAGATGGTTCCATGGCACTGAGTGTTGGTGGTGGGGCTGTCATGGCACACTAGCAACCCAGATTTGCCCCCTGAGCTGGGGGCATTAGGAGCTGAGGCTGGCAGGGAGGTTTTAGAGTGCTCTCTGCAAGCTTTCTGTAGAGTGGGGGGGGTGGTGGGATTGTGCCACTCTGCTATCATAGTAGCTCCTGGGAGTGACATGATGGAGGCCCACTTGGCATAGGTGACCACTCGCGGTCGGGCGTCCCCTCCCTGGATGCAGCTACATACACACGCTAGAGGGAGGTGAAAAGTGCACAGAACATAGGAAACTAGCCTGTTGTACATGGGTGATGTCGCCCAGTGCTCCTCCCACACCACCCTGCCCCCAAGAGCACAGGATGTGTTTCTCTCGACCATTGTTCTCTGCAGTTTAGACACCACATGTCCCTGGTAGCAGCAGAAGTCCCTCAGCATTGTTAAACTAGGCACTGCAAGGGAGTGTCAGAGATTTTGTGGAAACATTGTAGTGGTGGAGCACTGAAGTGGAGGGTGAATCTGGTGTACAGTGGGGGCCCCTAGGGGGCCCTTAAGGAGTGCAGTGGCTAGAGGGTACAAGAGGGAAAATAAAGCGATTAAAAAAAAAAAAAACATAGATATGAATAGTGCAGGTATGAAACACACACATGTGCAAGCACACACACACACACACACACACACACACTCTCTCTCTGACACTGGGGGTGCCCAATCCCCCAGTGTCTTCCAAACTGTCCCTCGTCATTTTAATTTTTATTTAATTTTTTTGGGGGGAAAACTGAAAAAAAAAATCTACAGATATCTGCTGCACCGTTATTCCCACCACCCCACCCTACCCCCCAGCTCTTACTTTCTCACTGGGAGTCCGACACTGTAATCTTTTCTTGACCGCGGGCACGTCTTCTCTGTTCAATGCCGGACCGCGCACTGAGGAAATCAGGTATGCGGTTCAGTGTATTTCAGTGGGATTTGAACTTAGCGGCACAACTTGGCCATTTTTTTAAATATTTTTGCTCCAAATTTTCAAAATGCCTATTTTGGGATCCCACCTTATGAACAATTACAGTGACACTAGGCAAATCTGTCCCGAAAGGTGATTTTGTGTTCGCTGCGTGAAATCACCTTTTCGGGCAGGAGTTGAAGCTTTTCTCTGCCCTTGTTCATAAGGTTGGGTTATACGAAGGTTATGTTGAAAATTTGGCATACAAAATATTAAAAAACATCAACATTATGAGCCTGCATTGAAATTTGTGAACACAGGCTCATAACTTTGGTAATTTTCAATATTTTGACCCCAAATTTTCAGCATAGCTATTTCTTCACAGCACCCCATCAATGTGACTGCTGTCATTTTTAAAATTCTAGCCAAAATGGGTTTTTGTGTCCTGAAAGGTGATTTTGCAGTCACTGCACAAAATCACTATTCTTGCATGAGATGAAAATGTTCTCTGCACGTGTTTATGAGGTGGGGTCATAAGAAGGGTTTGTTGAAAATGTGGGGCAAAAACATTAGAAAACAACAAAGTTATGAGCCTGCCTTGAAATTTACAAACACAGCCTTGTAACTTTAGTAATTTTCAATATTTTGACCCCAAATTTTAAACATAGCCATTTCTTCACAGCATCTCATGAATGTGACAGCTGTCATTTTTCAAATCCTGGCCAAAATGTGTTTTCATACCTGTGGTGTGGAATGACATTTTGGTGGCGAGGAATAACATTTGACAGGGGATTTGAAAATCTGCACCTGCCAGGTCCTTTAGGTGGGGTAATAAGAAGGCTGTACTGAAAATTTGGTGTACAGATACGGTGAAATGCCAGGTTATGACTGAGCGTTACAGTATTTCAGCGTTCCTCATAACTCCGCTAATTGTCAATATTTTGACTCAAACTTTCAACATAGCCATTATTCCAGCGCTAGGCCTGGCGGTAGAGCAGTAGAGCTACCGCTTGCGATGCTGTTGACCTGGGTTTGGGAACGAGCCTGGGTTGCCAGAGGGCCAGTCGGGGGAGGAGAATTGAGCATCCTAGGGACACCCTCCTCCGGGGAGGGAGGGTTGCTGGTCCCGCTGCAATACCATCACCTGAGTGCACAAGGGTGGAGGTGCTGCTCGGAGCGCTGTGTGGGAGGACGCCGCTGAGGTCTGAAGCAGGAGTTTCAGCATCAGACGTCTCCTTGAACCTCCCTAAAGTCACCATCCTTGGGGGTTGGGAGAAAACAGAAAATAGACCCGATGCAATGCCCTGTCGAAAAGCCCCAGTGCCGAGCCCCACGGGCTGACCCAGTTGTCCCGGAAGAAACAGCCCAACCTGATTCGTGTAGGTAGGAAGGAAATGGAGACTCCCTCCTTCCCTGCCGGGGCAGTAAACTGCAGCAGGATGGGGGATTTTCCTATCGGGGCACTTAGGAGTTCAGCTAAGCCTGTGGACACCTTGGGAGACCCTTGGGGAAGTCGCAGTCACAGTGAGAAAGGGGGTGTGATAAACAGAATAAAAAAAGCCATTATTCCACACCACCTCATAAACGTGACATATGTCATTTTTAAAGTCCTTGACTAGATGCTTTTTCGCACCCCTGGTGTGAATTGACATTTCGGCCAGTATACTATAAATGGTGCATGCTATGTCTGAGGCGAATCCTAAAACAAGGATCTTCAGAAGTTGGGGTCAAAATTAACAAAACAACTTGTTTACCAAGCATCAAACGTTCAACATTGACAAATGCTTGTTTAAGTTGTTCCTAGGTATATTGGGGCAGGTTAGTTATGAACTGTGCAGTTTCTAGATGACTAAGTAATGGTCAGGTACTGTGTTTTGACCAATGAAGTTGTTCGATTTGGTGAGTTTTTTACACCCCATTTTATAAAGACAAAGAAATTAGCTGTCCCTTGCCAACAGAAAGCAAATATATAGCCTTACTTTTATGTGTAATGATTTTTGTCCTAAAGTTCTGTACTGTGTTTCAGATCTGTTAATCCCATGTTTAATAAAAACAAAACAAGGCCTGGTATCAGGTTTGCCACTGGATTTGAAAGCCTCTGCCACCACATATACTTTATCACTGACTCACATTTTGTCAGTGGATCCTAAATAGCCACAACCCCAGTAGTGGGAGAATAGTTTTCTTCTGGTTGCACAGATGAGCATGTCCACCTTGGGTACTGTGTCCCAGGCCTCAGTGTACTTTTCTGGTTTGTATGCCGTAGTGATGCTCAGCTCTAAGGTTTGCATTTCCATGTTAGTTCCACTCTGCTACGATGAGGCCCTTAGCTGTGTAATGTACAGGGAATGTGCTGTCTTTCTTGGTCACTCTTTTGTTGGGGGGCAGTCTTCTTGTGGGAGAACTAGTGACACCACTGAATACCCTTTTTAACAAATCATGGGAGGATGGTGTGTTACCTGAGGACTGGAGGACGGCGGATGTGATTCCCCTTCACAAAAGTGGGAGCAAGACAGAGGCAGGAAACTACAGACCTGTTAGTTTGACCTCAGTGGTAGGGAAAATGAAGGAATCACTTCTGAAAGAAAGAATTGTTGAGTACACCTAGAGGCCAGTGGGGCTCAGGACCAAGGCAGCATGGATTCACAGCGGGAAGGTCATGTCAGATGAATCTAATAGATTTCTTTGACTGGGTGAACAAAGTAGTAGACCAGGGAGGGGCTGTGGATATGGCCTACCTAGACTTTTAGCAAGGCATTTGACACAGTCCCACACAAAAGATGAAATAAACAAGCTAGCCAGCCTGGGAGTGGGTTCCAGGGTGGTAGCCTGGGTAAAAAAATTGGCATAGGAGGGGTGGCAGAGGCAGAGGGGACCGTGGGGGCTATTTGGGTCACCTTGATAACAAGGAGGCAACAGAGTAAAAATAGGAGTGGTGTACAGACCTCGGTTGGTGGAGGAACTGGAGGAGAGTCTGGTGGCAGATGTTGGGAGACATTGTAGATTGGGCAGGGGATGGGTGTTGGTGTTGGGTGACTTAAACATGTCTGGGATGGACTGGGGGACTATGACATCCTCGGTGGTCAGGGAACAGAGGTTGTTGGACGTCTGTCAGGACATGTTCCTAACCCAGCAGGTGAGGGAGCTGACTAGGGAGGCACAGATACTGGACATAGTCCTAGTGGACAGTGACCAGATTGGGGGCCTAGAGGTAAGGGACCCATTGGCGGGGAGTGACCATGCCACGGTCTGGTTCTGCGGGACCTAGGAGGAAGATGCCACACACAAGGCGGAGGTAACTGACTTCAGGGGTGGATTTCAAGGAAATAGGAAGGATCTTTAAGGAGCTTTTGGACAGGATAAGGTCGGACAGGGCGCTGACAGTAGATGGGAAATCATCAGGAGGGGTGCAGGAGGTTACCAGGACCTGTGGAAGAGAGAGACACAAATGCAGTAGGGCCCAAAAACCCTGTTGGTGGACCCGGAAGGTTCAGGAGGTGGTGAGGGAAAAGAAGGCTGCCTATAGGTGTTTGAAGTACTCAAGGAGCAAAAAGGATCAAGGGGAGTATGAGCTGATGGCCAGAAGGGCCACTAGGGTGGTGAGGGCGGCTAAGGCAAGGAAGGAGCAGAACCTGGCCAGGGAGATCAGGAGAGGGAACAAGGGGTTCTTTAGATACATTGGGGGAAAAAGAAGGGTGAAGGGTCAGATTAGCAGGATTAGAATAGGTGAGGAATGGGCACAAGACCTGGGGGAGCAGGCCAAGGTACTAAATGAGTACTTTGCCTCAGTATTTACCAAGGAAAATGGAAGGGTTGCATCATACATGGGAGAGGACAGTGAAACTGAAGAGGGGGATGGACCCTTACTGATGGGCGGATCTGGGGAGAGGGGGAAGCCATCACTGGCAGGAGGGGAGAAGGCAAAACAGGGGGCCGAGGAAGCAGAAGTGGAAATCACAGTAGAGAGAGTGAGGGAAGCCCTCAGGTGGTACATGTCTGCTTCATAAGGGTGTTGAGATGTTTCCAGTTAAACACCCTAGCTGCTTTATCCCCTGAGTGCTGTTTGACCAAGAAGATATATTCTCTCCCCCCCCTTCTGTTGAAGAGTGGGCATCAAAGTCCTTTCTTTGAGAAGATACAGGGGATTTGTCTCTGTGAGTGGGTGCCTCCTGGGGTGAGGACTTAATGCTCCTAGGGCCCCAGATAATGTTTATCTGGGGTCCTGGGAGGGTCTGGAGGAGCATGCTCCGTTTATTGAGGCTGTGATGAATACATAGCGTCAATGAGGAAGTCAACCACACAAATGATCATAGCTGTAGTAGGCTGTAGAACATCCGTTCCTCTATCAGGGAGTCAGTGCTCATCTAGTATTGCCATGATCTATGAAGATAGATGTAGTGGTTCCTTGGATTATCAGCTGACATAGAACAAGTGTCCGAGCTGGCTGTATGCTCAACAGAGTATTGCTGGAGTTGCTTTGGCCATGTGCTTTGTAGAGGATGATTCCTTGTCTCGGGATGGGTGATAGGAATCCGTGACAGGGGACTGGAGCCTAGCCACAAGTCTCATGCATGTTAGTGCCTTGACCTTGATTCCTTAGATTTGCTGACCGAGGAGACCATAGTGTTTTTTTTTTTATTTTTTTAGTTGTTTAACCAGGAGTAGCACACTAAGCTGAGTGCTTTTTTACAGGAGCGACCTGGGAGCACAGGGAAGTTAAGTGACGTGCTCAGGGTCACACAGTATGCAAGTGGAAGCTGTGGGATTCAAACCCAGGTCTGGTCTGCTGGATGTCACCAGATTTGCAGCTCAGAGCCTTAAACCACTGTGCTATACTGCCTCCCTGTTTAAAAGACAGGTGTTTAAAATAAGTCAGAGTATTGATCAGGCTGTCCCAAGGCTTGGATTAACAGCAGGCCATCAGCTAGAAAGAGTGCTGGTGTACATGTCCAAGCTTTTGTAAAGTTTTGTGGTAAAAATACAGTGCATGACTTCAAAAGAGGCACCACAGTCTAATGATCATGCATGGTCTGTACCAAGATGGCCACTGGCAGTGTCCGTTCTCTGACGACGTTACTAAGATGGCACCCATTTTGCATGTATGATTGGGCACATGGGAACCCTTGAAAGCACGCACTGCAGTCGTGCTGAGCAGCAGATGCTGGTAACAATAAATAACCCCATTTTATCCTACCAAGAAGAAAGGAGGACGGAAAGTGACTCATCACGAGACAACCCAAGAGAGGTGAAAGCTGGTCACGGCCCTTACCAGGCACCACAGCTCCAGAGGGTTCCAAACCTTGCAGCAAGTAGAAAAGTTCCAAAAGGTTCTGATGCACCCTGTAATGAAGTGTCTGGGAACAGAAGTCCACAAGATAACAGGTCCCTTACCATCTGATTGCCCATGAATGGCGCCTACATATAACTGAAATTACTGGTAAGGAATCATAATTCCCCTATATGGTCCCCAAATTAAATACAACAAAGTACTGTGGCCCTACAGTTGCAGTGCCTTGCCTTCAGTACTAAGACCACCGTGTCCCTGTGGTTCTCCTGAAAGGAAACTTGTATTAATCTGAGGCTACTTACGAAAAGCTTACCATCTGGTTTAGCTTTTCATGAAAAGTGCTTTTTCTTGTGCCTGAACCAACTTAATTTTATGTAGTAAGTGTGCGACTTGAAGCCGTTTTAAATGTATTTTGTGGAAATACTAGTGCTCGGTTTTGTAATTCAGATACAACGACACGCTTCTTTATGGCAAATGTACTAGATTAACGTATTTTCGATGGGCTTGTACACTTTGGGACCACGCTCCCAAGCAGGCGAAGATTCCTCCTGTGGATATGCTTCCGGTGATGGCAGAGTGTAGTGCGGACCGAATGTAAAGAAATTAATGCTTATATTCACAGAATCGGGTACAAAACATTTTTGGGGGGCTACACAGGGACATTCTATGGTAACTGCTGCACACTCATGTGCCTAGAGGCACAATGATTAGAGTTACTTGCCAAATGAAGGGCAAAGCTGACAGTGCCCCTTTAAATTGAGACCATCAATATCAATTGAAATGGCTTCAGACTTTTTGGTTTTCCCCATCAGGGAATTCAAGGTGTCCCAAGTTGATTTGATGTTTCCTTTGCCTTCACTCAATTTTCTTTAAAAAAAGAAAAAAACATTTTGCAACTCGTATGGCAGACTGACATTTATTCCGCATCATTTTATATTTAATTAAGTGTTCATTCTGTCTGGGCTTTCTATATTTGGTTCAAACCTTATTTCTTTTTCTGATATGCTGAATTAAATTTGGAAATCCAGCCATTATTATCTCCTCTGACCCTTTCTTTCTTGATTGGAAGTATTTTATCACAAAGGAAAGAAATGTTGACAAAAAGTATCATAGGCATAGTCAGTATTCTGTATGCTATCTAAAAAGTTCAATCGATATGTAACATTTGTTCAGGAATTTTTGTTCATCTAGATCTTTAAGTTTTCAAAAAGTAATAATCTTATGTTTTGTTTTTATCGTTTTGGCCATCCAGTCACAGTAAATTACGCAATGATCACTTATGCCATCGGGGAGAACCCCAGAGGAGTTAATGTGACCAGGATAGTTGGTGATTAAAGCAATATACCCCGACAGGGTGTGGGTATACTGGAGGATTTACCACGGCTGGTGTGGTTCGGTCACGAGGTACAGCCGAGGGACTTAACCACACCAGTAGTGGTAAAGCTCCATTATACCCACTCCTGGAGGGATATACTGCATTATAATAAAGGTCTCTTTTGTTTCTGTACAAAAATATATTTGCAACGTCCGCTCGCTTTTCAAAGTTGCTGCTCGTTTGTTTCTATCATGGACGACTGGTTGATTTTTTTTGCCAGTTCATGCATGTGCGGAGGATCGCTGATTGCCACCGCTACCGCTATGACTTTTTTTCAAGCTTATTTGCTGTCGAGAATGAACTGGATTTTCTTTTTCTTTTTTTTTGGTGCGTCTCTTTTCTGGAATGGTGCAGCACTTTTGTGAAGTTTTGAAGGTAGTGATGGAGTATGGGATGTTGGATTAACGATTAGGTAATCTGCGTCCGTCCATGTGCTTGGAAGTGGTGTGTTTGCGAGGCGGAGGATTGCCAGGGGTTCCTGATCCGGCTTGAGTGGCGGCTGGCACCTTTCCAGTGGGTACTCTGGAGGATTTAACGCTGAAAAGGTGCCAGCCAGCCAATCAAATGCAGGATTCTTGTCCGTTTTGTGTGCCCTTGCATAATAAACAATCTATAGTTGATTCATACCCAGTTCTGTTAATATGGTTAGCACCCAGGATTACCTGAAATAAACCTAGATCAGAAATCAAAATCTTGGTATCAATTGCCTGTGAAGAGTTCCAATTCAGTTTGAAATCACCAACTATAATTAACTCTTTGTTAGAGGGAATTGTAGGAAGATGTTGAAAAAGGAATTCCCAGTTTGGAACTACGGGAGATATAAACATCAAAAATAGTCACAATTTTATTGGAACCTAATAATATATTAATTGCAAGAGACTTGTATAAAGGACTTTCATGTGTTGCAAATTCAGAAACTGTTAATCAGCAACATAAAATAAACAATCTCCCCTTTCCTACACTTTCTGTCCTTCTAAATATTGTGAACCCTTGCAGCTGTAATTCTTGGATAGAAATTCTATCTGAAACCACGTTTCTGATAGGGCAATAATGTCAATCTTATTTTCAGCAATCCAGCGTTCCAGTTGATCTTTTTGCAGCTAAATTCTGGATATTTAAATGATGACCAACGAAGGAAGTTTCAGAAATAACAGCTTTATAAGCAGTTGGTTCAACACCTGGGCCAAGATTTGGGTGGGCTGAGCCAGACAGTAACAACAGTAATATCATTTGTCTATATTTGTGACCAGTGGCATATGTAACTCTCAGTTTTTACACTCTTTTTTGGAAAAATTGGAAATTATACTACTTTTTAAGTAATTATAGCATCCAAGAAAATAGGTGCACCAATTACTAGTTGGCCCCGGTGTCTTGAAATCATATCCATGTATAAAAACGGCCCTATCCTTTAAAGCAGAAGTGAACATTGGATTAAAACAAAACGAAAAACACTTTGTACTTATTGATAGCCTAGCTGTATGGTTTGACAAAAACAAGTATTTACTACCTTTTGCCTGGTCAGAATGCAACAAATCAACTGGTTCTTTTGTTGTAACCCCCAAAGGAATCCTGAGCATAATAAAATGGTATAAAATAAACATACATTCCTGTGTAGCCGCGGTCCAGTCAGCTTTCAGCGCAGTCCGCAGTTGGGGTAAAGTCGCTGCTAAAGATAAACGTTTTTCTTTTTTTGAACAAGCTAATTATTATGGCATGAGGAGCCAAGTTCATTTGTGGTATTCGAGATGTGGCAAGTATCCAAATTGTCTGACGCTGAAGAGGGGAAGAGCGGCGGCTGATGCTTGCGTGGAGTGAGGGAAGGCCGGCACATGTTCATCGCTATAGAATTATAACCGGGTTTCCCTATGGGAGAAAACGCTCCTCAGTTATTATAATGCTATAATAACCGTTAAGCAATTTTTTTTCCTATGCGCTCAACCAGTTGTTATTTCCCATAATAACCAGCTGGTTATTTTGGAAGACACGTGCTGCCTCAGACATTCTCAGTGTGAGCCCCGTTCTCACAGTCGCAGCTGCTGTCATTTTCCATTACCACTGCAGCTGTGAGAACCATCTCACTCAGCACCTTTGAAGTCAAGTTTTTTATAGTTTAGAAACATTCTGGGGGACTTTTAAAGTACAAATCAAAATATTGGCAGTACTGTGCCAAAAACAGTGCACTTCATTTCTCAAAAGTTGTCAAAATTGGGCCGGCCTGGTGGTGCTGAGGGTTAGGGACACCACACATAATGCCAAACTGGCGACCCAGGTTCGGGAATGGACTCTAGCCATTTGGGGGTCGGCTGGGGAGGCAAGGATTGAGAGTCTGGAGGGCTGCTCTCCTTCCTTGGGGTGGGAGGGGGTTTGTGTGCTACGCGCATCAGCACAAGAGGGGTTTGACCCACGCCCAGGCGTGCTTGACCGCCTCCGCGGAGGTGGAGACAGCTGCTGCACCCATTGCATAGGTGCAGGGACAGGGGAGAAAAAAATGAAGGAAAATACTGGGACCCAGCAGGACCCATGATGGCCCTGATGGGCTGGAGGACGTACCCCTTTGGGGGGGAGGGGTCGTAGCCGCTGCCGAATCCGTGGAGGAGGTGACAAATAATGTCGTGATAAAAAAGGAAAAAAAGTTTTCAAAATCGGCATTTTCAGCTGCTCCAAAGGACTCTCAGTTGTGATTTTGTAGTTTTCCCATTTTTTACTATAGTTCAGTTCTTGACACACCGATTATTTAGAAAACTGCGAGTAGAACACGGGGGCGTGTCTCCAAATTGGGAAGTGGAAGGGATCGGTGGCTCGGCTCAACGAAACCAAAATATGATCCATTTCCTCCCAAAAACCCTACTGTAGAAAAAACATTTTTTCCATCCTTGAACTCCTGGGCATGTAAGGGTCCTTCGTGGCTGTGCACACTAATACCACGGAAGGTCCTCTTTAAGTTTTCATAGTTTCTGGTTGGAAAAAATGGCTACACCAGAAATTTAAAAACAAATGCATGGTTTTATATCACTTGAATGTAATACACACCCTCGGTGTGTGATTCTGGATTCAAGCTTTGCTCTAGGGGTTTATGTAGCATCACTCACCTCAGGTGTGTTCTTGTAATACACTCCAACCCATGCACTATTCTGTCATACCCCTTTGTAAAGACTTACTTAACTAATGGGAGATTTTTCAAAACAGGTCCCACTGGTTTCAGTAAGTGCCCATTGATTCCTATTGAATTCCAGTTGTATGCAACTTTGAATCTAGGCACAAAAATGGCATGTCCCAGGCTTGTGCATACATACAGAATCAGGTAACAGTCACACAACATAATATTCCTCATTTCAATACTATATCATTCAGTTCAGTTTTGTAATGCACATAAATGTGGACCTAATCAAACATAAAATAAATCTTAAATCCGTTCAAATTAATGCTCTTCCTTCATTCTGAAAGTGTATACATACATTTCCATACACTGTATCTCCTTGTGTTGCACCGCTAGTGTATATATTGATCTAGCATATCCTGTAAATTACCAGACCGTTGCCCTTAAAAGCACAATTTGCCTAACAGAAGCCTAACGTCTGGTCTGCCACCATAAAACAACTTAAAAAGGAGAGCATGAATAAAAGAGATTTTTTTCCTTTGTATTGGTCAGATTACTTAGGATTAAACCATAAACCTCTATATAAGGGTTTTTGTAACTGGCGCAGTTTTAGGGATTGCTAATTTAAATCGGTTCAATTTTGTTTTATTTAAGAAGCATGGATGATGTTCAGACCAGTTCAGACAAAGCCCATTTTCAATGGCGTCCCAAAAACACATAGTTACAGTATTAAAACACAATATCATTTCACGGTTATAATATAATACACATTATACTCAATAAATACACAGTACTTTGGTACTTTTGGTACTTTGGTATATAGGACAAAAGGAGGCAGTTTGCCCATCGTGATTGTCCTCCATATACATGGAGCATTAACCCCAAACCCTTCCTTCCAACCATTTATCTAGTTTGTTCTTAAATATTATAATGTTTGGTGAATCAACGATGTCTTGAGAAATGTATTCCATATTCTAGGTGTTCTGATGGTGAAGTAGTTCAGTCTTTTATAACTATTGGCTCTCATTACTTCCAGCTGTCTATTGTGAAGTCTTGCCATAGTTTTTCTTGTGGAGTATGCAATACCACATGTCGGCATTTGTTCCAAGTTTCCAAGAATTTTAAAAAGCTGAAGTAGGTCACCTCTGATTCTTCTTTGCTGAAGAGTATAGAGTCCTGTTTTTTGTAGTCTAGTATTATAATCCAAGTAGGTTAAGTGAGGAATAAGTTTGGTGGCTCTACGTTGGACTTGTTCAATTCTATTAACATCTGTTTTTAAATAAGGGCTCTAACAAGGCGAACCATAATCCAGGTGGGGCCTAATGTGAGATCTATAGAGGGACAAAAAACATTGCTCTGATCTAGACACAAAAGTTTTAGTAATTTTGTGAAGTAATGCATTTGTCTGGTTTGCTATTTTGGTACAGTGGGTAGTTGAGGTTAATTTATCGTTGACTAATATTCCCAGATCTTTTTCTGTATTTGAAGTTCTAATGATAGTGTTGTTCAGGTAGTATATTTGTCCGGGATTGTTTTTTCCTAGATGTAATATTGCACACTTAGATATATTAAAATGCATTTTATTAGTAAGTGCCCAGCGTTCCACTAAAGCTAAATCGGTTTGTAATCCATATTCATTGCTCTGGGTATTAGCCTTTCCCCCAAGTTTAGTGTCGTCAGCAAATTTGACCATGATGTTATTGGCCGAGATACACATGTCACTTACGAATAAATTAAACAAAGTAGGCCCAAGCACTGAGCCCTGAGGAACCCCACTGGTCACATCTCTTGTGTCTGACATTGCGCCATTTACCCGGACTCTCTGGGTTCTATTATTCAGCCATTGGCCTATCCATGAAATTAGCAAAGATGAAAAACCCATATTACTAAGCTTGTTAATCAAGATATGGTGTGAAACTTTATCGAATGCTTTACTATAGTCCAGCAAAATGACGTCCATAGGTGTATTACAATCCAGATTATAACAGATATCATTGTAGAAGGAGAGTAAGTTTGTAGTGCATGAAGAACCTGATTTGAACCCATGTTGATATTCATCCTTAATATTTAGAGTTAACATTTTGTTTTCTAGTTGTTGTTTAATAATTTTTTCCATTAGCTTACATGGTATTGAGGTTAAGCTAATAGGGCGATAGTTTTCGAATGGGAGCCCTTTTTATAAATAGGTGTAACTATAGCAGAATGCCAGTCTGCAGATACTATTGATTCTTGAAGAGATTTGTTAAAGATAATTGTTAGGGATAAGGTAAAGCTGTTTGGTATGTATCACTATACCACAAAGTAATTGCTGTTCTAGGGACGTGGATATGTTGTTCAATCCACACTTATTGGCAGGTTCCTTGCTGCTTTAAATCTTGCTGGAAGGTCTTCAAGCTGGCTCCTCCCACCCACCCGGGTGGTAAAACTCTCGGCTCCGCCCCATGACGCCATATCTTCCTTACCGCTTAGAAGCTCAGGTTGCCTCCTTAGCGCTCTGCATTTTAGGCCGGATCCACACTCTTCAGTTAATCCAAAACTTATCCTCAAATTTACAAGGCTTCGGTCTTCCTTTTCACTCACGGCTGCGATGGACAAATCGACTCCCTCATTTCGTCGGTGCCCCTGTGGGCAAAAGACAACCCGGACTGTCCTCAAGACTCCATGTGCATTTACTGCTTAGGATTCGGCCACGATTCGCCGGGTTGCGATTTGTGCAAATCCTTTTCGACTTCGGTCTTGGTTTGGGGCACCCTGAAAAACGCTATCCACTGGTCAAGTTGAGGGAGGCCTGCTCGGTGGTGTCTGCGGCAGCGGGCTCCGTGGATCAGTTGGAGCAGATGATCGCCCTTGAGGAGGAGGCGGCCCATGCCGTATCATCTTCTTCCTCGGTCACGGCATTTATCCCGCTGTCCTTGGGATCTTCATATACAGCTTCTTTTAAGGAGATTTGCCAATCCCTCTCCACCAAGGGAGAAGGACCATCGGAACATTCCAGTCGGTCCAAAAAGAAGGACTCCAAAGGTAAGTCCCACCGTCGACGTTCGTGGGAGCGGGAGAGACCCCCTTCACCGGATGGCCGACTTTCAACTCCGGTCGAGGTTGCGGCTAAGGCCGTTGGCTTCACGGTGTCCCCGTCAGGTCAGCAGGCCGAGACACCTGTCGACGCAGTCGAGATTTTTCTTGACCCGTCGGACGGTTTGTCAACTGGTGATGCCGACAACCCTAGTTCACCAGTTCCCCTGGTGGAAACCGAGGATTTGCCTATGCCTCTTGTGCCGGAGTCCCCGGTTAAGGTCCCTGAACCGAGGGAGCAGCGGGTTTCCCCTGTCCCCTCTCTGACTCACCCTCGGAATCCTCGAAGGTCTCAGTCTCGGACCTCTTCTAGGTCCAGCTGGTCCCACCGACATCGGCGGTCTCTGTCTCAGCACCATGGAAAGCAGCGGTGCTGCTCATCCTCCTCGTCCTCTTCGGAGGATAGGCTCAGGCACAAGGTGCATCGGCACTATGAGGATTTAATGTGGCAGCAGCTCTTATTGTCTGGGAATAAGCCGACCCCATCACCTTCTCCGGCCATTAAGTGGCTGTCACCTGAGCAGCCGAAACAACCCCTCATAGTCGGGGAGCCGAAACCGGCTGCTCCACCCATTGTGGTGGAACCTCCGCCTCCACAACCGAAGACTGGGGCCCCAACCAAGGATTCTCGGTCGGGTCAGAGTTTGCCCCATAAGTTGTCGGTAACCCTCACTCCCGATTGACCTCGGCACGTGGAGGGTTGCTCAGGCACTTGGCAGCTGTTTGCAGACTCCTCGGAGTCTGACGACGATGGCTCCTTGTTCTCCAGGCCGCTTGACCTGGAGTCTACAGGGGGTCAGTCGGTGGACGAGAGCCCATCCTCGTTTTTAGGACTGCTTCGACTCATCTTAGAGTCCACTGGGATGAAGCTCGAACCCGTTTCAAAATGGGCCAAGTATCCCCTCACGGAGATACTGGACCGAGGGGGATTCCCCTACGGAGGCCTTTCCAGTGGCCGAAGCCATTGTTGGCCCGGTCCTGGAGCTGTGGCAGCGGCCAGCATCTTGTCCCGCACCTTCGGCCAGGATGGCTCGAAAGTATGCGGTCCCTACAGGTTCGCTCTCCAGTTTCTCGGAGCACCCCTTCGCGGAGGGGTTAGTGACCGACAGCGTTTTCTGGCGTTCCGGGAACACTCGGGATGTGGACAAACCACCCGAGAAGGAGTCCAAGAAATTGGACTACTCAGGGCGGAAGGTATATGCTGCTTCCTCCCTAGGCCTTTGTCAGGCTAGCTCAGCCATTCTGATGACACACTTTTCACACTCTCTTTTGGGCTCCCTGGATGAGGTGATTCCTCATCTCCCGGCTGACCTTCAAACGACGGTCAAGCAGGTGTGGGATCAGGGAAGGGCGGTAGCTAAACAGCAGCTCCAAACTTCGTTGGACATCGCTGATTCGTGTGCCCAGTCAGTAGCGGCCGCAGTGGCCATGCGCTGCAGAGCTTGGCTGTGGATCTCCACCTTTACGGCTGATACCCAGCACAAGATGGCAGACGTCCCCTTCCTGGGTACCGACTTGTTCGGACCCGGGGTGGAGGGTCATCTCCAATGGATCGAGAAGTCCAACGCCCCGTTGGACTAGGTCACGTCTGCCCAGAAGTACAGAGGCCGCCAGCAGCAGCGTAAGCCATTTCATCTTTCAGCCCCTGCGGCACATCCGGCCCAGCAACACCAGCATCAGGGCCAGCAGGCTCGTACTTGGCACCCCAAATCCAAGCCTGCTGCTTCCTCCAGCAGGAAGCTGGGAGAAAAAGGCCCAGGCGGCTCCTCGGCCGGCCCTTCCTCCAAGCCTGCCCAGTGACGGGTTGAGGGGTGACGCCCCCAACCTTGTCACTCCTCCCCAGGTTCCCCTCATGGGGGGACGGCTCCGCCACTTCCTTTCCGCCTGGAAATATCACACGGACCACTGGGTGTTGGAAGTGGTGGGCAGGGGTCTGCCTCTGGAATTCGTGCAGTCCCCCTCCTGTGAGCCATCACCCCACGAGGCCTCTGGGGTTCACGGCTCTCTGTCGGCTCGTCGGGCCAACATTGCCTTGCTCCTCCAGAAAGAGGTGATCAGGAGGTGGTGG
Organism: Neoceratodus forsteri; assembly: GCA_016271365.2. Classification (NCBI taxonomy): domain Eukaryota; kingdom Metazoa; phylum Chordata; order Ceratodontiformes; family Ceratodontidae; genus Neoceratodus; species Neoceratodus forsteri. The sequence continues at coordinate 335,740,490 of CM057449.1, forward strand.
ACCCCCCCTTCAGACCCAGGGTTTGTGTCCAGGTACTTCCTGGTCCCAAAACAGATGGGGGGCCGGGGGTGGGACTGGTGTCCCATTCTCGACCTACACGACCTGAACACGTTCCTAAGGCCTCGCACCTTCAGGATGGTCACTCTGGCTCAGATCATTCCATCCTTGGAACAAGGCTTGTGGTTCTGTTCTCTGGACCTTCAGGATGCGTTCTTTCACATCCCAATCCGTCCGTCTCACCAGCGATTCCTCCACTTCAGGGCACAGGGATCTCTTTACAAGTTCCGGGCCATGCCCTTCAGCCTCTCTTCAGCTCCCAGGGTCTTCACCAAATGCTTGGCAGTGGTGACAGCATTTCTGCGGCACCGAGGGGTCCCGGTGTACCCTTACCTGGATGACTGGCTGATTGCAGCCCCCTCCAGGTTGGAGGTGGAGCGGTCCAGGGATCTGGCCCTCCAGGTCTGCTCTCAGGTTGGCCTCCTCATCAACGAGGCCAAGTCGGAAGTCGTGCCATCACAGGTGATTCAGTTCATCGGGGCAGAGCTCGACTCTCTTCGAGCCAGAGCATGGCTCCTGGTGGACAGGGCCGAGGTTCTTTCCTCCTTTGCCCAGTCATTTCTGGTTGGGCAATTGTGCCCTGCCCGGGACTTCCTGCACCTTCTTGGCCTCATGGAGGCCTGCACCAGCGTGGTCCATTGGGCCCGCTGGTATATGTGTCCCCTACAGTGGGGGCTGGCCCGCCAATGGTCACAGCGCTCCGGTCCTCTGGACCAGCCAGTGACCATGATCCAGGAGATGTGGAACGGCCTCCAGTGGTGGCTCATTCCAGCTCATCCGCAGGAGGGTATCCCATTTGTCCTCCCAGAGCTGACGGTCACTCTTATGACTGACTCCTCTCTGATGGGTTGGGGTGCCCATCTGGGGGAGCTCAGGGCCCAAGGCTTCTGGTCCCCTCAGGAGTCTCGATGCCACATCAACCTGCTGGAGCTTCGAGTGGTCCGACTAGCCCTCACCGCCTTTGCTCCATTTGTACGGGGTCAAGTGGTCCAGGTCCAGACGGACAACACTACGACCATGTACTACCTCAACTGGCAGGGCAGAATGCACTCCTTGCCCCTGTGCAAGGAGGCTCTCCGCACTTGGTCTCTCGTGATCCGCCTAGAGGTGGATCTCCTAGCCATCCATGTGGCAGGAGCCTCCAACAGTCTGGCCGATGCCCTAAGCCAGATAGGCGCTGCATCTCACAATTGGTCTCTCCTGCTGGAGGTAGTACAAGACCTGTTCTCCCACTGAGGCACCCCTCAGGTGGACCTGTTTGCCTCCAGGGAGAATGTGAAGCTGAGGCTGTTTCATGCCCGCCCCCCTCAGCAGGGCTCGCTGCAGGGGGATGCCTTCTCGAGGCCCTGGACCCCTGGGCCTCTTCTATGCCTTCCCTCCATTCCCCTTGATCCACAAGGTGCTTCTCAAGGTGAAGAGGGATCAGGCGCAGGTGATTCTGGTAGCTCCAGACTGGCTCTGCCAGTTCTGGTATCCAGATCTCCTCAGCCTCAGCTGCAGGCTTCCGAGGCGGTTTCCAGCCCACCCGGACCTGATCTCAGTCAACAAGGGGAAGGTACTCCATCTGGACCTTTAATCCCTGCACTTCACGGCCTGGTTCCTGAGTGGCTAGAGTTCCAGGCCTTGGGTCTTTCCGACGAGGTCCTCAACATTGTTGAGGCATCCCGTAAGGAGTCGACCAGAAAATACTATGCCTTCAAATGGAAGAGATTCTCCATTTGGTGTCAGGGCAAGTGGCTGGACCCTTCCTCCTGTTCATTGGCTAGCATTCTGAACTACCTGTGGCCCCTTTCTCAGCTAGGGCTTCAGTCGACGACCCTTAAGGTGCACCTGTCAGCCATCTCTGCTTACCGGGCGCGGGTCGGCAAGCAGTCGGTGGCGCAGGAGAAGGTGGTCGGGCGCTTTTTCAAAGGCCTTGATCACATATCCCCTCTGGTGCGAGAACCTCCACCTCCGTGGGATCTACTGCTGGTATTGGCTAAGCTCATGGGCAAGCTATTCGAACCGATGCACAGGTGCGATATCTCCCACCTGTTGTGGAAGACCGCCGTCTTGGTGGCTATTACGTCAGCCAGAAGAATGGGAGAGCTCCAGGCGCTTTCCATCGAGTCTCCTTATCTGGTCTTCCACAGGGACAAGGTTGTCCTGTGCCTCCACTGGTTTTCTCGCAGCCGGGTTTTGGATACTCACCTTACTGATACAATCCGTACACTTATCCCCCTCCTCCTCCTCCACCGGCCCCCAGGCCGCCGGTGGATCTGCAGGAGACTCTGGCTTCCTGGTGGGCTGAGGCCAAGGCTCAGCTCACCAAGGAAGTAGAGAGCCGCCTTACAGGAATGGTGCCGCCCCTGGCCCCCGTACGCCCGAGACGGCACACTCCCTCACCACCTCCGGATCTCAGAGCCCTTCCCTCTGGATCCCGAGAGGGACGGGGCATGCGTCCAAGGATCCTCCCTAAGGAACCCGTTCCTCCCCCTGGACATGCCAGGGAGTCTTATTCTGCTTCTGATTCTTCTTCTTCTTCCCTCTCAGATTCCTCTGACGGATGCGCCAAGAGAGACGATGAGCCTCGCTCTCTGTCCAGGCCCCGGCCGAAGTCTCCTTCGGAGGATCCTTCCTTCACGGAGTTGCTCAGGAAGATCCAGGAAGTACATCAGTGGCATTCTCTGGAACCAGATCCTCAGCGGGTCAAACTCGCCGAACATCTGGACCTGCCCCTTACGGCTCCTACTTTAGTGCCACCCTGGATCGAGCCTCATGCCCATCTTGTTTCCACTATTTGGAAACAACCGTCTGCTTTAGCCCCGCTTCCTAGGAAGTCCAACTGGCTATACCAGGCTCCGGAGGGTGTAGACTTTTTGGATTCTCGCTCTCGTGCAGACTCGGTCGTGATTAGCGCCGCTCACGGCCGGTCAGCACATCCTAAACATCTAAGCTCGTCTCCTCCGGATAAGGAATCTCGCCTCCTGGACCAGTATGGAAGAAAAATATATGCTTCTTCCACACTGGGGATTCGGGCCCTGAATTATGTAGCTCATATGGGGGATTACCAGAAGGCCATCCTTACCCAGGCGGAATCCAAGATTGACTCCTTACCTGACTCCCAAGTCAAGCAGGAGTTAGCTGACTTAGTCCATTCTGCTCGTTCGGCCAGTTGTCACATCCTGCGGACGACATACGATGCAGTGGACACTGCAGGGCGGAGCTCCGCGTTCGCCGTAAGTCTTCAGCATCATGTCTGGCTCCGCATGTCAGGTTTGGTCCTGGAGGTGCAGTCAGCAATCCAGGAAGCACCTTTCAGGGGTTCAGTGCTTTTCGGCAGTGATGTCAAGGACATCATCACCGACTTGCAGGAGAAGGGGATGGCTCTGGATTCCATGTACCGTCCCCATCCCTCTCAGCGCCGTCCTTTTCGCAGACTCAGTTGGCCACAAGCGAAACCCCAAGTAAGGCGGGCCACTAAATGCCGGGCCCCCGCAGCTGCCATGCCTCCACCGCCCAAAAAAGCAGCGGGTGCCCCAGCTGCGGCGCTACCCCACACCACCTGACTCCTCCCCTCTCCCACCGCCTCCGGACACACCGGAGGAACCGGTAGGAGGGAGGTTCTCCCTCCACCTTCCGGGTTGGGAGAAGATAACAATGGATTCATGTGTGCTTCAGATTATAGCGGAGGGGCACTCCATAGAGTTTCTACAGAAACCACCCCGCCACCTCTGAAGTTGTCCTATGCAAGGGACCATCTTCCTTTGGTCAGGGAAGAAATATCTGCCCTTCTCGCAAAGCAGGCCATAGAACCCGTTCCTCCTCGCCTTCAAGGGACGGGTTACCATTCTCATTTCTTCCTGGTCCCAAAGAAGACGGGAGATCTTAGACCCATTCTCGATCTCAGCTCCTTGAACCTTTACGTGGAATACAAAAAGTTCAGGATGCTCTCCCTGCAAACCCTTCTGCCCCTTCTTCGGCCGGGTCAATGGCTTTGTGCGCTGGATATGCAGGACGCATATCTGCACATCCCCATTCATCCTTCGCATTGCAAGTACCTCCGGTTTGCTTTCCAGGGGGACCATTACCAATTCGGGCACTCCCGTTTGGTCTTTCCTCGGCACCCTGAGTTTTTACCAAATGCCTGGCAGTGGTAGCGGCCCACCAGCATACTATGGGAGTTCAGGTGTTCCCCTACCTGGACGACTGGCTACTGGTGGCCTCATCCAGGGAGGAGCTCCTGCATTTTCTCTCCCTCACCCAGCAGGTTTTCACTTGCCTGGGTATCACCATCAACCATTCCAAGTCTCATCTGGATCCCTCCCAGAGACTTCAGTTTATCGGGGCTATCCTCGATACGACGGTGAGCAAGGCCTTCCTTCCTCCGGACAGGGCGGCCTCTCTTCAGTCACAGATTTCCCTGCTATTAGAACACAGGAATGTTCCGGCGAGGTCGGTTCTCCGTCTCTTGGGGCTCATGGCGGCCGCAATCCCCACAGTTCCCCGGGCGCTGCTCCACATGAGGATATCTCAGTGGACTCTCCGCTCCCAGTGGGACCAACTCGTAGACGACCTAGATCATCTGGTTCTGATCTCCTTGCCGATGACAAGAGACTTGCAATGGTGGATGGTTCGAGAGAACCTGTTTCAGGGGGTTCCCTTCTGTCATCCTCCCCCCTCCTAGACCCTGACCACGGACGCATCAGGCGAAGGTTGGGGAGCCCATCTGGGTCCTCACCGAACCCAGGGTTTATGGTCCAGATTGGAGCTAGCTCTCCATATCAATGTGCTCAAGCTACGAGCAGTACTATATGCTCTCGAAGCCCTTCACCAATACATCCTTCCTGGTCACCTAGCTGTCCAGACGGACAACATGTGCGTGGTGTGGTACATCAACAAGCAGGAAGGGACTAGATCCTATCCTCTATGCAGGGAAGCAATGAGGGTTTGGGACTGGGCAACACTTCACAACCTTCACCTCACGGCGATCCATGTTCCAGGAGTCAACAATACCCTGGCAGACAAGCTAAGCCGCTCCTCTGCTCTGCCACACGAGTGGGAGTTGGACCAAAAGGTTCTAGACCGCATCTTCCAGCTTTGGGGGACTCCTCAGATAGACCTGTTCGCCTCTTCCCAAAACGCAAAACTTCCCACCTTTTGCTCACTCGCTCCAGAGCAAGGCGCTTTCTGGAGCGATGCTCTGTCTCTAAACTGGAAGGGCAGATTCGTCTATGCTTTTCCCCCAATTCCTCTGGTCCCTCGTGTACTGCAGAAACTAACAATGGAAGGAGCGAGAATGATTCTGATTGCTCCTTTCTGGCCCAGGCAAATCTGGTTCTCTCTCTTCTACAGCAATACTCAGAGGTTCCTCCTCTTCCTCTTCCTTTTTCTAGAGGATTGCTGACCCAGGATCAGGGGACCCTGGTCCATCCAGGCCTCAAGTCCCTACAATTTCATGCATGGCTCTTGCAGACCTAGCCCAATCTCGCTTTGGTGTCTCTCCAAAGGTGGCCGAGATTCTGGTGGAGGCTAGAAAACCCTCCACTAGGTCCACTTATGCCATGAAATGGAAGAGATTTTCTGTTTGGGCCGCCTCTAGGAACGTGGAGCCTTTCTCCTGTCCAGTGGCCGTTCTGCTTGAATATTTACGTCATCTCTTCGACCTGGGTCTCAGTCATTCCTCCTTGAAAGTGCACATGGCCGCTATTTCAGCTTACCATGTTCCTTTCGCTGATTAAGCCTTTGCTCAGTTAGAGGTGTCTAAGACTTTTTTTAGAGGGGTCCTTCATCTGAGGCCCCCTTTTTGGACTCCTGCTCCCCCTTGGGATTTGAACTTTGTTCTCGAGAAACTTACCCTTCCTCCCTTCGAACCTGCGGCATCCACAGATCTGAAGTTTCTGTCGTGGAAGACGCTCTTCTTGGTGGCTATTACTTCCGCTCAAAGAATTTCTGAGCTTCAGGCCCTTGTGTGTAAAATCCCCTATTTGATATTTCACAAAGAACGAGTAGCTCTTCGCACGAACCCCAAGTTTCTGCCTAAAGTGGTAGCGGAGTCTACCTTAAATCAGTCTATAGAGTTACCTGCCTTTTTCACGCAGTACTCCAACCAAGGAGAATATTTACTCCATGCCATGGATGTTCACCGGATTCTGAGATACTACACCGATAGGACAAAAGATCTCAGAAAAACTGACCAGCTGTTCGTCTCTTTTGCTCACAAAAGGGAAGGCAATGCTGTCTCCAAGCAATGCCTGTCAAAGTGGTTGGCTCATTGCATCACTTTCTGTTATGACAAGTACAACAAGACCCTTCCGGGTCAAGTCAGAGGTCACTCCACTCATGGAGTAGCAGCCTCTGCAGCCTGTTTCATGAATGTGTCTGCAGCAGACATCTGTGCTGCTGCCACCTGGACTTCCGTCCATACCTTTACGAAACATTACAGTTTGGACATTGCCTCTTGCCGTAGAGCAGGCTTCGGGCTAGCTGTTTTGTAGGGCCTCCTGTCTTGAGGCCTGCAAGGCTACTGCTACTTCAGGAGTAGTTTCCTCCTCCCGGTGCCTTTTATTTGTTCCAGACTGCTTGGGATTCAGTCCTGTATGTAATTACCTACTGCAAGAGCCCTCTCGAAGTAAGATAGTACAGTTTTGTAAGAACTTACTGTAACAGTAGATCTTCGAGAGAGGCTCTTGCAGTAGGTAATACCTTCCCGCCCTCCATCCCCCTAGGCTTCTTCAGCTCCTTTTCCATTGAGTGAAATATCTGCTTCTCTCTCTCTCGTCCGGGCCTTCTGGGCCTGTGGCGGGAAAGAACTGGAAGGCGGGCATCCGGGACCGCCCCTTTATACCGACGTTGCATGACGCCGGTCACCTGATGGGGGGTGGTCCCTTGCCAGGGACTGCTAGCTAGAAATTTTTCCGTGGGGTCCTGCCGCCGGCCGGCGTCAGTCCTATGTGTAATTACCTACTGCAAGAGCCTCTCTCGAAGATCTACTGTTACGGTAAGTTCTTACGTAACTGTACTTTCTAGGAATGGTATATGTTGTTCATCCACAACCCACCCAACCTCCCGGCTTCAACGCTGCAACCTGGCTTCCAGCAGGCTAGATCTGGCATCATGGGGCGGAGCCGAGAGTTTTACCACCCGGGTGGGTGGGAGGAGCCAGCTTGAAGACCTTCCGGCAAGATTTAAAGCGGCAAGAAACCTGCCAATAAGTGTGGATGAACAACATATACCACTCCTAGAAAACCTGTTACAGGTGAGTAACCTGTATTTCTATGCTAAGTAGTACGCCCCAACAGAGTATACACTATTGGATTGCAATAACTGGCTTGTATTTCTTCCAATAGAAGGAGCAGGTTATAATTCGCTGTTATAACCCGCGGGTTATAACAGTGAGTACACGCCACCTGCTCCTTCTCTTCCCTCGCGCTGCACCTCAGCGCACACTGTCACCTCAGAAAGCCACACAAAACCTGAGACAGAACTCCGTTGTGAGTAGATAGTGGGCGCTAGTAAAACTGCATTTTTTTCTTCATTAAAAGCGGTTTTAATAACAGTCCCCAATAAAGAAAAGAAACTCACCACCATGACCTGACCCTGACAATGACTAATGACGATATCTGACCTCGACCTCATTAACATATCTCCATGGAAACATCGAGGAAAAAGAACAAGAAAACCTCGAGCAAACCAAAAACTGGACTAAAAAAATGCTTTCCCGACACAAAAATCAGTTAGTACTCTGAACAAAAAAAAAAATAGTTAAACAGTTGAACCAAGCTTTTCTGTCTCTGTTCATACTTGTGTGTTCCCATTTTCTCCAGCAGTGCCACACAACTCTTTTTTTTTTAATCTTTCTGGCAAAAAAACACAAGCCAGAAATTATACGTAACAATAAATGAGGGTGAGTCAAAATGATAAATTGTGGACCCTCGGTGTGGGATGCTTTGATAAACCCCTTGGTTTTCGCCCTCTGGGTTTATGTAGCATCCCACACCTTGGGTGCTCATAATTTATCATTATGCTCTCACCCCGTGCATTATTGTATATTTAAAACATTTTATTATTTTTGTACAAAAATGTGCATGTAAAGCCTCCTCCATCTTTGGCTTCAGTGCTGCTTGGGACCATACTGGTAAATCGGAGGCATGTGAACACGTGGTTCTGTTAGTGTTCATTCAGGGTACTCTGTCAGAACTCCCATTAATTCTGCAATGAGAACCCCCATTTCATAGCAGTACATCTCCCTCCCTCTGAGTCAGGAGACTGGAATCCTGAAAGCAGCAGGCATGACAGTAGTGTATGTTAGCACACGAATCAGTGACCAGTGTTTTTACGCTTGTGGAAGCACTATTTCAGGTTGAGTGCTAATGCACAGATGTACTTTTTTTAGCTGTTGTGGCACACCTTGGCTGCCTACCTGCCTCGTCCTGCTGATCAAAACTGGAAAAACTTAAAGCGGCACTTGTCAACCCTTTTTGCAGCATATTATTTCTTGTTGTGAAAACCCACAACTTATGATTGTTTACCTTCTCCAAAATTTATTGGTGATGCTGGTTGTTTTATCTACTTTCTTTCTTTTCTAGTAGAACAGAAATGCCTGCTAATGGTGTAATTATACCCAGCCTGGTTTTGTTTCAAATCCTTGATCTACTCTTATTGCATACTTTCTGAGCATTAGAAACCCCCCTAAACAGTGCAGCCACTCATGAGACATTAGTCTCCTCTTCTCCCACTGTACCATGAGTGACTAGACTGTGTTGGGGTGTTCTCAAGTCCAGGAAAGATGCAGGGGGAGTTTATCGAGGATGGTAAACACATTTTTGTGTGGTAACACCAGTATGGTGGGCAGTCTGTTTTTCACTTTTGCAAAGAAAAAAGTAATTAGAATCAAATTTCCAGCTATATTCGCAATCTCTACAGAATGTGACCAATCATAACATGTGAGCTTCTTCAAGGGTATCTCCCTCTATTGAGCCACATCATGGAACTGTAAGCCGTCGGTGTCAAGACCACCTGGAAAAGTTTTCTAGCTGAGGCTTCATATGTTGACGTGCATCGTCGCGCTGTATAATGTTGGTGGCCCCATAATGCCTGAGTTATTTCTCCTGCTGACAATCACTCATGGGTCCACTGCAGCTGAAGAATGCCTTCAAACTTTGCATGTATTGCTAGCACTTCTACTTTTTTGTTCTTTTTTGTTTTACTTTAAACCTTTATGCCACCAGTGAAAGGTATGGAACTGCTGATCTTCATCGAGGAAATCTCTAGCTGCAGATCATTACATATAGGAATATTCTGGCTGCAGGTTTGATTCCATCCGGATGATTTATCAGCAGTTTACCTGGGACCGCCCTTGACGACACCATGTGTTGTGTTGTGTCCTGATGAGTATAAAAGGGGGCAGTCCCAGATGCTCCTCAGTTCTTTTCTGCCGTGACCTGCATGCTGCACATTCTGTCTGGAGTCCAGCTTCAGTCGGCAACAAAAAGTTCAATATCTACTATACTACTGCGGCGTTTCCAGTATCGTCACATTCCGATTAACTGATCCATGTCGTTTACAGATTCTCTTTTCAGAAAGTGTTCCTGTGGCCAGAAAATCATGACAGAGGACCTTCATAAATTCTGTGTGAAGTGCCTGGGTCCAGCACACAATACCTATGCTTGTGTCCTGTGTCAATGGTTTAATAAAGCCGCCAAGCATCGACGACTCCAGACACTTCGAGAGCACCTCATGGAGCAAAACGTTGCCCTCCTGGAATGGGAACACTGCTCGAAGTCAAAGGAGTCCTTGTCCTCTGGATCCCGCCATTCTGGTAAGGATCCCTCGTTGACAGGGAAGGTTGACACTCAGGAGAAGCCTAAGAGACACTCTTCTAAGGGTAAGCATGCTACTCCTGTCTCCTCTCTGTTGACAGACAGCCTGCCTTCTTCTTCCCATTTTATGTGATAGGGTATCCTTAAAACAAAAATGGTTTTAGTGGCCATTTCTGAAGCAGCTGCCAGGTCATCTTCCACAGCATTGACGACCTGTGGCCATTCTGCTGCTCATTTGTCGACGGCTCTCCCATTGACGACTTTGGCAGATTTTCCTCAGCTGTAGCTTCCAATGCTGCCACCTCCATCTCGAGGTTCTCATTATCGTCCGTCAATAGCTCCATCACTGTCATCGACGACCATGCCTGCACGGCTTGGTCAGGACATTTTGAGTTCCTCTTTATCATCGACGGGACAAGGTGCCCTTGTTTACCCTTCATCCACGGCTCGTTTGGTCCCACAACCAAACCCAGTCTCTTAGATTGTGACCATATGCTCGGTGCATTCCACACCAAGTTATGTCTCTTCTCCTCAGTTGGCCATGGTGGATGCCCAGGCCCTTGTGCAGATTATTCTAGGCCCCACGAAGTCCACTTCCACCTCCCATGGGAGTGTTCCTTCGGTTCCAGTCTCAGTACCATCTAGACACTCCTCTGTTTCTAGAACTGCCAGTTCCTTCCCAGCATCTCAAGTTCCACTTCACCAAGAGGTTAACATGGAGGACGCTGATTTACAGGACTGGGAAGTAGAGGATTAGGAGGATGCTTTGTAACATGAACTGCTGTCTCCCTTATCGGTTTCTTCTGCCTCCTCAGTTCAGGATGAGACTTCTTCTGTCCTTCCTTGTTTCCCTTCAGATGACCCTAGGTTTTTCTGTTATCATGATTCATCTTCAGAAGACTTTTGGGTTCCAGGAGACTGAGCAAAACACCTCCCAGAGGAAGTTGGCCAATTATTTAGGCCTTCCTGACTGTCCTTCCTTGGTCACTCCTCCTTTGCTTGATGCATACGAGGATGCCATTCTGGCTGCTTGACAGCAGCCCTCTTCTATACCCTCTGCTACACGTAAGACTGACAGGACTTCTCAGGCCCCACTGGAACAACCTTGCTTTACTTCTCCTCCACAGGCCAACTCTGTGGTTATTAATGCAGCTCATAATAGGTCAGTATGACCGAAACATCTCAGAGCTCAGCCTCCGAATAAGGAATCTTGGAAGATTGATGGCATGGGGAAAATGGTGTATTCCTCTTCTACTCTGACCCTCAGAATTTACAATTATGTGGGTCATCTTCTTAAATATCAAGAAGAAATCTTAAAAGCAACTCACACTTCCGTTCAATCCCTCCCAGACACTGCTCCTAAGGAGGATTTGATGGCCAAGTTGACTACGGCCTCTGTTGTTGGCTGTCCTTCATTGCGGGTGGCCTGTGACACTGTTGACTCCACCGCCAGAGCTTCTTTGGCTGGCATTTGTCTTCGGTGACATGCCTGACTCCAAGTCTCGGGTTTTGCCCCGAATGTCCAGCAGTTCATTCTCAATGTCCCCTTTAAGGGTTACCAGCTATTCGGTCCTCAGACCCAGGATATCCTGACATTATTACAGGCCTCGGGTCATATATTGCAATCAGTATGCTTTCTCTACCATGCCTAGACAAAACCCAATTACAAGGATAATTTCTGCAGGCCTGCGAACTGACAAAGACCTGCCCCCAGGCAACAGCCTAATAATAAAAGAAAAGCTCAAGTCTCCCTGCCAGGACCACATAACAATCCAAAGACAACCCTTTACATCCCCCTGTCCCCAAACTGGGACAGTCTGCTGCCAGAAGTTTCCCCCTTGCCTCTGGGATCAGAAATTCATCCCATGGCAGTCGGGGGCATTTTTTCCCTGCGTCTTCAAGGTTGGCAACAAATAACCTCATGCTTTTGTCCTCCAGCTGATACAATCAGGTCACACCTTGGAATTAACGGAGACCCCACCTCCTGTGCCCCTAAGGGCCTCTCGCTACCCCCCCCCCGACCAAGCCTCAGTTTTGGCAGAAGAAATTCAAGCCTTGGAGACAAAACTGCCAATAGAACCTTGTTCCCCTTTCCCAGAAGGGCAGGGGTTTCTACTCCCATTGTGTTCTTGTCCTGATGTGGACAGGAGATTTGCATCCCATTCTGGATCTCAGAAAACTAAATCTCTACAAAGAGTACACAAGGTTCAGGATGGTCACCCTGCAGACCCTCCAGCCTCTTCTAAACAAGGGGAATTGGCTCTGTTCTCTGGATATGAAGGATGCTTACGTCCATGTCATGATTCACCCTGCTCACAGATGCTTCCTCTGGTTCTGTTTTCAAGATCATCACTACCAATTCAGGGCACTTCTTTTTGGTCTGTCCTCCGCCCCCAGGGTCTTTATAAACTGTCTTCTGGTGGTGGCAGCTGCTCTGCACAGAAAAGTCTGTACGTCTTTTCCTACCTGGACAATTAGCTTCTGAAAGCTCCATCCAGTACTCTGCTAGCAGCCACATTATCCCAAATATTTTGGCTATTCTCCTCTCTGGGAATCACGATCAATTAACCCAAGTCCAAAATGGATTTCACACAATATTTCCACTACATAGCAGCTGTCCTCAATACCTCTCAGGGTCTAGCCTTCCTTCCCAGGGACCAAGCGGACAAAGCTCATCCTGTTGGCATCCCAGATGACCTCCAGTCAGTATGTCTCAGCCTGGGACTACCTCGGTCTCCAGGGGAATATAGCAGCAGCCATTTATAGCATTCCTACAGTGGACACCAAGAGTTCAATGGAATCAAACAACAAACGATGTTGAGGCTCTTGTTCTGATTTCATTCTCAGTCATTCCTGAATTGCAGTGGTGGATTACCTTCTCTATGGTGTCCCATTCCAGGTTCCCATTCCCTGCCTAATTCTCATCATGGATGCCTTCACCCAAGGTTGGGGCACCCATCTGGACATGGGTCAGACACAAGGGACCCGGACCACACAGGAAGCTTATTTACATATAAATATTTTAGAGATGAGAGCAGTCCTGTACGCTCTGCAAGCTTTCGAGACCCTCCTTCCCCAGGGCTGTCTACAGATTAAAACCGATAGTTCCTCGGTGGTTCACTACCTGAACAAACACGGAGGCACCCATTCACATCCTCTATGCAGAGAAGCAATGCGAATGTGGTATTGGGCAATCCAAAAAGGGATACATCTAATAGCAGTACATGTCCCAGGCATCAGCAGTACTCTTGCAGACACACAAAGCAGATCCAAATCTCAAAAACACAAACAGGAGATCCTCCAGGAAGTTCTGGAAGACATCTTCCTCCTTCGAGGTCAGCCAGACGTGGACTTGTTCACCTCTCCATGAAATGCCAAACTGCCTAACTATTGCTCACTAGAGCCAGGTCCTGAAACTTTGTTGCTGGATGTGTTATCTCGTTCCTGGACAGGAAGATTTCTTTACACCTTCCCTCTCATTCAGAGGGTTCTACTCAAACTACTCTGGGACAAGGCATCCATGATTCTCATAGCGCCTCTGTGGCCGAGACAAGTTTGGTTCCCATTATTACAACAATTGACTGTCCAGGATTCTCATCCACTTCCAGTTTGTCCTGCACTTCTGACTTAGGCCAGGGGAACTCTGATTCATCCCAACCTCCATTTCTTTCATATCCATGCCTGGCTCCTGAGGAGACAGTTCTGTCCAGGTTCCAGGTCTCCCCTAAAGTGGCGGAAGTTCTGTGGGCAGCCCGTAAGCCATCTACCCATTCCTCCTATTCAGAGAAATGGAAGAGGTTTTCCCTGTGGTAAAAAAAAATCACAATTTGGACCCATATTCCTGCCCGACACAACACGTGCTGGACTATTTGCTTTCCCTTTCAGAGGGTGGCCTCAAGTACTCCTCCATCAAAGTACGTTTGTCGGCAATTTCTGCCTTCCATATGTTTGTGGATGACAAACCTCTGACCCAACTTCAGGTCATGAAACCCTTTTTAAAGGGTATTCTTCATCTTAAACTCCCTGTTAGGGACCTGGTCCCCTCCTTGGAACTTGAATTCTGTGATTGAAAAACTTACATTAAAACCTTTTGAACCAGCAGCCTCTTAGTGATAAACCCCACTAGGAAGAGTACAATGGTAAGTGAGGGTAACACGCTAGACTTAATATTTGTTTCCTCAAAGATTCTACCCATCAAAGTAAAAGTGTAATAACCAATATTAGGAGATCATTGCACACTGATTGGCAGATTTGAGATTAAAGAAAAGAGGATTTATAAGTCAAAACCAGTAATCAATATGAATAAAAGCAGATCCTTCAAAAATTATACTAAAGATCGTTTATTGGCCCAACTGGCTGAAGTAAATTAGAACATTTTTTAAATTCCTTGCCTAGATGTTGCTGTTCAACACTTTACTGAAATATTTACGGAAGCACGTGACTCTGTAGCACCTTTTACCAAAAAGATTCAAAAAAAGGAACAGGCTGCATGGATTTTAGAAAAAAAAGACAGGATAAAGAACAGATTATGGAAAATAGCTAACAAATCTTTAAATTCAGAAGACTGGGAAAATTATAAAAAGGCAAGGAATAGATTAAAACAAACACAAAATGAAAATATTACATGACTAAAATAAACAAGACAACTGATTCACGTCGATACCGGTCTCTGATAAGGTCCTTTTTGTCCCCGGCTAACAACAGACCAGTGATACAAATTGCAAAAAATGGAGTGTTGCAGCCCACAAAGGAATCAGCTGACCTACTTAATTTCAGAAAAACAATGTCAGTGTTGCTCATTCCCTTTAAATAATAGGCTTTTTATGGGTTCTGGGGTGCATCTGTGGTAGGGAAATTCAATATTTGTTATGTACACTGCCTTAGCCTCTGGGTACTTTCCACCTGCACTCCCCTTCCAATGTTAAATTTCACTTGATTCTGTTTTTATGGAACTGCACACATTGAGAATTAATGATTTAAAATGTTTTATTTATTACCATCTTTCTAAATCATGGGCATATAAAGTTTCACACCAGTCATTTACTATATTCCTTTTGTGAGAAAAAATCCATTGCTTATTTCCAATATTAGTTCATTTGTTTTTATCAATGTAATGCAATTCTGTACTTTACCACACTTGTTAAGGTTCTGCTTTCTCTCACATGTCCACGTTCTCGCAATAGCGTTTCAGTTTGTAAAAACTTATTGGCGCAATTGCCTATTCCACTCATTACCCAGGGTCTGTCTATGTAACTGCGTGTCATCACCTTTTTTACTTTTCGCCCGAAATCCAGAGTGCTGTTCTTTTTTTTTAAGCAGTGCGGGAAAATGCTTAAAAGATGCCAGTCTTATGTTTGTTTAGCGCTCTGAGCGCTTGCTTTTGCCATTACCTCCTTCATCCTGTTCCTTCCTGCTTCGAGCTGCCCAGCCTCCTCGGTGCCTCCACGAATCAAATGGTGATGACGAGTCTATACTGCTTAAAAAAGAACAGCACTCTGGATTTCGGGCGAAAAGTAAAAAAGGTGATGACACGTGAGAATGTGGACATGTGAGAGAAAGCAGAACCTTAAAAACAGCATTACTTTGTTATAATACATACAAGAAACCACTCCCAGGGGCGGTCCCAGGAAGACTGCTGCTAAGTCATCTGGATGGAATCAAGCCTGTGGCTGGAATATTCCTATATGTAATGACCTGCTGCAAGAGATTCTCTCAAAGATCTACTGTTAATGATAAGTTCTTACGAACTGTACTTTCCATTACTGTCATTGCAGTCAAGTCCAGACTTACTGTATAAGGATGATGCTTATGATGTGTGCATCCACTGCCTGTGCCTCTCTCACGACAAGACGGCTTGCAGCTTTTTGCCAATGTTTTAAGTAGGCTACATGGAGACATCACAAGAAAGCCTTAGAAGTTTATTTAAAACTTATCAGTGGAGGACAAACTGCTTGCGTCTCAGGCTGCTTTCCCATTGTCAATTGCTCCTTCTCCCCACAGCTCACCATCAACTTGCTGCTTTCATGGTTGATGGCACAGCCTGTGGAATTGTCAAAGAAAGATGAGGAGAAGGCTGCTAAATCAGTGGAAAAGCACCACCACCATGTTGATAAACATAAGCAGTGGCATCATGACAAAGATGCCTCTCCTGCCAGGTCTCACCCTTCTCTTAAAAGAGGTACGTCTGCTGAAAAACACAGATCTTACTTCAAGAGGGCTCTTGTAGTAGGTAATAACTTGTAGGACTGCGCCCCCTGGTGTCAGGACCACACAGACACTTTAGCTGTGTCTGGTCGGGGACCGCCTCCCCGACATCAGCTGACAGACATCAGCGTGATCCTATAAAGGTGGCGGTCCCCACGCCTGGCTTCCAGTTCTTTCCCGCCATCGACTTGTACAAGTCGGACCTAGTGGAAATCATCGCAGCAGTTCGAACGCTTTCTGTTTTTTCTTATTTTCAAGTGCATTTCTTTATTTTATGTCTTCGACTTTGTCCATCGACTCGCATAAAAACAAGTGCGATTCTTGCAGCGTCCAACTCCTGCACAAAGAGCTCCATTCTCTTCCCTCTGTCTCTTCTGCTTGGGACCAGACCACGATGTCGAGGATTATGAGGCCTGCTCCCACTTCGGCCTAGCCACATGGAAATGGTGCCAGCAGTCCCTGGAAGCCCACCTTCTGAAGAAAAAGCTGGCTTCCATGGAGAAGGGGCTGCAAAAAAATCAAAAGCACCTCTTCCCCTCCGTCGGAGTCTCACAAAAAGAAGAAAAGGGGCAAGGAGATGCACCAGGACCAGGAACGGTCTCCCTCTCACCCAAGGCTGCCTTCGTGCCCCTCGGGTGAGCAGCAGCCCTCTTTCTCCAGGAAGTTGGCCATGCTGACCATGTTTGTCCCTCCTTTTTCGCAGCAGACGTCGGTCCGCCTGCCGCCACTGATTACGGTGGCTGCAGGTGCCTCGGCTCAGTCTGAGGCTTCCGCCGCCCTTAGGCCCTTATCCACCACAAGTTCTAAGGTGGCAGGCGGGGCCGATAAGCCACCCACCGGACTGTCCGGCGAGCGCCTGGCCAAAGCCGGTAAGACGGGTGTTGACTCCTCCTCCTCAGGCGTAGCCACAGGTAGACTTTAAGGAGATCCTAAAGTCCTGGTGGGCAGAGAATAAGGGCCAGTTAGTCTCAGAACTGGAGAGCTGTCGATCCAGGGAGCCCCCTCGACCAGATCCGGCTCCTCTCCCTTCCCCCTCCTGTGCTCAGTGTCTTCCCATGTTGGGGCTGTCGAAGGATCAGATGTCAGCCCTGATGCCAATTGAGGTTCCGGATGACAGACAGGACCTCCCCCCGCACCGCCGGAAGGACTATTGGATTCCTCAGACTCTGAATTCGATTCGGTGCACTCTTCTGCAGAATCTGATTTTGAGACCCCTCCTCCAGAAGAGCCAATTCCCATGGAGTTACTCAATTCTCCTCTGGAGGATCCTTCTTTCCTGGATCTTCTTAAACAGATGGCGGAATCCCTGGGCTGGCAGTCAGATGCCCAGGATCCAAAGAGGCAAAGGCTGGCGGAGCACTTGGATTTCCCTGAAGTCTTCTCAGTCCTTACTCCACCCTGGTTGGAGCCCCATGAGGATTTGTCCTCTACTGTCTGGCAGATGCCATCCTCCATACCGGCAATGGCAAAGAAGGCAGATTGCACCTACTGGACTCCGGAGGGTAAAGACCACTTGATCACCCATCTGAAAGCAGATTCAGTGGTCATTACTGTGGCCCATGACAGGTCCAGTAAGCCTAAGCACATTAGTACCTTTCCTCTGGATAAAGAATCTCAGCAGTTAGAGCAGTTCGGCAGGAAGTTCTATTCCTCCTCCACTTTGGCTATACGTGCCCTTAATTATGTGGCACATATACTGGTCTTCCAAAAGTCCCTTTTCCATCAAATGGAATCGGTGATCGAATCCCTTCCGGAATCAGAGTCTTAAGACCCGCTTGGCGGACACTGTCCGGTCAGCCAAGGTGGCAGGATGTCACTCCCTCCGAGCTACCTACAACACAGTAGATTCATCAGCCAGAGGCACTGCGACTGCCGTCAGTTTCAGAAGGTTCACTTGGCTGAGGGTTTCAGGCCTTGCACCAGATGTGCAGGCAACCATCCATGATGCCCCCTTCAGGGGCCCTGTCCTCTTTGATGGAGATATCCAGGATATTATTATGAGCCTCCAAGACAAGGGCACAGCTCTTAGATCGGTACATACCATGTACCGTCCCAAACCCCAGCCCAGGTGCCCCTTTTGCAGAAGGCGAAATGCCAGACCAAGCCTCGTCAAGGGCCCAGACGTCAGTTCACGTTAAGGGCTCCCAACACAGTGGCAGCCCCTACAGCCAAAAACCAGAGGGCTTCCGGGGCAGCCATGCCTAACCCTCCCTCCATCTGTTGACTCGCGGCCTGCCCTCCCTCCACCTCTGCCCTTGGTGGAGCCAGTGGGCACAAGATTCAATAGACATGTGAAAGGTTGGGCAAGAATCACAGCAGACATCGGGTCAAGTTAAGGGCTCCAACTCATAAGGCAGGGATGCACTCTGGAATTTCAGGGGGAAAAAAAAGTCCTCCTCCAGTGGTCTCCCGGTACCCAAAGGTGCTCATTCCCCTTCTAAGGGACAAAGTGTCAACTCTTAAACAAAAAGAGGCCATAGAGCCTGTTCCCGCGAATTAGAGGGGAAGAGGATTCTACTCACACTTCATCCTGGTCCCAAAGAAGACGCGAGATCTTCGCCCTGTCTTGGACCTCAGCACCCTGAACCTGTACATAGAATACAAGAGGATCAGAATGCTGACCCTTCAAGATCTGCTGCCTCTTCTGTCCAAGAGACAGTGGCTCTGCACCCTGGATATGCAGGATGCTTATCTCCATATCCCGGTCTTTCAGGCCCACCGTCGCTTCCTCAGGTATGTGTTCCAAGGGGAGCATTTTCAGTTCAAAGCTTTCCCCTTTGGCTGTTCCTCTTCCCCCAAGGTCTTTATCAAGTGCCTTGCGGTGGTGACAGTGGCCCTCAGGTGACAGGGTCAGTGTGTCTTTCCCTACCTCGACGAATGGCTTCTGTCAGCTTCGTTGAGGGAGCTGTTGGAGCAATCCCTGGTGGCTACCCTGACTATGTTCAACCAGCTTAGGATCTCGGTCAGTCTCCCCAAGTCCCAGCTCTCCCCTGCCCAACAACTATAGCTTATTGAGTTGGTGGTGGACACAGACCAGGGCATGACCTCCCTTCCCTTGGGTCGAGCGGAGGCCTTACAGAAACAGGCCCATTGGATAGCCTCCAACAGAAAGGTTATGGCCAGGTCAGTTCTCCGTCTGCTTGGCCTTATTCAATTTTATTTTTATACTGGAACATATGTGAGCAAAAATGTCTGTTTTCACAAATGTCCAGTGGTACAGAAAATTGATTATACAGAGAAAAAGATAAAACAAAATTTGCAAACTTTTACGGTATTTAAAATGGGAACAGTGTATATGACAGGATCATCTAGATTAGAAAGAAAAATACAGAGCACACAACAAAAGAGCCAATAAACAGATACATATAAACTCTAAGGTAACTCAAGGGTTGGTGGACATTCAGGGGGTTGCCTACTGGAGCAGGCACAAGTGGTGAATTGAGGAGGTGGTCCTTGAGGGAGGAGGTGAATGAGCCAGTTGAACTACAGACTTGAAGTTCAGGGGGCAGTTTATTGTAAACTTAGGGCCCTTGTACGTGATGGAATTCTGTGCATGAGTGGTGCGGTAAAAAGGGGTGTCGAAGATATGACAGGCAGACGCTCTTGTACTATGCTTGGGAACCGATAAGGGGGAAAAAGGAGTTAACGCTAATCGGCAGCAGGTTACGGTGAACTTTGTGTAGGAAAGAAAGCATTATAAGTTGGAACCTGCCTTCAAGGGTGAGCCAGTTGAGGGAGGCATAGAGGGTACAGTGATGGGTCATCCAGGGGAGGCCGGTCACGAAGCGTGCAGTATTATTGCATGTAGTCTTGAGTTTGGAGAAAAGTGGGGATGTGTTTTGGGGGGGGAGTAGACAATAGAGCCATAATCAAGGAGGGGCAGGAGAAGGGAGCTGGCAAGGTGTAGTCTGGAGACTGGGATAAGGAACTTTCTGAATCTGTATGAGACCTAGCCTCAAATGGATTTTCTTGATGAGGTTGGTAATATGGATATTGTAGGTCAGGTGAGGTTCTAAGTACAGTCCAAGATATTTGAATTCGTAGACTTGTTTTATGATTTTACCAAGATTGTCTGAGAGGGATCTGCCTGTGACTGGGACTTTTCTTGGACCAGAGAAGATCACAAACGTGGTCTTCTTGGAGTTGAGAACCATGCCTTTGGCAGAGAACCAGGTATGTAGCTTGCTGAAGTCGGCCTACAAGTTACTGAACATTGTATCCAGGTTAGTGTCAGTGCAGTAGAGGGCCGTGCCGTCAGCGTAAAGGACTAGTTGGGTGGTTTGGCAGATGGAAGGGAGTTTATTGATGAAGAGGGAGAACAGGAGCGGGCCCAGGATGATGCCCTGGGGTACCCCATATTTAATTAGACATTCAGCAGAAAAATGTCAGTTGACATTAGTTTTCTGTGATCTGCCGGAGAGGTAGCTTCCGACCCATTTGACAACATTTTCAGATATGTGCAAGCCCTTGAGGGTGTCCAGGAGAAGGCCATGGTCAACCAGGTCGAACGCCTTGGTCAGGTCCACGAAGACAGAGCCTGTCTACTGACCCTTATCACTTGCCTTGAGAATATCACTGGTGAACCTGACCAGGGCGGTTTTGGTGCTATGTCTGGATTTGAAACCATGCTGGGCAGCAGAAAGCAAGTTATGATGGTCAAAGAAGGCGGTGAGCTGGGTATGAACAACTTTTTCAATAATTTTGGAGAAGGGAGCAAGGAGGGAGATAGGTCGGTAATTCCCTACTTCATTCCTTGACCCAGACTTATGGCAGCAGTCGTACCTACGGTCCCTTTGGCCAGACTCCACATGCAAATCTCACAGTGGACCCTCAGAGTCCAATGGGTTCAGAGTTCGGACTACCTCAACCGTCTTGTCTTGGTCTCCAACTCAATGCAGAGAGACCTGCTTTGGTGGCAGGTCCTTGCCAACCTCACCAGGGGAGTTTCCTTTCATCCCTTCCCATCTTCCCAGACCCTTACAACAAATGCATCTGGGACAGGGTGGGGTGCCCACCTAGGGGACCATAAGACTCGGGGTTTGTGGACCCCAGAGGAGTTACCTCTTCATATAAACATGCTCGAGATGCGAGCGGTTCTCTACGTGCTACAGGCCTTTCAGCATCTTCTTTGTCCGGGCAATCTGCGGATCCAATCGGACAACATGTGTGTAGTGTGGTACATCAACAAACAGGGGGGCACCCGCTCATACCCTCTTTGCAGAGAGGCATTGAGGGTCTGGAATTGGGCGGTCCTGCACCAAGTGCACCTCTCCGCGGTCCTCATTCTGGGTATGCAAAACATCCTGGCAGACTGTCTCAGCCGCACCAGGGTCAGAGCTCACGAATGGGAACTCGAGCAGGAAGTGGTCGCTCAGATTTTCAACCAGTGGAGTCGGCCAGATCTCGATCTATTCACCTCCCCATCCAAGGCAAAACTACCCAGATTTTGCTCGCTTGTTCCCATGCCTGGTGTTTCTGGTGAGACGCGCTGTCACTTTGCTGGACAGGGAGGTTTCTGTACGCCTTCCCTCCTTTTCCAGTTCTGCAGAAGGTTCTTCTCAAGCTACAAGTGGAAGGGGCCTGCATGATTCTTATCACCCCTTTTTGGCTGCGGCAAATTTGGTTTCCTCTACTGCAGCAGCTTGCGACAGAGCCTCCTTTAGCCTTGCCTCTGTGTCACGACCTTCTCACTCAGGAGGAGGGCACGCTAATTTATCCAGGGCTGAAGTCCCTTCACCTTCACGTGTGGCACCTCAAGACATAATTGTTTCCCGATTCGGAGTCTCCTCCAGAGTGGCGAAATTCCTTGTGGAGGTCAGGAAGCCATCCATAAGGAATACCTACGCTATGAAATGGAAGCACTTTTCCATTTGGGCCACTTCTAAAGGTTGGGACCCCTTTGAGTGCTCCCCTCCTCAGGTCATAGAGTACCTTCTTTCCGTTTTCGACCTGGGCTTGAGTTATTCCTCTCAAGGTCCACTTGTCGGCTGTTTCTGCCTATCATTCCTTGGTAGGGGCAAATGTTTGGCACAACTTGAAGTGTTCAAAACTTTTCTGAAAGGGATATTGCATTGAGACTCTTGGTGCGCAGTCCCGCACCACCGTAGGATCTTAATTTTATGTTGGAGAAACTGACTTTGCCTCCTTTTGAACTGGCTGGTTCTTGTGATATGTGCTATCTGTCCTGGAAAGTACTGTTTTTGGTTGCAGTTACTTCAGCTTGAAGGATTTCCGTGCACCAGGCCCTGATATGTAAGGAGCCTTATTTTATTTTCCACAGAGACTGGGTGGCTGTGCGTACTAATCCTAAGTGTCTCCCAAAAGTGGTTTCGGAAGCCACCTTGAATCAGTCTATTGAGCTTCCGATTTATTACCCAGAATATTCCAATCCAGGGGAAACTCTTCTGCATTCCCTAGACGTTCACAGAATCTTACATTATTACACAAACCGCACCAAGCCTGTCCGGAAATTGGACCAGCTTTTTGTTTCTTTTGCACCCGAGAGAGAGGGTGCAGCAGTTTCCAGACAATGCCTTTCCAAATGGATTGCTAACTGCATTGTGTTCTGTTACCAGAAACATGGTAAGACCCTCCCGGGGGAGGTCAAAGGGCATTCTACCAGAGGCATGGCAGCTTCTACTGCATGCTTCAGGAACGTGTCAACAGCTAATATTTGTGCAGCTGCCACTTGGAGTTCTGTCCACACCTTTACCAAACATTACAGTCTGGACAGTGCCTCTAGGTGCAGAGCAGGCTTTGGACTGGCAGTCCTTCAGGGCCTCCAGTCTTGATTTTATTGGCATTGATGCTGACCTGTTCCTGCCTCCCGTGCCGTTCTCCAAGTACCTTGATTCTTACTGCTTGGGACTCAGTCCTACAAGTTATTACCTACTGCAAGAGCCCTCTTGAAGTAAGATAGTATAGTTATGTAAGAACTTACAGTAACAGTAGATCTTTGAGAGAGGCTCTTGCAGTAGATATCTTTTTCTCTTCCTCCTTCACCCGTATTTCTGTTGCTCCTTTTCCATGAGCCTGTTCCAGCTCCATTGGCCTCTTTTCATTTCTCCTGTCACATCTCTTTTTAGGTCTTCAGCGGGAGTACTGGAAGGCAGGCGTGGGGACCACCCCCTTTATATGGTCACACTGACATCAGTCAGCTGACGTCAGGGGCGGTCCCCTGCCAGACACTGCTAGCTAAAGTTTCCGTGCAGTCCTGATGCCAGGGGGTGCAGTCCTACAAGTTATTACCTACTGCAAGAGCCTATCTCAAAGATCTACTGTTTTGGTTAGTTCTTATGTAACTGTACTATTCTAGGCTAAGTCATTGAGGTCTGCTACACCCCCCCAAAGCGGACCATCTGTCAGATACCAAGTATGGGGTCTGGCACTGCTCCCCTGCTGGGTGTATTCACAGCTGATTCCTGGCTGACCCCACAACAGCTGAAGGAGTGAATCATGTTTGTCCTCCCAGATCTGACCATCACGCTCATGGCGGATGTGCCTCTGGTAGTATGGGGAGCACACATTGGAGACCTCAGATCCCATGGAGCCTGCTCACCCCAGGAATCCCGACACCACATCAACCTGCTGGAGCTCATTGCATTGCGTCTGGCTCTGATACAGTTTGCTGCATTGATTCAGGGTCTGGTCATTCAGGTCCAGACTAACAAGACGACCGCCTTGTTCTTTCTGAACAGTCGGGGTGGGATGCACTCATTTCTGTTTTGTCAGGAGGCTCTCTGCTCATGGCCACTTGTGCTCAGCCTTGGTGCAGATCTCCTGGCAGTCCATGTTGGGGTGGGTGGGGGCAGTCAGTGGATGCTCTCAACTGTTACCTCCATAGTTCAGTGTTTTTGGTTCTATATTTGCAGTTTGTTTAACGTTAGTCTCCAAAGGGTTCTCACGTGTGCTTCAAGAGTTCTCAAAAACATGTATAGGTTGGCATGCAGGCACACCTTTTGGAGATGTGTGGTCTGGTTCACATGCACGGTTACACCATCCTGTGCATTCTTCTGCTTTCTAGATGTCTATACACATGGCTAACAAACTGATCAAATTCACTTCATGGAATGTGAATGGGATAAATTGTCCAGTACAGAGGAGGAAAATATTAGATCACCTCTGCAGGCAGGGGACGGGCATAGGTTTCTTACAAGAGATTCACCTTCTTAGACCGGAGGCAGAGAAACTCAAAAGAGGGTGGCACAAGTATTTAGTAGCACCTACACTACAAAAAGCAGAGGAGTGGCCCTCCTAGTGCATAAGTATGTAGATTTTAAGGCCTCTTACACGCATGCAGATACAGCGGGAAGTTACCTCATAGAGGAGGGCCAACTGCAGGATAATTATATGACATTGTGCTGTGTCTATAGGCCCAATCAGCTGGACACCACATTTTTAATGCCTTTGCCCCAAAATAGGCAGAGACAAGCAAAAGGCAGGTCCTGATTGCAGGGTACATGAATACGGTGCTAGGTGAATTTATAGACAGGAGCAGCCCCAGGCTTATAGGTACTGGCCAAAGAGTTAGGCACCACAGAAATCTAGACTGATTCACCCTCAAGGGTGTGACTACTCCTTTTTCTTCCATCCCCATCATGCATTCTCCACAGCTGACCTTTGACTGACACTTGCAGCATGGGTTGAGGATGTGAGTGAGGCACAGACTGGAGTGACCGTGATATCGGACCATAGCCCGGTGTCATTCTCCTGGTTACTCTGGAATGAGAGCTATGCCAAGGTGGGACATGGGAATTCAACACCTCTTTCCTTTGGGACACTATTTTGCACACCTCTGTGACTGCCCGCTGGGATGCCCTTAAGGCATTGTAAATTAGTGCAAGAATTCTCTAGAGAAGGGATGTACTTGCCTGACTTTGCCCTCTAAAGGACTGCCCCAGCTGTACACCAAATACTGACAGACCCAGGGCTGGAGGGGCAGGCAGCACCCCCACAGTGTGTGAAATGTGATGAGGCACTGCTATAGAAACCTTGGGTACAAGCCATCTGCTTTGGTAAGCTCCCTAAAGGACTTCATACCCCACACTCCAGCGCTCTGTCCAGGAGTGAGGGAAAGCCGTAAAGATCACCCAGTGGTCCCCAAAGCAGTCCTCACTCCTTCCCCTTTGGGTTAATGAGAAAAGCCTTATAGCAGGGAAGTCTGTCACCTGGATGGACTGGCAGGAAAATGGGATTACCTCCATCCACCTCCTCCTTGACTCCACTAGTGAATCCTTAAAGGAGAACTGCATTGAACCTGTAAGTCATTTTTCCAACTAGAGGCTGGTTTGTAGGTACTGGTTCAAATTTTGTTGTTTCACCTAAACGGGCCATTTAGTACCCTCAGTGGTTGTTTCTGCTTTCCAGTCTGGTGATGAGTACCATTTTAGAACTGTATGATGAAGATTATGTCCCAAACAACCATAGAGCGCTGAAATAGAACATAGGTGCATTGTGCCAACAACAGAAGAGTAGAATAGGGACATAAACTACATCATACAGTTCTAAAATGGTTCTTACCAGCAGCACAGAAATCGGAAACAACCACTAGAATAACTAAAATGCCTGTATAGTTAGAGAAATAACAGAATTTGAATCAGTATTTAAAAAGCAGCATTTTCTGTGAAAAATTACTGGTATATTCAGCGCAGTTCTCCTTTAAGGTCCTTCTAGCAACTAAAGGAGCACTATGGTTTCCCACAGCAACACCACTGGGGATGCTTACAAATTAGGCACGCCCTCAAAACCATACTAAGCTTGATCTAGCAGGCACCTGCACCAGCAACCCTAGACATCCTGCTTCACGCACCAACACCCTTGAACTGTAAAGCCAGCCATACCTATAAATGTGTCCTCAAACAAAGCCCTGACCCCTCCCTCAAGTTTCAAAGCAGTGGCAGCAGGAGTTCCAGTGCAAATTATCCTCTCAGTGTTGGGCTGGGTGCTGGAGAATCCTATCTAACGGGGTGAAGGGTTTTAAGAATAACTTCACGCATCAGAAAATGTTACAGAGATGACACAGAACCCTGGCACAACTGTATAAGTGGGGATTGCTACAATCAGACCAGTGCTGGTGTTGCCAGAAGGAGGCAGGCATGATTATGTACATACTCTGGGCTTGTATAGTGCAGTGGGTGAAGGCTCTGAGCTGCAGATCTGGAGACCTGGGTTTGAATCCCACAGCCGCCTAGGTGCATACTGTGAGATCCTGAGCAAGCTTAGTCACTTAACTTCCTTGTGCTCCCAGGTTGCATCTGGAAACAAGCTCCGGCTTAGTGTGCTACTCCTGGTTAAACAATGTTCTCTTCTCTTCCCTTAAACAATGTTCCCTTCCATTGTTCTGAGTTAAAAGGTTACTGGGAATTGGTCCAGCAAGTCTTAGGAGCACTCACTTTCCCTTCCCTGAGCCTCACATCCATGCTGATTATGCTGGGGCAGAACCTAGAAGCTGGGCTAGGCCCCAGGGGACAGTTTGACAAGTTTACGTGTAGCTGGCCAACAGGAGCTCTCATCATAGCCAAGAAGATTATCCTCAGGCATTGGAGGGAGGAAGAAGCACTCCAGTTAATGGAATGGCTAACAGAACTGGGGAAATCAGCCTGCTACAAAAGAATGCAGTCCGCAACCTGAGGAAAACTGGAGGCCTTTTCCTGCACGTAAGGAAGATATCTGAGATCCAGATACTACCATATCCCAGAAGGCCACTATATGCCAAGTTATCTTCTGGAACCTGCAGGCCCTGACACCCACCAAAGTATAAGGGCATAGAGATGGCCGAATTTAGGAGGCCCCCCTCCCAACCAGTATACCTTGCCATAACACGAAGGGGATCATCTAAGGGGAGAGAGGGGACATGGGACAGGTAGCAGAACCAGACCCCATAGCAGAAATTGCACAAACCCCGATCACGGCTGATCCCTCTCTGTCTCCTCCTTATGCGCTGGGGGGATCGAAAATATAAAACAAACAGAAAATACCAGCACCACTATTCCATGTTTTAAAAAAAAAAAAAAAGGCTTTATTTAGTGTAAATATCAACCGACGCAGCTCAGGCATACAACCTCGACCGGTTTCATAGAGAACCTTTTGCTGCTTATTTTACGTTTTGGATATTGAGCACACTGTGGTTTGGAGCTGAGATTGCTGCTCTTTGGATTGAAAATATAAAATACCAAATGCTCAAATTGCAGCTAACATAACTGACATTAATGTTGTATCCCCAAGGCGGTACTACCCCGGCTAGAGTTTCTTGAAACATCTTCTGATATCCTATATATAGAGAGTGACACATTGTTATGCTTTGTTTATTGTTACTACCTGTATTCTTTAATGTACTGTATTTGTAACTGTAAACTTTAATAAAAACTAAATTATTAAAAAAAGGAGTCATCTTGTAAATGCTATGCATTTACAAGGCATAAAATAAGTGGGTTCGCATTGCAATTTGTGAATCAAAAACCGGCAGATGCGAGTTGATTTCGGCTTTGATTAGCAGTAGGTGTTAATCGATTTCTCCAGGACCGCAGGACTTGGAATGTGTGAATGGCACTATTTTTCACTATTTTTAGCCCTCTCCCCCACATTCTGGACCCCCAACTGCTAATCAACTTCGACCAGTTGCTAATCATTTTTCATTTTGATTAGCAAAGGCCACTATTAAAGTACACACCTTCATCTCCCATTACAGCATTGGCATAATAAGTCCTTGGGATGCTGCTTTTAGGTCCTTGGTCCTCCAGTCTCTGTTTGCCAAATGGGGGTGCGTGCCTTGCCCCCCTCCTCCAGAAGGACTGCTAGGAGTCTGCCAGAGTGTGGCTTTTGAATTGTGTCCGTGTTGTTAAAAACATAGGTTATTCAGCTGTAACCAGAGTTCAACCAATGGTATGCAGTTCACATCCACACAAACAACCCACCTCCCTCCCTAGCAGGTGGCACCCAGATCCCGTGCAAAAAATGGGGCAGAGCTGGAGGATATACCACCTGGAGGGGGGTTGGGAGGAGCTTAGCTTGAAGACTTTTGATGACTTAGCTGTCTCCAGCAGACCTGAGAGAGTGTGGCTGTGAACTATATACCACTAGTAGAACTACGGTTACGGGTGAGTAACCTATATTTTTTTCTATAGTGTCTGACTCCCTTCCTCTCCTCGTTTGTCTTGAAGACACTCTTCTATGCTGTGAATGTAA
Source organism: Neoceratodus forsteri (assembly GCA_016271365.2). NCBI lineage: Eukaryota > Metazoa > Chordata > Ceratodontiformes > Ceratodontidae > Neoceratodus > Neoceratodus forsteri. Next base: position 335,768,734 of record CM057449.1, read on the forward strand.
TGTCGCTGATGACATAACGTCATATTTTAACCAGTTGCAGGACTGCATTGAGCTGCAGAAATGAACAAAGGCTGACGCAGAATTGTCGCAAATATCAGGACTTAAGTGCCCTGAAGAACAAGAGGCATTGCTTACTTGTAATCTTAGTTCAAGTACTAGAATTCAGTACACATCCACATGACCTCTCGGCAAGGCTTGAATTCTCCTATTCCAGTGTGCAAATTTGAGTGTAAAGTGGTCAGAGCAAGAGGACCACATGGTTGGGTGGTAGGTGTCCAGCTCGAAGACCGTTCCCGTTGACTGAGCGTGCTTAGTGGAAGATTGCCTGAGTGCGGATGTGAACTGAATACTAGAGTTATGGTTACAAGCAGATAATCTCTGTTTTTCATGCCTGCTTATGAATGGTGGTGGGGATATGATGAATTAGTGCCTCTTATAAACTTACATTACTTTGTTAAAATGTTTATTTTCTGTGTACATTTGTTCTCCCCCCTACTGTCATGTTTGTGTGTGTTCAGCACTAAGAAATGGAATGGTGCCATGCAAAAACAGTCCTGTTGCAGCTACAGTACTGTGATACTTCTAGCTTGGGCGGCTGAATTAACCCTGAAGATTGATTCCTTTAGCAGATCATAAAGAGCAGAACAACCTCCTGCAACTAGAAGAACATTTGGATGAGGGAGGAAAACTGTCATACACACATGAATTGTTGCATGTGTTTTTCATATACACCATAAAGTTTTCTCATAGTTGCATCAAGCCAACTTTGTATCAGATTTATAATGCATCTCTCTTCTTCTTTGTGGAAAATCTGTCCCGGCCCCCTCCAACTCCAGCTGCAGGCATCTCTGAGAAGCATATTTTCTCAGTGAGAGCATGCTCTGAAATGTCAGGGAATGAACTGATTTGGAGACAACTCACAGGCTTTATGAAGAATAGCCAGGGCCTACGGAGGAAGCCTGGGAGTGTTCCAGTTGAGCTGGAACCTGGACACTCTGTGGTAGGCAACCAAGCCAAGTCCCAGTATTTGGACTGCTGATGTGTTATTAAGCAAAAGCTTCCATTCTCCACAGCCCTTTTTGTTCTTGGGATGGGTCTGTAACAGTTTGCGGTACATGCTAATTTCTTAGTGGTCCTTTCTGTCCCCTCCTTTTATGGTAATAGTTTCCTACTGGACTGTTGCTGAATTCAGAACACATCTGCAGAGAACCCAGTTAGCAGGCAAGCAAATACAGGGGCTCCAGAGACAGTTTCAGGTCACCTTGGTCAAACTGATTGTGGCACAGGCAATTTTGCCTATCCTAGACTATGGTGACACAGTTTATCGTAATTCCAATGCCTCAAATCTTCTCTCAGTAGATTTCGTTTATTATCAGCTTTTACACTTCATACTAAACTCAAAAAGGACAGAACACCACTGTACGTTACTTATTAAACTAAATTGGTTATCCCCTTCATCACGTCCTACTTCTCACTGGTTGTGTTTGATCTATAAGACAGTAAACCATCTTACACTGTCATACTTAACCGATAGATTAATTGTTTCAATCCATAACCATAATCTCAGAGATGTCCCAAACAGAGGGCTAGTTTTGCCCAGAGTTACAACTCATTTTGGCAGAAATTGTTTTTCTTATGATGCACCCCTTTCTTGGGATAAGCTTTCTCCTTCGTTGAGGAAGTCGAGTTCCTTGCTTGTATTTAAACAGATTTTGAAAAAGATGCTTTTACAAGAACAACTTATTTGTAGCTATTTTAATTAATTTGCACCTGACCTTAAATGATTTTACCATAAGTGGTTTGGTAATGCATATTGGTTATTGTTTATCTGTTCTATGTTTTTGTGTGTTCAAATATGTAATTGTCATGTTCTATGAATTGTAAGTTTGACTTGGGATGTTCTGTAAACGAGACTAGTTTCTCATAGAACTCATCCTGTAAATTATTAAACTTTTAAATAAAAAAAAAATAAAAACTGCAGGCACAATACTCTGCTTCCCAGGTAGACTAAAAGAAACCACCTCTAGTATCGGGTGCATACTCATAAAAGGCCTGTGTCATGGGAAGGAGGAAACATATGTCTCTGGCTTCAGCCTTATCAGATTATGTGAGAGGCCATTTGGCACCATACACATAACCATTAATGCACGACACAGGAGGGCTCTACTAGGGAATTACTGAACAGTTTTTTTTTTTTGGGGGGGGTGGATGGGGGCCTCCATCCACGAACCGGGCATTAGTTCCTTATTAGAACCCGACTGTGGAGTGCATTAATGCGCTTGTAACATGGCAAGCGCGTGAAAACTAATTTTAGTCCCAGAATCATACACAGATGTAGGTTTTAGAAAGATATTTTTTTTTTAATGCTACAACTGTCGTTTTCACTAATACAATATTTATTAATATTATGGCTGGTGATTCACACATTTCTTAAACAATTATAGCATATGCTGCGGTGATGCAGTTTCACATTACATGTAACGTTAAAACTCGCTAAAACAGATTCTATGATATAATATTTAACTCTCTACAAAACTGTTTTGGTCGCATTGCAAGCAACTGGAATCATGGGATCGGAAATTTGCATGCGGCGAACCCGGATTGCTACTACACATCGCTGAAACAGCGAGCATTAATAATGTGAACTTGCACGAACTATCCAGCCTCTGCAAGAAAAAACAACTCAGGTTAGCAGCTATTTTCAAACATCGGTATTGCACATGTTTGAGCTCGGAAGGAAATATTTTCCCGCTGCTGGACTTTGCGAGGAGAAGATAATGGCTGCTGGGCGGGTGGGTAGGAAACAACAATAGTCCCAATGCTTACCACATGGTGATTAAAATGTGGACACTCGCAGTACTGCAAACTCAAGCGGGCATTACTAGGCAATTAATGCCTGCTTGAGTTTGAGTCATGAGTTGCCTTTCCACCTATCCCATTGCTGTATTTCACATAGCGTTTTCTTGCCATGTTACAATCCTGCTTAAAGCAGAACCAGTCTAAATGGTTTCATGGTGATTTGTATATAGCTCCCATGATACTTTGTATTATTGGAGTGTGTGTAATTTTGTATACGTCTGAGCTGGACTCGTACATGGTTTGCAAACATGGTATTGACACGGTATTCGTCCTTGTCAAATGTGGATGCAGGCCATGTTAGCCAGTTTTAAAATGGTTTAACACAGTTAAACTGTTTTATTTATTTATTTTTGGAAGGGAGGGGTTAAGGTGGACACTACGTTTGAGGAAAGGACTCTCTAAAACAATCCAACGCATGTAACAAAACCTACAGCAAGGCAACCAAAATGTTGGGGTGCATTTGGAGGAGTTCAACAACAGGAGGAAAGAGGTGATACTGCCACTCTATAGATCATTGGTGAATCCACATTTCTAGGGGCTGAAATTGGCACTGGCCCACTAGCCAAATGATGATAGCCTTTGTATTGGGTTATTAAGATGTTTCTATTAACTAGCCCTTCGGGCTTGTACTGGAGAAGGTAACATTTCAGTAAGTACCCCAGCTGGGCAAGTAGAAAAGTCTACGGGGCTAGTGGAGTTTCCCAGTCACTAGCCCTGCTAGCTAATGGCTGCTAAATTTAATATCAACCCCTGGTCTGGAGTACTGTGCCCAGCTTTGTTGTCCTCACCTAAGAAAAGACAAAAAGAGACTAGAGACAGTGCAGCGTAGGGTAACCAAAATGATTCCGGGCCAGCAAGACCGATGCTATGAGGATCACCTTAGGCTCTGAGCATGTACTCACTAGAGCCCAGAAGGGAGAGGGGCAGTATGATAGAGACCTTCAAATTGCTGAAAGGAATTGACAGGGTGGATTGCAAGGCAGTATTCAGCAGGAATGGTGAATGAAAAACACGGGGTCATTAGTGGAAGCTAGTGTTGGGGGGGGGGCCGGTGGAGATTCAGGATTTTGTGAGAAAGTTTTATTTTACAGAGAATGGCTGAGCCATGGAACTGCCTACCAGCAGCTATGGCAGGTGCAGGAACCATTAATGGTTTCAAACACAGCAGGGAATAGCAGGCCCGGTAGCGCTGAGGGTTGAGGCGCTGGACGCCACACCTCGCTCCACGCCGGCAACCCAGGTTCGGGAATGGACTCAGGCCACCGGGGGTTGGCAGGGGTAGAGAAGGATTGAACACTCAGAGGCGGCTCTCCCTCTCTGGGGAGGGTTCTGTGCTAGTCCCGCTGCTATACTGCTATCTCCCGGGTGAACCTGGGCTTGGCAGTGCAGTCGGGGACAAGCAATGGGAGGGGCAGATGTCAGTCGAGAGTCCTGGGAGGAGGTGCATCTCGACGCACATCTCTCCCATTTGGCTGTCCTCGAGTGCTGGTGATTGTGGGGCACCAGAACACGGAAAATGGACTCCGTCACTGCTAGGTGACAACCCCTCCAGAAGCCGACAGCGCGGCCTCCAGTTGTCATCGGGGTCAGACTCCTCTGTGCGCCAACCGCTCTTCCATGGTTCGAGGGAAGGTAAGTGGAAGCCTCTCCTCGCCCTGCCTGGGAGGGGTTATTCGGGGGTATTAAGGGTCTCTTGAGCGATTGGTCGCACTCTAGGGGCAGACTTCTGGGCCAATAAGAGGGGATGCTGCGAGGCATGAGGGGATCTGAATGAGTGGAGGACGAAGATAGTAAGGCGGATAAACAGAAAAAGACAAACAGCAGGGAATGAGAACAGGGCTTAACAGTTATACAGGGCGAAGCAGTAGGCAGGGGGCAAGGGGGAGATTAGGCAGGGGCAACAACCCAGACTAGACAATAGGTCCTGGGGTGGGGTAGGGTAGGATATGGTAAAAAAAAAAGGGCAGACTGGATGAACCAGTCGTCTTTTCCTGCTGCCATTGTCTGTATTTTGTTTGCCAGGTAGGTACACTAGGCAGCTGATTGCCTATGTACAGGTATGACCCCAGAGAGCACAAGAGGAGTTTTAACTTTTCTAGTCTGGACAGCACCTTAATAAAGAGAGAGCACCTCTTTGTTTGGGATCATTGACTACTAACAAGTAATAAATACAAGATTGTGCTTTTTTAAGTCTTAAGCCCTGCTGCAATAGGTTGCCCTAACAATGAGCCATCTTGTCATTTGTTAGGACTGTGTGTAGTTTTATTCTTTTTTAATCATGGATTTAAATACCTGGACTTCCCTAATGCCTACCATCCAACCCTGCCAGTGTCTACCTCACCCAGCCCCATTACCTCTGCATTGGCCCAGATTCCCATGGTTTGTCAACTCCCTTTGCAGGGCTGGAGAGTGAAGGAACAAGCCCTGGGCTACAGGACACCAACCTTGGGCCAGCTGGCTAGTTTGGGAACTGAGCACGTGTCAGGTGTTTATCCTGCCATCAGGAGGCTCCATTTTTCTTAGTTTCTCCCCAAGAATGCCGTCACTGCTATGTCCCCAAGTGTACACTTGTATGACGTGCAGCTACAGATACTTAACTGCACCACCACCTGTGGTCACTCTGGTGCAGATAACCAAAGGGGGACCAAGAAAGATGAGTGAGTACAGAATACCTTAGTCCTTGGTTATGAAATGAGAGGGGAAGACCTGATGGACATATAGTCCATTCAGACCTTAAATTAGTACCTCACTATGTTACTAGGGTGTGTGCGGTTGTACTGGTGTTTCTGAGGCTCATTGGTCTAGTGAGGAGTCTGCATTGGAGCCAACAACTGTAAGCAGATCTTGTGGTGTCCAACATCGCTGTGACAGTTTCTCTGCTGGTTGATTTAGTGACTCAGTCCCAAGTTGCTCCTTCCTCTCTGACTCATTGTGTCTGTTGCTCTAATCACTGACTGACTCATAGGTGAGTACTATCTGCATGCTCTGTTTTTCTGAACCTTTCCTTCCACAGAACCCATACTGTTCTCATGATCTCTCTTTTACGTGCCATCTTATCTTGGGGACTTATTTTCCTTGGAATAATTGCCTGTTGTTTAGGATTTTGCTGTTGGTCTGTAAACATGACATTTGCCTTGTAGCAATTGTAGACTGGTTGTTGGTATGATGAAGTTAGTTGGGGAGAGGGGAAGGTAAAAAAATCTAGCATGTTCTGAGTCCGTTTCTGTTCTGTGTGGGTTTGTTGAAGAAAGTGCTTGAAGCAGCCACTGAAGTCTGCATTCCTGTAAGCAAGAGACGGACAAAAAGGGTCAGAAAGAACCCCTCTTCCCTGGCTTAACAGGGACTTAGGGAAAGTGATTTTTGTTGTAGATGAGAAGAGGCAGTCCTATACAAATCTATCTAGTGGTAAAAGTAGTCAATAACAGTCAAAGATAATACTTGAATAACTAACTGTAAGAGCTAGAACCATCTAGTGCTGGTCTATTGGATAGCGAGCATTAAAGTCAATAAAGGGCACTAACCTCCCAGCTAGGGGACGTTTCCCTTTAGCAGCATAGTTAAAGTTACTGCATCTGAACTCAAGGGTTTCAGGCTAGATTCCCAGCATCTGCCCATGTAGAGGAGACCGGTGTAACTATTTATTTATTGAAAAGTTTCACCAGGAAAGGCACACTGAACAATCAAGTTGCTCGTCTCCCAGCACGACCAAGGAGAGAAAGGAAAGTGAGTAATGGCATACATTTCAATTCATATGCCAAGGACAAGCATACGTAATAAATAATACCACAACATGCAAAGAGGAATACACGTGCACTCGCCTCTGAGGCCGGGAGATCAGAAGTCTGTGGATTCTATCCCCACACCAGGCACTTGAGTTAATATCCCAATACTGACACTGTAGTGCAGCATGAGGGGGGTGCTGCACTCCTGAGGTGCTGTCTTTCGGATGAGATGTTAAACCGAGGTCCCATCAGCCTGTTCTGGTGGTAGTTCAGGTGGATGTTAAAGATCCCATGGCACTTCTTTGCAAGAGTAGGGAAATTTCCGCTGTACCCTGAGCCAAACCTCCATTCAGTAAAACAAATACCACCAACAGCTTAATCTGGTTCAAGATCAGTTGGCATTCATCTGTATCCCCCTCCCCCCGGGTCGTGCCTGAAAATAGGTAGAATTTGTCTAGTGCACTTACCTGGTCAACAAAAACTAACTAAACTAAATATAAAGTGCTTAGTAATTGGCTAATAAGCAAGGGATTACAAACAGCTTAAGGGAAGAGGGACTAGGAGACCAATACTGTCTGACACTTGATTACTAGATAATACATATCATTACATTACACAATATCTTTGATTATCAAATAGAAGTGCTTAAGCAAGGGTTCCGGTATAACCGCTTAAGGACAAGACAGGTTTTACTGTAATTGGGAGGAGAGGACCAGGTAGTGTTTCCATAGTCAATAGAACTACAGTGGAGTGGGAAGCAGGGAGAGGGAGGTGGGAGTACTTTAAAAGCAGGTGCAGTTGGAAGAAAAGAAGTTGTGTAGAGATGAAGAGATGGTGCTTCACCCTTAAAGGTGGGGGCGGCGGGGTGGGGGGTCAGTGAGAATATGAGAAATGGTAGTCTGTGCAAAGCAGTGCTGTCTAATGGTTGAAGTTAAATGCAGAGGAGACAGACACTGCAGTCCTGATTAAAAAAAAAAAAAAAAAAAAAAAAAATGTTGAACTGCTGGGAAATGACAGGTTGCTTTCAGGCCAGAGACTTACCATCTTTAGTTATTGACTGTAATAAGATTTCTTCTTTTAAAAACAAACTCCGGGCAACTTCTCTCAGCAGGCTGAAATGTAATTGTTATATATATATATTTTTATATTTTTCTGTATTTGATTTTGTTACAGTTTGTATTTAATATGTTAGTATTTTTGTTTAAAATTGGTTGCTTGCAAGTGAAAACTGGTATTTTGCTCACATGCCTTCCGGTATGAAATAAAATAAAATTAAGGAAGCCAAGGAGGGGTTGGACGCCAAGATTGCATTAGGAGCTGTGGAAAACACCAAGGCCTTCTTGCAGTATATATAATATGTAAATGGAAGGAGGAAGGCGAAGGAGGGGATTGGGCCTCTGAAAAAGGGGAGAATGGTTGGAGGAAGCTGTAAGAGAGCCTGGGGCAATGGCTGCGATTTGGAATAAATACTTTGCTTTGGTTTTCGTCAAAGGGCCCCTGGGGTACTGTGCTCATTGAGAGAGTCTGTAGCACCAACAGTAGCCATGTGTCAGTCTGGGGACATCACACCACACCACCCTAGTGAAGTAGCTGAGCACTTGGTGAAAGACAAGCCTAGCAAGTCCCAAGGGGAGGACTCTATACTCCTAAGAATTATAGTGGCGCGGAAGAAACAATCTGTGGGTCCACTTGCAGTTATAGTTTTTTTTTTTTTAATAAGGAAGCCGGTCTGGTAAGATGTAGTGCGGAGAAGGGGAACATAGCCAATGTATTTGCCAACTGCTGGTAGATTTTATATCGAACCAGTAAGATTTTTCCTTAAGTAACCCTGTGGGCTTGTACTGGAAAAGGCAACATTTCGATAAGTACACCAGCAGGGCCAGAGGAAAAGTCTGCTAGGCTAGTGGACTTTCCCCAGTTACTAACCCTGCTAGCTACTGGCTGCAGAACTTAATTTTGGACCCTGGTGTGTCACCTGAAATGTTTCACATCAAGGTGCTGCTTTTTCAAATTCTGCGTCACTCTAAGATGACATCTCAATTTATACAGGCTCCTGAAAGCTACAATGCATTATTTTTACGTCATCACTTATTTCTCTGAAATAGATACCCACAAAGTGTTAGTGCATACACACAATAGATACACATAATACATGAATACTAAGCTTAAAATCCTGATGGATTTTAAGGTTAAAAAGTTGTCCATTCTCGAGCATACTCCAGTTTCTGGCTGCAACAGCAAATTCCAGCTGTTTGCAGGGGGAGTCGAAATGTTTGGAATCTGTGAAAGGGACGTTAAAAACATTAGTACTGCGTCTACTTCAGTAATTCATCATACATTGACAGATATTTCATGAGCTAAATAAAATGCAAAGAATGGTCATCATCTCATCTATTTCAGAAATGGGCCCAAGATCATAGGAGCAGTAGTCCTGACCACGTCATCAGAATTACTGATTGGAAATTTGGAATATTCCACTGCAAGCCACATTGCCAGCAGCAGGATCAAAAGTGAACATGAGTTCAGATTTATGGGAATTGACAAGATTACACCAAATCTGATGGGGTAATTTTGATGCTGCAGTATTGAGAAAAGAGGCATTCTGGATCTTTATCCTAGGAACAACTGAACTTTTTACATTTCTTTATGGAAATTTTACATTTACCCCAGAAAAGTATGGTGCATCATCCACATTTGCAGAAGGAAATGTACCACTGAGGTCATTATTTCTTGCCCTGAATAAATCTCTCTTTTGTTACAATGTTCTGTGCGAGTCAGGGATTTAAATGTACTTTTTTTCAAATTCAGATTAATACCCTTGAGCCGAGGTCTCGTTTACAAAGGCTCCAAGTCAACAAGGAATACAAGTCATTTACAGGTGATGAAACATTGCAGAACAGAAAGATATCAACTAACAAGTGGTATTAGTGTGCAGTTACAACATTAAGCAGGATACAAGAAGTAAGGAGAAACAGGGCCACACTTGCAGAGAAACATATTAATACAGCACTAATTAAGTGCAGTACAGTGTTTAACAGTCATGTTACAGTTCAGACGGGGTGCTCCCAGTCTGCAGAAATGGAGTTTTAGCAGCCAAGGTGAGGCTTTGTCAAGGGGAGGTAGTAGGTGGTGGGAGGTGGGGGGTGGGCAGTTGTGGAACAGGAGGGTGGGAGTGAGAGAGGGTAGTGTTTGGCACGAGAACCGCTGTTGGAGGCCGTGGGTTAACAGAAACACTGGCAATCGGATTTGCTGGCAAGAACAGATCAAAGCCCATTTTTAAAGTGGCCAAATGTGGGGGAGCCGGCAAGGTCTGCGGGCAGATCATTGAACCATTTAGGCCCACAGTAGGAGAGGGATCTTTGGCCAAGGTTGGTTCGTTTAAAGGGAACAGTTAGGAGAGCCCTGGAGGCACTCCTTGTGCATTTAGATGGTTGTGCAGGCTCAAAGAGGGCTGAAGTAGCACTAGGCATGGACCCCATCAGGGACTTTTTTGCATGGAAGCAGGCCTGGTATTGGAGTCTGTGGTGGAGTGGGAGCCAGCCAGTTTCCTTGTATAGGTCACAAGAGTGAGTCATTGTGTGTACTCCCAGGACCAGGTGGCAGGCCTTGTTGAAGATGGTTTTGACCCTTTTAAGCGCTGTGACTGTGCCTGCCCCGTATATGACAAGGTCGTAATCCACAGGTGAGAGAACTGAACTGCAAGTAACAAGTTTCCGGGCAGCCGGTGTCATTGAGGTGCAGTGTCTGTACAGCATGCCAAGCTTCGTGTTGGTGGACTTTACCAGTTGCCTAGCATGGGCAGTGAAGGTGAGGGTGTCATCAAGGTGAATCCCTAAGTACTTGAATGTGTTAACTTGGTCTAGTACTTCTCCTTCGCTACTAAGTGTATGCAGTGAGGACCCTCGAATCTTGCTCTGTGGGGTGCTGAAGAGCATGCTCTTTGTCTTTTTGTAGTTGAATAGCAGTTTATTTCAAGTGAACCAGGATTCCAATGCATGAAAATTGAGCTGAAGTTCAGAGCTAATTGATCCCAGGTCTTTCCCTGGGACGGAGATAACAGCATCGTCTGCATAGAGTACGGAGTGTGCAGGACAGGTAGAAGGCATGTCATTTATGAAGAGGCTGATTAAGAGAGGACTGAGGATAGAACCTTGTGGGACCCCTAGGTTTACTTCCCTGGGCTCGGAGATTGTATTGTCGATCCTGACCCGTTCAGATCTATGGGTGAGGTAACTATGGAACCAAGCCACAGATTCCATTGACAATCCTGTAGAGAGGAGACATTTCAGTAGCAGTTGGTGATTGTGTCAAAGACCTTGGTGAGGTCTATGAAGATAGACCCTGCCACCATCCCTTTATCCAGGGCCCTATAAAGCTGAGTGGTGTACTCTACTAGCACGGTGACGATGGAGTGTTTTTGTCTGAATCCATGTTGTTGCAAGCAGAGAAGGCTATGCTTTTCTAGGTACTCAGTTCTGAGGCCACCCTTTCAAGTGCTTTGGAGAGGGGGGTAAAATCGAGATGGGCTAGAAGTTTGCTAGATTAGCTCTGTCTCCAGATTTAAAAACAGGTGTGACTAGAGCCTCTTTCCATCTGGCAGGGAAGATGCAAGATCTCAGAGAGGCATTGAATACCTTGGTGAGCAGCGCCACAAGTTTGTTTAATGTGAGTGGTACCATCTTTATATCGATCATGTTACTTCCCATCCTGGTCTTACCAAGGACCCATTTGATATATCTGATGGTCTCACCTGTGGAGATTTGCCTGAAGTAGAACGGTAGGGTAACATTATCCTGTGGTGATGGAGTGTTGAGGTAGTGCTGCTGGCCTGCAAGGGTGTGATTCAGGTGGCAACACATTGCTGAGGTCCGTGAATGCAACATTAAAAGCATCAGCGATTTCCTTTGGGTCTTGCAATGTGCCAGAGGTGGTAACTATAAGGTCCGGTGGGGCCCTTGAGGCTCTACCCGTGAGAGATTTTACAGAGTCCCAGAACTCCCTCCCTCTACCCCAGGTCTTTCCTAGGAGGTCAATGTAGTAAGCTGCTTTCGCCAGATGTATGAGTTTTGTGCAGGTATTTCTAGCTGCCTTATACGCTTGGGAGTCAGCTAGATTCCCGGTGGCTTTAGCCCTATCCCATAGGTAATCTCTGAGTTGCATGCATTCAGTTAGAGGGCTGGACAGCCAGGGGTTGGGGATTCCTCTGGCTTTCTTTGTTTTGTAAGGAGCAAAGATGTCACAGGCTGTAGTGAAAATTCTGCAGAAGTAATCCAGTGCTTGGTTTCCGTCATTGACTCTATCCAGTGGGGAACCAGTCGATCCTTTTAAGGTATTGCCTGAAGGAGTCTAGTTGACCAGGCCTTAGTGATATGTTCCTGGTGGTCTTAGGCTTACTCTTGGTGAACTTGTTAGTCCAGGTAAGTGGTCACTGATGGTGTCAGGTAGGACTGTTACCTCTGCGATACGTTCAGGACAGGAGAAGAGTAGCCAGTCGATGAGGGTGCTGCTTCCTGTACGGTAGTTTTGTCTGGTGGGTTGTGTGACCAGCTGGGTCAGGTACAGTCCAGTTATTTGGTCTCTAGCTGTCGCTGCATCCTGGGCTTGCCAATTAATATTGAAGTCCCCTAGGATTATATGTCCCCAGTTTAGTTTGTTCTGTTCGAGGTGGCTTATGAGCTGTGGGAGGCCAGTGAGTAGTGTCCCAGGAGGCAGGTATATGGTGGATAATAGTAGCACTTTGTTTTGTTGGCCAATAATAAGTTTTAGTGTTAGAACCTGTGCTTCCTTGGTGTGAAAACTAATTGGCAGTATTTGCCCTTTGATGTCACTCTTGAGGTAAACCAGACAACACCCCTCCCTTTTTTTTTTTTTGAGGTATGGTCCTGCCGGAACAGGTTATATCTAGGAAGGGTAATTGCTGTGTCTGGGATCTTTGGTGATAGCCACGTTTCTGTTAAGGAGATGATGTCAGGATCAATCTGAGCCACCCAGGCCTGAAATTGTGGCAGTCTGGAGAGAAGGCTGCAGGTATTCAGAGATACAGTTTTTAGATGTCCTGGGCTATTGGTACAATTCATGATACAGGTCACCCAGGGTCACAGCTAGGCAGGGATTTGACAAGAGACTTTGGCTATGCAAGAGTTTGCAGGCATGCACTCCCCTGCCCCATTACATTGATAGCCTGGGGCACACTTACTCAAGTACAAGTGCAGGATGTGAAATCCTTTTGTCCTTATGCTTCCTTTGTTATTTAAAGAGGTTGTTTAAAAGCCCACATACATATCCCTTAGGAGAAGGTCAGACGAAAATGTGGATTCAAGCAGGACCCAGAGTCACTGAATTTGTCAGACTTAGTTGCTTGACTTCTGCTTTGCTTGGGATAGCTTCCAAAAAGTTGATTTTAAACTGAAAATGCAAATACCTGGTGGTGATGTTTTGCAGAAATCCAGTCCAGGAGACCTTCACAGATGTAGTGAACGGTGCCTATCTCTCCTCCCCACTCTGGCTATAATGACTGCACTTCGCCTGTTTCTCTTTCCTCACTCTACCCCCAGCTTGAGAAGTAAGGACTGCACATTTCCTTTCCATTCTAACTTTAATCACATCTCTCATGGTTTTCTCCCACTCCTGCCCAAAGCTGTCATCTTATCTTGGTTTCTCTACCATGAAGCAGAGCACCGTCTCTTCTGTAGGTTTGTATTTTTTCCAGTCTGGTTGTGTTGGACAAAGTTTAAGTCCACACAGAATCAGATACTTAGTCTTGCTGTAAATAGAGTACTTAGTGTAAATCATGGTAATGATGTTTCTAGGGATGTGGATATGTTGTTCATCCACACTTCTTGGCATGTCCCTTTCCCTTTAAGGATTGCCAGAAGGTCTTCAAGCTGGCTCCTCCCACCCACCCACTCGGGTGGTATAATCCTTGGCTCCGCCCCATGACACCAGATATTCCTTTTCGTTGGAAGATTCAGGTTGCCTCGCATTCTGTAGGCCCTGGCTTCTCAACCTTCGGTCATTCCGAAAATTAGACTTACTCAAGTTAGCGACTGCGACTGTTGCTTCTCGATTATGGAAGACAAGTTTTCCCCTGGATTTCGCCGGTGCACATGTGGCCAGAAAATGTTGCATAAGGACCCGCACACCACGTGCATCTACTGTCTTGGTGTCAGCCATGAAAACCACGACCTGAGAGTTCTGCCTCACTTTCCAGCCTAACGCCCTCAACGACTGTCTCGCACGCCTTAAATTGGGCAGGCTGGTGAAATCTAAGGAGGCCCGGTGGGCAGTTTCCACAGCCACGGGATCCACAGAGCAGTTGAAGTGCATGCAGGCCTTCGAGGAGGAAGCGGCTTGCTCTGCAGAATCTTCTTCTCGGGGCTTTGTTCCTCTCAACTTGGGCACCACTTTCTTGGGTTCCTTCTGAGAGTTGTGCCACTCTCTCCCGACTAAGGGCGAGAGTCCTGTGGGCACGCACTCCTCTCAGTCCCATAATTGGGAGAAGGACCAGAGACTGTCTTTTTCTCAACAGAGATGCTCTTGAGATCGGGAGAGATCTCAGTCCCAGGAGCCGGCCATTTTGACCTCGGTTGAAATTGCCTCTTCAGCCTCTGGCTTCTTGGTTTTGTCATCGGGCCAGTTGACTGAAGTTTCGATCGACGAAGTTGAGATTGTTCTCGACCCAGTCGACCCATTGTCGGTGACTCTGTCAACGACTCCCTCAGTTGGACTCCAGTCCATTCCTTCCCCGACGAGGAGACCCGGCCCGCTGGGAAACCCACCCAGGAAGTGGTCCCTGACCCCCGAAAGTCTCCGGTTTTACTGGTGTCTCCCGAGCAAACGAATCGGCCTGCCCGATCTTGATCGAGGTCTTGGACCCCCTCGACCAACATGCCTAGGAAGGCGCACAAGCGCGCCAGAAAGGGGCAACACCATCGGTCATCCTTGTCCTCCTCTAATGAGGAGAGGCTTTGGCAGAAACTCTGTCAGTGCTACAAGGACCTCATGTTGCAGCAGCTGATTTTGTCCAGGCATAAGCCGACCCTGGTTCCTACCCCGGCCATTACTTGGCTTTTGCCTCCTAGTCCGAAGTCAACTCTCCAGGAACCGATAAAATCAGTTTCCCTGCCCGCGGAGTCGGCTGAACCTCTTCTCATTTGGCCTAAACTGGTCTCTCCACCGATTCTGGTGGAAACGCCGCCTAAGCAGCCCATGGGAGGGTCTCCTTCTAAGGAAGTTCGGCCGGACGCTGGGCTCCCCGACGTCTTTCATTCACTCTCACCCCCGACCACCCTAGGCGAGTCTAGGGTGATCTGGGTGGTCAACCACTGTATCTGGATACTTTGGATTCGGACGACACTGGCCTCCATTCTCATCCATGGGATGACGAGTCAGCTGGTGATTTAGCAATGGAGGAAGGCCCTTTGTCTTTTTAGGGCATTCTCCGCCTCATCTGAGTCCACAGGGATGCCCCTGGAACCTATCCAAAAAAAGGAGGAGTACCCTCTCACAGATATTCTCAAGAGAGGGGATACTCCGATGGAAGACTTTCCTGTGACCGAAGCCATCGTTGGCCTGGCCCTTGAACTTTGGCAACACCCTGCCTCCTGTCCAGCTCTGTCTGCCCAGATGGCCTGTAAGTATGTGGTACCCATGGGGTCTCTAGCGGGGTTCACAGAGCACTCTTCGGCCGAGAGTCTTGTGACCACCTCTGTGTTCAGACGTACAGGCAGTTCTGCTGATACAGACAGATCTCCGGGCAAGGAGTCCAAGAAATTGAATCACTCTGCCTGGACGGTCTATGCGGCCTCTTCCTTAGGCCTCCGACAGGCAAGCTTGGCTGTCATCATGGCACACTTCTCCCATGCCCTTTTGGGGTCCTTGGACGAAATCCTCCCACACCTCCCCACAGACTTGCAGACCATGGTCAAGCAGGTCCAAGACCAAGGCCAAGTCATTGCTAAGCAGCAGCTCCAGACAGCCCTGGACATTGGGGACTCATGTGCCTGTGTGTTGGCAGCCTCAGTTGCCTCCCACCGCAGGGCTTGGCTGAGGCTGTCCTCCTTCCTGGTGGATACCCAGCACAAACTGGCTGATGTGCCTTTCCTGGGCACCTATCTCTTTGGCCCAGATATGGCCGGTCATCTTCAGTGCATCAAGCAGTCAAATGTCACCTTGGACGCCAATTCTGCTCAGAGTTCTTCTGGGAAGAAGGAGAAGAAGCTGCTGCTTTTTCAGCATTCTTCCCCTGCAGCCCAGCAGCAGCAGTCTCAGGCATAGCACCCCCGGCCCAATCCCAGACCTTCCCAGGCCTGTAAAGGAGGTCGGGGTTCAGGCCCTGGACCCTCTTCCTCCAAGCCTACCCAGTGACATAAAATTTGATGGCAGATAAGGACCACTTGGCCCACCTAGTCTACCCATTTCCCTACCTACTGGATAAGCTGCAGATCCTAGTTAACCAGCAGCCTACTTCTTCCTACCCCCACCCCCTAGATTGCCTTACGACTGTCCCATGCATGCTTGAGATTCCACCACTGTTTTGACTCCACCTCCTCCGGAAGGCCGTTCCATGCATCTACAGCCCTTTCTGTGAAAAAACATTTCTTAAATTACCTCTTGAGCCACCCTCTATCTTCAAATTGTGCCCCCTTGTTCTTGCACACCTCTTTTTTTGAAAGATGCTACCCTCTTGGACTTTGTTGATTCCCTTGAGGTACTTGAAAGTTTCTATCATGTCCCCCCTCTTCCTTCTTTCCTCGAGGCTATACATATTAAGCTCCTTAAGTCTCTCTTCATATGTCTTCCAGTGCAGACCCTGCACCATTTTAGTTGCCCTCCTCTGGACAGCTTCCATCCTGTCTATGTCTTTGTGGAGATTGGGTCTCTAGAACTACATGCAGTACTCCAGATGGGGTCTGACCAGCTGTCTGTACAGAGGGATAATAACTTCCTGTTTTCTACTGGTGATGCCTCTCCCTATGCATCCCAGTATCCCCCCAGCCCTCCTTGCTGCCCTCTCACATTGCTTGCCCACCTTTAGATCATCTGATATGACTACCCCCAGGTCCCTTTCCATTTTTGTTGTTGTTAGTATCTCACCCCCCATTGTGTACTCTTCCCCTGGGTTTTTGTTTCCCAGGTGCATTACCTTGCATTTCTTAGCATTGAATCTAAGCTGCCATACATTTGACCATTCCTCTGACCTTGCCAAGTCCCTTCTCATCCTTTCCACCCCACCTTGTGCATCAGCTCTGTTGCAGATCTTTGTGTCATCTGCAAAGAGACATACTTTTCCTTCCAGTCCCTCTGCAGTGTCACTTATAAAGACATTGAAGAGGACCGGTCCTAATACTGAACCCTGCGGTACTCCACTAGTAACCCCCCTTTCTACAGAGTGGACTCCATTTACTATTACTGTCTGTGTCCTATTCTCCAGCCAATTCTTTACCCAGGCTGTCATCTTGGGACCCACTCCCAGGCTGGCTAACTTGTATATTAATCTTTTGTGTGGGACTGTGTCAAATGCCTTGCTAAAGTCTAGGTAGGCCATGTCCACAGCCCCTCCCTGATCTACTACTTTGGTCATCCAGTCAAAGAAATCTATCAGATTCGTCTGGCATGACCTTCCCACTGTGAATCCATGCTGCCTTGGGTCCTGTGCCCCTCTGGCCTCTAGATACTCAACAGTTCTTTCCTTCAGAAGTGATTCTATCATTTTCTCTATCACTGAGGTTAAACTAATAGGTCTGTAGTTTCCTGCTTCTGCCTTGCTCCCACTTTTGTGAAGGGAATCACATCTGCCCTCCTCCAGTCCTCGGGTACCACCCATCCTCCCATGATTTGTTAAAGAGGGTAGTCAGTGGTGTCACTAGTTCTACCTTAGTTCTTTTAGAATTCTGGGATGAATCCCATCAGACCCCATTGCTTTGTCCACCTTCAGTTTTAGAGTTCTTTCATAACCCTTTCTTCTGTAAATGGGCTGGTATCGACTTCTGTATCCAGAGTGTTTCTACTGTTTGTTTTAGTACCTTCCTCTTCATTTGTAAATACTGAGCAAAATATTTGTTTAGTATCTCTGCTTTTCACAGTCACCCTCTGCCCATCCTCTCTCCTTTATTAAGCCTCACTATCCTCCTTGATCTTCCTTCGCTCCTGATGTACCTATAAAGGTTTTAACCCCCTTCTTAACTGAGTTGGCTGTCTTTTTCCTCGGTTTGGGCCTTTGCTGTTCTGGCTGCCTTCCCAGCTTCCTTTTGCTTTAACTGATATAGTTCTCTGTCCTGCTCCTTCTGTGATTCCTTGTACTTCCTGAATGCTTTCTTTTCTCTTGAACCTTCACTGCACTTCCTTTGAGAACCATAGTGGTTTCTTGCATCGTTTTGTTTTGTTTATTTGCTTCACACAAAGGCTTGTTACCTCTGTGATGGCAGTTTTTATTATTCCCCATTGTTCTTCCACCCCTCCTTCCTGCTCATTTGCTAGTGCATTCCTTAGGCACTCACCCATTTTGGCAAAGTCAGCCCTCCTAAAG
Organism: Neoceratodus forsteri; assembly: GCA_016271365.2. Lineage (NCBI taxonomy): Eukaryota > Metazoa > Chordata > Ceratodontiformes > Ceratodontidae > Neoceratodus > Neoceratodus forsteri. The sequence continues at coordinate 335,786,842 of CM057449.1, forward strand.
TCCAGTACTTTTGCCTTTGTATGGCTTAACTCTATTGCTGTGTTTATTGTGAACCATACTGTTCGATGGTCACTAGTTCCCAGATGGCTACCCACTTTTACATCTGTGATCCTCTCTCTATCTCCATTTGAGAGAACCAGGTCTAAGATTGCTCCCTCTCGAGTGGGCTCCAATACTAGTTGTCTAAGGCATGCCCCCTGTAGGGCATCTAGAATAACCCCACTCTTCGAAGTGGCTGCTGCAACTGCACTCCAGTTAACATCTGGTATATTCAGATCACCCATCAGCAATATCTCCCCTTTTTCTGCCATTCTAAGTATACTTTCTATCATTTCCTTGTCCATTTCCTCCCCCTGAGAAGGGGGTCTGTATACAACCCCTGTGCGGATTGTGGTGCCATTGCCTGTCTCCAAATTTACCCACAGTGCTTCTTCTCCTCCCTGTTTACCCTTTTGTTCTGTTGCTTTGATTCCTTCCCTTATGTAAAGAGCTACTCCTCCTTTTACCCTCCCTGTCCCTCCTGTAGATAGTGTATCCTGGTATGTTTACATCCCAGTCATGGTTTTGTGCGTACCATGTTTCTGTGACTGCCACGATATCCAGATGTTCCTCCTCCATCAAGGCCACTAATTCAGGAAGCTTGTTACCCAGACTACGGGCATTGGTACTCATTGCTCTCCATTTTTTGATGGCTTTACCTTCTGTTGCAGCATCCCCCACTGACCTTTCTACCTTGGTCTTTTTCTCATTTAGTACCCTGTTTTGTAGGGAGAGGCTGGGATTTTCCTGCTGCTTATCAGTGCCTCCCCCTTTGACTAGTTTAAAACTTGCCAATGAAGCATTTAAACCGATTGCTCAAAAGATTTGTTCCCTTCCTGGACAGATGCAGACCATCCTGCCAGTATAGGCTGGTGTCCCTCCAGATGGAATCCCAGTCCCCAATGAAGCCAAACCCCTGTGCTCCACACCATTTTTTCAACCATTCATTAAACTGCATGGTGCAAAGTACCCTCGCCTCCCCCATGCCATTGACAGGCAGCACCTCTGAGAAGGATACTGTGTGTGCTACTTGTCTTAAGCCCCTCCCCAACTCTACAAAGTCCTCCTGCACTGCTCTAATCTCATGATGAGCCAAGTCATTTGTCCCTAGGTGGACAATGACGTCCAGCTCAGACTCCCGTGCAGCTGTTCTCGTGATCGTGATGATGCGCTTCCTGTCCTCAAGCCATGGCACCAGGCAGGCACCTTACTTCAGTTTTCCTGCTCCCCCAGTTCTGTCCCCCTAATAATTGAGTCCCCACAGGAGCTGCATCCTTTCCTGTGGTGTCCTCTGCCTCCTTCCTGTGGGCCTCCCTTGTGACAGTTGTCCTCAGGCTTCTTAGTCTCCTATGCGGGTGCATCCATAGGGGAGCTATGCTCCCCCAGAATGGTGTATGGATTGTGGAGTGGAACAACTGACTGGGTGTGCCTCTGTTCCACCATCCTCACCCTCCCTGAGCCCACTGTGGTCCAACTGCTGTGCTTTCTTTGCAACCTCTGAGGTAGTGGTGATGGCTCTGGTGCTCCTTGGATGGGGGAGGTTCCCTTCCTACTGTCCAGTGTGGCCTGGGGGAAGGTTCCCTTACTACTGTCCAGTGTGGCCTGAAGACGGGCAACTTCCTCCCTCAGGGCAGAGAGTTGTCTGCAAATAGGGCAGCATTTCAGCCTCCAGAAAGGCTCCCGGAAGACTGCTGCCTCACAGCCATTACATTGCTCTACTCCCCACATGGTTATCTACTTTATTTTGTGTGTGTGTGTGCGCGCGCGTGCGCGATTGGTTTGTTTTATAGAAATATATATATTATACAATGTGTATGCTTATATTGTCAGTGCAGTGTGCTAGAGGGGATATGACAGTGATATGCACCTTGCACTCTTGAGGAAATGATATCAGAACCCAGGTATAAAGGAACTATTTCCAGGGTGGGTGGGGGGGGTGGGCAGGGGTTGGGCCTAAACTGTGCCCTCACGAAACAATCAGCTAAAAGCTTTGACCCACCTCTGCGATGAGTGCCTTCCTGTCAGAAAGATGCCCTACACAACAATTTGACAGAGAAAATACCCTGCTAATCAAACAGAGAAATATCCAGACATCCAAGTCAGACACAGGTAAACCTCCCCAGCCCCAAAACAGCCTGGTGGTTTGTGCTCTGAAAGCAGTCAGCCCCAAAATAAGTCAGCTTTAAACTCTTCCTGCACTGAAAATCTTAAGAATTGGAACAAAAGTAAAGCTAGATCCACCTCCCTCTGTTGCTTGAAAGACTGTCTTTCCTGATAATTCTAAGTTCCTTATTTCACCTTTCAGTTAGAAGTAGCCTCCACCTGCAGAATATCTCCTACACACCAAAGACAATTGTAAGGTTCCCCTCCCTCATTTGTGAGCACAACTCGCTTTCTTGCAAATCCTGTGTTCAGTATTGTAGCTTCCAGCCAGCAGTAGCTTCACCTGAAGAATATTAGCTGTGATGGGATAGGGGTTGCCACCCCTATTCCTGTCACGCCAGCTCTGGGTCCTCCCATGTGGGGTGGCCAGCTCCACCACTTCCTTTCTGCCTGGTCCGCTATTACCATGGACAGATGGATCTTAGAAGTGGTCAGCCAGGGTCTGCCTCTGGAATTCGAGCAGTCCCCTCCAAGCTGAGCCCGCGCCCACACTCAGTCGGCTCTTCAAGGTGACATTGCTCAGCTCCTCCTCAAGGAGGCAGTAGCTCGAGTGGCAGGTCCTCCACCAGACCTAGTGTTCGTATCCAGGTACTTCCTGGTTCCGAAGCGGATGGGGGGCTGGTGCCCCATTCTAGATCTGCATGACCTGAATCAGTATCTCAGGCCACGCACCTTCTGGATGGTAACTCTGTTTATTTATTTATTTAGCTTTTGTTTACCGGGTAAGTACACTAGACAAGTAGTATGCCTATTTTCAGGAACGACCCGGGAGAGCACAAAACATACAGTATACATACATGGCAACATTGGAGAAACCGCATGATACAGTAAAAAACAGCTATAACAACGCTTGTATAAGGGCAGAGATACTGCCACACATAGTACAAATTGTTACAGGACATAGATAGACAATAGACAATAGAAAATCTTAAGAATTGGAACAAAAGTAAAGCTAGATCCACCTCCCTCTGTTGCTTGAAAGACTGTCTTTCCTGATAATTCTAGTCCCAGATCATACCATCCCTGGAGCAAAACAAGTGGTTCTGCTCACTGGATCTCAAGGATGCGTTATTTCACGTCCCAATCCATCCGTCCCACCAGCGATTCCTCCGCTTCGGGGCAGAGGGAACCCTATACGAGTTTTGAGCATGCCATTCGGCCTGTCATCAGCCCCACGGGTCTTCACCAAATGCACTGCAGTGGTGGCAACCCATCTCAGGCGTCGGGGGGGGGGGGTCAGAATATACCCCTACCTTGACGATTAGCTCTAATCAGGTTCCACCTAAGAGGAGGTGGAGAGATCCAGGGACCTGGCCCTCCAGACCTGCTCCCAACTTGGCCTCCTGATCAGCAAGGCCAAGTCATAACGCATGCCTTCTCAGGTGATGTGTTTCATCGAGGCAGAGCCTGGCTACCGGCAGACAGGGCGGAGGTTCTCTCCTTCTTTGCCTGATCATTTCTAGTTGGGCAATTGCTCCCAGCCCAGGGCATTTCTGCGCCTTCTGGGTTACATGGCGGCTTGCACCTCCGTGGTCCATTGGGTCTGGTGGCATATGCGCCCTCTTCAGTGGGAGCTGGCTGCTCAGTGGACTCAGCGCCTAGGTTATTTCGACCAGCTGATCACTGTGACCCAGAAGATGTGGGATGCTCTCCAGTGGTGGACCATCCTAGACTGGTTGCAGGAAGGGATCCCGTTTATTCACCTCAAACCGATGATCGTCCTAATGACCGATGCCTCTCTCATGGACTGGGGAGCCCACATGGGGACAACAGGGCCCACAGGTTCTGGACCCCCGAGGAGTCCGTTACCACGTCAATCTGTTGGAGCACAGAGCGGTCAGACTGGCACTGTCAGCGTTCGCTCCTCAGCTCCAGGGTCAAGTGGTTCAAGTCCAGATGGACAACACCACAACCATGTACTACCTCAACAAGCAGGGTAGCTCACACTCCCGGCTGCTGTGCAGGGAAGCACTCCACATCTGGACACTCATGAGCCGACTGAAGGTGGATCTCCTAGCCATTCTTTTGACAGGAGCCTCAAATCAACTGGCGGATGCTCTCAGCCACATAGGCGAAACATCCCATGAGTTCTCTCTCCATCCAGAGGTAGCTTACAGTCTGTTCTCCCACTGGGGCAAACCGATGGTGGACCTGTTTGCCTCCAGGGAGAACACCAAGCTGAGGCTGTTTCATGCAGGGAGCCCCCTTCAGGAGGGCTCGCTGCAGGGGGATGCCTTCTCGAGGCCATGGAATCCAGACCTCTTCTACGCCTTCCCTCCATTTCCCTTGATCCACAGGGTGCTCTTCAAGGTGAGGAGGGACAAGGCGTAAGTGATCCTGGTAGCCCCAGACTGTCCCCACCAGTTCTGGTATCCAGATCTCCTCAGTCTCAGCAACAGGCTCCTGAAGCATCTTCCAGCACGCCCAGACCTGATCTCAGTCAATCAGGGGAAGGTTCTCCACCTGGACCTTCAATCCCTACACCTGACAGCCTGGTACCTGAGCGGTTAGAGTTCCAGGCTTTGAGTCTCTCCGAGGATGTACTCATGGTTGTGGAAGCATCCAGGAAGGAGTCGACCAGGAAATGTTATGCCTTCAAGTGGAAAAGGTTTTCCATTTGGTGTCAGGGTAAGGGCCTGGACCCTCTGTCCTAGCCAGTGCTAACGTTCTAGACTACCTTTGGTGGCTCTCCAAAGGGGGTCTTTGGTCAGTGACCCTTAGGGTGCACCTGACAGCCATCTCTGTTTACCGGGTGCGAGCCGGTCAGCAGATGGCACAGGAGACAGTGGTCAGGCACTTTTTCAAATGCCTGGATCACATATCCCCTCTGGTGCATGAACCTCCACCTCCATGGGATCTGCTGGTCTTGGCACAGCTCATGGGCAAGCCATTCGAACCAGTGCACAAGAGTGAAATGTCACACTTGTCATGGAAGACTGCCTTCCTGGTGGCTCTCACATCTGCCAGAAGGACAGGGGAGCTCCAGGTGCTCTTGGAGGACTCCACTTATTTGGTCTTCCACAGGGACAAGGTTGTCCTGCGCTCCCAACCGAAATTCCTTCTGAAGGTGGTGTTAAAGTTTCACTTTAACCAGTTGTTGACTCTGCCGGTGTACTACCCCAGGTACACTTCGGAGGCTGAGTACAGGCTCCATACTTTGGACCTGAGGCGAGCTATCTCCTATTATAAGGAGAGGACGGCAGAAATTCCGGGAGAGGTTCGCCAGCTATTTGTCACCTCTGCTGAAGCCGCTTCTGGCAGACCTGCCGTAAAGTGGACGATCGCAAGATGGACTACATCTTGCACTAGTCTATGCTATGAGTTGGCGGGCAGGGAGCCTCCCAGAGAGATTAGAGCTCATTATACCTGCCATACCGCTGCATCGGTGGCTGCTTCCAGGAACATCCCCATACAGGAAATCTGTCGGGCTGCTACCTGGAAGTCAGTAAACACTTTCATCACCCATTACCACATCGACCTTGAGTCACACCTGGATGCTGGTTTTGGGTCCTCAGTTCTCCGATCTCTGTTCCCCAAGTAAGTATTTCAGGTGGGGGGGTGCGCCTTGCCTTCTTCCTCCCAGAGAACTGCTAGGAGTCTGCCAAGAAGTGTGGATGAACAACATATCCACGTCCCTAGAAAAACAGGTTACTCCCCTGCAACAGTAGTTCTAGGAGTGGTATATGTTGTTTATCCACACAGACCCACCCGACCTCTCAAGCTGCGATGCCCACACCTGGCTTCCGGCGGGCTAAGGTCTGGCATCATGGGGCGGAGCTAAGGATTATACCACCGGGTAGGTGGGAGGAGCCAGCTTGAAGACCATCCGGTGACCCTTAAAGGGACATGCCAAGAAATGTGGATGAACAACATATACTACTCCTAGAAATACTATTACAGGTGAGTAACCTGTTTATTCTGTATGTATGTAGTAAATGCTGTGTATGACATATTCTTCTATGTTATTCGACTGTATTTGTATATCTTGTTCCCGTGCTTCCTTCCCCCGGGTCGTACCTGGAGACGAGCCTTGGCTCAGTGTGCCCTTCCTGGCCACCAAATGTTTAAATAAATAAATAAATAAATAAAAAACAGTAAAACTATTAATTAGTTCATGAAACCGTATAAGAGGTGAGGTAGAAAATTTGCAACCTGGGTGTCATTCTGAACAGCGAACAGACCCTGAATCCTGAGGTGGGGGCCATTGTCTAAAATAGCTTTTATCACCTAAAGAATGTTGCCAGCTTGCATTCCTATCTTGACCATGATGATCTGTGCACTCTAGTCCAAGATTTCGTCACCTCGCAAATTGTCTACTCACTCAGTTCCAGCTATTCAGCTCCATGAATTCATCTTGTGCCAAACACAGCAGCAGGATTGCAGACAGGTGTGTCAAAATTTGAACATATCACACCAGCACTGCATGGCCCACACTGGCTGTCAGTTAAGTAGCGAGCTGTGTTTATGTAGCCCAGGCGCCATAAGCCAGTGGGCTACTACCCCTGCCTGTTGACCTGCACACAGGTTAAAGGGGCCTGGGTTCTGCTACGGTGGTATTCGGGGGTTCTATCCCAGAAGATAAATGAAAATAATGTGGTGTCTTCACCCAGAGTAAGTTGCAGCGGGCCAGGCGTGTGACTGATACAACCCCTTTGGATGCTATACCTACCCACCTCCCCTTCCAACTGTCCCACACACTGGATGCCAAACAGTTTCCCAATACCATATACACTTTATAGTTGATTCCCACAAAACACCATTCACACAGCAATTTCAAACAACAAAACACAGCTTTATGGGGGAGGAGAATAAGGATCAGGGTACCTGGAACTGGGATAGTTGTGGAAGGAAGGATAGTTAGAAAATTTGCTCAGAACACTTAATAACATATGGGCCGGTAGGCCAGATCACCCCAGATGCCCACCCCCACTGGTACCAGTGCTACCCTCTGTCCTGTCTGGGTACCCAGGAGTTGCAGTCCTGCTCGGTGCCCAGGTTGGCCGGCGTTGGGGCCCTAGAAACAATGTAACTGTCTGTGGAAATTAAACAAACACTCCCCCTGATTGCCAGGGCAAGCCCTGGGTACTCACGGTCCTGGAGATCTGGAGAGTTCCTGGTGCAGAGGGCTTCCACCAGTCCAAATTCAGGGGATCTCACGTCAATGGGAGAGCAAGCAAATGGGCAGCAGAAGGTATCCTGAGGACTTGAGCTTGATTGAAGGTCTGGCCGCTTGTCACCTTCAGCCTATTCAGGCCCGTTGCAGAGCTACTGCACAAGGCCCACCAACTACAGAAAGTCCAGACCTGGGAGTAGCTCCACAGCCTGGCTCCCTCACAGGTGCCCGAGCACCTCAGCACGCACTGGTGGTCCCCGGTAGCCAGCAGACCCCACTGGATTTGCAGGTTCCCCACTTGGCTCTGAAATTAAGCTGGGACTCTCTGGGATTCTCTTCTCCTCTCAACACAAGATCAGCTTCGGTGTGCATCCAGAAGAGTTTATCCACACTTTCTGCTCTACTAGCCTCTTAGCAGCAGGCTCAAATTCCACTTAAAAGCAGCAGTTCCAGTCCTCAGCTGGATTTCAACAGCGGCCACAGGTCCCTGAAGACAAGTGCAGCTGCTCTCTCTCGTGCACGTGCGTGCGCCTCTCTCTCTCTCTCTCTCTCTCTCTCTCTTTTAAAGTCTCTCCCTCTGCTTTATAACAGCTTCTACCTTTTGTCTGGATTACTCACAGTTCCTGGAAAACCTCTTTCCCAGCTCAAGTTGTTCTCTCAGTCCCAAACTGTTGCAGGATGGCTGCAGCAAAAATCTCCATTTAACACAGCAAGCTCCAACAGAATGCCTGGAATGGTTAGCTCAAGATGCCCAGCTCCTCCAAACAGCAAAAACACTTTACTGTTTCTCTGAAAATCAGCTTTCAGCTTTACTCCAACGTAAGCCCTGTGAAAAGCCTTGGATGATTTCTCCTCTAGCACAGAGCCCTCCTGACTCAATCAGAGCCCAGCCACAAACTGACTCAATTGCCCAAAGTCTCTGAGGTTTCTCCCCAGGATTTTGCCCTCTGATTGGCTGCCTCCGGTTAACAATCATAGCCCAAAGCCCTCTGTGATTATCTATTGGTAAAGTCTCTTGGTGCCTGAAGATAGTACATACCTGCTCTCATAAGCCCTTTCAAAAGTTTTGGGTGCCCAGATCAGCAATTGGCGATTCACAAGGGGTCAAAACATCATGACATGGCCGCTTTTAAATAGTGTACCTGCAGTCCAAATAGCAGTCCCCACATTCCAGTCCTATTGCAGCCACAATATATGTTTTTATTAAACAGCAACCCCTCAGTATTGTAACAGCCTTTCTGCCCTTCTGCACAATGCCCAAGCTTAACATTTTTATACATTTCCCAGCCTGTCGCAAGTGACGATTCAGCTTGCCTCCATGCGCTGGACACGCTCACCTCATGAATATTCATCCTGCCCTCATTAATATTCATCCCCCCGATTCTGAAGTGCATATGGCGCTAACTTATTTAACATTTGTACCACCTCTCAAGGGCCTCCCCCCAGCCCCCGTTTACCTTAGCCAGGAGGTTGAGAGCACCATAGAGGCACTTACAAAGCTGCAGCATCAGCGGCACCCACAATCGTGTTTCTGTGCATGCGTGGGCCGGCGGACCTCCCGAAAACAAAACCCTGGTCACTGGTCCCACTGTTAGGCTCTCCGTAGCCCTGTTTTGGGCTGAAGACCAGCACAGGAGACAACGGAAAATAAGGTAAACCCCCATGAGGGGTTACATTTAAATTTCTGTTGCCAATTTTATAAGGCCATGAACAGACTGGACCCCCTCTACATTCAGGGTCTACTTGCAACCTGCCAGGAAGATCTCAGTTGTAACAGAGTTCTTTAGTCAAGTCACACGGGTATTTTTGGTGGTCCCTCCCTGAAGGTACAATCTGCAGGGGACCTGGCACTTCCAACCCCAGTAATACTCAGGTATTCATAACTCTTGCAGTATCCCTTTAAGACAGAACTGCACAGAGATATAGAATATATGCAAATGATGGAATCTTTTGCATGAGCCACTTTTCCAAATGCTGCCTTCTACTAACTGCCTTAGTTCTAAACCCTACAGATTTCTCTCTCCGCCTGTCGAGACTAGACACTCTGAGATCCTTTCCTCATCATCTTGTTCTGACGTGAGAAAACTTATAAAATTAAATTTAAGTATTCTTTACATTTCATCTGCTGCCTTTTACGTTTTGTAATTTTAAGTTAAACTGTAGTTTTAGTGTTTAAATTGGAAGTTTTCTCTGTTTCTCCCGGTTTGGTATAACCGTGGGTAAACTGAGGTTTGTTTTATATTTTTCTGAGTTTTCTGACTAAAAACACTGTTAGTTATGTCTAATTTTATTAAAATAACATGTTTTGTGAACCGTTAATACCGGTTCCTGAACCGATAGCCTCCGTTCACTTTTTTCTTGGTTCCCGGTTTCTGATCGGTTCCTCATTGGTTCCGGAACCGACCACAACCACTAAATAAACTTTAAATTTAAAACATTTGTAGCGGTTGCAACTTTTATTAGACTTGCATTGAAAATGTTAGAAAAATGGAGAAGAAAACTGATGATCCCGATTTCATACCATGTATTGAGTGTGGTGACATTTTGCTAAGAGATGAATATTAAAAGCAGAGTGACATCTGCATACTTGTTCTGAGAAAACTATTGAAAAATGCCTGAATAAGGCTAATGAGAAACTTTCACCACCTAAGGGTCCCTCGAGCTCTGACCAGCCGGCACCCTAAATTACTGTGGGTGAAACCACAATAACTACTGTAACTGTTATCCCTGAGATGGGTATACAGAACAAGCAATTCCTAAGAGGCTTGCTGAACTGACGGACTCCCCATTTCCCTCAAAAAAATGAAAGAAAACTAAGCACACAGAACCCCTTGCTGGACGGCATTTGGAGACTTCTGCACCTGCTATAAAGTCTGCCAACTCCTGCCAGAAATTGCACAGGCCTTTAAGGTCATTCAGGCTTGCAAGGGCTGTCTGCCTTTCAGCAGCAGACCCCTGCAAAGCAGTTTGTCTCCTCTGCTTAGTCTTCCTAGTATTTAAGAGGAAGAATATGGTGGTTATGAAGAAATGGAGGGAGGGGAACCTATTGAATCTGAGGTTTCCCCTGAACAGCAGTTTGGCTCTCTCCACAGAACATCTGAGGATTATTCCTCACACCTCACATTTGTGAGAACATCACCACCAGTGAAGTGATTGAAGAAGCTGAATACTTGGAAATGATGAGGCAGACACCCACTAAAAAAAAAAAAAAAAAAAATTCTCCTTCCTGTAGGTAAATTCTTCAACAAAATACTTAAAAGGTTTTACAAACTACAAACTCTGTTCCCCCTTGTGATAAGAGGCTGGATAAGAAATATCAGCTGGACAGGTAGGGAGCGGAAATGTTATTCCCCCACCCTGTCCACCAGGGAGTGGTACAAATGGCAGCCTGTGACAAGGGAAAGGCACCCCTGGCATCCCATCCTCCTGACAAGGATTCCAGGAAAATTGACTGCATAGCCAAAACAAACTCTCAAGCCTGTGCTGCTCAACACCAAAAGTCACTGTGGCAGTCTGTCCTTGCTGTGGCAGTTGAGGCTCAGACTACCATGTCAGATGATCTAGCTGAAACAGCTAAATTTGGTTTGGAAGCAGCCAAATACCAGTTTCAGATGGCTGCTGACTAATGACACTGCTGCCAAATGGATGGTAGATGCAGTGGTACAGAGGAGGTTTGCCTGGCTGCGAGCCACAAACCTCACTCAGGATACCCAAACCAAGGCTATGGATTTCCCAGTGGAGGGTAATTCCATCTTTGGAAAAAAAGGTAGAAGCTTACATGAAAGAGGTGGATAAATACAAAACCACCTACAGAAGCAATTCTGCGAAACAAAGGGCTTTCCCGTGTACTAAAACTGAGGGAAGTGGAGGCAAAGGCAGATCATTTCACAGCAAGCTTTTTTATCAGTTCATGGCTGCGCCTCAGTATCAGCAATAACCACAGCACCTGGATGTAGTGAGTCAGGGATTGTCTCTGAGTTTCAAATTCCTTCCAGCATTAAAAACCAAAGTTTTCAAACCATCTACAAGTGTAGAAAGAGAAAACTCCTGGAAAAAGAGGTTCAAAACATATTACTGTCAAAGGCAGTGGAGCCTGTCCTGCTACAGCAAAAGGTACCACAAAGAAAATGGGAAGTGGTGGCCTGTCTTAGACTTCAGGGTACTACACAGGCATCTGACAAAGCCAAAGTTCAAAATGATGACTTTGGCATTGATTCTGCCAATGTTCCATAAAGGGGACTGTTTGGCATCACTGGTCCTAAAAGATGTCTACTTCCGCATCCCCATAAGGTCCAGTTCAGACTCCCATCAGGTCACTGCCAGTTTCAACCCTGCCTTTTGGTCTCACTTCAGCTCTGAGTGTTCATAAAGTGCTTGGTAGTGGTTGTGGCACACCTTCGAAGACAAGGTGTCACAGTTTTCTCATACCTAGACGACTGGCTGGTAGTTGGAAAATCACCCCAGCAAGTGAGGGAGCATCTGCAACTCACCCAGGGGCTCCTGGAGTCTCTAGGGTTCCTGATAACTCTAAAAAAGTCTGTCTGTCCTTCAACCTGCTCAGGCACTGTAGTTCAAAGGAGCAGAACTCCGTACCATGCAAGGATCTGCCTATCTGCCTCTAGGCAGGGCAAGAAATATTCCACTGATAGTGGGCTCATTCTGTCTGAACAAACCAAAAACTGCTAGATAGTTTCTTCAGTTACTGGACCATGTGGCTGCTGCCACTGGCACAGTCCTGGAATCCAGGTTCCAGATGAGGATCATTCAGTCTCGATGGCTGAGAGGGACCTGGGGGTTGTGGTGGAGGTCAAGATGAACAACTCGGAGACTTGTAGGAGGGCAGCAGCCAAGACCAACAGGATGCTGGGATGCATCGCTAGGGGGATCACCTCCAGAAGGAGGGAAGTGATGCTCCCTCTGTATAACTGCTTATGAGGCCGCATCTCGAGTACTGCATGCAGTTTTGGAGGCCACACTTAAAGAGGGACATTAAACTCCTGGAGAGGGCCCAGAGGAGGGCAACCAAAATTATTTGAGGCTTGGGGGACAGGACCTATGGCGAGAGGCTCGAAGAGCAAAATATGTACACATTGGAAGAGAGAAGGGACCGGGGGGACATGATAGAGGTCTTCAGATACATGAAGGGGGTAAATAGGGGAGGAGCAGTCAGGGTGCTTCGAAGGAAGGAGGAGGGGGCAACTAGAGGGCATGGGTGGAAGCTGGAGGGGGGAAGATTCAGGGAGAAAGGAGAGGTGCTACTTCACTGAGAGGGTGGTGGAGCCATGGAATCGCTGCCCAGGGGCTGGTGGAGGCAGAGGCGGTGGAGGGGTTCAAGAGGGGGTGGGACAGGTACAGGGGAAGGGTTCTGGAAGCAAAATCCAATGCAGCGAGAATATCCGGAACTGGGAAGGGAGAGGCCAGAGAAGGCGAGGGGGGCAGCAAGGTCAGCTCCCAGGGTGGGGGCTGACCAAATGAGCAGACCCGAAAGACCGTTAGGCCTATTCTGCTGACATTTTAGTATGTTAGTTTCACCTCAGGGCACACTGGTGTCAGAGAAAGAATCCTCTCTCTCAAAACTAATTCCAGTAACAAAACACATTGTTACAGGCCCTCCAATGGTGGAAAGAGGAAACCAACCTAAGGGAAGAGATTTCTTTTCAACAAGAGTCCCCATCAGTTCTGACAACAGATGCATCTCTACCAGGGTGGGGCGCCCATCTAGGGGTTCACACCACCCAAGGCACATGGTCAAGTCCAGAGTCACTCTTCCACATAAACCTGCTGGAGCTAAGAGCAGTGTTACTGGCTAAAGGCTTTCACATAGCTAGTACAGGGAAAGGTGGTACAAGTTAGAACAGACAATACCACCACACTGAACTACATAAACAAGCAGGGAGGGACAAGGTCAAGCATTCCCTAAACAGAAGTCATGAAAATATGGAGTCGAGCATACTCCATGGGGGTTCCGTGCAGGCTATTTGGCAAGGACAATACCTTGGCAGATACCCTGAGTCAAATCAACCAGGCCCACCACAAATGGACCTAGAACAGTCAAGTGGTGCAAGTGATCTCCAGGAGGTGGGGCACCCCAGAGGTAGACTTGTTCGCATCCCACCAGAACCACCACCTGCCACAGTACTATTGCAGACCACCAGATCGGGGAACAATCCTCCTGGATGCTCTGGCTCTGAATTGGTCAGGGAAGCACCTGTATGCTTTTTCTTCCTTCCCTCTGGTGTACAGAGCAATGCTCAAGCTCAGGTCCCAGTCAGCCTCAATGATCTTGATAGTACCAGACTGGGTCAGGTAACCATGGTAATCTCTACTAGTCTCCATGTCTGTGGCCGAACCAATACACCTTCCTTGGAGGCACAATCTACTAACCTCCAACCAGAGGAGGCTTCTGTACCCGAACGTCAGCTCACTCAGGCTCAAAACATGGCTCTTGAGAACCAAGAATATGCAAGCTTGCATCTTTCTGAAAGTGTCTTGGACATTTTAAGGGGTTACAGGACACCCTCCACTAAGAAAACCGATTCTGCAAAATGGGCAAGGTTTTTTATTTGGTATTCAACCAGAGGAATGATATCAGCACAGGCTGATGTCCAAGCTGTGCTGGACAATCTTACCTATTTGCATTCACTGGGCCTGCAGTCCAGTACCTTAAAGATCCACCTGGCGGCAGCATCTGCTTACATTTCAGTTGGACAGAATGTTTCTCTGGCCTCAGACCCTATCTTCAAAAGGTTCTTTAAAGGCCTGGCCCACTTGCACCCCCCGCTCACAGGGAACCGGTGCCAGCATGGGACCTAAATGTGTATATAGTTAGGCTCAGGGGTGCCCCTTTGGAGCCTGTGTCTTCAGCTTATTTGAAATATGTCACATGAAAAACTGTTTTCCTTGTGGTAATGACTTCTGCCAGAAGAATCAGTGAGCTCCAGTCTCTCTGCATTGAACAGAACTTCATTCCACAGAGACAGAGTGGTCCTAGAACAAACAGGAAGTTTCTTCCTAAAATTGTTTCTGATTGCCATTTGAACAAAACCATTACCTTACCTGTCTCTTTTTTTCACTGAACACTAATTCTGGTGAAAGGAGTCTTCATAGTCTGAACATCAAAAGAGCTCTTAGCTACTACTTGACAGCCACTAAAGTCCATAGCATGACAGAAAACAGCTGTTCCTGACCTATGAGAATGTGGGAAAGGGTAACCCAGCATCAAAATGGTCCATCTCTCGCTGGATAGTACAGCGTATCCAGTTTGGTTATATAGAAACATAGAAGTTGATGGCAGATTAGGACCACAAGGCCCATCCAGTCTGCCCATTTTTTCTGCCTTATGAATGTGCCATAGGCCTGTACTCTGTCAATGGCCTATCTATTCATACTCATCTTTATTGCTCCCTTATGCCTGTCCCGTGCCTGTTTGAAGCCTTGCACTGTATTCATATCCACCACTTCCTGAGGTAGGCCGTTCCATGCATCCATCACCCTTTCTGTGAAAAAGAACTTTATCACATTCCCCCTTAATCAGCCTCCCTGTAGTCTTCTAGTCTCATGCTGTGTCTTCTTGTCCTGCTGTTTTTCCTATATTGAAACGTTAGACTGTTTCATCTTGTTAATGCTCTTAAGATGTTTGAATGTTTCGATCATATCACCTCTCTCCCACCTTTGCTCTAGGGTATACATATTGAGCTCCGTTAATCTGTCCTCATATGTTTTCTGATGCAGTCCCTGCACCATTTTGGTTACCCTTCTCTGGAATGCCTCTATTTTGTTAATGTCCTTGTGCAGGTGCAGCCTCCAGTACTGCACACAGTACTCCAGATGGGAACTAACCAGTGTCTTGTAAAGAGGGATTGTTACCTTCCTTGTACGACTTGCAATACCCCTACTAATACATCCTAACATCCCTCTAGCCTTACCTAATGGTCTGCTTGGATGATTTCAGGTCATCTATGATGATGATGCCCAAGTCTCTTTCTTTCCTTATGATTACCAGCAACTCCCCTCCCAACCTATAGGTGGCTTCAGGGTTTCTCTTCCCTATGTGCATGATCTTGCACTTCTTTGCATTAAACCCTATTTGCCACTCTTACAACCATTTTGCCAGTTTATCCAGATATCTTCTCATTCTGCCCACCCCATCTGGATCATCTACTCTGTTGCAGATCTTGCTGTCATCTGCAAACAGACAAACCATATCCCCCAGTCCATCTGCAATGTCACTGATGAAGATATTGAAGAGGACTGGCCCCAGGACTGATCCCTGAGGTACCCCACTTGTGACTTGCATCTCTTTTGACTGTATACCGTTTACCACCACTCTCTGTTTTCTGACCATCAGTTTGCCACCCAGCTGACCAACTTCTGACCCACCCCGAGCCTACCCAGCTTATTAATCAGTCTTCTATGTGGAACAGTATCGAAAGCTTTGCTGAAGTCAAGGTAGGCGACATCAACTGCTCCCCCTGGGTCCACCACTCTGGTTACCCAGTCAAAGAAATCATGAGTCATGAGCATGCATAGTAACTGCACAACACACATCCGTAACCCAGTTATTTTTGGTATTCTTTTAGCCACATTTTCAACATAGGCATTTTGGGACCTCCCCTCATGAACAGTGGCACTGTGATTTTGTTAATCTGTCCCAAAAGTTGATTTCCCACAGCGGCCATGCCATTGTGTGCCACAGGTGCAGAAACGCATTTTGGGCAGGCTGTGAAAAATGACAGCTGTACTGTTCATAAGGAGGTGTGAAAAATTGCCAGTGTTGAAAATCTGGCATGAAAATATTGCAAATTTGCGAAGTTACAAGGGTGCGTGGAAACTGCACAACACACACTTGTAACAGTCATTTTATGGACGTTTGTCACCAAATTTTCAACACTGGCATTTTAGAACTTCTGTTCATGAACAGTGTCACCGTCATTTTCTCAAACCGTCCCAAAAACTGATTTCACACAGCAACTGCGCTATTCTGCGCCGGATGTGCAAAAACACATTTCAGTCAGGATATGTAAAATGACAGCTGTACTGTTCATAAGGAGGTATGGAAAAATGCCAATTTAGAAAATCTGGAATGAAAATATTACAAATTCAGAAGTCATACGCATGTGAAACTGCATAATTCACGCTAAATAAAACAGCATTTTTTCACCAAATTTGCAACATAGGCTTTTTGAGAGCCTCTCTCATGAACAGTGGCCTGTCGTTTCGTTACTCTGTCCGAAGGTGATTCGCCCAGTGACTGTGAAATCACCTTTCGGGACCGAATAACGCCATGACAGTGACTGAATTCATGAGGAGGGGTCCCAGTAACCCCATGTTAAAAATTTGGTGCCAAAATTCCCAAAAATGCCCGAGATAGGCACCAAAGTTGAAAAAACCCTATTTATGCCATTATACAGCTTACCAGCATTTCTTCAGTTCGTGGTCGGCTTTGAAGAGGGTAGACATGTTCCCGGTCCACTGAAGATCGTCATGCCATACTCCAAAGGTAAGTATGGGGTAGGGGAAGGGAGGTGTGGGGAGGCAGGGTGCGCAGAGAGTGGGCGCGGGCTGGGGAGGGCCACTGGAGTTGACGAGGGAACGTGGTATGGTTTTCTTTTACAGGGTCATTTTGGCATGCTGGGGTGGGCTCCCAGCATGCCACCTAATGTTATTTTAAGGGGGGTTTGCCTTGTGAAGTTGGCACCTCCTTTTTTCACAACAAATGGGGGACATTATGCGCAGAGTGGGCTCCCCGTCGGCAAATGAAACTCGGGAAGGAACATGATGCTAAGGGGACTGGGCCTCCCTCGGCCCACACTTTAAATGGGAAGGGGGTTGCATTATGCTGATGGGAGTGAGGCGCCCCGCCGCTAAATAGCGTGGGTTGGGGCATGCCGACAGAAGTTGGGCACCCTGAAGTCGTCCCAGTCCGTCTTGGCGGCAGTCAAGCGCCCGCCATGTTAATGGAAGGGCTTCACCAGGAAGGCCGTAGGGAGGGCATATTTTGGTGCCGCTGCATGACAAGCTTAGCTTTCATTGCAGCGGACCTTTTCTTAGATGTGTTCACCACATTATGTATTCCTGGTGTGGTGCCTGCATGCTGGCTTATTGGGGAATGAGGGATGCACCTACTGATGCGTGCCCTGCATTCACCTAAAAGTGACTGCGCCTCCAAATCTGCTACTAATGCAATATGTTGGCCGAGCAAGCGCGAGCCAACATAAGAAGTGGCTCATGCAAAAGATTCCATCATTTGCATATGTTCCATCTCTCCAGGCAGTTCTCTTTTAAAGGGACACTGCAAGAGTTCTGAATACCTGAGTATCACTTGGAAGAAACAAGATTACTACGGTGAGTAATTTTTTCTTATTGTAGCTGCTCCAAGGCTTTGAAACTCTGTCCCGATGTACAGTATATCTGTACTGCTGCCTCAGTGGAAGTTTTTAAATCTAGATTGAAGACCTGACTTTTTACAGTTGTTTTTTTCATGGGATCATTTCTTTCCGTATTTAAAAGTGGGACATTGTAGAAATACTATTTAAGTAGTTTTAATTTTGCTGTCATTATATTGCCTTTGCATTGTTTTTGTTAAGCAGGTTGAGATCAGGAAAGGTGCAATACAAGTAGAATTAATCAGCCTGGGGGGAGTCACGTGATGCGGAGCGCGTAGCGGTCGCCTTTCCGAGCTCCGTGAACCCGACCAATTTTTAAGTTTTGGCCAGCGTTCCTAAAGCTGCAAGACAGATTTCACCACTGCAGAATCGGGAAACAGTTAGAAGTGCAGCCCATGGAGGAGGATATGCGGAAACATACAAAAGCACACACACCTCCAGGCACGGAAGAGGCGCCAAGAAAGCAAAAGCCTTGGCATTACAGTTGACTCAGAACCCGGAGGGGCGTCCCTGGAAGATGAGCCGCTCACTTGAGTGCGTTTTCTAGAAATTCAGGCCGTTCAGGGCAAGTGTGGAAGGAATGGCTAATGAGATCAAATCTATTACATCAGCCCTGGAAGATTTAAATCGGAGGCTAGCAGACAACGAAGTACGTGTTAAATCCTTAGAGGGGAGTAGGGAACGCATGGATTCTGCCTTAGTGATAGCTAATCAGAAAATTACAAGGATGGAAGCAAAACTGGAAGATTTGGAAGGAAGAAGCCGTCGGAACAATGTGGTAGTCATTGGGCTACCAGAAAAGGCAGAAGGCTCCGATCCTGTTAAGTTTGCCCAGAAGTTGGTGGAGAAGATAGCGGGGCCCTCACCATTTGGGCCCACATATATTATCGAAAGGGCACATCGGGCATTGCGTCCTTCACCCCCTCCGTCTGGACCACCAAGGGTATTTATTTTCAAGTTTCTGAATTACCAGGAACATCAGCTGTTTATAACAAAAGCCAAAGATAACAAGGAAATATATTAGGAAGGTACAAAATTGAGAGTAGCCCAAGACTTGCCGCTTTCGGTGAGACAGAGAAGGGCGGCCTTTCATCCACTAGTTAAGAAATTGATAGCAGCAGAAATTAAATATCGTGTGCTATATCCTGCTAAGCTGCAGGTATCCATTAAGGAGCAATGGAGATCGTTTGAATCATTGGAAGCTGCAGCGGAGGCACTGCAATTAGCTTTCCCGGAATTATTCAAAGTCCCCTGAACGGCTGGTGTGGAAAGACCAGGGCTGAAATGGAATTTTTGCGGAAAGAGATGATCTGAAATTTGGGACTACAACTAGCTGGAATTTCCCTCTGGATTCTGACTAGACTGAATGTTGTGACGCTGGACAAGTACCCGGACTGCTTTATTTTATTTTATATTGAAAACAGTCATGAGGAAAATGTCTGTTACCCATTGGGTTTATTTTATTTTGCAGCTTATGATTTGCCTTTAGTTAAAGCTCCAGCACAAGGATGGAAAGGATAGAGCCAAAATGGCAGCCTGGAGACCTGACAAGTCGTAATCTGGGGACTATGTTTTTCTGAGGTTATTGTGCTTATTCCTCAGGTTATGGACCGAATAGACTGATATTATATCGGACAATAATGCTGGAGGTTTCTTTATAGATTACAGTATATTCTCTAAGAGGTAACTCTTACCTATGGGGCATTATTTTATTTTATTTGGTACTTTACTTGGTAGCTTTTTCCACCATCACAAATGTTCTGTGTTTGTAAATTTAAAGGGCCCTTTTCCTATAAAGTATACAGCCGATAGTGGCTATGCAGCTTTTGGGGCCTTAGTTACTTAGAGAGCGAGACCACTAGTTGTATTTAATGTTGTTCTTCTGTAATTTAGCATTTAGTTTTAGGCATTCCTTTACCCTCTCCTGCAGATGGCTTGTTGTTATAGCTAAAATAGAATATTTGGTTGATGGGAGGCGGGGCAACTGGTTTTTGGTTTGGCATGTTGGGACGGGAAGGTAGCTCTGGGATTGGGCGGAGTGTCCTGTCGTCATGGACCAAGTTGTTGGTAAGGGGAGGAGAGAGGTGGGAGGAACTGGCGGGTTCGGGGTGTTGGGTTTTAGATACGAGATTAGGGGTTTTGGATAAGGGGTTTTATTTTTTGGAGGCACCATCTTATAAGGGTAGGTACTGGATGATAATTCAGGCAAATCAGGTTCTTTCTGGGACAATGGCGGATATATTTAACATTTTGAAACAGTTTATTTAGAATGGGGGCAGATATCCTACTTAAATTTCTCACGTGGAATGTCAAGGGGGCACGCCTCAAGGTTAAACAATACAAAATATTGAAACACATTGAGGCGGTTAGAGCTAGGGTTGTGTTCTTGCAGGAGACACATTTACTTCAGTCAGAGGCCAATTCCATGAGGAGGTTACAAATTGGAGAAATATTTTCCTCACAGGGCACCACATGGAGTAGTGGTGTTATGTTGTTGATACATAGAGCAGTGCAGTTCACTCCCTTACAGAAAATATAGGATAGGGAGGGCAGATACATTCTGGTTAGAGGATTGTTGTACCATACTGAAATACTATTGGGATCGGTTTATGGCCCTAATTCGGAAACTCAGGAATTTATAGTGGGTCTCTTAAAGGCTCTTTTACCATTTAGCAATCTCCCTATGATTTTGGGTGGAGACTTTAATTTAATATTAGATCCTTTGCGGGATAGGTCTGGTAAAGGACGAACATACCAAACTCCCGCATCTCGAGCTATGGGGGATATGTTAGAACAGTTAGGACTGGCGGATGCATGGAGGGTCCTACATCCGGACATCAGGGAATATACCTTTAGTTCCCCAGTACATGGAAATTCCTCCAGTATAGATTATATTTTATTTCACGGTCTCTTTTGAAGGAGTTTTTGACTCTAATATTGTACCAGGCCCAATTTCTGATCATGCAGCTGTATCTTTAAATATCACCTTCCCATCTCTCATTAAAAGAGGGAATAGGTGGAAAATCAACAACCAGATGTTAAGGGTACCTGAATTGGTTGAATACATATTGGGCCAAGTGGAAGATTTTACATCAAATAATTTGGATAATAACGGCCGGACGGATTTTTTCTGGGAGCACTTAAGGCCTATTTAAGGGGAGTACTAATTGGAGTAGCAGTTAAAAAGAAAAAAGAAAAAGAAATCAAAATTAAGGAGCTGTTACCTCGTATCAGTCTCTTAGAGATTAACATTTCTGTGCATCCGTCCGAGGAGGAAAAGGAAGAACTTGTGAGAACTAGAGATGCCTATCTTAAAATCTTGGGGGAGCAGGCTGAACTTGCATTAATCAAAACAAAATCAAATTATGTTGACCAGGGGGAGAAATCTGGGAAGCTTCTAGCTAGGCGTATCGCCAAGCTGGAGTCCTCTCGGTTGATTGAGGGAATACAATCGGGTACTGACGTGGGAATTAAAACTTCTCCAGAGGAGATGGCTAATGTTTTCCGGCAATATTTTGAGGATTTATATGGTAAGATGGAAAATCCACCAAGTGAATATCAGATTTCTTCCTTTCTGGAGGGGTTAGATCTGCCCATGCTAGATGAATTGGATAGGTTAGGTTTGGTGGCTGATATAACTCAAGAAGAAATAGGGAGATTTCTAATAGTTAACTCTAACGATAAGACACCTGGCCCAGATGGATTCTCATCCAACTTTTATAAAAGATTTTCCTCAAAAATGGTGCCTTTGCTCCTTAACTTATTTCGTTACATTCTCTCAGGACAGATGTTGGATAAATCACTTCTGGAAGCGCTTATAGTTTTAATTCCCAAACCCAATAGACCCTCCATGGATCCGGCCAGTTACAGGCCTATTTCCCTACTGAATTATGATTTAAAAATTTTGGCTAAGTTGTTAGCAGATCGTATTAGTAAAGTTTTGCCTAAGTTAATAGGAATGAACAGGTGGGGTTTATGAAGGCAGGTCTCGGTTGATCATTTCAGGACATTAGCTTATGTCTTCTCTGTGTCCGAGGAGAGAAGGTATCCAATGGCGCTGCTCTCTTGGGCGCAGAGAAGGCCTTCGATAGGGTTTACTGGGAGTACTTATTTATGACTATGGTAAAGTTTGGTTTCCCGGAGACGTTCTTAAATTGGCTTAGGAACATGTATTCATGCCCGTCCGCAAGGGTTGTCTGTAATGGTGCTATTTCTAGCCCATTCCAGCTCTTTGTAGGTACTAGGCAAGGATGTCCTTTGTCTCCCCTGTTATTTAATTTATATTTGGAACCCCTTATAAGGAGCATAGTTCATACTAAAGAAATAGAGGGTATTAAAGTATGGGGGTCCCAAATTAAAGTAACTGCATATGCAGATGACCTTTTAGTGTATGTCTCGAATCCCACTAGATCTATTCCAAGACTGTTGGATCTAATAAATAATTTTAGTCGGGTAGCTAATTACAAATGAAATCAAGATAAATCAGTGGTTTACCCTCTTAATAATATGTTATTCAAACAGGAGATAACAGGATTGGGCCTGGGGTGGAATTCTGATTCGCTTAAATACTTAGGTCTTTATTTAACCAGAAGTAAGGCCCATTATCGTCAGCTGAATTTAGAGTCCCTAATACATAATATTGGACTGGACCTTAAGAGATGGGCTCAGCTCCCATTATCACTGTGGGGAGAATAAATATAGTTAAAATGAATATTTTTCCAAGAATTTTTTATCCCTTGAGTAGATTGGATATTTACCTTCCTGTAACTTGGTTTAGGAAACTACACGCCAACCTAGCTGATTTTGTCTGGGGGAATAAAAAATCTAGGATGGCCTATCAGAAACTAGCCGCACCAAAATCAGTGGGTGGGTTGCGATTACCTCATTTTGGTCTTTATTTTTGGGCAGCGCAGTTGAGCAAATACGGTAAATGGGCCTCATACAATGACCCTTCCTCAAACTCGGGTTATGTGCCCTTATGGGTAAATACAGAGGCAAACTTGATTAAGAAATGTGCCGTAAATCCTTCAGCTTTGTTCTATTCTAATTTCAAGACCCTCCCTGCCTTATTGAAGAAATTCCCTGTAGGGATGGCAGTGAAACTCCACACGCAATTGTGTGGGTTTATTAAATACGACCATGTTAAAGATTGGGCACAACCGATAAGGAAACCCAGCGGTTTCTAGTTAGGGTTAAAACTATCAGACCAGATTGGTTGCCGTTACTGGACAAGTGTGTTCTTAAAGACTTTCGTACAGACGAGGGAGATATAATGTCGGCTATAGACATAATTAGTAAGTTCAACTTATCAAGTAAAACCATTTTTAAAGTACATCAGCTTAGACATGTCTTAATGCAGAAGTATACATTGGAGAATGTTTATTCCCCGAATCTTTCCTTTCTGGAGGATATACGCCCGCTAATAGGTAGTTCCCAGGCCATCTCAAAGATTTATCTAACTTTATTCTAATGGGCCTACCCGACAAATCTAGCCCCTTGCTCTTATTGGGAAGCAATCTTTCCAAATATTACATTAAATTGGTTAGGGATTTGGAGAGCATGTCACAAGTTTGTTAAGCATGACCAGCTGAGACTTATACAATATAAGCTATTGCATAATATTTATTATTCACCTCAAAAGCTGAGAGGTGTAAAGTTATTGAAGGATTCCAAGTGTTTCAGATGTGGGGAAGATGTAGGGGACCTCCTACATATCTTCTGGGAATGTCCTAAAATTAGGCCCTTATGGACTGAAATTAAAAATAAGTTGGACCCTTATTGGGACTAGAAGAAATGTTTAGACCGGAGGTTTGTCTATTGGGGAAATGAGTGACTTTCCAATTAAGACTAGGAAATACCACATGACCTTGATATCAATTACGGTGAAAAATTAGTTCTTCGTCACTGGAAGGATAAGGTGCAGATTTCTTATTCGAAGTGGCTTGCAGAACTCCTTGCGTTTCTAAGGGTAGAAAGAATGATTGCTATATTGCACAATCAATTGCCCTTTATGATAAGATTTGGGCCCTGTTCTTTACTTGTTTTCTATTGATTCCTGATCTCATCCGTATTGGGATAAATGGTGAGGTGCCTCAGGGGAGGGAGGAGGAGCATTGGGTTAGTAGGAGGTGGGGTGGATGGATTGGGGAGTAGGGGAGGGGTATGTTGGGGGAAAGGCAGAAAACTTGGTTTACATGTGAATGTATTTTTTTTAATTATAATTAGCTATATTGTATGTATGGCAATTTTTGATCTATGTATGATATATTTCTGCCGGAAATAAAGAAAATGTTAATGGAAAAAAAAAAAAAAGAATTAATCAGCCTGTCTGTATCAATATAGAAATAATGATCTATTATTTACTTCTATTAACATCCCAATTCCTTTTAGCTTTGTTCTTTTTAGTTGTGTTCTACATTTTATATGATGTTTAATGTGACTATATGTATGTTAATTATTTATCATGGTGTAATTGTATGTGATAAACATGCTAAGAATGTCATTGTAAATGAGTGTGATAGCTCGTATGACTTTAACATCATCCTGTTTATTGTATTTTTAATAAACAGAATTTAAATTCAATTATCTATCACCAACAGTTCCTCATCGTCTAAATTGTTTCTAGATGCAGAGTTTTCATTTTGTGAAAGAAAGTTGAAAGTTACCATAGCAACCTTGTGCTATCCAGGTGGCATTATCACGCAGCTAGTAGAGCATGTGGATGGTACTCTGGAGATCTGGGTTCAATTCCCTGTTGTTACACGGCAATACATGTTCGACACAAATAAGCACTTTTCATTGGAGCAGTAACAACAGCTGACAAAGGAGCAACCAGGCATTAATCACCTAGTAATGCCCGGTTGCTCTTCGTGAACCACAGTAAATTCTTTGTTCAAATGCAGTTCACATGGCATTCCAACAGATGGCTGTAAAACAGTGCTGTGCTGCTAGCATTGTTTCGCAGCCATCTGTTGACCTGCCAAGGGAACTGCAGGAACAACATGAAAATGTACCCTAGCATGGTCCCATCATGCAGTGCAACCCATATCTTGTAATACATGCAGATGAAAATTGTACTGTACCTAGCACTGATCCAGACAGTAAAGAGAAAAAGTACCATAATAGTAAAAATGAAAAAAGTTTATTTGGCAATAATAACACTATGCACTTAAATCAAAATGTTGTCAAGTAATGCCTCCCTACACTCGAAATATATGTAAGATAGGCTACATTTAGCAGAATGTGTACTATCAATACAGTGTTAAAGATAAGAAATATAATAATTGTGTGTGTCTTTTTTTGTATTATAAGTTAACAGTACAAATAATAAATCTGCTTATTTCTGGAAATGCTTGGCATGTTACAAGTACATTAAGCCACTCCAAAGGACGGTTCTACTGGGGAATTAATGCCTGGTTGGGTGGTTGGAGGCACTCGGCCTGTGGCCTCGTACCCGCTCTCCCAATCAGCCATTAATTCCCCAGTAGAACCCTCTTTGTCATGGCTTAATGCTTACTTAGAACACAGTGTTTCTTTAGTAGTGCAATTTGCACGGTGGCTACTATCACACCAGCAATTCCTCACCATCTTATAACTGTGTCAGTACTTAAAGAGCTACTGACGCCGCATATAAAACTTGAAAAAACATAATAATTAGGAACAATTCTGCTTGCATTCCATTTATATTTCATATATTTCTCCTTCCCATAATTTATTACTGAATAAATGTACATAAATATATGATTGTTGTCCCTTACAGTTCATTTTGACTTCATCTTCCTCTGTAGCTTATTTCTTACTTCAAGTCATAATCCTCTGTTGTGACATCACAGTCTGTTGCCATGGGAGTAACTGTGAGGTCACAAGCAGTGCTCTATGACTTCAGGTAGGGAGAAAGCAGCAGGACTAGAACTCTTCAGGAGCAAAGATCCTGTTTTCATGTAGATTACCTCATTACTAAATAATGGGGAGGAGGAATACAGAGCTGGACAGTGCCCAAAAATTTTGTTAAAGTTCTCTTGAACGTGTCACCAGCTCTTTAAGAAAGTTTCAAATAATGCTAAAACTAAAATGTGGGTGTGTGCACAATTAAAAGCCCAAGAGAGTGGCAGTGTGTGTGGGGGTGGTGTGCACACCTGTCTTGCATAGCTGGTCTCAGCCACACGCTGCTATAGATTGGATTATCATGTTATGGTTTACATGCACCAGCTGAAGGTCCCTTAGCACATGTGGAGTATGCTTCTGGGAACCCTGCCAATGGTGAAATAAATGCCGCGGCAGCGCATCGGGCTGTGCATGTTTTTCTTCATTATTATTAACGTTTCTGTGCTTTTACAGCTGGTCCAGGGTTGACTAAGATGGCAGGCATAAATCATCTATGTCAGCTGATGCCAGTGATGTGCCCAGCCCTTCAGGAACATGTAACCACTTATACTTTAGAATACCATTTGGATTTCATTATGGATAAGAGTGATCTTGAGTACAGTACAAAGGTTCTAGACCTAAAGAGTGGGGTGATGGTAGTTGTGGTGGGGGAGTCATAAAAACAGTTATTATTGTGCCAGGGGACAGGATGGGATGATTTAATGAAACAGCAGAACTTGTGAGGGGGCTTGCACTGTCCCCACTGCTCTGAATTGTTTTTGAAAGCCTATTATGCAAGGATATCTAATGGTATGGGTCTCTTGTGCATTAGTAAAAGACTAGGGTGTGCAGCTGGGCATTGTTGGCTGTGGTTCAAAGCTAAAGTAATTACTTTAGGTTTCCTTCAGTTAGTGAGGAAAGCTGAGTAGTGTATTGCCATTCTTATGAAGACCTTTTGTATAGACTAATTTCCAGTGCCATGCTACAGAGAGTACAATATACTGTAAATATAACACATGCAGTATATACTGTATAAACCTGCTAGAAATGATCTAATATTAGCATATATGAAAACATGCAAAATATGCTTGTATACATATACATAGCTATGCAATTATGTCATGAAACTGTATTGGCAGTATAGCGCAGTGGTTTAAGGCTCTGAGCTGCAAACCTAGAGACCTGAGTTTGAATCCCATAGCCCCCACTTGCATACTGTGTGTCCCTGAGCAAGTCACTTAACTTTCTTGTGCTCCCAGGTTGCACCTGGAAACAAGTTTTGGCTTAGTGCGTCTCTCCCGGTTAAACAGTTTCCCCTTTCCCCTAATTATGCACTTCACCTCAGAAGATCACAAGAAATGCACCACCAAATGACCCAGTGGTAACGTGTTGTACTACTACTATAAGGGTGACCGGAGTATGAGTGTGAGCTTGCAGGACAGAGTGCTGCTGAATGCAGCACTTCATGGACCAGGGCAGGAAGGTGCCACATTCCTCTCATTCCGTGACCCCTGTGGTGTACCAAGGAGGTGGTTTGGATACCGGATACCTGTGTCCCTGTCTCCTTCGTTGGATCATTGTGGCACTCAGGGGAGCCTTGCTGCACCAGAGGTTGGTGGAAGAGAGGAAACAAATGGGGAGGGGGGGAATTCAGTGGCAGTTTGGAAGGCAGTCCCCTGGTGGTACTCATGGGCCCTACCCCTGTGATTGTAGGGTTGCTTCTGGGATTGGATGGCCTGGAGAGCCTGATTGCATGCATCCACTGTGTGGGACAAAAAATCTACGTGAAGCTGGCCCAGTGGCGCTGAGGGTTGAGGCACTGGATGCCACACCTCGCACCACACAGGTGACCCAGGTTCAGGAGTGACTCTGGTCGCTGGTGGGTCAGCTGAGGGGAGATGGGCTTCAGCATCCCACGACAGCTCGCCTTCTCCGGGGAGGAAAGAGGCCGATGCCTGCGCACTTGCCTGACTCCGAGCGGAGGCTCAGAGTACTGCAAGCCCCAATTGTAGGGGATGGGCGGCCGCTGCACAGCATGGACGTCGGCACCTTGTGCCGTGACATCAGGGGGTTGCACGCTGTAGGGGAGGGAGAAAAGCGGAAACTGCGTGCTGGCTCCCGGGAAGATGGGCTTCTAGGAGTGTGCCTCCAGTGTGCTCCTGCTCGCTCGACAACAGCCAAGACTGACACAGTGAAGGATTACGGGGTGTCTGGTCCCCCACTTCTTCCCCGCTCGGGGGGAGGGTAAGCCGCAGCTCCATGGTGTCTGGAGGTGAGTACGAGTAGAGCGGGAGGCAGGAGGATGACTCCTTGAGGGGGCCCTGAAGGGTCTGAGTCGGCAGGATGAGGGGTGGATAAAGCGTAATTTCAAAAACAAAATCCATATGAAAAGAAATATCACAAGATCACATGGAGAAATGGGTTCCCACACAGAATGCTGAGTGGTGCTGCAGAGCAGTACTACGAGGTGCTGCATTGTTTAAGTTTCTGCCCTTAGGATAAACATACCAGATTGCTGTCCAAGTGGAAGTTAAAAGATCAAATGGCTTGGCGACCCACTGGCTCATAGGGCTGAGACACTGGCAGCATCTCTCACCATACCGGTGACCCGAGTTCGGGAATGAGTTGCCAGGGTCGGGTGGGGAGTCGGCTGGAGGGAGGGCTGGAGAGGATCAAGTGGTCACCTGGTAGCTCGCCTCTCCTGAACTGGGTTAGTGAGCTGTCTCAACTCTTGGCTGCGACCATGTGGAGACTGGGTGGTAGTGCTGACGCTTGGCTGGCTGGCGCTCGGGTGGATGGAAGGGGCTGGCAGTTCTGGATGGCATGCATGCCTCCAAGCGCATACATCTTCCGTGTGTGTCATTGCACTGGGGGGAGAAAACCTAAGGAGGAAAATGGAAAAGGACCAGGCTACATGAAGCCCTGCCCAAGGTGCTATGACCTGCCCTGCCAGTCTAATGGACGGGGGGGGAAGGGAGAGGACATCTGGAGGCGAGTCCCTGGCCCTGCCATGGGGAGAAATCTGTGGGGGATGTAATCCTGCCCCCCAGAAAGAGGGAGGCAGCAGTTGGCCTATGGCACCTGTGGACAGGGCTGAACATCTGCCTGGTCAGCCCAGGAGGATAAAAACCTTTATAATAAATAAGGAAATTAAAAAAAATAAAAAAAATCAAAATGCTGTGTTTGAAATGATTACAATGGTCTACCCACAACATGTGGTGAGTATACAGCCCCACACATGTTGTGGGAGTATCTTACCCCACAACATGTTGTGGGGGAGTATGTAACCCCACAACATGGCGTGGGGTATGTAGCCCCACAACATGGCGTGGGGAGTATGTAGACCCCACAACATGGCGTGGGGAGTATGTAGCCCCACAACATGGCGTGGGGTGTATGTAGCCCACACAACATGGCGTGGTGAGTATGTAGCCCACACAACATGGTGTGGGGTGTATGTAGACCCCCACAACATGGTGTGGGGAGTGGATAGCCTGCACAACATGGTGTGGGGTGGATGTAGCCAGCACATCTTGATGTGGGGTGTATGTAACCCCCACAACATGGCGTGGGGTGTATGTAGCCACCACATCATGGCGTGGGGTGTATGTAACCCCCACAACATGGCGTGGAGAGCATGTAGCCTCCACAGCATGCTGTGGGGAGCATGTCGCCCCCACAGCATGGCATGGGGAGTATGTCACACCCACAGCATGGCGTGGGGAGTATGTAGCACCTGCAACATAGCGTGAGAGTATGTAGCCCACATAACATTGTGGGGAGTATGTAGACTCTACAATGTGGTGTGGGGAGTATGTGGGATATGTTGGTAAATCGATGGCATGGTGTGATAAGTACGTAATCAATCTATTTATGGCATTTTGTGGGCAGTATATAGGCAGTAGTGTTCAACCTATTTACGGTATGCTGATTGTGTTATGCTGCTTACCCATGGCATAATGTCAGGAGTATGTAGACAGGCAGTAAGGAGGCAGTACAGTATAGTGGTTAAGGGCACTGAGCTTCAAACCTAGAGACTTGGGTTTGAATCCCAGCAGCCCCCACTTGCATACTGTGTGACCCTGAGCAAGTCACTTAACTTCCTTGTGCTCCCAGATTCCACCTGGAAACAAGCTGTGGCTTAGTGTGCCTTTTCTGGTTAAATCATTTCCCTTTATACTGCTTATCCATGGCTTAATGTCAGGAGTATGTAGACAGTGTTACGTTGCTTATCCATGGTATGGTGTGGGAAGTATGTAGACAGTGTTATGCTGTGTACCCATGGCATGGTGTGGGAGTATGTAGACAGTGTTATGTTGCTTATCTATGGCATGGTGTGGGGAGTATGTAGATAGTGTTATGCTGCTTACACATGGAATGGTGTGGGGAGTATGTAGACAGTGTTATGCTGTGTACCCATGGCATGGTATGGGAAGTATGTAGACAGTGTTATGTTACTGCTTATTTATTTATTTTACTTCATAAGTTTCACCAGGAAAGGCATACTGAGCAGTGGTTGCTCATTTCCAGATACGTCCTGGGAGAATTGGGGTACTGATTACATACGAACATACGAAGAAGCCAGCAAAAGAAGGCCATTTGGTCTATCAAGTCTGCTCGTATTGCAGGGTCCACAGCTTGAGCTAATGTCCCTTCCCTCCCTCCCCACTCCTCCCATCCTCACTACCCATGATTCTTACCTTCCCCCATGCCTATCCCAGCCTCTCTTAAAGCTGCCCACCGTCTTCAACGAGATGACCTCTTCTGGCAGTGCAATCCAAGTGTCCACCACCCTCTCTGTGAAGAAGTGCTTCCTGACGTCCCTCCTAAACCTTCCACCCTCCAGCTTAAGACTGTGCCCCCTTGTGATATGGTTGCCATTCAGCTTAAAGAGACTCTCCTTATCAACTTTATTTATCCCTTTCAAGTACTTGAATGTCCCAATCATGTCCCCTCCCCCCTCCTGTCTTCCAGGGAGTACATGTCAAGTGTCCTCAACCTCTGCTTGTATACCTTGCCCTGCTGACCGTCTATCATCTTTGTAGCCCTCCTCTGTACCTTCTGCAGCAGGTTAATGTCCTTTTTGAGGTGTGGGCACCAGTACTGCACTCCATATTCTAGATGCGGCCTTACCAGTGACCTGTACAAGGGCAGTATAACCTCCTCTCTCCTACTAGTGATCCCCCCTAGCTATGCATCCCAACATCTTGTTTGCCTTTGCTGCTGCTTTCTTGCACTGCGTCGAATGCTTCAGGTCACTAGTGATCATCACTCCCAGGTCCTTCTCCTCCTCTGATGCAGATACTCGGACTCCACCCAGGTAATACTCTGTCCTGGGATTCTTGGCTCAATATGCATAACTTTGCATTTCTTGGCATTGAAGCCAAGTTGCCAGATCCTGGACCACCGCCCCAGCTTTTCCAGATCTTCCTGTAGGTCCCTTGTCCCTTCAGCTGTGTCCACTCTCCCACAGAGCTTGGTGTCATCTGCGAATAGGCACATTTTGCCTTTTAATACCATCCCCAATGTCATTGATGAAGACATTGAATAACACCGGCCCCAGCACAGAGCCCTGTGGGACCCCACTGGTTACTTCACTGGTGCCAGATAACTCTCCCCGCACCACCACCCTCTGGGTTCTGTCCCTCAGCCAGTTTTCCACCCATCTGACCATCTTTTCCCCAACTCCAAGATCCACCAACTTCCTGATCAACCTTTTGTGGGGCACAGAGTCAAAGGCCTTGCTGAAATCAAGATAGAGGATGTCTACCGCTTGGCCCCTGTCCACTGTCTTAGTGACACAGTCAAAGAAGTTAATCAGATTTGTTTGACATGATCTTCCCCCCCATGAACCCATGCTGCCTCTCATCCTGGAGACCATGTTCCTCTAGATATTCCACCAACCTTTCCTTTAGTATGGTCTCCATTAGCTTGCCCACAATGGAGGTCAGACTGACTGGTCTGTAATTCCCTGGATCATCCTTGGGTCCGCTTCTGTGAAGGGGCACTACATGTGCTGTTCTCCAGTCCTGTGGTACCACGCCTGATTCTAGTGAACTATTAAATAGGTCTGCTAGCAGCCCTGCCAGCTCCTCAGCAAGTTCCTTTAGTATCCTTGGATGTACTCTGTCCGGGCCTGGTGATTTGTCTACTTTCATGCCAGCAGACCCTCCCTCACTCTAGCCTCCTCTATCACTATGTCTGTGTTCCCCCCTCTCCTTTTTTCCCTCCTGAAGGCACTGGTCGATCCTTCTCCCTGTTGAAGACAGAACAGAAGTATTCATTTAGTATCTCTGCTTACCCATATGATGGTATGGAGAGTGTATAGACAGTGTTATGCTGCTAACCCATATAGGCAGTACAGTACATCTTACCAATGCATGATGTGGGAACTATATAGGCAGACAGTATATCCTACCCATGACATAGTGTGTGGAGTGTAGAGGCAGTGCAGTCTGTTGACAGCATGGTGTGGTGGAATATATAATCAGTACTTCCTACCCAAGGCATGGTGTGGAAAATATATAGACAATACCAGTGGCATGGTGTGGGGAGTAAATAGGTAAAAAAGTACTTCTACTCATGGCAACATATGGGGAGTATATGGGTAGTACAGTTCAGCCTACCCACAGCATGGTGTGGGACTGTATATGGGTAGTGCATTGTAGACTGCCCACAGAATGGTGTGGGGATTATATACGTAGTGCGGTTCAGTCTACCCATGGCATGATGTGGGAGTACATAGGCAGAGCAATACAGCATACCCATGGCATGGTGTGGAGGTATATAGGTAGTGCAGTTCAGACTACCCATGGCATGGTGTGGGAGTATATAGGTAGTGCAGTGTAGCCTGCTCATGGCATGCTGTGGGAGTATGTAGGTAGTACAGTACAGACTACCCACAGCATGGTGTGGGAGTATATAGGTAGTGTAGTGCAGACTACCCATGGAATGGTGTGGGAGTATATACTGTAGGTAGTGCAGTGCAGCCTACCCATTGCATAGTGTGGGTGTATATAGGTAGTGCAGTGCAGATTACCCACAGCATGGTGTGGGAGTATATAGGTAGTGCACTTAGACAAGCCATGGCATGGTGTGGGGATTATATAGGCAATACAGTACAACCTACATACGGCGTGGTTTGATGGACATATAAGCAATACAAAATCCTACCAAGACATGGTGTGGGGAGTATATCGGCAATACAGAACATAGAAACATAGAATTTGATGGCAGATAAGGACCGCTAGGCCCATCCAGTTTTCCCATTTTTCCTACCTGTATCAGCGGCTGCTGACCCTACTTGTACAGCAGTACAGTGTACCCTTGGCATATTGTGGGATGAATATAGGCAATTTGGTTCTTCGCCAGCTGAGCTAGTATCCAAACTCCAACCTGATTTTGACTCAGTCCAGAAATGGTTTCAGTCAAACCAGTCATCTCTAAATGCCAAAAAACAGTCTCTATGTGCTTTGGTACTAGACCAAGGCTCTCTAAGTTCCTGTCCCTCCCTTCCTGCCATACTCTAGATGGTATCCCAGTTGACGATGTACCTCCCTTCAAATACCTTGGCATTTGGCTTGACCGCCACCTCCATTTCTCTGAGCACATAGACACCATTCGTAAAAAGCTCCACCCTAAACTGGGTGCCCTCTTTAGGCATAAAAGCTGTACCCCCCTCCCTGCTCACTGAGACATCTTTACCAAGATGATTCTCCTCATCTTTGACTATGGCAATATTGTCTGTGGTGCTGCCCCTAAATTCACCCTGGCCAGACTGGATCTCCTATACCACTCCTTCTGCCGCTTTGTTCTTAGCTGCTAGATCCACACCCACCACTGTACTCTCCACTCTGCTGTTTCTCTCCTTTCCCTGGAGCATCTCTGTCTGTCCCACTGTGCCTCCTTTATTTCCAAACTCTGGCTATCCTCCCTATCCCCCTATCTTGACTCCCTACTCTCTCCATCCACCCCCTCCTGCTACTCCCTCAGAAACTCTGGGTATCGCTTCCTCAGGCTCCCTTCTCATAAAACTGTTGCTGGTCAATCATCCTTCTCTTTCTGTTTTCCTAAACTCTGGAATTCTCGTGCCTTAAACATTTGCTCAGCCTCTTCAAAACCCTCACTAATCTCTCTTCTCCAATTCCACACCTCTCCCTCCTACCACTGTCCTTAAGTGTATGCTGACCCTCCCTCCGTTCCCCTGGGTCCAAACTACTGTGACTCTATTTTGCAGTTATTGTATTTGCCTACTTGAACATTGTATGAACTCAGGTTACTTAACTGTTACCACTGTATATTGCACTTATTGTATATACCTATGTATTTCTGTTACATTCTGTATATTTAATCCACCTCTGTACTCATTATATTTCTCTGGATGTCAGCCTGTGCAACTGTATATATCTTTTTAGAATGTTATGCTTTCCCTCTCACCTTTCCCCCAGAACACATCTTGAAACGAGCTATTTCGTGCTCAGTATATTTTTTCCTGGTGAAACACTTTAATTAATAAATAAATAATTAGGCAATACAGTATAGCGCACCCTTGGCATGTTGTGGGGAGTATATAGGCATTACAGTACAGCCTACTCAGAGCATGGGATGGAGAGTATATAGGCGGCACAGGGCAGCCTACACCCGGCATAATGTGGGGATTATACAGGCAGTGTTAGAGAAATCTACCCAGCCAAGGTGTGGGGTAGAGAGTATATAGGCAGTATAGTATAGCCAACCTGTGGCATGGTAAGGAGTATACAGCAGTGCTTCATAGCCTACCCATGGCAAGATGTGGGGAGTATATAGGTAGTACTGTGTAGCCCACACACGGCATGGTGTAGGTAGCACATCAGTAATACAGTATAGCTTTCTCATAGCATGATGTGGTGAATAAATATAGGCTGGACTACATCCTACCCAAGCATGGTGTGGGGAATATATGTGTAGAGTATATATGCAGTACAGTATAGTGTACCCATGGCATGGTGTGGGGAGCATATAGGCAATGCAGTATTTCTTATCCATGGTGTGGGGAATATATAGGCAGTACAGTGCAGCCTACTCAGATAATGGGGTGGAGAGTATATAGGCAATACAGGGCAGCCTACTCACAGCATAGTGTGGGGATTATACAGGCAGTGCTGCACAACCTACCCAGCCATGGTGTGGGGTGGGAAGTATATAAGACAGTATGGTTAGCCTACACACGGCATGGCACAGGTAGGATATAGGTAGTACAGTACAGCTAACTCACAGCATGGTGTGATGTGGGGTGTAGCTGTAGGCAGTACAGTGCAGCCTACACTTGACAGGGTGTAGGCATGATATAGGCAGTACAGTACCGCTTACTCATAGCATGGTGTGGTGTGTAGATATAGGCAGTACAGTTAGCCCACACACCATGGTGTAGGCAGCATATAGGCAGTACAATACAGTGTGGTGTGGCGTGGTGTGGGGTGTAGCTATAGGCACTACAGTGCAGACTACACATGGCATGGTGTAGGTAGCATGTAGGCAGTACAGTGCAGCTTACTCACAGCATGGTGTGGAGTGTAGTTATAGGTAGTATAGTGTAGCCTACACACGCCATGGTGTAGGTAGCATATAGACAGTGCAGTGTGGTGTGTTGTGGGGTGTAGCTATAGGCACTACAGTGCAGCCTACACATGACATGGTGTAGGTAGCATATAGGCAGTACAGTGCAGCTTACTTACAGCATGATGTGGGGTGTAGATATAGGAAGTATGGTGTAGCCTACACATGGCATGGTGGTAGGTAGCATATAGGCAGTACAGTGCAGCTTACTCACAGCATGATGTGGGGTGTAGATATAGGCAGTACAGTGTAGCCTACACATGGCATGGCGGTAGGTGGCATATTGGCAGTACAGTGTAGC
The DNA here is from genome assembly GCA_016271365.2 of Neoceratodus forsteri. Taxonomy (NCBI): domain Eukaryota; kingdom Metazoa; phylum Chordata; order Ceratodontiformes; family Ceratodontidae; genus Neoceratodus; species Neoceratodus forsteri. Next base: position 335,822,300 of record CM057449.1, read on the forward strand.
TTACTCACAGCATGATGTGGGTGTAGATCTAGGCAATGCCCTGCAGCCTACCCATGGCATGATGTGGGGAACATACAGGCAGTGCTGCACAACCTACCCAAGCATGGTATGGGGAGCATGTAGGAAGTACGGTGCAGCCTACCCTTGGCATGGCAGGGGTTAGTTTAAGTTTTACAGCTACTATCAAGCAAGGCTAGTGACAGGGAACATTCCCTGGCCCCACAGACTGTTTAACTGGCCTAATTGGTATACTAATTGAAATGTACCTTCTTCAGTACAAGCTGGCAGGGCTAGTTAAAGGAAACTTAATATCCCTATACAAAACTCTACCAGCATTTGACTTGTAGTTGTAGGCCTTGGCCAATTTGAGTCCTCTACATGTTATGGACAATGCTTTGTGCATACAGTGTTGACATGTCAGGGCCTAGACAATAACAGATGTGTTGGCTCCTAGGTGTCTTTTGGTAGGATACTGCCCTTGTTCCAGCGTGTCCACAGGCCAGCGTGGTGCTGATGAATGCAAGCCTTTCCCTGGGCTGATATGAGCAGTGGAGCTGAGAATCAAGTTAGTAATGCACTTTTTATTTCTGTCCTGCAGGCTGAGGCGGAGGTGGCCTCTCTGAACCGCCGTATTCAGCTGGTAGAGGAGGAGTTGGACCGGGCTCAAGAGCGTCTTGCCACAGCCCTGCTGAAACTGGAGGAGGCTGAAAAGGCAGTGGATGAGAGTGAAAGGTAAGATTTCTCAGCATTTTGGAATATGTTTAAATGTAAAGGCAAAAGTCCCAAATGGATGATTCTCTGTACAAACACGTGCTGCGTTTGATGCCGTCTTCAGGCCTGTCCTGATGGATAAGGACATATCGGTGATTATAAAACTGTACTCCAATACTTGGTCATAAGTGACATTTGGGTTTAAGAGATGGTCTGTCCAAGAAATGTAAGACCCGAGGGTGTAAAGCAGGAGGCACACTGGCACTGCTGCTTTTTAATATATTTCGATTAATGAGATTACAAATACATTAGCGCACAAACATTTTGCCCCATATTAACCTATACTGACAATGTAGTATTCATTTTATCAACAAAACTTGGACTATCAAGAAATTCAGTACTGTAGCTGACAATATGTATGGAATTTAAATTAATTATAATACAGGAAAAAAGCAAAATACAAATTTTTGGTTCAGGTACTCATGTTACATTGAAAATACAGGTTTACAAACTGTTAAGTCCTGCAGTTATCTCTACTTGACTTTTGTAGCACTCTAAAGGACAGTAAAAATTAAAAATACATTTTAAGCCAGTCTTTCAGGGCTCTAAAGTTTTGCTTGGCTTTATGGATGGACTCTGCTAAAGCTGTACTGCAAGTAACAAATGGTAAACCTAATGCAACACCGCTCTATTCAGCTGGAATCTGGTGCTGTGTCGATATTAAATATCTGGTGTTAATAGTTGAAAAGTTTTATCAATCTACACTTGGAGTACCACCATCAGTTCATTTCATTTTTATTTAAAACGAGAGCCTATAGACAATAAATGCTCATTTTCATTGGCAACTGTAGTCATGGTCATTTTCTTACTAATTTAACACTTCTATCTCAGCAGGAATCAGTGTCTGTTGAGATTAAGCAGACAGATATTTTATTAGAAGTAGAAGGGGTCTTATTTAGGGTTAAAAAAAAAAGAAAATAAAGAGTCTGTGTGTTCTGTGCCGGGAAGGGTACTGTATCAACTTAGTTTGCTAAATCAGTAGGAGGAGAGAGAGAGCTTAATTGGGGGTGTGGCTTAGACAATATTAAAGCAGGTGACTCCAAATACAACTTCCTGTTGCTATACTTTTTTCTTATTAATTGCCCTCCTTCCCACCCCCCCAAGCTAGTTCTACTTTTATAGCCACTGGATTTGACTGACAACAGGAACTTTCTGTTTGGCAGTAGGAAGGGAAGGATCACAGAGAAACATTAGATCTTACTTAGAGAGTGCTCTTGCAGTAGGTAATTACATATAAGACTGATGCCGGCCGGCGTCAGGACCCAATGGAAAAATTTCTAGCTAGCAGTCTCTGGTGGGGGACCGCCCCCAAGTCAGGTGACCAATGTCATACGGCGTCAGTATAATGGGCGGTCCCCCATGCCCACCTTCCAGTTCTTTCCTGCCGTTAGCTCGTGTCAGCGCCTCGCGTTAAAGTTCAATGCTTGTCAGTTCTGTTGCCGGTAGTATTTACTGTCGTTTTTTGAATTATTCGACTTAATCTTCAGCCTTGTGTATGTCGTCCCCTACACCCTCCGAGCACAAAAATAAGTGCAACTCGTGCGGCACCCAACTCCCACACAAGGACGGCCATTCCCAGTGCCTCTTCTGTCTGGGCCCTGACCGTCAGGTGGAGAAGTGCCAGCACTGCCTTAAATTTAACGCCGCCACCCGCAGACGGAGGCAGCAGTCCCTGGTGGCCCATATCCTCAAGAAGAAGATGTCCTCCATGGAGAATGAGTTGAAAAAGCTCTGGCAGGCGTCCACTTCCCCCAAATGCCATCGTAAGGAGAAGGACAAGGAGAAGCATCGGGACAGGGGCTCCTCTTCCACCGCGACTCCGTCTGGAGTCGCCGTGCTCCAGGTAATGTCCCCTCCGGGGGACCGCTCCATGACGGCTGTCTTAGAAGTTTCCAAGGTGGCATTGGCCCACCTGTCTGGCTCAGGCCCTTCAGGCAGCTCCAGGCTGTTGGAGGCCTCCGCTCCTGGTAAGCCGTCACTGTGCAGCCTACTGGTTCGAGCAGCTCTGGTAAGCCAGATGTTAGCTCCTCTGCGCCCGCCGCGGAGATGGTCGAAGTAAGTGCGCTCGACCTTCCGGGCGGCGCACGGCCACTTTCCTGCCCGCCCAGGCCGCTCCTCCTTCGCGACCTGCCTCGGGCGATGGGTCCACTAAGTCGGACGCCGGCTCCTCCGACGTCCGCCTGGACCCCTCTGATAAGTTGGACATCGGCCGACCCAACGTCCACGCGGTGGCTGAGCCGACATCGAACCCTCTTACATCCACCGTTCCCGGCTCCCCGCAACCTTGGCTGCCCTCCGGGGACCCTGGGTCTCCTTAGCCTGACCCCGGGGATTTTTCCCCACCATTCCCGGGTGATGCTGAGGTCCCTGCTGTGCCCCCGTCAGGCCTCCCCCTCACTGGGCCGGACAACCGGACGTCGGTTCCCCGGACACCAGCTCCGACGCTGGTCATACCGACGCTGGGCCTTCTGCTCCAGGCCCGCCCACTGGGCTTCCAGCTGGGCCGTCTGTCCGTCACCGGCCCCTGGGTATCCGACTCCGTCTTATCCGGTGCCGTCTTACCTGGCTCCGCAGTATCTGACGTCCCAGTACCCGACGCCGGCCTACCCGACGCCGCAGTACTCAGTGCCTCACTACCCGACGCCGGGTTACCCGCCGTTGGGTTACGGATATGCACTGTACGGGTACACTCAGTATCTGTATCCTCCTCCTCCTCCTCCACCACCACCCCCTCAGCTGCCGGTGGACTTTAAGGAGACTCTGGCCTCCTGGTGGGCTGAGGCCAAGACTCGGCTCACCAGAGAGGTGGAGAGTCATCTCCTGGTGACTGTGCCAGTTCTGGCCCCCATATGCCCCAGACGACAGACTCCCTCCCCACCTCCGGATACCAGGGGCATGCCTTGTGGTTCCAGGGCGGAGCAGGACACGCTTCTCCGACGGCTTCCTAAGGGGTCCGTTCCTCCCCCCATGCTGGGAGAGGGAGTGTGCTTCTTCTTCTTCTTCTTCCTCCTCGGACACCTCGGTTGACTCCGACAGTCGTTCCAACCCAGACGACAAGCCACGCTCTCTGACCAAACCCAGGCCTAGGACTCCTCCGGAGTCTCCTCCTGGGGATCCTTCTTTCTCGGAGTTGCTGCCCAAAATCCAGGAAGTTCATAAGTGGCGCTATTTGGAGCTGGACCCACAGTGTAAGAAACTTGCTGAGCACCTGGATCTGTCAAAGAGACTGCTCCGACCTTGGTGCCACCCTGGATTGAGCCTCATGCTGGCCTTGTTTCTACCATTTGGAAGCAACCGTCACATTAGCCCCTCTTCCTCGGAAGTCTAATAGGCTATACCAGGCTCCCGAGGGTGCTGACTTCCGTGATTCTCACCCTCGAGCTGACTCGGTTGTGATTAGCGCCGCTCACGGTCGGTCAGCTAATCCGAAGCATTTGAGCTCGTCTCCGCCTGACAAAGAATCCCGTCTTCTGGACCAGTATGGCAAGAAGATCTATGCTTCTTCCACTCTGGGTATTAGGGCCCTGAACTATGTCGGTCACATGGGGGATTACCAGAAGGCGATTCTTAGTGAGGTGGAATCCAAGTTGGACTCCCTTCCTGACTCTCATGTTAAACAGGAAGTGGCTGACCTTGTCCGTTCTGCTCATTCTGCCAGTCGGCACATGCTTCGTGCCACGTACGGTGCAGTGGACACTGCTGGTAGGAGCTCGGCTTTCGTCGTAGGCTTACGGTGTCATGCCTGGCTCCATGTGTCAGGTTTGGTCCCGGAAGTGCAGTACGCTATTCAGGAAGTGCCCTTCTGGGGTTCGGTGCTGTTGGTGGTGATGTCAAGGACATTATCACCAATCTGCAGGAGAAGGGGACTGCACTGAAGTCTGTGGACTCCATGTACAATCCGCCTTCAGCGCAGCGTCATTCCTTTCGCAGGTGGAATTGGCAGAGGGCGAACCACAGGGAAAGCGGGCCAATAAACGTCGGGCCCCTCTGGCTGCCAAACCCCCACCGCCCAAAAAAGCAGCAGAAGCTTCAGCCGGCCCACACCACCTGACTCCTTTCCTCTCCCACAGCCTCTGGCATTTCGAGAGGAACCTGTAGGAGGGAGGTTTTCCCTCCACCTCCTGGGTTGGGAGAGGATAACGCCAGATTCTAGGGACATGGATATGTTGTTCATCCACACTCATTGGCAGGTATCCTTGCCGCTTTAAATCTTGCCGGAAGGTCTTCAAGCTTGCTCCTCCCACCCACCCGGGTGGTATAACTCTCGGCTCCGCCCCATGACGCCAGATCTTCCTTACCGCTTGGAAGCTCAAGTTCCCTCCTTAGCAGCTCTCGTTTGTGACTGGTTCCTATTTCTCCGTTTGCAGTTTAAAAATAAATTTTGCAAAAGACTTCAGTCTTCTATCCCTCGCAGCTACGTGGACAAATCGACTCCGGTTTGGAGATGCCCATGCGGGCAGAAGATGTCTCGGACGGATCCACACTCCACGGTGTCTACTGCTTAGGCCTTGAGCACGACCCGCGGGCTTGCGACCTGTGCTCATCTTTTCGGCCCTCGTCCTGGAGCCGTGCTGCCCGATTGCAACTGGGCGTCCGAAGCGTTCCCTCGGTGAAGTCAAGGAGGCCGGTTGGCGGTGTCAGCGGCGCGGCTTCGGCGGATCCAGCTCGAAGCGGATGGTAGCCCCTCGAAGAGGAGGCGGCAGCGGGCCGATATCTTCCTCGACGCGGCATTTATCCGCTCTCTCTGGGTTCTTCCTACGGCTTCTTTTAAGGAGCTTTGTCTGTCCCTCTCCACTAAGGAGAAGGGCCTCGTCTGCTGGACCTTTTTCTCGGTCCAAAAGAGGGACAGGTAATCCCTCCGTCGGCGCTCTTGGGGCGGGAAGGTCCCTCTCCCGGGCCGTCGACCGTCGCGGCGGTCGACCCGCTCGGCCGGCCACTGGCCTCACGGTGTCCCCGTCAGGTCAGTTGACCGAGACTCCACCCGATGAAGTCGAGATTTTCTCGACCCATTGACGGAGCTGTCGCCTTTAGCAGCCGAGATTCCCCTCTCCCGGTTCCCGGGAGGAGTTGAATCCCGTAGGCTCGCCTGTGCCTCCGGTTCCGAGCCCTCGGATGGACCATCCGAGCGAAGGAGTGCGGTTCGACCGACACCTCCCGCACCGACCCGGAAATTCGGGACTCTCGGTCTCGGTCTCGGACCTCGTCAGCGGTCCAGCGATCCCACGTCGCCATGACGCGGTCACCGGCTGACACCGCGTGCGTGGCGTCGCCGCTCGTCCTCGTCTCCTCCTCGGATGAGGAAGCTTGGCGTAAGTAAATCGGCGATACGAGACCTTATGTACAACAACTCCCTCCTGGCGGGGAATAAAGCCGACCCGTCGCCTTCCCGGCCATTAAAGTCTGTCACGGGCGGCCGACACAACCCCTCGACTTATCCGAGGAGCCTATACCCAGGCCAGTTGTTAGGCCAAAACCAGCTGCTCCACCGATTCCGGTGGAACCTCCGCCTCCACAGCCACCAATTGGGGCTCCGACCAAGGATTCTCGGTCAGCTAAGGGTCTACCCATCGGCTGTCAGTTACCCTCACTCCGACCGACCTCGGCAGGTGAAGGGTGGCTCAGGCCAGAGGCAGCTCTTGAGGACTCTTCCAGTCGAAGATGATTCCTCCCTTTTCTCCAGCGACTGGACTTGGAGTCTTCAGGAAGGTCAGTCAATGGGCGATAGCCCGTCGTCCTTCCCTAGGACTGCTTCGGCTCATCTCGGAGTCTACGGAATGGAGCTCGAACCCGTTTCCAAGCGGGCCAGAGTATCCCCTCACGGAGATTCTGGACCGAGGGATTCTCCGGCGGAGGCCTTTCCAGTGGCGAGGCCATAGTGGATCGGCACTGGAGCTTTGGCAGCGCCCTGCTTCCTGCCCTCGCCTCGGCCAGGATGGCCAGGAAATATCACGGTCCCTACGGTTCCTTGTCGGTTTTTGAACACCCCTCTGCTGAGGGGTTGGTTACCGACAGCGTTTTCGGCGCGGCTGCGCCAGGGATATGGACAAACCTCCTGACAAGGAGTCCAAGAAATGGACTATATCGGCGAAAAGGATCGCTGCGTCCTCTCTCTCGCCTTCGTCAGGCCAGTTCGGCCCTCCTCATGGCACATTTTTCTCATGCCCTGTTGGGCTCCCTGGATGAGGTCATCCCTCCATCTTCCTGCCGATCTGCAGACTACGGTTAAGCAGGTGCGGGACCAGGGCAGGGCAGTGGCCAAACAGCAGCTCAGACTGCTTTGGATATAGGGGACTCATGTGCCAGATCGGTGGCGCACGCGGTGGCTATCGTCGCGGCCTTGCTGAGGATATCCACCTTGCCGGATACCCAGCACAAGTTGGCGGATGTTCCCTTTTTGGGGACTGACCTCTTCGGCCCTGGGGTGGAAGGTCACCTGCAGAGGATCGAGAAGTCCAATGCCACCTTGGACTCGGTCTCTTCCGCTCAGAAGGACAAAGGCCGCAAACCACAGCCTAAGCCCTTAGTCCTTCTGTGCCTTTGTGGCCATGCCCAACAGCGTCAGGGCCAGCAGGCTCGACGCAGCATCCCAAACCCAAGCCGCCCGGCTTCCTCTAACAGAGAGGCAGGAGAAGGGCCCAGGAGGTCCTCGGCGGTCCCTCCTCCAAGCCTGCCCAGTGCCGGGCTGAGGGGTGTCGCCCCATCCCGTCACCTTACCCTGAGGTCCCCCGTGGGGGGCAGCTCCGGCACTTCCGTTCCGCCTGGTCGCTGTTACCACGGACAGGTGGGTCTTGGAGGTGGTGGGAAGAGGCCTGCCTCTGGAATTCGAGCAGGCACCACCTTCAGGCCGTCGCCCCTCGGGGCCTGGGATCCCAGCCTCACTGGCGGCTCGTCGGGCAGAGCCGGCTCTCCTCCTCCAGAAGGAGGTGGTAAGAGAGTGGTGGACCCTCCTTCAGACCAGGGTTTGTGTCCAGGTACTTCCTGGTTCGAAGCGAGGGACGGGGGCTGGCGCCCATTCTCACCTACACGACCTAAACAAGTTCCTAAGGTCTCAGAACCTTCAGGATGGTCACTCTGGCTCAGATAATACCATCCTTGGAGCAGCGTGTGGTTCTGCTCTCTGGACTTGCAGGACCAGCGTTTTTCACGTCCCCTATCCGTCCGTCTCACCAGAGATTCCCTGGCTTCGGCGGAAGGATCCCTCTTGAGTTCAAGCCATGCCCTTGACTTGTCTCAGCTCCCAGGGTCTTCACCAAATGCATGGCAGTGGTGACAGCATTCCTCGGCGCCGAGGGTCAGGTGTGACCCTCACCTGGGCGACTGGCTGATAGCACCCCTCCAGGAAGGAGGCGGAGTGGTCAGAGATCTGGCCCTCAGGTCTGTCTCAACTGGGCCTCCTTATCAACGAGGCCAAGTCGAACTCGAGCGAAGCAGGTGATTCTATTCATCAGGCGCAGCTTGACTCTCTTGAGCCAGGCGCGGCTCCCGCCGGACAGGGCCGAGGTTCTTTCCTCCTTTGCCCGATCATTTCTGGTTGGAGCATTGCGCCCTACCAGGACTTCTCGCCTCCTGGGTCTCATGGCGGCCTGCACCAGCGTGGTCCGTTGGGCCCGCTGGAACATCCGTCCTTCAGTGGGGACTGGCCAGCCAGTGGTCTGCAGCTGCGATCCTTGGACCAGCTTGAGCCGGTGACACAGGGGAGTGGGCAGCTCTCCAGTGGTGGACCCGTTCCAGATCATTTGCAGGAGGGCATCCCGTTAATCGCCCGAGCCGACGGTCTCTCTATCGACCGATGCCCTCTGATGGGTTGGGGTGCCCATCTGGGGAACACGGGCTCATGGCCTCTGGTCCAGCAGGAGTCCTGATGCCACATCAACCTGCTGGAGCTCCGGCGGTCCGCCTAGCTCTCACGCCCTTGCTCCGTTCCTCCGGGGTCAAGTGGTCCGAGTCCAGGCGGACAATACCACGACCATGTACTATCTAAACCGCCAGGGGCGGGGCAGCTCCATGCTTCTATGCAAGAAGCTCTCCGCATTTGGTCACTCGTGCACAGCCTGGAGGCGGATCTCCTAGCCATTCACGTGGCAGGGCCTCCAACACCCTGGCCGATGCCCTGGGCCGGATAGGGGCTGCATCCCACAGTGGTCTCTCCTGCGGAGGTAGTACAGCATCTGTTCTCCTTTGGGGCACACCTCAGGTGGACCTGTTTGCCTCCATGGAAGCGAAGCTGAGTCTGTTCCATGCCCGCCCCCCTCAGCAGGGCTCGCTGCAGGGGGATGCCTTCTCGAGGCAATGGACCCCGGGACTCTTTTACGCCTTTCCCCCATTTCCCTTGATCCACAAGGTGCTTCTCAAGGCGAGGAGGGACAAGGCGCAGGTGATTCTGATAGCCCCAGACTGGCCTCGCCAGTTCTGGTACCCAGATCTCCTCAGTCTCAGCTCCAGGACTCCGCGGCAGCTTCCAGCTCGCCCGGACCTGCTCTCAGTCAATCAGGGAAGGTGTTCCATCCGGACCTTCAATCCTAGCCCTGACGGCCTGGTTCCTGGCGGCTAGGAGTTCCAGGCCTTGGGTCTTTCGACGAGGTCCTCAATGTAGTTGAGGCGTCCCGTCAGGAGTACCAGAAAATACTATGCCTTCAAATGGAAAAGGTTTTCCATTTGGTGTCGAAGCAGGCTTGGACCCTTCCTCCTGTTCCTTGGCAAGCATCTTGGACTATTTATGGTCCCTTTCTAGTCAGAGGGCTTAGGTCGGCGACCCTAAGTGCACCTGGCAGCCATCTCTGCTTACGGGCGCGGGCCGGAAGCAGTCGAGTGGCGCAGGAGAATGGTCTGGCGCTTTTCAAAGGCCTTGTCACTACCTCCTCAGTCACGGGAACCCCCACCCTCCGTGGGATCTACTGCTGGTACTGGCAAGCTCATGGGCAAGCCATTCGAACCTATGCACAGGTGTGCTCTCTCTCACCTGTCGGTGGAGACGCCGCCTTCTTGGTGGCTATCACGTCCAGCCAGAAGGATGGGAGAGCTCCAGGCGCTCCATCGAGTCTCCTTACCTGGTCTTCCACAGGAGCAAGGTTGTCCTCGCGCCCACCAAATTCCTTCGAAGGTGGTGTCGGAGTTTCACCTAACCAGGTGTTGACTCTGCGGTGTTCTACCCCAATCACACCTCGGAGGCGAATATAGGCTCCATACTCTGGACCCTAGAAGGGCGCTCGCTTATTATAAGGGCGCTGCAGCTGAAATTGGAGAGGTTCGCCAGCTGTTTGTCACCCACGCTGAAGCCGCATCTGGCAGACCTGCAGCCAAGCGGGCTGATAAGCAGGTGGGTAACCTCCTGCATAGATCTGCTATAAGTTGGCGGGCATGGAGCCTCCCAGAGGATAAGGCTCATTCTACCCGCCATACTGCTGCAACAGTGGCTGCTTCCAGGGACGTCCCTATCCAGGAAATCTGCAAGGCTGCTACCTGGAAGTCAGCAAACACCTTCATTACCCATTACCACATCGACCTAGAGGTCACGCCCGGGATGCTGGTTTTGGGGCCTCGGTTCTCAGTCTCTTTCCCCAAGTAAGTATTGTGGGTGTGCGTCTTGCCTCCCTCCTCCCGGAGAACTGCCTAGGAGTCTGCCAATGAGTGTGGATGAACAACATATCCATGTCCCTAGAAATACAGGTTACTCACCTGTAACAGGAGTTCTAGGAATGGTATATGTTGTTCATCCTGATCTCGACCTCCACGGCTTCGGACGCACAACCTGAGCTTCCAGCGGGCCAGATCTGGCGTCATGGGCGGGCGCAGAGTTGATACCACCCGGTGGGTGGAGGAGCAAGCTTGAAGACCTTCCGGCCCAAAATTTAAAGCGGCAAGGATACCTGCCAATGGTGTGGATGAACAACATATACCATTCCTAGAACTCCTGTTACAGGTGGGTAACCTGTATTTACTGGGTGCTCAACTCGCCGCAGAGGGACACTCAATAGAGTTTCTTCAGAAACCCCCTTGACACCCTCCCCGAAGATCGTCGTATCACGGGGAGCATCTTCTTCTGGTTCAGGAAGAAATTTCCTCCCTTCTCTTGAAGGAGGCGAAGAACAATCCGCCCATTCCACTTCAGGAATGGGGTACTATTCCATTTCTTCCTGGTCCCAAGAAAACGGGGGCGTGGAGGCCGATTCTCGACCTCAGCTCCCTGAACTTGTTAAGTAGGTACAAGAGGAGTTCAGGATACTCTCACTGCAGAGCCTCTGCCCCTTCTCCAGCGGGACAGTGGCTGTACGCTGGATATGCAGGATGCCTGCATATCCTATCCGCCTCTTCCCACACATGAATACCTGCTTTTTACATTCCAGGGGACCACTACCAGTTCAAGGCCCTCCCATTTTTGGTCTTTCCTCAGCACCCAGTGTTCAGCAAATGCCTTTCGGTGTGTGACCTGCTGTACCCAAAGGGGTGCAGGTTTCCCAACCTGGATGATTGGCTCTAGCAGCCCCATCAAGGGAGGAACTCCTGCACTTCCTTTCCCTTACCCAGCAGGTCTTTGCCTGCCTGGGTATTACCATCAACCAGGCCAAGTCCCATCTGATCCCGTCCCAGAGGCTCCAGTATATCGGGGAGATCATGGACACGACCTCTGGCATGGCCTTCCTGCCACCGGACAGGGCGGCCACTCTCCAGGCCCAGGTCAGCCTGTTGTCCAGCCGCAGGTGGGTCAGCACTAGGTCAGTCCTTCGCCTCCTTGGACTAATGGTGGCTGCGATTCCGGAAGTCCCTCGCACTCGGCTCCGCATGAGAATCTCACAGTGGGCGCTTTGGTCTCAATGGGATCAGCTAGTGGACGACCTAGATCAACTTGTCCTGGTCTCCTCTCCCATGGCTCGGGACTTGCAGTGGTGCATGGTTCAGGAGAACCTCTGCCGAGGAGTTCCCTTCGCTCTCCCTCGCCCCTCGCAGACGTTGACTACGGATGCCTCCGGTGAGGGTTGGGGAGCCCATCTTGGTCCTCACAGGACCCAGGGCTCCTGGTCCAAGCTCGAGAAGTCCCTTCACATCAATGTGCTCGAACTAAGGGCAGTACTGTATGCTATTCAAGCTCTGCATCTGTATCTGTCTCCTGGTCGCCTAGCTGTACAGACGGACAATATGTGTGTGATCTGGTACATCAGCAAACAGGGAGGAATTCGATCCTACCCCCTTTTACAGAGAGGCGATGCGAGTCTGGGATTGGGCAGTGCAGCACAACCTTCACCTCACGGCATCTCACGTCCTAGGGGTCAAGAACACGCTGGCAGACAGGCTCAGCTGATCATCTGCTCTAGCTCACGAATGAGAACTGGATCAGGGGGTCGTAGATGGCATCTTCCTGCGCTGGGGAACTCCACAGATAGACCGGTTTGCATCCCCTCAAAACACAAAACTTTCCGTCTTCTGCTTGCTCGCTCCAGGGCGCGGCATTTTTTGGAGAGACGCTCTGTCTCTAGACTGGAAGGGCAGATTCGTTATGCCTTCCCACCGATTCCACTGATTACGAGGGTCTTTTAGAAACTCTGTTCAGAAGGAGCTCGAATGATTCTGATCACTCCTTTCTGGCCCAGGCAAGTTTGGTTCTCTCTTCTGCAACAGCACTCAGAGGAACCTCCTCTTCCTCTTCCTCTGTCGCTATTTTTGCTGGCCCAGGATCAGGGGACCCTGGTCCATCCAGGCCTCAAATCCCTTCAGTTGCCTGGCAGTGGCTCCTGCAGACATAGCTGAAGCCCGATTTGGGGTCTCCCAGTAGCTGAAATTCTGGTGGAGGCCACGAAACCCTCAACCAGATCTACTTATGCCATGAAATGGAAGCGGTTCTCTATTGGGCTGCCTCAATGATGTTAGCCCTTCTCATGCTCTGTAGACCGACTTCTGGATTACCTGCAGAGCACATCTTGATCTGGGTCTCAGCCATTCATCCTTAAAGGTTCACATGGCGCCATTTGACCTATCATGTCCCCTTTGCAGACAGAACGCTTGCTCAGCTGGAGATCTCTAAGACTTTTTGAGAGGGGTCCTTCACTTACGACCCCTGTCTGGGTTCCTGCCCCTCCTTGGGATCTGAATTTCATTTTAGAGAAGCTTACTCTGCCTCCTTTTGAGCCGGCAGCCTCAGCAGACCTAAAGTTCCTTTCTTGGAAGACTATTCCTAGTGGCCATTACTCCTGCTCGACGGATTTCCGAGCTCCAGGCCCTGATGTGTAAAATCCCGTATTTGATTTTTCACAAGGTACGTGTGGCTCTGCTTACCAACCCCAAGTTTCTCCCTAAGGTGGTAGCGGAATCGATGCTGAATCAATCCATTGAGTTGCCTGCCTTTTTTACACAGCACTCTAATCATGGAGAGTACCTCCTGCATACTTTGGATGTTCATCGAATACTGAGATACTATACTAACAGGAAGAAAGATCTCAGAAAGACTGATCAACTGTTCGTCTCTTTTGCTCATAAAAGAGAAGGCAATGCTGTTTCTAAGCAATACCTATCAAAATGGTTGGCTCATTGTATCTCTTTCTGTTATGATAAGTACAACAAGACCCTGCCGGGTCAAGATAGAGGCCACTTCACCAGAGGGGTCACTGCCTCCGCGGCTTGTTTCAGGAATGTGTCAGCGGCTGACATTTGTGCAGCCACCACTTGGACTTCTGTCCATACCTTTATGACACATTGCAGTTTGGACATTGCCTCTCGCCGTAGAGCAGGCTTCGGGCTGGCTGTTTTGCAAGGCCTCCTTTCCTAAGGCCTTCACAACCAGAGGGTCTACTTCTGAGTAGCTTTTCTCCTCCCTTTTGCTTCTCCTTGTTCCAGACTGCTTGGGACTCAGTCCTATATGTGATTACCTACTGCAAGAGCCCTCTCGAAGTAAGGTAGTACAGTTACGTAAGAACTTACCATAACAGTAGATCTTCGAGAGTCTCTTGCAGTAGGTAATACCTTCCCACCCTCCATCCCCCAAAGCTTTTTCAGCTCCTTTTCCAGGAGGGGAAATATCTGCTTCTCTCTTGTCTTGCCTTTTGGCCTTTGGCAGGAAACAACTGGAAGGCGGGCATGGGGGAACGCTCCTTTATACTGACGCCGTATGACATTGGTCACCTGATGGGGCGGTCCCCCGCCAGAGACTGCTAGCTAGAAATGTTTCCATTGGGTACTGACGCCGGCCAGCATCAGTCCTTTATGTAATTACCTACTGCAAGAGCATCTCTCGAAGATCTACTGTTATGGTAAGGTCTTATGTAACTGTACTTTTTGTCAACCCCAAAGGAAAAAAGTAGCTTGCTCTTCCCCCCAGCTGCTGGTGGTCTGACACTGAGCAAGGAAGGAGGAGTCTACTGAAGAATATAGGAAGTTGCTTTCCCAGAACAGGAAGGGTGAGAGTTGTAAGGAGAGGAGAGAGTAAGCATACAGAGAAACAGGAGAGGGGACACAAAATAAGACATGATAGAAGTGGTGCAGTGCAATGGCTATGGGGCGGCAGTGTTCTGGGAGACATTCTGGAGGCTGCGAAGCTGCCCAATTTGCAGGCACCTCTCTGGTCTGAGGGAGGAGGTTGCCCGTCTCCAGGCTGACCTGGCTAGGATTCGTGAAACCTCCTCCCTCACCCAGGGACCACCAGGGCCAATGCCACTACCGCAGAGGTTGCCAAGAAAGAGGAGAGACTGGACTAGGGTGGGCTCAGGGAGGGAGAGGGTGGTGGAACAGAATTGCATCCCTCCAGCTGTACCTTTCCACAATTCATACACTCTTCTGGTGGATAGTGGTTCCTCTATGGAGGCACCTGCAGTGGAGACCAAGGAGGATGCTGTAAACCTTCACAAAGGAGACCCACAGGAGGGTGGCATGGGACTCCACAGGGGAAGGAAACCACTCCTGGTGGGGGACTCAATCATTGGGGGGTAGAAGTGTGGGAGGAAAAGGAGAGGGAGGTAAAGTGCCTGCCTGGCGCCACGGCTTGGAGGGACAGGAAGCGAATCCTCAGGATTGTGGGAGCAGCTGCACAAGGGAGGGAGCTGGATGTCATTGTCCACCTAGGGACAAATGACCTGGCTAGGAATGGGATCGGAGACAGTGCAAGAGGGTTTGTAGAGTTGGGGAGGGGCCTTAGACAAGGCACTTTGTCGGTGGCAACTTCTCGGAGGTGCTGCCTGTCTATGAGCAAGGGTGATGCTAGGTACTCCTCAGGGAATTAATGAATGGTTGAAAAACTGGTGTGGAGCTCAGGGTTTTGGCTTCACTGGGGACTGGGGAGCCACCTGGAGGGAAGCAGACCTATACTGGTGCAATGGTCTGCATCTGTCTAGTGGGGGAACCAGGATCCTAGGTGAGAGGTTTAAATCTTCATTGGCAAGCATTTAAACTAGCCAAGGGAAGAGGCACTGAAAAGGAGCAGGGAAATCCCAGCCTTCCCCCACAAAACACGGTAATTAGTGAGGTAAACACCAAGGTAGAGAAGTCATTAGGGAGCAGGACAGAGGTAAATGTAAAGAAAGGCAAAGGCAGTAAGGACAGGGATGGGGCTAAAAGGGGTAAGGCCATCAAAAAGTGGAGGTTGATGAGTACCAATGCCTGTAGTCTGTGTAACAAGCTCCCTGAACTAGTGGCTTTGATGGAAGAGGGTTGCCTGGATATTGTGGCAGTCACAGAAACATGGTACACAGAGAACCATGATTGGGATGTCAACATACCAGGATACACAATCTACAGGAGGGACAGGGTGGGTAAAAGAGTAGGAGGAGTAGCTCTCTATGTAAAGGAAGGGATCAAAGCAACAGAACTGAAGAGTAAACAGGGAGCAGATGAGGCACTCTGGGTCACCCTGGAGACAGGAAATGGCACCACAATCTGCATCGGGGTTGCATACAGATCCCCATCTCAGGGGGAGGGAATGGACAAGGAAATGATAGAAGGCATCCTTAGAATGGCAGAAAAAAGGGAGATATTGTTGGTGGGGGACCTGAATGTGCCAGATGTTAACTGGAGCACCTTTACTGCAGGCACATCCAAGATCAGGGTCATTCTTGATGCCCTACAAGAGGCATGCCTCAGACAGCTAGTATTGAAACCCACTCAGAAGGGAGCAATCTTAGACCTGGTACTCTCAAATGGGGACAGAGAAAGAATCTCAGATTTAGAAGTGGGTAGCCATCTGGGAACAAGCGACCACCAAACAGTGTGGTTCACAATAAACACAGCCATACAATCAAGTCATACAAAAGCAAGAGTATTGGACTTTAGGAGGGCTGACTTTGGGGAAAATGAGAGAGTGCCTCAGAAAAGCACTAGCAAACAGGCAAGAAGGAGGGGTGGTGGAACAATAGGGAGTAATCAAAACAGCCATCACAGAGGCAACAAGCCTTTGTGAAAAGCAAATCAACAAAACACAATGAAGGAAAAAAACGGTATGGTTCTCAAAAGAGGTGGCAAGGAAGGTTAAGGAGAAAAGGATAGCATTCAGGAAATATAAGGAAACACAGAAGGAGCAGGACAGAGAACTTTATCAGTTAAAGCAGAAAGAGGCATGGAAGGCAGTCAGAATAACAAAGGCCCAAACTGAGGAAAGGATAGCCAACCCTGTTAAGTAGGGGGATAAGACCTTTTATAGGTACATTAGGGAGCGAAGAAAGACCAAAGGAGGGATACTGAGACTTAATAAAGGGGAAGGAATATGGGCAGAGGGTGACAGTGAAAAAGCAGGGATACTGAACGAATATTTCTGCTCAGTATTCACAAAGGAAGAGGAGGGGGAGGTACCTAAACCAAACAGGAGAAACACTCTGAAGATGGGGGTTGTTACCAGTCCATTTACAGAAGAAAGGGTTCTGAAAGAACTGATAAATTTGAAGGTGGACAAAGCAATGGGGCCTGATGGGATTCACCCAAGAATTCTAAAAGAACTAAGGGTAGAACTAGTGACACTGCTGACTACTCTCTTTAACAGATCATGGGAGGATGGGGTGGTACCTGAGGACTGGAGGAGGGCGGATGTGATTCCTCTTCACAAAAGTGGGAGCAGGACAGAGGCAGGAAACTACAGACCAGTTAGTTTGACCTCAGTGGTAGGGAAAATGATGGAATCACTTCTGAAGGAAAGAATTGTTGAGTACCTAGAGGCCAGTGGGGCTGGGACCCAAGGCAGCATGGATTCACGATGGGAAGGTCATGTCAGACAAATCTAATAGATTTCTTTGACTGGGTGACCAAAGTAGTAGACCAGGGAGGGCTGTAGACATGGCCTACCTAGATTTTAGCAAGGCATTTGATAGTCTCACACAAAAGATTAACACACAAGCTAGCCAGCCTTGGAGTAGGTCCCAGGGTGGTAGCCTGGATAAAAAATTCGCTAGACAACAAGATGCAAAGGATAGTAGTAAACGGAGTCCACAGTGAAAAAAGGAGGGTTACTAGCGGGGTACCGCAGGGTTCAGTACTGGGACCGGTCCTTTTTAATGTCTTTATTAGTGATATTGCAGAGGAACTGGAAGGAAAAGTATGTCTCTCTGCAGATGACACAAAGATCTGCAACAGGGTTGATACACAAGATGGAGTGGAAAAGATGAGAAGGGACCTGGCAAGGTTGGAGGAATGGTCAAATGTATGGCAGCTCAGATTCAACGCAAAGAAGTGCAAGGTAATGCACCTGGGAAAAAAAACCCAGGGGAAGAGTATACAATGGGGGGGTGAGATACTGAAAACAGTAAAATTGGAAAGGTACCTGGGGTAATTATATCAGATGACCTAAAGGTTGGCAAGCAATGTGAGAAGGCAATAAGGAAGGCTGGGGGGATGCTGGAATGCATAGGGAGAGGCATCAATAGTAGAAAACAGGAAGTTGTTATCACTCTGTACAGACAGTTGGTGAGACCCCATCTGGAGTACTGTGTGAAGTTCTGGAGACCCCATCTTTGCAAAGACATAGACAGAGTGGAGGCTGTGAAGAGGAGGGCAACCAAAATGGTGCAGGGTCTGCACCAGAAGACATACGAAGAAAGACTAAAGGAGCTTAATATGTATACCCTTGAGGAAAGAAGGGAGAGAGGGGACATGATAGAAACTTTCAGGTACCTCAAGGGAATCAACAAAGTCCAAGAGGGTAGCATCTTTCAGAAAAAGAGATGTGCGAGAACAAGGGGGCACAATTTGAAGATAGAGGGGGGATAGCTCGGAGGTAATGTGAGGAAGTATTTTTTCACAGAGAGGGTTGTGGATGCATGGAACAGCCTCCCTGAGTGGTCGTGGAGTCAAGAACAGTGGGGGAATTCAAGAATGCATGGGACAGACATAAGGCAGTTCTAGTTGGGGTAGGAGGAGGTAAGCTGTTGGTTAACTAGGATCTGCAGTTTATCTGTTGGGTAGGAAAATGGGCAGACTAGGTGGGCCAGGCGGTCCTTATCTGCTGTCGTATTCTATGTTTCTATGGTACAAATAGCACAGCATATACTATACAGGACTACATGTACAGACAATAAAATACACAGTACAAGAATCACATTTCATATGTAGAGTAGAGTACCATTAGTGCTCATTACAAATATCCGTAACACCATTTCTTAAAGCTGTAACAAAAATTTGTAATTGGCTAATGTTTTTATGGATAAAGGTAAGGAATTCCAAAAATTGACAACTCTGTAATAGAAAGCTGTTTACCCATCCTTCTTTGAACACTTAGGTAATTTTAAATATAAGCAATCTATAGATCGGGTTTTAACATTTGACAATGCTGGTCTTTTTACTAATAATCATGATCAATCATGCAGTTTATGTTAGAGTTGCGTGTTTTTTCATTGTCAGGGGGAAAAAGCATTAGATCGTTATTTAACTGGATGGAAGTTAAAAACATGATCCCGAATTGACTACCAAAATGCTGTCTGAGTAAACTGGGTAGGAGGGAAGGGAGAAGGTAAATAGGGAAAGAAAACAAATTGTTGTAAAGGCTGGGAAGGGAGAACAATTTTTAAGTAGTAGTTAAAGGGGAAGAAAGGCTGATCAGACACAGAGCACAGCTAAGAGCTAGATTAACCAAGATAGGAGTAGGCATAGTGACCTATAAAGGACAGTGATAGTAGGGTCAAGACAGGGCACAGCTACTCAGGGAAAGGCAGCTAGAAGGGCAGAAGGGTAAAGACAAGGCACAGCTGCTTAGGGAGAGGCAGAACAAGAAAAGATCTCACTTCGAGGGGGTGCTCTTGCAGCAGGTTACACCATAAGGACTGAAGCCGGCAGGTTCCAGGACCTCACGGAAAACTTCTAGCTAGCAGTATACAGAGGAGGACTACCCCTTGATGTCGGCCCACCCCCGGTGCAGCCGATAGTATATAAGGGGCAGTCCCCCAGCTTTACCTCAGTTTTTTTCCCGCCGCCGACCCACCTACATTGGCTCCACAGATGCCTTCGGCTACAGTCAGCTCCATATTTTCGCGCTTACCAGTGCTTTTTTAATTTCTACTTAAATTTCAAAGTCTTTTTTCCTGTATGTCTTCTTCTCCGACTTTCTTCAGTGGATCAGCAGCAGTCCAAGTGTCCTTGCAGCAAGCAGATCCCATCGAAGGACAGTCACTCTCTCTGCCTCTTCTGACTAGGACCGGACCACAACCCTGAGGCCTGCAATCACTGCCTGAGGTTCAGTCAGAGGACCAGGATCCACCGCCAAAAGGCCCTTAAAACTTTCTTGCTAGAGAAGCAGGTTGTAGCGATGGAGTAACAAATCCAGGGAAAAAGTTCCTCCTCCTCCTCCCCATTCTCTGGGGCCTCCACCTCTTTGTCCTCCCAGTGGGAGAAAAAGTCTGATGGAAAATGTAAACACAAGGAGAGGCATAAGGAGAAGTCTTCCTCCCATTCCTGGTCTCCTCACTTCAAGTCGACTGGCTCTGGGTCCTCCTTCTGCAGGAGGTCGGACTCTGTTCCTGTGGCAGCCTTCTCTCCTTCTGGGCTTCCCATGGTGAAGCCACTCACCCTCATTCAGACTTTGGGCAGTGCCTCCCCAGAGTCAGGGACTCTGTCCTTCACCTCCTAGCCCCTGCTGCTTCGGCCCTTTCATCAGCCTTCGGACCAGAAGTCAGGTAGTTTGGCTGGGTCTTCTCTGGACGGTGGGTCTTTGCCCGTCATCTGCCGGGCCACGGCATCTGCTAAATTGGCCTTGGGCTCCGTGACCGACACCTCTCAGTGGTGCCAGGGGTATGTGTCAGCCTCCAGCAGAGTGACGCCTCTACACGTTCAGAGTTAGCTCCCCAAATGAAGTCTTTCAGAATCCTTGGTGTTAATGTAACCATTTGCGTTTCGCGGGGGAAGCCAGGGGCTTTGAGGAGGATGGCTGATCTGAGGTGGAGTGAGGGGTCCGTGACGGACTGAGACTACCGACGTGGCAGGGGGAGCAGAAAGACTAAATTAAAAAAAATAATAATTTCTTGGCCCACATGGTTCAGTATCAGAACCTCCTGTGGGAAAAGGCCATGGAGCTTGTTCAGACTCAGCAGGATGGTTGCCAGAAGGCTGACCTGCTTCACATTTTAAAATCGGGCTTGGACATTGGTACCCATGTTTTATGTTTGTCCTGTGACATGGCAGATGCTGCAGCTAGGGCAGCTGCCTCAGGAATTTGCCTTCACCGGTATTCTTGGCTCTGGGTCTCAGGATTTACCCCAGGCATTCAAGCTAAAATCTTGGACGCCCCTTTTAATGGCTCTGTCCTTTTTGATGAGGACTCCGAGAAGATCATCACTAATCTCCAGGAGTCAGGCAAGGCTGTCAGATCTGTACACACCATGTACAGATCTAATCAGAAGCCAAATCATCGCCAGCCATTTCGGAGGTCATCCGGTCAACAGTCCCAAGGCCAGCAAAATCGAGAAGCATTTAAGCATAAGGCCACTGCCCAGACCTCTGGAGGTTCAGGTCCCAGAGCCCCTAAAACCTCCCAGGCCTCCAACCTGTCCCCAGTTCCTTGGCCTGATTCCGTACCTGACCCCTCTCCTCCAGCAGAATCTCTGGGGGAGGCAGTAGCGAGTCACTTTTATGTCTAGGGGATGGCAAAAAATTACGACTGATTAATGGGTTCTTCATTTGATAGACAAAGAACATGTCCTGGAGTTCAAGGAGATGCCTCCAGACAATCATCCCATATGCTCCCATTATCTTCCATCACACCGATCCCTTATCCAGGAAGAGATCCAGGTGCTTTTGCTGAAATAGGCTATAGAGCCAGTTCCTCCAGCCCAGAGAGGAAAGGGATTTTATTACCACTTTTTCCTGATCCCGGAAAAGACGGAGGACCTACGACCCATCCTGGATCTCAGCCACCTGAGCAAGTACATAGAGTACAAATGTTTAGGATGGCCACCCTTCCAGGCCTTCCTTCCCTTCCTTCATCAAGTGGACTGGCTGTGCTCCTTGGATATGTAAGATGCATATCGCCACATACTGGTCTTTCAGCACCATCGGAGGTTCCTTCAATTCTACTTTCAGGGCAACAATTATCAATTCCGCACCCTGCCATTTGGCCTGTCCTCTGCTCCCCGAGTCTTTACAAAGTGCCTGGCTGTTGTAGCAGCGGCCGGCAGGAGACAGGGTCATTATGTCTTTCCCTGTCTGGATGATTGACTGCTAGCTGCCTTGTCCCGGGATCGGCTGCTCAGCACCATGAAGGATACTTTTACTTTGTTTCAGGAATTAGGCATAACCCTCCACCTCCCAATATCTTCTCCATGGCCCAGCCAAAGGCTACAGAATATCGGGGCAATTCTGGACACTGCCATAGGCAAGGCCTTTCTGCCCCCAAAACAGAGCGGAGCATTTCCAGCATTAGGCTCACCTAGTTTCCTCGACTTATCAGGTCCCAGCCAGAGTATTCCTGTGATTGTTAGGACACATGGCATCGGCCATCGTGATGGTCCCTCTTGCACGCTTACACATGAGGGTCCCCCAGTGGACTTGGCGAGTCCAATGGGATCAATGCTCAGATGGGTTGGAGCAGCTGGTGACTGTCTCCACTTCGCTACGTCAAACTCTGGCCTGGTGGTTGGACTCCTCCAGTTTGTCCTTAGGGGTTACTTTCCAGCAGGCCTCTCCCTCTGAGATCCTCACTAGGGATGCATCAGGTCTGGGCTGGCGTGCTCATCTGGCAGACCATCAGATACAAGGTACTTGTTCTCCCCAGGAGGCACATCTCAATATCAATATTCTGGAGATGCGGGCAATCCTTTATGCCCTTCAGCTTTCCAGACAAATCTGCTTCCGGTCCTCTACTTATGCAAATGGACAACATGTCAGTGGTCTTCTACATAAACAAGCAGAGGGGGACTGAATCTTACTCCCTTTGCAGGAAGGCCATGAGAGTCTGGTATTGGGCCATCGAGCATCATCTGGAACTCACTGCTGTGCACGTTCCAGGCATACAAAATACTTTAGCCGACAGCTTAAGCCAGTCTCGGTCCAGGGTACACGAGTGGGAACTCTTTCAATCTTTGACTGAAGAGCTATTCGGCAGGTGGGGCTGGGCCAAGTTAGACCTCTTTGCATCCCCACTCAATGCCAACTTGCCCAAATTTTGCTTGCTAGATCCAGGGCCTGGTGTTTTCTGGTGAGATGCATTGTCCCTCTCTTGGACAGGGAGGTTTCTGTATGCCTTCCCTCCCTCCCCATTACTGCAGAGAGTCCTCCTCAAGTTGCAGTCGGAGAGGGCAGGAATGATCCTAATAGCTCCTTACTGGCCACTTCAGATTTGGTTCCCTCTGCTTCAGCAGCTGGCAGTGGAACTCCTGATCCCCCTGTCCCTGAGCTCAGGCTTGCTCTCCCAGGAGCGGGTATGCTGGTCCAACCAGACCTCAGATCATTGCACCTGCATGCATGGCTCCTACAGACCTATCACTTGCTTGGTTTGGGGTTTCCCCCAGAGTGGCAGACATCTTGGTAGCTGCTAGAAAGCCTTCCACCAGAGCTACTTACTCGATGAAGTAGAAACAGTTCTGTCTTTGGGCTTCTGCCCGCCATCTTGATCTGTTTACATGTCCTGTGAACTCTGTTTTGGAGTACCTCCTTTCTCTGTCGGATTCAGGATTGAGGTACTCCTCTAGTAAGGTGCACTTATCTGCTGTTTCTTCATATCATGCATGTGTAGAAGGAAAACTCTTGCCCAGCTGGATCTTTCCTGCACTTTTTTATGGGGTATTCTACACCTCAAACCTCCCATCAGGGACCCTGTCCCCCCTTGGGATCTTTTATTTCTTTTGGAAAAACTTGCGCTGCTTCCCTGCGAACCAGCCACAAGTTGCGAGCTACGCTTTCTGTTGTGGAAAGTGATCTTCTTAGTTGCCATTACTTCTGCTCGAAGGATTTCTGAGCTGCAGGCTCTGATGTGCAAAAAGCCTTATTCCACAAGGACCGGGTGTCCTTGCGAATGAATCCTAAGTTTTTGCCTAAGGTGGTGTCCAAGTTTACCCTGAATCAGGACATCCATCTTCTGGTCTACGATCCAGAGTATTCTAATTGAGGGGAGGCTCTGCTTCATACTCTGGATGTTCACCGGGTACTTCTTCACTACTTGGATTGTACCCGTGCCTTTTGTTAGTCAGAACAGTTGTTTGTTTCTTTCACCCCAAGGACTGAAGGGGCCCCAGTTACTAAGTAGACTTTGTCGAAATGGCCAGTTAACTGTATTGTTTATCGCTACCAAAAGTACGACAAGCCTTTGCCGGGACCGGTCAAAGGCCATTCTGCCAGAGGTATGGCTGCTTCCTTTGTCTCCATTAAGAATGTGTCTGCTGCTGATATTTGTGCAGCTGCCACTTGGAGTTCTGTGTACATTTTCATTTGGCATTACAGTTTGGACATTGCCTGTCGTTGCAGGGCAGGCTTCGGACTCACGGTCCTTCGGGCCTGCTCTCATGAGCTTTCCAGACAACGTTTCCTCCTCCCGACCTAAGGGGGTTGGTCCTTTCACTGCTTGGGACTCGGTTCTTCTGGTGTAACCTGCTGCAAGAGCTCCCCCTCGAAGTGAGATAGTACAGTTACATAAGAACTTACCGTAACAGTAGATCTTTGAGAGGAGCTCTTGTAGCAGGTACTGCTTTCCCTACCACCTACCCCCTGGTATCTGTTTCTCCATCGTTGATTCCTTTCCTCGTTTTGGAGGAACCTTTTCAGTTCTCCATTTCTGAATTTGCCGGGGTCTCTGGTGGGAGAACTGAGGTAGGGCTAGGGGACCGCCCTTTATATACTATTAGCTGATGCCGGGGGTGGGCCGATGTCAAGGGGCAGTCCCCAGCTGTATACTGCTAGCTATAAGTTTTCCGTGGGGTCCTGGCATCTGATGGCTTCAGTCCTTATGGTGTAACCTGCTGCAAGAGCCCCTCTCAAAGATCTGCTGTTACAGTAAGTTCTTACCTACAGTAACTGTACTATGCTTGGAGTGGTGTAATGCAGTGGATGCAAGGCAGCAGTTTTCAGGAGGACATTCTGGATGCTGTGGTGCTGCCCCATCTGCAGGCACCTCTCTGGGCTGAAGGCAGAGGTCACCAGTCTCTGGGCTGAGCTGGCTAGGATGTTGGGGACCTGCACCCCCACCTAGAGGCCACCTAGTCAGCTTCCACTTCCTCAGCGGTTGCCTTGCAGAGGGAGTGGT
The DNA here is from genome assembly GCA_016271365.2 of Neoceratodus forsteri. NCBI lineage: Eukaryota > Metazoa > Chordata > Ceratodontiformes > Ceratodontidae > Neoceratodus > Neoceratodus forsteri. Next base: position 335,846,697 of record CM057449.1, read on the forward strand.
TGGACTACGATGGGCTCAGGGATGGTGAGGTAGGTGGCAGAGTGGCACATCCCCAACCAACTCCTGTGCGGTGTTGAAGGAACAGAAAAGTTGCATGATGACACCCAAGGTAGTGTCTAGAGAGGTTGAGAGGGACATCCTGAATGGATCTTGGGGGCGGGGAGCAGAGGATCCCAGAGGAGAAAGCAACTCCTGGTGGGGGACTCTATTATCCGGGGAATAGAGTTGGGAACAGGAAGCAAGGGAGAAGGGGAGATGAAATCCTACCTGGAGGCACAGCTCGGAGGGATGGAGAATGAATCCAGAGAGTCGCATGGGCGATAGCAAGGAGAGAGGAGCCGGATGTCATTGCCCACCTAGGGACGAATGACCTGGCAGGGGATAGGGAGGAAATGGGCATAATCCAGGAGCAGCTGAAGGAGTTGGGGAGGAGCCTGAAGCAGGTGGCAAGCTCCATGTCCTTCTCGGAGGTACTGCCTGTTCACAGCAAGGGGGAGGCCTGGACACTCCGAATCCAGGAATTCAATTCATGGTTGAAGGAAAGGTGTGGGGAGGAGGGGTTCAGCTTCATGGGGGACTGGGGCCTCACCTGGAGGGATGTGAGGCTGTACAAAGGTGATGGCCTGCATTGTCCAAGGAGGGACCATGGTCCTCAATTAAAGATTGAAGTGCTTCTTAGGCAAGCATTTAAACTAGCCCAGGGGGATGGAGGGATGATAGGAAATGGAACATACCCCTGAAGAGCATAGGAACTATGGAAATACGGAGAGAAGCAGATTGACTACAGAATCACATCAGCATAAAAATGGGGCTGGGAGACTGCTTCTCAGACTGACAAGGATTATGATCAAAAGAAGAAGGTATAGCTGGCCTGTCAAGAAGAAGTTGATTTCCTGGCTTGCATACCGGTCTCGGGATGGACCCACGCTGAGGGCCGGCTGGGAGAAGAAGGCTCAAGTGTCCGATGACTGCTCGCCTTTTCCCGGGGGAAGGGAAGGGATGTAGCTCACTGTGTGCTGCCTCCTAGTGGAGGCCAGGAGTGCGACAGTTTGGTGAGCCCCACTGAGCGCAAGGGGCATGGTGGATGTCGGCATGTGCCTTGACGTCTGTGGCAAACCATGCTCCCTGGGGGAGCAAACCAGAAAACTGCTTCTCGGATGGCTGGATGATGGCCGGCGGCTCCTGCCACTGCAAGTGCCCTAAGGACACCTCAGCAGCTCCCAGGGACTGAGCAGGTAGTGTGCTGGTTGTCCTTCCTGGCGCCTTCCTCCTTAGAGGAGAAGGACCCATCTGGTGAAGGGATACACCGGGATACCCCTGGGATGGCTGCAATATGAGGTAGGTAAAGGGGGTTGGGGTGAGGATGTCGGTGGGTTCCATGGCTGGCTGGAAGGAGAGGTGGACCGAGAAGCCAAAGGAAGGAGCGAAAAAAAAAAAAAAAAGGGGAAAGGCTTACTAGAGAAAAGCATGGGAGGGGCACCACATCTTTGAGATCAATGTGTGCAAATGCCTGAAGTTTAACAAGATAGGAGACCTCGAGGCTACCATGGTGGAATCTGGCTTGGACATTGTGGCCATCATGGAGACCTGGTGTAACGAAAACCAGAGCTGGGAAGTGTCCATTCCGGGTTACAGTCTATTCAGGGAGGACAGAGTAGGCAGAAAGGGGAGAGGAATGGCTCTATATGTGAGGGAAAGTGTAAAGGCCACAGAAATTAAAGGGGGAACAGGGTGGAGGGGAGATACTGTGGGTTACACTAGAAAGGAAAAAGGGAACATCCATCTGCACAGGGGTAGTTTACAGATCACCAACTCAGGGGGAGGACATAAATAGGGAAATGTTGCTAGCAATCCAAAGGATGGCACACAAGGGAGAGGTGTTGCTAGTAGGTGATTTCAGTTTACCAGCTACCGATTGGCACCTCCCCACAGCAGCAATGGCTAGGAGCAGGAGCATCTTGGACTCCCAACAAGGGGTATTCCTTAAACAGATGGTCGAAGTGCCCACACAGGAGGAGGCATTGCTGAACCTGGTGCTTACAAATGGGGACAGCGTGACAGGGGTTACAGTGGGGGAACACCTGGGGAACAGTGATCATTGAACAGTGTGGTTTGAAATAACTGAGGGGGCAGAACCAAGCCACACAAGGACAAGAATCCTAGACTTTAAAAGGGCAGACTTCAGAAAGATGGGAGAAAGCCTAAATGAAGCTCTGACTGGAGTAGGGGAAAAGAAAGGTGCAGAGAAACAGTGGGAGGCAATCAAAGCAGGATTGCAATGATGACTCAACTCTGTGTCAAGCAGGTGAATAAGGAGAAGAGAAAGAAGAGATCACTGTTATTTTTCTAAGGAGGTAGCAGAAAAGGTTAAAGCAAAAAAACAGCATTTAGACTCTGGAGGAAGGGGACAGGAAGTGGTATCAGAAAAAACAAAGTAAGGCAGGGAAGGCAGTTAGGGAACCCAAGGCACAAATAGAAGAACGTATAACAAAGTCAGTGATAAAGGGAGACGAAACCTTTTTCAGGTACATCAGTGAAAAAAGGAGGGGGGGGGGATTGTGCAACTGAAAGGGGAAAATGGGAGCAGTGTATAGGATGACCGCCAGAAAGGAGATCTACTGAACAAATATTTCTGCTCAGTTTTTACAGTGAGGGGCCAAGGAGTGGGCCAACAGCATGTGATAGAGGCATGATGGGCACAGAGATGGACACTGGCCCTTTTTCAAAGGAAGAGGTCCACAGGGAATTGGCAAAATTGAGAGTTGATAAAGGCAATGGGACCAGATGGGATACACCCCATTCTAAAAGAGCTAAGGAAAGTGTTGGCAGAACCACTGACTGCCCTGTTCGGTCTGTCTTTAGAAACGGGAAGTTCCCAAGGACTGGAGAAGGGCTGATGTCCCTCTGTACAAAAGTGGGGACAAGGAAGAGGCGGGAAAGTACAGGCCGGTCAGCCTGATCTCAGTAGAGGGGAAAGTCATGGAAACACTATTGAAGGATACCACCACGGAACACCTGGTTGTCAGTGGTCTACAGGACACAAGGCAGCATGGTTTTATGGAAGGGAGGTCGTGCCAGATTAACCTCATTGAGTTTTTTAATTAGGTAACCAGGAAGGTAGATCAGGGGAGAGGTGGTGAGGGGCATTGGACATGGCCTACTTGAATTTCAGTAAGGTCTGTGACACCATCCCACATTGTAGGTTGATAAGCTGCAGAACATGGGAGTAGGAAAGAAGGTGGTGATGTGGGTGGAAAGTTGTCCAGATAATAGGATCCAGAAGATGGTGGTAAATGGCATTCACTCTGAAGAGGAGGAGGTGAACAGTGGGGTACCACAGGGATCAGTACTGGGCGTGGTCCTCTTCAGTGTCTTTATCAGTGATATTGCAGAGGGTCTAGAAGGGAACATCAAACTGTTCACGGATGACCCTTAAGTCTTACAACAGGGTGGACATGCCAAGGGGAGTAGATAGAATGAAAGGGTATCTAAAGAAGCTGGAGGATTGGTCAAGGGATTGGCAGCTGAAGTTCAATGCAAAAAAAGTGCAAGATAATGCACATGGGGCACAAAAACCCAGGAGTGTCGTATCATCTAGCAGGGGAGGAAACAGAATGCTCCAAGCAGGAAAGAGGCTTGGGAGTGATCACCTCTGATGACCTCAGGGTTGGGAGGCAGTGTGACAAGGTGGCAGGAAAGGCTAGCAGAATGCTGGGATTCATAGGCAGGGGGATCAACAGCAGAAAAATAGAGGTAATAATTCCACCGTACAGGACTTTGGTAAGGCCACATCTTAAGCGCTGTGTCCAGTTCTGGAGGCCTCACCTGCATAAGGACGTTGATAGGGTGGAGGCAGTTCAGAGAAGGGTGACCAGAATGGTGCAGGGACTACATTACAAGCCATACAAAGCTAGGCTGAAGGATTTGAATATGTACTCCCTAGAGGAGAGGGGGGTTGTGATTGAAATATTTAAGTACCTCATAGGGAGGAATGAGGTACAGGAGAATATGATTTTTCAGAGAAAAAGTTGCTCAAGGGCGAGGGGCCACAAGATGAAATTAGCAGGAGGGAGATTCAGGGGAAACATGAGAAAATACTTCTTCATGGAGAGGGTGGTGGACAAGTGGAACAGCCTGCCAGCAGAGGTGGTGGGGGCAGAAACAATAAATGGATTTAAAAATGCTTGGGACAGGCATAGAGGACTACTGGTAGTTGGAGAAGGGGGACAACCTAATACTGGCAGAGCATTAATAGAGTACAGTTATTGGAGCAGACTAGGTGGGCTGAAGGCCCTTATCTGCTGACAAATTTCTGTGTTTCTATAACCTTTTTCATTTACAATATATTTAACAGGAAATGGAAAGCGTTATATGTTCAAGGATGCAAAAAGTGGAAATATCGTCGTGGGACTATTGTAAGGGAAAAATAAAATGGACTTATCGATGTAACTAAACAGATGGGTACAAGCTACATAGGCAACCCATGATATGCAAGGCTCAAAATTCGGTGTTGGGTCCTGGGAGGAATCCCCCCCCCAGGGTTTAACAAATAGGGGGGACTAGATTTTTTGGTGGGGATCTCTGACTCCCAGGGGGCTCATGAAACAAGGGGCGGGATATTCAGAATGCGCCAGGCAGGGGTGCAAGCCTGGGTGCAGTGCAAGTGGGCTGTGCCAGGGCGTGGTCTGGGCGATATTCAACGGTGCTGCCGCCATGGCTCAGCACCGTTGAATATGACGCATTGGCCGCCCACATTGTGCAGGGCGCAGTGGCACTGCGCAAGTGGGGAGCAGGGGGATGCTCCAGTGCAAGTGCGGGTGCACTAGGTGCAAGAACCGCAATATTCAGCGCTGGGTATGCAAATGTGCCCTAATGTATGCAAGGCGCAAATGGTGCCATTTGCATGTCATTATGGCCCCATTTGCATGCAGGTGCGCCGCTCCTCGTTGACTTACGCCTGGCACCCTGTCAGGCTGCAGCCGATGGGGACCAATGCCCCCTGTCCCATGGCGGCCAATGCGCCCCAACGCCCGATCGAGGGCATATGTACAATACCAGTATCCCTGGTGGTCTAGTGGACCTGCTCCCCAGCCTGATCGCAGGCTTAAATAAAAATAAATACCCCCTGGTGGTCCAGTGGACCCGCTTCCAAGCCTGATCGCGGGCTTAAATAAAATTAAATACCTCTTGGTGGTCCAGTGGACCTGCTCCCAAGCCCGATCGCGGGCTTAAATAAAACTAAATACCCCCTGGTGGTCCAGTAGACCTGAACCGAGCCCGATCGTGAGCTACAGAAACATAAAGGCCCTGGTGGTCCAAGCGGTACCTTTCATTTTAGAGCTGTGTGGTACAGTGGCTAATAAGCCCATTGGCCCGGTGAGCCAATGGCGTGCAGCTAACTGCCTGTCAGTTGGCGGGCGGCTTGCGATTGGGGAGCTGCCGCCCGCTGCTGACTGGGGGTGGGGAGTGGGGTGGTGGGTCTGAGCGGGCGGGTGGGGAGGGGGCACCGCTGGACCACCAGGAACGTTACGTTTTCAGAAGCCTGTGATCGGGCTTGGGTTCGGGTCCACTAGAGCACCAGGGAGTATTACTTATATTTAAGCCCGTGATCGGCAGGGCTAGGTACGGACCACCAGAATATTTATTATGTGTAAGCCTGCGATCGGGCTGGGGAGGGTCCACTGGACCACCAGGGTGTATTTATTATTATTTAAGCCCGCAGCCGGGGGCACAACGACAACTGTGACCATGGCTCTGAGGGTGGTGGCCACCCACAGCTGGCGGCTGCTGTGTTGCGCCTGCAGTGCAGCGCACCTGTGGGTGGCCAGGCCTGCCTCCTTTTTCACGGCAGATCTTTCGCCCCTGTGCGGCGCCAGGCAGGTGTCTTGCATATGCACCACGCCGGGCTGACTATCGGGATGTGCCGCATATCATGGGCCACGCCCGGACTTGCACAGATACATTATTGAAGGCGCTCATGATCAGGATTTATGTGGCGAACATCCCCTTTGAATATTGCGCCGGGCGCATCATTAATAAGTGATGGTGCAGGAGTTACTCCAGAGTCCCCCCATTTTGGAATGTCAGTTTTGTTTCCAGTGCCCTCTTGGCTCTTCTGCTTCCTTTACTATGGTGTCAAAACTGTTCATTGCAGGTATGAAAGACTAAAAAACAAAGAGCATCTGTAACTTACTTAAACAATCAGTATACCAATCGTTTAGTATCTTTTGAAAATAAAGACATAAAGTGAAGTACATGATGCAGGGCTATGACAATGACTGTAAGGGCCCCCCTGTGAAATATTTTGTATGGCCCTACCTCCCCACCAATAAGTCAAAATAACCATTAGAACATTATCACATATTTATAGCGTAGGTTCTTTTGTAACAGTCCTGCTGAGCATCAGTAGTTTGTCCATGATGCCCCATGATCAAGGAACCAAATTGTGTAATTTGGCCCCGCTCCTCCTGGTGACACTGGCACCAAGATCAGATGTTTTGAGCAACAGGCCCTTTTGCTTCTTTGCTCTGTAACCCCCAATCCATGAAACAAGAGTTGGAATCTGCAGCATTGACTTCACTGCCGCCATTGCTGACAGGCCCAATTTCAAATGGTTAAGATAGGTACAAAAAGAAAGTTGCAAGTCTGTCTGTGACAGTAAAAGATTTTTTTTTAATGCTGACATCTGAGGCAGTGGGCCCCCTGAGAATTTGGGCCCTACTGCATTACAATCCCTTGCACCCCCCTGGTCACTGCGTTGACGTGATGTTCCCTGAAGCTGTGTCACTGGCAGGAAAGTTTTGGAGAGGGGAATGGATGTTCAAGACATCACCATGCTTTGGCCTCCTTGCTCTGCATAGTGCTATTTTGATCCAAAGCTCTCCCTGCAGTTATAACTTTTCATAGTGAATTAAGTGCAGTTGTAACATGGCAAAAATAAAGTGCTCAAATGGAGCATTTCTATTGGTCAATTAATAGTAGCCAGCCATGCGTTAATTCTCAAGTAATGCACAGCTGGTCTTGCAGTACTGTGTACAACCACTAAAAAAATCTGAAACCCACAAGAAATGCTCCATTTGAGCATTTTCATTTTTGCCATGTTACAAGAGTGCATATGCTTCACTCCCCTGCACTGCAGGCTGTTCAGATAACAGGAATAGCCAGAGCCAAGCTCAGCAAGAGAAAGAAGACCAGAGACAGCAGTTAAGGAGAGGAGGAGGGAGACGGAGAGAGTTTTCCCTTCTCAGGGCAGCCCCGGGTGACCACTTCTTTCCAACTAAGTACTTCGATGCTTTAAGTTTATTTCTTCTGGAGGGGTTGAGCATTTCTGGGGACTTTCCTTGGCTGTCATGACTTCGAGAAAATACAAAATCACACATGCCCACACAATGCAAAGCATCATGGGCTGCATATGCAAATCACCACAGAATGTTATGCTGGTCCATGCAATTTCACTTAAAGTTGGACCAGCATAACATTCTGTGGTGATTTGCATATGCAGCCCATGATGCTTTGCATTGTGTGGGCATGTGTGATTTTGTATTTTCTTGAAACTTGGCTTCCCAGCCAAATGCCCTTTGGGGTAACCCTTGCCTCAGTGGTTGCGCACAGAGGTTCTATGACTTCGAGGACTGGGAGCTAAAGACTTCAGTGCTGCGGACTTAACTTATTCTGTATACTCAACATGTACAGCAGTCTGGGTAGTACATCTACCTCTGAGTGCAGATATATTAGGGATTCTTTGGAAGTTGCTTGCTTTCGGCTTTCATCTTACTGCAGTGCCTCGGGATAGCAGAAGTCACGTCTGCTGGGAGAGGGGACCTGGTTCGAGGGATCGTGGCACTCTTGGTGTCCCTGGGTCTCGTTTATGCCTGTAACATCCACCTGGAGCTCCCAATGGTGTATCAGAGACCCAATGGCACTTTCTTTGGCTACTCAGTGCTGGAGTACTAGCACGACAACACGAGATGGTAAGTCCATCCATAGCATTGCATGTGCTTCCAAATGTGATCCCTAGTACAACTATCTCAGCCTGTCCCATCACCCCCAGATGTGGGGTGGGGCACTTCCCCTTCAAATGTGGGGGCACAAATAGAAGAAAACAATGGATATAACATTCTCCAGTCATGGAGATGAAAGCTCTCAGAACACTGGAAATCTGTGCGTTTTTTGTTGGCTGAGTACATTAGACCACAATGCAAGGCAGCAGTAAGGAATTGAATGTTCAGTTAAATCTCAGGTCCATTACGATGGGTCTGCAAACAAATATACCGTGTTGAATGTAAAAATGGCAAGTAATACATGTTACTATAGTATTGAAATGTTAAAATATGTGTGCCTTTGTTTTTGCACCATAACTGTATTAATAAATGTTGCCTACGTGATTACATGGTGTGCTAAAATATAGTACAGATTTGTAATTTTTTCAACCGTTCTTTCTGCTTATTGTTTCTAGTGACACTATTTGATTCATTTCTAACAGTACACATATTCCACAGCACTTGGCATGTTACAAGTGCATTAAGGCACTCCAAAGGAGTGTTCTGCTGTGGAATTAATGCATGGTTGGGTGGTTGTAGGCACTTGACCTGCGGCCAGGTGCAACCCCACAAACCATGCATTAATTCCACAGTGGAACACTCCAAGCGTAATGCTTACATGGATGTTATTGAACCTGTGCCCCCACCCCACCCTGATGATTACAGAATCCGGATAGTAAATGGACACTAGGACTCCATTTTGCGTTCATGGAAACTTTGTGGTGCGACAGTTAATTAAATGACTTGAATTCACTTCCTTCCAAAATGTGCAGTCTGGTTCCACTCAGCTTTGCATTTCTGTCAAGATTTCTGTTGATGCAAATACTTCCTTTTACTCATCTTTCTTGTAGTCTTGTTGACTGTTACCTGCACATTGCCAGCAGCCATCCTTTGCATCTGACAACTTGTGCACTGCTCTGCCTGTTGGCAGGAGTGGTTTTTATTTCTAAGCATCCAGCTTCCTTGTCTCAGAGTGACACCATTTGCAGCCTGTCAGCTCAGTGGTGCTGTAACTCAAAGCTCACCCTTGTCTAGATGGTCTGTGCAAGCCATCTTTGCTAGTATGGTGATCCTGGACTGGAGCGGGTAGGATTCTTGTCTTGAAACTGTGACCGCTGCATCTGCTGCACATTTCAGCCAGGGTGGACAGTACAGGCAGCCTCTAACTGCTGTCAGACCTAGGGCTGCATGGGGGGGGGGGGCTGTCTCAAACCTGTGACCTGTGGATCCATGGTGTATCCCAGTCACTCTGGTTAGTGTAGGCAGCTGCTAACTGACCACTGACCCAAGACTGTATGAGACTGAGATCCATTCTTGCACCTGTGAACCTTGGGCCCTACAGCGCACCTTGGTTGGGATGTGACACCTTGATTTACAGTTGCAGTTAGAGGCAGGCTTTCTAAAGGGGTCTGTTGATCATAAATTAATGTCTCATTTATTAGGGACTTATCCATTAATGGGCAGTGTTGGGTCTGTGCTGTCTGTTTGGCCTGACCACCTCCTGACCTTTTTGAGAATCAAACCTTTTCTTCTCTGGATCCTGTCCTGCCTTGTTGTCAGTCTTCCTGTAAAGGGAGAAGTGGCTGTTGGATGGCCCAGAGGAAGTGTGTCTTATGGAGTCAAAGGATGGTGTTCTGTTGCTGCCGCTGTAGTAACTGCCGAAGGCAGGGCCATGAAGCAACTAACATATTATGAGTTGCTGTCTCCAGCTGCAATACACGTTGAAGGGAGTCAGTGACCAGACACATATGGATCCACGTCGAGGAACCGGAGGTCCATGGGAAGAAAAAGATGAAAAATGGGTCTTCCGCAGTGTCACTTTCCCCAAGTCTCCAACCCCACTCACCTACTTCCATGTAGTGTCCACCTAAGTTACAGCAGGTAGCTCTATTCTTGGGGGGGAGGGGAGTAAATTACAGTGTGCCAAGGCAGAGACAAGGTTAGTGCAGGAGGGGTTGGCATGGCGGGGCTAACTGCAAGAAAGAAAGAGGGAGAGAAAGAGAGATAAATAAGGGAAGCCACAGTTGTGTTTGTCCCTTTTACATGGGCTGACCCACATCCAGCCCTTGCTGAGAAATAAACAGAAAGGGTGGTGGCAAGCTGGAACGAATTGCTGGAGGAGGTGATCTCGTTGAAGACTGTGGGCAGTTTCAAGAGGGGGTGGGAAAGAGGGAAGGTCCAAACTGTGGGGAGGTGGGTGCGGGATGATAAATCTTGGGGACTGGAATGGGGGGGGGGGCAGCTTCAGTAAAATAAACTGTGCTGCACACTCAAGCAGACTTGATAGACTGTTATGGCCTGTTAATCATTCATCCTTCTTATTTAAAATGCATTACCCAGAAAGAGGCTTGATGCTGGTGTTCCCTGGTTCTGATCAGAACAGAGATAACAAGCATTTGTCAATGCTGAATGTTGCTTGCTTGTATGTGCTGTTTAGGTATTTGGAAGTCATTGGAGTGCAAATATTGAAAATTCGCGAACTTCTGAGCGTGCATAGTAAGTGCGCAACGCACGCTCGTAAAACAGTCATTTTTAGGATTTTTTTAACCAAATTTTCAACATAGCCATTTTAAGACCTCTGCTCATGAACAGTGTCACTGTGATTTTCTTAATGTGTCCCATACATGGATTTTGTACACCGACTGCGCCATTGTGTGCTACATGGGCGGAAACACGTTTTGGGCAAGATGTGAAAAATGACAGCTATACTGCTCATAAGGAGGTGTGGTAAAATGGCAATGTTGGAAATCTGGAGTGAAAATATTGAAAATTCGCAAGCTTACGAGCGTGCGTAGGAACTGCGCAAAGCACGCTCGTAAAACAGTCATTTTTAGGAATTTTTTCACCAAAGTTTCAACATAGCCATTTTAAGACCTCTGCTCATGAACAGTGTCACTGTGATTTTCCTTATGTGTCCCATACACTGATTTCGCACACCGACTGCGCCATTGTGCGCTACATGGGCGGAAACACGTTTTGGGCAGGATGTGAAAAATGACAGCTGTACTGCTCATAAGGAGGTGTAGTAAAATGGCAATGTTGGAAATATGGAGTGAAAATATTGAAAATTCGTAATTTGACGTGCATAAGGAACTGTGTAACGCTCATAAAACAGTCATTTCTAGGAATTTTTTCACCAAATTTTCAACATAGGTTTTTTGAGAGCCCACCTTATGAACACTGGCAGTGTTGTTTCGTTAATCGGCCCTGAAAGGTTATTTCGCGCAGTGATGGCGAAATCACCCTTCAGGTCCGATTAACGCCATGACAGTGCAAGAATTCATGAGGAGGGGTCTCAAAAACCCCAGGTTAAAAATTTGGGCCCAAAATTCCCAAAAATGCCTGAGATATACAACAAAGTTGAAAAAACCCTATTTATTCCATTACACAGCTTACCGGCATTTCCTCAGTTCGCGGTTGGCTTTGAAGAGTGCAGGCATTCTCGGTCCACGAAGATCGTCCTCGAGCTCTGGAGGTAAGCATGGGGTGAGGGGTGTGGGGGAGGCAGGGTGCGCAGTGGGTGGGGGCAGTGAGACTGCGAGGACCGTTTTATTTACAGGGTTTTTTAATTAAGGCGGCCGGGCGTTTGCCACGCTGGGGTGGGCTCCCAGCGTGGCAGCTGAAAAACTGTTTGGGAGGAGCTGGAGCTGATGGAGGTTGGGCACCACCGTTGGCTATAACAAGATTTGCCACGCTGGGGTGGGCTCTAGCATGGCACCTGGACAGCTTTTGTTTGGGGCAGTGCAGCCAGCAGGGATTAGGCAGCCCGTCCGGTCCATACAGTGTGTGCGTGGGGGGCGCATCAGCCGCAATATGCGTGCTGCGTGCGTGTGTGTGTGCTTGGGGGAAGAGCTCTGCTCACTGAAGTGGAGCTCTCCCTTTCAACTGTAAGCCACTGCATTTTGACTGCTGTCATAGACAGCTGCAGCAGTCATTGGAGAACTGCGGCCGTGCCTGCAAACTCACTGACTGAATTGGAAGAGGGGGTGCCACACCTCCGAAAACTCGGATGATGGCACTTTGTTTCTCGGACAAGCGTGCAAGCAACATAAAAATGAATTTCTTTTCATCTGCTTTTATTGCCCACACCAGAGGTCAGCAGACAGAGTGCTGATTTTGTATAACACCTTTTTTCCTTTGCACCTGACATGGAGCTGGGTGGGGGTGGTAGGGGTGTTACTTGATAATGAGCACTGTTCTAACACTTGCTGTAAAACCTTCAGAGTGTTTTTTTTATTTTATTTTCTAGTTCACCAATGGTGCCAACATTTAAACCAACAAAAAACACTTTTAGCACAAACAAAAAAAAAAAGTGCTATTGGTGAATGGCAGTGCAGGCAGTGCAGTGAGGTGTTTCTATAACAGACATTTGGGGGGTTTATTGCTCCTGTTATGAATGGTAGTGATGGTGGTGGTGGTGGGGAACTTTCTCAGTAGATATGAAGTAACTGCTGTATATCCTGGTGCCATTGGAGGGTAGGCCCTGGTAAGCTGGTACAGTAATTTCCCTTCCCTCTTATTCTCATCTTTAGAGGAATGAAGGTTATTGAGAACAGAGCCACGAAGGATGAAGAGAAGATGGAAATCCAGGAGATGCAGCTGAAAGAGGCCAAGCACATTGCAGAAGAGGCAGACCGCAAGTATGAGGAGGTCAGCCTCTGCACACTGGCGCGCAACCAGAAATGAACAGCTGCATTAGCATATACCTTCACTTACTCCTACACATGCATACACGTAGCTGCGCAGACATGTATACACATGGATACATAGCCACATAATCATATAGACACAGGAATACACATTTATACAACAAACAAAAACAAAGGCATAATGTACACTCCTCTGTATGCAACGCACGGTTACATGTACACATAAAGGTACATACAAAAACACGCGTTTGTACTTATTCACATGGATACAGGCGTTTGCACACATACTCATGGATGCAGACTTGTGTTTATACATATTTACACATGGGTACACTTTAGACTATGAAGCATTCTAAAAATGAAGATGAATAGAATAATAGGTAGGTGAGGGTCTTACAAGGGAGTAATACCATCGAGAGATTCTGGGGACAAGGGAACCTCATGAGAAAAGCTCAAAGAGATTCCCTTGTCCCCAGAACCGCAAGATGGTATTACTCCTGAGTGACAGACACTCACCTATTTTTATTTTTTGTAATAGATGGATGCAAGTTTTGTGTGCGGTTGTTTGTTTATCTGGTGCTGTGAGGCTGGACTCCCGCTGCTTTGAGGACTCACTCACCCACTCTCTCTGTGTCCACTGCCCAGCCCCCACTCGTTCTGGTGTCTGTCTCTCATAACTTGAAGGGGCACTGTCAGCTTTGCCCTTCATTTTTCTGACCAGATCTCAGCAGCATGCCTCTATGCAGATCTTTGTTAAACTTGTTCTCAAAACTGCCCCTGTATATGCCAAAACTAATCTTGCTTACCCCACTTTTTTGGTTTTTGCATTTTTCTCTACTTGAGTGGTCTGACTGTAAATCAGCCACCACCGGAAGCATATCCACAGTGAGAACGTGCGTCTAAAATGAGCACTGGCACGAAATATAACTTTTTGTAATTCCCATTGTAAAATGCAGCTTATGCTGTGTACTTTGGTATGTAGAATTGCAACTGCCATCTTGCAAACAAAACTGGGCACTGATAATACTACTAAATATATTTTAAAACTGAAGCGAAATTCAGCGCAGGTAACGAGGTTGGACAAAGATCGCGCGTAAGCGCGTCCAATATGTGCATGCCACGAATTTCATCATTCAGACAAGGTATTATCAGACTTGCTGTTTGTTTACGAACTCGGTACAGTTCTGCATACCAAGGTGCACAGCATAAGCTGCATTTTACAATGGGAATTACAGAAAGTTACACTTCATGCCAGAGCTTATTTCAGATGCACATTCTTGCTGTGGATATGCTTCCGGTGGCGGCTGATTTACGGTCAGACCACTCAGGTAGAGAACAATGCAAAGAACAAAAAATGGGGTAAGAAAGATTAATTTTTGCATATTCTGTATGGGACAGTTTTGAGAGCATGTTTAACAAAGATCTGTATAGAGGCGTGCTACTGAAATCTGGTCAGAAAACGAGGGACAAAGCTGACAGTGCCCCTTTGAGCGAGTTTTCTTTGGTAGGCAGTCCTACCTTTGGTTGTTTTCTTGCCTCAGTGTGCACATGATCAACCAGATAATTCTGCAGAATAAGTGGAAATTTAAACAAAAGCATAGGCAGTAGAGCGGAGGGATGATTTTCTCTTGCTAAACGAGAGACGGCTGTCATGTTTTTTGAACTGTTCTGCTTGCCCACAGGGAAACTGTGTCCAATCTGGAGGCCCGGTTTTAGCAGCGTTACCACACATGGCTAGGAGGTTGCCTTGGGGATGTCAGGAACAAGCCTACAGTGTCGGAGGGCCTTGAGTTTGTGCCCTTTAGGTTTGGTGATAATACTATTGTTCAGAGCTCAAATTATAGTATTACGAGCTCTGAATGTTAGTATCATCACTCAACAACAATACTATCACCACTTTGGCTCCAGTATATTACCGAGAATTTTTTGTATGCTTTGCGATGCTATTATTTTAAAGATCCATATATTACGAGTTATAACTTTTAGCCATTTATCTCCACTTTAGACAGATCACAAAAGAACTTTTAACCAATGGGAGAGCAGACTGAACAATGCCTAATGATGTCACAATGTTCTCTGCTGCACTCAAGATAAAGCAGTGAAATCAAACAAACCATTAAATCTTTATAAAAATAACTAATTTGAAAGTTTACAGTTTAAAAAATACGTTGTGTAAATTGGACACGCAATGGCTGGGCTCAAAATATGCGCATTATCTTAACCTGTGAGGGGGCAGGACTTAACATAACTCACTCATGGCACTGCCACTTGAGCCCCCCCCACCAACACTTGTGAAGATAAATGGCATATTCTGAATCGAACAATTACAGGGAACTGCACAGCATGAAAAAGTGTAAGGTTATCTCTTTCTGCTGTGCCAATGTCAGGAGTGCTACACCTAAACTAGACCTCATTAAGGACTGGGTAGTGGTAAAAAAAAAAAGCCCTTCTTTCTGATACTCTTCGAGTTCTGGCTGTTAGAAACTACTTCTGTTTCCATGCTGGCCGTTGATAAATATGCATTCTTCAGGCAAGACAGAGGTAAAAGGGGCGGAGGGCTGTTTATTTACTACTTAAAACAAATTCCTTTAAAAGGCTACACTGGGCCATTCTCCATGACTGCTGCGAAATCCTTCAAATTAAGTAACTGTCCTCAACAGCCAACCCATCATTCTTGGTGGTGGCCACAGACTTCCTAGATTCCCTGCTATTGATTTGTCTGTATTGGGTCACATTCTAGCAGCACATGCTGCATTCCTAGAGCGTGGGTGTCTTCAGTGTAGACTGGCTGAGCCTAGGCAAATCTAAAGTCACAAAAGTCTTTCCCGGTAACCAAATTTTAAATAAAATACAAGATGAACACGTCTCCCAGGCAACTAGAAACAATGCAAGAAACCAAAATGCCTCTTTCCTTCTGGATATCATTCTCACAAACAGAAGCCAGGAGTTCTCAGCGGCTGCTGTATATTACCCAACCTTGCAAGTGATCTTACTGACATTTGCTGCATAAGAATGAAGCTATGTAACCATGGCACCCCAAAACTAATCAAATACAGGTGTTACAAGAACTTTGATTTCCTTGGCTTTATGTTAAGCAGGCAGTATAGTGCTGTGTTTAGGGCTCTGAGCTGCAGACCTGGAGTCTTGGGTTTGAATCCCACAGCCTCCACGTGCATACTGTGTGACCCCGAGCAAATCACTTAACTTCCCTGTGCTCCAAGGTTGCACCTGGAAACAAGTGTTTGCTTAGTGCACCTTTCCTGGTTAAACAGTTTCCCCTTTCCCTTATGTTTGGTCTGGTGGCAATCACCTGGAGCAGGTTAGAGCGTATACCTTTTCTGGATTACGCACGGTCTTTCTTTGTCCACGAGTACCTGGAGGTTTGCAACAAGCATACCCCCTCAAGTGTCGCAAAGTGAGGCTAAACTCTGTACCCTGGGTCTCCTGTGACCCACACAGTCTCAAGCAGAACCCACTCGGTTAAACCACCACACTCTCCTGGACTGGTCCCCCACCTCTCACCCTTATAGGATCCTAGCTTCCAGCCTCCTTCCTGATGCCTTAAGCGATCATCATGGCATCTAATCAGTAAGAAAAATCCACAGGCCAAAAGCCCTCCCTCCCAGAATCCTAATGACTAGATCCTACAAGTCCCTAGATCTCACCTCTCTACACAATGACTTGACCTATACTAATTGGTCATTCATCAGCCAGTCCACCTCCATTGATGAGGCCCTGGAGTTCTTTAAGTCCAAGTTCTCTGCCGTTTGGGATCGCCACGCCCCCCTCAGGCGAACCAGAGTCAGAGGTACACACCTCCCATGGATCTCATCTAAAATCCCTAGCCCTCCTGAAGAGCAGGGGTAAAGCCTGGAAAGCCTATAAGTCTTCCAGTTCACCAGCTGACCTCCAGACTTATCGCCTGTTACGCAATGCTTGTACTAGGATAATCTGCCAAGCTAAAGCTAGCTATTTCAAAGTCTCATTCGATTCCACCTCACATCAGCCAGCTAAATTCTAGAAAGTGGTAGAATTGCTTCTCAGCCCTCCATCTCAGCCCCCCACTCCTACCCTACTGGTAGGTGGGCTGTCTGTCACTGACCCCTCAGCTGTGGCCTCACAGTTTAACTCTCACTTCACAAATTGCCATGCAACCCTCCTGCCCTCACCTCGCCTTGCTCAGCAACCCAGCCAAACCTCCTCTGCCGCAGCCACACCTACAGCCCACTTGTTTTCATTCCAGCATATCACCGAGGTTGAGGTATATAATGCACTGATCAGCCCTTAATCCTAATAAGGGCAAATGCCCAACAGGGTTGTACTCCAAAATGCTCCTCCTCTCAGCCCCCACCATAGCCAAACCCCCGGCTGCCCTTTTCAACCTATCCTTCTCCCTTGCTGAAGTCCCCTTTGGATGGAAACATGCCACCATAATCCCCCTTCCCAAGGGGGGGGGGATGCCTCCAGCCCAAGCAACTACCGTCCCATTTCACTACTACCTATACTGGCAAAAAATCCAAGAGCGCGTAGTACTCTCCCATCTGTCACCCTATCTCAACTCCGCCTTCACCCCCTACCAGTCTGGCGTTAGGAACTCCCATTCAACTACCTCCTCCCTTCTCAGGCTCACCGACTCTGTCCTCACTGGTATGGATGCTGACCACATCACAGCCGCCATTTTCATCGACCTGGCCAAGGCGTTTGACACCGTCTCCCACTCTCTCCTCCTGTCCAAACTCTCCAATGCTGGGCTGTCTAGCTGGGCCTCCAGGTGGTTCTTGTCTTACCTTGCAGGCAGGTCCCAATCAGTCAGAGTCAGCTCTGCCACCTCTGCCCCACTCCCTGTTTCTACAAGGGTACCGCAAGGCTCGGTCCTAGGCCCACTCCTGTTCTCCATCTTTCTTAACGACCTGCCTTTTGTCTGCCCACATACCACCGTTCACATGTATGCGGACGATACTGTGCTATATACATCTGGCTCTACAGCCGCAGAGGTAATGACCAGACTACAGTCGAACTTTGATCAAGTCAGGCTCTGGCCACTCTCAAATCACCTCTCCCTCAATGCCAAGAAAACCATCTCAGTGACCTTTGGCACAAGGCAGAGACTTCCAAGGCTCCACTCTCTTATTACATTCCATACCCTGGATGGGTCGTCCCTTGAGACCTGTACCTCCTTCAGGTACCTTGGAGTCTGGCTTGATCAGCAGCTCAGCTTTTCCGCACATGTTGACTCCATACTCAAGAAGATGCACCCCAGGCTCAGTGCACTTTACCGCAACCGTCTCTGCCCGCAGGGCCATCGTGCAGAAAATGATCCTCCCAGTCTTTGATTACGGTGATGTTGTCTACAGTGCGGGTCCCAAGTCCACCCTAGCCAGACTTGATCCCCTCTTCCACTCTTTCTGTCGCTTTGTCCTGAACTGCCCATACTCCACCCATCACTGTACCATCTACCAATCTATGAGCCTTACATCTCTAGATAACTGCAGGCACTCCCACTGTGCCAAAATCTCTGCCAAGTACTGGTCCGAGGAGCTCCCTCCCTACCTCTCCTCTGCCCTAACCAACACTAGCACCCAAGCATATTCACTCAGAAACAATGACCCACGGATCCTGGTTGTCCCACATAGAACCACTGCTGTGGGACAGGCAGCCTTTAGCTACCGCATGCCTAAGATGTGGAACTCCCTCCCTGCAAACATTTGTCACTTCTGTTCCTCACTGCATCTTAACTCCATGCTTGTAGCTCACTTCTCCCCTATCTGCTCATGCTGCACAGCCTTATAACAGCCCACAGTGTGTCAGCCTTGGTCGTGCATCCTACGTTCATTTATTGATTGCTTACCTATCATAATATATTTATTGTATTTATTTAAACTGTGTCTGTTTGTGTCAATATCAATTTGTTTTCTCATGCTTATCCCTGTCTCTATATTTGGTACCTATCGTATTGGGTTTGTCCTTATTTAGGTACTTGCACTATGTACTATGTATTATACGTTGTATTACCTACCTCAGTTGCATGAAGGACGCATCTGGAATCGAGCAGTAGCCTGCTCAGTATGCCTTCCTGGTTAAACGCTTGAATAAATAAATAAATAAAGCAGACTATGGACCAAGCATGGTACAAAGCTTCATGCTGCAGCAGCCAATCCAACTGCATGCTATACAGCAATGCAAGAAAGATATATAAGCCTCATCGGAGAAACCAAGAGATCCCTTAGTGTTAGTGCATTCTCCAACAACAGTAAAAATCCTAAGAATTTCTGGAAAACTGTCGCTGATTTGAAGGTCCCAAAACATGCAGCATCCTGGGGAATTTAACTTTTGGTTTGCCCTGCAACACTGCCAGTCTTTTAAACACCCACTTCATCAGTGCTGCCAGTGCACTTAATGTGGACATCCTAAATACCAGAGGAGCTCCATCTGATATCTAGAACACTCACACCACTTCACCAACTCCCTTTGCCTGAGGTGCCACAGCAGCCAGTGGACTCCCATTCTGGTTCTCTAAAACTGAGCCCTCAGATGTCCTGGACCAACTACTGCACTTAGAAGATGGGAAAAGTAGTGATCCAGGCAGTGTAGACACCAAATTGGTAAAACCTGCTGCCCAAGAAATGTTCAGGCTTCTGTCCCGCCTCTTCAGTTACTCATTAGAGCTGTCTTATGTTCCCTTTGGCTGGAAAGCTGCCAGATTTGTGCCCATCCATGAACGAGGAGACCCGAACAACCGTAACAACTTTAGACCGAGCTCCCTATTGCCTGTGCTTTCCAAAGTACGCGAGCATGTACCACACAACCAAATTGTCAAATTCCTGAACCAAAACTTCACTATTCTTTGAGTACCAGTCATAGTTTAGAACAGGCCACGGTACAGTCTCTGCTGCAGCCAGGGTACTTGACGACATTCGTTTGGCCGTAGCTGGAGGAAACAGCATTGGTGCCATATTTTTCCACCTGTTGACACAGTGGACCACAGATTACTAGCAAGGAAAGATTCAAAAAATGGAGCACCGGGAACGTGGCAACGGTGCTTATTAATTCAGTCAAAAAGCACTAAAGAACATGGAAAGCACCCGTCATTCCAAAACGGAAACTCAGGACCACTCAGTACTATAAAGTGGACTTTTATAAACATCAACAAGTACAAATGCAGGTACATATCCAGCAGGAGAAAAGCAGACAAAGACTAACGTTTCACTTAGTGTACTACTAAGCTTCCTCAGAGTAGTACACAAAGTGAAACGTTAGTTGTTGTCTGCTTTTTCCCTGCTGGATATGTACCTGCATTTGTACTTGTTGATGTTGTTTATAAAAGTCCACTTTATAGTACTGAGTGGTCCTGAGATTACTAGTGACCAGACTAGTTGAGCTGCACATAAGCTTAGAGGGAACCAGCTGATCTGGCAGTTATTTAATTGAACAAGCAGTGTGTCCGGATACGTGGTACTAAGTCTGACCCCCTGCAGGTCGTTAAATGTGTATCACAAGACTCAGTACTTGGGCCCTCACTGTTCTCTTTATATGTAAATGACATGTGTCAGCATGTTAGAGGGGTAAATTACCAGCAGTACGTGGATGGTTCTGTGCTCTGTGCCTTGGGAGCCAACATCCCTGCTGTGCAGAATGCTGTCCAAAAGGGATTTCATAACCTGCAAGCCTTTTTCCTAGAGTTAAAACTGTCTTTAAATGTGAGAAAGGTCAAAGCTATGGTATTGGGGTCTGCCCCAGAGTTGAGCTACGCTGGATCTACCCCTTCGGTCATTGTTAGCACAGACAGATCCCTACTGGAAATGGTTAGTAAGTACAGATATTTGTGTTTCTGTGTCGGCTCACTCCTCACAGAAACGCCCATGTCAACAGACTCATCAGAAGCCTAGGGCCAAACATTGACTTTCTGTTCAGAAGCAAATCCTTGCTGCTGTAGGAAATCGGAGAGACAATAGTCCAGTCTATGGTGTGGTGCTCCTGTCTTTCGACTACATTGACGTCTTCCTCTGTGGTGCCTCCATGTCCAGACTGGCCAAATTAGAAGTGCTGTACAACAGGCTAGCCATGCTGATGCTCAACTTCCCTTACGGCACTCACAATTGCAAGCTCTCTTTTTCTTTAAACTGGCTGTCCCTGAGTGACAGGAGAGGACTGCACTTCATCCTTCTCTCCCTGAAGTGCATCTGTGGCATTACCCCTCTTATTTGGATTCGAGGCTTAGTCACAAGTCCTGTCCTAGATCCCTTCGCTCCACTGGATCACTCAAGCTGATGGTCTCGCACATAATTACAACTTGCAGGTCCCTTGCCTTCAGTCACAGATGCCTGACTGCTTGGAACTTCCTGCCAGAATCAGCAAGAAAAAAGAGAAGAATGTGGTGGACTGAAGGTCAGGATCCTGTATGTGTGGTCTGTATCGAACCAACGGATTCAAAAACACAAAGCTAAACAGATGCACTCAAGCAAGGAAGCCATGCAGAATTCATTTGTTGCCAAAAAAAAAAAAATAGACTACACTCCCCATGCACATTCGCCTACAAAGGCTTCATCAGATGAGCTTGCCCCTGCCAGAATCACTATGCCTGGTAAACAGCCCCTTGCCATTCAGTACAAAAGTCGTGAAATGGTTCTTTTCAGTCTCCTCTGGGCATAAGCCTTGCTGTCATCATTCCAGGGGTGTAACAAAGGTAGGAACAACCATTTGAGCTTCTGTCCCCACATTCCCTGCACTGGGCCCTACCTTGCAAATGGAACTTGGTTATGCTTATGTAAACATACAATGCCTGGTATGTTGTACACCGTATCGAGAACTTTTATCTGTAGCAAGTTTACTTGTTATCAGATGTTTTGCCATAACAGAACACCACTGTAAACAAGTGCTGCTCAATGAGTTTTAGCCTGAATAAAACTGAATTGACATATGAACATATGAAGAAGCCAGCAGAAGAAGACCATTTGGTCTACCAAGTCTGTTCGTATTGCAGAGTTCACTGCTTGAGCTACTGCCCCTGTCCCCTCTCCCCATTCCTCCCATCCTCCCTACCCATGACCCTTACCCTCCCCATATACTTGCCCTAGCATTTCTTAAAGTTGCCCACTGTCATCAACGAGATTACCTCTTCTGGCAGCGCATTCCAAGTGTCCACCACCCTCTCTGTGAAGAAGTGCTTCCTGACCTCCCTTCTAAACCTCCCACCCTCCAGCCTAAGACTGTGCCCCCTCGTATTATGGTTGCCACTCAGCTTAAAGAGACTCTCCTTATCAACCTTATTTATCCCTTTCAAGTACTTGAAGGTCTCAATCATGCCCCACCCCCGTCTTCCAGGGAGTACATGTTCAGTGCCCTCAACCTCTCCTCGTATACCTTACCCTGCTAACCAGCCATAATTTTTGTAGCCCTCCTCTGGACCTTCTCCAGCAGGTCAATGTCCTTTTTGAGGTGTGGTCACCAGTACTGAACTCTATACTCTAGATGTGGCCTTACCAGTGACCTGTACAAGGGCAGTATAAACTTTTCCCTCTGTCTCACACACACACACACACACACACACACACACTCCCTCTCTCCATATATATATATATGTATATATATTCACTGCAAAACGTCTATATTAATTCAGACATTAGGGTTGAAGAATGAAAATTGGACAAAGTAAAAAAATGAAAAATATTAAGGCTTGGAGTCTTGGAGAATCAGTGGTGTAATGTTCCATAGGGTTTTTAACCATAATGCCCACCCGCTCCACCCAGCTCCTAGCCTTCTTCCCGAGCACAAGGTACAGGTACAGGTCCATGCCATGCCTCATAGGCACATATTGTTTGGAGGTAGAGAAGTATAGCTCACCACATGTGGCCAACAGAATCAGTCGTAATGGGCCTTGTGTGAAGCAAGAGATCATATATAAGTTTGCTTGTTTGGGGGGGGGGGCGCGCATTAGGGTTGGCAACGCCAAGGAACACCATACCACTGATTTGCCAAGACTCCCAGGATTCCAGACTGAATGTTTTCCATTTCCTTACTTTGTCCACATTGCATTTTTCAACCCTAATGTCTGCAGCAATTACTGGTGACCCCAAATATCAGCCAGATTATGGTACTGATCAAATTCTGTAATAACCAGATTTCAGGTTAGTATGCTCCAAGAAGCTGTAATAACCCAAAATCTGATCATTACAGCGTTCCAAAGCACTTTCACTTTTCCCAGATGCCTGTAGTGTGACCGAGTAGTGTCCGGGGTCGTAAACAATAATGCTGAATTTATTCAAAAACACCAATGCTGAGTGTAAAAAAACATGTCTGGTTTAGTGGCTTCCTTCGCATTTCTGAGTTTTTCAAGAGAGAAAAAAACGCCATATGTAGAGACAGCAGAGCAAGTCACTTGGTGGCTCCGACACAAGCATTAGTGAGTGTAGCCATAAAAACTTTTGCTAATGCATGCGTTGAGTCTTTGCAAGCTGCAGAGTCTCTACATGCGGTGGCTTTTTCTCTCTTGAAAACTCAGAAAAGCGAAGTAAGCCACCAAACCTGACATGTTTTTTACACTTAGCACTGGTGTTTTTGAAATAAATTCAGCATTATTGTGTATGACCCCAGACACCTCAGTCATGCTACAGGCATTGGGGGGGGGGGAGTACAGGCAAGTAAAACCTCAAATCCAGGCACCAGCAATTATAAAAAAATAAGAATAGGCAATTGTGTATTTATAGATTTGTTTCACACACCCTCTGTGTGTGATGACCACATAAACCTCTGGAGCTTTGCTTCCGAGGATTATGAGTCATCACACACCTCGGGTGTGCAAAAAAAATCCATAATGCACACTTGCCTGTCCATTATTCTCTGTGTAATGTGGTTTGTTTACAATGCATTTCTTTTACTTTTCTAATAGTTGAACTGGAATCTCATTTACGCAGGTCCATTTTGAGACCCACATGAACAGATGCAAATGGGCCCTGTGCCATGGGAAGAGACCATGTTTTGTGCCTCAAGTGTGAAAACACATTTTGGGCAGGATTTGAAAAATGACAGCTGTCATGTTCGTAAAGTGTTTGAAAAAAATGCCTATGTTGAAAGTTGAAAATATTGAAAATTGCCAAACTTATAAGCAAGCATTGAAAAATGTCAATGTACCGTCATAACTTTGCTGTTTCTTAGTATTTTGACCCCAAATTTTCAAGTCTTCTTATGACCCTACCTCATGAATCCGGTAGGTGAAATTTTCAGATCTGCCAGACAAGTGATTATGTAGAGCAACTGCAAATCCTTTTAGGGTAGATTTGAAAATGTTCACCTATATTGTTCGTGAGGTAGAGTTCCAAAAAAGGCCATGTTGAAAATTTGGGTCACAAATATTAAATATTTAAAAATGACCAGCAACAGGGGTTGGGCATTCCACGTTCGAAATGCACATGAATACTTGCTGGCTGTTATTTTTTACAAAGGCACGGGTCGGGTGGGGGTATTGCCGGTTGTATTGGGCACCCACTGGCCATTGTTACAAGACGCAGGTTGGGAGGGAGGAGGATACCACCTAACAGGATGGGGCACCAGCCGGTCATTTTAATTTAAATGTTGGATGGGAGGGAGTAGGGTTCTAAAGATAGCTGGGTTTATGTGTAGGCAGGTTGACTGTCTGTGATTTCTTTGTCACTGCTTACATGAGCTGAAATCCGTGATTATCGGTGACTTACATAAGCAATGACAAAGAAATCACTGTTGATCAAACCACTAACTCAAACATCCAGCTTCCCTTAGAACATTCATTTTTTGAGCTGGGCATGCTCAGAGAACGGCACAGTTCTAGGGACATGGATATGTTGTTCATTCACACTGTCTGGCAGGTTCCTTGCCGCTTTAAATCTTGCCGGAAGGTCTTCAAGCTGGCTCCTCCCATCCACCCGGGTGGTAAAACTCTCGGCTCCACCCCATGACGCCAGATCTTCCTTACCGCTTGGAAACTCAGGTTCCCTCCTTAACGCTCTGCATATAGACTGGATCCTAATTCTTCGGTTTGCCCGAAACTAATTCTTAAGTTTTCAAGACTTCGGTCAAAATACTCCCTCGCGGCTGCGATGGACAAATCGACTCCCGGTTTTTGGCGGTGCCCATGTGGGCAGAAAATGTCCAGGACGGATCCGCACTCCACGTGCGTCTATTGCCTCAGCCTAGATCATGACCTGCAGGCCTGCGAGTTATGCTGTTCATTTTCAGCCAATGTCCTGGAAGACCGCGCTGCCTGGTTACAGCTTGGACACCCCGAGAAGCGCTACCCGCCGGTGAAGTCCAAGGAGGCCCGTTGGGCGGTGTCCGCGGCAGCTGGCTCGGCTGAGCAACTCGAGCAGATGATCGCCCTCGAGGAGGAGGCGGCCCAGACCGCATCTTCATCTTCCTCGGTCGCGGCATTTATTCCGCTCTCTCTGGGATCCTCCTACACAGCTTCTTTTAAGGAGCTTTGCCAATCCCTCTCCATGAAGGGAGAGGGGCCATCGGGACATTCTTCTCGGTCCAAAAAGAAGGACTCGAAAGGTAAGTCCCACCGTCGGCGTTCGTGGGAGCGGGAGAAGTCCCCTTCTCCGGACAGTCGACACTCGACTTCGGTCGAGGTTGTGGCTAAGGCCGCTGGCTTCACGGTGTCCCCGTCAGGTCAGCCGGCCGAGACACCCGTCGATGCGGTCGAGATTTTTCTTGACCCGCTGGACGGGCTGTCGACTGGTGAAGCCAACAACCCTTCTTCACCTGTTCCCCCGGTGGAGACCGAGGACTTGCCTGCGTATCCCGTGCCGGAGTCCCCGGTCAAGGCTTCCGAGCTGAGGGTAGAGCAGGTGTCCCCCAACCCTTCCCAGACCCATCCTCGGAAACACCGGGGGTCTCGGTCTCTGACCTCGTCTCGGTCCAGCCGATCCTGCCGACATCGGCGGTCTCGGTCTCGGCACTGAAGTAAGCGGTGGCGCTGCTCGTCCTCGTCTTCCTCCTCAGAAGAGGAGAGGCTTCTGCGCAAGTTGCGTCGACGCTACGAGGACCTAATGTGGCAGCAGTTTCTTCTGTCCGGAAACAAGCCGACGCCGTCACCTTCCCCGGCCATCAAGTGGCTGTCACCCGAACGGCCGAAACAACCCCTCACTGTAGTCGAGGTGCCCGGGCCTGGGCCAATTGTTCAGCCGAAACCAGCTGCCCAACCGATTGTGGTGGAACCTCCGCCTCCACAGCTGAAATCGGGGGCACTGACCAAGGACTCTCGGTCGGGTCAGGGTCTGCCCCACAGGTTGTTGGTCACCCTCACTCCCAACCGTCCTCGGCAGGTGGAGGGTGGCTCAGGCCCAGGCAGCTCTTCACGGACTCCTTGGAGTCAACAGCGACTCCTCCTGTTTTCCAGGCCCCTTGACCTGGAGTCCTCCGGGGGTAGTCGATTGACGAGCCCATCGTCTTTATGGATCTGCTTGACTCATCTCGAGTCCACGGGATGCAGCTCGAGCCACGTATCAAGCGGCCCAAGTATCTCCTGATGGAGATACTGGACGAGGATTCCCCCAGGAGGTCTTTCTGGTGGCTGAAGCCATTGTTGGCCCAGCCTTGGAGCTTTGGCAGCAGCCAGCTTCCTGTCCTCGCGCCCGGCCAGGATGGCCAGGAAGTATCTTGGTCCCTACGGCTCTGTGTCCGGTTTTGAACACCCTCCAGCGGAGGGGTTGGTCACCAATAGCGTTTTCTGGCGTTCTGGGAACGCTAGGGATGTGGATAAGTCCCCTGACAAGGAGTCCGAAAAGCTGGACTATGCCGGGCACAAGGTGTACACTGCGTCCTCCCTTGGTCTCCGCCAGGCCAGCTCGGCCGTGCTGATGGCACACTTCTCCCACGCCCTCATGGGCTCCCTGGATGAGGTGATCCCTCATCTCCCAGCCGACCTGCAGACCACGGTCAAGCAGGTATGGGACCAGGGAAGGGTGGTGGCAAAACAGCAGCTTCAAACAGCTCTGGACATTGGAGACTCCTGTGCCAGATCAGTTGCAGCCACAGTGCCCATGCGCCACAGAGCATGGCTGAGGATATCCACCTTCATGGCGGATACCCAGCATAAACTGGTGGATGTCCCCTTCCTGGGGACTGACCTGTTCGGCCCTGGAGTGGAAGGCTACCTCCAGCGGATCAAAAAGTCCAATGCTACTCTGGACTCTGTCACCTCCGCCCAGAAGGACAAGTGCAGTCGCCAACAACAAAAAGTCCTTTCGCCCCTCTGCGCCTGTGGCGCATCTGGCCCAACAGCACCAGCATCAGGGCCAGCAGGCTCACGCTTGGCACCCCAAAGCCAAGCCTGCGGCTTCCTTTAACAGGAAGCAGGGAGGAAAAGGCCCAGGAGGCCCCTCGGCCGGTCCCTCCTCCAGGCCTGCCCAGTGACGGGTTGAGGGGTGTCGGCCCCAGCCTCGTCACTACCCCCTGGGTTCCCCCCGTGGGGGGACGGCTCCGCCACTTCCTTTCCGCCTGGTCCTCTATCACCATGGACCGCTGGGTGTTGGAAGTGGTAGGAAAGGGCCTGCCCCTGGAGTTCGAGTAGGCCCTGCCCTTCCGAGCTGTCGCCCCTCGGGGGGCTACGGGGTCTGCAGCCTCTCTGTCGGCTCGCCGAGCCGACATCGCCCTGCTCCTCGAAAAAGAGGTGATCAGGAAACATAGAAACATAGACTTTGACGGCAGATAAGGACCACTTGGCCCACCCAGTCTGCCCATTTCCCTACCTACTGGATAAGCTGCAGATTCTAGTTAACCAACAGCCTGCTTCCTGCAACCCCCCACTATAATTGCTTTGTGTCTGTCCCATGCATGTTTGAATTCCCCCACTGTTTTAGACCCAGCAACCTCCTCAGGAAGGCTGTTCCATGTATCCACTACTCTCTCCGTGAAAAAGAATTTCCTCACATTACCCCTGAGCCGTCCCCCCTCTATCTTTAAACTGTGCCCCCTTGTTCTTACACATCTCTTTTTCTGAAAGATGCTACCCTCCTGGACTTTGTTGATTCCTTGAGGTACTTGAGCGTTTCTATCATGTCCCCTGTCCCTCCTTTCATCAAGGGTATACATATTAAGCTCTCTCAGTCTCTCTTCATATGGTTTCTGATGTAGACCCTGCACCATTTAGTTGCCCTCCTCTGGACTGCTTCCATCCTGTCTATGTCCTTGCGTAGATGAGGTCTCCAAAACTGCACACAGTACTCCAGATGGGGTCTCACCAACTGTCTGTATAGAGGGATAACCACTTCCCTTTTTCTACTTGTGATGCCCCTTTCTATGCATCCCAGTATCCCCCTGGCTCTCCTTACCGACTTTTCACATTGCTTACCCACCTTTAGGTCATCTGATATGACTACCCCCAGGTCCCTTTCCATTTTTGTTGTTGTTAGTACCTCCCCTGCTATTGTGTACTCTTCTCCTGGGTTTTTGTTTCCCAGGTGCATTACTTTGCACTTCTTTGCATTGAATCTAAGTTGCCATATGTCTGACCATTCCTCCAACCTTGCCAAGTCCCTTCTCATCTTTTCTACCCCTCTTGTGTATCAACTCTGTTACAGATCTTTGTGTCATCTGCAAAGAGGCATACCTTTCCCTCAGACCCTCTGCAATGTCACTTATAAAGATGTTAAAGAGGATTGGACCCAGTACTGAGCCCTGAGGTACTCCACTAGTAACCCCCCTTTCTTCGGAATGTGTTCCATTCACTATTACCTTCTGTGTCCTGTTGTGCAGCCAGTTCGCTAGCCAGGCTACCACCCTGGGACCCACTCCCAGGCTGGCTAACTTGATTATTAATCTTTTGTGTGGGACTGTGTCAAATGCCTTGCTAAAGTCTAGGTAGGCCATATCCACAGCCCCTTCCTGGTCTATTACTTTGGTCACCCAGTCAAAGAAATCAATTAGATTAGTCTGACATGACCTTCCTGCTGTAAATCCATGCTGCTTTGGGTCCTGTGCCCCGCTGGCCTCTAGGTACTCAACAATTCTTTCTTTCAGAGTGATTCCATCTTTTTCCCTACACACAGGTCAAACTTACAGGTCTGTAGTTTCCTGCTTCTGCCTTGCTCCCACTTTTGTAAAGGGAATCACATCTGCCCCTCCTCCAGTCCTCAGGTACCACCCCATCCTGCCATGATTTGTTAAAAGTGTGGCCAGTGGTGTCACTAGGTCCCCTAGTTCTTTTAGGATTCTGGGGTGAATCCCATCAGGCCCCATTGCTTTGTCCACCTTGAGTTTTAGGAGTTCTTTCAGGACTCTTTCTTCTGTGAATGGACTGGTGTCAACCCCCCTACCCAGAGTGCTTCTATTGTCTGGTTTAGGTAACTGCTCCTCATCTTCTTTTGTGAATACTGAGCAAAAGTATTCATTCAGTATCTCTGCCTTTTCACTGTCTCCCTCTGCCCACCTCCCCTCTCCTTTATTAATCTTCACTATCCCTCCCTTAACCTTTCTATGCTCCCTAATGTACCTATAAAAGGTTTTATCCCCCTTTTTGACCGAGTTGGCTATTTTTTCCTCGGTTTGTGCCTTTGCTATTCTGACTGCCTTTCCTACTTCTTTCTGCTTTAATTGATACAGTTCCCTGTCGTGCTCCTTCTGTGATTCCTTAAACTTCTTGAATGCAGCCTTTTTCTCCTTGACCTTCTCTGCCACCTCTTTTGAGAACCATAGTGGTGTTTTACTCCGCTTTGTTTTCTTTATTTGTTTTACACACAGACTTGTTGCCTCCATGATGGCAGTTTTGATTTTTCTCCATTGTTCTTCCACCCCTCCTATTTGGCCATTTGCTAGTGCATTCCTCAGGTGTTCACCCATTTTGCCAAAGTCAGCCCTTCTAAAGTCCAGTATCCTTGTTTTGTATGGCTTATCTCCATGGTTGTGCTCATTGTGAAGCACACTGTGCAGTGGTAAACTATTCCCAGATGTCTACTGACTTCTAAATTTGTGATCCTCTCTCCATTTGAGTACCAGGTTTAGTATTGCTCCCTCCCGAGTGGGTTCCAGCACTAGCTGTCTAAGGTCTGCCCCTGCAGGGCATCGAGAATGACCCTGCTCTTGGATGTGGCTGCAGTACATGTCCTCCAGTTAACATCTGGCATATTCAGGTCCCCCATCAACAGTATCTCCCCTTTTTCAGCCATTTTGAGAATGTCCTCTATCATTTTCTTGTCCATTTCCTCCCCTTGAGACGGGGGTCTGTATACAACCCCTGTGCGGATTGTGATGCCATTCTCCATCTCCAAGGTGACCCAGAGTGCCTCTTGTCCTCCCCCTTTACTTTTTAGTTCTGTAGCTTTGATCCCTTCCCTTATGTATAGAGCTACTCCACCTCCTCTTCTACCTTCCCTGTCCCTTCTGTAGATTGTGTACCCTGGTATGTTGACATCCCAGTCATGGTTCTCGGTGTACCATGTTTCT
Source organism: Neoceratodus forsteri (assembly GCA_016271365.2). NCBI lineage: Eukaryota > Metazoa > Chordata > Ceratodontiformes > Ceratodontidae > Neoceratodus > Neoceratodus forsteri. The sequence goes on from CM057449.1 coordinate 335,876,797, forward strand.
GTGACTGCCACAATATCCAATTGTTCATCTTCCATCAAAGCTACTAGCTCAGAAAGCTTGTTTCCCAGAATACGGGCTTTGGTAGTCATTGCCCTCCATTTAATGTTGGCTTTATCCTTTTTTCCCCATCCCTGCTCTTATTGCTCTTATCTATTTTACCATTTACCCCCGTCCTGCCCTGTGTTGAGCTCTGTACCTCAGTGTTTACCCTACTACCTGCCATGTTTTGTGGGGGGAGGCTTGACTTTTCCTGCCTTTTATCAGTACCTCCCCCCTTATCTAGTTTAAAAGCTTGCCAAGGAAGCATTTAAACCTGTCACCTAGGAGCTTGGTCCCTTTGTGGACAAATGCAGACCGTCATACCAGTATAGACCTTTATCTCTCCAGGTGGACCCCAGTCCCCAATGAAGCCAAAGCGCTGTGCTCTGCACCAGTTTTGCAACCATTCATTAAACTGCATGGTGTGCAGTACCTAGCCTCACTCCTGCCATGGACTGGTAGCACCTCTGAGAAGGTTACTGTGCTTGCTACCCGTCTGAGGCCCCCCCAACTCACAAATTCATTCTGCACTGCACTGATCCCATGCCTAGCTAGGTCATTTGTCCCAAGGTGGACAATGATATCTAGTTTTCTCTCCTGTGATGCTGCTTCTGCAATTGTGAGGATTCGCTTCTTGTCCCTCCAAGCCATGGCACCAGGCAGGCAGCTTACTTCCTTCTCTCCCTTCCCCAGTTCTACCCCCCTAACAATTGAGTCCCCTATCAGTAGCTGTTTCCTTCCCCTGTGGTTTCCCTTGCCACCCTTTTGTGGGTCTCCCTCGTGGATGTCCTCAGCATTCTTCTGGTTCTCCACTGAGGAAGGTGGCGGATCCTCCACCAGACCCGGGGTTTGTGTCCAGGTACTTCCTGGTCCTGAAACGGACGGGGGGCTGGTGCCCCATTCTAGACCTACACGACCTGAACAGGTTCCTAAGGTCTCAGTCCTTCGGGATGGTCACTCTAGCGCAGATAATCCCATCCTTGGAACGAGGCATGTGGTTCTGTTCTCTGGACCTCCAGGATGCGTTCTTTCACGTTCTAATCCGTCCATCCCACCAGAGATTCCTCCACTTCAGGGCAGAGGGATCCCTCTATGAGTTCCGGGCCATGCCCTTCGGCCTTTCCCTAGCTCCCAGGGTCTTCACCAAATGCATGACCATGGTGACAGCATTCCTGCGGTGCCGAAGGGTCCAGGTGTACCCCTACCTGGACGACTGGCTGATTGCAACCTCCTCCAGAATGGAGGTGGAGCAGTCCAGAGATCTGGCCCTCCAGGTTTGCTCTCAGGTTGGCCTCCTTATCAATGAGGCCAAGTCGGAACTCGTGCCAAAGCAGGTGATACAATTCATCGGGGCAGAGCTCGACTCTCTACGAGCCAGAGCACGGCTCCTGGCGGACAGGGCTGAGGTTCTTTCCTCCTTTGCCCAATCATTTCAGGTTGGGCAATTGCACCCTGCCCATGACTTCCTGTGCCTCCTGGGCCTCATGGCGGCCTGCATCAGCGTGGTCCGTTGGGCCCGTTGGTACATGTGTCCCCTTCAATGGGGGCTGGCCAGCCAATGGTCATAGCACTTCGATCCCCTGGATCAGCTAGTGACAGTGACCCAGGGGATGTGGAACGCTCTCTAGTGGTGGACCTTTCCAGCACATCTGCAGGAGGACATCCCGTTTGTCCGCCCCGAGCCGACGGTCTCTCTATCGACCGATGCCTCTATGATGGGTTGGGGTGCCTATCTGGGGGAGCACAGAGCACACGGCCTCTGGTCCCCTCGGGAGTCCCGATGCCACATCAACCTGCTGGAGCTTCGAGCAGTTCATCTAGACCTCACCGCCTTTGCTCCGTTTCTACAGGGTCAAGTGGTTCAGGTCCAGGCGGACAATACCACGACCATGTACTACCTAAACCGCCAGGGCGAGATGCGCTCCATGCCTCTGTGCAGGGAAGCTCTCTGCATTTGGTCACTCGTGCGCAGCCTGGAGGCGGATCTCCTTGCCATCCATGTGGCAGGAGCCTCCAACATTCTGGCCAATGCCCTAAGCCAGATAGGGGCTGCGTCCCACGAGTGGTCTTTCCTGCCGAGAGGTAGTACAAGATCTGTTCTCCCACTGGGGCATGCCTCAGGTGGACCTGTTTGCCTCCAGGGAGAATTCGAAGCTGAGACTGTTTCATGCCTTCCCCCCCCAGCAGGGCTCGCTGCAGGGGGATGCCTTCTCAAGGCCGTGGACCCCGGGCCTCTTCTACACCTTTCCCCCATTTCCCTTGATCCACAAGGTGCTTCTCAAGGCAAGTAGGGACAAGGTGCAGGTGATTCTGGTAGCCCCAGACTGGCCCCGCCTGTTCTGGTATCCAGATCTCCTCAGTCTCAGCTCCAGGCTCCCGAGGCAGCTTCCAGCCCGCCTGGACCTGATCTCAGTCAGTCAGGGGAAGGTATTCCATCCGGACCTTCAATCCCTGCACCAGACGGCCTGGTTCCTGAGCGGCTAGAGTTCCAGGCCTTGGGTCTTTCCGACGAGGTCCTCAACGTTGTTGAGGCATCCCGTAAGGAGTCGACCAGAAAATGCTATGCCTTCAAATGGAAGAGACTCAACATTTGGTGTCAGGGCAGGGGCCTGGACCCTTCCTCCTGTTCCTTGGCAAGCATTCTGGACTACCTGTGGTCCCTTTCTCAGCAAGGGCTTCGGTCGATGACTCTTAAGATGCACCTGGCAGCCATCTCTGCTTACCGGGCGCAGGCCGGGAAGCAGTCGGTGGCGCAGGAGAAGGTGGTCGGGCGCTTTTTCAAAGGCCTTGATCACATATCCCCTCCGGTGCGAGAACCTCCACCTCCGTTGGATCTACTGCTGGTATTGGCTTAGCTCATGGGCAAGCCATTCGAACTGATGCACAGGTGTGACATCTCTCACCTGTCGTGGAAGACCACCTTTTTGGTGGCTATCACTTCAGCCAGAAGGATGGGAGAGCTCCAGGCGCTTTCCATCGAGTCTCCTTATCTGGTCTTCCACAGGGACAAGGTTGTCCTGTGCCCCCACCTGAAATCTACCCCAGTCACACCTCGGAGGCCGAATATAGGCTCCATACTTTGGACCCTAGAAGAGCGCTCACTTATTACAAGGAGCGGATGGCTGAAGTTCGGCGAGAGGTTCGCCAGCTGTTTGTCACTTACACTGAAGCCGCACCTGGCAGACCTGCAGCCAAGGAGATGACAGGCACGTGGGTCACCTCCTGCATAGATCTCTGCTATAGGTTGGTGGGCATGGAGCCTCCCAGAGGGATAAGAGCTCATTCTACCCGCCATACCGCTGCATCGGTGGTTGCTTCCAGGGACGTCCCTATCCAGGAAATCTGCAGGGCTGCTACCTGGAAGTCAGCACACACCTTCATCACCCTCTACCACATCGACCTTGAGTCACGCCGGGATGCTGGTTTTGGGGCCTCGATTCTCTAGTCTTTATTCCCTAAGTAGGTGGTGTGCGCCTTGCCTCCTTCCTCCCGGAGAACTGCTAGGAGCCTGCCAGACAGTGTGGATGAGCAACATATCCGTAACCCTGAAATACGGTTACTCACCTGCTGACAGGAGTTCTAGGAATGGTATATGTTGTTCATCCATATGACCCACCCGCCTTCCCTGCTTCAACGCACAACCCATTTCCAGCGGCTAGATCTGTGTCATGGGGCGGAGCCGAGTTTTGCCCACCGGGTGGGTGGGAGGAGCCAGCTTGAAGACCTTCCGGCAAGATTTAAAGCGGCAAGGATACCTGCCAGACAGTGTGGATGAACAACATACACCATTCCTAGAACTCCTGTTACAGGTGAGTAACCTGTATTTTTTAACTTGTATTTTAAAAAACGATGTAAGTTAAAAACTTGCCACTTGTGAAAGCATGTACCTTGTGTCAGACTATATCACAAGTTGTCAGGTTTAAAGAAAAAAACAGTATTTTAGTTACAGGTGAGCAAAAAAAAAAAAAAACACTCTTAATTTGCATGGATTTTAAAATGTTTGCATTACTGTAACTTTGACCTGCCCCTCGAATCAATTAACAAAAAATGTTCAGGATCCATAAACCTGGTCCAGACTTTTACCATATTTCAGGCAAATCTGCTGAATGGAGGAAGTGTGCAAAAATTGGGGTTTAGCATAGAAGTGCTTACTCAGCCTTAAAACACACACACACACACACACGTATGTTACAGATGCTCATTTGCATGGATACATTGACACGTGTGCTTACATGTGTACACATAAAGGCATTTGTTTATTTGCACACTGGTAGACACACATACAACTAGTCATACTGTCTAATTCATTCTTACATTTACAGAGGCATTAATACTGCCAGCAGATAAAGACCAGGGGTCCATTCAGGCTGCCCAAAAAGAGTTTCCTACCTATCCCCCTGACCGAATGTCTCAAAGGAGTTTTCATTCATGTGTATTCATTCACATGTATACACATTCTTAGCATTGGGAAGAAAGAAGAAGTTTGAAAATGCAGTAGAAACCGGTCAGATGCATAGTCTTTGTTAATACTGCCACCTAGACCACTTTTACTGTTGTAAGAGTGGTCTCACGAACATTCTTAGGGTATGAGAGAAGTGAGTGGTTCTCATACCTTACGAATGTGAGACCACACTTACAACAGTAAGAGTGGTCTCAGTGGTGGTATCTATTTATTATTGATCGAGAGTGATCAAACTATATTAATTTTTTATTAACCTGTACCTCCTGAACATGCTCATTTTCAGGCGGCTGCACGTGAGACACTCTTCATGGAATAAGAATATCTCTTGCGCAGAGGAAAGGAGCACTTCGATTGGTCGGGAGCTGTCCCTTGAGCTATAATGAAAAGAAATCCATAGTCTTGCATCATAGTGAAGAAAATGCTGAACAAAAGTTATGTTAGTGTATCAGGGAAAAGCAGAGTGATGAACAAGCAGTTATGTGACCCTGACCAGTTTCCTGCGTCAGCGCCGGATTAGAAGGGACCTAATGGCTCTAAGGGGTTTTCATTCATGTATATTCATTCACGTGCATACACATTCTTAGCATAGGAAGAAAAGAGTTGTAAATGCGGTTGAAACCAGTCAGACACATTGTGCAGGCAGACTGAGTATTGGAACGTATGAACACATGTCCACGTGTACATATACATGTAGAAGAAGCTCGTGTGCAGGTGTGCACAACACATAAAAGCAAGCAAGCATGCAGTACATATACTTACATGCACACACACAGGCACGTGTAGATGTTTATATGAGTAATGCAAGAATTACACGGATAATGCTTGGGGTTCATACAGAGAGCTGTGCAATTATAGGAGGTATAAAGCTAACACTTGTGTGCGTCTGCAGGTGGCCCGTAAGCTGGTGATCCTGGAGGGTGAACTGGAGCGATCTGAGGAACGAGCTGAAGTAGCTGAGGCGTAAGTTTTTATTCTCTTTGTATGTGTAATGGTATCCTTCTGTGTATCTGTGCAGTTGTCTGTCAGATTTATTGCAAAGTGATACAATAAAAAATTAAAAAATGACCTGTAGATGTTGGGGGCTACAACTTATTGCTCTGCAGTTCCTTGTCATGACTGACAAGATTGTAGGGCAATGTATAACATGTTACCCACTTCACCAATCTCTCACAGCATTGCAGTGGGTGTGGTGATCCAAAGCTATGCAATTAACAGCACAACGATAAAAGTTCCCACAGTTCCCAGTGATTGGCAAAGATCTAGACATTTTTCAGCTTTCAGTGCTGTGCAGTAATAGCACAGGTCCTGGTCTTCCAACAGTGTAAAATAATAGCAGAACTCTACAACTTCCTCTTATCTAAATGCTGCACAGTTATAGCTGAGGTATGGATCTTTAAATCGCCGTGCTGCACAGTGGTAGCACCATTCTAGAACTCCCTAGGCTGCCTCTGGTGTGCAGTAATGGCACATCTCTTAAACTCTTTCTGCTCCATATGCTGTGCAGTGATAGCACTCTAGAACTTCATTGGGTCCCCATGTTGTGCACAAAAAGCGTGGGTGTAGAACTAGTGGGCTCCCCATGTTGTGCAGTAATACAGATCTAGAACTCCTTCAATTCCCCATGCTATGCAAAGATAGCACAATATTAGAACTTCCTCTTTATTTGAAAGATATAAACTTTTTATGTGCAGAAAAAGACCAAGGCCCGGATATTCAAACTGCGCCAGGCTGTGGCGCAGCCTGAAGCGCCAGCTCAGCTTTGTTGTGCAGGCGTGACGCAGGCGGGCTATTCAGCGGAGCTGGCGGCTGTACAGCAGCTTGAATCGACCTGCACACCCCCACTGTGCACGTGTGCAGTGGCACTGTGGCCAAAGAGGCCAGAGTGGAGCATGGAGATGCGCTCACGCAAGTGCCATTGCGCCATGCACAGCACCTGCGATATTCAAAAGGGGACATGCAAATGGGGCCATAATTTATGCAAGGCACACATGGGGCCATGTGCATGTCATTATGGTGCCATTTGCATGCCATTAGCATGCAGGTGCACCGATCCCCGATGACTTGCGCCTGGTGCCCTGCCAGGCAGCAGCCGTCGGGGACCGACACCCCCTGCAGCCCAATCATGGGCATTTGTCTACAAGAATACCCCCCCATCCAATATCCCTGGTGGTCCAGTGGACAGCACTCTGCCCGATTGCGGGCATCGGTATTATAATCCCCCCTGTCCAATATCCCTGGTGGTCCAGTGGACCGATCGCTGCCGATTGCGGGGCATCTGTAAATCATAAAATATTCCTGTTACCCTGGTGGTCTAGTGTACCCCCCTCGCACCCACCCACTGGGCTTCCCTGCCCCCGGTCAGCCACCCGCCTGCCGCCCCTCACATATCTGGACTGAGTAGTACGGTATGGGCGTGCAGCCCTACCGAGCTGTCAGTTGGCGGGCGGGGGGCGGCTGGCGGGTGGTGCTGCACCCGCTGGCTGACGGGAGGGAGCGGCCAGGGGCTCAGTGGGCGGGTGGGGAGGGGGTACACTAGACCACCAGGTAATAGAAATATTTTATGATTTACAGATGCCCGCGATCGGTCCAGTGGACCACCAGGGATATTGGACGGGGTTGAGAATACCGATGCCCGCGATCGGGCAGAGTGCGGTCCACTGGACCACCAGGGATATTGGATGGGGGGGTTATTCTTGTAGACAAATGCCCGCGATCGGGCACATAGCGGTCCACTTGTCCACCAGGGATGTTGGAGGGGGGATTATTCTTGTAGACAAATGCCCGCGAGTGGGCACATAGCAGTCCACTGGACCACCAGGGATATAGGAGGGGGGATTTAGCTACACGGATGCCCGCAATGGGCATTGGGGGCCACCAGGTGCAGCAAGAACTCGGGTGGCCATCCACAGGTGGCAGCTGCCGTGTTGCACCCTGCAATGCGGCAGCTCACCTGTGGGTGTCCATCACTTGTTCCTTTTTTTTTTTTTGGCTTAACTTTGTGCAGGTGCAGGTGCAGGTAGGGGTTGTGCATGCATGACTCTGCACATCCCGGGCTGAATATCGGGCTGTGCAGGTTATGCATGGGCACGCCCCCACTACCTGTGCCTGTATACATTACTGATGCATTCCAGCGCTTCGGGATTTGTGCAGCGCACTTTTCCCTTTTGAATATTGCGCCGGGGCGCATCAGTGGGTTGTGCATGGTGCAACACTGTTGCGCCATGAGCAACCCTTTTGAATATCTGGGCCCAAGTGTCCATCCAGTCTTCTGTGAGCTACGTACTGGCACTCCAGCCTATTGCTTGGCAGGTTTTAGACTGGGCCCCTTACTGGTAGCACAGTCTTTTTTTGTAGCTTTATCCCCTTCCCCACCACCACCACACCTAGTTCCCACAGTTTCTAAGCCTTTATGCCTGTCCCGCTCCCCCTTAAAACCCAACACTGTTTTTGCGTTTGTCACTTCTGTTTGCAAACTATTCTGTCTGCTACCCTCTCTGTTAAAGAAATGTTTCCTCATATCCCTCCTGAATTTAGTTTGCCTCCCATCAGTTCATATAGAACTCTGTGTGCTCTCCATGCTGTGCAGTAATAACACATCTCTAGAACTCCTGCTCCCTGTGCTGTGCAGTAATAACACATCTCTAGAACTCCTCCTGCTCCCTGTGCTGTGCAGTAATAACACATCTCTAGAACTCCTCCTGTTCCCTGTGCTGTGCAGTAATAACACATCTCTAGAACTCTTTCTGCTCCCCGTGCTGTGCAGTAATAACACATCTCTAGAACTCCTCCTGTTCCCTGTGCTGTGCAGTAATAACACATCTCTAGAACTCCTCCTGCTCCCTGTGCTGTGCAGTAATAGCACATCTCTAGAACTCCTCCTGTTCCCTGTGGTGTGCAGTAATAGCACATCTCTAGAGCTCCTCCTGCTCCCTGTGCTGTGCAGTAATAACACATCTCTAGAACTCCTGCTCCCTGTGCTGTGCAGTAATAACATATCTCTAGAACTCCTCCTGCTCCCTGTGCTGTGCAGTAATAACACATCTCTAGAACTCTTTCTTCTCCCCGTGCTGTGCTGTAATAACAACTCTACAACTCTCTGCTCCCCATTCTGTGCAGTAATTTTGTCACTTTTTATTTTGTATTCAGTCTAGAAATTACAACCCTTTTGAGTCAGGGACTCATTTACAAAGGCTCCGCGTCAACGACATTAGTTAGGACATACACAGAGTAAGAATACTGTACAGAGGCAACCATGGGCTAAAACAATTTCAGGGCACCACAGGTAGAGCAAAATGATCTATGACACTATTATTTACAGAGTTTTGATAGTAGCAGAGAAACCAAAGCTATAGAGAGTAGTTTAGATTAGTAATAGCACATCTCTGCTTCCTGTGCTGTGCAGTAATAACACTCCTCCAGAATCCTTTCTGCTCCCCATGCTGTGCAGTAATAACACATCTCTAGAACTCTTTCTGCTCCCCATGCTGTGCAGTAATAACACATCTCTAGAACTCTTTCTGCTCCCCATGCTGTGCAGTAATAACACATCTCCAGAATCCTTTCTGCTCCCCATGCTGTGCAGTAATAACACATCTCTAGAACTCTTTCTGCTCCCCGTGCTGTGCAGTAATAACACATCTCCAGAACTCTTTCTGCTCCCCATGCTGTGCGGTAATAACACATCTCCAGAACTCTTTCTGCTCCCATGTGTGCAGTAATAACACATCTCAGAACTCTTTCTGCTCCCGTTGCTGTGCGGTAATAGCAGCATCTCCAGAACTCTTTCTGCTCCCCATGCTGTCTTGGTAATAATGCATCTCAGAACTCTTCCTGCTCCCCAGTACAATGGTAATAACGCATCTCCAGAACTCTTTCTGCTCCCCATGCTTTGAGCGGTAATAGCATCTCCAGAACTCTTTCTGCTCCCCATGCTGTGCGGTAATAACGCATCTCCAGAATCCTTTCTGCTCCCCATGCTGTGCAGTAATAACACCTCTAGAACTCTTTCTGCTCCCCATGCTGTGCAGTAATAACACATCTCTAGAACTCTTTCTGCTCCCCGTGCTGTGCAGTAATAACACATCTCTAGAACTCTTTCTGCTCCCCATGCTGTGCAGTAATAACGCATCTCCAGAACTCTTTCTGCTCCCCATGCTGTGCGGTAATAACGCATCTCCAGAACTCTTTCTGCTCCCCATGCTGTGCGGTAATAACGCATCTCCAGAACTCTTTCTGCTCCCCATGCTGTGTGGTAATAACGCATCTCCAGAACTCTTTCTGCTCCCCATGCTGTGCGGTAATAACACATCTCCAGAATCCTTTCTGCTCCCCATGCTGTGCGGTAATAACACATCTCCAGAACTCTTTCTGCTCCCCATGCTGTGTGGTAATAACGCATCTCTAGAACTCTTTCTGCTCCCCGTGCTGTGCAGTATTAACACACCTCCAGAACTCTTTCTCCTCCCCATGCTGTGCCGTAATAACACATCTCCAGAACTCGTTCTGCTCCCCATGCTGTGCAGTAATAACACATCTCCAGAACTCGTTCTGCTCCCCGTGCTGTGCGGTAATAACACATCTCCAGAACTCTTTCTGCTCCCCATGCTGTGCAGTAATAACACATCTCTAGAACTCTTTCTGCTCCCCATGCTGTGCGATAACACATCTCCAGAACTCGTTCTGCTCCCCGTGCCGTGCGGTAATAACACATCTCTAGAATCCCCTCAGCTCCACATGTTGTGTAGTGATAGCACATGACTGGCACTCCCTAGGCTTCCCATACTGTGCAAAAATATTGTAGCACAGCTCTAGGACTCCCTCTGTTCTACATACTGTGCATTGATAGCACAACTTTAGAACTCCTTCAGCTCCTGTCCCCAGTCAAGTGTGTGAACATAAAATTCTGAACTTGTTTATTAGTTCCATCCACTATAGTTTTTGACTGGCACAGGAGCTGTTACCACGTGGGAGACACATATTCACTAGTAGACTTCGAATCAGCTGGGAGCTGTGTGTATCTTGGAGGTGTGGCTCAAATCCTGGGGAGGGAGGGAGAGAGAGTGGGCATGCTGGCATTTGTCCACCTGCTTGTGTGTAACCATGGAGCAGCATGAGCGGCTACAAAGGCAGTCATGACCAAGAGTGGGCCACTACAGCCCTAGTGATTGGGGTGGGGGATGGGTATAATGGGGTAGCCTGCAAAACAGCCCTACATTGTTTTCAGCGTGTGTGATCCTCAAAGCCAAGCCAGGTTATGTAGTGGAAATGCAGGGGAGCAAGGAAGCCACTGCTCCACCCTGCATTTGTGAAAACAGACTCAGAGGTGCAGTAATGAAATGAAGACTCCTCTCCTCATGAAAATAAAAATGCAGAAAGAGATTACCAACCCACAGGACAGGAATCTGTTTTTGAGCTAATCTGTATTGAGGAAACCCACAATTTAATACCCAACAAACTGTGATCAAATTTTTAGTGATACACCAGTCAGACACACACACACACACACACACACACACACACACACACTTTCTTATTCAATTTAGCCAGTCTTCCAGACCCATTATTGAATTTATCAACTCCCCCAGACAGTTATTCATATCAAGAACGTGCCCACAGTCAGTCAACTCTTCACGTCTTGCCTTGTCACAGATGGGTGCTCCACACAGAACAAATGACTAAACGTTAGAAAGACTTACTGCATTAGTAGTATACAGTATATTGAAAAATCAGCTACACAGATGCGTAGTGACTAGAGGCTGGCCGGCAAGGCTCTCCAGCACTTCGGACCACCCAGGTCTTTTGTCGGGGCAGTCTGAAGTGCCAGGGAGTCATGCCAGTAGGCCTCTAGTCACTAAGCACCTGTGTAGCTGATTTTTCAGTAAATACTACTGATACAGTAAGTCTCTGTAATCTTCTGTAATTTGTTCTGTGTGGAACGCGGGTCCATGACAAGGCAAGGAATGTGAGTAGTGAGCAGCTGGCTGGATACAGCGCATACAGCTCTCGAGAAATGAGCGCACTTTGTAAACTGCTTTAACTTGTCAATCAAGTTTTCGGCATGGCAGTATTCAAAGTTTCTGTTTTAATTTAGTTCCAGTTTTTATTGAACTTTTTTTGTTTAAAATGTTTCTGTAGTCTAATAATTCGGAGAGTAATATGTGCAATCCTGAATTATTCACTTTTGCTTTAATCACATTTTATATAAATTCAAATGTTCCACTGTCCTGCTACTGGTGGGTGGCCAGTATAAATTATTATACGACAGGTGGCCATTGTAAGCCAATCAGAATCGGTGGTGAAGGGAGGAGGGGGTGGGTAAACTCAGTTCCAGAAGTGAAATGGAAAGTTTGACAGTTTCAGGAGCAAAATGGGAAAAGACTGCTCCTGTTTAGAATATGCCCCTTTCAAAAGGCATACAACTGACTCTAAATAAAGTGTAAAAAAAAATTACACGTGTAATGAGAAAATGTTCCCCCAGACTCCGGACAGGTATGTTCAATCCTGCATTAAAGTTGGTGGGTTCCTCAGTGAATTTTTTTCTTTTCCAGCTCTTATCAGAATTGACAGACCATTATTTAAAACCCTACAAACTACTACAGCCAGTATCCTAGTCAATTATCCACATTTAAAGTGTTTTCCTAAGCTTCATTTTCCAGTGTAACCCTTACTGTGTCTGGGAGCTTAGGTCTGCAAAATTTTTTTCCCACCATTTTTAATATTTTATGTGCAATCTGCACAAGGAAGGAATCGTACTTTGGTCCTGATCAGGTAGCCAGCCCATCCTTTCCACTTCCCTGTTGTTCTGCGCCACCCCGCTCTCAGGCACGTAATGATATGTGCCCAGGAAGAGTGTGGGGGTGTGCCCCATTAACGTCCGTGGGCTCGGAATTAATTATGTTTTTTTTGCATAATGATGGCCATTCTGTGATTAATCAAGGCCACTGCTGGACTGGCAAGGCCTGACCACCAAGGCAAGTTGACTCCTCATAGGGCCCTTTTGGGGTGGTGCATTGGAGTCCGTTTAATTGTCCTGGTTGTATACTAGGAATAACATTCAGTTTTTGGGGGTATGTATGGGATAACCAGTTTCTGCAGGTGTCTAAGCACCTCAGCCTTTGGCATTTAAAGCATCCTTTATCTCCCCATGACTGTAGCCAAAGGAGAGCATCATTGAATTAATACAGTGTTTGCCTTAAGGAGAACACATGTCTTTCCAACACCCACCCCCACCCCCAAACCACAGTCCCCTGATTAGGCTTTTAAGCCCAACAAATACTTTTTAATTACCCTTGTGATTTAGTATATTCTATGATTTAACAGCACAAATGTAAACGCACTGAAGTCTGTTATTTCACTCACTGTCACTCACTGTCTGTACCATGTCCTGTTATGTGTATGACGAGGAGCCTTTGGAAATGAGTCCCTGACTCAAAGGATTGTAATTCTGATATAACAGATAAATAATGATCCCTGTAGCAGTGTGGTGCCATTTCACATTCTCAGCAGTGTGCCCACTTACTGTATCACTTTAGACAGTGAGCAGTACTTCGCTGCACCAAGAATGTGAAATGGTGCCAAACAGCTCAGGGGATGTTTACATTTGTGCTGTTAAACTGGAACAGATATTAAACCACAGAAGTAATTAAAAATTATTTTGTGGGCTTAAAAGCCTAAGCGGGGGGGAGGTTGTGGTTTGGGGGGGAGCAGGATGCCACAAGGAGAGATGTTCTCCTTTAAATGTTATCATTAAATATGTTTTCATAGCTTTTAAACTGAGCTCCAAGATCAGGAAGTATTTTAGAGGTCCCGCCCCAGGTCAGTTCACTGGCACAGCTGTAGGGCTACCACTCATGACTCTGGTGGCCCAAGTTAGGAAAGAGCTCAGATCATTGGAGTGCCAGCTGAGAAAGGGACATTGAGTATCCCAGAGGATGCTGCTTTCCTCCAGGGAGGGAGGGTGCTGATCCTTGCTGTGAAGCTCCCACTGTGTTACCGAGGCACAGCTGAGTATTCTTGTTGTGGGAGGATCCCACAAACGTTGATGAGCAGGTGTAAACATTGTGCACAAGTCTATCCAATTACATCATAATGATGACATCCTTTGGGGGAACAACCAACGGTAAATCCTCGACCATACAGCATGAAGTTCCTCGTCCTGATCCACAGGTTCCACATCCACCGACTCATACAGCATTCCAGAGACTAGAGTATGAAGTGTCCTTAGGGGCTTGGGGCCACCCTGAGGTCCCCAACATGGGGACCAAACCATGGTAGCTACATCAGGAAGAAAGTAAGTCCTGGGAGAAGGTGGGGTGGTAGAGCTAGGAAGGCTAAATCTGTGGTTCCCTAGGACCAGGTAGAAGTGGCAGATAAAAATCAATTATACAGACAGACAAAATAAGTCTTGTCACGATCGTACTATAAGCTGACCATGGCCACGTTACATGATAAAGTCATAGCAGCGAGATCACTCAGTCTGCAATAGTAAATGCTCGTGAAAATCTTTACTGTCTGTGATTTGCCATTTTGTGTTTAGTTTATTTTGTTTATTGATATTGTACATATAATGGGAAGTTAAATATCAAACTAAACATATAGGTAAATCGCAGACATTAAATACAGGGCTTCATGGACATTTACATAGAAACATAGAAATTGTCGGCAGATAAGGACTGCAAGGCCAATCCAGTCTGCTCGTAACCCTACTCTTGTGTGCTTATTTACTATTACATATGAATCTGCCTCACTGCTATGACATCATGTAGCAAGTATTGTGGTCATCTTATAGTCTGATTGGTTCTGGACTTTTAAAACTCTTCCTGATCTCCGAGTTGTGTTTAAAACTACAAAAACATATTTAATGGACACCTTTAGGTAAACATTGATCTTACTCAGTGCTGTTTCCTTTGGGATACAGTCATAAGGGAGGGTTTGCTAACAGGCGCCAATCTCTAAAATTCTTTTTAGGTATCCATTAGTTATCAACATCAACCAGTTAATGCTTTGTATACTCCAGGAAACTGAATAATATCACCTAATCTACCTGCATCCTTTCTGAAATACTTCAAAACTGATGACTGTGATGCTATTTCATGATGAATGGGCACAGAAAGTGATGTCCCCTCCTTGTTTTTCCTGGCCGCTTATCTGGACCTTCCTTCTGTCTCTGCCAGGACCTCCCAGCCTGCAGATCCACTCCAACCTACACTCCCTAAAGACTCCAGGCAATCAGTGACACACCAGGATGGTCCTTCTTGTGCCCCCCCTCCCCCCCGAGATGGGGTCCGCCTTTTCTCCATGGTGGTACTCCCTCCCCTCTTGGATCTGGTTACCCCAGCAGAGGTCATCCCGGAACCATGCAGGGGCGTGCCACAAGTTGAACAAAATCAAAAAAGTGTTGCACAAGGAACCAGGAGTACTCAGCAGTCAAAAAAAATTTACAGACTGCCAAATTCAGTTTCAGTTTTATGTGAGCACAAGTGCTCACAATAGTGAATGCCCAAGCTACGGCTCTCAGCCCCTGTGTTTCAGCTCTCCCAGCCTTCCAAGGGGGCATCAGGTTGGTCTGCTGGGAGGCAGGGCAAGATGTCATCTGTCTGGTAGGACCAAATTTTTCCTCCAGACCCAGAGGAGCCTCTGTGCACTGATGAACAAGGATCACTGTACACATTTCCAAAAAGAACATCCCAGCATCCAGGACTTCCTCTACATAATGTTTGGGTTCCCAGTCTCCCTCAATTCCAGCAACTGCTGCAGGTCAGTAAAGCACTGGGCGCCTCTCCCACACCACCACTACCACTGGCCCTTCAGCCTAGGCTGTTTCCAAAACCAGTTTTTTCAATGGGCCAGTTCAACGTCCTCACCAAGCTGAGGTTGAAAAACTGTTGTGCATTATTAACAGTGGAATTTATTGCCTGAAGCTGTCTTTGTCTGATTTTGATAATACTCTCAAGAAATGGGACCAATCTACCTTTCATCCATGTTATCTGTGAAAGGTAGAATATCTTGCATCATTCCATGCATCAGTTATGCTACCAGTTCTACCTGCTAAACCCAAAAGGGCATCAATAGACGTCTGGAAACAAAACTGTTTCCAAACATATCTAACATCCCTTTTACTGTTGCTGTAAATATGATCACAATTAATACTGCGATAGGCTGAAGTAAACTGGAAGTCGTGGTGAGAAGGAATCTACTGACACAGTCACAGTGGGTACCACCACCCACTGGAATCCACTAAAACGGTCAAAGTGCATGCCATCATGCACTGAAAGCCACTGAAACAGGCATAGTGGGTATCCCCATATGCTAGAATCCACTGTAACAGTGGGTATCCTCATGGATTAGGATCCACCGGAACATTTATGGTGGGTACCCATATTGGGTTAGGATCCATTAGAACTCTTATGGTGAGTACACCCATGGAACAGGATCCACTAGAACAGTCATGTCAATCCACTGGAATTTATGCTGGGTACCTCCATGGATTAGGATCCAATGGAACAGTTATGATGGGGACCCCCAGTTGGGTTAGGGATCCACTGGAACAGTTATGGTGGGTACCCCCAATAGGGATCCACTGGAACAGTTATGGTGGGTACCCCCATTTTGTTGGGATCCACTGGAGCAGTTATGGTGAGTACCCCAATTTTGTTGGGATCCACTAGAACAATTATGGTGGGTACCCCAATTTTGTTGGGATCCATTGGAAAAGTTATAGTGGGTACCACCATTTTTTTGGGATCCACTAGAACAGTTATAGTGGGTACCCCCAATTGAGTTAGGGATCCAGTGGAACAATTAATGGTGGGTACCCTCAGTTGGGTTAGGGATCCACTGGAACAGTTATGGTGGGTACCCCAGTTTTGTTGGAAAACACTAGAAGAGTTGTGTATGGTATCTCTCTGTTTTGTAGAGATACACTGGAACAGTTATGGTGGGTACCTCCATTTTGCTTGGATCAACTGGAACAGTTATGGTGGGTACCCCTATTTTGCTTGGATCAACTGGAACATTTATGGTGGGTATCCCCATTTTGTTGGGATTTAATGGAGCAGTTATGGTGGGTATCCCAATTTTGTTGGGATCCACTAGAGCAGTTGTGGGTATCACATTGGGTTAGGATCCAGTTGAACAGTTATGGTGGAAACCTCCATTAGGTTAGGATCTACTGGAATAGTTATCATGGACACCCCCATTTTGTTGGGATCCACTGGAACAGTTATGGTGGGTAGCCCCATTTTGTTGGGATCCATTGGAGCAGTTATGGTGGGTACTCCATATTTGTTGGGACCCACTGGAGCAGGTTTGATGGGTGCCACATTGGATTAGGATCCACTGGAACAGTTATGGTGGGTACCCCATTTTGTTGGGATCCACTGATGCAGTTATGAGGGGCACCCCCATTTTGTTGGGATCTATTGGAGCAGTTATTGTGGGTACTCACACTTTGTGGGGATCCACTGGGGCAGGTTTGGTGGGTGCCACATTGAGTTAGGATCCACTGGAACAGTTATGGTTGGTATCCCCATTTTGCTGGTATCCACTGGCGCAGTTATGGTGGGTACTCCCATTTTGTTGGGATCTGCTGGAGCAGTTCTGGTGGGCACCCACAATTTGTTGGGATCCATTGGAGCAGGTTTGATGGGTGCCACATTGAGTTGGGATCCACTGGAACAGTTATGGTAAGCACCCGTATTTTGTTGGGATCCACTGGTGCAATTATGGAGGGCACCCCCATTTTGTTGGGATCCACTGGAGCAGTTATGTTGGGTACCCCCATTTTGTTGCAGTCCACTGAAACAGTTATGCTGGGTACTCCCTTTTGTTGGGATCCACTGGAGCAGTTCTGGTGGGCACCCCAGTTTGTTGGGATCCACTGAAGTAGGTTGAGAGTACCACATTGAGTTAGGATCCACTGGGACAGTTATGGTGAGCACCCCTGTTGTGTTGGGATCCACTTGAGCAGTTATGTTGGGTACCCCCATTTTGTTGGGATCCATTCAAGCAGTTATGGTGGGTACCCCCATTTTGTTATGATCCACTGGAACAGTCATGGTGGGTACCCCCATTTTGTTGTGATCCACTGAAGCAGTAATGGTGGGTGCCACATTGGGTTAGGATCTACTGGACCAGTTATGGGTTCCCCCATTTTGTTGGGTTCCACTGTAACAATTATGGTGGGAACCTCCATTTTGTTTGGATCCACTAGAACAGTTATGGTGGGTGCCCCCATTTTGTCGGGATCCACTTGAGCAGTTGTAGTGGGTACCCCCATTTTGTTGCAGTCCACTGGAACAGTTAAGTTATGGTGGGTACCTTTAAGGTCAACTAGAACAGTTACAGTGGGTACTTCTTTGGCTGGAACAGTCACTGTGTGTATCCCCATGAGTTGGGTTTCAGTATAGTAGTCACTGTGGGTATCCCACTGGAACTAATACTGTGGGTACCTGCTATGGGTTTGGATCTGCTAGAAGAATCACTTTGGGTACCCCCATGAGTTAGGATCCATTGGAATCATTATGGTGGGTAATGCCATGGACTTGGGTGCAATAAAACCCTTACCTGGAAATTGAACCTGTTCACTGTTGTGTTCAGCCAAAGAGCACCTGGGTGGTATTCAGGTGGCCTAGTTTCAATTTCCACTTTGCTCACAGTATTTCATTTTCACTAAAACTTCCAGTTTTCTCAATAAACTTCAACTATATTCTTTGGTGTTGATTGGAGTCAGTTCTGCCCAAATTCAGCCATGGCTATTGACATATGGATTTCCTTGCACAATGATAAAACTTCTTCTTTCAGTCTACAATGATTTCAGTCTTGTTCATCAGCCTTTGATCTCCATTGGAGAGTTGGAATCCCAAGACCTTCAAAAGGATTTTTGTTTTGTAATGGCAGTGTTTGTTTTTGTAGTAAAATGTGGTTCGGATGCCTAGATGTTGGTGAAGGCAGCTTTCTTGTCTACTTCCTGTGCCTCTCCATTAGAATAAAAAACATGAGTGAACTTGATGAATGCACATTTTACATGCAAAATTAAACTGTACTGTGTACTACAGAACAGTGGAGGTAAGGGGGACCAGCCTTAGGTATTATACACTTCCTAGTTTCACCCCCATATCTACCAGTCAATTTAAGATACTCTGTGCCTAAACTAGTACTGAAATTAAAGTATGGGAGGAGACACCATCCCCTAATTAAGCAATGCTTTCCAAAAGAACTTTGATCAGAGAGACAGCCATCAGGACTGGGCCTACTGCTCTCCACTTGAGCATTTCCCAGCCATCCAGATGAACTGTTCCTGGTTTGTCAAGTTTAACGTTTTGCACTTAGCAAGGTAGTGCTCTGGATCGTAACGAGGTGCTCCCCCCAATGCCATGTGGGTTTCCTAACAGGTAATGCCCACATGTGATGTTTAGAGCACAACTCCTGACAATCTCAGAGGCATGTCTCTTAACCTTTTGGCACTGAAATTAGGGACAGGGACAATGAGGAGACTGGCTCTCACAATGAGGGAGGTATCATCAGACATGAATATGTGAGTTCAAAATATTGTGGAAACCATTGCTTTTATTTGCTAAAAGTTAAATTTTGCTACAGCATCATAGAATGTTAATAATTTCTGCTTTAAAATCTGAATTTGCAGAATCTCCTAAGTGGTAAGCACCTTTTCAGTGTGGGATGGATATGAGACCGAGCAATGCCCTTCATAGTGAGGGACAGTTGAGAGGTACACTCAGAAGTGACTTAAAACAGCCAAATGCATATGGATAGAACACCAGAAGAAGTGCAAAAAGGAATCGATATTCCAATGGCAAATACAACTTTAAGTAATTTTCCCTTAGTGTAGAAGGTGTAATGCTCTCCCTATTGACATCTGTATCTTATTCACTGTAGCAATATTTAAACAGAATTAGACCTCTTATAGCAGTTAACAGTACAATTTCAGAAATGTTATGCAAGCTAACGCTGTAAGCTGTTGCATTGAGGTGTGTATTCATCAATTCGGCTTTGTTGGCTTAAAGAGCACCAGTTGCAGTGCGTTGTGGAATCCCCACACACACACACACACACACACACTAGTTGTTTACTTGCACCAGAGTTGAACTAATCAAATGTTTTAAAATTATTTTCTTCATATTCGGTGGAGGACAAGGGGTCATAAGTGAGAACACGTTGCCTGACCTTCTCTTTCCTGGTCTCCGATGTAGTCCAGCTCCGCCCTCGTGCCGCCCCCACTCTCTGATGTTTTGTGACATCGGCGTTTGTAGAGTGCAGGGGTGTGCTCCATTGACAGCAATGGGAGTGTCATTTAAAATCAGGATTTTTAGATCTTCGAGATCCACTGAGGGCAACTCAAAGACACATCCTAACTCATGAATCTTGTTAGGTGAGCTGTGGCTCTCATTTGCCCTCCATGAACCTTTAAAATATAAAAATCCGTGTTTTAAATGATGCTTCCATTGCTGTCAGTGGAGCATGTCCCAGTGCTCTACAGACTCATGTCACAAAACGCCTTGGGGTGAGCTGGACTGCATCGAGGACCATGAAAGGGAAGGAGTTGAGGCAGCTAGATCTCATTTACCATCCCTTCCCCTACAGAAATTATGAAGAGAAGAGATATGAAACTTGATATATTCAACTCCAGTGCAGGAAAGCTACCGGGGGTGGGGGGCCTCTGGAACTATGTTGAAGTAAGCAGGATTGGTGCTCTTTAAGCCACACTCTGTGTAATCTGTTGTCTAGTGCAGCTACCCAGTAAACAAAAACTAAATAAATAAAAAGTGTTGTATTTATAACCCACCCTTGGGCAGGAACCTTTTGTCCACAAGTTACCAGCTTAATTGGGATACCGTGTTGAAATATAGTCGAGTAAATTAACAGAGGTTAGATAAAGGCCCAAGTTGTAGAAAAGAGTGTTTAATGATGTCTGTGGGCATTACCCAAGGGCCAGAACCTGCTGGTAAAGGGGTTTTATTGAAATTATAAACCAGCTGCAAACTGAGAGAAAATGCCGAGAATCAGTTGAAAAAAGAAACGGATATCTCTGCCTTACCTTTTTCAGATGGCTGCTTCTGAACATTTAGTTTTGATTCCATTTATTTGTCCTGGAGTGTAATTGTTAAGCCAAAGCTCACTTCCAGTGATGTCCTGCTGGGCAGCACCAGAAGGTTAGAGTACAGTTATGGTACAATTTGTTGCATAAGATAGTAGAATTCTAGCATGGAGACCACTACAACACAGTGCAGTACAATTACCAGGTATCTACAATGTACAGTGATGTGGGTTATCCACTGTAGCATTAGGTTAGGTTTAAGCCCATTGTCAAAGCCGGCCCGGTGACGCCGAGGGTTGAGGCGCTGGAAGCCACACATCGTGCCACGCTGGCGACCTGGGTTCGGAAACGTGCCCGGGTCGGCAGGGGAAGGGATAGGACTGAGCATCCTGAAGACTGCTGTCCTATCCCTAGGGAGGGACTAGGATCATCACTGCTCTGCAGCTGCCCCTGATGGAGATCTGGTGCTCTGCAAGAGTGGTGCACTTGAGGGTGGAGTGCACCGGACGTCGGCACGCAATGTCTTGACGTCATTGCACAGCCGCACTCCAAGGGGAACTAAAGAGGAAAAATGGCTGGGCACGACCATGCAGCCTGATGGCTGTGCTCCACAATGTCCGGAGGACTGTCGTGGAATTGCGCTGGGGGGGGTCTGGTCCCAACCCGGTTCAGGGAGGCATGGGGAGGCCCTCTGGTGGGTTGGGGCGCAGCCGCACCAAATTCCCATCATGCAAGTGAGCCTGCTGCTCTCCAGGCAGGTGGAGCCGGCAGCTTGATGCCCCCGCCAGTTGAGCCGCAGCAAGGCTGTGCAAATAAAGTTGTGATTAAAAAAAAAAAAAAAAAGCCCATTGTCAAAGTACAGTACCATTTGTGGAATTCATCAGGCACAATCTACTGAAGTAAATTCAGCAGAAAGGTTTGTCTGTTCTTGGGTTTTGTGTGTTGTCATTTTATTGCATTTTTATTTAAAGTTTATTAGGTAACCCCAAGGGTAGCAAGTGCCATTTACAAAGGGGCACCCATTTGTGTGTGTGGGGGTGGGGGCAGGGCAACATAGAGGCCATCCCCTGAAGGAGGCAGATCAGAGATGATGATGTGTCCCCTAACCAAAAATAGTTGAGAACCAAAGGGGAAATGAAATGCTAGTCCTACTCAACCCCTCCGATATGACATCACAGCTGCAATCCACTGCTAAGGTTGCAATGTTGCCCCTCCCCCAACCCCAGACTGCTGACCTCCTACAGCTCAGAAATGTAGCCTAGGGATACCACACTCTAATCAGCAGTAGCAGGTTCTGAGAGTTACACTCCAAGTGAGATAAAAAAAAAAAAAAAGTAAGATTTGTTTATATTGGGAGAGAATGATTTTCATTGGCTGAGTTCATGGCAGCAGGGTACTGCTGGTGTCTGTTCTGTCTGTTCTCTCCTTATTGGTACTGCATGCCTGAATCCTGCCCCTGGTCCCACCACCTCTCTCGGACTTGTACTCCCTGGAACGATGCCCCAGTCGTATGAAGCAGCTTGAGGAGGAGCTCAGACTCATGGACCAGAATCTGAAATCTCTGATGGCCTCAGAGGACGAGGTACAGCCCAGATTAAGAAGGGGGAAACACAATTCTAATAACTTCCTTCTTCTGACTTGCTCTCTTCCTGTTTACTTTACCCACCATGCTGTTGGTTTCCTGAGAGGAAGCAGAGTTGACTTCCCTGCAGCTGTTCACTGTTGCTCCTGCTTTTGTATGAGTTGTGCATATCAAGTGTGTCCTGGAAGAACCTGTAGCAGCTGAACTCTTGGTAAATGACATGAATACCCTTATTTTGCAGTCCCAAACACTACAGAAATGTGAATTTGTGAAATTTCAGAAACTTCTAGCTACAGTGAGGTATTGGTTTTGAACTGGTTGGTGACTGGCAACACTTGGAGTCCATGGGTGAGAACAGTCATCTCTTGAGCCCTCAAGTTATCCCGTATCAGTTGGTTTTTACTTCGGACTTCCTGATTTCAACACTTTTCAACTGTGACTGTGAGCATCCCGGGGGGCTGGGGTGAAACTCTGCAGGCTGTATGGTTGTCAATAGGGGTATTGTTTTATTAGGACCATACTGTAAACAGTTACTCTCACTTTACCTGAAGAGGGTTACCAAGCATGTGACAACTAACCAGGGGTGTATAAACAGTAAAGCATTTGTGGGGAGGGGCTCAGAAGTTCCCAACTGCACTTGCAGCATCAAGGGCTCAGAGGGGCGCTTTCTAGCTTGTGTCTCCTGGGGAAGTTCTCAAACTCCTTAGGTTCCTACCTACAAGTGGCAGCCGACCCAAGGTGCAGCACCTTGGGGTCCCAGTCCTATCCTACCCCACTGCATGTATCTTTAATATGTTGCTGTTCTCTAGCATTGTCCCTGGTGCTTGGAAAACTGCCAGGATTATACCGCTGTTAAAGAAAATGGACCCAAAGGTTTTGAACAATAACCGGTCAGTTGCTTTACTTCCCATCCATACTAAACTGCTTGAAAGAGTTGCTGCCTCCCAGTTGTCTGAATTTCTACATTTACATAATCTTTTGCCTCACCAGCATGGTTTTAGGAAGGGACATAGTATAACTATGGCTCTGATTAATCTAACCAGCAGCATTAAATGTGCCACGAATGCTTGTTTCCTCACTGGAGTCATTTTTATTGACCTTTCTTGACCGAGGCTTTTGACACTGTTGATCATAGGCTGCTCCACTCTTAATGACTTGCCCTTGCCCTCTCCAGCCATGCAGTATCTTGGCTTGAGAGGTACCTGTCTGGGAGACAGCAATTTGTCCACTTCAATAACGCAGTCTCATCCTGTTCCAGTAAATGTTTGTGTCCCACAGGGGTCCATATTTGGTCCCCTGCTCTTCTCAGTTTTGTTAATAACCTTCATTCAGTTCTGTCTTACCATTCCTCGCTCATGTACGCAGATGATAATTGTCCTGTATACCAGCTCTTCCTCCATTAACTCAGTCCAGTTTCATCTATGGGGGGATTTCTCCTTGGTCTGTCATGACTCATCAGGAACAAGTTAATCCTCAACTCCTGAATGACCCAAGCAGTGCTGTTTGGATCTCAGTTCAGAATTCAGTCCTGCTCAACTCCCCTTTCCATCCTATACAAGGATGGGTCCCTCCTTACCACAGTGTCAGACTACAAACACCTTGATGCCAGCCTAAACTTGGGGCTGGACTCTCCCTACATATCTCCCAGATCGGTAAAGCTGTCAACTCAAGGCTTGGCATAGCTTACCGCACGAAACGCTTAGAGAGTGTGTGTGTGTGTGTGTGTGTGTGTTTGTATGAAGGGGGTCTCTTCTGCCAATTACACAGCTCAAACAAGCAGTAGGAGATTCTTTTTATATGACATCCTTTAATGTGCACAACTTGTTAAGATAAAAACAAACCTCCTGATACTGGGTGGCTCTCTTGCAGACAAACACAGTCCCATCCTTGGAAGTTTGACTCAGATTCGACCCATTTTTGTTTTGTACTGCTTTAGTGGGGAATAGCATTCAGGGTGTCTGTCCCCTCCCCCCCTTGCCTGTTATTTATTTATTGAAATTTTCCACTAGGTAAATATACAGAGATACAACAAGAATATTGTTTCTAGGGACGTGGGTATGATGTTCTATCTACACTATCTAGCAGTTGCCTTACCGTTTAAGAGATCACCAGAACGTCTTCAAGCTGGCTCCTCCCACCCACCCGGGTGGTAACTCCCTCAGCTTCATCCCATGATGCCAGATTTCTTTTCCGCTGGAAGAAGCAGGTTCCCTACTCATCGCTCTTGCACTGAGTAGGCCCTTTACTGTTTGAATCTTCGGATTTCCTTCCAAATCATTTAAAAAACTTGTGTCTTCAGGCTGGTTCTTCATGCTGACTGGCATAGATGACAAATAAGTTCCGGAAATGTCTTTGTGGGCAGAAGATGTCCCAGACAGATTCACACACCACGTGCGTGTGTTGCCTGGGCCACGAGCATGATCCCCGGGCCCGCAACATCTGTCATACCTTCCACCCGTCCATCCTCGAGGATCATCACGCTCACTTGCTTTTGGGTCATCCAAGCAAGCAGCACCCGCCGGTCAAGTTGAAGGATGCCCGTCAGGTGGTCTCCATGGCTGTGGGGTCCTCCAAACAGCTAGCAGCTTTCGAGGAGGTGGCGGCCCAGGCCACGACTCAGACCTCATCAGCTTCTGCCTTTTTGCCACTCTGTTTGGGCGCCTCCTTTATGGGGGCATTTAAGGACTTGTGCCAGCCTCTCCCAACTCATGGCCAGGGCCCCTTGGCACATAAATCCAAGTAAAAAAAAAGAGGTCAAAAAAGTCTTGTCATCGTTCACGACTGGGAACACTCTCACTCAGGGGCTTCTGATTCCCATGCTTCTCCAGATCTGACTTTGGTCAAATCTTTGGCCCAGGCTGCCGGCTCCACAGTATCCCCGCTGGGCCAGTTAGTGGAGACACGAGATCTTTCTCAAACTGGTCAACCAGTTGTCGCCCGAATAGGCCGATGCTTCCTTATCCAGGACTCCAGTCCTGACTCAGACCCAGGGAGCAACAGATCAGTCCATTGACCCGCCGCATCTCATTATTGACCAGGACCCGGAGGTGCCTCGGCTCTCGATGGCACCCTCTGAGGCCCGCCACCAGCCCCCCAGCGCCAGGTTGATATCCGGTCTTGTTCCCTAGGTCAAGTGGCTTATGCCAGATCGCTATACTCCTACCCTCACTTTCTCATGGAAATGGAGCTGCCACTTCACTTTCTTTGGGTGAGCAAAAGCTTTGGTTGCGTCGATGCTACAAGGATCTGATGTGGCACTAGCTGGTATGAAGCTGGTCCCGGCTTCTACCCCAGCTTTCGATGCAGAGACCGATGCCTTCTCCGCCTCAGCAGGAGCTGACCCATCAAATGGTCCTGGCCGAGCTCTCCTGGCATCTCCACTGATCCCGATGGAGCTTCCACCGAAACAGCCGAAATCTGGCGCTCCAACAAGAAATTTTGGTCGGCTTCAAGTCTTCTCCATCGGCTGTCAGTCACTGTCAACCCAGACCATCCACAAAGGGTCAGCAGGGATTCAGGCAGTCGCCACTCTTCGATGACTCCTTTGAGTCAGAGGATTCCTCCTTACACTCCCGTCTGCTGGACGTGGAGTCGGCTGGGGGTCTCTCGATGGAAAAAGGTCCTACCTTCTTCATGGGCCTTCTCCATCTTATCTCAGAATCCCTGGGTCTTAAGATGGAGTTCGTTCAGGAAAAGGCTTGGTACCGGCTTACTGATATCTTGGACCGGGGTGACTCCCCTGGGGAAGCCTTCCCGGTAGCAGAGCCATCTTTGACCCTGCTTTAGCGCTGTGGCAGTGCCCTGCCTCCTGCCCAGCGTCATTGGTTCAGATGCAAGTATGTAGTTCCCATTGGTTCTCTTTCGGGGCTCAAAGAACACCCCTCAGTGAGGGTTTGGTGGCCAATTCTGTGTTTCAGCACTTTGGCAGCATGGGAGACGTTGACAAACTGTCCGACAAGGAGGCCAAGAAATTGGACCATTCGGCAAAAGAAGTCTATGCTGCCTCTTTGCTTGGCCTTTACCAAGCGAGCTCGGCCCTCCTGATGGCCCACTTCTCTCATGCGCTGTTGGGCACTCTGGTGCTCCCTCATGTGCCAGCAGACCTTCAGACCATGGTCGGGCTGTAGCTAAGCAACAGCTTCAGACAGCCATGGACATTTGGGACTCCTGTGCCCGTTCTGTGGTGGTTGCAGTGGCCATGCACCGCAGGGCTTCACTGTAGATCTCAACCTTCATGGCAGACACCCAGCACAAGCTGGTAGATGTTATTTTCTTGGGCACCGACTTGTTCGGGCCCTGGGTTGAAGGGCACCTCACCCATATTGAAATGTCCAGTGCCACCTTGGACTCAATTACAGCCACTCAGAGGGACCCCAAGGGCTCCAAACAGCCGAAAAAGAAGCCCTTTCAGTCCACCTCTACTCGTGTGATCAAACCCGCCCAGTCCCTGGCTGGGCAGCAGGCTCAAGCCTGGCGACCTCTGCCAAAGTTAGTGGCCTCGGTCATCTGCAAGCCTAGTGGAAGAGGCCCTGGTGGTTCCTCACCTGGGCCCCCCTCCGCTTCCAAGCCTGTTCAGTGACAGGATGAGAGGTACCTCCCTTATGCCAGTCATGCCACCTCTGGGTCCTCTCGTTGGGGGCCAGCTCCTCTTTCTTTCTGCCTGGTCCGCTGTCACCATGGACAGGTTGGTTCTCAAAGTGGTAGGTCAGGGTTTGCCTCTGGAATTCAAGCAGTATCCACCTTGCTGAGCCTATAACCCACGGGAGGACATGGTATCGCAGACATTCTGTTGGCTCTTCGGGACGACATCACCCAGCTCCTCTGCAAAGAGGTTGTGGTTCCTCGCAGACCCCCAAGAACACCTAGGGTTTGTCTCCAGGTACTTCCTGGTGTCAAAACAGATGGGGGACTGGCGCCCCATCTTATAATCTGCACAACCTGAACAAGTTCATCAGGTCATGCACTTTCAGGATGGTAACGCTCTCTCAGATCATACGATTACTAGAGCAAAACATGTGGTTCTGCTCCCTGGATCTACAGGACACATTCTTTTACGTCCCGATCCGTCCATCTCACAGGTGGTTTCTCCACTTTTTGTGCAGAGGGAACCATGTACGAGTTCCAGGCCATGCCATTCAGCCTGTCCTCAGCCCCCCCCCAGGGTCTTCACCAAAGGCATTGCAGTGGTGGCAGCCCACTTGAGGTGCTGAGGGTTCCGGGTCTACCCCTGCCTGGATGACTGGCTGATCACGGGTCCCTCCAGGCAGGAGGTGGAATGGTCCAGGGACATGGCCCTCCAGACCTGCGTCTCTCTTGGCCTCCTGGTCAGTGAGGCCAGGTCTGAAACTCATGCCCTTGCAGGTGATCAGCTTCATCGGGGCAGAGCTCAACTCTTGCAGAGCCAGGATTCGACTCCCAGAGGACAGGGTGGAAGCTCTCTCCTCCTTTGCCCGATCATTCCTGGTTGAGCAATTGTGCCCTGCCCAGGACTTCCTGTGCCTCTGGGGTTACATGGCGGCCTGCAACTTTGTGGTCCAATGGGCCCGCTGGAGAATGCACTCTCTGCAGTGGGAGCTGGCCAGCCAGTGATCTCAGTGCAGGGGTCACTTCGATCAGCTGGTCACTGTGACCCAGTAAATGTTGGACACCCTCCAGTGGTGGCTCATCCCAGAACATCTTTTGGAAGGGATATTGTTTGACCACCCTGAGCTGGGAGTCATCCTGTCGACCGACACTTCTCTAGAGTCCATGGCCTCTGGACCCCTGAGGAGTCCCGGCATCACATCAGCCTGCTGGAGCTCCATGCAGTTTGGCTGGTGCTGACTGCCTTTGCTCCTCACATTTGGGGGGCAGGTGGTCCATGTCCAGAAGAACAACACCACGACCATCTACTGCCTCAACAAGCAGGGTGGGACGCACTCCCTGCCTCCGTGCAAGGAAGCTCTGCACATGTGGACCCTTGTGCGCAGCCTGGAGGCCGATCTCCTGGACAGTCATGTGGCCAGTGCCTCCAACCAGCTTCCAGAGCTGAGGCTATATTATGCCTGCCCCCATCAACAGGGAACACTCCAGGGGGATGACTTCTCAATACCCTGGATCCCAGGCCTCTTCTGTGTTCCCTTGGTCCACAAAATCTTGCTCAAGGTGAGGAGGGACAAGATACAGGTGCTCCTGGTGGCTCTGGACTGACCATGCCAGTTCTGGTACCCTGATCTCTTCAGCCTCAGCAGCAGGCTCCGGAAGCGTCTTCCTCTCCGCCTGAACCTGCTTTCTGTCAAACAGGGAAAGGTATTCCATTCGGACCTTCAGTCCCTGCACCCGACAGCCTGGTTCCTGAGTGGCAAGAGTTCCAGGCTTTGGGTGTCTCTGCATATGTCCTCAGTATTATCAAGGCTTCTTGGAAGGAGTCGGCCAGGAAATATTATGCCTTTAAATGGAAGAGATTCTCCATTTGGTGTCAGGGTAAGGGGTTGGAGCCTCAGTTCTGTCCGGTGGCTAGCATCCTTGACAATCTGTGGTCCCGCTCTGTTAGGCCTTCGGTTGATGACCGTCAAGGTGCACCTGGCAGACATTTCTGCTTACCAGGTGCAGGCTGGTCAACAGTCTGCACAGGATAAGGTGGTCTGGTGCTTCTTTAAAGGCCTGAACCACATTTCCTCTCCGGTGTGTGAACCACCACCACCTTGGGGCTTGTTGCTAGTGTTGGCAAAGCTCATGGATAAACTGTTCAGACCGATGCACAGACACGAGATGTCTCACCTGTTGTGGAAGACCACCTTCCTGGTGGCAGTCATGTCAGCCAGAAGGATCAATGAGCTCCAGGCACTTTCAGTGGAGTCTCCTTATCTGGTCTTCCACAGGGACAAGGTTGTCCTTCGCCTTAACCCAAAGTTCCTCCCAAAGACTGTGTCGGATTTTCACCTTAACAGGTGATTAATCTCCTAGTGTACTTCACGAACCACACCTCGGAGGCCAAGCACAGGCACCATACTTTGGACCTACGGCAAGTGCTCTCCTATTACAAGGAGCGCATGGCTGAAGTTCGGGGAGAGGTTGGCCAGCCGTGTGTCCCCTTCGCTAAAGCCGCACCTGGCAGACCGGCAGCTAAGCAGACGATTGGCAGGTGGATTGTATCGTGCATTGACCTCTACTATAGGTGGGTAGGGAGCCTCCCTCCTGTAGGGCTTAGGGCTCATTTCACCCACCATATCACTGCCTTCAGGGAAATCCCTATGCAGGAAATCTGCAGGGCTGCTACCCGGAGGTCAGCGCACACACCTTTACTTCCCATTACCACATCGACCTTGAGTCACACCGGGATGCTGGTTTTGGGGCCTCAGTTCTCCAGTCTCTTTCCCAAGTACAGGGTGTGCGCTTTGGCCCCTCCTCCTGGAGAACTGCTAGGAGTCTGCCAGACAGTGTGGATAAAACATCATATCCACGTCCCTAGAAAAATGGGTTACTCACCTGTAACAGTAGATCTTCCACAGAGTGGTCTCTTGCAATAGGTAATACTTTTGGGTATCCAGCAGAGGTCGCTGTTGCACACGGCAGCTTTTCTGGTAGTTTTTCACCAAGGACTGCCCACACATGACATCAGCTTCCTGTTTCCTATGTAAGTGTGGGTGGTCCCTGGTATCCTCAGTTCATTTTCCCGCCGTCTTCAGCTCGCACAGCAACTAGTGCAACTTCTGTGTAGCAGTCATCGATGAGAAATTTGGAACTAAGACAAATGTGTACTGATTCTTCAAAGAAACGAGCTTTATTTCATTCCTGCCATTGCAGTAGGAAGATACACCGCTTTGACAATCACATACTTTGTGCAAGGTGTCTGGGACCCACACACGACACCAATTCCTGTAGTTTATGTCAGGAATTTAATCAAACAACTCATCAACAACAGTTGTTTGAAATTCAACACCTTTTGATGGAGCAGAAAATGTCTTTCTTGGAGAACCAGGGGGCTCATACCAAGGGCTCCCCCTCTTCTGCTTCTCGTTCCAGGCAGAAAAAGGAGAAGAAGAAACCTTCCTCACACTCCCTGCCTCTTCGCCTGTCGACAGCCACCGTTTCTGGTTCCCCCCATCGACAGAGCATCATTCAAACACTTCGTTGTCGACGAGGGCTCATGTACTCTCGTCAACAGTGCTTTCTAGTGCTTTAAATGCAGCTCAAATAGTGACTGCTCCATTGAGGGAGGCTTATACCCTCTCATCGATGATGCTTTCCAGCGATTTGCATGCAGTTAAATATACTGCTGCTCTGTTGACGGGGGCTTCTCTCCCATCTACGGCATCTGACAATTTGAGTGAAACTAACTCATTTTCCCCTGTGGGCCCATTAGCGAGACCCAACTTTCTCGGAAACCTATAGCTTATGCCTTACTGACTGCCCTGCCACCTACGCAGGTGGCTTTTTATAGGGGTCAGGCAGACAGAGATCAGGACTCTGGTCTTTACTACCCTGGGGCAAGACCTGCTCACGCTATGCGTTCCATTCCATCTATCACCCCCCTTGTTTCCCAACATGCCCCCCCTTCCCAGGAATGGAATCTCACCAACGCAGTCCGACAGGTCTTGCATGCCATGTGACATTCTCAGCTCTCTGAAGAGCTGGGTGACCCCACCTGATCTATTCTTCCCCCTCCGCCTAAAAGATTTCATAGTGACAGGGATACCATGTCACCCTGGTCGTCTCCTCCATATATAGAGGACTATTTGTCAGATGAACAAGATTTGCCGCCTGATTTCAACGGTGATCTTGAGGATGAAGAGTTTCAAGATTTGGACTTTCCTAATACTGAATTCCCCTATTCTGAAATCTCTTCCCTGGATGAGGATCTGCCTCTCCCTTTGGCAGCCTCACTTCCAGACGACCCGACCTTGAGTGAGATGATGGCTCAAATCCAAAACATCATGGGATTCTCCACTACTGAACGTGACAAACAACGTAAGGATATGGCAGAATATCTTGAATTACCTGAGGAGCCTGTCTTAGTGGTTCCCCCACTAATTCCAGTTTATCAGAATGCCATGCTGGCTGCTTGGCATCAGCCTTCAGCTATTAAAGCTGTTCCCCGCAAAGCGGATCATCTATATCAGGCTCCTCTGGATCATCCTTTTCTGTCCAGTATTTCAGAGGTGGATACTGTGGTCATTGCTGCTGCTCATGATCGTACTAAAAAACTCAAACACATGAGCTCCTTACCACCTGATAAGGAATCCCGAAGAATTGACTATCTGGGGAAAAAGGTCTTTTCCTCAGGTGCTGTGAATATCAGAATCTTAAACTATATGGGTCATATGATTAAATATCAGCGTGCCCTGGGGTCCTCTGCCATTGAGCTTGTCAATAAATTCCCTCCCTCACAAGATGGGGATAAATTATTGGCTACAGTTACAACTAGTAATTCTATCTCCCGTCACCTTCTTAGGTTGGGATATGATGCCATAGATACCTCAGCTCAACTATCAGCCACTGGTATCACTCTGTGTCTTCATGCCTGGCTTCACGTTTCAGGTTTTGCACCTGATATACAACATAAAGTAGCTAATGCCCCTTGTAACGGGTCCAAGCTGTTCGGGCCAGGTACTCAAACTTTACTGGATGACTTACAGGCATCAGGCCGAACCCTCTGTACGGTACATGGCATGTATCATACTCCAGCTACAATCTACCATACTCAACACTCCTCTTATTCCAAAAGAGGTGGAAAATATCGCAGTAATAATAAAGGCAGCTTCAGAAGTCATGCTTAATCCACCAGAGGCAACACCTTTACCACCCGAGGTGTCCACTCCCACCCTTCAGGTGCCCCTTCTGAAACATCAAATGGGATTTTATTCACATTTCTTTTTGATGCCCAAACATATGGGAGACCTCGGACCAATTCTGGATCTCAGACAATTGAATCTTTACATTCTGTACAAGCATTTCCACATGATCACCCTACCTGCCATCATGCCGATCCTAAAACAGGACACTTGGCTTTGTGCTCTAGACATGAAGGATGCCTACCGTAATATTTCCATCCACCCTGCCCACCACAGATTTTTGCGTTTCCACCTACTGGGTCAAAATTACCAGTTTCGAACACTCCCTTTCGGCCTCTCATCAGCCTCCAGAGTGTTTACCAAGTGCCTAGTGGTGGTAGCAGCAGCCTTACGAAGAGAAGGCCACTTCATCTTTCCATATCTAGATGATTGGCTAATAACAGCAGACTCCAAAGTAGCTCACCACTCAAGATGCTACCTTGAAACTGTTCGCAGATCTGGGAATCACTGTCAGTTGGCCAAAGTCCAGTCCAAATCCGACAATGTCTAATACATTGGAGCTTACCTCCCGCCTGCTCGGCAGAACACACTTATAGCTCTGGCATTAGATATACAGACTCAGAAAATAGTCACAGCTAGACAAATGCTGCACCTTCTGGGTCACATGTCCGCTGCCGTCCCTATGGTGGCATTTGCCCGTCTCCACATGAGACCTGTCCAATGGACCCTTCAGAATCAATGATCCCAAAAATCAGGACAGTTCGAAGATGGAAGCTCAGGGTCACTCCCTCTCTGAAGTCTTTCCTACATGGTGGACAATCAGAATCAATGAATGCCTTTCCAGTCCCCTCGAAACATTAACCATAGATGCTTCCCTACAGGGCTGGGAGCGCACTTCAATCTTTATCAGACCCAAGGCCAATGGCCCGCTTCTCCCCATCTGTCTCATATCAGTCTGTTAGAGATGAGAGCAGTCAATCTCGCCCTCCAGGCAATCCGGCCCTACCTCGAGCCGGAATTGTTACCGATCCAGTCAGACAACACTGCAGTAGTGTTCTACCTCAACAAGCAAGGGGGTCTGAAGTCTCGCACCTTGTACAGAGAGACTCTTGCAGTTTAGCAAGAAGTCATATGGCAACAAGTGATGCTAATAGCTGTCCATTTACCAGGACATTGCAATCAGTTAGCCAACCAACTTGAGTTACTAGTCCACAACTCACAAATGGACACTTCTTGAGCAAGTGCTCCAAGAAATCTTCAACTTATGGGGCACCCCACAGATGGATCTGTTTGCCTCCCCAGAGAATTACCAACTTCCCAGGTATTTTTCCATTATCCCAAACAGAAGGGGACAATCTATAGATGCCCTGTCCCAACCCTGGACAGGTCTCTTCTTATATGCCCCCCCCCAATCTCTCTCCTGCAACGGACTCTACTGAAACTACAGTTAGACCCAGCCACATGATTCTCATAGCCCCAATGTGGCCTCGTCAGACATGGCTTCTCCTGCTCCTACAACTGTCAGTACAGGATCTCATCCCATTGCCGATCAGACCAGACCTCCTGACTCAGTTTGACGGATCTCTTCTTCGTCCCAACCTGAAGGCTGTACACCTTCATGCTTGGCTCCTGAGGACGCTTTCATAACTCACTTACAAGTGCCCTCTCCTGTTGCAATATCCTCTTGGCCTTCTGAAAGCCAGCAACATACAATTTCAGATGGAAATGTTTTTCCATATGGCCAGCCTCTCGATCTTTGGACCCTTACTCTTGTCCACTGATGAAGATTCTGGACTACCTGGCCTCACTATCTGAATCCGATCCAAGTTATTCTTCCATTAAAGGAATGTTACATATTAAACCTCCTATTAGAAGACCCACTTTTCTGTGGGATCTCAATTTTATTATAAAAAATTGACCCTTGAGCCTTTTGAGCCAGCTGCCACTTGTGAACTCCATTTTCTTTCATGGAAAACCCTATTTCTGGTGGCTATCACTTCTGCTGGATGCATTTCCGAGCTCCATTCCCTCATGTGTAGGGAACCTTACTTGATTTTCCCCAAAGATCGGGTGGTCCTTTGTACCAACCCATTCTTCCTTTCTAAAGTAGTCTCCGAACATACTTTAAATTAGTCCTTGGAGCTTCTGATCTATTATCCAGACTACTCCAA
Source organism: Neoceratodus forsteri (assembly GCA_016271365.2). Taxonomy (NCBI): domain Eukaryota; kingdom Metazoa; phylum Chordata; order Ceratodontiformes; family Ceratodontidae; genus Neoceratodus; species Neoceratodus forsteri. Next base: position 335,910,875 of record CM057449.1, read on the forward strand.
TCAGGGTGGACATCTGCTACATACTTTGGATGTCAACTGTATACTACGCTACTATACTAATCTGACACAGTCGATTAGAAAGACGTCTCAACCGTTCATCTCTTCTGCCCTGGGTCACGAGGGCCTCCCGGTTGCAACATGTACACTTTCATCCTAGTTGGCACATTGTTTTTCATTTTATTACAAAAAAATACAATGAGCCTTTGACTGGACCTGTCCAAGCCCACTGCACTAGAGCTGTGGCCACCACTATGGCTTGCTTTAAAGGAGCCTCCATTTCCGATATCTGCAGTGCAGCTACCTGGTCCACGATCCCATACATTCACAAGGCACTATAATCTGAATATTGCCTCATGACGTCGGACGGCCTTCGGCCGTGCTGTTCTACAAGGTCTCTTATAACTGTCCTCCCACATGGGCATTACAGCTCGGGAATCATCCCAAAAGTATTACCTACTGCAAGAGACCACTCCATGGAAGATAGTACAGTTATGTAAAAACTTACCGTAACAGTAGATATTTGAGGAGTGTCTCTTGCAGTAGGTTTGTTCTAGGAGCGTGGATATGTTGTTCATCCACACTTCTTGGCATGTCCCTTTCCCCTTTAAGGATTGCCGGAAGGTCTTCAGGTTGGCTCCTCTCACCCACTCGGGTGGTATATCCCTCAGCTCCGCCCCATGACAGCAGATCTTCCTTTCTGCTGGAAGATTCAGGTTGCCTCCTTTGTGCTTCTGCATTTTGTATACCCTGGATTCAAAACCTTCTGTTATTCCCGAAAATTCGCCTTATTCGCGTTAGTGATTGCAAATATTTTTGTTCGACTGTGGAAGACAAGTCTTCCCCTGGATTTTGACGTGTTCGCGCGGCCAGAAGATGTCGCGCACCAACCCGTACACCGTGTGTGTCTGCTGCTAGGGTGTCGACCATGACACCTTGAAGTGTAATTTTGGCCCTGCATTTCAACTTAACGTCCTCGATGACCATCTCGCACGTGTTAAGTTGGGGAGGCCTAAAAAACGGAATCCTCCTGTGAAATCCAAGGATGCCCGGTGGGTGGTTTCTGCGGCCACGGGATCCGCCGAACAATTGGAGTGCATGCAAGCCTTCAAGGAGGAAGCGACTCATGCCGCTGAATCTTCCTCTCGGAGCTTCTTTGTTCCGCTCAACCTGGGCTCCACCTTCTCGGGTTCTTTCCAAGAGTTGTGCCAGTTTCTCCTGACTAAGGGTGAGAGTCCTGCAGGCACGCACTCCTCTCTGTCCCGTAAGTGGGAAAAGGACCCAGGATCATTTTCCTCTCGGTAAAGACGCTTTTGGGACCGGGAGAGATCTCGGTCCCAGGAACCGGCCGTTTTGACCTGGGTCGAAATTGCCTCTTTGGCCACTGGCTTCTCGGCCTTGCCATCTGACCAGTCGACCGAAGTGTCGATCGACGATTTTGAGATAATTCTTGACCCGATCGACCCATTGTCGCCGACTCCGGTCGACGACTCTCTCACTCAGTCTCCGGACCTTGCTTTCCCCGACGAGGAGACCCAGCCCACTGGGAATCCCATTGAGGAAGTGATCCTCGACCCTGGGAAACCACCAGTCCCGCCGGTGTCCCCCGATCGACCAAGTCAGCCTGCCCGATCTCGATTGAGGTCCAGGACTCCCTCGACCGACAGGCTGAGGAAGAGCCATAAGCGCTCTAAGAAGAGGTGATGCCCTCATTCGTCCTCATCCTCCTTGGATGAGGAGAGGCTCCAGCGGAAACTCCAGCGCTACAAGGACCTCATGTGGCAACAGCTGATTTTGACCGGGCACAAGCCTACTCCGGCTCCTACCCCAGCCATCACTTGGATCTCACCTCCCAGGCTGAAGCTGACTCCTTCAGAGCTGACCAAGTTGGTTCCTCCGCCCGCGGAGCCGGCAAAACCACCGGTTTGGTCTATGCTGGTCTCTCCACCGATTGTGGAGGAACCACTGTCAAGCAGCCTGTGGGAGGGGATCCTTCTAAGTAAGCTAGACCAGACACCGGGCTTCCCCAGCATCTCTCGGTCATGGTCAACCCGGACTGTCCTCGGCGGGTCGAAGGTGATCTGGGTGGACAACCACTGTATCCGGATTCTTTGTATACGGATGAGAACGGCCTCCATTCTCATCCAGGGGATGACGAGTCGGCCAGTGGGATAGAGATGGAGGAAGATCCTTCGTCCTTTCAGGGCATTCTTTGCCTCATCTCTGTGTCTAAAGGGACGCCCCTGGAGCCTATCCAGAAAAAGGCAGCGTACCATCTCACGGACATCCTCAAAAGAGGGGATACCCTGACGGAAGCCTTTCCTGTGGCTGAGGCCATCATTGGCCTGGCCTTAGAACTTTGGCAGCACCCTGCCTCTTGTCCAGCTCCATCTGCCCGCAAGGCCTGCAAGTATGCGGTACCCATGGGGTTCCTTGCAGGGTTCACAGAGCACCCTTCGGCCGAGAGAGCCTTGTGACCGCCTCTGTGTTCAGGCGTACTGGCAGTTGTGGCAACACTGACCGACCTCCCGAGAAGGAATCCGAATATTTGGATCACTCGGTTCAGAAGGTCTATATGGCCTTGTCTTTAGGCCTCCATTAGGCAAGTTCAGCTGTCATCATGGCACACTTCTCCCATGCCCTTTTGGGATCTTTGGATGAAGTCCTCCCACTCCTTTCTATGGATGTGCAGACCACGGTCAAGCAAGTCTGGGGCCAGGGCCGGGCTGTTGCTAAACAACAGCTTCAGATGGCCCTGGATACTGGGGACTCTTGTGCCCACTTGTTGGCAGCTGCAGTTGCCTCTTGTTCGCAGGGCTTGGCTGAGGCTGTCCTGTTTCCAGGTGGATACTCAGCACAAACTAGCTGATGTGCCTTTCCTGGGCACTGATCTGTTCTGCCCAGGTGTGGCTGGTCATCTTCAGCATATTGAGCAGTCCAGTGCCACCTTGGACACCACTTCTGCTAAAGGTTCTTCTGGCAAGAAGCAGCAACAGAAGAAGAAGAAGCCTTTTCAGCACTCTTCCCCTGCGGCCCAACAGCCCTGCTTCCAAGGGGAGCCCAGGCGCTCCCAGGTCTGTAAAGGAGGCTGAGGTTCAGGTCCTGGATCCTCCTCCTCCAAGCCTGCTCAGTGATGGGGCGGGGGCTGCCACCCCCACTCCTATCACGCCAGCTCTAGGTCCTCCTGTGGGGGGCTGGCTCCACCAGTTCCTTTCCGCCTGGTCCGTTATCACCACAGACAGGTGGGTCCTGGAGGTGGTTGGCCAGGGACTGCCTCTGGAATTTGAGCAGTACCCTCCAAGCCGAGCCTGTGCCCCACGGGAGGAGAGGGTGTCTGCCCACACTCAGTTGGCTCAGCTCCTCCTCAAGGAGGCAGTCGTTCCAGTGGCAGATACTCCAGCAGACACAGGCTTTGTCTCCAGGTACTTCCTGGTTCCCAAGCGAATGGGGGGTTGGGGCTGGTGCCCCATTCTAGATCTACATGACCTGAATCAGTATCTCAGATCACACACCTCTCAGATGGTCACTCTGTCTCAGATCACACCATTCTTGGAGCGAAACATGTGGTTCTGTTTACTGGATCTGCAGGATGCCTTCTTTCATGTCCCAATCCGTCCATCTCACCGGCGGTTCCTCCACTTCAGAGTCGAAGGGACCCTATACGAGTTCTGAGCCATGCCTTTCAGCCTGTCATTGGCTCCACGGGTCTTCACCAAATGCATTGCAGTGGTGGCAGCCCACCTCTGGCATCGGGGGCAGAATTTACCCCTGCCTCAATGATTGGCTCTTAGCAGGTCTCACCCAACAGGAGGTGGAGAGGTCCAGGGACCTAGCCCTCCAGACCTGCTCCCAACTCTGCCTCCTGATCAGTGAGGCCAAGTCGGAACTCGTGCCATCTCAGGTGATGTGCTTCATCAGGACAGAGCCTGACTCTCGCCAAACCAGAACTCTGCTCCTAGCAGACAGGGTGGAGGTTCTCTCCTCCTTTGCCCAATCATTTCTGGTTGGTCAATTGTGCCCTGCCCGGGACTTTCTGCGCCTTCTGGGTTACGTGGTGGTGTGCACCTCCATGGTCCATATGCGCACCCTCCAGTGGGAGCTGGCTGCCCAGTGGACTCAGTGCTAGGTAATTTAGACCAGCTGATCACTGTAACCAAGAAGATGTGGGATGCTCTCCAATGGTGGACCACCCCAAACTGGTTGGAGGACGGAATCCCGTTAGTCCTCTCCAAGCCGATGGCCATCCTTATGACCGATGCCTCTCTCATGGGCTGGGGAGCCCACATGGGGGACAACAGGGCCTATGGGTTCTGGACCACTGAGGAGTCCCATTACCACATCAATCTGTTGGAGCTCAGAGCAGTCAGACTGGCACCGTCAGCTTTTGCTCCTCAGCTCCAGGGTCAAGTGGTTCAAGTCCAGACAGACAGTACCACGACCATGTACTACCTCAACAAACAGGGCTGCACGCATTCCTGTCTGCTCTGCAGGGAAGCACTCAGCATCTGGACACTCGTGAGCTGTCTGGGAGGCAGATCTCCTAGCCATCCATGTGGCAGGAGCCTCAAACCATCTGGAGGATGCTCTCAGCCCCTTAATCAAGACATCCCATTAGTGGTCTCTCCATCCAGAGGTAGCTTGCAGCCTTTTCTCCCACTGGGGAAAACCAATGGTGGACCTGTTTGCCTCCAGGGAAAACACCAAGCTGACGCTGTTTCATGTCTGCCCCCCCCGCCAGGGTCGCTGCAAGGGGATGCCTTCTCGAGGCCGTGGACCCCAGGCTTCTTCTACGCCTTCCCTCCATTTCCCTTGATCCACAGGGTGCTCATCAAGGTGACGAGGGACAAGGCGAAGGCGATTCTGGTAGCCCCAGACTGGCCATGCCAGTTCTGGTACCCAGATCTCCTCAGCCTCAGCTGCAGGCCCCCAGAGTGGCTTCCAGCATGCCTGGTCCTGATCTCTCTCTCTCAGTCAGGGGATGGTACACCATCCAGACCTTCAGTCCCTGCACCTCACAGCCTGGTACCTGAGCGGCTACAGTTCCAGGCTTAGGGTCTTTCCAAGGATATCCTCACCATGGTGGAGGCATCCAGAAAGGAATCGACCAGGAAATGGTATGCCTTCAAATGGAAAAGGTTTTCCATTTGGTGTCAGGGCAAGGGCCTGGAACCTCTGTCCTGTCCAGTGGCCAACATTCTCAGCTACCTTTGGTCTCTCTCCAAAGGGGGTCTTTGGTCATTGACCCTTAGGGTGCACCTGGCAGCCATCTTTGCTTACCGAGCGTGGGCCGGTCAGCCGACGTTGGCACAGGAGACAGTGGTCGGATGCTTTTTCATAGGCCTGGATCACATATACCCTCCGGTATGTGAATCTCCACCTCTGTGGGATCTACTGCTGGTACTGGCAAAGCTCATGGGCAAGCCATTCGAACCAATGCAGAAGTGTGAGTTGTCATATTTGTTGTGGAAGGCAGCCTTCCTGGTGGCTATCACGTCTGCCAGAAGGACAGGAGAGCTCCAAGCGCTCTTGGTGGACTCCCCTTATCTGGTCTTCCACAGGGACAAGGTTGTGCTATATCCCCACCCGAAATTCCTTCCAAAGGTGGTGTCAGAGTTTCACCTTAACCAGGTGTTAACTCTGCCAGCATACTACCCTAATTACATCTCGGAGGCCGAATACAGGCTCCATACCTTGGGCCTGAGACAAGCTCTCTCCTTTTATAAGGAGAAGATGTGGAAATTCAGGGAGAGGTTTGCCAACTGTTTGCACCTACGCTGAAGCCGCTTCTGGCAGACCTGCAGCAAAACGGACTACTGCAAGGTGGATTACATCTTGCATCAGTCTGTGCTATGAGTTGGCGGGCAAGGAGCCTCCCAGAGGGGATAAGAGCTCATTCTGCGTGCCATACCGCTGCATCGGTGGCTGCTTCCAAGGATATACCCATACAGGAAATCTGTTGGGTTGCTACCTGGAAGACAGCAAATACCTTCATTACCCATTACCACATCGACCTTGAGTCACGCGGGATGCTGGTTTTGGGGCCTCAGTTCTCCAATCTCTGTTTCCCAAGTAAGTATTTCTGTGGGGTGCCTTGCCTCTCTCCTCCTGGAGAACTGTTAGGAGTCTGCCAAGAAGTGTGGATGAACAACATATCCTTGATCCTAGAAAACAGGTTACTCGCCTGTAACAGTAGTTCTAGGAGTGGTATATGTTCATCCACACAGACCCACTTGATCTCCCCGGCTGCAGACTCACAAAACCTGGTTTCCAGTGGTCTAAGATATGGCATCATGGGGCGGAGATGAAGGATATACCACCTGGGTGGGTGGGAGGAGCCAGCTTGAAGACCTTCCGGTGATCCTTAAAGGGTAAAGGGACATGCCAAGAAGTGTGGATGAACAACATATACCACTCGTAGAACTACTGTTACACGTGAGTAACCTGTTTTTCCCACCCTCCATCCCCCTCCTACTCTAACAGAGCAAATTCTGGTCCAGTGACTATGGGCTAGGACTCCTTTGGTACCTCGGCTTTCCCTCGGTCCTTGCTTTGCGAGCCGAGTCCGGCGGGGGAACTGAGGATACCAGGGGGCTGCCCACACTTATATATGAAACTGGAAGCTGATGTCTTGTGTGGGTGGTCCCTGGTGAAAAACCTGCTAGGAGAGCTGCCATGCACCACAGCTATCTCTGCTGGATACCCAAAAGTATTACCTACTGCAAGAGACACTCCTCAAAGATCTACTGTTACGGTAAGTTTTTACATAACTGCACTTTGTAGGAGTGGTATATGATGTTCATCTGCATGGACCCACCTGACCTACGCTGGCTGTGGCACACCCTTCTGCCTCCAGTGAGCAAGATCTGGCGTCATGGGGCAGAGCCGAGGGAGTTACCACCTGATTGGGTGGGAGGAGCCAACTTGAAGGCATTCCAGTGAGCTCTTAAAGGGAAAGGCAACTTCCAGACAGTGTGGATGAACATCATATACCACTCCTAGAATTACTTTGCTACAGGTGAGTAACCTGTTTTTACAGATTTGACCTAGGTGGAGGGGCAAGAGGGAAAAGGTGGGAACATAACATTAATCAAATGAAATACAGATCAATAATACACATGCCGTACAGCATTACACATATTTATAACAAGAGGTGTAGAACCAACAAGAGGAAAGTTTACAGTTACATACTAACAGCATCAAGACAATATACACATGAACAGTTAAGTGCAATCACAATGGGTTACAAGCAGAAACTTGAGTGACTTTTTGACAGAGGTTACTGGTGGGTGGGAAACTATCCAAGGCAAGGTTGTTCCATACATGTGATAGTCCCTGGCAGAAGGCAGGCTGCCTGGATTTTCTGTCTGGTCGCATTTATTTATTTATTGATTTAAAAGTTTCACCAGGAAAGACATACTGAGCAGACATGCTTGTTTCCAGATGCATTCTGGGGGAGAGGGGAAAAGGATGCACAGTAAGTACAGCCGCAGAACTCAACAATACAGTGCATAGTGATGAATAGAATACAGACTTACACAGAAAGAACAAAATAGATGACAGTACATTTCAATAAACTACAACAATAACAAGAAGTGTGCTAGGAGACAAAAAAAACAAACAGTATCATAATAAAATAGGATGGGTACTAATCTGCAAACGAGTGCAGAGGTAATTATGGTAAAGGTGATAAATTAATCATTTAACACATCTACAGGAGGGGGGAGTGGTCCTTGAGGAGGTGGTTGAGGATATGCAGGGAAGCAGCATGACTGATTGGAGGAGGGAGGGCATTCAAGATTTTTGGGAAGCGGTGTGAGAACGCAGCCTGACCAATTGAGGTTGTCCTGGATGGGATGGTTAGAGTACGGTGGTCATGTTTTCTGAGTGAATGAGAAGATGGCGATTTGAGAGACATAGAGGAGGAGAAAGAGGGGAGGGAGGGAGTGATACCAGAATTTAGCAAGAAAGCTGGCACAGTGAATATGGTACCTGTTGGCTAAGGAAGCAAGAGAGAGCGATTGGTAAAGGGTACAGTGATAGGTAAGGGGAGGACAGTCAAGAGTAAAATGTCAGAAAGAGTGGAAAAGGGAGTCCAGCCTAATTAAGGAAGATTTGGGAGCAGCGCTGTAGACTACATCACCATAATCAAAAATAAGTAGAATTATTTTCTGGACCAGGGTGTGGTGAGCTGGCAGAGGAATACAACCATAATTTCTGTATAAAGCGCCCAATTTAGGGTTCACCTTTCTGTGGATGGCATCAGTGTGTCCAGAGAAAGTGAGGTGCTGGTCAAGCCAGACCCCAAGGTTCCTGAAGGAGGAGGAGACCTAAAATAATGCCCCATCTAGGGTGTGGTAAGAAGGGAGGGAGTTTAACCGAGATAGTCTCTGCTTTGTGCCAAAGGTGTAATGAAGACTGTCTTCTTGGCATTTAAAACTAACTGGTTTGAAAGAAACCAGAGCTATACTGTGTAAAAATCCTGCTGAGGTTTTGATACGAACATACAAAATTTGCCAGCAGATAAAGGCCTAGAGGTCTATCAAGTCTGCTCGAATGTGCATCTAGCACCCCTTATTCTGCAGCTGCCCCTCCCTTCCACCCTTCCTCTTCATTAACCCTCCCTCTTGTCCTGTCCCATCCTCATTTGAAGCAGTCCACTGTTCTACTGCATACCACTTCAGCAGGCAATGCATTCCAACCAGCCACCACCCTCTCTGTAAAAAAGTGTTCCTCATCTCCCTCCTGAACCTTCCTCGCTCCAGTCTCATATCATGGCCTGGTGGCCCTCCCCTTCCTTACTTTGAACAGCCCCTCTGTACCCGTCTTGTTTATTCCTTTCATGTATTTAAAGGTTTCAATCATGTCACCCCTGTCTCTCCTCTCCTCAAGTGAGTACATGTTCAACTCCTTCAACCTCCTCTCATATGATAAGTCCCCCAGCCCCTTGATCATCTTCGTTGCTCTGCGCTGCACCCCCTCCAATAACTTAATGTCCCTCTTCAGATACGGACGCCAGTACTGCATGCAGTACTCCAGGTGTGGTCTAACTAATGACCTATACAGTGGCAGAATCACCTCCTCCTCCTCGAGGATATACCTTGCAATACAACCCAGCATTTTGTTGGCCTTTGCAGCTGCCTTCCTACATTGTGCCGAGTTGTTCATTGACCTGTGATGAGACACCCAGATCCTTCTCCTCCTCTGTCTGGGCTAGCTGCACTCCCCTAGCTGGTAACTCCTCCTGGGTTCTTCATCCCAAATGCAGCACCTTGCACTTTTTGGCATTAAAGCCCAGTTGCCAGGTGTCTGACCAGGTTTCAAGCTTTGCCAGATCATCCTGCAACCCCTGCCATCCCCCTAGGTCATCCACCACCACGCCTACCTTGGTATCATCAGCAAACAGACTGATCTTGCTCTTGATGTCCCATGATATGTCTGCAATGAATATCCCAAACAACACTGGTCCCAACACTGAGCCCTGTGGAACACCGCTCATCACTGCCCTTGGGTGTGAGAGCTCCCCACCCACCACCACTCTGTTGCCTTCCCTGCAGCCAGTTTCCTACCCATCTCACCAGCTTTGCACCCGCCCCTGTGCCTACTAACTTCCTTCCCAGCCTTCCATGTGGCACTGAGTCGAATGCCTTACTGAAGTCCAGATACAGGGCATGCAACAGAAGGGGAAGGGTCATATGCACGGGCAGTATCATCCACATTAGGTGAGAGGACAGGCAGAGGGAAGGTCATTTAGGAAGACAGATAAAACACAGAGCCCTGAGGAACACCAGTGGTGATGGGGGGTAGCATCTCCAATCCAAACTGCTTATGTTCTACCCACTAGGTAGGAATAAAACCAACTGGTGGCTGAATTAGAGAGCCCCGCTGCAGTGAGATTTGCAAACAGAAGGGGGCGGGAGATCATATTGAAAGCCTTGGCTAGATTAATAAAGATAGCAGAGGTGATGAGGCTCTGGTCCATCCCAGTGAGTATAGAATCAGAGAGCCTCAGGAGGGAGGAGGTGGTGGAGTGGTGTTTGCAGAAACCAGACTGGTAGGGTGTGAAGAAAGAATAGGTCAAGATAAGAAGTGAGTTGGAGTAGAACCAAGCGTTCCTGTAGCTTGGCAAGAATAGGGAGCAGAGAGATATCAGGGGAGGAAGGATCACTTCCTTTCGCAAGGGGGATAACAGTGGCATGTTTCCTGAGAGATGGTACAGGAGCAGGAGTGAAAGATAGATTTCATAAAGAGGTAAAGGGAGTAATAGGAGCAGGAAGGTAAAGGATTCTGGAGTAGAGACCAGAGGGGCACTTACCCATACTTGGTTTAAGGGCCAGAAGAGCATTTAGAACATCAGATGGTGAGAAAGAGGAGGATGAGTGGGAATCTGGATGAAAGGGATCATGGGGGGAAGATAGAACTGAGAAGGGATGGAGATTGGAAAGAAGAGAGGAGGCACAAGAGGTAAAGAACTTGTTAAACTCAGTGGCCACAGGGAGGGGATCGGCTATGGAGATATCACCCACTTTCAGAACAGGAGGTGGGGGATGAGAAGCAAGGGAGAAAAAAGTGTACCACCTTCCAGAATTTAGGCAGGTGGTTGATGTTAGAATTGAATGTGGCTGAGCAGTAGTCTGCTTTGGCCAGTCTGATTGCCCTAGTGTAAGCATTTCTGAGAGTGTGGTACTTCTGGAGAGCTATAGGGGAGCTGAATTGATTGTGCAGCTTCCATGCCTGATCCCTAGCACTTTGACATGCTAGCAGCACAGACGAAACCCAAGGGAGGTGAGTGCCGCACACACGGGTACGTCTCAGGGGCATAGCAATCCTAGATAGCAGGTAACTTGGATCTAAAATATTCCAGGGCAGAATCAATGAAGGAAAACAGGGAGATGGACCAGTTAGTGTTAGATAGGTCATTTAGAACAGGGGCCAGATCCAAAGATTTATATGAGCGGATCAGTAATATTTGGGGGTGTGGGGTGTGGCTGTTGGGCGATGGATTTTGCGAACAATGTATACCAGGTGGTGATCACTTAGGGCATCGAGTAGTATACCAGCAGCAATAATACCAAAATCCAGACCTCAATAAACAAGGCCTGCAGGCTGCTGACCGGCGCATCCCTCCGCACCCATACTTGCCTGCTCTATTCCACTGCCAACCTGCTCACCTTGGAGGAGCGCCTGTGCTACCAAACCTGCTTACTTGCAAAAATATCCATGCTAGGACTCTTCCCCCTCAGGGTTCACCGCGTCCCTGCGGCTTGCATTCCCATCTGTTGCCACCCATAGCTCAGTTAAGGCCACCTTTCTGGTACCCCGTACCAAGACCTCCCTAGCCCAAAGGTCCTTCCACTACCGCGCCCCCACATGGTTCAACTCCCTCCCGGCCTCTGTCACTAACTAAGTCTACCAAAACTGGTCCCTTTAAAGTCGTTCTCCGTAACAACCTGTTTGGTGCCCAAAGCTGTAGTTGCTCTTAATCAACCTAATGTTGGGGTCCCTCAGCATTTCTGGCCCATAACTTTGACAATGTCCGTTGGACTGCCCCCCTTTTTTTCTTTCCTGTTACCCCCACCCTTCCACATAGGTATTCCCCGGTATGACCAGGGTTGTGACTTCTACTATTGTTATACTTTACACGATTGCTATTTACTGCATGTAATTTTATTCTGTAAACCACTGTTATATTCTGTTCTTTTATCTGTATTGCACCTGTATGTTACCACTGTTGTATCTCACACTGTAACCATGTCTGCCCTCCCTGCAACGAGGTGCCTTTTGTAAATGAGTCCCTGATTCAAAGGTTGTAAATCTGACTTTCAAAATAAATAAATAGATGTGGGTGGGAGGTGAGAACCCAGTCAATTAAGGAGGGATTTAGGGATTTAGAGTTTAGACTGGTGGGATTTAGAGTTTAGACTGGTGGGTTCCCTTATTAACTGGGTTAAGTTAAGCGAAGCAGTCTCATTTCGAGTTTTATTTTGCGTGGACGAAAGCCAGTTCATATTAAAATAACCCAGAATATACAGTTCACCTGAAGAATAGTGAGACTGAAGTGTAGACAGCAGAGATGTGATAGAGGAAAGAGTAAAATTAGGGCAGCAGTAAATCCCAGCTACAAAAATGGGCACATGAGCTGCTGAAGTTTGTCCTGGTGCTCAAATTATGCCTCATGTCACTTAGTGATGTACAGTCTCTGTGGTGCAGCACTAGCCTTTGTGGTCCAGTTTTGCATTTTTTTTTGGATTTGTGCAGTGCACTCATATTCTGCAGAAAATGCATGCATGTAAAACAGCTCGTTTATAATGGTTGCACACCAGCTCACTGCCATTTTCATAAGGGACTTGGACTCACTGACTGCTCTAATTGCTCAAGCCAGGCTCAAGAGTCAGACATCAGGGTTGTAGCTGTTGTTGTTTAACACATCCACTGATTGGAGGTTAGCTTTTAGTATTAAAGGAGAACTGTAGGCAAAAAACTGAATAACACAGAAACATAGAATCTGTTGGCAGATACGGACCCGATGGCCCACCGAGTCTGCCCTGTTTTCCCTATCTATATTGTCACTACAGTCCCTACTCTGTTTCCAGTCTGCCCCCCCCCCGCTAAGATCCATGTGTGTCTATCCCATATGTTCCATGAACCCTGTCACCATTTCCACCCTCATCACCTTTGCTGGTAAGCTGTTCCATGCGTCCACCACTCTCTCTGTGAAGAAGTACTTCCTCACATTTCCTCTGAGCCTCCCCCTTCTAACTTCATAGCATTACCCCTTGTCCTTGAGCATTTTTTTCTGTGAAAAATGCTTCCCTCCTGTACCTTGTTTTTGCCTGTGAGGTATTTAAATGTCTCTGTCATATCCCCTCTTTCCCTCCTTTCCTCCAGGGAGTACATGTTGAGGTCCTTGAGCCTTACGCCATAGGTCTCATGTCAGTAAATGTGTTTTAAATCATGTCCTGACAGGGACAGCACTGACATGCACCAAAAGGGCAAAAGTTGCATCATGCCCAGAAATGACCCCTTCACTTTGCCAATGGGTCCAAACCAATGCATCTACTCTGTAACACTGTCTAAAGGAAGGGAGCATGAAAGGTTCAGAATCTGCCATTGATTGTGTTTTGACCCACAAGGTTCCTCTTTAGACCCACATTTTTTGCACCAGTGGGTCCGATTCAACCCACGTTTTAACAGCTCCCCCACCCCCGCGCTGTCACTGTGTCCTAGTTGTGTAAATGGTTGGAATCAATTTTTTAATCGTACCTCTGTTTTTGGGTGTGGGGGCAGCCATTTGCAAGAGGCTATTTTTTTTAGCCCTGGCCTCTCATTCCCACAGTGCACCAGACTGTGATGCATGTCTGCCCTGCCCTTTCATTCAGTTTTTCTGTACTGAGAGGGACCTGTGTTGCCTTTTGTTCAGGCTTCCTTTCAGCAGCCGTCGAGGTATGTTTTTTTTTGCTCCTTTTCAGCACGGACTTTCATTTAGTGCAATTTAGAAGCTCAGCTACAGTTTTTTATGGGTCTTGTCTTTGTCTGGGGAGTATCTGTGCTTGATTAAGGGATGCCAGATCAATCTGACATTTTCCTATAACTTCAGGTCAGTTTTCCTGTGTATTATATTTCCTGGGATTTCCAATTTCTCTGTTTTCCCACATTACAAAAGCAGTCTCTAGGAGCAACTTCCCCATAGATTGCTTCATTTACCTATAAATACTGAGATCTAAGAGTTCACTAAATGTAGTGAAACTTCAGCCACTGGACTGCGGAATGGCACATCATTGTCAAGAAACAAGGTACTTGTAGGTCTGTATCATGTCCCCTCGCACTCTCCTCTCTTCCAGGGTGCAAATATTAAGATCCCTCAGTCTCTCCACTTAGGGCTTTTGTACACTAGCATTGCCAGCAGTCTGCTTGCAACAATTAATTTTTCCTTCTGTACCCCAAATAAATTCTCAGGTTGGTGGTCAGCATTGTTTTTTTTAATTGGGATGTGAAAGAAACAAATATTACAGCTGCTAAGCAAACTATATGAGAAACTACTCGACTGCAGGATCCCTACAGCACCTCTTCCTCCCTTTCCTCCCCTGATCAACCAGTGGCAGTTAAGCAAGTGAGGTGTTGAAGGTATTTCTGGGGCTCTTGCCAAAAACGTTACAGGTCAGAGGAAGGAAAGGCATATCTAAAACGTGTCCCTAGGGTGGAGGGTCTGGCTGGAGGCCTCGTATTACTTTTTCTGGGGAGAGGACAGTAACAACAAACTGGCCTAGTGATTAGAGCAGAGCTGTGAAATCAGAGACCCAGCTCTGAGTCCCAGCACTGCCACTTACTCACTGAGATCCTGAGCAAGTCATTCAGTCTCCCAGTAACCCCACTACAGTTTACCTCCGTGCTATTTGAATTTCCTTCGCACCTAATGGCAGTGACATAATACATTCCCTCCCTCCCTATTAATAGCTTTGGGATACAGTGTGTAGGAAAGGCAGTATAAAACCAGTTACTTTTCTTTCGGGGGGGGGGCTAAAGATGGGAACTATCGTTAAATGTGTGGCAGGTGAGGGAGGGGACTGGCAGGTGGTCAGATGTGTTATGGGAAAGTTCAGGGAAGCCCTTTGGCAGGAGGCTTTTGTTCCTTAGGTAGAGGGCTTGTTGGAAGAGTTGGTGAAGGAAGACTGTTTTAAAGATGTGGTGTCAGGTGGGAGAGGTACTTGTTTGAATCAAAATCCAGAACCAAAACTGGAGGTGAGTTGGTAAAACTGGACTCAGCTCTTTCCCATTTTGACCTGTAATTTCTTTCCTTTTCTGCAGCCCCTCCCACGCTGCTGTTAAATTTATGCAGTACTAAACCAGCCTTGTAGACTACTCTGAATGCACTGTCAAGCCAGAGACCTGCAGTACAGCCCTCAAGATCATAGCACATAGTAGAGGCTGCTGGTCCTTCTGAGAGCAGACAGCTTCCTCCAGTTTTTTAAGGTCCAGGGACCATGGAAACATAAACATAGAAATGTAGGTACTTTTATCTGTAAACATTTTTTGTTTGCCCATCTAGTCTGCCCAAGCCTACCTAGTTATGGGACTGTGGCCCTGGAGTCTTCATTTCTTTCCCTCCCCCCCCAACTGCTCCCATACGCCCTATTCCCATGTACCTGGTCCACCCCCTTTTGAACCCAAGTGCTGTCTCAGTGCAGATGGCCTCTTCCAGACATTTGTTCCAGTGCCACCACTCTTTCCATACAAATGTACATCATTTTGAACTTCCCCCACCTGTCCAGTTTCATGGAGTTGTCCCCTGGTGCCTGTTGTACCACTCGTCGTGAACAACCCACTGTTGTCCACCTAGTTTATACTTCCGAGATACTTGAATATCTCTGTCATTTCTCGCCTCATCATTCTGTTCTCCAGCACGTACTTAGTGAGATCCCCCAAATGCTCATCACAAAACCTCCCTTGTTGCCTCTGTATCTTTTTGGGAGCCCTTTTTTGCACTGCCTCAAGCCTATCCCTTTCCTGCCTCAGTTGTGGGTTCCAAAACTGCTCGCAGTACTTTAGGGTGTGGTCAAACCAAGGACAGTGTTAGCTCCCTCTGTCTGCTTGAGATCCCCTACCGATGCATCCCGCATCTGATGTGCCTTTCCTACAGCCCTATTAGACTGTACCCTGTGCTCCGTTATCACCCTCAAGTCCCTTTCTTTCATTGTACTCTCCACTACCCCACCCTCCATTCTGTATTCCGTTTTGTGATTCTTGGCGCCTATGTGGATTACCTTGCACTTTCTCACATTAAATTTCAGCCGCCACGACCACCTCTCCAGTCTTTTCAGATCCTTCTTCATAGCACTCATCCCTTTATCAGTGTCCACTCTACCACAGATCTTAGTGTCATTTGCAAGGAAGCATCCTGGACCCCATCTCTTATGTCACATATAAATCACAGTGGGTCATAGGACAAGCTGTAGAGGTTTACTGTTGCTAGTCATGGTGGTAGCCATTCAGTCTGTTTTTTAGCCAAGAGTATTAAAATAACTGTTAACTCTTCCGATGATGTGTTCGCTAACCTCTAACCAGGAAAGCTGTTGTTAATTCAACATGTGGCCACCAGGTGAGGCTGAGCCCCTCTGAAATAGTGAAAGCAGACTCTATAAATGGGGGGATTAGTGGTTTGGGGTAGGATGGTACAGTTGGTCATATCCTGTGTTCTCTGCTAGAAGGTGGAGTACAGTATAGAATGTGACTTGGATCGTAATTAAAATGAGCTGTTCGTAGCTGTGCTCTGAAAGAGAGATTGTTCATACTCCTGGAATCAGCATTGTACATTTTCCAGGGATTTGCTGGACTGTACCTGGGGGTAAACTGAAGGCTGCTGGCTCCAGTGTTGTCAGTCCCCTACCTTTTGTCAGTACTAGTCACAAAATGTTGGAACGTTGTAAGCGAATGTCTACTAATTATAATCTAAATTCTAAGTAGTCATCTCATACCCTGTCCTGTCCATGCCAGCTAGCCAACCAGGAGACTTCCTACCACTGACACACCAGTGACTGGTGAATTTGGAAAGTATCAAATATTCCATTTCCCAGAGTTGCCTTGACTCCATCTGTATACCTCGGATTGATGCTGCTATGGGTTTTTTCAGTTCACTTTCGCTGGTGCCCTCCTGCTTTCTCAACTTCACTTTTTTTTCTTTCCTCACCTTCCTGTCTTTTCTCTGTCCCTCTCTCTTTTTTGATGTTGGCAGTAAATGTGCTGATTTTGATGAGGAACTGAAAAATGTGAGCAACAACCTGAAGTCCCTGGAAGCCCAATCTGAAAAGGTAGGGATTTGGGGTACATGGTGGGGGTGGGCAGAGCCTTGACTTCTCTGGAGAGGCGAGGACCACAGTTTGCATGGAGATGGTAGGTAGGGGTGTAAGAGTAATGCAGATTAATTCTTGGATACCCTACATAATGGGGTACTCTGGGGCAGATACCCTAAATAATGGGATACTCTGAGCAAACTGTCCAATGTAATGGGGTACTTTGGGGGCAAGTGGATGGTATTTTTCATTATTACAGATATTCAGCCAAAGGGGGGTGGGGGGGCTAAAAAAAAGAAAACCTTCCAGCTTTCCAGGTGGCCAGGACTAGTTACGTGGCCCCCACCCTTATTTCACATATACACATTGATTTATGTAAAGAACATTTGCTGGGCTTCAGGCAAAGTGCGAGGAGATGACAGTCCTTAGAAACCATCTCCCCTCCATAGCCTGCCTCCTGCTGTCCTCACTGGTCAGTTTGTAACAAGTAGGGACCCTGCTTGACTTCTGATTCATGAGTTATGGATGGTGCAGTAGTGGTCAAAATCCAGAGTATCCAGTTGGTCCTCCTCCCTAACCTGCAGTGCACCTTGTTGTATTGAAGGATACAGTCACCTGACAATACTAGCATGTGGCACATTGAGGGGGGGAGAAGGTCCATTTCACTGATTACTCCAGGCAGACTGATCAGTCTTCAGTGCTCTAGACAGCTCTTCCCTCACCCCTGTTGCATGCACTGCCTGCAAATAAAGTCAACCGGATAAGAGCACTGGACCAACAAACAGTTGTATATTTCAGTAGGGACAGGTGTGTTGTGGGTTAGGTAGAGGGGCTCGACTGGGTCACCTGGATTTTGATCACTAATGACGCCAGTCACGGGTTGAGGTGTTTGAAGTTGGGGAAGGGGCTACAGGACTAGCCCTGGTCACCTGTAGCGTGCTAGAGTGTTATTTAAAAGAAATATTTATATATATATATATAATAAACATATATATATATAAATTTTCTTTCATTGTTGGCTGAATAATGAATAGCCAGGCACATGGGGATGCAGAGTATGAATACTCACTGAGTATTTAACAAATGTTCTCAAATAGGGCCCCAGTATGAGTTACCCTAGAGAGGGTTGGGTCTTGGTATGTAAACAGTGGGATGGAGACCCCAGTGAGTGTGGAGAAGGGTGGGACCCTGCTGTATGTGGGGCTTGTACATACTTTTTATGTTTTCCCAAAGTAGCCCTGCTAAGCATAACACATACTGAAGTCAATCCAAGCTGTAGAAAAGCGCCTGTGGGGAGACGTTCAGATAGTTGTTTTTTCAGAGGTGGGATTAGTTGGCAGCATAACTGAACCAACTAAGATCTGCTGTAGTACATTAGCATCCTATTTTAAGCGTTCTGGAATATGATCATTTTTAATTTCATAAAATAAATTATAAAGTGGGTGAGAGAAACCAAGACCTGTGATTGGTCAGATGTGATCACCTGACTGTGTATTATTCCAGCATAGCAGCCCAGGTCAGAAATACTTTAGGTACTGAAGCTTATTGCTCAGTTTTTAAAGTAACAATCAGTTGAACTATGTTATAGTCACAATAAAGCAGTCCAGGGTGTATGTAATTGTGAGTAACAGAACTGCATGGGCATGTAAGGCACTTTGCATTGCCTCTTGCCTCACTTTACAAGGTGTGCCGTTATCCCATAATAACTCACATTCTGTCATGCCTTTTTGCTTAAAGGGGAACAATCAGCACCAAGGGCTCACACTCAAGTGTGGAACTGGCCCCAATGTGCATTTTGTGTGCAAAAACATTTTGGTTACTCACTGTTTATTGTAGTATAGTAGACTATATCAGACTCATTTTTGTTTACTTCTTGGCTGACATTTTCTGTTACTACAAATCCCAGAATCACCTGCAGTGGCATCAGAGCAGTAGCCAGCTATGGGAGGTTCAGTAGCCTGCAGCACATGTTAGTGCTTTTGTAATCTCTGATGCAGTGTTTTCTGGTTCTGCTTTTGTCTGGGGCTAAGTACAGTCCTCTGTAACTGGACATATAGCCCATGGAGGACAGTGGGACCAGCAAACAAAAGTTCAGAGCTTATATAAACTCTTAACATACACTGCAGGTTATTAAATCTCCCGCTGATGTCTACTGTTCTGTTGTCAGCTGCAGGAGATTCTAGGATTTGTAGTAACAAAAGATGTCAGCCTAGAAGAAAACAAAATTTGTCTGATACAGTCTGCTATACTACACATACCTCTCAACTGTACCACATTACGAGGAACATTCCTCATTTTACTTCAGAAAAGGTCCCTGTTCCACATTGTGAGGACTTGTTCCACATTCAAAGTCAACATTTTAAAGCAAAAATCCATAGTAAATGATGGAAAAAATAACTTATTCAATTAATGACAGACATTCTGAACTTAAATGCAACATTTTAACAGTGTTTTGAGCTTCCTAGGTAGAGATTTGATGAAGTGTTCCACATTTTGCCCATTTGTTCCACATTTTGACAGACAATGTTCCACATTTAGGGGACAAAAGGTTGAGAGGTATGATACTACAATAAACAGTAAGTAACCAAAATTACTTTGCACACAAAGTGCACATTGGGACAAGTCTCACACACACACACACACACACACACACACACAGTGTGGGTCCCCTGGTGGTGACTGTTCCACTTCAATTAGTATTTGGAATGAGCGACAGTCCTCTGTTGTTGCCAGAAATCTACATTATTTGTGTATTGTGTGTGTGTGTGTGTGTGTGTGTGTGTGTGTGTGTGTGTGTGTGTATACGCGCGCATCAGCTGGTGTTGATCATTTACTGACCTTGACCAGTTCTCTTTCTTGTCCTTCAGTATTCCCTGAAAGAAGACAAATACGAGGAGGAGATCAAGCTTTTAGCAGACAAACTAAAGGAGGTGAGTAAATTGGTTTAACATGGTTATAAAGTCGTGGTCAGGGTGGAGTAGGAGAGAGACAGCTCAAGGGCCGCCTAGGGCTCTCTAAAGGTACCCTCTACCCTAAAACCGAACTGGAGGCACTGGATTTAAGGAAATAGTTTAGAACTCTGAAAAAGCGTTGAAAATGACCATTTTGTTTACTAGATTTTGGGATATGGGTTAAAACTCAAAGTGGTAGGGAGGATTACAACAGAGATGAGGAGGCATTACTTCAGTCAGAAGGTGCTCGGTCTGTGAGACAGATTGCCATCAGATCAATATGTGTGCTTCAAGCACAAACTGGATGAGTCCCTGAAGGCGAATACCATCCCAGGAGATGGCTGCTGGGACAGCAGGATGTGGACTTGATGGACCGTTGGTCTGACAGCCACACCAAGTTGCAGCATCTCATTACCAGAGGATGTGTGTCAGTGCTAAAACTGTGGCACAGTCCATGCCACGCTGCAGGAGAGGGGGGGCGACATGGGGCCTACTGTATGTCCCTTCTGTCACCTCAGCACTAAGATACTATTTTAGGCTTGCTGCAAACTGGTGACAGGGGGTTAGGGGCACAAGTCCATACCCCTCCCCTTCAGTCTAGCATAGTGGTTAAGGACACTGAGCTACAAACCTGGAGACCTAGGTTTGAATCCCATCAGCCCCCACTTGCATACTATGTGACCCTAAGCAAGTCACTTACGTACCTTGTGCTCTCGGGTTGCACCTGGAAACAAGCTCTGGCTTAGTGTTCCTTTCCTGGTTAAACAGTTTCCCCTTCCCCTTTCATTGGTCAGCAAAAAGCTCCAACTGTGACTTGCTGTGAAGGTTGCATCTTGTTTTATTCACTCTGGGTTAAAGGAAGGCACAGCTGTGGTGGTTGTAGATAAACAGAGTTAAAATGATGGATGTAACAAGCAGATGAAGGGACAGGGAATACCTAGGACCCCCCCACACACACACACACCAAACAAATAACTTGCATACCTTCCCCCTTCCCGGACACACACAATGTAGGAGACTGATATGTTGTTACAATATAGCCTGATGCCGTTGTGTTTCTGTGTTATGAGGATTGCAGGTTCTTTCTCAGTTATGCCCACCACTCATTTGATGCCTCTGGGCTTCATGTTGCTGATAGGCCCAGTTCCTAATTGTCTGTGCTTTTTCCTGATAGGCTGAAACTCGTGCTGAGTTTGCTGAACGGTCAGTAGCCAAGCTGGAGAAGACCATTGATGATCTTGAAGGTAAAGTGTCTCTCCTCTCTCATCTCTTCTATCCCCCCAGCTTTCTTTATTCTGTCAGTATTTAACAGTTTGAAACAGATCTTCCCAGCTCAGGTCTGGCAGTCCTAAATTCATAGCCCTTGAATGTAGAACCTCTGTTTAAAGGGGAAAAGTTAAAATTTGCAAAAAAAAACAAAACTCCACAAATATGTTCTGCATAGTGTTTTGATTTGAAGGTGTATTCCTAATAAGTTCTTCCCTTTGTTGGCAGAAAGTTTTTTTGTCAAAATTTGCTAGCTGGTTTTATGGCCCCTGCGGATCTCCATGTTAGCATTTGTTAGGGCTGTTCTTGTTCCTGCAGTGCCTCCTGTCCCATGTGACAGTGATGTGTCCAGGACTATTGATTCAGAGAGTAATAACTGATGCAGCAGCAATAAACTGTTAGGAGACTGATATTCTGGTTTCAGCTAAATAAGTCTAGTCTAAACGTTCTGTTATCTAGGTATGTGTCTAGGTCTAGCCAGCAGAAGTGAATACTTTGTTTTTAAAGCTTTTTGTTTAATCAGACTACACATAAATCACCCAAGGTCACACATGCTATATATATAATTAATGAGGACTCTAGCTGTTTCCTAACAGAGTAGCCCACTCAATTATCCCTCAGGCATTTGCCATCTGTAAATTTAGACTTCATTAGAGCTCCCTGGACAAGGAAAGTTACTTAGAAACACAGCTCTACTTCTGTAAACTTGATAAAAAAAAATATTCTTGAATTAGTGGTTCTGAATGCATCACTGTCACATGGGACAGGAGGCACTGTAGGAACAAGAAAAGCCATTACATTGCTAACATAGAGATCCCCAGGGGCCACAAATCCAGTAAGCAAACTTAGAACCTTTCAGCAAACAAAGGAAAGGACTTGATAGAACACCTAGGGTTACAACCTGTCCCGATCTTTGCAGGGCAGTTCTGATTTGGCCAGCTGTGTCCTGCAAAAACATGAAAAATACTATGTCCTGACATTATAGTAGAAAAAAATATTTTCTGACTTTCCTCTAAATGTTGCAAAAAACTGTAATACCTTAACTAAAATATCTTAAAATGATAAGAAACACTAAGAACAACAAAAAAACTACAACATTTAGTCTTAATTCTGATTATTTAGAGAATACAAGTCTGTTGCATTAGTCAAGGTTACATATTGTCCTGCGAAAAATCATGTTTCAGTAAGAAATGTCCCACTTTGGGCTTCTTAAAAGGTGGTAACCCTAAGAACACCTTAAAATCAAGACACTCTGGACAATATTTGTTTTGTAAATTTTGACTTTGGTTTTCCTGTAAGGAATGATGAACTCTATCTGTAGGTTGAGGTTAACTTTGGTGAGGACTGTGCTCCATTTAATGGTGAAAGGAACCCTATTTACATATGTGGACAGTGCCTTCAGGCATGCTCCTTTCTTCTCTTCTCTGGAATCCACTCTTCTAAATACATTCGGCTGGGGTTTCTATTGTTTGCAAGAGGACTTCATTGTTTTTGCTGCCAAGTGTTTGCTGTTTGGTGTCTTAACTCTTCACTGTTACCTGTTTCTAAGGTTCCTGAACATTTCATAATGTCGGTTCAGTTCCACACTCGCTAATCAGTAGTGCAAAATGGTGGCAGTGATGGCACTGAATGCCAAGAAGGCATCATAGAAAGAGTATGCAGTAAACAGTGAGGAGGGAGACTACAAGTCAGACTCCATGACAATAAAGATCATTATAACTACCTAGATTCAGTTCACTATTCACACTTGAGTAGTCATCTACTGAGCATGCTCAGTCACTAGAACAGACTTCAAGCTCGACTCCTCCTACCAACCAACTATATGGTCCTCTTGCACTGGCCCCACTGCACTCGATCTTCTTTCTGCTAGAAGGAAGTGGTCTCCTCCCTCTCAGCTCCCCAGGATTCCTCTAGTTTTCTTTTTTTCACTGTGATGCTTTTTCTCTTCAGCCATGCTTGTTTTTATATATATATATATATATATATATATATATATATATATATATATATATATATATATATATATAGTTTAACAACTTTTTTCCCTATTTTCTCCCCATCCCCCAGGGCGTGCATGTGCATGTGGAAGCATGCGCATACCACGCCCCAGGGCACCCTGCTATTACACTGCTGCCCCTTCCCACCTATACTACCCACCGGACCTCCACCTGGTGGGAGCAGAACTACCCATGGGGGGGGGTGACGACCACCCTGGGAGAGCTGCTTTCGGCTGCTCAATCCTGCTCCCACCCTCCTCCCCCTGTGCCGGCTCTCTGACCCGAGGTCATTCCCAAACCAGGGATCGCCAGCATGGCACGAGGTATGGCATCCAGTGCCTCAACCCTCAGAACCACCGGGTCAGCACCCAGCCATGCTTGTTGCTGGGATATACTCCTGTTCAGGCCTATTGTCTCTGATACCCTACCTGGTGCTAAACCCATGTGGAGGGCTATCTCCCCCCCCCACTCACACACACACAGTTCGTATCTTGAGTAGGATCTAGTGGTGCTCAGCAGTTGGGGGGGGCCCTCTTGGAGACTTCAGGATCCAGGCTGTCATGAAGACAGTGTACAGGTTTTTCTCTGGTTTTACTCCCTCCTCCCCTGGCATGGGCGGAGCCATCTGATGGCCTCGGCTGCATGCAGTGACATCCTGCAGATGGGGCAAGCTCTATTGGCCCACCATAGGGGTCACTGCTATTCAATTTGCCCTACTTCAGCTCTCCCCAACCACAAGGCACTGCCCAGTGGCAGCTGCTGCAGTCTGGCCTGCCTCTCGAGGCGGCATCCTGCCCTTATTCCTGAGCTGGAGTTGCTTGCACAGCAGCATGTTTCGCTGCCACTGGGCCACCGGGGCAGCTGATTCTGATTTCTTTATTGGATCGTGATAACCGAGTGAGACCACAGGGCCAGAGTCCCTTTCAGAGGAACAATCTGGGCATAGAGGCGACATATAACAACAATACAGGGCCAAGAGAGGGTGCAACAGCATGAGCGACAGCTAGAGATAGTATTCGCAAATGGATATTCTTTGAGGCTAACTTTAAAGGTAATGTGGGATTTGACTGTGTGTGTGTGTGTGTGTGTGTGTGTGTGTGTGTGTGTGTGTGTGTGTGTGTATGTGGGGGGGAGCTGTTGAGGAGTTGCAGATTTTTGAGGCCCTAAATCCAAAGGCTTTTTGACGTATGGTTGTCGTTTTGAGAGGCAGACTTACTAGATTTCAGCTCTGCTTCTGTCTTTGACTCATTTCTTCACCGTCTTCTGTGGCTCCTGGTCTGTTATCCCAGTTCATCATGGAACAGAAGAAGAAGGTCAAGATTTAAATGGCATGTTTTGTGCAGAGACAAGATATCTATGACCTACAACTATGATGCCTGCATTTACTGTTTAGTCCTGAACTACAATGTGGCGCATGACTCCTGGTGTCAGCAGGCCATGCATACTTCAGCCTTTGCAGAACATAAGCTTCGGGTTCTCCAGGTATGCCCAGTTTAGCCAGGGAGGACCTGCCAGCCCTAGAGCTTCTGTTGGAGGAGGCAAGCATACACTGGGCATACCTACTCCTTGGGAGGATGAATGGTTTCGAAATTTTCTTCTGTCTCCCCACGTCTTTGAAGATGAGTCTCCTTCTCATCACTGTAAACATACTAAAAAAACAAAAGACTATAGTCATGGGATAGCATTTGATCCAGAGACCGTTGTGCTCTCCCTGATTGGAGAGTCTCCGTGGTTACTTGCCTTTGAAAGTGGTTGAGCCACCAGTGGAGCCTTTTGATTTGCCATTGGAGTTGCCATAGGGGCATCCAACCGTGATGCTACCAGTTGATCTGATTGTAGACCATCTCTGAGACAAGACAGGCAAGGGAAAGGACTCCTTGCTGACTCATACGCCAGTGCTGACCACTACCCAACCCAGGCTGGTGGGTTGGATTCGACGGAGCTCCTAATCAGGCTCCTGTAGGACCAGCCTCTGTCGGCAATCCCAACTCTGGTGTAGCCTCCGCTTCATCCAGTACCCAATTCTTTTGTGGTTACTGGAGTCTGAGGAGCTGACTCCATGTCAAACTTAGGGAGGCAGTATAGCGCAGTGGTTTAAGGCTCTGAGCTGCAAATCTGGTGACATCCAGCAGACCAGACCTGGGTTTGAATCCCATAGCTTCCACTTGCATACTGTGTGACCTTGAGCAAGTCACTTAACTTCCCTGTGCTCCCAGGTCGCTCCTGTAAAAAGTGTGCTACTCCTGGTTAAACAACTAAAAAAAAAACAAAAAACTCATGGACAAGCTTGTTTTCAGTGTTGGCACTGAAACTTATGTCAGGAGGTGATGGTGAACTCTTCCTTGTCATCTGCCTCCCACCATAGATACATAGACTTCGACGGCGGATAAGGACCACTTGGCCCACCTGTTTCCCTACCTATTGGATAATCTGCAGATCCTAGTTAACCAACAGCCTATTTCCTCCTATCCCCCTCTAGAATTGCCCTCTGTCCCATGCATTCTTGTATTCCCCCACTGTTTTTGACTCTACAGCCCCCTCAGGAAGGTCGTTCCATGCATCCACCACCCTCTCTGTGACCAGCATGTCAAGTCCATCACTGATGGGTGAGGGCTGCCTGGAAACTGTGGGTCTGTGGAGCATTTGCCCAGGTTTGGGGTCGACAGGAGATACCGTTAGACCCATCCCAGCCGTAGCTGCCCATTACAACACTGACTCCAGTCATGCATCCAGTAACTCCCCCTCCAGTTCTGCTGGCCATGCTGCAGCAACCTATCGGGGTGGAGTCATCATCCCTACAGCTAATGGTGGGTATTTCGGTGAAGGCCTCCAGACCCAAGGGCGCCTCTTGTTGGTAATTAACCCTCCACCCCATCGGAGTGGGTCATCTGTGTACCCCATGATGATGGTTGATGCTCCTCTATTTGGAGTCAGATTTAGAGATGTCCTCAGTTCCAACAACCTCATGTAGATGGGGGACAGTATCTGCTGATCCTTGGATTCTTGTCAGTTGACGAGGCCTTGTTGGATCAGATGTCCATGGCCCTGAACACTCCTTTGGAGGAGATCCAGAAGAAGGAGACCTACCCACTGATGGATATCCTCAACCAGGATTCCTTACCGGGGTGGTCTTCCTTGTTGCTGCAGCTGTTCTGTGCCCAATGCTCAGTGTATGGCAGAATCCAGCCTCCTGCCAGCACAATGGTGACGTATGGACTGCAAGTATGCTGTCCCCCTGTGCAGACTTTTTGGCTTCTTAGTTCTTGGAACACCAGTTGCTAGAGTTGTTAGTGGCAGGTGCAGTGTTCTGCATGGCAAAGATGCAGGACAAATCCAGTTAGCTGCCAAACAAGAAGTCCCAGTTGCAGGATTTTCTTGAGCAAAAAGTCTACATGGCTGCATTCTTTGGCATCCGCCAGGCCAGCTATGCAGCTTTGATGGGCTGGTTTTCCCATGAGCTCTTTCAGAGGCTTTTTAACTTGGTAGATCAGCTTCTAGAGGAGAGCCACCCTGATCTGTAGGAGGTCTGTGTTCTAGGGCTTTCTCTGGTCAAGCCCCAGTTGCATGTGGCCCTGGACTCAGCTGATGTGTCAGCATGAGTGGTGGCCATCTCGAGCATATTGACAAATTCAACTTCACCCTGAAACTGGTAACCTCTGTCACCCAGTCTAAGCAGCAGCCTAAGTCAAGATGGCAGGGATCTGGTTCTTTTTGTGGCTCCTTTCCAGATGTACACATTCAGCAGCAACAGAAGCAGAGGTTCCAGCAGTACTGCCCAGCACAGCCTGCCTAACAAGCCTGGAAAGACCAGTGCAAATGGGGGGGGGAGTCCTCTGGAGGCCAGTCCTCCAAGGCAGCTTCCAGCGGTAAGAAGTGCCAGGTTGGGGGCTGCATCTACTTGCTGTCCCAGTCCCTGCCGCAGCCCCTGATCAGAGGCTAACTCTCCCACTTCGTACCATAGTGATCTGCTAATAACTTGGACAAGTGGATTTTGAAAGTGGTGGGATTAGGGTTGTCTCTGGAGTTTGAGACTTTACCCCCTTGTCAGTCCCGAGCACTGCTGGAGTACTTAGTTCATTGGACTCTCTTCCCATGCTGCAGACTGAGGTCATACAGCTTCTTGTACAGCATGTGATAGCCTAGTCAGGGCACCCAGACTCAGCAGAAGTTCATATCTCAGTATTTCTTGGTACTGAGACAGACAGGGGGCTGGTACCTCATTCTTGATCTTTAAGGGCTGAACAAGTTAATTTTCAGCCAGAGGTTTGGCTTGGTGACTCTGCACCAGATTATTCCATCACTGGAGCCAGGGGCTTGCTTCTGCTACAGTTGCTGGCCGTTCCCCTGAACCTTTCAGAAGT
Organism: Neoceratodus forsteri; assembly: GCA_016271365.2. Taxonomy (NCBI): domain Eukaryota; kingdom Metazoa; phylum Chordata; order Ceratodontiformes; family Ceratodontidae; genus Neoceratodus; species Neoceratodus forsteri. The sequence goes on from CM057449.1 coordinate 335,938,231, forward strand.
TATCACATTTGTGTGGGCAAAGCCCTGTCTCCTTATTGATGGATACATCTCTGGTGGTGGTGGTGGTGGGGGCAGGGTGGGGGTGGTTGCACATTTGATGGATCACAGAGCGCATGGACATGGGTTCTGGTCATCGAACAAGGTGCTGCTTCAGAGCAACCAGTTAGAATTCCGTTCAGTTTGCTTGTGTCTGGTGGAGTTTGCACCGCTGGTTTGAAGTTGGGTAGTCTAGTTCAATATGGACAACATGACCACCATGCTGTAACTGAACAGATGACAGCACTCACTCCCTTGCCATGTGTTGGGAGGTGTTGTGGACTTGGTCCTTAGCTCATTCCCTGCAGCAGACCTGGTGGTGGTCCATATCAGGGGAATAAGCAGCCAGCTGGCAAATGCTCTCAACCATGTGGGAGAGACATTGCACGAGTGATCCCTGCACTCAGTGGTAGAATTCTGGGTTTTACATTGTGGAGAACACTGTCAGTGGGTCTGTTCACTTCCTCGTGAACAGGAAGCTGAAACTGTTTTGCACATATACCCCTCAGCAGGCCACTTTTCCAGGAGAAGTGTTCTGTTGGTCCTGGGCTCAGGTCTTCCTGTATGCTTCCTCTCCTGTTTCTCTAGTTCTCAGTACGATACAGAGAGACAGTGCTTCTGTGATCCTAGTTACACCAGACTGGCAACGCCAGTTCTGGTACCAGGAACTTCTCAATCTCAGGAGCAGACCTGTGTGGCTGCTCCCACTCATACCAGACCTGCTGATGAGTCTAGGTGGACCATCAGGCATCCAAACCTGCTGACCCTGCTCCTGACTACCTTGTTCCTAAGTGGCTAGAGTTCTTGCCACTTGGGCTGTCCGAAGATGTCCTTCAGGTGTTGGAGGCGCTTTGGAAAGTGTCAAATTCGCAAGACGTACACTTGCAAGTGGATGAGGTTTTCGTACTGGTGAGAGGAGCAGGGGTTGAGGCCTCTCTCCTGCCTCATATTGTGCATACTCCAGTCCCTCTTGTCCCTGCCTCAGGCAGGGTTGAGGCCACAATCCTTAAAGTGCACCTGGCTGCCATTTTGCAATACAGTACCAAGGCACGGTTGCTGATGGTGGCGCGGGACAGATGGGTCAGTAGCTTCTTTGAAGAACTAGTAGAACCAAAAAGAGGCAGAAAAGTTACTAATTTTTAAAATTAGTTGCTTTTTGAAGTATTTTTATTTTTTTTCCATTTGCTCAGTAGAAGGTTTTCTACCTGATAGTATTAGGTGTGATGTAAAGAGTAGTACTTTCTCTGGAAACTGATGTATCTAGTTCTGTTCTTCTTCATAGCTTGTTAGAATTATGACCTCATGAATTATAACGTCACAAGTTATCCATCTTGCAGCAACTGATTGGCTCTTCATGGTCAGTTGTGATGTCACAGAGAGTCAGATCATAGAGCTGACGTATGTGGAGGACTAGAACTAGCTTTGTCAGCTTCCAGGTAGAGTAGTGTTCCACACATTACACCAACTATTGGTAGAAAATCTTCAAATTACCAAAGAGGGAAATGGAAAAAAAGTCCACTTTAAGAAGTAATAGTTCACTACTTTTGAAAGTCAATATTAATTTCAAAGTTTAGGGAGCATGCCTTGCCCCCTCTTCCTGAGGACTGCTAGGTGTTTGCCAAAATGTAGATAGTGAACTGAACGTAGGTAGTTAGACGTTACTTTATTTGTAGCCATAGGTCTACTGATATTCAGTTCACAGCTTCATGACACACCCAACCTCCCCTGGCAAGGCTTGCCTTAGATTGCTTTTCCAGCATGCAGAGCTGAAAGACCACACGGTTTGGTGGTAGGAGGACTTGAGCTTGAAGACTGTTCCAGTAACTGAGCATACTCAATGGAAGACTGCCTAAGTGTGGATGTGAACTGAATACTAGTAGCAGAACTCCGGTTACAGGTAAGTAAGTGGCAAAAGCACATCAAAAGAGTGGATACCTTTAAAGGGAAGAAATGGGGTGGTTAAATAGTCTCTTATCACATTTTAAAATGGTTCATATGAAAATGTGATCTACAGAGACACTGTAGCTACCCTAGGATGTGGACTCCTTTGAAAGCAGTGAATGGGGGAGGAGGTTTAGTGTAGTGGTCCCTTTGTACCTCTTTGTTCATTGTGATAGAGGGGAGCTGTTAGGCACTGCCAAGCATTTCTAGTGCCGATAATAGCGAGGAGGATTACAGGGGCCTGGTGCTCTGTTTGCAGTTTCTAAATCACTTTGGTGCTTTTTCACTACAGCTTGTTTTCAGTTTGATCTCATATCAGTTTTAACAGCTTTCCTGATGGGTACAATTTCCTTGCACCAAGTCTATTGGTTATGTATCTGGTCAAAACAGGGATGGGACAGTTGTTTGTTCTGTATCTGGTAAAACAATGGCTACTGGGTGAGTCAGCTGTGTATAATTATTGCGTAATTCCTTTGGTCATGTAGCAGGTACTACTGTAGGGGGGGATGCTGGGGGAGTCAGCTATGTATAAATCTTGATATGTTGCATGCTGTGCTTATTTATCAGTTTGAATGGTGATGCTGGGAGAGTCAGCTGTGTATGAATTTCCATGTGTCAGTTCCTTTGATTATATACTGGACACATATTGATGATGGTGGAGTCAGTTGTGTATAAATCTTGCATCAATTTCTTTGATTATATTCCAGGTGTAAGACTGGGATGCGGAGGGAGTCAGCTTTGTATAAATCTCCTTGTGCTCATTCCTTCAGTTATGTTCTGGGTTACTATAGGGATGCCAAGGGAGTTAACTGTGTATAAATCTCCTTGTATCAGTTCCTTCGATTATGTACCAGGCAGGATTATGATATGTCCTTGTGTTAACTCCTTTGCTTATGTGCCAGGAAGAATAAAGATGCTGAGGGAGTCTGCTTTTATAAATCTCCTTGTATCAGTTCCTTTGATTCATATACCGGGCAGGCTATGGATGCTTGAGGAGTCAGTTGTGTGTGTATATATGTCCTTGTGTTAACTCTTTTGCTCATATGCCAGGAAGAAGTCGGATGCTGAGCGAGTCAGCTTTGTGTAAATATCATTGCGTTAATTCCTTTCACCTTGTACTGGATTATGATAGGGATGCTGAGGAAGTCAGCTGTATATAAATTTCCTTGTGTCCGTTCCTTTGATTATGTGCCAGGTACAATTGGAATGCTGGGAGATGATCAGTTGTTAGGATTAATTTGCTGGGGAAGTCATTTGTGTATAAACCTCTTGTTTTGATTCCTTTGACCATGCATCAGGTATGACTGGTCCGCTGGGGAAGTCAGTTTTGTAGACATGTTGTGTTGTCGCCTTTGAGTATATACCAGGTTATGATAAAGATGCTGGGGGAGTTAATTGTGTATATATCTGCTTGTTTTTAATTTTTTGACAATGGAACAAGGATGATTGGGATGCTGGGAGGCGTTAGTTGTGTATAAATCTTGTGTTGACTCCTCTGATTAGTTACTGCTTTATTATAAAGATGCCGGGGGAGTCAGTGATGTATAAATCCCCTTGTTTTGATTCTTTTGATGATGGATCAGGTATGACTGGGATGCTGGGAAGAGCCAGTTGTCTATACAGCTTCTGCTGGCTCCGTTGATTATATACCAGGCTATGACAAAGATGCTGGTGGAGTCAGTTGTGTAGAAGTCTCATTTTCATTCTTCTTATGATGGATCAGGTATGACTGAGATGCTGGGAGGAGCCAGCTGTGTATAAATCATGTGTTGGTTCCTTTGATTATATTATTTTGATGACAGATCAGGTATGATTGGGCTGCTGGGAGGAGTTAATTGTGTATAAATCTTGTGTTGGCTCCTTTGGTTCTATTCCAGGTTAATATAAAGATGCTGGGGAGTCAGTTGCATAAAAAACATCTGGTTTTGATTCTTACAATGAATCAGGTATAACTGGGATGCTAGGATGAGTTGGTTGTGTATAAAGCTTGTGTTGGATACTTTGATTATATACCAGATTATGATAAAGATACCGGAGGAGTAGTTGTGTAAAAATCTCCTTGTTTTGATTCATTTGACCACACATCAGTTAGAATGGATGCTGGGGAAGTCAGCTGTCGATATGAATTGGGATATCCTGGGCAGCCATTTTGTGTCAGGTTAAGCAATGGACAGTTCGGACTTTATACAAAGGCTCTTGGAAGTAATGATACCAAAGTTACGCCAGTGCCTTGAACTACTGTCCTGTATAAACTTCTCTAGCTTCTAGGTATACAATTGCATGGATCCATTGTTCTGTTTTTTTATCGGTTTACTGTTTTGTGTTTTCACTGACCGCACATCTTTTCTTTTTCCTTTTCACCATCTGTTGCTCCTCTCCAACATCACCACTGCCTGTACCTTCTTGTTCTTCTCCTCTGCGCCTGTGAACCTCCCTCCTCCACTGCCACTCTTTTCCACCCCCTGCCCTTTGACCCTTGCAGATGAAGTGTATGCTCAGAAGATGAAGTTTAAAGCCCTCAGTGAGGAGCTGGATGCTGCTCTGAATGACATGACAACACTCTAACCTGTCACCACAGTCTCCTCTGCACTGCTACCCACTCACTCACTCATTTTCACACACATGCACTCTTTCTCTGTTTTTCTAGTTGTTTTCTGCCTTTTCTTTTTTTTTAATTTCTAGAAGGATGCTGGTTGTTAAAATCTGGATAAGGTTTAGAGCATTAAAACAGAATGCACTGTGTTTGATAAGTTCTGAGGTACTACAGGGAGTGACACGACAGCTGAGATACTGCAGGATCTGGCCAGCTCAGTGGCATATTCTGGTGCATGCTTGGAGACTAGACTTCTTACCTAGCTGGGGCTGAATGTATCTTTGGTGGGGGATGTTTGGTTCCCAGGGAGAAACCCCCCTGGGCACCAATGATCTCCCTCATCCCAAATTTCTTGTCACCATATGGTACTGGCATCCTTTCGAAAGGCAGCTGCTTTTCTACCCAGTCATGGGGAGGATCGCTGTAACCATGGTGGTTCCCTCTAGAAGGGGAGGGGACCAGGAAAATAGGTGTGTATTTCCCCGAGTGACCAGAAAGACGATGAGATGAAGTTTCTGCTCTGGCGCTAGCTGGCTCTCTGTGTTCTGGCTGCAACCTACAGTCCATTTTCAGTCCTGCGGCTGAATCTCTAGCTTTCAGCTGTGACCTCACCCTTCTGTCACAGTCCAGTTTCCGCACTGACACTATTGTGCTTAGGACTAGCATGTAGCAGAGAGAAAGCGCCATACATTTCAGTGCCAGTTTTGAATGGCATTCCCAAGCTCCTGTGAGCTGAATCAAAAGGTTTGAATGATCCTAATTGCAATCCATTTCTGTTTTGCTTGCCTTTTGGGTGACACAGTAAGCAGAGTTCCTCACGGGGGAGGGGGAGTCACTGTGGACCTTCTCTGTCTTGACAAGGCCATGAACTGTAGTTAGAAATAGAGATTCAATTCAATTCACTTTATTTTAAAAAAAGCGCTATGCCAAATGATCATAGCGCCTGTACTCTAAAATCAATTGGATACCAATTGGAGGACATAGGTATTGTGGTGATCTCACAATCCAGAGGGGGCCCTGTTCCCAGTTTTCCATATTAAATAATCTGGGAACAGGTGCAGTGGGTGATCAATGGAGTATGCACGCCAGGGGCCAGTGTGTCTTTTCTTTTTCCCCCCCACACTAATCTCTCCCCTCCCCAATCACATAGCAACGATAGTGGCACTAGCAAGATAACTGTTATCACATGAATCCCTTGCATGTGTTATTTTTTTATACAGTGATGCACTGGGCTAAATCAAAATAAATCATTCAAGTTTTTTTTATTGCTTTTAACAGTGCCTTATTGCTAGCCTTCTTGACTGTTGTCATCCTGTGTGTATGTGTGGGAGGGGGATTTCTATTTCATTGAGAGTCCGCTTACAGCCACAGATCCTGTAACACTTCTGAGATTGAGTTTTAAAAATATATATAACATGCCTCTGGTGGGAATACTTCACAACTGAATGTTTTTGATCTCTCTCTCTTGCCTCTGATTTTTGTTTCTGTTTTTTTTCTTCTGTGCTGTTCTGTCTTTTCTCCTCATACCCAGATGAGCTCTTTGCTCAGAAGTTCAAATACAAGGAGATATCTGACCAGATGGGAGATGCCTTGACAGAGCTCTCTATGCTCTGAGGTCTCTCATGCAACAGTGAGACTTTCCTGTGCCATCTCACCATCTCCTCATCTTCCTATTCCTCCTCAAACCCTTTTGCTCTCCAGGCCAGGATGCTGCCAGTTTTCATTTGTTACATTCATTGCACGATTGTAAAGAGTTGTCAAGTTTTAAACCTTGTTTACACATGGCACAGCGGTGGGGTTTGCTTAGCAGAACTGAATTAAAATGGAAGCAAGTGGGATTCCTTGGTTCAGAGCCCCTCCCCAAAAAAAATTCCTGTGGCTATCACACAGTGTTGATTGGGAAAGTGAAATCCTCTCTTATTGTGTGTGTGTGTGTTTTTTTAGTTTCTTTGCCCTGGATGTTCCAACTAAGATGCTATTTTTCATTTTAGTGGAGTTCTGGTCCTACCTAGTTTTTGGCTGAGGGACTAGAGCACAAGTCAGGCAAGTGACTTTTTCTTAAAGGTCACACAGTAAACAATTAAAGAGCCTGGAATTAAAAGCATGTCTCAGAAGTCGTCAGACATAACTTCTTTAGAATATAAAGCACTTTATTCTTTTCTGTTTTGCTAATTAGAAGATTGTGTACCTGGCAGTACTAGGTGCGATGTATGAAACAGCACTCAACCTTGAGGCTGACCTGGTCAGTTCTGTTCTTCCCTATACTTCATCAGCATTATGGACCCACTGACTGAGGCATCACTGGTAACTAAGTGGAGCCAATCTCCTGCTGTTTGATTGGTAACTTGTGACACATGTTACCAGGCAGCAGGAAGTGTGGTGTAGCAGTGAGTAATGTCATACACTGATTATGTATTGGAAGGACTAGAACTAGATGTGTCTGCTTCCAGGTAAAGCAGTGCTTTTCACATCACATCAAATACTGTTAGGTAGAAAACCATCTTATGAGCACATAGAAAAAAAAAATTTCAAAAATAAAAAGTAATAAGGGACTACTATTAAATATTACTAGTTTTCTGCCTGCTGCTTTTTGGTGCTACCAGCTTTTTAACTGTTGGGATTTGAACCTGAGATCTGAGTTTGGTGCTCTGATCGAGAGAGACACTACCCCCTTCTCTCCCCAGACTGTAAGCCCTACTCAGACACATTCTATATACACTTAAACCCAACATTTCCCCTTCTCCTCAGCCTATGAGCCTTATTCAGTCACACTGTATATATATATATATATATACACTTTAACCCAGCATTGATCCCTCTCCTGAGGCTGTGAGCCTTATTTAGACACACTTTGTTTGCATTTTAACCAAGTATTGCCCCTTTCCTCAGCCTGTGAGCCCTTCTCAGACACTGTTTATGCACATTAACCCAGAATTGCCCCTTGTCCTGTTACAGCACTTTATTTTTTGTATATACTTTACCCAAGCCATTACCTCCGCCCAGACTGAGATTCCTAACTATGAAATCCTGCAGTTTAGGACAGGTAGGTTTCCAAAACATAGCATTCATGGGGTCAGCTACATAGGTAGGCGTGCGGGGCTAGAGACCTGCAAAGCCATTATTACCTCTCTGTCATTGACTGCATGCACTGAGGATCTGTATATCTTTGAAATGACTTCTGTTGGGGGAAGGGTTCTATTTGAATGTTCTCATTACACCGCTGTCCAGACCTTCCTTTAGAACTTGACAACTCTCCAGTGGATTTTTGTTGCCATATCTCTGTACCAGTCCTCCTCCTGTTCTCTGCTGTTACCATTTTTTGTTTGTGCCTTTACTCAGCCATGTTGGGATGGATTTTTCAGTTGATGCCTGCTCTCTCATTGCTTTAATTTCTGTAATGGACATTTCAAATAAAACATTTACATTCTTTTTGGTTTTGCTTTTATCTCCTTTCTTTGCACTGAAGCTTCCCTTCCACCTGCGGCAGGTTTGCAGACCAGGGGATTTTCAAGGTTTTTGTTGTACCCTTATAAAGTTCTACTTAAAGAACATGTGAAAAAAAAGTACCTATTGAAACTTTTCCAGTCTAACTTTGAGAGTTCCTGTATTCAGACCACAAAACACCACAGTATAACAGAGTTGCTCTGGATTACATTCGACTCATTAGCAATTTGACACATTTATTTATCTATTGAAATTCTGCTCCCCAGTATAAACTTCTTGAAATGAAGCCTCATATGCACGAGTGTCCTGAAGGAGTGCTGCAGTTCAGCTACATGTAGTATGACTAAGTTACACAAAGAGGGTTCAGTAAAAGTTGAATATTTCTCATTATAAAATGGGACATGGCATGTGCAGTGATCTGTGTGATGTGACTGGTTAATGAGACCCCAGATTGTGTGTTATAAATAAGGAGTAAGACATGATGGTGCATGCATTATGCTGATGTAACCCCATGCCCGGGGGCATATTGAGGCATCACTCCGCAGGCGTCGTGCCTTCCGCCCCAGAAGTGAGATTAGTTCAGTATGATGCAAGCCCCAAAGTGTATTGTTGTGCTTATAAATTAGGCAAACTGAGAAAATTAATAAAAAACAAATGCCAACTTTTAAAGTTTTTTTTTTTTTTTTGTTAAAAGTAGCTTGTAAAAAGTAGTCCATCTCCAGCTGTCAAGCATCTGTCTACACATTTAGTAGATGGAATGTTTGTCATGGAATGCAAGAATTTAAACTTTTGCAGAATTCTACTGGCTGAATATCCGTGTCTCCCCACACAAACATGTGCAACAGAAGGCCTCAGTAAAACCACAGATTCAGTTGTGTCTGTGGCAGAGAAAGCAAACTGGTTTCCTAGTAGGCGGTAAGGATAGAGGAGGGGTTCCATGGTCCAAAAACAAGTAAAACTGTGAATAGTACTTTATTTTTCTTAATGTGCATGTGTGAGTGTAGGGGGGAATACAATGAAACAGAAAATAACAGTTAATCAGTTTGTTTTCTTCTTTTTGTTTTGAGGGAGTTTAATTGTTCGTACCTGGAGGATTTTTTTCTTGAGTAAAGGTGGTAGCCATGTTTGTAATGGCAATCAGGAATTTATGAAAAAGGTATTGATATTGTTAATGTGCTGTGTCCTGACTGCCAACACTTTTTTACCTGTGCATTAAACCAATGTAAGACATTGGTGCCAACCATCAGGACAGAGGATTTTCCCTACCCATTTTATAATCCCCAATAACTGCACACTGTGCTCAGTTGCAGAACTATGTAGTCGCTAATCAGTGGAAAGGTAGCCTTGACAATAGTTGATGACCTCAAAATCCAGCTCTATTGCATTCGCCAATGAACAAACTGAAACTGAAACAGTTGAACAGAAAAGCATCCGTTATTAATGTGCTGCCCCATATTTAATTACATAGAGCAGCAGTGTTTGTTAGTTAACCATATCGTTTTTTTCAGCAGTAATTATCTGACAAAAATATCAAGATACACATTTTTCTTTAAAATGTTTTGCTTGTTTAAAAGGAATGAAGTGGCTAAAACTAGAGGGCATAGCCTAAGGTTGGAAGGAGGAAGATATAGAGGCAATGTGAGGGGGCGATTCTTCACGGAGAGTGTGGCGGAGGCCTGGAATAAACTACCAGAGGAGGTGGTGGGGGCTGAAACAGTGGAGGGATTCAAGACTGCATGGGACAGACATATTGGGTTGATAAGTGGGGGGAAAGGGAGGGTCCGTGGAAATGGAGATGAGTACGGGGAGGAAGGGGCAGACTCGACGGGCCATTTGGATCCTTTTTTGTTGACAAGTTTCTGTGATTCTGTGATATAGGATTCATTCTGTTATCTTTCATGCCTGAACCAAGATATGGGATTTTGAAGCCTTTAGAAGTTCCCTCTCCTGTGCCATGCCCACCATGAAAAAAATTAAATATCTTGGTACAGTGTTGTGCTGTTTACCATCAGAAACATGAGGTAGCACCTCCTAATACATCTGCAGTATGAGTCTAGCATATACATTCAACAGGTAACCTCAGCAGAAGAGAGTTTTAAAACTTGGGAGTAGTGGCCATCTTTAATGATGTGAGTCGTTAATTACAAAATTAGCTGTAGAAGCTGTTTCAACAATATCTGGGAAAACTTAAAATACACTACACATGAATCTTAAAGTGAATTTCCAACCTAATATGATAAGGTATTGGGCTTCATAGCCCAGTACTTTATGCCAGCGTGAGCCAATTTCTGTGAAAAGTAAATTTTTTAACTGAGTTCATCTAGTTTTGGAAGGGATCATATCTGGCTCCCATAACCACGGCCAGCAGATCCTTCCAACTTCCTAGTATGCTGCTTACGCCCTGCACTTGAGGCTTATGACGCTTCAGCAGGAGAGGTGGGCACCACACAAGTCTATGGGGTGGTTTTTCAATGCCGTTTTTGAAACTTTAAGCAATCTGAGAGGGAAGTGAAAGCCACTGCTCTGCTAATAGGGACCCAGTAGTATGGCGGTGGCTTTATTTCCATCTCAGACTGCTTAAAATTTCAAAAAATGGCATTGAAAAACTGCCCCATAGACTTGAATGGGGCGCACCCCCGTGCTGTCCTTGCTGAAACGTCACCAGAACTCGGAGCGTGGGGGTGGAGCAGGCATACTAGGAAGCTGGAAGGGATCTGTTGGCCGTGGCTAAGGAGCCAAGTATGATCCCTTCCATAACTAGATGGACTGAGTTAAAAAATTTACTTTTCACAGAAATCGGCTCATCCTGGCATAACGGAAACTTCCTTTAAGATGTTAGACATACATTTTTACTAAAGGACTATGTGATGACATTTTTTTGAAAACTGAAAAAACACTGCTGCTTTAACAGCAAAAAAATTATTCATTTGATAAGTGGGGTAAGACATTAGAAAACGTGCAGTTGATCTATAGTACCTACATCTTGGGTATTAAAGGCACTCGGATTTTAGTCTTGTGCCGGTGCACTTGAGGTGTTTGTATATCTCTTTCACTGCACACCCTGTTCTGGGTAATCCCTTATGTAACACATTTCATTCTGTAGTTACCATTTGTTATATTTCCATATGGAGTAGTCCATTAGGGGCCTCTCAGGAGCTGTAGGTACAGTTATAAATCGGGACAATAGATGTAGCCAATCAGGATTTTGTTTCGAAACATTCCGAACACTCTTTTAACCATAAGTAGGTTTCCCATGCTAACAGTTCTAAAATTCAGAAGTTCAGTTGGCATAGCGCATTTCCCACAGTGTGGTTTCTCCTGTTGTCTACAAAGTAAAACATTTTTGTTTTGAATTGAAGTTCCATTTTATTAAAAAAAAAAATCTTTAACATTATTTCTAATATGTAGAGTTTATTCATCTGTTATAAGTGCCACCTCAAGTCCTTTGTGTACCAGAACTGCTGAGCTTCACTTTGCAGTTGTTACACCTAAAGAACTAGAGAAAGCATGCCTATAACCATAAGATATGCTGAAAGAGTGCAGATGAACATATGCAGGGACACACCTTCTGGCCTGTTGTGACTCAAGTGACCCTCGGAACTAAAGGATCAGAAAAGTATAGATTGAGCCTTATAGATACAGTGCTCAAGGGAACCTTTGAGCTGTTGTATGGGGAGGGCAGAGATCGAGCCCTGTAGATACACCACCCGATTAGTGGTTCTCGGAACAGGGTACAGTATGTCAGAAGGATGAAGACTGAACCTTGTAGGGTCAGTGCTCAAGTGAGACAATGGACTGCAGAGGCAGAAGGGTATGAATTGAGCCCCGTAGGTATGCACTGACATAAAGAACCTGAGCAATAGATATTGTGTACTGTGGTAGTGGTCCTCAGAACTGCTGGGTCAGCAAAGCTCAAGTTCTGTAGATAAACCACTCAAGTGACCCTCTGAACTGTTTTGTTAGACTGTTAATGAAGAAACCTTGCAGTCAACAGTACTTGAGTGAACTTCTTTACTCATTTATCCAAATGGTAAAAATCCAGCTTTTGTAGGTGCTGTTAACAAGGAACCCTATGAATTGTCAGAAACATAAAGATCAGGTGTAGATGCAGATGTTGAACCTGCAGACAAGTGAGCAAGAACGATAACAAACTGTAGTTACTGAACTAAAGTGACTTTGTGTGCTGATGCAACCGAAGTGTAATGACCCAGCATAGTGGATACTCTGCACTCGGACAGGGCCAGCCTGAAGGAGAGGCGAACTGGGCAGTCACCTAGGGTGCCCAGCAGTACAGGGCACTGAGTCCTGCAGTCCACATCAGTCAAGAGGTCAACAGGAGCACTGCATCGGCTAGGTTCAAGATTTACATTTCAGACAGAATAGTTCTAAAGGTCAAGTCACTGCTGCATCTGCACTAATAGGACTCTTAACTAGTTTGTCCAAAGTGTAAATCTTGAACCCAATACATTATGTGGACCTCTTGAATGATGAGTCAGAAAAGTGAAGATCAAGCCTCACAGATACAGAAGAAAATGCACAGCCATTCCAATGGTATGTGGTGCCAGCAGTAATGACAGCTTGAATAAAAAAAAAGGAAAAAAAAACTGCTGCACACACTCATGTTGCACACTTATGAAGATGCAAGATGCCAAAACAAAATTGGCTGGAAGTGCTGATGTACTTTATTTGATAAAATGTAGCCGATTATCTTTTGGTCCCACAGTACAGTAGAACTCGAGCTACCCTTGGGAGCAGTGTGTTATATGAGTAATTATACAATAGGAGTCTTCTGATAACCTGCTAAGTAAATAGTAGTATTCTCACTGCATACTGATATCAGCAAGCTAACATGTACATAGTGAGAAAATGCACTAGATAAATATACTGTGTACACGTCGGCACAAAATATCAGTACTCTTTCTACGTCAGCTACTCTAGCAGCCAAACGCTGCGGAAGAAGACTGGGAAGAAAAAAACACTGGTACCACAAAACCTCTACTAAATAAATTAACAAACATAAACATAACTAAAAAGCCCATGCTTGATATGTGTAATATCACAACTCGTAGCACGTGAGCTTGGAAAAAAATCACTCGTGGCTTCGCTGTGTGGAGCCACTCGTGATAATCCCTGAGCTCACTTGTCACTCATTGAGATATTACACATATCAAGTCCTTTACCATCACGTATCCCCTTAATATAAAGCCCTGTAGACATAGTACTTGGGAGATCCTCCAGACTGGTTGGTGTCGATGATAAATATTGAACATTGTATTTATTTTTTTCATTTTATTTATTTTAATTCTTAATGGGGGGAAAGACAAAAACATGTTTTCAACTAGGTCCTTTCTCATTCATTTGAGTCGCTGTCTGGACTGTTGTAACTGAAGGTTAAAGATCAAGCCTTGTGGATGTACCACTCTGGTAACCTGCTGATCTTCAGTTCCGTTTCTTTGAGGCATGTTGAGTTTTGTTTTTTGCCAAGCACTAATGTCGCTCTGATTAGGTTTCAGTAGGATAATGATCAAGGCCTGAGAATAACTCATTTGTGTGGGCAGGCCCCTTGACCAACGTGTGAGAAGGGTAAAAATATCTGAACCTTTGTTTCAGAAGGGCCATGATCAAGCCCTATAGATATAGCACTGAAGTGGCCATCTGGGACCAGTAAACAAGAATGGCAGCGCTTGAGGCCTGCCTGTACAGCGCTCTGGTGGAAGCCCTCCGAGTTGGTGGGTCACAAGTTGGGATGACACAATAAGTAAACTGTGAACAGTAAATCACTCTGGTACATGAACTACCAGGCAGTCAGAATTGGGAAAGCTAGAGTGTGGTCTTTTTTTTTTTTTTTTAATAAAGGTTTTTATCCTCCAGGGCTGACTGGGTGGCTGTTCAGCCCTGTCTCGAGGTGCCATCAGCTGTCCTATTGCCTCTGCTGCTGGAGGAGTGTTTTCCCCCATGGATTCTCCCCGCCTTGGGGGGGGCCTGGTTTGAGGGCTATCATTCCACCCCAGTGACTCTCATCCAGAAGTCTCCCTTTCCCCACCAGTTCAGAAGGGCAGGTCGTGGTACCTTGGGCAGGACTTCATGTAGCCCAGTCCCCTCCATTTTCCTTTAGCTTTTTCTCCCACTTGTCCAGAGCCACAGCGCAGCACAGAAGCATATGCGTGTGGAGGTGCACATGTGCTTTGACCGCGGCCTCCTCTAACCCACCCAAACATCATCACTACCACAGGCCTCCATCCCGATGGCAGCCAAGAGCGGGAAAGGCAAACCACCCCTGCCCACGAGAAAGATGCCTGACAATTGCTCACTCCTTCTCCCACCCCTCTTCCCCCTTCCCCAGCCCCAGACAACCCATGCTCGTGGTGATGCTAGTAAAGGAGGGCAGGATGGGGGGGGAGGGTGGAAGATGGTTAACCTTAATGCTAGGAGCCTTGGGAGGAAAACTGCAGAGTTACAGGTGCTCATGGCAGAGGGAGAGGTGGACATTACAGCCATCACAGAAACATGGGCCACCCAATACAATGACTGGGACCTGGTTGTGCTAGGGTACAGGTTATTTCGTAGGGACAGGGTGATTGGGAAAGGAGGGGGTGTGGCACTATATGTGAAGGAAGGACTGAAGTATGTAAGGGAGGAAGGGGAGGAGGGTAGTATGGAGTCACTTTGGATGCAAATCCGGGATTCCAAGAATAGGATTCTTAGAATGGGAGTGGTGTACAGGCCACCATATCAGACGGAGGAGTTAGACAGAGAACTAGCGGGACAGATCAGGAGGACCTGTGAGAAGGGTAATGTGGTGATTGTGGGGGACTTCAACATGCCAGGAATGGACTGGAGTACCCCAACAACCAGGAACAGAAGGGAGCAGGTACTGCTGGATGCCTTCCAGGACAGCTTCCTGCTGCAAATGGTCAGTGAACCAACCAGGTTAGGGAATACCCTTGACCTTGTGCTGGCAAATGGGGACTTTGTGAGAGAACTTACAGTGGAGGAACAGCTGTCAGAGAGTGACCACCACTCCAGTATGGCTCACATTGGATGGGCAAGAAAGGTAGCATCTGGCACAAGAGTGCTGGACTTCAGGAGGGCCGACTTTGGGAGGATGGGGGAAGTGGTAAAGGGTACCTGGCCAGAATTCAATCTAGTATGGACACTAACCAGAGGTGGGAGCTCATAAAGCTGGGGATAGTGGAGGCAACCAAAACCTGCTGCAAGGCCCAGAGCAAGAAGGCTAGGGCTAGGAAACCGAGCTGGTTGAGCAAGGAGGTCATGGAAAAGGTAAGGAGAAAAAGAGCTGCCTTTAGGAAGTACAAGAAAACAGGGAGGGGGGAGGACAACGAGGAGTACTTGACAGAATCGAAGGAGGTGACAAGGGCAGTAAGGGGAGCCAAAGCATCTACGGAACTCAGGCTGGCACAAGGCATTAAGAAGGGGGAGAAGGACTTCTTTAGGTACATCAGGGAGAAAAGGAGCTGTAAGGACCACATAATAAGGATTAGGAAGGAGGGGGGTTGGGTGGAAGCAGAGTGCGATAAGGCAGAAGCACTAAATGAGTACTTCTGCTCACTATTTACTAAAGAGGAGAGGGGGGTGACACCCAAGGTGGGAGAAATGGCAGAAACGGGGGGAGGGGGGAGAGGGGTGACAGATGGGGAAATCATGGAGGGCAGAGTTCAGGAGGGTTTGAAGGCACTGAGGGAGGACAAGGCACCAGGCCCAGATGGCATCCACCCCAGGGTACTGAAGGAGCTGGCAGAGGTCCTTGCAGGACCTTTGGCAGACCTATTTAATGCCTCACTACATTCGGAGTGTGTACCTTAGGACTGGAGGATGGCTCATGTGGTGCCCCTCCACAAGAGTGGCTCCAAGGATGAACCGGGAAACTACAGACCAGTGAGCCTCACATCCATCATGGATAAGCTAATAGAGACTATCCTGAAGGAGAGGCTGGTGGCCCTCCTAGAGGCTAAAGGACTACAGGATAGCAGACAGCATAGCTTCATACGGGGCAGATCCTGCCAAACCAACCTGATGGAGTTCTATGACTGGGTAACTAGGCAACTGGATAGGGGCCATGCAGTGGATGTCCTGTATCTGGACTTCAGTAAGGCATTCAACTCGGTGCCGCATGGAAGGCTGGGAAGTTAGTAGGCACAGGGGTGGGTGCAAAGCTGGTGAGATGGGTAGGAAACTGGCTTCAGGGAAGGCAACAGAGGGTGGTGGTGGGTTGGGAGCTCACACCCAAGGGTAGTGACAGCGGTGTTCCACAGGGCTCAGTGTTGGGACCAGTGTTGTTTGGGATATTCACTGCAGACATATCATGGGACATCAAGAGCAAGATCAGTCTGTTTGCTGATGATACCAAGGTAGGAGTGGTGGTGGATGACCTAGGGGGATGGCAGGGGTTGCAGGATGATCTGGCAAAGCTTGAAATCTGGTCAGACACCTGGCAACTGGGGTTTAATGCCAAAAAGTGCAAGGTACTGCATTTTGGGATGAAGAACCCAAGGAGGAGTTACCAGCTGGGGGGAGTGCAGCTAGCCCAGACTGAGGAGGAGCAGGATCTGGGGGTGCTCATTACAGGGTCAATGAACAACTCAGCACAATGTAGGAAGGCAGCTGCAAAGGCCAACAAAATGCTGGGTTGTATTGCAAGGAGTGTATCCTCGAGGAGGGAGGAGGTGATTCTGCCATTGTATAGGTCTCATTAGTTGGAGCCGCACTTGGAGTACTCGTGCAGTACTGGTGCCCGTATCTGAAGAGGGACATTAAGTTACTGGAGGCGCAGGCGCAGGGTGACAAAGATGATCAAGGGGCTGGGGGACTTATCATATGAGAGGAGGGTGAGGAGTTGAACATGTACTCACTGGAGGAGAGGAGGGACAGGGGGACATGATTGAAACCTTTAAGTACATGAAAGGAATAAACAAGACAGGTACAGAGGGCTGTTCAAAGTAAGGAGGAGGGCCACCAGGGCCATGATATGAGACTGGAGGAGGAAGGTTCAGGAGGGAGATGAGGAGGCACTTTTACAAAGAGGGTGGTGGCTGGGTGGAATCGTTACCTGCAGAAGTGGTATCCAGTAGAACAGTGGACTGCTTCAAAAGGGGATGGGACAGGATGAGGGGGAGGGTTAATGAAGGGGAAGGGTGGAAGGGAGGGGCAGCTGCAGAATAAGGGGTGCTAGCTGCACATTCAAGCAGACTTTATAGACCTCTAGGTCTTTTTCTGCTGGCAAATTTCGTATGTTCATATGAATTCAGGTCACCAGTGTGACGAGGTAAGACACTTTGCAGTGTCTCAGCCCTCTGTGCCACCGGGCCAACTAGAATGACACTTGACAAGTTGTTGGTAATTAAGAGCGGTAGGCCTAACAAATGCCTGTACAGTGAACCATGGTTATCGTGGTATGGGAAACTTAACAGTGTCCTGGAAGTTTTGCTGCCGGTTTTGACTACTTTCTATACCCTCACCGTTGACACAGTAACATAGGCAATGCTGGCAGAAAAAGATCAAAGGTCCATCCAGTCTGTCTGCAGTTCCCTATCGACCCCACGGGACCCACGTGTTATTCAGGGTATGTTCTCACTATCCTCCCCCCTAATCTTAACTTCATACTCCATTGTCATGATTCACTGTGGAACTGAACAATACATAGAAACAGAATTTGTCAGCAGAAAAGGACTGCTTGTCCTACCCGTCTGCCCAGATGGTCCCTACCTAGTTTGTCTCCGAAGACCTTACCTGGTCTCTGGTGGCCCTCCCTCCTCCCTGCCTATTTACTGATATTTCCCTATGTCTATCCCTTGCATGCATGAAGCCCCTTACTGTTCTCACCTTCACCACTTCCACTAGCAGTCTGTTCCAAGTGTCCACCACTCTTTCATTGAAGTAGTTCTTCCGCACTTCCCCCTTCCAGCTTCATCGCATGCCCTCTGGTCCTGTTGCTGTTTCTTATTTGAAAGAGACTTCCCTCCTGTATCTTGTTAACCCCCTGTGAGGTACTTGTAAGTCACTATCATGTCCCCTCTTCTAGGATGCACACGTTGAGATCCTTAGGTGTATCTGTCTAAGGCTTTTCATGCAACCCCTGCACCATTTCAGTTGCCTTCCTCTGTACTGCCTCCATGCTGTTTGTGTCCTTTCTGAGGTGTGGCCTCCAGAACATGACACAGTGCTCCAGATGGGGTCTCACCAGCGAGCTATACAGTGGTAACCCCACCTCCCTCTCCTGCTGATGATATCTCTCCATGTACATCCCACTGGCTCTACCCATTGCTTTGTCTCACTGCCCTGTTTCTTGGTGGGGATCAGTACTACTGTTCGACTCTCAGCTCACTGACACATCAATCACCGACTCCATCTAATCGAATTTGTCAATTCACCGAATTCCTATTTACCACCAATCAAAACACCAAAACAATTCGCAAGTAGCAAGAAGCAAGTCACAACTGTGATTTGAGTCAAGTTAGTGAAATCATTAAATAATTCACAAGTAGCAAGAAGCAAACTTTACTTGCAAGGCAGAGAATTTAGCAAATAGCAACTAGCACGTTGCAAATCACAAATCGCAACTGAGTTGGACTTTTGAGTGTCATGCAATTAAACGAGGCGGGCATTCAGAATTCAGAAAATCGGATACTGCAAAATAGTAGGTGGTGGATTGAGAGTCGATGAAACGTACCTAATCCTCTTGGAGGTTATCAGGTATGATAACCCCAAGGTCCCTTTCTTGCTTAGTGACTGTCAGTACCCCTTCATTCTATACTCTGCTCCTGGGTTTCTATCCCCTGGGTGCATGATTTTGCACTGCTTGGCATTGAGCCCCAGCTGGCATGCCCTTGACTACTCCTTGAGTTTCCCAAGGTCCTTACGCATTCTCTCCACCCCCTCCTGATTATACACCCCATTACAGATTTTGGTGTCATCTGCAGAAAGGTATACCGTCCCTTCCAGTTGTTCCGCAGTGTCTTTTATGAAGACATTAAAGAGGACCGGTCCCAGTACTGAGCTCTGCTGGTCACTTTCCACTCATCACAGTTAGTGCTATTAACCACCACTCTGTTGCCTATCCCTTTACCAGTTTCTTAACCCAGTTTATCACATTGGGTCCCACCTCTAGGCTGCTCAATTTCTTTATCAGTATCCTGTAGGCACAGTGTTGAAGGTCTTGCTAAGAGGTACGTTTTTATGCAGATACTCGTCCACGACTGGACATGATGTTTGATTGTACTGTTCGGGCCAGCAACACAGTGTGATGCACCATACCTGGTGTCAGGCTGTACCTTGTCCACACTTAGGGAGCACTGACTGTGGGTGCTCTAAGGCAAACCAATTAAAAACGTGCATGCCATCTGTGGCTCTGGGATTGGCAGCACAGTTGGAGGCCAAAGAGGTGGATGGGTCTGGCGAGAACATTCCCGTTCTTGACCTTCTGTCAGTGGGAGGAGTAAGCACTGAATCTCCTGACTCTTCAAGCACACAAAAGGTTTTAATTCTTTCTTTTGTTTGTCCACTCCCTCATAGGTGAGTCTCTGTCTTCACCCTGAAAGCACAAGAATTGACGCTGGTCATGAGATCGCTCTGTCGAGAGACTATTTGTGCTCTGCAGAGCAGGAGAGTCCATGTGGTTGGTTACCCTTGAGTGAGGTTGAACCACACGTGGAGCCCATTGGGCTACCCACAGAGGTTCCATTGGCACAGCACAGTGTGTTGACGCTGGTCAGTTGACCTTGTTGAGGGAGCAGATTCTTCCTCCTCTCTCTTGGACCACAGTGCTGACTGGGCCTAACCGAGGGATGATGGGTAAGGTTCCAACTTTCCTCCCAGTCATGCCATTGCCATTCATCAACCACCTGTCAACCTGGTATCAGTGTGCCTCCTATTTGGCTGGTTCCCAGGGCCACTCTGCTGTCTGAATATGGAGGCTGCGATGCCACACTGGTCTCTTGAGTCAGAGTTCATGATTGCTGTTGACTGTTCTCAGCATCAAAGCTGTCAGTGTTGGTAGTTGATGTCAGAATCTTCCTTGTCATTGTCTGGCTTCTGTCTGTGATGCCAAGCCTGCCGCAGATGGAAGAGGGCTGTTTGTCAGCAGTGGGCCTGCAACACATTTCCCCAGTGTCAAAGTCAGCTGGTGATGCCAATAGAACTGTCTCAGCCTTGGCTGCCTCTCCTGGCAACAGCACCGACCGTGTGTCCTAAGACTCCCACTTTCGGCCTTGTCGGCCATGTCATAATGGCTGATACAGGTGGAGCCCTCATCTCCACAGCCGGTGGAGGAACTTTGACCAAGGACTCTAGGCCCGAGTCTAGATATCCTCATCTCCTGTTGGCGGTGGTCACCCTGTCGGATAGGGTCATTCAAACCCCATGTCAGCAGTCAGTGCTCCTAGATTCTGATTTAGATGTGTCATCTGTCCCATGAACTCCACATCATCTAGAGAATAGCCAACCAATAGACAGTCCCACTGCTGGACACCAGTCCTCCTTTTTTGCCCTTAAGAAACACTTTCCAGTGGCTCTGAACACTACTGGAGCCTGAAGGAGGTTCAGAAGGAGACCTCTCCAATGAGGGACATTCTTGAGCAAGACTCCACACCGAGGGTATCATTCCCTATTGCCTCTGCCATTCTTGGCCCAGAGCTCAATAAGTGGCAGTACCCAGCCTCCTGCCCAGTCCCGTTGTGCTGTATGGAGAGCAAGCATGCAGTCACCTTTGGTTGATTTTTCCAGATTTTTCACAGCATCGTTTGCCAAAGGGGCTAGTGGCAGACTCAGTGTTCCACAAGGTGAAGGTGCAGGGTGAGTTGGACAAGCCACAAGACAAGGAGTCCAAGAAGCAGGACTACCTTGTTCAAAAGCTGGTGCCCCGCCAGCGCTGCGCACCGGCTCCCCACCCACCCCCCACCCTAGCTCGGCTTTTAGATTTATAGTTGTATGAGCCGAAATTTACTAACAGCCTACTTCTCGATTGGCTCCTTATACTCTTGCGCCACTAGAGGGACACGGTTGCCTCCATATCTCTCCAGCCGTTATGCATCCCTATTGCATACAGTTTTCTTACCCTCATCACCTGCTCTGGGTGTTATGGTTTAGACCCTTCCTAGGGATGACAGATGCACCTGCTACCCCACCCACATACCTAGTTAGCCAGCCAGAAGCAAACACAGTAAGCTACATAGGTACATTACCACACACCCTGACACTTTGTCACAGTAAGCACCCACACTACCCTGCATGACCGTGTGCATCCCTTACACGCCTGCCTGACTTCCTTATCACTCTGCTCAACATAGCGACAACTGCACCCTGCAATGTCATATCAGCATGTCCCCATTTTTGACGCATCTCAACAACCTACAACTACAGTAAGGCCAAATTTCTTGCTCTCCTGCTCCTCCTTCTCCTGCTAGCAGGTGATATCCACCCTAGCCCCAGTTCCCCTCCTACAAACTCTCCTAGCCTTTGTGGGAAGCAAATAAACAAAACAAAACGATGTAAGAAACCACTATGGTTCTCGAAGGAAGTGGCAGTGAAGGTTCAAGAGAAAAAGAAAGTATTCAGGAAGTACAAGGAATCACAGAAGGAGCAGGACAGAGAACTGTATCAGTTAAAGCAAATGGAAGCTGGGAAGGCAGTCAGAACAGCAAAGGCCCAAACCAAGGAAAAGATAGCCAACTCAGTTAAGAAGAGGATAAAACCTTTTATAGGTACATCAGAGGCGAAGGAAGACCAAGGGAGGGATAATGAGGCTTAATAAAGGGGAGGGGGGGTGGACAGAGGGTGACTGTGAAAAGGCAGAGATACTAAACAAATATTTTTGCTCAGTATTTACAAATGAAGAGGGAGAGGTATCTAAAACAAACAATAGAAACACTCTGGATACAGAAGTTGATACCAGCCCATTTATAGAAGAAAGGGTTCTGAAAGAACTCTTAAAACTGAAGGTGGACAAAGCAATGGGACCTGATGGGATTCATCCCAGAATTCTAAAATAACTAAGGGTAGAACTAATGACACCACTAACTACCCTCTTTAACAAATCATGGGAGGATGGGTTGGTACCCGAGGACTGCAGGACGGCAGATATGATTCCCCTTCACAAAAGTGGGAGCAAGGCAGAAGCAGGAAACTACAGACCTGTTAGTTTAACCTCAGTGATAGGGAAAATGATGGAATCACTTCTGAAGGAAAGAATTGTCGAGTATCTAGAGGTCAGAGGGGCACAGGACCCAAGACAGCATGGATTCACAGCAGGAAGGTCATGCCAGACGAATCTGATAGATTTCTTTGACTGGGTGACCAAAGTAGTAGATCAGGGAGGGGCTGTGGACATGGCCTACCTAGACTTTAGCAAGGCATTTGACACAGTCCCACATAAAAGATTAATATACAAGTTAGCCAGCCTGGGAGTGGGTCCCAAGATGACAGTATGGGTAAAGAATTGACTGGAGAATAGGACACAGAGAGTAATAGTAAATGGAGTCCACTCTGAAGAAAGGGGGGTTAATAGTGGGGTACCGCAGGGTTCAGTATTAGGACCGGTCTTCTTCAATGTCTTTATAAGCGACACTGCAGAGGGACTGGAAGGAAAAGTATATCTCTTTGCAGACGACACAAAGATCTGCAACAGGGTTGATACACAAGATGGAGTGGAAAGGATGAGAAGGGACTTGGCAAGGTTGGAGGAATGGTCAAATGTATGGCAGCTCAGATTCAGTGCAAAGAAGTGCAAGGTAATGCACCTGGGAAACAAAAACCCAAGGGAAGAGTACACAGTGGGGGGTGAGATACTGACAACAGTAAAAATGGAAAGGGACCTGGGGGTAATTATATCAGATGACCTAAAGGTGGGCAAGCAGTGTGAGAAGGCAGTAAGGAAGGCTGGGGGATATTGGGATGCATAGGAGAGGAGAGGCATCAATAGTAGAAAACAGGAAGTTGTTGTCCCTCTGTACAGACAGTTGGTGAGACCCCATCTGGAGTACTCTGTGCAGTTCTGGAGACCCCATCTCACCAAGAGACATAGACAGAGTGGAGGCTGTCCAGAGGAGGGCAACCAAAATGATGCAGGGTCTGCACCAGAAGACGACGAAGAAAGACTAAAGGAGCTTAATATGTATAGCCTCAAGGAAAGGAGGGAGAGACAGGGCATGATAGAAACTTTCAAGTACCTCAAGGGAATCAACAAAGTCCAAGAGGGTAGCATCTTTCAGAAAAAGAGATGTGCAAGAACAAGGGGTTACAATTTGAAGATAGAGGGGGGACGGCTCAGAGGTAATGTGAGGAAGTATTTTTTCACAGAGAGGGTTGTGGATGCATGGAACAGCCTACCTGAGGAGGTCGTGGAGTCAAGAACAGTGGGGGACTTCAAGAATGGATGGGACAGACATAAAGCAGTCCTAGTGGGGGGTAGGAGGTAGGAGGAAGTAAGCTGTTGGTTAACTAGGATCTGCAGCTTATCTGTTAGGTAGGAAAATGGGCAGACTAGGTGGGCCAAGTGGTCCTTATCTGCTGTCAAATTCTATGTTTCTATGTTTCCCGAGCTAAGTGTGGGAGCAACTTATCTAGTTAATGTGGGATAAGGTGGTGTTTTAATTCTGTTTTATTATGTGTTAGGATGGGTTAGTTGAATAATTTTGGGTTTTATTTTAGTTTTATTTTATTGTATATTTATTAATTTTTGTTTGGGCTGTTATTTGATTTAACAGTTTTTATTTTTAGGATAATATTGTTTTGGTTGGGGGTTGGGTTAGGAGGGTATTTATTTGCTTAGGCAGTCTTGCTTATTTATTGAGTTGTGTGGAATGTGTTGGATGCCTGCCCCCACAGTTGTACGCTATTCACCCTTTGCTCTCCGTGCCCTCCGCCCTTTTTTCACTCCTCCCGTTGAGTTTACAACTTACCAGCGCTGTAGGGCACTGGGTATTGTGCGTAGTAGATGGAGGTGGGGGCTACGAACAGTGGCGGTGAATGGGGGCATCGATCGGGTGTAAGATCCAGGAAACTCCCCGGGGCCAAATGGAACTCAGAACGTGGTTCTCCATGTGTGGTTTCCATATCCTAGGGCACTACCAATTGTGGTATGCAGGTGGTTCGGGTAGTCTGAGAGGTTCGTCCAACTCGGGCGGTGTTGTGCAATGCTAGGTCCATCAAGAACAGGACTGCAATTATTGTAGATCTTGTTGAAACAGTGAGCCTGGCATGCATCACTGACACCTGGCTGGATGAGAATTCTGGCCCCATTCTGGAGGCTTTAACTCCAGCTGGGTACTCTGTGATACACCGCCCGAGATTGGACCGGGGAGGGGGGTTGCAGTCTGTTTCAAGACCGAACTTAACCTCACGAGTGTACTAGTTGAGGAGGCTGAGTCATTCGAATGTGCCACTGTAGCAGGTGTAGGTTATCTGATCGCCCTCATTTATTGTCCACCCGGTGACGAAAAGCGATTTCTTCAGGAAGTGGCAGACATCGTCATCGACATGGCATTTGAGTCACCCAGACTGATGGTTCTGAGTGACTTCAACGCCTGGGTCGACGACGAACTCTTGCAATTTGGTCAGCACTTCCTCCAGTTGATGACATCTCTGGGCCTCACACAGGTGGTTACCACTGCTGCTAACAAACCAGACACTCCCTTGACTTAGTCTTCCTCCTAGGGATCAAAACATCTGACTTGGGGGTGGAACCAGTTGGGTGGTCAGATCACTACACCGTGGGGTTTAGTTTTAGCACCCCTCTTCATAGGCCTACCCCTGTGAAGATGGGTAAGTACTGCCCTTTACGAGATATAAGCTCTCATAGCCTAGCAGCGATGCTTGACCTCTCGTTGGCAAGCAGTGACCCAGAGACCCTCATGACATCCTATAATTTGGCTGTGTCGGCGGCTCTGGATTCCATTCCTCCAGTCCGTGTTCGCCCTCTCTCCCTTCACCCTTGATCCCCTTGGTTTGATGGGACTCTGAGGGAGATGCGGAGACTAGGACGTAGGTTAGAGCGTTGCTGGCAGAAGTCCGCCCTTGATACTGACCGCCTTAGATTGATGGACCATTATCAAGCCTATCAATCTGCAATCACCCATAAGAAGGCAGAATTCCTGTCTGGGGAGATTGCGGCCACTCAGAATCGACCAGCTCAGCTTTTCTGAACTGTGGACAGACTGTGCAACCCAGCCTGTCTACATGTCCGGAAAGCCTTTTCGCAATTAGAGTGCGACGAACTTGCTCGATTCTTTGCTAATAAGATGGCTGACATCAGAGCAGTACTCCAGCCAGCACACTCTATAGGTGTTGCTTTTGATCAGTACGAGGTCACTGCACCTTGGCCTTCTTGGAGTACCTTCAGTCGACCGGAGTTCATGGATGTCATGCGGATGATCTAGGGTGTGTGCCCTACGTGCTGTAGTTATTCCCTGGACCAACTTCCCTAATTTTGGGTTGTATTGATGTCATCGGTCCGGTCCTTGTGCAGATAACCTGGTGCTCCTTGAAAACTGGAGAGTTTCCTAGCTCCCTGAAAGAGGCGGTGGTGACACCTCTCTTGAAGAAAGCTACCTTGGACCCAGACTGCCAGGCAAACTACAGACCTATCTCTAACCTTCTCTTTTTAGGGAAGGTGATTGAGAAAGTAGTGGCAGCACAACTGGAGGACCATTTGACCATCCATGACATCTATGAACCGCTCCAGTCCAGTTTTTGAAAGAGACATAGTACCGAGACAGCTCTGGTTCAGGTGCTCAATGATCTCCTGATTGCTAGAGATCAAAAGAGCCACTCCATCTTGGTTCTTCTGGATCTCTCATCAGCATTTGACACTGTGGACCACGGGGTGTTGCTTGGTCGCCTGAGACACATCTGTGGACTGTCGGGAATGGTTCTCAGGTGGTTTACATTGTTCCTCATGGGCAGAACACAGAGTGTGGTGTCTGGGATCTTTTCTTCAGGCCCTACTTCTCTGTCATGTGGGGTGCCTCAGGGTTCAGTGTTGTCACTCATGTTGTTCACGGTGTACATGCTACCCCTCGAAGACATTGTAAGAAGGTATGGGCTGAGGTTTCACTGCTATGCTGATGACACCCAGCTCTACCTTTTTTTTTTGCACCAGACCAGGAGGGAGCTCTCTCAGTCTTTAATAACTGTGTGAAAGAAATCCAGGAGTGGATGAATTCCAGCTGGCTGAAGTTGAACTCTGAAAAAACTGAGGTGCTGGTTGTGGACCCAGATTGCCGGGTTGGGGGTTGGTTCTCCCTCGGGAATGTTTCTCAGTGGCGTTTCGCTCCCAACCTCTGAACGGGTGCGTAACCTGGGGTAATTTTTGATGAAGGGCTGACCCTGCATTTGCAGGTGTCAGCTGTCATCAAATCTTCCTTTCATCATCTCAGGAATATCACCAGGATTAGGTGTCTGGTTCTGTCTGGTGACCTTCCTACTTTGATCTATGTCTTAGTGTCCTCGCACTTAGATTATTGCAACTCCCTTTACCTAGGGCTTCCTGGGGTAGAAATCTGCCACCTGCAGCTGGTGCAGAACGCGGCTTCCCGGCTTTTGACAGGATCTGTTCGATCCTGTCATATTTCGCCGGTGCTACGCTAACTGCACTGGCTGCCAGTACAGTGGCGGATCACCTTTAAAGTCAGTTTGCTGACTTTCAAAGCCCTACACAGACTGGGCCCGGATTACTTGAAAGAGAGCTCCTGGTTCCTTATTGCCCTGGACGATCACTCCGCTCTGCCGATGAGGGGTTGCTAGAGATTCCAAGGGTGTGTTTAAAATCATCTGGGGCTAGAGCTTTTATGTATGCAGCCCCCACTTTTTGGAATTCTCTACCCCGTCAGCTACGGGAGTGCACAACTCTGGAGGGATTTAAGCAGTCTTTAAAAACTTTTTTGTGGCACCAGCCATTCAGTAATTGATTTTTCTTTCTTCTTTTTGGTGCACTGCTACTTTATTGTTAATTTTATGGATGTTTGTTCTGCTTTTAAATTGTTAGGTGCCTTGGTTATTGATAAGGCACCCTATAAATAAAATGTATTATTATTATTAATAAGGCATGTAGACTCCTTATTTTAGCTGCTTGCCTTTCTCACACATGTGACATTTACGAGCAGGCTAACTGGCTCCAGCTATCTGGCAGGCTAAAGTATCAGACCTGCCTCCTAGCTAAGAAGACATCACTGGGCCTTATGCCTCCTGGAGTCCAATCAATATTGACCTCGCAGTGTGTCCACCGCCTAACTAGAAGATCAAACAGTCTAACCTTTACAATACCTCGCTGCCAGACCTCTCAAGCTCAGCGTTCTTACCTTGT
The DNA here is from genome assembly GCA_016271365.2 of Neoceratodus forsteri. Classification (NCBI taxonomy): domain Eukaryota; kingdom Metazoa; phylum Chordata; order Ceratodontiformes; family Ceratodontidae; genus Neoceratodus; species Neoceratodus forsteri. Next base: position 335,965,557 of record CM057449.1, read on the forward strand.
CAGAGCCTCCACCTGGTTCAACTTGCTACCTACAGAAATCTCCAACATTGCCACGATTGGTGTTAAGTGTAAACTACGTCCACACCTTACGGCTAGTGCCTTCTGTGATTGCTTCTTATAATCCCCTCCAGGCATACTACCCTCAAGCATCCCTTCTCACTACCTCAGCTCCTCCTCCTCTCCCACCCCCCATTACTGGGTATAAGATGAATCTGTCTCCTCTTCCTTTTCATCCCCCCATTCCTCCTCCCTTGCTGTTTCCCATGTACCACATACCCAATGCAATACCCTCCCTATTTCTCCCCTCTTCCCTCTCTCTCTCCCATACCACTTCCTCACCACCACTCTTCTTTCTTTTTTCCCACTAACCCACGCCTAACAGCTTCACTGAGCCGCCTATGACTTGTACTGTATAATTAACTTGCAACACAATTCCTTGACAATGCCTTTGGCTGCTATTATTGTAACCTTACTTGTCTTTTTTTTTTGTAAGTTCCATTGTAATGATCATGTTATGTTTTGTACCTTATTGCCTTGACGTGGAACCTTTATAAAAGAGCCCAAGTCTCAAAGGTGTCATCCGAAATACAAATAAATAAATAAAATATAAAAACAAAGGTCTTGAGGAGTACTACAAGGATAACACATATCCCCCAATCATTTAGGGACAGTATTAAAAAAAATAGCAGTTTCCCATGGGATAACGTTGGAAGCTTAACAAGCCATACAGTGAAGGAAAGAAAGTGCTATTTTGGCACATATGGAAGCACAGCTTCCACAGCAACATACATGTACATGGGAGGGCCCTGTGCTCCCACAGGCAAATGAGGATATGATTATACTATCTCAAAAAGTAAGGAAATTCATTGCAAAAAACTTTGTTAATGCACTAGTTAGCGTTACACCAACAAAAGTAGGGAATTGTGGTGTTAGGGTTTCGAAATCTAACACCCCACCCTCACCCTGCAGGCAGCAACAGAAAAAACATTATGGTTTGACCTCTCCTGCATCTTCGCAAATCAGGTGTAGGATATGCCTCAGGATTGTCAACCATAACACTCACCCCATTCTCATGTACTCTACACATCTCAGCTTCTTTAATGATGGAATGGTGTGAGCATTAGGGTTGACAACCCCGAGGCACCCCCCCCCACCTGATTTGAGAAGATGCAGGGGAGGTCAAACCATAATGGTTTTTCCTGTTGCTGCCTGCAGGGCAGCGGTGGGTTGTTAGGGTTGGAAATCCTAAGACCACATTTCTCTACTTTTGTCAGTTTAACCCTTACTACTGTATTAATAATGTTTTTTGCAGTGAATATCTGTGTGTGTATATATATATGTGTGTGTGTATATGTATATATGTATATGTGTGTGTGTGTGTGTGTGTGTGTGTATATGTATGTATGTATATGTATGTATATGTATATATATATATATATATATATATATATATATATATATACATACATATATACCCTACCTGAGAGTATATTTCAGGGCAGATATCAGTGATATTTTTGCTTCCTAAGGACCTAGAGTGATAATATTAAAATATTCTCACTCTAGGTCCAGATATACCCATAGTAGTTTCAGTAGCACTACTACAGTATCCAAATGCAAAAATCTTTAAACAATAAATGATAGCACGGTACTGTGAGCACGAAAGTTGTTCTGCACAAAAATATCTACAAAGTGAGTGTTGTTTTCCTTTTTAGCTAGTTTTTTTTATATATAATTAGAAAAAAACAGCAGAAAGTGCAGTTTATTTTTCATTTTTTGACAAACAAATGAGAATAACTTTAAAACGAAAAATGTTAGCATAATACTGTGAGCACGAAATTTGTTCAGCACAAAAATATCTACAAAATGAGTGGTGTTTCATTTACAAATACCTTTTGTGTTTTTATATAATTAGCAAGAAAACAGCAGAAAATTCTGTTTTTTTTCAATTTTTGCAACAGACAAATGTGAATAACTTTAAAATGAAAAATGATAGCCCAGTGCTATGAACATGAAATTTGTTCAGCCCAAAAGTATCTACAAAATGAGTGGTGTTTCATTTACAGATACCTTTTAGATTTTTTACAATCAGCAAAAAATGGCAAGAAATTGCATTTTTTTCACTTTTTTGAAGGTATGACATATATGGAATACACAGCACCTCCAGAATATTGTCAATATTTTTGTTCTTGTGCCAGTTGACCTGATGACACGCCTGTGGCTTAGCTACTCGTGATGTTATCGTGTCAATTGGCACGCAAACAAAAAATATCAACAATATTTCCAGTGGGTGGGTTGCGTATCCCATGTATGAAAGAGGGTATCCAGGGCAAGATGAGCCAGTTTACAGATGATACTAATCTCCTTGGGAGGGTCAGTACTGAAGAAGGAATTATCATTATGAGACCGCATGTGAGGAGACTGGAAAGATGATCCTGTATTTGGCAGTTGAAATTAAATTAAAAAAGTGCAAGCTGATGCACATTGGAGGGAAAGATCCAGGAACAGCATACTGTATTGAGGGTACCGTTGTAAACAGCACAGAGAAGAGGGACCTGGGAGCATACCTCTCAACCTCCCTCATCCCAAATCAGGGACAAGGCTTAAAATGATCAGGGACAAATGACCAAAATCAGGGACACGTCTGAAAAAATAGTAATAGTAGTTCCAGAAGCTGCGTACAACATGCTTCTTAGTGTGAATAGCATTTTCTTAATGAGAACTAGACTGTAACACCAGTGGCTGGCATTATTTTATGACTCAAATCCCTACTCTTCAGTGACAGAAATGCCAAATTTAGGAGGGACAGAAGAAATTTCTGAGGCAAAATCAGGGACATCCCTGAAAATCAGGGACAGTTGAGAGGTATGCCTGGGAGTGGTGATCAGTAACAACCTAAAGTAGTCTGCTTAGTGCAACAGGGTATATGGAAGGGCTAACTGCTGGGGTGCATGAGGAGAGGGATTACTAGCAGGAGAAGGAAGGTGATATTCTCTCTGCATAGATCACTGGTGAGAATGCATGTGGAATTTAGCTAAGCCTTTGACTCTGTTCTACATAGAAGACTGGTCAAAATGTGAGTGATCTAAAGCTTGGGATAAAATTACCAGATGGGTTGACCAGTCCTGGGGCCGACATCTAAGGAAAGACATGGATGGACTGCAGACAGTATAACAAAGGGCTATGACGATTATCCACGAGCAGCAGGGTAAGGCGTATGTTGCAGACTGGTGGGTCAAACAGTCCCATTTTGCCACCAAATTCTGTGTTTCTATGACAGACTAAAAAGTCCTAACGTATTTACTGGAGGACAGAAGGGAGAGGGGGGACATGGTAGAGGCTTTCAAGTTCATGAAAGGGTTCAACAGTGGATGCAGCAAATCTGATTCGTGAAAGAAACAATCCACCAGGGGTCATGTACTCAAGCTGGAGAGGGAAGGTTAAAATGGACATTATAAAGTATTACTTCCTGGAAAGGATGGATGGAACAAACTTCCTGGCAGAGTTCTGGAGGTGAAGAAAATAGTGGGATTCAAGCGGAAATAGGACACACATAAAGGAGTTATCAGACAGGAAGTGGAGAGGGTGACTGGAATGGAGGAGTAAGACTAGAGTATCTCCAAGTAAGGAATCTTCGGGCAAACTAGATGGACTGTTCAGGTCTTTTTCTGTCCATCACATTTTTGTTTCCATGGTTCTGCTCCCTGGACCTCCAGGATTTGTACTTCCACATCACATTCATCTGTTACACAGATAATTTGTTTACTTTAAGGTGTGTAAAGCGTCGTATCCATTTAGGGCAATGCCCTTTTGTCTGTCATTGGCATACAGGGTGTTCACAAAGTTTCTGTCAGTCATGGCAGCCTGCCTCAGATGCAGAGGTGTTATTTCCATATATTGATGACTGATTTATCACGAGCTTGTTGTGGATCCAAGGATCTGGTTATCCAGACGTTCTGGGAGCTCAGCCTGATGGTCGGTCTAGTATAGTCCAAACTTATCCTGATGCAGTTGCTTCTGTTACTTGGGGTTGAGTTGGACTCCCTTCAAGGCATAGTGCATCTGTCCACAGATAAGGTGGAGGACCTATCTCCCTTTGCCCAGTTACATTTGGTTGGGCAATCATGCCTGGCTCAGGACTTCCTCTGGCTACTGGGCTTCATGGCCTCTACCATGGATGTGGTGTGTTGGACTCATTGGTGTATGTGACCAAGTCAATGAGAACTGGGGTGCCAGTGGTACCAGTCTACATGCAGCCCGGAGCCAACCAGTCTGGCTTACCCAGCCAGTGCTGTATGCTGTCTATTGGTGGCTGTCCCCTCATACCTCTTGGAGGGCATCTTGTTTATCTGAACGGAGCCCTTGGTTACTTTGACAATGGATGCATCATTTGTAGGCTGAGCTGCACATCTGCTAGACGGCAGACCACATGGGTTCCAGTCACTGTGTGAGGCTCGACTCTGCATATACCTCTTAGAACTCTGTGCAGTTCACCTGGTGCTGGGAGAGTTACATCACTGTTTCGAGGTCAAGTGTTCCAGATTACGAAACCGGGCAGAATGTACTCCTATTCTCTTGCAGTTGTCATGATGAGCTGTGGATATTGTCTCTAGCTTACTCCTTTCACGTCAACCTTTTGGTGGTTCATGTTGAACTAGCAAGCAACCAGCTGGCAGTCATGTGGTAGAGGTGCCCCACAAGTGACTGCTGCAGCCAGAGGTGGTGTCTCTTGCATTTAGTATGGGGAGCACCATCAACAGATCTGTTCACTTACTGGGAAAACAGGAAGCTGAGGATGCTGTAATAGCATGGATACAGTTCACTTATCCACATTCTGGCAGTGCCAGTGGAATGGTATAATAGATACATATATGTTGACAGCAAATAAAGGCCTAAGACCCACCCAGTCTGCCCATTTGCGCATGTAACTGTGTTTCTTCAAGCTTATCAGATATGCTTAGAATATATCATTGGATGGCTGTCTCAAAACTAAGGTCCTCCCAACACCCAGGCAGTATATCCTCCATGCTCCGTCCCTTGACATCAGATCTTTCATTCCAATGGAAGAACAGGTCTCCCTCCTCCATGGCTCCTGCTTAGGTTATCTGCTCTATAAGCAAACTACTCATCTTAGAAGTTTTTGAACTCTCGATTGTAATTCTACAGTTCCTTCAACTCCGTTCAGTGACCGAAGATGAAGCCGCAGAAGCCAGGTTTCAAATCTTGTGTGTGGTACCAGTAGAAAATGTCAGCCACCGAATCACACAATGCGTCCATGTACTGCCTAGGCAGGCAACACAATGCGGACAGCTGCTTTCTTTGCAAAAGCATGCTTCCTTAGTCCTTCAAGGACAGGAAACTCTGGCTTTTGCTAGGTCAGCCTTTGGAGAGGGATCTGAAGAATGCCTCAGCTGTGGTGAGGTCAGCTGAACAGCTTGCAGCTCTGTAGGCAGAAGTGGTGGGTGACGCGACGGGCAAATCCTCGGTCTTGGCTCTGTTCCCTTGAACCAGCATCAGAAGGTCTTTCACGGGAGAATCCCGTGAAATGTGTTTGGCCCTCCAGACCTTGGGGGAGAGCCTTGCCCACCGTGGTGCTAAAAGCAAGCATTGCTAATGCCAGTCATGGGATCGGGAGTGATTGAGGTTCTCCCAGTCCCTCGACTTTTCTGACCACTTGACAGCTGTCGAGGTGCCCTCAGCTGGTGGCTGGTTGGGCTGGTCTGGAAAGTCAAGGGCTCTTCCATTCCCCTATGGAGTCAGTCCACTTCGACTCCAGTCAAGCAGGCTGCCGAGATTTTTCTTGAGCCTGTCAACCAGCTGTTGGACGAGGTCAGGGAATCGATCTTGCAGACACTGGTGCTTCGACTCCTCACCCTTACCCAGGAGGACGTGGTCTGGTTGGTTTCCCCATCTGATCCTCCACGGGAGCAGCCTTCACATGCAGCAGGGTCTTCTGCACCTGTGTTGCCGACAGTGGGCAGAAACATGGTCTACAGCAACCTTCCGGAAGATTCTTCTTATCGTCAATCGGCCAGTCGACGGTTGCAGTCAAGGCATACTCATTTTTGATCCCTCTTGACCAGCAGGTATCCCTGTTGACATTCCTCAACCTCCTCATCCTCGGCTGAGGAGAGGCACCACCACAAGATGCGCTGGTGCTATGAGGAGCTCTTCTGGCAACAGTGGACCATTGAGGGGCAGGGTAGGCCTCTACCCCTTGGACCTTTGGTTTCCTGGCCGTTGTCAGTAACACCCCTGCCGGTCCACACCATGCAGGTGCAACCCAGATCTGCTTTTCCACCTCTTCAGGTAGAGCCACCACCATCACAGCCGAAGGTGGGTGCTCCAACCAAGGAGGCCAGCTGCTCTGTCACCAGCTTGCTAGGCTGTATGCTGTTGAGTATCTCTCTGGGAGAGGATTCCCAGGAGGTCTGAGGTGAGAAGTGGCTGAGGACCATTTTTGAGGAGACTTTGGATGACTCAGATCATGAGTCCATGGTCTCCTCATAGACCCCACTCTTAGTTAGACTGCAGCTCAGTTGAGGAGCTTTCTACTGAATGTGGTCCAGTATTTTTCTGGATACTTCTCTGACTTATTTCAGAATCCATGCCGTGAGAATGGTTAACCTCAGTCACTCCCTGATGGGAGCTTTTGATGTAATCCTCCCTCAACGCCCTGTCGAGCAACGTCTGGCAATGAAGCTCATCAGAGACCATGGCGAGTCGCTGGCTAAACACCAGCTCCAGACAGCCCTGGACATGGGCGATTCCTGTGCTTGTGCTGTGGCAGTGACTGTCTCCATGCGTTGTAGGGCCTAGGTGTGTCTGTCCATCTTCATGGAGGACACCCAACATAAGCTGGCCGATGTCCCTTTCTTGGGCAGCAACCCTTTTCAGCCCTGGGGTGGAAGGACATCTCACCCACATCGAGAAGTCCAGTGCCACTCTTAATTCTCTGACTTTGTCCCAGAAGGACCAGAAAAAAAAAACCTAAGAAACAGGCTTTCCAGTACTACCCCTTTCAGTCACATCCTCCCTGGCAGCAGCCCCAGCAGGGACAGTCGCAGGCCTGGTGCCCCAAGCAGAAGTCTGGGGGGCAGGGGTAGTGGTGCCCATCCAGCAGCAACTGCTGGTGCTCCCACAGAAGCTGCCCAATGATGGGCTGGGGTTGTCGTCCCTTCATCTGTCCTGTCCCTGACCATTTGTCCTGTTGGAGGCTGGCTAACTCACTTCTTACCATGTTGGTCCACAGTCACAATGGACAAGTGGGTGTTGGACATAGTGAGTAGAGGATTGTGTGTAGACTTTGAGGCTCTCCTGTCCTACTGCTTCTATGCGTCTCAACTGTGCAGGGTGTTTGGACATGATGTCTACCCTGTGGGTGGACAGTGCTCAGCCTTCTTGTGAAAGAGGCAATAGCCTGTGTCCTGGAAGCCCTGGCTAGTCAGGGTTACGTGTACAGGTACTTCTTGGTCCCAAAATGGATGGGGAACTGGTGCCCCATACTGGATTTGCATGATCTCAACCAGTTCACATGGAAACGCAGTTCCGGATGGTCACTCTAAACCAGATCATTCCTGGAGCAGAACATGTGGTTCTGCTCCGTGGACCACCAGGGTGCGTTTCTCCACATTTCTGTCCATCAGTCCCACCGCTGGTACCTCCGGTTCTGTGCAGAAAGGGTCCTGTACAAGTTCCAGGTCATGCCTTTTGGCTTCTTCTTTGTGCCCAGGGCCTTCACCAAATACATGAACAATGGTGGTGGTGCACCTGTAGTGCCTTGGGGTCAGGGTGTACCCCTACCTTGGTGGCTGGCTGTTGGCCAGTCTATCCAAAGAGGCCATGGAGAGATCCACAGATCCAGCTGTCCAGACTTGTCGAGACTTGGGCCTACTGATCAACCCGAACAAATCTGAACTGATACAGAAGCAGATGATCAAGTTCATCGGGCAGAAGTAGATTAACTGCAGACCAGGCACTGGATCTTACCTTCTTTGCCCGATCATTTCAGGTTGGGCTCTTGCGCCCTGCCTGGGATTTCCTGAGTCTTGCCGGGTACAAGGCATCTGCACCAGCATGGTCCATTACACCCACTGAGAGAATGCGCCACCTTCAATAGGAGCTGGGCCATCAGTGGTCACAGTGCCAGGGCCACTTGGACCAGCCAGTATTAGTGACTCAGCTGATGTGGGATGCCATTCAGTTATGGTTAGTCCCAGAACACCTGGAGGAAAGAATCCCATTTGTCCGCCCAGAGCTGATCATCATGTTCACGATGGCTGTGTCTCTAGTGGGGTGAGGAGTGCATCTTGGAGACCACAGAACCCACGGGTCCTGGACACCCCGGGAGTCCCATCACCACATAAACTTGCTGGAGCTCCATGCAGTGCATTTGGCGCTAACAGAATTCGCTCTGCCAGTCTGGAGACAGATCGTGCAGGTCCAGACGGACAACACTACAACCATGTTCTGCCTGAACAGGCAGGGCGGAACTCACTCCCTTCCTCTGTGTCTGGTGGCCTTCTGCACCTGGACCCTCGTAAGCAACGTGGTGCAGTTGTCCTGGTGATCCATGTCGCATGAGAGAATGGTCAGCTGGCGGATGCTCTTAGTCGAGTAGGAGAGACATCACACAAGTGGTCCCTGCATCAGGAGGTGGTGAACCACCTGTGCTTCCTGTGGGGCACACCCTTGGTGGACCTGTTTGTCTTCTGGGAAAATGTCAAACTAAGGCTGTTTTGTGCCCACCCCCTACAGTCTGGGACACTGCCAGTGCCTTCATGAGACCCTGGAACTAAGGCCTCATGTATACTTTTCCTCTCTTTCCCCCGATCCACAACATGGTGGTCAAGATCCAGAAGGACAAGGCACAGATAATCCTGATAGCTCCAGACTGGCCACGGCAGTTCTGGTACCCGGATCTCCTCAGCCTCAGCAGCAGGCCTCCGTGGTGACTGCCTCTCTGCCCAGACCTACCGACCAGACTACAGGAGATGGTCCTGCACCTGGACCTTCAGTCCTTACACCTCATGGCTTGGTTCCTGAGTGACTGGAGTTCCAGGCCTTGGGTCTCTCGGAGGATGTTCTTCACGTTGTGAAGGCCTACAGGAAAGAGCTGACTTGCAGATACTATGCCTTCAAATGGATGAGATACTCCATTTGGTGTCAGGGCAAGGGGCTGGATCCTCTTGCGTACCCTGTGGCTAGCATCCTGGACTACCTTTGGTCCCTTTCCCAGCTGGGACTGTGGGCGATGACACTTAGGATGAACGTAACAGTGCAGACGACCGTAAACGTGCACCTGGCAGCCATTTCTGTTTACTGGGTGTGGACTGGTAAGCAGATGATGGCCATGTAGAAGGTGGTCGAGGGCTTTTTGAAGGGCTTAGACCACTTGTCCCCTCTGGCGTGTGTACCACCTCCACCATGGGATTTACTGCTGGTATTGGCAGTGCTCATGGGCAAGCATTTTGAGACAGTGCACAAGTGTGAGATGTCACACCTGTCATGGAAGACAGCCTTCCTGGTGGCCATTATATCACCCAGAAGGATCAGGGAGATCCAGGCACTTTTTGATGGTGGAGTCTCCCTACCTGGTCTTCCATAGGGACAGAGTTGTTATTCGCCACAATCCGAAGTTCCTCCTGAAGGTGGTGTCGCAGTTTCACCTTAACCAGGTGATCAACTTACCTGTTTATTTCACCAGCCGATCTTTGGAGGCCAACCACAGGCTCCATACCCTGGACCTGCAGAAGGTGATCTACTACTATGTGGAGCCCATTGCTGGAGTTTGTGGACAGGCTCTCCAGCTGTTTGTAACGAACGCTGAAGCCAGGACTGGCAGCAAAGCACACTATTGCAAGGTGGACTACATCACAAGATCTGCAGGGCTGCTACCTGGAAGTCAGCGAACACCTTTATTTCCCACTAAAACATCAACCTAGAGTCACACCGGGATATGGGTTTTGGGACGTCAGTTTGTTCACCAAGTAGAGGTGCACGCCTTGCCCCCTCCTCCCAGAGAACTGCTTGGAGTCTGCCAGAGTGTGGATAAGTGTACCATAGTCATGCCCCTAGAAGAACTGGTTACTCACTTGTAACCTTAGATCTTCCACGGAGTAGTTTCTTGCAGCAGGTAATACACCTGGGTAGTCACGAGAGGGCGCACGGCAGCTCTCTTCTAGCAGTCTTTCACCAGGGGCCACCCACCGATGACATCATCATCGTGCTCCTATATAAGAGTGGACGGTCTCTGATATCTTCAGTTTCTTTTTTTGCTGGCTTCAGCTCACACACAGTTCTTCTTCTTAGTGCCTGCAGTTCTTCATTGATGAAACCTGAATCCTGAAATGGTGTTTCATTTCACCATTCACACCACCATCAACGACAAGATTCTTTCCTCATTAACGATTACAACACTACAAAAATGACTTTCCATCGACTTTCTCATCGATGGTGCTTAAACTGATATTTATTTTTTCTTTTCAGCAGAACAACAGGGCTTCCATCCTCATTGGTGGTCATCATAAACATGACCTCCTTGTCAATGAGGCTTCTCCCTCATCGACTGTCACTACTCCAAGTGACTCACTGTCGATGGTGCACCTCATTGACGTGGCTTCCACCTTCGTCATTAGTCATCATAAACATGACTTTCTCGTCAATGAGGCATCTCCCTCGTCGACTGTCACTGCTTCAAGTGACTCTTCATCGACGGGGCTTCCACTCTCGTCAACTGTCACTGTTCCAAAGTGGCTCACCGTCAACATTTCCATCAATGGTGTACCTCATTAACGGGGCTTCCACCCTCGTCACTGGTCATCAAAAACGTGACCTGCTTGTCAACGGGGTTTTCACCCTCATCGACTGTCACTACTCCAGGTGACTCCATCAATGGGGCTTTTACCCTTGTTGATGATCGTCATGAACATGACTTCGTCAACAAGACTTCACCCTTGTCGACTGTCACAGTCCAAAGTGACTCCCCATCGACTTCTCCATCGACAGTGCACCTCATTGATGTGGCTTCCACCCTCATCAGTGGTCATCATAAACTCAACCTCCTTGTCGATGAGGCTTTCAGCCTCATCAACTGTCACTGTTCCAAGTGACTCACCATTTCCTTCTTCATTGATGGTACTTGAACCAATAATTATTTATAAGCACGACCTAGAGCACATACTCCTTATTCTTCTCAGTATTGCTCTCGTCGATGGCCTCTGCTACCAGTGTACACCATCGACGGTGCATATCATCAACGGGGCTTCCACCTTCATTGGTGGTCATGCCCCCTAGTGCCTCACCCTTAACTTTGTTGATGGTGCTTGCATAATAAATTGCCTTTTCTCGATGGCCACTACAGTCTGTGCACACTATCGCAGGTGCACCATATTTAGGCGTGCCCATTGATGGGGTTGCATCCTTCATGAACAATCACCATTCACAGTGCACCACAAAATGGCTTCACTCTCGACAACTGACCACCATTTGTCGAGACTACTCTTGAGCTCTTTATAGGCTTTCTCATCACCACTTGCCCCTTCAGCCACGAGCTTGCGTGGACAGACTGCCTTCCTGTTTCCTTCCTCGTCATCCCTTTCAGTCCGGGACACAGGATTTCATTTCTTAACCACTATGCTTTACATATGCAAGGCTTTCAGCCTCTGACCCCGGTGGACAGCATTCAACCCTCCTCAAAACACAACGATGCTGTCAGTCACACTACAGACTCCATTCCTGATGATCCTTCCTCACCAGGATGTTCCGTAATACAGTTTTGACTGTGTAGGACCAGCTGTCACCAGTCTCTGCTATGGCTGGAGAAACAAAACTACTTACCGGTGGACCACCCCTTCATTACAGGGGCCCGGACTCCACTTTAGTGCCCATCAGTGCAGCTCATAGTCAACGCCTGGAAGCCTACGAGCTCACTGCTTCTCAGTAGAGTCATTTCTCGAGGGCACATAAAACAAACTCTTTGCCTTTGTATTTTTATCTTATATGAGCCATATGGTCAAGTACCAACAGTACTTTTTGATCCTCTACTTTGGTTTCCTCAACAAACCTTCTCTTTGTCAAAGTAATAAAGCAATTGTTGATATTATAATTCTATCTCCAGATGCTACTCTAGATATCATGTGGCTCACTCTACGGACCCTGAGTGGCTGACTCTATTCCATATATGCAATGTGAAAATACTGTTTTTTTTATGACTCAGAATCCTTTTGGCTTAGAAACTCAGACCATCCTGGAAGAAATCCAAGCTTCAGGTACGACTTTACGCACAGTACATGCTATATCTTTACTTATCACAGCCCCGACCCTCTCTATTCACGATCTTTCCTCCGAGGCATAGGGGAACTATGAGTACCTTACAGGTTTGCCCCGGGGACGTCCTCAATTTCAGATCACGCCCAGTGATTCTTCCTCTACCTTCAACAGCTCTTACGCACCCACCCTCCTCAGTGACCACACTAGCCAGCCTCAGTTTATTCCCCATGGGTTTTCCCCACAGCCTTTTTTCATCCAAATCTTGGTTGTCATGAGTGACCTCCTTGCCCAACCCTTCCCAGCCTGGCACGCGATTTCCGACAACGAATGGGCATTTTGACATTGCTCAAAGAATGGACATACTGGAGCTCATCTCTGCTCCTCCCCCTCCTTTCTTCCTACCCATTTCGTATTTCTCCTGAATCATACACCCATTTTCAGGGAGGAAATCTTTGCTTAATCCTGTAGAATATGGTCACCAGGGTTCCCATAGCGGACCTACATTGCCACTTTCGTTACCCTACCTTTGATTTTTGTCCAACCTAAAGGTCTTTTCCACATGTCTGGTACTTGTGACAATAGAACCATACTAGGCCAGACTCTTCATGTCCCTTTGACTACATAAATTGCACGTTACTGCAACCTCCAGGGGTTTCCTGCTCTCCTCCCTGCCCGACGACCTCATATATTTCAGCACTTCAGAATAACGGCTTACTGGCCCTAATCAAGTTGGGTCCTGGCCTAGCAGCTTCAAAACAGAGAAGCAGTGCAGGGCACAGTCGAGGGGTGACCCGTCCAGTAGACCGTGTCTATACAATGGAGACAGCAACTATGTACCATCAGAACCTATGTTTCGGTCGCTCCTGATCTTTCCCTTGCCCTCCTCTGGTGGACCCATTGTTTCCACCTCATTTAAGGCATACCCTTATAGTTCCCACTTCCATATGCCCAAGCCATGGGACGCGGACCCTGCCCTCTCCACATAATCCTACTGGACATAAGGGCGGTGTACCTCGCCCTCCGGGCTTCTCTCCCTTCCTCTATGCTGGAACCTGTCCTTCAGATAGTCAACTCCTCAGTGGTATATTTCCTACACAGTCAAAGGGAACCGAGATCCCTCAGCTGCTACATGGAGTATATGAGGGTCTGACATACAGACTACAACTGGAACTGCCTTTGGCAGCCTTCCATCCCTCCGACTGTCACAATATCTTATCCGATACAGTGTAGCCTGCCAAATTTACAACTTAACCCTGCTACGGTGCTTCTTTGTAGCCATCCTCAGACCATGACAGCTGTGGTTCCCCTACTGCGACTACCGGTAGTGTCACCACTTCCTTTACAGACCAGACATATTGACTCAGTGTTGGGGCACTCTCCTATACCCCAGCCTGAACACCCTAGATCTCTCCGATGGCTGATATTCTCCGGGTTTCATTTAAAACATGCCATGGCTTGGAGGGACAGGGAGCTAATTCTCAGGATCGCCAAAGCAGCTGCACGGGGAGGGAGCTGGATGTCATTGTCCACCTAGGGACAGATGACCTGGCTGAGAAAGGGATCAGAGCAGTGCAGGAAGAGTTTGTGGAGTTGGGGAGGGGCCTTAGACAAGTAGCACCCACGGTAACCTTCTTGGAGGTGCTGCCTGTCTATGGCATGGCTGAGGCTAGGGTGCTCCACACCATGGGATTCAATCAGTGGTTGAAAAACTGGTGCAGAGCTCAGGGATTTCGCTTCATTGGGGACTGGGGGTCTACCTGGAGTGATGCAGGCCTATACTGGCGTGATGGTCTGCCTCTGTCAAGGAGGGGAACTAGGATCCTAGGTGATAGGTTTAAATGCTTCATTGGCGAGCTTTTAAACTAGCTAAGGGGAGAGGCACTGGAATGGAGCAGGGAAATCCAATCCTAGCCCCCCCCCCCCCAAAAAAAAATCAGGGTAGAAAGTGAGGTAAACACCAAGATAAAGACGTCGATAGGGAGAAGGACAGGGGTAAATGAAGAAAATGACAAAGGCAATAAGGACAGGGATGGGGCAAAAAGGGGTAAGGCCATCAAGAAATGGAGGGTAATGAGTACCAGTGCCCATAGTCCGGACAACAAGCTCCCTGGACTGGTGGCCTTGATGGACGAGGGATGCCTGGATATCGTAGCAGTCACAGAAACATGGTACACAGAGAACCATAAATGGGATGTTAACATACCAGGGTACGCAACCTACAGGAGAGACAGGGAGGGGAGAAGAGGGGGAGGAGTAGCTCTCTATGTATGGGAAGGGATAAAAGCTACAGAACAAAAGAGTAAACAGGGAGTAGAGGAGGCACTGTGGGTCACCTTAGAGACTGGAAATGGCACCACAGTCCACACAGGGGTTGTATACAGACCCCCATCTCAGGGGGAAGGAATGGACAAGGATATGATAGAAGGCATCCTTAGGATGGCAGAGAAAGGGGAGATACTGTTGATGGGGGACCTGAATATGCCAGATGTTAACTGGAGCACCTTTGCTGCAGCCACATCCAAGAGCAGGGCCATTCTCGATGCCCTACAGGGGGCATGCCTCAGACAGCTAGTTTTGGAACCCACTCGTCAGGGAGCAGTCTTAAACCTCATACTCTCAGATGGGGACAGTGAGAGGAGCTCAGATCTAGAAGTGGGTAGCCATCTGGGAACAAGTGGCCACCAAACAGTTTGGTTCATGATAAACTCAGCTACAGAGTCAAGCCATACAAAAGTGAGGGTACTGGACTTCAGGAGGGCTGACTTTGGCAAGATGGGAGAGTTCCTTAGAAAAGCACTAGTAAACAGGCTAGAAGGAGGGGTTCAGCAACAATGGGGAAACATCAAACCTGCCATCACAGAGGCAACAAGCCTTTGTGTGAAACAAGTAAACAAATCAAAATGAAAGAAAAAGCCACTGTGGTTCTCAAAAGAGGTGGTGGGGAAAGTTTGGGAGAAAAAGATAGCATTTAGAAAGTATAAGGAAACACAGAAGGAGCAGGACAGAGAACTGTACCAGTTAAGGCAGAATGAAGCAGGGAGGGAAGTCAGGATAGCAAAGGCCCAAACTGAGGAAAAGATAGCCAACTCGGTTAAGAAGGGGGATAAAACCTTTTATAGGTACATCAGGGAGCGTAGAAAGACAAAGGGAGGGATAGTGAGACTGAATAGAATGGACAGTGGGTGGGCAGAGAGGGACAGTGAAAAACAGGGATACTGAACGAATACTTCTGCTTGGTATTCACAAAAGAGGAGGAGGGGGAGGTACCTAATCCAATTAACAGAAGCACTCTGGATAGGGGGTCGATCCCAATCCTTTCACAGAAGAAAGGGTTCTGAAAGAACTCCTAAAACTGAAGGTGGACAAAGCAATGGGGCCTAACTGGATTCACCCCAGAATTCTAAAAGAACTAAGGGGAGAACTAGTAACACCACTGACTACCCTTTTTAACAAATCATGGGAGGATGGTGTGGTACCTGAGGACTGGAGGAAGGCAGATGTGATTCCCCTTCACAAAAGTGGGAGCAAGACAGAGGCAGGAAACTACAGACCTGTCAGTTTAACCTCTGTGGTACTGAAGGAAAGAATTGTTGAGTACCTAGAGCCCAGTGGGGCACAGGACCCAAGGCAGCATGGGTTCACAGCGGGAAGGTCATGTCAGACTAATCTAATTGATTTCTTTGACTGGGTGACCAAAGTAGTAGACCAGGGAGGGGCTGTGGACATGACCTACCTAGACATTAGCAAGACATTTGACACAATCCCATGCAAAAGATTAATAAATTAACCAGCCTGGGAGTGGGTCCCAGGGTGGTAGCCTGGGTAAAACATTGGCTGGACAAAAGGATACAGAAGGTAATTGTAAACGGAGTCCACTCTGAAGACGGCGGGGGGTTACTAGTGGGGTACCGCAGGGTTCAGTACTGGATCCAGTCCTTATTAATATCTTTATAAGTGACATTGCAGAGGGACTAGAAGGAAAAGTATGCCTCTTTGCAGATGACACAAAGATCTGCAACAGGGTTGATACACAAGGAGGCATGGAAAGGATGAGAAGGGGCTTGGCAAGGTTGGAGGAATGGTCAGAAGTATGGCAGCTTGGATTCAATGCAAAGAAGTGCAAAATAATGCACCTGGGAAACAAAAACCCAGGGGAAGACTACATTTGGGCTGGCAGTATAGCCTAGAAGTTAGAGTAATGAGCTGTGAACGAGCTTGGTACATCCAGCAGACCAGATCTGGGTTTGATTCTCACAACCTCCACTTGCATACTGTGTGACTCTGAGCAAGTCACTTAATCGCCCAGCGCTCCCAGGTTGCCACTGAAAACAGGCACTTGTGCCTAGTGGGCCTTAACCGGTTACCAAAGACTAAAAGAAAACAAAAAAAAAAGCAATGGGGGGGTAGGAACAACAACAAAAATGGAAAGGGCCTGGGGTAATCATATCAGATGACCTTAAGGTTGGCAAGCAATGTGAGAAGGCAGTAGGGATGGCTGGGAGGATACTGGGATGTATAGGGAGAGGCATCAGCCAGAAAACAGGAAGTTCTAGGGACATGGATATGTTGTTCATCCACATTTTCTGGCAGGTATCCTTGCCGCTTTAGTTCTTGCCGGAAGGTCTTCAAGCTGGCTCCTCCCACCCACCCGGGTGGTAGAACTCTCGGCTCCGCCCCATGATGCCAGATCTTCCTTATCACTTGGAAGCTCAGGTTCCCTCCTTAGCGCTCTGCGTTTTAGACTGGATCCTAACTCTTCGGTTCATCCGAAATTGGTTTTGAAGTTTTCTAAACTTCGGTTTTCATCTTCCCTCGTGGCTGCGATGGACAAATCTGTTCCCGGCTTTTGGAGGTGCCCTTGTGGGCAGAAAATGTCCAGGACGGATCCACACTCCACGTGCGTCTACTGCCTAGACCTAGATCACGACCCGCAGGCCTGCGAGTTGTGCCGCTCTTTCTCAGCCAACATTCTGGACGATCGCACTGTCCGATTGAAGCTCGGGTGCCCCGAGAAACGTTTCCCGCCAGTAAAATCTAAAGAGGCTCGTTGGGTGGTGTCCGCGGCGGCTGGCTTGGCTGAGCAGCTCGAGCAGATGATCGCCCTCGAGGAGGAGGCGGCCCAGGCCACATCTTCCTCCTCCTCGGCCGCGGCTTTTATCCCGCTCTCTCTGAGTTCCTCGTATACGGCTTCATTCAAGGAGCTTTGTCAGTCCCTTTCCACGAAAGGAGAGGGGCCTTCGGGACATTCTTTTTGGCCCAAGAAAAAGGAGTCGAAAGGTAAGTCCCACCGTTGGCGTTCGTGGGAGCAGGAGAGCTCCCCTTCCCCGGGCAGCCGACCGTCGACTTCGGTCGAGGTTGCGGCTGAGGCCACTGGCTTCACGGTGCCCCCGTCAGGCCAGCCTGCCGAGACTCCTGTCGACAAAGTCGAGATATTTCTCGATCCGTTAGACGGGCTGTCAACTGGAGAAGCCGACAACCCTCCTTCTCCGGTTCCCCCGGTGGATACCGAGGATCTGCCTGCGCCTTCTGGGCGCAGTCCCGTTAAGTGCCGAGTCGGGGAAGAGCATGTGTCCCCTGCCTTCAGACCCACCCTCGGTCCCCGAAGGTCTCGGTCTCGGACCTCTTCTCGGTCCAGCGTTCCGCTGACTGTCGGTGGTCTCGGTCTCATTACTGAAGTAAGCGGCCGCACTGCTTCTTCCTCGCTCCTCCTCGGTGAGGGAGAGGCTGCGGCGCAAGTTCCGCCGGCGCTGCGAGGACCTTATGTGGCAGCAGTTGCTGTTGTCCGGGCCTAAGCCGACCCCGGCCAAAACCCCAGCCATCAAGTGGCTGTCACCTGAACGTCTGAAGCAACCACTCATTCCAGTCGAGTTGCCCGCTCCAGGGCCAGTTGCTCAGCTGAAACCAGCTGCTCCACCGATTGTGGTGGAACCTCCACCTCCACTACTGAAGTTGGGGGCACCGACCAAGAATTCTCGGTCGGGTCACGGCCTGCCCCACAGGTTGTTGGTCACCCTCACTCCCGACCATCCCCGGCAGGTGGAGGTTGGCTCAGGGCTGAGGCAGCTCTTTGCAAACTCTTCAGAATCCGATGACGATTCCTCCCTGTTCTCCAGGCAGTTCGATCTGGAGTCCTCCGGGGGCCAGTCAGTAGATGATAGCCCATCGTCCTTCTTGGGTCTGCTTCAACTCATCTCGGAGTCCACTGGGATGCAGCTCGAGCCCGTGTCCAAACGGGCCAAGTATCCCCTGACGGAGATTCTGGACCGAGGGGATTCTCCCACGGAGGCCTTTCCAGTGGTTGAGGCCATTGTCGGCCCAGCCTTGGAGCTTTGGCAGCGGCCTGCTTCCTGTCCTGAGCCCTCGGCCAGGATGGCCAGGAAGTATGCGGTCCCTACCGGCTCTTTGCCCGGTTTCTCGGAACACCCGTCTGCAGAGGGGTTAGTTACCGACAGCGTTTTCCGGCGTTCCGGTAATGCTCGGGATGTGGATAAGCCCCCCCGACAAAGAGTCCAAAAAGCTGGACTTTGCCAGGCGCAAGGTGTACGCTGCGTCCTCCCTCGGCCTCTGACTGGCCAGCTCGGCCGTGCTGATGGCACACTTCTCCCACGCCCTCATGGGCTCCCTGGATGAGGTTGTTCCTCATCTCCCGCCTGACCTGCAGACCACGGTCTGCCAGGTGCGGGACCAGGATAGGGCGGTGGCGAAGCAGCAGCTCCAGACTGCTCTGGACATAGGTGATTCCTGTGCCAGGTCAGTAGCGGCCGCGGTGGCTATGCGACGCAGGGCGTGGCTGAGGATATCCACCTTCATGACGGATACCCAGCACAAGTTGGCGGATGTCCCCTTCTTGGGGACTAACCTCTTCAGCCCTGGAGTGGAGGGACACCTCCAGCGGATCGAGAAGTCCAATGCCACCCTGGACTCGGTCACTTCCGCCCAGAGGGACAAAGGCCGCCGTCAGCAGCAGAAGTCCTTTCGTCCTTCGGTCCCTGCTTCTCAACCGGCCCAGCAGCACCAGCAACAGGGCCAGCAGGCTCGCACTTGGCATCCCAAACCCAAGCCGACGGCTTCCTCCAACAGGAAGCAAGGAGGTAAAGGCCCAGGAGGTCCCTTGGCCGGTTCTTCCTCCAAGCCTGCCCAGTGATGGGTTGAGGGGTGCCGCCCCCAGCCTCGTCACTCCCCCCTGGGTCCCCCTGTGGGAGGATGGCTCCGCCACTTCCTTTCCGCCTGGTCCGCTATCACCACGGACCGCTGGGTGTTGAAGGTGGTAGGAAAAGGCCTGCCTCTGGAGTTCGAGCAGGCCCCACCCTTTTGAGCCATCGCCCCTCGGGGGGCCATGGGGTCTGCAGCCTCGCTGTCGGCCCGTCGAGCCAATATTGCCCTGCTCCTCGAAAAAGGGAATCAGACGATGGCGGATCCTCCTCCAGACCTGGGGTTTGTGTCCAGGTACTTCCTGGTCCCAAAGCGGACGGGGCTGGCGCCCCATTCTCGACCTGCACGACCTGAACAAGTTCCTAAGGTCTCAAACCTTCAGGATGGTCACTCTGGCTCAGATAATCCCATCCTTGGAATGAGGCATGTGGTTCTGCTCCCTGGACCTCCAGGACGCGTTCTTTCACGTCCCAATCCATCCGTCCCATCAGAGATTCCTCCGCTTCAGAGCGGAGGGATCCCTACGAGTTCCGGGCCATGCCCTTCGGCCTCTCCCTAGCTCCCAGGGTCTTCACCAAATGCATGGCAGTGGTGACAGCATTCCTGCGGCGCCGAGGGGTCCAGGTGTACCCTTACCTGGACGATTGGCTGATAGCAGCCCCCTCCAGACAGGAGGTGGAGCGGTCCAGAGATCTGGCCCTCCAGGTTTGCTCTCAGGTTGGCCTCCTCATCAACGAGGCCAAGTCGGAACTCATGCCAAAGCAGGTGATACTGTTCATCAGGGCCGAGCTTGACTCTCTGCGAGCCAGAGCATGGCTCCCGGCGGACAGGGCCGAGGTTCTTTCCTCCTTTGCCCAATCATTTCTGGTTGGGCAATTGCGCCCTGCCCGGGACTTCCTGCACCTCCTGGGCCTCATGGCGGCCTGCACCAGTGTGGTCCATTGGGCCCGTTGGTACATGCGTCCCCTTCAATGGGGACTGGCCAGCAAATGGTCATAACGCTGCAATCCGTTGGACCAGCCCGTGACAGTGACCCAGGAGATGTGGAACGCTCTCCAATGGTGGATCATTCCAGCACATCTGCAGGAGGGCAACCCGTTTGTCTGCCCTGAGCCGACGGTCTCTCTCTCGACTGATGCATCTCTGATGGGTTGGAGTGCCCATCTGGGGGAACACCGAGCGCACGGCCTCTGGTCCACTCGGGAGTCCCGATGCCACATCAACCTGCTGGAGCTCCGAGCGGTCTGTCTAGCTCTCACTGCCTTCGCTCCATTTCTACGGGGTCAAGTGGTTCAGGTCCAGATGGACAACGCCATGACCATGTACTATCTGAACTGCCAGGGCGGGACGCACTCCATGCTGTTATGCAAGGAAGCTCTCTGCATTTGGTCCCTCGTGCGCAGCCTGGAGGCGGATCTCCTAGCCATTCACGTGGCAGGAGCCTCCAACACCCTGGCCGATGCCCTAAGCCGGATAGGGGCTGCGTCTCACAAGTGGTCTTTCCTGCCGGAGGTAGTACAAGATCTGTTCTCCCACTGGGGCATGCCTCAGGTGGACCTGTTTGCCTCAGGAGAATACAAAGCTGACTCTGTTCCATGCCCGCCCCCCTCAGCAGGGCTCGCTGCAGGGGGATGCCTTCTCGAGGCCATGGACCCCGGGCCTCTTCTACGCCTTTCCTCCATTTCCCTTGATCCACAAGGTGCTTCTCAAGGCGAGGAAGGACAAGGCGCAGGTGATTCTGGTAGCCCCAGACTGGCCCCGCCAGTTCTGGTATCCAGATCTCCTCAGCCTCAGCTCCAGGCTCCCGAGGTGGCTTCCAGCCCGCAGACCTGATCTCAGTCAATCAGGGGAAGGTATTCCATCCGGACCTTCAATCCCTGCACCTGACGGCCTGGTTCCTGAGCGGCTAGAGTTCCAGGCTTTGGGTCTTTCCGATGAGGTCCTCAATGTCGTTGAGGCATCCCGTAAGGAGTCGACCAGGAAATGCTATGCCTTCAAATGGAAGAGATTCTCCATTTGGTGTCAGGGAAAGAGCTTGGACCCTTCCAACTGCCCCTTGGCATGCATTCTGGACTACCTGTGGTCCCTTTCTCAGCAAGGGCTTCAGTTGACGACCCTTAAGGTGCACCTGGCAGCCATCTCTGCTTACCGGACGCGGGCCGGCAAGCAGTCAGTGGCGCAGGAGAAGGTGGTTGGGTGCTTTTTCAAAGGCCTTGACCACATTTCCCCTCCGGTGCGAGAACCTCCACCTCCGTGGGATCTACTGCTGGTATTGGCCAAGCTTATGGGCAAGCCATTTGAACCAATGCACAGGTGCGATATTTCACACCTGTCGTGGAAGACCGCCTTCTTGGTGGCTATCACGTCAGCCAGAAGGATGGTAGAGCTCCAGGCGCTTTCCATCGAGTCTCCCTACCTGGTCTTCCACAGGGACAAGGTTGTCCTGCGCCCCCAACCGAAATTCCTTCCGAAGGTGGTGTCGGAGTTTCACCTTAACCAGGTGTTGACTCAGCCGGTGTTCTACCCCAATCACACCTCGGAGGCCGAGTATAGGCTCCATACTTTGGACCCTAGACGAGCGCTCACTTATTATAAGGAGCGGACGGCTGAAGTTCGGGGAGAGGTTCGCCAGCTGTTTGTCACCTACGCTGAAGCTGCACCTGGCAGACCTGCAGCAAAGCAGACGATAGGCAGGTGGATCACCTCCTGCATAGAGCTCTGCTACAGGTTGGCGGGCATGGAGCCTCCCAGAGGGATAAGAGCTCATTCTACCCGCCATACCGCTGCATCGGTATCTGCTTCCAGGGACGTCCCTATCCAGGATATCTGCAGGGCTGCTACCTGGAAGTCGGCACATACCTTTATTACCCACTACCACATCGACCTCGAGTCACACCGGGATGCTGGTTTTGGGGCCTCGGTTCTCCAGTCTCTCTTTCCCAAGTAAGTATCGGGGGTGTGTGCCTTGCCTCCCTCCTCCCGGAGAACTGCTAGGAGTCTGCCAGAAAGTGTGGATGAACAACATATCCATGTCCCTAGAAATACAGGTTACTCATCTGTAACAGGAGTTCTAGGAATGGTATATGTTGTTCATCCCACGACCCACCCGACCTCCCCGGTTTCGACGCACAACCTGAGCTTCCAGTGGGCCAGATCTGGCGTCATGGGGTGGAGTCGAGAGTTTTACCACTCGGGTGGGTGGGAGGAGCCAGCTTGAAGACCTTCTGGCAAGAATTAAAGCGGCAAGGATACCTGCCAGAAAGTGTGGATGAACAACATATACCATTCCTAGAACTCCTGTTACAGGTGAGTAACCTGTATTTGTTATCCCTTTGTACAGATAGTTGGCGAGACCCCATCTGGAGTACTGCGTCCAGCTCTGGAGACCCGAGCTCCACAAGGACATAGACAGGATGGAGGCAGTCCAGAGGAGGGCAACTAAAATGGTGCAGGGTCTGCAAGTGAAGCCATACGAGGAGATACTAAAGGAGCTTAATATGTATACCTTTGAGGAAAGGAAGGAGAGGGGGGGCATGATAGAAACTTTGAAGTACCTCATTGGAATCATCAAAGTCCAAGAGGGTAGCATCTTTGTGTGAAGCAAATAAACAAAACGAAACGATGTAAGAAACCACTATGGTTCTCAAAGGAAGTGGCAGTGAAGGTTCAAGAGAAAAAGAAAGCATTCAGGAAGTACAAGGAATCACAGAAGGAGCAGGACAGAGAACTGTATCAGTTAAAGCAAAAGGAAGCTGGGAAGGCAGTTAGAACAGCAAAGGCCCAAACCGAGGAAAGATAGCCAACTCCAGTTAAGAAGGGGGATAAAACCTTTTATAGGTACATCAGGGAGCAAAGGAAGACCAAGGGAGGGTTAGTGAGGCTTAATAAAGGGGAAGGAGGGTGGGCAGAGGGTGACTGTGAAAAGGCAGAGATACTAAACAAATATTTTTGCTCAGTATTTACAAAGGAAGTGGGGGAGGTACCTAAAACAAACAGTAGAAACACTCTGGATATAGAAGTTGATACCAGCCCATTTACAGAAGACAGTGTTCTGAAAGAACTCTTAAAACTGAAGGTGGACAAAGCAATGGGGCCTGATGGGATTCATCCCAGAATTCTAAAAGAACTAAGGGTAGAACTAGTGACACCACTGACTACCCTCTTTAACAAATCATGGGAGGATGGGGTGGTACCGAGGACTGGAGAAGGGCAGATTTGATTCCCCTTCACAAAAGTGTGAGCAAGGCAGAAGCAGGAAACTACAGACCTGTTAGTTTAACCTCAGTGGTAGGGAAAATGATGGAATCACTTCTGAAGGAAAGAATTGTTGAGTATCTAGAGGCCAGAGGGGCACAGGACCCAAGGCAGCATGGATTCACAGCAGGAAGGTCATGCCAGACAAATCTGATAGATTTCTTTGACTGGGTGACCAAAGTAGTAGATCAGGGAGGGGCTGTGGACATGGCCTACCTAGACTTTAGCAAGGCATTTGACACAGTCCCAGACAAAAGATTAATATACAAGTTAGCCAGCTTGGGAGTGGGTCCCAAGATGACAGCCTGGGTAAAGAATTGGCTGGAGAATAGGACACAGAGAGTAATAGTAAATGGAGTCCACTCTGAAGAAAGGGGGTTACTAGTGGGGTACCACAGGGTTCAGTATTAGGACCGGTCCTCTTCAATGTCTTTATAAGCGACATTGCAGAGGGACTGGAAGGAAAAGTATGTCTCTTTGCAGATGACACAAAGATCTGCAACAGAGTTGATGGACAAGGTGGGATGGAAAGGATGAGAAGGGACTTGGCAAGGTTAGAGGAATGGCCAAATGTATGGCAGCTTAGATTCAATGCTAAGAAGTGCAAGGTAATCCACCTGGGAAACAAAAACCCAGGGGAAGAGTACACAATGGGGGGGAGATACTAACAACAACAAAAATGGAAAGGGACCTGGGGGTAGTCACATCAGATGACCTAAAGGTGGGCAAGCAATGTGAGATGGCAGCAAGAAGGGCTGGGGGATACTGGGATGCATAGGAGAGGCATCACCAGTAGAAAACAGAAGTTATTATCCTCTGTACAGACAGTTGGTGAGACCCATCTGGAGTACTACGTGCAGTTCTGGAGACCCAGTCTCCATAAAGACATAGACAGGATGGAAGCTGTCAGAGGAGGGCAACTAAAATGGTGCAGGTCTGCACCTGAAGACATATGAAGAGAGTCTTAGGAGCTAAATATGTATAGCCTCGAGGAAAGGAGGGAGGGGGACATGATAGAAACTTTCAAGTACCTCAAGGAATCAACAAAGTCCAAGAGGGTAGCATCTTTCAAAAAAGAGTTGTGCAAGAACAAGGGGCACAATTTGGAGATAGAAGGGGTGGCTCAGAGGTAATTTAAGGAAGTATTTTTTCACAGAGAGGGATGTGGATGCATGGAGCGGCCTTCGGAGGAAGTTGTGGAGTCAAAAACAGTGGTGGAATTCAAGCATGCATGGGACAGTCATAAGGCAATTCTCGGGGTGGGGTAGGAAGAAGTAGGCTGCTGGTTAACTAGGATCTGCAGCATATCCATTAGGTAGGGAAATGGGCAGACTGGGTGGGCCAGCGGTCCTTATCTGCCATCAAAATCTATGTTTCTGTGTTTCTATCTTTCAGAAAAGAGATGTGCAAGAACAAGGGGACACAATTTAAAGATAGAGGGGGGACAGCTCAGGGGCAATGTGAGGAAGTATTTTTTCACAGAGAGGGTGGTGGATGCATGGAACCTCCTTCCTGAGGAGGTTGTGGGGTCTAAAACTGGGAGAATTCAAGAATGTATGGGACAGACATAAGGCAATTCTTGTGGGGGTAGGAAGAAATAGGCTGTTGTAGGTTTTGCCTAATTTGGGGTACCCCCCCCATGTTGAGGGCTGCTAGGAATCTAATTTTCAGTAGAGCCCTGTTAAAAATTAGTGCCAACAGAATGCCCCAAATGCAGACTGATATCCTTGTGCCAGCTGCAAAACCAGAATCAGCTAGCCACCATTTTTTTCCGCTTGCTAAGCGGACCACCCAGTAAGGCAGCCCCCCCTCCCGAGCTAGGGAAGTCACCCATACCCCTATAACAAAACCATCACTTTTAAATTAAAAAGACAGTCTCACAGTGAAGTAAGCCTTTTCAGCCCCATCAGTACTCCCAGCTATTCTCGATCATGCTCCATCTCAACTAACAGTGCTTTAAAACTAGTGCTGCACACATGTGGCTCTGAAACCAGCAGTAGACACTCGGGGAGCCGTAAATTAGCCGCATGGCCGATCTCTAAAAAACAAGAAATCGAAACTGCTTTCAAAGAGCAAATTATATAATGCACAGCTCACAGCTCTCATAACGGTATGTACACTCTGGCTCCGGCTCCCCGATTGCCCTCTTTTCTCAGCTGCCACTCTCGCAAAGGAAAAAACAATGAAACACTGGGAGGAAGGGTTAGACACGGAAAACCATACCAGATATTTGCAGGCATAGATTTCCCCCCATTTAAATCCAGGGACCACAATTCTAAAATGGGGGGATGGGGGGCTGGTAACCATGACAACCAGCTCCAGATGTTATAACTACAGAGGCTTGAGTAAGACAAAGTCCTTAGCTCAAAAAAAAGCACTGTTATGCAGGCGGAGGAACTGTTTTGTTACAAAATAAATAAAATACTTAAGGCTTTTAACATTTTAACATGTACTTTTTTTTTCAAATATATTTAATACAGTGGGCCATTTTATAAGTGCAATAATACCTTCCAGGGTAAGCAGTATTGGGCAATACTGGACCTTCCCAAGGCTATAAGGCCCGCCGCCTGTGGTGTCGGGCTTCATTATGCCTCTGGGCAGTCGGTGTGCACAATACTACCCTATCCAGGTATTATTAACCTACTCAATACCCCTGTTGGAGAATGCCACAGGGTGCATTAATGGAGAGCACAACCTGTCTTGGTCACAAAGATCACCATATAAACTTCCATTAGAACTCCATGTAAGTCTTCGTGCAGTGGTTACAGTACCAACAAGCACACATGACTAGTGCAGAGTTAGCAGGACACCTAAACCCTGCAACACTGTGACTCACCAGTCTTCCAGCCAGTCAGGGGCCACATCGGGCAGCAAGTCTTTATAAGTAACCCCGCCCCCAACAGCACAATGGAAATGCCTCAACTAAGCATCTGGGAGCGAGCATGGGGCGCAACAGCTGGTGGGGAATGCAGCAGAAGAGCAAGCTGGTAGCGGAGAAAGAAAAGAGCCAGTGACTAAAAACAGGCGGGTGCAGAGAAATAGCTGTGTGTTTTTGTGTCCCCAAAGCTCAGAGCGTGGGAATGGGGAAGGAAACTGGTGTGCATAGGAAACAGAGAGCCAGCAGGCCGAGGAGACAGAGCACAACCCTTACTTTGCAACCCATTTTATAAGTGGAATAAGGCAATTCCACTGAGGGGATTATGCTAGTTAATGTACCTCGAGGTGGTTGAAGTCCCTCGCCCTTCAGGCTCAGGCTTCAGCCTACTGCTTGGTACATTTACATAGCATAATCCCCCCTCTGTCATGCCTTATTCCTTCTGTAACCATAGTTCTAATAGTGTTCAGTAACCGCGATATAACCCACATAACCTCCCCCTGGCACAGCTTGTTTCAGATTCCTGTTCCAACCTGCAGATCTGCATGCAGTGAGGAAGAGCTGGAGGACCACACGGTTGGTGGTAATAGAAGTTCTGCTTAAAGACTGTTCCGATGACTGAGCATGCTCGGGGAAGACTGCCTAAGTGTTGATGTGAACCGAATGCTAGTATGGTAGTAGAACTGTGAATCTCTATTTTTTAAATAAGGAAAATGTTTATGAATTTTTTGTGCTATTGACATCTTCCTACTTGACCGAAATCTTGCAAATAAGTACAGGTGCCATGTACTTGTTAATGCTTTAAATGTCACTAGAGCTATACAACACAACAGTTGTTTTCTGAAGAGTCCGAATGCTGCTTTTCCATTTGCAGTGTTGATTTGGTCAAATTTATTTAATTTGCTCAGAGGCTTTTTTTGTAATTTACCTAGGAGATAAACCTTCATGTGTAACACTTAAACAATGGGAATTGAGACCCACCACCCACTTTGGGCTGTCCAGAATTCAATAACGATGTATCATTTGTGCAATAAACTGCTCAGCACATCCAAACAGACCTGTCTCAGAATTTTAGACAAGGCTCCGTACTGTACTTTATTTATTACTGACCAGTCTCTGAAAATCTTTTAAAAAATGTTAGCAATCTTGTAAATAATTGCTTATCCCTGGTAAGTGTTTCTTAAGATCTTCATTAGATAAGGCAGTGCCAGTGGATCAGTAGGTTGCACACTTGTCTCTCAGGCCAGGAGATTGGAAGGTTGTGAAGTGTAGCCCCACCCTGGGAACTTGGAGTAAAATCCCAGTACTGACGCTGTAGTGCTGCATGAGGGGGATGCTGCAGTGCTGAGGTGTCATCTTTCAGATGAGACATTAAACCGAGGTCCCATCTGCCTGTTCTGGTGGTGGTTTAAAAATCCCAGGGCACTTCTCGAAAAGAGTAGGGAGATTTCCCTGGTGTTCTGCCCAAATGCCCCCATTCATTAAAATTCCTCCAACAGCCTGACCTGATTGAATATGCCAGTTTACATTTGTACACCCCTACCTCCTCCTGTGACAAGGCTGAAAATGGGCAGAATTGTTTAGCCCTCCTTTCCTAGTCATTAAGTAATTAGCCAGAGACAAGTCGTTAGAGGGCAAGGCCAGGTAGATGAGTGCTTCCAAGGCTGTGAAAGAAACAGACAAATAAGCCACACTAGGTGGGGACCTCACAACATTCTATAAAATGCAGGGTACAGCCTCGACTGTTGGAATCTTAATTTGGGATCTCTTAGTTTAGTTCTGTGCTCTTCTTACCTATATAACTAGCTGGCTTCCTAAATTATTTTTCAATTCATGTAGGCAGTGATGCTGTAAGGGAGTATTTCATAACAGCTTTGGGCAGGATGGGTCTGTCACCCAGTTTCCAAGTAAATTCTGCTGGGTAGAAAACATTGTGGCTTCTGGATGTTGCTACCCCTTTAATCTTGTTCTTAAATGCAAGAAGCAACTTGGGTTGCAGAAAGCAGCTACTAACTCCTCAAATGTGGAATATATAGCCTAACCCCATTCAGTTGAAATGCTACTTTGCTAATGTCTGTTTCTTCGATGCCAACCTTGACCCTCCACTGTAAAGGCCTAGAAGCCAAACTTTTCAAAGTAACAGGTTCCACTAGAAGAAACAAAGGACCTGATTCAGTATAACGAAAATCTGTAAAACACTTCATCACAGTCACCTTTTCCCCGCCCTTCATCAGTGTTCCTTTCACTCACCAGCTGTCATTAGACTGTCCCCTTCCTTCACCACTCCCAGCCATCATGAGACCATCTCTTAACTCATCCTCACCCTTCATTAGACTGTCTTTTAGTCACAACTCTCCAGCCTCCATCACACTGTCCCCTTCACCAACTACTCCTCAGCCTTTATCAGACTGTCCACTTCCCTAACCTTTCCCCAACCTTCAACAGACTGTCCCTTTACTCACTGCCCCCCAGCCTTCAGTTGCCTTTATGCACTGCTCCCCAGCCATTATCAGACTGTCACTTCTACTCACATTTCCCTAACCTTTATCAGACTGTCCCTTTATGCACTGCTCCCCAGCCATTATCAGACTGTCACTTCTCACATTTCCCTAACCTTTATCAGACTGTCCCCTTACTCACTGCTCCACAGCCATTATCAGACTCTCACTTCTTCACATTTCCTAACTTTTATCAGAACGTCCCTTTACTCAGTGCTCCCAGCCATTATCAGACTGTCACTTCTATTCACATTTCCCTAACTTTTATCAGAACGTCCTGTTACTCACTGCTCCCCAGCCATTATCAGACTCACTTATATTCACATTTCCCTAACCTTTATCAGACTGTCCCTTTATGCACTGCTCCCCAGCCATTATCAGACTCACTTCTACTCACATTTCCCTAACCTTTATCAGACTGTCACTTATACGCACATTTCCCTAACTTTTATCAGACTGTCCCTTTACTCACTGCTCCCCAGCCATTATCACTGTCACTTCTACTCACATTTCCCTAACTTTTATCAGACTGTCCCTTTGCTCACTGCTTCCCAGCCATTATCAGACTCACTTCTACTCACATTTCCCTAACCTTTATCAGATTGTCCCTTTACTCACTGCTCCCCAGCCATTATCAGACTGTCACTTATATTCACATTTCCCTAACCTTTATCAGACTGTCCCTTTACTCACGGCTTCCCAGCCATTATCACTGTCACTTCTACTCACATTTCCCTAACCTTTATCAGACTGTCCCTTTACTCACTGCTCCCCAGCCATTATCAGACTGCTTCTCACATTTCCCTAACCTTTATCAGACTGCCCCTTTACTCACTGCTCCCCAGCCATTATCAGACTGTCATTTATACTCACATTTCCCTAACCTTTACCAGACTGTCACTTATACTCACATTTCCCTAACCTTTATCAGACTGTCCTTTACTCACTGCTCCCCAGCCATTATCAGACTATAATAACTGATCAGCAGTTTCTCTCATTGCACTGGCCAGGTTGATATTTTCCATAACAACCGGCTGGTTGTTATGACATTCATAGAACCATGCCAGTCAAACTATGCTGCTGCCTCATTGGCCAACATTCTGTATGTGTGTGGGGCCAACAGTCTCACAAACTGCTGGAGAAAAATTGCTGGCCTGTTATTATAAAAAATAAAAGATGGGGAGGGTGTTTCATATGAGAATTTAATGCACACCCTCGTTGTGGGATGCTTTGATAAACCCCTTGGGCTTCGCCCTCGGGGTTTATGTAGCATCCCACAACTAGGGTGTGCATTAAATTCTCATATCTAGCTCTTCCCCATCCATTATTCTCTATGTCACTTCTACTTACATTTCCCTAACCTTTATCAGACTGTCCCTTTACTCACTGCTCCCCAGCCATTATCAGACTGTCACTTCTACTCACATTTCCCAAACCTTTCAGACTGTCCCTATACTCACTGCCCCCCCAGCCTTCAGTTGTCTTTATGCACTGCTCCCCAACCATTATCAGACTGTCACTTCTACTCACATTTCCCTAACCTTTATCAGACTGTCCCTTTATGCACTGCTCCCCAGCCATTATCAGACTGTCACTTCTCACATTTCCCTAACCTTTATCAGACTGTCCCCTTACTCACTGCTCCACAGCCATTATCAGACTCTCACTTCTACTCACATTTCCCTAACTTTTATCAGAACGTCCCTTTACTCAGTGCTCCCCAGCCATTATCAGACTGTCACTTCTATTCACATTTCCCTAACTTTTATCAGAACGTCCTGTTACTCACTGCTCCCCAGCCATTATCAGACTCACTTATATTCACATTTCCCTAACCTTTATCAGACTGTCCCTTTATGCACTGCTCCCCAGCCATTATCAGACTCACTTCTACTCACATTTCCCTAACCTTTATCAGACTGTCACTTATAGCACATTTTCCCTAACTTTTACAGACTGTCCCTTTACTCACTGCTCCCCAGCCATTATCACTGTCACTTCTACTCACATTTCCTAACTTTATCAGACTGTCCCTTTGCTCACTGCTTCCCAGCCATTATCAGACTCACTTCTACTCACATTTCCCTAACCTTTATCAGATTGTCCCTTTACTCACTGCTCCCCAGCCATTATCAGACTGTCACTTATATTCACATTTCCCTAACCTTTATCAGACTGTCCCTTTACTCACGGCTTCCCAGCCATTATCACTGTCACTTCTACTCACATTTCCCTAACCTTTATCAGACTGTCCCTTTACTCACTGCTCCCCAGCCATTATCAGACTCGCTTCTACTCACATTTCCCTAACCTTTATCAGACTGCCCCTTTACTCACTGCTCCCCAGCCATTATCAGACTGTCATTTATACTCACATTTCCCTAACCTTTACCAGACTGTCACTTATACTCACATTTCCCTAACCTTTATCAGACTGTCCCTTTACTCACTGCTCCCCAGCCATTATCAGACTATAATAACTGATCAGCAGTTTCTCTCATTGCACTGGCCAGGTTGATATTTTCCATAACAACCGGCTGGTTGTTATGACATTCATGAACCATGCCAGTCAAACTATGCTGCTGCCTCATTGGCCAACATTCTGTATGTGTGTGGGGCCAAACAGTCTCACAAACTGCTGGAGAAAAATTGCTGGCCTGTTATTATAAAAAATAAAAGATGGGGAGGGTGTTTCATATGAGAATTTAATGCACACCCTCGTTGTGGGATGCTTTGATAAACCCCTTGGGCTTCGCCCTCGGGGTTTATGTAGCATCCCACAACTAGGGTGTGCATTAAATTCTCATATCTAGCTCTTCCCCATCCATTATTCTCTATGTCACTTCTACTTACATTTCCCTAACCTTTATCAGACTGTCCCTTTACTCACTGCTCCCCAGCCATTATCAGACTGTCACTTCTACTCACATTTCCCAAACCTTTCAGACTGTCCCTATACTCACTGCCCCCCCAGCCTTCAGTTGCCTTTATGCACTGCTCCCCAACCATTATCAGACTGTCACTTCTACTCACATTTCCCTAACCTTTATCAGACTGTCCCTTTACTCACTGCTCCCTAGACATTATCAGACTGTCACTTGTATTCACATTTCCCTAACCTTTATCAGACTGTCCCTTTATGCACTGCTCCCCAACCATTATCAGACTGTCACTTCTACTCACATTTCCCTAACCTTTTTCAGACTGTCCCTTTACTCACTGCTCCCCAGCCATTATCAGACTGTTACTTATACGCACATTTCCCTAACCTTTATCAGACCGTTTCTTTACTCACTGCTCCCCAGCCATTATCACTGTCACTTCTTCTCACATTTCCCTAACCTTTATCAGACTGTCCCTTTACTCGCTGCTCCCCAGCCATTATCAGACTGTCACCTCTACTCACATTTCCCTAACCTTTATCAGACTGTCCCATCATTACAGCTTTCCAACTCACAGCTGTGGCAATCCTGTCAGTAATACTATCTGTCCAAAGCCATGATCCCCTCCTCCTACAGTCGCAGACTGGATCTTGTCACTGCCAGAGATGTCCACACAGCTTTCCCTAACCACTTTACATTCCCCTCCTTCCAAAATTACAGATGGGAGTGTTTAGTTGGCAGGACTCACACAACTCCACATTCCCACCTTCTAATACTCCTCTCCTTCTACAGTTACAAATAGGATGTCATCACAGCCCTTGTGCCAGAATTTCAGACAGAATATTATCAGTCAGGGTAACCCACACAGTTTCACAGTCACACCTCAGCCAAGTGACATTCCCTCCTCTCTATATCAGCCAGGTGTTCCATACAGTAGTACTGTCTAACCTTGAGTGTGTTCCTCTCCTCAGACTCCATTGTCACAGAGAAGCCATTATCACAGCCAGATCTATCCACTTAGCAACAGAATTGTCAGTTAAGTTTCACTTTCGCTGTTCATCTTCATAGTCTTGATCAAGCCATGTTACTCTCATCGCCCTGCCATCACAGACAGGATGTTTTCACTGCTAGGGTGATGATTGATTGCTCCCCAGTCTGACTTTAGAGATATTACCTACATCCAGTCCTCTGCTGTCACAGGCAAAATAGTCTCAAAGCCAGAGTGAAACACTGAGCTCCTAGTGCATTGTACTCTCCTTAACTCTGCCATCACACATATGTTATAACCACAGCTATCCACACAGCTATCTACACAGTCTGACCTCAGACACATTGTGTTCTCATCCTCTTGGCTAACGAATACAATTTTATCACAACCTCAGTGATCCACACACATTACACTCTCGTCTGCTCTGTGATAACCATGTAAACAGTGTTATCACAGCTGCAGCAGTCTGTGCAGTTTGACTGAGGCCACGCTACACTCTTCTTTCCCCCATCACAGTAGGATGTTATCACAGCTGGGGCAGTCCACGCAGTTTGACAGGTAGCATGTTGTCCTCTAGTCTCTGCCGTCATAGGCAGGACAGTAGTGCAGCCATGGTGACCCCCACTGCACAGTCTGTCCTTGGCCTTATGATGAGCCTACCACAAGTACCATGTCCATATCACACATTCCTCCCCCACTATCACAGCTAGAATGCTACCACATCCCAAGCAATTTACACTGCAACCTTGGCCATTCTGTTTCCACAGTCCATTACCATAGTCAGAAAATTATCTCAACTAAACTAGGGTGCTCCACACAGCTTTAATATCTGGCCATAACCATATTCCACACCTCTTGTGTCTGTCATCCTAGATATGAAATTGTCACAGCCAGGGCAATCTGTACGATACTAGAATAGACTTGGCAATGGTGATTTATGCATTTCTACTGTCTTAACTATGTTCCACTCGCCTATGACATTACCACAGCTGGGGTAACCAACAGAGCAACACAGTCTGTCATGAGCCACATCGCACTCTCCTCTACCTCCCAATCACAGGTAGGATGTTACAGCTCGAGAGACCTATACAGCTACTAGGATTGTGACTTCTGCTACATTCCATGAACTATGCTTTGTTCCCTTAAGCTACATGGTTTAACTCGGCAGTTTTTCATCTGTTTTACTCTGCTGCATGGTACCTTTCTTTGTTGCCACAGCTGCCTGAAGTCACTGTAACTTGTATTTTTTTTTCACTTAATCTTCCCTCTTGTCTTTTCTCTTTCTTTTCTCTTCCACTGGCTGTCACTGATGTCATCTGTCCCTGTAGAACGCTGTCAGCGGGAGGCGGAGAGGAACCGTCTGCTCAGTAATGAACTCAGGGTTGTTCTTAATGAGCTCAACAACTGATTCTTCAAGCCACATAATCATTTAAAAACAAACAGTCCCTGTGCAAATCTCAAAACAGTCCAGAACAGGCTGAAGGGACAGTCATACTGCATGTTTTATACATTTGATTGGAGCATTTATGTTGCAAACCCTGGAAGATTCATAAGCAACCCCCAGCTCATAACTGTTTTACAGCAATGTCCACCCTCCACATGCGCACCCTCAAGCGCGTGCACACAGCCATGAATTTGGTGAGGTGTGCCTTTGAATGGCGAAGGACTGACTGTACTGGCTGAAGTTCTCACCCTCTGGAGGTACCCATCCTAGAATCTCTGGAGACTGATGCACTCTATTTACCAACAAGATGGCATGCTACAGACTTTTCCTCCCTGCTTTGCTGGTAACACTGGATGGAGGCTGTAACTCGCTCAGTGTTGGTGGGTTTTATTCGTTTTCATTTACACTTTTCCCTTTAATCCCTGCTTCCTCCTTGCTTTATTTTTTTGTGACTTCTCTTACTGGTGCCACAGCAAAAAACCCTAGTGGTGGCAGGACTTAGCAGCCTGCCCTATTATGTGACTGGCATGCACCTGTAACTTGAGCTGCTGACACCTGGTACACCCATGCAAACAGGACATCTAGTCTTGACTCATTTGTTAGCACAAAATTCATCTGCCATTTTTTTTTTTTGGGGGGGGGGGTATATTTTTGACAACCTTAGATTAACCATCAATACATTAATAGTATTTAGTGAGGGTTTGTTCTGCATGGATTTCCATGCCAGCTGAAACCTTGTTGTACCGCACCTCAGAGGTCATAGAATGCGGTTATACCCTTCTGTGGTACAATAAGGCTCCAGCTGATTGGAAATCCTCAAGTATTCTGCTGTTTTTCACAGTGCTGCCATGCGTACAGCAATCAGTTCAAGTTCTGAACTGAAACCTCCAGCATGTTCACTGCTGCCGTGGGAGTGCTGTGAAAACTTTTTTTTTTAAATAAAAACTGTGCACTATAAAAATACTGGTAAGGTAACCACATGCCCAAACAACCTGTGCCACCACCTTGGGCTTCTGATTACATCAGACCTCTTGAGCTTCACATTCGAGGTCTGATGTAATCAGAACCCCTCTGTGGCAGCACATGCTTGGTTGTACATGGCTGCCCGATCAGGATCCTCTATTTAGTTCCTTCAGATATTTTTCAATAGCTTTGTAATTAATGCCTCCAGTCAATAAATATGACTGCTCCATCACTTTAAGAAAAAATCTCTCCTTGAGGAAACCTGTTGGCCACAAGTACTGGATTTGTTTTGTAGATTTCCCTGGTTGATAGCGGCATGTTTCTGAAGGTCAACAGTACCGCAACATAAAAAGCTACTTGACTTTCTTGTAGTGGGCATAGAAACAAAGTAAGAGGTTTTAAAATCATCAGAACCACATAGGTCGTTTTAGGAATGTAGTAACATAGAAAAGTAAAATGGGTCTGCCAGTGTTTTTGTTTTTTGCTGACTGCTGACTACGTGAGCGATTTTTATTTGCCATACTACAGCCTCCCTATGAGCAACATTTTAATAACTAAAAACCTGCCCTGCCACGGCTTTGGTGGAGCTGCTGCTGACTAGTGGTCTTGTGCTGGACTTGGTAGATTAAAGTCACAAAGCCACTCAAAGCCTCTCCCTTATTGATGCCTTTTTTGTTGCCCCCTTCAACTTGTGGGTGAAGAATAGAGTCGCGACAGCTACAGATAGCAACTCTCCCCTGGCCTCCCTGGGTTTCCCTTGGAAGTAACATCTCCGCTGGAGCTATTCTGTTCTCGTCTCTCCAAGCCCAGTTCTCATGCATTCCTCTAAAAAGGAAGAAATTTGGGGTTTATATAGTGACTTTCATAATATACCATATCCCAAAGCATAATAAAATCCATTGATGTTTGGCAGCAGCCATTTGGCATGCGCAGAGAGGTTACGTTCCTATCAGAAGATATGTTTCCATTACCAATATATCCTGTCTCTCCAAACTCTTCACTCAGTATGCTTCTTCGGGGTGTCTACTTCCACTGATAATATTAATTGTGACTCATTTCAAGCCATGCTCTCAGTGGGCTTCTGTGGGAAATTGTGTCCAAGAGCAAAATTATTTGTGGTGTGTGCCTACCAGGCTCTTTTCTCAGTGGATTCTTCTTGGAAGTCATGTCTTAACAGGTGATGGTCTCTACATAACAAAAATGGAAGGCAAGACTTTCCTTCTCGCAATGGCACAGAGAAAAGCATCGGTAACCAGGACATTTTTTATTCTGATTTTTCTCCACCTGCATCCCCTATCTCAGCAACAACCCCCCGGCCCTCTCATCAACCTGTCTCATGGACTTACAGGTTAACCACCACTTACACAGAGCCCTATATTGGTAGGTGGCCTGCCACATATGGTCGTACGATGCCTGTGGGGGATGCTGAGTGAGCTGGGGCATTTTCCTCCATTTCCTCCTGGGGCATCTGCATGCAACAGATGCGTATGTGCTTGTTGATGCACATGCCTACCGCATCAGCACACACACACCCCCCATGCCTGCTGGCCTTGCCAGTGCTGCCACCTGGCCTCTGCTAGGTGGCATGCAGGTAGCGGGACTTGGGAACCCCCTTTCCCCAAGGGAGGAGAGCCATCCTTGAGACGCTTGAACCTCCCTAACCCAGCCAGCCCCTGAGCGACCCTGGTCTGTTCCCATACTTAAATCACCATCCTGGCAGGAGGTAAGGTGTCCAGCATCTCAGAGCTCCATGCCACCGGGCCAGCACCAGGACATTTTCAAGTCAGTGGAGGCAGTATAGCACAGTGGTTAAGGGCACTGAGCTACAAACCTGGAGACCTGGGTTTGAATCCTACAGCCCCCACTTACATACTGTGTGACCCTGAGCAAGTCACTTAATTTCCTTGTGCTCCCAGGTCGCCTGGAAATGAGCTTCAGCTCAGTGTGCCTTTCCTGGTTAAATAATTTATTTTATTTATTTAACAGACTTTAGGATTACAACCTTTGAGTCAGGGACTCATTTACAAAGGCTTCTTGTCAGAAAAAACAAATACAAATAGTTAATACATATAGAAATAGAATGGCAGCTAAAGGTTACAGTTTTTTCGGTTATACAATATTGCAGAATCAAGATCAGCTCTACATTGCATTGAACGTGTTACCGAGAGCTGTATTTTACAGTTTTCAAGAGAACAATAAGTTTGCTGATGGAGGGAGTAACAGGTTTGATATAAACAACGAAGTAGAGAACTAGATATCTTGTGAGTGCAGCCAGAGGAGGCATTGTTAATAGGTAATGTTTGGTAGCCCTATCGGTAGGAGATCAGTGGCGGGGTGGTCCCATAAGATGATAGATAGATGACCCGGCACTACCTGGTACATTGGCAGTGCAGTGAAGTGAGAATGTGCTCTTTGAAGGCTGACTTGAAAGTTCCTAATTTGGAGATGGAGGAGACGGAGGGGAGTTCATTGTACTGGACTGGGGTCCTGTGTGGGAATGACCATTGGGCTAAGGAAGTTCTAACCCTCGGGATGGACCACACCTCTCGGTTGGCAGTGCGGGTGTTCACCGAGGTGTGGGAGGATAGGAGAGAGGCAGAAACCCCTAAGGGGGTAAGCCCCAGGTGTATTTTCTTTGTGAGGAGACATGTTTGATAAAATAGCCTTTCATTCAGGGTGAAGAGATGTGTCCGGGCATATAGGGTACAAGTATGGGTACACTCCTCTGCCCCAGAGAGGAGTCTGCACGCTTTGTTTATGGCCAGATGGATTTTGTTAAAGGCTGTTTAGTCAGCAGCTGAGTAGATGATGAGCCCATAATCGACTAGGGAGAGGATTGAGGAGGTGACAGCCAGATTAAGGGCTTTCTGAGGTAGGCAATCCTTGTGCCGATATAATAGGCCTATACGGACATTTATGGCTGATGATAGAGTGTCAGTGTGTGAATGGAAGGAGAGGCTGGAATCAAATGTAAGGCCCAGGTATTTATATGTATGGACCTGTTCTAGAGGAAGTAGAGAGTGGGAGAGGATTGTTAGCTGTGCATTCTTGTCATTATTCTGTCGGTGGGCAAAGAGCATGGTCTTTGTCTTTTTCACATTAACCACAAGTCTTTGGTCTATGAACCAGTTTTCAGTCTGGTTAAATGCGTGTTGGAGAGAGGACTACAATACTGTGGGATCTGGGTGTGAGGCAATTTCCCCTACCCCCCTTCCCTTTCTCTTAAAGTTTCACTCCTTTATTCATTAGTTTAAATGATGTGCACCCAACAAATAAAGCAATGAACTTTAAACTGTTCTGGTTACCAGTACCTTCCTGTGCAGCTGGGGGAGGTGAGTGCTGCATTTGTTTTTGCTGAGAAGACTTCATTGGTAAAGCAAGGCACCACTGTGCTCTGAAGCTATTTCCCTGCCATTTCTAAAGACTGGTATTCTTTACCTGCTTCTCTCAAAGTCCTGCCCTAAGTAAGTTCCTTTGGAAAGTTATGGCCCTGTGTGCAATATTCTTTGTTGTGGGGGGTCTTTTCAAGCGTCCGTATCAGTGGCTTTCTTCTGGAGGAGT
This sequence comes from Neoceratodus forsteri, assembly GCA_016271365.2. Taxonomy (NCBI): domain Eukaryota; kingdom Metazoa; phylum Chordata; order Ceratodontiformes; family Ceratodontidae; genus Neoceratodus; species Neoceratodus forsteri. The sequence goes on from CM057449.1 coordinate 336,004,444, forward strand.
TCTCTCTGAAGATATTCCATAAATGTCTCTAAGTCCAGTTGGGCTTATAAACAACAGAGAGGCACAGACTCCAAGCATATTGTTCACCCCTCTGAAGAAGACTTAATGATTCACATTATTTTTGTTATGTGCCCAGTCACTGTTATTTTTCTTGGTGCTGCAGATGCAGTAGCATTTTAGTTCAGGGCAGCACCTTTACAGCCCATGAGTGTGCATGTCTTACAGGATTTAGAGCCTAGCATGGTGGTTAGAGGCAGAGTGCACACCAGGAGTTTCCAGTTCAGCTCCCTCCACAGCCACTTACTCTGTTACATAAGAACATAAGAATTTGACAGGAGATGGGGATCGAGTGGCCCATCTGGTCTGCCCATGAACCTAACCCCCTCCCCTATATTTTGCTGTTTTTGTTCATACTGTAGTGCTGGTCCCATGCGTGTTTAAATGCATTCACCATCTTTGCTGCAACCACCTCTGGGTGCAGGCTGTTCATGTGTCTATTACCCTCTCTGTAAAAAAGTACTTCCTGATACTGCCTCTGAGCCATCCTCCTCTCAGGTGTAGGTTGTGCCCTCTTGTACGCACCTCTCCATTTGCATGGAAGAGTTTGTCTACCTGAACAGTGTTTATACCCTTGATGAATTTGAACGTTTCTATCATATCCCCCTGTCCCTTCTCTGTTCCAGGGAGTACAAGTTTAGGTCTTGGAGTCTAGACTCATATGGCTTGTGATGGAGGCCCTGCACTATCTTTGTGGCCCTTCTCTGAATTGATTCCAAGTGCTCTGTTTCCTTCTTCAGGTGGGCCCTCCAGAACTGGACACAGTACTCCAGATGTGGCCTCACAAGGGATCTATAGAAGTGGAATGATCACTTCTTGTTTCCTGCTAGTTATTCCCCTGCCGATGCATCCAAGGATGCTACTTGCTTTTCGTGCCACTTTTTCGCATTGATTCCCTGCTTTAAGGTCGTCCGATATGATTACGCCTAAGTCCCTTTCAGTCCTGGTCCCTTCAAGTCGATGCCCATCTAGGAAGTATTACGTTCTTGGTTCTGTTTTCCCAGGTGCATCACTTTGCATTTTTTAGCATTAAATCTAATTTGCCAGTCGTTGGACCACTGTTCAAGTTTCTTGAGATCCTCCGTCATACTGGAGGCTCCCTCCTGATTGTCCACCCTATTACATGGTTTTGTATCATCTACAAACAGGCAGACTTTACCCTCAAGACCATCAGCAGTGTCACTGATGAATATGTTGAAGAGGACTGGACCCAGCACTGATCCCTGAGGGACTCCGCTGGTCACAAAATCCTCTTTGGACATGGCACTATTTACTGTGACTTTCTGAGTTCTATCCTGCAGCTAGTGTGCTACCCAGCTTACTATTGTATGACCGACACCTGTGTGTTCAAGTTTATTGATCAGCCTCCTGTGTGGGACGGTATCCGAGGCCTTGCTTGAAGTCTAGGTACCCCAAGTCCACTGCCCCCCCCCCCGGACCACTGCTTTGGTCACCCAGTTGAAGAATTTGATCAGGTTAGTCTGACATGATCAGCCTGTAGTAAATACATGTTGTTTGGGATCGAGTTTTCTTGCCTCTTATAGGAAGTCTACTGTCCTTTCTTTAAGGAGTATCTCCATGATTTTACCCACCACCGTGGTCAAGCTGACTGGGCGGTAATTTCCTGCCTCCTCCCTGCTGCCACTTTTATGCAAGGGTACCACAGTAGCCCTCTTTCGGTCAAGTGGCCCCTTGCCGCTTTCCAGAGATTCATTGTATAGCTCAGTTAATGGTGTAGCTATTTCGTCTCGAAGCTCTCTCAGTATTCTTGGGTGAATTCCATCCAGTCCCATGGCTTTGTCTGTCCTCAATGTTTCTAGTTCTTTCAGCACCCTTTCCCTTGTGAAGGGGATTGTGTCTGCCTCCCTTTTATGGTGCTGTGTTCTGTTTAGTGCTGGACCACTACCGTTCTGCTCATTTGTTAAGAGTGAGCAAAAGAATACATTGAGAGCTTCAGCTTTGTCTTCATCTTTTTCCACTATCTGACCGTCACTTGTTGACATTCTAACTATCCCCCCCCTTTGCTCTTCATTTTACAAATACATAAATAGCAATACTAATAAATTAACCTGGCCATAAAAAACACAATTTAAAATAAAAGCAGTCATTAACAAGGGCTGTCCCAGAGATATGTGCTAGTAGACAGTGTCTGGGAAGGCCTGACTGAACAGGAGGGTCCTGAGGTGGGCTTTGAACACTTCAGCTGAAGGGACCTCCCTTACAGATGGAGGAAGCTAAATCCACAGGATGGGGCCGGCGACACTGCATGCTCTGTCGCCCGCAGTTTTTAGCCTTGTCCTGGGAATCGCAAGAGGACCCCTAGAGGAAAAACGGAGGGAGCGGACCGAGGGAGCAGGTGTCAGAAGGTCAAACAATTGCCCAGGGCCCAGCCCATGTAGGACCTTAAAAGTGAGCAAGTCCACCTTGAAGAGGATCCTCCACCTGACCAGCAGCCAGTGCAGTTCACACAGCACCGGGGTGATGTGGCAGTATTTAGACTGCCCTGTCAACAGCCTGGCAGCTGCATTCTGCACTAGCTGCAGCCGGCCGAGGGTACCTCCCGAGACCCCGAGGTAGAGCATTGGCTATCCTAGGGCAAAGGAAAGGAAAGATACAATTGGGTATCATCAGCATAGCAATGAAAGCCCAAACTGTATTTCTTAATGAGCTCTCCCAGGGGCACACGGCAAACAACATTGGAGACTCACCAGTGGTAACTCCCTCAGCTCCACTACATGACGCCAGATCTCTTCTGCTGGAAGAAGCAGATTCCCTCCTTACCACTTCCACATTAAGTAGGCCCTAACTCTTAAATCTTTGGAATTTCTTCCAAACCTTTAAAAACTCTTCAAATTATATCTTCAGCTCAATCTTTGATCGCGACCGCAATGGACGATAAGTCCACTCCCGAGTTCCACCAGTGTTCTTACTTGAAGAAGATGTCCAGGAAGGATCTGCATGCCATGTGTGTCTACTGCCTGGGGCATGATCACAACCCCAGGCTTGTGATTTCTGTCACTCGTTCCACCCTTCAGTCCTGGAGGACTGTCTCCTCTGTTAAAAGTTGGGCCGCCTGGCACATTGGAACCTGCCAGTCAAATGAAAGAATGCCCGTTGGGTGGTTTCCATGGCTGCAGGGTCCACTGAGCAGCTTGCAACCTTTGAAGAGGAGTTGGCCCAGGCCACTTCCCACTCCTCTTCATCTTCTGCCTTTGTGTCACTTTATCTGGTCTTGACGTTCACGGGCTCCTTCAAGGAGTTGTGCCAGTTCCTGCTGACTCTCGGGGCACAAATCAAAAGGTAAGAAAGAGTCAAAAAAAGAGAGGACCCGTCGTCAGTCTTGGGATCGGGAGCGCTCTCGGTCGAGCACCTCCGATTCCCTCACTTCTCCGGATTTGACTACGGTCAAAGCCTTGGCCGCAGGCTCCTCAATAACCCTGTCAGGTCTGATGGCCAAGATGCTGATTAAGGCTGCAGCCGAGATTTTTCTCAAGCCAACAGACCAGTTGTCGAATGAAGAGGTTGACACTTCCTTGTCTAGGTCCTGATGCAGACTGTTGGAGGGACGGATCAGTCCACTGACCCGCCATCTCTGGTCCCTGACCCTGACCAGGAGGAGCCTCGGCACTTGCCAACTCCCTCCAAGCCCCGCCATCAGTCCCCCAGCAGTCGCAATCGAGGTCTCTGTCTTCTTCCCGTGGGTCGAGCCGGTCCCACCGAATCAGCGCTCCTGCTTTTGGCACCACGGGAAGCAGTGTTGCCGCTATTCCTCATCTTCTTCAGGTGAGGAGAGGTTTCAGCACTACAAGGTCTTGATGTGGCAACAGTTGGTGCTTACTGGTGCCAAACCGACCCCGGTTTCTATGCCAGCCATTACATGGCTGTCGCCGGAAAGGCCGACACTGTCTCCTTCGATGGAGCTGATCAAAATGGTCCCGGTTCAGCCAACTCCGGCATCTTCGCTGATTGTGGTGAAACAGCTGCCGATCGGCACTCTGACTAAGGAGTCTCACCTGGCCAAGGGACTTCCCCATAGGCTGTCAGTCACCATCACCCCTGACTATCTGCAAAGGGTCAGTGGGGACTCAAATGGTTGACCACTCTAACAATTCTTCGGAGTTAGAGGGGTCCTCCCTGCACTCCCTTCCAGTCGACATAGAGTTCATGGGGGACCTCTCAACCGATGAAGGCCCATCTTCCTTCATGGGGCTTCTCCACTTGATCTCTGAGTTGAAGGGTATGAAAATAGAGCCTGTCCAGAAGCTGGCTTGTTACCTGTTGACTGAATCCTTGACCGGGGAGACACTGTCACAGAGGCTTTCCCGATGGCAGAAGACATCCTTGGCCCTGCCCTGGAGCTTTGTCAGCACTCCACTTCTTGCCCTGCACCTTCTGCCTGGATGGCCCGCAGATAAGCAGTGCCCACCAGTTCCCTTTTAGGATTCACAGAGCATCCCACGGCCTAGGGTTTCATGGCTGACTCTGTGTTTAGGAGCTCCGACAATATTGGGGATGTTGACAGGCTGCCTGACAAGGAGTCCAAGAAGTTGAACCATGCGGCTAAGAAAGCCTGCACTGCCTCCTTGCTTGGTCTCCAACAAGTGAGGATGGCCCTCCTCATGGCCCACTTTTCACATGCCCTGCTGGGCACTTCAGATGAAGTGCTTCCTCATCTGTCTGCGGAACTTCAGACCACAGTCAAGCAGGTCTGGGACCAGGGCCAGGCTGTAGCCAAACAGCTACAGACTGCTATGGACACTGGGGACTCTTGTGCCCGCTTTGTGGCGGTCTCAGTGACTGTGCACTGCAGGGCTTGGCTGAGAATCTCGACCTTCATGGCAGACATTCAGCACAAGCTGAATGTCCCCTTCCTGGGCACCGACCTGTTTGGGCCTGGGGTCGAGGGCCACCTCACCCGTATCGAGAAGTCCAGTGCCACCTTGGACTCTGTGACATCTGCCCAGAAGGACCACAAGGGCTCCAAGCAGTAGCGGAAGAGGAAGCCCTTTTGGTCCACCTCCACTCCTGTGGCTAAACCAGGCCAGCCCCAGGCTGGACAGTTGGCACAGGCCTGGCCACCTCTGCCCAAGTCAGTAGCCTCGGTTGTCAATAAGTCTGGAGGGAGAGACTCCAGTGGCTCCTCAGCCAGGCCCTCCTCCTCCTCTAAGCCTGCCTAGTGACCTGATGAGGGGTGCCTCCCTCATGCCTGTCATACCTCCCTGGGTCCTCCCATAGAGGCCAGGCTCCATCACTTCCTTTCCTCCTGGTCCGCAGTCACCACAGACAGGTGGGTTCTAGAACCAGTGGGTCAGGGTCTGCCTCTGGAATTTGAGCAGTACCCTCCTTGCCGAGCCTGCACACCACGAGAAGACTTGGTTTCCGCAGACACTCTTTCAGCTCTAAGAGCCGACATAGCCCAGCTCCTCCACAAGGAGGTCATGGTTCCTGTCACAGATCCTCCGGGACACCCAGGGTTTATCTACAGGTACTTCCTGGTGCCAGAGTGTATGGGGGGGCTGGTGCCCCATTCTAGATCTGCACGACCTGAACAAATTTCTCCGGTTGTGCAACTTCAGGATGGTAATTCTGTCTCAAATCATACCATCTCTTGAGCGAAACATGTGGTTTTACTCCCTGGATCTTCACGACACATTCTTCCACATCCTGATCCGTCTGTCTCATCGAAGGTTCCTCCGCTTCCGAGCAGAGGGAACCCTCTATGAGTTACAGGCCATGCCATTCAGCCTCTCTTCATCCCCCAGGGTCTTCATCAAGTGCATTGTAGTGGTGGCAGCTTACCTGAGGTGCTGAGGGGTCTGGGTTTACCACTACCTGGACAACTTGCTGATCGCAGGTCCCTCTAGGCAGGAGGTGGAGCGGTCCAGGGACCTGGCCCTCCAGACCTGCTTGCCAGATCATTTCATGTTGGGCAATTGCGCCCTGCCTAGGACTTCCTGCATCTGCTGGGCTACATGGCAGCCTGCATTAGCATGGTTCCTTGGGCCCGCTGGATAATGCGCTCCCTGCAGTGGGAGCTGGCCAGCCAGTGGGCTCAGCGCAAGGGTCACTTTGACCAGCTGGTCACTGTGATCCAGCGGATGTGGGACGCTATCCAGTGGTGGTTAGTCCCAGCACATCTACAGGAAGGGATCCCATTTGTCTACCCAGAGCCGATGGTCATCCTGACGACCGATGCCTCTCTCACGGGCTGGGTTGCCCACCTGGGGGAACACAGAGTCCATGGACCTGCTGGAGCTATGGGCAGTTCAAATAGCACTGACTGCATTCATTCCACACATTCGGGGTCGGTGGTCCAAGTCCAGACGGACAACACCATGACCATGTACTACCACAACAAACAGGGTGGGACGCACTCCCTGTCCTTGTGCAGGCAAGCTCTCTGTGTTTGGACACTCGTGTGCAGCCTGGAGGGGGATCTCCTAGCCTTCCATGTGGCAGGAGCCTCTAGTCAGCTGGCATATGCCCTCAGCCAGGTGGTTGAGGCGTCTCACGAGTGGTCTGTCCACCCAGAGGTAGTTCACAGTCTGTTCTGTCAGTGGGGCACCCCTCAGGTGGACCCATTTTCCTTCAGGGAGAATGCAAAGCTGAGGCTGTTTTACGCCTACCCCCCCTCAGCAGGGAACACTGCAGGGAGATGCCTTCTCGAGGTCCTGGACCCCAGGCCTTTTCTGTGCCTTCCCTCCAATTCCCTTGATCCACAAGGTGCTTCTCAATGCTAGGATGGACAAGGCACAGGTAATCCTGGTGGCTCTGGACTGGCCACTCCAGTTCTGGTACCCCGATCTCCTCAGCCTCAGCAGCAGGCTCCCGAGGCATCTTCCCCTATGCCCTTACCTGCTTTCCATCAGTCAAGGGAAGGTACTCGACCCTCAGTTCCTGCACCTGACAGACTGGTTCCTGAGCGGCTAGAGTTCCAGGCTTTGGGTCTCTCCAAGGCTGTCTTCACCATTGTGAAGGCATCTCAGAAGGAGTCAATTAGGAAGGGTTCCACCTTCAAATGGAAGAGATTCTCCATTTGGTGTCAGAGCAAGAGGTTGGACCCTTTGTCCTGTCCAGTGCAAGCATTCTTTATTACCTATGGTCCCTCTCTCAGTCGGGCCTTCAGTTGATGACCCTTAAGGTGCACCTGGCAGCCATCTCTGCTTACAGGGCACGGGTCAGTCAGCAGTCGATGGTGCAGGAGAAGGTCTAGGGCTTCTTTAAGGGCATTGACCACATTTCTTCTCAGGTGCATGAACCACCACCATCGTGGGACTTGTTGTTAGTTTTAGCAAAGCTCATGGGCAAGCCATTCAAACTGATGCACAGGTGTGACATGTTTCACCTGTCATGGAAGATCACCTTCTTAGTGGCTATCACATCAGCCAGAAGGATCAGTGAACTCCAGGCACTTTCGGTAGAGTGTTCTTATGTGGTCTTCCACAGGGACAAGGTTGTCCTGCGCCCCAACCTGAAGTTCCTCTTGAAGGTTGTGTCCAGGTTTCACCTTAACCTGGTGAATAATGTCCCAGTGTACTTCACCAGTCACACTTCGGAGGCCATGCACAGGCTTCATACTCTGGACCTGAGGCGGGCACTCGCTTATTATGAAGAGCGCATGGCTGGAGTTCAGGGAGAGCTTCGCCAGCTGTTTGTCACCTACGCTGAAGCCGCACATGGCAGACCTGCAGCCAAGTGAATGATTGGCAGGTGGATCAGATCCCGCATTGATCTCTGTTATAGATTGGTGGGTAGGGAGCCTCCCGGAGGGTTAAGAGCTCACTCCACCCATCATACCGCTGCATCGGTGGCTGCTTCCAGGGATGTCCCTATCCAGGAAATCTGCAGGACTGCTACCTGGAGGTCAGCACACACCTTTATTTTCCATTACCACATCGACCTTGAGTCACACTGGGATGCTGGTTTTGGGGCCTCAGTTCCCCACTCCTTATTTCCTAAGTAGGGGGGGTGTGCCTTGCCTCCCTCCTCCCGGAGAACTGCTAGGAGTCTGCCAGAAGTGTGGATAGAACATCATATACCACTCCTAGAACTACCTGTTTATTCTCACTGTAGGTTTGATATTCTCACTCTTGGTCCCCAGGAACAAAAATATTCTCACTGTAGCTTTCATTAGTTGGAGCCGGCAGTTCTTGCAGCACGCGTTCACTTACAGAAGCCCCAGCTGACTCACGTGCAGGCTGCAACTCTCTTCCTTATTCTAAACCTGTAACTGACAACAGCATGTTACCTTGCAAAATTGTCAAAATTAAATTATGTTATCTATTTTTTTTTTTATAAATTCCTTATTCAGTTTACTCACCTCCCTTCCCACCTGACACATGTCAGATCTCTGAGAAGCTCACACGGCAGCTTCACGTCCACAGCCTCACTCTTTGACTGCCATGTAACTTCTTCCCCTGCTACAGCAGCACCTCATCAGGAAGCACAAAAAACTGCCACCCGGCCCTCCGCTAGACCGCATCTTTCACTCAGTCCTTCACCTGAATGCGCAAACCGGCTGATGCATAGATGTCATGATGCAACACGAATGAGCATCATGTGAGTCAGACAAACAGAAACACTGCTCAGTCATCCCGAACATCCGCTCGGTCTTCTGAAAACTAAACTAACAGTGAAGAAATGGGAAAATTGCTTCTAAATCTCTCTCTCACACACACACACACACACACACGCAGCATTGGATAACACAAATATGCCTCGGGTGCCTCAGAAATATGTCTGATATTTATTTTCTCATATAGGTTGACCTATGACATCATGCATGGCTTCGCCACGTGTGACGCCATAGAGTCAACCTGCACTCAAAAAATATCAGACATATTTCTGAGGCACTTGTGGCATATCCCTTTTATATCTATGTATCTACATATCTGTATTTATGTATCTGCAGTGGTCTGACTCATAATATGCAGTTTACCTTGAAGTGTGTGAGACAAAACCATAACTCAACAGTGACTGAGCCACAAATGAGTTATGGAAGTCCTTTCATATGAATATATGAACATTTGAAGAAGCCAGCAGAAGAAGGCCATTTGGTCTATCAAGTCTGCTCGTGTTGCAGGGCTCACACCTTGAGCTACTGTCCCTGTCCCCTCTCCCCACTCCTCCCATCCTCCTTACCCATGACCCTTACCCTCCCCCCTGTACCTGACCCGGCCTCTCTTAAAGCTGCCCACTGTTTTCAATGAGTTACCTCTTCTGGCAGCACATTCCAAGCATCCATCACCCTCTCTGTGAAGAAGCACCTCCTGACCTCCCCCCTAAACCTCCCACCCTCCAGCTTAAGACTGTGCTCCCTCGTGTTATGGTTGCCACTCAGCTTAAAGAGATTCTCCTTATCAACCTTCTTTATCCCTTTCAAGTACTTAGAAACATAGAATTTGACTGTAGATAAGGACTGCTTGGCCCACCTAGTCTGCCCATTTCCCTACCTAACGGATAAGCTGCAGATACTAGTTAACCAACAGCCTACTTCCTCCTGCCCCCCACTAGAATTGCCTTATGTCTGTCCCATGCATTCTTGAATTCCCCCCACTGTTTTTGATTATACAACCTCCTTAGGAAGGCTGTTCCATGTATCCACAACCCTTTCTGTGAAGAAATACTTCCTCACATTACCTCTGAGACATCCCCCCTCTATCTTCAAATTGTGCCCCCTTGTCTTTGCACATCTCTTTTTCTGAAAGATGCTACCCTCTTGGACTTTTTTGATTTCCTTGAGGTATTTGAAAGTTTCTATCATGTCCCCCCCCCTCTCTCTCTCCTTTCCTCGAGGCTATACATCTTTAGTTCCTTTAGTCTTTCTTCATATGTCTTCTGATGCAGACCCTGCATCATTTTGGTTGCCCTCCTCTGGACAGCTGCCACTCTGTCTATGTCTTTGCGGAGATGGGGTCTCCAGAACTGTACACAGTACTCCAGATGTGGTCTTACCAACTGTCTGTACAGAGGGCCAACAACTTCCTGTTTTCTACTGGTGATGCCTCTCCCTGTGCATCTCAGTATCCCCCCAGCCCTCCTTACTGCCTTCTCACATTGCTGGCCCACCTTTAGGTCATCTGATATAGAAACATAGAATTTGACGGCAGATAAGGACTGCTTGGCCCACCCAGTCTGCCCATTTCCCTACCTGATGGATAAGCTGCAGATTCTACTTAATCAACAGCTTACTTCCTTCTGGCCCCCACTAGAATTGCCTTATGCCTGTCCCATGCATTCTTGAATTCTCCCACTGTTTCTGACTCCACAAGCTCCTCAGGAAGGCTGTTCCATGCATCCACAACTTTCTCTGTGAAAAAATACTTTCTAACATTACCTCTGAGCCGTCCCCCCTCCATCTTCAAATTGTGCCCCCTTGTTCTTGCACATCTCTTCTTCTGAAAGATACTACCCTCTTGTACCTTGTTAATTACCTTGAGATACTTGAAAGTTTCTGTCATGTCTACCCTTGACTACCCCCGGTCCCTTTCCATTTCTGTTGTTGTCAGTACCTCGCCCCATTATGTACTCTTCCACTGGTTTTTGTTTCAGGTGCATTACTTTGCATCTCTTTGCATTGAATCTAAGCTGCCACATTTGACCATTCTTCCAACCTTGCCAAGTCCTTTTCATCCTTCCACCCCACCTTGTGTATCAACCCTGTTGTAAATCTTTGTGTCATCTGCAAAGAGACTATACTTTCCTTCCAGTCTCTGCAATGTCACTTATAAAGACATGAAAAGGACCGCCCTAGTACTGAACCTCATGCGGTACCCCACTGGTAGCCCTCCTTTCTTCACTGTGGACTCCATTTACTATTACCCGCTGTGTCCTGTTGTCCAACCAGTGTTTTACCCAGGCTACCACTCTGGGATCCACTCCCAGGCTGGCTAATTTATTTATTAAACTTTTGTGCGGGACTGTGTCAAATGCCTTGCTAAAGTCTAGGTAGGCCATGTCCACAGCCCCTCCCTGGTCTACTACTTTGGTCACCCAGTCAAAGAAATCAATTAGATTTGTCTGACATGACCTTCCCGCTGTGAATCCATGCTGCCTTGGGTCCTGTGCCCCACTGGCCTCTAGATACTCAACAATTCTTTCCTTCAGAAGTGATTCCATCATTTTCCCTACCACTGAGGTCAAACTGACAGGTCTGTAGTTTCCTGCCTCTGTCTTGCTCCCACTTTTGTGAACGGGAATCACATCCACCCCTCCAGTCCTCAGGTACCACACCATCCTCCCATGATTTATTAAAAAGGGTAGTCAGTGGTGTTACTAGTTCTTCCCTTAGTTCTTTTAGAATTCTGGGGTGAATCCCATCAGGCCCCACTGCTTTATCCACCTTCAGTTTTAAGAGTTCTTTCAGAACCCTTTCTTCTGTGAAAGGACTAATATCAACCCCCCATCCAGAGTGTTTCTATTAACCGGATTAGCTATTTCCTCCTGCTTTTCCATTGTGAATACTGAGCAGAAGTATTCATTCAGTATCCCTGCTTTTTCACTGTCGCTTTCTGCCCAACCACCTTCCTGTTTGTCAGCCTCAGTATCCCTGCCTTAGTCTTTCTTTGCTCCCTAATGTACATATAAAAGGTTTTATCCCCCTTAACCGAGATGGCTATCTTTCCCTTGGTGTGGGCCTTTGCTATTCCGACTGTCTTACCCGCTTTCTTCTTCTTTAACTGGTACAGTTCTCTGTCCCGCTCCTTCTGTGTTTCCTTATACTTCCTGAACGCTGTCTTTTTCTCCCATACCTTCCCGCCACTTCTTTTGAGAACCATGGTGTTTTTTTCTTTCGTTTTGATTTGTTTATTTGCTTCACACAAAGGCTTGTTGCCTCTATGATGGAGGTTTGATGTTTCCCCCATTGTTGCTGCACCCCACCTTCTTGCCTGTTTGCTAGTGCTTTTCTGAGGCACTCTCCCATTTTGACAAAAATCAGCCCTCCTGAAGTCCAGTACCTTCACTTTTGTGTGGCTAGACTCTACAGCTAAGTTTATCGTGAACCACACTGTTTGGTGTTCGTTTGTTCCCAGATAGCTACCCACTTCAAGATCAGAGATCCTCTCTCCATCCCCATTTGAGAGTACCAGGTCTAAGATTGCTCTCTCCCGAGTGGGTTCCAAAACTAGCTGTCTGAGGCATGCCCCCTGTAGGTGATCGAGAATGGCCCTGCTCTTGGATGTGGCTGCAGCAAAGGTGCTCCAGTTAACATCTAGCAGATTCAGGTCCCCCATCAGCAATATCTCCCCTTTCTCTGCCATCCCAAGGATACCTTCTATCATGTCCTTGTCCATTTCCTCCCCCTGAGATGGGGGTCTGTATACAATCCCTGTGCGGATTGTGGAGCCATTTCCAGTCTCCAGGGTGACTCACAGTGCCTCCTCTCCTCCCTGTTTACCCTTTAGTTCTGTTGCTTTGATCCCTTCCCTTACATAGAGAGCTACTCCTTCTCCTCTTTTTCCCTCCCTGTCCCTCCTGTAGATTGTGTACCCTGGTATGTTGACATCCCAGTCATGGTTTTCTGTGTACCATGTTTCTGTGACTGCCACAATATCCAGGCATCCCTCTTCCATCAAGGTCACCATTTCAGGGAGCTTTTTACCTAGACCACGGGCATTGGTACTCATTACCCTCCATTTTTTTATGGCTTTATTTCTTTTTGCCCCATCCCTGTCTCTACTACCTTTGTCTTTTTCTCCATTTACCCCTGCCTTTCTCCCTATCGACTGCTCTATCTTGGAGTTTATCTCACTAATTACCCTGATTTTTTTTGGGGGGGGCTGGGTTCCCATCTCTTCAGTGCCTCCCCTTGGCTAATTTAAGTAGCATGATGACATTTAAACCTATTACATAGGATCCTGGTTCCCCTCCAGGATAGATGCAGACCATCGCACCTGTATAGGCCTGCATCCCTCCAGGTGGAGCCCCAGTCCCCAATGAAGCCAAATCCCTGAGCTCTGCACCAGCTTTTCAACCAGTCATTGAATCCCATGGTGCGGAGTGCCCCAGCCTCATCCATGCCATAGACAGGTAGCACTTCCGAGAAAGTTACCGTGTGTGCTACTTGTCTAAGGCCACTCCCCAACTCCACAAACTCCTGTTGCACTGCTCTGATCCCATTCTCAGCCAGGTCATTCGTCCCTAGGTGGATAATGACATCCAGCTCCCTCCCCCTTGTCGCTGCTCCCACGATCCTGAGGATTCGTTTCCTGTCCCTCCAAGCCTTGGCGCCAGGCAGGCACCTTACTTGAAGGTTCCAATCATGTCCCTTCTCTCTCTTTCCCCTCACAAGTGGTGATAAACTGCATATTTTGATTAGGCCAGCATATAGCTTTTAAATCTTTGAAGATTTTACTTTTTTCTTCGATTTCAACAGCTGACTTCAGTGCTCCTCTAGGCAGTAGTGATGTCATCAGCATTGTGAAATCTTCTCTCTGATTAATTTAGTATTCGCTTGTGATTACAGTAGCCTTCTAAATATCCATTGTGACAACAGTAACAACATATAGTGTATAGTCAGGTGTTGTTCTGTATAGAAATCAGAGCCTTTCCAAATGTTGTTGTACCACAGTTCCAAAGATCATGGAATGTGATTGTAGTACACTGTGGTACAACAACATTTGGAAAAGCTCTAGAGGTTCTATCAGAACCGTAAACTGTCCACAAGCCCTCCTGGCAGCAGCAACAGCAGCGTTGACGGCAAGATCCCCCGAACCGGTGACGCGAACATGAACAGGTACATAAGCCAAAAACAAATGCAGGATCAACCAGATAACCGCAGCTTCATCAAAATTAGAACCAGATATTTAAATAACTTACAAATAATCGTTTCCTCTGAGCCCACATCCTCTCGCTAACCGAGTCGTACACCGCCATGTTTTTTAAGTTGAAAATCCCTTCCGCATCCCATTGACAGCCAATAGAAGGCTATGCAATAAACGTAGGGATGTCCGCTACCTAGCAACCACACATGTAAACAAAGCAACCAGCCCCAACTCCCAGAACACGACAGAGCAACAAATACATTTTTTTTTTTTTTTCATTTCAAAAATGTAAAACAAAAAATGTTGGCAGTGGGGGACTATACACTATAAAAAAATAGTGCATGGGCACCCTTATGCGCAGCCAGCCTATTGTCCCACGTCGGGGTTCTGATTATCATGGATCTCTCGAGCTTCGCTCTCGAGGTATGAGGTAATCAAAACCCCTCGGTGGTACAGTAGGCTGGTTGCACATGGTTGCCCTTGCACTATTCTCTATATGTTTGATATGTTGCTGTTACTGATGTCACTAGCTGAGATATCACTTTTAGCTTGTAATTTTTACCACCCCTCCTATTGTGTGTACATATGCATATATACATACATATATATAGTAGTATATATGGATTTATAAAATGGGTAGGGAAACTGCTGATTATTTATTGGCTGCCCACCATCACATGACCGAACGTATATCAGAGTGCGACTACACACCTGTACTTTTACCCTCCAAAAAAACAAATTTGACATTTCATAAGATACATAAACCACTCTGAGGTGTGCCGTCGCGCTTTGATATATGTATGCCTTGGGCGGTTGACGCACTCGGCCTGCGGTCTCGTGCATACAACGCACAACAAGGCATGTGTATATCAGAGCGCGATCGCACACTTCAGAGTGATTTATCTATTACTTATAACCCTGATACTTTTGCTTGTCACGATCTACGTGAGAATATCACATATTCTCCCTGTAGGTTGATGACGAAGCAAATATTCTCTCTCTAGGTCCTTCAGAATAGAAGGCTGACTTCATTTTATTTGCAAGCTTCTTTGTTCTCAGAAAGTTCTAGAACTGTTAACTTCTTTGAGACAACAGCAACAGCAAATGCAACTGTTTTAACACAAGAAACCCATGTTAATACATAATTTTATCAGACATTTTTATCAGCCCAATAAAAATATAATGTATGGAGACTGTCTATAGTAGGCTGAAATCAGTAAGTTTATAACCTGATAATCTCATTGTTATGACATCAGAATGCTGTACTCCTCGATGGAAATACAGCCTTGCTGTGGATGGTCTCCCATCCACTATTCTATATGTTATGACATCAGAATGCTGTAAACCTAGCATGACTATGTCATTCCAATGGGATTACAGGAAAGAATGTCACCAGTTGAAGTAATTATTTTAAAAGAATGTTGATCAGCTCTCCCTGACAGAAGTTTAAAAAAGTACACATTCAAGGATATCTAAACATCTTCTACTGTGTTATGCTAAAAAATGTCCTAATGGGCATTCCTGTTTCATCCCTTACTTGGTAAGTGCATTTTTTAAAACTTGGAACTGTCGCTTGTTACTCTTGGTGCCAAATGGTGCTGTTATAGTTCAGGAAAAATGATGCCGTTACTATACACTGTAAAATACAATGCCTAGGTTGTGGTTGTTAACCACAAGTGTAATCACATCTCGTGGTTGCCATGCCAACTATAAACCTTTTGAGCTGCGCTCTTGAGGTTTATGTGATTGTCTTGGCAACCGCTTGAAGTAATTACTGCGCGGTTAACTCATTTGTTCCCATAAATGCCATATGGCGTCAGAATCATCCATTGTTAGAACTGACCCAAAACGGCCACCGGGAGCAAATGAGCTACCAACCACAACCTAGGCATTATCCTCCATATGCCTGCTACTTTACTTGTGATCCTTAACCACTGTGACATCACTAATGGCTTCAGATTTCATGTTCTGGACATTGGAAGAGTACGTTTTAGGGGGTGAGCAACAGAAGGTGGAGGAGGCAGTAGAAATAGCCAGAACATGAGATCTGAATAAAAAGAGAGTACTGGAGGTGACAGATCTCTGTGCAGAAATGGCAGGGAAGGGTAGGAGGGTAAATAAACTACAGTGGATCTCAGAGAGAACTGTACAGGCAGTAAGAGAAAAAAGGAAGGTGTTTTAAAAAGGTGTCAAACAGAGAGTGATGGCATACCTGGAAAAAATAAGTGGCGAACAGCAGTGAGACAGGCAAAGGTGGAAGCAAACAAAGGCTAGCAGATGGGTTGGGGAGGGTGACATGGCAGTTTTTGCTATACAGTATGTGAGAGCAGCATGAAACCAAGGGAAACATGATGAGTCTACAGAAGAGGGAGGAATGGGTAGAGGATCAGAAGGGAATGGTGTCTGTACTGAACGATTATTTTTGTTCAGTATTCTTGGTGGAGGACAGGGGTCCTCTGCTAGACTACAGCATGACAGCTAGCCGATGATTGCAAGCAGGTGTCAGCGAGAAGTCAATAGCTGAGGAGAGAACACTGAAGGGACTTCAAACACTGCATGCAAATAAATCAAAGGGTTGCACCCAAGGGAGTTAAGGGAGCTGGCGCGGGTCTGCTTATCTCCTCAACTGCTCTTTGGAGACAGAAACACAGAAATATACAGTGTGATGGCAGAAGGAGGCTGAAGGTCCACCGAGTCTGCCATTGCTATAGTACCTCACTCCACCAGTGTGCTGCACTGGTGGGCTTTACCCCCACACCCCAGCGCTGCTTCCCTTGAGTCTCCATGCTCTGTCCCAACTATGTTTAAACCCATTAAGGTAGCTGTCTCCACCATTTCCGCTGTCAGTCTGTTCAACCATTCCCTACCGTCTCAGTGAAGTAGAACTTAATTTACATTTCTCCTGAATTTGCCCCCCTACCACCACCAACAACCACCTCCAGTCATGCCTCTAGTGACTGCATCCCCATTTTGTATAAGTAGATCCTCACTGTTTATGCCCCTGAGAAATGTATATGTTTCAGTCATGCCCCCCTCACTGCCGTCTGGCCGCCAGCGAGTACAGGTTTAGGGCCTCCAACCTTTCCTCATAGGATCTACCCTGCTGGCCCTGGAGCATCTTGGTGACTCTTTGCTGTACCGACTCTAGTCTGTCAGTGTCCTTCCTCCAGCGAGGGCTCCAGAACTGGGCACAGTACTCTAGATGAGGCCTCACCAGGGATCTGTACAGTGGCAAAATCACTTTGTTTCTCCTCTTGAAACCCCTCCCTAGACAACATTGTATCCTCCATACCTTGCTATATGCTTTGTTGCATTGACTTGTTTGCTTGAGGGAGTCACTGATTATGACTCACAGATCTTTCTCCTCTCTTGAAGGTGCCGGTCTAATTCCTGCCATTCAGTATTCTGTGTGTGGAATGCATGATTTTGCACTTCTTGGCACTGAACCTCAACTGCCAGACATTTCACCATTTCTCTAGTTTCTCTAGATCCTTCTGGAGCTCCTGCCCCCCTTTCTTATAATCCACCCTGTTGCATAGCTTTGTTGGATACTCTCCCCAATGTCTCTTATGAAAATATTAAATAGGGACATGTCCCAGAACAGATCCCTGCATCACTCCACTCGTAACCTCTGTGTCCCCCAATTTAACCCTGTTAACTACTCTGTGCTGCCTCCCCCTTAGCCAATTTCCTCCCCACCTAACTATTTTATTTGTTTAATTTGTTTTGTTAACAGGTAAGTTTCACTAGCCATAGCAATGGCTATTTTAGCACGACCCGGGAGTTTACAGAAACAATACATCTTGAAACAAGGACAGTACAATCAAACATAAAAACAGTAGCTGCTTAGAAAATAGTAATACGGTGCAGGCAGTAGAAGTACAATTGATTCAGCGGAACTATATAACATAGAACTATGGGAGAGCAACAGTAAAACATCCGTGGGCAACTTTTAGGTAGCAGTCTAATGAGCTTAAAACAAAGCAGAGTGCCAACTTAATAGTCAAGGAAGATGGAATACAATGTAAACAGGAGTATTTAGGAGGAGGGAGGTAGTAAAAGGAGGTGGGATGGGATAGGATAGGAAAGGAAAAATTGAGGTAAGAGATGACGGCTAGATGTAATTAAAGTTAAATTATGGCACGATAGGAGACAGGAGGTCAGTGCAGAAATATTTTGTTGATAAAAGAGCACAGTAAGGTTGTTGGGGTAGGAGATTAAACCAAGCTCCACTCCTAAGTCCTCCTAACTTCTTCAGCAGCATCCTGTGTGGCACTGAATTGAAGGCCTTGCTGAAGTAGAGCAGATCTACTGCCAGTTCTCTGTTGCCTCAGTGACTCGATCAAAAACAGTATCAGGTTGGTCTGGCATGACCTCCCTGACACAAATCCATGGAACTTTTCATGTTGCACTCCATTGCCCTCTAAGTAAACCAACAAACTCTCCTTCACTGTGGTCTCCATCAACTTACCTGTGATGGAGGTGAGGCTGACAGGCATGTAGCTGCCTGAATCCTTCCTGCCTTAACCCCTTGTGGAGTGGTACTATTCTGGCAGATCTTCCATCTGCTGGCACCAATCTGGACTGCAGTAAGTCATTGACAAGACTGGTTAAGGGTACTGCCAGTACTGTGGCCAGTTCCATTAGCACTCGTGGGTGCGGGCCACCTGGGCACCTTGTCTACACCAAGAGCTATTAGTCCCTTTTGTACCTTGTTCACAAAGATTTCTACTCTGCAGATTTCCTGGACTCTCCTTGCGGCACCCTTGATACCACTTTCCGGAAGAGGACTATTGTATTCTACTGTGAATACCGAGCAGAAGTGATTGTTTTGTACATTTGCCTTCAGCTTATCACCCTCACTATCCTTCCCCCATGGGTTGTAGTAACACCCCTCCCCCCATTTTCCTTTTTTCTGTTATGTACCCGAGTAAACAGAAGTGCCAGAGGATTGGTGGACAATGAATCCGGTGAATGTGGTCCCCCTACATAAAAATCTCTTCTCTGACTCTAGCACCTGCGACTGTCTCCTTCAGTCAGCCCTCCTTACCATTACCCAATCCTAGTCTCGGCTCTTTCTACACAGCACTTTTATTATCTACCCCATATCTCCTACAGCCCCTCCCCACCCTCTCTCCTCCCACACCCCTCCACCGCCTGTTGTTCTCTTTGTGATGTGACAGTGCCTCTAGCTGCTCTTACCTTTTGTGTCCTTGCCATGTCTTATAATACTATTTACCCAGTCAATGCCTCTGACTTTAGTTTAACCCAAATGAATGCATTCATATTCATGTAATTGATTGTTAACCTGTTTTTTTTTTATTTATTTATTGAGTATTTGGAAAATACCTTTGAGTCAAAGACTCTTTTTCAAAGGTTCCATGTCAGTACAGGCATAACATGAGAGAACAGTTCAGAGCAATACAAAGGTACATAAGCAGACAGGCATGATACAAGGGATACAATAACAGGCTAACATTTAGAATAATAGATTCATGGTAGGAGTCTCAATTGCAGATACATGTTTAAGCTCCCAGTGGGAACTAGTTCAGAGAGTTTCAGATAGGAGGTTAGCAGGCTAGAGGCCATAGTCAAGGGGAGAGGGACAGTGATTGGTTCAGTGGCAGTCACAGGGATTAGAGGACTGAAGATGGTTCCTAAGGTAGGTTTTGTAGGGGCCAAGTCTGTTCATGTTCGTGAGAGCGTAAGGCAGGTTATTGACTCAGGAAGGGGCTCGGTAGCTAAAGGTCCTTTGGAACAGGGAGGTGCAGCATCGGGGAACCACGAGGTGTTGCTTGCTTGAGTTTCGGGTGAGTTGGTGCGATGGGGTTGGTTGAATTAGAGGTGAGAGACTGTGTGGGGCAAGGCCAAATGAAATCTTTTTAGCCATAAGGCAAGTATGAAACCTGATTCTGTTCTCCAGGTTTAGCCAGTTTGTGGCATTATAAAGGGTGCATGTATGGGTAAGCTGGTCACAGCCCAGGATGAGGTGGCAGGCCTTATTGAGGGAGAGCCTAAGTCTAGTTAAAGCCGAGGAGCTGGCTGTGCTATAGATAAGCATGCCATAATCTAGAAGGGAGAGGACCAAGGAGGAGACCGCTAAGCGAAGGGCATCAGGTGTGAGACAATGTTTATACCGGTAGAGGGTACCAAGTCAGGTACTGAGGGCAGTAGATAGTAGATGAATGTGTTAGTGGAAGTTAAGGGCTGGGTCTAGTGTGACGTCCAGGTATTTAAAAGTAGTCCACTTGTTCAAGTGGGGTCTGGCTGACGGTCAGGACTTGTGGGCAGTGGTCCTTCCTGGAATTTCGTGGGTGAGAGAAGTACATAACTTTGGACTTCATGTAGTTTAGAATCCAGTGTTGTGCGGTGAACCACATTTCGGCCTCACTGAAGGCAGATTGGAGGGAGAGGTGGAGCCGGGTGGGGTCAGAATTGGAGGAGTATAGGACAGCGTCGTCCACATAGAGTAGAATATTGCCTGAGCAGGACTGGGGGAAGGAGTTGAGGTAGAGGCTGAATAATAGTGGTCCGAGGATGGACCCCTGTGGGACTCCAGAGCTGACTGGCAGCCTGCTGGATAAAGTGGTACCAATTTTGACCTGCTGGCAGCGACCCATCAATTAGTCTGTGAACCAGCAGAGAGCAACTTGTGAGAGTCCAAGTTTGGATAATGTAATTAGCAGAAGGGAGTGGTTGACAGTGTCAGACGCCTTGGTGAGGTCGATGAAGACTGCACCAGCGAGATGACCACTGTCGAGGGTGGTATGGAGGTGGGAAGTGAACTCTAGAAGGGCATTAGTCGTACTGTGTCCTTTGCGGAATCCATGTTGCTGGCTGCAAAGTATATTGTATTTATGAAGATGGTCAGTGAGCTGATCAGAGACTATATGCTCTAGAGCCTTGGATGGGGGGGGATTGAGATGGGGCGATAGTTATGAGGGGAGGTACCGTCCCCACTCTTAAATATAGAGGTGATGGTGGCGGATTTCCAGTGCATGGGGAATTTCCCAAGGCATAAGGACCGGTTGATAATGTGGGTGAGGGGGGGTTAGCACCTCATGAAGAGTGAGCTGGAGAAGTTTGAGGTCTAAGGAGTCACTACTGTATTGGGAGTGGCATATGACTTTTTTGAGGTAGGGCTCAGCGACCTGGGGGCATGCATTGTAGGCAAATGGGGGTGAGCAGGGGAGGGCACCTGGAGGCGGTGGAGGATCAAAGAAGTTGGAGGAGGGATGGGTGAGGTTCATGAAGGCTTGGTTAAGTGTGGTGGCTATCCGAGAAGGGTCGGAGGATAAGCCCCCTTCGACCATGATTTGCGTGGGGACCAGGTTTGGCGTTTTGCCACATATGTCTTTAATATTGCTCCAGAATTTACACCCCAAACCCCAGGTAGAGGTTAGAGCCAATGTGTAGAACTCGGCCTTGGCTTTACGCAGGGACCATGTGCATTGGTTTCGGGCTTCTCTGTATTTCTGCCTGTCTGGGAGGCCAGTCTCATTGGAGAGGTGCCATAGGGAGTCCCTGGCCCGCATCAGGGTCAGTAGGTGGTCAGAGATCCAGGGCGCTGGGTTCCCTTTGACCATCCTTTTGGTAAGAGGGGCAAACATATCACTGATAGCATTGAAGGAATGAATAAAGAGCTCAAGGGCTCTGTCTGGGTCAAGGGTGTGTGTTATGAAAGACCAGTCCAACGTACTGAGATGAGTTTTTAGGAGAGTGAGTTTACCAGGGCCAAGTTTATGTCGTAGGACCATTTGTGGAGGGGACTTGTGGGCCTTGCTAGACCAGGTGCAGAGGACAGGGGAGTGATCACTAATTGCATCAGAGAGAATAGTAATGCTAGTGATTTTATGGGGTCGATTTGTGAAAACTAGGTCCAATAGGGAGGAGGAACTTGTGCGTTGGTCCAGGCGGGTAGGGGAGGGGACTATTTGTGTCAAGTCATGGGCTGTGGCTGCATCAATGAAAGGGGCAGTAGACTTAGATAGCTAATTGATGTTGAAGTCCCCAAGAACAAGTTGTTCGTTATAGGACGGTAAGGTGGCCAGGTAGGACATGACAGAGTCGAAGGCCACCTTTTGGTCCCTGGGGGGAATGTAAATAGCAATGAGGGTATAGAGGATTGACCAAGGGAAAATTTGAGGGAGAGGACCTGGGGTCCAGGTAGAAGATGAGGAGGGGGGAGCAGCTGAATGTGCAGTGTCTCCTTGGTGTAAATGGCACAGCCTCCACCTCGCTTACCCTGTCGGTCAGCCTGGAAGACACTGTATCCAGAGAGGGTCACTGATGAGTCTGGGATATGAGGGGAGAGCCAGGTTTCACCCACGGCAGTGATGTCAGGTTGATGTTGTAGTACCCATCCCTGATATGGATCCCATTTTTTTAATAAGCTGCATACATTAAGGGTGGTAATACACAGTCCACCTGTAGAGGAGTGTGAGGGCATGGAGGTTGAGAGAGATCCAGGGTTGGGGTGTATATTGCCTGACATAAGGAGGAGGAGGAAAAGAAATCTGAGGCAGGGATTCCAGGTCAACTTTTTGGGGCAATGGAATTTGCATGCTTGGGACCCTTTAGAGTTTAAGAAAGTGGGAATGGGGAGGGTTAGCAAATGAGGGGAGGCTAGGATCAGGAGGCCCAGCAAGGGAGGAGATGGCTGGGTCAGGGGTCGATTGTGGGATGTCCCAGAGGCGCAGGGAGCCGAGCACACACTCCTAGTACTGGCATGATTTTGTGTGAGGTGGTAAAGTTGACAATTGCTCACTAGCAGTGTTATGGTACAGTGTGTCAATTGTAGTGCTATGGAATATCTTAGTGGCGGTATCAGCCAGTTGGGCAGATGGACGTTGCATCCATACGAGGGGGTGTATTCAGGAAGAGTACAGGGTGGAGGTGTCAGCACAGGGAAAAACAGCATGAGTGTGGGAATGAGTGTCAGAAACATGGTGAAAAGCAGTGGGAGGCAGACCTCAGGAACAGCCAGTGGTGAATGTGGAAAGCCGAGCGATCTGCTCCTAGAGGCGAGCATGTATAGGCTGCTGGTGGAGAAGTGGGCTGATTGGTTCAGACGCGCCCTATATAATGGAGAGTTCACCAAGGGTGGTGGTGGATGCGGTGGGGATCCGACGCAGAGCGTCGGCGGGGACCAACTACACGAGTCTCAGAAGCGAGCAGGACACGGAGCTCCTTAACCAGTCGATATTCGGTTTCCGTACCTGATGTGACTGCCGATTTCGGGGGGGGGGGCGACTTGTCCGCTGGCCCTCGCGACCTCTAGGATCTCTGTCAGGAATCAACTGTGGAGAAAGGAGGAGAAACAGGTAAGGATATAGAGTTAAAGTGAGCAGGGTACAGCTGGATGCTAGGGGCCTTTACAGAAACGGAGCATGTCCTGAAAGTTAATCCGGTTTCTGAGGACTTAAAACTTGAGCTCTCACAGATACAAATACATGTGCTGTAGCTCTAAGCCCTACACAGTATACTAAGCTTAGAATCCGTTCAGAACTTAGGCTTAAAAGAGGATTTTTGTTGGCTGCTGTAAAAATAAATGCCTTTAATCCCGGGCAGCATACAGTAACTTAACACCTGACTAAGGCTGTTATTTTAGAAGTCCTTTCTGTTCATGAATTTAGCCTTAAATTAACATTGCAGTACAGTATACAGCCAACCTATCTTTAAGGAAACAAGAAATAAAAACTATCTTCACATGTGCACTGACAGAATTAAATTAACAGAACATAGAACACGGTTTGAAATTAGAAAATGGCACCAACTACGCGGGTCTCAGAAGTGAGCAGGACACGGAGCTCCTTAACCAGCCGATATTCAGTTTCCGTACCTGATGCAATTGCGATTTGGGGGGCCACTTGTTCACTGGCCCTTTGCGACCTCTAGGATCCCTCTCAGGAATCAACTGTGGCTTTGTTACTTAATTGTCTTGCTTTTTTTGTTATTGTACTGCAACTGACGTGGAGTCTTTGTAAGGCTTAAAGGTACTTGTAATCCTAGATTCAAATAGGAGTAGGGAGGAGCCAGGCAATTATACGCCAGTACGTCTAATGTCTATAGTGGGAATTGAACTCTCTGTCGCCTCCCCCTTAGCCAGTTTCCTACCCACCTAGCTAAACCCAGCTGCACTTCCAAGTCCTCCCACTTCTCCAGCAGCACCCTGTGTGATACTGAATTTAAGGCCTTGCTGAAGTCGAAGTAGAGCAGATCTTCTGCCTGTCCCGTCTGTCGCCTTGGTGACCCAATCCAAAAACAGTATTGCTTAGTCTGGCTAAACCTCCCTGACACAAAAACCCCTGCTGCTTTTCATCCTGTAGTCCCTTTTCCTTTAGGTAAGACACCAAACCCCCCTTCACTATGATCTCCATCAGCTTACCTACAATGGAGGTAAGGCTGACTGGTATGTAGTTACCTGAGTCCTCCCTGACACCCCCCCACCCCGAGTGGTACTGCGTTGGTGGATCTCCAATCCACTGGCACCATTCTGGACTGCAGTAAGTTGTTGAATAGATGGGCTAAAGAGCAGCTGGTAAGTTTCTTCAATTCGAGCAGGCACCTCATTCCAGGGAGTTAACTGCCCAATAAGCAAAATGAGCTAGTCGGCAAAGTTTATTTTATTATTTTTTTAGTAGTAGTTTTTTTTTTTTTGGTTTTTGTCCATTTTTTTTTTTTTTTTTGTCCCTGGACCCAGGACCTCAGCATGTACGTGCGCACGCCGAGTACCAGCTTGGCCCCTGCCACCCACTTCTGGCTATTGCCGCCACCCCCTTCTGCCTATGCTTCCCACCGGACCTCCACCCAGTGGGAGCAGAACTACAGGGGAGGGGCAGGCAAACATCCCAGGAGGGGAGAGCTGCCTAGCGCCTGCTCAGTCCCACTTCCTCCCCACGCTGGCTCCCCGATGACCCGAGGTCATTCCCGAACCCAGGTTGCCCGAAGCTGTAGTTGCCCTTAACGTAATGTTGGGGTCCGTTTCTTGCCCATAGCCTTGACAGTGTCCGTTGGACTGCTTCCCCCCTTTTTAATACAATTGCTATTTACTGCATGTAACTTTATCCCATAAACCACTGTTATATTGTGTTCTTTTTGTTATCTGTATTGCACCTGTATGTTACCACTGTTGTATCTCGCACTGTTACCATGTCTACCCTCCCTGCGACGGGGGTGCATTTGTAAATGAGTCCCTGACTCAAAGGTTGTAAATCCGACTTTCAAAATAAATAAATAAATAAGGCATCCAGTGCCTCAGCCCTCCATGCCACCAGGCCGGCGGAAACTTTCTTTTAAACAACAGGAAAGGCATTAATTTTATATTTAGCTCCCCTGGTAACTCCAGCGAACCGGGCCACCGTTCTCCTAGAGCTGCTGCCCCACCCCAAAATACAGCACTTTGATGACATGCAGCAGGGGATGGGGCTGCAGGCGGTCTATTATAATGGGAAGAGACAGCCATGCTTCATCACCAGATGAACTGGTACTCATAAGCACCCCCCCCCCCCATAAAAAGAGGCCCACTGGCCTGGGGAACTGGAGAGTGGTAGGAAGTGGTGACTGGGGCAGTCACAAGGAAGTCGTCCAAACTCAACCAAATACTGACTGCAAATCCCTTTGTACCACTAGAGGAGGCGCAGGTACCTGACTCCTTCAAGGGGGCTCTGAGCCAGTCAGGAAAGGTAAACAGGATGACTTGGTAGCACCTAGGGAGAGAACAGGATGAAGGCAGCAAGAAGTAGCCTACAGTAGTAGGGATTCTGTGATTGGGGTGGAGAAGGTGATGGTGGGGGGAGTGGGTGATCAGATGCCTAACAGGTGAGTCAGCTATCCAGAATTTGGCTACGATAGGGAGGATGGTAGAGGCAGGGGAGTGGGTGCTTGGGGAGCTGGTATATTTGTGTACCAACAATCTGGCAAACCAGCCTAATGATACATTCAGCTGTAACTTTCAAAGGCTGGGGGACAGATTGAAGGTACACACAGCTTCCCTGGCCTTTTCTGAGGTCATCCCTGTATGGGGTAGAGGGGAATGGGAAGGATAGGGTGAGAAAGGAGAAGATCAAGGAATTTTAATGGTTGAAGGGATGGTGTCAGGAGGAGGGTGCAGTTTTGTGTGAGACTGGTGGGAGCTTCTGTGACAGGAGGCTGTTTAAGTGTGGTGGCCTTCACCTAACAAGAGAGGGGGGCCATTGTACTTAGGCAGACATTTGATGTCTATGTAGGTGGACATTTAAAGTAGCAGTGCAACAAAAAATGGTTTTCCAAAAAAGCTAGTTTCAGCTAAAATTAAGTAAAATATTAGCATACTTGTCAAATGTTGTTGTCTAAGTACCTCCTATGTTGTACACCATTAGACTTTATTTTTTCAGTCCTAACTCTTGCCAGGTCTACCATGCCATTTCTGTGTAAAATGTGGCCATCTTTTTTTCTTGAGAAAAAAAACTAAAATAAAACATTTAAAAAATACTCGGATTTTGGTGGAATTAGAAAACTGTACCACCAAATTTAAACTGTAAGATGCCTAGAATCTTATAGGGGAAACAGGTAGGGTCCAGTTTGCTGCCCTATTTCGTTGAACTGCCGTTTTACACAGAATGCCCGAAACTTCTTGTTTTCCTCATGAAAAGAGGAACACACCCAGAATCCACAAAGTACCAAGTGAAAGACACACTTAACACCCTGCTGCTAATTAATGTAACATACAAACTTACAGATATGCTAGTAGAAAAAGGCCTTTCAGTCTGTTGTATTTGCTCCGATGTGGAGCTTACGCTTATACATCACTGGGTTACTAGGGTGGTGGATGGGGCCAGGCAGTGGGCATACTGTACTTGGACTTCAGCAAGGCCTTTGACTCTGACCCACGTGAGACTGATCAGGACGTTGTAGGACCAGGGGCAGGAGAAAACATGACCAGATGAGTGGCATACTAGCTTGGGGGGGGGGGGCCGCAATGTAGTAATAGTAGTGTTATTTATGGCGCCCTTCCCCAGAGGCTCGGAGCACCATTACAATAACATACAGCAGCAAAATGAACCAAACTAGCAAGTACAAAGGGTGGTGGTTGGAGAAGAACATTCAGGGGTGAGGGATATCACCAGTAAGTTTCCGTGGGGGTTGGTGCTCTCTTCGGTGCTGTTCAACGTGTTTATAAATGGCATTAAGGACAGCATAATGGGCAAAATTTGCCTTTTTGTGGACAACACCAAGCTGTGTGGGAGAGTGGACGTGGGACGGGGGGGGGTGATCAGCGATCTGAGAGCGGATCTGTAGCCCTGAGAGATTTGCAAATTCGTTCAAAGATGCTAGCAGAGGGATTGACATGGCTGGGTGTGCAATAGTAAACAAATGATTGTGGCATAGATTTGGCAGGTGGGTTGTGTTCCCCACTGAGATGCCCCTAACTGTACCCCCTGTATAACAGAGTCCATTTTGAAGGGTTCTGGCTCTAAGAGAAATAGCACAGAAGAAAAAGAGCACTCCTGGAAGGTTCCTCGGTGCAGGATAAAGGACCTTGATGGCACACAGTTGGTCAGGATGGAGGCCAGAAGGTTACAATACAAAGTGTGAATTCAGTTCCAGAATGTGGGCCCAATAAAGCCTTAGGCCTTGAGCACCTGATAAAGATATTCCCATTCCACAGAATCAGATGCTTTGTGGACTTCTGCCACCAGGGCAGCCATAGTTACCTTTCCCAGCTGGGCACACCACTGTAGGTTTAGTAGCTTCCTGAGATTGTCCACTGCTGACAGTCTCCTTCATGAAACCAGCTTGTAAGGGGTGAACCACGGAGGAAAGTGCCTTCTCCAGTCGGGCTACTGCTAGACATACTGTATTCCTAACTTTAACTTAGAAATGTTTGTAGCTGTATTGCTCCTTGTACAAACAGACAAAATTGGTGATTTCATACTTTTTATTGGACCAACAAGTAATTTGCAGTACACAAGTTGTCAGGGCAATAC
Organism: Neoceratodus forsteri; assembly: GCA_016271365.2. Lineage (NCBI taxonomy): Eukaryota > Metazoa > Chordata > Ceratodontiformes > Ceratodontidae > Neoceratodus > Neoceratodus forsteri. Next base: position 336,032,231 of record CM057449.1, read on the forward strand.
AGGACCCTTCAGTGGCACTGTGTGGGCCTAAGAACTTGTGTACTGAAAGATCTCACTTCGAGGGGGAGCTCCTGCAGCAGGTTACACCATAAGGACTGAAGTCGGCAGGCGCCAGGACCCCATGGAAAACTTCTAGCTAGCAGTCTATGGTGGGAAACCACACCCTTATGTCGGCCCACCCCGACATCAGCCAGTGGTACAAAAGGGGTGGTCCCCCAGCCCCACCCCAGTTCTTTTCCCACCGTCGACCCGCACATATTGGCTGCAGACGCCTTCTGCTTTAGTCGAATGCTTTTTTCAATTTTTTCTTTTTTTTTTTCTTCTATATAGCTTTTTGTGTTATTTTGTAGGTTTTCTCCTGTTCCTGACCCGAGGCCCCAGCACATGGCCGTGCATGCATGTGGAGGCATGCACACACACCGTGGCACCAGCTCAGCCTCTTCTGACCACCCATAACAATGCCATGCGCCTCCCGCCTATGCTCCCCACCAGACCTCCACCCGGTGGGAGCGGAACTACGGGGGGGTGGGGCACAGCCCACCCCCCGGGAGAGGAGAGTTGTCTACCGGCTTACTCAATCCTGCCAGCACCCCGATGACCGAAGGTTGTTCCTGAACCCAGGTCACCAGCATAGTGCGAGGTAAGGCGTCCAGTGCCTCAACCCTTGGTGCCACTGGGCCGGCTCGATTTTTTTTTATTTTCAAAAAATAATTTAGATTATTCCTTACTCTGCATGTTGCCTTCTCAGTCATCTTCCATCGAACAGCACCCATCCAAGTGTGCCTGCGGCAAGCAAATTCCATCAAAAGACGGTCATTCAGCCTGCCTCTTCTGCCTGGGCCCAGACCACAACACCAAGGCCTGGCAGCATTGCCAGAAGTTCAACAACAAGACCAGGATTCACCACCAGAAAGCCCTCAAATCCTTCTTGCTAGAAAAACAAATTGCAGCCATGCAGAAGGAGACCAAGGAGAAAGGTTCCTCTTCTTCACCCTCGGGGGCTTCGACTTCCTTGGATCACCACAAGAAGTCATCAGGGAAGCATCACCATAAGGAGAAGCACAAGAACAAGGATTCCAGCTCCTGGTCCCCGCACAAGTCGGGCTCCGGCTCCAGGTCCTTCTCCTGCAGGAGGATGGACCCGACTCCCCAGGCCGCCCTCACCTCCTCTGGGCTACCTGTGGTTAAGCCTCCCACCCTGGTACTGACGTCAGGTGGAAGCTCTTCTGGATCCAGGAGCAAGTCCTCGGCCCTTCAGCCCCTGAAGCTACAGCCCTTCTCTCAGACCTCGGGCCAGCGGTCAGGTGCTTTGGATGGTTCCTCTTCGGGTGTCGGGTCCTTGCCTGTCATCCGCCCGGCCAAGGTGTTCTACAAGTCAGCCACAGTCTCCAGCGCTGACTTCTTGGACCGACACTGGGGGCATGAGCTCACCTCCCTCGGGAAAACGATGACTCTGCCCTCCTCGGAGTTTGGCTCCCCTCGACGGGCCTCGCCTAAGCCGACGCCGGCCACGACACCGGACTGGCTCCAGCACACACCCGTCTCTTCGACACTGGTATCTCCAGCGTCTTCTCAGCCTGTGTTGCCAGACCCTCCTATGTCACCAGCTAATGGCCATACAGAGCCTCGACTGCCGCCAGAGGGACCATCGTCCAACCAAGCACTGGACGACCAAACTTTGACGCAACCGATGCTGGTTACTCCTATTCTGCAGGAGCTGACACCACCTCAGAGACCAAAGCCCGGACCATCAAACCCTCTGACGCCAGGTGCTCCCCCTGAACCCAGGATCCCACTATGGGATGTCAGAGAGCTGTTTACATCCTGGTGGAACACCACTAAAGGTGATCTTCTTCAAGACAAATCTTCCTTGCCACCTGCTAAGGAGCCCTACTCCAGAGGCCCCCCCAAAACGGCCTACTCCTAAACCCAGGGAGCCTACTCCCCAGCCTCAGCAACTGACCACATAGCCAGAGGACTCAGACAGGGGGTCATTCAGGCCATAGAGGTAGGGGACAGTGATCTTCCCACAGATCCTCAAATAGGTACAGACGCCAGTCTAGGGAACATCAGCACCGGTGTTCCTCCTCAAGCTCCAGTTCATCGGAGGATTCTAGTCGCAGCTCTTTCTCCTCTTCCAGGTCTTCCCTTTTGGGAGGTGGCCCTTCGCCCCCGGACAATAAGGACACCCCCAGATCCCCGCCTGATGACCCATCTTTCATGGATGTGATCTGGCATATCCAGGTGAATATGGGATGGGACACAGAAGACTTGGAGACGTTTGGCAAAATACCTCCGTCAGAAGGATCTCAAACCCATAGTGGTGCCACCCTTGGTTGATACCTTCCAGGACATCACCAGGATTGCCTGGAAGCATCCTTCTTCATCTTCTGTGGTCCCTAAGAAATCAGACCACCTCGATAGAACCGCCAGGGATGAACCCTTTTTGGGAGAACATCCCCTAGCAGATTCAGTGGTGATCACAATTGCCCATGATCTGAGCACCCAACCTCCAGACCGTGAATCCAAACAATTGAACCAGTTAGGCAAGAAGGTGTACTCCTCTGCCACTTGCACCATCCGCTCCTTAAATTTTCTAACGCAGATGGTCCAATACCAGAACATCCTCTGGGAACAAGGCATGGAACTAGCTCAGGCCTTACCAGATGTTCCCCAGAAGGCAGAGCTACTCAACCTCTTAAAGTCTGGATCGGACATGGGCACCCACGTTCTGCACTCCTCTTATGATTCTGCAGACACAGCAGCCAGATCTGCAGCCACTGGGGTCTGCATAAGAAGACATTCCTGGCTCTGGGTCTCGGGTTTCTCCCCAGACATCCAGGCCAACATCATGGATGCCCCTTTTAAGGACCCAGTCCTGTTCGTTGACGAGTCCAAGAAAATTATTACTAGGCTCCAAGGCTCAGGCAAGGCTATCCGGTCTGTTCAGATAATGTAACCGTCTAACCAAAAGCCATTTAAGCGTCAGTTCTTTCGTCGCTGCTCAGGTCAGCAGTCCCGAGGACAGCAGCAGCGAGGTGCCTTTAAAAGAAGGGCCACCTCTCATAACCCAGGGCTGCCAAATCCTCCCAAGCTGCCCTGCCTACCCCAAGGATCTCTGCATGACTATCTGCCCGACCCCCTCCCGCAGCCGAAGCTCGGAGGAAGGCAGTAGGGGGTTGCTTCTGCCTCTATCTAGAGGGATGGAGCAGGATCATGTCTGACCATTGGGTCTTGCAGTTGACAGAGAAAGGACACATGATAGAGCTTCTGGAGGTGCCTCCGGACAGTCCTCCTCAGCGCTCTCACTATTTCCGATCCCACGCTGCCCTCATACAAGAGGAAGTCCAGGCGCTGCTGTTAAAACAGGCTATAGAGCCAGTCCCAGCTGCCAAAAGAGGGAAGAGCTACTATTCCCACTTTTTCTTGGTACCCAAGAAAACCGGGGATCTAAGCCCCACCTTGGATCTCAGCCATCTGAACAAGTACAAGAGGTTCAGAATTATCACCCTTCCAGGACTGATCCCTCTCCTTCATCAGGGAGATTGGCACTGCTCGTTGGACATGCAGGATGCATACCTTCATATCCTGATTTCCCCCCTTCCCAGTCCCAACGAAGGTTCCTGCAGTTCCTGTTCCAGGGACACCACTGCCAGTTCTGAGTGCTGCCATTCAGCCTATTCTTGGCTGCTCAGGTCTTTACAAAGTGCCTTGCAGTAGTGCCAACGGCCTTAAGAAAGAAAGGCCATTACGTCTTCCCATACCTCAAGGGAAAAACTGTTACAAACCATGGAAGACACCTTTATTTTGTTCCGTGACCTGGAAATCACATTGAACCTTCCAAAGTCCTGCCCATGGCTGAGCCAACAGCTGCAGTTCATAGGTGCGTTACTGGACACCATCCAAGGCAAAGCCTTCTTGCCTCCGGACAGGGTGGCTCGCCTCCAAGCTGATGCTCGTGAGGTCTCCTCGGCTTGCCTGGTTCTGGCCAGAGAGGTCCTCAGGCTTCTGCACCACATGGGGGCTGCCATCGCAGCTGTACAGCTGGCTCGGCTTTACATGAGGGTGATCCAATGGAATTTGAGAGTCCAGTGGGATCAACGCATGGACAGCTTGGACCAACTTGTGAGAGAGTCTCAGAGCCTGTTCAGAAGACTCTGCGGTGGTGGTTAACTCCCTCCAACCTCTCCGGGGAGTGACCTTCCGAGGGACACCACCTCCACAGTCACTGACCATGGATGCTTCCGGCCTGAGCTGGGGAGCTCACCTTGTGGACCGTTGGACCCAGGATACATGGTCTTCTTTGGAGAAAACCCTCCACATCGATTTGTTGGAGATGAGAGCAATCCTCTATGCCATGCTAGCCTTTCAGACCAATCCAGCCCCGGGCCACCTCCTTGCCCAGATGGACAACATACTGGGGACTTCTCCATCAACAAGCAAGGGGCACCCATTCGTATCCCCTCTGCAGAGAGGCTGTGAGGGGTTGGTATTGGGCCATCGAGCACCAGCTGGTCCTCTCCGCCTACACTTTCCAGGCATCCAAAACACTTTGGTCAACAACCTGAGCCAGTCTCAGTCCAAAGCTCATGAGTGGGAACTTCTGCAGTCAAGTAGCAGATCTGTTTGTAAGATGGGAACACCCTGAGTTGGACCTCTTCACATACCCATCCAATGCCAAACTGCCCAGTTTCTGCTCACTAGATCCAGGGCCTGGTGTTTTCTGGCCAGACGCATTGTCTCTTTGCTGGACAGGGAGATTCCTTTACACCTTTCCTCCCTTCCCGCTAATCCAGATGGTCCTTCTAAACTCCAGAGAGGGCAGTTGCCCATTTTGGGGTCTCCCTGAGGGTAGCAAAAGTCCTCATTGCTGCCAAAAAGCCCTCCACTATGGCCACTTACACAATGAAGTGGAAGCGGTTCTACAGCTGGGCTTCCGCCGTCACCTGGATCCTTTTACCTATCTGGTAAACTCGGTCCTTGAATACCCTCTTTTCTATGTCAGACTCGGGCCTTAGTTACTCCTCCATTATGGTGCATTTGTCTGCTGTTTCTGCTTATCATGCATCGGTGGAGGGCAAGGATCTTGCCCAGTTGGATTTGTCTGTACCTTTGTGAGGAGTATCTTACATCTGAAAAACCCCATCAGGGATTTAATCCCTCCATGGGACCTTTTGTTTCTTTTGGAGAAACTCACCTTGCTTCCTTTCGAGCCAGCCATGCATTGCGAGCTGCGTTTTCTATCATGGAAAGCGTTGTTGTTAGTTGCTGTTACTTCCACTTGGAGCCTTATTTAGTTTTCCACAAGGACAGGGTGTCCTTGAGGACCAATCCTAAGTTTCTGCCTAAGGTGGTGTCCGAATTTACCCTCAAATCAGGACATTCATCTCCCAGTTTATTATCCAGAGCACTCAAATCAAGGGGAGACTCTTGCATTTTCTGGATGTTCACCAGGTCCTTCGTTTTTTGATTCTTACCCGATATCACAGAAAGTCTGATAAGTTGTTTATTTCGTTTGCTGCACGGATTTTAGGGACACCTGTTTCTAAGCAGGCGTTGTCTAAATGGGTGGTTCACTGCATCGTGTACTGCTACAGGAAATATGACAAGCCTTTACCGGGACTGGTAAAAGGCCATTCTACCAGGGGAGTTGCTGCTTCCTTTGCATCTTTGCGTAACATGTCAGTGGCAGATATCTGCGCAGCTGCCACCTGGAGTTCCATCCACACTTTCATCACGCAGTGTACTGTAGTTTTTACATTGCCTCCAGATGCAGGACAGGCTTCGGCTTAGCTGTCCTGCAGGGCCTACTCTCACAAGGATTTCAGTTCTGCCTCTTTTTCTTCCACCCATTTAACAAGGGTTAGCCTTGTACTGCTTGGGACTCCATCCTTATGATGTAACCTGCTGCAAAAGGGCTCCCTCTCAAAGTGAGATAGTACAGTTACGTAAGAACTTACCGTAACAGTAGATCTTCGAGAGGAGCTCTTGTAGTAGGCACTGCTTTCCCTCCCACCTTCCCCTGGTATCTGTTTCTCCATTGTTGGTTCCTTTCCTCATTTCAGAGGAACCTCCTTGGTTCTACATTTCTGAATTTACTAGGGTCTCTGGCGGGAGAACTGAGGTATGGCTGGGGGACCGCCCCTTATATACTATTGGCCGACGCCAGGAGCAGGCCGACATCAAGGGGTGGTTCCCCGCTGTATACTGCTAGCTAGAAGTTTTCTGTTGGGTTCTGGTGCCTGACAGCTTCAGTCCTTATGTTGTAACCTGCTGCAAGGGCTACCCCTGGAAGTGAGACAGTAAAGTTACGTAAGAACTTACCGTAACAGTAGATCTTTGAGAGGAGCTCTTGCAGCAGGTGCTGCTTTCTCTCCCGCCTTCCCCCGGTTTCTGTTTCTGCATTTCTGCAATTCTCTCTTATCTTCAGTTTGAAGATCCTCCTCGGTTCGCCTATTTTTTCTGTGCTGGGGTCTCCAGCGGGTGAACTGAGGTGGTGCTGGGGGACTGCCCCTTTTATACCATTGACTGACGGGGGTGGGCCAACATCGGGGGCGGTCCCCTGCCATAGACTGCTAGCTAGAAGTTTTCCATGGGGTACTGGCACCTGCCAGCTTCTGTCCTTATGGTGTAATCTGCTGCAAGAGTTCATCTCGAAGATCTACTGTCATGGTAAGGTCTTACGTAACTGTACTTTAACTTGTTGATCCAGTTATAAATGATTGTTGCCCATTCCTGCATAAAGACGTCATGTAAAGAATTTGAAAAGTGCAAAGTCCAATTTCAAATGGTGGCATCCATCTTTAATATTAAAAAGAGCATTTTATTATTCTTTAAATGTATTTCATCACAGTTTGATTGATTAGTAGGTACACTTGGGATGTCTCTTATTTATATGCATTTCCTCTTGTGGCTTTAACATGACAGAAATGTCCACATTTAGTTTGCAGTTCTCTCACCCTAAGAACGTACGAGGCAACACTCTTACTGTATATCCATAAAATACATCCCAAGGGTATCTGTTAGCTTATATATTGGGGTCCTAATGCAAACAGTTTGAACATTCTGAAGTTCTGTTAATTCTGAAGCTCTGTTGTCAGTTGGCATAGTTCTTTTCCCACACAGCAGTTTTTCTAGTTTTCTGCATAGTGAAACATTTTGATTCTAGGGATGTGGATATGTTTTTCTTATCCACACGTCTTGGCATGTCCTTTCCCTTTAAATATCTTGCCAGGAGTCTTTAGGCTGGCTCCTCCTACCCACCCGGGTGGTATATCCCTCGGCTCTGCCCCTTGACACCAGATCTTCCTGTCCGCTGGAAGATTCAGGTTCCCTTCTTATCACTCCCATGTTGAGTAGGCCCTGGTGCTTAAATCTTCAAATTACTTACCAAAACAAACTCGTTAAGAGTTTCACCGCATCGATTTTCAATCATGACCACAATGGAGGTCAAGTCCATGCCCAGGTTCTGTCGGTGCCCCTACGGGCAGAAGATGTCTCGCACTGACCCGCATGCCACATGCGTCTGTTGCCTGGGCCACGATCGTGATACCCAGGATTGTGATTTTTGTCGCTTGTTCCAGCCAGACGTGTTTAATGATCACCTCGCATGATTTCAGCTCTGTTGACCGGAGAAACTGAACCTGACGTTCAAATCTAAAGAGGCCCATTGGATAGTCTCCGCAGCTGTGGGGTCCGCTGAAGACCTCGAGCAAATGAAGGCTTTCGAGGAGCAGGCGGCTCGGGCCACCAATCAGTCCTCTTCAGCATCAGTCTTCGTACCACTTAAACTGGTCTCTACCTTTACAGGCTCCTTCAAGGAGTTGTGCCAGTCACTCCTGACCAAGGGGGAGGGCCCGTCAGCTTCACACAGCTCCCATTCCCGTAAAAAAGATTCCAAGGAGTCGGGAGAGAAGGGGAAGTCTTGTTGACATCGTTCTTGGGATCAAGAGTGGTCTTGTTCCCAGGCATCTCCAGTTTAGACTTCGGTTGAAATTGCAGCCTTGGCCGCTGGCTTCATGGTGCCCCCGTTAGGCCAGCCGGCTAAGACGCGAGATGACGACCTGGTCGAAATTATTATTGACCCCGGCAACCCATTGTCGCCGTTGAGGCTGACAATTCCTTGTTCAGGACTCCAGTCCTGAGTGCACCTACCGAGGAGGAGACCCAGCCTGCTGGGAACCTCTTCACGATCCCTGTCCCTGACCAGGAGGAGCCACAGGTCTCCTCAGCTCCTTCTGAGCACCCCGTCGGTCCTCCCCGACAGTCAAGGTCTAGATTTCTGTCAACTTTGACCAACAGGTCGAAGAGAACTCACATACGCCACTCTGGGCATTCCAAGAAGCGGTGCCGCCGCTATTCATCTTCTGAAGAGGAGAGGCTTCAGCGCAAGTTGCATCAATGCGACAAGGATCTTATGTGGCAACAGCTGGTGTTGGCCGGTCCAAAGTCAACCACTGCATCCACACCAGCCATCACATGGCTGTCGTCCTCTAGGCCAATGTCGACTCCTCCGCAGTCGGCCAACACCGTCCCTCCACCCACGGAGCCAGTGAAGGCCCTCCCGGCTTGGCCGAAACTGGCCTCTCCACCAGTTATGGTGAAGCCACCACCTAAACAGCCTCCCTTCCGGCTCCTGTCAAGGAGACTCGGCCCGCTAAGGGCCACCAGCACAGGCTGTCTGTCACCCTCACTCCCGACCATCCATGGCGGGTCAAAGGTGACTCAGGTGGTTGACTGATCTATCTGGACTCCGAGGACTCCTCTTTGTACTCTCATCCATTCTACGAGGTTTTGCTTGGGGTCTCTCGATGGAGGAAGGTCCCACATCCACAGGTATGCCTTTGGAGCCTGTTCAGAAACTGGCTCGATATCACCTGACAGACATTCTGACAAAAGGGGATTCTCCAATGGAGGCCTTCCCAGTGGCCGAAGCCATTGTTGGCCCAGTCTTGGAGCTTTGGCAGCACCCTACCTCCTGCCCTGCGCCATCAGCCTGGATGGCCTGCAAGTATGCGGTTCCCATTGGCTCCTTTCTAGGTTCACGGAGCACCCCTCAGCTGAGGGGTTGGTGACCAAATCTGTGTTTCAGTGTTCGGGCAATTCAGGAGACACTGATAGACCTCCGGACAAAGAGTCCAAAAAACTGAACCGCTCTGCCAGAAAAGTCTGTGCTGCCTCTTCGCTTGGTCTCCATCAGGCGAGCTGGGCTGTCATCATGACACACATCTTCCATGCCCTTCTGGGCTCTCTAGATGAGGTGCTTCCTCATCTCCCCATGGACCTTCAGGCAATGGTCAAGCAGGTCCGGGATCAGGGTCGGGCTGTGGCAAAACAGCAAATCCAGACAGCTCTGGACATTGGGGATTCCTGTGCCCATTTGGTGGTGGCCTCAGTAGCCATGGGCCGCAGGGCCTGACTGAGGGTCTCAACCTTTATGGAAGACACCCAGCACAAACTGCCGGAAGTTCCCTTCCTGGGCACCGACTTGTTCGGTCCAGGGGTTGATGGTCATCTTCAGCGCATCCAGAAGTCCAGTGCCACCTTGGACTCCATTGCTTCTGCCCAGAAGGAATCTCAGGGTTCCAAAAACCAGAAGCGCAAGCCCTTTCAGCCTTCTGCCCCTGCGGCCAAGCAGGGCCAGTACCAATCTGGGCAGCAGCATCAGTCTCAAACTTGCCGTCCTCGGCCCAAGAAAGGGGCTTTGGTGGCCTGTAAGCCCGGAGGGAAAGGTCCCAGCGGTCCCTCGGCCGGATCCTCCTCCTCCAAGCCTGCAGTGACAGGATGGGTGTTGCCACCCCCATGCTCATTATGCCCACACTGGGTCCTCCTGTGGGAGGCAGCTCCGCCTCTTCCTTTCTGCCTGGTCAGCTGTCACAATGGAGAGGTGGGTCTTGGAAGTGGTCTGCCAGGGACTGCATCTGGAATTCAAGCAGTACCCACCAAGCTGAGCCCACACCCCATGGGAGAAGAAGGTATTAATGCACACTCAGTTGGCTCTCCGAGATGATATCGCCCAACTCCTCCGCAAGGAGGTGGTGGTCAGAGTCGCGGATCCCCCTGTCAACCCAGGGTTCATTTCCAGGTACTTCCTGGTTCTGAAACAGACGGGGGGCTGTTGCCCCATTCTAGATCTGCACAACCTGAACCAGTTTCTCAGGTCTGGCTCCTTCAGGATGGTAACTCTGTCTCAGATCATACCATCTTTCGAGCAGAACATGTGGTTTTGCTCCCTGGATCTGCAGGACGCATTCTTCCACATCCCAATCTGCCCGTCACACTGAAGGTTCCTCCACTTCAGGGAAGAGGGAACCCTGTACGAGTTCCAAGCCATGCTGTTCAGCCTGTCATCCACCCCCAGGGTCTTCACCAAATGCATTGCAGTGGTGGTGACCCATCTTTGGTGTCGAGGGGTCTGAGTGTACCCATCTGGATGATTGGCTTATAGCAGGTCCCTCCAGACTGGAGGTGGAGAGGTACAGGGATCTGGCCCTCCCGAGGCCAAGTTGGAACTTGTGCCTTCGCAGGTGATCTGCTTCATTGGGGCAGAGCTTGACCTTTGCCGAGCCAGAGGCAGGCTCCCGGTGGACAGGGTGGAGGTTCTCTGCTCCTTTGCCCGATCATTTCTGGTTGGACACTTGCACCCTGCCCGGGACTTCCTGTGACTTCTGGGTTACATGGCAGCCTGCACCTCCATGGTCTGATGGGCCCGGTGGCATATGCACCCCCTTCAGTGGGAGCTGGCCAACCAGTGGACTCAGCATCTAGGTCATTTCGACCAGCTGGTCACTGTGACCCAGAAGATATGGGACGCTCTCCAATAGTGGACCATCCTAGAGCATCTGCACAAAGGGATCCTGTTTGTCTACCCTGAGCCAATGGTCATCTTGATGACCTACGCCTCTCTCACGGGCTGGGGTGCCCACATGGGGGCCCATAGAGCCCATGGGCTCTGGACCCCTGAGGAATCCCAATGTCACATAAAACTGCTGGAGCTACAAGCAGTTCAGCTAGTGCTGACTGCATTCACTCCGTTCTTTTGGGGTCAAGAGGTCCAGGTCCAGACGGACAACACCACGACCATGTACTATCTCGACAAACAGGGCGGCATGCACTCCTGGCCTCTGTGCAGAGAAGCTCTCCGAATCTGGACCCTCGTGAGCCGACTGGAGGCAGATCACCTAGCCATCCATGTGGCAGAAGCCTCGAATCAGCTGGAGGATGCCCTCAGCCATGTGGGAAAGGTTTCCCACGAGTGGTCTCCATCCAGAAGTAGTACACAGCTTGCTCTCCCAGTGGGGCACTCCTCAGGTGGACCGGTTTGCCTCCAGGGAGAATGCAGTCCTGAGGCTGTTTTGTGCCTGCCCCCTTTCAGCAAGGCTCTCTGCAGGGGGATGCCTTCTTCAGGCTGTGGATCTCAAACCTCTTTTATGCCTTCTTTCCACTTCCCTTGATCCACAAGGTGCTCCTCAAGGTCAGGAGGGACAAGGCACAGGTGATCCTGGTGGCTCCAGACTGGCCCTGCCAGTTTTGGTACCCCGATCTCCTCATAGTCAGGCTCCTGAGGCGTCTTCCAGCATGCCCAGACCTGCTCTCAGTCAGTCAGGGGAAGGTCCTCCACCTGGACCTTCAGTCCGTGCACCTGACAGCCTGGTTCCTGAGCAGCTAGAGTTCCAGGCTTTGGGTCTCTCTGAAGGTGAACTCACTGTAGTTGAGGCATCTAGGAAGGAAACAACCAGGAAGTGCTATGCCTTCGAGTGAAAGAGATTCTCCATTTGGTGTCAGGGCAAGGGGCTGAACCCTTTGTCCTGTCCAGTGGCTAGCATTCTCAACTACCTTTGGTCTCTCTCTCTCCAAAGGTGGTCTTCGGTCTATGACCCTTAAGGTGCACCTGGCAGCCATCTCTGCTTACCAGGCGTGGGCCGGTCAGCAGACTGTGTCACAAGAGAAGGTGGTCTGATGTTTCTTCAAAGGCTTCGACCATATTTCCCCTCCGGTGCGGGAACCACCACCATCGTGGAATCTACTGCTGGTACTAGCAAAGCTCATGGACAAGTCATTCGAACCAATGCACAGGAGTGAGATGTCACACCTGTCGTGGAAGACCACCTTCCTGGTGGCTATCGCATCAGCCAGAAGGATTGGGGAGCTCCAGGTGCTCTCTGTTTAGTCTCCTTATCTGATCTTCCACAAGGACAAGGTTGTCCTGCACCCCAACCCGAAGTTCCTTCCGAAGGTTGTGTCAGAGTTTCACCTGAACCAGGTGATGACTCTGCCAGTGCATTACCCCAGTCACACCTCGGAGGCTGAATACAGGCTCCATACTTTGGACCTGAGACGAGCGCTCTCTTATTATAAAGCACGCATGGCTGGAGTTCGGGGAGAGGTTCGCCAGCTCTTTGTCACCAAGCTGAAGCCACACCTGGTAGACCTGCAGCCTAGTGGATGCTTGGCAGATGGATTACGCCATGCATTGATCTCTGCTATAGGTTGGCGAGTAGGGAGCCTCCCGTAGGGCTAAGGGCTGATTTCACCCGCAATACTACTGCGTCAGTGGCTGCTTTTAGAGACATCCCTATCCAGGAAATCTGCAGGGCTACTACCTGCAAGTCAGCATACACCTTCATTTCCCATTACCACACTGACCTAGAGTCATGCCGGGATGCTGGTTTTGGGGCCTCAGTTCTCCAATCTCTGTTCCTTAAGTAGGGGGTGTGCACCTTGCCTCCCTCCTCCCAGAGAACTGCTAGGAATCTGCCAAGACGTGTGGATAAGAACAACATATCCACATCCCTAGAAAAACAGGTTACTCACCTGTAACAGTAGTTCTAGGAGTGGTGTATGTTGTTCATCCACACGGACCCACCAGACCTCCCTGGCTTTGACACACAACCACTGCTTCCAGTGAGCAGGATCTGGCGTCAAGGGGAGGAGCCGAGGGATATACCAGCTGGGTGGGTGGGAAGAGCCAGCTTAGAGACTTCCAGCAAGATATTTAAAGGGAAAGTACATGCCAAGATGTGGATAAACAACATATACCACTCCTGGAACTACTGTTACATGTGAGTAACCTGTGTTTTTCCAAGTACCATTTTTTAAAATAGAAGCTTTTACTATTTATATGTACTGTTACGATATCTCTTTTCCACAAAGCTTTTTGCTCCTCGGCCAGCTCTTTTGGCACCTTGATATCACTTCCCCTCAGCTGGCACCCACCTCCCATGGACTTACCTGGAGTGCGTCTCTCCACAGATCCCCCTGAACACATGTTCAGTAATTCCAGGTGTCCGGGCGATGGTGCAGGTCCAGCGGAGATGTGCAGGGGTGTCCTCCAGCCCTTGGATCCTGTTTTCCGGTTTTCTCCCTCTGTCCCTGCTGCAGTGTCATGTCAGGATGCGCGCATGGAGGCGCACACCTGCTGCTGATCCGCAGCTCCACCCATTCGAGTGCTGTCATCTGAGTTACCACCGATCCTACTGCTGATGGCAGTCATGGGCCAAAACAGCAGACCACCCCTTCCCAGGAGACAACAGTCCCTGGTACCGTCCAGTCCTCTCCCACCCCGCTGACCCCTGGTAACTGTGCTTGTTCCCAAACACATGTAGCCGGCATGGCAGGAGGTGAGGCACTCAACATCTAGACCTCCACACCACTGGGCCAACCTCTGTTAAGTATCTCTTATATTTATAATAGTGTATCCTGAAGTCCGTTGTGTGCCAGAACTGCTTAGTTTCACAGTGTTGTTCTGTCACCCATGGAACTCAAGAAGGCACTCATAACCATAAGAGACACTAACTGCACATACAGACATGTATAAAAGATGTTAAATCACATATGTTGTCTAACTGTTAAGTTGAAGAAGATTGAAGAGCAGGTCTTGGGTTTTCGGAGGCCTCTCTGTGTTCCCTAATCTAAAAGGAAAAGTCGAGCTCTGTTGATTCTGATTTTTTTTTTTTATTTAAAATAATAATTATCTGGTAGAGTTGATATGAGTAGTGAGCTTCTTTTAAAAGGGTGCCCAAGTCACACAGAAATAAACACATTTCAGATACTGGTGGAGATTCTGCACAGTGTGACTAAAGATCATGCAATAACAGGGTGCAGTAAGACACTCAAGACAGTAACCAGTTAGATGTCCAAGCCATCCAACTGACTGTTAAGACTATTTAAAAACATATTATTTATTGCACTTAGTTTTCCTTTTCTGATTACTGCTGCATCAGTTGTCCCATTGTAGCTGACTTTATCTGTTGTATTTATTGCACGACTGCGTTTTTGCACTATCTCAGTCACTCGGTACCCAGCTTGTACTGTTAACTGTGATGCATGCCTGCATTTGCCTGTACTTGTTTCATTGCATCTACACATTACCTCACTGTTTTACGAATTTGTCATTATTTCTTTATATCTCTGTTATTTTGCTTGTAGTTGTACTGCCTTTGCAATCCCCCACACCGGGAATGAACCATGGTGCAGTGTGCCCTTCCCAGTGATCAAATTACAAATACTTGGAAAAAAAAAAACAGGCTTTGTGACTGTCCTCTCTTCCTAACCTATTTTTTTATCCATCCCCTCCTCCTCCCACATTCCTTTTGTGTGTATTTGAGCCCATTATGAACAAATTGCTTGTCTTGTGTTTGGGAAACCATATCCTCACGCGCACATACACCTGTGTGTTTTTGCTTTGTGTCCACAGAGAGGCTGGCGAGCGCCAAGGAGGAGAATTTCGGAATGCACCAGGTTCTGGACCAAACCCTGCTGGAGCTCAACAACTTGTAACAGGCACCTTCATCATTTGGACAATTTGGGGGTTGAAAATCTCAAGAGTGCTCTCGACCCTTCATAAAGTGCAAGGAGAAGTCACTTCATTTCTCATAATGTCTTAAATAGAAAACAAGAAAAGGAACAAAAAAAATCCAAAATGTCCACCAAAGTAAAGGAACTTGAAATGGGTTTCCTGCATCCTTCATTGTCTACTTAGTGTATCACCAGATATGAGACACGACTAGAATGAGAATGGGGGGGGGGGAGGAGATTAAAGCTGTTTAGGAATCTGTAAACAGATGTGGTGTTTGGGAGGGATTTTAATGTCTGTTTTACATGCAGTTCATTTTGTCTGTATTTGAGTTATTTTTTTAAAAACAGCTCTTCTAATCAGAGATTTGACTTGTACAGGGAAATGGCTTTTGCTGAATTCCTGTTTTACATACAATAAGTTATGTCTAGATTTGAGTTCTTTTTTAAAAACCGCTCCAAACAGAGATTCCAAACAGAGAGCAGTGGGTCACTGCTGCTGTCCACAGCTCCAGGTGCACACACTAAGCATGTCCCTCCAGAGAGCCCTCCAGGATCTGGCAGGAAGGCCTCCAGCATGCCAGAGTCTTTTCTTTGGTGGAGCTACAGTTCAAACATCCAGCAGAGAGCCACACTGGAAAAAAGGGCAGATCTGTGCTAAAGGCTTTTGCATCCCCCCTTCACTGCCTCTCCCATCTCATCCGCCAAAGGTGACAAGAGCATGAGTGATTATCTCCCCATTTTGTGGTCATATCTCCCCCCCACCCCGACACACACTTTTCCTCAGATTTCTATTGAAAAGATTAAACTGTTTAAGGCTGTGTTCTATTTTCTCACTTATAAGCAGCTGTGACACACAGTGGGGCTGAGACTCCTGCAATTTTTTTTATTTTTCTATTAGATTTTTATCTGTTTTTTTCCCCCATTTTCGCCCATCCCATACCTCGGCCATGCACGTACATGTGGAGGCATGCGCTTGCTGCACCCCGAGGTGCCCTCCCACAACTTGTCGCCCCCTCCCGCCTACGCTAGCCACCGGACCTCCACCCAGTGGCAGTGGAACTACGGGGGGCGATACCCACCCCGAGAGAGGAGAGCTGCCTTTCGGCTGCTCAATCCTGCTGTCACCCTCCCCCCTTGTGATGGCTCCCTGACAAACTCAGGTTGCCAGCGTGATGCAAGGTAAGGCGTCCAGCGCCTCAGCCCTCTGTGCCACCGGGCTGGCTCAAATCCTGCAATTTTTAGAACACCTTAGTATCTTGACCTCAGTGGCATTGGGGTGTGATGTTGAATCCACCAGCTCCTATTTGGAATCTTCTTGAGTTGCCAATTTTCTGTTCTGAGCTTTTATCTCTGTTCATGTAATACCAGAGTCCCTCACTATAATGCTGTCTCATTAACACAGGGGTTCCTGTCTTTAACACAGTCCGATTAATGTTGGAGTCCCTCTCTATAACACTGTCTAATTAACACAGATCTCCTTCTGTAATACTCTTTGGCGTCCCACTGTTCTGTTGACATATGCCCGCCGTTTAACAGTGTGTTAAAGATCCCTCTGTAAAGCTGTTCTGTTACCCCCGTTCCCTGTCTAGATGGCTGTTTAACAGAGCACATTATATAAGGCTATCCAATTAAGCCAGAGCTCTCTCCAGAAAGCCATTCTAGTAACACTGGGCCCCTTTTATATGGCTATCCAATTAAGGTACTGTCCAGTCTGTAGGGCTATCCAGTTATCACAGGAACCTCTCTCTATAAGGCAGTCCTGCAACACAGGAACCTCGGCTGTGGTATTAACACAGATTCCTCTATAACACTATCCTATAAACACAGGGGCCATCTCTATACAGTAGGGAGGACTATGAAGGGCTATCCTATTAACGCAAAGCCATCTCTATGAGGCTAGTCTATTAACACAGGGACTCTGTATAAGCTGTCTTATTAAAAACATGGCCTCTCTGTAAGGCCAGCATTTACAGGACCCTCTCTGTATGGCTGGCCTACTAATGCATAACCAGCACTGGTCCTGCTTCTTAAGGCTACACTATCAATGCTTAGGGGCACTCTGTGTAGGTCTAATTAACACAGGATTCTTTCTATAATAGGCCATCTTAAAACACAGAAATCCTCTTAGTAAGGCTATCTTATTTAACACATGACTCTCTTTTCTGTAAGGCTATCCTATTATATAACACAAGGGTCATCTCTTAGTCCACCTAACACAGGTCTCTATATAAAGCTATCTTAAGGGATCCTCTCTGTGAGGCTGTCTTACTAACACATGACCCTCTCTGAAAGGCTATCTTACTATATAACAAAAGGATCCTCTCTGTAAGGTTAATTAACCCAGGACCCTCTCTACAAGGCTATCATATCCTCTCTATAAGACTGTCTAGTTAACCCAGGACCCTCTCTACAAGGCTATCATATCCTCTGTATAAGGCCTTCTCATTAGTATAGGACTCTCTCTTTATAAAGCTGTCTTATAACACCCCCGTCCTCTCTATAAGGCTGTCTTAGTAACACTGGACCCTCCTTCCACCCCGGCTTAGGGATTCATCTGCTACTTTACCTTTTGAACATGCCAAGGGTTTGTAGTGGCATGTGTCAATTTTTAGGTGGCCCTCAAACAGCCTTTATGTATTATTGTTTCTTGTAATATGGATCCCTGTTTGCCTTAAAAATATTCCCCACCCTTATTTCTCTTTAATTATATGGTGTGCAAAGGCACAGGGGCTTTACTTAATGGCCAGGCTCACAGCTTGTAGTGATTCAGAAGAAAGCTAAGATGATTGAAACACTCTGCCTGGATATTTATTCTGCATATCACTCCAGAATGAAATCTAAAATTGTTAATGAAAAATTATACTACTCCTAAACAAACCAGAATAATTGCTGTGGAACAGAACCAGCTGTTTAAGGGGTCCCCTTCCCTATGCAGCTATGACAGCCTGGAGATGCTCTGGATCCTAGTGTCCAGGGTTGAGGTGAAGAGCTGGTCTTAGCATGGATCCTGGACTGAGTTAGAATATTTTATCCCATCTATTTCAAACCCATGGCATGCAGCTCTACAGAATGTTTGATGCTGATGTTGCAAGGGTGAATGCTGTGTGGAGTATCGGCTGTCCCTTTCACTGCCAGGGGCCTGAATTAGAATTCACAGGCAGGTCACAAATAAAATAAGGTTTGATGGTCTTGACTCCCTAGCAGACTGTAGTCCACATCATAAGATCAGCATATCTCATACTAAGTGAGGTGTGTTGGGAGACAAAAGTGAGGGGAACCTCTGTGCTGCATCTGACCTGTGGATAAACAGAAAGCTTCAGTCTACATTACCGTTGGTTCCTCACCTTACCCTGGTACTAAATTTGGGGGAGCATCCAGTTTACCTGCCCCCTCCCAGTATACCTGGTGGAAGGAGGGGCTTTAGTCTCATTTCCATCAATCCCTCATGTTTACCCAGCACTATATTTGTTGCCAAGAAGGAGACCCTGCTCTGTACCTGCCCACTTACACTGTACCTTTTGGGGAGGTGGGTTTTAGTCTGCATTGCAGTTAGCCCCTCATCTTTCCCCTCCACAGAATTCATCACCACGCAGAGGAGCCTGCACATGCCTGCCCTTTATTATTGGATCTGGAAGGAAAGGTGTGTCAATTTAATTTCCATCAGTCCCTCACCTTTCCTCTTCCACTAAAATTGTCACCATGTGGGGGTTCTGCAGTGTACCTGCCCTCCCACATTGTACCTGGTGAGGTAGGGTTTTCATTTTCCATCAAACCCTCACGTTTCCCTGGCACTAAACGTGTCTCATGTTGGATAGCCTGCACTGTACCCACTTCCTCACATTATATCTGGTGGGGGCATCAGTCTCCATTTTTCCTCAGTCCATCACATTTCTGAGGCACTTAATTCATCACAATGTGGGAGAGCCTGCACTGAACCTGGTCTGACACACACACATTGTACCTGGAGGAGCTTTAATCTCCATGTCTATCAATCTCTCACCTTTCCCTGGCACTAAAATCATCACCAAAAAAGAAATTGTTAAAAAAAAAACCACAAAGCCATTGATATTGCAGCAGGATCATGTCTTAAGGGACCGAAGAGCATTAACTTGTCTCTGAAGTTCTTCTCTGCCTAAGTGTCTGTTACATTTCAGTTTTTATCCTATGCAATTGTCTGTGCAAGTTGTTACCCTCAGTTCCATTTCAAATAAAACAAGACAAGGCAATCACACACTGTTTGCTGTGAAATCTTTGTGCTGCTATCAGCTGGGGGTATGACAAAAGACTGGAAGATCAGTCATGTGAATTGAAGGCAGATGAGGGTGGACTGCCTTGTTTATAAGTTAATTGAAGTACTAAGATATGTCTCTCATGGTATAAGTCATCACCCGCAGGAAGCGTGTGTTTAGAACACTGGGACTGAGCATGTTGAAGGAGGTAGATTACAGAAGGAACAGTACATAGAATCCTTAAAAGGATGGTAGGCGAACAGAATGATCAAAGTTGCTGGTTATTGAGCAGTAAACCATACACAACTCTAATGCCTGCTTGCCAGTGCAAAGGATCATGGGTATGCAAGCCAGGCTGACAAGGTTTCACTAGAACATATGTCATCTTTTAAACAGGCCTGTGCATCCAATGTAGGCTGAGAATAATAAAGTAGAGGCATGTGTTTTATCCTGTTAGGACTCTTCGGTGTACTGCAGTTGTGTCAATCGGCCACCATGTCAGAACGTCAAGGCAATGTACATTTAGAACACTAAGAGTGAGCATATTGGAGAGGCAGTTTGTAGGAAAAGCAGTGTAATGGATCAGTAAAAAGATGCTAGAAGGGAAGAAATATCCAAATATTGTTTTGTTCATCTTTCCGAACCATACACGTATGAAGCCTTGTCAGCCTGACCTGAGCAAGGACTTGCATACCCACAATGCCTTGCACTGGTTAAGTGGCTTGAGAAGTACTGTATGTTTATGGTTTGGCGAGATGCACAGGAAACAGGGAGAGTACAGCAGCAGCAAATAATAACAAGCAATCATGGCAATATAATAAATTTAGAGAGTTTATACAACGCAAGTGAAAGTAGACCCTAAGAGGATTGATGACTTATTTTAGCCAGTGAAGCATACTTTAGGCAGTGAAGTATTCTAAATGAAGTTAAATCTTTGTGAACATTTATCATTACTTTAGACAGGTCATAAACTCTTACCCAGTGGGAGAGCAGCATGAACCGTGCCTGATGACATCACAGTGGCCTCTGCGAGACACAGAATTGAGCAGTGAAATCAAACAGAAACAAATATTCTTAAATAACTATTTTAAAAGTGTTGCTAGTTAAAATACATTGTATAAACTGAGTCACAATGGCCTGATTCAGAATATGCAGCTTATCACTTGTGAAGAATTTATGATTTACATATATCTGTCTTGCTCTCTCAGTGATTAAGATGAATGGCATAGGGCTGGTCCACTAGTGCAGTGGAAGCTCTACTGCTTGCGATGCTAGTGACCTAGGTTTGGGAGTGAGCTTGGAGCATCAGAGGGCCGGCCAGGGGTAAAAGGTTTGAGCATCCAATGAGGTTGGTGAGGTACCCTACATTAGTCTGACTCGTGGCAGTGGCCAGGAGTCAGTGCTTCTGAGGTCCTCTGCTGAGGAGTGATTGAAGGATAAGATGGACATCAGCACGTTATGCACTGAAGCGTGCGTGACGAGCCTGGATGTCCAGTCCTCCAGGGGAACCATAAAAAGGAAACAAAAACTCTCCAATTGCTGACTAGCATGATACCGAGGTGCTCTGTCACCTGCAACCAGAAGCCAGAATGACCTGCCGGGCACCTGGGGATCTTGGTCTCTCCCCCTCTCCTATGGGAGAGCCCCACTGTGGGGGGCAAGCCATGGGCCAAACGTCTGAGCAGGTAAGCCTTTGGGGAAGCATGAGAAAGGGCAGTTCAAGGGTGATTGGAGTGTCTCGTGGGCAGATTATGGGGTATAGCCTACGCAGGCCTGAGGAGCGTAAAATAGGGGTGAAAAAAACAAACAAAGATAACTGGCATAGTCTGAGTCAGGTAACTGTGTATCCCATATACAGTGTATATACAGAGCATGTGAAGAGTATACAGTATATAGTTGACCAAAACAAAGGCATAGGAAGAGGGGGAAGTGTTGCAACAAAAGTCATTTACAGGCAGTGAAATTCAGTTGGAGATCATGTGTTGGCTCCTGTGGAAATTCAGTAGTTGGTATGGGCAGTCTTCCCCTCTCAGCTGGGACAGATTGAAAGTTTTGACAGTGTAAGGACCCCCCATTCCATCATCTTTAGTCTTTCAGTCTGTCCTAACTAGCTGGTAGACCGCCCCCTGCCTAGCAGAGAAACTGCTTTCTTCCACCCATTCTTTCTCTTCACTTTGGACCATTTTTGTGGAGTCCCCAGCAGCTGAAGCTCGCTCTGCCACTGAAAGAGTCTGCAGATCTGTGGTCCTGCTGGGGACATCAGAGCAAGGAAGCAAGGGCTGCGGTGCCTGGTAGGGCTGCTAGAGCCTCACTCAGTCTATGCTGGGAGTCATGTGGTCCCCTTGCTGAGTCCAGGTAGGAGATGGCACTTGTTAGTTCCTGTTCTGGAGGGAGAGGGAGTGCCCCAAGAGGCTGATCACTGAAAGGAGCATAGTGCAGTTGAGGGGGTGGGCTTCCATGCTAGAGACCATGTGGTTACAGCAGTGCCATAAGAGGCCTGTCCTGCATTCTGCCAAGGAGGGGGCCATCTTGCCCATGGCCGTACATGTGCTCTGGTTAGTGGTGGCCATCTTGTGTACGACTATGTATGCACTTGGTGGAGTGGCTGCCATCTTGTACATGACCTCTCATGTATTCTGCAGCATGTCAGTTTTTTTTCTGTCTGCTTCAATGCTTCAGCCAGATGGACTCTCAAATGGCAGTTCGAGCTCTACATGGCATCACCAATCAGATTCAGGCTTTTCTGGCATCAAAACTATAAGGCTTCTTTTGTACTGATCCTGCTGCAGACAACTGTAAGTCTTCTGTTTTCTCACTGCCTCAGGACTTGGGAATCTGTCAGTCTGCAAGAAAGGGATTTTGGCACCCAGGACTATAGTTCCATGGGGATCCAGCCTAGTATTGGACGAGCTGAATTTATGGCCTGTTTACTATTGGTCAAGCTAAAATTAAACATTTCTAAATATTATTGTGACTTGAAAGGAAGCCCTCTCTCTCTCTCTCTCTCTCTCTCTCTCTCAACTGCAGTATATCATTATGGAGTCCTCTGAAGACCCTTTAAGGATGTGAGAGTTAAGGCCCCCAAATGTAAGACATGCCATGCTAGGCTGTGCACCATGGTGACATGTTCCTACTGTACTTCTGCAACAAGTCATCAGCTCAGCATGGTGAAGCTCAGGATCCCCCTCCTAACTTCAGCGGGAATGTGGAACAGGGAGGTTCCTCAGAAATGGTGTCTGTATCTTGTCAATCCAGATCTCAGGAAACCTATTTGACCCTGGTGAAACAATCCTCCTAATCTGACCCAGGAAGAAACGTGCTCTGCCTTCCTAGAGATGGCATCATTGTTCAAAACCTTAATTCAGTGGGCTTCCTTATAAGCCAGCTGGCAGAGCAGAATGCCAAAAAAAAATATCCATCCAAGGTGCCTTTCCTGGCTCCCCAGACATCCACTTAGTTTGGCATATCATGCCCACAAGAGCCATACAGATGCATACAGGCAGCAACCTGTGCCCTTCAATGAAGAGGATAGGGAATCAGACTTAGAAATGAGGAATGGCACTTCTTGGATAAGGAGCATGAGGGCTATGTGTCGGGCAGGAATTTTCTTTGGGACAAACAGTTCACCCTAATAAAACAAACCTGCATTACATTAGACCTGGAGGAATACCAGCAGCAGGCATCTAAGAAGAAGGCAACCCTGCTGAAAAATGCCAACAAGAGTGACATGCTGAAGATAATTAAAGAGCAGGAATGGACTTACACCAGCTGCACAACAGTCTTATGTGATTTTCCCAGGCTTTACAAGGTCCACAGCATTAAATCCTGTGACTGCGCTTGAAGGTGGATGCTCCCATCTTGGAGGCCAGTAAGAAAACTACCATCAAGGACCCATTAGGCCATAAATCGGAGAACGTTAGGAAGAGGTCATATGAAACGTCCAACGTGGTCAAGCGGGTGACCCTGGCAGCAGTGTATATCTGCAGAGCCATGACCTGTTGGCTCATGGATGCCTCCTTGCATCTGCCAGCGGACTCCGAGGTTTCAACTCAAATAAGCCCACTGACCTAGGATGCTGACTTCTTAGCAGATGCAGCCTACAGTATCATACAGATCGGCACCAGACAATTCTTATACTCACTGCTGGTCAGACTGGCAAATTGGATTTGATCATGGGCAGCAGACCGCTCCTTCAAAGCATCCTTAGTAAGCATGCCTTTTCAAGGAGACCTGTTCTTCAGACAAAAGATGGAAATCCTGTTTGAACACATCTCTGATTCTAAGTTGGCTCTGTTCTAAGACAGAAAGACAGCAGGATGCGGTCTCTTTTGTGTCACAAGGCAATACTATCTGGGAAGACAACATTATTCCTAGGGAAGATTGCAGAGTTTTTACAACCAGTGCTCCTTTCACTCTTAACAGAGGAGGCATGGGAGGGGGCAACCATAGAGACACCCGCGACTGCAGTGACATACTGAGATAAGGTCCCCCCATCTTGGGGCACTAGTTGCAATTTGTGGATCTGTGGGCAATGGACACCACAGACCAATGGGTATTAAAAGTTGTTTAAGGCTACTCCATTGAGTTGCAACACGCCTGAGCTCAAGCTATTTTTGTTCAGTCTCGTGTTTCACAGCTCTTTCGGACCACAAAGAATGCAGGACACAATACAGCACCTAATAGATACTGGAGCTGTATAGCTGGCCTCGACCTCGCAATAGGGGTCATGCATATAATCCATCTTTTTAATTGCTCCAAAGAAGACAGCGGGGTTATATGGTGTATTAGATTTGAAGTGCCTTAAATGGATACAGGTGGTGCACTTCAAAATGGAAACCCTGTGCTTCACAATGGTTACGATTTTGCCTGGGGAATTTTTTGGCATCTCTGGATCTGGAAGATGCATAGCTGTATCTCCACCAACCCATTTGTTGATCACACTGCTAGTGCCTAACATTTTGTATCAAAGGCATGAATTACCTGTACATGTTCCTTCTGTTTGAACTGTCAGTGGCACCTAGACTATTCATTAAAAGTGAAGTGATGTTGCTGTTCACTGCACAGTTACAGTAGAAAGGATTTCAAGTTAATCCTCATCTGGATGACTGTCTTATCTGGGCATGCTCACTCAAGGAGGAACAGACAGTGGGGACAACAGTAACCAGCATGCTACAACTATATGGCTGGATAATCAACCATGAGAAGAGCTCACTGTGGCTGTCCCCAGCACCTGCAACATCTAAGGGAGCTGTTCGAGACAGCAGCAGCAGCAGCCACTGCAGCTCTGGCCCAGGACAGAGTACACTCACTAGCAAAGGCATTCGAGGGACTCTGACGAAAATCAGTGGAGATGGCCAAAGGCATGCTTCATGTGCTTGACCTTTTGGTGGCAAATATTAACCTGATACAATGGGTCAGGCTACACTCTTGTCTGCTACAACTCCAGCTTGTTTCTAATAGAGATGAGTATGGGGAAAGGGGTGGGGTAACGCTTTATGTCAAGGAAGGCATAGAGACAGCTGAAGAGGAGTCCATCAGGAGATTGAAGGGGGGAGACAGAATCACTGTGGATGCAGCTCACAACCACATCGGGTAAGAAGCAGTGCATGCGAGTCATCTACGGACCACCATAACAGTGGGATTAGGGAGATGGGGAACTAAGGACAGAGATTCAGAACTGGGCAGCAATGGGGAGGTAGTGGTGGTGTGGGATCTCAATCTAGCAGACATACTATAGATTGGGACATTCTAGCAGCTAAGAGAGCCAGGAGTTGGGCCTGCCAAATTCACTGCAGGACTGCCTGCTGGTGCAGTTGCTCAGAGAACCCACAAGGCAAACTGCCATTCTTGATGTGGTACTTATTAACTCTGAACTGATAGGTGGGGTGAGGATTTGGGAGCCCCTGGGATCCAGTGACCACAACACTATATGGTTCTAACTGGTCTTGTGTATCGGTACACCCTCGTCAAAGTCTGTGGTTCTGGATTTCAGAAGAGCAGATTTTGACCAGATGAGGGAATTAGTTGGGGGTAAGCTGAGGAGAGTGGACCAAATCAGGGGCATGGAGGAGCTGAGGGGAGTAATTAAAAAGGACTTTCTAGAGGCAAGTAAGTCATGCCTGAGAATGGTTACCAGGAGTACTGGATACCGCTGGATGGGAGTTATTAATTAACTCCCCTTCCAGCGGATAGTCTCAGCTGTCACTCAATCCTGTACGCCAACGACCTCGTGCTCTTCTCCAGTGGAAAGTCTCCTACTGTACCCTCATCTTTGCAGCCCTCTCACAAAACTACACCACAGCCCACAACTGGTTCTCTGACAACCTCCTTCTGGTCAATGCCAAAAAAAACAAAAACAATGTTGTTCGGATCTAAGCCCTTCCTAACTAAATGCAAATCTAACCCACCCCTAATCATCACGTCCCCCAATGGCCATGCCTGAGAGGATGTCAAACACTTCATATATCTAGGAGTTGTGCTTGACCCCCCCTCCCTTTCCTTTACAGAGCACATAAACTCCCTGGTTCTAAGATTTCACCAAAAAACTAGGGCTGCCTACAGATACTGGCAATACCTCACCCCTGAGGCCCGCCATGCCATCATCCAGGGAAACCTGCTACCTATCCTGGACTACTGCTCTCCCATCTACTCCAGGACCTCCACATCCACTATGGCAAAACTATCAGTAGCATACAACAGTGCCTGCCGCTTCTCCCTGCTGGCCCCTTTCTCCACGCACCACTGTACACTCTACACTACACTGGGGTGGCTCCCACTACAGGCCCGCTTTGACCTTGCACTGTACAGTTTTATTGATTCTGTCATCCATATTGGCCAGAAATCCCCTCTTGCTCCCCTTCTCACTGTCCAAACCTCACACTGCTACCTACGCTCCTCCAGTATCCCCTCCCTGAAAATCCCCAGGGCAGCCATGAACATAGGCGCTAGAGTCCTGTCTGTAGCAGCCCCCACACTATGGAACAAGCTGCCTACTGAACTGCGCATCATAAACACTGCCAGTTCAAGACTCGCCTCAAAGACTGGCTCCTGTTGGCATCCACCTGCCACTGCTTTAAGCACTAGCACCCCCCTCCAGTAGGTTCCAGGGGTAGAGCCAAATAGGTTCTCTTATTTACCGAAACTGTACCACCATGAACCTTACTTTGCTTTATTTGTTGTCCCTCAACTACTGCCACCATGTATTGCCAAATGTAACAACTGTAACCTTTCACTATGTAATACCTGCTCTTGTTATGTTCTAGTTATTTTGATGTTTCTACTCTGTGCCGCCTTACGTGGCCTAGATCATGCCTGAAAACGGTCCCTGGGATCAGTGTACCTGCCCGGTTAACAAAATCATAAATAAATAAAAATAAAAAGAGACCAATCTGGTTCTCAAAGAAGTTCAGGGATGCAGTGAGGGCTGAAAAAAGAGGGCCTTTATTAGATACAAAAGTATCAGGGAGAGATGAGGAATGGAGTGAATACCTAAGACGAGGGCGGCCAAAAAAGGTAGTCAAGGATGCAAAAGCAGACACGGAACTGCATATTGTGGAGGGGATCGGGGGAACAGTGCTTTAGATACATTAGGGAAAAAATGATGATGGGGGAATTTTTAGTCTTATGGAGTGAGTGGGGTAATAAATGAACATGAGGTGAAGGCAGCTGTCTAAACACTACTTTTGCTCTGTGGACACAGTGGAGGAAAGCAGGCCCTTGCCTGGAAGTAGCAAAGAGGTTGCTGCTTTTGGGATAAAGGGTCAAAAATGGGCTAGCAGCCCTGAAAATAGATAACACTTCAGGGCCAGATGGGATGCACCAAAGGGTGTTCAGGGAACTAGCATTGGAACTAACTGAACCCCTGGCATGGCTATTTAATAGCTCCCTACAGTCGGGTGGTTCCAAAAGACCGGAAGTTAGTAGACATACTCCTGCTCCACAAGGGAGGAGACAGAGCAAGCAGGAAACTACAGACCTGTTGGCTGTTTGCTATAGCAGGTAAACTAATGGAGACCCGATTCAGAGAGAACCTTGTGGACTACTTTGAGAGAAATGGGCTCCAAGATAGTAAGCAGCATGGGTTTGTGGCACGGAAGTCTCGTCAGAACAACTTGATAGTGTTCTTTGACTGGGTAAATAGGGCAATGAATAAGGGACAAGCAATAGATTTGCTCTACTTTTATTTATATATATATATATATATATATATATATACATTGTTTATCCCCAATTTTTACCCACATTTTCTCCTAACCCTGTCCCGGCCACATGCGCTTGAGGAGGCATGCACAGGTCGCAGTACCAGGATGCCCTCCCACTGTTTGCTGCCTGCTCGCCTGCACTGCCCACGGACCTCCATGTGGGGGCAGTGGAACTACAGCGGGTGACAATAGTCTTCCCGGGGAGAGAAGAGCTGCCTTTTAGCTGCTCAATCCTGCTCCCCCCCATGCCAGCTCTCTTGATGACCCAGGCTTATTCCTGAACCAGGGTTGCCGGCATGACATGAGGTAAGGCATCCAGCACCTCTGCCGTCAACACCACTGTACTGGAAGATTTGCTCTACTTCAACTTCAGCAAGGCATTCGACTCTGTGCCACATGGAAGGTTGCTGAAGAAGAGGATCTGGGAAGAGTGAAGGATCTAGTTAGGTGGGTTGGAAACTGATTGATGGGAGACAGCAGAGGGTGGTGATTAATGGGGTCAAGTCCGGGAAGAGGGAAGTCACAAGTGGGATGCCAGAAGGTGCTGTCCTGTGGCTGGTCCTCTTCATTATGTTCATCAGTAGAAGGAATACAAAGCAATATGTGTCTCTTCGCAGATGACACTAAGATCTGTGGCAGATTAGACAGTGAGGATGGGATTAAGGAGCTGCAGAAGGACCTGCAAAGATTAGAGCGGTGGTCCAAAGTTTCGCAGCTGAAATTCATGAACCTCGGGACAGAAATTGGTTCAAAATAATAAGCCAATTTAAATCATCCCTGAAGAAGTTCCTTGCCCAACAAAACATATGCCTGTGCAAGCACTAGCCAGATTCTTACTACCCATGTCTCCCCTGGCTGTCACTAGCCAGATCACTACTACCATTGTCCCCACCTGGCTGTACCACTTACTGTAGACAAAGTTGCAAATCTGCAATGGCTTCAACCTACCATAGACATTGCCTTATCAGCTGCTACAGCAACACGCTTCAAAAATTGTACATAGGAACTTGAGCGCATTAGAACCGTAAGTGTATTGTTTTCTTTTCTTTTCAAATTATGAGACCTGAAAGAAACAAGGAACCTTGCATGGCCTGTGACATGTATTACTATACAGTGTATCTGTAACTGTCTCTAAATGCATTTCTGACATGGAACCTTTGAAAAGGAACAATGCTCAAAGGTGTTACCGAATATCCCAATAAATAAAAATAATCTGATGGGAGGGGTTACATTGGACACTGCCGCTGAGGAAAGGAACCTGGGTGTCGACATGAGCGAATCTCTAAAACAATCTAGCCAATGTAACAAGACCTACAGTAAGCCAATTATAATGTTGTGGTGTATTGGGAAGGGTTTTAACAGCAGGAGGAAACAAGTGTTACTGCCTGTCTATAGATCCTTGGTAAGGTTGCATCTGGAATAATGTGCCTAGTTTTGGAGCCCCATCTTAGAAAAGACACAGGCAGGCTAGAGATGGTACAGCATAGGGTAACCAAAATGATTTAGGGTCAGCAGGGCAGATCCTACGAGGATCTGCTTAAGACCCTGAACATGCACTTGCTGGAGACCAGAAGGGAGAGGGGAGATGTGAAACCTTCCAAGTTTCTGAAAGGAATGAACAAGGTAGATTTTGAGGAAATATGTAGGACTGACGAGTCAAGAACATTTTATTTATTTATTACCATATACATCCCTTTGAGTCAAGGACTCATTTACAAAGGCTCATCGTCATACACAGAATAAGATGGGGCAGGAGAAACGTACAGTGAGTGGAAAACAGACAGTAGTGTAGGAACAGTAGTATGGCAATAATATTTACAATAAAAATGTATACAATTAAATACAGGTAGGGAGGGCCATATCAGCGAGAGAAAGGCCCCTTCTTGCAGGAGACAGGCCTATACATGATGGTAGCTAAGCAAGAAAGAACAGATCATTAAGCATATATACATCAAAGACATTACATACAGTAGGGGTAGACAGCAGGGGTGTGGAGAAAAAACTCAAAATTGCAGGTACAGGCCCATATATGATTGGGGCATGAGTGGAAGATGACGGGGAAGATCCATGAGGGATGTGAGTAAGTTTTATTTTACAGAGAGTGGTGGAGCCATGAAAGCCTACCAAAGGAAGTGGAGGGCAAAAGACCCATTAATGGTTTCAAACACATCTGAGGCCTAGTAAAGGTCTGTATGGCCACACAGGGAAAGCAGTAGGGAGGGGGTGGATGGCTGAGAGCAATCACCCCAGCTAGACATTAGGTCCCAGGGTAAGATAGGATAAAACATGGTAGACTGGATGGACCAATGGTCTTTTTCTGCCAACATTTTCGGTTTCAATGAACCTTCAAACAGGTTCACTCATGGACAATATTCAGTTAACCCCATGGGTAAAGGCCTCTCTTATCTGGTGTACTCAACTTTACAACTTATTCAAGGGAGTATACCTAATGGAAATCAGTGGGTCAATCTGAAGAAGGACATCAGGGGTTGGGCCACAGTGCTTGGCACAACTTCCATGCAGAACACTTTGACCCTGATAGAAAGAACACTGCCAATCGACATCCTTGAGATGAAGGCAATATTTATTTTTTCATTATCTATTTATGCTCCTGCTCCCCAGCTACCCCCTTCCGACTGACCCTCCCCCAAAGCCTCGTCAGCTGACTTTCCCAGGACTTACCTTCCTGCTGTCATCCTCTGCCAAAGGACTGTAGTGGGTGTCCAGTCACCGGTGTGGGGTCTGCAAGGGGTCAGACTTTATCCTGTAGTGTTTTGTTTTTCCACCCAGTTTTTCATCCTGGGCCACAATGGACATGCAATGGGCGTGGCAGGTGAGCTCCTCCTCAGTGGACCACACCCCCAAGGCATCTGCAACATGGGTTCCCTTCTCTGTGTTATGGCATCGCATGTGCTCCCTCCAGCCACCACTGGGTGGCAGCCCAGTGGTGAGCCATTAAGTCCCCCCTCCCTGAGGGAGAAGAGCAGTCTACGGGCACTCAATCCTCCCTTTCCCAGCCAGTTATTCCTGAGTCCATTCCTGAACTCGGGTCCCTTGTGTGGCAGGAAGTAAGGTGCATGGTGCCTCAGCCCTCCACATCATTGGGTCAGCTGCCAGATGAAGGCAATATTAAGACATAAATTGGGACATAACATGAGGCTGGAGGGAGGAAGGCTTAGGGGGAATGCTAGAAAGTATTTTTTCACAAACAGGGTGGTGGATCCATGGAACAGCCTACCAGGGAGGTGGTGAAAGCGAAAACAGCACAGGGATTCAAAAGTGCATTGGAGAAAAAAACAAAGGCACCCTGCTGTACAGCAAAGCAGGGGAAAGGCAGTCCAGATAAGAGGGATTGCCAACCCAAGTAGGGAAATGGGCAGACTAGGTGGGCTGTATGGTCCTTATCTGCCAACAGATTCTATGTTTCTATGTAAGACCAGTGCTTTACTTCAGGAGGAAGATTCAAAACAAGAATGTACTAATACGATCAGACAATGCTGTGACAGTAGCCTATGTCAGGAAGCAAGGAGGTACACAGAGCAAGGAAATGGTGACAGAGGCATACAGGTTTCTTCTATGAGCAGAAGCGAACCTCCTTTCCTACAGAAACCCATCTTACAGGGACTCTGAACATGTAGGTTAACTGGCACAGTCATGAGATCCTTCATCTGGCAGAATGGAAACACAGTCAGATCTTCAACATGATCTTTCGATGGTGTGACACTCTAATTCTAGACCTCATGGCCACTAAGGCAAACACCAAGTCTCCAAGATACTTCAGCCGTTACCTAGATAATCCATCACTGGGAATAGACTGTTTGTCCCTGTCATGGCTGGACACACTGTTTTATGCATTTTTCCCCATGCCCATTAGTCCCAAAGGTTCTAAGGAGCTTACAAAGGATTGACAGCCTTGATTCTCTTTGTACCAAAGTGGTCTGAAGAGCATAGTACTGCCTTGCTTTATGCAAACCAGTTTCACTCCCACTTAGGCTGTATCTCTTCATCAGTGCCTGATCCTGCACCCAGATCCTCAGATGTTTCAGCTATCAGCCCAGCTCCTGAGCAAAAAACATGTATGAAGGCTGGATATTTCCAAGACATGATTCATATTCTGAAGCATTCCAGGAAGACTTCTATGAATAACACCTACAGTAGAGTCTGTGGCACGTTCCATTCTTGGTGTTCCTCCTTGGGGGTCAGACAGCCTGACTGCCGCTCTGTCCAATGTCTTGGATTTCCTTCAGCAGGGTTTAGATAAGGGATTATTAGTTACTGCAGGGTTCAGGTGGCAGTGCTGTCTGCCATTCAGGGATATGTAGATTCCTACCCCCAAGGTTCTCATCCAGATATTGCCCACTTCATTAAAGCATGCCATGAACTTTGCCCCGCTATTCCACAGGTCACACCTCCCTGGAAGCTGAATTTGGTATCAGAAGCCATGATGGATCCCCTCTTTAAACCTCTTGCTGATGTTTTCCTCCGGTTCATTACCCTAAAGGTGCTATTCCTTATAGACATTTGCTTGGCGAGACAGACGGGGGAAATCCATATGCTATTCCACAAGTAACCCTACCTCATGTTCTGTAAGTAAAGGTTGTTCTCCACACAGAGCCCTGTTTGCTCCCAAAGTTTCTCTTTTCCAATTTCCCTTATTGTTTCTTTGTAAACAGGGAAATGGGCCAGGAATTGCACCCTGGCTCAACAGGGATGTAAGGCAACTGATCCTCAAAAAGTCCAAGACCACTGAAAAAGCACATATTGTCTCGGGGCCAGAAAGGAGTACAGAGCAGCACTGCGGAACTACAAGACTAGAATTGAGAACTCCAAGGAAGATCTGGAAGCCAGGATAGCAGTAACTGCTATGGGCAACACCACATGCAAACTAGGAGCTGTTGCCAACAGGCGTAACCTGTCAAAACTGCAGAAACAAAAAAATGCCACCAGACATATTGGATAAAAAAAGGTAAAGCAGTTTATTTTCAGTGAGAAGGCACACACTGTAAACAGCCTCCTTAGCAAGCGAGTAACTCAAGGAGAGACTTCCTCAGGGCTCAAGTGGGTGTTACTGCCATTAGAATCTTAGTTGGGTTGATAGTGATGAAGAAATGTTCTTGAGAGAGAGCATATGAAGTATAGGAGATGTGGCATAGGTAAAGATCCTCGAGTGGGGGAGCAATCCGTGAGTACAAGCACACAAAACAAAATATTTAGGGTATCAACAATAGCAATCCATTAAGCACAGATGGCACAGTCCATTCTTAATTTAGGGATAGAAGGTAAAATCTTAGCAAGATTTCAAAGCTTGCAAATTATTGGGTCTTCCAAAACCTGATTGGATCAGAAGAGTCTGTCTGGAATCTGTGACAGATATTGTACGAGTTTCCTTCACGCTTGGCACAACTGCAGAGATTTCTAAACTTGGCTGATGGCATGGAAGTCTGCTTCATTGTAGTCTTCAGCTCAACTGATGTCACCGGATTCTGAAACCACCAAGTAATTAAAAAATGAATATTGGGTGAGGAAAAGGCTGGATTAAAATGGGAACCTAAATACAGAGAAAATGGACTATTTCAGAACAGTACTAGGAAATGAAAAGGCTTCATTAAAATGGAACATATATAAAGAGAAAATAGGACTTTTCTAGGGATGTGGATATGATGTTCTTTCCACATTTCTGGCAGTGTCCTTTCCCTTTAAGAGCTTGCAGGAAAGTCTTCAAGCTGGCTCCTCCCACCAACCCAGGTGGTAACTCCCTCAGCTCCACCCCATGACACCAGATCTTCCTTTCTGCTGGAAGAAGTAGGCTCCCTCCTTACCACTGCAGTGTTGAGTAGGCCCTAGTGCTTAAATTCTTCGGAATTACTTCTAAAACTCCAACTTTTATGAGTTTTTGTCTTCAGCTCAATCTTCGATCGCGACCGCAATGGATGATAATTCTGTTCCTGGGTTCGGCTGGTGCCCTTGTGGACTGAAGATGTCCAGGACTGACCCGCATGCCACATGCATATACTGCCTGGGGCACCACCACGATCCGCAGGCCTGCGACTTTTGTTACTCATTTCACCTGACCATTCTGGAGGACCGTCTTGCCCACCTGAAACTGGGCCGCCCAGTGCAACAGAACCCACCAGTCAAATCCAATGATGCCCATTGGGTGATCTCCACAGCCAAGGGGTCCGCCAAGCAGCTTGCGGCCTTCAAAGAGGAGGCAGCCCAGGCCGTGGCCTATTCCTCCTTGGCTTCTGCCTTAATGCCACTTCAGCTAGGCTCAACTTTTACAGGCTCCTTCAAGGAATTGTGCCAGTCTCTGTCAACCTTTGGTCAGGGACTCACCAGCAAATCTGAATCTAAAAAAGAAAAGACTCATCATCGATCATGGGATTGGGAGCGCTCTCGGTTGAGGGCCTTCGATTCTCGCGCTTCTCCAGATTTGACTTCGGTTGAATCCTCGGCCTTGGCCACTGGCTCCATGGTAACCCAGTCAGACCTGTTGGCTGAGACGCTGGTCGAAGTCCCACATGAGATTTTTCTCGAACTGACCAACCAGTTGTCAACCGAAGAGGCCGATACTTCCTTGTCTAGGACTCCAGTCCTGACACAGACCATCGGAGGGACGGATCAGTTCATTGACCCGCCGCCTCTGGTCCCTGACCCTGACCAGGAGGAGCCTCGGCAATCACCGACTCCCTTTGAGCCCCACCACTGGTCCCCCTGGCGATCGCAGCCGAGGTCTCGGTCTTCCTCCCGTGGGTTGAGCTGGGCCCACTGACATTTGCACTCCTGCTCTCGGCACCATGGGAAGCAGTGCTGCCGCTATTCTTCGACGTCATCCTCCTTGGGTGAGGAGAGGCTTCGGCACAAGTTGCGTCGATGCTACAAGGACTTGATGTGGCAACAGTGGCTGTTAACCAGCGCCAAACCAACCTCGGTTTCTACACTGTCCATCACTTGGCTGTCGCCTGAAAGGCTGATGCCTTCTCCTTCTCCGGAGCTGACCGAATCGGTCCTGGCTAGGTCACCTCCGGCATCTCCACCGATTATGGTGGAACTGCCACCTAAACAGCCAATGGTCAGTGTGCCATCTAACGAGTCTCAACTGGCCAAGGGCCTTCTGCATCGGCTGTTGGTCACCGTCACCCCTGACCGTCCGCAGGGACTTGGGCGGTCGACCTCTCTTTGATGACTCCTTAGAGTCATAAGGTTCCTCACTGCACTGCCGTCTGGTTGATGTCATGTCGGTGGGGACTCTCTTGGTGGATGAGGGTCCCACATCCTTTCTGGGCCTTCTCTATCTGATCTCCAAGTCGACGGATATGAAGATGGAGCCCATGCAAAAGCGGGCTCGTTACCCGTTGACCGAGATCCTCAACCGGGGAGATTCTCCGATGGAGGCCTTCCTGGTGGCAGAAGCCATCCTTGGCCCTGCCCTGGAGCTTTGGCAGCACCCTTCGTCCTGCCCGGCACCTTCTGCCCGGATGGCCCACAAATACGCAGTGCCAACTGGTTCCCTTTCGGCATTCAACAAGCACCCCTTGGCCAAGGGCTTGGTGGCCGACTCTGTGTTTAGGTGCTCTGGCAACACTGGGGACATTGACAGGCAGCTGCCTGACAAGGAGTCTAAGAAGTTGGACCATGCATTTAAGAACGTCTACACTGCCTCCTCGCTTGGCCTCCACCAGGCGAGCTCATGGCCCACTTCTCCCATGCCCGAGGGCTCTTTAGATGAGGTGCTGTCTCATCTGTCTGTGCCCTGCGGACCTTCAGACCATGGTCAAACAGGTCCGGAACCAGGGCCGGGTTGTAGCCAAACAGCTCCAGATAGCCATGAACATTGGAGACTCCTGTGCCCGCTCCGTGGTGGCCTCAGTGGCCATGCGTTGCAGAGCTTGGCTAAGGATCTCGACCTTTATGGCAGACACTCAGCACAAGCTGGCAGATGACCCCTTCCTGAGCACTGATCTGTTTGGGCCCAGGGTTGAGTGTCACCTCACCTGTATGGAGAAGTCCAGTGCCACCTTGGACTTCGTGACATCTGCCCAGAAGGACCCTAAGAGCTGCAAGCAGCAACAGAAGAGGAAGCCCTTTCAGTCCACCTCCACTCCTGCAGCCACACCAGCCCAGCAACAGGCTGGTCAGCAGGCTCAGGCCTGGCGACCTCAGCCCAAGTTGGTGGCCTCAGTCGTCCATAAGCCTGGAGGGAGAGGCTCTGGTGGCACCTCAGCCAGGCCCTCCTCCTCCTCTAAACCTGCCCAGTGATGGGATGAGGGGTGCCTCCTTCATGCCTGTCACACCTACCCTGGGTCCTCTTGTGGGGGGGTCGGCTTCACCATTTTTTTTTCTGCCTGGTCTACTGTTACCACAGAGGGGTGGGTTCTAGAGGTGGTGGGTCTGGGTCTGCCTCTGGAATTTGAGCAGTACCCTCCTTGCTGAGCCCACACCCCACGGGAGTACCTGGTTTCCACAGACCTGCTGTCAGCTCTCAGAGACAATGTAGCCCAGCTGCTCTGCAAGGAGGTCATATATGAACATATGAACATACAAAGAAACCAGCAGAAGAAGGCCATTTGGTCTACAAGTCTGCTCATATTGCAGGGTCACAGCTTGAGCTAATGTCCCTGCCATCCCTCCATACTCCTCCCATCCTCTCTACCCATGATCCTTACCTTCCCCCTATGTTTATCCCAGCCTCTGTTAAAGTTGCCCACTGTCTTCGAGATGACCTCTTCCAGCAACACATTCCAAGTGTCCACCACCCTCTCTCTGTGAAGGAGTGCTTCCTCTCCTCCCTCCTAAACCTCCCACCCTCCAGCTTAGGACTGTGCCCTCTCATGCTATGGTTGCCACTCAGCTTAAACAGACTCTCCTTATCAACCTTATTTATCCCTTTCAAGTACTTGAAGGTCTCAATCATGTTCTCTCTCTCTCTCTCTCTCCCCGTCTTCCAGGGAGTACATGTTCAGTGCCCTCATCCTCTCCTCGCATGCCTTACCCTGCTGACCTGCTATCATCTTTGCAGCCCTTTTCTGGACCTTCTCCAGCAGGTTAATGTCCTTTTGAGGTGTGGGCACCAGTACGAAACTCCACACTCTACATGCAGCCTTACCAGTGACCTGTACAAGGGCAGTGTAACCTCCTCTCTCCTACTACTGATCCGTCTACATATGCATCCCAGCATCTTGTTTGCCTTTGCTGCTGCTTTCTTGCACTGCGTGGAGTGCTTCAGGGCAATAGTGATCATCACTCCCAGGTCCTTCTCCTCTGTTGATGCAGATACTTTGACTCCACCCAGGTAGTACTCTGTCCTTGGATTCTTGGCTCCAATATGCATAACTTTACATTTATTGGCATTGAAGCCAAGCTGCCAGATCCTGGACCACCTCCCCAGCTTTTCCAGCTCTTCCTGTAAGTCCTGTATCCCTTCAGCTGTGTCCACTATCCCACAGAGCTTGGTATCATCCATGAATAGGCACCTTTTGCCCTTAGTGCTATCCCCAATGTCATTGATGAAGACATTGAACAACACCAGCTCCAGCACTGAGCCCTGTGGGACCCCACTGCTTACCTCTCTGGTGCCAGATAACTCTTCCCCCACAACCACCCTCTGGGTTCTGTCCCCCAGCCAGTTTTCTGCCCATTGGACTGTCTTTTCCTCAATCCTGAGATCCACCAACTTCCTGATCAACCTTTTGTGGGCCACAGAGTCAAAGGCCTTGCTGAAATCAAGATAGAGGATGTCTACCGCTTGGCCTTTGTCTACTGTCTTAGTGACACAGTCAAAGAAGTCAATCAGATTCATTTGACACGATCTCCCCCCCCATGAACCCATGCTGTCTCGCATCCTGGAGACCATGCTCCTCTAGATATTCCACCAACCTTTCCTTTAGTATGGTCTCCATGAGCTTGCCCACAATGAAGGTCAGACTGACTGGTCTGTAATTTCCTGGATCATCCTTGGGACCGCTTTTGTGGAGGGGCACTACATGTGCTGTTCTCTAGTCCTGTGGCACCATGCCTGACTCGAGTGAACTATTAAATAGGTCTGCCGGTGGCCTTGCCAGCTCCTCAGCCAGTTCCTTTAGTACCCTTGGATGTACTCTATCTGGGTCTGGTGATTTGTCCACCATCAATGCCAGCAGCCCCTCCCTCACTCTATTCTCCTCTAGCATTACATCTGTGTTCCCTCCCCCCATCCTCTTTTCCCTCCTGAAGGCACTGGTCCGTCCATCCTCCCTGGTGAAGATGGAACAAAAGTGTTAATTTAGTATCTCTGCTTTTCCCCCATTATCCTCCACCCACTCCACCCCTTTCTTAAGCCTAACAATCCCTTCCTTCTTGTCCCTTTTCTCACTTATATAGCAAAAGAAAGCCTTCTCCTCTTCTTAATTCCTTCAACTATTGCAGCTCCTTTTGTGCCCTTGCTCGCTGGACTTCTTTACTTGCCTCACTAGCCAACCTTAGATAATTTTCCCTATCCACCTCTCTCTTGGTCTCCTGAATTTTCTATAGGCCAACCTCTTTTCCCTTACTACCTGGACGACCCCAGAACTGAACCAGCTGGGCACTCTGGTCCTTGTGTTCTTCCCCCTGAGCCTAATGCACTCATCTGTGGCAACCAGTATTCCTTCCTTAATGATGGACCACCTTTGGTCTACCCCATATCTGCTCTGATGCCCACCAGATGATTCCTTAGCACTTCACCCATTTTCCTGAAGTCCGCCCTTCTGAAATCCAAGATTTTGGTCTTAGTCGGGATGCTTTCCCTGCCCATATCCAACTGGAACCACACTGTGCAATGGTCACTTCCACCCAGTGGCTCCCTGACCATTATTTCCTGCACATGCTCCCCATTTGTGAGCACCAAATCAAGAATTGCCTCAGCTCTTGTTGGTTCAGTGACACTCAGTGACAGTCGTGGATCCTCCAGAACACCCAAGTTTTATCTCTAGGTACTTCCTGGTGCCAAAGTGGACGGGGGGGGGGCTGGCACTGCATTCTAGATGTGCACAGCCTGAACAAGTTCCTCAGGTCACACACTTTCAGGATGGTAGCTCTGTTTCAGATCATACCATCTCTAGAGCGAAACGTGGTTTTGCTCCCTAGATCTTCAGGATGTGTTCTTTCATGTTCCGATCCTTCCATCTCATCGACAGTTCCTCCACTTTCTAACAAAGAGAGCCCTTTATGAGTTCCAGGCCATGCCATTCGACCTCTCCTCGGCCACCAGGGTCTTCAGCAAGTGCATTGCAGTGGTGGCAGCTTACCTGAGGCTCTGAGGGATCCAGCTTTACCCCTATCTGGATGACTGGATGATTGCAGATCCCTCCAGATAGGAGGTGGAGCAGTCCAGGGACCTGGCCATCCAGACCTGTGTCTCCCTTGGCCACCTGGTCAACAAGGCCAAGTCAGAACTTGTGCCCTCACAGGTGATAAACTTCATCGGGGCAGAGCTCGACTCTTGCAGAGCTCGGCTCCCGGGTGGACAGGGCAGAGGCTCTCTCCTCCTGTGCCAATCATTTCGAGTTGGGCAATTGAGCCCTGCCCGGGACTTCTGCACTTGCTGGGCTACATGGCAGCATGCACCAGCATGGTCCATTGGGCCCACTGGAGAATGCGTTCCTTGCAGTGAGAGCTGGCCAGCCAGTGGTCTCAGTGCCAGGGTCACTTCAACCAGCTGGTCACTGTGACCCACTGAATGTGGGATGCCATCCAGTGGGGGTTAGTCCCAGTGCATCTGCAGGAAGGGATCCTATTTGTCTGCCCAGAGCCGATGGTCATCCTGATGACTGATGCCTCTCTCTCAGGCTGGGGTGCCCACCTGGGAGAACACAGAGTCTATGGGCTCTGGACTCCTGAGGAGTCCCGATGTCAACATAAACCTGCTGGAGCTCCGGGCAGTTCGGCTGGTGCTGACTGCATTCGTTCCGCACATTCTGGGTCAGGTGGTCCAAGTACAGATGGACAACACCACAACCATGTACTACCTTAACAAGCAAGGTGGAACGCTCTCCCTGCCCTTGTGCAGGGAAGCTCTCCATGTTTGGACCCTCTTGCACAGCCTGGAGGTGGATCTCCTAGCCATCCATGTGGCAGGAGCCTCCAAGCAGCTGGTGGACACCCTCAGCCAGGTGGGTGAGGTGTCTCATGAGTGATTTCTCCACCCAGAGGTAGTTCACAGTCTGTTCTCTCAGTGGGATACCCCACAGGTGGACCTGTTTGCCTCCAGGGAGAATGCAAAGCTGGGGCTGTTTTGTGCCTGCCCCGCTCAGCAGGGAACACTGCAGGGGGATGCCTTCTCAAGCCCTTGGATCCCAGGCCTGTTCTATGCCTTTCCTCTGATTTCCTTGATCCACAAGGCACTCCTCAAGACTAAGAGGGTCACGGCACAGGTGATTCTGGTGACTCCGGACTGGCCACACT
Organism: Neoceratodus forsteri; assembly: GCA_016271365.2. Lineage (NCBI taxonomy): Eukaryota > Metazoa > Chordata > Ceratodontiformes > Ceratodontidae > Neoceratodus > Neoceratodus forsteri. Next base: position 336,071,877 of record CM057449.1, read on the forward strand.
AGTTCTGGTACCCTGATCTCCTCGGCCTCAGCAGCAGACTCCCAGGGCATCGTCCCCTATGCCCAGACCTGCTTTCCATCAATCAGGGCAGTTCTGTGCAGTTCTGGAGACCCCATCTCCGCAAAGACATAGACAGAGTGGAGGCTGTCCAGAGGAGGGCAACCAAAATGGTGCAGGGTCTGCACCAGAAGACATACAAAGAAAGACTAAAGGAGCTTAATATGTATACTCTTGAGGAAAGAAGGGAGAGAGGGGACATGATAGAAACTTTCAAGTACCTCAAGGGAATTAACAAAGTCCAAGAGGGTAGCATCTTCCAGAAAAAGAGATGTGCAAGAACAAGGGGGCACAATTTGAAGATAGAGGGGGGACGGCTCAGGGTAATGTGAGGAAGTATTTTTTCACTGAGAGGGTTGTGGATGCATGGAACAGCCTCCCTGAGGGAGGTCGTGGAGTCAAGAACAGTGGGGACTTAAGAATGCATGGGACAGGCATAAGGCAGTCCTAGGGTGGGTAGAGGGAAGTAGCTGTTGATTAACTAGGATCTGCAGCTTATCTGTTAGGTAGGAAAATGGGCAGACTAGGTGGGCCAAGCGGTCCTTATCTGCCATCAAATTCTATGTTTCTATGTTTCAGGGAAGTTACTCCCCCCAGACCATCAATCCCTGCACCTGACAGCCTGGTTCCTGAGCAGCTACAGTTCCAGGCTTTGGATCTCTCCAAAACTGTCTTCACCACTGTGGAGGCATCTCAGAAAGAGTCAACTAGGAAGTGCAACATCTTCAGATGGAAGAGATTCTCCATTTGGTGTCAGGGCAAGGGGTTGGACCCTTTGTTCTGTCCAGTGGCTAGCATTCTTGATTATCTTTGGTCCCTCTCTCAATCGGCCTTCAGTCAACGACTCTTAACGGTGCATCTGGCAGCCATCTGTGCTTACTGGGTGTGGGCCAGTCAGCAGTCAGTGGCACCGGAGAAGGTGGTCTGGTGCTTTTTTAAGGGCCTTAACCACATTTCCCCTCCCGTGCATGAACCACCACCACCGTGGGACTTGTTGCTGATTTTGACAAAGCTCATGGGCAAGCCATTTGAACCAAAACATAGGTGCGATCTCGCTCACCTGTCATGGAAGACCACCTTCTTGGTGGCTATCACATCAGCCAGAAGGATCAATGAGCTCCAGGGCTTCGGTGGAATCTCCTTACCTGATCTTCCACAGGGACAAGGTTGTCCTGCGCTCCAAGCTGAAGTTCCTTCTGAAGGTTGTGTTGGAGTTTCACCTTAACCAGGTGATTAATCTTCTGGTGTACTTCACCAATCACACCTTGGAGGCTGAGCACAGGCTCCATACTTTGAATCTACGGTGAGTGCTCGCTTACTACAAGGAGCGTACAGCTGGGATTCGGAGAGAGGTTCACCAGCATTTTGTCACTTATACTGAAGCCGCACCTGGAAGACCTGCAGCCAAGCGGATGATTGGCAGGTGGATCACATCCTGCATTGATCTGTGCTATAGGTTGGCAGGTAGGGAGCCTACCGGAGGGCTAAGGGCTCATTGCACCCGCCATACTGCTGCATTGGTAGCTTCTTCCAGGGATGTCCCTATCCAGGAAATGTGCAGGGCTGCTACCTGGAGGTCAGCACACACCTTCATTTCCCGTTACTGTATTGACCTAGAGTCACACTGCTGGCTTTGGGGCCCCAGTTCTCCAATCTCTGTTCCCTCAATAGGGTGTGTGCACCTTACCTCACTCCTCCCAGAGAACTGCTAGGAGTCTGCCAGAAGTGTGGATAGAACATCATATCCACGTCCCTAGAAAAACAGGTTACCCACCTGTAACAGTAGTTCTAGGAGTGGTATATGATGTTCATCCACATGGACCCACCCGACCTCCCCTGGCTTTGGCACACACTATTGCTTCCAGCAGGCACGTTCTGGCATCATGTGGTGGAGCAGAGGGAGTTACCATCCGGGTGGTGGGAGGAGCCAGATTGAAGACTTTCTGGCAAGCTCTTAAAGGGAAAGGACACTGCCAGAAGTGTGGATGAACATCATATACCACTCCTAGAACTACTGTTAACAGGTGAGTAACCTGTTTTTTCAGAACAAATATGTACATGATCACACTCTGTGACTGTCAAACAGCAGCCATCCGAGGTGATGAGAGGGGGGCTGTGCCGGCCATCAATTTAACAGGTACCAACACTCAAGATGAGGAGATTGTGAAATGGGGGTCCCTGGTGGTTTGGGGGGTGTCCCTCTATGGTCATGGGGAGGATTAGAATTGACTGCATTGCACCATTAGAAAGGTAATTTTGTGCTGAACAACTTTGTCACTGATACTTCGTGTGTATCATGTATACTTTATGAGTTATTCACATTTGTTTATGGGATTGTGTGTGTGGCTGAAATTTGTCCCTCAAGCCTCACCTAAGCATCTTGAATAAAATGGGAAAAATACATGTTTCATATTAGAAAAATTGCTTTTTAGTACAAAATTACTTTTGTACCTACATCGAATGTATGGATACCTAATTTGGTGTTCATATGTTACATATTTTCCTGCCAAAAATGGTTTATGTTGACTTTTATTGCAAAAAAACACTTTATTTTGCTATTTCAACTAATATATATATAAAAAAAAGAAATTGCTTATAATTAATTGCATAGCACCATTGGAAAGGTAATTTTGTGCTGAACAACTCTGCTGTTCATACTTTGTGTATAGCACTTACAGTTCATGAGGTATTCCCATTTGTTTGTGGAATGCTGATTACGGCTTGATTTTGCTTAGAAAGGCCTGGGATGCAGTGTTAAGAGTATGCAGGACACAAGTGGTGGAACTCTCAAAGTGCTCCTGTAGAGTGAATAAGTTAAACAGATATCTACCGTACATTGGGATGTGGGGGGGGACCACTATGCCACCAGGGAGGATTAAACTGATGTCTACCAGGGGTGGTGGGAGGAACCACTAGACCACAAGGGAAGATTAAGCAGATATCTACCAGGTGAATAGGGGGTGGAAGAAACCACTATGCCACCTGGGAATGTTAAACCAATTTCTACCAGGCCACTAGGGGCAGCTTGTCACAAGGGTGGATAGCTGCAGTACAGCCACCTGCCTTCAGGGAGTTGTGGTGGGCTTAACACCTGGTTAAGATGTGGTTTTCAGTGGCGGTAACTAGTGCCGCTCTGGAGGCTGTTCACCACTGCCTCAAACACCTGAATATGCTGCTGCACTGGTATTTATTAGGAAACCTCATTTGCATAGGTGCATTGGTATAGTTAGCACTGCCAGGTTTCGGAAGTGCTCTGTGGGCTTCTGAATATGGTACCGCCTGGAACACTTACACAAACCTGGGTTAGTGCTGACACTAACCACGTTCACACCAGTACTAACCTTTGAAAATGGGACTCATCATGTCATTATTTCTTTTTCATTAAAATTTGTGTTTCAGTTGCTAAGCAGAGGCTAATACTGCACCATTATCTGATTACTATCACTTTTTAAATGCAAGTAAGGGAACTGAGGTATATTGATACAGCAGTGTCTACTTCAAGTAAAGAGGTCAGTGAGTACACAGTACACATCTTCTCAATCACCTTGGATTCTGTTCACTATCCATACTTTGGCAGTTGCTAGGAACCAGCTCCGCCACCAGACTTTTTTTTCCATTGTAGTTTTTATTAAATTTTTAAAGAACTGTAATTCAAAAAACATTCAAAGAGCAGTAGTTCATTACAAGTAATGATAACATAAAATTATAATTATTATTAATTACAGCAGAGTTAAAACCTACTAACCTAAACTTGGCTAACCAGACTTCTTCAAGCTAAGCTCCTCCTACCACCTGTGGTGTTGTCCTCCAGCTCTGCCCCATCGACGTCCAATATTTTCCACTGGAAAGGACAGATCTTCTCCTTTCCAGCTCCTACAAACCTCAGAAACACTGAGGGGAGGGAGGTAGACTTAAGTCCATTTACAGAGGGGAAAGTCCTGAAAGGACTTGCAGCCTAAAAGTTGACAAAGCTATGGGGCCAGACAGGGTACACCCAAGGATGTTGAGGAAGGTACTGGCTGCATCTCTAACAGTGCTATTCATCAGCTCACTGGAAACAGGAGTGGTTCCAGAGGACTGGAGATGGGTAGATGTCATCCAGCTTCATAAAAGCAGTAACAGCAAGGAGGCTGGTAACTATAGACCAGTCAGCCTGACATATCAGTGGTGGGAAGTTAATGGAATCACTGCTAATGGAAAGGATTGTGGAATATCTTGAAGCCAGCAGGTAACAACAAGTGAGGCAGCACAGATTTATGAGGGAGTACATGTCAAACAAACCAGATAGATTTCTTTGACTGAGTAACCAGGGAAATAGATCAAGGTGGGGTGGTGGACATGGCCTTTTTAGACTTCAGTAAGGCCTTCAACACCGTAACACATAGCCTAGGAGGCTCATAAAGAAACTGGGCAGCTTAGGGGTGGGTTCTAAAGTGGTAAACTGGGTAAGGGATTGGTTAATGGATAGGAAGCACAAGATGGTGGTAAATGGAACTTAGGGAAGGGAAAGTGGCCAGTGGTGTACCTCAGGACTCATTACTGGGACCAGTCCTCTTTAATGTCTTTATAAGTGACATTGCAGATGAACTGGTAGGGAAGGTATGCCTCTTTCCAGATGACATCAAAATCTACAATAGGGTGGACACTCCAGTGGGGGTGGAGAGAATGTGTAGAGGCCTGAGAAAACTCAAGGAGTTGTCAAGGATATGGCAGCTGGGTTTCAATGGAAAAAAGTGCAAAATCATGCACCTAGGACACAGAAACCCAGAAACGGAGTATAAAATGGAGGAAGAGGTATTGACAGTCACCAAACAGGAAAGGGACCTTGGAGGATCAGTCCGATCTGGTGGCAAGGCAGTGCGACAGAGTAGTATGTTAGGCCAGTGGGATGCTGGGGTGCATAGGGAGGGGTATCATCAGCAAAAGGAGGGAGGTGGTGTTGCCCCTGTATAGATCATTGGTGAATCCCCACCTGGAGTACTGTGTTGAGTTATGGAGACCACATCTCAGGAAGGACATAGGATGGGGGCTATATAGAGGAGGGCAACTAAAATGATGCAGGAGCTGCATCAGAAGCCCTATAAGGAGAGACAGAGGAACCTCAATATATACACCCTTGAAGGGAGGAGGAATTGATACCTGAGGTAGGAACTGAGAACCTATATATACCTCATGGGGTTGAACAAGGTACAGAAGGTGAATATTTTTCAAAGGAAAAGATGCATGAGAACAAGGGGACATGCAATGAAGCTGGAAGGGGAAAAATTTAAGAGAGATATGAGACAGTACTTCTTCACTGAAAGAGTGGTGGTTGCCTGGAACAGTCTTCCAACAGAGGTAGGGAGGGAAAAAAGTGGCGGTCTTCGAGCATGTGTGGGATAGGCACAAGGAAGTCTTAGATGGGAAGTGGGGGTGCAGAGATTGAGTGGGATCTGCGATGACAATATAGGCTGGGAGAAATGGGCAGACTGGGTGGCCAAGCGGTCCTCATCTGCCATCAAATTCTAAGTTTCTACAGCATTAGAGGAATTCCAGTTTTCAAGAACTAATACTTGGTGAATTTTCAACTTTTAATAAAGCTTTCAATTGATAGTGTGTCTCTCGTCTTCCAATTACCACTAGTTTGACAATTAAAGGACTGACTGCAAGAAACCCTGTTTCATGCAGTGCATTCAGTGCCAGCAGACATTGACCATGGATCTGCATGACACGTGGTTCTACTGCCTGGGAGCTAATCACGATGTTGGTGAGTGCCCATGCTGCCAGACCATGCATCCTTAATAGATTGAGGAATGGAAGTCACGTCTCCTTCAAGGTACCGTAGGCTTGCTGGGTCAGCAGCCCAGTTAGTGGCAGTGGGCTTCTCATTGGTTTGGCCTTGATGCCCATGGAACTGCCTGGGGTTCTCCCATTTGGGGATTACCTACGGTTCAAAGAAATGTACCTGGTCTTCCAGACTTTCAGGGAGTGTCCCTCCCATTGAAAGAAGCACCACTGTCGATGATTGGAGGGTGAACAATCCTGTTTTTCACCATCTCTCTATTCCCCTGATCAGCTATCCCTGGTCAAATTGCCGCTGGTCAAGGGGGAGGTTAAAGAAAGAGTCAAAGCTACCACTCTGCTCCTAACAGAACTTCTGACCTTGACTCTGGCTGATGAACTGGTCAATATTTTTCTCAATCTGGTCATCCCAGAGCAGGAGGGGGAGGTCGATTAATCAATCTTCAAGACCCCAGTCTTCCTAGATCTATCCCCAACTGAAAGGAAGGTGGTTCTACAAGTGTTCCCAGTCAAGCCAGTCTGGGCCATACCTACACCAGTGGTACTCACTACAGTGTCAACTATGAGGTCCATCATAGTCACACTACCTAAGCATGTGGTTTAGATAAATCCAACTGTGGACCCCTATCGCCACTGAAGGGGTTAATGCTCATGGTTGAAGCACCACTCCCAGTCCTGCTGCCAATCTCAATCCTGCTCTGGTCAACACAAATCTCAACAGAGGTCAAGCTCATCATCCTTTTCTGAAGTCTGTCAATGGCGTTGATGCAAATGGAGGTATGAAGACCTCTTTTGGCAGTAATGGCCACTCACTGGCGTGGGGCAGACTCAGCTCATACTTCTGTCCCCTTCAGTCCCTCTCTGGGGTCCGATGGCCCCAGGGTTTCGACCAGTAATTCCACTACCTACGTCACCTCCATCGTGATTTATCACACTGGAACCTCTTCCTACACAACAGTTGGAAAGGGCACGCGTGAAGTGGTCTTGATCAAAGTCCGGCTTGCCCAGGTGCCTCTCTGTGGCAGTCACTCAGTATAGGTCGTCTGCACCCCAGAAAAGCAACCAAGGCCATTATATGACAGGGACTCTGATTTGAATGGCGAGTTCTCAATGGCCTCCTTGAGTTGAAGTCGACCTGATGACCTCGACTCATCTAATGATCAGTACTCACAGAGTAAGTCAACCTTATTTACCTCTCTCCTGAATGGCATGTCGAAGACCTTGTACATGCTCTTGGAGCAAATCCAAAAGAAGGAATGTTAACCCTTCACAGACATCCTACAAATTGGATGATTCCCTGAGAGCAGCATTCCCAGTGGACAAGACTGTTTTGGGGCTGGCACTGAGTCTTTGGCGGCACCCTAGGTCCTGCCCAGTGCCTCCCACCTGCATGTTCCACAAGTATGTGGTCCTTATCAGGAGCTATCTAGGCTCCCTGAGCACCCCATGCCTGAGGGGTTCAAGTCTGACTCTTCCTTTTGAAGAATGAAAGGCCAGGGTGATGTGGACAAGCTGCCAGACAAGGAGGCCAAGAAGGTCTACACAGATGCCACCTTGAACATTCAGCAGTGTAGCCATGCCTTGCTCATGGCCAGGTGTTATCAGACCCGCTTTAACATCATCACAGAGTTTCTTTCTCTGCTCCTGGCCTCTGCCAAGTCAGATGCTAGAGCCATGAGGGACATTGGCTGCATGCTTGCTTAGCACCAGCTGCAGATGACCTTGGACTTGGATGACTTGTGTGCCTGCTGCGACCATGCCCATGAATCATAAGGCCTGGCTGGCTGTCTCTACATTTATCCTGGAGACCAAGCATAAGATGTCAGATGTCCCATTTTTGGGGACCAACCTCTTTGGCCAAGACTGTGAACTGATAGACTGTGAGGTGCCATTCCCTCTCCTGTTTTGTCTCAGTTGGAGCTCCCAGTTGGTGATTGGCTCCTCCAGTTCTTTCCACAGTGGTCTGCCATTACCTCTGAAAAGTGGGTGCTAGAAGTGGTAAGTCCAGGTCTGCCTCTCGAGTGTGAGGCTCTCCCGCTTTGCTGACCCTGGGCACCAAGGGAGTCTAGAGTGCTGGAGGGCACACTGCCCACACTATGGTTTGAAATCACTCAGCTCCCATAAAGTGAGTCCTTGATGCCCTGGCATCACAGTGATATGTCTGCCAATATTTTCTGTTATTGAAGTGGACAGGGGGCTGGTGTCCCATTCTGGATCTATATAACCAGAACAAGTCTTTGTGCAAAAGAAAGTTTCATATGGTCACTTGGAGTCAGATCATACCATCACTGGAGGCTGGAGCATGGTTCTGCTCCCTAGACCTCCAAGACACCTTCTACATTCCAATGTTTATCCCACCACTGATACCTTTGGTTCTGGGTGGAAAGGGTTCTCTACTGGTTTAAGGTCATGCCATTCAACCTGTCACTGGCACCCAGGGATTTTGCAAAGTGCCTTTTAATGACCCACTATAAGGATTATCAATTGGTTATTTCTCATAAGAAGGCAGAGTTCCTGTCCAGGGAGATTGCCACTGCACAGAACTGACCAGCTCAGCTCTTTTGAACTGTGGACAGACTGTGCAATCCAGCCTGTCTGCAGACTCAGACAGCATTGTCACAAGAGAAATATAACAAGTTTGCTCGACTCTTTGTGGCTAGGTTGCCGACATCAGGTCAGAGTTCTGTGCAGCTCGCTCTAAGGAGGATGGCAGTGGTTGGCAGGAGGTTGCAGTTCCTCATCTTGTCTGGTCTCACTTCAACTGGCCAGCAATCAGGGATGCCGTGAGGATTATCCAGAGTATGTGGCCAACCTGCTGTAGTTTGAATCTGGCCCAACTCTCCTCCTTGTGGGGTGCTTTGAGTCATCAGCCCAGTCCAGGCTGAGATTGTCTGGTGCTTGTTAATCAGGTGTGTTCCCAGACACCCTGAAGGAGGTGGTGGTGACACCACTCCTTAAGAAACCCAGACTATCTTGTGAACTACAGACTGGTCTCTAATCTTCCCTTTGTGGGTAAAGTTAAAGAGAAGATGGTCGCGCTGCAGCTGGAGGATCATCTTACCATCCACAACATTTATTATTCTCTCCAGTCTGGATTTCAGAAGAGACATAGCACCAAGACGGCCCTTGTTCGGGTCCTCAGTGATCACCTGATGGCAAGAGATTGGAAGAACCGTTCCATCTTGGTTCTTCTTGATCTCACTGCTGCATTTGACACTGTGGACCATGATGTGTTGCTGGAGCACCTGCGGCTGATCTATGGACTATCAGGTACGGTCCTCATTTGGTTTCACTCTTTCCTCACCGGCAGGTTTCAGAGAGTTGCTTCGGGGATGTATTCCTCTAACAAGTTCTCCCTGTCATGTGGGGTGCTGCAGGGCTCAGTGCTATCACCCATGTTGTTCGCAGTGTATATGCTGTCATTGGGAGACTTTGTAAGGAGGTATGGGCTGAGTTTTCATTGTTATGCAGATGATACTCAGCTCTACATGTCCTTTGTGCCCGAACGGGTGGGAGCTGTCTCACGCTTTATCAACTGCCTCTCTGAAATTCAAAACTGGATGAGTGCTAACTGGTTGAGGTTGAACCTAGACAAAACCGAGGTTCTGGTGGTGGACCCAGGTCATTGGGTAGGGGGCCTTTGGCTGGACGGCCATCTGGGCTCTGGCTTGGACGCTACCAGCTGATGACCTCTGAATGGATGCGAGATCTGGGCGTTATTCTTGACGAGGGGCTGATGCTTAAATTCCAAGTTTTGTCCATTGTCAAGACTGCCTTTTACTATCTGAGGAATATCACCCAGATTAAGCACCTCGTTCCGCCCAATGACCTTCCAACTCTGGTTCATGCCTTTGTGACCTCCCACTTTGACTACTGTAATTCCCCGTACCTAAGGCTGCTGGGAGTTGATATCTGCTGCTTGCAGCTGGTGCAGAATGTGGCAGCTAGACTGCTGACCTGCCTCCCCCAAGCTTGCCATGTTACGCCTGTGCTGTGCAGCCTGCACTGGCTGCTTATTTAGTGGTGGATCACCTTCAAGGTCGGCTTGCTGACCTACAAGGCCCTACACGGGCAGGATCCATGCTATCTGCAAGAACTTCTTCACTCCTACCACCCCCCCACCCTACCAATGAGGGATTGCTAGAGATTCCCAAGGTTCATTTGAAGACCTCTGGGCCCAAGTGTTTGAGTTTGCAGCCCGCACCCTATGGAATTCTCTACCTCATTGGATAAGAGAGTGCCTGACGGGGGAAGAGTTTCAAATCTGCATTGAAAGCATACTTGTTTCATCTTGCTTTTCCTGACCCTGAATAATTTTTTGATGCTGATATTTATTAATTATTTATGGGGTTTTAGCTGTGGTTTTAGTATCAATTGTGCTAGTGCTATGGTCCGTGTGTGAATAGCACTATTTTATAAATAGAGTTTGCTTGCTTGCTTACTTGCTTTTAGCAGTGGCAGTATACCTCAAGTACAGGGGCATAAGGTGTGTGCCCATACATGGATGACCAGCTTATTGCAGGTGTCTCCAGGGAGGCAGCGGAGTGTGCCAGGGTCTGGATTTTCAAAACATTCCAAATGCCGCAAGCCCTGGGTGCACCAAACATAGGACACACAGGGCTTGCAGCATTCTCCTGGCCAGCGATTGGGATTTTCTGTCTTGTGTGCCAGTTGCCACAAGTTAGACCAACTTTTTTTGGTGTAGCTTGTGGCAACTCCAGGAACCCTTTTTATGGTGCTTGTGCCAAGTATTTGGCGCAAGCTGCCGTAAATTGGGTAAAGTGACATAACTGCACCAAACCTACTAAAATTGGCACAGTTGCAGCAAAGGTGTTTGGCACAGCTGTGCCAGAAAAAGGGTTTGATGCAGGGCTTGACACAAGTACTGCATCGCCCTTTGAAAATCGGGCCCCAGGGACCTGACCCTTCTAGGAACTTGCAGTCAGATAGGAGAGCCCCGCACTGTCATGCTCTGAAAATATACTCAAAGTAGCTCCGATATAAATCTGAGTTTAATAGTGTCCAGGATACAAAACGTTTACAACTAACTTAACACCCACAGACTAGCCCCGGCACTTCGAGTCAAAAGACCCTTCATCAGGAACTTGACTTCTTGGTCAGTCCAGCCATGTTCAAGTTGGTTCCTTGGTATATGATCAGATTCATCAGGACAGAACTGAATACCATCTGAGCCAGGGCTTGGCAGCCTGTGGACAGGGTGCTGGATCTTACATCTATTGCCTGCTCATTTCAAGTTGGGCAATCTCATCCAGCTTGGGAATGCCTCTGGCTGTTTGGGTACATAGCAGCATTAATGAGCATGATCCACTGGTCCCAATGGCAAATGCACCCTTCCCCAGTGGGAGCTGGGCTGCCAGTGGTTTCAGAGCCATGGTCACTTGAACCAACATTGGTGACACGGCTTATGAGGGACGCCATTGAATGGTGGCTGTTTCCTCAGAACCTTAAGGAGAGAATTCTCTTTGTCTGCCCAGAGTCAACACTCACGTTCATGACAGATGCCCATCAGTTCTAGTCATCCAGTGAGACCCAGTGTCACATAAACCTGCTGGAGCTCTGTGCAGTGCATCTAGCACTGATAGAGTATTTCATTGATTTGGGGTCAGATTGCGCAAGTCCGGAATGACAACACTATCACCATGTTCTTTAATTATACAAGCAGTGTGGGACAGATACCTTTTCTCTGTGTGGCAGGAGATGCTCTGCACTTTGTCACTAGTGCATAGCCTGCAGGTAGATCTCTTGGTGGTACACATCGCAGGAGATGACAACCAGATGGCAAATACTCTCATTGGGGTAGGTGAGATGTTGCACAAGTGGTCCCTACACTAGAACATGTTAGAACAGCTGTTCTCCCAGTGAGGCAAACCTTTGGTGGATCTGTCTGCACATGAAAGAACAGAAAACTGAAGCTGTTCTGTGCCCACCCCTTCAGATAGGGATGCCTTCTGTTGGCCTTGGACCCTTGGCCTTCTGTATGCCTTTCCTCCCTTCCACTTGATCCACAAGATAGTGCTCAAGGCTCATCAGGACAAGCAAACTGGATCCTGATTGCTCCAGTGGCCCAAACAGTTCTGGTACCACAATCTCCTCAGCCTCAAAAGCAGAACCCCGTGGTGTCTTCCGCTGTGCCCAGACCTGCTGATCAGACAAGGGAGAATGATCAGTCCCTGCACTTTTTGGCCTGGTACCTGAGCAGCTAGAATTCCAGGTCTTGGGTCCTTTAAATACGTTTTTCACATTATGGATTCATCCCATAAGAAGCTGAGTCATAAAACACACACATTTAAATGGAATAGGTTCTTGCTTTTGTGACAAGGCAAGGATATCAATCCCCTTGCCTGCCTAGTAGCTGCAAGCCTTGATTAACTTTGGTCCCTGTCTCAGTCAGGGCTCAAGCCACAACCCTAAAGATGCACCTGGCAGCTGTATATGTATACAAGGTGTGGTCTGGTATGCTGATGGTGGTGCAGGAAAAGGTGGTTGGGTACTTTTTTAAAGGCCTGAATCACTTCTACCCTCTGGTGCATGGACCACTGCCTTCATAGGACTTACAGCTGGGGCTTACAGTGCTGATGAATAAACCATATGAGCTGATGAACAAGTGTGAATGATTACACTTACACTTAACATGAAAGACCACCATTTTGGTCACTATTACCTCAGCCAGAAGGGTGAGTAAACTCCAAATACTCTTGATGGAGTCACCATACTTGGTTTTCCACAAGGACAAGGTCATCCTTCATCCCCACATGAAGTTCCTTCCCAAGATAGTTTTGTAGTTCCACATTAACTAGGTAATCAACCTTGTGGTGTATTTTGATAGTCCTACCTCAGATTCTGAGTGTAAGCTACATACTTTGGACCATTGTAGAGTGTTCTTTTATTATAAGACACATACAGTCTGGATTCACAGTGAGATTCACCAACTGTATGTTGCATATGCACATCAGCAGCAAAGCAGATGATTAGCAGGTGGATCAAATCCATTTGCTAAAAGTTGACTGGTAGGGAGCTGCACTTGTGGTTGAAGGCTTATTCCATATGGCATACCCCTATAATGCTCCCCTTACTTCTCCCATTCCTTCCCCCGCCCCTCCACCCACCCCACTCTGACAATGCTCATTGCATAGCTCCACTCCCTCTCCTTCTCCTCTACCTTCTTGCTCATGACCAATGACTCTCCCACCTGTCTCTTACCTCACTTTATCTGCTGACCTCCCTGATATACAATTTGAACATATAATATGAAGTGCATTTGCTAACTACTGTACCTGACAAAGCCCACCAGCTGCTCTTATTGAACTACTTTTTCTGTGTCTTCTGTATGTACTCTGTTTTTGCCTGCTGACGTGGGACCTTTGTAAAAGATCCTGGCTCAAAGGTGTATCCAAAATCTTGATAAATAAATAAAATAAAAATTATAAATAAATAAAATACCACTGTCCCCGTGGTTGCATCCAAGTACATCCTTGTTTGAGGAGATTTGCAGGGCTGTTATCCAGGTTAAAGCACACATGTTCATATTCCACTGCATCACTAATATGCTCAGTCATTGCATTGCTGTTTTGGGGCCTTAGTCCTCCAGTGCCTGTTCATCAAATAGGGGTGCACACCTTGCCCCCACCTCCAGAAGACAGGTAAGCATCTCACAAAGTGTGGATAGTGAACTGAACCCAAGCTTGCAGGAACTGAGGTTCCTCACCTGTAACTATGGTTATTCTTTGGTTCACATCCACTCGACCTCCTCTGGCAAGAGACTCATGGATCCCTGTTTCCAGTGTGCAAGATCTGATGTCAGTAGGGTGGAGCAGAAGGATGACGCCATGAGTATTGTGAGGAGCTAATCCTGAAGACATCCAATGACTGGTCTGGTTCTGCCAAAGTGTGGACTTGAGCTGAATACCAATAGCAGAGCTATGGGTACAGGTGAGTAAGCGTTATTTTCCAGTGCTGTTGTGTTGGAATATCAGCACTGGATTTCAAGCTCCTTAGTCAGTTTCTAGCTCTTTTTATACCCATTTCATTATTTAAAATATCAATTTTAAATTATTTTGATATCCATTTCATTATTTAAATCAATAATTGTAAATTATTTTATCTTTTTTTATAGCAACATAAAATAAATAATTGACTGATCCAAAGTCAGCCTTTTAAAATGAATTATCCTTTAGAAAGTTTTAATTAGAGCTGTGTGGAAAGTTGACTTCCGCTGACAGAATTTAGGCAAAATAGCAATTCCCTTCTGAAAGGCAATACAGATCTTTTCAATCAATTCTGCAGAATTCTGAGAGTCTTTTTACATAAACCACAGATTAGTTTCTTAAATTTTGCAGAAACCGAATCCACAGTTTATTTAAACTGTGGAACACTAATCTGCAATTCAGATAAATCATGAATTCCAGATCCACAGTTTAAGTAAAAAGGTACAAACTGCTTTTGGAATTTCACAATTCTTTTGATGGAATTATGTGGAATTAGGCAAAGTTTCATTGGAAGTGGAATTAAAAAATTCTGCAGAGCTGTAGTTTTAACTTTAGAACCATTGGGGAAGTAATCTTATTTGTTTTCAAATGAACGCTTAGCTCAGGGTAACATCTTTGATCTGTCGTCTAAGTCAAAAACTTTAAATGAAAACTGGAGTCATTTTGTACTGTTAACTTGTAGAGTGACCTCCGGAAATGTGCAAGATCCCCCAAAAAAATTTCTTAGGCAGATGTGTGGACTTAAGACTTCTCTTGGTAACATTTTTACCTCGTAGGAGTGACAGTGAATGAAAGGCAGGCCCAATAGACAACTGTTTACAAAACTCTTTCTTACCCAGTGCCCACAAATGTTTAAACATTTGTCAACTAAATGTTTGAAATGTCATGGCCCATGTGGATGAGGTTAAAGCTAAGCTAAAATTAGATCACACTGATGTGTTAGCCCTTAATGGATCATGGTTAAGAAAAACTAACTTAACCGAGCACATTTTTGTAGACCGGTACAAAGTCTTTTGATTATATAGGCAGATTGTTAAGGGGGCAGAATCTTGGTTTATGTTAAAGGTAATCTCAATTGTGCATTAATTGAATCTGGAAATTTTAATGGGACTGCTGATTATCTATTGCAAAAATTTAAATCAGGAGGTCTAATAGGAACTGATCTTGATTTATTATGTGTGTATACTTACCCCCCCCAACTGCAGCAAATGATTTGAAAGTGTTCAATAAATTAACGGCCCAACGTAAAGGTAAGAGAGCAAACAATAGTAGAAGATTTTAACCAGGTCTGGAATGCTGTGCCCAGAAACGACAAAAGTCAGAAGTTTGCTTTCTGAGCACAATTTACTACAATTTATTATTGAAAACATGAGAATAAATTACAAAACTAATAAAGGGTCTTTGAGTGAGCATTAACAAACAGACTGAACTTTATAAGCACCACTGACTTGATCCCAGATAGCATATCTTGACCACTTTCCCATTTTTTTATAATAAGAAAGAAAAGCTACAGGGAGTACTGACATGTGAAAGTAGAGATTTCAAAAATTTGAATGAAGAAGGTTTTAAAGAGGATATTAATTAACCCTTAGGCTGCTGACAGAAGTAGAATGTATAGGAATTTTGGACTGATATATCAGTCTGCGGCCCTGCAAGGGTTAAGAATATCAACTAGTTAGAAATATGCATGTCTACAGGAGTTAATAAATCAGTTGAGCATTTTAACAGGAAATTTGAAAAGTACTGTAGCAAACTGACGTGCACCACTGAAAAAGTGCAGACTTATGGTAAAGATTTGCCCTTGGATTAATGTAGGCATATTGAAGTTAATGAGATCTAGGGATCAGTTGTGAAAAGTCTGCCATAAAAGTAAGATAGATTCAGACCTGAACAAATACAGACACTCACAAGATGTTTGTGAAACTGCAATTACAAAAAAAGGATTACTGCAAAACAAAACAGTTAGGACACCTTCAATCTTTCTAGAACTCCTTCAGGTATTTTTTTCCAACCAAAATTAAGAAGGGGAATTGAAAGAATTTAAATTGATGATGAAGTACTTACTGAAGGAGTTAACATTGCTGAAAGTTTCAATGACTACTTTGCAAATATGTCTAATTACAGAGAACAGGTGAACAGTTTATACAGGGAATTTCTTGGCAAAATTCTGAGTGTAAAAATAGATCTAAATTTAATATTTTCATTTGAGATGAAAAGGACTTTGGTAAACCTTTGAAACAGTTGAAACCTAATAAGGGTGAAGGATTTGATGGACTTCATCCTAAACTGTTGGAAATTGCTGCTTGTCAAATAACAAAACCTGCAACATTCATTGTAAATCTTTCAACGTGTGCTAATTGTGTACCTACCTGTTGGAAGAATGCAGTGGTAACTCCCATTTTTGAAACAGGTGACAGAGAAATAATGAGAAACTATAGATCAGTTTCATTTTTACCTGTATTATCTAAATAGCTTGAGAAGGTTGTTTCTGATTTCTATTAACCAGTATGGATTTAGGAAGGGTTATAGCATGGTGTCACATTGGTCAGGTTGATGGAAAACATTTGCGACAACATTGAAAATGGTCTGTTAATGGGGGCAGTCATCATCAACCTTACCAAGGCCTTCAGCCAGGTGGACCATTGCATACTGGTCAATAAACTCAAGTCCATAGGTGTCAGTAAATATACTCTAGGGTGGTTTGCAGACTATTTGACTAAAAGGAAGCAGATAATGAAAACTGAAGTATCTTGGTCAGGTCCCCTTGAAATCAACTTGGCTGTTCCTCAGGGGTCTGTCCTGGGTCTGCTCCCATTTTCCATTTTTGTAAAAGATCTACCTGCAATATGCAGTGATGTGTCTACTGTCAAAAAACCTACTCAGCAGGTCAGGCCCTCTGCTCCCACAGTGCCAACCTCTGAGCGCAGTATTGTGAACAGGTAACAGAACAGGGTAACCCTCCTGTCTGCTTGTGGGTCTGAATCACCTTTAGTCTCAAGTTCTGGGGGAATTCAAACTATGAACCTTATGCTAGCATACCCAAATGTACAGGCTCAGATATTCTGCTCTTCGGGGGAAGCCAGATATCTTTCACCTAAGGGCACCTAACTAGGTATCCAAAATGAGCTCTTAAAACTATATAAAAGATCTTAGGTATATTCTTACCTTTTTCCAGTTTGATAACACCATCAAGCTTATGAACAGTTTTGTCAGTCTTAACCCTCCATACGTCACATGCAAAAGAAAGAATTTCGAACACACATCCAGGCAGTCTCTTTAAAATGTAGATTTACTTATAATGGATAAAAATATGATAAATGTAAACACAGAACAATATATCACAAAGCATACAATCACATTAACAAAAAGGTTAACGTACAAAACATAAACTCCTACCACAATACAATTAGACTTTTTCTATCTAATGTATTACTTCTCTACACTGCTTAAGTTAGTTCTTGTTTCTTAAGAGCCCACAAAGAAAAAATGTCTCAGTTGAAGCACAGAATACAGGTTAAAAACTCTTTATTTCCACCCCCTTCTATGATGTCATCCAGCTCTTCCTGTTAGAATATAAAAATTATACAAACATGGATCTTCCTGTCAGGAGATATTTTAAATACTGTGACTTCAGCAAAAACTAATTTCCCAAATTATGACAATCTTTAAATCAAAAATTTCCTTTGATCTTCTGCAGTTTCCTGTTCCCCTGCCAGGTCAAAGATTTTACAGCTTTTCACACCATCTTGTTATAGCAATGTTTTTTTCCCTCTAACGTCATAAAAGTTTATGATCCCTATATCCTGGTTGCTGGGTCCATTCTAATTAAGTCAGATACACAGGAGACCCTTAATTAAGGTTCTCTAGTCTTTTAATTACCTCCTGGTTTCAGGTTAATATATCCTGTTATTTCCGCTAAAACCTGACCCATGGCACAGCTGCCTTATGGAGACAAATCACACACTATATTTCTGTATTACAAATATCAAAGAACAATCATAACCAGATGGCCAAGCGGCATGGGTCTGCTCCTGTTTTCCATTTTTGTAAAAGATCTACCTGCAATATGCAGTGATGTGTCTACCATCATGTATGCGGATGACATGGCATTGTACTGTACTGGTAAAATGGGAGCAGACCTAGGGAACACATCTACAAAACATGTGTAATAAGCTTCAAAAGTGGTTTCAGGGAAACAAGCTTCTCTTGAATGACTGGAAAACCAAGACAACGGTCTTTGGTTCCAGACAATAGTTACGTGTGACATGAAATGAATGAAAAATCTTTGAGTCTCGCAACTTGCCCTGAAGCTGTGAAAACATTTAATTATCTGGGTAATATGCTTGACCATGCTCTTACTTTTTAAGGTCACATTAACAAAATGACTCAAAAAGTAAATGGAAAACTCAGATTTCTGAATACAAATCAATCATGTTTAACAGTTAATGTAAGAAAATGCATAGCCAAACAGGTTTTACTTCCAGTATTGGAATATATTTCTATACTTTTTACAATTTGTCTGATAGTTTTGTATCAAAATATAAAATAATGTTTAATAACATATGTTGATATGTAACCAGATTGCCAAAACAAACTTGTCATCTTGATTTATATCACCGGTTTGACACTTTGTCACCATCACTAAGGATCTAACACAAAATTCAGCAACTTTTTGTTCAAAAAGGACATTTGTCAGTCAAGCAGTATGCAGAATGGCTTACTAGAATGAAAACTGCAGAACATTCATTAACTACTTAGAGTGCAGTGATACTAAATCAATGAATTCACCATGGTGTAGACCCTCTTGCAAAATGTTCAGTTTTTTAATTCAGCCTGTGTGACAAACTGCAAGCAAGTACATTATGCATTTAAAAACATAGAAACACAGAAATGTGTCGGCAGAAAAGGACCCCTTGGCCCATCCAGTCTGCCCAAATACCTCCCCTTTGTAACCATAAGTTAGGTGGAATGTTTGTTGTAAATACACAGTGTACGTAAGACTATTGCCTATTTTTGCTTTAAATGTGTATTTATTTTTTATGGAAATACAAAATAACACTATAAAACAAAGTTATTTCGATGTAGTTTAAATTATTGATGATAATTTAAATGAGTACTTCCTTCGTAAGTTTAGCAATGGATAGATCTAGCCCTAACATGTATAAAGATAGCCTTTTTCAAAGAAATGATGGCAGAAATTAATAACTTTTGAGCTGTTAGGGCTAGAAAGCATTTTTAAAAAGAAATCTTGGAGTCAGCGCAGTATCATGAAAAAGTAAGATAAAACTAGTTTTTCAATTATCAATAATTTAAATTATATATTTTATAATATTTGTTTTATTCTTAAATTTAAATAACTTTTTCAAACTTTTAAGATTTTATGGTTCACTTTTAGAAAGAATAAATATGCCCCCACTGATGTTGATACTTGTAGTGTAGTACAGCAGCAAAGTATTCCAATTGCTTTAGACAAATTCTTCATTTATAGTGATCACACATCTTCCTTGCTTTAAAAATACTCCAACTGCAAAATCTACAGAACAAAAATCAACCCAGAAAAGTGCAGAAAAATTAGAGACAGCTACGAAAGAGAACAGGAGACAAAGATGAAAGATGATCACAGAGAAGAGTAAGCAAGAGAGACTAAAGAAGCAAACTGATGCACGATATAGCATTCAAATAATTTACATAGACTAATATGGATTATAATGCACTGTATTGTCACATACTCACTTTTAAAAATTAAAGCCTAGTCTGTGTAATCTGGGAAGAATATATTTCCTGGGGGGGGCAGAGGGCGATTAACAGAAGTTATAATTAAAACAAGCTCCAAAATACAACACAGCATGTCTTGTCTAACCCCAAGTGTGTGTATGTGGGGGGCACCCCCACTCTTTATTAGAAAATGCATTTCACAGTTCAGTGGGGGAGGGAGGGCCTAAGGAAGGGTTCGCAGATGGACAGAAAAGGCAGACTGGCCAGCAGATGTTTTGCAACAAGGGATGTAATGAGTGAGTATCAGATGACTGAAGGTAAGAAAGGAGGAAGGAAATGGAAGGAGGGAAGCAAGTGAGCCAGAATTTAACCAGAAATGAGGTGCAGTGGGTTGACAGGCCTCAAGGGCAGAAAGAGAAAGGTCAGAATTGAAGGAGAAGCTATAGATAAGCGGAGGGGTGTTTAAGGTCTTCACAGTGGTGAAAGGTGGGGGCCACCAGGGAGCAACAGGAACAAAGGGTGGGGGGTGGTGGACATATCATCAAGGCATAGGCAAAGCAGGAGAAATTGTAAAATTTGCAAGTAGCATTTTATTATTAATAACAATAACATTTAAAATAAAATTGTGCAGGATAGCTCTTGATAAAGGTAGCTCAAACAGATAGAAGTCCTTCATCTGAGAGTGTCTTAAAAACCTCTAGCTCTGTCTGTCTCTAAACAAACATTGCACTCTTTTATAAGATGTTTTCCCTTGGCAATTAAATTCTGCATCTTGTTCTCATTACACTATATTTCCAGTTTTCGCACAATGTACCAAACGTTGTCTCTTTCTTTCCTGGGACCAGAAAATCCAGTCTTTAAGAGGTGCAGCCAATTAGAAAATTCTGGCCAGAGCTGGTTTCCTGCCAATAATTCTGTAAATAAGCTTATGGAGGTCAAGATGCACCTCAAGGTTAACCCCCTGTATTCCAGGTAAACCAAATAGCTTTCTGCCAGCATTTCAGTAATATAATTATATACATTTGCAAATTAAGGGATCCCAGTTTCACAAACAGATTCATATATATTCATATATATTTTTTAACCACAGGGAAGAAGAAAGAATAAAAACAGCAAGTAAAGAAAGGGAGATAACAGGGGGAATTGTGGGACTGTCGGAATGCCAATTCCTAGGTGCCACAAGGAAAATTCGATTTTGCAATCAGACAGGCAAGAGATAGACAAGTAACAGAATAGAGCCTTGCTTGTAACTTCCTCTGCATAACAAATGGGACAGGGTCTTACCAAATCCTGTCACAGGACAAGGGACTTGCAGCTCTGAAAAAGAAAAGGGCTGTGGAACCAGAAGGGTACTAAAAGAACTCAGGAAGTGCTGACTGCCCCACTGACAGCCATATTAAGCAGCTCACCTGAATCGGGTGTGGTTCTGGAGGACTAGAGGAGAGCTGACGTGGTCTGTCTACATAAGAGCAGCAGCAGGGAACAGACTAGCAACTGCAGGCTGGAGAGCCTCACCTCAGGGGTGCAAAGTAATGGAAACAGTGGTAAATGAATGGCTGGTAGAATATCTTGAATCCAATGGGCTGCAGGATCAAAGGCAACATAGATTCACGGAGGTGGGGGTCATTCCAGGAGTACTTGATTGATTTCTTTGAATGGGTAACAGAGCAAATAGATTTAAGGGGGGCAGTGGGCATGGCCTATCTGGATATTAACAGGGCCTTTGACACTGTGTCACACAGGAGACTGATTAAAAAATTAAGTAGCCTAAGTGTGGGATCCAAAGTGGTGAATTAAAATAGAAACTGGTTAACAGGTAGGCAACAGATGGTGGTGGTTAATGACATTCACTCTAATGAGTGGAAAGTGACCAGTGGGGTGTTACAGGGCTCTGCACTGGGGCTGCTCTTTTTAAATGTCTTCATAAGTGACACTGCAGATGAACTGGAAGGAAAAATCTGCCTTTTTGCAGATAATATGAAAATCTATACTAGGGTGGACAATCAGGAAGTGGTGGAAAGGAGTGTGGGGACCTTGGGAACATGGCAGTTGGGGTTCAGTGCCAAAAAGTGCAGAATCATGCACCTAGGGCATAGGAACCCAGGAAATGAGTATAGGATGGGGGAAGTACTATCAGTCACTAAACAGGATAGGGTCCTTGAAGTTGTCATATCTGATGACTTCAAAGTGGCAGGGCAGTGTGACCAAGCAGTTGGTAGGGCCAGTGCGATGCTGGGATGCATTGGGAGAGGGTATCTCCAGCAGGAAGAGGGAAGTGGTGTTGCCACTGTGTCGCTCACTGTGGAGACCCATCCTGGAGTATTGTGTCCAGTTCTGGAGACCACACCTTACAAAGGACATAGACAGCTTGGAGGCAGTCTGGAGTCGGGAAGCTAAAATGGTTTGTGGGTTGGACCAAAAACTGTACAAGGAGAGACTGAAGGATTTCAACATACATAGAAACATAGAAGTTGACGGCAGATAAGGACCACAAGGCCCATCCAGTCTGCCCATTTCTTTTTCTACCTTATAAATGTGCCATCAGCCTCTGCTCTGTCAGTGGCCTATCTATTCATACTCATCTGTATTGCTCCCTTATGCCTATCCCATGCCTGTTTGAAGCCCTGCACTGTATTCATAGCCAACACTTCCTGAGGTAGGCCGTTCCATGCATCTACCACCCTTTCTGTGAAAAAGAATTTCCTCACATTCCCCCTTAATCAGCCTTCCTCTAGTCTCATGCTGTGTCCTCTTGTCCTACTATTTTTCTTACATTTAAACATGTTAGACTCTTTCACCTTGTTAATGTCCTTAAGGTGTTTGAATGTTTCAATCATATCACCTCTCTCCCTCCTTTGCTCAAGGGTATACATATTGAGCTCCGTTAATCTGTCCTCATATGTCTTCTGATGCAGTCCCTGCACCATTTTGATTGCCCTTCTCTGGACTGCCTCAATTTGGTTAATGTCCTTGTGAAGGTGTGGCCTCCAGTACTGCACACAGTACTCCAGATGGGGCCTAACCAGTGTCTTGTAAAGAGGGATTATTACCTCCCTCTTACGACTTGTGATACCTCTACTAATATACCCGAACATCCCCTAGCCTTACCTACTGCTTTAGAGGTCTGCTTGGATGATTTCAGGTCATCAGTGATGATGATGCCCAAGTCTCTTTCTTCCTTTGTGACTGCCAGCAACTTCCCTCCCAGCCTATAGGTGGCTTCAGGGTTTTTCTTCCCTATGTGCATGATCTTGCACTTCTTTGCATTAAATCCCAGTTGTCACTCTTCTGAACATTTTGCTAGTTTATCCAGATCTCTTCTCATTCTGCCCACCCCATCTGGATCATCTACTCTGTTGCAGATCTTGGTGTCATCTGCAAACAGACAAGCCTTACCCTCTAGTCCATCTGCAATGTCACTAATGAAGATATTAGAGGACTGGCCTGAGACTGATCCCTGAGGTATCCCACTTGTGACTTGCATCTCTTCTGACTGTATACCATTTACCACCACTCTCTGTTTTCTGCCCATCAACCAGTTTGCCACCCAGTTGACCAACTTCTGACCCACCCGAGCCTACCCAGCTTATTTATCAATCTTCTATGTGGAACAGTGTCAAAAGCTTTGCTGAAGTCAAGGTAGGAGACATCAACTGCTCCCCCTTGGTCCACCACTCTGGTTACATAGTCAAAGAAATCTATGAGATTAGTTTGACAGGACCTTCCTTTTGTAAACCCATGCTGTCTTGGATCCTGTGCCCCTATGGATTCCAGGTGTTGCACTATCCTTTCCTTAAGGTGCCTCCATAATCTTGCCCACTACTGAGGTAAGACTGACTGGTCTGTAGTTCTCTGCCTCCTCCCTGCTACCACTCTTGTGGAGCGGGATCACATGAGCCCTTCTCCAGTCTTCTGGGACCTCTCCTGTGCTCAGAGACTCACTAAACAGTTCAGTAAATACCCGAGGAATGCATTAGCAAATGGCCAGAAAGGAGGGGTGGAAGAACAATGGAGAAAAATCAAAACTGCCATCATGGAGGCGACAAGCCTTTGTGTGAAACAAATAAAGAAAACAAAGCGGAATAAAAAACCACTATGGATCTCAAAAGAGGTGTCAGGGAAGGTTAAGGAGAAAAAGGCTGCATTCAAAAAGTATAAGGAATCACAGAAGGAGCACGACAGGGAACTGTATCAATTAAAGCAGAAAGAAGTGGGAAAGGCAGTCAGAAAAGCAAAGGCCCAAACCGAGGAAAAGATAGCCAACTCACTTAAGAAGGGGGATAAAACCTTTTATAGGTACATTAGGGAGCATAGAAAGGTCAAGGGAGGAATAGTGAAGATTAATAAAGGAGAGGGGAGGTGGGCAGAGGGAGACAGTGAAAAGGCAGAGATACTGAATGAATACTTTTGCTCAGTATTCACAAAAAAAGAAGAGAGGAGTTACCTAAACCAAACAATAGAAGCACTCTGGGTAGTGGGGTTGGCGCTAGTCCATTTACAGAAGAAAGAGTCCTGAAAGAACTCCTAAAACTCAAGATGGACAAAGCAATGGGGCCTGACGAGGATTCACCCTAGAATCCAAAAGAGCTAAGGAGGACCTAGTGACACCACTAACCACACTTTTAACAAATCATGGGAAGATGGGGTGGTACCTGAGGACTGGAGGAGGGCAGGTGTGATTCCTCTTCACAAAAGTGGGAGCAAGGCAGAAGCAGGAAACTACAGACCTGTTAGTTTGACCTCAGTGGTGGGGAAAATGATGGAATCACTTCTGAAAGAAGAATATTCAGTACCTAGAGGCCAGCGGGGCACAGGACCCAAAGCAGCATGGATTCACAGCAGGAAGGTCATGTCAGGCAGAATCTAATCGATTTCTTTGACTGGGTGACCAAAGTAATAGACCAGGGAGGGCTGTGGATATAGCCTACCTAGACTTTGTAAGGCATTTGACACAGTACCACACAAAAGATTAATAATCAAGTTAGCCAGCCTGGGTGGGTCCCAGGGTGGTAGCCTGGGTAGCAAACTGGCTGCACAATAGGACACAGAAGGTAATAGTGAATGGAACACATTCTGAAGAAAGGAGGGTTACTAGTGGAGTACCTCAGGGCTCAGTACTGGGTCCAGTCCTCTTTAACGTCTTTATAGGTGACATTGCAGAGAGTCTGTAAGGAAAGGCATGCCTCTTTGCAGATGACACAAACATCTGTAACAGAGTTGATACACAAGGGAGGGTAGAAAGGATGAGAAGGGACTTGGCAAGGTTGGAGGAATGGTCAGACGTACGGCAACTTAGATTCAATGCAAAGAAGTGCAAAGTAATGCACCTGGGAAATAAAAATCCAGAAGCAGAGTGCACAGTAGCAAGGGAGGTACTAACAACAACAATAATGGAAAGGGATCTGGGTATAGTCATATCAGATGACCTAAAGGTGGGTAAGCAATGTGAGAAGTCAGTAAGGAGAGCCAGGGGGGATACTGGGATGCATAGGGAAGGGCATCACAAGTAGAAAAAGGGAAGTGGTTATCCCTCTGTACAGACAGTTGGTGAGATCCCATCTGGAGTACTGCGTGCAGTTTTGGAGACCTCATCTATGCAAGGACATAAGATGGAAGCAGTCCAGAGGAGGGCAACTAAAATGGTGCAGGGTCTACATCAGAAACCATATGAAGAGAGACTGAGAGAGCTTAATATGTATACCCTTGATGAAAGGAGGGACGGGGGGACATGATAGAAACTTTTAAGTACCTCAAGGGAATCAACAAAGTCCAGGAGGGTAGCATCTTTCAGAAAAAGAGATGTGTAAGAACAAGAGGGCACAATTTAAAGTTGGGGGGCTCAGGGGTAATGTGAGGAAATTATTTTTCATGGAGAGAGTGGTGGACGCATGTAACCGCCTTCCTGGAGAGGTTGTGGGGTCTAAAACAGTGGGGGAATTCAAACATGCATGGGACAGACATAAGGCAATTATAGTGGGAGGTTGCAGGAAGTAGGCTGTTGGTTAACTAGAATCTGCAGCGTATCCAATAGGTAGGGAAATGGGCAGACTGGGTGGGCCAAGTGGTCCTTATCTGCAGTCAAAGTCTATGTTTCTATGCTAACGGTTCTGCTAGTTCCACCCTTAGCTCCTTTAGTACCCTGGGATGTATGCCATCAAGTCCCATTGCCTTGTCCACCCTGTGCTTAGCAAGCTCTTGTAGGACCCTTTCTTTTGTGAAGGGAGTAGTGCTCACCTCCCTTCCCCCTGTGTCCATGGTGCTGAGCTGTGGGCCCTGCCCTACCTTCTCTTCAGTAAATACTGAGCAAAAGTATCTATTTAGGATATATGCTTTACAGGGTCCTCCTCCTCACATGCCCCCTTTTCTCCTTTGAGCTTAGGGATACCCCCTCTGGACTTTCTCCTTTCACTAATGTATCTATAGAAAGTCTTGTCACCTTCTTTTACTGTTCGTGCTAGTGTTTCCTCGGTTTGGGACTTTGCCTACCTTACTGCCTTCCCTGCTTCCCTTAGGGAAGTTTGGTATGCCTCCCTATCTTTGTCCTGTTCCCTTATATTTCCTGAAGGCCAACCTTTTGGCTCTGACCTTTCCTGCAACTGTTTTTGAGAACCAAAGTGGTTTCCTCCTTCTTTTGCTCTTGCTTTTCTCCCTAACACAATGGGATGTTGCTTCAACTATTGCATCTTTAATGCTTGCCCACTTTGCCTGTACCCCTTCACTTGTATTTCTTCTTGCCAGGGCTAGCTTAACTCTGTTGGCCATCTTATCAAAGTCAGCTCTTCTGGAGTCCCATATTTTTGCCTTGGAATGGGATGAATGGGATGATTTAGTTCTAGTGGCCAAATTGAACCATACCATGTGATGGTCACTGGCTCCCAGGTGATCTTCTACCTGGAGATCTGTGATCCTTTTCCCGTTAGTCAGTACTAGATCTAGGATAGCCCTGTCTCTTGTGGGTTGTTGAACCAGTTGATTGAGGCCCTCCCCTTGCAGGGAATCCATTATGTGTCTAGTTCTGGTGGAAGTTCCTGCTGGTATTGACCAATCTGTATCTGGCATGTTGAAGTCTCCCATTATCAGAACCTCCCCCTTAGCTGTCATCTTTTGTATGTCTTCTAACAGTAATGTGTCTGTGTCCTTCCCCTGGTCTGGTGGCCTGTAGACAACTCCAGTTCAAATGGCTGTCCCATTTCCTGTTTCCAGGGTGACCCACAGTTCTTCTGGCTCCTTATGTGTATTCTGAATTTCTGTAGCTTTGATATTTTCATTGACGTAAAGGGCCACTCCTCCACCTTTTTTGCAGCTCGGTCTCTTCTGAACAGTACATAGCTGGGTACTGAAGTCTCCCAAGTGTGGTTACTGGTGAACCATGTCTTGCTTGTGGCTACTATGTCCAGTTTGGCCTCTGTCATTGTTGCCTGCAGGTCTGGGATCTTGTTTCACAGACTGTCAGCATTTGTGTACATGATTTTCCATTGGCCAGATTTTGGTGCGTTAGTTGTTGGGTGAGGTCTGGTGTGTCCCCTGTGCATCGTATGGGAAGCTGGACCTTTTTCCTTACCTGGTGATGCAAATGAACTACAAATATGCTGAACTCCTGTTTGATCACTAGCTGAGGGGGAAGGGTGTTCTTCCCATTCGATGTATCAGGTGCTGCACGCCTCTCCCCATTTGCTAGTTTAAATATTCTGCAAAGATGTCAAACTTCTGCCCCAATGCACTAACTTCCTCCTTAGTCAGATGCGGTCCATCGAATTTAAAGCACTTTCGCTCCCCAAACTGTTGCCAGTTACCTACAAATTTGTGTCCTTTTTCCTGGCACCAGCCCTTGAGCCACATGCTTCGCTCCCGTATCTCCCCTTCTCTGACCTTCTGTCCATCTGCCCCCCTCTCCCAGACTGGCAGGATCTTAGAGAAGGAGATGCCAGACGAAATGGATGACAGTTTGTCTCCCAGCCTGGTCAGGTGTTCCTTGGTCTCCACAACTGACCAGCTGGCGAGATTGTTAGTCCCTATGCGTACCAGGACATCAATGTTTCTCCTGCTTCCTGCACGATTTTAGCAATGCGGTCAGTGTCTCTCCATGCTGATGTACCTGGGAGACACCTGACCATTACCCCCAGCTGGAGGTAAGTATCAACTCAATGAATCAAGGAGTATCCTATGATCAGAAGTGTTTTGGATTTCCTTTTTACTTATTTTGTTTTGGTCCCTATTTTGGGTGAGTTTTGTAGCACTAGCTCCTATGCTGCAGTATCTTGCTCTGCAGTGTCTTCTTCCCCTTTGTTTGATTTCGGAGATAGAGGCAGATACCTATTTGTAGTTTTTACATGGTTTGTGGAGGTGATACGTTGGAGAGCACTGAGTCATGGGTCACCCGATTTGCCCCTCCTAACCACCTGCCAACTTCCCAGACCAACTACCCTCTGTGATCAAGGTGCTTCAGTTAGGAAATAAGGAAGGAGTGGAAAGAGCATGTAGGGATCTTGGAAAAGATGAGAAGTGGTCAAGAGCATGGCAGTTGGGTTTCAGTGCCACTGTCAACAGTATTGTCACCTTCACCAGCAGGCACTGCACACCTTATTGTATTCCTGCATGCTTGTCCACATATCATTGCGATGAAACATGCTGTTATTTACCTGCTTGATCACCACATTGTGCATGCACCTGTAATGTTGTCTATGTAACCATACTGGGTGTAATTTTATTCTTTCTGTACTCCCCTTCCACTCTCCCTTGAGTCGCACCTAGAAATGAGCCTTGGCTCAATGTACCTTTCCCAATTACCAATTTTAAATAAATAAAAGCCCAAAAGTGCAAAATCATGCACCTAGGTCACAGGAATCCAAGAAATGAGTATACGATGGTGGGGGTACTGACAGTCACTAAACAAGAAAGGGACATTAGAGTTATCATATCTGATGACCTCAAAATGGCAGGGCTGTGTGACAAAGCAGTGGGTAGGGCCAGTGGGATGCTGGGATGCATAGGGAGAGGTATCTCCAGCAGGAGGAGGGAGGTGATGTTGTCACTATATCACACCCTGGTGAGATCCCACCTGGAGTATTGTGTCCAGTTCTGGAGGATGCACCTCAGAAAGGCATAGACAGGGAGGAGGCAGTCCAGAGGTGGGCAACCAGAATGGTGCAGGGATTGTAGCAAAAGCCGTATGAGGACAGAATGAGGGATCTCAGCATGTACACCCTGGAAGACAGGAGGGCAAGAGGGGACAAGGTAGAGATCTATAGTGCATCTATATCATGGGGGTTAACAGGGTGCAAGAGGGGAGTCTCTTTGAATGAGAAAGAGCACCAGAACCAGAGGGCATGTGATGAAGCTGGAGGGGGGAAGTTTAGAAGGGATGTGAGGAAGTTCTACTCCACTGAAAGAGTGGTGGACACTTGGAACAGAGTGCTAGCATAAGTGGTGGAGGTGAAAAGACTAGGGTGGGCTGTAAACATGCATGGGATAGACATAGGGGACTATTAGGAAATGGGGAGGAGGGAGAGTTAACAGAGACCAGTTAGGGTCTGCAGAGAGAAATTGGCAGGGACCAACTGAGCAGACTGGCAAGTCCAAGCAGTCCTTTCTGCCGAAAAATTTTATGTTCTTACGTTCTGGCACTGCAGTGACCCAATGGAGGGCCAGGAAGCTTGTGCCTTCACTGGGGACATCTATGTACAAGCAGATCAACAGGACTGCCAGGCACCATGAGGAGGCAGAAAAAAAACCCCAAGGGGTAGAAACCATAGTGTTGTCAGGGTTATGGCTGGTGGAGCACTTGAACCCTGCACCATGGATCCCAACTGGAATGATTGGTGGGACTAGTGGAGGGCAGGGTTGGAGCTCCATGGGGGGAAGGGTGGTAAAGCACCAGGCTTGAGGACTAGGCAGATGACACCAGAGTAGAAAAATCTATATGAAACAAAATTATGTTTAGATAAGTACAGTTCCTAGAGAAACCTGGAAATATTGGTTATGCCCACAGAGTTGATTAGGGAAAGAACACAATGGACCAAGTGCCTTTCCTATTTTCATAAGGTTACATGCATATATACCACTCACCACCATGCTTAAACAGTCAGTTTCTGGTGCACTGCATGCACTGGTAGCTATATGCTTGGGGTGAGGGTGGAGAGATGGATCTATTCCCACGTGCAATAAATGCATAAACATTGTTCAAGGCAGAAGAAAATTCCTGGGGGAAGCATTCCCTTAGAGCCCCATAGACTTACTTTTAATTGCCCCCTCTGCACACATTTATTTACTGATTGAAATGTATGTCTAATTAATTATTCATGAGCTAAACTAGCTCACTGACTGGCTGAAGTGGTGGTCTCAAATCTCTTAGAAATGCACGGCAGCATCACTCAGCTCATCACGCACGCTACGCTGACAGCAGCGGCGCCAAAGCAAGAACTGATTTTGGCACTACTGTAAATAAAAAGCTAAATTGTTGCAATGAGATTTATATTCTCACTAATGACAGAACAGCCAGTCAACTGGCAGGGCTGGCCTTCAACTGTGCCTCTGGCCACCCTTCCCACCCATCCAGCCAGTCATTAATTGCCATGAAATGACTGACTGTTCAGTCATTATTGGTTAATTATTTAATCCTTAAGGGCAAATCAAATATAGTTACAGCTGTCTTGTTCCCACTTGTGGCCTGCATGGAGGGGTAAACAGAATTCAGGTACTGTATGCAGTTTTTGAGAAAATAGTACCAACAGCTAAAAGATGCAACATAATCAACAATTTCAGTTAAATACAGAAAATCTCATATTGGAATCAGATACAAGACAATAGTTTTTAGCACACTACCATCAGGCTTAGAGCTATATACAATTGATGTGAGAAATCCCAAAGAGAAGCCTGAAAAGAATCACTAATGTCAGGTGCAATGAGGCTGAAAGTGCAGAGTGCATGAGCAAACTGAAGTAGTAACTACTTATTTTATTTGAATTTTGAAGACTGGATAGGCTCATTGACACATGCAAGTCCCTTTTACTGGGGTGACCTGTAATTAGTTATATATAGAATTGAATGAAGCTTTTCACAGTGATTGCAGTGCAAGACAAGATTAAATACAATAAGTGGGAGAAATTACAAGTGGATAATAAAAAGGTCTACATACAGTGAACATTAGTCAGTCACAATTTGAGTACAAATGTGTAACCCCTTCCCCCATCAAATTAGGGGGCTTGCCTTAAGTGGTCTCCCTGGCCTCCTTTAGTGCTCTCTGCCTGGCTGATGTCCAGTAGAAGGAAGTAAATTCATGTACAGTGTTGTTGTGCTACTGCTCTGCGTGAGCATGCAAATCCATGCCGCCACACTGTCCCTTTAAAAAGTCAGCCTGTGTGTATAGCGTACATAGCCTGGGCTTGGTCTAAGTGAAACGAAGTTCATGACCAGACAGGCAGAACCCTGATAGTTGCCACTCTGCAGCTGCTTAATAAAGCAGATCGAGCTCTCTTGAACTCTGTAAATATTTATTTCTAGAACAGTACTGTTGCCTTACAAAATGAACCTGAATGTGGACTGTTTACTTCTTCGGCATGAGAGAAGCAATGTTTGGACCGGGACATTGCTTTTGTACTAATCGGAACACTAAGGATTCTTAGGGGTCCTCATTATAGTGCCTTCTGGGTGAAACTGTGAACTTTTCTCTTGGTGCCAATTTTAGCCAATCAGGACTCCAGAAATGTGAGTGCCAGTTTAGGCAGCCAACCGGAAAGCAGGAATCCCAGATTTAATGTGGGACTGTGTTTAAACAGAGGCAGATCAGCTTGAGCTCTCAAACTGAAGGGAGTCTGTGTGGCTTAGCTGAGAGAAGCGTGGGGGAAAGGCGTGCTTTGCCTCCCTGCATGGAACTGGTGATCCTGTGTGGATATTTTGGACTGCCTCAAAGCAGGAAAGAAACTTTTCTTCAGCAACTAGGCTGGAAAAGAGAACACTGTGTTTAAAGAAGTGTCCTGTGCTGAATTGTCTTAGAAGTGGAGATTGCTGTAAGGAAATTACTCCAGAGACTGTCGCCTATACAGTGGAGCCTGTGGAAAGTGAAAACCTTCTCCTGCCTAACACTACAAAAAGGGGGAGAACGGAAGCTACTTAACCTGCTGAAAGATACTACATTTTCCAAGTGGGTAAACTGAATGTGCTGCATAAACTGCTTCAGAGACTGCACTGCATATGATGGGCCTATGTCACTGAAGGCCCCAGAGAGACTGTTGCTGCCTATTACAAGCCACCCTGGCAAAAGACCAGCTTTGGAGAGTCAGCCCCTGCAGAGAAGAATCGCAGGTTGTGGCCACCTTGTGGGAAAGGCCATGAAGCAGAGGTGAGTCATGTTGGCCCTGATCCCCATGTTTATGTCTGGCAAGCAAGCATCCAGTCTGTTTATATCCATCAGCCTTGTTGGTCCTGGTACCATAGGTAACATCAGGGTTTTCACCCTGCAACAATTATTACAGTGCTTTGTGTCATCTGGTTTGCCTTTGAATTCACGTCTGGTAATTGACTGTGATTGCAGGCCATCCGGCTGTGGTTTACAATTATTTAATTGTTTAAAAAGTGTTCATCCTAACAAAAGCAAGCTTTCTTTATTTAAGGGCCCCAACCAGCTGCAATGCTGGCCTACCCATGGCAATGTTTCAGGCCTGTACCTAATTCCACACTAGGTACCCAGCAGCTACTAAGACTGTTTAATACAGGGTTCAATGTAATGTTTGCATACTGCTATTCACGTAACCATAGTGCCTTAATCATTTGTCTAAATTCATGCCTCTCCCTTGTTCAATTCCCCTAAATAAATCAGATTTACTGTTTGAAGTTTAATCTGGGCTATGGGCATATTATTACTCAGCTTCAAGTTATTGTGTCAGTCAAAAGGTACTGTATACTATAGTGTATGGAATAACGCTGTTGAGCATGGAAATCCATGCTCCCAACAGCGTTGTTGTGCTTGCCTCAGTGCGTCACTAACTTCTTGTGCTGCACGGAGTACGTTACCGGTGCAGCACAACAAGATCGAACGCATTCGCGCATGCGCAATTGGGCAGCCCACGGCGATGTGGAAGTCGTCGCGATGCTACACATCCCGAAGTAAGCCTTATTTTAAGAGGTAGACTTGTTTGGGGGATCACGGAGAGCTGATTTTGCTTGCCCATACACTATAAAATATTGTGTATGAGCAAGCATACACAAGCAAGGCAGTTGTAGGATCTTGAAGTTTCCGTGGTAACGGACCTCTCAAGCTACGCTCTTGAGGTCTCTGGTTACCACGGAAACCTCTTGATCACAACTGCCTTGTTGTGTATGCTTGCTCATACGCAATCCTCTATGTTATTGCTGGTAACTGTTCTTTCAAAGTACTCAGGGTGTGTCCTCAGAAACCAGAACTCTGCTGGTAAGTGCGGTGTTTGTGAGCATATTATTAGTGTTCACCAATAATTGTACTCTGAATGCCATATACAGTGTTTCATGAAACTTTATGTGTAAGGTCACTAGCTGGGGCTGGGGGTAGGTACAACTTCCCAGAAGGTTGTGCTAGCTTTACGTCTAACCCACTTAAATATTACTCTGTGTGGAGGCACCGTGTCAAAGCATTACTGTTAGATCCCAGGCCCCTCAACCTGCAGTGAGGGCCGCAGGCAGGGGAAGTAGCCTGTTGGGAGGTGGTGCCTGGGTTACAAATGGTATAAACATTCAGTACCAAGTAACAGAAAGCACAGCTTCAGCAAGGCAACATCACATTCAAATACCATAGGAGAAGGACACAAGCTACCTCCCAGAAGGATACATGCTACTTCCCAGAAGGATACAAGCTACCTGCCAGTTAGGAGGGTTGTATCACCAGGGTCAGACCCTTGATTATTAGATAGTGAAACAGATGACAAGTCACCATTTACATTATTTTTAAATGGCGCTAGGATAGTGAATTCCATAGGGAAGGGGCCACAAATGAGAAAGAATGACTTCCAGATCCAGACCATAGCCTAAGGATTTCCAGTAAAGGGTCTCGTAGCAGAGTGCAGGGGCCTCATGTGTGGCTTATCCCCATGAGGCTAGGGAGTGTAGAGATTTTGGTAATTTTGAAGGTAAGGCAGTGCACTGGGTATTGCAGCCTTGCTTTAATCAAGGGCCATCCAAGCACTTCAAGCACCCCAGTGGTGATCCCCAAGGGCAGCACCAGCACCAAATCAACAGGTTTTGTAATGCAGGGTTTTGAGCCTGCTCAGGTCTGAAGGACATGGGCATCATAGAAGAGTACAGGCATTAAGGTGCTGTCTGCAACATCGGCCCATCGGCGCAGCAGTAGAGCTACCATTCGCGATGTCAGTGATGCAGGGTCAAGAACGAGCCTGCGAGTCAGAGGGCCGGCTGGGGAGTAGTGGATTGAGCATCCTAAAGACTACTATCCTCCTCGGGGGTGGGCTCAGCTGCTGGCACTTGACAGACTCCTGGCGGAAACTAGGGATCCGACAGCTGGAACTCACTTGATTAGGGAGGCGCGGTAGATGTTGTCATGATGCTGCTAATGTAATTGTACCCCAGCCTACTGGGGACAGAACATGAGGGGGGGGAAGCTGACCATGCAGTATGCCACCTGCCTCACTCTAGAGGTCCCACCATTACTCTGTGGTGCTCACCGGACACCGAGCTAGAGGACCAATGGGGGAAGGGGGGGTCCCCTTCCCCAAGAAGGCTCCACTCTGGGGAGTAAGCCAGGGACGAACACCAGGGAGGTAAGTCCTGAGGTATGGTTGACAGAGCTGGAGGCAGAGGTCAGGTTGATGTAGGCCAGTGCAGGCAGGAGAGAAAAAAAGCATATTAAAAAAAAAAAAAGGTGCTGCCTGCAGTGGCAAGGCGAGCGTCCCTTGAGAGGTAGGGGACAAGCCTGCAGAGGAGGCCCAATTTCTGATGTAGTGTTCTGACTACAGCATCCACATGGGGGTCAAATGTCATTTCTTGGTCAATTGAGACACAAAGATACATGCTATTAAGCTGGAGGGGGGACAGACTCAGGGGAAACATGAGGAAGTACTTCACAGAAAGAGTGGTGGATGCCTGGAACAGCCTACCAGCAGAAGTGGTAAGGGCAAAAACTGTAATGGGATTCAGCACCACATGGCATAGGTATAAGGGAACCTTACTGGTTAGGAAAAGGAAGGGTAAAGCCACAGACCAAGTGTGGTCTGCGGTATTACAGAAGGTTGGGAAAATTGACAGACTAGGTGGGCCAAGCAGTCCTTATCTGCCATCAAATTCTATGTTTCGATATTGCTGGCTGCTACTGTAATGTTGTGTTCTTTGTTCTAAACCCAGTCTGGCCATGTGTTATTGCTACACTGATGTTTAGTATGTATAATTAGGTAAACACCAGTATTTGGTTCCTGTTCTGCCAAAGCCAAGATGAGTACACAAATAGAAGTGTGCTGCCTCTCCCCTTTGACTAACAGAAAAACTTGGTTTGCCTTTCAGCCTGGATCCCAGCCAGAGTCAAATATTCGGCCTGCCTCATTGTGCCCAGCCGAGCTACTACTCTTCCTGGCACTTTGCTGAATAATTAATACTGGATGTCAGGAGATGGTCAGGCCTCCACTGGCATGAATTAAAGAAGTTTCTAGTACTGGCCTGTACAGTGACTTACTCCCTGAACTCCCAGCCAAGTCTGGCAAACAATGGGAGGCCTCTAATCTACCGCCTGGCATAGCTGCCATGGTAACTGGGCCTGGTTTGCAGGCACATCCTGTACTCACAGTGTTTTGTTTTCATCAGAAGAATGTCTAATGGCTTTCTTAGGCATTGTTGTTGGGTTTCTAGTTTGAGATTTTTTTAGGAGAGGCCCACTGACTCCAAGATGACAGGCATTACTGTAATCCATGCTTGAGTCTTACCCAACTGCCACACACACACACACACACACACACCCACACACACGGCAAGGAATTACACTATGGGCATGCTGCCAAGTTCTCATGAGGCCAAGTCTTGTTTATAACCAAAAATGAATACGAGTCCCCATTGCCCAGATCCCGTGCTTTGTAAATTAATTTAGTGCAGTTTTCTTAGAAGCCAATTCACATTTTTTATTGGCTCCCCTAAAATGACACAATTAACAGGCACAGTAAGTGCACCATGTCATCACAACTGTAATCTTGTTTGCTTCTGAGTCGCACTGCTCTGAAATCGTGTGAGTAAGATAAAAAACAGTGGTGATGAGCTCAGTGCTACTTACTGTAGTACTACTGCACTGGAAGAGTGGTGGATGCCTGAAACAGATTGCCAGGGGAAGTGGCGAGGGCAAAAGCAGTAAGGGCGTCAAGCATGCTTGGGATAGACATGGGGACTATTAGTAAATAGGCAGGGAGGAGGAATGGTCACGGGGAAACCAGTTAGCATCTGCAGAGACAGACTAAGCAGGGACTATCTGGGTAGACTGGGTGGGCCAAGCCATCCTTTTCTGCTGCCAAATTTATGTTTCTACTTTTGATGACATTTTAAGTCCCCATTACTTCCTTTTCAAACAGTGAGGATGATGGGATGTGTCCCTTTGTATGTTTTTAAAAGACTGCAGGGGTCCCCTAATGTCCTACCGGAAACTGGGAACTCACAACCTCTTCTACATACAGTTCAGCCTATAATGATTTTTTTTGTTTTGAATGGGAGAGGCACACCAAACAGAATAGGAGAAATGCAAATCACAAAAGTGCAGTGATACATATATAAAAAAATATGCATATCGGATCTGGGTGCAAGTTGCACATACTGCAATATACAAGGTAGATACCAAATGGAGGTTGGTGAAAATGAAACATAATTTGCAGAATATAAAAATTATGAACAAATTTTAGAGGAAAACATTTAGAAACTGCAGTAATAAGAGTAATATGAATAACTAATGAGGGAAAAGCAGATGCAGGTATGTATATCTTTTTTTCACATTGTCTGTAATATAGATGTAACCCCTAGGTGGCACTATCCCAAAGGCTACTACCCCTGCCTGCGCGGCTAGTAGCAGGTTAAGGGGCCTGAGTTCTAAAACGGATGCCTCCACCCAGAGGTCAGGTTTGGTAGTGGTCAAACTAACCTGGGTACAGCCCTCTGGGACACTGTAACCCCCCCGCCTTTCCCTTCTAGTGGCCTGAGCAATATACGATAATCACTTTCACAGTACCCCTTGTACACTATACCAGTACCCACACTGTTTGCACTTACCACCAGGGCTGGTTCCTCTGGCTTGACCCTGGGGCCCCTCTGTAAAACAAGGTAATGCACAGTAAATAGCAACAGTACAGTACTCTTGGCACAAACTGGAACCACAATCAGGTTAAATGCCGAAAAAAAGTCAGATCTGATTTATTCAGGGGACTTGAACAAGGAAGGGGCATAATCAGGTTGACTGACTTAAAGCCTATATTAATCGAACAGTTATGCATGCACTTTGGGTCCCCACACAGTCACACACTCTGAGTACCCAGGTAGGAAAATGGTGGGCTAGCCAGGAACATTGCAGCTGGCTAGGGCCCTGCGATGGAAGAAAAGCAACATGCACAACACACACTACTTGTAATCCAGAGCTGGAGGGCTCAGTTCCTGAAAGAAAAAGCAACAAGACAATCAGATGACAACACTTTAGATTTAGCTGTTGTTACAGGGAGCTACCCTGATGTTTACTCACGATACCCAATACTGGACACAGGCAGGACGAAATTGAGACTGCAGGTTGTTGAGCTGGAGTGCCCAGAGAAGCGGGGCCCATACGAATAACCAAGGCATCGTTCCTGTTCAGGTGTTGAGCAGGGGGCTGATCCCCAGGCAGGTCTCTCGCCAATGGCTTTCTCTGTGCAGTGAGTAGTCGGGCTGGGCCAGTGTGGCAAGGCCCAGGCCCAATGGAGATGATTTTGGATTCAGTGTGTGTGGGGCTGGATGTGGCTTCCAGCAAGCGGAATACAGTTCAAACCACAGTGGGGAACCAAATCACGACCCACTATAAGCACACAACACATTCACATGTAAGAAAATTCCACTGTATGAGGCAAAAGGCTCTCCGGTCGCAGTTACAGAGTCTCTGCACAATCCGGGAGTTCAGAGGTGGCTGGAAGTCCAGACAGGCCGATCGCATTCAGCAAATCTTCGGTCTTCTTCAGGTAGGAGCCTGGTCACAATTCAGTGGCTCACTTCACTCTCCAAGTTCGGATTCAGTCCGAAAAAGGCATAAGTTCCCTCTCTGGGATAGTAGGCAGGCAGGCATGCAGGCCAAAACACAGGCCTTTCCACAGTTCTCCCACACAAATCTACTCTGGGGCTGTTGCTTGAATCATTCAAGCTGTTATCTCTTCACTTCCCAACTCAGAACTGAAACTAGCTGCAAGCAGCTTTGGAATTTCCCCAAGATCCAAAAGGTTCGGTTGGCTGATCTGTCTGTCAAGTCACAACAAGGGTTCCCCCTTCAGGTTATTTTAGGTGCCAAAATGCAAAAACTACAATTCCTACAAGTTTTGACCCCACCAAGCCCCTGTAGGCAGGCTCAATTTTAGAGTCCCAACAGTACTGATTGGCCCATTCTGACAGTCTTGGGCCAAGTTGGTGGAGATAAACAGAACAGTCCTTGCTGCAAAGAAGGCAGGTCAGAACAAACTGTAATATTATTACTACTCTAACAAATGATCAGCAAACAAGTACATCTTCTAACAGAACTCCCTCTAAGATTAATTATGATTGCAATCCAGGCAGCTCTTAAAGAGACAGTGCACAGAGGCTATACAGGCACTCTCTGGCAATCACATTTAAACTGCTAAAACGCAGGACAACAGCCTGGCAGTGAGCATTTAGGTAAGCTCAAGGAAGACTTTTTGGGAACCCCCATTTGTAGGGGGGTTGCATAAAAGTCATGTGTAACCCTCCCAAAGCATGGTGCTTAGCTTGCCTTCTCCATGCCCTACTCGGCTGCTGCCACCTTAGTCCTTCTCCCTGCGGCTGCCAGGACTGGAACTGTGCTGCTGGGGATCACGGGATGTGCTGCAGGGGCATTCTTTCTTCAGCACCTCCTGCACTGTTGCACTGCGTGGCTCTAACCACAATTAAAAGACTATCAGCTGTGGCCAGTGGAGCAAATCCTCAACTGAAGTCCCACCACAGCTAGTCATCTCCACACACCTGTGCAACATCAACTGGGGGAAGGAATGCTGAAACCCACTGTAAAAGGAACTGGGGCCTGTGGCCCTGGATTGCATGGCTGCCCCTATATTTCCAACCTCTGGCCTTGGATGCCTACCAGTCAGGAAACTGGAATGACAAGCAATGTTGCAGAGGCCTCTGGAACACTGGGACACTAATTCAGGTGCCTTTTAGTCAGCCAATGTACTGTTATGAATGAGACCTCTAGGACTGCCTGGACTTGACTGACTTTCCGCTGAGCCAATGTGAGCTGGACACTTTTGGGAGAAGAAGCAAAGTCTGTGTTGTTATCAGATCTGTGAGAGATCTCAGTGAGTCAAGAGTGCTGTCCAGAGGGAGAGTTTGAGCTGCAGCACCACAGACTGAACATCTGTGAAATAATGGCTGTTAGTGAAGTCATTTTTCTGGTGAGGAGCAGCTGGGGACATTTATGTGCTAGCCAGCATGGAGAATAACGCAGAAGATTAACATGTAGTGAGAGCAAGGAGAAGCTGCAGCAGGGCTGCTGTGTGTCTATTAGGTACCACAGCTTGATGCCCAGCTGTGACCACCAGGAGGGACTGAACGCCGTGACATGTGGATCAGTATACTGACACACAGTGGTCAGGTACTGAGAGCCAGCCAACCGCAGGAGGAAACAGTGAAGCCAGTGCCTGAGAGTGAGTGAAGTGAGACTGGTGAGAGGCAGCCCAGGTGATCAAGAGAGACTATGGATATTAGAGAGGCCCTGCAGAGTGAGGGAGAAGCCATCAAATTAGAAACCATGAGTAAGATCAGGGCTTGCTCTGCTCCACGGGATGTGAACTTTTGTTATGGAAATTTGTTTGTTGTATTTGCCCATTAGGCAGGGATCTGGGTTTTTACAGCAATTTAAGCAATTAGCCTTTAGGTTTTAGAAACAGAGAAACACAGAATTTGTCATCAGAAAAGGACCACTTGGCCCACCCAGTCTGCCCAGATAGCTCATGCCTAGTCTGTCTCTACAGTCCCTAGCTGGTCTCTGGCAACCCTTCCTTCTCCCTGCCTGGTTATAAATATTACCTTCTGTCTATCCCATGCAGACTTGAAGCACCCTAAAATTTTCACTTCCACCACTTCCGCTGGCGTTGTCTGCGACTCCTCCCCTTCCCCAAGAACTGAACAGACAAACTGTTGGTGTTGGTTGTTACCCATGGCTTTATTGCACTTCAGACATCCTCACTTTACAACTCTAAATTTGGATTTTCAAACATATTTACAGCCTTTGAGTTTGTCAGCTTTAGCGTCGCACCTGTACATCATGTTCCCCTCCCCAAGCCCACTGTCCCTTTGTCCCCATCTTTATTTCTTATCCCTGGCTGCATGCACAATGTAAATTAGGTCATGCCTCCTGTTACCCCAGGCTGGATGTAAATCGGGTCCTGGCACTCCCTCTTGCCTAATGCAGGGTCCCCCCAATATAAATCAGGTTGTGCCCCTGCCCTATCCCTATACCCAGGCATGCCTGATGTAAATCAGGCCATGCTCTCTTGCTGTGGGCTACCCTGCACCAGGGTTCACCACACCATGCTTTCCCCCAATGGCTACCTCTATACCTGGGTCACGTGTTTACTTTTGGCCCCTGTTGCCCCTGGACCCCTCCATTGGCCACCAGGCCACCTCCCACTTGCCATGAAAGGTGGTCCCCACCCCCTTCCTTACACCTCCCCTGCTGCAGTTTCCATAGCCTCTCCTGTCTGCATGCTGAAGATGTCTATTCCAACATCCGACAAGTGCACCTTGTCTTGTCTGTACCACCCCAGACAGTCTGCTGATGTCTTAGGATGGGACACCAATGTGAAATTCCTATTTTGAGCCAGTGCCTTTGCAAGCCTGTTCATGGCCTTTCTCACCAGGTCCAAAGCTTTCAGATTACCCCATTCCTCCAACTCCTCCTTGGGACTGTAGCTGACAATACCTTTACTCCCTCCCACATCTGCTGTAAGCTGCTAATGTCCTTCACTATCTGTCTTAATAGTTCTGTCCATGGCATCTGTACAGAGTCATTTTCTCCTAAGTGTATCACCAGGATGTCTGGCCTTGCCCCGTTCTTTCCCAGATACCACAGATGCAGTAGCAACTGTGCCAGTGCATGTCCTTCATTCCAAACCAGAACACTCTTCCTTTGTTGACAACCAGGTGTAATTGTCATCCTCCTGGTCTCACTGCTGCTCTTCTTTCTGCCCACACACCCACATTTCCCAAGTAGCACCCTTGCCTGCAAGAGAAAGGAACAGTCAGTTGCACTACAGTGTACATTTCAATGTCCTGTATCTGCCTGAGGCCCACCTACTGATGCTCTGAATGCCTCTGCATGAAATACCTACTGTGGCTGCTTCCGATGCTGCCCCAATTCTAAATGAATGTGTGTTGAGCTCCACTTGGTTCAGACCCACAAATTCTATTGCCTTTTTCAATACTGCTGCCACCCGATATCTAGCCACTGGCTTGCCATTACCATGAATTAATAGTATCCCCGGCCTGATCTCTAACAACTTCTGCACTGCCCTTAGAGGCACAGTAGCTCCTCCGTGCCTTTAGCTATCTGCACCCCCTTCCCCTTTCCACTTTGGCCTGTCTTTGATCTTTTAATGTGTATGCTCTGCCCTTCTTCCCTCATCTGCGCATCCCTCTTCTACACTATCCGTTTTGTGTCCTGATCTGATGCTGCCCTGGCCGTGACCTCACTAATCCCAAATGTGCCAAAGAATAGCAAATAGAATGTGTTGACAAATAGCTTAGCTTCGTACCCTGTGGACCATACTGAGGAAAGAGCTCATATCACCTTAAACTAATGGTCATCAGCTACCTCCTATCCTGTACTTTCCCCCTCAGTCTGGCCCACCTCTTCGTCATCCCTTGCACTACCGTGACCTTGCATGGATCCTCTAAACCCCTCAGGTTGCTGACCACTGAAATAGCTACCAGGTGGGTGGCTACTGTGGACTGCCATCCCATTCTCTGTTAGCTGCACAGTGAATTGTATTACCTGCCAAACTGGTATTGGTCAGCTTATCTATTTATTATTATTTATTGATGAATATCAGAGACATACCTTTGAGTCAAAGACTCCTTTACAAAGGTTCCAAAGCTTACTGAGAGCTGGGCCCCAGGGTTACCACCTGGAGCGCTTTTTGAAGTCTGGGTTTTCCATTGCTTAACCTTGATACAAAATGGCCACTGAGGTATAATTGAGTTAACTTACATGGAGCCCACAGGCTGGAAACTTCATGCACCCCCCCCATGTGCCCCCCAGCGGTCAGAAATAAATAAGAGAGAAAAAAAAGAGCTGCAGATACTGCAAGTATCTGTGTCTTAGAAGCCAATGGAAATGCTTCACGGAGGAAATTACAAATCAACAGATAAAAATCTTCACCAGCCCTTAGATGTTCTGGAAATCTTTAAATCAGGTGATAAGACACAAAGACCTGCTATCCAGAGGCTGATGCAACATAGAATGGAGCTGACTCTCTGCCTATAGAGATGACAACTCCTCTATAGCAAAGGTTTAATGACCTCCACAGCTATAAG
The DNA here is from genome assembly GCA_016271365.2 of Neoceratodus forsteri. NCBI lineage: Eukaryota > Metazoa > Chordata > Ceratodontiformes > Ceratodontidae > Neoceratodus > Neoceratodus forsteri. Next base: position 336,114,164 of record CM057449.1, read on the forward strand.
GCTGTTAAAATCCAATTTTGGGCTACCTTGATGGCCCAGGGGCAGCGCACTGTGCTGTCAAGCAGGTGAACCAGTCTTGGGAGCGCACTCGGTTTGCAGGCCAGGCTGCTGCCGAGAGACAGCTCGCTTTGACTGGGGAGGGGTGGTGGTAGGTTCTTACACTCAGGGACCCCTGTGGTCAGGCCAGAGAGCTTGTTCCTTCCACAGGGGCGCATTGTGCACGCACAGGACCAATAATGGTACTGTTCATGCCAGGGGAGGAGGGAAGATAGTGGGCAAAAACTGGGGAGAAGATACCCAGCTACTGTCTCCATGACAGTTCTGTTTGAACACAGTATATCCATGGATGGTGGTGTAGCAGGGATAAAATCCAGATTTACAAAACAGCAACAACAAAAAACCTTATCTAATGGAACCCATGCAAAGTGTCCCAACCCACACTGCCTACTCTTGTTCCAGTATTAAGGAAGTAAACCAAATTTTACTACAAACACAAGGGATTCCCAAAACAGCTTGCATTAAGATCTGACCTGTAGGATGGGACAAACAGTTTTAAGTATCAGAGCTATGGCAAATTCTTTTCCCCGTGCTCTTCATCCCTGTTTCTACAGTGCTGTTAACTCAGCAACTCCGCTTGACTGGGACTTGCCTGAAAGAAGACTTGTGCCTCTGAGCCCTGTATGCATATTCACCTAACTGAGCAAATCCTTCTCCAATAGTTGATGGTCGTACTATTGAAGGGTAAGGGGAAAAAAAACAGCAAAGCCAGTTTGCTAATAGTAGTAGGGGGATGACGAGAATAAATATTCCACCTCCCCCAACACACAGACACACTTACAGAAACATAGAATTTGACAGACGATAAAGACCACTTGGCGCATCTCGTCTATTTTCCCTACCTGTTTCATATACCACAGATCCTAAATGATCTGCGGCATACCCTCTCTTTCCTATCGCAAGCGTTCCTTTATGTCTGTCCCATGTGTTTTTGGATTCCCCTACCATTTTTGTCCCTACAACCTATGCCGGGAGGCTGTTCCATGTATCCACTACCCTTTCTGTGAAAAAATACTTTCTCACATTAATCCTGCAGTATGTCTACCCCCTCTATCTTCATATCATGACCTTTTGTTCTTGAACATCTTTTTTTTAAAGATGCTACTCTCTTGTACCTTATTTACACCCTTGAGGTATTTGAAAGTCTCTACCATATTCCCCCTGTATCTCCTCTCCTCCAAGGAATACATATTAAGATCCTCCGGTCTCCCCTCATTTGACTTTTGGTGCAGCCACTGCACCATTTTTGTCACCCTTCTCTGACCCGCTTCTACTCTATGATGTCATTCCAGAGATCTGGCCTCCAGAACTGGACACAGTACTCTAGATGAGGTCTCACCAATGTTCTATACAGTGGCACCATCACCTCCTTCCTTCTGCTGGAGATACCACCCCCATTGCACCCCAGCATTCCACTGGCTCTCCTCACAACCTTCTCACATTGTTTGGTAACTTTTAGATCATCAGATATGATTACTCTCAGGTCCCTTTCCTGTTTTTTTTTTTTTTTTACTTTCTCTTTATGCCCCCTTTCCTTGCTGCGCTGGATTCCTTTCTTTGGGGATCTCCTAGGCTGTGAGTTCCCGTAGTCCCGCCCCAGGTACCTCCCTCCGGGTGCTTGGCTAGCCTTCCCCATCCTGCTGCGGTTTACCCCCCGGGTGGGGAGGAGGGGGACCCCACCCTTAGTCACCCTCTCACACCTAGAGACTGTGTCGGAAGGGCTCGCAAGCCCCATCTATGGAGCCTGGTTAAGGGTTTTCTGGGGACAGCCGGGTCCTGTCTACAGGAGCCCGGTGCAGGGTTATTTCCGCTTTTCTGGTCCCGACCCCTGGGCGCCTGCACGCAGGGGCCAAGGAGCACGATCATCTCAACGCGTGTTAACGCCCAGCTCCCCGGCAGACGTCCGCCTCCCTTGTATGCTGTCTGCTGTACCTTCACCCGTGGTCACCCAGGTGGCGGAATTGCAGCGGGACTTGCATCCCACCCCACCTGGTGGAGGAGAGCAGCCCCTGGGCGCTCGATCCTCCTCCCCCCGGCCGGCCCTCCAGCCGCTCGAGTCTGTTCCCGAACCCAGGTCACTGGCACCGCAAGCAGTAGCCCTACCGCTGCACCAGCGGGCCAGCCATCCCTTTCCTGTTTGATGGCCATCAGCTTCTCCCCCTCCATCATGTACTCCTCCCCTGCATTTCTGTGTCCCAAGTGCACAATCTTGTACTACTTTGCATTGAATCTTAGCTGCTACATCTTTGACCACTACTCAAGCTTGCTTAGGTTCCTTCTCATTTTCTCTACCCCTCCTGGAGTGTCAACCCTGTTGAGATCTTTGTGTTGTATGCAAAGAGACACACCTTCCATTCCAGCCCCTCTGCAACGTCACTTATGAAGACATTAAAGAGGACTGGTCCAAGCACTGATTCCTGCGGGACCTGCTGGTCACTCCCCTCTCTTTGGATTGAACTCCATTCAACACCACCCTCTGTGTCCTATTGCTCAGCCAAGTTTTGACCCAGTTAACCACCCTGGGATCCACTCCCAGGCTGCCCAGCTTGTTTACTAGCCTCCTCTGTGGATGGTGTTGAAGGCCTTGCTAAAATCCAGGTAGGCCACATCCACTGCCTCTCCCTGATCCACCTTCCTAGTCACCCAGTGAAAGAAATATATCAGAATTGTTTGACAAGATCTTCCACTCTATGATCATCATCATTTTTCAATATAATTAGCATGGTTATTTTTTTAACCTTTATTTATTTATTAAATTCTCGGATTACAAATACTTTTGAGCAGAAACTGCTTGTTTACAAAGGTTCCACGTCAAAGGATGAGGGTAGACATACATACAGAGGTAGTAAAAGAATGGACAATAAACAACCAAAACAACTAAAAGGAAAAATAAAGATTTTATTCAGGGCAAGATTCGTGTGGGGAGTAGGAGTTACTTAGTGGGTCAAAATGTCAATTCGGATCGAGAACATTTTTTCACTTACTTCAGGAAAAACCCAAATCAAACATCTTCCCTGTGCCTTCTGCTGCTGCTCAGTGCTCCCAAAAAGCAGAAACACTGTGGTCAGTCATCACGGTACCAAGAGAAGAGACAACAGTTATGTTTTTTCGGAGTAGTCTCAACAGTGCTGATGTGCCGCCAGTTGTCCACAGCCCATCTGAATTGAATCTGCTGAGTTACTGTCCCACCCGAAAGAAAGAAAAGCTGCCGACCTGAAACACAACCTTCTTATACCGAGCACCCCCCCCCACCCAGCATCCCCTGGCCACTCAAAGTAATTTGGCACCAGTGGACTTTGAACTCCAAATCCGCTGCTTATTGCAGAGGACACCGGGTTCAGCATCACCATGTCACATCAATGAATGAATGTGACCGGAACAGGACATTCATCACTGCGGGGACAAGAGAGATGACTCTGAGCAAGCATTTTTTCCTGCAGAGACAGGGGGAAGGGAGAACGGAGGGAGGGGAGCCAAATGCCAAATGGTCTGATAACAGGGGGCACAGCGGAATGGACTTGCTGTTGTTTTTTGGCGGAGGTGGACTCCACTCCACCACTTCCACTTAGTTATTGTCATTCATCACGCTAGTTTAACCTGCTCAGCAGACTCAGGCAGTGCCATCCCAGCAGCAGAGACAATGAACAAACAGAAGCAGCCCCCCAAAAAAAATATCTTAATTAGTGCCTCTGGCACCCCTAAACAGCTGGCACCCCTAGGCTGCAGCCTACTCAGCCTATGTATAAAAACTGCCCTGCTGAGACCTCCCCAAAAATTACTGAAATACCCTGAGCGATGACTCGTGTGACTTCAGTGTACTAGGCACCCAAGAATTTGTGAAAAGAAACCCAGCTTATTGAGCCCAATTTCCCACAGTATGGGCGGTACTGGTGTCCTGTCTGCCTCCGCATAGGGAGCCATCTACTTGAACTTCTGCAGCTGTAAATGAAAAAGACAGTCAGCAATTATTTTACTGTAACCTGCTATGTGTGTTGCCTTGAACGTGATGTTTAGTTGTAGACACTCAAGGACTAGAATGCATATTATTCTCATGACAGATAGCGCCTTGGCCGTCTGCATGTTCAGGACCTCCACTACTGCTTGAATGTCACTCCAAAAACACACTTTCTTATTAACCCATGCTTCCCCCCCCCCCCGTCCAAATTGCTGCCAAGATTGGGAAAACCTCTAACAAAGCGATGTCCTTCTGCAGGCCTGTTTTCTGCCACTGCTTTGGCAATTTTTCTGACATCCACATTTCTGCTCAGAAGGTACCCATTCCTGCCCCCCCAAGCTGCATTGGTATATTGCTGCAAATCTGTTTTGTAAACCCAATCTGCCTGCCACATGGATCTGCCATTGAAGTTCTGCAGGAAGCACTCCTACACCTCTAGGTCTAACACACTTGCTTATTCTGACCCAATGATGCCGCTGTTGGACTCCCGCTGTGGTCCCTGCTAACCTTGTGAATGGTCACCCAGGTGCTATGGCCCTGCATGCAAAACTGAGATGCCCTGTAAGGCTCTGTATCTCCCTCAGTAGTACCCGTCAGACCTTTTTGTATTCTCCTATCAGCTGCCTCAGCCTTTCCACCTTTCTCCACTGGGAGTCTGGACTCTCACGGCTATGGAATCCAATTCTAGCCTTAGGAAGGTAATAGTACTGGACAGTCCTTTGGTCTTCTCCTCCACTAAGGATAACCCCAGTAGTTTGCACAGTCCTTGAAAGGCCTCCAGGTTGCATAAACACTCCATACTTCCTGCTGCCCTCACTACTGGGAAATCATCTAGGTAATGGCGGCTGCCTTTGCATCTAGTTACTGTACCTCCTTGGTTGCCATTCCAAAAATGTACAAAATTGCTGGAATGTCACACAGGACACCGAACACTCCATGGGCATGGCCTTATCAAAGTAATAGCCCCCTTCGAACTTAAAAGCCAACAGGTCCCAATCCCGGGGATGCACCAGTAGCAGTCTAAAGGCTGTCTGTATAACACATTTAATTAGCAGTGCCTCTTTTCCCACAGTCCTTACTAGGTCTATGGCCCTGTTCACTGAACACCCCCCAAGGTGCACCTTTTTTTTGTCTATGTAATGATTTACCGAGCTACCATCCAGGTAAGACAGGTGGTAAATTAACCTAAACTTTCCCTGCTCCTTTTTGAGGATAAGCCCCAGTGGTGATATCCTAAGGTTGCTCAAGTGTGGCTAGGTAAATGGGCCCTCCTTTCTATCTGCCTCTTTCCCCTCGCAGATTTTCTTTCTTGCTACCCCTGTATTCCTTGCTAGTGATCTTAAATTTTCTACTTCTTTCTTGACCCTTGGACTCTCATAGTGTAGCCTAAAACCCTCCTGCAGTGCCACTGCCTGTTTAACATTTTAATGTAAACCTCCCCCCGGCCCCCATTTGTTTAACTAGCAGAGCTGCTCCTCTCACCACATAGCGTCTATTTATTTATTTAGTTTTTGTTGACCGGGTAAGTGCACTAGACAAATCCTGCCTATTTTCAGGCATGACCCGGGGGAGGAGGATACAGATGGATGCCAACTGACCTTGAACCAGATTAAGCTGTTGGTGGTATTTTTAGTGAATGAGGGAAATTTGGCCAGAACACCGGGGAAATTCCCCTAGTCGCAGTCTGTGCGAGGATCGTCATGGAGGAGGACATGCAGGCAGAGGCTCTGCCGATGGATCTGCATGAGGCTGTGGTGCAGGTGCGGCCTGCTACGGAGCTTACCAATGAGTCATTTTCAGGAGAATTGCAGGTTGTTGAGCGTGCAGACGGGAGTCGTAATAGAAATATCGAATCGTTACCTGGTGTTTCGCCTGAGGATACAGTTGCTGCTTTGGCTACCCCTGGGATGGATATTGGTGCTGATTTCGGTCACAGTTTGCTGCCGGAAACACTACGGACTGTTGTTCAGGAGGAATCATCAGTTATCGCGAGGGCAGCGTCAGTGGCAGAGGAAGTGATTGAGTCGGTTGCTGAAGACAGACGCACTGGTGGTGCGAGTGTGGCTACAGGTTCTGCAGCAAAGTGGTCCGAGGATATGGCCTTATCGCAGGCTGGGTGGATTCAGCAGCCAGACGGTAGGTGGTTGCCGGATCCTACCTGGCTGTCCTTTTCCCCGTTAGAATCGGGTCCTCCCTGAATGACTGTGAAGGTTGGTGAGTCTTCTCTTTTGGAAAATCAGTCAGAAATTGAACAGCCTTCTACTTTAGATGGGAGTTCTCGGTCTGACTTTCTTTTGGGTGCTGGGGCAGATAATCCACTGCGGGCGCTCATCTGTACAGTTACCAGAAGGCCAGGAGACAAGGAAGGGTCCTCGTTTCTCGGATCTCTTCAAACAAAATAAATTAGAACAAGCCCCGAGACGGAATGCGGTCTGTTTGCGTTATAGGGGTGGTTTACCTGAACACCCGGACAGACTTTATGTGGCAAGGAAATTGTTGTTGGACTCGATGCAGTTTTTGCCTGCGGATATTTATGCTTTGATTAATATTCAGGGGGGAGGATACGTTTGATATTAGTTTCAAACAAGTGGCTGGCTTGGATAAATTCTGGCACAAATATGAGAGCTGTAAGTCTTTGCCCCTATGGCTACCTTTCTGGGCTATTTCCATCACTAAACCTCTATTTAAAACTATTAATGTTATGTTTAGAAATGAGGGGGTGAATGTGGGAGATATTTTGTATTGGTTGGAACACAAATGCATGGTTCTAGGCCCTCCTGAGCCAATCCTTGACACTGAAGGGATTTGGACTGGGGCCTGGCGTTTTAAAGTTAAATTGCATGTGGTAATTAATGAGGTCCTACATGTTCCAAATAGCTTTTTTCTTTGGGCAAAGACCAGGGAGTGTGCTTCTATCCAGGACAACCCAAAGCTTGCTATCGTTGTGGTAGCCGACGACATTTAAGCAGTGCATGTGACAAAGTCAAATGCGCACTCTGTGGGGATTTTGATCATGATAGTGAGGTTTGTAGAAATGTGTTTAAATGTAATCTGTGTGATGAGTCTGGCCACGCCTATCATCAATGTCCATGGGCAGGCCAGAATAGACAGGAGGGTCTAAATAAAGAAGAATTGATATCCCAGGCTCAGGGTAGATGTCAGCCTCATCCGGCCCCTTCTCAGAGTAGGGAGTCAAATCCTGCTACCAGTCAGGGTCAGGTGCAGGTCCCTGAGGTCCTTATTGGGACAGTAGTATAGTGGAGAACACCGTGGACCAATTCATACCTCTGGTTCACAAAGGGTTTCAGACCCCCTTTCACAAGTTCTGAGCCTCTGTTTTGCAACCCCTGTAGAGATCCTTTAGTGGTACCTTCTTCAGACACTCCTTTCCAAACTCCTCAGAAGGGTTACGAGCCAGCAGTCACACGGTTGGGATGGGGGGGGGTCTGCCCTACTCAAAATTCCTTCTCAGCGTTGTCTGACCTCGAGGGTGAGGGCGGTCCTGAGCTGCTGAAGTCTGATGGGACCACTACCATGGAGATTGAGGATGAGGGGGTACGGATTTATTGGATGTTAAAAAGAAAAAGGTCAGAAAGCGGAAGCAAGATAAACCCTGAATTTCCACCTTTTTGTTTTCATGGCCTGTTTAAACATAGTATCTCTTAATTGCTGTAGCATAAAGGGCTATGAAAGACGCTTACTTTGCTTACAGCAGTGTAGGGATTTGAAAGTCGATGTCATCTTTCTTCAGGAGACACATTTGTCTTCTCTGCTTGAGGTGACTCAGGTAAAAAGACTCTGGTGGGATGGCCCTTCTTTTTGGTCGTTTGAGGAAGATGCTGCAGATGGGGTGGGTATTCTTTTTCGCATCCCTCTGTTACGCATCACAGGTTGGTGGATGTTCAGCCAGGAAGGCGTTAATTTTGGACTGCTTATTCCGGGGTTTTAGTTTCAGATTGATTAATACCTGTGCTCCACAAACGAAGACATCTCGAATTGCTTTATTTAATCAACTTAAACCATATTTATTCACCTCTAAGCATGTGGTCTGAGGTGGGGATATGAATTGTAGTTTGGATATTCGTCTTAAAAATGATATTCAGCAGAAAAGATATTGTGATGCTCATGCTCTCTCACAGACGGTAGCGGTGGCTAAGTTGAAAGATGCTTTCAGAGGATTACATACATCAAATGGTTTTACTTACAGAAGGGCTTCTTTTCAAACTAGGATTGATTATCTTTTTCTTTCCCAGTATTTAGTCCCTTTGGTTTGTTTAGTACTACCTTGTGATTTTTCAGGCCACAGGTTTTTATATGGTAAGCTCAGTTTACATCAAATTCCTACCTTTTTTCCTGCCTTTTCCAGTAGATGGAAGTTGAATTCCCTCTTATTGTCTGAGGCAGTTTTTTTGGCCCAGCTAAAGGATTTTATGATCCTTAGGAAATCGATGGCTGTGTTTTTCACTGATTGGATTATGCGGTGGACAGACAGCAAGTTAGCAGTCAAGGATTTTTTTATTGCTTATGGCAAACGGAAAATGTTCTTCAGAATATTTACAATATTTGGATTTTAGGAATCAATATTATAAATTGCATTCACATCCTCGGTCTTGGGATTTGGATGTCCAGTCACAGATGAGGATTACAAGGCGAAACATGCTTCAGTATCAATACCAGAGGGCTGCTTCAATTCATGCCGAACTGAAGTTTGGTACTATCAGCAACCTTTTCAGGACCCATACATGGCATGTAAACATAAGATTGAGAGGAAGCTTATGACAGGGCTTCGGGATTCCTCTGGACAGCTAAACTTCTTTAGCAGGAATGCTGGAAGTTGCTGAACGCCAGGTTTCTCACAGTTTGGTACGGATTTATTCCACTGCTTCTTGGGATGATGTTTTGCATTTTCCAGTCCCTGCTATTTCCCATGCAGATGCAGATCTATTACAAGGGCCCATTACCCCTGGAGGTGCAGGTGGCATTAGCTCCCTTCAGACGGGGTTTCGACTGGTTTGATGGACTAACGAATGAATTTATAAAGTTTTCAGGACGACATGTGTGTCATATTGGCTGCTGTCTATAATGATATTCTTCAATTTGGTTTCGGTAATTCGAAGTTTAATTTGGCTATTTTAACTTTCATTCATAAAGCAGGAGATGTTTCGGATTTTGGTAATTGGAGACCAATTAGTCTCCTGAATACTGATTACAAAATTCTTTCCACTATACTGTGTAAACGGCTTCAAGTAGTGGCTCAAGGGGTGCTTCATCCTGCACAGACGTGTTCTGTCCCCCACCGTTCGATTCAACAGAATTTGAAACTCCTTAGGGATGTGTGCGAATTTGGGGCTCAAAAAAAACTATCCGGTTTTGTTCTGGCTCTGGATCAAGCAAAAGCTTTTGATTCCGTGTCCCATGCTTTTCTTTTTCAAGTGTTAGGTCGATATGGGATGCCTAGGCCCTTTATCCAATTTCTTAACACGTTATACTCCAAGGCCGGCTCTTGCCCGCTTATTAATAATTATTTAGGTTCAGAAATTCAGTTAAATCAAGGGGTTTGGCAGGGTTGTCCTATCAGCCCTTTATTGTATGCTTTTGTATTGGACCCCCTTTTACGGGAGATTGAAAATAATAGGTCCATTCAGGGTTTATCTCCTTCAATTACCTTACCTGCCCAAAAAATTTCGGAGCATGCAGATGATATATGTTTATTGGTGGTAGATGTCCCTTCAGGATTAGAGGCACTACATGTGGTTACCCGTTTCTCTGCTCTAAATAGCACTAAGCTGAATTATGGGAAATGTAGATGTTTGGCGATTGGTGACGCTCCATTACTTACTGATATTGGGGGTGTTTTAGTCTCTGATTCACTTACCATTTTAGGTCTCCATTTTGGTAAAGGGGATTTAGCTTTTTTCAACTGGGAGAAGTGTCTTGTTACTGGAGAACAGAAAGTACAACAATGGAAATCCTGGGGATTTTCTAAAAAGAAACGGGTGTTAATTATTAAGAAATTCTTATTACCCATTTTTTTACATGTGTGTTCGGTTTTTCCGGTACCCATTTCTTTAGAAACTAGGTTATATAGTTGTTTTTTTCAGATGGTGTGGGTAGCGAGTTAAACCCGATAAAGCGTGCTTTTACTTATTTGAAAATTAGTCAAGGGGTTTAGGGATGATAAACCCTATAGTGTTTTCCATTCCTTTTTTATGATAGCCTCTTTCCAAGAAATAGTCCAGCCTCGGGACCACCCATGGTCGGCTTGGACTCAGCTTTTATTTTCTTCATTTTTGTCACATTGGGAAGGCGGAGGTATTCCTAAAAGGAATATGGCTGCTGCGGCTCCTTCCTATGCAGATTCAGCAGTTCGAAAACTGAGGGAATGGAAATTGGGCAAGGCACAATTGCATGAGGTTCCTCGAAAAGAATTTTATTTGGAAATTATGGGTAATGTTTTCTATGTTCAAGTGGATTTCCCTTGGTGTCCCTACTAAACTCTCACAGGCCCTTCGTCTTTTAATGGATCACAGGGTACCACCTCATATGTGGGATGTCCAATGGCTTTGTTGTCATGGGAAGTTAGGGGTCCGGGGTAACTTAAAACATAAACCTATTGCTGACAGAGTGTGTCTCAGAATGGGTTGTGTGGAACAGATTGAAACATTAGAACATTTCTTTCTGCTCTGTCCTTATATTATTTCCTTTTGGTCGGATTTGGCTATTAGGTGGGGTTAGAGTGTTATGAGACACATTTCTTACCAGAGTTTGATTTTGGGGGATTATTCGGGTTTTCTTGGGAGGTATCATCCTAGTACATTGACTGTGATTTTTGCATGTGTTAAATATCACTTATGGCAAGCCAGATGTCAGTTCTTCTTACAACACACCCTTCTTCCTAATAGTATTATACTTAGTCATATTGAACTAGCTTTGGGAAAGCAAGAGTTTTGAACGTCGTACCTTAGACAATCAATGTTTTCTTAGTTATTGGAAATATATTACTTGGGTTTTGTAAATGTTGCATGTCTTTTATTCTCCTACCCCTCTTTCTTTTTAGGCCTATTATGAATGATTTTTCTGTTATGAATTTTCTTCCTGAATGTATAAAAGGTCCTTCTGAGTTCTAATTTCTGTTAACTAATTTTGTTTTCCTTGGTTTATTTACTAAATGTTTTTCTGTTTTCTATTTGCTGATGTATGGTCTATTTTCAAATAAAAAATTCCCCTACTCTTTTCGATAAGTGCCATGGGATCTTTAACATCCACTTGAACTACTACCAACCCAGTCAAATGGGACCTCGGTTTAATGTCTCATCTGAAAGATGGCATCTCAGAAGTGCAGCACCCCTCTCATGCTGCACTACAGTGTTAGTACTGGGATATTAACCCAAGTGCCAGATGTGGGCACTGAACCCACAGCCCTCTGATCTCCCGGCCTCAGAGGCGAGTATGCTACCTACTGAGCCACTGACACAGGGACAAAAGAGAGGGGTCGGGGGTTACAGAACATTTTATTTACACATCTTTCTGAGCGTACTGTTACAGACAGGCAATCCAAGTGTGGCAACTACCTGGCACACACCTGGTGGGACCATTTACCATGGCGAGCAACCCAGGTTTCTGGGAGAAAACATTTGCTCCTAATTGTGATAGGTTTGTACTTCTGGACAGGGGGCCCAGGGCATCCAAGTAAATCCAGACACAGTGGAAGCAATAACAGCACTGTCCAAACCAGGTTGGGATTCTAGAGTGTGGCTTTTATTCACATACACAGAGAATTATCACAAAGTGAAGATGGACCCCCCACAGGGTTACTCATACTAGTAATGCAGATTTCTGAGGTGCAGACATTCCTGAACTTCCCATTTAACATAGGCATACTGAACACACACAGCAAACTCTCAGGTTCTGAAATGGAGATTGGCACACACAGCCAGTTACTGGTACATTTCCTCTCGACTAGGCACACATGGCCAGTACTAGGACACTTTCTCATATTTCATGAGGAATACTATTGGCACCCACGACCACCAAAGAGCACATACAGGCTCACAGAAAATCCAAAACCCACATCTGGGTAACTATTTATATCAGGCACTGGCCAAATGCACTGACTGAAAATTGAACTGGTGTCCAAACTGAACCCAAAGAGGTAAACTGGTCACTCCAGATGGGGGGGGGGTCTCCCATCTTTTGCTTCCAAGTTTATACTCGGTCATTCATCTGGTTAATTACACCCTCACACAAAACTTGTAGATGCTATCTTGAAATGTTTTTCACATTTAACATGCTACATGACTAAAAGTTCTGTACTTAGTCCTTCTCTCTCTCTCTCTCTAGACTCCATCGTAGGCAGACACTTTTAAAAACAGACACAGTCTAGGTGACAGGGTCCCTTTGTCGGAGAAAAATTCACCAAAAGGAATGCAGGTGCTCCTCCTGGGCTGACACAAAAGTACTCACAGTTTCGAAGTTGTCACAAGCAGCTTCACTAGACAGACTGGGTGAGTGGGTTGCACCTGAAACCTGAAGATCGCCCCCATCCCTCCTGGGATTGGGCAAAGGAAAACCCACTTGGCAAGGTCTCCACCACTTCAATCTCAGTATTCTATGTTCTTTTTCTAGGGTGAGAATAAACTACCCACATCACAGTGGTAACTCTCTGTCAGCTATCTGAGGAGCTGCACAGCAAGCTGCAGCCTCCTCCTGGAACTCCTACTCAGGACTGACTGAACATTCTAAAGCTCACATCCCTAGAGCTAGCACAAATGTGGCTTATGCCACTGCGAGAGTTCTAAGATTACATCACCCTCTAGCTCAGCTGAGACTGACACTAGAGCTTGACAGTGTGAAATCCATTTAACTGGCATTTCACTAGCTGCCGTTTCCTGCCTGTCAGTGGTTCTAACTGAGATTCTAGTAACCCCTGGGAACAAGGGGGTTACATTAATTTTTATAGGGGTTTTGGCCAGGTCCCCGCTTGGCTCTGGACATCACCTCTCCCCCTCCTGGTCCGTGAAAAGGCTGCTGAAACCCCAGCTTGTCTTGGCCTCCCCTGCACTGTAACAGTGAGTGGAAGCCACCACATCTGTAGCATGTGTGATCGAAGTGACAACCTACTCTTGTACAGGCCCTTTTGTTGTATGCAAAGCAATATTTTGGGGCCACTGCATTCCCACCTTCACCGACTTTGTCCCTCCCATAGTCACCCCCACTGCCTCCTTTACCCCCAGCCAACATTGTATCGAGCCATATATCTGCATTTCCCATATCCCATCTCAAATCCCTTTGCGATACCATGCATTGCTTAAATTTTCCATCATACTGTAGCCACGCAAAATCCCTCCTTTTTTTGGTGTGCATTTTTATGGCTGCAGTAGGCGGAACCTGCAGACGTATTGCTTTGAGAAAAGGACTACCTGCATAATTACCTTCCAAACAACATGGTAGAGTGTTACATAGAAACATAGAATTTGACGGCAGATAAGGACTGCTTGGCCCACCCAGTCTGCTCATTTTCCTACCTAATGGATAAGCTGCAGATCCTAGTTAACCAACAGCCTACTTCTTCCTACCCCCACCCCCTAGAATTGCCTTATGACTGTCCCATGCATTCTTGAATTCCACCACTGTTTCTGACTCCACAGCCTCCTCCGGAAGGCCTTCCATGCATCCACACCCTCTCTAGAAAAATACTTCCTTACATTACCTCTGAGCCTCCCCATCTTCAAATTGTGCCCCTTGTTCTTGCACACATCTTTTCTGAAAGATGCTACCTTCTTGGACTTTGTTGATTCCTTGAGGTACTTGAAAGTTTCTATCATGTCCCCTTTCCTCGAGGCTATACATATTAAGTCCCTTAAGTCTCTCTTCATATTTGTATTCCAGTGCAGACCCTGCACCATTTTAGTTGCCCTTTTCTGGACTGCCTCCATCCTGTTTATGTCTTTGCAGAGATTGGGTCTCCAGAATCATAGGAACCATAGGAATCATAAGAAGATACTGAGCTGAATGGACTTGCGTCCTATATGCTCGCCACTATCTTCTAATTTCTAATCTGATGCATATTCCTATCCCATTTAGATTTAAACTCAGCAATAGACTGACTGGCTACAACCTCTAGCAGCAATGCATTCCAAGCATGCACCACCCTTTGGTTAAACCACCATGTAGTTCATGCTTTATTACTTTTAGATGCTGTTAACTGCATTGGGTGGGACCTAATTGTATACATACTACTATTTAATTTTAGCCCTGCGACATCCCAAAGATCATCGCTTTGCTGCTTATACACCAAGCACATGTCTCGCTTTCACGCTCCTCCAAGGAGTACATGTTCAACTCCGTCAATCTAGTCACATAATTCTTTCCTGTCATACCACAAATAACTCTTGTTGCTCTCTTCTGGACCCACTCCAATAGAATTATATCCTGTTTCTTAAAAGGTGACCACACCTGTGCTCCATATTCCATAATGGGCCTCAGCAAGGATACATACAGGGGCAAAACAACCTCCCTACTTCTAGATGATATGTGCCTCAATATGCAATTCAGGATTCTGTTGCCTTTCTGGGCTATATTCTGACAATGTGATGAAAATGTCATATTACTAGAGACTGTTATACCCAAATCTCTTTCCTCATATGTTATTTTGAGCGGTATATTTCCTAATTTATAAGGTAATTTATGATTTCTATTTCCCAAATGCATAATGAAGCATTTATCTAGGTTCAATGCCAATTTGAATTTATTTGACCATGTAGCTATATTATCTATTGCATCTTGTAAGTTTGAAGTGTTTAGTCTAATATTTACTTCTGCTCCAACCCTACAATCATCAGCAAACTTTTGCAACCATACAGATTTTTGTTTTATTTGAAGTGCTGATACATAAAGATTGAAGAGACAGGGGCCCAAGACTGATCCCTGAGGCAGAACTGCATGCAGTACTCCAGATAGGGTCTCACCAGCTGTCTGTACAGAGGGATAACAACTTCCTGTTTTCTACTGGTGATGCCTGTCCCTATGCATCCCAGTATCCTAGTGTTCTCCACTGAAGCCTCATTACTACGCTGCCTGTGTGTGTATGGGATTTAGAGAGCACTATTTTTCCTCTGGCTTATGTTCCCTTCCTGCAAGGCATCAGTGGAGGCAGGACTTTGTCTAGGGGCATGACCAGTACACATAGATGGACAGGTTGGGGGAGGAGGACAAGCAGGTGCCACCCACTAGGGGCAGGCAGGTGTTCCTAGGGCGGAGGGAACTTGCATCCAGGAATAGGGAGGGAGATACCCCATCATTTCTACCTCTCCTAGGTTGCAAGAACAGACTCAGAGGAACACACAAATGCACACACACACACACACACACACACACACACACACACACACACACAGCAGAACACAGCTGCAAAATTATTAGATTTGTCTACAAGCACTGTCTTCCACGCAAGACACAAGCAGTTGAATCAAAAGCACACACACACAGTAAAAAAAACAGTGGACATAGCAAAGCAATGTAATGAATAGTTGTGCTCCTTATTCAAACCCAGTCACAGCTCAGTTTCCTGCCCCTGTACATTACCAGGAATGCCAACAGAATATAAATACAGGCAACATACTGCAATGAGTTTTGAATAAGAAAATCAGAGTGCAAACTTTCCATTAAAATGCTGAATTTCAAGACATAAACAATCGAATACATACACACACATACACACGCACACACAGAGCTGAATAAAATACTAATATTTAGAAACCGTATTAATTATGCTGCACATACCCTAAGACTCAAAGTGCGACTCCTCTTGGCTGCCAATCTTCTGTGGATAATTTGAAACAAAAGACAATGTAGCAAGACACTGGCCTCTACCAGGAGCTATTAAACAATAGAGCAAACTGCACTCTGGGAAGATTGTCTGGGACAAGATGCAATAAAAAAACCCTGAATAGCAGGTCCCAGTGGGCATACAACTACCAGGAATGTTAGAAAAAACTCCCCCTTCCCACTCATTCACAGGCGTCAATCAATATATTTGCTAACCATGCTGGTTGATTGTTTTTGCTTCCCTCATAGTAAGAATGAGAAACTACATTTGTGTTATTTTAAATGACCGATACGTGGCATGTCCAGGGGGATACAAGGAAATACTTCTTTAGAGGTACGGTGGGGGACACGTGGAACAGCGTGCCAGCAGAGGTAATGGGTACCAAAATAGTTACAGATTTCAAACATGTATGGGATACACATAGGATGACATTGGTAACAGGGCTGGAGAATGGGGGGTAAGGCTGGAGATCAGTTATGGTCCATGACATAACCACATGGTCAGAAAATTAAATATTTTAAAATAAACATAAATGCAAAAGTAACCAGTGGCTGGCAGTATAGCCTAGAGGCTAGAGGAATGAGGAATGAGGTGTGAACGAGCTTGATACATCTAGCAGACCAGACCTGAGTTTGATTCTCACAACCTCCACTTGCATACTGTGTGATGCTGAGGAAGTCACTTAACTACCCAGTGCTCCCAGGCCACCCCTGAAAACAGGCACATGTGCCTAGTGAGCCTTACCTGGTTACCAAAGACTAAAAAAAAAAAACATTTCAAGAAGAATATGGAACTGCAGACAAAAGCAATGGCAAGCAATTGTGCAGATACATCAGAACCCAAACCAGCCAAATCACATGAAGATTCATCACTGTAGGTCTTCTGTATTTTGCAGACTGTGACACTTAACAGTTGTAGGGTAAGTTAGCGCATCTGGACTTATTTGCTGCACACGCATCTCAATTGCTAAGGGGTCCTGACCATGTTCACCCTTCCTCAAGCCAAGCTAGCTACAGTATGTCTAGCAATAACATGGATGGAAAGATTATGGCATATTTTCAACAAGAAGTTAACATTTTAAAAAGACAGTGCTGTAGACTGAGAAGCAGCTTGTGTAGGTGAATTCGTCATGCTAGCCAAGATATGTTCTGTTTGCGTTCCATAAGGCTAACCAGTGGGAGCAGTAGGGGAAAGGGACAGAAATCTAAAATAGAACCATTTAACCAATTTGTGATTTAAAGTTGCATGACAGAACTGTGGCTTTCAGAACTGGACACCATATTCCAAATGAGGCCTCACCAGTGATCTACACAGTGGCATCACCACCTCCTTCCTTCTACTGGTAATACCTCCCCCTATGCATTACAGCATTCCAATGGCTCTCCTCACAGCTTTGGTACATAGTTTAGCCACCTTTAGGTCATCCAGTATGACTATCCCAAAATCCCTTTCCATTTTGATGACCATCGCCCCCCCCCTTTCCGGTAATCCTTCCCTGGGTTCCTGCAACCCAGATGCATGATTTTGCACTGTTTTGCATCACATCTCAGCTGCAACATTCTGGACCATTCCTCTAGTTTTCCTAGGTTCCTCCTCATTTTTTCCAGTCTTCCCAAAGTGTCCATCCTGTTGCAGATCTTAGTGTCATTCACAGACAAGCACACATTCCCCTCCAGCCCCTCTGCAATTTCATTTGTGAAGACATAAAATAGTACTGGGCCCAGGACTGATCCCTGTGGCACCCTGCTGGTCACACTCCTTTCCTTTGACTGAACACCATTTACCATGACTCTCCAGCTTCTATCATTCAACCAGTTCCTAACCCAGTTTACCACCTTGTGATCCACTCTCAGGCTGCCCAACTTGTTTGCAAGTCATACGTGGAATGGTATCGTAGGCCTTACTAAATGCAATTCATGTGTATGTTTAAGCCCGTGAAACACCCCTATCAAGTTAATGGCATTTACAGCTGTAGTTTTGTTTCTCTATGCCTCCTTAACAATTCCATACAACTTCACTAACTTCATTATGCAGCCGTGGTGGATCTGACCATATTTTATTTATAGTGGCCATGTGTACAAGCATTGATCTTGCTAGCTCCAGCCTCTTTTTCAGCATTACTGACATGTAACGCATGTATCCTGTTAGCCATTGATCAAAATTGTTTCCCTTGTAACTCCTTTATATTTAGTAGCAACAATGCAGCCACCAGGACATTCTTCCCTATCTATTCTTCTTCTTCTTCTTCTGCCCTCCTAATTGTGTCTTTGTCAATTAGCAAAAAGACATCCATAAATTCCCCTCTCCAGATTTTTTCTTTGGCGGCCTGGGTAATGTGATCTGTTCTTAATTCCCCCGGCCCCTCCTTCCTTTGGCACCCTTTTTTCTGCTGCTTTTCCATGCTGCTCCTACATCTCTCCATTTTCAATTCTCTGCACTAGAGGACTAAATGGGGCCAATGGTCCCAATGCCATAGCTTCCTTTTCCCCTTTCTATGCCATCCAATCCAGAAATTCCTGGAACCTGTTTTCTTTGTCCCCACCCCACTCTGGCATTTTCTTTTTGCATTTCTTATTTCATAAATTCCATAAATCTTTTTCCCGGTCTCCCCCAAATGTTGTTTTACATGTAATGCTATGCTCTCTGCTACTGTAACTGGAACCTCACTTGGAGTCTTACCTGGAGTAGCCATAGGCTGGCTCTTACCAGTCTGCCCACTTTCAGTCCCACCTGCATTGTTGCTTGGCCCTTATTGTTCTCCTCCAGCTCTCTTCTCCCTTCTCCTTTCATTGTCTACCTTTCTCTTCTCAGCCTTCTTTTTTCTCTTCCTCTTCCTTTTCCATTCCCCCTCTTATGGCCTGCAGTGTCTGGTTCAGCTGCTGTATCATCATCTGTGTCTGAAGAAAAAGAGCTGCAGCGTTCTGCATCTGTTGGCTCCTGTCTGCTTGCTGTGGCAATTCTCCTTGATGCACATGTAACCCCTAGATGGCGCTATCCCAGGGGCTACTACCCCTGCCTGATTTGCCACTAACAGGTTGAGGGGCCTGGATCCAATGGCGGGTGCCTCCACCCAGAGGTCAGGGTTTGCAATAGTTAAACTAACTTGGTCACAGCCCTCTGGGACACTGCAACCCCCCTTTCTTCCCACTAGTGGCCCACACAATATATCAGAATTACCTTCACAGTATACACTTACCCCCAGGTCTGGTTCCGGCACTGGGACCTCCTGTGAAATGAGATACAGTGCAACAATCACAGTACAGTACTTTAACATAGACAAATACCTTCAGGCAGTATAACTTTGCTGAAACAAGCAGCTCTGATTTATTTGGGGAATATAACAAGGACGGGGAAATCAGGTTAATTAGCTTATCACTCTAATAATCTACCTATGGCTCTGTGCAGGCCTATCCTATCAGTTACTGTCCCTGGGTACCTAAGCCCTAGTGGCTAGTCCAAACCGTGGCAGCTGGTGAGGCCCTTTCACACAGAGAAAAGGAGAATTAAACAGTCAACAGTACAGTAATTCCATTTGGATTTAATGTGGCAATTCAACAGGAGCGACCTGAATTAGTACTCACGACCTCCAAATAAGATAGGGTCCTTCAATGTCAGCAGGCTCACTTGAGGTGCACAAACCTCTTCACACATCCATATAAAAGAAAGCACTATACCAGGCAGGCTGCATCTGTATCCCGATCGCAATTACTGCACAATACCCGAGAACACACAGCAGATTCAGTTCCTGACAGACCGAGTGTAATTTTCAGCAATTCCTCCAGTCTCTACAGGGGTGAGCCTGGTTTCTATCTCTTCAGAGATCCTTTGATTCTTTTCAAGGACGGATTCAGTCCCAACAAGCTGCAGACCGAACTCTGGGCCTTACACGCTTTTTGACTAAACTGCACACTGAAAAAGCGCCAGGGCTCCTTCCTTCTTCACTGCCAAAGCTCAACTCAAACTCCAACCGACAAAACTGGCACTTCCTTTGAGTTCCTCCCAGTTCTTGACTGGATTGGTTGTCACTCACAATAGACTGCTGCTGTTGGTCCAAAAAGGCACTGAAGTCTAAACTACATCTCCCAGAGTCACTGCCCATACAATCCTCTTGTGGCTGGCTCAGATTATGAGTCCAAGTTCTGATTCGTCCAAGACACCATTTTAGAGCTAGCTTACCCCACACTGATTGGTCCAGTTCAGCAGTTCAAAACTAGAATGGGAACTAGCAGACACAGTTCTGACTGCAAAGAAAGCAGGTTAGACAAACTGTAATTTCATTATTACTCTAAATAATTTCTGGCAAACAGTTACATCTTTCAGATGGTTCCTTTGCACTCTAGTGACTGCAAAAATGAAGTGAATTGGCAGCAGCTCAAGTGGTACTCAGAGAAGCACACAGTCCCCCATACAACTAATTATGTCTGCAAGCAGACAGCTCTTAAAGAGACAGTACCAGAGGCTCTAAAACACTCACTGATAAATGGCTTAAATGCCAAACACCATTCAGGCTTGGAGCATTCAAGCAAGCTCCTGGAAGTCTTTTGGGAACCCCCATTTGCAGGGGGTTACACCTTCCTGGCCTGGGAAAGCTTGACGTCCGCGTCAAGCAAGTACCCCATAAGTTTTAACTGCAACCATATACATTTGCATTAGGCTGCACATGTAATCATCAGTCAATATATCATTTTACCAAGAACACATTTCTGAAACATTGCAGTCGTCACTCTTTACAGTATTACAAACACATTGTACCATAACTCAAGTTATTACCTCTTGTACATGAAACCTGAAGAGAGGGCCCTTCCTATCAGTTACCTTGGGGCTGGATGGGGCAAGGCACCATACTAGAGAGCAACACAAGTAACTTGGAGCTAGCACTGATGCTCAGTTTGGGCAATGAGCTGAGGACTATACACTCCTTTATGGACAACATTGAGAGGCAAGTCCACAGGCCTCCCAAGTGAATCATAACTGAGGTGCACCACAGGCTTTACAGCTCGACCAGTCTTTCTAAGGGAACTGTTATAGTCTCTGCACTCTGAGCCTCATTTTCAGCATTGTCCTCACTTGTCAGGGGAGTCTCCATGGGGGTAGAGAGGCTAGAACTTGGGGCACTTTCAGCTCCAGGAGTTACAGTTTCTGAGTCCACAACATTTGGCTCGCATGGAGAGCTTTCGGACACTTGCAGTGGACTGTCAGGGCACTCAAAATACTCTTCTTGTTCGGGTGTATCACCAGTCTGCCCCAATCTATCATTTTCCTCCCCTGAAAGCTCAAACAGTTCAACCATGCACAATGATTCCATTTCATCTGATCTGATGCTTTGCACTTCACTTTCTGGGAGCATTGGCTCCAGGGATGAAGCTGGGGGCTTAGACAGTCCAGAGGCCCAGCTTCATCTCCAGTATTGACTAGGGATTGCCCGAAACAATTGACTCAGTTCGTAAGAAGGATAGTATTCAAAGTCACTCTCACTTTCTTCCGATATGGACTGACAGTCATGCTCAACTGGGACTTGTGGGTGGAACACTTTAACTTTGCTTCTGCGGTGCAGACTTTCTTGATCTTTCTTAGCAGCAGCTCTAGTCACTTGGTCCAGAGGGGCATCTTCTAGGGCTCAGACTCAATTAAGATTTGTCCAATGGGCAGTAAATGATTTCTATGCAATGTTTTACATCTTTTGAATTATTCTCAGGCCTTACTTTGTACACTGGCAGATCATCTAGTTTGCCCACTACAATGTGAGGAGATGGTGCCATCTGTCAGCAATCTTGTGCTTGCCATGCAGTCCCAGATTTCTTAATACCGATCTCCCTCCTGGAGTTCCTGTGCTTTCACCTTTTTCATACCTTTCTTTGTTGGCCAGATTTCTTTTGGCAGCCATGGTTTGAGCCAGTTGGTACGCATGAGTTAGCTGGGCCTTTAACTTTTGCATACTGTAAATAGTTGTCAGCTTGAACCCCATCAGGAGAGACCCCAAAACACACATCTACTAGTGTCGGAGCTTCTCTTCCAAACATCAGGCGGTAGGGGAGAATCCAGTGGCATCACTTTGGTGCAGTTATAAGCATGTACCAGGGTGCTAATTTGTTGGCTCCATCTAGGCTTGTCCTTTGGGTGCAGGGTGCCTAGCATATCTAGCAAAGTCTGGTTGAAGCGTTCAGGCTGTGGGTCCCCTGGGGTGGTAAGGAGTAGTTCTGGACTTTGCCTCCACAGAGAAAGCATCTCTTTGATCAGACGACTCTCAAAGTCTCTCCCTTGATCAGAATGGATTCTTTGTGGGACCCCATAGTGAACAAAAAGTTTTCTACAAAGTACTTTGGCACAGTGGATGCTTTCTGGTCTTTGGTGGGGAAAGCTTGGGCATATCTCGTGAAATGGTCAGTGACCACCAGCACATTACTGATATTTCTTCGATCTGACTCCAAACTCAGAAAATCAATACAGACCAGCTCCATGGGTGCACTGGTGGTGATGTTAACAAGGGGCAGCCCTCTGGGGCAAAGCTTTCCTCTGTAAGCAGCGACTACAGTTCGAATGTGTTGCTCCACATCAGCCCCCATCTTGAGGCCAATAGAATCTGGATCTCACCAGTCAAGTGTTCTGTCTATACCAAGGTGCCCCATGTGGTTGTGCAAGGACCTCAGTACTGAGTCTCGAAAGGCAGTGGGCAGCACTAGTTGTTGTTTGTCTACTTGTCCCCTCTGTCTACTGTTTCTCTGTATAACAGTTTATTGATCAGTTTCAACTTAGGACCTTCTTTGTATAACAGTGCAGTTCTCAAATCAGTGGGCGTAATTTGGACACATCTTTTCCTGCATAGAGGGCTTCTAAAGCTGCTTTGATCATGGGATCGCGGATTGAGCCAGCGAATACTGTCATTGTCCAGCTGAGGCGGTGCACCAATGTCTATTTTAGAAAAGTGGCAATAAGCAGCAGGTATGCAATTCTCAGAGCTCCCAAGCAATCCACCATGCAGTCCACTGCGTCCGTGGACATTGTTCCTCCCTGTCAAACTTCTGGCACAGTGCCCGAATGTCAGGTTCTGCCAATGGACCAATCATTCTGGGGAACAGGCCTCCGGGAGAGCATCAGCATCTATGTGGTTCCAGACCTGCTCGTATTCGAGAGCATAGTCATATGTAGATAATGCAGAAAGCCACCTATGGCCAGTGGCATCCAACAGCTGAGGTCTGCACATAGGTCAAGGATTATTGTCAGTTTTTACTAGTATTTTAGCCCCATACAAGTACTCATGGAATTGGTCAACAATAGCCCACTTCAAAGCTAGGAACTCTAACTTATGTACAGGATAGTTCTTTTCGGATGGGGTCAGGCTTCTACTGGCAAAAGCCACTGGTCTCAGGCCATTCTCGTGCTCTTGGTACAACACAGCCCCCAACCCTTGCAAGATAGCATCAGTGTTGCAGGGCGTAAGGTTTTCTTGGATCGGCATAGGCCAGCACTGGAGCATGGGTAAGTTGATATATGATCTCATGAAAAGCAATCTCACAATCAGAGTCCAGACTAATACTTCACTCGGATGAAAATACACTCTTTCAGTCTTGAGGGACGCTGACTTTTGGTATTTTTGTGGGTTGGGGATACCCTTGAGTAAGGTTAAGTAAAGGGCGGATCACTCTTGAATAGTCCTTGATGAGCGCCGATAACCACAGGAATCCAGGAATCTTTGCAGTTCTTTTAGATTTTGGGCTGTGGCCAGGTGGTCAAGGCCTCAACTTTACTTGGTGAGTCTCTATTCCCTCGGTGGATACTATGTGTCCCACATACTTTACTGATGTTTGAAAAGAATTGACACTTATCAATGGACAGTTTAAGGCCAAAGTCCTCCAGTCGGTCCAATACCTTAAATAATCTGCTCTCATGTTCCTCCAGTGAGCTGCCAAACACAATAACATCATCTAGGTATACCAGGCACTCTAGTAAGTTCATGTCCCCACTGCGCTCCATCAATGCGTTGAAAAGTGGCTGGGGCACCTGAAATCCCTTGAGGCATCCTCATGAATTCACAGAAGCCAAGCGGACAGATAAGAGCCGTCTTCTCACGGTCCTCTGGGGCCATCGGGATCTGGTAGTACCCACCTGCGGAGATCCAGCACAGAGAACCACTTGCTCCCGTTTAGGCAGTCCAAAGCATCCTGAATCGCGGGGCATTGTGTACTGATCAGGATAGTCCGCGGTTTAAGGTCGATAATCCACACACCACTGTTCCATTCTTTTTCCTCACTACCACAATGGGGAAGCATAAGGGCTTCTGGTTCTTGCACACCAGCAGCTAACATCTCTTGCAGATGCCGTCTCACATCATCTATGTCAGCAGGTGCCAGGCGTGAGACCTCTCCACGAAATGGTCTTTTCGTCATGCAGCGAGATATTGTGCTCAGCTCCTTGCACGCATCCTACATCCCATTCCTTTAAAGAAAACACCTGGTCTCTCTGGGCAAGCTTCTCACTGATCCTCACTTTCCATTCAGCTGGCAGCGGAGTCGCGAAATCAAACAAGTCAGGCGTTACTCTGTCATTCTTCCTTGAACTCTTGCTGCTGGGTAGCACTGCAGTGTCTGCACAATGCACTTAGCCAGGATGCAACCTCTGTTTACTCGAATGTCTCTTTCAGACACATTATGAACTTGGACATTACCCTTCTGGCATAAGCATGGGCTCTAGCGGGCAAAAACTAGGCTTGACCAGCAGTCCTCTGGCAATTTTCCATCGCCTGGTGCATCCAACATTAATATTTTATTCTTAACATCCTTTCTGATACGGACCTCTCCCTGTAAGGTACACTGGGCATTTGGTGCCAGGATCAGAGACTCAGGATCCTTCTTCCATACAATTCCGACCGGTTCCTCTGGTTCTGTTTTTTCAGCATCTCTCTGTGCCTCATAGGCCTTCTTAATTAAAGCCGGAACTCTTAAAGCTCTACTAGTCTTTGACCCCTGTTTTTCATAACACAACTGTGCCAGCCTTCCGAACATATGAGCATTTGTTCCAATCAACAAAGGAACACCATCATACAGTCCAGTGGGGGGACACACTAAGGCTAGGGTCTCTACTTGTTCGGCCACTCCAGCCACGGAGGTGGGGAAAGACAGCCAAATCTGGATATACCCAGAATAGGGTAGGCTTCTCACTTAACCCCATACATGCAGTCCTTCTAATGGTTGTAAGGGTATGTCTGACAAAGCTTCTGATACCAATCCTGGAACATAATTGTCACTTGGGAGCCACTGTCTAATACAGCTCTTGTAGACACTCCATTCACCTTTACAGTGGTCTCCATGGAGGGACCCACTATTCTGGACCAGTCTGGAGAGGCGGTAGTGGGGACCTGGGCAACTGACCTTGCCACAAAAGGACGTGATTAGCATTTTGGTGCCCTCACTGGGATCATGTCGTGCACCTCTTAACCACTGATTTGTTCTCCAGCTCTCCTTGTAGCCTATATGCAACTTTGTCAGTGTCTTTGGGGACTGGCATTCCCTTTCATGTGCCCATCTTTCCCACAATTATAGCAAAACATACTTTCTGGAGTTTGAGCTGGCCGAGGCGCCACACTGGGGAGCCAGGGCGGGTATTACTAACTGAAAACCTGGGTGCCATCTCTGTCTGCGGCGTGATAAGCATTTGGAGACATCTCGTCAGTTCTCCACTTCCATGGTCAAGGAATTGAGTTTGGAGCTGTTATCAGCAGGAGATACATGGTGGGTACCCCACCCCCATAGCAGATGCAGTCGGATATAGGTCAGGGCCCGTACTTGCAGGCGTGGCCTTCATAAAGGACTGTTTTTGAATTCGGATCTCTCTCAACAGTTGCCCCATTGTGGCATATCTTTTCCTTGTCAGAGCACTCATTGACTGTCAACCTCTGCCCTGAACTTCACTTGATGGGTCACCCTCAGTCACTTTCGGTACGTAGCCACAGCTGTTGGTGCAGGTACCTCCCGAGGTCGCCTTTTCTCAACTCCTCGAATTTCTCTCATTAACTCATCATAGGAGGGTGGGGATTCAGTCGATTTGCCAGGCGTAACTGGAAGCAACAGCAGTTCTGAGAAGGGGCAGACTTAAGGATTCTAGTCCAGTCTGGTTCGGTCCAGTTCAATCGCTGGCAAACTACCCTTTCTGAGGCATTCTTGCAACAATTTTTCCAGCCGAGACATACACAGACAACAACTCCCTTGGTACTGTTGTGCATTTCTTACTCTCCACCATAGGTCCTCATCAGAATCTGGGCTCCCTACACATTCTCCAAGGCCTCAAGATAGGCCTGTGCAGGTAGCTTCAGGGTTACTGGCCCGTTTAGCTGAGGATGGTAGCCAGGGCGGGACCTGGGAGGCTCTCACTAACCCTCTCTTTAGGCTTTAGCCTTCCGAAGCATTGCCATTCTAGCACTTGGAGGGCAACATAGTCTATCCAGGTCTCCCAGTCATCCTCCCGTGGGGGTGGGGAGGTGCCAGGAAGATCCTCAACCTTCGGGTGAGTCGTGACTAATGGCAGGTGCAGAAATAGAGTCTGCATTGGTTCAGCCACCATTACGGGCACTGGAGCAGGAGAGGGTGTTGGGGGAGGAACACCCCCAGGTGGCAAGAATAGTTTCTTCAAGTCCTCCACAGTTTTCCCCTCTCCCAGCAACCATTCAGCAAATTTCTCCTCAAAGTTTCAGATAGTGGTGGGGCTGATTCCCCAGGTCTTTACTGTCCTTAGTTATCACTCTCAAGCAGTGAGGCTCCTCTGGGGTAATGGTCTGTGGCACTTTGGAGCTATCTATGGGATCCTTAAACTCTACTAGGGCCAGGAAAGTGTGGGTGAGCAGATTAGCATGCCGACCCACCACCACAGGGTTTTGTAAACTTCCACCTTGGAAAGTACTCCTGCACAGTGTCCGATTGATACCCAGGGGATGTCCAGGATAAGCATAGCATTTTGGGGGTCGATCTCCATTTCACCTCCACCAGCGGTGCACAGCCACTTCTGTCGGGTACCCATTTTTTTTCTTAACAGTGGTCTGTAGAACATGGCCACTAGAGGACACACAATCCCAGCGGTGAGCCTCCAAGATGTAACCCTAGATGGCGCTATCCCAGGGGCTACTACCCTGCCTGATTTGCCACTAACAGGTTGAGGGCCTGGATCCAATGGCGGGTGCTTCCACCCAGAGGTCAGGGTTTGCAATAGTTAAACTAACTTGGTCACAGCCCTCTGGGACACTGCAACCCCCTTTCTTCCCACTAGTGGCCCACACAATATATCAAATTACCTTCACAGTATACACTTACCCCAGGTCTGGTTCCGGCACTGGGACCTCCTGTGAAATGAGATACAGTGCAACAATCACAGTAATGCTAACTATAGACAAATACCTCAGGCAGTATAACTTTGCTGAAACAAGCAGCTCTGATTTATTTGGGGAATATAACAAGGACAGGGAAATCAGGTTAATTAGCTTATCACTCTAATAATCTACCTATGGCTCTGTGCACAGGCCTATCCCTATCAGTTACTGTCCTGGAACCTAAGCCCTAGTGGCTAGTCCAAACCGTGGCAGCTGGTGGGGCCCTTTCACACAGAGAAAGGAGAATTAAACAGTCAGCAGTACAGTAATTCCATTTGGATTTAATGTGGCAATTCAACAGGGAGCGACCCTGAATTAGTACTCACGACCTCCAAATAAGATAGGGTCCTTCAATGTCAGCAGGGCTCACTTGAGGTGCACAAACCTCTTCACACATCCATATAAAGAAAGCACTATACCAGGCAGGCTGCATCTGTATCCCGATCGCAATTACTGCACAATACCGGAGAACACACAGCAGATTCAGTTCCTGACAGACCAGTGTAATTTTCAGCAATTCCTCCAGTCTTCTACAGGGTGAGCCTGGTTTCTACTCTTCAGAGATCCTTTGATTCTTTTCACAGGACAGTTCAGTCCTAACAAGCTGCAGACCGAACTCTGGGCCTTACACACGCTTTTTTGACTAAAACTGCACACTGAAAAGCACAGGGCTCCTTCCTTCTTCACTGCCAAAGCTCAACTCAAACTCCAACCGACAAAACCGGCACTTCCTTCTGAGTTCTCCCAGTTCTTGACTGGATTGGCTGTCACTCACAATAGACTGCTGCTGTTGGTCCAAAAGGCACTGAAGTCTAAACTACATCTCCCAGAGTCACTGCCCATACAATCCTCTTGTGGCTGGCTCAGATTATGAGTCCAAGTTCTGATTCGTCCAAGACACCATTTTAGAGCTAACTTACCCCACACTGATTGGTCCAGTTCAGCAGTTCAAAACTAGAATGGGAACTAGCAGACACAGTTCTGACTGCAAAGAAAGCAGGTTAGACAAACTGTAATTTCATTATTACTCTAAATAATTTCTGGCAAACAGTTACATCTTTCAGATAGGTTCCTTTGCACTCCTAGTGACTGCAAAATGAAGTGAATTGGCAGCAGCTCAAGTGGTACTCAGAGAAGCACACAGTCCCCCATACAAACTAATTATGTCTGCAAGCAGACAGCTCTTAAAGAGACAGTACCAGAGCTCTAAAAAACACTCACTGATAAATGGCTTAAATGCCAAACACCATTCAGGCTTGAGCATTCAAGCAAGCTCCTGAAGTCTTTTGGGAACCCCCATTTGCAGGGGGGTTACACAAGTCTCACTGGCCACCACTTTCACGCACCGTTCTTCTGCCATCTTGAGTCTTCTCATTACTGAAGGCTGTCCTGCTGTCCT
This sequence comes from Neoceratodus forsteri, assembly GCA_016271365.2. Taxonomy (NCBI): domain Eukaryota; kingdom Metazoa; phylum Chordata; order Ceratodontiformes; family Ceratodontidae; genus Neoceratodus; species Neoceratodus forsteri. The sequence goes on from CM057449.1 coordinate 336,142,755, forward strand.
GAAAATCAGCTGGAGCAAGAGACTCTCCTTCTGTTCCGGCTGGCCTAAACCAACCCCCGCCCATCCCCTTCCTCCTTGCTACCTTGTTCTCCACCCAGTCCTGACCTTTCCTGCTGCTACCTGCCTATTGTCTCTTTCCCCACCTCACTAGCTATCATTGTTTAATTTGGCACCCTTTGTAGTGCGCATGTGCTTACTATCTGTGCTTGTGCATCATTGGGCATTTGGGGGAGGGGCACGGGTCACTTCTGTTCACATCAGCTATGCCACCCCCCAAGCAGGATCGTCCCATAGACAATTCGGCCGTATGGTGAGCGGTGGAGTCCAGTCTGCCAGTTTTCCAAGATCCCTATGTATCTTCTCCACCCTCGCCTAAGGTTTCCACCCTATTACTGAATTTGGTGTCATCTGCAAAATGGCATATGTTCCCTTCCAGTTCTTTTGCAGTGTCACTTATGGAGATATTGAAGAGGACTGGTCTTAATACTGAGCCCTGTGGCAATCCACTGGTAATTCTTCCATCATTAGAGTGAGTGCCATTAACCACCACCCACTGTCTCCTATTCATTAACCAGGTTCTTTTTTTCATACAAGTGTTTATGCTGCTTGTGGCCAGGACAGATTTGGCTCCCTTCTTCTCTTCCCTATCAATCCCCACCATCCTACATCTGCCCAGGACTTACTTGAGGACCAGATTGCCCCCATGGATCCCCCCCATGGGGGGGTCAGGAAGGGGAAGGCCATCCTCCCACCTTGAAGCACAGTCCAGTCTTCCGACCTCTAGGTTCTAGCAGGTGAGGGATCAGTGGGCAGGTGTCATACATGCTGGTCCTGCCACCATTTTCCTCCATTTTTCACCCTTCCCCCACGCTAGAGCAAGCTCATCAATGTGCATGTGTGAAGACATGCGCATGCTGCGGAGTCCTGCAAGTACCTCCCTACTTCTGCCAGGTCTTCACCTTGTGGCAGTCATTCAGTACAGCATGAAGCCCTTCCCTCCCCTCCACCCGGAGAGGAGAGGAGAGCAGTCCCTCGGATGCTCAGTCCCCTCCCCCCTGGTCAGCCCACAGCAACCTGTGCTCGTTTCTGAACACGGGTCACTGGAGTGGAATGAGGTGTGACATCCAGCAACTCAGCCTTCAGCACCATGGGGCCCCAGTAACCAGTTTCTAACTCAGTTCATTGCTTAGTTTGGTCCCAACTCCATGGCTGTTCAGTTACTTTATTACAGAAACATAGGAACCTAGAATTTGTCAGCATAAAAGGGCTACTTGGCCAACCAGTCTGCCCAGATGGTCCCTGCCTAGTCCGTCTTAGCAGACCCTAACCAGTCTCCATAGACCCTCCCTCCTGTTTGCCTGTTTACTAATATTTTGCAATGTTCATCTTCCACTTACTTGAATTCCACTACTGATTTTGCCTCCACCACTTCTACTGGCAGTCTGTTCCAGGTGTCCATCACTATTTTAATGAATTAGTACATCCTCACATCTATCTTAAACTTCCCCTGTCTAGCTTCATCGCATACCTCTGATCCATGTCCTCAGAGATTCCCCTCCTGCACCCTGTTCACCCTTGTTAGGGGTGCTTGTAAGTCTCTAGCATGTCCCTTCTTGCTCTCCTCTTTTTCAGTGTGTACATGTTGAAATCCCTCAGTATCTCTTTGTAGGGCTTTTGATGCAACCCCTTCACAATTCTAATTGCCCTCCTCTGGACTGCCTCCACCCTGTCTATATACTTTCTGAAGCATGGCCCCCAGAACTGGACACAATGCTCTTGGGGGTCTCACAAGTGAGTGGTACAGTGGCAACACTACCTCACTTTTGCTGGAGATCTCTCCCTATGCATCCAAGCAACCCACTGACCTTATCCCGCCCCCCCACTTTGTCACACTACTCTGCCCCTTTGAGGTCATCAGATATGAGGTCCATTTCATGCCTAGTGACTGTCAGTACCCTGCCTTCATCTTATACTCAGCTCCTGGGTTTCTATACCCTAGGTGTGCGATTTTGCACTTTTAGGCACTGAACCCCAACTACCATGCTTTTGACCATGTTTGAGTTTCCCAAAGTTCCTACACATTCTCTCCTACCCACATCCTTCATGCAGAGGTTTTTTGCCTTAATTATGCCCTCCAATGTTGTTCCCCACTGTTCCTCTATTCCTCCCTGGCAACCTCCCCCCCCCCACAAGGCTTCTTCTGTGGCAGTTTCCCATTTATATGCCTTTCTAAAGTCCATGACCCTCATCCTCATGTGATGTGCCTCTGTTCCCATCTTAATGTTAAATTACACTGTATGGTGATCATTGGTAACTAGGGGACTTCCCACTGTGGCATCTACAACACTGTCCCAGTTGTAAGCACAAGGTACAACACTGCCCCGTCCCCAGTTCCTTTACTAGATGCCTGAGAAAAGCCCCCTGTAGGGAGTCAAGGAAGGCCCTGCTCCTTGATGAATCTGCATTTGGAAGTCTTCGATCCACATTTAGCAGACTGAGGTCCCTAAATTGCAGCACCTCCCGTTTACTTGCCATCCTGATTATGGCTTCCCCAAGTGTCTTACCCAACTCTTCTCCCTGTGCTGGATGTCTGTATACCATCCCATGTGGACAGCAGCCCCATTACCTGTCTTCAGGATGACCCATAGCACCTGCAATCCTGTTTTTTCTGTGGGAGCCACTGCACTTCCTTAGCCTTGATTTCTTACCTCACATATAGTACAGCCCCTCTTCCCCTCTCAGTATCTCCTGAACAGAAAGTATACCAATATGGTCATGTCCCAGTCATGGCTGTCCATGCACCAATACTCCATGATGGCCACCAAATCCAGGCTAGCTTCCTCCATGATGGCCTGCAGGTCCAGAATTTAATTTTCTGGACTCCTTGCATTGGTGCACATGGCTGTCTGTACATTACTGTCTCCCTGCCTGTTTTCCTGCTTCCCCCTCCTGCTTGTGCTGTTCCCTGAAGCTCTCCCTGACTTTCTTCCCTTGTTACCTTCTCCATTACCTGTCTCCTTTGTCCTTTGTTCTTGCTTTCCTGGTTTATATCCCCCCATTGTCCTCTGCCTTGTCTGCACCCCTGTCTTCTTGTGACCCTATGGGAGCTTACTCTCCTTGGGCTCTCCCTCTCTGCTGCTGACCTTTGGGGAGAGGGGGGCCACAGTCGTTGCCTTCCTTGGTTTTACACACTCCTTCCTGGTTAGTTTAAATGCTCATCCAAGCAATATTTAAACCTCCCAATAAGGACTGTGGTCCCCCTCCTGGAAAGATGCAGGCCATCTCTCCGATAAAGGCCCATAGCCTCTCAGTTTGGCACCCAGTCCCCAGTGAGGTAAATTTTTGTGCGGCAAGGAAGGAATTGATAAAGTCCAGGTAAGCCATGTCCACTGCCCTCCCCTGATCTATTTCCCTGGTGACCCAGTCAAAGAAATCAGATTCATCTGACATGACCTCCCCACTGTGAATCCATGCAGCCAGTGTTCTTGAAGCCCACTGGATTCATGGTACTCTACCGACCTTTTGTTTAACAGGTTTCCATTAAATTTATTCACTACTAAGGTGAGGCTCATTGGTTTATAGGTGCTAGACTCCCTCTGGCTGCTGCTCTTATCTAAAGGGATCAAATCTGCTCTCTTCCAGTCCTCTGGAATCATGACAGTTTCAAGAAAGATGCTGAATAATGCCATTAGAGGAGCAGCTAGCACCTCCCTGAGATCCTTTAGTACCCTTGGGTGTATTCCATCTGGTCCTATAGCCTTGTCCACTTTCAGAGCTGTAAGTCGCTTCAGGACCCTCTCCTCTGAAAATGGACTTGTGTCCACCTCCCTCCTCTGTTCCTTCTGCTCCTTAGTAGTCTGTCCCCCCTCCTTCCACGGTGAAGACTGAACAGAAGTACCTGTTCAGGATGACTGCTTTTTCTTGTTCCTCTTCTGCACAGCCCCCCCACCTCCTTATCCTCACTATCCCTGTCCTCGCCTTCCTTTTCTAGCTTATGTACCTGAAGAAAGTCTTATCCCCTTTAGCTACTCCTTTGCCTATCCTTTCCTCTGTCTGTGCCTTTACCCCCCCCCACTGCCTTTCCTGTTCCCCTCTGTTTTACTCGGTACACCTCCCTGTCATCCTCCCTCTGCATTTCATTGTATCTTTTGGGGTTTAGCTTGAGTCAATTGCTCACATAACTGCATAATTGCCAGTCAACCCACAGCAACATTAATGGGCCTGCAATGATCCAACCCAGGGCATCCAGGAACTGTGGTTAAGGGAGCTCACATAAATAAAAGGGGAAATCCTGGTCCCAGGTGGGAGAGAGGAGTGGCCTTCAGTACGGGAAGACCCATTACATGAATAGTGGCGAGGGGTTGGCAGTGAGTGCAAAGACTGCACCTGGCTGGGCTTAAATAGAAGCAGCCAGGGAAACTGCTATTAGGGTGCGTTGAGCCTGCATAGGGTGACTATGGCCACAGAAACATGTAGTTATGGTTGAACCTGCACAGTGCAATGGAAAACTATCCCTATTTGCTTTTTGCTGCACTAACCCTTTTTTTTTTCTTTCAGGGCTGTGTACCTGAAATAAAGCTGGTTGTTGTTTGAAACAATTTCTCATTACCGAGTCCAAGTTACAGTGCATGCTATCTGGGGGGAGTCTGTTGTATTTGTTTGGGGTCAGCAGAAGAGGTGGCCACAGTGATGAGGTGGGCAGGTGTAATATTCCAGAGGGTTATACAGACCAGTCACCAAACGCTTATTTCCTTGCAACAAAAAACAAGAAATTGGGCACTCATCACCTCTGGTATTTTTAGAATAACACCACCACTTCAGGCTCATGTATATGCAAAAGTGCTTAATTTAATTTTTAAAGTGCAAAACTGAAAGCCAGGAAACTCCAGGAAGCTGCCTGACACGTTTTGGATCCCTGCAAAGATCCTTTATTAAAGGCACCGTAGTTCTGAAAGAATGCCATTTAAATAGTAGCCTTTAATGATTACATGAAAACCTTACTACTTACTGGTAAATGCTATTTCAAATTCTGCTTGAGTTACATGGCTTCCATACTATAAACGTGAAAATGCAATCAGGGTGTCAAAGATTAAAATTTACAAAAAGCATTCTATTTACAACACACAAACATAATTTTAAAGCCACTTAAAAACAATCATAGATGCTGTCAGCAGATAAGGGCCTTGTGGCCCATCCAGTCTGCCCTATCCCTCTTTCTAATGCCTACGGTACCCTAGGTGCTACAAGTTCTCCCCCTTTTGCCCTAGCTTGATAATTCCCATGTGCCTGTCCCACATATTCTTGAATCCCTGAACTGTGGTTGCCCCTACTGCTTCCTGGGGGAAACCGTTCCATCTCTCCACCACCCTTTCAGTGATGTAGAATTTCCTCAAATTCCCCCAAGGTTTTCCCCCTTTTAGTCTCGTGCAGTGCCCCTTTGTTCTGTTATTTCCCTTTATGTGAAAGATGCTCCCCTCTGGCACCCTGCTGACCCCCTTCAGATGAATAGATAAGCCACTGACAGAGAAAAGGCCGATGGCACATTCATAAGGTAGAAAAAGAAATGGGTAGACTGGATGGGCCTTGCAGTCCTTATTTGCCATCAACTTCTATGTTTTTGTGTTACTTGAAGGTCTCTATCATGTCCCCCCCCTTCTCTCCTTTCCTCCAGGGAGTACATATTGAGAGCTCTGAGTCTCTCCTCATACGACTTATGGTGCATCTCGGACACCATTTTTGTCACTCTCATCTGTACCGTCTCCATCTTGTCTATGTCTGTTTTAGAGATGGGGCCTCCAGAACTGAATACAGAACTCCAGATGAGGCCTTACTAGGGAGTTGTACAGTGGTACCATCACTTCCCTTCTTCTACTTGTTATACCCCTCCCTATGCACCCTAGTATTCTGTTAGCCTTTCCGACTGCTTTGTTGCACTGTTTAGCCACTTTGAGGTTGTCTTCTATGACTATCCCTAGATCTCTTTCCTCTGTGGTGGCCTCCAGTGTTATCCTGTCTAGTATATACTTGACCCAAAGATTCCCTCTCCCCAGGTGCATAATCCTGAACTTTTATTTGCACTTAAATCCAACTGCCACTCCTGGGACCAGTTTTCTAGCCTCTTCAGATCTCTCCTTATTTTTTCTATACCGTCCTGTGTATCTACCCTGTTACATAGCTTTGTATCATCTGTGAACAGGCTAACCCTCCTTGCTAGACCTTCTGCAATACCGCTTATGAAGTAATTGAAGAGCACTGATACTAGTACTTATCCCTGGGGCATGCCACTTGTCACCCATCCCTCCTATGAGCCAACCCCATTCACTAACACTCTGTGTTCTGTTACTCAACCAGTTTCTAACCCATGTGACTACCTTTGTCCCTACCCCCAGGTTTTCCAGCTTGTGGATTAGTCTCCAGAGTGGGACTGTATTGAAGACCTTCCTGAAGTTCAGATAGGCCACATCTACCACTCTGTCCTGGTCTATTTCATTCCTCACCCACTCGAAGAAATCAATCAAGTTGGTCTGGCATGACCTCCCTGTCATGAATCCATATTGCCTTGGGTCCTGCTACCACCTTGTCTCGGTTTGGGTTTTCATTGCTATGCCGATGATACCCAGCTGTATATGTCTTTTGTGCCCGGCCAGGATGCTGCCTTGTTGGTATTTAATAACTGCCTTGCAGAAATCCAAGATTGGATGAATGGGAGTTGGTTGAGGTTAAACCCCGAGAAAACTGAGGTGTTGGTTGTGGATAAAGGTCGCTGTGAGCGGGTTTGCCAGCTGGATCGCACTCTGGCTTATGGCTTGCAGGCGTTCCACTGACAACCCTCAGATCAGGTCAGGAATCCTGGTGTAATAATTGAGCGACCACTTGACGCTAAAGCTCAGGTGTCAGCGGTGGCCAAACTTCCTTTATCCATCTGAGGAATATCGCCAGGGTGAAGCAACTGGTTCCTCAGAAGATCTTCCAACATTGATCCACGCCTTTGTTACCTCCCCTTGACTATTGCAACTCCCTGTACCTAGGGCTATCAGGGGTTGAGCTTCTTCATCTGCAGCTAGTGCAGAATGCGGCGGCCAGGTTGTTGACTGGTTCTTCTAGATCCAGTCATATAATGCCTGTGCTCCACGGACTGCACTGGCTGCCAGTATTTTGGCGAATCACCTTCAAGGTCGGTTTGCTGACCTATAAAGCGCTACATGACCAGGGACCAACTTACCTGAAAGAGCTCCTTTGCCCCTACTGTCCCTCCTGCCCCCTTCGATCCACTGACAAGGGATTGCTGGAGATTCCCAGGGTCCATTTGAAATCTTCAGGGGCTAGGTCATTTAGTTTTATGGCCCCGACCCTGTGGAATTCTCTACCTCGTCAGGTGCGAAATAGTCTGACTGTCCTGAGCTTTAAAGAAGCCTTGAAGACCCACCTTTTTAGCATAGCTTTTAATGATTTATAATAGTTTTAAATTTTGTCTATTTATTGTTTTATGATATTGTGCAGGTGCTTTTGATTTGAGAAAAGTGCCTTTTTTATAAATAAAAGTTGATTGATTGATTGATAGGTAGTCCACCAGCCTTTCTTTAAGTAGGGTTTCCATCATTTTCCTACTATCGAGGTCAAACTGAAAGGGCTGTAGTTTCCTGCCTCCTCCTTGCTACCACATTTGTGCAGGGGTACCACTTGTGCCCTCCTCCACTCCTCTGTAACCACACCTGTTTCAAGTGATCTACTGAACAGCTTAGCTAGAGGTTTAGCCAGTTCCTCCCGGTGCTCCTTTAGGATCCTTGGGTGTATCCCATTGGGCCCCATAGCTTTATTCACCCTAAGCCGTTCTAGTGCTTTTTTTACTCTGTCCTCTGAAAAAGGTCTAATGTCCACCCCTTCTCCCTGTTTGCCCTACTCCATCAATGGGGGACAATCCCCATTGTCTTCTTCCGTCAATACGAAGCAGAAGTATTTGTTGAGGATGGTCACCTTGTCAATGTCTTTCTCCACTACCCTGCCTTCCTCTTCCCTAAGTCTCACAATCCTCCCCATCTTCCTCCTCTCACTATTTTGCCTAAAAAATGCCTCCCCTCCTTCCTTCGACGATTTAGCTAGCTTTTCCTCAGTTTCCGCCTTTGCTGTCCTTACTGCCTTGTTCGCTTCCCTTCATTTTTCCAAGTATTCTTGCCTGTCCTCCTTGCTTTATGTTGCTTTGTACCTCAGAAATGCCATTTTTTTCTTCTTACTAGCTCTGCTATTCCCCTCGAGAACCACAGTAGTTTCCACTTTCTTTTACTCTTGCTGCAGTGCCTGAAGCAATGGTTTGCTACTAGGTGCAGGTCTTCCCTTATCTCATCTCACTGTTCTACCACTCCTTTTATGTCATGTATCCCTGCATGACCTTCCTGAATTTGTCCTTCATCTTACCAATGTCTGTCACTTTATAACTATAGTTGATTAATCATTTTAGCTATAGTTAATGTCTTAAAGATTGCAGTTAATTATACCCTTGCTGAAAGCCATTTTAAATAGCTTGGTACAGGGTCATTGTTTGACATTCCAAATAATACCTTACTTTTTTAAATGTTAAGTACATATTTTTTGCTACAGTAATAAAAAATGCATTACCAACAGCATTGCTGTATCACATGTGGTAGTGGCCCCTCGGGTATATTTTTCTGAACCCGATGCATACCACATGGCCATTGTAATGACTCTGGGGAGAAAAGAAGGAGTAGAAAATAGTTAGTACTTCTTATCATATTAGCCTTTTAACAGAAACTATTTTATTAATTTAATTTCTTTATGAAAGGTGCCAGCTTGAATGCAGTGTTCAGACCTGGAAATACTGTGGCTTTCAAATTGTAGGTCAAAAATGCTTCTCATTTTATAATCGCATTGCCATGGTCCCCACCCCTAGGGTTAGTGTTACTTTCCTCAATGGCCCCAAATCTAAATTTATATTCCTGTGGATTTTGGGCAATTTAACATGATAGTAGCTGCATATGTCATGTTACCGTTTTCTATCGCCCTGCAGTGCTCTCCCACTTGGATCTTAAAGCTTTTCTTAGTTTTACTTACATAAAAAGCACTGCAGGAGCATTGTGCTAAATATATAACACCTGTGCTATCACAAGTAGTGAACTGGCAGGTTTTAAGGTCTTTCTCTTGAGCTTGGGGTGGAGAAATTGCTTCCCTGTATGATGTATTTACAGTAGCTGCATTCTTTTACCTGGAAGCAGCCTAATATTTTTCAAGTCATGTTTTTGGTTGAACTACCCTACGATGGCCATGGGTCATCTTTAATATTGGTTGCCCTTCCAAATGCCATCTGCAGGGGATCTTGAATCACTTCTACTAACACCGTATCTGTTCCTAGTGTATACCAATGCTTTTGATGATTTTTTCAATGTATCCAGCATTTGCAGGAAAAGAAGTAACAAAGTCAAAACATGTCATTCCTCTCCCTTCAATTCTCCCCCTAAATAAGGTTATTTCTATTCTGTGTTTCTGCAAACTCCCTTGCTTTTCATACTACTGCTTGGCCACCCCCCCCCCCACCATAAATCTGGTTTCTAAATCTTCAGCCCCTTTCTCAATAAATTCTTCATTGCCACAGTTCCTTGTTAGTCAGAGAAACTGTCCATTTGGAATATCTGAGACAGTATGCGGTGGGTGACAACTTGACACCTGCAGCAACATGTTGCGGTCTGCATCCTTTCTGTAAATATCAGAAATGACTGTTCCATCTTCTTGCTTAATAAATGTTAGATCCAACAGCTTGCATGCTGTATAGAAAAAAATTTAATTAGGAGATTGTCCTGGGTAAGTAGGCTACAAATTTCTCTGTCAGGTCCCCATGCCATACTGCCACTATATCATCAATGAAAAGACACTTAAGGACAGTTTCTCATAATTAGGATTCACTTCTCTATCTTACACATATTGCTGTTCCTATACCCCCACATATAAATTTACTAATGAGAGAGCACAAGTCGCCAACATTGCTGTCCCCTTTGTTTAAATAGAATAGTGCCCTACAAACATGAAAATGTTACACTTTAAAACAAATTCAGTTAGTTTCATTTAAAGTTCTGTTGGGGTAGCACCTGGATGCCTCTGATTTATTTATCTAGTTATTCAGTTATTTATTCCAAAGGTTTTCCCAGGAAAGACATACTGAGCTGGTATCAGGTCATTTCCAGATGCACCCTGAGGGGAGATGAAGTGAGGGGAGAGAACAGATACAAAATACAGAGTATTAAATATATAAAATGGACATAAAAAATGTAATTTAATGAAATTTAAATAAAACAAATAATTTATTAAAAATGTAATGGAATTTAAATAAAAAGCTATCATATCTAGGGCTCCTCAAGGGGTACATTTGTGTATAGGGTCTCTACATATAATGCAACTAGATAAGAGTCCATATCTACAACAATATCTTCCATAATTCTCAGGACATCTTGGGTATCTCCCAGGTATAGTAGGACCTCAGTGAGGTGACATTGGGCCGTAAGTGTGCATCTCCTAATTCCGACAGTGGTCTGTGAGTGACCCTATGCCACTCACTGTCAGCCTACCCAGGAGGGTCTACCAACAACTTATGTACATTACTGTAGGTAGTACATAAAAACTCACCAATGGGGGGGTGCCGTGGAGCAGCAAGATGGAGGCAGCATTTTAGAATAGCTCCTTAACCAGATCAATTAAAAGTGGAAAAAACAGAGTCTGGACTACAAATAACTTATATTAAACCTCTGGGGACCCTACAGAAAGCTACTGGTGAAAAGATGGGGCCAAAGAAATATGCTAAACGGGCATTACACAGCCTCAATCTGTTCCTAACTGGAGCAAGCTCCAGTGCAGGGCCTGGGCCTATGATGCATACCAGAACATCAACACCGGACTTGCCGACCACATAAATCCTTGCGATGCTCACAAAAATACAGGAGAATGAGGCTGACACCAATTGGAGACTGGCGGCTGTGGAGGCAAAACTATCCAACAACGATCGAAGTATCCAAAACAATGCTGAAGCTATTAAAGGCTTACAGAACTTGCAAGGAAAACAAGCCGACTGTAATGCGGCCTATGTTTGTGACCTCTCCTTCCTTAGAAACAAGGTAGAAACCCTTAAAAACGCTCATTGACATGTGAATATACAGATCGTGGGGTTTCCTCCCTGTCATGCTGGTCAAACGGAGGCTCTTACCTGCAGTCGCCAAGCTGATATTTGAGGACTTAAAACTTTTGCCAACAGACTTGAGAATACAAATCCAGAAGGTGTTTGCCATACCCCAAAGAGCTCAGCCATGAGGTGAAGCACAGCAGAGACTGCTGACGGCAATTGCCACTTTGTCAGTACCAGAAGCATGGATCTCACTCTTGCAGGCAGCCAGAACTCAAGGAGAGGTAGTCTGGGAGGGTAGTCAGTTGGGGTTCTTTCCAGACTTGTCTGCTCAGACACAATCAAGAAAGAAGGAACTGCAGTTGGTAAAAAAAGATCTCCTGCGGCACGGAATTGAGGCAAGATTAAACTATCCAGCATGTCTTCAAGTTCGACATGAATCAAAGTCTCATGTCTTTTTGGACCCTTCTACAGCAGCCCAGTTTGCAGAAAAATGTATAAGTAAATTGCACCCACCGGAAAGTTCTTCTGAAGAAAATGGGTGATGTACTGCATTTCATTCTGGGTTCTTGTCTTACACCTGCTTGTAGAGTGGGGCTTGCCTTTAATTGAGCATGGTTTTACCTGACCACATTGTTAACATAACTTTCCCCAGGTTGCTCTGTTTTGGAGCTCTGTTTATGATTTAAACATGTTCTGATTCTGGTTATAAAATTTCATATGAAGGTTTGCAATGATAAAGGCTACTATCTGCTGTTCTACATAAACGACCTTTAATGTTAAAATAATCTTTTTGACTAGCACTATGGAGGCTGTTTTATGATGACTAGGATCACCGCTCAGTTTGTGTACATTAATGATATCCTTATGTTTCTCCTGTACCCATAGCGCAGGCTGCTATGTTCTGCTGTTGGTTTATATAACAACTTAACTGAGACTAGGCTATCTTAAAAGTATTATCTCTGTAGGTGTCCATGTATTTCAGCTGACCACTACATCAGTTCTACTGGTGGACTTGTATCATGGCTTTATAGACTTTCTGAACCTAATTTGTGGTGAGAGTGCTACTGGTCTACAGGGTAATAAGTGCAAACTTTACTCTTTCTTGTTTACATATGGCAGTTCCACATAGTGCATAGATCTGTAGATCTCTACTGTATAAAAAATGATTAATCTGAACATTCATGATGAGGTATGCATACCTTATTCCCTTTATTTTATGTACATTGCAGTTAATGCTGTAAGATCATAAAATGGCATAAATAAAAAGTTAAAATAAATCCCCAATGTCTTTTTCCTGCGAGTCCTTTGTTATATGCTTGCTAAATGGTTTCATCAATGCTCCATTTAAACTCCATTGCCAGATCCTTGTCCAATTTAATATAAACGTTGTTATTACCTAACTGTCTTTGGACTTCCCTTTAATAATTTTGTCTGTCCATCAAAACAACACTTCTGCCTTTGTCTGTGCTTTTAAATATCAAAGTCTGATCCTGTTGCAAGGTTTTCAGTGCTGTTTTCTATGCACTGATGAGATTTTGAAAATTCAGTGTTGGCAAATTTTTAAACAAGTCTGCTAGATCTTTTTCCACCAGATCTTGGAAAGTCATTATGGTAGTACTTGGGGGAAGGCAAAAAGTTGATCTTTTTCTGAGTTATCCCATCCTTATTTCTATGGTGCTCATCTGTCATGACCCACTCCTGAGGGTCAGGTCCACTGAGCTCACAGTGCCCAGCCCTAAGTGCAATCCATGACAGGGAGGGGGAAACGGGGTACCCTCTTTGTGTCCTTCTATAGTGCTTGCTGTGTTCACAACTGAACATTCGCCATGAAGTCCCAGGGTCTCCTCTTTACTCTGGATCAGGGTACAATGCTAGTCTCAAGCCTTGTAACCAAATATGAACCCTTCTTGGTTGTTACACAGAGGGGGAAGATCCAGGCATTACAACCTCTTCAGGATAGTGTTGGAACCCTGATTCTGCCTTCTCCCACAAGGCATGCAATAACCTGGTTCAAATCCCCACAGACCCTTCCTTGAGACTTTGGTATTCCCCTATCTTTATCCAGACTTTTCCTTTTCAGACCCTTTGTTAGATTTAGCAGCTTATGATGGCACCACTTAGCAATAACAGTTTAGTCACAGATTAGTACTGAAACATCCCACAATCACACATGCAATATAGAAATCTCACTCAGGCAGGTTTCTTAAACAAAACAAATGTCTTTACTAAGTAATTACATAATTATAATATATTACAACAAAAAGGCTTGATCAATTTGGTCACAGAATAACACAAATAAAAAGTGGACATGCACACACACACGTAAAAAAAGTCTTAAAACTGTTAGCTGAGTTCTACTTTAAGTTCATAGAGGATTGAAGTTCAGAAAAAGTAAATGAAAGTTTTAGTTTCCTTTGATAGCAGTCTTGCTTCTTGTGAGTCCGGAGAAGAGTGTCATTTGAAGATGCTCAGCAAAAATGAGAGAGACCCTGGTTTTCAAGCTCTTTATATAGTGTCAAAATCCCTGGTCTATCCTAACTTTCAGGTCAGTAGATGTCACTCTTGTGCTTCCCAACAACACAATTTTTGGCAATCTTGTGATGTCATACTTCCCTGACAATTATGACACCTGTAAGAGAATTCACAATTGCCTGCCAGAATGGATATTTCTGTCCTTTTCTTTCATCTCATCAAAGGCAATATACCATGACAGTTTCCTGGGACCAAAGCATCCTGCCTTTAAGGTGAAAAAGGGCCATCTCCTGAACAGTTTATTTACCTCTGTTTCCCTCAGTTAGGTAACCAGGAAAATACCCTTTGATCAGCTACCCCCAAGCCTTTGACAAGTAATTGTCAGCTTCCTGGCAAGCAAGCTGGTTTCTCTCAGGTCAGAGGAAGGTCAAACATTTTAAAAGAAATCCAGTCTCTCTCTCTCTCTCTCTCTCTCTCTCACTATCCTATGAGACCTTTCCTTATAACTGGCATTTTTGTGACATGTACATAACAGAATATAACACCATATATCTGTACATCTGACTGGCAGTGGCATAGTTTGCCACACTCAGGTCTGTATCTGTTATTACTGAATTTGTATCTTTGGCTTCCATGAAGCCCATGTTTAATCTCTTATTGTTAAAAAGGGACTTTAAATTTAAATTACAGCATGCTATGTGCATGCCTATCATTGTTTGAAATGTGTTAATAGGCATTGTTGGTACACACAACAGGACACTGTTTAACAAGGACTGTTCTGTATCTGTTAGTTCATGTTGTGATAAATGTATCACTTTTGATGTCTCTAATCTTGCCGCCTCTGTCTTCCTTGCCCTTGTTGGTGGCTCTGCTGTGGCTTTGTCTCTGTTGGTAACTATTCTGAACCCCTGTCGTTCTGTACTCTATCCTCCTTCTCCAGCCCCTCCTTGTCTTGAGCCTTTGTACTGTCTTTCTGGTAATTGCATGCCTCTGGTTCCCTGGTATTTGTTTTTCCTGGTGCTTTGTCTCATTGGGAGTGGGAGTTCTTGTTGCCTGTTCTTTTCTAAAAAAGGCTGTACATGTTCCATACTTTCCAGCTTGGAGCCACTTGTATCTATGCTGAAGTTAAAGGATACCCTGCTTTCTCTTTTCAGTATCCTTCTGCCTCTGCCTTCTTTTCATCATGAGAATATTATATGGCTGTCAAAGTCCTATTTGTGTCTTGTAAACTTTCTATGCTTTGGTGCCTGTAAGTCTTTGTCCAGTTTTTTAATCAAGTCTTTGAGTTTTTGACTGAGTCTTTCAAACTCAATACTATTTGAACCACACCACTGTTTTCACTGCTACCACCTCTGCTGGAAGGCTGTTCCAGGAATTCACCACTCTTTCTCTGAAGAAGTACTTCCTTGCATCTCTCTTGAATGTACCCTCTCCAGCTTCATAGCATGTCCCCTTTTCTTGAGCACCTTTTCTTCTGAAAAATACTTTCCTCCTGTTCCTTATATAGACCCATGATAAAGGTCTTTGTCATATCCTCTCCTCTCTCTTCCCTTTTCCATGGTGTACATATTAAAGTTCTTTAGTCTCTCTTTGTATGGCTTTTGATGCAGACCCTGCACCATTTTAGTTGCCCTCCTCTGGACTGCCTCCACTCTATGTCTTTCTGAAGATGTGGTCTCCAGAACTGGACACACTACTCTAGGTGGGATCTTACCAGCAATCTATACTGAGGCAACACCACATCCCTCTTTCAGCTGGTAATACCCCTCCCTATGCAACCCAGCATCCCACTAGCCCTCCCAACTGCCTTGTCACACTGCCTGGCTGCCTTTAGGTCATCTGATATGATTACCCCAGGTCTCATTCCTGCTTGGTAGTTGTGAAAACCATTCCACACATTTTGTACTCTGCTCCTGGGTTTCTGTGCTCTAGGTGCATTATTTTTTCACATTCTAACCCAGCTGCCATACCCTTGACCACTTCTCTAGTTTTCTCAGGTCTCTGTTCATCCTTTCCACACACACACACACACACACACACACACACACACAACACACACACACACACACATATCCACTGGAGTGTGCACTCATTTGCAGATTTTGGTGTCATCCACAAAGAGGCAGACCCTCTCTTCCAGCTTCTCTGCAAAGTCACTTATAAAAACATTAAAGAGGACAGGTCCCAGCACTGATCACTGAGCACCCCACTAGTCACCTTCACTTCTTCGGAGTGAACTCCATTTGTCACCACCCTCTGTCACCTATCCACTAACCAAGTTCTTATCCAATTTACCACCTTTAAATGCACTCCAAAGCTACCTAGCGTGCTTACTAGTCTTTTGTGTAGAACAGTGTCAAATCCTTACTGAAATCTAGGTAGACCATGTCTACTGCTCCACCCTGATCTTAACCATTTTTCATCCAGTCAAAGAAATTTATCAGATTTGTTTGATGTGACCTCCTCCTTGTGAACCCATGGTGTCTTGGGTTTTGTGACCCCCTGGATGCAAGATATTCTACAATCCTTTCCTTCAACAGTGATTCCATTAACGTCCCCACCTACAATGTCAGGCTGACAAAAAAAGAGGAGGGGGTACCTAAATTAAAGAATAGATGCACTCTGGATAGGGAGGTCAATACCAGTCCATTCACAGAAGAAAGGGTCCTGAAAGAACTCTTAAAACTGAAAGTGGACAAAGCAATGAGGCCCAATGGGATTCACCCAAGAATTTTAAAAGAACTAAGGGTAGAATTAATGACACCACTGACCTCCATTTTTAACAAATCATGGGAGGATGGTGTAGTACCAAAGGACTGGAGGAGGGCAGATGTGATTCTCCTTCACAAAAGTGGGAGCAAGACAGAGGCAGGAAACTACAGACCTGTTAGTTTGACCTCAGTGGTAGGGAAAATGATGGAATCACTTCTAAAGGAAAGACGTGTTGAGTTCCTAGAGGCCAGTGGGGCACAGGGACCAAGGCAGCATGGATTCACATTGGGAAGGTCATGTCAGATGAATCTAATAGATTTCTTTGACTGGGTGACCAATGTGGTAGACCAGGGAGGGGCAGTGGACATGGACTACCTAGACTTTAGCAAGTCATTTGACACAGTCCCACACAAAAGATTAATATATAAGTTAGCCAGCCTTGGAGTGGGTCCCAAGGCGGTAGTCTGGGTTAAATATTGGCTGGACAACAGGATACAGAGGGTAATAGTAAGTGGCGTTTACTCTGAAGAAAGGGGGTTACTAGTGGGGTACCAAAGGGTTCAGTACTGGGACCAGTCCTCTTTAATGTCTTTATAAGTGACATTGCAGAGGGACTGGAAGGAAAAGCATGTCTCTTTGCTGATGACACAAAGATCTGCAACAGGGTTGATACAGAAGGTGGGGTGGAGAGGATGCAAAGGGAATTGGCAAGGTTGGAGGAATGGTTAAATATATGGCAGCTTAGATTCAATGCAAAGAAGTGCAAAGTAATGCACCTGGGAAACAAAAATCCAGGGGAAGAGTACACAGTGGGGGGGTGAGATAATAACTACAGAAATGTAAAGGGACCTGGGGTAGTCATATCAGATGATCTTAAGGTGGGCAAGCAATGTGAGAAGGCAGTAAGAAGAGCTGGCGGGATAGTGGGATGCACAGAGAGCGGCATCACCAGTAAAAAACAGGAAGTTGTTATCCCTTTGTACAGACAGTTGGTGAGACCCCATCTGGAGTTCTGCATCCAGTTCTGGAGGCCACATCTCCACAAGGACATAGACAGCATGGAGGCTGTCCAGAGGAGGGCAACTAAAATGATGCAAGGTCTGCACCAAAAGACATATGAAGAGAGATTAAAGAAGCTTAATATGTATGCACTCGAGGAGAGGAGGGAGAAGGGGGACATGATAGAAATGTTCAAGTACATCAAGGGAATCAACAGAGTCCAAGATGGTAGCATCTTTCAGAAAAAGAGATGTGCAAGAACAAGGGGGCACAATTTGAAGATGGGGGGATGGCTCAAAGGTAATGTGAGGAAGTATTTTTTCACAGAGAGGGTTGTGGATACTTGGAACAGCCTTCCTGAGGAGGTGGTGGACTCAAAAACAGTGGAGGAATTCAAGAATGCATGGGACAGACATAAGTGAATTTTAGTGGGGGTAGGAGGAAGTAGGCTGTTGGTTAACTAGGATCTGCAGCCTATGCATTAGGTAGGGAAATGGGCAGACTAGGTAGGACAAGCGGTCCTTATCTGCCATCAAATACTATGTTTCTATGAGTGGCCTTTAATTGTTAGCTTGCTCCCTGCCACCACTTTTGTGTAGAGGGACTACCATCCGCCTGCCTCTAGCCACATGCTTTTTTCTTTTTCAGGTTCTATGTGCTTCTCCTTTTTAAATCCTTTTCAGACTAGAATTAGAGGTTGACTCCCCTGCATGTCTGTTTTTGGAGTCTTTCATGTCTGACTGTATCTCAGCCGAGGATTTGTGCTTCTCGCTAGGCTTTCTTGCAGACTCTGCATAAGACAGGTGTTTGGGGAAAGCTGTTTCTGCAGACAATGTTGTTGGCACTTTTCTTTTTTCATAATTAACTTTTTTTAAAATAATATTTTATTGATGATGATGAAAATGACTAGAAGGGAGTAAGTTACCATAAAGAAAGAAACCTTATAATGAAGATACTATATATATAAATACTGAGAATATAGAAGAAAAACATTAAAAAAGAGAAAAAGTTACTTATGAAGTTGTTTTACTTTTAAAAGTGGATGAAAGACAAATGAAGGGTAACAGCATTAAGGGAACATAAAAACAAATAGGAGTTAAAGGGTGAGCAAACCTTTTTTTTACACAGTCTATACTTATATATGAAGTGAAAAAATGGAAACTAATAGGTGGAAGAATGCTATAATATAACATGTGTGGGACATTTGGAAGATGACTATATCGTTTTTATTATTATTAGATGTTTTTGGTTTTTGGTATCTGTGAAACAGCTGACTATTATGAAATTTACATGAAAGACAGTTAAAGTGAAAGATGCAACTAGGCAGGCCAGTCATATTTATTTTTCATTTTATTTATTCATTTGTTGACCAGGTAAATGACACTGGACCAAAGGCCCCTTTTCAGGTCTGACCCAGAACAGAAATACAGAAAATACAAAACGAACAAAAGAAAAACAATAACACAACACATTAAATATTATAAACACACTGATACTTCACCACCAGACATTCCATTAGTTTTTTCTTATAACCAACAATTGATGAAGACTGTCGGATGAACAAGGGAAGGGCGTTCCAATGAATGGGGGCAGAAGTAGAGAAGGCATGAGAAACTAATTTCAATTTAGACAATTCAGTAACTAAAGTAGTACCAACAGAGGAACTCAAACTGGAAGGAACATTCCCAACATTAATTAGACCATTTAAAGGAAAGTTAGACCCTAAAAACACTTTTAAAAATCATACGGCAAAAAAAAAAAAAAAAGATTCAATTCTTGCTAATGGAGATAACCAGCCTAATTTAGCATACAGTAGACAATGATGTAACCAAGGGGATTCTATCAAAATGAAATGACAAATGTTATTGTAAGACACCTTCAAAAGTTACAATTTCCTACATCCCAACCCCAAATAAATATGAGCAACATAATCAAAATGTGGCAACAAGGAACCAAACACTATAGACTTCCTACCCTTAAAAGAAAAAGTATCCTTAAATTTATATAGCAAACCCAGTCTCTGATTTATTGTTCGGGTAACTGATCTAATATGGGAGGAAAATGACAAGCTAGGATCTAACAGAACACCAAGGTATTTGAAAAGAAAAACCTGTTCATTTTGATCAAATAAATTTAACATTGGATCTAAACTTAACACACCCTTCGTCTCAAAAACCATGGATTTCGTTTTAATTGAATTTAGAACCAATGAATTCTCCAAAAACCAAGAACAAACCCTCCCAAAATCACAACTTAAAACCATAGATATTTCTTCAGTAGAATTACCCTGACAAAAAATTATCAGATCATCAGCATACAAGATAGAGTGACATTTCAAACTAATAGAAGGGAGTTCATTTACAAACAGGGAAAACAACAAGGGGCCCAATATAGACCCCTGAGGGACACCACAGTCAATCAAAGACAACTTAGAAAAATGAGAACCAACACTAACAAACTGTACATGATTAACCAAATAATCTCTTACCCAAGCCACTGCAGATCCAGAAAAAAAAAAAAATTCCTAACCTTTGACAAATTAAATCATGCTCTAATAAATCAAAAGCCTTGTTTAGGTCCACAAACACTGCCCCAGTCGTATGTCCTTTATTGAAGCCCCTAAGGGCGGCGTTTGTGAACCCAACCAAGGCAGTACCGGTCCCATAATTTTTTCTAAAACCATGCTGATAAGGTGAAAGCAACTCATTCAAATCAAGATAGTCATTAATCTGACCTGCCACAACTCTCTCCAACATCTTGCTCAAAGGGTTCAAAATTGAAATTGGCCTAAAATCATCCAATGAGCATGCTAGATTTTTTTTGGAACTGGAATCACTCTTACCAGTTTCCAATCTGTTGGAAACTGACAAAACTGTAAAGAAAAATTAAAAAGAAAACAAAGTGGTTTAACTAAAAATGGAATGGCCAAATGCAAAAATCTCCCATCCAACCCCCCGCACAGTCACTATATTTATTAGGAAGACCATTTAGTAACTGCAATGTATCTTCCTCAGTAATTTTCTTAAAGTTGAAAACAGGCTTATCAGTCAAGTTAGGATCCCTCTGAAATTCCTCACAACCCATACGATGTTCCACCCTTCTAAATTTAGATAAATCAGAACATTTCTGGTTAAATAGGTTAGATATATCCACTGGGTTAGTAACCTCAATGTTATCAACAGTAGAGCCAGATTTAGGGGAACACAAAGCATTTAAATGTTCCCCCAATTTTTGGGGGATCTGCCCAATTAATCAGAATTTTATTATGAAAAAAATTATTTTTAGATTTGCGCACAAGTTCTGAAACCTGATTCCTAGTTAGTTTAGTTTTTTTTGTTGACCGGGTAAGTGCACTAGACAAATCCTGCCTATTTTCAGGCACGACCCGGGGGAGGGGGATACAGATGAATGCCAACTGACCTTGAACCTAACACAAAGATATTGATTTAACAAATGAATCGATGGGTCCCTCTTATAAAGCTCCCACAGGATATTTCACTTTTTAATCAAGGACTTAATTGAAGAAGTAAACCACTGACTAGGGGCACCTCTAACTTCAATTTCCTCAAAGGGAATAAATGATCTTGAATTGGGAGCAATTGATTATAAAAATAATCTAAAGCAAGATCAATATCCAAAATGCTATCTAAATAGGACCAATCAATCTGGAACAACAAGAAATAAAGATGATCAAAATTAACATTTTTAAAGGAACAGGTCCGTATTACACGAGGTGGTACTTTTTTATGACAAAAATTTAATACAGCAAAAGTAGTCATATGATCACTAACCACATCGGGCAAAACACCAGATGCTTATAAATGATCCCTACCATTAGTTACTATCCAATATAACACTGAGTGATTCAGTGAAAAAGAATTTAACTGAGTTGGTTCCTCAACATGCTGATATAAGCCATGCGAAGCTAACATAGCTGTACTATTGAGATAGTGTAATGAAATGAAGAAAAACTGAAATATGATTTTATTTATTATTTTATTATAGGAACACAGTTGGGGCCTGAGGAAATGGCGTGGCCACAAAACTGTTGTCCGTATCCTCTGGAAATGTGTTAAAGAGAAAAAGAGAAAATTGCCTGAAAGGAGCTGTCTGCAGTGGAGTTTATCCCCATGTTTTTGTTTTTTTGGTTATTTCTTTTTCCCCGCATCCTCTCCAGCACTCATCTGTCTGATTACCCCCAAAATGCTTGGTTATTGCTGGGGTATGAAACTACCTCGATACTACCCACCATCTAAAGTCCCTCCACAAAGGAGATGCTGTGGTCTGAAAAAACCCTTCCCATATCTTGGCCCATTCTTGTTCTTGTATAACTATCCCCACTTCTAAATGCCATTTGTCATGAATTTGTTGCCCGGAAGGTTGTTCCAAATTTGAGAGTAGTTGAACTATCTTTGTGATTCTGCCTCTGGCATCTACCAGTCTTGATATGTCTATTAATAAATTTTTGAGGGGGTTGGGGTCTAATTCTAACTGGGCTCTTCTAAAGGCCTCCAATAGATAGTGCCTAAATTGTAAATATCTGTACAAACCATTCCTTGGAATCTGGAATTCCTGACACAGCTGTGGAAAAGATTTAAGCACTTCCCCTTGAAAAAATTGCCCAATGGTTTTCAGACCATGGTTCTCCCACAGTCTACATCCCACTTCTGTTTCAAAGGGAAGAAAATCAGTGCAGGCTCAAAGTGGAATGTCGTTAGCAATGGCCAATTGCAAATTATATTTCTGATAAATCTTTGCCCAAGATTGTTTGAGTAGAGAGGACGACCTGTTCCATGTATGCAGTAATTTAAAATGATTTCTATCCATGAAAATCATATCCCTAATATAAGCTGCTCCCAGTGTTCTTTTCTCTAAAGCCACCCAAAGAGGGGGATCAGTTTGCCCCAAGTGAGGAATAACATATTGAATTTGGGCCGCCCAATAATATAGTTTAAAAGTTCGGCATGGCCAAGCCTCTCACCTTCTTGGGCACTGTCAGGACTGGCCATCTAATTCGAGGTTTTCTGCCTCCCCAGATGAATTTTGTTAGAATAGATCTTAATGTTTTCCAAAACTTCATTGGGAGCATGATTGGAACCACTGAGAATGTATATAAAAAGCATGGGAGCAAATTCATTCAGATAATTTCAATCTTACCAAATAACGTGAGTGGTAGTTCTCTCCACCTCCTACAGTCAGATTGAGCCTCGCCAAGGAGCCTGAGATGGTTGATCTGGTATAACTGAGTGCTATCTTTTGGTATCCAAGCTCCCAAGTACCTAAATCATTTGTAGCCCAACTTATCCCCTCCACTTTCATGGGCAGTGGGCCTTTATAAGTGCCTACTGTACCTGTAACATCTCTGTTTTAGTTGTATTGACTTTATAACCAGATATAGTCCCCAAAATGTTCAACTATTTCAATACTTTAGGAATCATCTGGACCAGGTCTGTTAGGTACATTAGGGTGTCATCTGCATATAGGGAAATACGCAGCTCCTCGCCCTCCAGTCTGATACCCTTATAATCTGAAGACTGCCGAATAAGTGCCACCAAAGGCTCAATACTAAGGGCAAACAAAAGGGGGGGGAGCAAGGGCAACCCTGTCTGCTGCCTCTTTGGATAGTTATTGGAGTCGAGGTCATACCATTCACCTTAACCTGAGTCGTGGGAGACTGGAAGAGATTGTTGATCTAGGATATAAATTTTGGGCTGAATTCAAAATGACTCAAGGTTGATTCTAAAAATTGGCAGTCTAAACAATCGAATGCTTTTTCTGCATAAATCAACATCACTGCAAGTAGAGAGCTAGGTGGAAGATTTCTCACCAAATCCAACACATTCCGTAAGAGCCGAACATTGTCTTAAATGTGTCAGCCCGGGATTAAACCTGTCTGATCAGAGTGGACCAGCTCTGTGATAACTTTTTGCACCCTGGTACTTATAGCTTTCTTAAAAATCTTAGCGTTCTGATTCAAAAGTGAAATGGGACGGTAGCTGGAGCACTGCAAAGAATTTTTATCAGGCTTCGGCAGAACTGTCACCAATGTTTTACTCCATGATTCTGGCATCTGGTCTATCTGGTGGGCTATATTGCAAACTTCTGTGAAGAGAGGCACCAACTCCATAGAGAAAGTCTGATAAAATTCAGCTGGAATCCCATCAGGTCCCGGCACCTTACTCCCCCAAAATGATTTAATAATAGTGTTAATGTAGTCTTCTGTAAAGGAAGATTCCAGAAACTGCTGTCTTGCTCTTGAAAGATGTGGAAGATTTATTTATCCAAAAAAGTCATTAATTCTTGTCTAATGATCAGATAATCTTTCTTGAGTATATAAATCTGCATACTATTTACATAATTCTTCTGCTATTTCCAAAGGAGATGAGACTTCCTCCCCAGCTCCCCCTCGTGTGAGTTTGGCAATGTTCCTGTCAGCCTCTTGTTTTCTGAGCCATAGTGCAAGTAGTCCACCCGCCCTATCCCCAGCTTCATAATACCTTTGATGAGTGAATCTGAGGGTATTCTCCGCCCTCCTTGTTAATAAATTATTTAAGTTCTCCCTGGCTTGTTTTAGTTTAGGTAAAAGTGATGTGTCTCTTGTTTGCTTGTGTTCAGATTCAACCTGCCACATAGCCTCCTCTGCCTTATCATTCAACGCCTGGTGTATTTTCTGTTTATGGACGCATAAGAGATTACATGGCCCCTTATAATGGCTTTCAAACAGTCCCATACATATTTGTGGGTGGTTCTCTTGTTCAGGTTTTCAGCTAAATAATTTTAATAAGCTCTTTTGTGGACCTTATAAATTCTTTATCATGCAGAAGACTAACATTAAAATGCCAATTACTTCTTGAAGAACACAAACCCCATTTCAACTGGACTGCTAGCATGGTGTGGTCCAACAAGGATACAGATTTTGTTTTAATATCATCCACAACATGTGCCCACTTCCTTTGTGTGTACATCCTATCTATTCTGGAGTAAGAACCTGTGGCAGGTGAATAGAATGTGAATTCCCGCTCTGTGGGATTTTGTAACCGCCATGGATCTACCAACCCTCCTTTGGACCTCAACGTTTTGAACAACCTAGAACAAGCACCTTGTCCCTTCCCATGAGCTGGATTCCTATCCAAACCTACATCTTCCATGTAATTCCAGTCTCCCAAACAGAGGACCTGGCCCTCTGGTAATGAGGAGAGCAAATGGTAAACCCTCTGAAAAAATTCTCCAGTAGGGGGAGTAGGCGCATAAACCAAGAGCACATGTATGGGTCAACCCTGAATGTTCCAGACATTATCACCAGCCTGCATGAGCCCTCACAGTGGACACTGGTTATTTGAAATGGTAAACCTCTGCGGGTCAACACCGCTACCCTGGCTTTTCTGGTGTAACCCCCCCTCCAAATGGGGGTTCCCAAAAAGTCTTCCTTGAGCTTGCCTAAATGCTCACTGCCAGGCTGGTGTCCTGTGTTTTAGCAGTTTAAATGTGATTGCCAGAGAGTGCCTGTATAGTCTCTGTGTACTGTCTCTTTAAGAGCTGCCTGGATTGCAGTCATAAGTAATCTGAGAGGGAGCTCTGTTGAAAGATGTAACTATTTGCTGAAAATCATTTAGAGTGATAATGATAATGTAGTTTGTTTAACCTGTCTTCTTTGCAGCAGGGACTGTTTTGCTTATCTCCACTGTCTTGGTCCTGGACTGCGAATTGGACCAATCAGTACTGGTGGGACCTAAAATGGAGCCGGACTACAGGAGGTGTCTGGAGTCAAAATCTGTAGGAATTGTAGTTTTGGACTTTTTGAGCCTTTTTGCACCTGAAGGGGGAGCCTTTGTTGTGACTGACAGGAGGATCAGCCAACCTAACCTTTTGGATCTTGGGGAATTTCCCCGGCTGCTGCAGCTAATTTCAGTTTTGAGCTGAGAAGTGAAGAAGTAACAGCTCAAGTGATTATGAGCAGCAGTTCTGTGTAGTTTTACATGGGAGAACTGTGAAAGGGCTGTTTTGGCCTGCCTGTCTGCCTGCTGTCCCTGAGAGGGAAAATAAAGTTTATTCAGACTTCATCCGAGTTGTGAGGACTATTTAAGCCACTGGACTGTGACCAGGCTTTAACCTGAAGAAGACCGAAGATTTGCTGAATGCGATTGGCCTGTCAGGATTTCCAGCTGCTTTTGAATCGCTGGTTTGTGCAGAGACTTTGTGATCGTGACTGGAGAGCGGTTTGCCTGGTACAGTAAAATTTCCTTACATATAAATGTGCTGTGTATTGAAAGTGGGTTGTGATTTGGTTCCCCACTGTGTGAACTGTGGTTCTGCTTGCTGGTACCATAGAATCCTTTACATGTAAATGTGCTGTGTATTGAAAGTGGGTCATGATTTGGTTCCCCACTGTGTGAATTGTGTTCTGCTTGCTGGAAGTTTTATCCAGCCTAATCGGACTGAATCTGCGTTCATCTCCATTCAGCCTGGGCCTTGCCACACTGGCCCTGCCAGACTACCCCACTGCACAGAGAAAGCCACCGACGGGAGACCTGCCTGGGGATCAGCCCCCTGCTCCATGCTTGAACAGGAACGATACCTCGGTGAATCGTGTGGGCACTGCTTCTCCTGGCACTCCAGATTAACCACCTGCTGTCTCGATTTTCGTCCAGCCTGTGTCCAGTGTTGGGTATTGTGAGTAATCATCAGGGTTGCTCCCTGCAACAATAGCCTAATCTAAAAGTGTGTCATCTGATTGTCTTGTTGCTTTCTTTTCACGAACTGAGCCCTCTGGCTCCGGATTACAAATAGTGTGTGTTATGCATGTTGTTTTGTTCCATCACAGGGCCCCAACCAGCTGCAACATTCCTGGCTAGCCTACTACTCTCCATCTGGGTACCCAGAGTGTGTGACTGTTTATGGACCCTGAAGTGCATGCATAACTGTTTGATAGAGCCTTTAAGCAAATTAACCTGATTATGCCCCTCCCTTGTTTAAATCCCTTACATAAATCAGATATAACTCTTCTTTGCATTTACCCCGACTGTGGTTCCAGTTTGTGCAAGAGTACTGTACTGCTGCCATTTGCTGTGTATAACCTTGTTTTACAGGGGGTCCCCAGGGCCGGGCCAGAGGAAAGCCTTGGTGGTAAGTGTGGGTACTTGTGTGGTGTATCAGGAGCATTGTGAAAGTGATTATTGTGTGTTGTTCCGGTCACTAGTAAGGAAAGAGGGTGTTACAGTGTCCTGGAGGGCTGTGCCCAGGTAAGCTTGACCACTACCAACCCTGACCTCTGGGTGGAGGCACCCATTTAAGAACTCAGGCCCCTTAACCTGCTACTAGGCAAGCAGGCAGGGATAGTAGCCCTTGGGATAGTGCCACGTAGGGGTTACATTGGAGTTTGGGTGTGAGTCTGCATAGACCCCACCCACCCACATCCTATGTAATTGAGTGTTCTGTAAGTGAAAGTTTTGTTTCTTGTAAACATGCCATGTCACATTTAACACATATTTTGGCTCTCTTGACTACCCCATTAATTCCCTTCACATTCCATGAACATGCTGTGAGTGAATCCATAAATTGGTCATAGAAATATGAAATCCTACCATATAAGTCCACTGTCCCCCGTAGACCCTCCCCATATCCCCACAAACACCCCATTGACTAAAAGTCCTTGTGTTACATCATAACAGACATTCCAAAAGATGAAACAAAGAAAATAAAGACCATAAAAGAATAACAAACAGTATTTAACAGTCATCTTAAAACTGACAGAACTATATACAAAGAGAATGATGAAAGAAAAACCACCATCCTCCTATGGGTGATCAACTGATCTCCCTAGGTGCCGTGAGGCACCTAATTGGTCATTTTGAGCCCTGGAGGCGCACACTGAACCCAGGGTATAAAGGGTGCAGGTGGGTAACCTCCTGCCTCTCTTCCTTCAGGGAAGTGACCTCTGGGTTCCCCTTCCCAGTCCCCCGCCGATTCATTCAAAAGTGCAGGGCAAGAATGACCCTTTGGGGAAAAAACCTCCCCACATTAAGATGCTTCCAAGAGAGGGCTCGATCCAACCCAGTAAAAAAAACTATCAAAGACCAACTCCCTGGCGCCAATTTAGAACATTAATCTGATCTCACCCTGCACCCTCTGTATCAGCCATCTTCGGCCATTCAGTGTGTAAAATACGTATTGTAACTGACCATGCAGTCTTTAATGTGAGTACCTTTGAGCCAGCCCAAGCATCCCTTTTCCCCAAATATGGCTTGGCTCAGTGACCCTAGATCTAAAACACCTCAAATTTGTGAAATTCATTCCATAAATCCCAGACTCATTGCCCCCTCCACACTCTCCAAGTAGGCAAATACAGCTATATTTTATATATTGTGTCTCTTCTAAGTTGACGTGGTATCAAAAGGTACAGCTTGCAATATTACCACCTTAGTCAGGGCAATGGGTTAGGGAGGGAAAATCATGTCACAGTTTCCATATTCATATAATTCCTTTTTTCAAAATATTACACCCTGTTTTGAGATGGAGCAAATTTTCCCTTTCGCCCACAAGGGACTGATGTCACTATTTGAATTACCCTAGTAATCAACTTGAACAACAATGCATTTTGCTCCCTGTTCTGGACCTATCTGAATAAACTTTGACCAGCTAAAAATAAAAATGTCTTATCTGTTCGGTATTTTGCTTGCAGAGTCTCGAACTGAAAAACGTTTCGGTACCGAGGGAGAGAAAGATGGAAAAACGCTGGAGATATACTCGGTCAAATGTAAAAGTATCTCCTCAAAATGTTCATTAAATTCTAAGAACATTAGTTTCGGCACTGCGGGCCTTGAGGGGGAAGATTTTAGGTGTTGCCTCATTGTGTGTCCTCCATAAACAGCCCTCCAGAACTGTATCATCTGCAAAAAGTGTTCCTTCTATTTCCCGATGACCAATTAACCTATACAGGAACTGCAAGCTGGTCCATAAAATGCTTAGGGTGAGTCCTTCCCTGGGAGACTGAAGAACTTGCAATAATTCCAGTCTGATCATCTAAGGGCCCAAGGGGGAGCAAAAAGGAAAGAAGACTAGGAAAAGGAGAAGCTAAGCATTCTCAGGTACTTCTCTTTTCAAGTTTCTCAACTCTCATGAAGCTCTGCGGTGAAAAATAACATCAGAACCCTGCAATCCCTCTCAGGTTTTGGTTGCAGATTTCTTAAGCCATTTTGAAAGTTCAGCATGTAGGTTGGTACTCTCTCCAGTCTTACGTTTACCCTGTCCTGAATCTTTCTTCATTTAGCTATCTCCACTTGACCCTTACCACTTTTTCCCTCCCCTGGCCATTGCTTCTTATCCTTTTCTTCTCTAATTGCACTAATTAAACTCCTCTGTCCTCATTCCACCCTTCCCACAATCACTCAGCCCCATTCTAAGTAATCCTTCTCACCCCCACCCCTATTGACTGACTGCCACCAGCCCCCCGCCCCTCCTGTCTGCAGCCCTAAATAACTATTTACTCTCTGTATTTCTCTCTTCTGGCCCACTAGGGATCCCCGCCTGGTAGGCACTTTTCTTCAGTTCAGCGGCACTCAATGACCGCAACCTCGGCCAGTGCCCCGCCCTCATGGAACCAGCTACCAGATCCACCTTCAAGATACGAGTCTAAGGTGCCTGGCAGCCGAGAACGACACGCTGAATCCCGATTGGTGCGGCACCTTGTGCTAGTGGCCAGTGATTGGACAGGCCTGTTCCAGCTACTGTTCTATTGGTACGCCTCCTTGCCACTATCTTGGCTGGTGAATTCAGAACCTTCAGCGCCAATTTTACTGACTTTAAACTGTTAGCTTCTGCCGCTCTGTCTCTGGCTTTTTTCTCTCCCCCACCCCCTCCCAGGCCACCATTAAATACACTCTCACCTCTCCCACCCTGGTGCTCTGTCATCTTATTGGCTTGCCTTCTCAGCTCTTACCTACCCTTCTGTAGTGTAGCTCCTGTAGTGTAGCGCCTACAAAACAAAACCCCTGCTGCACTAGAGCTGCCAACTTGCTACCTGCTACTCAATATCTGGAGAAATGTCTCCAAGCCCAGCAATCTGCTCCTACTCACTATTATAGTCATCAGCCACCCCCCTTTCCCTAACATACCATCCACCTCCCCTAAGCCACCGTCCTCTAATATTCCTAACCTAGCTCAACTCCTTTACTCCTCCTTCTCTGCAACTCTCTCTCCCTCTGCTCATCTTAACTTGGTCCCACTTCCCTATCCACCCCTGTGCCTTTCTGTTTCCCCTCTCACATGCCGGATTATCCTTCAACTTATCACCTTTCGGCCACCCTTCTGTGCCTGATTGAGACGGCTACCTAGACGGTGCTCGCTCACCTCATGGTACAAACATCTGCTCTCCCACTTCTTAATTATTACCCTCCTGATCCTCACAGCAGGAGACTTACACCCAAACCCAGGCCCTGCACATCCCCTTCCCCCAACTAATTCTGCAGTCCCTTCCCTTGATGTGACCACTACCACAAGCCACATTGGTGGCTCTCTCCCCCGTGGCCTACGACTGCTTCATCTAAATATTAGAAGTCTATCCCTCAAGCTTGACCTACTCCAGGTGCTAGCCGTCCAATATGCCCCCGACATCATCATCCTATCTGAAACTTGGCTAAATAATAATATGACAGACTCCTCGATCGCCATCCCAGGCTACACTATTGCCTGTCTGGACCGGGCTAATAGAGGTGGTGGTGTTGCCATCTATGTAGACTCAGACATACACTTCTCTGCAGTACTAGCCAAGGCCGAACCACCAGCCTATGAGCTACTAATTTTACAGTTGGCCTGCCCCTTCTCACTCACGATTTATATTGCTGGAGTCTACTGCTGGCCTGGCACACCATCTGCAACTGTCACTGACCTCATCACACATATCACTTCTCTTATTCCAGCAGGTGAACTATATATCATGGGTGACTTCAACCACAACTGGTTAGCTCCGTCCCTCAACAATGCCCATTCTGATATATCTGCCTTAAACCTATCTCAGATAATCACTGAGCCTACCCGCCTCAACCCCAAGTCTGGCAACCACTCACCTATCGACTGAGCACTCACCTCCCACGGGATCCTCAAAGCAGCCTTACTACCTGACTCCCTGAGTGACCACCACATCATCTACCTAGTCTGCAAAATCTACCGACACAGACCCCCCCCCCAAGTTTCTAGTCTAACGCTCATATAAATCTCTCAATATCACCCCCTTGCTAGAAGACCTAGCCCTAGCAAATTGGGGCCCCTCCATTGCAAACTGCTCTATTGATGGTGCCCTCCTATACTTTCAAAACATGTTCCTCAATGTGTGGGACAAGCACTCCCCCCTGTGCTGCACCAGGGTCCGAGGAAACCACCTACCCTGGATTACACCAGAATTTAATAGCTTGCCAAAATGCCTGGGACAAGTCTTGGAAACCTCACAAATAATCCCTCCTCCCATGAGATTATAACATCTACCGAATGCTACGCGATAAATGCACCAGAGCAACTCAGCTGGCTAAGGCCAGCTACTTTAACACCACTCTCCACTCTAATATAAATAGACCATCCACATTCTGGACAGTCATTCACTCCCTCTTCTCCCCACCGGCAGTTAATCCCACTCAGGTTTCGACCTTAACATTGTTTTACTATCCCTGAACCAAGTGCAAATTGATCAGGGCTAGTGCAGCTAACCCTCTATTTGTCCGTCTTGACTAGTGCAGGTTTTTTATGGCTGTTAATGAAGTTGAAAAAGTCCCTGCTTTAGCAGGCTGTAGTCCTTTTGCTAATCTCCCTCAGTGTTCCAGGTGGCCTGATGTGATTAACAGCTGATCAAGATCAAGAGCTGCAATTATCTGACAGTTCAAGAGAGGGAACCAACAAAAGACGTTATGTGAGTCATTATCGCTCAGTTGTTAGGACATTCAGCTAGTGTGCATGCTGTGATCAATGGTAGAGTGGTTAAGTCACTAGCTTCCAGTTTGCTGAACTTGTCTTTGGTTTGTCACACAATATTAAGACCAGTGTGCCTCATTTCCCAACCTTTTGAGTGCCTGTATCTAACACTGCAGTGACAGAATGCTACGATGTTTACACGGCCTGCCCAGCCAGTTGGTCTGTCAACTTGGCAGAAGACACCAGGAGAAAGGACTGCTGTGTGACTGGACTTCTCTGCTGGGACTAAAGAAGAAGAACTTTTGTACTTGGACCTTTAATTTAGGATAAAAAAAACTAACAAACAAAACAAAAAAAAAGTGTGTGTTTGTCTGAGTTAACTGAACTGAATGGTTATCTGAAGAGT
The DNA here is from genome assembly GCA_016271365.2 of Neoceratodus forsteri. NCBI lineage: Eukaryota > Metazoa > Chordata > Ceratodontiformes > Ceratodontidae > Neoceratodus > Neoceratodus forsteri. The sequence goes on from CM057449.1 coordinate 336,174,362, forward strand.
TATCTAGGTGTAAATCTCAGGTGATTGAAAGGACTTAATAGCTGTGAGGTTTAAATTACTTGTAGAAAGATCTAGTAAGTAGGGGGAGTGGCTTAGCTAGAAGGAAGCTACATTTAAAGACTGCCTTAGAAAGATTCTGCTAATAGCTTGGCAGAAGACACCAGGAGAAAGGACTGCTGTGTGACTGGACTTCTCTGCTGGGACTATATTGCCCTCCTTCCCTTCCCTCCAAAGCTAGTTCTACTTTTATAGGCACAAGATTTGACTGACAACAGGAACTTCCTGTTTGGGAGCAGGAAGTGAGTGATCACAGAGCCACCAAAGACCCACCATCCTAGAAGGGCAAGAGTAGCTCTCCGGCCCCTTCTAGATGCTGGAGGTCTGCCTCTAAGCAAGTAAGAGGTCTACTGAGAAATATAGGATATTCTTGTCTCAGAACAGGACAATCAGGAGCTTAAAGGGCACACAGGTAGAAAGTAAGGAGAGAGAGAGAGAAAAAAAGAGAGGAAAGAATAAGGATTACAAATAGTTAAGGGGCCAGAAATAGGACATGATTGGAGTGGTGCAGTGCAGTGGCTGTGGAGCAGCAGTCTTCTGGGAGATGTTCTGGAGGATGTGGTGTTGTCCCATCTGCAGGCACCTCTCTGGGCTGAGGGAGGAGGTTGCTCATCTCCAGGCTGAGTTGGCCAGGATTTGTGGGACCTCCTCTTCCATCCAGAGACCACCAGTGCCACTGCCATTGCCTCAGAGGTTGCCAAGAAAGAGGAGCGGTTGGACCACAGTGGGCTCACGGAGGGTGAGGGTAGTGGAACAGAGATGCATCCCTCCAGTTGTACCTCTCCACAATTCCTATGCCATTCTGGCAAAGTGTGGTTCCTCTATGGAGGCACCCACAGTGGAGACCAAGGAGGATGCTGGGAACCTCCACAGCGAGACCCACAGGAGTGGCAGGATACCCTGCAGGGAAGGAAACAACTCCTGGTGGGGGACTCCATTGTTAGGAAGGTAGAACTGGGGAGGAAGGGAGAAGGAGGTAAGGTGCTGCCTGGCGCCATGGCTTGAGGGACAGGAGCGAATCCCAGGATTGCCAGAGCAGCTGCACAGGTGAGGGAGCTGGATGTCATTGTCCACCTAGGGACAAATGACCTGGCTAAGAAAGGGATTAGAGAAGTGCAGGAAGAGTCTGTGGAATTGGGGAGGGGTCTTAGTCAAGTAGCATGCACGGTAACCTTCTCGGAGGTGCTGCCCATCTATGGCATAGGAGAGGCTAGGGTGTTCCGCACCATGGGATTCAATCAGTGGTTGAAAAACTGGTGTGGAGCTCTGGTATTTGGCTTCATTGGGGACTGGGGGTCCACCTGGAGTGATGCAAGCATATACTGGCATGATGGGCTGCATCTGTCCAGGGGGGCAACCAGGATCCTAGGTGATAGGTTTAAATGCTTCATTGGCAAGCATTTAAACTAGCCAAGGGGGGAGGCACTGGAAAGGAGCAGGGAAATCCTAGCCCCTCAAAAAAATCACGGTAGTAAGTAAGGCAAACACCAACATAGAGGTGTCGATAGGGAGAAGGGCAGGGGTAAATGGAGAAAGTGACAAAGGCAAGAAGGACAGAGATGGGGCAAAAGGGAGTAAGGCCATCAGGAAATGGAGGGTAATGAGTACCAATGCCCGTAGTCTGGGCAACAAGCTCCCTGAGCTGGTGGCCTTGATGGAAGAGGGATGCCTGGATATCGTAGCAGTCACAGAAACATGGTACACAGAGAACTATGACTCGGATGTTAACATACCAGGGTACATAACCTACAGGAGAGACAGGCAGGGGAGAAGAGGGGGAGGAGTAGCTCTCTATGTAAAGGAAGGGATAAAAGCAACTGAACAAAAGAGTAAACAGGGAGGAGAGGAGGCACGGTGGGTCACCTTGGAGACTGGAAAGGGCACCACAATCTGCACAGGGGTTGTGTACAGACCCCCATGTCAGGGGGAGGGAATGGACAAGGATATGATAGAAGGCATTCTTAGAATGGCAGAGAAAGGGGAGATACTGTTGATGGGAGACCGGAATATGCCAGATGTTAACTGGAGCACATTTGCTGCAGCTACATCCAAGAGCAGGACCATTCTTGATGCCCTACAGCTGGCAGGCCTCAGACAGCTAGTTTCGGAACCCACTCGTGAGGGACCAATCTTAGACCTCGTACTCTCAAACGGGGCAGTGAGAGGATCTCAGATCTAGAAGTGGGTTGCCATCTGGGAACAAGTGACCATCAAACAGTGTGGTTCACGTTAAACTCAGCTACAGAGTCAAGCCATACAAAAGTGAGGGTACTGGACTTTAGGAGGGCTGACTTTGGCAAGATGGGAGAGTGCCTCAGAAAAGCACTAGCAAACAGGCTAGAAGGAGGTGTGGAGCAACAATGGGGAATCATCAAAACTGCCATCACAGAGGCAACAAGCCTTTGTGTGAATGAAATAAACAAATCAAAACGAAAGAAAAAGCCACTATGGTTCTCAAAAGAGGTGGCTGTGAAAGTCAGGAAGAAAAAGATAGCATTCCGGAAGTATAAGGAAACACAGAAGGAGCAGGACAGAGAGCTGTACCAGTTAAGGCAGAAGGAAGCAGGGAGGGAAGTCAGAATAGCAAAGGCCCAAACTGAGGAAAGATAGCCAACTCGGTTAAGAAGGGGGATAAAACCTTTTATAGGTACATCAGCAAGCATAGAAAGACAAAGGGAGGGAGGGATAGTGAGGCTGAATAGAATGAATGGTGGGTGGGCAGAGGGGGACAGTGAAAAAGCAGGGATACTGAATGAATATTTCAGCTCAGTATTCACAAAAGAGAAGGGGAAGTGCCTAATCCAAATAACAGAAGCACTCTTGATAGGGGGGTCGATCCCAGTCCTTTCACAGAAGAAAGGGTTCTGCAAGAACTCCTAAAATTGAAGGTGGACAAAGCAATGGGTCCTGATGGAATTCACCCCAGAATTCTAAAAGAATTAAGGGAGGAACTAGTGAAACCACTGGCTACTCTTTTTAATAAATCATGGGAAGATGGTGTGGTACCAAAGGACTGGAGGAAGGCGGATGTGATTCCCCTTCACAAAAGTGGGACCAAGACAGATGCAGGAAACTACAGACCTGTCAGTCTGACCTCTGTGGTAGGGAAAATGATGGAGTCACTTCTGAAGGAAAGAATAGATGAGTACCTAGAGGCCAGTGGGGCACGGGACCCAAGGCAGCATGGGTTCACAGCAGGAAGGTCATGTCAGACGAATCTAATATATTTCTTTGGGTGACCAAAGTAGTAGACCAGGGAGGGGTTGTGGACATGGCCTACCTAGACTTTAGCAAGGCATTTGACACAGTCCCACACAAAAGATTAATAGTCAAATTAACCAGACTGGGAGTGGGTCCCAGGGTGGTAGCCTGGGTAAAACATTGGCTGCACAACAGGACACAGAAGGTAATTGTAAATGGAGTCCACTCTGAAGAAAGAGGGGTTACTAGTGGGGTACTGCAGGGTTCACTATTGGGTCCAGTCCTTTTTAATGTCTTCATCAGTGACATTGCAGAGGGACTGGAAGGAAAAGTATGCCTTTTTGCAGATGACACAAAGATCTGCAACAGGGTTGATACACAAGGAGGCATGGAAAGGATGAAAAGGACTTAGCAAGGTTGGAGGAATGGTCAGAAGTATGGCAGCTAGGATTCAATGCAAAGAAGTGCAAAATAATGCACCTGGGAAACAGAACCCAGGGGAAGAATACACAATGGGTGGGGAGGTAGTAACAACAAAAAAGGAAAGGGACCTGGGGGTAATCATATCAGATGACCTTAAGGTTAGCAAGCAATGTGAGAAGGCAGTAGGGAGGGCTGAGTGTATACTGGGATGTATAGGGAGAGGCACCAGCAGCAGAAAACAGGAAGTTGTTATCCCTCTGTACAGACAGCTGGTGAGACCCCATCTGGAGTACTGCGTCCAGTTCTGGAGACCCCATCTCCGCAAGGACATAGACAGGATAGAGGCAGTCCAGAGGAGGGCAACTAAAGTGGTGCAGGGTCTGCAAGAGAAGCCATATGAGGAGAGACTAAAGGAACTTAATATGTATACCCTTGAGGAAAGAAGGGAGAGGGGGGACATGATAGAAACTTTTAAGTACCTCAGTGGGATCAACAAAGTCCAAGATGGTAGCATCTTTCAGAAAAAGAGACGTGCAAGAACAAGGGGACACAATTTAAAGATAGAAGGCGGTTCAGGGGCAATGTGAGGAAGTATTATTTCACAGAGAGGTAGTGGATGCATGGAACAGCCTTCCTGAGGAGGGTTGTGGGGTCTAAAACTGTGGAAGAATTCAAGAATGCATGGGACAGACATAAGGCAATTCTTGTTGGGGGGTAGGAAGAAATAGGCTGTTGGTTAACTAGGATCTGCGGCCTATCCTGTAGGTAGGGAAATAGGCAGACTAGATGGGCCAAGCGGTCCTTATCTGCCGTCAAAGTCTATGTTTCTATGTTCTATGTTTCTAGAGATAGAATCTAGACAAATTTGTTCTATACTTTTCCTTTACACCACTGCAGAGTAGACTCTGAAGTGGCCACCCATAGACCCATAGCTGCCATTACTGACTGGTGTAGGGATCCACAGCTCCTCTTAATGGATCACACCAGCCAATGCCATCCATGCAGTCCCACCCTCATACCACCCAGCATGTCATTTCATCCTAAAAACCATACTTTGGAGCATGTATGGTACAAAGTGAAACCTTAGTAAAATATGTATTCCTGGTGTGCATAGATCATCCTATACAGAAAGAGAGGCAGTACAGCATCATGCCTGTATACTGCTTCCCCTTTGGCTGATGAAAAGACACTGTTATGAAAATCTGTTGTTGTTAGGGCAGAGCATGTTAAATCAATACTCTTGTGCCTGGTATATATAAACAGATATGTAAAAGTTTCTTACACCCCAAGCCCCCTGTGTTTGGGGTTGCACCTTTTAAAAAGCCCAAAGTGGGACATTTCTTACTGAAGCATGATTTTTTTGCAAGACAGTACGAACTTCAACCAATGCAACAGACTTGTTTTCTCTATATAATCAGAATTAAGGCTAAATGCTGTAGTTTCTTAAGTTACTTCTGTTGTTTCTTATTTTAATGTATTTTAGTTAGGGTATTATAGTTTTCTACAATATTTAGTAGAAAGCTAGAAAATATTTGTTCTTCTATAAAGTCAGGACATATAGTATTTTTCATGTTTTTTTGCAGGACACAGCTGCTCAACTCAGGACTGTCCTGCGAAAATCAGGACAGGTGGTAACTCTTCCTGTGTTTGTTTAACTCACCCCAAAGAAATCCTAGAACTGCCCCTGGCTCACTTGCAGTGTAAGAAAACTTTCCGAAGTGCAGGTCTAGTTAATCACAGGGCGTGGGATGAGAGTGCCTTTCTCAGCCTGACTCTGTACATTGCCCTACAGGTCAGGGTAGGACTGTGATGAGGTGCAGGATGACGCTGGCTGTTGTGGGTGCAGAGCTAAAATTGCTTGACTGATCATTTGCTATTATGGTATCCTCTGGTTTGGTGGGGGGTGGGTGTAGAAAGAGGAAGCAAGGGGCACATGATAAAAAAACAGTAGGGTACACACTGCGTGTGATTGGATTGTGGTCTTTTTTTTTATTTTGGCTGAGGCAGGAAGCAATGTGGGAGCAGGATAAATATGCAATAATCAGAGTAATTCTTGACTTATATTTTTTCTGTAAAACCAATCAAAATTTACCATTATTATTGTGAGCTAGTGCAACCATCTGCGGGCTAGTGCAATTTTTAATCAACTTGTCTGGCTGGCTAGTGCAAAAAAAGTTAAGGCTGACCCCTTCCACTCCCCTCTTAAACGCAAATAACACTCTTCTCACTGACTAACCACCTTTCTCTCTGACTCCAACTTCTTCACTCCCTTCCAATCTGGATTCAGGAAGAACCATTCCACCACCACTTCCCTGACAAGACTGTCTGATGCCATCCTCTCTGGGATGAATAAAGGTCAAATCACCTCAGCCATCTTTGTCGATCTAGCTAAAGCATTCAACACTGTCTCTCATCCCCTCCTGCTAACGTGCCTCTCTGCATCTGGACTCTCCGAGTCAGCCACCAACTTGTTCAGTGCGTACCTCACAGGTAGAATTCAATCAGTCAGAATTGCAGATTCCATCTCCTCCCCATCTCCATGAATACTGGTGTCCGTAAGGGATCAGTACTCGGCCCCATTCTTTTCTCTATTTTTCTAAATGACCTGCCGCTAATCTGTTCATCTTCACCCATCCACATGTATGCAGATGACACAGTCCTATTCACCACTGGCCATACCCCTGAAGAGGTTGCTACTAACCTTCAGGCTGATTTCAACAAAGTTCAGCTCTGGTTTAGTTTCCCATCTACTCTCCCTCAACACCAAAAATACAGTCTCCATGACCTTTGGCACAAGGCAGAGACTGTCCAGGCTCACAGCCCTCCCCACCTTCCACACCCTAGATGGGACAGTCTTTGTGGGCACTTCTACTTTTAGGTATTTAGGGGTATGGCTCGACCAACAACTATCCTTCTCTGCACATGTAGATGCAATCTGGGCTCAGGAAGGGTGAGGATGGTGGAACGGAGGCACACCCAGTCAGTTGTTCCACTCCACAATCCATACACCATTCTGGGGGAGCATAGCTCCCCTATGGATGCACCCACAGAGGAGACTAAGGAGGCTGAGGACAGCTGTCACAAGGGAGGCCCACAGGAAGGAGGCAGAGGACACCACAAGGAAAGGAAGCAGTTCCTGGTGGGGACCCAATTATTAGGGGGATAGAACTGGGAGGAGCTGGGAAAACTGAGTAAGGTGCCTGCCTGGTGCCATGGCTTGGAGGACAGGCGCATCCTCAGGATCCGCGACAACAGCTGCAAAGGATTCTGAGCTGGAGCGTAATTGTCCACCTAGGGACAAATGACTTGGCTCATCATGAGGTTAGAGCAGTGCAGGAGGACATTGCAGAGTTGGGGAGGGGCCTAAGACAAGTAGCACACACAGTATCCTTCTCAGAGGTGCTGCCTGTCAAAGGCATGGGTGAGGCGAGGGTAATTGGCACCATGCAGTTTAATGAATGGTTGAAAAAATGGTGCGGAGTACAGGGGTTTGGCTTCATTAGGGACTGGGGTTCCACCTGGAGGAACAACAGCCTATACTGGCAGGATGGTCTGCATCTGTCCAGGAAGGGAACAAGTCTTTTGAGCAATCGGTTTAAATGCTTCATTGGCAAGCTTTTAAACTAGTCAAAGGGGGAGGCACTGACAAGCAGCAGAAAAATCCCAGCCTCTCCCTACAAAATAGGGTACTAAATGAGAAAAAGACCAAGGTAGAACGGTTAGTGGGGGATGCTGCAACAGAAGGTAAAGCCATCAAAAATGGAGAGCAATGAGTACCCAATGCCCGTAGTCTAGGTAACAAGCTTCCTGAATTAGTGGCCTTGATGGAGGAGGAACATCTGATATCGTGGCAGTCACAGAAACATGGTACACACAAAACCATGACTGGGACGTAAACATACCAGGATACACTCTCTCTAGGAGGGACAGGGAGGGTAAAGAGGAGGAGGAGGTTCTTTACATAAAGGAAGGAATAAAAGCAACAGAACAAAGGGTAAACAGAGGAGAGAAGAAGCACTGTGGGTAAATTGGAGACAGGCAATGGCACCACAATTAAGCACAGGGTTGTATACAGACCCCTTCAGGGGAGGAAATGGACAAGGAAATGATAGAAAGTATACTTAGAATGGCAGAAAAAGGAAGATACTGCTGATGGGTGATCTGAATATGCCAGATGTTAACTGGAGTGCAGTTGCAGCTGCCACTTAAGAGTCGCGGTTATTCTAGATGCCCTACAGGGGCATGCCTTAGACAACTAGTACTGGAGCCCACTCGAGAGGGAGCAATATTAGACTTGATACTCCTCAAGTGGAGATGGAGAGAGGATCACAGATGTAGAAGTGGGTAGCCATCTGGGAATTAGCGACCATCGAACAGTATGGTTCACAATAAACACAGTAATAGAGTCAAGCCATACAAAGACAAAAGTACTGGACTTTAGGAGGGCTGACTTTGCCATAATGGGTGAGTGCCTAAGGAATGCACTAGCAAATGGGCAGGAAGGAGGGTTGGAAGAACAATGGGGAATAATAAAAACTGCCATCACAGAGGTAACAAGCCTTTGTGTGAAGCAAATAAACAAAACAAGACGATGTAAGAAACCACTATGGTTCTCAAAGGAAGTGGCAGTGAAGGTTCAAGAGAAAGAAAGCATTCAGGAAGTACAAGGAATGCAGAAGGAGCAGGACAGAGAACTGTATCAGTTAAAGCAAAGGAGGCTGGGAAGGCAGTCAGAACAGCAAAGGCCCAAACTGAGGAAAAGATAGCCAACTCAGTTAAGAAGAGGATAAAACCTTTTATAGGTACATCAGGAGGCGAAGGAAGACCAAGGAGGGATAGTGAGGCTTAATAAAGGGAGGAGGGTGGGCAGAGGAGACTGTGAAAAGGCAGAGATACTAAACAAATATTTTTTGCTCAGTATTTCGAAGGAAGAGGGGAGATACATAAAACAAACAGTAGTAACACTCTGGATACAGAAGTTGATACCGGCCCATTTACAGAAGAAAGGGTTCTGAAAGAACTCTTAAAACTGAAGGTGGACAAAGCAAGGGGCCTGATGGGATTCATCCCAGAATTCTAAAAGTACTAAGGGTAGAACTAGTGACACCACTGACTACCCTTTTAACAAATCATGGGAGGATGGGGTGGTACCCGAGGACTGGAGGAGGGCAGATGTGATTCCCCTTCACAAAAGTGGGAGCAAGGCAGAAGCAGAAACTATAGACCTGTTAGTTTAACCTCAGTGATAGGAAAATGATGGAATCACTTCTAAAGGAAAGAATTGTCGGTATCTAGAGGCCAGAGGGGCACAGGACCCTAGGCAGCATGGATTCTGTGCGGAAGGTCATGGCAGACGAATCTGATAGATTTCTTTGACTGGGTGACCAAAGTAGTAGATCAGGGAGGGGCTGTGGATATGGCCTACCTAGACTTTAGCAAGGCATTTGACACAGTCCCACACAAAAGATTAATATACAAGTTAGCCAGCCTGGGAGTGGGTCCCAAGATGACAGCCTGGGTAAAGAATTGGCTGGAGAATAGGACACATTGAGTTATAGTAAATGGAGTCCACTCAGAAGAAAGGAGGGTTACTAGTGGGGTACCGCAGGGTTCAGTATTAGGACCGGTCCTCTTCAATGTCTTTATAAGCGACATTGCAGAAGGACTGGAAGGTAAAGTATGTCTCTTTGCAGATGACACTAAGATCTGCAACAGAGTTGATGCACAGGGTGGGGTGGAAAGGATGAGAAGGGACTTGGCAAGGTTAGAGGAATGGTCAAATGTATGGCAGCTTAGATTCAATGCTAAGAAGTGCAAGGTAATGCACCTGGGAAACAAAAACCCAGGGGAAGAGTACACAATGGGGTGAAATACTAACAACAACAAGAATGGAAAGGGACCTGGGGGTAGTCATATCAGATGACCTAAAGATGGGCAAGCAATGTGAGAGGGCAGCAAGGAGGCTGGGGATACTGGGATGCATAGGGAGAGGCATCAGTAGAAAACAGGAAGTTATTATCCCTCTGTACAGACAGCTGGTGAGACCCCATCTGGAGTACTGTGTGCAGTTCTGGAGACCCAATCTCCACAAAGAGACATAGACAGGATGGAAGCTGTCCAGAGGAGGCAACTAAAATGGTGCAGGGTCTGCACCGGAAGTCATATGAAGAGAGACTTAAGGAGCTTAATATGTATAGCCTCGAGGAAAGGAGGGAGAGGGGACATGATAGAAACGCTCAAGTACCTCAGGAATCAACAAAGTCAAGAGGGTAGCATCTTTCAAAAAAGAGGTGTGCAAGAACAAGGGGCACAATTTGAAGATGGGGGCAGCTCAGAGGTAATTTAAGAGTATTTCTTCACAGAGAGGGTTTGTGGATGCATGGAGGCGGCCTTCCAGGGAGGTTGTGGAGTCAAAATCAGTGGGAAATTCAAGCATGCATGGGATAGTCATAAGGCAATTCTGGGGGGTGGGGGTAGGAAGAAGTAGGCTGCTGGTTAACTAGGATCAGCAGCTTATCCAGTAGGTAGGGAAATGGGCAGACTGGGTGGGCCAAGCGGTCCTTATCTGCCGTCAAATTCTATGTTTCTATGTTTCTAATCTTGAAAAAATTGCGCCACAAACTAGGTGCCCTTTACAGGAATCGCAGTAGCCTCCCGCGAACAATGAGATGAGAACTTGTGCAGAAGATGATCCTACCACCCTTTGACTACTGTGATGTAGTCTACAGTGACGGTCCCAAGTCTTCCTTGTCCAGACTGGACCCCCTTTTCAATGCTTTCTGCTGCTTTGTGCTTGATGCCCCTCCCCGCACCCATCATTGTGAACTCAACCACTCACTAGCATTTTCATCCCTTGAAAATCACCGCCCATGCTATCCTCACCTCCCACCCCCTCTCATGCTCTTAGATCCTACGACTCCCAACAATTGGTAATCCCTTGGTGGTGGACCTCCGTAGGCCAACCTGCCTTCTCACACTGACTCCCTAAACTCTGGAACGACCTCCCTCACCAAATTCATCACTCCTCCTCTACTCATTCCTTATCTACCGCCCTGTCAAACTACCTTACAGTTAATTGTACCTGTTCATTATACCCCCTTCTCCTATTCCCCGGTGTCCCACTACCTCTCCATTGCCTGACCAGTGGCATCTAGCAATTGCTACAGAAACTGGCTTATATGTACCAACTATGCTCTTATCACTCATTTTCATTACTGCACTTATTGATCCATGTCCTAAATGCCTCAGTGCCGTGTATCTGTGTGTTATGTTGATTCATCGTAACCCTATTATGCTAACCTTGATCTATGTTGTAATTTTATACCAAATGTAACCACATGCTATGCTGCAACATCATGTAAAATATAATCCCTAATTCCTTGTAACACTGCTTGTTGATGCTGTCCACTTGTTCCCCTCCCCCCAGGTTGTACCGTGAGAGAAGTATCTTTTTGCTCAGTGTGCCTTTCCTGGTGAAACATTTCAATAAATAAATAAATACCTTTAGGGAGTGTTGGTGCAAAAGTTGTACACAGTAGATCTTCTATTTCTATTTCAATCATCTCTTCTTTTAAATCTGGCAGATTTATGGAGAGGGACTTAAATATGGAGCAGCATCAGTCAGGCACTCAAATTTGTGCGTGGAGTCTTTATCCTGAATCCACAGTCGAGTTGGATATCGAAGTTGGACTTTTAAACCTTTTTCCCGTAACTGCTTTACTACCTGCAGTACTTTTTTCTTTTGAGCCAGGAACGCTGGTGGATAGTCTTGATCTATATAGACCTTCTTTCCATTGAGATTTAAGTCTCTTTTGGCCCAGGCCAGACGCAACACTTTTTCTTTAACTGGATAGCTTATAAATTTTATAATGGATCATGGCGGAGCACCCTGTGCTGACTGCAGCTGTTTCTGTAAGTTAAATAAAAAGGCTAGAGGAACACAGCTGTGCAGTGGAATTTTAAGTTGTTGTGCTGCAGTAGTGACATCACTACTGCAACACAACATACTGATGACACTACTGCAGCACAACATAGAGGATTGTGTATGCGCAAGCATACACAACAAGGCAGTTGTGATCGAGAGGTTTCCGTGGTAACCTGAGACCTCGAAGGCGTTGCCTCGAGAGGTCCGCTACCACGAAACCTCAAGATCGCAAACTCGTTTATTTGTATGGTTGCTCATACACAATCTTTACAGTGTATGGGCAACCATAAATACCACTCGTGAACACTCGGGAGCTTACTTCTGTCTGCTGCCAAAGTGCCACTTCTCCTGGTCGCACGCCGCTTCATTGTGCATAAGCGAACGTGTCGACCTGCTGTGCTGCACCGTGACGACTGGGTGCAGCACAACAAGATCATGACGCACCGAGTGAAGGACAACAGCACTGTTCCAGGCATGGATTTCCATGCGGAACAGCGTTCCACCATACACTATAACCATATTCTAGGCATGGATTTCCAAGCAGAACAAAATTCCATCATACACTGTATAGAGGAGTGTATATGGTTCTCCATATACAACAAGGCTGTGTCAGAATCGCGAGGTTGCCATGGCAATCAGTCTCTTGGCTGCCACAGGAACCTTGAGATTCACTCAGCCTTGTTTGTGTATGGAGAACCATTCACAGTCTTTTGTAGTGTATCGTTTTCAATACATGTATTCAATTATGAGTAAAAGGGGTTTCAGTTTTTAAGAAAGTGAAAGTCTTACTGTTGCCCGCCAATCAATCTGAGTGTTTTAACTACTTCTCTTGCAGCCATGCTTGATTCGTCTTTGCACTGCTGAAATTGCAAGTTGGGAATTCAATACATCTGGATGGTGGGTGAGGGAGTTGGTAGTCTGATTATATATTTCAAAGAAAAAAATGCAGCTGTCACAGTCTCCGATGCTGTTTGTCTGTTTCAGAATCAGCGATCAAAGCTGTTGCTTCAGCAAGTTAGCCAAGCGCGGGACGTTCGATGATGTTGTGCTGCAGTAATGACATCGCTAGTGCAGCACAACAGCATGATGATGTAGCTACCGCAGCACAATAGGGAAAGTCCAGTAATGGATCTCCATAGGCAACAGCATTCCACCACACACAATATAGGTACATTATATATGAGACTAGCAACTGTATATACAAATGTTTGTTCGTCTAGTTCTCTAGTACATAGAGTTTCTCAACCTGTTTTTAGAAGAACACTCTTTAGAGGACACACCTTGCAAAGATCAGAGTTCCTGAATTATGATCTGGGTCCAATCAGCTGTAGCAGTCTGAACGCCTATTTGCCTTAGGCAAACATCACCACCTTATGGTCATTTTACACACCTGTGTGCCCAGTTTTATTTGGCTTAGTTTTTTTTTTGTTTAGACTCCTACATGAAACACAAATATGTAACACAGTTTAAAATGACCTGTCATTGAAAGTTGGTAACAACGTCGACCACAATCATTGTGGACTGACTATATTTTTTACTATGTTCAACCACAATCCTTGTGAGCCAGAGTTTACAGCTGTAGTGTTAAGAAGGATAAATTGGCAGAATCACTATAAGTCCACAGTTTGAACAGACCTCTGCCATTGAGAGCTGATAGTGTTGTTGACCACAGTCATTATGAGTCAAATTTACAGCCTATAGTACTAAAAAAGTGCAAGAAGCACTATAATAATTTTTTACAAATAATCAGTACCAGAAACTGTAACCACTAGACTAAGTGCCAAACCATGATTCTACAACAGTCATTGTGAGTTGAATGCGAAATGTGGTTCAAGCCACGTTTCCTGGAACTGTCCATGAACTGTGAAAAGACAAAAAAAAAAAATAAACATGTATGTAGCTAGAAAACTATTTGTTTAAAATTTCTAAAAAACACAACAATGGCATCAGGGACTCATAGCATTCCACATCAGGTTTACAAAATGTACAGTCCATTCAATTCTGTGACACTTTCCCATAACTGAGAAAAAAACTGGCTGAGCAAGTGTTTCTGCTACCTCTGCCACACCTGTCCCACTGCTTGACTCCACACCAGTGGAATACAGAGACCAGTGGTTGAGGATACCATCCATTGCAGACATTGGCAGTGTATGGCCACAGTTGGGATACATTCATTGTGAGCATATTCCAGCTTCCTATGCAGATCAAGCTCTAAGTCTGCGTAGGCCCCCTAAAACTGGTCTAGCTGACTTAGTTCCTAGCTATCCACTTGCATTGGTGGATGATGGAACACTGTGCCAGGCTGCCTGTATTCTGAGACAAGGGGCTGACAGATTATTTGAAAATTGCCCTGGACACATTGTGGGGATTGAGCCTTCAAACCCCCACCCTCCCATTTCTCTCCTTGAACACATTTTTTTATGCTTTGATCTCTGAGTCATTTGTGTAGTAGTTTTTATTTTTGCTTCGTCCTTGGCTTATGTGTGCACACGGAATCTGGGCTACAACCTGTTCTGGAAAGTTTAAAAGTTCCCAGTAAATTGAAATGCAGCACATCCTCTCCTGTAACGGAAACAAGAACTTAATCCAACACAAATAAAAAGAGTTGCTAATGAAGCAGAAGTTATCCAAAAACAATACAAAGACTGGGTTAATTCTAGGTAAGGGAGGCACACAATGGAGCACATACACACATTTATCTGCTGATGTCACAGCCTGAAAATTCCATCTTGTACCAATGGGGACTACTAAGCTGGAATGTACAGTATGTAGTCTGCACACAGAATGCTTTGACATAGATTCTGCTGAACTTTTGAAGAAATTGCTGAGAAAGATGATTCCACCTGCCGGCTTGCAAATGCATCAACCAAATGTATAATGTTCTTATATTTGAGGAATGTATTTCTCTATACATTTATTTATATACAATAAGTAAATAGCCCCTATGTTTTTCCCCCAAAAAAATATTTTAAAATTCTAAACCAAGCTATCTAGTAAGCTAGTTCCTGTTACCAGACCAGTTAAACCAGGGGAGCAAAGGATTTTAATTTTAAATTAAGAAACATAAAGCTGGTCCTGGTAAAAGGTCTTTCTCTTGGGTTCAATAGCCTGGATCCTCATGTAGGTGTTAATTGTTGTCCTTCCAAATTCAAGAAACAACATGAAGTATTTTATGCTTATTCCTCAGAAAGGGTTTGTTTTGATGTGCCATATTTAATCTGAAATTTTACTTTGCACATGCTTATTTTCGTATGTATAATATTTGTAAAATGCTTAATGTCAGAAGTAACTGAAAAAAAGGTTTGTCACTGTTCACTTTTTGTAAAAAAAAAAAAAAATTCAATTTGATTTCTCTACAGGATGAGAATAAGTTTCCCATACTATTGGGGGCCTGGAGGTGGGCAGCAGTATATGACATACATTCACACATCAGATACAAGAAAATCAGTACAATACACATGAATTATCTGAACATGCATCAGTAATAGTGCAACTTTTATGGAAATGTTCAGTAACAAAGCTAAGAACAGGCACAATTTGTGTTCAAATATTCATATCACTTGTAAAAAAAACTGAATTTTGCATACATTGTACTGTTCTACAGGACAATTGTTCCAGTTTTTAGGAGCTTTATAGGTTAATTACCCTCTCCCCCATTTGTTACTGTAATTTCAACTGGTTTTATTTTGTGAACCAGAATGGTATCATTTTAAACAGTCTGGATGCATTAATTTCCTAGACATTTCCTGACTTCTGGAAGTGCACACAGGAAGTAAGACTATTCAAAAAGGGTAACATGAAAGTGATGGAGAATTGTAGACCCTTCTCCATTCCATCAGTGATGTCAAAGATTCAGTAGAAGATCATTCACACCCAGATGACTGACTACCTTGAGCAGTACCACTTAATGAGTGAGCAGCAGCACAGGTTTCATCGTAATCATGGTGCATTGGTGGGATTCACAGACACTGTTATGGATAAAGGTTTGATGACAGGGGCAGTGTTCATGGACCTCACAAAAGAATTTAATTTGGCAAGCCACAATCTATTAATTACTAAATTTAAAAAAAATTGGGTTTTGTACCCCACCTGTAGCTGGCTGATTCACTAACTGCCTAGACAACAAGAGGCAATGGGTCAAAATGGGATCAGCATTGTCGGATACAAGGCTGGTCACTTGCAGGGTGCTACAGGGATCCATTCTTGGACCTCTGCTTTTCTCGCTTTTCATAAATGATGTCCCCTCAGTTTGCACCAGTACTGGTATGCTACTTTATGCAGATGATGCAAAACTATTCACTCAATAAACAAGAGGTTACGATCATCAATAAAAATGTAAACATTGATTTAAGCTCTCTACATAGGTTGTTCTAGGAAAGTAGAATGTTCATAAATGTAACAAAAACACAAATAATGCTTCTGGGGTCAGTCTCAAAAACTAGAACAAATGCCAAAAAATTATCAGTATTAACTTACAAGGGAGAACCCCTTGAGACGGTTGATGTTTTTAAATATCTTGGTGTTCTTTTGGACTCAAACTTGACTTTTGGTCCCCATATTAAAAACCTAACATGCAAAGTCCATCAAACACTTGGTCAGCTCTACTGTATAAACAAATTCCTGACATATGATGCCAGGCTTAATATCGCAAGACACCAATTGCTCTCCCTATTAGACTATGGCTCCTTGGTTGTTGACACAGCACCTAAAGTCAATCTTGATGCTAAAAAAGTCCTTTACCATAAAATTTCAAAGTATGTTGGTCAGGATGATAACAGGGTACATTACTGCTCCATTCTTGAAGGGTTAGGATGGCCTGCATTCGAAATTAAATCTAAACTAGCTCTGGCAAACTTCAGTCTCAAACTATTAGGCAAACAACAGCCTGCAAGCCTGGCAGGCCTGCTGTACTTAAACTGGTTGTACCAAACTTCAACTCAAGATCAACCCCAAATCTCTGCTAATCAGTTCCACGAATGCCCACAAGCATAGGTCAGAAATTGCTCAGTTTTCGTGCCCCTCTATATGGAACACTATCCCTATCCCAAGCAGAACGATGACCAGTTTTGCTTCATTTTCTAAAGAACTGAAAACTCATGCCTTAACATTAATGACTGTGTGTGTTCTGTCTGAAGTCCTTTGTATTATACTACTGCCTCTTTCTTTTAATTCTGCCTCTCTATCTGTGTGCTGATAATTGTTATTTTAATTCGGTCATTGCACTATGTACGCCCATACATTAACCCTGTCCTGGGGCACATCCATGCTCCAAACATGTATTGTAGTACCTGTTCATTTTGTAACCCATCTGTTTGATATTATACTGTTTTATATTGTACTATTTGTTATACCTGTAAAAGGTGCCTTTGGCACCAGTGTACAGTATCTCACCTGGTTATCAAAATAAAAACAAACAAACAAACATGGATACATACAGTAAATGGCTGATGACCAATAAAGACGAGTCCATCCATTCTGCCCTGTTTTACCTACCTTGACATACTCATTCTGAGACTCCTTGTGCCCCCTTTCATCTTCCTCTTGTTTCTAATTATCCTCCCTGCAGCTATTCAATTGTTGTTTTTTTTTAACATATTTTATTAACCAAGGTAAAGGAATATTGCACAATTAGAACACACAGAGATTAGGCAAAGTGTCATGGATTACACTAGTATTACAAGAATTAACAGTGGGAGATTTCTGGGTTGTAAACCCAACTTATGTACTTTTGCATGAATGTTAAGAGTAGAAAGAAAACAGGTAAACCTTGGCCCAACAATATCTCTAATCAAATAACCTTGATGAATTGGCAGATTGTAAATAGCAGGCCAGTGTGGCCTTATAAATTCAGTAACTCACTCTCTAGTGCATCCATTACATCAGTTGCAATGTACATTAATTACTGAAACCTCATTATGCTTGGCATATGTACAACTATTTAACATTTAATTAGACAGAGCTTAGCCATGATGTGGATGTACAAATGCATGTTGTTTCAGTATGGCCAAATAGCTGACTCAATGACAAGTGGTAGTGGGTCCCACATTTTTTGAAAGAGCTCTTTGTGTTCATCGGCTGATAATTGTGCCCTCTCTGTCTTTAAACAGGAGCCCACACTATGTGCCCACTGTGCTAATGTTGGAGCGCATCTGAGATCCACTGTTGAGCAATGGTTTTGCGGGAGTTTATCAGTGCTACTGACCATAACAGGGATGCTGAGCCCATCTGATTTTTGTGGTGGCTCTGCCCCTAGCAGTAGAGCAAGAGGAGTTTTTGGTAACTTGAGGCCCAGTACTTGCTCCATAATGCCATGCACATCATGCCAAAAGTGTGAGACCTTTGGATATGAGGGTCATGTATATAAAGGTGCCTTCCTCTGCTTGACACTTGGGGCACATGGGGGAATCTATTCATGTGCCAATGATAGACTGACAGGGGTTATATAAGCTTGATATAGATAATTTAATTGAATTGGCCTCAGTTTATTGCTCCTTGAGCACTTGCTAAGGTGGGTGCCTGCTTTCTTCCAAATCTCACCTGTGATTTGAATTCCCAAGTCCTCTTCGCACTTTTTGCAGATGCTGCCTGAGGAACAGATAATGCACTCACTTAGCAAGGTGAAGTAAACAGAGAGTAGTTTGTGGAGTGGCTATGGTAAGTATAACTCCTCTTCAAAGGTGTAGGACTGGGCTATTGGGGATGTAGCCCTTGTGCTCCCATCCACAGAGTTTTCTGTGAGCCTATGCCTGACTCTCAGGTAGGCAAATAAGTCACCTGTCTGCGGCCCAAAGTTTCTGCTACCCTCAAGTAACTGATTTAAGCAGGAGAGGCCCCATTTCTCCCACCTGAGGAGAAGCTGGTGATAAAATACATTATATTGTGGTTTATCCTTTTGTGCTGTATGGATTAGTGTGTGTGCCCTGACATTTGCCTATACATTATGACCCAGATTGTAGCCAAGGTTCTGGCAAATGGATCTTAAAGTTGCAGAACTTTCAAGTATTCCAGGATAGCTGATAGCAGGCTTCTTTTCATACTGTATCTAGCTCACGTTCCTATTCTTCCATATCAAGCCATCATAGTATCATAGATGTATACAAGCATTATAGGTAATAATGCCCTTTTATTGCTTGCCTTTTTCTCAAAGGATATAGCCCACCACCACATTTTTTAAGCAGTGTTCATCTAATTTAGTCTTAAAATCTTCCATGTTGCCACAGCCTATGACGTCAAATGGCAAACTGTTCCAGAGGGATACCACTCTCTGGGAAAAGCACATGGCCCTCCTATTGATTTGGTTTAGTTCCACTTTAAGCTGGAGTCCGTGCCCCCTCTTATGTCACTGTGAACTGCTTTCATTTCAAACCCCAAGCCATGGGCGTAGCCAGGATTTGGTGGTGGGGGGTCCAAATTATTCTAGGGGGTCTGGGGGCAAGCTCCAGCAGAAACATTTGCAAATTTAGGAGTTAAATGGTGCAGTTTAATGCATTTTTATGCAATAACTGTTAAGTTACAAAATGCATCTGACTCCTTAACCACAACTATTGTTAGGACTGGAATAGGGCAATTTCTCTAATAGTTAAGGCAAATTAAAGACCTACAATTGGAAACTATTGATAACATGTCTACAGTACAGTATAGAGGAAAGAAGATCTGCCAAGTGAAAATGAGCCAGTCAAGGCTATGAGCACTAAACACCTTATATGCTTGCACTTTATTCAGCAGATCTAGACCCTGAAAAGCTGCCTGAGCTGATCCATCAATCAGCTGAAAACAAGCACCTCGGATCCCAAAGTGTCACCTTTTGAATAAACTTCTCTTTTAACACCAAATGTGCTACCTGGGACAACAAAGGATTACAAGTATAAACTGTGGACATTTAACCTCCGACATTTAGTAGGTATTATTAGGTCCATCTGCTCGTCCCTGCCCACCTGTCTTTAAAAAAAAAACTAAAAGACTAGCTCCTGACTGCAGCCGCTTGTCACTGCTTTTCACAACAACACTAGGGCCTACAAACCACCCATGCTCTATAACGAGATGGCTTCACTGCTTGCCCCCACCTCCCTGCCCCTCCCTTTCTCACCTTCTTATGCCCTAGCCCCCCCCCATTATCCTATTGTACCTTGCACTTTTGCTCTCCAATCCTGCATTGAGCACTAAGACATCCATGAAAGTTTGATTGTCTGAATCTGCACATCTTTTGTTGTTGGATACCTGATGTTAATATGAAAATGTGTCATGTAATTGCATGTAGCTACTGACTGTTAATTGCGCTATTGCTTCTGTTGTAATCACATGTACTTGTCTTATTGCTGTTTGCGTTTGTATGACCAGTTATTTACTGTACATTCTTTCCATCCCCTCATGTTGAGGTGTGTTTATCCTGTGCTCCTGTTTGTACTGTTTTCTTTTTTGTTTGACACATATTATTGCCACCTTGTGGCTCGGGTTGTGACTGAAAACAGTCCTTTGGATCAGCTCACTTACCCCGGTTACCAAAGACATACAAAATAAATAAATAAGGTAAAAGAAGGAATTATGATAAAGCAAATTAAGAAGAGACATGGGACACAAACTCTCTTAATTGAGAGTATGTAGATCTCACACAGTAAATTAAAAGCACATTTTTTATGCATGTAATAATAAGAAAGAATAGCGAACAATAGTGCAGAAAGTAAAAACAAAATGATGTAGATAACTTTTACCTTTTCCCAGGACAGCCCAGCTGAGATCAGGGTTACCACCTGTCCCTATTTTCGCAGGACAGTCCTGATTTGGGCAGCTGTGTCCTGCAAAAAAACATGAAAAGTGCTACATGTCCTGACATTATAGTAGAAAAAATATTTTCTGACTTTCCTCTAAATGATGCAAAACAATATAATATCTTAACTAAAATACCTTAAAATAATAAGAAACTGTAGAAACAGCTAAAAAACTGCAACACTTAGTCCTAATTCTGCTTATTTAGAGAAAACAAGTCTGTTGCATTGGTTGAGATTACATATTGTCCTGCAAAAAATCATGTTTCAGTAAGAAATGTCCCACTTTGGGCTTCTTGAAAGGTGGTAACCCTAGCTGAGATGCAATGCATCTTCTGTAATGGGGCCCTGCTTCTACTCAGAGCCGGGGGGAGGGGTTCTGAGGCAGAAATTTGCCAAAGGTCACACAGTGCCGCTCGGGCCTGTGATGTAAACAGAAAGCTGAGCTCTCCCATTTCACAGCTGTGAGCTCTAACCCCTGGATTGCACTCCCTTGCCAAACTTAAAACATTACAATAAGATTTTATCAGTCTGATTTTTGTACAGAATGACCGACAACAAAGTTAATAAAATGGCTATACTGACTGTATGATTTGTGGTTAAAATGGACAGAATACTCCTGGATCTAGCCACAGGTCCCAATATATTTAAACAAAATGATACAGATGACCTTTACATTATCCTAAGACCCATACTCCAGATACCATGCTGAGAAGTGGAAATCTAATTCTCCTGAACAACAGCCCTGCGTATACTTAAAACTACAAGGGGTAAGGCAAGTAGCTAGTTCAGAGTCAGACTGACCCACCATGTTAAATTTCCAGGTGGGACCACCTCTGTTGGGTACCTGGCCATCTTCTTAACTCTGAAAATCTTATGTATTTATCTTTTATTTTTGTAATTTAATTGGGTATTTGGGGCACTGCAAGTAAATGCAATATGCAGACGCAGAGCTGGTGTAACAAACTTAAGTTGAATACTGA
Source organism: Neoceratodus forsteri (assembly GCA_016271365.2). NCBI lineage: Eukaryota > Metazoa > Chordata > Ceratodontiformes > Ceratodontidae > Neoceratodus > Neoceratodus forsteri. The sequence goes on from CM057449.1 coordinate 336,195,712, forward strand.
TGTCACCCTGTGACCTCCTCTACTGATTTTCCAGGTGGGTTCACTGTACCCATGTCTGACCCTAAGCTAGTTTAAAACTTCCTTTGAATGCCTAGTTCTCTTAATTTATACTGATACCCAAAACAATGAAGTTGAATCAAAAGTATGCCTTCAGCTGCACCAGGATGTTGACTTGTTTAAATCAAGAGTAGATTTTGCCAGGTACTTTTCCCACAAGCCCATCCCACCCCCAGGCCAAGGACACTGTGATTACTATCCCAATGGCAGCATTCCTCACTACTAGCTGTTGATGCTTTTAGCTGCTGTATTAACAGAATATCCCCTATATGATCAACGGTTACTCTGAAACCTGCTGCTGCAGCAGGAGCAAATTATTTCAGTATCTAAGTATTGTTTAGAAACGGAATTGCTTTCTAAAATACTACTGTTTTATTTGATCCAGAGGAACTGACAAGTTCGACAACAATCAACCCTTGTTCTGTGCTATATGAACTGTGGGGGATTAATTCTGTTTAGCCAATTGAATAAAACAGCACCTTAATCTGTCACCATATTTATTTATTTATTTCATAATTTGGATTTACAACCTTTGAGTCACAGACTCATTTACACAGGCACCTCGTCGCAGGGAGGGTAGACAACAATTGGTGGTGGAGTACAACAATGGAGAACATTGCAGGTGAGATAAAATAAAAGAACACACAAAGCAATTCCAGTAATACAAAGGTGTACAAAGGCTTCAATTAGTTACAATTAGTCTAGTACATACATAATAAGGTACCGCTAGGGGTTCTAGGGAGCGATACCTGGGGGAGGAAGGGATGGTTGCTGGGGGAGAAGGCAGTCTGGAAAGACGTTGTCTGTAAATTGGGCCAGGCGGAGCTCTAGGTATGGGTCAGTCAGGGGCATTTATAGCTCCAAGTGTCAGTGAGGTGGTTTCAGAAGGCAATTTTGAAGGGGCTGATTTTGTGGATGTTTGTGATATGAGTGGGGAGGGAGTTGTACCAAGAGGGGGCTCTGTGGTGGAATGATCTTTGGGCGAGAGAGGTCCTGGCTCTCGGGACCTGGAAGGTGGCTTTGGTTTCACTTCAGGTGGCGACCGAGTGGGAGGCCAATTTTAGGGATGCAGCAACCCCCGGGGGGGAGGGAGAGCCCAAGTAGTGACTTTTTTGCCAGTATACAGGTGTGGTAGCGCAGGCGCTCATCAAAGGTGAGTAAGTTCGAGGAAGAGAAGAGCTGGCATGTGTGCGTTCTGCTGGGGGCACTGGTCAGGAGCCTGCAAGCCTTGTTGATCGAGGTCTGGACTTTGGTGAGGGTGGTAGGGTCAGCAGCCGCATAGATAGGGAGCCTGCTGTCAACCAATGACAGGATGGAGGAGGTGATAGCCAGCCGGAGGGCATTCTGAGGGAGGCAGTCTTTGTGGTGGTAGAGGAGTCCAATCCTGGTGTTTACGGCAGTGGACAGGGAATTAAGATGAGAGTGGAAAGAGAGAGCCAAGGCAAAGGTGATACCCAGATATTTATATGCAGCACCTGTTCAAGGGGATGTAGGGTGCTGGGGAGGATAAGAATGGGGGCATTTCTGGAGTTACTCTGGTGGTGGGCAAAAAGCATTGATTTTGTCTTCTTGTGATTCAGAACTAGATGATGGTCAAGGAACCATTTTTCAGCTTTGCTGAAACTGAGTTGCAAAGAGTTCCGGAGGGTGATGGGGTTGGGGTGGGAGGCGATGAGAACCGCATCGTTGGCATATAGGAACATACTGCCTGAGCAGGAGCTAGGAAGGGTGTTTAGAAAGAGACTGAACAATGTGGGGCCCAGGATGGAACCCTGGGGGACACCTGAGCGAACAGGTAGGGCAGCTGATAGGGTACCATTTATCTTGACATGTTGGGATCTGACATGGAGGTAACTGGAGAACCAGGCAAGGGGGCCAGATGAGAAACCTAGTTGATGGAGGGAGTCAAACAATAGGGGGTGACACACAGTGTCAAAGGCCTTAGATAGGTCAATGAACACTGCCCCAGCAACGTCCCCAGAGTCAAGTGCAGAGTGTATTTGCTGTGAGAACTCTAGGAGGGCTGTGGTGGTGCTGTGTCCAGGGCGGAAGCCATGCTGTTCTGGACAAAGTATGCTGTATTTGGTTAGATATTCCATGAGTTAGGTGGTTACTATTTTTTCCAGGGCTTTAGAGAGTCGGGGGAGGATGGAGATCGGTCTGTAGCTGTTTGGTAATGTGCAATCTCCATTCTTATGAATTGGGGTAATTTCAGCTGATTTCCAGGCACTCGGGAATTGACCGAAGTACAGAGACTGGTTTAACAGGTTGGTGAGAGGGGCTAGCATGACATCTAGAGTTAGACAGAGAATCCTGGAGTCAATGGGGTCACAGCTGGGGTTGTGGCTGGAGGGGGCTTTTAGTCGAAGTGGTTTGGCTTCATGTGGAGATATGGTGCAGAGGAGAAATGGGGGGCGATTCATGGTGGGGTGTTGAGGTAGGGATAGGGTCACAAAAGTGGACAGGAAGGACTGTGCTTAGGTTAGAGAAAGTCGTGTTGAGGCAGTCAGCAATATGTGGGGGGTCAGTGGTAATAGCACCGTTGACAGATATCTGAGATGGGGGGGGAGCAAGTTTTTCCATTGAGCTCCTTAATATTATCCCAGAATGCAAGCGCAGAGCCCCAGGAGGCGGCCAGGATGGTTTGGTAGTATTTGGACTTGGCTTGCCTTATGTCCCAGGTGCACTGGTTACGAGCGGCATTGTAGGCCTATCTGTCCACTGTCTTGCCCAACTTGACCGCGACATGCCAGAGGTTGTCTCGCTGCCTCAGTTGTTGAATAAGGGAAGGGGAAATCCAGGCGGCATTATGTCTTTTGGAGCGGGTACTGGTAAAGGAGGAAAAGAGGTCACAGGCCTTGCAGAAGGCTCTGGTGAGGTAGGCTAGTGCAGTGTCTATATAAGTCGCGAGTGAGATCGGGGACCAGTCAAGTTGGGCTAGGTACTGCTTCAGTTTACTGAGGCCCCCTGGGCGAAAGCGGCTGCGGCAGGTGACTTCGCATGTGGGTTTTTGCATGGGGGAGGACCAGAAACAGAGGATAGGGGAATGGTTGCTGAGGGAGTTAGCTAGGACATTAACAGTCTTGATTTTATGGGGTGGTTGGAGAGTATTATGTCAAGGAGGGATCTGGTGCCACATGACTGGTTAAATCTGGTAGGAAGAGTGACTAATTGAGCTAAGTCAAGGGCAGTGAAGGAGTCCTTTATGTTTGCAGCAGTGGAGCCTAGCCAGTTGACACTGAGGTCACCTAGGATGAGCTGCTCAGCTTTGTGGGGCAGGGTAGAGAGATAGTCAGTAAGGGAGTGAATTGCTGGTCCTTGGGCCCGTGGGGGAATGTATGTAGTGGTAAGATAGAGAGGGCCCTGCCCAGTCAGGGAAGATTTTTAAGGTGATGGCTTGGGCACCATGACCAAACTTGGGGGCAGGGAGAGCATGGCTAAGGAGGGAGTCACACAAATAGCCTGCACATCCGCCACCATGCTTACCAACTCGATCCTCTTGGAACAGGGTGAAACCAGGGAAGGAGACAGCTGAGTCAGGGGTTGATGCAGAATATACAATGCACCAACCTTTTCTGGGGTCAGTTACGTCTTTTTTTCCATTTCTGTCAGCTCACACTGCTCACTAAGCTGAGGGAGATGGAGGCTAGGTCAGAAATTAAATTATTTTGAAATTTTATGCTGCCACGCTGAAGGTGTTGCAATTAAATGCTAGTAATAGAGCCGACGAGTTGCTCAGTTCACTGACTGTGGTGGGAAGTAACTGTTCATGTGACTTGTGCACTCTTGACTCTCCACCACTTGACAGTCCTCCACAGATCATATGACCAAAGCACCAGCAATATTCCAAGGCTCAGAGACATAGCAGGCGGGCGAGTCTTGAAAGGCTCATGACTATGCAGCACAAGCCCTGCCTCCTCCGGGGACAGGTCAGCTCGGTTGGAGCTGTCTTGTCCCCGGCAGGGGTGGGGCTTGTGCTACATATTCATAAGTCTTTCATGACTTGCCCGCCTGCTCTGTCTCGCTAGCTCAGCAATTTCCCAGACCCAGCGGCTGCCCCCACCAGTAAGTCAGCATCTGACAATACCGAAATTTTAATTTAAACATTTAGGCAAGCCGGGGGAGGGGGTTTCCATGCACCCAGGACCCCCCGGGCTATGCCCCTGCCAGCAGTCCCACAACTCCCCATTTTCAAATGCCCTGAAGACTAGGCACATATCTCCTCTAAGTCTCTAATATTCCAGAGTGTACAACCCAAGACTCCTCCACCTTTCCTCATACTCTAGGTCTGGTATATCTGCCACCATCTTCATTGGCCTTCACACCCCCTCCAATAGTCTGATCTTAGTCTTCTTATAAGGTGCCCAAAACTGGACACAATACTCTAAATGTGGTCTCACTAAAGAGTAATGCAATGGCATGACTACCCTTCTATCCCGACTTGTGATGTGTCTTCATATCCATGCCAAAATACTGTTGGCCCTCTTTGTGACCGTGTGGCATTGTTTCTTAGAGCCAAGATCATTGGATATGATAATCCCTAGATCCCTTTCCTCGTTACCTCCCTGAGCTCCCGTCCACCAACGAAATATGATGCAGATCGATTGTGTTTCCCCAGGTGTATCACAGCACATTTCTCTAAGTTAAAACTCAGATTGTGTACTTGTGCCCATGTTTCCAATCGAATATCTCCCTCTGCATATTATTAACTTCATAGGTGTTATTAACCACAGAACCTATCTTGGTGTCATCTGCGAATTTAGCCATCCACACACCATCACACTTCATTGAGGTTACATAGATATTAAAGAGAATCAGCCCAAGCACCGAAACCCTGGGGCAGTCCACTAGTAACTGGTGTCCAATCAGAGCTCATTCCATGTATTGTTACCTGCTGTTTCCTGTCAGACAACCAAGACTTAATCCAGCCTGTTAATCTGTTGTTCAGCCCAAGTTTTTGTAAGGCACATATAATACCATCTTGTGGTACCTTGTCATTGGCTTTGCTATAGTCAAAAAAGACCACATCAACCACCTTCTCCTTCTCCACTGCCCTGGCAACCCCATCAAAGAAAACCAGCAAGTTCATAAGACAAGACTTCCCAGTGGTGAAGCCATGCTGTACATGTCCCCTAGATTATTTATAGCCAGGAATTGTTCCAGTTCCTCCATTATTATCCCCCTCCAATATTTTGCCTAAAACTGATGCCAGACTGACAGGTCTGTAGTTATTACATTGTGTTATGTCCCCTTTTTTTGTGTATGGGGATAACAGTTGCCCTTCTCCAAGAATTAACCAATTGTCCAGTATTCATGGACTCTTAAAGAAAATTTCTCCCACTTTCCCCACCAATTCCTGCACCAGTTCTTTCAAAATTCTTGAGTATAACCCATCAGGCCTCATAGCCTCATTATGATTTAGGTTCCTCAGTGAGGTGTTCACATCAGTTCTGTCTATTCTAATTGCTGGGGCATTTACCAGAGAGTTAGTAGCCATGCCAGTATTAGTTCCTTTATTAAATACGCTGCCAAAATAAGTATTCAATGACTTTGCCATTCTCTTTTCATCAGTTATCAACAGACCATTGTCATCTATTAAGGGTCCCACCTGCCTGCTACCACCATGCTTATAATTAACATGGTTATAAAATGCCTTGTAGTTGTCCCTAACCTTGGTTACCAGTTTAAGTTCATGCTTCCTTTTTTCCTTCCTGATTTGTTTTTTTACATTCACTGGTATATTTCTTATAGTTTTCCTATGTTACTTGAGTATTTGAAGTCTTGACCTTCCTATATGCTTTCCTTCTTTTCCTGGTTTTACGTTTTAGAGATGTACTCATCCATCCCAGAATGTTCCCTCCTTTATTATATTTTTCTTTAACTGGTACATATTAGTCAATTGTTTGTTGCAACTTAAACTTCAATACATCCCATATCTCATTGAGATTTTTATTGTTAAACTCTTGCTCCCAATTCCTGCATCCTAGATCCTCTCTCATTCCTATATATTTGACTTTATTGAAGCATCTAATCTTAGTATTCCCCTAAAGTCTGCAGTTTTCTAGCATCACCTCACACACCATTATATCATGGTCACTGCCACACAATGATTCCCTTGATCTACAGTTTTTTATTTTGTCCCCAAAGTTGCTCAAAACAACATCAAGTATGTTATTTTGTCTTTTGTTAAATAATATGTGCTGCTCCAGATTGAGCCAGTTCATAACTTCCATCAAATCCTTTGCAACAGCAGATTTGCCATCCATAGAGCTCCAAGCAATCCCCAGCATACTGAGATCCCTGTGGATTAATATCCTATCTTTTGGATTTAAACTAGCCACGCTGTCAAGCAATTTCTTATTTATCTGCATACAACATGCAAGTGGTCTGTAAATAACACCAATGACAATTGCTTTCCTTTTTTGGTATTATTTTAAGCCATACCTGCTCCAAGTCAAATTTGTCATCATTATCCAATTTTATACTTTCTACCATTAATTCCCTGGCGGCATACAGTATATGGTAACACCCCCCTTTTCCCCTTCTTTCTTTGCTATGCAGAATATAACCAGAGATTTCTCTATCCAAGCTGCCTTCCTCACGCCACCATGTTTTGGTTACAGCGCACAACTGTATATCAATCTCAATCTCAATCTCAATCTTTATTTATTTATTTAAGGCGCCTTTCTAAAAACCAAGGCACCTGTACAATACTAGATAAAACAATTACAAATACAATAAACAACAATATTAAAAATCATTATATGCTTTACTAAAGAGGTGAGTCTTTAAAGATTCTTTAAAACTATGGACAGTAGGGCTTTCCCGCACCTGACGAGGTAGAGAATTCCACAGGGTCGGGGCCATAAAACTAAATGATCTTGCCCCTGAAGTTTTTAAATGAACCCGGGAATCTCTAGCAATCCTTCCAGTGGATCGGAGAGAGCGGGAGGGACAGTAGGGATGAAGAAGATCTTCAGGTAAACTGGTCCCTGATCATGTAGGGCCTTATAGGTCAGCAAACCCGACCTTAAGTGATTCGCCAACAAACTGGCAACCAGTGCAGACCACGGAGCACAGGCGTTATATGACTGGCCCTAGATGAGCCAATCAACAGCCTGGCTGCGCCGATTCTGCACTAGCTGCAGGCGGCTAATCTCAATCCCAGGAAGCCCTAGGCAGAGCGAAGTTGCAGTAGTCAAGGCGGGAGGTAACGGCGTGGACCAAAATAGGCAGATCGTCAGGGGAGCCAGGTGTTTCACCAGGCGATGTTCCTCAGATGGTAAAGAGGTTTTGACAACGCTGACACCTGAGATTTAAATGTCAAGCGGTCATATCAAATACACCAGATTCCGCGACTCGGTCTGAGGTAATTAGCGGGATATCCCGAGCCATAAACCCGAGGGTAATCCAACCAATAAACCCGCCTCCCGCAATCCTGGCCCACAACCAACACCTCAGTTTTATCAGAGTTCAACCTCAGCAACCTCACATTCATCCAGTCCTGGATTTCAGCAAGACAGTTATTAAAGACCGAAAGGCAGCATCTTGACCGGGCGCAAAGGACATGTACAGCTGAGTATCACCTGCATAGCAGTGAAAACTCAGACCATACCACCTAATAATCGCTCCTAATGGCAGCATATATACACTGCAAACAACATGGGTGCCAAAATGGAACCCTGCGGTACCCCACAGGATAGGGAGAATGATGCTGAGGAAAAAATCCCAGACACCACTCTCTGAGTCCTACCCTCGAGGTAAGACCGAAACCAACTGAGGACTGTACCAGACAGTCCACATATAGACCATAGGCGTCCAATAGCACACCATGGTCTACAGTATCAAATGCTGCAGAGAGATCAAGAAGGACCAGAATGGAACGAGATCTTGATCTCTCGCTATTAGGAGGTCATTTAGCACCTAATCAGAACTATCTCGGTCACTATGTCTTTTTCTAACCGGACTGAGAGAATCGTAGAGATTGTGGCTGGTCAAATGATCATTTAACTGCAAAGCAACCACCTTCTCAATAACTTTACCAACAAAGGGTAAGTTAGAGACAGGCCTGTAGTTTGCCAGGCAGTCCGGGTCCAAGGAGGATTTCTTAAGGAGGGGCTGGACCACCGCCTCCTTTAGAGGATTTGGAAAAATCCCCTCTCCATGGACCTACAGACTATCTCAGCTAGGATGGGGCCGATTTTATCCACACACCCCACTAAGAGACGTGTGGGGCCCGGATCCAAACTACAGTTGGTCGGACACAATAATTGTATGATCATCACAATTTCTTCAATTGTGGGAAGGCCGAAGTCAGACCACACAAACTGGGTGTCCGACATCTCCTGCCGACCATCACTACTCCCATTAGAGAGGGTTAGATGGATGTCCGATCTGATTGTGGCAACCTTATCTGAAAAGAATAGAGCAAACTCCTCACACTGTTCTTGAGAAAATGCTCTTCTGGGCTGCAGACAGATTGGATTGCACAATCTGTCCACAGTCCGGAAGAGCTGAGCTGGTCTATTCTGTGCAGCAGCAATCTCTCTGGACAGGAATTCTGCCTTCTTATGAGAGATGCTGATTGATAGAATCACATAGTGATCAAACTAAGTCTGTCACAATCCTGGCCCGACCTCTGCCAGCACCTCTCCAACCTTCGTCCAACTCTCCTCAATTCCCTCAAAGTCTCATCAAACCAAGGAGACTTGGGTCGAAGAGTGAGAGGACGAACACGAACAGGAGCAATGGAATCCAGGGCCCCTGCCACCGCCTCATTATAGGCAAGTACCAGCTCTCCTGGATCCATGCAATCTCTCGGTAAGCTCGATAGGTCCAGCACCGCCATCAGGCCGTCAGGGGAAACACCCCTTAAAGGGCGATACCGGACCATCTCCGTAGGGGCCGGCCTACAAGGGGTGGCCACAAAACTGAGCCCAATGGAGTGATGATCAGACCATCCGACTGGTTCCACCACCAGGTCGGATATCTCCATCCACAGAAGGAACACCAAATCCAGTGAATGACCACCAATATGGGTCGAGGAGGAAATAACCTGTGTGAAGCCCAGTGACATCATTAACTGGAGGAAGTCTTGACCAAACTCCGAGACCTCATCATCAACCCAGGCATTGAAGTCCCCCAGAACCAACCATCTGGGGGACCCCAATGTCAGGTCAACAATAAGGTCCGCGACTTCCCGCAGGAAAACATTCTCATCACCTGGTGGACGGTATACGAGAAGTATCCTGCACCCCACACCCTCGCCCACGATACATTCAAAGGATTTGGTAGTTCCCACCGGTACCTCCACTAGGCCCAGTTCTGATCTAAAACAGATGGCAACACCCCCGCCCCTACGATCCAACCTCGGGCGGTGTATCACCGAGTACCCGGCTGGAACTGCTGCCTCCAAAACTGGTCCAGCATTTTCATCCAGCCAGGTCTCAGTGATGCACGCCAGGTCTGATGTCCCAACAAAATCAGCTATAACAGCCGTTTTGTTTCTAATAGACCTGGCGTTGCACAACACCACCCAAGTAGGATGAGCCACCAAGGATGACCGTGTTACCTGCTGACTACAGTCAGAACCCTTGGGTATGGGAACCAGGCAGGGAGGACCCCTTTCCTGGGCCCATTTCACCCCAGGGCATCTCCTTGTCCCCATATCGTCTTCCATCATGATTTGTTCCAGGCCCTCTTTCTTCTTTCCCAAAAAAATGTCTTGCATTTGTAAGTAGTACCCTCAGGATGGTTATATCTGTTTTGTTTTTGCAGCTGCTGGTGTGCTGTGGGCTTTATGCATATTTGATGCATCCCCTCTTCCCCCTCCCTGGTTAGTTTAAAAACCTTGTGATGGTATCATTTATTCTTTTTCCCCAGTACCCAGGTTCCATGCCTATTTAAGTAAAGTCCATCGCAACCATATAGTGCTTGGTCCCTGCTAAATCTCTCCCAGTTTCTTTGAAATTTAAATCCCTCATTCCCACCCCACCTCCTCAGCCATCCATTGAGGTTCCTAATCTCCTGATTTTTATTATCGCGTAACCTGAAGACCGGGAGGATTTCTGATATTATGAGCTTCCTACCTTTGTTTTTAATAGCATTCACCACCTCCTCGAAGTCATGTTGAATATCAAACAACTTCCTTTTGTCCACGTCATTTGTGCCCACATGTAAGACAATAAGGGGATCTGAAACACCCTTTAGAAAACCCCCAATGTTTTTCCTAATGTCTTCAATTTTAGCTCCTGAAAGCGAGCTAACCATCGTTGTTTCCTTTCACCCATGGCAAATCACCTTATCCGTAAACTTAATAATTGAATCACCAATTACAAATATTTGTTTATTGGAAATAATGTTAGATGTTGGTTTACTGGCTGATCTTGTTTTCTGGTTTACTCCATCATTTACAATTGTCATATGGTTGTTACTCCTGCCATCAGACCTTAATACACTGCCTGACCTTTGTTCGTGGTTCCCTATGTTACTTGTGATTGTGTTGTGCATGTTTTCCTGATCATTTTTGCCAAAGGGATTTTTGACTGTATCCTTTTCGGTAAGTTGCATCTGATCAGCTGACTGTAACATGGAATATTGATTTCTTAGCTCCACAGGGACCAGACCCAGTATATGCCTTCTTATTTTTCTGCAACCCCGAACCAAACTCCAATCATCATCTTTAAGGACCCCGTCAGTCTCTGGATCTTCTGTACCATTTCTTTTCCTTTTGTCCATACCATTACCCTCCTTTACAGTGCAGGTATCCACTTCCTGTTGTGTGGTCACGTCTCTGTCACCCATTTGCACACTGATAAGCATCGATTCCAATATGTCTATACATTTCTCAAGTGCAATTATATCTTGGTGAAGATTTAAACATTTTCCCAAAGTCATGCTGGGGTGCAGGTGGTGTCTCCAGCAGAAAGAAGGATGAGCTGTGCCACCCAATAGTTTTCCCTAAAATTGGGCATTGCACACCCACCCCCACATGTGGAGAGCTGTAGGATATCTCTTTTTATCCTGATGGGTTTACTACACCATAGAATCCTATGCACTATAGCAATGATTTTGGGAAAAACCTACAGTATGTGGCAGCATGATAGGTGGAGACTGGAACAGATACAGACACTTGGGGAAAGAGCACATTTTAAGGACATTTACTCTGCCTATAACTGACAAGGGCATGGGTTCCCATCTCTCGCACTGTGACTTGATGTCAGCTAACAGCGGAGGCAAATTCAGCCTATACAGCTATGATAATCATGAAAGAATTTTCACTCCTAGGTATTTTATTGCCTGTACAGCTTGAAGATCCACAGAGTTGTTTATTATGCATTCTCTGTGCAGCTTGCCTGTCGGAAAAATTTCACTCTTTGACCAATTTATTTTATGTCCTGATAGGGACCAGTATTCTGTAAGAAGGGCATGCAGGTGTGTAAGTCTCTCCTCAGGCCGCTGCAGATATGGGTGCAGATCATCCACAAAGAGGGTTACTTTATACTCCCCTTCAAGACACACCCTGCTATCCCTTGGTGTTGCCTTATCACAGCAGCCAGAGGCTCAAGTGAGAGTACATATCCAAGCGGGGAGAGGGGGCATCTCTGCCTAGTACCCCTAGTCAAGTAGAATGCATCAACCAGCTCACCACTGATATTGATCTTGGCAGATGGTTCCTTGTAAAGGGCTCCAATCCACCCAAGCATCCACTCCTTCAAGCTGAACTGCCTAATAGTGTGTAATATGTACCCCCATTCCACCCGGTCAAAGGACATTTTGGCATCCAGAGCAAGGACTGCTGCCCATGTGTCTCTGTATGTTTAGTCCAATTACATATGATGTTAAGAATGCATCTGATGTTATGCTTTCCGTCTCTCCCTTGGACAAAACCTGCTTGATCCAAGTGGACCCATGATGGCAGACATTTTTCTAGTCTTGCAGCAATAACATTTGCAGCTATTCTATAATCTGCTGTAAAGAGGGACATAAAGGCAGTATGAAGAGCATTGGGTTGGGTCCTTGCCTAGTTTAGGTAGAACCATAATGGTGACAACCCCGGGTGGAAGGGAACAACACTCCTGCTGCAAAACTCTCTTTGATCATATCATGTAGGCAATCAATTAGATGCTCCATGAACCATTTTATAAAATCAGTGGGCAGTCTGTCCAGTCCTGGGGCCTTGCCTCCCCAGAGAGTTTTGATAGCATCTTGTATCTCTTGCCTGGATAATGGCTGATCCAAGCTCTTGGCGTCAGTGGGATGCAATGGAGTGAGAGGAGCCCCTTTAAAAAAGTTCAGATATTGCTCAGCTGTGGGTGACATTTCTGAAGTGTACAGTCTTTTATAGAATTGTTTAAAGTCATCTCCCACAGCTGGCAGGCTACGAATACAGAGGGCGAGGGTAACAATTTCTAGTATAGAACACCCTAGCACAAAACGCCACCACCACATGGTCTCTGACATTTCTGAGGCTTTTCAGTTTTACTATATGTCACTTTATATGGCTGAGACCCCATGTGAGGAGGGAGCTAGTTCTGCATTCCATCAGCACCTCCGTCTACCCCAGGTCTCAGAATTACAGAACGTGGCTCTTACCTCACCAATCACCCAACTTGAAACAGACAGAGAGACATGTCAACTTAAAGCTGATAAATATCCCAGGACAGAATGCCTTACAGGGGAATTCTGTAAATAGTTTAAAGAACATATATGCCCATTCTTACACAGAGCCTATACTTCTGCACTGAAGGAGGAAGGATGTATGGCACCTTCCTGGTCAGACGCAATCATCTTGATGATTCTGAAACCTGGCAAGGACCCCACTTGCTGTGCCTCATATAGGCCAATATCTGTTTAAACACAGATTATAAGATGGTGATGGCCATTTTCACCAGGAGATTGGAATCTGTTATTCATCAGCTTATTCATGTAGACCAAACTGGCTTTGTCCCAGGCCGCCAGGCTCAAGATAAAATCCGTGGGATGGTACACATTATAGACTATTTAAACAGTACGAAACATTCAGCTTCTTTGATGAGTTTAGATACTGAAAAAGCATTTGATAATGTTGCATGGACATTTCTACAGGGAGTCCTTGCTAGGTTTGACTTTTCTGATCCATTTCTCCATTTTATTTCCAAACTTTGCACAGCACCATCAGGCTATCTGAGGGCCAACAGTCATATTTCTAGCTGCTTTCCCCTAGGCCAGGGTACAAGATAGTAGTGTCCCCTCTCCCCACTACAATTCACCCTGTATTTAGAGCCGCTTGCTCAGAGCATCAGGTGTAATACAGATATTAAAGGTATACACTTGTGGATGGAGGGGAGCATAAGTTTGCCCTCTATGCAGATGATGTCTAATTATACCTTGCAGACCCAGAAGACTCTCTCTCTCTCTTTGAGGTTTTTCACTTAATTCAATCTTTTACGCTTTCAGGTTATTCCCTCAGTGCCAACAAGACAGAGGTACTGGTATTTTCCCAGGTGATTTTACCGCATATCCAATGACAGTTCCCTCTAAAAATGGGTCTTACCACTATTAAATACTTGTGGTCCATCTGGGAACCAATACAGCCACATTATTTTCAGACAATTACACTCCATTACTTACCACCCTGACAGTGAATTATAAATGCTGGTCCTTACTCCCTCTGTCCTTGCATGTTAGGGTCCAATCTGTCAAAATGAATGTGCTGCCTAGATTCCTCTATTTATTTCAGAGTGTTCCTTGCCTCATACGCACCCAGGGATTCCAGAAGTGGCAAAGTCTACTTTTAATAATACTGTTTGCTTCGTAACTGGACTCCCACAATTGATGCACCACTATTATCTTTATAGGTCCCTTGGCTGTTTATCTTATGTTTAAAACATTTAATTTTAAATCACTGACTTTCTTGCACAAGGTTCATATAGGTCTTTTACCCGACTGTATTGTCCGATTATCTCCTAAAAATGTTAGTACTGCTAATACAAGAACACAGAGTAGAAATTCTTTTCAATTTCATTTATTTCGTACATCCTTTACTCAATACTCAATGAATTTCATGGCCATAAAACTATATAATACGTTACCAAATTCTATAGTAAATTGTGCAAAGATATCTTTTAAGAGGTCTCTCAAAAACTATTTACTAAACAGTATACTATGTAAATGATCTGATTTTACTTTATTGTACACTGAATGTTATGTTTGTTTTTTGTTGTTCCCACTTGTTTTTGTAATTGTAAGTTTTGTATAATCATAATTGAATGCTTGTGAAAATGGGAAATCTTGCTCGCAGACTTTTCAGTATAAAATAAAAATTAAATGAAACAAAATGAAAGTCAACTATGGTACTTTGTCTGGAAGGGGACTAAACCTAGGACTCGTCACCAGACACTTTACCTCCTGAAGAGATGGGGGGATGGGCATTGGGTAGCAGCCCGGATGAGAATTGCTTTACTATGGAGTAACCCTTCTTACTCCTCCCATTGGAAGATAATAGATTTGGCAGAGACTTTCTAGGGTTTCCACCTGTCCCTATTTTCACAGGACAGTCCTGATTTGGGCAGCTGTGTCCTGCAAAAGCACATGAAAAATATTACGCTCTGATATTATAGCAGAAAAATACAGGTTACTCACCTGTAACAGGAGTTCTAGGAATGGTATATGTTGTTCATCCACACTGTCTGGCAGGTATCCTTGCCGCTTTAAATCTTGCCGGAAGGTCTTCAATCTGGCTCCTTCCACCCACCCGGGTGGTAAAACTCTTGGCTCCACCCCATGATGCCAGATCTGGCCCGCTGGAAGCTCAGGTTGTGCGTCGAAGCCGGGGAGGTCGGGTGGGTCGTGTGGATGAACAACATATACCATTCCTAGAACTCCTGTTACAGGTGAGTAACCTGTATTTCTAGGGACATGGATATGTTGTTCATCCACACTGTCTAGCAGACTCCTAGCAGTTCTCCGGGAGGAGGGAGGCAAGGCGCACACCCCCTACTTAAGGAATAAAGACTGGAGAACCGAGGCCCCAAAACCAGCATCCCGGCATGACTCAAGGTTGATGTGGTAATGGGTGATGAAGGTGTGTGCTGACTTCCAGGTAGCAGCCCTGCAGATATCCTGGATAGGGACGTCCCTGGAAGCAGCCACCGATGCAGCAGTATGGCGGGTAGAATGAGCTCTTATCCCCTCTGGGAGGCTCCATGCCCGCCAACTTATAGCAGAGATCTATGCAGGAGGTGACCCACCTGCTTATCGTCCGCTTGGCTGCAGGTCTGCCAGGTGCGGCTTCAGCGTAGGTGACAAACAGCTGGCGAACCTCTCCCCGAATTTCAGCCGTGCGCTCCTTATAATAAGCGAGCTCCCTTCTAGGGTCCAAAGTATGGAGCCTGTATTCGGCCTCCGAGGTGTGATTGGGGTAGAACACCAGCAGAGTCAACACCTGGTTAAGGTGAAACTCCGACACCACCTTCGGAAGGAATTTCGGGTGGGGGCGCAGGACAACCTTGTCCCCTGTGGAAGACCAGGTAAGGAGACTCGATGCAGAGCTCCTGGAGCTCTCCCATCCTTCTGGCTGACATGACAGCCACCAAGAAGGCGGTCTTCCACGACAGGTGAGAGAGTTCACACCTGTGCATTGGTTCGAATGGCTTGCCCATGAGCTTTGCCAGTACCAGCAGTAAATCCCACGGA
This sequence comes from Neoceratodus forsteri, assembly GCA_016271365.2. Taxonomy (NCBI): domain Eukaryota; kingdom Metazoa; phylum Chordata; order Ceratodontiformes; family Ceratodontidae; genus Neoceratodus; species Neoceratodus forsteri. Next base: position 336,211,444 of record CM057449.1, read on the forward strand.
GGTGGAGGTTCTCGCACCGGAGGGGAAATGTGATCAAGGCCTTTGAAAAAGCACCAGACCACCTTCTCCTGCACCACCGACTGCTCCCGGCCCACGCCCAGTAAGCAGAGATGGCTGCCAGGTGCACCCTTAGGGTCGTCGACCTAAGCCCTTGACGAGAAAGGGACCATAAATAGTCCAAGATGCTTGCCAAGGAACAGGAGGAAGGGTCCAAGCCCTTGCCCTGACACCAAATGGAAAACCTCTTCCATTTGAAGGCATAGCATTTCCTGGTCGACTCCTTACGGGACGCCTCAACTACATTGAGGACTCGTTGGAAAGACCTAAGGCCTGGAACTCTAGCCAGGAACCAGGCCGCAGGTGCAGGGATTGAAGGTCCGGATGGAACACCTTCCCTGATTGACTGAGAGCAGGTCCGGGCAAGCTGGAAGCTGCCTGGGAGCCTGGAGCTGAGGCTGAGGAGATCTGGGTACCAGAACTGGCGGAGCCAGTCTGGGGCTATCAGAATCACCTGCGCCTTGTCCCTCCTTGCTTTGAGAAGCACCTTGTGTATCAAGGAAATGGGGAAGGTGTAGAAGAGGCCCGGGGTCCACGGCCTCGAGAAGGCATCCCCCTGCAGCGAGCCCTGCTGAGGGGGGCGGGCATGGAACAGCCTCAGCTTCGCGTTCTCCCTGGAGGCAAACAGGTCCACCTGAGGTGTGCCCCAATGGGAGAACAGATCTTGTACTACCTCCGGCAGGAGAGACCACTCATGGGATGCAGCCCCTATCCGGCTTAGGGCATCGGCCAGGGTGTTGGAGGCTCCTGCCACATGAATGGCTAGGAGATCCGCCTCCAAGCTGCGCATGAGTGACCAAATGTGGAGAGCTTCCTTGCATAGAATCATGGAGAGCGTCCCGCCCTGGCGGTTTAGATAGTACATGGTCGTGGTATTGTCCGTCTGGACTCGGACCACTTGACCCCAGAGAAATGGAGCAAAGGCGGTGAGAGCTAGGTGGACCGCTCGGAGCTCCAGCAGGTTGATGTGGCATCAGGACTCCCGTGGGGACCAGAGGCTGTGTGCCCGGTGTTCCCTCAGATGGGCACCCCAACCCATCAGAGAGGCATCGGTCGATAGAGAGACCGTCGGCTCGGGGCGGACAAACGGGATGCCCTCCTGCAGATGAACTGGAACGGTCCACCACTGGAGAGCGTTCCACATCCCCAGGGTCACCGTCACTAGCTGGTCCAATGGATCGCAGCGTTGTGACCACTGGCTGGCCAGTCCCCACTGAAGAGGGTGCATGTGCCAGCGTGCCCAACAGACCACGCTGGTGCAGGCCGCCATAAGACCCAGGAGGCGCAGGAAGTCCCGGGCAGGGCGTGATTGCCCAACCAGAAATGATTGGGCAAAGGAGGAAAGAGCCTCGGCCCTGTCCGCTGGGAGCCATGCTCTGGCTCGAAGAGAGTCGAGCTCTGTCCCGATGAAAAGAATCACCTGCTTCGCCTCGAGTTCCGACTTGGCCTCATTGATGAGAAGGCCGATTTGAGAGCAAACCTGGAGGGCCAGATCTCTGGACCGCTCCACCTCCTGTCTGGAGGGGGCTGCTATCAGCCAATCATCCAGGTAAGGGTACACCTGGACCCCTCGGCGCTGCAGGAAAGCTGTCACCACTGCTATGCATTTGGTGAAGACCCTGGGAGCTGGAGACAGGCCGAAGGGCATGGCTCGGAACTCGAAGAGGGATCCCTCCGCTCAAAAGCGAAGGAATCTCCGATGTGACGGACGGATAGGGACGTGAAAGAACGCGTCCTGCAGGTCCAGAGAGCAGAACCACACGCCGGGTTCCAGGGATGGTATTATCTGAGCCAGAGTGACCATCCTGAAGGTTCGAGACCTTAGGAACTTGTTTAGGTCGTGTAGGTCGAGAATGGGGTGCCAGCCCCCCGTCCGTTTTGGAACTAGGAAGTACCTGGACACAAACCCCGGGTCTGAGGGAGGGTCCGCCACCTCCCTGATCACCTCCTTTTGGAGGAGGAGAGTGATGTCGGCTCAGCGAGCCGACAGTGAGGCTGCGGATCCCGATGCCCCCCCGAGGTGCAACGGCTCTGAAGGGCGGGGCCTGCTCAAATTCCAAGGGCAGGCCTTTTCCCACCACCTCCAACACCCACCTGTCCGTGGTAATAACGGACCAGGCGGAAAGGAAGTGACGGAGCCGCCTCCCAATGGGGAACCTGGGGTGAGGTGACGGTGGGGGCGACACCCCTCAACCCGTCACTGGGCAGGCTTGGAGGAGGGACCGGCCGAGGGACCTCCTGGGCCTTTACCTCCCTGCTTCCTGTTGGAGGAAGCCCCGGGCTTGGGTTTGGGATGCCAAGCCCGAGCCTGCTGGCCCTGATGTTGCTGGGCCGGACGTGCCGCAGGCGCAGAGGGACGAAAGGGCTTAGGCTGTGGTTTGCGGCCTTTGTCCTTCTGAGCGGATAAGACCGAGTCCAAGGTAGCATTGGACTTCTCGATCCTCTGCAGGTGACCTTCCACCCCAGGGCCAAAGAGGTCAGTCCCCAAGAAGGGGACATCCACCAACTTGTGCTGGGTATCCGAAGTGAAGGTGGATATCCTCAGCCAAGCCTGATGACGCATAGCCACTGCAGCTGCCACTGACCTGGCACATGAGTCCCCAATGTCCAAAGCAGTCTGAAGCTGCTGTTTGGCCACTGCCCTGCCCTGGTCCTGCACCTGCCTAACCATGGTCTGCAGATCCGCGGGAAGATGAGGGACGACCTCATCCAGGGAGCCCAACAGGGCATGAGAGAAATGTGCCATGAGGACGGCCGAACTGGCCTGGCGAAGGCCGAGGGAGGACGCAGCGTAGACTTTTCGACCGGCATAGTCTAATTTCTTGGACTCCTTGTCGGGAGGTTTGTCCACATCCCTAGCATTCCCGGCACGCTGGAAAACGCTGTCGGTAACTAACCCCTCGGCCGAGGGGTGTTCCGAAAAACCGGACAAGGAACCGGTAGGGACTGCATACTTCCTGGCCATCCTGGCCGAAGGCGCAGGGCAGGAAGCAGGGCGCTGCCAGAGCTCCAAGGCCGGGCCCACTATGGCCTCGGCCACCGGAAAGGCCTCCGTAGGGGAATCCCCTCGGTCCAGAATCTCCGTGAGGGGATACCTGGCCCACTTAGAAACGGGTTCGAGCTTCATCCCGGTGGCTCCGAGATGAGCTGAAGCAATCCCAGGAAGGATGAAGGGCTATCGTCCACCGACTGTCCTCCTGAGGACTTCAAGTCCATTCGCTTGGAGAAAAGGGAGGAATCGTCTTCGGACTCGGAAGAGTCCTCAAAGAGCTGCCTCGGGCCTGAGCCACCCTCCACCTGCCGAGGTCGATCGGGAGTGAGGGTGACAGACAGCCTATGCAGCAGTCCCTGAGCCGACCGAGAATTCTTGGTCGGAGCCCCAACTAACGGCTGTGGAGGTGGAGGTTCCACCGGAATCGGTGGGGCAGCTGGTTTTGGATGAACAACCGGCCTGGGAACAGGCTCCTTGGACAAAACAAGGGGTTGTTTCGGCCGCTCTGGTGACAGCCACGTAATGGCCGGGGAAGGCGACGGCGTCGGCTTGTTCCCGGTCAGAAGGAGCTGTTGCCACATGAGGTCCTCATATCGTCGACGCAACTTACGTCGAAGCCTCCCCTCGTCCGAGGAGGAGGAAGAGGACGAGCGGCGGCGCCGCTTGCCGTGGTGCCGAGACCGAGACCGCTTATGACGGCAGGATCGGCTGGACCGCAAAGAAGTCCGAGACCGAGACCGAGAACCTCGGCTTTCCCGAGGACGGTGCGGGGAGGTGTCGTGGGGAACCGCACTCCTCGGTTCGAGGGTTCAACTGAAGGCTCCAGAACCAGAGGCACAGACAAGCCAACAGGGTCCTCAACTCCCACCGGGGAACCGGGAGAGGATTCTCGGCTTCTCCTGACCAGTCACAGTCGAATTGAGAAAAATCGACCGCGTCGGCGGAGTCTCGGATCAACTGGCCTGGCGGGGACACCGTGAGACCAGTGGCCGAAGCCGAGCAGTCGACCAAAGTCGACGGCCAACAACTCGGGGAGAGGGATCTTTCCCGCTCCCAAGAGCGTCGACGGTGGGACTTACCCTTGTCTCTCTTTTTGGACCGAGAAAATGGTCCAGCAGAAGTTGGTCCCTCACCTTTAGTAGAGAGGGTCAGACAAAGCTCCTTAAAAGAAGCTGAATAAGAGGCACCGAGAGAGAGCGGGACAAATGCCGCAGCCGAGGTAGAAGCGGCCTGCGCCGCCTCCTCTTCGAGGGCGATCATCTGCTCGAGCTGATCCGCCGAGCCCGCCGCCACGGAAACCGCCGACCGGGCCTCTTTTGACTTCACCGGAGGAAAACGCTTCTCGGGACACCCCAGTTGTAAACGGGCAGCACGGTCTTCGAGGACGTAGGCCGAAAAGGAAGAGCACAGGTCGCAGGCCTGCGGGTCGTGCTCCAGGCCTAGACAGTAGACTTATGTGAGTGCAGATCCGTCCGAGACATTTTCGTTCGCAGGGCATCTCCGAAACCGGAGTCGATTTGTCCATCGCAGCCATGAGGGAGAGAAGACCAAGTCTTTAAGCAAAAACTTTAAATTCGAAAAATCAAGAATTAGGAACCAGTCTTCTATGCGCAAGTGTAGGAGGAAACCTGAACTGCAAGCGGTAAGGAAGATCTGGCGTCATGGGGCGGAGCCGAGAGTTTTACCACCTGGGTGGGTGGGAGGAGCCAGCTTGAAGACCTTCCGGCAAGATTTAAAGCAGCAAGGATACCTGCCAGACAGTGTGGATGAACAACATATCCATGTCCCTAGAAACTATTTTCTTAATTTCCTCTAAATGTTGCAAAACAATTTAATACCTTAACTAAAATACCTTAAAATCCTGTCCTGGCCAAATTTCCCCTCATTCACTAAAAATACCACCAACAGCTTAATCTGGTTCAAGGTCAGTTGGCATTCATCTGTATCCCCCTCCCCCGGGTCGTGCCTGAAAATAGGCAGGATTTGTCTAGTGCACTTACCCGGTCAACAAAAGCTAAATAAATAAAATAAAATAAATAAAAAAATGATAAGAAACTCTAGAAGCAGCTAAAAAACTACAACACTTAGTCTTAATTCTGATTATTTAGAGAAAATAAGTATGTTGCATTGGTCGAGATTACATATTGTCCTGCGAAAAATCATGTTTCAGTAAGAAATGTCCCACTTTGGACTTTTTAAAAGGTGGTAACCCTAAGACTTTCCCTATACCTCTACTTGCTTTTTTTTTCCCCAAGGCCTTGCATAACCTCCTGAGGCCATCTATCACCAATTAACATACAGTGTTAGAGGGCTGGAAGTGGGGCACTCAATGGGGGGGGGGGCACTAAGGAGGTCTATTGGAAGTACAGATGGTGGGCGTGGGATGACACATTTTTGCTGGCAACTTTAGACCCCTGGTTCAAGAATCAGGCACAAAAGGATCTCTGCTCTGCATGGCAACTCCTACAGGCAACCACAATGATACACTTTGAAAACTGTGTTCAAAAGTTCGGTTGGCGACACACTGATAGACTCAGATATTTTCAACTTTGAGATTACATAAATAAACAAGTACAAGTGACTTATAGGCAGGCTACAGACCTCCTTCTCCTCCGCCCTTTGAGGTAATCCAGGGCTCTACACAAGGGAAGGGTGCCATCACCTTATTTTATGCCCACTATCTAAGAGACAATGGATTCACCACAGAATATATTAAATTACGATGGTAAAGCAATCTGAATATCGTTCTTGATATAAAAAAATGGGACAAGATGTGGGAGATGGTTTAGTTCACTTCCTGCTCCTCCACCTGGTGGGAATTCGCCCGGAAGTTATGAAGCTGATACTATTTAGTACCCCAAATTCAGGCCAAGTGGGATCATACTGTTTCAATTAAATGCTGCAGGCTCTGTGGAGAAGATGTGGCCACTCATGTCCATGTTTTCTGGATCTGCCCAAAGCTTCATACGTACTGGACAGAAATTGTTGCCAATATCTCCCAGATTTTAAATATACATTTTCAGTTGGATTCTGAATACTTGCTATTAGGACAACTGCCGAGAACCCTTAAGGGTCAGAAAGGTATATATCTGTGGTATATCCTTATTGTAGTGGCCACCAAGGATATTACAAGAAAGTTACTACAGCTGGACCCTCCTACCACAACTGAATGGACCAAAATAGTATTCCAGATTCAACAATTTGAAAGATTAACCTTCTTAGTCCAACATAGACTGTCATCGAGGCACATGTCAGGAAGCATAGGAAACCCAGGAGCAGTTTCAGAATTCACAAACAGTGTTTAATTTATCTCAATAACAGCAAAATAAAAAATAAAAATTATTTGGTATAACTATTTACAAAGGCATTACAGAAAAAACAGTCCTTCTGAGTGTTTCTTTTCAGTTTCAAATCTCAGTCTCTCTCTCTGTCTTGCAAAACATTGCTGCTCTTTTTATAACAAGTCTTTGTAGGGATCTTGTTAAGAAGGCAGTGTTTTTTTCACAGAATGTTCTTGTCAGCTTCCAATGTTCTTGCAGGTGCAGCATAAAGACCATAACAACCCAGAACTGACCTCTTGTTGACAGCTCTGTAAAATTTGCACACCAACATCTCGGTGTAACCCCCTGAGTTCCAACTAGCTTTGCAATCATTTCAAAAGTATAACTATATAAACAAAGGGATCCCAGTATCAGTGACATTTCCACATAAAAATTCACATATATTTTATACCCACATATATGCAAGGGGGAAGAAAAGACAGAAATAGCAAGGGAAGATAGAGAGACAATGAGAGGTGGAGAATTGCGAAACCATCAGAGTGATCATTTCCTAGGTCTCATAAGAAAATTTGGTGGCGCAACCAGACAGAGAAGAGACAGAAAAGGAGAGGATAGAACAGATCCTTGCATTTAACCTCTTTCTGCATAACAAATGGGGCACGGCCTTATTTAACCCTGTCACATAGACTACTAGCTTATACCAATGGATGGACTAGATAGGATCTTAATCATGCTTCATTAACACTGGCAGTGGATTTATAATCAGTTGCTACTAGCCTTCCAAGTGTTATTACCATTAGGCATTGGGGACCTTGCAGAATACAAGCCCTTCTATACCCCACTACAGCAACTGCTGTATTATTATACCCTTCAACTCAGACATGTCCACTCCATCTGCCAACTCAACTCACATGGTGTCTACTTGTTTATTACCCCTGTATTTTTTCTTATACATGTATTCTACTTTTATATAATGAAAAACCAAAGAGATAAGGATACAGACATATCCTGGTGCATAACCATAATATTTTAATTATCTACTCATGTTATGTATTTTATATATACCAGGGAGCTTTAACATATACTGTAATGACTGTAACTGTTGAGAGAGATCAAGACAAGGTTTCAATTTTAAGCAAATATTGCTGCTCAGTCTTTACAGTGGAGGGGGAGGGACAGGGACCATGGTTAGACTCAATAGGTGCAGAGGGGAAGGAGGTGGACACCAGTCTTTTTATGGAGGAGTGAATGCTAAAGGAGCTCACCAAACTCAAAGTGGACAAAGCTATGGGTCCAGATAGCATACACCCCAGGATCCTGAAAGAACTAAGAATGGAACTGGCAGCCCCACTGGCAGTCCTGCTCACTGAGTCCCTACATACTGGCACAGTCCCCAAGGACTGGAGAAGGGCATATGTGGTCCCACTTCACAAAAGCAGCAGCAGGAAGGAGGCTGGGAACTACAGGCCAGTAAGTCTCACATCAGTAGTGGGAGGCACTCCTTAAGGAACGAATTGTGGAACACCTGGAATCCATAGGGGCACAAGATCCAAGGCAACATGGAATTACAGTAGGAAGGTCCTGTCAAACAAATCTAATTGATTTTTTTTGACTGGGTGACAATGGTAGTGGACCAAGGTGGGGCGGTGGATGTCACCTACCTAGATTTCTGCAAAGCCTTTGATACCATTCCACATAGAAGGTTGGTAAACAAGCTGAGTAGTCTGGGATTGGGCCACAAGATGGTGAACTGAGTTAGTAACTAGAGGGACAGAAGGCAGAGGGTAGTGGTAAATGTAACACATTCTGAGGAAATGGAGGTGACCAGTGGAATATCCTAGGGTTCAGTTTTGGGGCCAGTCCTCTTCAATGTCTTCATCAGTGACACTGTAGAAGGACTGGAGGGGAAGGTTTGCTGTTTGCAGATAACACCAGAATCTGCAACAGTATTGATCCACCACAGGGAGTGGAAAAGATGAGAAGAGACCTGAAGAAGTTGGAGAGATGGTCTGAGGTGTGGCAACTGAAATTTAGTGCAAAGAAATGTAAGATCATGCACATGGGGAGTAGAAATCTGGGAGAGAGCTACAGGATGGAGGGGTAAAGCTGTCAGTCACCCGGGAGGAAAGGGATCTGGGGGTCATCATCGCTGATGACCTGAATGCCACCATGGAAGCAGCAAAGGGGGTTGGGAAGGCCAGTGGGCTGCTGGGAAGTATAGGAAGGAGTATCACAAGTAGGAGAAGGGAGGACTGGTTCCATGGTATAAAACATTGGTGAGGCCTCATCTGGAGTACTGTGTGCAGTTCTTGAGGCCGCACCTTCGAAAGAACATAGACAGGATGGAGATGGTGCAGAGAAGGGTGGCTAAGATGGTTCAGGGATTACAGCATAAGACATAAGAGGATAGGTTAAAAGACTACAATATGTACACACTGGAACAGAGGAGGGAACAGGGAGACATGATTGAAAGGTTCAAGTACCTCAAGGGCATAAACAAGGTGAAAGGGGAAAGCACTTCCAGTATGAAAAGAGTACTAGAATAAGGGATCATGACATGAGATTAGAGGGGGGCTGCATAAGGGGAAATGGGAGGAAGTTCTTTTTCACTGAGAGGGTGATGGATGCATGGAATGGCCTGCCCCAAGGGGTGGTGGGAGCAAGCACTGTGGTGGGGTTCAAACATGCATGGGCTAGGAATAAGGGGGACATAGAGATAGGAACAAATGGCTTAAGCAGGTGACCAACTATTGGCACCGGCCACCATTACAGGTAAGGAAAACGCACAGACTAGATGGGCCTGGCCATACTTTTCTGCCAACAGCTTCTGTGACAGTACTGATAATGACACTATGCTTATGGTTAATGGCTTCTTTGTTCTATATCTTGTCATGTATGAATTTTCTCAATAATCAAGTATAAAAGAAAAAGCCGTCTCCCACCTCTTTAGCTTGTAACCGTTCCCAATTCAAGAAGGTTTGCTTGCTTTCCTTGTGCTGGAGCTGCCATGAAAGCAACTTATCCCCCTATTGCCATCAAAGTACTGGCTGACTTGGTTGAGTAGAATATCTCTTTCTGTTGCCACAGTGCTTAAAGTGTTGAATTTCCACTTAAGCTTGTGGAGCAGGTTATAAAACTGAGGAGTAGAGTCAACCATGTGGAATTTCTCACCTTCTTTAATTTTCCATTTGAGCTTCTCTAATTCCGTAGTTTCTTCTTTCTGTTTTTATTTGGCATATGCAGTAGAATGTTCATACACATAGGCTTTTGGTGCCTCCCACCTGGTGGCATGTGATGTATCTCCTTGTTTATTGTGGCTAAGAAACTCTATTATTGCTTCTGTCATAGCTTTGATGAAATATTGGTCCTTGAGGAGTAGTGAGTCAAGCCTCTAGGACCTGAGTGGGGTGTCTAGGCATACTAGCCCAACCTTCAGTTGTAGGGGTGAGTGGTCTGAATCGAATGCAGGGTGATAGGCCACAGAGCACACTTGAGGCAACAAGGCTGAAGACCGTAATAAAAGGTCCAATCTAGCGTAGGAGTTATGAGAGTGGCAGTAGAAGCTACAATCCCTCCCTAAAGGGTTTTATGTCACCATGGATTGACCAGAGAATGTGCATTAGTTCTTCCAAACCCTTTGCATTTTTAGAAATAGGTACTGGGATGCAGTTATACCCACCTAGAACAGTTTCTAAAATGCAGTTCATGTCTCCACCAACCACCCATGGGCCATGAAACTAAGACATCTCCATTGCAACTTTCTGATAGAAGACCCCATTTTCAACGTTGGAGCCATAAATGGCTCCAACCAAAAAACTTGAAGAACAATCATTCATGGCAATGTGAGTGAGCACAAACCTCCCATGTGAGTCAAAGATGGACTTGAGCACCACCCCTGAGAAGCCTGGCCTCAACCAGATAGTCACCCCATGTGCCCAAGAATTAAAGTATGAAGTAAGTCAAGTACTTCTCCAGCCTCCACATGTACACTCAGCCTCAGCCAGAGCCACATGTGTTTCCTACATTAATAGAATGTTGGTTTTGAGCTTTGAGTTTTCCCTTTTTACTACATGCTTCAACCCATTGACATTCCATGTGACAACATTCAAGTTCTTAGCCATCATTGATTTCAAGCTTGTTGGACTGCATGTTCCACTTTGCTTTGCTACTGTCTATCAAACATTTAAGATTGTACTTGCTTCTACTTATCTGAAAGACCTTTGCATTTTTAATCTTAACAAACCCAACTTGCCCCTAACACATGAAAACACAAGAACAATCCCAACAATGAAACATTGAACAATAAACCCATCCAGTTCAACATTCTACATGCCGACACCACTTGCTTCCCTATTAACTAGGAATCGCTGTTGCCCCTACCAATGTAAGAGGGTAGCCCAAGTGAGAAGCAAAAAATAACATTAATGAATCTAGTGCCCTCCACACACACTCACCCCTCACTGAAAAATCCCACCTGGCAACATATCAAAATGACCAGAGCAAATAGAAAGTGAAGTTCCGCCACCTCCCTCAGAGCTTGAGATGTTCAGTACTTGATCCAGCAGCCCTATACTGCTTTACATGTTGTGTGGTGCAACAGCACCTAATTAAAGGTTTTCCTTTTAGTAAGATTTTGGTATTACCTATGTAAAGTGAATAAACTCCTCTGCCCAGTGAAGACTGGGTTGAGCAATATTTTTAAGTTCTGCCACTCTCGTTGCTGTATAAATATTAAAGCTTTCCATACTGGTCTGGAGGAGTCACAAAACGGTTTAAACTATCTAGCAACCACCACGTTTGAACTCTCACCTCCAAAAAAGGAGTAGTGTCCACCTCCTTCCCTTCAAAGTTTCTGTTACTTTTTTTGTGGCCCCGCCCCTTCTCCTTCCTCCGTGAACACTGAACAAAAGTATTTGATCATGATGTCTACCTTTTCCTCATCCCCCTCTACACAGCCCCCCTTCCTTTTTTCAACTTACAATTCCACCCCTGGTCTTCCTCTTTTCATTTACCTACCTAAAAAAATGTCTTGTTCCCTGTAATTACCTCCTGGGCTATTCTTTCTTCAGTTTGCACCTGTGCACTCCTTATGCTTTCCCTGGTTCCCTCTGTTTCCCCCCATACACCTCCTTATCCTCCTCCCTCTGCATCCACTTATACCTTCTGATTGCTACCTTTCTAGATTTTACCTTTCAAGCCACCTCTTTCAAGAACCATGGCAGTATCTTTTTCCTCTTGCTTTTTCTCAATTGTTTGATGCAGAGGATTGTTACCTTTACTGTGCTCCCCTTTGTCTTCGCCTACAGTTCTTCCACCCCACTCAGGCCATCCCCCACCAGGTCATCCCTGAAGCAGTCAACCACCTTTATAAAATGTGATCACCTGAAGTCCAGGACCCTCCCCATGTTTGGTTTGATTCAGCAGCTATCCTTATATTGAACCACACTGTTTGATGATTACTGGTTCCCAAGTGGCCTTCCACCTTGACATCTGCAACACTGCCCCTGTTAGTGAGTACCAGGTCCGGTATTGTCCCATCACAAATGGCTTCACTGACTAGTTGCTTGAGCAATAACCCCTGTAGAGAGTCCAGGGTGTTCAAGCTTCTAGCTGAAGCCACTGCTGTGAGGCTCCAATTGATGTCTGGCAGGTTAAAGTCCCCCACCAGCAGCACCTCTCCCTTTTCTGCCATCTTGCAAAAGGATTCCGCCAATACCTTATCTAATTTCTCTTCCTGTGTTGAAGGTTTCTAGATCATTCTAGTGTGAATAGTGGCTCCATTCCCTGTCTCCAGGGTGATCCACAACACATCTGCCTCCTCCTGTATTCCCTGTGTCTCCATTGCTTTTATGCTTCCCCACACATAAAGCACCACACCCCCACCTTTCCTTCCTACCCAGTCCTTCCTGAACAGAGTATAGCCTGGTATGGCCATATCCAACTCATGGTTTTCAGTGAACTATGACTCTGTAATGGCCACAATATCCAGGCTGGCCTCAGCCTTGATGACCTCTTGGTCCAGAATCTTATTTCCTAGACTTCTAGCATTTGAACAAATGGCCTTCCAGATTTTGTTACCACTCTGCTTGTTGTCCCCCTTTTTTCCTTTTTGCCGCCCCTCCTTCTCGCCACTCTTTTTAATGCTCCTGTTCCTTTCCCCATTTATCTCTACCTTCCTGCTTCCTTTATTAATTTGCACCCTGACCCTGGGGGATTCCTCTTTCCTTGGGTTCTCCTTGGTCTCTACTCCAGCCTGCGGGGGGAGTCAGTTTCTGGCTCCCTGATTTCTTCCACCACCACCACCCCCACCCTTGTCGAGTTACTCTTACTTACTCTATGCATTAAATTTGCCATCTTACTCTTTCCATTAAATTTCACTGTTTCAGTGTGTCCAACTAACCCCAAGTACCACGGTATTCTATTAAGCAAGTTGTATCCTAGCTAATCCAGTGCATTTCATTCAAATCAGACCAGTTTTGCAGCGGCAGTTACCAAAGAAAGAATCACTTCAGACTGACACTTGAGGCACAGTAAATGGTGACTGCAGCCGTGCCATCCCCGACTGGGGCATCCCACCAGAGTGACATGGCAGAAATTAAATCCAAATTAAAAGCTCCACTGCAAAATACACCTCATCTTCACAACATTGTGCAGGACCTTTGGCAAAGAATGGAGCCTGTAGAATATTGGGTGGCAGATGCTGAATTATATGCCCCCCAGAAGGGACATGCAAGTCTCCATACAATCTGACAGAATGGCTTATTTAGAACAACAGTTCGGCCATCTGTGGGCTAAAGTGGACAACGTGGAAAACAGAGGCCACCACAATAATGTGGATTGTGGGTCTGCCAGAGGGCACTGAAGATAAAGATGCCTGTGTGTTTCTGCAAACTCTGCTGCCCAAACTGCGGGTTTACTAACGGGGTGGCCGACTGGAAATTGAAAGGGCACATTGTACACTGGCCTATTCGAGGAGCAGCCCCCAGACCCATTTTGGCATACTTCCTGATTATAGTATTAAAGAGAGGATCCTTCGGCTGACAAGAGAAAAGGGGCAGTCAAATGGAATAGACAGCACAGGTTCTATACGTTTCAAGACTCAGAATGTACAGGGGACAGCTGTAAACAGCAACCTTCAAAATCAACCCAGCTGGATAGAGAGCCCACAGCTACCAATCAGCAAGAGCCATTGAAGGTTGTTAAGCCCAAACGTCAGCGTACTAGGGGCAGGAATCACTCCCCCCCACTCTGATGAAAAGCAAAAGCCGCAATGATCTAGGAACTGAGGGTTTCGTTACTCAGTGCCTAAATCCAGTCCTCCCTCATCTGAGCTGGAACAGTCTGGCAAGGCACCCAGTGATCCACCAACAATGGTAGAACAAATAGACCTCCAGCCTCACAAGGATTGGGAAGACCAAGACTTTGCTGGAATGGAGTATTCGTTTAATACACCTCCAGAGGATGACATTTCTGTTTTTGTGTTATTTCTTTTCCTCCCCCTATTTGCTACCACCTCAGCCACTCCTTCAGGCTGCGCCAAGGCAGCATCTGACCTGTCATGTTTCTGAGCCCCAACCCTCATACTGCAGTCGTCCCCAAGGTAACCCGGACATAACCTTTCACCGGGCAGGGCTAGCACAATACTTGGCCATGGGGAACTGCTGAGGGATTGGGAGCTCTGGGACATTGACGGCCTCAGATCGCTAGGTGGCCATCATCCGGCTGAACACAGAGCCATTTTCTGTTTTTCTGGTGATGTTCCCTTGCTTTGTGCCTGCACTTCCCCCGTTCTCCACCAGAGGTCACTGCAGAGCAATGCCTCCCCACTACCCACCCCAGAAGAGGTGAGCAGTCTTTACAGGTGCTCAATCCTCTCCTTCCCCTGACAGCCCCTGGCGTCCTGAGTCTGTTCCCGAACCTGGGTCATCAGTGTGGCTCGAGGTAAGGCACCAGTGCCTCAGCCCTCTGCACCACTGGGCCAGCTGAGGATAACATTTCATTATAAAATGGGCAGGGACAGTCCTCAGTCTTGATTGGTTGTTAAATGTGCATCACATCACATAATGAAACACAATAAAACAAATAATGGGCAGACTAGATGGGCCGTATGGTCCTTATCTGCCGACAGATTCTATGGTTCTATGTTAAATCCGTTCAATGCACAGGTAATAACAAGTCCCCAGAGCAGGATGCAGAACAACAGAAATCACTGTGCACCACAAAATGTTAATTTTTTAAACTGACACCATTTTTTTCATCTCAGCAAGTGAAACAGCTGTAGCTCCCAACATTAAAAAGTGTTAACATTTTCATATATTTTAACTACATGCAATGATTTTTTCCCCAAAGTTACATTTCCGGTGATTACTGTTGGCTAAAAACATTGCCATCCGTTTGATAGATCATTGAACTGACTCTGGTTCCCTGACCTGGCTGCCCCCCTTCCCCCAGATATACACAGTCAAACTGGTTCCTATTTCTTCTTCACCAGACATTCCACACTCTCAAATAAGCAGACACTAGATAGCAACAACTTGCAGGCAGAGCAGAGTTTTTTTTTTTTTTTAAATGTGCTGCACTACCAGCTGTAGTAACGCGTTCTGCAATTGCGCAGTTTTCTAACTGCTCGCATGCTCACTCCACTGACATAGTAATTGAGAACTACACCAATAGTCTCTATTCTGTGGCTCAGAAGTGCAAACATTTAACTAACTGTTCTGCTACTGTAAGTTTATATCAATACCAATAGCCATTAAAACGTAGTTGAATAACTGTCTGCATGAGCTCCAGACTGACGTTATCCAGTTGTCTCACTTGCATGGAACTTCCCTCACACGAACCCCCACAGCACTCGCAATGAGGCCCTAAAGCACTGCATAATTTACTGTACCAACATGCATGCCAGATGTTGAGCAAGCCAAGTTGCTTTGGAGGGGTGATTTAAGAAGGCAGTGGCAAGGCAGGCAGGAGCTAAAAAACCTGTGTTCAAGGAGAAGAACAAACCAAAGGGAAAAAAATTGCCATCTCTCTCAAGATCTCCCT
Source organism: Neoceratodus forsteri (assembly GCA_016271365.2). Taxonomy (NCBI): domain Eukaryota; kingdom Metazoa; phylum Chordata; order Ceratodontiformes; family Ceratodontidae; genus Neoceratodus; species Neoceratodus forsteri. The sequence continues at coordinate 336,226,816 of CM057449.1, forward strand.
CCATTCCCATGGTGACTATGACAAAAAGCTTCAGTTACAGTGCCCACTATAGGACAAAATACCTAATAGAAAAAATAAACACAGGTGGAGGAACTATTTTACAACAAAATGCATTAAAGATTTAAATTTTTTTTCTATACAAACATAAACTTTTTCCTTTTTAAATACATGTAAACTAGAGAGGCCCATTTTATAAGCACAATAAGACACTCCAGGGGTATGCATTGAACAAATTTTACTGCATGCCCGGGGTGGAAGGCACTTAACCTATGGCCTTGTGCCTCACTACATCCCTGGACATACAGTAAAATCTTTTTAATGTACACTCCATTGTATCTTACTGCTTACACACTACAATGTTAATTTTTTTATACAGTTTTATGGGCTGAATGTTGAGGGCAAATTTGATGTCAGATGTGAGCCCGTTGCATGACTGACAGTGGTAGGTTAACTGAAGCTGCTTGGTGCAATCATTATGACAGCAACTGACTAACTTGTTGCTGCTGCTTAGCTCTTACCCCACTGCAGTTTAGTGAGAATCTGACACCCTTTTGATGGGAATATCGCTTGATTAGCACCATTATGCTGTGCAATGGTGCAGTCTCAGGGAGGGAGTGCACAGCACCAAACAGCTACTGCACTCAGATACACACACTCTCACTGGGAGCTGATTGCTTGCAGGTACACATCCCAGAAGTAGCAAAGCCTCAAGTTGGCTGCTACTTGACAGAAGATCTTATAGAGGTGTTCCCCCCACCCCCATGTTTTGTGGTGCACCTTGAGTGTGCTGGTAGGTCAGTAGAGGACGATGCATAGTCGATGGTGGGAAGGACCAGACAAATGAGCTTCAAGCATAGCAGCCAATCCTAGGCCTCACCTTGTCTTAGCCTTGGCTTTTTGGGTGGGTGATTTAACACATTATCCCCCTTTGAAGCATGTGGGCAAACCATGCAGTTGCCTGACGATCAGACACTTATGAGTGCAGTTCCAGGAAGGCATGCTCACAGGGACATTCTAGGGACACATGCAGTAAATACATAAAAACACCTGACTTACAGCGATAGGTTGTGTCTTAGACAAAGTTTTCACTGCACTATAATCCTCCACCACTTTCCTGAGTGGCAACACTGCTGCACAGCGGGGGGGGGGGTACAGCTGTGTAGGAGAGAGTGGGGAGCCTGCATTCTGAACAAGGGCACAGTGTGTTGTGTGAAAATGTAAGCGGAGGGAGGTGATACAACTATGTAGGGGAAGTTGGGAGCCTACATTTCTAAACAAGGGCACAGCGTGTAAGTGTGAAAGTGTAAACGGGGGGGGGGTTACAACTATATGGGGGAGTGGGGAGCCTGCATTCTGAATCAGGGCACAGTGTGTAAGTGTGAAAATGTAAACAAAAAGTCTCAGATCATGAGCCCTGCAAGATAATAGACAATCTGTCTCCCATTATTTGTCACATCACCTCATGGCACAATGGCTGGCAAAGGGATGGATTGAAGGCATGAGCTGGTTAGATAAGGACTGCCTTATAAATGTAATGGTCTTGACACATGATTTCTCAGGTTGGAGAGGGGAGAATCACTGAAGTGCCATATTTAATCCCTCTTCCTTGCAGGCCTGTTTTGCCATCACCAGATAAAATATGTTTGGAGGACACAGTAGCCTAAAGGGGATTGTAATGTACACACTATGCCTGCAGAACTGCTTATTTGGGGGGGGGGGGGAGTCTCCCTAGGGCCTAGGGCCTAGGGCCTGGCTGTGGTACAGACCTTTCTATGGTTGCAAGCACTCTCTGAGCATTTGCCACAGGACTGGCAGATGGAATCACTTTCTCATCATAAACAAGGGATGGGCTCACTTATATCTCCTGCACACAGGGGGGTCATGCAAATGACCTTTGCCTGTAGTCACAAGAGCTGTATTTGCTCAGCCAGGTGGAATTTAGTTAGGCATAAGCCAAGTTAATAAGGCAGATTTGAGGATGAGTTGGCCCCTTCTAGTAACCCTTCATGCAGCACACGAGTAGGAAGCTGGCGAACCCAGCAGATATGCGATGAATTATTTTATAGGTTGATGGTATGTGATAGCCTGGAGGGCACTCAGATCAATTCTCTCTTCTCATCCCCCTTTCATGTTTGAGGGTTGACTCTTCCAGTCTGTTACTTTTTGTGCCCCCTTCCCCCATGGAGGTTGGATTGGAACAAGACCTCATCCTCTGGTTATATAATATTTTTTCTGTTTCCTTACGCTGATCAATAGGACATGCATGCAAGATTCTACAGCCCCTAGACTCCAGAGCCAGAGATCAGATAGCCAAGGTTTGTCACAGAGATAGATAGGAATAGAATGGTGATGGTAGTAGGCATCCATCTGGTTGCCCTTCAAGACAGTACACCCTTCGGACTGACCTTAGGGTATTTTTCAAAGTTTTCAAGGTATTTACATCTATAACCTTTCACTGAGCATAATACTAGAGTACAGATGGCAAAGCTAAATTCAGAAGCTGTTGGTCAAACTGCAGATGTTTTAAATATTGCTAATGTTAACTGAGTTGTTCATATCAATTGTTTCATGTTCCCAGACTCCTCTCTTCTTTGTAGATTTGCACTCCCTCTGTTATCATCCCTCTTCTATCTATTCTCCTCCTCTCTCATCATTGCTATGGGCTATACATGTGGATTAAAGCTGGACCAAGTTCAAGAGGAAAAGGTGAGGGACCCTGACAGCCACTTCTCTCAAACCCTCTCATACAAATAATTAAGAGACCTGGCTGACATAATGTGTGTCCTGGAACATCCAAGGGGTAAACCACCCGATAAAGAGGAAGAAAATCTTAGCCACTCACAAGCACCTAAAATGTGACATAGCCCTAATTTAGGAGACACACCTTCTTAAAACAGAGGTGTCTAAATTGAGAAGAGAATGAGTGGGTACAGATATTTCTGGCTGTTTTTCTAAAAAGAAAAGAGGGGTATCTATCCTCATTAAAAGGGGGTTCCCATTCCAGGTGCCAACTGTTGAAACCGATAAAGAGGGCAGGTGGGTACTGGTCAAGAGGAAGATGCAGCTAAAGGACATATATGCACCCAAAGAGGACAATGCAGAATTTTTTCACACCCTGGCACAGAAGATGATGGCTAATTCAGTTTCAGAGGTGCTTGTTCTGATAGACAGGGATTTCAGTTTTACAAATGATCCACTTTGGATAGGGCCCCAAGAGAACAAGGCCACCAAGCACATGATAGAGCAAGGCAGGCCATGCACCAAATGTGTGCAGATCTAGCTTTGCAGGACATATGGTGGGTGATGCGTCCCATAAAGTGGGGCTACACATACAGATCCCCAGATTTACCCCCAAAGTAGACTTAACTATTTCCTTTTGAGCTCAGATGCCACAGCAGAGGTCGCAGGGGTGCAGATCCTTCCTGTGAAAGTGTCGGACCATGCGTTGGTATCGATCTCCCTGTTTTTTTCCAACACATTGGCCATTACGCCAAGATGGAGAATTATCCCTTTTATACTACAGTCAGAGGAGTTAATGTCTTGGCTCCGAGGTGAAATAAAAATGTATTTTAACATTACTAGGCAGCCCGAGATAAAGGAGCAAACACTGTGGGAGGCATTCATGGCCTCCATAAGGGGCGGAATAATTAGTTACGCAGCAAAGCTAATCAGGCAGTGTAAGATGGAGATTACCTATCTCCAGCAGCAGCTAAAGGAGGCTGAAAAGGCACTTTAAAACAATCCCAGTGACCCGGAGGCAGTGGCATCAACAGTTACCCAGTTAAAAGTTACACTAAATATAATCATTCATAACAGGCAGAAAAATCATTTTTTTTCTGCATCAGCATTACTGGGAAGGAGGGGACAGAACCTTTCAATTTTGTCTTACTAACTCAAAAAGCGGACTGCCGAAACCCACATCCTGGTGATACGCACCCATATGGGCTACACTATCACAGATTCCAAGCAGATCAGTAATACTTTTAATGCTTTCTATGAAGCATTATAGGCAGGGAGGCCCACCTGACCATTACCTAATAGTAGTGAAGAATTTTTAAAGGGGCTAGGCATGCAATGCATTTTGCAGGAAGCAAGGCAGGATGTGGAACTGCCTATTAGTTTAACCGAGGTTAAGAGGGCAATTTACTCTTTGGCTAAGGGTAAGGCACCAGGTCAAGATGGCCTGTGTGGATTTTTACCAAATGTTTTCCCAAGAACTGGCTCCCTACCTTCACCATCTCCTCTAGGACATAACTAAAGGGGGTGAACTGCAGCCCTCCATGCAGGAGGCCACCATCACAGTCTTGCCGAAACTATGCAAAGACAGAACAGACTGTGCAAATGATTGGCCCATAACCCTGATAAATGTAGATGCCAAGGTTCTAGCAAAAATACAGGCTACATGCTTGGAAATGGTCCTTCCCCTCTTTTCTACCTCTCACAAGTAGGATTTATGAAGGGGATACAAGAATCTGATAACATCAGGGAAGTAGCTAATCTGATCATAGCAGCACAGAAGGGGCACAACACAGCAGCTTTGGTTGCAATAGAGGTTGAGAAAACCTTTGACTCAGTGGAGTGGAACTACTTCTTTGAGGTCATGGCTCATGTGATATTGTCCCACAATATATATCTTGGGTCAAAAGATATATTCAGCACCGACAGCTTCAACTCTAATGAATAGCCTACTGTCACCCAAATTCTCACTTCTCCAAGGCACACAGCAAGGGTGCCCACTCTCACCATTGCTCTTTGTGTTAGCTATGGAGTCTCTGACTGTGGCAATATGTGGAAATCCTAGTATCAAAGGGATACAAAACAGGCAATGAGAGTCACAAGCTACTGCTTTATACGGATGACTTGTTAATGACCTTATCACAAATCGAACAATCATTGCCAGCTACCCTGTCTTGGATGTTGTATTTTACAACTTCTTGATAGTACCCATATAGAGCGCTTATTACTGAGCGCTGCACATTTGAGCGACTCAATAATAGCGCTCTAGAAGACAGCGAGTGGTGCAATACCTTGCTATATTGTGTATAGCGAGTATAGCAAGGAGCTGTGCTCACTACTGCAGGATATAGCATCCTTTGTAACTGACTTCCACTAAGCTGCTTGCATAGCATAGTGGTGTACACCACCGCTTGCGATACAAGCAGACCTGGGTTTGGGTCTTTCTACAGGCAGAAAAAAAATTTTGTTTCACAATCTGGTAACTTGCCCCGTGGTCCGCACCCCCCTCGGAGTGGGTTATTTAAGTTTGGAGGGTGCGGGGGGCTTCCCACATAAAAAAAGATTCCTCTGTGATTTACTTAAGTATTGTAGCAACTGTCACCATTTGCAACGATCGGTACAATATCTGTCGCCCTTTTGACTATGGGCTCAGGTTTGCTTGCTCTATGTGATAGGCGACCTTTCAGACTCGCCTTTATCACATAAAACCCAACTTTTTCTGGTTTACAGGTCAACTGGTCCAAGACTGAGCTCTTGCCACTAGTGGGATGCTGGGATCAGCCACCTTTCTTGCTAGCAACTAAAATAACCTGGGCTTTACAAGGTATTCTTTATTTAGGTATGCAGATTTTCTCCAAAATCAAAGAGTGGGTAAAACAATTAACCTATGGCCCCTAATATTAGAACTTGTAATGGACATGGAGAGGTGGAAACAATTAAAAGCTGACTCTCCCAGGTAAGATTGCCACCATAAAAATGATGGCCCTCCCCAGACTAAATTACTGTACCATTAACCTGCCCATATGAATCTCAGAGAGGTGGTGGCAAAAAGTCAACAGGACATTCTCCATGTTTCTATGTGGGCAGTAAATGCTACAGTTTGTGAAAAGACTAGTCAGGGCTCCAGCTACGTAGGGGTTGGAATGCACTTTGGTCCTGGGCATATTATATTGCCCAGTGTTTCAGAAGCAGAAGTCTACGGTTGTAACAGGACCAGCATGCTCCACTGAGAGTCAAACTAGAGGAAGACCTATATGGCAGCAAACAACTGCAGGTTCAACTTTGAGCCAAATGCTAACTGGGAAAAACCAACACCAGCTAGTGAGTTCACAAGATCCTCTTTCAGGAAAGTTCAGACACTGTCTAAACAGAGAGTACTCTCCTTCGGAGTCTCAGAGTCACTATGGCACAATCCCAAACTGCAGACTGCTGGGAATGCTTTTCATTGCCCCACTGGGAGCAAAAAAGAATCAGGATACTTAAGGATGTGATATGTCCCCTTACTGAAAGTCTAAAATCTTTTCAGCAGCTGAAGGATAAATATCACTTACCCACCATGGACTACTGGAAATGTTTATAGTTCTGGCATGTTCTCTAGCTTTGGCTAGGTTCAGAGTACCACTATCAGCCCACAGGCACGGGAGAAACTATGGACCGCTGGGTTCTCCCAAATGGGGAAAAAAGGCAAGCTTGTCTATGCCCATCTACAACAGTTACATCTCCCAGATTGGGACCCACATTGGCTTAAATCAGCCTTGGACCTACATGTGGAGATTACATCACAAGCCTGGCAGAGGAGCTGACAGCTACCTCTACAGGGTACCCTGGAACCCAAAGTGCAGCTCATTCAAAATAAAATTTTGGGCTGATGGCACTGTGCTCCAGACAGATTGGTGAAGATGGGTACTGCCATTAAAAATGAGCATTGTTTATGTCACCACTACCCAGGCCACATAGGTCACATTCTGTGGACATGTCAGGAGGTTAAACCCTTTTGGGATGAGATCATAAGTAGGATAGAAGAAATACCGGGGTTGCAACTGCCAACCTCCCTGCTGCTGTGGACCCTGGGGGATACACCCCTTCTCTATGGTCCATCTGCACAATTCAAGTCCCTTATCCATATAATGCCCATAAAGGCTAAACAACAATCCCTAATAAGGTGGCACCAGACTACAGTACCAGCTGGAACAGAATAGGACATGGGAGTCACAAGAACTGCCTCCTACACCAGAGTACTCCAAAAAGATGGGAGAGTCTGACTAAATTTGATGAAGTAAGTAGCCAATGGGTGAGGAGTAAGGGGGCTAGGATTCATACTGGCATAGGGTAGAATGGAAACAGACTAGGAGTCAAGGATGGACCCAAACAGGGCTGGTAAGGACTAACAGAACCAGGATCTGCTATATATATGGGAGCCTGCACTTCTCTCCTTCTCCCTCCCCATTTATGCTCTCATCATGTCTGCAACCTATTGTATCCTAACCTCTACCTCTTTATAACTGCTCTGACTGCACCAAGAGTGCCAACCATGGGACAGACATAAGGCAATTCTAGTGGGAGGAGGTAGAAGGAAGTAGGTTGTTGGTTAAACTAGGATCTGCAGCTTATCCAGTAGGTAAGTAAATGGGCAGACTGGGTAGGCCAAGTGGTCCTTATATGCTGTCAAAGTCTATGTTTCTAACCAGTACACATCAATTGTACACTTTGCAGAACTTCTTCACTCATCTGTTTCCAGCTCTCTGTCTCTTCTCATTCACAGGTACCAGCACATCGTCGAGTGAAAGGTCAATATAGTATTTTTTTTAATTGATAATAGACATGTTTCAGTGGAATTGCACTGTATGTCCTACTGTAGTTATGAAGCTATAATTCAGGTGGTAGAGCACTGAAGAAGCAGGGTAACATTCTTCATGTAAAGATCTGATTTAACCGTGTACTGTCAATTGAATTACTGCAGCATTTATAGATATTTGTTGAGACATACTCCAGGGTAATGTTAGCCATAGTTGTTTTTGAGTTGACAATTTCATTAGCTGTACTTAAGTTATGCTTTTACCTTGAACACTAATGAATTCTTTCCCATAACTACAATGTTTGCATGTATGAATTTTCCATTACCTTAGAGTCGTTTCTCCATTGGGGTTCCCTTGGCTAGGACAAATTAATAAAATTGTTATACAAAAAAAAAGGAGCGTCTGAGAGAGTATATGATCAATGGAGGCAACAAGCCATTACGTTAGGCAAGTAAGCAAAACAGAGAGAAAAAACAAAACACTATGATTCTTAAAGGAAGTGGCCAAGAAGGTAATGGCGAAAAGGGTGGCATTCAGGCAGTACAAGGAAACACAGAGGGAAGAAGACAGGGAACTGTATCTGGAAAAGCAGAGGAAGGCAGGGAAAGCAGTCAGGAATGCAAAGGTGCAAACAGAACAAAAAATAGCCCAGGCAATAATGTAGCCCCTCTATAAATGGGGGTTCCCAAAAGTCTTCCTTGGGTGTGCTTAAATGCCCACTGCCAGGTGGGCATTCTGTGTGTTTACAGGTGTAAAAGTGCTTGCATGCGAGTGCCCTGTTAGCCTCCCTGCCTGTCTCTTTAAGAGACATTATTTTTGTAGTGTATAATTAATCTGGGTAGGGGCCGAGTGTTTCCAGGCTCGAGTCCTGCCTGAGCTGCAGTAATATTACTCTGTTCTACCATCGCTAATGGTACAGAGGGAGCTCTGCTAGAACTGATAATTGTTTACTGATTAGCTGCTCTAATAACAATGGTATTATAGTTTGTCTAACTTGTCTTTCTTTGCAGCATGGACATTTCTGTATTGCACCAATCAGTACCTTCTGGGGACTTTAAAATGGATTCTGTCTCCATGGCACTTGTGGGAGTGAATTTCTGTAGGCATTGTAGTTTTTTTTCACTTTAGCACCTAAATGGACCTGGAAGGGAAGCCCTTGCTTTGACAGACAGATGAATCCACTAACCGAACCCTTTTTGGATCAGAAGGAAGTCCCAGTGCTATCTGCAGCACAGTGTCAGTCTGAGTGTGGAGTTGAGAGAGTATACAGCTCGAGATATTCGAGCAGCTGCTCCTGCGTAGTCATGCGGGAAACTGGTGGAAAGGCTGAGTTTGGCCTGCCTGCCTACTTGTCCCTCATGAGGGAATCCTTCAGCCTGAATTTAAACCGGACTTTATCCAAACCAATTGTGACCTGAATTACCAAATTGTGACTGCCTTATTGGCTGAAGATGACTGAACATTTGCTCCATGCGATTGGCCTGTCAGGATGTCTGAATCACCACAGAGATCACCGTTTTGCTCAGGAAAACTGAAATTGCAACCAGACTGTCATCTGACCTGTGGTACTGTGTTTTGCTTTACTATAAGTGTGCGGTATGCTGTCAGTGGGTCGTGATTTGGATCCCCACTACTTAAGTGTGTCCGCTTGCTGGAAGCTGTCTCCAGCACCTATCAGACTGAACCTGAACTGTTCACCTGGCCTGGGCCCTGCCACCTTGGCCCAGTCAGCTACATCGGATGCAGAGATCACCATTGATGAGAGACTCACCTGAGGATCAGCCCCCTGCTCAACACCTCAAACAGAAACGACGCCTCTGTAATTCGTGTGGGCCCTGCTTCTCCTGGCAATGGCATACCAGCTTGTCAACCTGCAGTCTCCATTTCGTTCCTCCTGTGTCTCATATTGGGTAGCATGAGTAAACATCAGGGTAGCTCCCTGCAACATCAGCTAAATCAAAAGTGTTGTCATCTGATTCAGCTGTTGTTTTCTTGTCATGAACTGATCCTCCAGGCTCCGGATTACAAATTGTGTGTTGTTGTGCATGCTTCTTCTTTCCATCACAGGGCCCCAACCATCTGCAATACCGGCCTACCCGGGCAATGTGTCAGACTAGCCCACCTTTCTTCCAACTGGGTACCCAGAGTGTGGGACTGTGAAGAGACTCTAAAGTGCATGCATGATTGCCTGATTGAATCAGTTACAGAACTATCAGCCAAATTATGCCCCTCCCTTGTTCATTCCCCCTGATTAAATCAGATCTAATTCTTTTTGCATTTAACCTGACTGTGGTTCCATTTTGTACAAGAAGCGCTGTACTGTTGTTACTAGCTGGGTCTAACCTTATTTTGCAGGGGGTCTCCAGGGTCGAACTGGTGGAACCAGCCCTGATGGTAAATGCAAACAGAGTGGGGATTTGTATGCTGATTAGGGGTTATTGTAACTGTGTCTGTTGTTCATTGCTTAGGCTACTGGGGGGGGGGTTACAGTGTCCCAGAGGGCTGTACCTAGGTCAGCTATGATACCAATAACCCTGTCCTTCGGGTGGAGGCACCCGTATTCAGTACCCAGGCCCCTTAACCTGCACCTAGCCACATAGGCAGGGGTAGTAGCCCTTGGGATAGCACCACCTTGGGGTTACATCTCGGAGGCTACTTCTGGGATTAGCACTCCCCTAGTGGCCAAAATCAAGAGTTATTGTTAAAGATTGATGGCTACCCCAGAAGAAATGGCTGTATACCAAATGGTGAGGTGGTTTACGGGGAAGGAGATTGACCCCCAAAATGCCTTACTTATATTGGATATCCCCTTGGGCACTAGTAAGGACATGGCTGAAAGGGCACTTCCCAAAGTTGAATGTTTGGAAAATGCCGTAGTGGTGGGGCGACATGTTGATTTAACTGCCCAAACTTTCATGGTCTTGGTGGAGTGTAGTGACCCCATGGACAGCACTAAAGTGCCACAGACTATTGCCTCAGAATGGGTTCAAGCAACCTGGTGGGTAATAACCAAGGACAGTAAAGACCTTGGGGAGGCTGGGCCCCCACCTTTATCTGAGGCTTTCGAGGAGAAGTTAGCCAAGTTGTTACTGGAGGGGGGAAGACCGTAGAGGACTTCAAGAGGTTATTCCTGCCACCTGGGGGTGTTCCTTCCCCAATACCCCTGCCAGTTCCCGTACCTGTCCCTTCAACAGTTCCTGTGCTCACCTATGTGCCTGCAGTTAGTCACAACTCGTATCGCCGGCTGAGGATGTTTTCAGGCACCCTCCTCACACCCCAAGGGGAGGACAATTGGGAGACTTGGATAGACTATGTTGCCCCTCAAATCCAAGAATGGCAATGCCTGAGGCAGAGAAGAAGAAAAGGTGGCTGAAAGCCTCAGAGACCCTACCCAGCTTACAATCCATGCCACATGGGCTAGCAACCCAGAAGCAACTGCCCAGGATTTTCTGAATGCATTGGAAAATGTGTATCGGAGTCCCGATTCGGATGAGGACTTGTGGTATAGGGTTAAAAACACTCAACAACACCCAGGGGAGCTCTTATCAGCATATGTGCCTCATCTCGAAGCAATGCTACAGGAATGCCTAAAGAAAGGTGCCATGGCCCCAGCTAAGTTAGATCGGAACAGGCTGGATCAACTTCTCAAGTCTGCCCCATTCTCTGAATTATTGCTGCTCCAACTATGACTGGCAGCCCAGTTGGATGCGCCTCCTACCTATGATGGACTGATGAAGGAAATTCGGAGGATTGAGAGGAGGCAGTCACATGTGGGGCCCCCTCACATATCTGCTGCTGCTGCTGCTCAGGTGACCAAGGATGCCCACGTGAGTAATGTTCAGCAGTGAAATACAGTGTCAGTTGAACACTTGGAAGCTAACAAGGACACTCCACCATGGGGAGAGATACTGCGAGGGATCCAAGAAATGAAGGCTACCATTTTCCCACAAGCCCATTCCAACGATACAGGCCCTGATCCTTATCCGAGTGCGTCTGATATGGGGGTGGGGGTTCACACCCAGGAATCTCCTGCTCACAGCAGCTGAAAAATGTATGACTTGACTATGGAAGTGAGGGAATTGTTGAGATGTATCCCAATTCTCGCCACACCACAGACAGAGGTGGAACCAAGATTTTCTGTTGGTAGTACCTCCACCTCAGCTCCCAATGTGATGTCTCGGCTAGACCAGACCCTGCAAAGCATATTTTGTCATAACTGTGGGAAGGAAAGGAATATGAAGAAAGAATGCCGGTCCCTAAAAGACCTAGATAAAGTTGTATCCAGACTTCAAGGGGAGCTCCGGAAAGCGGAACCATGGCAATGACAGCAGTGAAGGATCGAGAAATCCTAACTCAAACTTCTTTGTGGCCAAATCATCTGTCCAGGCCTCTGCTACTGCCTCTCCAGACTGGTCCAAGATAGTAGACCCTTCGATGGAGACTTTTGTGACTGTCAATGGTATCCATACTCGGGCTGTGCTTGATAGCAGGTCACAAGTGACCACTGTATTCCAGGACTGGTATGACAAACACTTATCTGATGTGCCATTACAATCTCTAGAAGGCCTACATGTGTGGGGCCTGAGTGACAAGTCTTATCCCTACCAAGGATATGTCTTTTCCTGCTGCTGTAACTGGTGTAGACGAACAAGCAAAGATGCTGGCCCTGGTGTGCCTTCCTACAGAGATGTATGATGAGGTCCCCCTACTCATTGGAACCAACGGCCACATGTTTGGGAGGTTAGTGCAGTTCTGCCAAGAGAAATGAGACTGGCAGACTGGTCGGGCAATGAGAATTCCAGCTGTTATCAAGAAAGCTTATGACCTGCAGAGGCAGTCTGTGGCAGAAGACCAGGATGAGCCTATTGGAATTGTCTGGAAGAAGGACCCCTGATTCCTTGATAGTGCCACCCAATACCCAGTATACTGTTCATGGCGAAGTCCATCTTAGAAGAGACTTGAAAAATAAAATATTAATGCTGGATGCACCAGGTGAAGGAAACTTGCCAGAGGGGCTATTGGTTAAACCCAGTATCCTACCTGCCCGTACCCGTGCCCATGCCTATGCACGACGAGTAACGGTCCAGATTCAAAATGTGTCAGATCGAGAAGTCCAAGTGAACAGAGGGTGTACACTAGCTACAGTACACTGCACAGACACTGCAGTATTACCCAGCAACAAACATTCTGGTGAAAAGGAGGGGGTGACCCCAGACCTATTTGACTTTAGTGATTCCCCCTTCTCTGCTGAATGGAAGACTTGGATCAGTAGGAAACTTGACGAGAGAGAGACCAAGTGTTTTCGCTAAAAGAATGGGATGTGAGATGCATCTATGGTGCTGAGCATAACGTTTGGCTGCATGATGACAGACCTTTGCGAGAGCAGTCCCGCTGCTTTGCCCCAGCTGATATAGACAATGTTCAGAGGCACCTACAGGAGATGCTAGCTGCTGGTATTATTCAAGAGTCAAGGAGTCCCTATGCATCCCCCATCATAGTTGTGTGCAAGAAGAATGGGTCTGTGAGGATGTATGTGGATTACTGGACCCTAAACCGGTGGGACGTCCAGATCAATACACCATGCCATGTATACAGGGTGCCCTGGACTGCCTGAACGGGAGTCAATGGTTCTCAGTACTGGATCTCCGCAACGGATATTATCATAGTCGATCAGTTCCATGAGTACCTCTATGGGGCCAAGATATTAGTAAAGACTGATAACAGTTTTCTAATGTATGTACAGACTTCAGCCAGGTTGGACGCCACTGGGCACTGGTGGCTTTCTGCCTTGTCAACTTACCATTATGCGGTTGAATACTGGCCTGGACTGAACCATATTGATGCTGACACCCTTTCGCGGTGACCAAGTTCCAAAGACAATTGGGTGAGTCTGTCTGAACCTTCTATTAAAGCATTGTGCCAAAAGTTTGACAAAGATGAGCAGTTGTCTGCAGACACCGTGGACTGCCTAGTGGACTGTTTGGGGCCCCCGATACTTGCATACCTGCCACTTATTGTCATTTTTCTGTATTAGATATCAGTGCTTTGCCCCAGTTTGATAGTGACAGCATTCAGTGGGCTCAATCCCACGACCCCATGATTCAGCCCGCACTTGATTCCCTGCATGCAGGGAAGAATGCATCTAAAGTACATTCTACTGACTTACGAACTGCACTGTTATTCAAAGAAGGTCCCAGACTAAAGTTGCAAGATCAGTTATTACATAGAGAGACAGTACATTGTCACGGTCAAATGGACAAGCAGCAGTTGGTCCTAACCACAGCCTTCAAACAGCTGGTACTGAGGTCCCTCCATAACCACATGGGACACCTCGGTATTGACTGGACTCTTGGCTTAGTGCGATCGCAATTCTATTGGCCGAAAATAGGGGCAGATGTTGAGAATCATGTCAAAACTTGCAGTCAGTGCCTCCAGCGGAAAGCTTTGCCTCAAAAAGCTGCCCCACTTGTCAACATAACTACCAGTGTCCCCACGGAACTGGTTTATATAGACTTCCTGTGTCTGGAGCATGATCAAAAGAACATTGGCAATGTACTGGTAGTAACCGATCACTTTACCCGATACGCACAAGCTTTCCCGACCATGGATCAAAAGGCCTCTACGGTGGCCAAGGTGCTAGTAGAAAAGTTCTTTGTCCACTATGGTGCACCCCAACATATCCATTCTGACCAAGGAAGAGACTTTGAAAGTAGACTAATCAAAGAAATACTCTCTCTATGGGGGGGTGCGAAAGTCCAGAACCACTCTCTATCACCCTCAAGGGGACCCCAGCCAGAATGCTTTAACAGAACCCTTCTGGACATGTTGGGTACTCTGCATCCTAAAGACAAGTTTAAGTGGAGTCAGCAGATTGGCACCTTGGTACACGCTTACAACTGCACCAAAAGTGATGCTACCGGATTCTCTCTCTCTCGTCTCATGTTCGAGAGGGAAGCCCGGCTGCCCCTAGATGTTTGCTTTGGGGTCGCCCCAGATGGGGTCCGAGCTGAGAACTATTTACAATAGGTACAGAAACTGAAAGCTTAACTGAACTATGCATATCAACTGGCTCAAACAATGGCCACCAAAAGAAACCTTGCCAACATAGAGAGGCACGACAAGAAAGTGAAGGCTCAAGAGCTACTGCCCGGAGACCGTGTATTGTTGCACAATTTGGGACTGCATGGAAAGCATAAAATTGCTGACAGGTGGCATCACCTTCCACACATAATGATCGGTAAACTGGATGAACTGCCTGTGTACAAAGTGCGCCCTGAGAACAACTCTAGAGCTGTCAAGACCATGCACTGCAATCACCTACTGCCCATCGGTCAAGAAAGCATTGATGCTGAACCAACACTCGACACTTCCCCTGGGCTGGTGACCCATGCTGCTGCCAAAAAGAGACAGAGTCAACCTGCCCCTGTTGTTCTGGACCTGAGGCCTTACCCCCGGCAGGCCCTGAGTGATGATGACTATCAGTCCATTTCTGATGAAAGTGAATGTGACAATGCTAACCATCCTTCTCATGAACTGAGCCAGTTGTTTCGAGGCAATCCTTTGCAGAATCATGGGGCTGAAACTGGGCCTTCAGAGCTGCCTATCCCCCAGCTTCTTCCCTGAAAGTGAGGTGCAGAGTATTACATTTGAAATAGCAGATTCCTTGTGTCTAGTGGAACTGTCTGAATTACCCGAGGAGGAATCTGCTGTGGAAAATCCCCCTGGTGTCACACCAGAACCTGCAGAACAATATGACAGTACCCCTTCAGTGCCACACACTTCAATGATCCAAGAGTTCCTTCAGGCTGAGCAACTTGGCCTCTCTTCAGGAGAGAATAATAAGCAAAGTAATGTGGAAGCAGAATCTGCCATGCAAGGAGCCAATAATGTTCCACTACTGGAGACTTTGCCCAGTGCAGAGGTACCCCTTTCTACTGAAGAAGAGACTGATGCAAATGCTGGTACTACAGAGACTGTACCTGTTTCCCCAAAGAAGTCTGGGAGAGTGGTTAAACCTGTAATACGTCTCAGCTATGACTCCCCTGGAAGACCAGTAGATCTTCCTTGAAATGTTGTCCACAAGGATATCTATGTTTCAAAGAGCTCACTGCCCAAACAGAGCCATTCTGCTACTTCCAAGTTGATTTTCCATTCGTCAGGACATGGTGCCCCTGCCTCGTCTAGCCCCAAGTTAGCTGATAGGGATGGGACCCCATCTATGTTATTTAGAATGCAAAAAACTATAACATGAATGAGTACAGTAATATTATTGTGTAAATCATAGTGAAATAATTATTGAATGTATGAAAAATGCATAACTGTTGCCATAATATATATATATATATATATATATATATAATCATATGTATTAGCTATTTTGGATATGTATAGTAATGGTAATGAAGCATATATTTTGTACAAGTACAGTGTCTTCAAATAACATTGTTATGAGCATAAACTTGACGCTGGCACCAAGTTCTTTCTGGGCAGGGAAGGGTGCAGCCCCCCTATAAATGGGGGTTCCCAAAAGTCTTCCTTGGGTGTTCTTAAATGCCCACTGCTAGGCGGGTGTTCTGTGTCTTTACAGGTGTAAAAGTGCTTGCATGCAAGTGCCCTGTTAGCCTCCATGCCTGTCTCTTTAAGATACATTATTTTTGTACTGTATACTTAATCTGGGTAGGGGCCAAGTGTTTCCAGGCTTGAGTCCAACCCAAGCTGCAGTAATATTGCTCTGTTCTGTCATCGCTAATGGTGCAGAGGGAACTCTGTTAGAACTGGTAATTGTTTGCTGATTAGCTGCTCTAATAACAATGGTATTATAGTTTGTCTAACCTGCCTCTCTTTGCAGCATGGACATTTCTGTATTGCATCAATCAGTACCTTTTGGGGACCTTAAAATGGAGTCCCTCCCCAGGGGTCTTGTGGGAGTGAATTTCTGTAGGAATTGTAGTTTTTTCACTTTGGTGCCTAAATGGACCTGGAGAGGGAGCCCTTGCTTTGAGAGACAGATGAATCCACCAACCGAATCCTTTTTGGATCAGAAGGAAGTCCCAGTGCTGCCTGCAGCACAGACTCAATCTGAGTGTGGAGCTGAGAGAGTATACAGCTCCAGACATTCGAGCAGCTGCTCCTGCATAGTCACATGGGAAACTGGTGGAAAGGCTGAGTTTGGCCTGCCTGTCTGCTTGTCCCTCGTAAGGGAATCCTTTAGCCTGAATTTAAACCGGATTTTATCCAAACCAGTTGTGACCTGAAATACCAAATTGTGACTGCCTCATTGCCTGAAAAGGACCGAAGATTTGCTCCATGTGATCGGCCTGTCAGGACCTCTGAATCACCACAGAGATCACGGTTTTGCTCAGGAAAACTGAAACTGCAACCAGACTGTCATCCGACTTGTGGTATTGTGTTTTGCTTTACTATAAATGTGCTGTATGCTGTCAGTGGGTCGTGATTTATTTATATATTTTTTTGTGCTTATTTTTATCTTCCCGGGCCACTGGTCTGCCTACCTGCACATCCTGGCATCACCCATGAGAATACATCCGACCGCCGACCCCGGAACTTCCCCCGGCCACTTAATTAGGCCCCGTAACTACCCCTGCAGCAGGGGGGTGGGGAGTACTCCCTCCGGAGCTCAACCCACCCAATCCAGATCCAGCATTGTCGCATGCCCAGGTACCGGGAGAGTCCAGCGCGGGATGGCCATCAGCTTGCCAACCAGTGCCCTCCTTTTCCACCTTTTCACCCCCATGTCGGCATGTATGCGCCCATGGCCCGAGCATGCATTAGCTTCCGCCGTGCTCTTGGCCCGCATCTGCCTCCGTTACGCTTGTGATCCCAGCAGTTGAGGTACCTCCGGTCTCCACTGGGGTCCCTTCTCGCCGGATGCCCTGGATCCCCCAGGGAGAGAGAGCTGTACTAGGACACTCGATCCCTACTCCCTCCCCACGACTGGCTCCCGGGCTCCGTTCCGAACCGGGTCGCTGGCGATGATGCGGTGTGGCGTCCAGCGCCTCAACCCTCAGTGCCACCGGGCCGGCAGTGGGTCGTGATTTGGTTCCCCACTACTTAAGTATGTCACGCTTGCTGGAAGCTGTCTCCAGCACCTATAGGACTGAACCTGAACTGTTCACCCAGCCTGAGCCCTGCAACCTTGGCCCAGTGAGCTACATCGGACACAGAGATCACCACTGATGACAGACTTGCCCAAGGATCAGCCCCCTGCTCGACATCTCAAACAGGAATGACACCTCAGTGATTTGTGTGGGCCCTGCTTCTCCTGGCATACCAGCTTGTCAACCTGCAGTCTCCATTTAGTACCTCCTGTGTCTCGTATTGGGTAGCGTGAGTAAACATCAGGGTAGCTCCCTGCAACATCAGCTAAATCAAAAGTGTTGTCATCTGATTCAGTTGTTGTTTTCTTGTCACGAACTGATCCTCCAGGCTCCGGATTAAAATTGTGTGTTGTGCATGCTTCTTCTTTCCATCACAGGGCCCCAACCATCTGCAATACCGGCTTACCGGGGCAATGTGTCAGACTAGCCCACCATTCTTCCAACTGGGTACCCAGAGTGTGGGACTGTGAAGAGACTCTAAAGTCCATGCATGGTTGCCTGATTGAATCAGTTACAGAACTATCAGCCAAATTATGCCCCTCCCTTGTTCATTCCCCCTGAATAAATCAGATCTAATTCTTTTTACATTTAACCTGACTGTGGTTCCATTTTGCATCTGAAGTGCTGTACTATTATTACCTGCTGTGTCTAACCTTATTTTGCAGAGGGTCTCCAGGGTCGAACTGGTGGTAAGTGCAAACAGAGTGGGGATTTGTATGCTGATTAGGGGTTATTGTAACTGTGTCTGTTGTTCATTGCTTAGGCCACTAGTGGGGAAAGAGGGAGGTTACAGTGTCCCGGAGGGCTGTACCCAAGTCAGCTACGCTACCAATAACCCTGTCGTCCAGGTGGAGGCACCTGTTTTCAGGACCCAGGCCCCTTAACCTGCACCTAGCCACGCAGGTAGGGGTAGTAGCCCTTGGGATAGCGCTACCTAGGGGTTACAATAACAAAAGGGACATAAACTTTTTCAGGTACGTCAGTGAAAGAAAAAAGACTAAGGGTGGGATTGTGAGACTAAAAAGGGAAAGAGGGAAGTGTGCAGAGGGGGACCAAGAAAAAGCAGAAATCCTGAACAAGTATTTTGGTTCCATATTCACAGAAGAAGGGGAAGGGGAGGGACCAAAGTTAAGTGATGGAAGCACCACTGGGAGGGAGGTGGACAGCAGTCCATTTAAGGAGGAGAGAGTCTTAAAGGAACTCGCTAATCTGAAAGTGAACAAGGCAATGGGGCTGGATGGGATACATCCCAGAGTATTAACAGAACTCAGGGAGGTGCTGGCAGCACCACTGACAGCCCTGTTCAACAATTTGCTGGAAACAGGTGTGATACTAAAGGACTGGAGGAGGGTGAATGTAGTCCCTCTCCACAAAAGTGGGAGCAGGGAGGAATCTGACAATTACAGGCCAGTCAGACTGACCTCAGTGGTGGGGAAACTAATGGAATCACTACTAAAAACAAGCATTTGTCAATGCCAAATGTTGTCTCACTGGCATTGGCATTGGTAGTGCAGGAGTTAGAGATGCATAATAGGAATGGCAGTGAAGTACGGAACTGACGCCAACCCCACCCCCACCCTGCAGAGACTGACAGGCACCGGGGTGTGCCTTTGGGGTGTCAGCTATAACGCTCATGCCATTTTGTCTCACCCTACCCTGTAGACACTGACAAGTGTCATGGTGTGCTTTGGGGTCTCTGGGCCTTACACTTACCCCATTCCATAAGGACATATGCTGAGATGGATGCAGTATAGGAGAATGGGCCTCAGCCTACCCTGTAGACACTGACAAGTGTTGTGGTGTGCTTTGGGGTCTTTGGGCCTTATACTTACCCCATTCCATAAGGAAATACGCTGAGATGGGTGCAGTATAGGAGAATGGGGTGAACGTTAGGGCCGAACACTCCAAGGCACACCTCAATGCCTATCACTGGCTGCAAGGTAGGGGTGGAATGGCATAAGCATTACAGCCAAGGATCCCAAGTCACACCCCGATGCCTGGCAGTCTCTATAGGGTGGGGTGTTACACTTGGAAACCCTAACCTTGTAGGCGTTTGTTGGTATTTTCACTCCAAATTTTCAACATAGGCTTTTTGTGGCCCCACCTCATGAATAGCGGCACAATCAGTTTGTTAGCTGAAACGTGATTTTGCACAGCGGCTATGCCATTTGGTGACACAGGGATGAAAACACATTTTGGGCAAGATGTGGAAAATGACAACTGTATTGTTCATCAGGAGGCGTAAAAAAATGGCAACGTTGAAAATCTGGAGTGAAAATATGAAAAATTGTGAAGTTATGAGCATGCATAGAAACTGTACAACACACGTCCGTAACCCAATTATTTTTGGGAGTTTTTTAGCCACATTTTCAACATAGGCATTTTGGGACCTCCCCTCATGAACAGTGGCGCTGTGATTTTGTTAATCTGTCCCAAAAGTTGATTTCCCACAGCGACCACACCATTGCGCGCCACAGGTGCAGAAAAACATTTTGGGTAGGCTGTGAAAAATGACAGCTGTGCTGTTGATAAGGAGGTGTGAAAAAATGCCAGTGCTGAAAATCTGGCATGAAAATATTGCAAATTTGCAAAGTTACAAGGGTGCGTGGAAACTGCACAACGCACGCTTGTAACACAGTCATTTTATGGACTTTCAGCACCAAATTTTCAACATAGGCATTTTAGAACCTCCGCTCATGAACAGTGTCACTGTTATTTTCTCAAACTGTGCCGGAGACTGATTTCGCACAGTGACTGCGCTATTCTGCGCCATACATGCGAAAACACATTTTGGCCAGGATATGTAAAATGACAGCTGTATTGTTCATAAGGAGGTATGGAAAAATGCCAATTTTGAGAATCTGGAGTGAAAATATTTCAAATTCACGAAGTTACAAGAGTGTGTGGAAACAGCGCAATGCACGCTCTTAAAACAGCCATTTTTTGGATTTTTTTCACCATATTTGCAACATAGGCATTTTGAGAGCCCCCCTCATGAAAAGTGACACTGTCATTTTGTTATTCGGTCCCAAAAGGTGATTCCACGCAATGACCACAAAATCACCTTTCGGGACCGAATAACGCAATGACAGTGACTGAACTCATGAGGAGGGGTCCCAGTGACCCCATGTTGAAAATTTGGTGCAAAAATTCCAAAAAATGCCCGAAATATGCACCAAAGTTGAAAAAAACCTATTTATGCCATTATACAGCTTACCGGCATTTCTTCAGTTCGCGGTTAGCTTTGAAAGGTGCAGATGTGTTCTGGGTCCTCCAAAGATCATCACGCCAGACACCGGAGGTAAGTATGGGGTGAGGGGGTGTGGGGAGGCAGGGTGCGCAGAAGGTGAGTGTGGGTTGTGGGAGGGGGCAAGGAGACCGCGAGGGACCGTTTTCTTCTTTCACAGGGTTAAAAAAAATTTTTTTTTAAATCACGGGGCGGTTTTTCTTTTCCAGGAGATTTGGCATGCTGGGGTGGGCTCCCAGCGTGCCACCTACGTGTTTTTTGGGGGGGTCTGCTGTAGCTGATGGGGGATTGGGCACCCCTGTCGGCACATACCGAGGGGGGGCAGAGCCAAGGGATTGGGCACTCCCCTTGGCACATAACAAATGGGGGGGGGGTGCATTATGCTGATGGGGACTGGGCTCCCCCATTGGCACATACATTGGGTCAGGACATGCTGATAGGGGGATTGGGCACCCCCGAAGTCGGCATTGTGGCAGGCAATGTACCACCATGTTTCATGTAATTTTTCACCAGGGAAAGCACGTTGGGAGGTGCTGCTGCATATGATGAGCTTTGCTTGCGTTGCAGCAGACCTTTCCTTAGATGTGCTCGCCACATTATGTATTCATGGTGCGGCGCCGGCATGCAGGCTTATTGAGGAATGAGGGACGCACCTACTGATGCGTGCCCTGCATTCGCCCAGCAGTGACCGCACCTCCAAATCTGCTACTAATGCAATATGTTGGCTGGCGCGCATGCGTGAGCCAACATAAAAAATGTGTGTGATATATCTCGAATCCAGCGGAGCACAGAATCCAAGGCAGCATGGATTCACAGTGGGAAGATCTTGTCAAACAAATCTGATCGTTTTCTTTGACTGGGTGACTAGACAGGTAGATCAGGGAGAGGCATTTCAGCAAGGCCTTTGACGCCTTCCCACATAGAAGGCTAGTAAACAAGCAGGGCAGCTTGGGAGTAGGTACCAGTGTGGTAAACTGGGTCAAAAACTGGCTGAGTGATAGGCACAGAAGGTGGTGGTTAACGGAGTTCAATCAGAAGAGAGGGGAGTGACCAGTGGGGTCCCACAGGGATCAGTGTTTGGACCAGTCCTCTTTAATGTCTTCATAAGTGACATTGCAGAGGGGCTAGCAGGGAAGGTATTTCTCTTTGCAGACAACATGGAGATCTGCAACAGGGTTGACACTCAGGAGGGGTAGAGAAAATGAGAAGGGACCTAAGCAAGCTTGAGGAGTGTTCAAGGGTGTGGCAGCTAAGGCTAAGATTCAATGCAAAGAAGTGCAAGATCATGCACTTGGGGCACAGCAATGAAGGGGAGGAGTACACGATGGGGGGAGGTACTGATGGCCACCAAACAGGAAAGGGGCCTAGGAGTAGTCATATCTGATGATCAAAAAGTTACCAAGTAATGTGACAAGGCTGTGAGGAGAGCCAGTGGAATGCTGGGGTGCATAGGGAGAGGTATCTCCAGCAGAAGGAAGGAAGTGGAGATGCCACTGTATAGAACATTGGTGAGACCTCTCTAGAGTTCTGTGTCCAATTCTGGAGGCTGCATCTCCAGAAAGACGTAGAGTAGAAGCGGTTCAGAGAAGGGCGACAAAAATGGTGCAGGGGCTGCACCAAAAGTCATATGAGGGAACACTGGAGGATCTCAATATTTTTTCACTGGAGGAGAGGAGAGGAGAGAGAAGGTGGCTATGATAGAGACTTTCAAATACCTCAAGGGTGTAAATAAGGTACAAGAAGGTAGCATCTTTGAAAAAAAAAAAAGATGTTCAAGAACAAAGGGCCATGATATCAAAACATGGAGGGGGGTAGACTCCGGGGAAATGTTAGAAAGTATTTTTTCATGGAAAGGGTGGTGGATCCATGGAACAGCCTCCTGACAGAGGTTGTAGGGACAAAAATGATAGGGGAATTGAAAAAGCATGGGACAGACATAAAGAAACTCTAGCGATAGGAAAGAGAGAGTAAGCTGCAGATAATTTAGGATTTGCATTATGTGAAACAGGTAGGGAAAAAGGGCAAACTAGGTGGGCCAAGCAGTCCTTATCTGTTGTGAAATTCTATGTTTCTGTGTTTCTGGACTTATGCATACTCAAGTTTATTGACAAGATCAGTCTGAGAATGGAGAAGTTTGATTGGATGAGCTCCAGCAGGACGGGGATGGGGAGACATGTCCTAATGTTCAGAAATCATAAATACAGATGCAATGTAAGAGGCATATCTTTTCCTAGTGAATGGTAAACCTGTAAATCAGGCTGCCATTTCTGATTACCAAGAGAATCACGTACCCTGGTTTGTGACAGATGGGAAATCCAAATAAATCAGTACATGTTTACACAGCACACCTATTATTCTGTTTATAAAGCAAGATGGGCAGACCTGATGGACCTAGAGTCATTTATGTCCTCAAATTACTGTGTTACTGTGTATTTCTGACCATTTCCACTGTGCTGAGGTAATGAAATAACAACCGAACAATCATATTTTGTGGTTTATTTTACCCATTTCGTAAATTTAACAATGGCTTGCTTTTAAAATGTATTAAATTTGAAGAGGTAAAAAGGGAAGTTAACTTCTCTTGTGAGATCCTATTTTTATAACTTACAATTGTTTTCCTCCCTAGTTTTCTCTTCACATTACCTATTTTCTCCGTTCTCCCTGAACTGCCAGTGCAGGATCATTCAATACTGGGATGCTGGGTGTAGGCCTTCTCATCCACTGACCAAGGCAGTGGATTTCCTGTAGCTTTTTCCCCACAGTGTGACCTGCCACAACTGACCCCAAGCCAGGACTTTACAGCCTAGTGGCTTCTCAGTGGCCAGAGAGGAGCAGTACACATCACATCAAAAATGGTGGTCCAGCATTCCAAGGCTGTCAAAGTGACATTGCTTTCTGGCTCCCTGCACCCCTGGACCACCAAGGAGCTTCCAAGCAGTGGTGCATTTACAACCCACCGCTTTTGCAGGAACAGCACATTCCAGCGGGGAGAGTGCCTCACAACTTCCTGCAGCCTAACATTGACCCAGACTTGGGATCTGAACCCATGTTCTCCACATGACAAGCTGACACACTCACCACTAGACCATCAGGCAGCCTTGTGGCAACTTCTAGACAAGTTTAGAAAATGAGTTAACTTAGGAAAATCCTGTAACCCGATTTGCTTACAGCAGTCACGACGGGTGCAGGTATCAGTTAGCATCAACAGGGGGAAAAAAAGAGCTGATATGCGGCTCACATTTCTATAGTGCAGTATATACTGACCGTAAAAGCCCTCTGCTACCCTTCTGCTGCCTCTGTTTGGTGCGTTTTGCAGTGCTTTAAAATCCCATCTTATTGTGGTTAGAAAATGGGTTGTGTCAGGCCAACACAGACCCTTTTCTATGCGTGAAA
The DNA here is from genome assembly GCA_016271365.2 of Neoceratodus forsteri. NCBI lineage: Eukaryota > Metazoa > Chordata > Ceratodontiformes > Ceratodontidae > Neoceratodus > Neoceratodus forsteri. The sequence continues at coordinate 336,251,106 of CM057449.1, forward strand.
AGACCCTTCAGGGTACATGATGTTGGGGGATACCTGCACTTTCAGGGCTGTAAGATTGTCCAGTTGTGGAGTCAGGCATCGCTATGCCCTAGGTATGCTGGTATCCCCCAGCACCACACACCCTGTCAGGTTTTATTGCTTACATGTACCATGTATTTAAAAAAAACTCTGCTTGGTGCACATATTGGCCTTTTGTGCATTTTGACCTCTCTTCCCCTGATTTTTCTTTTTTTTTTAAATCTTGTCTGTAGTCTATGAGGCAGCTGGTTTAGAGGTATGCTTCAATGTACTGGTCTGCAGGGCTTTGTACATTAAAATTTGAAACAACCAAAAATGGGGTGCCACAGGATGCTACGCCAGTGCTTCACCAAAATCCAGGATCCAAATTCAACAAAGACAAACAGCAAAGGTGGCACCAACGCTCAGAAATATGTAAAAAGGTGAGTTTATTAGACTAAAAGGACACAGGTTACTGACCCCCTCGGTAGATTAAAGAAAGGCTGCCTTTCACAGTAGCAGCAGCAGCAGCACAGGAAGGAAGGAAGGAAGGAAGGTATGTTTCAGATAAGACAGTAGCTCCACAAACAGTCTGCTGACCACAGTACAGCAGTTCCACTTCCCACTATCAGCCCTTCCCAGCTGTCTCCTCTGGGAATGACACAAACAGGACATGCTTTGGACAACACACTCCTCAAGAAGCCAACCAAAAAGCCCATGCTTTATCGGCAGAGATGAGAAAAGCGGCTGCTTACTCTCATCTCAGCACCAGCTTCTATTTTTATTGTACTTGTGGATAAGGGTGAAAGTTCCACTCAGAGTGCAACACTGCACCATTGTTCTAGACATAGGCAAAGGCTGAGTCCAACAGAAACCACTCTCTCTCTCTCTCTCTCCCCTCTTCCTCTCTCCAAGGACCCCAGCTAAGAAGTCAAAATAAGAGGGTTGTAGTGTCAGCAAGGAAGCAAAGACCCCCCACACACACACACACTTTCTGGGAATGGAACCAAAATCACAGAAACAAATGAGAAATTCAGTGGGAAGTCATACTTCAATGCCACACCGTGGCACAGATCATATTTACTTAAAGAGACACTATCAATCCTTTTGCACCAAAGTTAAAACCCCACATTTTATGACTGCTTGCCTTCTCAAAGCATTCAGTGATGCTGCTGGTTGTTTTATCTGCTTTTCTTAGTAGAACTAAAATGTTTACTAAAAAGTGTAATAATATCCGACCATGTTTTGTTTCAAATCCTTGAGCTACTCTTATTGCTTACTTCTGGGACATAGAAACACCCCCAAACAGTACAGCCACTCATGATCCAATAGTCTCCGTCCCTCTCCCCACACTGCATCGTAAGTGGCTAGACTGTTTTGGGATGTTCTCAAGTCTAGGAAAGATGCAGTTGGAATTGATCAAGGACTGTAAAACGCTTTTTTAGGATTGCAAAACAACACTTCTGGTAACAACTGTATTGTGGGCAGTTTGTTTTTCACTTTTAAAAAGAAAAAAGAAGCAGAATCAAACTAACAGCTACATGAGCAAATTCAACTGTACGTGAGCAATCAGAACATGTATTTTCCAACCTAGAAACCCATTGAGGCCTATGTGGTTGACAGCGTCCCTTTAAGATGTATTGTATCCAATTCTAGACATCAAGTTACCCAGCTAAGGCTTTATATCTTCATTTATATTTGTATGACATATTTTCTAAAGGTCACTTTGACATGTGCTGTTCAGCAGCTTGCAACAACATTTGGTGAGTGTGTTGGATTGGAATACTGCTTGTTGAGGAGCTCAGAGCTAGTCCTGTCCCAGACATACCCAGAAGGAGTCCCTGTAGTGAGTGGTGAAGGAGTGTTGACTGCTGGAGAGCTCAGATGTAATCCAGTCCCAGCCTAACCCAGCAGGAGTCTCTGTAGGCAACAGTGTAGGAGCACTGTTTGTTAGGGAACAAGGAGCTAGTCCAATCCCAACCTTACCACATAGGAGTCCCTTCAGGCAGTGGTGTTGGAGTACTGACTCTTGGGGAGCAAAGTGCTAATCCACTGCCAGGCTCACCCAGCAGTCACTGTAGGCATTTGTAACACCCAGTAAAATAAACAACAAGTGGGCAGCACTCAAGAGTCAAATGTTATTGCCCCAATGGCACACACCAACATAAATATTTAGGTAGGTAGGTAAAATTTATTTTTATACAGGTAATACATGTCATTTGGACATAATCCAGTTTACAAGACAGACCTGTGTAAATTTCTAACTAGTTACATACAAATAAGTTCCACGTTAAATACATATAAATACAAACACCACAATATACAAACAACATGGTATACCTAAAAGACTTACAATAGCTGGATTATAAAATCACAAAATCCCAAGGAACCTTAGAGAAGAAAAACGCTTTTTTAGGATTGCAGACCAACACTTTCTGGTAACACATGTATTATGGGCAGTTTGTTTTTCACTTTTAAAAAGAAAAAAGAAGCAGAATCAAACTAACAGCTACATGAGCAAATTCAACTGAACGTGAGCAATCAGAACATGTATTTTTTAACCTAGAGACCCATAAATATAAAATGTGCATAGGCAAATGCCTTTCATAGTGTGGAGGTCAGACTACCCCAGCACTTTGCCACAACAGGTTTTGTCACGTGCTGGGACAGTCTGAACTCCACAGTGTGAAAGGTATATTGTCTATGCACATTTTGGATTTATGTTGCTGTGTGCCATTAGGACAATACAAACGAAAATTTGCATTGAAAAGTATGGTGGACAGACATCATTGTTTCTGACTCTTAAAGAGCGGCTGACGCCCTCTGGAAAACTTTAACAAAACATAATATTTAGACACTGTCCAACTTATATTTCACATTAGTTCTGTATTTCTCCTGCCAATTATTTATTACTGAGGTCATTTGCATGAAAACAGGATATTTGCTCCTAAAGACTTTATCTCTTCCTGCTGCTTTTTCCCTACTTGAGGTCATAATGCACTGTTTGTGACATCACAGTTACTCCTATGACAACAGAATGTGATGTCACAGCAAAGGATTATGACCCAAAGTAGGGAGTAAGCTATTGAGGAAAGTGAATTCTCAGGGATAAAGAATATGTATTCATGCAAATTTCCTCAGTAATAAGTAATCAGGAGAAGACATCTATAGAATATATACACACTGCATGCTGAATTGGACCTAGTAATTATATTTGTCAAAGTTTTCTTTGTGGTATAAGCAACTCTTTAAGTGTAGCTGAATTGTTGTTTCCCTCGACTATCTGTGGGGTTAGCTATTCCTTTTGGCTGCACCTCTCTGGGGCTCACTGTAGTGCAACTGCTTTGCCCGAAGGTGCTGTAAGACCCAGTAACCCATGGCTTCCGAATGTATTCATCTTGGTATTCATAGGGCAGAGACTGTGCACATGTCACCCATGTGCACATAGCATGCAGCTATCATTTTGTCAAACCTGCATTCATCTAACAAAATGTTAGCTATGTTAGTTACATGTGCACAGGTGATGTGCCCTCAGCTTCTGCCTCTGTTACAGATACCAAGGTGAACTATCTGGAATAAAGTTTGGGAGTTGCTGCTGTTTCATAACTTTTGCATGCAAACTATTTCTTTCAGTACAAAACTTACCCAATAAAGAAGTTTTCAACAAGGCGGTAAGTTGTTTCAGAATAAACTGTCAGTTTCTTCATTGCCTGAGTGTGTGCAGGTTCCCTGCAGTTTTCCACTTGGTGGTGTGGTTTCTTTGAATTTTGAACTGTTTCATTTGATTGCCATCGTGAGGCTAAACAATTAATTGCTGAGGTAAAATAAATTTGGATCCATTGTTTCAGACTCTACCTGAAGTGTGGACATTCCATTTGTGGTCATAAGTTGTTTGAAACCTAACTTTTGCTTCCTTTGAGGCAATATAGCATACTGGTTAATGGCACTGAGCTGCAAACCTCGAGACCTGGGTTTGAATCCCATCAGCCCCTACTTGTATACTGCGTGATCCTGAGCAAATCTCTTAACTTCCCTGTTCTCCCACGCTGCACCTGGAAACCATCTCTGGCTTATTGTCCCCTTCCTGGTTAAACAATTTCCCCTTTCCCTTACTGATTCCTAGATCTGCACCAGCCAACCCTGCCTGCAACAACTTAGGAGGTCACCCCAGATCTGGAGGTCAAGTAAGTTCACAGTAATGTCATTGGGTTGCCATGGATGCTGTGGTTACTACTCCTGCCTTGTGGGCTCAAACAAAGTTTTGGGGCTTAGGTTCTTATTTTCCTGATTGGGTGTGGGGATCATATCCAGATATTTCTAGTTTGTACAGTGCCTCCACCCAGAGATTAGTTTATGTGGGTCTGATGTCAGTGTGGTACAACCCCTGGGATACAGTACCTCCCCACCTCCCCACAGTGTCCCCCTCTACACGAAAAGCTCCAAGTGCATGATTTTGTACTTCTTTGCATTGTAATCCAGCTGCCAGACCCATGACCATTCTTCAAGCCTATTTAGATCATCCCTCATTCTTTCGACCCCCGGTGTGTCTACTTGGTTGTGGAGTTTTGTGTCATTTGCGAATAGACATAATTTCCCTTCCAGTCCCTCCATGATGTCACTAATAAATATATTAGCAAGGACTGGGCTTAGTACTGACCCTTGTGGCTTCCCACTGGACACCTTGCCTACTCCAGAGTGGATTCCAGTTACCACCACCCTCTAACTCCCATTTCCTAGCCAACTCACTACCCATTTAACTACTTTAGTCACTACTCCTAGGCTCTCTAGCTTGTTTAAGCAAGGCAAAGAATTTTTTTTTTTCTGGCACCCAATCCCAGAGGCTCCGGGTGCCATACAGTAGCATACAGACAATTAATACATCATAAAATGGATTCAATCAATAGTTAAAACACACTATAATAAAATAAGGGTTGTCTCCTATGTGGAACAGTGTCAAAGGCCTTACTTAAATCCAGGTAGGCTATGTCTACAGCTCCTTCCTGATCCACTTCCCTGGTTACCCAGTCAAAGAACTCAATCAGGTTAGTCTGGCAAGACCTCCACTTGTGAAATCATGCTGCTTCTTATCCTGTAGACCACTAGCAACAAGGTATTCCCCAATCCTTTCCTTCAGTAGTGATTCCATTACCTTGCCCACCACTGATGTCAGGCTGACAGGCCTGTAGTTTCCTGCTTCCTTCCTCTTCCCATTTTTGCAGAGGGGGATTACGTCTGCCCTCCTCCAGTCCCCTGGTACCTCCACTATTACCAGAAGCAGACACGGAAGAGACCAGAGAAGATTCTGTTGGTGTGGTTTGGTCTTTGGCTTGGGCCAGGTGGTCAAGGTTTCAACTTTGCTTCAGTCAGTCTGAATTCCTTGGGTTGACACGATATGTCCCACGTATTTGATGGAACTCTGGACAAATTGGCATTTACTGATAGACAGCTTGAGGCTGAACTCTTCTAATCAATCATGCACTTTCATCAGATGAGCCTCGTGTTCCTCAAGAGTCTTGCTGAACACAATGACACCATCAAGATAGACCAAACATTCCAGGAGGCTCATATCTTTGACTGCACACACCATGAGACATTGGAATGTTGCTTCCGCACCAGGTATGCCTCAGGGCATATGAAGAAATTCATAGAAACCAACCAGACATATGAAAGTGGTCTTCTCTCTGTCCTCAGGAGCTATCAGGATCTAGTAGTAGCTGTTCTGCAAATCCAGAATGGACTAACCATTTGCTTTCATTAGGACAATTCAAAGCATCCTGAATCTTTAGCATGGTATATTGATCCATGGTGGTTCATTTATTCAAAGTTCTGTAATCAACACACATATGAACTGCATCAATTTTTTTGTGTACAACTACAATAAGAAAGGCATAAGGGCTTCTCAATTATTCCTGCGGCAAGTAATTTCTGATGATGTCATCTCACATCATCAATATCTGCTTGAGCTAGGTGACAGAACTGTTCCTAAAAAGGGGCAATCATCATACAGTCTCATGTGCTTTTCCTCTCCGGACACACATCCAACATCCCATTCATGAAGGTAAAAGACTTTGGTTCATTCTGCCAATTTCTGACTCACTGTGGTCTTCCATTTTTCAGGCATTGGTTACTCTCCAAAATCAAAGAACTCCAGGTCAGTTCCAACATTTACATCTTTAGTGTTAGGTTGGGGGCTACATTTGTTGTGTCTGCACAGTACACCAGGGCCAATGTTCGACCTTTTCTTTCAGTAATGTCCTGAACAGTCACAGTTTTTACCTCGACAGTGCTTCTCTTCACATAGGTGGATGCTCTCACTAGCAACATATTTGGTTTGACCAACAGTTCTTCTGGGAATCCACAATCTTCAGGGGCACCAATCATCAGGATCTGGTTCTTCACATCTCACTTCAACCTCACCGCTCCACTGATGCTACACTCTGCATTAGGGAGTAGCACAAGTTCTTCAGCATCTTGGCATCAAACTACACCAACAGGATCTTCTCTGGTCTCTTCTGTGTCTGCTCCTGGTAGGCCTTCTTCACCAATCAGTGTGCTCACAGTGCTCTTCCATTCTGCTGCAGCTCTCACTCTTGGCATAGTTGGGCTAGGAGTCCAAACGTGTGCTTTTGTTCCAATGAAGATGGTCATATTATCAAACATTCAGGACTGTGGACAGATCAATGCCAGAGTTTTAACTGTGTCACTAACTCCAGCAACTATTGGCAGGAAAGCAATCCAGACTTGCAAGTAACCAAGGTAGAGGTAGGACTTGTCACTCAGCCCCCACATGTTCAAGCCTTCCAATGGTCACAGCTTACTGATCTTAGAAAGGTGTTTGTCGCACCAGTCCTTAAAAATGATGGTGACTTGGGAGCTACTGTCCAGGACAGCTCGAGCTGATACACCATTGATTGTTATTATTGTCTCAGTTGAAGGACCAACTAACTTGTTAAGATGCTCTGGTAAAGTACAATGTCTTCTTGTTTTTTCACTGTTGACTTGGCTACCGATTGTTTTACTGATCAGTCAGAGCATGTTGCTGGTGAAACTCCAGTGCACTCCATTACTGGGCCCGGAGTACTTTCCCTGCATCTGGATTTGGTCAAGCAGTTTACTGGTGACTTTCTGCAGATTTTCCTGTGACCGACACTCTTTCTTCATGTGTCCATCATTTCCACATCTATTACAAAAAACTCCATCTCTGTCCTAGTGTGATTTGGGGGGTCCATCATATGGTGGTCTCCAATCTTAGTTGCTTGCCTTTGGAGTATTTACATTTGGAGCTCTGACAGTGGTGCTGGCTGCAGCTCGTCCTCACTCTGGGGTTCTTTACCTCTGCCAGGCCACAGGGTGAGTATTACATCTTGTCAGTTCAGTCACCAGGTCACATAGTTCATTAACTTGGACTTGGAGATCACAGTTTACAGCTTGCATCTGTGCTTGCACTCCTATGCCTATTACTATTGGATGTTTGTTAGGTGGAGAAACATATTGACTGTGGTGGGTGCCATGTCCATGGGAGGAAGATGCTTGCATTTTTGACATTGTCACTACCTCTTTATACTCTTCAAGCAATTCTTTAATTTCTTGAGTCTCTTGAGGGTGTACACTTCCAATGACTTGCATAACAACTATTGAGACATGGTGTGGTCCCCCTCATTCTTCTTCTTCTTCTTCACATTCTTTGACTTCTCGCATCAGCAGTCTCTGAGACTGGGGATGTTCTTTCTCTCTGACAGATGCAACTTGAGAAATAACAAAGTGGAATGGTGGGCAGCCTCGAGCATGTGTTCCATTCTCATCTGGTTAAGGTCCTTGGGTGCCACACCTCCTTTTTGAAATACTCTTTGCAATGCTAGTTTGAGGTGGTTCAGAAATGTGGACAATGATTCTCCCTTCGTCATTTTAAACTTCCACAAGAGATCTTCAATGGATTCTATACTTCTGTCACAATCTGTCCACACCCAGGGCTCTGTCTGCAACAGGTTGCCAAGTTTCTCAACCCTCAACACCTGTAAAGGTACCACGATAGCTGCCACCACTCAGAAGTGATTCTCTTACCTGGGGACTTTCGTGGTCCGAATCCCACCAGATTCACTGCCCACACAGTACAGTGTTCCTTTGGTGAACGTAAAATGGTCTTCCACTGTTGCTCACTCCTGAGAAACACTTTATACAGTTGATTCCACTTGTGTGCCATTCGGTTGTGTGCACATTCCATTTGGGTGCACAAATTTCCCAGGTCCCGATTAATTTCCTATCTATCACCATGTTAGAACAACCTGATGTATGCACACTTATTTTCGCTTGTGTGCACACATTTTTCTGATCTGCTAGCGGTCATTGAGCTCCAGTTGTTAGTGTTAATCACTGCTTATCACTCACTAATTGCCTCCCGCGGTTGTACAAAGTTTAGCTATAACAAGGTGATCAGATAACAATGAAATTAGGTGCAGGTCTTAACTAGTGCCCAACTGCCCATTGAAAAAGCAACTGAAAGCTCAGCAGGATTCAGATTGTTAGCGAAACATGGAGCTACCAAAGCTAAAGCGTAATGTCCTGACCCTGGAACGCAAGGTAGTGCTTCTTGATAAAGCTCTCCTACCTGGTTTATCCCGTAAAGACTTTGCTAATGAGTCTGGGACCGTACTCTTCTTCCGAGCAACCCCATATGGCACCTTGTCTTTTAAAAAAGAAATGGTCTCCGGCCACAAAAAGGCCAAAGAGAGGGTGTTGGTGATGGTTTGTGCTAACAGTACAGGCAGCGAAAAACTACCATTGCTGCTTGTTGGAAAATCAAAAAAGCCTCGTTGTTTTAAAGGGGTGAATGTGGAAGTGGGAGTTAACAGATGTGGACATTTGTGCCACAGCTTTGGATGCAACGGAAACACCGGATGAAGAGGACGAGGACGAACCTGAGGTGACTGTTCCTTCAACTGCGGAGGTATGGAATATGATGCACAAAATACGCCACTATGTAGAACACAGGGAACAGAGAGATTACACGTGGTTTTATAATTTTGAAAAAAAGGTTGAACTTTTAAGCACTCGCACTTCCAAACAGACCACTATAACTGACTTTTACAATAATGACATGCCCATTTTGTAAACTTTTTTAAACTTCTTGGAACAATGTTGCTAATGCATTAAATGCTCTTTTACACTCATTAAAGTCATTGAACTAATTGCTATATTGTGGGGGGTGATTGTTTACTAGCGCTTCAACAGCATTGCATTTCCCAGTCTCCCGTTTTCATTTGTGTGCAGTTTCGGTTGTGTGCACACTTTCTGGTGGTCCCAGCTATGTGCACACAGGTGGATATGACTGTATCTTAGAATATGGTAACTGTAGCCTTCTTCTCCCTCTTCGGAGATGAATGTGGATTTGTCAATATCAACAGTTATGTATTCCCCAAAAGATTCAGTCACAGAAGCATGAAGTATTTAAAAATAATATTTACTAATCACAATATTTACACAACAACAGGATATCACTCATACAAGACCATAGGAATTACAGGGTTACTACAGAAATTAAAAATAAATTTTTTGCACACAGCAGAAGAAACACGTAGAAAAGTCTTCCTGTTGCTTCTTAAGTCTCAGCAAAGTAGAATGATTCTTACCACAGAAGATAACTTTAGTGAGCCATGGCAGACTCCAACTCTAAGATGATGCAAGTATGAAGTCCCAACACTGACTGAATTGCTAGGGTCTGGCAAGACCTCAGAAGACTTCAGTTGCCCTCCCCCCTTGCTGCATCACCAAATATGTCACTCTGACATCATGGATTCAACACTTTCTTTATCTTCTATGGTAGCACCTCTCTGGAGAGCTGGTCTTAACTGGAGTCATGGGTTTTGTGGAATCACATACCCCTCCTATTATTCTGAACCATGTGTGCCTAGCAGAGGTTGGCTGCATAGCCAGGACAGTTTCCTGACATTAAGGATCTTGGCCTTTTTGAAGCTCCCTTGTTAACTGACCAGAGGTCCCATTGTTATAGGACAAAGGGACTGAAATTACCTACTACGGCCAGCTAGTTTGCCTCTGGCAACAATTTAATCTAATTTCCTAGCACATCACTTTCCCCTTAGAAGACAAAATTACAAATTTAAATAGCAAGTTGTTGCAACTTCCAAAGACATTCTCCAATGTGGCCAGATACACTTGGGCTGGGGCTCCAGGACCAGTGGATCTCAGAGAATGAATAGTTTCTAAAACAGGCACTTAGAGGCTTTCTCCAAGGCATTTCTTCCCTCAGTTTCTGAAGATTGCTAGTCTTGAATTAAAGGAGCAGCATGGCCCATCTGTGTTTCAAAGTTAACTTCTCCAGCAGGGGTGGGTTTCACTCCTGAGAATGTTCGCAACCTCCTGTACGAACTGAATCCAGGCTAGGTGGGTCCTGCTCCTACGATCTGACACAGCATACCCCCTTGATCACAAAACTGCACCCAAACTTCCCTAGATGACTCCTCTTCAGTCTGCAGCCATTTACTGAACCTCTCTTCAAAACTGTTAGTCACAGGTGAGACTTCTAGGTTTGGAGTGGTCACAAAGACATGAGTCATTATAATACATTTGGCACTTTCCCCATCTGGACTCAGTCCATCAGACACTCAAGCGGCACTCAATGTGTTGCAGCACTCCACCAGCACCATCAAGCTCTGGGTGTTACAATCCAGGGAATGTCTTCATACAGCTACTTTGCTAAAACACTTCACTCCAGGCAGAACTTCTTCAATTTTTCCAATATCAGTCCCAGGTGGGACTCCAAACTCAATGGCTTTCTGAGGATCCTGCTCCTCAATTGCTGATCAGCTGATCAGTTTTTCACATGCCATGGCATCTGGCAGAAATTTTGGGGTATGCAAACCAAAATGGTCTCGATACACCTGACTCCATGTGGAATCTGACTTGCAAACAGGAGATCCAAGCTGTACCTCCAAAGTTGTAACCAGGTCACTGTGGATACTACAGTTACTACCCCTGCCTTGTGGGCTCAAAAAAGGTTGAGGGGCCTGGGTTTTTAGGTTCCGGATTTGGGAGGGGGGTCAAATCCAGATATATTTAGCTTGTACAGTGCCTCCAGCAAGAGATTAGTTTAAGTGGGTCTGGTGTCAGAGCAGAATAACCCCCGGGGATACAGTATCTGCCCACCACCCAACAGTGCCCCCCTACATAAGAAAAGTCACAGTACAACCTTAAAGTCAACAAGAGTGCCATTACTGACGTACTAATAATAATATGCTAACGAGTCAAAATGTAAAACAACACTAAAATATTTATTTGCCAATATTCACAATAGCTAGGGGAATGCAGTGCAAAACTCTTTTTGGTGTTACTGTAACTCATTAACTGTAAATGCAAGCCAAAGTTAGGTGCCTGACTATGCTCGGACTACTAAACACATTTTAAAACAGCAATAATAACACTTTAAGCAGCAGCAATGCCAACCCCCACTAGACCATGCAGATACTGTTGCACTGCAAGTACAAGGACTGTAATCTTTTTCATTACCAGCCCACCTGTACTGGGGGAACTATTCACTTCCAGTGGCACCAATGGTAAGTTAACAGTGAGGGTAGGAAACTGCAGGGGACCAGAAACAGGAGTGGAGGGAGAACAGGCAGTAATACTTGGAAGGCCATGGTGACAAATGCCTGCAGCCTGGGAAATAAAATCCCAGACATGGAGGCAGTGATAGTTGAGGCAGACCTGGACATAGTAGCAATAACTGAAACCTGGTACACTGCCAATCATGGGTGGGGAAGTAAATATACCAGGTTATACTCTGTTTAGGTGGGATAGGGGAGGCAAAAAAGGGGGAGGAGCTGCCCTGTATGTCAAAGAGGGTATAAAGGCAACACAGATACAGGGTAGGCGGGGGGGGCTGAGGCACTGTGAGTCACCCTTGAACCATGAAATGGCACATCAGTACACACAGGGGTGATATACAGACCTCCAGGTCAGGGGGAAGAAGTGGAGAGGAACCTTGAGGATGAAATAAACGAAATGGCAATGAAAGGTGAGATGCTGCTGATGGGGGGGGGGGGTTCAATATGCCAGACGTGGATTGGACCACCCAGGCAGCTGCTTCGGCCAGAAGCATAGGCATCCTGGATTCTCTACAAGCAGCAGGACTCAGGCAGCTGGTGCTTTATCCCACCAGAGACAGGGTAATTCTTGATCTAGTAATGACCAGTGGGGAAAGAATCACTGGAGGGGCAACTAGGATCCCAATGATCACCACATAGTGTGGTTCAGCATACAGACAGGGATCCAGTCAAGTCACACTAGGGCAAATGTTTTCAATTTCAAAAAGGCAGACTTCGATGAGATGGGGAGTTATCAAAAGTGCCCTGGAGAATAGGGGGACAGGAGGGTGGGTGGAAGAGCAGTGGGTGAACCTGAAAGGAGCCATAGTGGAAGTACCACACAAATGCATCAGACTGGTATCAAAACAAGGCAAGAGAAGGAAAAGGCCACCATGGTTCTCAAAAGAGGTAGCAGAAAAGGTAAGGGCTAAAAGGGCAGGGTTCCAGAAATATAAGGAGACCCAAAGGGAGGAGGACAGAGAGGTGTACCAAGAGTGTATAAAGGAAGCAGGAAGGGTGCTGAGGAGAGCAAAGGCACAGACTGAGGAAAATTTAGTGCAGACAGTAAAGAAAGGGGACAAGACATTCTACAGGTACATCAGCAAAAGGAGGAAAACTGGGGTGGTGGGAATTGTAAGACTTAAAGGGGAGGAAGGGGAGTGTAAGGAGGGAGATATGGATAAGGCAGAAATACTGAATAAATACTTCTATTCAGTATTCACAGAAGAGGGGGAGGGACAGGGACCACAGCCAAGCATCAGATGCCGGGGGGAGGGGAAGGTGAACAACAGTCCGTTCACGGGGGAGAGAGTCCTGCAGGAACTCACTAAATTGAAGGTGAACAAAGCAATGGGACTGGATGGCATGCACCCAAGAATATTACAGGAGCTACGAAGACAGCTAGCAGAACCTCTGGCAGCATTGTTCACCGAGTCACTTAACACAGGACTGGTGCCAGTGGATTGGAGGAGGGCACATGTATGTCATCCCTCTACACAAATCAGACAGTAGGAAGGAGGCGGGCAACTATAGGCCGGTCAGCCTCACCTTGGCAGTGGGGAAGATCATGGAAGCACTGCTTAAGGAAAGGACAGTGGGACATCTAGAAGCCATCAGTGCCCAGGACCCTAGGCAACATGCGTTCACAGTGGGTAGGTCGTGTCAGACAAATCTCATAGACTTCTTTGACTGGGTGACGAAGAAAGTAAATGGGAGGGGGCGATGGACCTTGATTTCAGCAAAGCCTTCGACACCGTCCCACACAGGAGGCTGGTTAACAAGGTGGGTAGTCTGGGCATGGGAGCCAAGGTGGTAAACTGGGTTAGGAACTGGCTAACGGACAGGAGACAGAGGGTGGTGGTAAATGGAGTACAATCTGAGGAGAGGAGGGTGACTGGTGGAGTACTTCAGGGATCATTCCTTGGACCAGTTCTGTTCAATGTCTTCATCAGTGACATTGCAGAGGGGCTAGAAGGAAAGGTCTGCCTGTTTGCAGATGACACAAAGATCTGTAACAGGATGGATACTCCTGAAGGGGTGGAGAAAATGAGGAGTGACCTGGGGAAGTTTGAGAAATGGTCTACAGAGTGGCAACTGAGGTTTAATTCAAAAAAGTGCAAAATTATGCACCTGGGACACAGTAACCCTGGGGAGAGCTACAGGATTGGGGGGGGGGATTCTGACGGTCACCAAAGAGGAAAGAGACCTGGGGGTTATTATTTCAGATGACCTGAAAATGTCAAAACAGAGTACAAAGGCAGCAGGGAGGGCCAGTGGCCTGCTGGGGTGCATAGCAAGCGGCATCACCAGCAGAAGGCGTGAGGTAGTCATGCCGTTATACAAAACACTGGTAAGGCTTTACATGGAGTACCGTGTGCTGTGCTGGAGGTTGCACCTTCGAAAGGACATTAACAGGCTGGAGGCGGTCCAGAGAAGAGCAACTGAGATGGTACAGGGCTTGCACCACAAGACTTACAAGGAGAGATTGAGGGACCTCAATATGTACTCACTGGAGGAGAGGAGGGAGAGAGGAGACATGATAGAAACATTCAAGTACCTCACGGGCATAAACAGGGTGTGTGGGGGGGGAATCTTCCAGTACTGGAGGAATACAAGAACTAGGGGGCATGACATGAAATTGGAAAGTGGCAGGTTAAGAGGGAATGTGAGGAAGTTTTTCTTCACAGAGAGGGCAGTGGAAGCCTGGAATGGTCTGCCACAGGAGGTGGTGGGAGCGAGTACTGTGGTTGGATATAAACATGCATGGGACAGGCATAGGGGAACCAAAGAAGTTAAGCAGGGGGAGGGTCAAAAGCTGTAATCAAGTACAGGACTTATAGGCAGACTGGATGGGCCTAGTGGTCCTTATCTGCTGACAGTTTCTGTTTCTGTGTTTCTGTGTGCCAGTTTAAACCCCTTCAAACCTTATGGAAGCTCCCTGTGTTTCACTGGGTACAGATGCAGAAATTATACTGGCCCATAGAAGTTGCAGCTGGTTGGGTGGTGGTGGTGCATTTTAAAACAAAAATTATACTTTTAAACTCAAACCCCATGGGCCATGCAATTACAAAAATGGCAGACCTCAAAGGAGGTATTTGTAGAGCCTGGCCCAATGACCAAAGCTGTAGCTTAGGTGGTAAGCTTAACACAAAATCCCAGTTACAGGGCACGTACTGAGAGTACTCACAGTTCTGGTATTACCAGATTCCCTGACAACTTGGGCTCCTCTTCCTCCTCTGTAGGTGCAGGTCCTCTCGAGCAAGTGAGATGTTGTGCAGATGGAGAGTCAGCTTGACGATGCAAGTGACTCAAGTTCTCTGCTCTGGCAGTCCTCTGCACCTGTCTGGCTCCTCTCTCCTCTGCAGGACAGAGCAGTCTAGGGATGAGGCACCGCAAGCCACAATAACACATCTGGGCTTCCGGAATCTAGTGTGGTATGCTAGCCAGTGACTAGAAGTGGCTCTGACCACCCATCTCTCCAACCATCTGCTGTCACTGTCTCGTTGCAGGCTTTCACACAGCAGTACTCGTACCCAGTCTCGGGTATGCAGCAGGCTGGCAGCTGTGACACAACTGCTGGATCAGCATGCTTTTATCTCCTTTCACAAGAGAACTGGAACAGTCTCTTTCTAAAACAAGGTGTCATTCTGACAAAATCAGCAAACACAGTTCAATTGGTGTATTCTGCAGGTTCTAGAAACCTCAAAGTCATCTCCTGGTGAGTGGCTGTGGAAGCCCCAGGCAGGCTTCCTTCAGTGACTTTGGCCAGTAGCACCAGCCCACCTCACGCTGTGGAAGCTCACGGCTGACTGACTAGTCCTGGATCTGCCCTCAGATGTTCGCTGGGCAAGGGCAGCAGCCTGACTGGTGTAACCCTCTGACTTTCTCTGGGTAAGGGCAGCAGTCTGACTGGTGTAAAGGCAGTCAATTACCTAACAGCATTCTAAGATTTCAATGGTCAATATGGTCCCTGTAAGTTATGGAGTACCTGACCTTTGAGGTACATCCATCCGTGCAGTGTCTTTTGATACAGCATCTAGTATTTTGCCATACTGTTGTGAGATTTATATTACCTCTTTTCTTCATTATACTGGCACGCTCATGTCTTAAACTGATTCTTTTCCAAACCTCAACGTACAATAGCCAGACAGCTAGGCAGACTGTAACAAGAAGAATGCTCCTCTGGCCCCCACACAGGCTGCAGTCCCAGCAGCTGGAGAGAGCAACAAACAGATGGTTTCACACATTTGGGGCAGGCAGTTTGGGATAGCAGAGGGAGTAAAGGTAAGCCCCACCATTTTGTTTGGGGGGTTACAGTAATGTAATCAAATGTAATTCAGCCTTCCCATTAAATGAGATGTGATATCACTGTTTATCCCCCCCTAGACCTGGGAGGGGGCTTACATTTGAGGTCTCGAGTTCCAGGATTTGGGGTACCCTCTGGTGTTGTGGTAGGTGGCTCAGGTCCTCAGAGAGTGGACTGGGCAAAGTTTGCAAGGAGTTTGGCATTTCGTTGAGGAGAAATGTTTGTATTGCTCAAAATGGTGCCTGTGTGATCACTAGTTGCGCACCTTTCAGAGACTGTGTGACATGTATGTGAACACACCTCAAGCCACGATAGTACTTGAGTAAAACAATTAACATTGTGCATTCTGATGGGGAACTATGTTTTAGAGATGTGCATGTGTGGTGGAAGCACGCTGAAACTGATGTATACCAGCCTCCTGTAATTTGCATGTGTCCATCCTATTGGCAGCCATGGTGAGTGTACCTGTGAGCCCTGTAAACACGTGCTTTGAAGCACAAGAATGTCTCTACCTCCTGTGCTTGCTGGCCTCCAGATTGGACTATCTTCCTGTGGAGTGTGGGGCTGGACCCTCCTGTGTGTGCTGCCATGTGAGTGATACGTGGCATCTTCTTTGAATTCATGAATGAAAAGGTGCAATCCTGCCAGGAAGATAACAAAAAAAAATGTTTGATTCATTCTGAAAAACCAAAAGGAAATCCACTGTGTGGATTATGGGTTATCAAATCTACAGTGGTGAGAGCGTGCAGTGAGTGTGGGTGCTAGAGGGAGACTATGTGCTGAGGACCAATGGCCTGATCAGAAAACAAAAGGGAAAGACAGAACACTGCTCAGTCCCTAGGAGGCAACAAACCTGTAAATAAAAATGCCTCATTTGACTTTAGAGGTTGTAAACACGGGGAGGTTAGAGGCAGAGACCGCCAGAGACAGAGCAGGGGTGTGACCAACACTCCATTTACAACAAACAAACTGTACTGAACAAATAAAACAGAAATTACTGTGCATATTCAAGACTGTGTTTTCTAACTCTGCCGATTTAAAAAGGAAAACAAGCAGGATGGGAACCAAGTCCCCAAAATTCTGCGGCACTGGCCCAATGCAGCACAAATAGTTTTGCAAAACATTGAGGCTTACCTTGCTAACAAAAGTGCATACATCTTTATTGATGCAAACAGTGCTGAAAAATGCTTGTCAAATCACATTAGCAAAAGCAAAGAGTGCAAAGGTGGTGAAAGGACTGATCATTAAATTAAGCTCTGAGAAAGGCTACGCCAAAATGTTAGCTATTTGATGCGTGCATGTCATGTACACGCATGCTGTCTGCCAGCCTTGGGTGAATCGTCAGTTATGGATGCACTCTATGTGAGTGCCAGCATGATGTTATATTTTATTTAACAATTAATTCTCTCACCCCATTGCACTCTTCACTTTTGCTAATGACATTTGGCCAGCACTTTTCAGCACTATTTACATGAATAATGATTTATGCACTTTTTCTAGCAAGGTAAGCCTCATTATTTTGCAAAACTGTTTGTGCTGCATTGGGTCAGTGTCACATTATTTTTGGGACGTGATTCCCACCCTTCTTGTTTTTATTTAATTATTTATTTTATTTATTTGAATTTTGTTGGCTGGGTAAGACCACTGACCACTGAGACAATTGCAGTCCCTTTTCCAAGGTCGACTCAGGGTCGCAAATGTTACAGAGCAGTACAAAGTAGAGAGGTATAATGTAGGACAGCAGTAAACATCGACAAACATTGTACCATGGATATATAGCCATATATAGCTCTGCACAGACATAACTGCTACATAAATATAATGTGTGATATTACAAGCAGATACAAGCAAAGTGCTAAAATATAATTGCTGGGTTTCCCTTTTTCGCCTCGGCAATTATATAAAATAAAGAGCTTCCGGTGCATCTGCAGTTTTTGTCTCGTGCTGATTTGAATCGGCAAATTTAAAAAGTTCTTTTTTTTGTCCTGGTTTTCGAGGGTTTCACTGTGTATCGGGAAAAAAATAAAACAACTTACTGCCGAGGTCTTCTGGTGGTGCTGTTTTGAATCGGGAGAGATGGAAGCGGTGAGCGGTCTTGAGTGGTGGCGCTGCTACGTGAGCATGTTCACAAGAGAAACCATAAGCATGTTTGCCGTTATAAACATTCCTTTATAACAGCAAATTACTTCACGGTTTCCCTATGGGAAAAAGGGGAAGCTGGTTATTATAAGTAGATACAAGCAAAGTGCTAAAAATGTGTAATAGGAGGAAGCTAGAGTAAGGAGAAGAGAGAAGATGATTATAGTTATGGTTTACTAGGAGGTGAGGGAGGGAGAGGGAGGGAAGAGACTTTTGTTTGCTGTCTCTTTGTCTATGTGCACCTGACTGGTAGTTACCAGCGAAGTATTAGCTCCTCATCCACCTTCCTTGGCTGGTTTAAAAAGGAAGTCAGGGAACTGAGTTAGTGTATCGATTGTGTGCAGCACAGCAGAGGGGCACAAGGAGGATAGAGGTTAGCAAGGCTAAAAAAATGAAAACAGTGACATTTGTTGCTGCTGTTTAAGATTTTCACGTGCCTGGCAGAGGAACCCTACTAGGGAGCCTTTTATGCCTGCCTTTCAGGTGTTGGCAGTGGACTGTTACCAGCTTACAAGGGCCTGAGTGAGGTACAGTATATCTCACCTGGAGATGCAGTGGTAATAAGTACCGAGTGCACGTGGCATAGGGACTTGCCCCCCCCATGTTTCCTGCACCGTAGTCAGTTCCACCTATGCCCAGAAGGGGCCACAAAGGCAATCACAGACATAGAAACATAGAATATGATGTCAGATAAGGACCAACCGATCCACCCAGTCTGCCCATTTCTCTGCTTGGTTTGGCAATCCCTACTTTTATCTGGCCTGCTGTTCCTCTGCTGTGCTGCACAGCAGGGTACCTTTATGCTTATCCAATGCACTTTTGAATCCCCGTACTGTTTTTGCTTCCACCACCTCCGCTGGTGGGCTGTTCCATGGATCCACTACCCTCTTTGTGAAAAAATACTTCCTAGGATCCCCGCTAAGCCTCGCTCCCTCCACCCTCATGTTATGTCCCCTTGTTCTTGTGCACTTTCTTCTCTGAAATATGCTCCCTTCCTGTACCCTGTTTATTCCTCAAAGGTATTTGAAAGTCTCTATCATATCCCCTCTCTCCCTTCTCTCGTCCAGTGAAAAGATGTTAAGTTTCTTGAGTCTTTCCTCATAAGGCTTGTGGTGCCGTGCATGTATCATTTTTGTTGCACTTGTCTGGACTGCTTCCATTCTGTCTATGTTCTTCCTGAGCTGCGGTCTCCAGAATTGGACACAATATTCCAGATGAGGCCTCGCCAGTGATCTACACAGTGTTATCACTACTTCACTCCTCCTACTAGTTATGCCCCTTCCTATGCACTCCAGCATTCTGTTTGCTTTCCCCCACTGCTTATTCACATTGTTTGGACAGATTTACCTATGCTGACATGACAACATTGTTGTTGACATTCGGCACAGAGACATCGCCTATCAGACATTGGTCCGTGTTTCTATCAGGGGCAGCGCTTGACCCTCCATGCAGGTGCTGTACGACGCCCCACATGGATTATTAACTCCGAGGTTGGAGTTAACATGAAGGGCGAAAGTGATGAACGTGCGGCTGGTCCCCACAGTGACATTTTTGAAACTTGGCGAAAATGTCGCTGTGGGGGATTTCACTCATGGGGTTTCTCCCTTCTGTTGGCATACTATTTGGACAACTTCAGGTCATTGGATATGATAACCCCCAGATCTCTCTCCTGACTTGTGGTGGCTAGAACCTGCCCCCCATCCTGTATTCCTCTCTTGGGTTTCTGTGTCCCAGGTGCATTGTCTTGCACTTCTTAGTGTTGAAACCCAACTGCTAAACCCTTGACCATTCCTCAAGTAGTCTTAGGTCATTTCTAATTTTATCTAGCCCCTATTGTGTGTTGACTCTGTTGCAGATCTTGGTGTCATCTGCAAACAGGCATACTTTCCCCTCCAGTCCCTCTGCAATGTCACTTATGAAGACATTGAATAGGACTGAACCCAGCACCGATCCCTGTGACACCCTGCTGGTCACCTTCTCCTCTTCAGATTTTATGCCATTTACTACCGCCTTCTGGGTCCTGCCTTTTAGCCAGTTTGCAACCCATTTTACCACTTCAGAGCCCACACTCAGATTCCCCAATTTGTTAAGCAACCTTCTATGTGGAACGGTGTCGAAGGTCTTGCTGAAATCCAGGTAGGCCGCATCCACTGTCCCTCCCTGATCCAACACCTTGGTCACCCAGTCAAAGAAATCGATAAGATTAGTCTGACAGGACCTTTCCTCAGTGAAGCCATGCTGCCTTGGGTCTTTTACACTGCTTGACTCCAGGAATGTCACTACCCTTTCCTTAAGCAGAGACTCTATCAGCTTCCCCACCACCAAGGTCAGGCTTGCAGGTCTGTAATTGCCTGCCTCCTCCGTACTTCCATTCTTGTGCTGGGGATCACCTCTGCCCTCCTCCAGTCCCCAGGTACCTCCCCCATCTCTAATGATTTGTTGAAAAGGGTCGTAAGTGATCCTGATAGGACTTCCCCGAGTTCCTTCAAAATTCTAGGGTGAATCACATCTGGCCCCATTGCCTTGTCTGTCTTTACTTTCCCTAGTTCCTCCAAGACTCTATCCACTGTAAATGGGCTGGTGTCCACCTTTCCCCCTGTAAACCTTTCCTTGTGAGTCCTGGCCCCTCTCCTGCCTCTTCCTTGGTAAATACTGAGCAAAAATATTTGTTCAGTATCTTAGCTTTTTGAAGGTTGTCCTCCACCCACCCACCCTCTTCCTTCTTTAGCCTAACAATACCTTAGAAACATAGAAACATAGACTTTGATGGCAGACAAGGACTGCTTGACCCAACCAGTCTGCCCATTTCCCTACCTATTGAATAAGTTGCAGATCCTAGTTAACCAACAGCCTACTTCTTACTACCCTTCACCAGAATTGTTTTATGTCTGTCCCATGCATTATTGAATTCCCCCATTGTTTTTGACCCCACAACCTCCTCAAGAAGGCCATTCCATGTGTCCACCACCCTCTCTGTGAAAAAATACTTCCTCACATTGCCCCTGAGCCGTCCCCCCTCTATCTTCAAATTGTGCCCCCTTGTTCTTGCACATCTCTTTTTCTGAAAGATACTACCTTCTTGGACTTTGTTGATTCCCTTGAGGTACTTGAAAGTTTCGATCATGTGCCCCCTCTCCCTCCTTTCCTTGACGGTGTACATTTTAAACTCCTTTAGTCTCTCTTTGTATGGCTTCTGGTGCAGACCCTGCACCATTTTAGTTGCCATCCTCTGGACTGCCTCCATCCTGTCTATGTCCTTGCGGAGATGGGGTCTCCAGAACTGCACACAGTACTCAAGATGGAATACCATTTCTTGTCTTCTTCCTCTCGCTAATATAACGGAAGAAGGTCTTGTCTCCCTTCTTAATAGTCTGTGCTTTTCCTTTATCCATTCTTGCCTTAGCCCCTCTGATGGCTCAGACAACCTATGTCTGCTGGAAAAGCCTTGCCTATAAGGCAGGACTTGGTAATATTGGACAATATGTCATCTGACATGTTAAAAAAAAAAAAAAGCTGCCTCCACATATCTATGCATAGATTGCTATGAGAGAACAATTACCCAGATGACTGCTTGAGGAAAGGCCCTGGGGGCCCAACTTTCACATCTCCATCCTTGGTGGGTGACTCCTGTCTGTGATCTGTACCACCAGAAGGTGAAGACATTACAGCGCTCCTGGTTTGTTCTTCCTGATTGGGGGGGGGGGGGCATGCACCCAGTGATGAAACCCCTAAGGAACAGGAGGAATCATTCTCTGAAACTGACCACAGTGACACAACAGACTGTTTGAGATGGTTACTGCCACCCAAATCTTGAATCTGCACCACCCCCAGAGCCCTTTGACCCCGAGGGAGGGTACATGGAACAAATAATTGCACCTCACACTGCTAAGGCCCTTGCCTCTGTGGACCCTGATGCTATAGATATGTTAAAGCATTTTCTAGATCATGTAACAATGGCTGCACAGACATTGATACATGGTGGTCTTTCTCTGTCAAGGGGGGGGTGCCCATCTAAGACTGTCCCAGCAGTGACAGTGGTGTCCACTAAGGCATCAGTAACAACACTGCCCCTTCATCCTGCTTTATTCCACAGAAAGCAGAAGGGGATAAACCCCACCAAGAGCAACAGATGTGCCTCTCAAGGCTTTAAAAAAAAAAACTGTTTCTATTACGCCACCAAAGCTACTTGTAGTAGAATTTCCAACCACCAAGTTACCTCCTACATCTGCTCCTGGCATATGGGGACCATCTACCAAGACTACATCTCCCAAACCAACTGTCACAGCACTACCAGATGTCGCCAGCCAGCCAGCATTGGCCATCCAGACCCTGTGGGTGAAGACTTCTGTACCTTCAGCCCTGGGGATGGGGCATGTCACTTACAGTGCTTGGAACCAAGGCTTGAACCAGTATATAAGGAAATAGAATATGGATAGCTGGCTTTGCCTGGAGAAGGACAGTCAAAGAAGCTCCCACAAATCAGCAAAGCTGAATGTTTCATCTGTGCCAGGGCAGCAAAAGAGTTCCTGGGGTAGAAGTATCCCTATGTCTCACAATGGATGTGGGATGCCATTGAGGAAAACTGGGTATTGTGGTTGAAGGAGGCTGCATGTGATCATCTGGTGAGCAAACACAAATTTGATGCATCCACATTGAAGTGGCATAGGCGGAAGGCCTGGCACCAGACCAAGTGGATAGTCTCGGGGTTTAAACATAGACTCTCCATCAGAAGAAATGCAGTGATCTACACCACCATTGTTGGATGCTCTACCCTGCACATTATCTGAGTGACCAAATGGGACAGGGCGCTTTGTTGAGAAGCCAGACCCTTGGTTCTATGTTTGATGCCCCACCAGGAGGGAACATGTAGATTTTGCATATAGTTTTGCCAACACTTCAATTAGGACCCCACCTTGATGCCTTCACCATGCCTGATGACATCGCTGGTGACTCCTGATGACCTGAGTCCTGCAGTCCACATCCTAGATAGATGACACCCATCTTTCCTGATGGCAGCATTCCTCTTTTCCTATTTGCTGATGACATCACCCTGCATCCAGATGCCTGATGACAACACCCCTTTCCAGTGACATCATTCTTCAACTGACTCAGAGGAAGACTGGCCTGTCTGTAGGCATCCATCGCATTAGACAGGTGAGACTGTTCCTTTTATTTTCATCTAATATACTGTCCTGCTCTGGGACAATTTCCTGGGTTGACCCCTGGTGGCAGGGATGCATTGTTGTTATTAAGGAGACCCATTGGTACCCCAACAGAAGGAACATTTGATTTTTTGACCACAGTGCCCTCCAGTACCAGAGACATTTCTGAGAACACTCTGTTATATATTTCTGAGATATTTATTAAGCTTTCTCCTTAGATGGACTTTTAGGGACCCCAGTTTACAGAAAAATATTATTAAAAGTACAGCAAATTATAATATTTAAAACAATAGGCTTACACTATTAAAAATATGTTCTTACTTTTGAAGTTGTGGGTTTTACAAGTGAGCCTGTGGGTTACACCCACTGTATTATACTGTTAAGTAATGAGTATTATCTGTCTTACAGCAAAATATTTAGAGTCTCTCTGGCTATTTTATCTGATGCCAACATTTCAGATGTGAGTGTGTTTTAAATACACAGAGTCCTAAAGGAGTGATCATCAGCTTGGAAAGTTATTTGTTTTAAGGGTACAGTATAATTTACAAGCCTAAGTGGTACAGTATTTGGATATGTGAAATGTTTACAGTTATTTAACAATTTAGTAACTTTTTAGACTCTGGTGCTAGTGTGGGTCTGGAGCTGGCTCCCCACTAGAGGGTGGCAGCCCACTTTTGCCTTTTGTTGGGCACTGTTATGTCTGGTTTTGCATATACCTGATTATATGGCATAGTTACCCAGGGGATCATGGCAGTGCTGGACAGATGCTCAGAGAGCTAGGGTGCTCTGAGCATAGGGATCCCTTTGTTTGTTTACTTTTTTGCCCATACCCCTGTACCACCCCACTGGGTAGTTCCCATACTATAGCCAAAGATTCCACTCATGCACAAGGAAGGGTGGAGGTGACCATGTCGCCCTCATTCTGGGCCAGGAGGAAGGCTGCCCTCTTGTGGTCTGAAGTACTTACTGAGGACGGCAAGTGTCTCCTATTGGAGGGTGTCACCCCCAGGTACCCTATGGGCTCCCGGAAAGAGACTGTGACTCCAGGCCCTACAGGGTTAACTCCTCAGAACTGGCAGTCTGAGTCACTGGCAGGGGGTGGGGCTTACAGCAGCAACATAAGCCACTGTCCAGTCTGACTTTGATGGCTGGTGAGAGGGTATTGAGCTGCCAACATCTCCCAGTCCTGCCGCAGACTCCAGTTCCTATGAGAAAAGGAGGCTTTAGCTTGAGAGATTTATGACAGAAGCCACTTTAGACAGCGGTCTCATCCTGTGATAATAGTGAATAAAAGCCTGAGGGGTACTGTGAGAGAAAACAAGACTCTGTAACCCTATTGGAACTTTGTTTCAAGAAGTAGTGCTAAGTCCATTCAGCTACAAAGCCTGCACTTGTACCTGACTAAAGTTCTGGACTTTTGGGACATTTGCCCCATAGGGGCTGATGGTGTGGGTGATGGTACCTCTGGTTATGATCCAGTTGTAGTCCCCCAGTCAGGATCAGGGTACCTTTTCCCAGAAGATTAGCCCTGCCACCTAGGAACTGGCAATTTTCTTTGAGAGAGAAAAAAATACATGTAATCTACTGTTTAAATACTGTGACCCTCCCAGCCTGAGGAGGGCGTTCCATGTATTCAGTGACTGCAAGCTCAAACCCTATCCCTAATGTGAGTTGAAAGGGGGAATCCTGGTAACAGACCCTACTGTACTGCCTGAGGTAGATGAGGTCCACCATTCACGAGACATGTGTATCGGACTGTAGTACTGATGGAAGTTGGAGAATCAACCTCCTGAATGCCCCTTAATTGTGAGAGGGATCCTCATGGGTCCCTCCTGAGTGCAGTTATTCCTGTGCCAGGGCAAAGGCTCAATTTGGAAATGTATTGGGAATGTATAGTAATACATGAAGATTTGTTGCAAAGGACTACTAGTTAATAGTCCAGCTGAAAGTTGAGGGCTTGTGCCACTCTGTATGCCTTGTTTCTAAAGTCACTGTACCCAACCAGAGCTGCACTGCCTGAGCATGAACTGTTAAATGTGTTATCTAAAATAAATTGCTTTTAAAGTGACATGTTCTAGATGTGTACCTTGTGGACATTTGGACTCTGCCCACCTGTGGGGCTAACAGAAATAACTGTGCCAGCAATATGGACTTGATAATTGTTTAATTTGATTGCCATCCTACCTGCAGCCAAAAATGATTGCTGTTGTAAAAATAATTTGGATCCATTGTATTAGACTCCACCAGAGGTGTGGACATTCTGTTTGTGGTTATATGCTGTTTGGAACCTACTGTATTTTTGCCTCACAGACCTGTACCAGTCAACTCT
Organism: Neoceratodus forsteri; assembly: GCA_016271365.2. Taxonomy (NCBI): domain Eukaryota; kingdom Metazoa; phylum Chordata; order Ceratodontiformes; family Ceratodontidae; genus Neoceratodus; species Neoceratodus forsteri. Next base: position 336,276,636 of record CM057449.1, read on the forward strand.
GCCTGCAACAACTTGTGAGATCACCCCAGAACTCTCTGTCAAGTAAGTGCACAGTATTGAAATTTGATGTAATGTGGCTCTCCCAGTAAACGAGCTACATGGCTACCATTTTTCCCTTAGACCTGGGATGGGGCTGACACAGTGGTGTAGGAATACTGACTGTTGGGGTACTTCTAACCAATCCAGTCCCAGTCTTTCATGACAGGAATCCCTGTAGGCAGTGGTGTATTAGTACTGACTGTTGGAGAGCAAGGCACTAATCCAGTCCCAGACTCGCCCAGCAAGGGTCCCTCTAGGCAGTGGTGTAGGAGTAGTGATTGTTGTCATGCTCTGACTCAGTCAAGTCCCAGCCTCTCCCAAACAGAGTCCCTGTAGGCAGTGGTGTAGGAATAATGACTATTTGGGGCATTCCAAATCAATCCGGTCCCAGCACCTCTTAATGAAAGTCCCTGCAGGCAATGGTGTAGGAGTACTGACCGTTTGGGAGCAAGGAGCTAATCCAGTCCAGTTTCTCCCAGTAGGAATCACTTTATGCAGTAGGGTAGGCTGCGTTTTGGGGAGCTTGGCACTAGTCCAGTCCCAGCTTGGAAGAATTACTATAGGCAGCTATGTTGGAGTTCTCAGAAACACAAAACAAAATGTGCTTGGAGAGTCACTGGTGCTTCTGCTAGAGCAGCGACTGAGGAATTAGCCTGTACTATTACTGTACTATGATTGGCAACAGGGTAGCTGGGGGGAGGGACTTCCATGTTAAGGCTGGGCAAATTATGTAATGTATTATAGGTCAAGCATTTAGGCAGTTGTTTGAAGGTTACAACCTGCAACAGAATAGGCATTCTGAAGTTTGCATCAGATGGGCTCCTTCTCTGCTTCAAAGATTCTTAACAAGATACAGTATCAGGAGTGTCTGCTGTGTTAAAAAGACAGTGATACTGCTGGTGATTGCAGTCTGAATGGAGGTAGGAAACAGGAACAGCATACAAAAAACTAGGCATTAGGAGTGTTCGAGGGATGACTAATATTCTCGATTACCACAAATAAGGCACTGTTTAATATTTGGATACGAATAACAAATGGTGGCACTATTATTTGTATTCAGGAAATAATTAAAAAAATATATAGGAAACAGTGGGCTGGATTCACAAAACTCTTGAAAATCATGCAGCTGCAGGACAAACTCGGCTCAAATGGGTCACCACTTGCGGAACCACGGTTTCTCTCACAGTTACAGTATTTTCAAGATTGAAGCCAGTTTATGACTGGCTCCATGATTTATGGCAGCTCGTGGGTGGTGTTAACGTGGAAATCCTTGTAGCTGCGGAACAATGTTACGGCTGGTGGGACCGGCCGTAACATCTTCTGCAGATGTGAACAGCGATCTCTGCAGCTGCAGAGATTTAGGTCCGCAACAGAAGCTGCGATTTGGGACTTAGTCCCCAAAACGTTTGTGAATCCAGCCCATTGTATGCAGATCATTTGGGGCTTTGCAGTGAAAGGAGGCAATGTGTCAAATGTTAGTCAGAAAGAGAGAGAGAGAGAGAGAGAGAGAGAGAGAGAGAGAGAGACAGACAGACAGAGAGAGAGAGAGAGAGAGAGATCAATTAATTCAACAGCAGAAAGACAACAGCAGAGTGCAGACAGACCTTTACTGTGTCTGGAATGCTTTTTGGTAGGAGACAGGCAGCATGAGTGAGATATGTGATGGGGGGGCCCAGCCTTCCCTCCTGCACTTTTGACTTGAGATGTTATTTTTTTTTTTATTTGTAATTATTTTGCTTGCCTACTTGGTGTTATTGCAAGCTTCTTGGGCCCTAACCATCCCACACACTCCTGCCTGATTTAAGCCAATTATTTTTTATCACTTGTGTTTCTAACTAACAGTACTCCTTGCCCCCCTCCCCACCCTCCAGCATTACACTTTTTTATAGAGCTGTTCGGTTCCAACTGCCACCTACTCCTGCCATGAAGCCCACGTCCAGTTTCCAGCCACATTCCCCCCCTCCCCATTGTCAAGCTGGCGGAGATCCACATGGAACACTCCACCTGGGTTCCCAAATTGAAAAACACATACAGCACTACATAAAATGTAATATACACCGTCATAGCACAAGAAGGAATTTTTTTACTTGATCTTTCTGTTATGGTTGCTGACCTTTGTCCTCTGAATTTAATGAAATAAATAATTAAATAATATCTCCGTCATCTTCAAACACCAACAAGAAAGCCCACTTATTGGGTGACACTTGTTGCAACTGTTCGTCATCATCGCTTTTATGTTCCTGCCACTGTTCACTGACCTGGTAAGAGAATATGTTGAGAATGACTTTTTGGAAGGTAAAGCACTGCATTTTCAGGAGTAAGACTTGTGTGGCCATCAGAGACAACATTTCCAGCTGTGCTAAATATACGCTCACAGTAAACACTAGGGGGAGGGCAGCTAAAAAGCTTAATAGCAAAGGTAGGTAGTGCAGGACAGATGTTTTTCTTTTCCAGCCAGTGCTCAAAATGGTCCTCAGTAATATTAATGATTTGTTCTTGTAAATAGACATCCACAATGTCGGACAAAGACAAAGAAGGTGCCTCCATGACAGACAGGTCTGAATTATCAGTTTCCATGAGTTTTGACCAAAAACTGTGAAAGTCATCTGTGTGCTTTTCAGAATGATGTGCCTTTTTCAAGGGCCATGAAAGAGGACTTTGTACACAACTACCCAATGTTGATGAAGGAGTACATGGTGGCACTCAGTGGAAATTATTGCTGTCACCACCAATAGATGCTGCATCATCAGATGCAGCATCCACATTATGTGATTCACTTGTATGATCAAATACAGTTCCGTTCTTTTCCTGTACAATTGTTGAAATCAGCATGTTTTTGTATTCAAGATAAGAGTCACAGAGATCTGAAAGAGGCAGCTGTTGCAACATAAACCGAGGGTCAAGAAGCGTGGAAAGAAGAACATGTTGTCTGTCATGATATTGTGAAGTCTTCTGCAATTCTAGAATTGCTGTATCAGTCAGTCTATGAGGGATACACCAGATTTGTCTCCTTTTTGTTCAAAACCTCTACACAGCCTCCTGAGTTCCTTGTTCAATAAATTTATGATCGGAATAACCTGGCTTAGAGTAGCATTCTCTTTGCTAATCTGTTGAGTTGCTTCCTCAAAGGGAGTCAAGAGCAATGTAAGATGCTCCATGAGGCCCCACTGGAATGAGTTCAGCACAACACCATCTGCTACATTGTGCTCCATGGTATATTCATGGACTGCCTTCTTTTGTGTGAGAAGTCTCTCACACATGTAAAACGTTGAGTTCTATCTTGTCGAAACATCTTATTTTAGTCGCTGTAATGGCAAGCCATTTTTTTCTGGAGGCCAGCCAAGATACCACGTGATTTTACAGAGCGACTAAAATGGACACGGATTTTGTTGCTGCTCCCACTAATGTTATGATGCTGTTGTCACTGGAAAGGAAACCTCATACTAACAGATTTAATGAGTGTGCAAAGCACAGAATGTGAGTAAAACCACCACATTTTACTGCACTAACAATACTGGCGCCATTGTCTGAAAACACAAATTCAGTATAGATTCCCAAGGGTTCTAACCACTCAGAAATTTTTGTCACGTAACTAGTCCAAAATATTGTTAGCAGTGTGATGCTTATCAAACATGCTAATGCACCCTCCCTGGATAAAGGAGAGATGGTGGGCTCAGTATTCGTGGACTTGTCCAAAGCTTTTGATATGGTAAATCACCAAACTTTGATAAAGAGCCTACTCCAGTTAGGGATATCAGCGGAGGCTAGCACCTGCTTTTGATCAAACTTGACAGGAAGGAAGGAAGCAACAGACCATGTTGGGGAGGGAATATTCAACTAATCAGACATTTTGAGGGGAGTACCACAGGGGTCCATGCAGGGGCCCCTATTATTTTTAATTTATACAGATCAGGTGGTTGACGTAAAGAAGTCACAAATAAGACCTTATGTGGACGATACCGTCATACTGACCAAGGGGTCTGATCGAGACCAGGTGCAGCTAAACTCACAAAAATATTTTCTAGAAGTTCAGAGATGGTTTGAGAAATCAGACCTAATTCTCAACAGTAAAAAATCAAAAGCAATGATGTTTGCAGGTGGTACAAAATTAAACCAAGCTCCTTTAACCTTAGAAATAAAAACTACAATCGGAGAATGCCTAAATCAGGTTAATGAATATAAATACTTGTGCTTATGGGTGGACAGTAAGCTTAGGTTGGAGAGTGAGCATTCGGGCAGTGGGCACCATTGAGAAAGTCAGGGACCGGGAAGGAGCCGCATCTGCAGACTGAGATTGTGGCAGGAGCCGCTTGAGTCAGGGGCAGCGCAGAGGAAAGTGCGCAGGAGCCACTCGAGTAGCAGGCAGTGCAGAAGCTGGCTTGGAAGCTGGAGAGAGTTGGTGGGGGGGGGGGGCAGCATGGCTTAAAGCCATACAGGAGCAGAGGATTTTCAGACTTTTCCAGGAGGTTTCCCAGTATGAGCCAATCAGGCAGCACTAGGGAGGTCGATCAGGAAGCGTGCTCGGGAGCCAATTGGGCAGAGCAGCACCTGATTTGAATGAGCATCTGGGCTATAAAGAGCTGGGGCCAGCCACTATACTGTGGGTTGGGGAGTGAGCATTTGGGCAGCGGGTGCTGTTGAGGGAGTCAGGGACCGGGAAAGAGCTGCATCTGCTGACTGAGAGTGCAGCAGGAGCCACTTGAGTCGGGGGCAGCACAGAGGAGAGTGTGTCAGAAGCCACTCAAGTAGTGGCATGCAGAAGCTGGCTTGGAAGCCGGACAGAGTTGGGGCAATGCAGCTTAAAGCCATACAGGAGCAGAGGATTTTGTCCCGCTCACCCTCCCTGGCCCCGAATACCCTCCCAGGCCCCAATCTGTATTAAATGGTTGAGGTGGGAGAAGCCAGAGTCAAAGAGCAGCATGGAGCCAAGGGCTGGAGAGTAACAGAAGGTGCCGCCTTCCAGGGGATGGAGCTGAACGCTACCTGGACTTGGGGATGCTGGCTGAATGCAGATGGTGAGTCAGTCTGGCACTATTTTGGCTACAGGGGGTGAGGGAGAGAGACAGAGAGAGTGGCATCTTTAGCAATATCTTGGCATAGACACTGTATTTGTATTTGCAGTGTAAGTTAATTTGTAGGGTAAGTCACCTTAGTGGGGAGGCATCTTAGGCAGGGACTAGAGGAGAGAAAAAAAGTAGGACTGAATTCTTATCTTTGTTATTGTTCTGTAAGAATATTTTTGTGGAGCAGGGCTAGTTAAGATAGCACAACTAGTACTGGTATATTTACTGATAATACTGTATTCGTTTGCATTGCCCTTTCCTGTTAGTTAAATTTTCTTAAGCATGGGTAGAATAGTGGGCTGTAATGGAGCGGGGCGGCAGTTTGGATGAACATTTTGTGGAAGCTTGGAGGGTGTCCAATCTGTCACAGGCTGAGAAGGCTTGAGGAGGAGGTGAGGTGGCTTGGTAGGGAATTGGAGCGTGTGGGAGGAGGGAGGGGGGCTGCTGGGGCAAGTGGGCCCCCCCAGAGGGTAACATGAGGGCACCACATGGGAGGAACTTTGGGGCAAGAGAGGGGATGGGGAGGGGGTACAGGAGTAAAACAAACAGGATTCCAGGCTCTGTAGGGAGGGCCCTGGTAGGGAGGGAAGAGCCGATGTACAGCAAGACAGTGGGGGCAGGTAATAGGTTTCAGTCCTGGTGGCATTGGTGGGGGGGAGAGGATCACCAGGAGGGAGCAGGAGAGGGAAAGGGAGGGGAAGGAACAAGAGACAGAAGTAGGCCAGAGGAGGGAGCCAAAGGTATTGGGATGAGGGGCACAGCTGGAAGGACAAAGAAAGGGAGTAGAGAAGAAGGAGAAAAGAACAGAGAAGGGAGGGAGGATGGGATAGGCGGGAGGGGGGTCCAGGAGGTTGTGAGGGAAGTGTGGGATAGGGATGGGGTGGGGAGGGAGAGGGGGACAGATCAGGGTGGGGAGGAGGGAGCAATGGGGAAGGTCAGAGAAACAAAGGTGGCGTAATCCAGAGATAGGTACCATGGTAGTAAGGTGGGGGCAGGAGCGAGGAATGACAAGGGGATACTAGTGCTGGGGGATTCCATATTAAAAGGGATAAGATGGGGCAGTAAGGGGGAAAGGCACAGTGGTATATGGGTGGAGTCCATACCTGGGTTAACTGTGGGCAGGGCGGGGCAGTCAATTCTGAAGTGTGCAAGAAGGGGTAGGAGGAAACCGCATATTGTGGTGTACGTGAGTACGAATGACCTGGAGGGGGGAGATGGTGGAAGTTGTGAGGGAGATGTCTGAGGAACTGGGTAGGGTGTGTGTGAGGAACTGGGGGAATCGGTGGCCTTCTCAGAGGTGCTCTCAATGCTGTGCGTATGGTGAGAAAAGGGAGGATTACAGAATTCAACACATGGCTGAGGGAATGGTGTCAATCCAAGGGGTATGGGTTAGTGGGAGCTGGGGACGAACCTGGGACAACAATGATCTATACGCAGGAGATAGGCTGCACTTGAGCAGGGTGGGGAGGGGATTATTAAAACAGGGTATAGAAGGATACATAGCAGCAAAGGTGAGTTTAAACTAGGTGGGGGTAGTGGTGAGTGGACAGCTGGTAGGCAGGGTACCCAGAGAGGGGAGCCCGACGAGCTTACCCCCAAGACAATTGGGGAAGAGTCAGGGTAGAGGCATGGGGGGGGGGCCCAGGGTAAGGAAAGGAAGGATACAGTCTGGAGGGTGGTCACTTTGAATGCTAGGGAGTCTAGGTAATAAGTTAGCTGAGTTGCAGGCTCTCTTGGCAGTGAGGAGGGTGTACATTGCGGCCATCACAGAAACGTGGGCTACCAGTACCAGGACTGGGATATGATGATCCCAAGGTACAAAATATTCAGGAAGGATAGGGCTAAAAGGAAGGGGGGGGGGCATGGCAATGTATGCATGAGAAAGGATAAGGTGTACAAGGGAGGAGGGGAGGAAGGTAGAACAGAGGCCCAATGGCTGCAGCTTCAGGACTTGAGAGGTAGGACACTGAGGATGGGGATAGTATACAGACCTCCAGCGCAAGGGGAGGACCTGGACAGAGAGTTTGCTGAGCAAATCAGAAGGGTCTTTAGGAAGGGGAGCACTGTGGTGGTGGAGGACTTCAACCTACCTGGGGTGGGGTGGGGCACTCCAGCCACCATGAGTGTGAGGGAGCAGGTCATATTACAGGCATTACACGACAGCTTCCTGGAGCAGTTGACACATGAGCCTACTAGATTGGATAGGACTCTGGACCTGGTACTTTCAAATGTGGAGGCTGTAAGGGATCTGGGGGTGAAGGACCCTCTGGCTGGGAGTGACCACCACTCAGTGTGGTTCACACTTAATATGAGTAGGGAAGCAGGGGATACAGAAACCAGGGTGATTGATTTTAAAGGGACAGACTTTAGTAGGATGCGGGAGATTCTCAGTAAGTATCTGGTAGGCATTCATCAGGACATGAATGCTAGCCAAAAGTGAGAGATTATTAAGAGGGCTGACAGAGGCCATTGGGGCATGTACAAAGGCATGGAGCAAGAAGGGAAGGGCAAAGAAGCCCAGTTGGTTGACTTGGGAGGTCATGGAGGGTAAGGACCAAGAGAAAGGTATTTCGGAAACTCAAGAAATCGGGGGTGTGGGTGTTGAGAAGGAAGAATATACGAAGAAGTCCAGGGAGGTTACCAGGCTAGTCAAGGTGGCTAAGGCCTCAAGAGAACCGAGACTGGCCCAGGGTATTAGGAAGGAAAAGGACTTCTTCAGATACATTAGAGAAAGAAGGAAGAACAAAGACTAGATTGTGAGGATTAGAAATGACGGAGGGTGAGTGGAGAAGAGGGGAACAGGCAAAGGCATTAAATGAATACGTCTGTTCTGTGTTCATAAAGGAGAAAGGGGGCAGATACCCCAAGGGGGTAGGGGGGTAGTGGAGGGGAAGGGGTGACTGATGTAGGAATTACTGAGGACAGGGTTCTAGAAGGATTTTTTTTTTCCAATTGTTTAACCAGGAGAGACACACTAAGCTGAAAGTTTGTTTACAGGTGCGACCTGGGAGCACAGGGAAGTTAAGTGACTTGTTCGGGGTCACACAGTATGCAAGTGGGGGCTGTGGGATTCAAACCCAGGTCTCCAGATTTACAGCTCAGAGCCTTAAACCACTGCGCTACTGACTCCCTGATTGAGAGCACTAAGGGTGGACAAGACACCAAGACCAGATTGCATTCACCCTAGGGTACTCAGAGAGCTGGTGGAGATCCTGGTGGGGCTGTTGACTAACCTGTTCAATACCTCCCTAGACATAGGATGCATACCACAGCACTGGAAGATGGCCCATGTGGTGCCCATTCACAAATGTGTCCCAGGGATGAGACAGGCAACTACAGGCCAGTGAGCCTCACATCGATTGTGGGGAAGCTCATGGAGACAATGCTAAATGAGCGGCTGGTGACCTTCTTGGAGGACAGTGGTCTCCAGGATGGTCATCAACATGGGTTTGTCTCTGGCAGATCCTGCCAGACAAATCTAATTGAGTATTATGACTGGGTGACCAGGGAACTGGACAGGGGCCATAGAGTGGATGTCCTGTATTTGGACTTCAGCAAGGACTTTGATTCCGTGCCACATGGGAGGCAGGAGCTGGAAAACATAGGGGCAGGAACAAAGATGGTCAATTGGATCATCAACTGGCTGAATGGAAGGCAGCAGAGGGTGGAGGGGGGGGAGCTCTCATCACCAAGGGAGGCGACGAGTGGGTGCCACAGGGATCGTTGCTGGCACCAGTGTTGTTTGGGATATTCATAGCTGATATCTTACATGGGGTCTGGAGTAGGATCAGTCTGTTCACGGATGATACAAAGATGGGAGCTGTGGTAGATGACATTGAAGGCTGGAAGGGGCTGCAGGAGGACCTGAACAAACTACAGAAGTAATCAGTAACATGGTAGCTGAGGTTCAACGCCAAGAAGTGCAAGGTACTGCACTTCAGAGCTAGAAATCTGAGGAGGAGCTATTAGCTGGGAGGGGTCCAGCTGGAAAGTAACGAAAAAGAAAAGCATCTGGGGGTGATTATAATGGACAACTCAGCTCAGTGCAGGAAGGTGGGGGCAAAGGCCAATAGGATGCTAGGGTGTATAGCGAGGGGAATCTTCTCCAGCAACAGGGAGGTGATCCTTCCCCGTGCAGGTCTCTGGTCAGGCCTCACCTGGAGTACTGCGTGCAGTACTGGTATCCATTCCTGAAGAAGGACATCAAGTTGTTGGAGCGGGTGCACCATAGGGTGACAAAGATGATCCGGGGATTTAAGGGAAAGTCCTATGAGGAGAGATTAGCAGAGCTGAACATGTACTCCCTGGAGGAGAGGAGAGATAGGGGGGATATGATCGAAGCATTTAAATACATCAAGGGGATAAACAAGGTTATGGAAGGGATTTTACAGCTTAGAAGAGGGAGGGATATGAGAAGGCATCAGTTGAGGTTGGAGGGGGAAAGATTCAGGAAGGAAATCAGGAGGCATTGTTTCACGGAAAGGGTGTTGGACAGGTCGAATGCTCTGCCCAAGGGGGTGGTGTCCTGTAGAATGGTGGGTGGCTTTAAGAGGGGTTGGGACAGGGTGGGGGGTTATGATGAAGAGGGGTGGGGAAGGTGGGGCAGCTGCAAGTTGAGGGGCTAGCTGCACAATCGAGCAGACTCGATAGTCCGTCCATAAGGCCTGCTTCTGCTGGCGTTTTTGTATGTTTGTATGTTCATATGAATATCATATAAATGATATGGTAAATACAGCTAACTGTAGGTTGGGAGCCCTGAGATGGACAAAACATTGTTTGAATGTGAAAATGAGAAGGTCAGTAGTGAATTGGATGTTGGTTCTAACCATAGATTATGGTTTGCATATTTACAGATTTGCTAGTACTACTAATTTAAATAAAGTCATGGCTGTATATAACCGATTGGCAAGGTTTGCACTAAAAACTGACAGGTGGGTTCACCACTGTCAGTTGTACGAGGGTCTGAATTGGCTTACCTTGAGGGATAAACAAAAGATGATTTGGATCAATCAAGTCAAGAAGGTAATAAAAACTACAAAAGCTTCCTATTTATATAATAAATTGGAAAAAAAAAATAATCACTCACATAACCTAAGGAATGATGGAGTGCTTAGAGTTTATCAAATAAAAACTCCTAAATCCAGATAAGGAGAAATTACCTTCTAATTTTTTTGCAACTAAAACTTGGAATGAGTTAAAGATCCGAACAAAAAATATAAACGATAGTACAAAAATATTTAAGACAGCTCTAAAACAGGAACTATCAAAAAGATGTACATGTTTTGATTAACTAACTCACCCTAATGCAGCATAAGTCTAATAGAGAATGTTATTATTGCAGTGATGTTTTTTAATGTGATTTTAGACATGCAACTAGTTATTTTGTAATTATGCTAATACTGCAATACGAACCCAATAAAGAATATGTTACTACTGGTACCTAAATGTGTCGATGTCATTTTGTATGTTGCCTAAATTTGTTTTAATGTAACCTTGGATATTCCTATAAACATTTAGCCTCAGGAGCACCTTGTAAATAGGACTTTTGTCCTAATGGTGCATGTGTCATCTGATATTGTTGAAAAATAAAGATTTTTACTAGTACTACTACTTACTTGCTTAATGGCAAAGAAGATAACACTGGGACATACCCCCAGAGTCCAAGCTCTCCTTTGCATAGTTCGTAATCCTCGCCACACTAGGGGTTCTGAAACACAACTCCTGCAAGTCCCCTGCTGCTGTATCACTCAGGGTTAAAGATCTTTTGCCAACAGAGCCCCTAGCTAGTTGAATGGTCTCAGTAGTGACATTGTCTCCCTACCCCTGCTTGGCACCTTCAAATCTAAGGTCCATCTGCTCCTTTCTGACTCTAGCACCTGTCACTGTCTACTCTAATACAACCCTCCTACTATTTCCCCACTCATTCAGTCACAGCTCCTCCAACATAGCACTTCTGCCCCCTCTTCCTTACCCACCACCCTACCTCCCCACCCTCCCTCCCTTCCCCTTCCTCACAGCTCTCCATCCACCTCTGCACTTCTCATGTGATCTGACAATGCCCTTGGCTGCTCTTCCAATTTTCATCCTTGCCTTGTCTTGTAACACTGCATGCCCTGAAAACGCTCATGGCGTAAGTCTAACACATTTGTATGGATCCTTGTAACTGCCAGATTAACCTGTTATTCCTGCCTGTGTTGCTCAATTGTCCTGCTTTGTATTGTACTTCAACTGACGTGGAACCTTTGTAAAAGAGCCCTGGCTCTAAGGTACTTGTAATCCTAGACTTAAATAAATAAATAAACTAATGCAAAGAGCTGCCATTCTTTGTCTACCTTCATGTGGAGGTGTTTGAAGATGATCATGACACCCAATGTGTTGTGATGCACTTATAATCAGTGGTTTGAGAACTTGTCCACATGTCTGGGGTTAGGTAGACAGAACCACATTCACTGTCTTGAAGAGCCAATTTTATTTTACTTTGCATACATTCGTACATTTTGGTAACAGCCACAGTCACAAAGTGGAAAACTGTACTTGTAATCCCTATCCACAAAAGGGGATTGGCGACACCTATTGAAAATTACCGTCCAGTCTCAATTCTCTGCTACCTAGCCAAGGTTCAAGAACGTGTCCTATACAACCAACTACAAGACTACCTGGAACTTCAACAACTCCTGTCACCCTGCCAACATGGCTTCCGCAAAAACCACAGCACGCTCTCAGCACTCATCAAAGTCACTGGTGACAGTTACCATGCCTTTGACCAGGGTCTGACTACGGGTGCCATCTTCACGGACCTTACAAAAGCTTTCGATCTGATGAACCACATGCTGCTGTTAAAAAAGTTGGAAACCCTAGGTCTTGATAAGCCTTCCACAACCTGTCTCTGTGACTACTTGTCAGGTCACTCCCAATGTGTCAAATGGAGCAATAGTCAATCCTCTTTCAGACCTATTACCCATGGCATTCCGCAGGGGTCCATACTTGGACCCCTACTCTTCTCGCTGTTCATCAATGAGCAGTCAAAGTTCTGTGGTGGGGCATCCATCCAGCTGTATGCTGATGACGCCATCCTATACCATGCCTCAGCGGATACCCAATGGCTCAGTCAGCAGCAGGAGTCAGATTTCAGCCAACTAGAATCCTGGTTCCATGAAAATAATCTACTCCTTAATATAAAGAAAACCAAAGCAATGCACTTCCTTCCTCCAATAAAGCAGCTCACAACTAGCTCCTCTCCATCTGCTCTTCGAACGGGGATCCCCTTGAAATGATTTGTTCCTTTAAATATCTGGGCATCCTGCTTGATCATAGCCTCTCTTTCGAGGCCCAAATCCTTAAAATCACTAAGCACTAAGACCATACACCAAAAGATTGGTCTGTTATACTGTCTCTATCCCTTGCTATCAAATGCACCCCATCTCAAAACTGCCTCTGCCTCACTGTTACTCCTGCTTTCCTATGGAGTGCCTTTATTCTTATCACTCAAGGCCACCCTCACGAACCAGTTGAAACAATTCTACCATAGGATTGGGTGCTTTGCCCTTGGAGCTGCGTGGTGCCGACACCATTGCATGGTATTGGCGTTGCTGGGCTGGCTGCAGCTTGAACATAAACTCCAGCACATCTCACTTTGTCTTACTTTCAAACTCACTCATCTCCATACTCCACCTAGTCTGTCTGACATCGTTGTATGGAGGCAGCCCTCACGCCCCCTACGCTCCAACTCACTTCCTGTTCTTGTCTTACCCACGACTCGGCTATCTACTGTTAGAAGATCCTTTGCCTATACTGCCCCCTCGCTCTAGAACTCCCTCCCCCATCCCTCCTCTCCTGCCCTCCCCTCCCCCGATTCAACTTAGCACTGCATAATCATCTTGCTGCTCTAGGGTCCTGTACCTGCCTCTCCTGACTCTTAGGCCTCTGCTCTTACCCTGTTCCTCTCCACAACCTTAATCTCAATCATCCCTTCCTTCCTTCCTTCATTCCTTCCCTGAACCATAGCAAGCGATGGCACTGAGGTGCTACACGCTGCTGACCTCAATTTATTTTACTGTAAATTTTGACTTGAACCTGCAGTACTGCTGTTTTGCACTTCCTAAGATTTTGTCAGAATGTTATTGTGAACTAGCTTAACTGTGTTCTGTCTATTTACTTGTGTGAGTCATTTCATGTCAACCATGAATTTGTAGCCATGTAAGTCTAAGTATGCTATGTTCTTTTTCCCCATGTACCCTCCCCCGGGTTACCCCTGTAAAAATGACTGCATGGTCTCAGTGGGCCTACCTGGTTACCAAAATTCAAATAAATAAATAAATATTTACGGCTTGTTATGGCATAACATGGAGCAAACTATTTTAAAAGGGCTCTAAAACCGTCATTCTCCACCACAGAAAATGGTTGCAAGTCCTTGGCAATAAATTCAGCTATTAAATGATTAATTTTTAACATGACTTGATGTGATCTACTGTAGGCAGTTTTTTGCTCAAGCATCGCAGTAATGGTCTGCTGATTAGTTCGTGCAGGGGGCAAAAACACAGGATTTCAGTAGCGAAGCTATAGCTTGTCCAAAGACTTTCTTCAGTGAAGTTGAACATGTTTTTTTTCTGCCCTGTCTCTCAGTCTCTTCACCATCACTATTGTCTGCAGGATTATTTTCATCACAGAAATTTGGACTGGTTGGACTGACAGGTGCACAAAGGTGTGTGTAAAGGCATGGAGAGACTTGGAGCCAGATCCACAGATAGCAGGACACCCCCACAGAATGCCCCTTGTCCCCTCTAATATGACTACCTGGATATGTCCACTGTGGACTCTTATGCAGCAGAACCACATTTCCCACCCTCCAGTCTGCCTGCTCTGCCCTGTCTCAAGGAGCTGTTAAATCTGCTGGTGGTTCTGCAAGAATCAACCCAGTTTTCTTAGTCATGATAGGGTGAATTCCATCAGGGCTTGTTGATGTGTTTACCTGTAGGCCTCTTAGGCACTTTAAAGCTCTGTCCACGTAATGTCCTCGATCTCCAACATCTGCCCTTGGGTGCCCCCAAACTGCACCTCACTGTCAGGCAGCTGCTCCACTAGCTCTCTCATACAGACCTAGCTAACTGTTCATTTAGGATGTTCAATGGTCCATCAGACTCCTTGTGCAAGAATGCTTGGAAACATGAGGGAGAATAGGTACAGTAAGAGGCAATGATTTTGTGGAGGGTACTCAGGTGTTCTGGTGGGTACTATGTAGACTGCTTATGCAACATGATTGTAACTTTGTGATGTCTGTCTGTCTCTCTCTCTCTCTCTCACTCTTTGCCCCTGCTAAAAGGGCTACCACCCTTATGGGGTGCCATTAAGATACGGGAACCCTTTTGAGGAGAGTCCCACCCCTAGCAGTGCTGCAGAGAAATCCCTTAATTCCAAATGTACCTTATGGAAGAATGCCCAAAAGAGCAAATAGAAACAAAAAAGCATTAACTTCCTATAGGAGAGAAGAGATAGAGACTGGACTAGGACATCTTCTGGAGAGATAGAGAGTACCAGAATCAAGGAAGGAAGGAAGGAAGGAGGACCGAAGTAAAGGGCCACCATCCAACTCCCGCTCTCGAAATCTAAATATATGTACAGTAGTCTGTCCCTGGACTCTGGGTACTGTGGGTCTCACCTCACAAGGTGCTGAACCTGCCAGGCTTCTTACATGTGTCTGGGCATGGGGGGGCATGCTGCAGATCTCTTACCAGGGCTACTACTATGCACTCAATGAAATAAGCTATTTGCCATGCCAGGCAGTAGAATCTAGCATAAATACACTTAGACACACAGACCCTCGGAGGACACACTTATTCACAAAAGCTCACCCATAGGCTTCCCCTTGGAGGGTCCTTTGGTTACTAAGACCCCCTACTATTTATCCCTGAAAACAAAATGCATACCCCTTTTCACATTATTTATATACAGTCTCAATACTGCTGGCACCAAGAAACAGGTGTTGTGCTACAGGACTGCAGTGACCAACCCTCTGTTGCTAGGGGGTCTGATGGTCTGCTGTGTCATAGGGAAACCTGATTTATTAGATAACTCTCCCCATGCTCCACAAAAACTACTGTTAGCTCCGGTGCACCATTGGGCACATTTTCCTGAGACCTCACATCACACAGACACATACCTGATAAGCATCACTTGTTGCACATGTCCTGGAGCAGAGGCATTGACAGGATGGACAGATGACTTCTTGACTCCCCAATGGCTCCATGCATATAGACTGAGGCTGCTCTCCTCCACCAGTTTGGAACCTTGCAAGGGTCCTGATGAACCCCTAGCAAATTCCATGCAGGGATAACCCCACTACTCCACTTCTCAGCTCTTCAAGACCTACAGGCCTCCTGTCTCTCTCAATCCACTTTTTTCTTTGTTTTATTCCTTTTTTCTCCCTGTTCTTAGGTCTTAGGCATGGTACCAACTTTCAAGATCTCTTCGTCTCAGGCAGAGAACCATCAGGGCTGCCTCTGGCCTAAGCCCATCTCTCACCTGAGGGGAAGAAGCTGCTACTTTGTGGTCTCGCTACTCTCAAGACAGCTTCTACACTTGTCAAGAGTGCTTTTTTAAAATAGAAGCATAGAAACAGAGAATTTCTTGGCAGGTAAGGATCGCTTGGCCCACCTAGTCTGCCCATTCTTCTCTGCCTTTGAAAAAGCACTCTTATGGGAAACATGTCATACATGGACTCTCTTGGGGTCATATTTTACTTGTGCCACATTTAAATGCAGTTAGCAGGTTTAGCACTTCAGAGGATCCTGCTTCAGCACTGTATGTCAGGGTGAGTGTAACATTTTTTCTTTCCTTTCACTAGCATCTATTTTCTGCGATGCACCCATTTTCTTGGTGTGTTTTTTCTTGTACATAAGCTGCCCATCAGTTAGCCTTCTCTGCATCCTGCTCTATACTTACCCCATCCTTTTTATTCTTTAATGCTCTCCCAAGTCTTTCTTTCTTCCCTTACAAACCTATAGAATGCTTTATCATTTTCTTTTGACCCTTCTGTTATCTTTAGTGCCACGTTTGCTTGGGTTACCACCATCAATTTATTTTGCAGCTCTGTACTTGTCCACACACTCCTCCATCTGGGCATTTTCATATTTAAAAAAAATGCTTTTCTCTCTCTCTGACCACCTTTTACCTCATTGCTGAACCAAATCAGCCTTTTGTGTTTCTTACTCTTGCTTACAGCGCAAGTTGACACAGAGATATGGAAGCTTTCAGAAGATGGCACATCAATCGTACCCACAACAGGACTAGAGGAGAAGCCAAATCTTGCAACAAGGCTCCCAGCTGCAATTTAATGCATTCCATAAATTAGGAATCGGTAAGCCATTATTCCCTAGAAATTGTGTGGATGATTATTACTTGTTATTTGCTCTAACCTGTGGCCTCCCCTGAAGAGGAGTTGTTATGCTCGTGTGCTCAGAGCAGTTTGTGGAGGCAAGGAATAAGGAGGAGGAAGAGCAGGTCGACGGTTGGAGGAGGTGTAGTGGCATAGAGTTCAGTGGAGACAGAGACCGGACTCTGGCCAAAGACTCAGGAGTCAGAGACCAAGGTTCAGGAAATTGGGTCTGGACAAGACAGTCAGAGTAAACTGAAAAAGGAATATTACAGCCTGCTCCCCATTCAACCCAAGAGACTGGACCTAAAAAGAGCACAAATCAGACTATTAGCTTAGAAATGCCTGCAAATAATGTAATTCTCCCCCTCATCCCCTTCTTGTCATGAGGTCATTTCTGACCGTACCCAGTTTTTTTTGTCCTCCTGTCCTTACCTTTCCTCCTGTTCCTTTCCTCCTTTGATTTGACCAGATCCTCTGGACTGATTTCTAGTGATACCTCCTCCTCTCCATTCCACACCATCCCCTCCCTTGTTGCCCCCTGCCCTCCCTCCTTCTCCCCCTGTTGACTCTTCTCCCGATACCTCTGCCCCCCCTGCTCCCTTACTTCCATGTCCTTTGTCCTCCTGTTACTTGAACTCCAGCCTGTAACTTGTACTAAATGGTTGCCAGTACCTTGCCTCATTGTATAACATCATGTAGTATGTTTTGCTTACTTGTATTTTTGTATGTATTCCGTTCCTGCACTTGTACTCTGTTTTGCACGCTTTTACTGTAATGTGCTTTTTGGATGTGAAGCCTTTGTAAAGGAGTCTCTAGCTCAAAGGTTGTGATTCCTAGACTTCATAAAATAAATACATTTACAGCTATATAGCTTGCATCATACTCCCTTATATTGTACTCCTTGTACTCCCTTGAATTGCTCTGTAAGAAAGTTGCTAAAGTCTCCCATCTGAGGAGAGTGAGCGTGGATTGTTTTTTAAAATTTATTTTAGTCTTTGATAGCCGGATAAGGCCCACTAGGCACAAGTGCCTGTTTTCAGGGGTGACCTGGGAGCACTGGGTGGTTAAGTGACTTGCTCAATGTCACACAGTATGCAAGTGGAGGTTGTGAGAATCAAACTTCATGTCTGGTCTGCTGGATATACCAGCCTCATTCACAGCTCATTACTCTAACCTCTAGGCTATACTGCCATCCCAAAGGGCACATTTTACCAAGGGAGTACATGCACTCTAGTATTGAAATTCATGAGTTTCTGTAAACACTCAGTGTCAGGCTATTGTGCTTTTTATTGTTCTTTTCTTTTTACATATCTTTTATATTTTATCATTTAAGTGTTATTCTATTTTGAATGTCCTTGGCTTCACATCACGTGGGCCATTTTCTCCAATGTGAGAGCATGCAGTACACTAACAGACCTCTATTTGGCATACCAGGCTGGGGGAAGCAACAGTAGTGAACCATAGCTTGCAAATGGCAAATACAAATTAAAAATACAAAGTTGAATGCTAGAGATTTTGAAAGCACTCAGAAGTACTTAAAACAAGATCAGGAAAACAACCCTGGCAGCAGGAGACTTAGCCACTCAGCGTTAGACAATCTTGTGTATCGTTGGGCAAATTCTCTCTTTCTATCACTCCCATTGTGTGTACTCACCTGAAAAATGAAAAAAAAAAAACAACTAAAAAATACCCCTTTTCTCTGTGTGCTGGAGGTCAGCAAAGAGTAGCTCAGCAGGCTGTATAGCTGTGAAACTGGAACATACATTTTAAATAGCTCTTGTGGGTCCTCTTAAGATACTTCAGGACCCCCCAAATTACTCAACATTAAAATGCCTGTAACATAGCTCGTTGTTGGAGGAAATGTGGGGAGGAGGGAACACATCAATATATCTTCTGGGGCAGCACTGTGATCTGGCCTTTCTGGATGCAGGTCCAGCAAGAAGTACATCTTATCACAGGCATTCTTTTGTCCCTGGAATTTACTGACTCGGTCTTGGGGTTTACAGAAGAAATAAAGTTAAGGGCAAAAAAAATGCAAATTTATATTAACACTAATAGCCGCAGTGTTGGGGGGAAAAAAACAACCTTGATAACTGGATCAGGTAGATTAACCACATCCATGGCATGGAAATGATGACAGCCAGATAAAATTTACAGGAAGAACTGCACACTGAGAGGTAGCAAGGTTGGATGCTCTGGAAATCCAGTAGGGAGGGGAGCCCAGCGAGGATGTAGGGTGGCCCCTAGAGAGGGAATAGGGGTGGCCTGGTATTCTTTCACCATCATAATATCAGACCCTGGGAGTTAGGCATAGCAGATAAAAAAATTATCATTGGTTCTGGTATATGATAGTAACCGCAGTTATGAACTGTTTTCCTTTTATATAGTTGTGATGTTGATAGCCAATCTCCAGTTGAGATGGCAATGCATTGTTTTTTTTTTTAACAGTTATTAACTTTGGAGAGAATTCAATGGAAGACGTTTAACAAAGTGTGAAAAAAAGGGACTTGAACACAGGTACATTCTTAATTTTAATGGTGAGTAGGCTGGAGGGCATACAACAGGAGAGGTAGGCTAATGCACAGTTGGATAAACTGATGTAGATGTCAGTCTTAAAGATATTATGATAAATGACAGAGGGTTGATGCCCTATAATTTACTCTTCATTTAGTTGCTATTCTACACAATTGTATGTAAATGCAGAATATAGTACCTGTTGTAATATGGCATGTATTTAATAAAGCGGAGTTCTAAAAAAATAAAAAAGAGATAACTCTTGTGAGGGCTACAGAGCAATTCTGGTCTGAACAGGCTTTTAGCAGCATGAAAGGGATGTTTTAGGCTTGAAAAGCCACTATATTTTAGAAAAAAAAACTTATGGGAAGTGCTAGAACAGAAGTGAGAATGATGTCACTTCTGGTAGCAGTGTGTGTTAATATCGTCGTGGAGACCACTCTTACCCTTGTAAGAGTGGTCTCATGTGCATTTTTAGGGTATGAGAATGCAAACCTAAGGTGAGCAATTCTGATGCCCTAAGAATCTGATGCCCTAAGGTCCACTGCTACTAATACTGTAGCTTCTCTGATTCTTGACACGCTGCTTGACTAGCCAATATTCCCGTGCCTAATCCTGAACTTTGGCAACTCTGCTGTTTATCCCCTTTCTAACTGTCGTATGCCACTTCTTCCTTTCATCAGTATCTACCACTCTTTTGATTGTTCTAGCTTCCCTCCACCCTGAGTCCACTATGTGAATAAAATTGTGTATTTTATTCTGGTCCTTTCTCTGTTTTATACCTCATGGTCAATACCTGTCGCCTCAAGCTTTTATTACCTTGGAATCCGACCTGATCTGCTATGTATCTAACAACTGTCTCTACGTTTATACATGTGTTTTCAATTCCCCAATCCTCCAATGCTGTACTCAATTTACCTCTGATGGTGGAACACGAAGTGAACTACCCCTGTAGTTTATGACTTCTGCTTACCCCATAGAGGTTTCAGTGTTACAGATAGCAATCAGAGTTCTAGTGTCTGCTACCCTAAATCAGAAGGGCACAAGCTGTTGGAGTGCAGCCACCAGGGATGATAATTCATGATGATGAAAAGGGGATACAAGTTTTAAGCTAACTATTGCTGCCCTAAGAAAACTGCTGCTTCTTCTACTCCTGTGCTCAGGAAATGTTAAGCTCAATCCTGGACCATCAGACACTATCACATCACCTTCTGAACTAGCCAATCTCAAAGGTATGAGTTTCCTTCATATCAATGTATGCAGTCTATTAAAAAAGATTTCTATGATCGAGGGCTGGGTTCTCCACACCCTACCGGGTATCCTAGTGATTTCTGAAACCTGGCTTAGACCAGCCACATCTGATAGAGAGGTTAACATCCCAAGCTATGTACTATTTAGAGTGGATAGGCAGTCCAGGGGTGGAGGGGTGGCCATCTACGTCAAGGATAAATATACGGCTTCCTGTCTGAATTCATCATCAGTCGCAAATGCCTATGAATGCCTGTCACTTAAGGTTGCAATCTCGCATACGTCATCATTATGTGTTATAGGGTGTTATAGACCCCCTTCTGCAGATCTACAACTGTTAACACATCTAAGCAACATCCTCAAACAAGAATCCTCGGAAATAATTATTCTTGGAGATCTTAATTTAGACTGACTATCCAAGACCGCCTCACCTCTAATAGCCTTCTGTGATACTCATGGATTAACACAACTCATTGATGAACCAATGCGAATTAACAATAAAAATATGGATAACAGCTCCCTGCTAGATGTTATCTTAGTGAACAAACCACATCTTTTCTCTTATGCTGGCACTTTCTTCAGTGATATCAGTGATCATTCCTTTATCGCCAGTATAAGATCAATTAACAAACCGACTGCTACACCGAAATTCGCTGCTAAGAGATCTAGATGGAACTTTGACCTTTCTGCCTACTTTAATGAACTGAAACACCCCCTGCATTGGCAAGAATTCTACCTGGCAAAAAATGTGCAATTAGCCTTTGACATATTCAGTAAAATTATCCTAGAAGCCCTAAATAAATATGCCCCTATAGTCAAGGTGTGCGTAGCAAAGAATGCATGTCGGTGGTTCACACCAGAATTAAAATCTGCATTTATTGAGAGAGATAACCTATGAAAAAAAGCACGCAGAACTCGGACTTCTATATGGACTGGTGCCAGTTCAAGAGGGCAAGAAACTCATGCACCAGAATGGTTAGAGACACAAAAGCCACTTATTATCATTCTGAATTTGTCTCTGCCTCCAAGAATCCAACAAAATTTTAGAAAACCATTAAGGATTTGTCCAGTTACATTCCTGGTGGCTCATTACCTGACAAGATCTCTTTTGGCAACAATACTGTCAGTGATAGTTTGGAGATTTTGAATGTTTTCAATAATCATTTTAATACTGCAGGCTTAGCATTCAAAAATTCCCCTGCAAATTTTATATGCTCCCAGGTGGATTATCAAGATGCTGAACCCAGTGTCACCGACTCAGTCTTCTCCTTGCATCCTACTACTCTGAAAGAGGTCGAAGACCTGTTGCTGAAATTGGATGTAAAAAAAAAGTGCTGGTGCGGATACCCTGGACCCGTATTTTTTTGAAGGTGGCCATTCATGCGCTAGCTGTGCCCATAGCCCACTTATTTAACCTATCACTGACCTAAGGATTCATTCCTTCAATCTGGAAAACAGTGCATATCATACCTCTGTTCAAATCCGGGAACCCCTGTGATCTTAATAATTACTGACCAATCTCAATTCTCCCTGTCCTGTCGAAACTACTAGAAAAAATCATAAGTGACCAACTGAGGCATTACCTAGAAGCTAAGAACCTGTTAAACCCTGTCCAATCAGGTTTCAGAGCAAAACTTAGCACTATCACAGCACTTGCCAAACTGACTAATGATTGGCAAAGACAGCTTGATAACAGAAACTATACTTGTGCTGTGTTCTTGGACCTAAGCGAGGTCTTCAACACTGTCAACCATTCTCTGCTACTCTCTTCCCTGAACTCATTAGGTGTGGACCCATTATCCTTGCAGTGGTTCAACAATTACCTATCTGACCGCTTCCAGTGGGTCAAAGCCGAAGGAGATCTCTCAGCTATCAAACCTCTCTTAAGAGGTGTCCCTCAGGGTTCTATCTTAGGCACCCTTTTATTTGCAATCTACATCGATAACATTGATGAAAGCATAACCAAGGCCAACATCCATCTGTTTGCAGATGAAACAGTTCTTTACGTGAGCTGCCCATCATTACAAGCTGCATGTAACGACCTTCAATCTGAATTCAACCTGTTGTAATACCAACTTCTAAATAAAAAACTATTACTTAATGCCACGAAAACAAAAGCAATGCTTTTTTCTCCTTCTGTTCAAGTGGCAAAGTCAGCCTTATCAGAACCTGTGCCACTACATTCTAGGTGAAAAGTTGGAATTCGTCTCGAAATTCAAATATCTGGGAGTATGGCTGGACCATAGGCTTTCATTCACAGAGCACATCGAAGATGTTCTCAAAAAACTGCGACAGAGGCTCAGACTTTTCTTTAGGATAGCCCACTTCTTAACTAGAGATGTTAAACTGCAGCTGGTCCAAGCAACTTTTCTCTCATTGATAGACTATGCTGACTTCCTGTATAGTCAATGCCAGATCTCCTACCTCACTAAACTTGACATGCTCTATCATAGAGCTTTGAGATTTATCACAGGTCTTCCCTACTGTATGCATCACTGCTCCTTATATCAAGCAGTGAGATGGACCTCTCTTCAATATAGGCACGATAGAAATGCAGCCTTATGGACCCTGAGAGCTATCTCTAAAAAACGTCCCCAATATATTACAGACTGTCTTCCTCTAAACTCTATAGGCAAATATGCCCTGAGAAGTTGCAAATCTATCTTATTAAAGGTTCACAAAGTTAACTCTCGCTTTCGCTGGACTGCTATAAGCTTTGCACTGCCCTCCCTGTGGAACAAACTGCAAAAAATGCTAAAATTAAGGACATCCATCAGCATCTCTACCTTCAAGTATTTATACTCCCTTCTCAGAAATGAACAGTGCAATTGTTTTCCATGATTCTAATTTGCTGTCATGTTAACCTGTTCTACATGTGTTGTCTCTTTTTCTCTTTTTGATATTGGCTCACTTCGAGTTTTCTCTTCCCCTACCCCCTTTCAGGGTGGATTTACCATAATCGCATGATCAAACTTCATCAGTCCCCCCTCACCAGCCCCCCTGAGCCCCCACCAGTTCTTCTTTATCATATCCCTATTCATGGGAGTTACCCTCCTTACCCTGAAGTCCCTCACTTACACATTATACTCCCCTCCTGGTACCCCCATCTTCCATTAGCTGGCTGATCCTGTCATGGCCTCTTCGTGGCTAGATTTATGATTGTCCTTGGCAAGTGGACTCATCAGTATTTTTCGACAGTGTATATGGACTATAAGAAACTGCATTTATATATTTAATATTGCTAATAGTGTCTGAATTTTAGTAATTGGATTCTCCTCTGTTATGATTTCTTGCTCCTTTTTTCCTTTTTTCCTCATTATTAGAACCTCTTAGTACTCATTTGCGCCAATGTGAATATGTATATACATATATGTGTGTGTATATATATATATATGTATGTATGTATAATATGTATGTTGCCTTACTTTAACTGACCTTGTTCTAACCAAGCCCATCTTGTAAAAGAGCTCTGCTCAATGATGTTCACCTGGATAAATAAACATTTTGATTGATTGATTGAAGAATGTAAGTGAGACCACTCTTACATGCATAAGAGTGGCCTCTGCAGTGGTATTAAAATATTATTATATGAACATATGAAAATATCAGCAGAATTAGGCCTCAAGGTCTAGCTCGTCTGCTCAAAAATGCAGCTTACAGTTCAGACAACTGCTGCTGCCCCCCCCCTTTCCATCCCTCCCGTTATCTTTTCCCTCCCTGAGTTCACCACCCTGGTCAATTCTCTCCCTACTTGTACCTTGCCCATGAACCCATCCAGGCACCCTTCCTGTAGTTCTGCTTACAACAAGACTGACACAATTAGTAAACACACCCATGAGGGATAAGGATATTTTAGATATCATTATCACTGATAAAACCAGATGTAGTACAAAATGTGAAAGTAAACAAGCCGTTGGGAAGTAGTGATCATTGTATTATTCAGTTTATCATCGTAGAAAGGGAAAGCACATTTGGATCAGCAAAGCATTTAACTATAATAAAGCAGATTTTCTATCCATTTAAAAAATAATTAAATAACTGGGACTAGGAAAGTAACATTGAAAACATGTTCATGGAGAACAGTTGGCAGATATTTAAACATAAAATATTGGAAAAAAAAACAATACATGGCAGCCAAAAGGTTACACAATAAAAATGGTAAAATTCCACAGTAGCACACAAGGAAAATAAAAAAAATCAAAAGAAAGGAAAGAGCATTTTACAAAGTGAAGAAGGAAAATACAGTGATAAATATAAATAGTTATAAAGATAATTAAAAAAAGACTGGTTAAATGGGAAAAACAAAAGTAGAATTTAAATTATCACATAGTAAAGGTAATGGTAAACAATTCTATGTCTATATAAATAGAGAATAATGGATAGGTGCTGGTGCATTACTGGCGAGTAATACCATCGAGAGGTTCTGGACATGTAGGAACCTCAAGAGCGAAGCTCAAGAGGTTCCCGTGTCCAGAACCTCGAGATATTACTACGGCTGAATGCACCGCGCTTATCCATTATTTTTAAATATCTGGATTTAAAAATTTTTCATCTTTTTTTTCGAGTGGCAGTCAGCCGTTTTAGTGAAGGAGGCTGTGTCCTGGCTGACTGCCACATTGTCTTGCCCTAGCCTGTTGCGCTGCACCCAGCCCGCCCGCCTATGCTCCTCGCCTCGGTCTAAATCAACTGGTAGGTAGTCCTACCTTTTCCCTTTTTGGCCTGCAGTCCTATATCTGCTGTTTGAGAGGAGGTTACAAAAAGAAACGTTGAGAGGAGACAGTACTGTCTTGCTAAGAGACAAAGCGAGCTGCCATGTTTTTTAAAATGTTCTGTCTCGCCCACAGAGGAAAAGCGGCCAATGAGGAGGCACGCTTAGGACGTGGGAGCAGAAGGTATCTTTTTCGCCTCTTGCAATGATAGTATTAACACTATCAAACTATACTATTAACAGTGATTGACAGTACTATTACCACAGAAGGTTTGATGGTATTATGGAATTTTTTTTGTATGCTTTTGAAAAATATTAAATTTAAAATCCATATATTAAATAGCAATAACATAACAACAGATCAATAGGGCAATATCAGATAATGGCAGTCTTACGTCTGATCCAGCAACAATGTTTAACAGTTTCAATTTTTTTTATTTCAGTTTTTGAAAAGGATGCTACTGTAAGGTCAATAGAAACAGTTAAATCTATTACAGTTGAGTAGAAAATGTTATAACAACATCCAATGTTGGCAATTTAATAGATAACATAAATATTTTAAAAAAATATGGACCTGATAACTTAAACCCATTAATCCAAATGCAGTTAAAAATCAAATTGTTGGACCATTAACATATATTTACAATAAATTACATATTACAGGAGATGCACCAAGTGACTGGAGAAAGGTGATTGTTATTCCACTATTTAAAAAGGGAAGCAAATCATCGGTAGAAAATTAAAGACCAATTAGTCTAACATAATTTCCTGGTAAATTAATGGAAAAAATAATTAAAGAAAATTTTGAAAATAACATACATGATTTGGGCCTAACAAAGATCTCCCAATGTGGGTTCAGAAAAAACATATCATGTCCTACAAATATGCTGGTATAACAACACTCCTACAGACATTATCTATTTGGATTTCAGGAAAGCATTTGATGTGGTTTCACACAATAATATATTGAGCAATAAATGACACACTGCTAAAATAAATTTGAATACTATTATGTGGATTAAAAATTGGTTGAAAAATAGATCCCAAGTCAGAGTAAAAGGAATCTTATCCTCTGTAAATCTTTTGTAAAATAAGTCTCTAGTGAAGTGCTGCTGGGGTTCATATTGGGACTGACACTGTTCTATTCTTTCAATCAATCAAATATTCTTTATTTGTATAAGACGCCTTTCTTAAACCAAGGCACCTGTACAGATTACATAAAACAATAAATAGTTAAAACAACATTAAAATAACCAAAAATCATTAAAAGCTTTACTAAAAAGGTAGGTTTTCAAAGCTCCTTTAAAGCTTTGGACAGTCTGGCTATTGCTTACCTGATGAGGTAGAAAATTCCACAGGGTCAGGGCCATGAAACTAAAAGATCTTGCCCCTGAAGTTTTTAGGCGAACCCTGGGAATCTCTAGCAATCCCTCATCAGTGGATCAGAGAGAGCGGGGGGGGGACAGTAGGGACAAAGGAGCTCTTTCAGGTAAGCAGGTCCCTGATCAAGTAGGGCCTTATAGGTCAGCAAACCAACCTTGAAGGTGGTTTGCCAGCAAACTAGCAGCCAGTGCAGTCTGCGGAGCACAGGCGTTATATGACTGGACCTAGAAGAACCAGTCAACAGCCTGGCTGCCGCATTCTGCACTAGCTGCAAGCGGCGAATTTCAACCCACAGTAGCCCAAGGTAAAGGGCATTGCAGTAGTCATGGCGGGAGGTAATGAAGGCGTGGACCAAAGTCGGAAGATCCTCTGGAGGAACCAGGTGCTTCACCCGGGCAATGTTCCTCAGATGGTAAAAAGAGGTTTTGACAACCACTGACACCTGAGATTTAAAAGTCAGACAGTCATCAAATACAACGCCCAGGTTCCACACCCGGTCTGAGGTAGTCAGCTGGACACCCCCAAGTCATAAGCCCGAGGGTGATCCAGCTAACAAACCTGCCTGCCAGCGACCCTGGTCCACAACCAACACCTGTTTTTTCGGGGTTCAACTGCAGCCAACTCACATTCATCCAGTCTTGGATTTCGGCAAGACAGTTGTTAAAGACCGAAATGGCAGCATCCTGGCCGGGCACAAAGGACATTTACAGCTGGGAATCATCTGCATAGCAATGAAAACCCAAACCGTACTGCCTAATGATCACTCCTAACGGCAGCATATACACTGCAAACAACATGAGTGCCAAAATGGAACCCTGCGGTACCCCGCAGGATGGGAAGACTGATGTTGAGGAAAGAATTCCAGACACCACCCTCTGAGTCCTACCCTCGAGGTAAGATCGAAACCACCTGAGGACTGTATCAGACAGTCCACAGATAGATCGTAAACATTCCAGTAGCACACCATGGTCCATAGTGTCAAACGCTGCAGAGAGGTCAAGATGGAACAGGTCCTTCGATCTCTCGCTATTAGGAGGTCATTTAGTACCCGAACAAGTGCTGTCTCGGTGCTATGCCTTTTCCTAAATCCAGACTGGAGAGAATCACAGACATTGTTGTTGGTCAGATGATCATCCAACTGCGATGCAACCACCTTCTCAATAACTTTACCCACAAAGGGTAAGTTAGAGATAGGCCTGTAATTTGCCAGACAGTCCGGGTCCAGGGAGGACTTCTTAAGAAGGGGCTGAACTACAGCCTCCTTAAGAGGATCTGGAAAAATCCCCCTCTCCAAGGACCTCCAGACTATCTCAGCAAGGACTGGGCCAATTTTATCCACACAATCCACTAAGAGACGTGTGGGGTCCGGGTCCAAATTACAGTTGGTCGGATACAGTGATTGGATGACCATCACAATGTCATTGATTGTGGGGAGGCTGAAGTCAGACCACACAAACTGAGTGTCCGACATCTCCTGCTGACCATCACAACTCCCATTGGAGAGGGTCAAGCAGACATCAGATCTGATTTTGGCAACCTTATCTGCAAAGAACAGAGCAAACTCCTCACACCGTTCTTGAGAAAAGGCTCTTCCGGGCTGAAGACAGATTGGATTGTACAATCTGTCCACTGTCCGGAAGAGCTGAGCTGGTCTATTCTGTGCAGCCGCAATCTCTCTGGACAGGAATTCTGCCTTCTTATGAGAGATTGCGGATTGATAGACCACATAGTGGTCCATCAAACTAAGTTTGTCACCATCCAGACCCAATCTCCGCCAGCACCTCTCCAACCTTCATCCAGCTCTCCTCAACTCCCTCAGAGTCTCATCAAACCAAGGAGACCTGGGGTGAAGAGTGAGAGGCCAAACACGAACAGGAGCAATGGAATCCAGGGCCCCTGCCACCACCTTATTGTAGGCAAGTACCAGCTCTCCTGGATCCATGCAATCTCTCTGTAAGCCCGATAGGTCCAGCACTGCCATCAGATCATCCGGGGAAACACCCCTTAATGGGTGGAACCGGACCATTTCCATAGGGGCTGACCTACTAGGGGTGGCCTCAAAACTGAACCCAATGGAGTGATGGTCCAACCATCCGAACGGTTCCACCACCAAGTCGGATATCTCCATCCCCAGAAGGAACACCAAATCCAATGAATGACCACCAATATGGGTCGAGGAGGAAATAACCTGGGTGAAGCCCAGTGAAATCATTAACTGGAGGAAGTCTTGACCAAAATGTGAGAGTTCATCATAGACCCAGGCACTGAAGTTCCCCAGAACCAACCATCTGGGGGAACCCAATGTCAGGTCGACAATGAAGTCTGTGACTTCCCACAGGAAAACATTCTCATCACTTGGTGGACGGTATACAAGAAGTATCCTGTGCCCCACACCCTCACCTAAGATGCATTCAAAGGATTTGGTAGTTCCCACTGGCACCTCCACTAGGCCCAGTTCTGTTCTAAAGCAGATAGCAACACCCCCGCCCCTACGATCCACCCTCGGGCAGTGTATCACCGAGTACCCGGACGGAACTGCTGCCGCCAAAACTGGTTCAGCATTTTCATCCAACCAGGTCTTGGTGATGCATGCCAGGTCAGATGACCCAACAAAATCAGCTATAATAGCCGTCTTGTTTTTAATAGACCTGACGTTGCACAACACCACCACCCGAGTAGGATGAGCCTCCGAGGATGACTGTGCTACCTGCTGACTATAATCAGAACCCTTAGGTATAGGCACCAGACATGGAGGTCCCCTTTCGCCCCAGGGCATCTCCTTGTCCCCACTATCCCTATCCACTCATTCCTTTCCATTCCCCCTACAGACCCAGCCCCCGCCCTCCTCCTTCTCCCCACAATCCCCAAAGCCCTACACCGTCTATAGACCTCCGGCAGTAAGTGGGGACAAGAAAAAGGACTAAGGTCCCTGAGCCTGGAGGGGGAATAATACCCGACTGTCCTAGTGTTGTCCCAGCACATAATTAACACAACAAATAAACAACCTAAAGAATTAGCCCACCTCTAAAACTTAAATAAATACAAAGCTCTATAATGAAAGTAAAATACAGTTTAACCAAACCTCAGACTATTAATTTTAAGGACTCTTACCCCCCCCCCAAACCCAAACAAAAAATATAAACAAATACAGAACATTAAAGGGACACCGTCAACCTGTTTTTCATCATATTATTTCTAGTTGAAACCCCATGTTTAATGATTGTTTACCTTCTCTAAAATTCACTGATGATGTTGTTTGTTTTGTCTGTCTCCTTGTTTACTAGAACTGAAATGCATGGCAATGTATATTTACAAACAATCTTGTCTTGTTTACAATCCTGGATCTATTCTCACTGCATGCTTCCTGAGCATTAGAAACACACCCAAACAGTTCAGTCACTCATAAGGCAGTAGCCTCCTAAACTCCCACTGCATCATGAGGGGCTAGATTGTGTTGTGGGCATTCCTAAGTTCAGGAAAGATGTATTTGGAGCTGATCAAGGAATGTAAACAAACCTGTTTTGGTCTGATAACACCAGTATGTTGGGCAGTCTGTTTTTAACTTTTTTAAAGAAAATAAGAGTCAGAATCAAACTACTAGCTACATCAGTAATCTTTACAGAATGCTGGCAATCATAAAATGTGTTTTTTAAACTAGGGACACTTTGAGACCTAAGGGGGTTGACAGTGTCCCTTTAACTAAATTCCTCTTCCCCACCCTATCCTCTCATCACCGGGGAAGAGAGAAAAAACAATATACCTTAAAGTCATTAATTAATTTAATTCCCTTCCCACCCAGTCCTCTCACCACTGGGGAGAGAGGAAAACACTCCCAATATCAAACAATAATATAAACTATAAATCTAATAAACAAGATAACTAAATAACTGGATACAGAGTCCTCTCAACACCCAAATATCCAGATAAAAATAAAATATTATAAATCAATTCCTTTAAACCAAACAAAATATCTATAACTTAAAAAAATTAAAAAGATTAAAGTCTGAAGTCAAATGTCCACCACAGTTTCACTAAGCTCTAGGTTGGCCAGTAACCAGTTCACCCCTCTCACAGGTGAAAACCAGATCAATACTGCAGACCGCTCTCAAAATAAATCAGAAATTTGTCTCTCCAAATAATAGTTCAGGTTTTAAAATGAGCTCCCACTTTCACTTAAAAACCTCAAACAGAAGTCTCATCTTCAAATAAATAAGAGCAGTCTGATTTAAAGTTCACTGCAAACCCACGGAGCAGGGAAGATCCAAAAATCAAGCAACCAACTAAATTTAATAACTCACAGTTAAAACCAGCTAGAATGGAGCAGAGAAAATCAGTCCAGGAGACCCAGAGGATTAGCAGTTCACTTCCTTCACACAGCCAGGGGACAAAGGATCATGTTCTTCATGCAACCTGCTAAATTATAGCAGACATCGCATTCCAACGCCAAATATTCCACAGATTCAGGACACCTGGCTTCTCTCACCCGGCCACAGGGAGATCCCCACCCCTAACCCAGTCCCTCACCAGATCCGCTCACCGCCCCGGCTGCCTGCCAACTGCCGAGCGGTGAACGCGGAAGAGCCGAAGGTACAGCCGCCCTACAGCAGTGACACCATGGCTCACCACTGGCTCGAGATCAGGGCTAGGGAAGGATCTCCCCCCAGTCCACCAGGAACAGCAAAAACACTCCAGACTCCTGGCCACTTGTGGAAATCTCTTCCGATTGCAGCAAAGAAAGCACGGCTCACCAGACCACTTGCTACCTCCTTGCAGCACTCCCAGGCAATCCTGATTGAATCGCGCTGCTCCTTAGTCCACAGACTGCTTCCTCACTCCACTCTGCCCCAACTCCTAGTACAGTTCCTGGTCGAATCCCAACAGCCACGATCCTTGAACGCGATCCTTGAACGCGATTCCAAATCAGTAAAAATAAAACTAAACGAGATTATCAAACAAACGAATGATAATGAATTAAAACGATAACAAACTAAAACGAGCAAAATAACAATAAGATAGACTTAAAAACAGAACTCTAAACTCCCACTCCTGAGGGCTAGCACAGCGTGGCCGCCATCTTGTCCCCTATGTCTTTCATCACTTATCTAAATAAAAATGTGAGAAGTCATTTGGTTAAGTTTGTAGATGACACTAAATTAGAAGGTAGAGTGGATACACAATCAAATATTGAAATAATTAGTAAAGATATAGAAGAAATTGATAAATAGGCCAAAAAAACAACACATTGGTTTTAATAGACAAGTGTGTAGTTGTCCATATGAGAAAATAAAAATCCAAAACATAATTATAAATTAAATGATATATACGTCAAAAAAGTTGACACCGAAAGTGACCTGGGAATAATTATTTAATGAGAACCTTAAATTCTGTTCTCACAGTGTATATCCCACCTGGTCAAAAGACCCTGGGACTGGAATCACTATTGAAGTGCTTCAATGCTCTGAATCTCCACACTGAAATCATGATACTGGGGGATTTTAATGTAAACTGGCTGTCCCCAGATTCTAGCCCCTATAGGGATGCCATATCTGCAGTGAATTTCACTCAGCTAGTCGCCTCGACTACCAGGATAAATTACAAAACTGGCACCTCCACACTACTGGACTAGGTCTTGTCAAACTGGCCTGAGCACATTTCTCAGACCACAGTTCTTCCTGATGCCCACAGTGATCACTCGCTTGTTCTGTTTAGATGGGCTAGCAACTTTAACAAACCTCCAGCCAGAACTGTTACTAATAGGGTCCTCAAACTTTGACACCTTGAGATGCTAAAAGCAGACCTCAGAAAACAAAACTGGGATAATATCTACTTCTCCATTATTGTCGTTGCAGCTCTTGATCAATTCATCAGTCTATTTAATGGCATCTGTGATCGGCACGCTCCCATCAAGAAACGTAAAGTCAAGGGTCGAAGCAATCCACGGTGTACCCCAGACCTTCTTGAACAAATGAAAATAAGGGACCATCTGTGGCTCAGAGCCCGAGCATCAGATAAGCAAACTGACGTCCAAATGTACAAAACAGCATGCAATAACTGCACAAGGGCCAAACGTGCAGCAAAAAAACAATATTTCAAGGTAGCCCTAAACAGAACCTGGAATGATGGCAGGAAATTCTGGGAAAACATCAAAGAAGTCACTGGGAAAGATCGGAAGCCAGCATTCACAATGCTAAACATTAATGGTGAACCCTCCACTGTCCGCACTGTTATAGCAAACTCTTTCAACAATGCCTTCACTGATCTAAGTAGTGTGCTCCCACCTGACTTTTTCATCTCTGTTTCTACCCCTCCCAGAACCAGCTCTGAAAACACTCTACCCTCCCATCCTCCATTCCGTTTCAGAACTGCATCTACAAGAGAAGTTGGGAAATACTTTCTAAAGGTTTAAGGCAAGTCACGTTTCAGTGGGGACTCCCTTGATCTTAAATTTATTGCTCTCACTTTGGACCACATAATTGGACCACTGACTCACATTATACATACTTCTCGAAGATGAAGAATTCCCTCAACCATGGAAAGCAGCTCTAGTTACACTAGTCTTTAAGAGTGGAGACAGAGCTGTACAGGAAAATTACAGACTGATCTCAATTCTCCCACCACTATCGAAGGCCCTTGAAATAGTCATGGACCGGCTGATTGAATACTTAGATAAGAATAACATACAGTGCCCACAACAGCATGGGTTTCGTCAAGGACACAGCACCACAACTGCACTACTATAGTTCACTGGGTATATCCACAACTCTATTGATAATGGAGCAATCACAGGTGCGACATTTATTGATTTGTCGAAAGCCTTCAACATGGTAAATCATGTCTTACTGCTAGACAAGCTGGCAGCTAGGGGGCACTCCCAGGATGTAGTTCCTCGGTTCGAAACCTATCTCTCCAACTGTTCTCAACAGGTTAGGATTGATAGTGTAATATTGGAGAGCAAACCAGTCCTCTCTGGAGTGCCCCAGGGGTCAATTCTGGGGGCCCCTATTATTTGGCATCTTCCTGAATCAACTTCCATCCACCAGTCACTGTCAAATACTGCATTACACTGATGATGCGGTCCTGTTCACAAGTGACATGGACCCTCTGGTACATGAGCATAGACTCCAGGATAGTTTCTCAGCAGTCGAAAGATGGTTCAAGGACCACAAACTCATCATGAACCACAAGGAAACCAAGACCATGTTGTTCCACAGTCCTCAAAAGAGGCACTGCTCCTTCCCTCTCTGCATAAAAAACAAGTCTGGGGCCTTGTTGGAACTAGTTCATAACTTTAAATACCTGGGTGTCACACTTGACAATACCATGTCATATGCCAATCACATAGACGCCACGGCCAAGGCTGTCAACATCCGTATAGGCCTACTTCATAGGCACAAGCAGAGTCTAACCCCTGCAGCCCTAAACAGTGCAATACACAGTTCCATTGTGTCACTGGTTGACTATGAGCTAGTAATTTATGGCTCTGCAACAGACTCAGCCCTGCGCCAAATCACAGTCGCATTAAATAAAGCCTGTTGCCGCCTAACTGGATCCGCACAGCTTGTACATACCTGTGATCTGTATGACCAGGCTGATTGGCTCCAGCTCTCAGGCAGGCTCAAATTCCAAACCTGCCTCCTAGCAAAGAAAGCATGCCTGGGCCTCTTACCAGTGGGGGTACAGAAGCTCCTCTTCTCTTACGAATGTAATTGCCCCACCAGAAGCTCGGACAGTACGATCTTTAAGATCCCCTGATGTTGCTCTTCTTTAGGTCAAAGAGCTTTTGCCCACCAAGCTCCAAAACGGATAAACACTTTTCCTGTCATTTGATCGCAGAATCCAAGCTGGGCCCTTTCAAATGGGAGCACAGAAAATTCCTGGTTGCCCAACCTAGTTGCGACTGTTTTCACTAGACCCTGCTTATGGCCTAAAAAGGCTCTGACCTTACCCCACTCACAACCTTGCACTATTGTAGCACCTTAGTATCTTTTCTAACTACACTCCTGCTGGTATGTCAATGTAAACAAGGTCTTTACTGGGCTGAATTTTTACCCCCTCCCTCACCACTCCCCCCCCCCCGCCTTTTCATCTGCACTTAATTTTCTGTTGCTGTCCTTTCCCTTATTGATTATACTTTGCCTGACTTCCTAATTTATGACCCAGTGATTTATAGCTTCCTACTCTCAGTCTGGTCAAGTTCCTGGCCTTCAGTCTCTGATTGAAGGCATGAAATTTAGTTTTTCCTTTTTGTCCATATCAGTTTTACAACAAGCATTTGTCAATGCCGAATGATTTCTTGCTGGCATTGGCATTGGTAGTGCAGAAGTTACAGAGCTGCATAATAGGAATGGCAGTGAAGTATCAAACTGAAGCCAATCCCACCACCACCCGCCAGAGAGTGGCAGGCATTGGGGTGTGCCTTTGGGTCATCAGGCATAACGGCCACGCCATTTCACCACACCCTACCCTGCAGACACTGATAAGTGTCACGGTGTGCCTTGGGGTCTTTGGCCTTTATGCGCACCCCATTCCATCAGGAAATATGGTGAGATGGGCGTGTATAGGAGAATGGGTGAACTTTGGGGTCAAGAGTCCAAGCCATACCGATGCCTCTCACTGACTGCAGGGTGTGGAATGGTATGAGCATTACAGGCAAGAATCCCAAGTCACACCTGATGCCTGTCATTCTCTACAGGGTGGGGCGTTATGATTGGAAACCCTAACAGCTCAGGCATTCGTTGGTATTTTCACTCCAAATTTTCAACATGTTTTTTTTGGAGACCCCCACCTCATGAACAGTGGCAATATCAGTTTGTTAGCCGAAAGCTGCTTATGCATAACGACTACGGCATTTAGCACCAGAGGTGCAAAAACACATTCCGAACAGGATGTGAAAAATGACAGCTGTACTGTTCATGGGGAGGTGGAAAAAATGGCAATGTTGCAAATCTGTAGTAAAAATATTAAAAAACTGGTGAAGTCAATGAAGGTATAGAAACTATGCAACGATTAAAATGTAATATAATTAGTGTGGCATTTTTACAGCAGATTGTCAACTCAGGCATTTTGGGGACCTCCGATCATGAACAGTGTCACTGTGATTTTCTTTATCTGTCCCAAACAATGATTTCCACAGCACCACACGTGATCTCTGCGCTGGAAAGTGTGAAACACATTTCGCCATGTTGTGAAAAATGACAGCTGTACTGTTCATAAGGAAGTGTGGAAAATGCAACTGGTGAAAATTTGGACTGAAAATATTACTAAGTCATGAACTTCACAGGTGCGTGGAAACTGCAGCAATGCTGACTCAGTAACACAGTCATTTTATGGACTTTTGTCACCAAATTTTCAACATAGCCATTTTAAGACCTCTGCTCATGAACAGTGCAACTGTGATTTTCTTAATCTGTCCCAAACATTGCTTACACCAAATTGCACCATAGTGCGCCATACAAGCGGAAACACATTTTGGGCGCATATGTGAGAAATGGCAGCTGTACTGTTCATAAGGAAATGTAATAAAATGGCAATGTGGAAAATCTGAGTGAAAATATTGGAAATTGAAACTTATAAGCGCGTGAGAAACTGCATAACGCATGCTCGCAAAACAGTCATTTTTAGGAATTTTTTTCACCAAATTTTCAACATAGCCATTTTAAGACCTCTGCTCATGAACAGCATCACTGTGGATTTTCTTTAATGTGTCCTATACATTGATTTCGACAATCGACTGTTGCATTGTGCGCTACATGGACGGAAACACATTTTGGGCAAGATGTGAAAAATGACAGCTGTACTGCCTATAAGGAGGTGTGGTAAAATGGAAATGTTGAAAATCTGGAGGAAATATTGAGAAATCGCAAACTTACGAAAGTGTGAGTAGGAACTGCGCAATGCACGCTAGTAAACAGTCATTTTTAGGAATTTTTCCACTAAAGTTTCAACATAGGCTTTTTGAGAACCCACCTTATGAACAGTGGCATTGTCGTTTCATTACTCCATCCCAAAAGGTGATTTTGCGCAGTGACTGCGAAATCACCCTTCGGGCCCGAATAACGCCATGACAGTGCAATAATTCATGAGGAGGGGTCCCAAAAACCCCATGTTGAAAATTTGGGCCCAAAATTCCAAAAAATGCCTGAGATATGCAAAAAAGTTGAAAAAACCCTATCATTATACATCATACAGCTTACCGGCATTTCCTCAGTTCGCGGTCGGCTTTGAAGAGTGTAGACGTTCTCGGTCCAGCGAAGATCGCACGCCAGAGTCCGGAGGTAAGTATGGGGGTGTGGGATGCAGGATGCGCAGTGGAGGGCGCTGGGTGGGTGCAGACACAGCGAGGGACCGCTTTTGATTTTCAGGTTTTTTGGGGTTTTTGACGACGACTGGACGCTTTGCCACGCTGGGGTGGGCCTCAGCATGGGAGAAGGACAGCTGGTTGGGCGGGAGCCAACAGGGATTGGGCACCCCTGTTGGCTATAGCATTTGTTGTCAGGCTGGGTGGGCTCCCAGCGTGGCGCTGTACTGGTGGGGGGGGAGACAGTGAGCCGACGGGGACTTGGGCACCCCCATTGGCTATACGACGGTAGCCACGCTGGGATGGGCACCCAGCATGGTGTATGGACCTGTGTTTCTGGGGCGAGCACAGCTGACGGGGGATTAGGCACCCCTGTCGGCTATACAGTGTGTGTGTGTGTGGGGGGGAGGCAGCACACAGTGTGTGTGTGTGTGTGTGTGTAGGGGGAGCGCGCATGAGCAGGCGATATCTTATCACTGCTCACTGAAGCATAGCTCCCCATTTCAACTGTACGCCACTGCATTTTGGAGCTGTCATAGACAGCTCCAGCAGGCATTGGAGAACTGCGGCTGCCCCTGCAAACACACTGAGTGAACTGGAAGAGGGCTGACACACCTCCGAAAACTCGGATGATGGCACTATGTTTCTTGCACATGCATGCAAGCAAACATAATGATGTTTTTTTTTTTTTCCCCTTAAGCTGTACCTACACTACGTCAGTACTGCCTGTTTTGTTTTCTTACACTATCTTGTAACCTAGGTAATGCACTTGTTCTCAAATGGTGTTATCCTAGTTCACGAATAAAATCATAAAATAAATAAATTCAATAAGCATTGTAGAAAAACAGCACACACAGCAAATAAACTAATACCAAATATTAAAAGAACATTTATTTCCAGAAACAAGAAATGTCTAATACCAACATATAAAGCATTTATAAGACCACACTTGTACTATGGCTCGTAGATATGGAATCCTTATCAGAGAGGAGAAATAAAACTACTTGAGAGGGTGCAGCACAAAATAACAAAAAAGTACCAAGATTTACCAAGATTAAAAAATGAAAACTATAAAAACAGAATAAATAAATTGGGCCTATTTTCTCTTGAAGAGAGGTGGGTGAGAGGAGATCTGTTAGAAATGTTTAAAATTATGTATGATAAGGAATTACAGTAGGTGTGTCTTTAAACATTACAATTCAAAACAGGGATATAAACCTACAGTATGTTGCCATAATAAACAGGTTTATCTAGATGAAAATCCAAAAAACAAGAGAAGAGTTTTTTTTCAGCCAACCAGTGGGAATGACATGGAATAATCTACCAAGATGAATTACAGAAGCAAGTAATGTGTTTACTTTTAAAACTAAAAAGATAGTTTTATCATTGCTAAAAGAGGAACAGTGTGGACCCATTAGTTGGGAGACAGACAATATGGGCATTCAGCCTTCTTCTGGTAGTCAAGATAGTCTCAATGCTGCGACCAACCTATTGTGACTTAGACCCAGTTCCAACACGACTTTTGGTCCGTTGTGTTGGCCTGATTGGATCTGTGGTTGCTGAGATTGTCCGGTGTTCCTTGAGGAGTTGGGGTTTTCCTATGGCCTTGAAAGAGGCCTTGGTGAGAGCTCTTTTGAAAAAACCCTCATTGGACCCAGAGTGTCTCATCAACTACAGACCGGTTTCAAACCTCCCAATTTTTAGGGAAGGTTTTAGAAAAGGTGGTGGCTGTTCAGCTCGAGGCTGTCTCACCTCCTCTGCCACTTTTCAGTATTTTCAGTCTGGATTTAGACCTGCGCATAGCACAGAGACTGCCCTGGTGAAGGTGCTAAACAATCTCCTGATAGTGAGAGATAAGGGAGAACGTAACATCCTTGTTGTCTTGGATTTCTCTGTGGCATTTGACACCATGGACCATGAAGGTTTACTGGACTGACTGCAGAACTGGTGTGGATAACTGGCAGTGTCATCAGCTGGTTTAGGTCCTACCTTACGGGTAGAGTGCAGAGGGTGACAATGGAGTTATCCTCATCTAACCCGATGCCCCTACACTGTGGAGTTCCGCAGGGGTCAGTCCTGTCACTTCTGTTGTTCACAGTGTATATGCTGCTGTTAGTGGATGTTATCAGGTGGTATGGGCTGGAGTTTCATTGCTGTGCTGATGATACCCAGCTGAACCTGATCTGTGCACCTGGAAACCAGATGGCAGCCTCAGTGTTTAACACCTGCCTGGACCAGATCCAACACTGGATGGCTCAAAACTGGCTATGACTCAACCCAGACTAGACGGAGGTACTGGTAGTGGATCCTGGCCATCAGCAGGATGGGGGAGGGTTGGGGAATGACCCTGGTCTAATACTGGGAGGTGTTCCCTTGACTACCTCTACTCGGGTTAGGGATCTGGGTGTGTTCCTTAATGACAATCTGACACTTGATACCCAGGTGTCAGCCATTGTACAAAACTTTTTTTGTCATCTGAGGAACATTGCCTGGATCTGAGCCCTGGTACCAGATGATGACCATGCCGCTGTAGAGCATGCCTTCATCATGTCCAGTTTGGATTAATGCAATGCTTTGTACCTTGGGCTATCTGGAGGCAATCTCCACAATCTGCATCTGGTGCAGAATGCGGCGGCCAGGTTGTTGATTGGCACTTCAAGATTTGACCATGTCACACTTCTCCTCCTCGGACAGCACTGGCTGCCAGTAAGGTGGAGAATTGCCTTCAAGGTCAGATTACTGATATATAAAACCCTGCACTGATGGGGAACAGACTATCTGCAAGACCTTCTGGTTCCTCATTACCTGGTCCATGCTGTTCGCTCCTCCGAGGGTTGCCTCCTGCTGGTTCCCAGGGCTAGGTTGCGGCAATCTGGGGATCATGCTTTCTCTGTTGCCACACCGGCCTTGTGGAACTCACTGCCAGTTCATTTGAGGGAGGCACCATCAGTGGAAACCTTTAAAAAGGGCTGAAAACATTCTAGTAGCTTGCTAGACATTTCTGCAAAGTAATATCTCCAAACTTATTATATAATCTGCATCTGGGGACATTTAGACTATTATATTTCAAATTAACTTTCTTTATGCAAGATGGTTCTAATATTAGAGAGCTACTTAGGGGATGCTTTTCTTGGGGATATATAAGCTTGTGGCACCAAATCAACCATAAGTATTTTCTTTTCATATCAGGTTGTAACCAACTCAACCTATTATAAATTTTACAATGGTGGGATCCATTTTTGCTTTTAGTGGCAAACTTCCCTAATCTATTGTCAGTAGGCCTAAACCTCACTCTCAGGTTCTTGGCAATATTGGGAATGCAAGGAATTACAGACACGTTGCATTAGAGTAATAAACTTGTTTATTAATACCAAAAGGATAAATCACAGTTGCCCTAAGCAATTCTTACCAATATGAACCAGGAGCCAATGCTAAGCATTCCCCATACCTCGAGGTTTCTCCGTGTCTCTTGGGGTCTTCGAGGTATAAGACTCCGTGTCTCACATTATATACCTATGATAATTACCATGGTTACTGTAAGATAGAAACATATCTAGTTACAGAGATGAGCCCTATTGGCTAGATTAGAAGAGGCTCCACGGTCCAAGATAACATTATACAATTTTGTAGTAGTCACCAGTTTGTAAAATAAAAAAGTACAGTGTACAGAGTCTTACACACATTAGTGTAGTAGTACAAATCACCTAAAGGTGGCAATGCTGACTTATATATCATAATCATTATAAGGTCACAGATACTCTCACATCTTGTGAGTAAGAAATACACAGAAATACACAGAACATTGTCTGTGGGGAGGGGCTGTTTGTGTTTGGCCGCCCTTCCACCGTGTAGTACGTCACGGCCTCTTTTGTAGGCTCCATGGCTGCTACTTTCTTGCAATCAGAGCCCAGATCACAGATATGGAGTTGATAAACTCTCTCAGTTTTCCAAAGAATGTCAGCAAACTGTTCTGTGGAGGGATAAATGGTTGGCTCTACTTTTTCTCTCACTACAGAAATTATGTTCCTAAGGAACAGGGTCTTATACTCGATAAGGTCCACATCTGCAGCTTCTTGGGCAAGGTGTTTTCCTGCTCAAAAGGCCATCCAGAGCCTCTGATGGTAGGTAGCTGGACTTTCCCTTGTGTTCTGTTTTACAGGGTATGCAAGCATCACTCCTACTACACCTGGGCTGTGTGCAGAAATGAGTTCAGCTGCGACCTCATCAAAGGTGGCGTTACCATCCTGGCAGATGGCATCAGGGAGTTTGGCCCACAAACCAAGCTCAATAGTTTGGCGTAGTATTTGAACCTGATATTCTGCAATGAGGTTAAGCATCTCCCATTTGGCACGCACCTTTTCTAAGTGGCAGCTGCAGTTGTTGGGCGGGCTCATCCGACCAATATTGTCAGCTATTTGCTGAACAGAGTAGGCCATTTGTAGGGGATTATTGGGTCAATCAGGCAGAGGTAGGTTGCCTTGGGTGCCGTCCAGGACAGCCCAGGCTGTGGCTTCTACTGCAGTATGAACGATGCCTTCCTGAGTGCCAGCCTCATGTAGAAGCTGCCTAATTTGGGTTTTAATTGCCCGTTTACTTCTCTCAGGAATAGGTACATTACCTATTGCATTTTCAGTCATCGTTTCTATCTCCTACCTGTCTTCCACATTAATTGAGGCCACCGGTGGTACCGTGAGGACCAGGCCTGGGCCTGCTCCCCCCTATCATGGGGGCCACCATGTTGGCATCTCCCACGATGTGCGTCATAACGTCGATGACATATGACATCGTGTGGGCGGAATGGGGACCGGCCATGTTGGGGATGGCCGGGTGGGGTATCTGGGCCATAGTAGGGGTGTGACTGGGCGTTGTACTGAGAAATGTCGTCATCTGATATCTCCCCTTCAGATGACATATGTAAGGTAGGGGCCACACCTCCCATTGCCTTAACATGTCCAGCCAGAACCTCTCGTTGATGGTGCAGTTTCACCATCTTGGCTACACATCCTGCATGACTCACACTTGCAACAGCCATACCAACCTCGTCCTGCATTTGTTTCTGCAACACACTATACGCGGCGCTCAATTCACGACTGTCCCTAGTAGCCACTTCTAAGTCATTACGTACCTGGTTTATCTCATCCTGTAGCTCTCCCATATCCTCACTCAAATGTTCATTCGCTCTACTTAACAAGTCATTCATATTCAAAGCCTGCCCCTTGTCATGCCTCAAACTTTAACATTCCTGCTTCAACATACAAATTTCTTGTTCTCCAGCCTGGGCTGAATGATGCAAAAGTGAATCCTTTACACTCCGCAGTGTTTGGATTTCAGACTCCAAATTCTGCTGCAGTCTAATACATTCAGTTTCCTGCAAACTCATCTCTTCCTTAAGAGACGAGAGCTGCAGGTCTAGGGTTTGAAACCTCGCTTCGGAGGCTTCCAGAGCAGCATAGAGAGACGTGACCAATAGCCCTTTAGCATTACGCCTGTTAGCTGTTTGTCTCGCCTCACAATACTGGGTTGAAATCCCCATTATAGGGTTTTCAGAGTGACTCGTGTCCCGTGCGAAGTCAGTCCAGCCTCCATGGGAGGTAAGGAAGTTTGAGACATTTAGTCTCAGTTCTGTGCAGATATTTGATACAGTGGCCATTGTGTGGGAAGGAACAAAAAATAAAAACTGTGAAAAAGGCACCGTGCCGTGTATCGCTCCACAACAGGAACACTTTACACACAGTCAGGCTACTATATACTTCGTAGGCTTGCAATTCAAAGCTGCTGTGGAGTGGTTCGAGTCGGCATCGACCACGCCCAAGAAAAGCAGCCAGACTTTGCAAGTGACTACAAAGTGGTCTGAAAATGGGAGAGGTGATGCAGAAATGCATGCCTACAGTCCCTGTTGGGTTGGAAAAAGGTTTAAGCAACAAGTGAAAGCTTACAAACACCAAATATTGCCTGTACGTGGTCACCAATTGTCAGGAGGTCTAGACCTCACTCTCAGGTTCTTGGCAATATTGGGAATACAAGGAATCACAGACACATTGCATTAGAGTAATAAACTTGTTTATTACTACCAAAAGGATAAATCACAGTTGCTCTAAGCAGTTCTTACCAATGTGAACTGGGAGCTAATGCTAAGCATTCCCTATACCTCAAGGTTTCTCCATGTCTCTTGGGGTCTCCGAGGTATAAGAATCAGTGTCTCACATTATATACCTATGATAATTACCATGGTTACTGTAAGACAGAAACATTTCTAGTTACAGAGATGAGCTGTATTGGCTAGATTAGAGGTGGCTCCACGGTCCAAGATAACTTTATACAATTTTGTAGTAGTCATCAGTTTGTAAAACAAAAGAGTACAGTGTACAGAGTCTTACACACATTAGTGTAGTAGTACAAATCACCTAAAGGTGGCATGGCTGACTTATATATCATAATCATTTCAAGGTCACAAATACTTTCACATCTTGTGAGTAAGAAATGCACAGAAATACATAGAAAATACATATGTATTAGAAAGCAAAGTGTATTACAATAATATGCTTACATATCCTGACATCTACTCTTATACAGTAGATGCCCTTAGCCCTATATGTTAGTATAACATATGCCTAAGCACTAGCTGTCTACGGTGTACCTCTGGGGGTACCAATAAGGGTGCAGGGACCTCGTGTAACACTATAGTACTTCTGAGCAATCTTTTTCAAGGAGGACTGTGTCGAATTCATATACAAACGGCAGCCATACTCTAAGAGTGGGATTAGTAATTGTCTCGCCAGTTATTTTTCCATTGTTTCTGTTGTGAGACAACTGGATACCCTTCTTAATGCTCCCCATCTTTGATTTACCCTTTTTACCTGTAAGGATATGTGATCTGAATATGTTACTGTTGAGTCAACCAGGACTCCAAGATGCTTGTAGTTTTTAACATTAGTAATTTGAGTTCCATCCAAGAGCTTTAAATGTAGCTTAGGGTTATTCTTTATTTGGGAACCCACTGTAAACATTAAGCACTGTGTTTCTTTGGCATTTAATAGTAAACCAGAGTCCTTGAACCATTGTTCCATACAGGTTATATTTGTCTGGAGTTGCTGCTCCAGGCAGTCATGACTATCTACGGATAACACCAATGCAGTGTCATCCACATATAGTGGTGAGCGAAGTGCATTAGATTCACTACCCATAGTATTTTGAGTATAACCCAAACTTTGGGTCATACTACAGGTAGCAAAGTGAATAACTACGCATCCAGAAGTAACATGAAGTTCCCATTTTTGTGGGTACTTTGCATTACTTAGGGATGCGTAAAAAACATCTATTTTGTTTCCTTGGTGTCTAATGGCCCACCCACCCTGTCAGGTAGTACCCCAACCCTGCCCCCAAACCCCGAGTCAGATCCATATTAAAAAATATATTATTTTCCTTGGTGACTAGTGGCCTCCACCCTGACAGTACCCCCACCCTGCTCCCCCTACCCCAAGTTAGATCCGTTTAAAAATGATTTCCCTGGTGTCTAGTGGCCCCTAGTCCCCCATCCTGTCAGGTATACCCCACCCTCCTTTCCCCAACCCCAGTTGGATACGTGTAAAAACTAAAATTACTTTCCCTGGTGTCTAGTGGCCTCCAGCCCCACCCTGACAAGAAGTATACCCTCCTCCTCGCCCCCAAACCTGACCAGAGTAGGCGGTCGGCACATCCCTCCACTCACCTCCATGGCCGGCAGCCCACCCAGCTCAACTCAATGAATAAGCGTGTGCTTATACAAGCATGCACTCATTCATTGACAAGTCACATAATTGACTCAGTCCTGTAGGGTTGTACAGAAGGGTAGGGGGCTGCTCCGGTCACTGGCAGGGGCGGCGGGATTGGGGGAAGGGTCCATAATACCATTCCTGCCATCCTGTCCCCCTGAGACACAGAAGCAGTCCCCTTCCCTTCTGTACACACCAGCTGGACTGAGTAAATTACTATGACTTGTCAATGGATGAGCACATGTTTATATAAGCACGTGCTCATTCATCGACAAGCCACATAATTGACTCTGTCCTGCAGGGTTGTATAGAAGGGTGGGGGGGCTGC
This sequence comes from Neoceratodus forsteri, assembly GCA_016271365.2. NCBI lineage: Eukaryota > Metazoa > Chordata > Ceratodontiformes > Ceratodontidae > Neoceratodus > Neoceratodus forsteri. Next base: position 336,321,338 of record CM057449.1, read on the forward strand.
TCCGGTCACTGGCAGGGGCAGCGGGATTGGGAGAAAGGTCCACAATACCATTCTAGCCATCCTGCCTCCCTGAGACACCGGAGCAGCCCCCTTCCCTTCTGTACACCCCAGCAGGACTGAGTAAATTACTGTGACTTGTCAATGAATGAGCACGTGCTTATACAAGCACGTGCTCATTCAATGAGCTGAATCAGGTGGGCTGCCAGCCATGGAGGTGAGTGGAGGGATGTGCCGGTGGCCTGCTCTAGTTGGGGTTTGGTGAAGCAGGGTGGGGGATGCTACCTGATAGGGTAGGGAGCCACTAGACACCAGGGAAAATGTATATTTTTAACTGGATCTAACTTGGGGTTGGGGATGTGGGGGGATATTACCTGACAGGGTGGGGGTGGGGGGCCACTAGACGCCAAGGGATAGATCAGGGGTAGTGTTGGGAGGAGTCTCCATTTGTGACATCTACTTGCTTTAGGGTTTTTAAGTGCAATTTGCACTAAAAACCCAAAAACAAGGTGAAGTCACAAATTGGCAATAAGGTGTTGTTTGGAAAATTATATTAAAGTAAGATGGCTGGGTGAAATTGCCAACTTCTGCTGCAATTTCGCTAACATAGTAAAAGTTCGCTGCATCTCTATTTGCATATAGTCAGATCCCATTGTTAATAATATTTGTAATCAAATTGTTGACATACACATTAAACATTAAAGGGCCCAGTATTGGATCCTCTGGAACTCCTCTTTTAACTTCTTCTAAGCTTGAAACAGCAGTTCCATATGACACACACTGTTGTCTTCCTGAAAAGTAAGACTTGAACCAATGTAATGGCTCTTCTTGAACCCCAATCTCATGTAGTCTCTTTAACAATTTTCCATGGCCCATGAGATCAAAAGCGTTACTGAGGTCCACGAACACCACCCCAGTACTCCTCCCCAAATTTAAAGATATTGCTACCTGATCATTAAAATCTACTTGGGCGGTGTCCGTGTACCTCCTGGCTCTAATTATGTTGGGAGTCTGCTAGCAATTTGTTTTGTGCTAGATACTGGTAGAATTGATGATGAACTTGTTTTTTGAGGATCTTTGATAAGACCGAGAGCAGAGCTACTGGCCTATAGTCTGATGGAGTTGTACTGTCGACTCCTTTAAATATAGGGACTATTTTTCCCGCCTTCCATATTTCACGGAAATGGAGCTGCATATACTCCAATTATAGAGATAAGTTAAAATTGGGGCCAATGTGTCTGCCCCCAGTCTTAGAAACCTAGCCCCCTATACTGTCCAGACCCCCAGCTTTGAATTTATTCAAATTTTGCAATTCCCTCTCCACATTCTTGACCGTTATCCTTTTAAATCTGAATATTGGTCCAGATGTACCACCTGGTGTACTTTGTCTATTTTTGCTCATTTTCTCAATTATTTTTGGTACTGAAATTTCAGATGTTTTTGTCTCTGGTTGTGGTGGCTTTAAATCTGGTAAATCTACAACATATTTATTAAATATTTCAAGTTCTTTATTTGATCCTCTTCCAGTATGTTATTATTTAACAGTTTAATTGATGCTCTTGTTCTTATTGGATTGTGTAAATTATTTATACACTACAGACTTTTTTCGTGTCATTTGCTTTATTTATGTTGTTTAGGTAATAATGCTTCTTTGCCAAGTTTATATCCTTTTTGCATTTGCTCCTCCAGTGTTTGAACTCAACACAGCCCTCGTCATTTTTTGTTCTTTTTGCTTTTTTCCATAAGCAGTTAAGTATTCTAAGTTATGTTTTTAATTTATCTGTCAACCATAATACATCTCTCCCCCTTTCTTTTTTTTTTTTTAACTCTAGGTGCATGTTGGTGTATTATTTCTGGTAGAGAACTGGTAAATTCTTGAACTGCGAGATTTATGTCAGGAATTAGCAGTATTCTATCCTGCCTAAGTTTTTTTTTTTTGGCATATTCTTTTTATTGAAAATTTTATGAAGTACAGCCAGCAATACATGTCATAACATTAAAAGAGTAACAAGAAAGAAAAAAATCATTCAAAAATAGAATTAAGGAAGCACAGACAATACAAATAGGACAAAACAGAGTTCATATGCTTAATGCTAAACAGTTTTAGTGGTACTCAAAAAATAAAAAAAATATCAGTTAATTCCTCCCCTCAAATTCCCAGTCAAATCATCATCATCATCATTGAACTCCTCCCACCAAATCAAACCTGCCCAACCAGATGTGCATACAAGAGGGGTATTGGTGGACTTTCTCCTTCCGGGGCCAGGGACTATTTACATAAACCCTCTGTCATGGCCAGAGACTCCGCAGGGCAAGGGATGACAGGAATGGCTCCCATAACCTGAAAAACTATTCCCCCTTGCCCTTGACCTCCAATGTGAGTTTCTCCAGTGCCAAGGTCTGAATCACCAGGGTGCACCACTGGGGCACAGTGGGTATGGTGTTAGAGACCCATGTATTGAGTATACCATGCCTGGCCAGGATGAGTAGGACCCGGCTCCATCTAGCCAATGGTAGCTACCCAACTTCTCCCAGGTCCTCTAAACCAAACAAGCGTATCATGGGGTCTAGTGGGAGTCACCTCCCCATCATTTTCTCTACTTCAGATTGGACTGACCTCCAAAAGGTCTAAAGTATATGGCAGGATCAGAAACAATGAAAATAGGTACCCATCTCCTGAGTACAGCGTCCACAGAGGGGGGAACAGCTGGATGAAATTTGTGCACTATTTGGGGTGGACAGTACAGTCCTCTATTCCCCCTAGGGTTTCAAAATGATTAGCCGTGGTGGCTAAACAGACCCCATATTTTTTAGCCACCGCAAGAGGCCCTTAACCACACATCGTATAATGGTAAAAATTCCAACAGAGAGGTTTTATTTAAGAGCAAATCACATTATTTTTAAATATTAACATATTTAGAGCACTTTTAGTGTTATTAAACACAAATTGACATGGGTGTGTGGGTGTGAGTGTGTGAGTATGGTGGGGAGATACTTTTATGCATAAGGGAAAATGTTACTGGTAGATTGCATAGGGTGGGAGACAGTTATGGGTATAATTATTATGCGCTTCAGTAGTTAAAGATTTTTTTTACAAGATTCACAGCAGTCTCTTTTATAAAACAAAAGCATCTTGCAGTAGACACCTGGTAGTGTTTCTTTTTTCTTTTCACACTAACAGCACTGAGTCAGTACACACAACACTGGAGACTGTACTCATTGCCTTTTACTTTCTTTCTGGCAGATCTGTTGTTGCTTAGCAGCTCATACTGTTGTACGTTTTTCTTTACAGTCCCAGTACTGCCTATAAGTCTCCTCCTTCTAATTTATTTATTTATTTATTTATTACTGTATTTATTTAAGCGTTTTACCAGGAAAGGCATACTGAGCAGTTTACTGCTCGATTTCAGATGTGTCCTGGGGGAGGGGGGAACATAGGTAGACAGTTGAAGACAGTATGAACAAGTTAATACATAGTGGGAGAACACTAACATTTGGTTTTGATTACTAGACAGTAGTGGGCTGAGAGAATCAGTTGTTAACCACAGTTAATACAGCATGAGTACAATAAATTCATAGTGCAGGCCACTAGCAAAATTGGACCATGTGAGAAACAGTATAAGGCGAGAGAACAATAGTTAGGTACCAATTAACTGCAATTACTAAGTGCAGCTATACACTGAGATTCTACTAGAGACTGGGAAATGCCTAGACACAAGCACATGTAGCAATTACAAAATGGGCATGGAGTTAAGGTGCGAGATGGTGGAGAAGTGACAAACATTAGCTGGGAGGGAGTTCCACAATGTGGGAATGCGGTAGCTGAATGCTGACTGACCAATGGTAGTAGACCGGTATTGGACAGCTAGGGACCTAGAGTCTGAGTTTCTGAGAGAGTATGCTTGGGCACTGGGGTTGGTTATGGCGTCGGTGAGGTAGGAGGGGAGACACTGCGACCAATACTTGGCCGGGATCTTGGCGCAGTGGGTCAGTCTACGATTGTCAAGAGAGGTGAGGTTCATTGCTTGATATAGGGCACAATGGTGTGTGGAGTAGGGGCTGTTCAGGGTGAAATGACAGAAAAAGTGGAAGAGAGGGTCCAGCCTGGCTAATGTGGTCTTGGGGCCAGCGCCGTAGACTACGTCCCCGTAGTCGAGGATGGGGAGGATTGTTTTTTTTACAATGTCCATCCTGGCTGGAAGGGGGATGCTGTCACGATTCCGGTAAAGTGCACCAAGCCCAGGGTGCAACTTCTTGAGTAAAGAGTCAATATGTGAGGAAAAGTTGAGGTGCTGGTCAAGCCAGACACCGAGGTATCTGAAGGAGGTGCAGGACTCCAGAGGGGACCCTTCTAGGGTGTGCAATAATATGGGTGAGGGGAGCCTAGAAATTTTCTGCCTCGTGCCAAAGGTTAGTGAGACTGTTTTGTTGGCATTGAGGAGGAGATTATTTGAGCGGAGCCAGTGCTGGACTGAGATAAAGTCTTGCTGCAGTCTGGTCGCAACCTCAGAGGTCAAGGGGCCGGATGTGTACAGCACTGTGTCATCTGCGTACATGTGGATGAGCTGCTAAGCAACAACAGATCTGCTTGAAAGAAAGTAAAAGGCAACAAGTACAGTCTCCAGTGTTGTGTGTACTGACTCAGTGGTGTTAGTGTGGCTTACCCTGCCTGTCGTCCTATTCTGTTTGTAATTCTCCTGTAAAGTAGCAGCTCCTTCCACATTTTATTTTTCACACTGACTCTGCTTCTTAGCTTTAACCTGGCTTGTGCTGCTCTGTTCACTTTTACTCAACTTGTCTGCTCCATATTTGTGTTTGAGAGTCCTCCTTTTTTTCACAATAATATTAAAAGCGCCCATGCACTTTCAGTCTATGCAGTACCCTCTTTTATATCCATTGTGTCTCCTGGCTGCTTCTCCGTATATTTATTTTTTGCTCACTCAGTCATTTTTTCTTACTTTTTTTTTCAGTAGCTTGCTTATCTCTCACATATTCAGACTGTTTCTGTTTCTTTTTTATATCCTCTGCTTCTCCTTGTCTTTTAACTCTTTCCCTGTCACATAATCTTTCAGTATTTGCACAATTAAGTGCCCAGTGTTTTATATCTCAACCCCAGGCTGCTTTTCTCCTTTACATTTCAATACTTTTTTCTTTTAGTGCCCATTCTCTCACATTCTTTTAGTTAGTCTGTGTTGTACAATAAAAATGTGCATTTTTATTCCCCCTGCTCCTATTCATATTTCAGTACTTGAATTCAGTCATTTTAAACACTCTTTCAAGCTTCTGTTCTTTCAGTCTGTTGCACAATGTGCCCATTTTTATATCCCCTCTGTCTCTCTCTCTTGCTTATATTTACTGTTTTATCCTGATTTTTTTTCTTTCAAGAGCTCCTCTAAGTTCTTTGCACATTTTCCCCTTGTCCTACCTGCTTTCCCGATCTCTCACTCACTGACTTAGTATTTGTTCCACTATTTCCTTGTGGTCCAGTTTTTTTAATCTGATTCTTTGCCATATGTTTCCATTTTCTCCTGCAAAATTTGCTTTCCTGCCTACAATAAACACTCAAGTTAAATATTTCAAGTATGATGATCGTGATCACTGAACTGCTCACTCATCTGCTCCATATCACTGCCGCAGCCCAAGGACTCTCTTCCCACTGCAAGCCCTCCCAATACTTGAGAACAGCTGCACTGATTGGTCGGAGGAGAGTGTCTGTGTAATTGCTGCAGTCAGAGATGACTCTCCTCCATGCCAAGACTGAGGTCATGAGGGTGACAGTAACATGCACTTTACGGTGCTCTCAGAGGCCGCAGTACTTCAAATCTCGCGCTGATGCAAGAGATCTAATATGGCACTGAAAACAGTAGTTTTTTGCCATTCTCCTAGCTGTTGATGAGTTCTCTCACCTCCGTGGCATGGGGGGCTCAAAACTTTTAGCTACATGACTTGATAATAATGCCTCCGAGTACCTCTATCGGATATTTCCTTTTTAGAGAGACCTGATGTTTCCCAAATAAATTCATCCTTAAATGCTTTATAGACATAACATAAGTCTCCCCTCAACTTGCAACATGACATCGAGAATATACCCAGCTTCTCTAGCCTGCTCTTATAGGACAGCACATGTGTTCTCCTAACTTTTCTGGTTAGTCTCCGTTGCACTCTCTCTACTGCAACTGAGCTCTCTACGTCTTGTGGGGTACTTAAAGGACAGCCATACTTGAGCACTGGTCTAACCAAGGAACAATAGAATGGAACTAACACCCTCTCATCTCTACTCCTTATATTTCTAAGTATATTACCTAATACTCTGTTAGCCCTTTTTACACATTCTTTGTTCTGTTTATTAAAGTTTAGAGTTTCTGTCATCCAAACCCCCAGATCTTTTTCACTGTCTGTTGTATTCAATATTGTGTTATTCAGTTTATATATGGCCCTCTGGTTTGTACTCCAAAAATGCATAACCTTACACTTGATATTATTGAAGGCAAGCTTATTTTCTGCTACCCAGTTTTCTAACCTTTTCAGTTGTATCTTAAAGTTTTGAATAGACGCTTCATTATTTACTATGGCTCCTACTTTGGCATCATCCGCATATTTACATAGCCATGTCCCTCCCTGGGCCTGCATAGCTGAGACAAAAATTCTTAACAGTACAGGCCCCAATATTAACCCCTGCAGCACCCCACTATCCACCCATCCCAAGTCTGACCACTGTCTTCTAATGCCCACCCTTTACGTTCTTCCAGTCAACCAGGCTTCAATTCAATATATCAGGCCACTATCCACACCCAACTCCATTAAAAAAAAAATCACCATTTTTTTGTGTGATACAGAATTGAACGCTTTGGAGTAATCAAAGTATACAACATCCACTGGCAGCCCATTACTGAGAGCCTGACTCACTGATTCGAAAAAATTCAGCAGATGTGTCACATATGATCTCCCCTCCACAAAGCCATGCTGTGTAACAACCACCAATCCCAGCCGATGTAAATTAAAATCTATTTGTTCTTTAATAAATTCTTCCATAAGTTTACCTATTACAGATGTTATACTAATGGGGCGGTAATTTTGCACCTTAGGTTTGTCACCATTTTTTAAAATTGGGGTAACTTTAGCCTGCTTCCATTCACAATACTTCCCCTGAAGCCAAAGACAGGTTAAATAACACAGTCAAGGTACCTACCATTTCCTCCGCCATTTCGTTCAAATGGTATGGATGCATACCATCCGTCCCACAGGACTTATTTATCTTTAATTTCTTTAATGTCTCAAAAACCTCACTTACACTAATATCCTTCAATGGAGGTGTTATAATGGATGCTTGGTCCCTTTGATTGACGGCAGTATCCCTGTCATCACCTGGAATAATGTTCAAAAAATAGTCATTACATTTTTTTGCCATCTCTATACCATCTTCGATTATTTTATTTTCGTCAATTAACTTGACTATATGCCTCTGTCCATATCTTAAGCTACCTATGTAGCTATAGAACTGCTTATAGTTATCTTCTGAGGCAGTAGCTAATCTTAACTCAGCATGGGCATTTGCTTTTCTTATGGCTTTTTTACTCTGTCTCACCTTATTTGCATAGGACTCCTTATTACTATGTGTTGTTTTTTTTTCTAAATTTCTTATAAGCTCTGTATTTTCTTTTTATTGTTCTTTGTACTTTATTTGTCAACCATCTTGGTATTCTACCCTTTCTATTGTACTTATTTACTTCAGGTACACGTTGCTTAACACAACCATTAATCCTATTTGCTGTTAAGAGTTCATACTTCTGCTAATGTTTTACCCTCAAATTCTTTCTCCCATTTCCAATCATTTAGGTCTTGTTTTAAGGCAGATATAGTGGCCATTCTATAATTCTTAATTTTTGTAATACCTGTTTGCCTACTTATTTTCTCAGATATCTCAAAAATTATCATATTGTGGTCACTAGCCCCTAACGGTTGAATAACCGTAATACTTTCTAACTTATCTTCCATGTTAGTAATGACTAAATCCAAGATACTACTACCCTAGTACCTTCCCTTACATATTGTACCATATTATTACCCGCACAAAATTCAAGGAACCTATTTTCCCAATATCCAGTGCCTTTTTCTGTGTTCCAATCTATTTTTGATAAGGTAAAGTCTCCCGTTAGTATCACATCTCCTTTATCCTCCTTACTCTCCATTGTTTGAAAGAACACGTTATTTTCGGATTTATCCAGGCTCAGTGAGCAATAGCATAGCCCTACGGTAACATCTCTACCTATACCCTGAAACTTTATCCATAGTTGTTCTACTTCAATTTTTTGAGCCTCATTTTCAGGTAATTCTTGGGCTTTTAGATGTGCAACAACATGCAAGGACACACCTCCACCTTACTGTTTTGCTCCTATTTTTCTGAAAGTAGTCATACCCTTGTATATGGTCTACCCAGTATTCTGCTGTTAACCATGTTTCCGTTATTCCACATAAATCAATTTTTTCCACATGTATCAAAAGTTTTAACTCATCTATTTTAGGTTTAAGGTTCCTAGCATTTACCAGGAGAACTTTGAAGTTACCTTCATCCTTGTTGTTGTCTTGCCTTACTGGTTTGCACTGTGTCTGCTGCTGATCCCCTCTGCCCTTGGTGACTAGTTTAAATAGTCCACAACATGTTTCTTAAAGATGTTGATAGGGAGAAGGGCAGGGGTAAATGGAGAAAATGACAAAAGCAATAAGGACAGGGATGGGGAAAAAAGGGGTAAGGCCATCAAGAAATGGAGGGTAATGTGTACCAATGCCCGTAGTCTGGGCAACAAGCTCCCTGAACTTGTGGCCTTGATGGAAGAGGGATGCCTGGATATTGTAGCAGTCACAGAAACATGGTACATAGAGAACCATGACTGGGATGTTAACATACCAGAGTACACAATCTATAGGAGAGACAGGGAGGGTAGAAGAGGGAGAAGAGTAGCTCTCTATGTAAGGGAAGGGATAAAAGCAACTGAACAAAAGAGTAAACATGGAGAGATGAGGCACTGTAGGTCACCTTAGAGACTGGAAATGGCACCACAATCCACACAGGGGTTGTATACAGACCCCCATGTCAGGGAGAGGGAATGGACAAAGATATGATAGAAGACATCCTTAGGATGGCAGAAAAAGGGGAGATACTGTTGATGAGGGACCTGAATATGCCAGATGTTAACTGGAGCACCTTTGCTGCAGCCACATCCAAGAACAGGGCCATTCTCAATGCTCTACAGATGGCATGCCTCAGACAGCTAGTTTTGGAACCCACTTGTGAGGGAGCAATTTTAGACCCCATACTCTCAAATGGGGACAGTAAGAAGATCTCAGATCTAGAAGTGGGTAGCCATCTGGGAACAAGTGACCACCAAACAGTGTGGTTCACGATAAACTCAGCTACAGAGTCATGCCATACAAAAGTGAGGGTACTGGACTTCAGGAGGGCTGACTTTGGCAAGATGGGAGAGTGCCTTAGTAAAGCACTAGCAAACAGGCTAGAAGGAGGGGTGGAGCAACAATGGGGAAACATCAACATTGCCATTACAGAGGCAACAAGCCTTTGTGTGAAGCAAATAAACAAATCAAAATGAAAGAAAAAGCCACTATAGTTCTTAAAAGAGGTGGTGGGGAAGGTTAGGGAGAAAAAGATAGCATTTAGGAAGTATAAGGAAACACAGAAGGAGCAGGACAGAGAACTGTACCAGTTAAGACAGAAGGAAGCAGGGAAGGAAGTCAGAATAGCCAAGGCCCAAACTGAGGAAAAGATAGCCAACTCGGTTAAGAAGGGGGATAAAATATTTTATAGATACATCAGGGATTGTAGAAAGACAAAGGGAGGGATAGTGAGCCTGAATAAAAAGGACGGTGGGTGGGCAGAGAGGGACAGTGAAAAAGCAGGGATACTGAACGAATACTTCTGCTCAGTATTCACAAAAGAGAAGGAGGGGGAGGTGCCTAATCCAAGTAACAGAAGCACTCTGGATAGGGGGGTCAATCCCAGTCCTTTCACAGAAGAACGGGTTCTGAAAGAACTCCTAAAACTGAAGGTGGACAAAGCAATGGGGCCTGATGGAATTCACCCCAGAATTCTAAAAGAACTAAGGGGAGAACTAGTGACACCACTGACTACCCTTTTTAACAAATCATGAGAGGATGGTGTGGTACCTGAGGACTGGAGGAAGGCGGATGTGATTCCCCTTCACAAAAGTGGGGGCAAGACAAAGGCAGGAAACTACAGACCTGTCAGTTTGACCTCTGTGGTAGGGTAAGTGATGGAATCACTTCTGAAGGAAAGAACTGTTGAGTACCTAGAGGCCAGTGGGGCACAGAACCCAAGGTATCATGGGTTCACAGCAGGAAGGTCATGTCAGACGAATCTAATTGATTTCTTTGACTGGGTGACCAAAGTAGTAGACTGGGGAGGGGCTGTGGACATGGCCTACCTAGCCTTTAGCAAGGCATTTGACACAGTCCCACACAAAAGATTAATAATCAAATTAACCAGCCTGGGAGTGGGTCCCAGGTGGTAGCCTGGTAAAACATTGGCTGGACAACAGGACACAGAAGGTAGTTGTAAATGGAGTCCATCTGAAGAAAGAGGGGTTACTAGTGGGTACTGCAGGGTTCAGTACTGGGTCCAGTCTTTTAATGTCTTTATAAGTGACATTGCAGAGGGACTGGAAGGAAAAGTATGCCTCTTTGTAGATGATACAAAGATCTGCAGCAGGGTTGATACTACAAGGAGGGATGGAAAGGATGAGAAGGGACTTGGCAAGGCTGGAGGAATGGTCAAGTATGGCAGCTTGATTCAATGCAAAGAAGTGCAAAATAATGCACTTGGGAAACAAAAACCCAGGGGAAGATTACACAATGGGGGGTAGTAACAACAACAAAAATGGAAAGGGACCTGGGGGTAATCATATCAGATGACCTTAAGGTTATCAAGCAATGTGAAAAGGCAGTAGGGAGGGCTGGGGGGATACTGGGATGATAGTATAGTGAGAGGTATCACCAGCAGAAAAAAGGAAGTTGTTATCCCACTGTACAGACAGCTGGTGAGACCCCATCTGGAGTACTGTGTCCACTTCTGGAGACCCCATCTCTGCAAGGACATAGACAGGATGGAGGCAGTCTAGAGGAGGGAAACTAAAATGGTGCAGGGTCTGCAAGAGAAGCCATACAAGGAGAGACTAAAGGAGCTTAATATGTATGCCCTTGAGGAAAGGCGGGAGAGGGGGGACATGATAGAAACTTTTAAGTACCTCAGTGGAATCAACAAAGTCCAAGAGGGTAGCATCTTTCAGAAAAAGAGATGTGCAAGAACAAGGGGACACAATTTGAAGATGGGGGGACGGCTCAGGGGCAATGTGATGAAGTGTTTTTTCACAGAGAGGGTGGTGGATGCATGGAACAGCCTTCCTGAGGAGGCTGTGGGGTCTAAAACTGTGGGAGAATTCAGGAATGCATGGGACAGACATAAGGCAATTATTGTGGGGGGGGTAGGAAGAAATAGGTTGTTAGTTAACTAGGATCTGCAGCTTATCCTCTAGGTAGAGAAATAGGCAGACTAGGTGGGCCAAGCGGTGCTTATCTGCCGTCGTAGTCTATGTTTCTATGTTCCCCAGTTCCCTGCTACTTTTCTTAGCTAAGTGCAGGCCATCTTTGCTATACATACTATAATTATTACTAAACATTTCCCAGGTTTTGACACATTACAAGCCCCTCATAAGACACCATTGTCTCATCCAGTTGTTAATTCTTTTAATTTTCTGATTTATTTCCATACTTGCCCTAGGGATCGGTAGTATCTCTGAAAAAACTGCATGTCCAATTCGACTTCTAATTTCTTTTTCAATTTTCATGTATTCCAGTATCATGTGTTCAGCACTACTTTGAACTATGTCCAGTTCTGGAGACCCCATCTCCGCAAGGACATAGACAGGATAGAGGCAGTCCAGAGGAGGGCAACTAAAATGGTGCAGGGTCTGCAAGAGAAGCCATATGAGGAGAGACTAAAGGAGCTTAATATGTATACCCTTGAGGAAAGAAGGGAGAGGGGGGACATGATAGAAACTTTCAAGTACCTCAAGGGAATCAACAAAGTCCAAGAGGGTAGCATCTTTCAGAAAAAGAGACTTGCAAGAACAAGAGGACATCATTTAAAGATAGAAGGAGGGCGGTTCAGGGGCAATGTGAGGAAGTATTATTTCACAGAGAGGGTAGTGGATGCATGGAACAGCCTTCCTGAGGAAGTTGTGGAGTCTAAAACTGTGGGAGAATTCAAGAATGCATGGGACAGACATAAGGCAATTCTTGTAGGGGGCAGGAAGATATAGGCTGTTGGTTAAATAGGATCTGCGGCCTATCCTGTAGGTAGGGAAATGGGCAGACTAGATGGGCCTAGCGGTCCTTATCTGCCGTCAAAGTCTATGTTTCTATGTTTCTATGTCATTCGTTCCTGCATGAATCAACACTAATGGTCTGTCATCTACCTTATTTACTATTTCTTTTACCAATCTTTTTATATCAGTCAACCTTGCCCCAGAGAAATAGGAGTTTGTTACAATTTCTTTATCAATTCTGGTTGTGTAAGTATCTGTATATTTGATGACTGAATCACCTAATATAAATATTCTATCTCTTAAATCATTTTTATTTTGTTCACCAATTTCCATGTTCTCATTACATGCTTGTTGCAATTCCTGTCTGTGATCAAATAAGTGTTCTCTCCCCATGCTTGACCTCATTCCTATAGTTTCCTCCTGGGCCACCGTGCTCATTTCTACCCCACCAGCTTCTTGTCTTAAATCTGCTCCTTCATCCTGACCAGCTGACTCTCCTTTCTGGTTCATTTCCTTTGCTAAGTCTGTACCAGACTGTTTTGTTATCAGCTCCCCATTGATTAACTCCTCAGTATCAGTTGGGTCTGCTAATAATGTCAGTGGTTCATATTGATTTGTTACCTGAAGTTTAAAATCCATTGCTCTCCTCCCTTTTTTTTTTTTTTCTTTGTACCCTCCTGTATTTCAAAACAAAAAACATTGTTTTCTTCACTACCTCTCTCTTTTTTGACTTAACTCCATGTTTGTTGCAACATTACCCTCGCTTCCAGCAAGCATTTGTTGTTTAATACATTTTAATGCCATCTCTAATCCTACTACCTTTGTCTTTTGTACTTTTATTTCTCTACATTGTTCATACACAAATTCCTTAACTGTAGTGTCAGTTCCTATTCCAGACTTACAGCAGTCCCTGCACTTTACCCCCAGTTCCCCATTCTTCAAAGTGACAAAATACATTTCCATAACTATTAAATACAAACCCTATCACGTGTCTTTCGGTGTGTACTGTTGAATGTTATTACCTTTACTGTGCACCACAGAAGTCTCTGGTCTCTGGACCCCATCACCGTTTCCCCGCTTAACACGTGCACAGACGTGCATGTCTCAGCTAATAGCCTTTTTTGCCCAGTTCTTGGGATAGAAACTCAGTCTTAGTAAATCGGACCTACTCTGTTTGCCCGGGTGGGGAGGGGTTCTTTGAATCTATTACATGCTGAGAGACCCATATGTTGTATCAGCATTATTTTCCACATGTCTTCATCCAGCACCTTCCCCATGTCTCTCTCCCAGAGTCTTAGTCTTCAGTGTGAGATACAGGAAGACTTGCTTCCCCAAACAGGCTGCTTTCTTAATAAGACCTCTGGGCTCAGCCGTGGACCCAAAAAACAGCTGCTCCACCTGCTCTAATGGGGGGGTGGCAGTTTTCCTTTGCCCATACCCCTAGCAAAGGCATGCACCTGCAAGTATCTAAAAAATTGGGACTTGCTCAAACCCATGTATCTTTCTATTTCTGCAAACGAGCATAGGCCTGTTCCAGAATACAAGTCCCCAAAGTTGCGAACCCCCCTTAACTCCCACTCTCTGAACCTGGGATCTTCCAAGCCTGGTATGAAAAAAGGGTTCCTCGCTACTGGGAGCAGGAGAGTCTCTGTTTCTAATATGCCCCTTATGTGCCGGAGTCGTTCCCAACTCTCAAGGACAGATAGTACTATGAGGTTGGCCTCAATTAGATTCTGATGGGCTCTACACCCCTGCGTGGCCAAGTAGGCAGAGAGTCTCTTGGGGCCCCCATCTGCTCCAAAGCCACCCAGCTAGTGACCTAGGGTTTATTGACCCAGTCCTGTATGTATCTATGCTGGGCTGCTATGAAATAATTTTGAAGGTCAGGAAAGTTGAGACCCCCACTCTCTGTGCACCCCTTCAAGTGCTGCAGACAGGCTCTGGGTCTCTTTCCACTCCAAATGAAATGAGAGATTGCTGCCTCCACCTGTCTAATGTCCTCTCTCCTGAGACGAATATGTAACATTTGCATAGGGTACAGGAGCCTGGGTAGAATGTTCATTTTAATTAAGTTAATTCGACCCAGCCAAGATATTGCTAAGGCTCCCCAGTGCCGGAAGTCTGCTACCATATTCTTAATCACAGATGTATAGTTTAGGTCATACAAAGATCCCAAAGTTCTGCCCACCCGAATTCCAAGATAAGTGAAGCACTTATTCACCAGTTTAAGGCCCCAAGACCCACCTGCTCCACTCCCCCCAACCCCCAGGCAAACAGAACAGCTCCAATTTACTAAGATTGAGTTTATATCCCAAGAACTGGGCAAAGGAGGCTATTAGCTCCAACAGAGGTGGCATAGATGTCTCTGGTTCCCTCACAAATAGGAGCAAATCGTCTGTATAAACGGTGAACTTATGCATGTAACCACACCATGCTGTACTCCCCTAATTAACCCATTTCACCAAATGGCTATCACCAGTGGCTCTAAAGTGAGCGTGAATAACAGAGAAGAGAGGAGGCAGCCCTGCCTCATACCCCTGCCCAGGTCAAAGCTATCTATGAGCATTCCGTTGACCAGGATCCGTGCCCTGGAGGATGCATGCATCGCACAAACCAATCCTACGAACTTGTCACCCAGACCAAACTGAGACAATACCTCAAAGAGGTAATCCCACTCCAGGTGGTCAAGCACCTTTTCAGCATCCATTGAGATGATGTACATCTCCCCTCATTGTCTAGAGGTCCCCAACACACCACGTTCAATAGCCTCCGTACATTGTGGTACAAAAGGTGCCCTTTTATGAATCCGGTTTGGTCTGGGTGCACAAAGTCTGGTAACACCTGCTCCAGCCTAAAAGCCAGTACTTTTGTGAGGATTTTAAGGTCAGCATTCAGAAGAGAGATTGGCCAATATAAGGCACAGTTCCCTGGGTCCTTATCTAGTTTGGGGAAGAGGCAAATTACCGCATCAAAGCAGGTTGCGGGGAGCTGTCCCCCCCCCTCCACCTCAGTCTCCCTATATACCTCACAGAGTAGCCCAGCTACTTGCTGTTTTGGATGTTTATAAAACTCCATGGAGAACCCATCTGGCCCACTAGCTTTAGCCTGACTTTGACAACCGAATGGCTCTACATACCTCCTCTTTGGAGATGGGCTCACTTAGCCATGCCCTCTGCTCCTCAGAAGCCTTGGGCATCTCAATTTGATCCATGAAGTCTCTCACCAAGTCTGCAGTCCCCCTATATTCTGCTCTGTATAGGTCTTGGTAAAAGCCTCTGAATCTATCCCTAATTCGTGTTTTGTTATGGAGAAGTTTCCCCATGCTGTCCCTAATCCCGTAATCAGGGTAGGTTTCCATCCTCCCCCTCATTAGGTAAACCAAAAAGGGGCTGAGTTTATTTCTCCATTCATAGACCTGTTTTTTACAAAAGAGCCACAATTTACATGCCTCCCCCTTCATGGGAGCGTTTAAGACCACCCTGGTGGTGTCCAGTAGACTTCTGGTCTCCCCAGTTTTCCCAGCCACCACCCGCCATTCCAGGTCCCTAAATTGGGACTCTAGAGCCACTCTCATCTCTTGTTCTTTTTCTTATACTGAGCAACAAAGATAATAATTGCTCCCCCTCAACATGCTTTCCCCCGCTTCCCAGATCATACCTTTAGTTATGGAGGAGTTCACATTAGACTGTATGAAGGTTTTCCACTGTTCCTCAAAATGTTCCCAGAAGGACTTGTTGCCCAGCAAATAAATGGGGAATTTCCATGGGGGTTGGCCATCTCAGGGCTCTCCCACCAAGATCTCTAAAATGACCATGGCACGGTCTGTGATATGTATGGGGCTGTGCTTGACCGTTTGTACCCTCATGTACCAGGCCCTGGGGCAATAGATATAATCAGTACGTGAATATGTGCTGTGGGGACAAGAGAAGAAAGTGAACTCTCTTACCCTCCGGGTTGGCAGTTTTCCAGCAGTCCACCAAATCCAGGTCGCACATGTCCAGTTGCCACTGTCGAATGGCTCCCCTTGCTCTGCTTCATCCTTCTAAGTGATCTAGGAGTGGGTTCATGGTGCAATTAAGGTCTCCCCCCATGATGAATCCTGGGAATTGTTCCCGAACCAACAGATCACGTATTCTCCTATAAAACTGTGGGTCATGGACAGTGGGGGCATAAATACTCCCAAAAGTAACAGTCTCCCCTAACACCTCCCCAGTGACAAAAATATATCTTCCTTCCTTGGGGTCTGCTACAACTCTATTCACTTTCATGGGATAATTTTTGTGTAGCAAAATTGCCATGCCCCTCTTATGTGCAGTGTAAGAGGCCCCATGGCACACACCAACCCATCCCCAAGCCAGCTTTGCATGCTCAGGGTCTGTAAGATGTGTCTCCTGGAGCAAAACAACCTGGGCCCCTTGTCTGCGCAGTGCTGTCGTTAAGCTGGTTCGCTTCACTGCACTAGAGATTCCCCTCACATTCCATGAGACCACCACAACACCCTGTGTTTTAGCCATAAGTCATTTCTATCCTCTTTCCCCCTGCAGACATCCTGTGTCTGCCCTCTGTTCCTTGCTCCAGCGTCCCCGTCAAACCTTGCAACTGAAGAGACAGGGAGAAATGAATCTACATTCAGTATAGCATATTGAACACCAAACTTGAGTGAACTCTGTGAACACATAGCAGTATAACAAGTGTAAGTAATTCCCCATACCCCGTCCCTCCCACCTCCCTTGCTCCCCACACTTATATACCAACAACAACATACCCTATTAAACAGTCCTAACCTTCAACTCCCCACCTCCCCCCCAAAGCCCCTCCATCGACAAGAGAATCTTGTAGGGTCCCTCATGAAAAGTACATTTATCTTACTGTAGTCTTCCCCTTGGTTCCCCTCACCCCTCCCTGCTTCAGGCCATTCTCTCAGGAGGTGGACCCAGTCAGGTAATTTTTTAGCACCCCCCTTCCCATCTATTCCTCAACAACTATATACAAAAAGTAACACTAACTGCCAGACCCGCAAAAGTGTTAACATACAATCCCACACAGTGAACATGCTCTCCACCCCCTCCAGCTTTTAAACATCCCCCTCTATATTCCCATATAGTGAACTGGGACTTAGATTGTCACAATAAAGAGCATTTCACCCAATGTTTGTGTGACTCAACAGTTGCATATCATGTGTGCTAGGACATCCCCCCACCTATCGCTCCACACCCCATCCCGCCCCGCGCCCTACGAAACAGTAAGTGGCGCCTCCTCTGAGACAAACATGACCCTAAAACTCATGAGAAGAAATAAAGGTTCAATGAGAGGGCCTGGGTTCCTTGGTTTCTTTAGGCTGTTACCAAGGCCAGAAGTCAGGCTGCATGAGCCCAAATCATGTGCCGCCCCCACTCCCTACCCCCCCGACCAGCCTACCTGCCAAAGCCATTCCGTCAATACCACTCAGCCACTGTCCTTAGTGGTGCCACTTCAGAGCATCAGTCTCAACATCCCATGGTCCCAGCATGGGTGCCCTGGACATAGGACCTTCCATACTGCGTCACTCTCTCATCATATTTCTGTGCTGCACCAGGTTCATCAGGCCAGGGAACCCTTCCCCATCAGTCTAGACATATAGGCATTCCCCCAGTCAGCAATCACCAGGCCCGATGGCCCATAACAGTCTCCATAGGGCAGTAAGGAAGGAAAAAGAGACTCCCTGATATCTCCGTCATCATGCCCCCTACTGGGCCAGTATTCCAGCTGCCGCATGGCCATGAGAAAGGAGTAGCACATGAGGGCAGACCAACATGAGCAGGGGCGGGCACAGGGGGTCCCAAGAGAGGGTTCTAGCATACAGTCACACAAGTGGGTGTTGTAAAACAATGGAGAATAATTCAGTAAGCCAGCCTCATCAGCCCATTTTCTTTCACAAGTTCTACCACCTAAGGTTTATCAGACTTCCTCTATAGGCTTCAACGTTAAATTTCCTTAGATCTGTAATCCAATAAGATTCCATTTGATCCCTAGATGGATTTTCAAATCTATGTTTCATTTTATCGGGTTGTGATCACCTGTAGTCAAGGGTATTACTTCCTAGTTACTAACATTTAAGCCCTGAGAAATGAAAAATAAGTCAAGAATAGAGCTCTGAAATAAAACATCAGTGCCGCGGCGTTTTCTCCCCTCTTCTGTCCATGTGGTTCACTGTCATGTAACTAGGGCGCTGGCGGCGGCCTGTGAGGAGAAGCCTCAGGTTCGCCGGCTGGTAAATGCAGGCTGCTGTCCTAGAATGATGCATTCTGTTAGTTCTGTGTATGGAAGGGCTGATGTTTGCTGGTAGGCCCCAGGTCTCTCTCACTAGTGACAGTGTTCAAAGAACCAAGCTGAGATGTTGCAGTTTCAGTTTTTCCTACTGTGCCATTCTGGGCCTCCCGATGAAAAGCTACTGCACTCCGCCCTGAAATGTATTTCCGATAGAAATAGAAACAAAAACAACAATAGGAGTAGAGAGCCCCGCATGGGAGCCGGTGCAGTAATTTATATTGGGTTACAACACGTTTTATTGTCTTTTTGTGTCATCACTTCACGATTGTGCTTCAGTCCTGAAGTGACATTCGTGTACACTGCAGGATTTTTTATAACAAAAAAGTGACGAAGGACAATGGGTTGTTACCTGGTTCTTGGGTTAACTAAAATTTTGATTTTTGTTCTACGGATTGAGTTTCGACATCACCTAGATTTGAACCTGCTGTTAAGAATGAATGCAGGGACTGCTTAGCCTTACAGTGACTTTTAAAATCTTAGCCTTTAAACGGTCTTGTAAGAAAACTAGTACTAATTGCAACTGGGATAGCACTAGGTCCAGTTCCGTGTTTTTTCTTTTCCTGTTACTGCTGGCTTAGCTGAGCCTTTGGCTGAGCAAGTGATGACCCTGACTACCAGTTCCTACTGCATGACGGGCTCCAGCAGCACCCAAAAGAAATCAGTAAAATCACAGTACCCCTTGTTACAGGGCCATATGGGTTATACCTAGTGTGATTCTGAGTTTTGTAGGTGATTTTTATTCCCCTTTAAATGAGGTTTTTGCAGAATTGCTGCTTTCCTTAGGAGAAGGTACCAATACGGCTGTGTCTTGGAGGCCTCCTCTAATGAAGACCAGGAGGTCAAGAGGAGTCCCATCAGTGCATCATATTTGGTCCCATAAACCAAGCTTGACCCACTAGGGATTTTAATCTCACAGCTCCTTTAGAGATGTTGAACATTTCCATCAAAAACATGTATCATTTTAATATTTTTTTCTGTTCAGCTGCTGTAGTTGCTTTGGCAGGGCCATAGGCGAGATGACCCGTAATTAGTCATTTACATTTTGTAATTCATTTACCTGTATTTCACAGCATTCCATCACCTGTGTTCTTACCCTCTCTGCACTCAGCTAACCCCATATGCTCTCACATGCTTCTGTCCTACAAGCCCCTGCACTTACACTTGCACACAAAAACACTTGACTTGCCTTTTGCACACACTTCTTCCCTTGCTGTCTTCCAGAGTTAGAACCTCTGTTGCCTGGGAAACTAAAGCCTATGAATAGGATATGTGGCAGCTTGTATATGTGTTTTCCTGTATTTGTTTTCAGCTACATTTATGCAAAAAACTGGATGATTGTATCCCAAATGTCAGGTGCCATGACAGCTTGTCTACACCTTATGTTGTAATCCTCTGCAGCTTGTGACTGCAATCAAGTGCTGTGGAAATGATCATGATGTCACAAGCTTAATATTATGGTGTCAGATGTAGATAAGAAGCCCAAACAGGTAAAGTGCAGGGGACAGTGGATCTTGGTTTTATATATGTGTTAATGGTTGTACAGAAAAATCTATAAACTCGAAATGGAATTCTCTAAAAGTGGTTCACCCCCCAAAAAAGTTTCCTTTGAGATATTGGGGCTCTGCTGCTCTGTAATGCCTTCTCATCTGCTTTTCTGTGCCATTGTCAACCCTACCCGTGAGAGCTGTACAGACTTTTTTGGATTATAGGGCTGTGTGAGAATTTACATGCCATTTTTTATTCCAGATAAAACAAAAAAGAGAAAAGAAAAGAAGATTGGACCGGTCAGGCTGTTTTCACTTAGTCCACAGTTCTTTATTTTTCACAGCCAGAATTTTATAAACCAATGTTTCAAGATCCCAACTGATCTCTTCTTCGGGAAAATGATTAATTCTGTTGCACTGTGTCTTTTCCCAAACAGTTTTTCTTTATATACTCTTGTATTTAATCTATTTGGTCACTGGGAAAAGTTTCAACAGTTACTGTCTTTATTACTTTGTAAGATTTTGAATCTAGTAGGGAGAAGAGGGCTGCATACAGTAGGTATAAGCATTTGTGTGGGGTTATAGACAGGGATGAGTATGATATAACGGCCAGGAAGATCACCAGGATGGTGAGCTCGGCCAAGGCGAAGACAGAGCGGAGGCTGGCGCAGGGGATCGGGGGGGTGGTAGATTTTTTTAGGTATATCAGGGAAAGGAGAGTGAAGGGGCAGATTAGCAGGTTGAGGTCAGGGAGGGGGTGGACAGAGGAGGCAGGGGAGCAGGTGAAGGTACTCAGTGAGTACTTTGCATCGGTCTTCACTAGGGATGATGCTTGGGCTGCACAGCGTGGATGGGGGCAGGGTGCTGAAATGACCAGGGTCTTGAATGTTGAAATCCCTGTTGGTACTGGGGGGGATGAGGGGACTGCACAGTATGGGGAGAGACAGGCTGTATCTGCTGAAGAGATGGGTCATGGACATTGTCATCCTGTCGGCAGGGTGTGGGAAGCCCTCAAATCCAAAAAAAAAAAAAAAATGAAACAGCCCCGGGTCTGGGTGAAATCCACCCCAGGGTGCTGTGGGAATTGGCTGATGTCCTGGCTGCACCCCTGGTGGACCTTGTTAACACTTCCATTCAGATGGGAAGGGTGTCTCAGGACTGGATGGTGACACACATTGTGCCCATCCACAAAGGTGAATCAAGGGAGAAGCCGGGGAACTACAGGCATGTCAGCCTGATGTCTGTGGTGGGCAAATTGATGGAGGCCATCCTAAAGGAGAGGCTGTGGGCATTCTTGGAGGAAAGGGGATACCTGAATGATTGCCAGCATGGCTTCATCCCGGGCAGATCGTATCAGACTAACCTTGTGGAGTATTATGACTAGGTGATGATGCTAGATCAGTTTAGGCTGGTGGATGTTCTCTTTCTAGACTTCATCAAGGTGTTTGACTCGGTACCTCACTCTGGACTGCTGGAAAAGTTGGGGTGATGGGGGTGGGGATAGTGATGGTCAGGTGGATTGGAACTGGCTAACTGGATGTACTCAGAAGGTCATGGTGGGGGAGTGGAAGTCTCATCAACCAGGAGGGTCATTAGCGGGATCCCGCAAGGATCAGTTCTGGGCCACGTTCTATTACGCTTACATCTCCCAACATCAGAAAAGGTGCTCAGAACCTCTTTGTGGATGACTTGAAGCTGAAAGTGGTGGTGGATAAGAGGAGAGGTGGTCATACCTGGAAACTGAAATGTAACACAGGGAAGTGCAGGGTTCTTCACCTGGGCCCTAGGAACCCAGGCCATGAGTACACCCTGGGAGGAGATACACTGCAGGATTCGAGTGGGGAAAGGGATCTGGAGGCGGTAGTGGACGCCAAAATGAATAACTCTGAACAATGTAGGAGAGCTGCAGCCAATGCTGGGTTGCATTGCCAGAGGGATTACCTCATGAAGCAGTTAAGTGATTCTGCCAGTGTATAACTGCCTGGTTAGACCACACCTTGAATACTGCATGCAGTTTTGGTGTCCGCACTTAAAGAAGGACATTGCACTCCTGGAGAGGGTTCAGAGGAAGGCATCGAAAATGATTCAGAGTCTGGGTAATGGGTCCTTTGGGGAGAGGCTTGAGCTCAGCCTGTACTCATAAGAGGAGAGGAGAGGCAGAGGAATATGATAGAGATCTTCGAGTATTTAAAAGGGTTAAATGGGGTAAGACTAGATGAGGTGTTTTTTAGAGGAAGGAGGGAGGGGCCACCATGGGGCACAGTTGGAGACTGGAGGGTGGGAGATTCGGGGGAGAGAGAAGACAGCGTTACTTCACTGAGAGGGTGGTGGAACCATGGAATGCACTACATGAGGAGCTGGTGGAGGTAGGCACAGATGGTAGTGGGGGTTAAAAAGAGGGTGGTACAGGTATAGGAGGAGGGTGAAGCTGGGTAATGTCAACTCTGGAGGGGAAACTCTGTTGGGGTGGGTGGATCATGGTGGGGGGCAGTTAGGGCAGCTACAGTACCCATCATGGGCACTGACCCTCGAGCAGACTCGATAGACCATGAGGCCTACTCTGCTGGCATTTTAGTATGTAATAGATCCCTGATCCATGTTTCTAAAACTTCTTGTGGGGCTTTAGATTATTTGTTCCAGCCCCGGGACTTCAAAACTTCTTTTTAATTTTTGACCTCTTTCATGTAACCAATCTACATTAAAATCTCCCATCAATATAACTCTTTGTTCCTTTACTTTATCCATCAACTTATTGGTCAGGGTATCAAAGTGTTTCACCTTAGTTCTGGGACGGGCATAGATCACACCTACCATTATTTTAGCAGATAACAGTCCTACTAACAAACATTCCATGCCCTCTATACTCTTTGTTAGCACTGTTTCATAGGGTCCCAGACTGTTTTTAATATAGAGCATTACTCCTCCCCCACTGCTTCCTCTATCTGTTCTATGTAACCCACATCCATTTAGTTGTATTCCTTCATTTTTTATTCCTTGATGTAGCCATGTTTCTGAAATAGCCAATATATCTGTTCTTTCTTCAGCAACCCATATTCTATATTCATCTATATTCCCCCCTTACCCTGCCCCCTTCTTCTCTTCTATCACTCCTTCCCATTTATTTTTCGACAAAAGCCTCTGGCTGCATCTTCATCCTCCCCCTCTCCTCTCATCCCTGTTTCTCTGCCATCCCCGGACGCCTGACCCTACCCATTCCTTGTGGGCACATGCGTCCTAGCTGTGTTCACCATTTTTCCATAGCTGCCTCTGTTAACTACCTACACTTCTCCTCCTCTTCTACACCTTACTCTTCCTATAATTGATCCCTTTCAAAAGTACTGTTGTACATGAATTGTTTACTGTTATTTCACTGTTGCTTCCTTGTTGTTTATTACTTCTGATGTGGAACCTTTGTAAAAGAGCCTTGGCTCAAAGGTACTTGTAATCCTAGAATAATAAAAAAACAAAAAAAAAAAAAAGAAGAAATCTTTTTTACCAAACTATGTACATTTTCATGAATTACTAATATCCCCACATTCTTCGTCGGTCTTAGATTAGATTCTGTAGCTCTGCTTTGGGCTAGCAGAAGTGTTGTAAATAAACTTTGTGCGCCAAATCTATTTGCAGAGATAGACCTCTTTACTAGAACACATTTTTTTGCAATTAGTTTCCTTTCATTTGTAAAGACATTTCTCCTTCTTACATAGGTGCTTTCTTCCAACTGTGTCAGTCCCCTTAATGAAAGGTAGATGATTCCTTTGTTAAAGCTGTCATTGACAACAGCTGTACTGTTAAAACTTTTTAGGATAGAACCCTAACAGCATCTAACCCCAGATGAAAAGGCAATGTGCATTTTGTTCAGGTAAGCCATAGGCTGACTTTTAATGATCAGTTCTGTCCCCCTTTGGCTTCCCAACATTATTGTACCAAATGATTAATTAGTATCTTAACATAGTCTCATTTATTGTAATATAGAGAGTCACAGCTGAATTCTCTACTTATGGTCAGGGTAAGCCAAAGGAGTTCCCCAGTTACCCTGGTGAGAAACCATACCCACAGAATACTATGAAAGTTCAGGCTGCCCAACCCTTTACTCCTTTTACCCGATTAGTAACTCTGGGTAGTACTCACCACAGAACTTGGGCTATTTGATGGTTTGGGCCCACAGCAAATAGTTATTTTCTCTCCTGTAGGCTTTAGCTCTAATCCAAATCCATTTCCAGCTGCATCACACACAAATTACATGTTAACATTTGTGTTGCTAATGAGTACTACAATTTCAAAGTCTAAGAAAGACTACTTTAAACTGGTTAGATTCAGGCCAGCCCAGTGGCGTGGAGGGCTGAGGCATCATACCTTACCTCCTGCCATGCCGACGACCCGTGTTCTCGGTGTGAGCAGGTCACGGGGTTTGGCCAGGGAGGGAGAGGATCGAGCAATCAGGGGACAGCTCTCCTCTCACCGGAAGGGTGGGGACCGTGGACCGGCATTTGTCTGACACCGAGTGGAGGCTGGGTGTTGGCATACCGAGTCCCACATATTGGGGCATGGAGGAGGAGCAGCCGACTGGCATGCAGCATGTGGAGGCACGCTGTGTGGCATTGTCGGCATTGCATGCTCCCCTTCCACAAAGAGACACAGAAAGTTGGATCACGGCTGAGCGGCATGACACCGTTCTCCCACAGGTGCCACCCCGAGGTGGCACCTCCCTGGAGCTGAATCCGTTTGAGTGGGCTGAGTCACTCCCCACCACCCTGCCACAAAGGGTACATCGTGGGGGCCTGAGGGGAGGGAGTCTGATGCTCAGGTGATGGCGCTGGGTGGACGGTAGAAAGAGGGAGAGAGAGAGAGAAGAGAGCCAGCTGGGTCCATGGGGAGAAAAGAATAGGAAAAAAAACTGGCTAGCTTCTATCAGCTTTTTATATGACAGGTAGATTTTTAAATGTTGCTTACAATCTGCAGTGAGTTGTTTTTTATGGAGTTGCATATTTGTTGTAAATGTGATGTTGATGTTTTTAAGAATTGTTCAGTGCTCCAAGCTACTGGGAAGGGGCACTATATAAATAAAGTTTCTATCTATCTATCTATCTATCTATCTATCTATCTATCTATCTATCTATCTATCTATCTATCTGTCTGTCTGTCCCTATGTCTCTCTGTCTATCATCTTTCATTTTCTAAGTATAGCACTAAGAATAAGTAGCTCACAATTCCTGTAACTAATTCTCATCTCTTGTTACTAAAATTTGCTCTTTACAGTTCTGTCCCCAGCTGGCAGTGTGTACAGCAAGGAGCCCATAGTCCACATAATAGTTTATTAGCAAGAGTGGCCTGCAACTTAAAGGTCGAACTGAAAGGAGCCCCATCACCCAAATGGCTAAAGTGTCTGTAAAGGTCCAGAGCCAGATACATTTTTTTTCTTTGATTTTCTCTTTCAAAGCTTTATTTGCCATATGAGTGAGTAAGTACACTGAGTTTGCTATAGTGAACAGTGTTATATTAAGTGAGTTATTAACTCTGCTTTTTACTTGGTTTTTATTCCATTCTCACGCAGCTACTTGTACAGCTGATTTATGATAATTTATGCAACTACTTCACAAATGTCAATTTTTAGGTGTAGGCTTTGGTACTAGTGTTCATATATAGGTTACATACTCTGCAGTGAGGTTATAGTGAAGCACCTCTCTTTACATTAGAAGTAGTAATTAACTGCCACGCACAGAACACTTAGATTTAGTATTTATTTAGCATGGCATCCTTCTGCCTTTCAGACAGACAAGGGGACGTTTACAGACTCATTTATTAGTACGAGAGCTGTGGGACTGATTTTCAAAAAAGAAACCATGAAGCATATTGGTTGGCCATAACAAGATAAAGGCTAGACATGAGACAAAATCTAGGAGAGCTCTGGAACCCGAAGTTGTCAGCATTATCAGCCAAAGCAGGAACTGCTTATACAAAGCAAGAATTAATAAGTATACTTGCTTATATTAGCAAAGTAGCTCACTTTATAACAGCAGCATATTCTAAGAGAAAAAGTGACAGTCCTGCAAAATGGACTTTTAGTATTAATTATTTATTATAAGTGCAAAAAGGAAAACTGTCACTTGAAATGGACTATTTGCACAGATGATTAACATTTTAAAGGGACTATTTATAGCAACTACAAAACGTGTTATTTATATGTGTAACTTGTTTTTTTATGTCCAGTGTTTAGAACAGAGATATTTTTAGATTGGTAACATCTCGAATACACTTGTAAAAACAGCAAATAAGCCAAGTAGCTTAAGTTCTTAAAGTAATATATCGTGAAACACTTTATTCTGGAACTACTGATTCTGTTATAAACCTGTGATTTATTTAATTTCAATAGTAACAATTTAGCCTCGATTTCTACCTAATTTATTTTGGAATTTATTTCTGATACCATAATAATGAACGCTAGAGGTGGGAAAATTATACCAAATCACATAAGTATGGGCAAAGATACAGAATTTATAAAGGACTAAATGGATGTGTTGTTCGAGGACACTTGAGCATTGCAGCCTCAACTGCAGTGGAGAACACAAAGGCATTAAGCTGCTCAGGTGTGTTATGATCAGTCCCAGATAAAAATAAATTACCAGAGATAGCCTATTAGAGGAGTGTTTGGCAGTTGTGCTAAAAAGTGCAAGATCATACACCTGGGTGTCAGGAATCCAAGGGAGGAGTACAGGATGGGTGGGGAAATTCTGGCCACCACAAGTCAGGAGACAGACCTGGGGGTTATCATATCTGATTACCTGAAGGTGACCAAACAGTGTGAAAAAGCAGTGGGGAGAGCAAACAGAATGTTGGGGTGCACAGGGAGGGGCATAACAAGCAGCAGGAAAGAGGTGGCGATGCCACTGTACAGATCACTGGTGAGGCCTCATCTGGAGTACTGTGTCCAGTTCTGTAGACCACATCTCCAGAAGGATATTGACAAAACAGAGGCAGTCCAAAGAAGGGCAACAAAGATGGTACATGGACTGCACCAGAAGCCCTATGAGGAAAGGCTTAAGGGCCTTAATATCTATTCACTGGAGGAATGAAGGGAAAGGGGAGATATGATAGAGACTTTCAAGTACCTTAGGGGAATAAACAGGGTACAGGTGGAAAGCATATTTCAGCGAACACTGCACAAGAACAAGGGGGCATGATATCAGCCTGAAGGGTGGAAGGCTCAGAGGTAATGTTAGGAAGTACTTCTTCACTGAAAGGGTGGTGGAGCCATGGAACAGCCTTCCAACAGAAATGGTGGATGTGAAAACAATATGGGGGTTCAAGAGGGCATAGGATAGACATAAGGGTACCCTGGAGATGTGCAAAGCAGGAGAGTTGCAGATCAAATAGGATCTGGGGCTGCAGCAGTATGTAGGGAAATGGGCAGACTAGGTGGGTCATATGTTACTATGTTTCTATTAATGCAGCAGGAAAGTCTGATATAGAACAAATAAATAACTACAAAGGGGATAACAATTATAAAGGTAACACATCTACAACAGAATTACAGATAAAGGAAAATCTGCCAGGTCATAAAAACTAATACTCAAGAAAGAAGTAAGACTAAAACAAAAATAAAAAGGGAGAGACAGTAAAAAAATAGATAAGCAGGAAAAACAAATAAGCAATGAAGCAAACACTAAAGAAGTAATTACAGACTTTTTTCTCCAATAAACATTCCTAAAAAAAAGTATTTAAATACAAAAAATGAGGAACAAAATTACGAACATACGAAAATGCCAGCAGATACAGGCTATAATGGTTTATCAAGTCTGCTCGAGTGTGCAGCTCATAGCCTACTTAACTGCAGCTGCCCCCCAACCCTTCCTTGTACACCTGAGTTATCCCCCAGTCCACCGAGTCCCCCCTCCCCAGATTCCCTCAGTTTTGACCCTACCTTTGACCCTGTCCCACCCTCTCTTAAAACTGCCCACAACTTTCAGTGATATCACCTCCAATGGCAGTCATTCCACCTCGTTACCACCCGGTCTATGAAATAGTGCCTCCTCATTTCCCTCTTGAATCTTCCCCCCTCTAATTTCACACTATGCCCCCTTGTGTTCCTCCCCCCGTCTGAAAATGCACTCAGTAATAACCCTGTTCATCCCCTTTATAGGATACCTAAACAACATTTTGCCAACAAACTATTCAAAAATCTGACTTCATCAGGGACTAAAGGAAAGGCTGTTGTATACATTAATGCTAAAACTACATTTATGTAATTTACCTTAATGTGGTTTCCAAGCATTTGAAAAATGTAAAATCAGCCTTCCAATCTCAAAAAAACTGCATTGCCTTCTTCCTAAAATGGCTGCCAAATGTGTTAAGTGATGACATCATTGGAGCCCGAGTCAGAGAGCTGTATGGCTCTCTACAGTGCTAACTAGTTCTTTTTTCTGTTTATTTAGAAGTGTTTCACCAAAGTGGTCAAAACCATGTGTATTAATTTGATCAGTGCACGTTAGGCAATGGTTCTGTTCATTTTGTTTACTTTACCATGCTGAAATTGTGTTTTAATCTAACTGACTTTCTCTTTGGCAAACCACAGTACAGTACAAATCATCAAATACCTGGTGGTCTAGTGGTTATGGCTGATCCAGGATATTACAGTGGGAGCGCTGGGGTGGTGTGCACATACGATATGCACTTTTTAATATTTATTTAAACTTTATATTGTCTGCTATTATTCTTTCTTAGTACATTTTTGACAGAATCTACAGATGTAATCCATGGTTTTGAATGTAAACATTTGTACAATCAATAAATCATCGTACTTCAATAAAGTGAAATGCAGTAGCAAGTAAGTTACAATGGAGAGCAGCCATTATGTAAGCGCCACTCCTAGATCAACACTTGTTTGTAGCAAAGTTCTTGTGTAGTCCAATGCCAGAGTTCATACTTCCTTGGAAATCAAAAATATGCTTGTCTTGTCTTCTTTTTCAATAGGAAATAATAAGAAGTATTTATACAGTGCTTTTCATACACATTGTATCCCAAAGTGCTTTACAAGCAATGCTAGACTGGCAGTGAAGTGACTGAATGTGTAGTGACAGCCATTTCACACATTAATACTCACACACAGCCTTGAACAATTGCATTAACTGGTTTTATGGGAAGGGGAATGTTGGCCAGGACACCGGGGTCAGGTAGTGATCATGGTGCTGGCAGCCCCACATCTTATATCTCACAGTGATCTGCACATCTTTCTCCCCAGTCTGTCTTCCCCTTCCCTGAATATAGCAGTACTCTGCAGGAGTGGCCTTCTCAGTCCCCCTGTGGTATTCATTCTTCACTCCTGCTCCCCACATCAAACACTGGTGAGCTCGTCACCCTTCTGCATCATAAATGCAGATAGTACAATCCCCGGGTTTTTTCACATATCAAAAATAAACAAATCTTTCCAGTTGGTCAGGCTGATAGCAGTAGGGCACAAGGGGAAAGACAGGCTTTCCTATCCTTAAAAGATCTAGGCTTCCTTTGATTAGGCACTAATAAATGGAAGGTGTACGCATTATTAGGCACGTCATTTAATAGTGCCTAATCATAGGCAGCTTAGACCATATATGAGTAGGAAATCTTATTTTTCCCCTTGTGCCCTGCCGCTATCAGCCTGGCTTACCAGAAGATTATGTTTATTATTAATATGTAAAAAAAAACATGGGAGACTGTACTAACCGCATTCATGATGTGGACGGGTGGTAAGCTCACCCGTTTTTGGTGCGGGGAGCAGGTGAGAAGAATAAATGCCAGAAAGGGACTGAAGAGGCCATTCCAACAGGTACAGCTATATTCAGGGTAGGGGAAGACAGGATGGGGGAAGTTGAGCATATCATTGTGAGATCTGAAGATGTGGGGCTGCCAGCACTGTGATCACTACCTGACAATGGATGAGAGCAGCCAGCAATGATAAATACTCAGAGTGGCAGGGTTGCACCTAAATTGTTACTTGAATTCAGTGTATGGCGATTACCCTCGGGGGGGGGGAGGTTTATTGGGACAGTATAGAAGGAGCTGTGTATAGCTAATTCAAGATTAGAAAGAGTGGTAGCCAGCCAACTCGCATTGTGGAGTAGAGCACAGAAACATACTAGAGAAGAATTGCCGGGGACTGTCCTGCCGAGCATTGATCACAGGTAAGGGATTAGACCGACACTGGAAATTGAGTGGATTTGCTCAAGGCATTAGTATGCCTCTCCTGCTAATATAGAGGATAATGGCTGGGGATCGGGTGATAACCACACTGTAATCACCTCAAGTGGTTGCTAGGGCAACATGGTAAACCTCGAGAGCGGGCTCGAGGAGGTTTACTGTAGACCTAACAACCACGAGAGGTGATTTCAGCGTGGTTGTCACCCGATCCCCAGCCATCATCTTTTATAGTGTATGATCAAAAAAACATTGTTTGCATTCTATGTGTGAGAATTATGGAACTCTGGTGCATTCTTTTTTCTTATGCCACTGTTTGGAAGTTCCAAAGTGTGGTTAACAACTTTTAAAATTCTAAACAGTGCATAACAAAGCTGTGTGACTGCTGATTATGGTGGATAATAGGCACTTACCATACATTATAATAGTGTTATCCATAGTAAGTGCAGCCCTTATAAGGGTATGAATAGCAGTTTTTCAGTTGTGTCCTGATGCTTGTTGTTTGGCCCTCCAGGAAGACCTAGCTGTTGGTTAATGAGGCAGAAAAAAAAAACACAACAGGGGGACTGTACATATTGCCTTCACTGTGCAGAAGGGTGGTGATCTGCTCAATGTTTACTGTGGGAGCAGTCATCAAACATTGAGAATGAGGACTGGAGAGTGATTTGGGAGGCACTTTTTAGCAGTCCCAGCTGATGAAAGGTATCGTTCAGGTGTGCACTACTCTCTGAGGTTCAAGATCACAATCTGAGGTGTGATAATTCTCTTCATGAGACCGTAAGCTCATATGCGGCCCCAGGCAGTACTAAGGACAGAGTATGGATGGTGGGGTATTCAACAGAAGGCAGGCTAGGTGCAGGGGGTTCACGTGGAAAAAGGCTACAAGAGAAGCTTATTTGTGGATTACCAAGAAAGCATGAATTTAACTGGATCAGACCAGTACTTTCCTACAAATTTCAGGACATCACATAACCACTAGATCATCAGGTATTTGAAGTGTTGTACTGTACTGAGGTTTGCTAAAGAGAAAGTCAGCTGGATTACAAAATTTGAGCAAATGAAAGTAAACAAAATGAACAAAACCATAGCCTAAAGTGTGCTGATCAAAATAATCCATGTGTTAACACATGTTGTTGATCATTCTGGTGAAACATTTCAATACAAAGGGGGGAAAAGAACTAGTTAGCACTATAGGGAGCCATGTGGGTCTCTGCCTATGGCTCCAATGATGTAATCGCTTAACACATTTGGTAGATATTTTAGGGAGCAGGCAAGGCTGTTTCTTGAACCTGAAAGGCTGATGTTTACATTTTTCACAAGCTATGAAACTGCATTTATGTTATTTACATAAATGCAGTTTTAGCATAAATGTAAACAGCAGTCTCTAGAGAATACATGTTAAGCTCACTCAGTCTTTTCTGATATGGTTTGTCCCCCAGGCTTAGAATCATCTTTGTTGCCCTACGCTGCACTCCCTCCAGTAGTTTGACATCCTTCTTTAAATAGGGGTACCAGAACTGCACACAGTACTCTAAGTGTGGTTTCACCAGCGACCTGTACAATGGCAGGACAATTTCCTTCCTTCTAGAGGTGATTCATCTAACAATACACCCAAGCACTTTATTAGCTTTAGCTGCCACCTTCGTGCACTGTGCAGAATGATTCATGTCCCCTGCAACTAGTACCCCAGATCCTTCTCCTCCTCTGAGGTGGAGAATTGCACTCTCCCCAGCCAGTAGCTATTACATGGGTTTCTGGCTCCCAAGTGCATGTTCTTGCACTTCTTAGCATTGAACCCTGGCTGCCAAATGACTGACCAGCACTCAAGCTTAGCCAGATCCTCTTGTAGTTCCTGCCTCCCCTCCGCACTGTCCACCACCACACAGATCTTTGTATCATCTGTGAACAGGCTGATTTTACTGTTGATCCCATATGCTACATCGCCATTGAAGACGTTAAATAACAATGGTCCCAGTACTGAGCCTTGTGGGACCCCACTGGTTACAACTCTGGGATTCAAGAGTTCACCCCCTACAGTTACCCTCTGCTGCCTATCCTGCAGCCAGCTCCAGACCATCCTACCAGTTTCTCCCCAGCTCCCAGGTTCCTCAGTTTACGGAGCAACCTCCCATGTGGCACTGAGTTGAAGGCCTTGCTGAAGTCCAGATACAGGACATCCACTGCATGGCCCTTATTGAGTGCCCTTGTCACCCAATCACAAAAGTAAATCATGCTGTTCTGGCAGGATCTACCTGAGATAAGCCCGTGTTGTTTATCATCCTGGAGACCATTCTCTTCCAGAAAAATCACCAATCTCTCCTTGAGAATGGTCTCCATTAGCTTCCCTGCTACAACAGAGGTAAGGCTGACCAGTCTGTAGTTACCCAGCCCATCTCTGGGCCCACTCTTGTGAAGGGGCACAACATGTGCCATCCTCCAGTCCTGGGGCATGCATCCTGTCACCAGAAAGGTGTTGAACAGGTCTGGCAGAGGTCCCACCAGGACCTCTGCTAAATCCCTCAGGACTCTGAGATGCACACTGTCTGGTCCTGGTGCCTTGTCTACCCTCAGGGACTTAAGGCCTTCTAATATCCTCTCTGCTGGGATTTTCCCATCCTTTACCTATGCACCTCCCATGCCCACCCTACCCCATGGCGTAGGCCTGACTTTCTCCCTGGTAAACACTGAACAAAAGTACTCATTGACAGCCTCTGCCTGTTCACTCCCCCTTTTCTGCCCAGCTCACATCTCTCTTGATCCTTACAATCTTATCTTTACTGCTTCTTTTCTCCCTTAGGTACCTAAAGAAATCCTTTTCCCCTTCTTTGATCCCCTGTACGAGCCTTAGCTCCCTTACGGCTCTGGCTGCCCTGACTACTCTACTCAGCTCTCTGGATTTCTTTGAGTACTCCTCCCTATCCACCTCTGGTCCAGAACTTTTATACCTGCTGAAAGCAGCCCTCTTCCTCCTCACACTCTCCTTTACCTCCGTGGCATACCAGCTCAGCATTTTGGTCCTGAACTTCTTACTTTGCATCTTTGTACAAGTATCAGTTGCCTCTACCAGACCCAGATTGATGATGGACCATTTCTGGTCCGCATCCATGTCTGGGTGGATTTGGGCAAGATGCCCCTCAAGTATATTTCCCATCCTACCAAAGTCTACTCTTCTGAAGTCCACCACCTTTTGTATTTTTCCTGGCTATGTCCTTACCTAAATTGAGGAAAAACCACACTGGGTTGTGGTCTCTTCCTGCTAGGGGTGTCCTCCATCTCTATGTTGTAGACATGCTCCCCATCCAACAGCACGAGGTCCAGTATGTTACCCTCTCTGGTTGCCTCCATTACCCTCTGTATCAGGAAGCTGTCCTGGAAGACCTCTAGAAGGACCTGTTCCTGGCACTAGAGGTAGCTGGGGTGCTCCAGTCAATCCCCGACAAATTGAGATTCCCCACTATAACGCTATTGCCCTTACCACTGAGCCTTCTGATTTACTCCCCCAGCTCCCTGTCAATTTATTTATTTAAAAGTTTAACCAGAAAATACATACTGAGCTAAATACAACTCATTTCCAAATGAGTCCTGGGGGAGAGGGGATGGGGAGACAGCTAACAGTATAATAACAAGGCAAATACAAGTAAGTAATATAAGCGAAATCAAAAAATTCAAAGGCAAAATGTTATATAAAGGTACATTTGTAAAATAAAAAACAGTCTCAAATATATATACAGAAAGAAAACGAAACAGGAAGAAGAAAGCACGACTAGAGAATAGAGAAAAAGGGAAAGGGTCAAAGGCAGTTGCAAGAAGGACGACTAAAGTCAGCGAGAAGAGACTTAATGGAAGAAGTAGTAGGGGCAGAATGAATAGAGAGGGGAAGAGAGGACCAAAGTTTAGCAAAGTGGTAAGAAAAAGCAGAAAGAAAATTTCCTTATTTTGAGAGGGTGGCCTGTACACTACCCTTAATCTAACCTTCCTCCCCTTCGAGTTTCAGAGCTGTACCCATAAGGCTTCAGACCCCCCCTTCTCCCCCCCTTCCTGTTACACAAAATCCCTTCCCTTACATAAATAGCCCCCCCTTCTCCTTCGTTCTGTCCTTTCAGTATAAACTGCTGCCAGCATCAACAATTAAGATAATTCATTAGTTGTTAATTGAGGACGCAGGAATCCTGCCACAACAATTAAGTTGAAAAAAATTGAACTGGGTTCAGATCTAATAAATCAGAGCTCTAACAATTTAATGAAATGCACATTAAAGGCCCTGGCTCATTCTATCTTGGCTAATGTAGTAGTTCTGGGAACACTGAACAATATCAGAAACAGAGTAGACACTTTTAAGAAAGAAATTACACAGAAAATGGACATGCCGACTATGAAAGTAAAACATTTTAGAAAAACAACTCAATAAATATAATTTATCATTTTCAACAACAATCATACCAAAAACACCAAATTACAAAATAAAGGAAAAGGGAGGAAAAAGAAAAAGTAATACAAAAATGAAAAAAGCCAGGAGAGTCAAATCATAGATACACAGGAAGCTCCGTATAGTAACAAGCCTTCAGTACCAATTGAAGTTACATGCGTGATAACTAATAGCAAGACTAGCAGGGTGAGAGAACAGATGCTACCTCAGGAAGTTGAAAAAACTCAAAGAGAGGATATCTTGGCAGATGCTCACGAGAATAGTGATAAAGTCATTAACCCACAGGAGACAAAGAGGAAGGGAAATTGAATAGGTTCACGCAAAAACTAGAACATAACTGGAAAGGACTCTTTACCACTAAAGGAGCACACAAAGGTGTTATTGTAGAACAATGGTACAAATACTGAAAATCCTCCAAACACTAAGTTAACAGGAAATGAAATTATTATATGTATCGCAGGTATTTTTCATAAACAGAAAGAGACAAGACCATTACTGATGGAGTTGGTAGTACTTTTATTTCAAGCAGAACTTGGCATAAATAAAGCAAAGGAAAACACATTAACTGTATTTAGAGACAATAAAGATAGAGGAATTCTGGTGTACATCATGGTTTGAAGTCTGGGTTTTGTGAAATAGATTTGGTTTGAAGAGTGAGTTCAGCCAACATTTCTGTCATCACTAAATTCAGAATTTGGATCAGCATATCCCCAATCAGCCTTGTACCAAAAATTAGATCTCTGAATTATTTTATTTAAAAGTTACTAGTCATTTTGTCATCCTAAATTTACTGCCTGTTCAAAAAAGCCAGTTTCAGTGAAGAGCTACTGATGATGTCACAACCAGAACTCGCAGCCTAGTTCTCCCTGCAAGCTACCTTACAGAACATATTTCTCCCACGTTGCATAAAACTGCAGTTGTAGTAAACATCTGAAAAAGAAAAGCTGACACTGGGTGGGTTACAGCATGCATTTCCATAATGTCCAGATGCAAGGTACAGCACTTAAGAATGTGACCAGGGAGGGGGTGTTGGAATGCAGCAACAGACACGGCTTTAGGATGACAAATTTGTGTGCAATTTTTAAGTTTGCCATGCCTGCGCACTGTGAACTTATTGCTAGGAGTAGTGTGTGCTAAAACTTTGAAAGACGGAGCCAAACAGCTGATCGCTGTTCAGTCATGGTGGAATGCAGCCCAGTCTGCACATGCACAGAAGCGCCACTGCTTCTACGCATGTGCGGAAACCACACACTCCCCAGGAAAGCTAACACTGGGGTGCCCAATCCCCGTGTCGGCATGTATCCCTCCCCCAAACTGTGGCACACTGGGAGCTCACCCCAGTGTGCTGAGACAGTTTTACTGACACCGGGATGCCCACTTCCGGTGTCGGATGCCCCCACCCCCGCAAGCTCAATTTCTTTGCCAATGGGGGTGCCCAATTCCAGTCGGCATCAGGCCACCTCCAAACTCATGTGGCACACCGGCAGCCCACTCCATTGTGCCCCCCCCAAGCTCAATTCCTTTGTCGACAGAGGTGCCCAATCCCTGTCGGCATCAGGCCCCCCCCAAACTCACGTGGCACACTGGGATCCCACACCAGTGTGCCTAAAGTATTTTTTTTAACGTGTAAGTAAAGAAAACAGTCCCCCGGAGTCTTTTATTTTAACCTACAAAAAAGAAAATGGTCCTTTGTTGTTTTGCCATCCCCATCCCAACCCTCCTTCTACGCACCCACCTCCCTGCAGTCCCCTCACCCCATACTTACCTTCAGAGGTCAGGAGAATTAATCTTCTGTAGACCAGGAGGCATCTGCACTCTTCAAAAGCCAACCGCAAACTGAAGAAAATCATGGTAAGCCCTATAATGGGAGTCAATGGGGGAAGGTTTTTTTTTTTAATTTTCACTCCAGATTTTCAACATTGCCATTTTGTTACACCTCCTTATGAACAGTACAGCTGTCATTTTTCACATCCTGCCTAAAACATGTTTTCACACCTGTGGAGTAGAATTTTTTTTTTATTTTTTTTGTTGACCAAGTAAGTGCACTAGACAAATCCTGCCTATTTTCAGGCACGACCCGGGGGAGTGGGATACAGATGAATACGAACTGACCTACTACTGAAAGAGAGATTGGTGGAACATCTGGTTGTCAATGGACTACAGGACCCAAGGCAGCATGGTTTCACCAGGGGGAGGTCATGTCAGACCAACCTCATTGAATTTTTTGAATGGGTGACTAGGGAGGTGGTTCAGGGGAGGGCAGTGGACATGGCCTATCTGGACTTCAGCAAGGCCTTTGACACTGTGCCACATAGAAGACTATTACACAAACTGGGGAATATGGGTGTGGGCAGGACAGTAGTGTGGTGGGTAGGTAACTGGCTGGGTGGCAGGACACAGAGGGTGGTGGTAAATGGCTGTCACTCCACAGAGGGAAGAGTGACCAGTGGGGTACCACAGGGATCAGTGCTGGGACCGGTCCTATTCAACATCTTCATCAGTGACATGGCGCAGGACCTAGAAGGCAGAATTTCACTGTTCGCTGATGACACAAAGCTCTGTAACAGAATAGACACACCAGAGGGTGTAGACAGAATGAGAAGCGACCTGCAGAAACTTGAAGAATGGTCAGGGGTTTGGCAGTTGAAATTCAATGCAAAGAAGTGTAAGATAATGCATATGGGGCACAAAAACCCTGGCACAATATATCAGTTGGTGGGTGAGGATATAGCATGCACCAAGCAGGAAAGGGATCTTGGGGTTATCATCTCTGATGACCTCAAGGTAGGAAACAGTGTGACAAGGCAGCAGGTAAAGCAAATAGGATGCTGGGATGTATAGGCAGGGCATTACCAGCAGGAAAGGGAGGTCATAATTCCGCTATACAAGACACTAGTGAGGCCCCACCTGGAGTACAGTGTACAGTTCTGGAGACCATACCTACGTAAGGACATAGACAGGGTAGAGAAGGTTCAGAGGAGGGCAACAAAGATGGTGCATGGATTGCATCACAAGTCCTATGAAGACAGGTTGAAGGAACTGAACATGTACTCCCTGGAGGGAGGAGGGAGAGAGGGGATATGATAGAGACATACAAGTATCTTACAGGGAGGAACAGGGTGCAGGAAAACACTATTTTAAGCGAAAAGATGTTCCAGGACTAGAGGCATGGGATGAAGTTGGAGGAGGGCGATTCAGAGGAAACATGAGAAAGAATTTCTTCACAGAGCAGGTGGTGGACAAGTGGAACACCCTGCCAGAGGAAGTGGTGGGGGCTGAAACAATCACGGGATTTAAGAATGCATGGGATAGACATAAAGGAATTCTGGAGGTCAGGGGTAAGGTACAACAGACTTCTAGGAAAACAAACTGAACTTACAAGCTCAAATGGGCAGACTGGGTGGGCCATAGGCCCTTATCTGCCGACACTGTCTATGTATCTATGTATATGTATCTATGACCTTGAACGAAATTAAGCAATTGGTGGTATTTTTAGTGAATGAGGGAAATTTGACAAGGAACACTGGGGAAATTCCCCTACTCTGTAGGAGGTTCCCTTGCATCCTGGCATTCTGCCAAGATAGCCATCGAAGGAGGAGCTGTGGAGGACATGGAAGTGTTGGAGGCAGTGGAGTTGGTCACCTCCCCTGTCTCTGTTCTGAGAGAGACCACATCTTCTGTGAATATTGTGCTGCAACCTACTAGAAATGTTTCTTCTGAGTTTTTGGCTACTTCCTCTGCTACTGCTGTAGATAACTGTGTGCAAGGTTTGCCTGTGGATCCTTTATTGATTTCCCAGTCTATGCCTACAACATCTTCTAGCACTGCTGCACTAGATATACATGAGTCTTCTCCTACTGTTTGTATGGATGTGGATGTGTTGCTTAAAGTTGAAGAACAGTGTTATTTTGCTGCTACACAACACCTGTTAGCTCTTAAAACTCAGCCTAGTTTGGTACCTGCTGCTTATGACTCACCGTCTGGGAATGCTCGTTCTGCTGTCTCATTGCCGATTCTGACACTTCCGCATTCTTTGCCTGTTGCTACAGACTCTCCTCACTCCCTACCGCCTGTACAGACTGCACCTCTTGCTCAGCTTCCTCCAGGAGTTTCTTCTGTACAGGTACCTGCTTCTGCTCTCCCTGATGCCTTGCATACGGCGGACTGGTCTGTTGAGTCAGCTCTTGAAGCGGCTGGGTGGGAGAAGGACCCTACTGTTGGGACTTGGCGTTCTGTTTCTTCCCCAATCTGCACTAGGCCACCTGAGACTGCCGAACTGCTGGCCTCTTCTGCATTGAAAGACTCTGCTGTTTCTCTTGACATTTCCTTGCTGACCGAACTCCTTCTGACTCAGAACCCGATTTTACAACTTGGTCCTGCTACCTTGACGCCTCCTGATCACTGGACTCCTCGGGACCCTGAGTCTCACCCAGCTCCTGCTATTTCCACTGTTTATTTCCCTAAATCTTATGCTGCATGCTTTCAACCCCCTGTACATCAGGCAAAAAAACACAACGCTGTTCGGCTGCAATATTTAGGGGGCCTATCTGACTTTCCTGACCGTTTTTTTGTAGATCGCACCCTTCTGAAAGATTCTATGCAATTTGCTGCTTTTGAGATTCATGCCTTAATGCATGTTTCTTCAGAGTCTTATTTTGATATTAGCTTCAAGACTGTCACTGGTTTGGAAAAGTTTTGGAGAAAGTATCAGGAGCTTAAAACTTCTCCCTTATGGTCACCTTTTACTGCCATTCCCCTAACTAAACCTACTCAGAAAACTGTTACGATTTTATTTCGTAACGAGGGTGTAAGTCTCAATGATATTACTGTCTGGTTGAAGCAAAGATGCACCGTCCTTTCTGACCCAGAAGCTATCTTTGATTCTGAAAATATCTGGATAGGTGGGTGGAGGACGAGGGTTATGCTTCGCACTTTGGATGTTGAAATTCAGCATCTGCCAAATAGCTTTATGCTTGGGAAGGACAGGGGAGTTCTTTTTTACCCCGGTCAGCCAAAAGCATGCTACAAGTGTTCCTGTCAAAACCATATTAGTATCTTCTGTGACAGGATTAAATGCTCTGTTTGTGGTAACATTGGCCACAAAGGTTCCCAATGTGTTGATAAACCACTTTGCATCCTTTGTGAAGAATTGGGACACACTTTCCAAACTTGTACTTGGGCAGCTCATAACTCCCCGACTCTTGCTGATGGGGAAGAGCAACGGATTATTACTGTTGCACAATATTCTCATTTGTCTGACACCCTTTCTAGACCTCAACTTGTGCCCCCCCAACCCTTTTGTGCCTGCTGTTGACCCCTCTTCTACTTTGCACGGACAATCTGCTCCTGTTTTGCAGCCACAAACCCCTGCTATTGTTCTCCCTCCCCCTTCTATTGATCCTGCTATTTCTACCTCGGAAGAGGTGCCTGTTCTTGTGTTGCCTAGTACTTCTGGGACTTCCATGGACCCCCCCCCAAACCTTTTAATAGACTCACACGGGGATCTAAGAGGGGGACTTCTCCTTCTTCTAAGGCCCTGAAATCCTCTACTGTGACTCATATGAACAAATTTGAGGTTTTACGCCACCCTCAGGACAACACAGACTCTGATACGTCCTCTTTTCTCTCTTCCCACCCTGAAGTAACTACGGACATGGAGGTGACCATCGATAATATTGGTTCTCAAAAAAGAAAGGCTAAGGCAAAACTGAAACATAGGGAAGGTACCCCTAGGAAGGGTAGGCCAAGGTGAATTCTGTGTTTTTGTTTTGCCATTTCCTTGTACAAATGCCTTCTGCTTTCTCAGTGCATACTGTCAACGCTAACAGTATAAAAAAGCATGCTAAGAGGGATGCAGTTTTTTCTTTTTTGTCTGGATTGACAGTTGGCCTCATCCTATTACAGGATGTACATTTCCATGCTCTTCCGGAAATTTCCAAAGCCACACGTGCCTGGACCTCTGGACTTTCTTTTTGGTCCTTTGGATAGGACTCTTGTTCTGGGTTAGGTGTTTTGTTTAGTATACCCGATGCTACTGTCATCAAACTGTTGGATGTATGTCCTGGCCGGCTTCTTTTGTTAGATGTATTGATTTTTTCTGTCCCCTTCCGGATAATCAATATCTCCCCAAATCAAATCTCATAGGATTCAACTACTGAAATTAATTCAGCCTTATTTATATACATCAATGCATGTGATTTTTGGGGTGATTTCAATTGTGGGTTATCTACTAAGGATAAGTCTTCTACTTCTAAGACTACTAAATTGTTTTGCGACACAAATTTTCTTAAACAATTGCTTCTTTCCACAGGTCTGCAGGATGCATATTTGTCTTTCACGGGTCAGCATACCCCTACTTTTCACAAGGGCCCCCTTGCAACCCGTATTGATTTTTTCTTTATTTCTTCCCATCTCCAACTTTCTGATGCTGTTATTCAGATTGAGGAATTTTCAGACCATAATTTATTGTCTATTTCTTTAGGCCCTTTCTTGACCTCCCATTTTGGTACTGGCTTTTGGAAATTGAATACTTCCCTGTTATCTAATTCACGTTTATGTCACCTGACTGAGTATATTTACAATCAGAAGTCTGTATTTTTTTGTATGATTCCCCCCTGGGTTTGGTGGCAGGATATGAAAACTGGACTCCGCACTTTGTTCAAAAAATATAGCAAACATCATCACGATTCCCTATACTTCCTTTATCACACTAACAGATGACAACTTCAGAAATTACTTACTTTGTCTCATGAAACTGGCCATGATTTTTCTGCCCAAATTAGTAATCTTAGGAAGCGCATGCTGGATTACCACCTTCTGAAAGCTACTTCTGTCCAACACCAACAGCGTTTTAGGACCTCTGGTACCCATGGTACTGTATGTCCATATGCTTCTGTTCAGAGAACAGTAGACAGCAAAACTTTTGATACACTTTTCGAAGACAAGTTTGCCAAGCTCACTCATATTTCAGATATCAGACACCGTGCTACCTGTTATACATGAGAATTATTTGGTCCAATGCCCCCCCCCCCACCTCATCCATAATAGACTACTTTTCCCTTTTACAAATCCCTGATATGCCCGCTTCTGTTGTTGATATGTTGGATGCTGAGACACAAGCACATGAAATTGAAGCAGTGATCCACTCTTTATGTCCAAGAGTGACACCGGGCCTGGATGGTCTCTCCAGTGAGCTATATAAATTATTCTCTACTGACCTGAGTTCTGAATTGGCTGCAGTTTATAACTCCGTCCTACAGTACGAAAATCTTCCTTTAGACTTTAACATGGGTTGTTTGTTTTATTTACATAAAAAAGGTGATAGAAGATGGTCTCCAATTGAAGGCCTTTATGCCTCTTAAACACTGATTTTAAAATTTTGGCCAAAATTTTGGCTCTCAGGCTTTCAAAGTTGGTCTCATATGTGATTTCTACTGCACGATCTTGCAGTGTCCCTGGGAGAAGCACACAAGACCATCTTATTTTACTTAGAGAACTGATTGAACATGGTAATTTTAATATTTTACATGGTTTCATTTTCTCTCTGGACCAACGACAGGCTTTTGATTCTGCACATCATGATTTTTTATGGTCTACTCTTCGACATTATAAAGTACCTGATTACACCCTTGCCAGACTTCAGCTGCTATACCATTCTGCAACTATTGTCCCCCTAGTTAATGGATGGAAATGCCCTCTGCTTCCTCTACACAGAGGGGTTAGACAAGGCTGCCCCCCTTAGTCTGCTTTTATAAGTTTTCTTTTTAGATCCCTTACTTCATTCTATTAACTCAGCACCAACAGTTATGCCACTTCCCTCTGCCCCATTTTCTGTTTTGGCTTATGCAGACAATATGAGTCTAATGGTGGCTAATGCTACCTCTGTAAGTTCTGCATTATGGCATTATCCCTAGTTTGGGGCCATTTCTGGTGCGGCCCTCAATCTTGATAAATGCGTAGGCTGGGTTCTCCTATTTTGGGTGAGTCTATTGTTGCCCTTAAAATTTGTGAAGAACCTATTAAAATTTAGGCATTTTGTATGGTAATGGTCCTTTGGACATCCTTAACTGGACTCCTAAGTTAGATTATGCTCAAACTATGGTTGCATGTTGGAATTCCTGGCAGATGGGTAAGAAAAAAAGGGTTTACATGATTAAAACCTTTTTGCTTCCCCTTTTTCACTTTCTAGCTTATGTCCCCCCCCCCCAACACTTTGAGACCAGATTGCTAAGTCTTTTTTTTCAAGCCCTATGGGGTAGTCGCCTGAACCCCATTAAATGCCAGATTACCTATCTCCCTATTAGGGATAGAGGCCTAGCTATGGTCCAACCTGTTTTTTTTATACTAGTTTTTTCTTATTCCAGAATATTAGACCCCTGCTGGTTAACCAAGATCGAGGCTGGGAACCTTGGTTTCTTGAATCCTGTGGTCCTTGGTTTCATAAATAGGAACACAATAAATTGACGGTTTTGGAGCACTCCCCCCAGATTTCAGTTTATGTTAGGGATAGTTTTTTTCATTTGAAACAGTGGCAGATTACCAGCTGTATGCTTGTAGCCATCTCCAGGAAAGCATTGTATAAATTTTTAGTGGACCGCGTATGTTTGGATGTGGTTGTTTTTCCCTAATGTCTGACCCAACATCTCCCTGCTTTGCTCACGTTACTCTGTAATTCTAGGGTTCCCCAGAAGATGTGGGATTTACATTGGCTTAGCTGCCATGAACGTATCGATGTCAAATACAACCATAAACATAAAACACTACAGGATAGATTTTGCTCCAGACCTGAATGTCAGCAACAGGAAAAAACTATTTCACACCTTTTTTTTCTGTACATTTATTGTTTCTTTTTGGACTTTATTAGCTGCCAGATGGCATGAACTCTTGTTTGCTCTCATCAATTATGACAATCTGATGTATGTCCCCCCACACTTAGTCTCGTTGGAATGTTAAGACGTTGAATTTGATTTTTGTAGTCGTCAAATGGCATGTGTGGAATGCACGTTGTCTATTTAATTTGCAGAATCAGGATGTGCCTCTTCTCACCATTATTCAAAGAATTGAACATGATTTAAAGGATGTATATTTTTCCGAGGTGGAACGTTTACCATCTGATTCTTTGTTGAAATTATGGACACTTTTACCTTAGATTACTGATTCTGATTTTCCTGTTACTTGATTATTTTGTGTATTATTTTTTTATGTATCATTCTCATTCTGTTTTTTTTTTTTGTTCAGTTGATATTCAATAAAAACTTCACCTACTTTTTTGATAAGTGCCATGGGATCTTTAACATCCACCTGAACTACCACCAATCCAGGCAGATGGGACTTCGGTTTAACATCTCATCTGAAAGATGACACCTCAGAAGTGCAGCACCCCTCTCATGCTGCACTGCAGTGTCGGTACTGGGATATTAACCCAAGTGCCAGACATGGGAACTGAACCCACAGCCCTCTGATCTCCCTGCCTCAGAGGCAAGTGTGCTACCTACTGCTGTGGGAAATCAGCTTTCAGGACAGATTAACAAAATCTCAGTACCACTGTTCATGAGGAGAGGTCCAAAAATGGCCATGTTGAAAATTTGGTGAAAAAAATTCTAAAAAATGATTGCATTACAGGCGTGCGTTACCCAGTATCTACACACTCTTGTAACTTTGCTAATTTTTCATAGTTGTACTCCAGATTTTCAACAGTGCCATTTTTTCACACCACCTCATGAACAACACAGCTGTCATTTTTCACATTCTGCCCAAAATGTGTTTCGCACCTGTGACGCCAAATGGCGCAATCACTGTGCAAAGTCACCTTTTGGGACTGAGTAATGAAATTATAGTGCCACTGTTCATGAGTTGGGTATCACAAAAAGCCCATGTTGAAAATTTGGAGTGTTGGGGGTGTGACTTGGGATCATCGGCCTTAATGCTCATGCCAGTCCACCCCCCCACCACGCAGCCAGTGACAGGCATCAATGTGTGCTTTGGGGTTTTCAGCCCCAACATTCATCCCATTCTCCTATACTGCACCCATCTTAGTGTAATTCTTTATGGAATGGGGTGAGCATAAGGGCCGAAGACCCCAAGGCATACTGCAACACCTGTTGGTGTCTGCAGAGTAGGGTGAGTTAAAATGGGGTGAGTGTAATGGCCAATGATCCAAAGGCACACCCCCAACGCCTGTCAGTCTCTGCAGGG
Source organism: Neoceratodus forsteri (assembly GCA_016271365.2). Classification (NCBI taxonomy): domain Eukaryota; kingdom Metazoa; phylum Chordata; order Ceratodontiformes; family Ceratodontidae; genus Neoceratodus; species Neoceratodus forsteri. The sequence continues at coordinate 336,366,274 of CM057449.1, forward strand.
TGGGGGTGGGGTCGGAATCAATTCAATACTTCACTGCCATTCCTATTATGCATCTCTCTAACTAATTGACAAATGCTTGTTAAACTTTCTAGTGACAATTTTGTCAAAGAAATGCAGTCGTTTACCTAAGAAGGTCCTTGCTAGTTAAGCACCTGCCTTTCTTTGACAAAATCATCACTGGAAAGTATAAAAAACAAGCCTTTACAAATTGCCCCCATTAAACTCTATGGAGCACCTCCTCATGCTGTTCCTTAAGTAATGGGGTGAACTTTCGGCATTGACAAATACGTGTTAGAATACTGCAGGGATGAGATTTCAAAATGCCGTCAGGCTGCAGTTGTGGAGTACAGTAATGACACAGTCTCAAAAAGTAACTAGGATGCTCAGTCTTGGAATGCGGAGGTCATGCACAGTTTCAGAATGTGGCGGTGACACACAATTTCAGAATGCGGCTGTGGTGCACAATTTTAGAATGTGGTGGTGGTGCACAGTTTCAGAACATGCTGGTGGCGTACAATTTTGGAACGTGGCAGTGGCACACAGTTTGGAATGTGGCAGTGGCACACAGTTTAGGAATGTGGCAGTGATGCACAATTTCAGAAAGTGGCAGTGGCGCACAATTTTGGAATGTGGCAGTGGCACACAATTTTGGAATGTGGTAGTGACATACAATTTTGGAATGTAGCAATGGTGCACAATTTTGGAATGTGGCAGTGGTGCACAATTTCGGAATGTGGCAGAGATGCACACTTTCAGAATGTGGAGATGGCATACAATTTTGGAATGTGGCAGTGGCGCAGAGTTTTGGAATGCGGTGGTGGTGGCGTACAGTTTCAGAATGTGGTGGTGACGCACAGTTTTGGAATGTGGCGGTGATGCACAGCTTTGGAATGTGGAGGTGGTACACAATTTCAGAATGTAGTGCAGGGATTTATTTAACTCCAAAAATTGATTAGCGTTTTGCTCATAAAAGTGCTAAAACATTGTGAAAATGCATAGCACTTGCTTCACTGTGTTTAACAAACATAACACTTCTAGAAAACCTATATAAATACTTTCTGTACAGCTAGCATTGTCCCAAGAAAAAAACTGCTAATCAATTATTTAAAACCCTGTAGGGGTGGTGCACAATTTTGGAATGAAGCATTTTCAGAATGTGAATGTGGTGGTGACACAGAGTTTTGGAATATGGCAGTGGCACACAATTTTGGAATGTGGTGGTGATGCAGTTTCAGAATGTGGTGGTGGTGCACAATTTTGGAATGTGGCGGTGGCGCACAAATTCAGAATGTGGCAGTGGTGCACAATTTCGGAATGTGGCGGTGACGCACAATTTTGGAACATGGCAGTGCTGCACAGTTTTGAATGTGGTGCTGATGCAGCATTTCGTAATGTGGTGGTGATGCACAGTTTCAGAATGTGGTGGTGATGCTGGCCTGGTGGTGCAGAGGGCTGAGACACTGGATGCCTTACCTTGCGCTATGCTAGTGAACTATGTTTGCGAGTGAGCACGAGCCAGCAGAAGTCAGCAGGAGGAAGGGCACAGAGTGGGATCAAGCTGCTGGGAGGCAGTTCTCCTCTCAGGGAAGGGATGTGGGTTTTCCTTAATTCTTGGCTGCTTTGAAGTGGAGGCTAGGGGGCAGCGCAGGCTGAGAAGAAGCCAGGCATTAGTCTGGGGAGGGAGGAAGGGGCTGTCACTGGGGCAGTGGGGTGAAAGCTAAGGCTAGCAGTGGGGTCCCTCAGGGCTCCATGTTAGGCCCTTGTCTGTTCCAAGCTTTTATAGCAGACTTAATGAATAATTGCTTTTTCTTCAGCTACCAAATATGCAGGTAATGTTAAAATCGGAGGGCCCTGTTCAAACCCCGAGCAAACAGTTTCCATTCAGAAAGACCTGGATTCCATCACACAGTGGGTAATTAAGTGGAAGATGAAATTAAACTCCAAGAAGTGTAAGGTTATGCATCTGGGTCGAAATAACCCATGTTTTACGTATAAATTAGACAGTAATATACTAATAACTACTTCCAATGAAAAAGACCTTGGGGTCAATATATCTGAGGATTTTCTTCCAACTTCTCAGATTAGAAAGAGGAAGAGGAAGTAAGCTGTTGATTAACTAGGATCTGCAGCTTATCTGTTAGGTAGGAAAATGGGCAGACTAGGTGGGCCAAGCGGTCCTTATCTGCCGTCAAATTCTATGTTTCTATGTTTCTATTAATGGGGCTATTCACAAGGCCAATAGAGTTACCTGGTCAATCAGAAGAAACATAAAATCCAGAAATAGCAGTGATGATGCCTTTGTACAGAGCATATATCCATCCACACCTAGATTATGCTTCGCAATTATGGTGCCCATTTAATAAATCAGACATCATATTATTAGAAAAGGCACAAAGGAAATATACCAAACTCATCACAGGTTTTTATAATGTCTCCTATGAATCAAGAATTGAATCTCTGAATCTTATGTCACTAACTACTCAACGTCTTAGGGGGGATCTCCTCTTATGTATGACATTATGCAGGACCCATTTTTATTAACTGTATTAGGATTCTAATTCAAAAACTACATATATAACACCAGCGGTCATCCTCTACAGTTATATGATAGAAACTTTAACTTAATGACATGGAAACATTTCTGTACTTTAAGAACTATTAATCCTTGGAATGCACTCCCCATTGAGGTAATGACAAGCAATTTGAAACTAGTATTCAAGTACAGACTGGATAAATTTATACTTTCAGGTGCAAAAATTGACTATTATTAAATAAAAGGAGCAACCATGGGAGCTCCTATAACTCCTTAGTATGAATCTTAATATACGTGTCTCCATGAGCATCTGTGTCTGAGGTCCCAGGTGTAACGGGAAGAAAACCAAGAAATACTTTCCCTGAACAGGATGATAGCTGGCTCCTACTGGTGACTGGTGGAAGGTAAGTCCTGGGTCACTGGGGGCCGGAGAGGGGTTGGCTAGAAAGGGGGTCTAGGGGGGAGAGAGGCGTATAAACATAAGATGAAGAAGAATGTGGTGGTGATGCACGGTTTTGGAATGTGGTGGTGACGCATGGTTTTCAAATGTGGTGGTGAAACACAGTTTTGGAATGTGACGATGATGCATAGTTTTGGAATGTGGTGGTGACTCAATTTCCGAATGTGGCATTGAAACACAACTTCGGAATGTGGTGGGGATGTGCAGTTTTAGAACGTGGCTGGGATGCATAATGTTGGAATATGGTGGGGATGTGATGCCTGATTTTGGAATGCGGTGGGTGTGTACAATTCTGGAATGTGGTAGGGACAAACAATTTCAGCATAAAATGGTGTGTCCTGTCACATTCCAATAGTGTGCATCCCCACTTTATTATGAAATTATCGGTCCCCACCGAATTCCTCAATGTGTGTTCCTGTCACATTCCAAGACTGAGTGTTCCTCCACATTTTAAGATGGCACATCCCTGCCACATTCTGAAATTGCATGCCCCCCCAACATTCTGCAATTGTGCATCACCTTGAAATTATGAACTAGACATGAAGATGATTGCTCTCACACTTCACAAAGTCACTGTGCCCCTCACTAAGATCTTTAACTTAGCCCTCAGACAGGCTAAATTCCCCACTCAATGGAAAGCAGCCCTGGTAACACCAGTCCATAAAAGCAGAGAATGTGACATCTGCTCCAATTCTATCCTGCTCCCCCTATCAAAGGCCTTCAAATGAATCATATTGGATCAACTTGTAGGCCATCTTAAAAAAAAGTCCCAGTATGATAATGAGGTAAACCAGAACACCCCTATGATTTTGTTCATTTTTGAAATAGATAGATCACCTCAAGAAAATACTGCACCTCTTTTTTCTGTCGTTGTTTCATTGTTATCTAGTATTCTGAAACGTAATACTAGTCAAGGGGCTTTCTTCAACAGGGAGAGTAAATAAATATGGGGAAAGAAATCAGATCAATTTTCATGTTAAATCAGCTGAAACAGCTCAGATGATCTTGAACAATGTGAGAAAGCTGGAATATTTAGACATTATATTTTAGGCTTAAATAACCTTGAGAATTCATCTGGTCCTGTCCATAGTGATGAATGACTCAAAACTGTCTCTGACAAACATAGGAAGTTTAATAAGGTGTGCGAAGCATTTAGTATTGAAGGTAATTTTCTTCATGGTACAAAGCAGGACTAGTGAGCAAATGTTTTGACAGAGATTGGTATACATTCATAAATACATATAGCATAATTCTTTTTCGACAGACATGGTCTGTGGAGGTGGTAAACTTGAATAGCTATGAAGCTATCACCTCACCAGTGGTAAAAATTAATAAACTTGGAAGAAGCTCTGGGGGTTTAGTTATCCGTATGTAAATAAGGCCAGGTATTAAAATTATTGACATATACTGTACAAAGTGGAAACAACTAGACTATAATAGTTTTAAAATGGGATGACCAAAATATCATACTGATTAATGTTTATATCTGCCCAAGAGGCACCTCACAATACTCAGACAATATCTGGGCAGGGATCAGTAATGATCTAAAAACAGTTATTCATAGATTTCTTCATGCAAATGTTCTGATTGCCAGAGACCTAAATGCAAGGATTGCTAACTTTGACAATATTGACTTGTTACACTCTTACACAGACACGGGTTCAATTGACAAGTGTATCAATAGGGAGATTAATAAAAATAAGAATGTCAAAAAATTGCAAGAATTTATAATGGACAATACATTGCTCTTGTTAAGCGACAGACTCAGGGGTGATGAATGTGGAAACACCACTTACAGTATTTTGGTCTAATGGGCAAAGCATGATTGATTATTTCATTTGTAATCCAGAAAATGATCAAATACAGTACATTAACATCTTAAAATTGAAATGAGGGCAGAGAATGGCCATGCACCACTGACACTAAAAATAAAAACAGATAGAAGTCAGATCCCCAATTATAAGGATTAATGTAATCCTCTTATTATCATAACAGAGAAACAAAAACTTTGAGTTGTAGGTATGGCCAAAGACTCAACAAACAATATGTTATAAGGACCACGAGCCAGAGAATTTTTTGATAAACACAACACAGCCATTAATAAAATGGATGACAACTTACAAAGATTGTTTCTTCTACTTTATCCAGTCTTATACATAAATAAGAATAACAGAGCACCTAAGATACAGACTTGGTTTCATGACTCCTGTAAACAAGTGACAGACTCAGGGGTGATGATTTCGTTGGGCTTCACAAAGGTAGTTACCGTTGCAACCCATATTCAGGTCACTCCTTGGATCTGGTGTTCCTCCTGGGGATGGAGGCTGCTGACTTGGTAGTGGACCAGCCGGATGGTCAGACCATCACTCTATAAGGTTCAGTTTTGTGGCTCCCCCTGTGAGACCCGCCCCTTTGGAGATGGTCCAGTTCCGCCCTTTGAGAGGTGTTACCCCAGAGGGTCTGATGGCGGTACTAGACCTATCGAGTAGGCCAATGGAAAGCATGGATCTGTGAGTCCTAGTAGCGCACTATAATAGTGTGGTGCTGAGAGCCCTGGATTCTGTAGCTCCTGTCTGAGTTCACCCTCTCCCACTCCGCCCTTGGTCCCTTTGGTTTGATGGGACTTTGAGGGAGTTGAGGAGAACTGGGCAAAGGTTGTAATGGTGTTGGCGGAAATCTGGTCTGGAGGAGGACAGACGTAGGTTGATAGCCCATTATTCAGACTATCAATCAGAAATCTCCCATAAGAAGGCGGAGTTCCTGTCCAGGGAGATTGCTGAAGCAAGGAATTGACCAGCCCAGCTCTTTCGGACTGTGGACAGGCTGTGTAATCCAGCCTGCCTTCGGGACCAGAGAGCCTTTTCACAAATTAAGTGTGAGGAGTTTACTCAATTCGTTGTAGATAAGGTGTCCTCCATCAGGTCAGAGATCTGCTTGACTCACTTAAATGAGTATGGTGGTGGTCGATGCGAGGATGCAGAAACCCAGTCTATCTGGACAGATTTCGACCAGTCAGCGATCATGGATATCGTGAAGATTGTATGAGAGCTGCGACCGACTTACTGTAGTTTGGATCCTGGTCCAACCCGCCTTTTGGAGGGGTGTATGGATGTCATCGGACCGATCCTTGCCAAGATAGTCTGGTGCTCACTGGACCAAGGGGTGTTCCCGGACCCCTTGAAGGAAGCTGTGTTGACACCCCTGTTAAAGAAATCTTCCTGTGATCCAGACTGTCTTGTGAACTACAGACCAGTCTCTAACCTGCCCTTTTTGGCCAAGGTTATTGAGAAGGTAGTCGCGTTACAGCTCCAGAACTTTCTTACCACCCATGAAATCTATGATCCTCTCCAGTCTGGTTTCAGAAAGAGGCATAGTACCAAGACAGCATTGGTTCGAGTACTTAATGATCTCCTGATAGCGAGGGATTGGAGGAATCATTCGATCTTGGTCCTCCTTGATCTCTCAGCAGCATTTGACACCGTGGATCATGGGGGATTGCTGGAATGTTTGCAGCTGCTCTGTAGACTGTCTGGGACAATCCTCAGATGATTTCATTCTTTCCTCAGAGGCAGGATCCAGAGGGTGGTGTCAGGGTTTTTTTCCCTCGGCCCCCTTTGCCCTGCTCTGTGGGGTGCCACAGGGTTCCGTGCTGTCCCTCATGCTGTTCACAGTGTATACGTTTTTTTGTTATTTTCTTTTAGTTTTTGTTGACTGGGTAAGTGCACTAGACAAATCTTGCCTATTTTCAGGCACGACCCGGGGGAGGGGGATACAGATGAATGGCAACTGACCTTGAACCAGATTAAGCTGTTGGTGGTATTTTTAGTGATTGAGGGAAATTTCGCCAGGACACCGGGGAAATTCTCCTACTCTTCTGTGGGGGGTTCCCTTACATCCTGGCTTTCTGCCAAGATGGCTGCCTCTGGAATTGCTGTGGAGGACATGGAGGTGTTGGAGGCAGGGGAGTTGGTCTCCTTCCCTGTCTCTGGATTGCAAGAGGCCATACTGATTGCTCCTAAAGATTCTTCTACTGAACCTGAGTTACATCCATCTGCAAGTTTGAATATTTCCCCAGATATCTCGGTGGATCAAAGTAAGCAGAAGATTGTTTATTCTCAGACTATTCCTGCACTAAAACAGCCAGCGTCTGATATTGAGTCTGCAGACTGCTTAAAGGAAGGAGATGTGGATGCTTTGCTTTTACTTGAGGAACAACGTTATTTTGTGAAAAGACAGGAGCTTTTAGCCCTAAAGACTTCAACTATGCAGTTGTCCAAAAGTTCTGACTCACGGTTGTTGAATGCTGTGTCAGACGCCCAAGTGCAGGTTTTGACATTTCCACATTCCATTACGGACTGCCCGATGTTTCCTTCTGTTTCTCCTGCTGCGGTTTCTCCTGGAGACCTTGTTGTTACCTCTAACCAACTATGACAAAGCACTGTATCCGACCCACTCCCTGTTGAGCCAGTTGCACCGGAAGACTGGTCAGTTGACTCGGCACTTGCTGTGGCAGGGTGGGAGAGGGATCCGGTTGTTGGTATGTGGCACTCCGGTCCTTCCCCCATTTGGATCTCCCCTGCAGACGTCCCGACTGTTACCCCCATGGAAAACCAGCTGGATTTGACTCTAACTCCCGATTTACGTTTAACGCAGAACCCGGTTTTAAAGTTACTGCTTTCAACATCTTCTGCGGTTCCAGTACTGGACTCTGACTGTCCTCATTGAAGTCTCCTACCCCAGGGCCCTGGTCTACAACCCCAACAGACTGAACGGCTAAAATCTTTGCATACTACAGTTCCGAAAATGTATGCCTCTTGTTTTTCTGTCCCCACTCAACAGACTAAGAGACATAATGCTGTACGGTTACAGTATCTGAGGGGGTTACCTGAACTGCCTGATAAGGTTTTTGTTGGGCGCACTTTACTAAAGGAACCTATGAAATTTGCAGCTTATGATATACATGCCTTAATACATGTCTCTAATGAGTCACACTTTGATGTTAGTTTTAAAACCTTAAAAGGTTTAGAAAAGTTTTGGTCCCAATTTCACTTGTTAAAAAATTCCCCTTTATGGACACCCTTCAGTGCTATTCTTTTGACTAAACCTGCACAAAAAAATATCACCATTTTGTTCAGAAATGAAGGTGTCAGCTTGAATGATATTACAGTTTGGTTAAAACAAAGGTGCACAGTGCTTTCTGATCCTGAAGCTATTTTTGATACAGAAAATTTGTGGATGGGAGGGTGGAAGGGTAGAGTTATGCTCAGAACCACAGATGCTGGTATACAACACCTACCCAATATTTTTATGTTGGGCAGGGATAGGGGAGTACTGTTTTATTCTGGGCAGCCAAAAGCATGTTATAAGTGTGGTTCCACATCCCACCTGAGTAGCATTTGTGACACAATTAAATGTACTGTTTGTGGTGGCCTTGGACATGTAGGCTCACAGTGTGTTGAAGAACCTCTTTGTGTTTTGTGTGACCACCTAGGACATACTTTTCAGCAATGTTCCTGGGCTGCCCATAATTCTCCCTCTTTAGCAGATGGAGAAGAACAAAGGCTTATCATTACAGTTGCCCAACACTCTAAAATTAATGGTCCCTCCTCCTTTCCTTCTGTGGTTAGACCCTCTCCTACTACTTTAGCTGAATCACACGGTATTGCTTCCACTGCCACTGTAGCGCCTGCTAGTGAGGATTTGACTGAGATTGTTTTAAATCATATTCAGTCTACTATATCTTCCGATCTTCCCTCCTCCTCCCCTGTTCTTCCTGGTTGTTCAACTTCAAATGACTCATCTATGAGACCCCCCCTGGCTCCATTGGGAACAATGGAACCCCCCCAACCCTTTTACTACACCTTCCAGAGTCACAAGGGGTTCGAGGAAGTTTGGTTCTCCTTCCTCGAAAGCTCAAAGGATGGAGGCTCTTCCTTTAGCAAATAAATATGAATTATTATGAAATTCTTCTGAGAATACGGACTCAGATTCCTCATCTGTCTTGTCCTCTCATCCTGAACTGACCACGGATACTGAAGTCCCTATTGACAATGTGGGATCCCAAAAGAGGAAGGCAAAAGACAAGACGAAGCATAAAGAATGTGTCCCGAGGAAAGGTAGGCCAAACTGATTTTTGCTATTATGTCTACCTCTGAAAGTGTTTGCTAGTATGTCTACCTATTTCTTTTGCAATATATACTGTTAATGTTAACAGTATTAAAAAACAACCTAAGAGGGATTCAGTTTTTTCCTTTTTATCCTGCCTTACATCAGGTATCATACTTTTACAGGATGTTAGGTTCCATTCCTTGCCTGAAATTTCTAGGGCACAAAAAGCCTGGCATCTAGGCCTTTCCTATTGGTCATTTGGACAGGAAACATGTTCTGGGGTGGGTGTATTGTTTAATCTCCCTAATATATCTGTAGTTAAGATCTTAGATTTATGCCAAGGAAGAGTATTACTTATAGACTTTAAATTCCTTTCTATCCCTTTTCGGATAGTGAATATTTATGCCCCACAAACTAAGTTACTTAGAATTGAACTTTTGAAAGTAGTACGGCCCTATCTTTACACTTCTATGCGTGTTATCTTTGGTGGCGACTTCAATTGTGGTTTGTCCACAAAGGATAGATCCTCAGCCTCTAAAACCACAAAATTGTTTTGTGATACCAGTTTTCTTAAAAATCTCTTATTTTCAGCAAAATTAAAGGATGCTTATCTCTCTCTTACCCAGAAACATACTCCTACCTTTCATAAAGGCTCTTCAGTCACCCGTATAGATTTCTTTTTTGTTTCCTCCTGTTTGCAAACTTCTGCTGCTGAAGTACAAGTGGCTGAGTTTTCAGATCATGATTTGCTTTCTATTTTTCTTGGTCCTAAGAATACTATAGTTTTTGGCCCTGGTACTTGGAAATTTAATGTTTCCTTGCTAGAGAATTTGTTATTGTTGACACATCTTCAGAACTTTTTTCAAACCAGGAAATCAGTGTTTTTTCTTTATGACAATCTTTGGTGGTGGTGGTTGGATACCAAGAGGGATTTAACAAAATTGCTAAAGACCTTTAGCAAATCACATCATGAGGATTGCTATTTTACATACTACAGGACAAGGAATCAGTTGCAAAAACACCTTACCTTTTCTTATGCAACAGGCCAAGATTTTTCTTTACAAATTAGTAACTTGAAAAAAACTTTAATGGATTACCACTCCAAAAAATATGCTTCAATGCAACAACGCCAACGTTTTAGTGTAAAGGGCACCTATGATGTGATTTGTCCATTTGCTCCTTTTTCTAAACAGATTACTAGTAAAATCATTGACACTATTGTAACGGAAGATAATCATGAACTTACTGAATCGAGGCATATTCAACATTATGTGGCCCAGTATACACAAAAATTATTCAGCCCAATTACTACGTGTCTAGATGACATATTAGCTTACCTTAGCCCCATTCAAATTCCCGCTGTACAACAATCGGTGTTAGATATGCTTGATTGTGACATACAGGCATGGAAAGTAGCGGAGATCATCAAAACTTAGCGATCTGGAGTATCTCCGGGTTTGGATGGCCTTCCAAAATGAGCTTTATAAATTGCTTAGTATTGAGTTAAGTGCATTATGAAGTTCCAGATATTACCCTCTCCTGGTTACAATTGTTGTATTCCACAGCCACTTCTATTCCTATTGTTAATGGCTGGAAGGGTCCTCTAATACCTCTGAAGAGAGGTGTTTGACAAGGATGCCCACTCAGTCCCCTTTTATATATCTTTTTTTTGGATCCCTTACTTCGCACCATTAATACAGTACAAAATGTAAGGCCTATTCTTTCATTACCACTTTTCTGTGTTAGCTTATGCTGACGATATGAGTTTGATAGTAGCTGATGTTCCTTTGGCAAACTCATCTCTCCACCTCTGTACATCTTTTGGTCATGTCTCAGGGGCATCTCTGAATTTGGAGAAATGTGTCGGTCGAAGACTCGGGTCTCAGCAGTTGACTGGATACGGTAGTTTCTAATATTGCACTTTGTGAAACCCCTATTAAAATTTTGGGATTTCTGTTTGGGACTGGTTCACTAGATATCCTAAATTGGACTCCTAAGTTGGAACTTGCACAGGCCAAGGTTTCTCTTGGAACACATGGAAGCTCAAAGAAAAGAGAGTTTATTTATAGTCTCTCAATTGCTTCCGATTTTTTGTTTTAGTCTATGTTCCCCAATTTTGGAAATTAAACTTTTGAGTATATTTTTTCAGTCCTTATGGGGCAGCCGCCTGAACCCAATTAAGCGTTCTATAACCTGCTTACCTTTTAGGGAGGGTGGTCTTAACATGATACACCCATTATTTTTTTATAATAGTACATTCTTTGTGACTAATCTTAAACCACTTTAGATTAATTATGATGTAGGCTGGGAATTTTATTTCTTTCAGTCTTGTAAACCTTGGTTTCATCTTTGGGAACTTAACAATTTAAAACAAATTAAACATATCTCTTCTACCCCTTCCTATCTTCGTGATACCTTTTGTCGTTTAAAGCAATGGAAGATTACTAGTCACATGATTGTGTCCCTAGATAGGAAAACTATTTATAAATTTTTGATAGATACCACCTGTGCAGACCTTGTGATATTTCCCAAATGTTCCCCTCCACACTTACCTGCCTTATATACATTGTTAAGGAATCCTCCCATCCCCCAGAAGATGTGGGATCTGCATTGGCTTAGTTGTCACGAATGAATCAATGTAAAAGCTAATCATAAACATAAACAGCTGAATGACAGATTGTGTTCTAGACCCTTATGTGTGCGACAGGATGAAACAATACATCTTTTTTTCCTTTGTTCTTATATAGCTGGTTTTTGGTCATTTTTAGCAAACAGATGGCGAGAACCCTTATTTACTTCTATTACCTATGAGATGTTATTATATGGTACGTTTCCAGCATGCTGGAAAAAGTGGAATATTGATACTCTTAATTTATTGTTTACTGTAATTAAATGGCATTTATGGACTGCTCGATGTCTCTTCACCTTACAGCAAAAAGATATGTCCCACCTCCTGGTGGTCCAAGGCATTGAACAGGAATTGAAAGACATTTACTTTTCTGAAATGCAAAGTCTGTCATTTGGAACTTTGCTTTATGGAAAAGTTTACCATGGATTACTGATTCTGATTTTTCTGTTACATGAGTCCTTTGTATTTATTTTGACATGTGATTTCTGTTTTCAGTTTATTTGTTAATAAAAATTTCCCCTACTCTTTTCGATAAGTGCCATGGGATCTTTAACATCCACCTGAACTGCCACCAATCCAGGCAGACGGGACCTCGGTTTAATGTCTCATCCGAAAGATGGCACCTCAGAAGTGCAGCACCCCTCTCATGCTGCACTACAGTGCAGTACTGGGATATTAACCCAAGTGCCAGATGTGGGAACTGAACCCACAGCCCTCTGATCTCCCGACCTCAGAGGTGAGTGTGCTACCTACTGAGCCACTGACACTGCCATTAGGAGACATTATAAGGCAGTATGGCCTGAGTTTTCACTGTTATGCAGATGATACTCAACTCTACATGTCCTTGGTACCCAAACAAAATAGTGCATTCTCGGTCTTTAACAACTGCCTCACCGAGATTCAGGACTGCATGAGTGCAAACTGGTTGAGATTAAATCCAGATAAGACTGAGGTGCTGGTAATGGATCCAGGTCAGCAGGTAGAGAAGTTGACTCCTGGGAAACCATCTGGCCTTGTGCTTGGGAGTAACCAGTTGAGACCTTATGAACAGGTGTGAAATCTGGGCATTGTACTTGATAACTAATTGACACTAAAAGCGCAGGTGTCAGCAGTTGTCAAGTCCTCATTTTATCATCTGAGGAACATTGCCCAGATAAAGCACCTTGTTCTGCCTGAGGACCTTCCTATGTTGGTCTATGCCTTTGTGTCCTCACATCTTGACTACTGTAATGCTCTATACTTAGGGCATACCTCTCAACTGTCACACATTACGAGGTATATCACTCATTTTACTCCTCAGAAACCCTCTGTCTCACATGGCACAGGTGATATTTCATACTGCCCACTGACTCTTCAATGCACAAATTCATAATAATCTCTGATACTCAATTATCAGCAAACATAAATAACATAAGTGCACAGATTTAAACAGTGTTCTGAGCTTACAATGTCATTTTTGATGATGTGTCACACATTGTGCCCATTTGTCACACATACTGTCACACATTTGAGTGATGAAAGGTTAAGAAGTATGACCTAGGGCCACTGGGGGTGGAACTCCGTTGCCTCCAGCTGGTGCGGAACGCTGCAGCCAGGTTGTTGACAAGGCTGTCAAGAACTAGCCATGTCACTCCTGTGCTGTGCGAACTGCACTGGCTGCTGGTGTGATGGAGCATCACTTTCAAGGTCACATTGCTGACCTATAAGGCCCTACACGGACAGGGACCGGGCTACTTGCAAGACTTTCTTTGGCCTTACTCCCCCCCGCACACTTTGCTCCGCTGACGAGGGACTGCTAGAGGTTCCCAGGGTCCATCTTCAAACATCAGGTGCTAGGACATTTTCTTTTGCAGCACCGACCCTGTGGAACTCTACCTCGTCAGATTAGAGAGTGCCTGTCCGCCGAGACCTTCAAGTCATCATAAAAAATTTATTTATTTAATTTAGCATTTGGGGACAATAGTTAGCCTTATTGTAGCTGCCTTTTTATTTTATATTTTTGGACTGTATATTTGATTGTATATTAAATTATATATATTTGATCTGATATTGTATTGTATATGCGCTTTGGTTTTTGGAAAAGCGCTTTATAAATAAAATTTGATTTGATTTGAAACAAGGAGAAAATGTATTGATGAAGTTAATTAGGTGGACAAAAAAAACACTCGGATTTAGTTTGGAGCTGCAAGCTGGGGCTAGTAGTGCCTGGCCAAAAAAAGTGAAAACGTATTTGGGATAGATGACTGACTTGACAGCTTTACTTGGTAAGTGATGAGGAAGGAGGAAGTAAGGGGGGGTTGGATGGTGCTTCATGAGGGAGCCCCAGTGTACAGTTCCAGTGTTTTATTTAAAACTGTGCTGCAATTTAAAATCAGCTCTGCTTCTACTTTCCTATATGAACTGTCTATGAAGTTATTTTGCACCAGCAGTGTGTGTCTTCAGAGAATAAAGACAAACCTGCTTTTGTATATCAGGTACCCCTTTGTGTTTTTTTGTTGACAAAAATTTGGTCACTCAAGTAAAGCTCTCAGGTCTATAGCAGGTGCCAGTCATCTATCCTGAATACGTCTGGACTAAAAATGCAGATCAAGAACCAATTTTAATCACCTAAATGTAACGAGGAAACAATGTAACACTTCCTTAAACAACAAATGTTAAACTTTCATTAAAATAGGGGGTCAGAAATGTTTGGTATTACTGAAAGCAAGGATCAGAAAAGTTTGGTTGCAAATTGGATGAATTCATTTTATTCTTTATTAGTATACGTTCCTAAGGAAGTGTGGGTAAAACATTATAAAGTTATTTTCTCATGCTTACACCATACAGGAAATATTGATACTGTATCAGTTTATGCCTTTAATTATACAACTACTGCTTTGTTTTTTGTTTTTTTTTAACTGTGGACGCAGAAGATGCCATTCTAAATTTCACATCAAATAAAGTATCAGGACCACATGCAATCCTATACGAGGTTTATAAGTAAAACCTGAACTTATGGATTCCCATTCTACAGTAACTACCTCTTTTAATTCTTGCCTTAAACAAAGATTTACTCCTACATCTTGGAAGACTAATATAATAATGCCTATTCGTGAAAAAGCCTCAGTTTATCTACCAAGTAATTTTTGTCCAATTAGTTTACTGGATACTCTGTCTAAGATGTTTATTAAAACATTATTGAACAGACTATCCATAAGGTTACAGAGTAATAAACCACTATCACATTTCCAAGCAGGTTTTAGACCAGGGCTCTCCACAGCTGATAACATTTATATATTTGTGCATCTATTGGAAAAATATAGTGCTGTTAAAAAAATTAAATTTTTCGCATTACTTGTGGACTTTTCTTCAGCTTTCAATTCGATAAACAGAGATTTGCTTTGGAAAATATTGATGGATATGGGAACTGACCATTGATTGTTTAATGAAAGACCAAAAATCAATGGCTAAAGGGAATCTGCACCAGAAGCACACACATAAACAGTGAAAAGAAAAGAAGTTAATGATAACTAGTGTAAGAATAAAGGCAATCAAATTAAACATTTTGTCTCAAAAGTTAAATAGCTTTTATTGAATAAATGTTCACACATCATTTCAGTTAATGATCATTTTCACCTATGTGACTGTAGGCTTTCTCAAGACCTTGAGAAAGCTTCCACAGTCACGTGGGTGAAATGATCATTGGCTGATGCTGGTGGGGTGAGTGGTGTGAGCATTTTATTCAATAAAAGCTATTTAACTTTTTGAGACAAAATGTTTAATTTGATTTGCCTTTATTTTGCACACTAGTTGCCAGTTAGCCACTTTTTTCTTCAGTATTTAATACCTATATATCAACTATACACTGATACCAAAATGGTTATTAGATATGACAATGAGGGGGATTTCTGTTAACAGAACCTTTTTGTAGTGATAGAAGGGTTAAACAGGGTTGCCTACTGGCACCAGTTCTTTTCAGAATATACAATTCTTTATTACAGCTGGATGGAGAGTTACAGTCTGATCCACCTAAAATTAATAACAAACAGCGTCATCTTCTTGCTTATGCTGATGACATTGTAATCTTCTTACTTTCACACAATAGACGACAGACAAAAATCAATAAATTCAAAAAGAATTGCAATGCTCTGGAATTGAAAACCAATTTTTACAAAACTAAACTCACAATCTTTAGAGCTAATATAGCTAACTTATCAGCTTTCATGCATCAAGAAAAAATGGACATTGTTAAAGAATATAAATATCATGGAATCAGATTTGTGTCTAATGGAAAATGGAGTTGCCATATTAAAGAACAAATTTCAAAAATCAAACATGTGGCAAAGGCATTGCTGAGATTTAATTATACATATGAAGGAAACACTTTAAATGCAGCTTTAGCAGCAGGAGAGATGACAATCAATCCTATACTGTTATACAGAGCAGAAGTCAGGGTCACAAACTTTCTTAGAAGTATAAAAACTCCATCATTATACTTCTATAAGTCTCTACTAAGGGTACCACTCTCAAGTTCTACATTAATGGTTAGGGTGGAATTAGGTAAAACAGCTCTTTAGGCACAAGTGGTCACACACTGACTGAAAATAATAAATAACAGGAACAACAAATTACCATTAAAATGCCTAGCAGAAAAAAATCACATGGCTAAATTTAAATAGGAAATCCCAATGACTTACTGCCTTAACTTCCTCCCTAACCAAAATTAACTTTTATCATCTTTGGACAGATTATCAGAGGAACATTGATATAGCCCTTTCCTATAGAACCATTATGAAAAAGAAACTGTATGAAAATGCACAAAACATGGGCCTAGTTAAAATAAGGGACAGAGATGTGCCTCACGGTATAAATCAAATAAGATTTTGCATGGTATGGAAGATTATCTTGCACTACTAATTCTCCCTAAGCAAAGGACAGTCATTAGAGTGGCAAGATTTTAAACCTTTACCTCAAAATATCACGTGCTCAATATAATCCCAAATCAAAACTTCACAAGTGCAAATGCAGAATGCCCATGTAAAATGGGTTTTGAAAAAACACTATACCATGTAACAGTGCAATGCATTCTCTACAACGAGGCAAGAGATAAAATATCTTCGCACTTTACGAAAGATGTATTCTAATTGCTTGTATGATGTTCTGTTATTATATGCCATCCAATGACAAAAAAGATGCTGAAACCACTGCAATGTTCTTTTTATCTGTAATTTAAAAAGAGGGGCAACATGGGACAATAAAAATAAGAGGATGAAGATGGCTCCAATTGCATTTTTTGCTTATGTAAAGCATCTTCTAGTATAGGGATTACCTGCTGGGGGGAGGTAGCTTGTAAGGGTTCCCAAGACTGCCAGTTTTCATTGGTAGGTTTAAATGCCCAAACAAGAGGGGTGTTAGCTAATACTCTGCACCTAACCTCATCCTAAAATCATCACTATACAATGTACGGTGGTAGTTAGTCAAAATTTTAATGGTACTATGGTATAATGCAGTTGTAATTTTTTTTTATTTTCATAAGATAACATCATACAAACAGTATGGACAGGTACATAACTGGTGCAGAAAAAGGAGAGAAGGGATGGATAAGAAAGGGTGGGGGTAGGGAAATCAAGGATGGACATAAGGGGAAACATAAGTAACAGCAAAGCACATAATTATCTGTATATAGGGTACAGACCTGAGCACTGTAGTAAAGTATTTCTGTCTGGAGTCTCACATCTGGTATAAACTTAGCTAACCTATTATGTCACTTGTTACTTTGTTGATAATGTCTTACTATAGTCCTCATTATGGGCCCCTGACCCTCAAAAAGAGGGGGGTCCCAAGAGCATAAGAGGTGGTGACAGAGTTGGAGCTATCCCCAAGATATTCAAGGAAAGAAAAGTTAGGTTACTCACTCATCAGGGGTTGCTGTGGCTCTAGTGACAGTGGTGGCAAGGGGTGAGGAATGAAAGTACTCCTTCACCTCTACCATGGTTCAAGGTCTAAATCATGTCGCAGGAGCCAAATCGGTAGAATTTCGCACAAGACCCAGGGACTGCATCCTCTAGAACAGAAAGAAGTGTACACAAATAATTTATGTGCCAATACTCTGATATCTATATGAGCATAGTCACACAATCAGGTAATTATCTTATTCAACAACATCAAACTAGTAAATAATGTATACCTAACCTATATACTATGAGACTGAAACCTTCCTTGACAGTGCCCCTTAGATAAGTTTAACCTGCTATCTCCTAAAATCTCAGGTCAAGGATTAGAGGGCACCTTAGAAATCATCAGTCTGGCCCACAACTACTACTAAGCACACTGAGAAAGAGACCACAGCTGAATCCAGCTGGTCTGATGAGTACTCAACCCACCCCTTCCGGTGGGTTAGCATATCTCAGGTACGGAGCCCAACACAACTAGAATTTGATCATCTGGTTGGAGCACAGGTGTGACAACCTGTCAAGTTTTGCTAGAGCTGCCAGCGAGGCCTCAATCTCGAAGAGAGTAGGGTGGTAGTTGTTTGCCATTTGCACACCAGTGCCCTTTTGGTTTGGAGGGCCAGTAAGGCTAGCCATCTGCATTCTTGCTGAGTCAGTTGTGGGAGTGCTGCTCAGATCCCAGGGAGAAAGTATAGGGACACCTTCGGAATTTGTTTGTGTAATACCTGTGTAGCCAGGGTACAGATCTCCTTCCAGAGTATTTGCACCTTGGGACAGGACCAGAGTATGTGGGCCAAATTGCCTCCCTTTGCCTGGCATCACCAGCAGCGGTCAGAGTCAAGAAGTTTGGCTTTACACAGGACAACCAGGGTTTTGTACCAGGAATGGGAAATTTTATTCTGAATTAGTCGTGAGGTTGCATCTTGGTACCATTTATGAGTATTTTTCCATGCTTGGATCCATAGGGTGTTGGAAATGGTGCACTGAAGCATTTTTTCCCATTTCAGCTTGGATTCTCCAGATTGGGAGGGTAAGGAGTCCCTGAGCTGGATGTAAATTTTGCCCGCTATGCCCTTTGGGTGTTGTACTCAGGCTTGTAAGACTGGTGGGTTAATGTGCATCTAGTGGGTACCCACAAGGGGTTTAAGTGCAGCATGGATCTGGAGGTACCTCCAGAAGTCCTTACTCGGGAGATCCCATTTCTCCTGGAGGGCCTGAAAGGTGGCAATTCTGCCCGGACCTGGGTCACATACATCTCCCACCCTATGAATACCCTTCTCCAACAACGATTTCCAAATCACTCTCTTTCAGTCAATGGTAATGGACAGGTTCTGCCAGAGATGTACCATGGACAGGGGAAGAGGATCCATAGATAGTCTTTTGTGCACATAGTACCAGACTTTCCTTGACATGTCTATGGTGGGTGATGGTGTGGCCTTAGGAGAGGGAGAGGGATGGGAGGGGGCTGGGCTCTTCAGGGGGTAGAGAAGGGAAGAGGGGAAGGCAGTTTTGGCCATGTCCTGTTCAATGTTGACCCACTGTGTGTTGTAGGCGGAGTCAGTCCTGAACCATTGTACAGTTTGTGCCACCTGGAAAGCCCATTTATACCCCTTCAGTCATGGGAGGTCCACTCTGTAAGTGTCCAGTGTGCTCGAAGTTTGGAGCAGCTAAAACGGGGTTAGAGCCCTCTCAAAAGAAGTCTCTTACCAGTTTGTCTATGGGCTTAAACCACTGTTTGAGGAAGGAGATGGGTATGTGGGCCAACAGGTAAAGAAACTTGGGCGCGGTTACCATCTTTATAGCTGCTGTCTTACCTGCAAGGGTAAGGTTTAACAACTTCCATCTGTCAAATTTGGTGTAGGTGGCAGCCAACAGCAAGTGTATGTTGGCATTCCATATATTCTCTGATCTAGGGGTGAGCTTGATGCCCAGATAAGTGATTCCTGTGGGGGTCCAAAGAAGCCTGTGAGTCAGTGCTGTATGCTGGGAGCTGTGGTCATTGAGGGGAAGCAGTTCAGTTTTATTCTGATTGAGCTTCAGGCCTGAATAGATGGCAAATGAGTCCAGCAGTGCCAACACAGGTGGAACTGAAAGAGGGTTGTCTGCCAGGGGAGAAGTAAATCGTCGGCATACGTAAGAGTGGAGTAGTCTGTGTCTCCTGCTTTGATTCCCTGGATTTCTGGGTGTTGTCATATGGCAACTGCAAGTGGTTCCACTGCCAGAACGAAGAGGAGAGGAGAGGAGAGGTGATAAGGGACACACCTGTCTAGTACCACAAGCAAGTAGGAACTGTGGGGAGACCGTGGCATTGGTGGCAACTCGGGCCATAGGGTTATTATAGATAGCCTGCACTTTGGATATAAACCCTTCACCCACCCCCAGATGGGATAGGACCAGATAGAGGTAGTCCCATTCGAGAGAGAGTCAAAGACTTTCTCAAAGTCAACTGCCATGGCAACTACTGGGGTGTCCAGATGGCAGGCTGAGTGCATAAGACTGATCAGTGTCTGAAGATGGTCAGTGCTATGACGACCGGGAACAAATCCCACCTGGGATGGGTGAATAAGGTGTGTCAGCAGGGGACTCAGCCTTGAGGCGATTATCTTGGCATATGTTTTACTATCCATATTAATAAGGGATATCGGGCGGTAATTACCAGGACTAGTGGGGTCCTTACCTTTCTTTGGGATGACCACAATAGTTGCCTCCCTGAGGGAGGGGGGGAGGATCCCCTGGGCTTCAGCTTCCTGAGATACCTCTTTGAGGATTGTGGTGATTACTGGAGCTAGCGCCTGATAGAAATCTGCAGTGTACCCATCACTCCCAGGGATTTACTCAAATGAAGGCTCTTGATAGCAGTGTCCACTTCATCCTTGGTGATGGGGGCTTCCAAAACAAGAGACTGTTGTGGAGAGAGAGAGAGAGTTGGGAGGTGCAGACTTTGGAGGAAGAGCTGAGTGCCTGAGGCAGGTACCAAGTGTGTGTTGGCATATAGTTTCTCATAGAAAGCAGCCATTATCTGGTTTATGCCTTGAGGGCTGTTATCCAGGTCTCCCTGGTCGTTCTTTATGCCAGGAATGAGCCAGCTAGCTTGTTGTCACCTGAGTTGGTAGGCCAACACCTTCCCACATTTATCTCCTTCCTCCCAAAAGGTATGCCAGAGTCAGAGGATAGCCACCTCTGCTTTCCTGTTGAGGAGTTGATTGATCTTGAGGTGAAGGCCAAGAACTGATCTCCCAACAGGGGAGGAGGTGGAGGTGGAGGGGGAGGGCATGGCCTTGAATGCAGCTTCTGCAGAAGCCAGCTGTCTCTCCAGGTCCAGGAGATGATGCTCCCGTTCTCTACACTTGGCTGCCGCATATCCCATAATACTGCCCCTCATGGTGGCCTTGAAGGCCTCCCACGTGTTCCTGGCCAAAGTGTCTGAGGAAGAGTTAAGGGCTAGGAAAAGCAACGCCTCATTTCTCGCCCATGGAATAAAATCTGGGTCCCTCATAAGGAGGGGATCAAGCCTCAAGCAGCGAGTGGGGGGGGACACAGGACCCCATTGCAGCAACAACTGGACAGAGGCATGGTCTGAGATCACTCAAGGGAGAATAGCAACATCAAGGGCACTGTGTAGAAGGGAAGGGGACAGAAGCCAATAGTCCAGCCTACTATATGAGGCATTGGGTTCAGAATGGAAAATATAATCCCTAATTCTAGGGTGGAATAACCTCCATGCATAACTAAGGCCTTGGTCTGTCATTAGTTGTTGTAGGGCCCTGGCACCCCTAACATACCCTTTCTTACCGTTGTCATTCCTGTCGAGGGCAGGAACCAGCGTTAGATTAAAGTCATCCCCAGGAGAAGTGAACAGTTGGGGAGTAGGGAAGTACTGATGGAGTCGTCAAGAGTATGAAAGAATTGAGGGTCATCATTGTTCAGGGCATAAACATTACATAGTGCAATGGGAACCGTTGGGAGTATTGTACATGCCTAGTACCCACCTGCCATCAGCGTCAGTGGTAGAGTTGTTAAGGGTACATTGTAGTGACTTATGTATAAGGATAAGTACTCCGTATTTCCTTGTGGGGGCAACTGAATGTGCCATTTGGCCGACCCAGTCTTTCAGCATCATATTATGATCAGTACCAGTCAATTTGGTGTCTTGTAAGAAAGCCACTTTGGATTTCACTTGTTTAAGATGAGAGAAGACCTTTTTTCTTTTAATGGGGGAGTTGAGCCTCCGCACGTTCCACATGTGGAGAAGCAACTTAGCCATGGTGTAAGGAGGGGTGGTGTCAGCATCTGTCCCTTACTCCCCCTAAGCCTTTATATGGGAAAATTGGTGGTCCGGAGCAGGTTAAGTTCAGAGCTATAATTAATGTGGGGGGGGGCCCTGATAGGTCAATCTGATTAGGGGAGCGGTGAGGGCTTCCTGATCACATTAAGTGCACAATGTGAGGACGAGATCAGCTAGGTAGCCGTGGATTAGTCAGACAGGTCACTTCCTACTAACCCATCTATCCAAAATATCGTACAACAGTATAACTATATAACAGTAAATCAACTATTCACACCCATGCACTTTCCTGAATCAAAACCACACAAAAGAAAAACCCTAGTGAGGACTGAGGTTGCACTTAGCCGGCTGGGTCCCCAGCCAATGGCATGTGCAGCCTCACCTGTGGGGAAGTGGCTTTTAGGCAGACCTTCAGGCTGATATGCCCATGTTGGCCATATAACTACCAGAACCAAACTATGACCTCAGGCTCTGAAAGTGTGTCAGACGCGAAGGGTATATCAACCTCTCATTGAGGATGCCTGCCAGAGCAAAAGGGTACTATTTCCCTAAGAGCTTCAGGAGAGAGTGAAACCCTGGGTGGGAAGACATGTGGAGTGGTGAGGGGGGAGGGTGTCAGGAACTTCTGTAATCTGGGTGAAGGAGGTGGTGTCGTGGGTAGAGAAGCTGGCATATAGTAAGGAGGTCAGGTGATCTCTATCCTGCCAGCTGCCCAGGGATATAGAGTGCACGGGGGTGGGGGGGTGTATACAGGACCACAGATCAGTTAATATGAAGGGCGCAATGCATTAGGCATGAGTTTACCAGGGTAACCTAAGCTCCCCAGGATCCTGCCCTCTATCCCCTCCAGTCCCCTCCCCCACCCAACATCAGTTCAATCTTTAACTGTGCAACATAACTGCAGATATCCCCATAACCCCCAACTTGTTTACAGCATTAACCACAGTATACAATGAATCAAACAATGTCCCATGAGGAAAAGTGTCAGGTGGGGGGGAGGGCAGGCAGAAGACACACTGCCCATCTTAACAATCTTTATAGCTAGGGTCAGAGATAATGTCCCACAGCGATCGTCTCTAGCCCCTACCCTGTTTATCCAACCCCTTACTCCCCTAGACACTGAACCCTGTGTACACTTATCTGGAACGTGCTCAGACAGGGAACACATTGTGAGGCGTCTTCTCCTTGGAGTATTCCACTTGACACTGCGACACTCCTATGGCTAGGCCCCAGTCCTGGGATGAAATCGTCACTGCCCCCAGTGGTAGTGCATTGTCCGTGGCATCAGCCCAGGAGCTCTGCGCCTCATCGGCTTCATTGCCATCGCCAGAGAGTTCCATTTCTGTCAAAAATTCATCCACAGGGTTTTGCTCGCCCGAGGTCCAATATAGCGAAACGATTCCGGGAGAAATAGGGACTAGTGTAGACAGGCTCCGCAGATACTTCACAGTGTGCTTGTGTCTCAGGCAGCTCCGCGGCATCTCCGACCTTGTCTCTTTCTTGCGGGTGGTTCAGTTTAGCATGAGACACAGAGGGAGGTCTTTTGCGGCCTTTGAGGTAACGAGGATCCAGTTCTCTCTGATGACCCTGGATTGCTCAGCCCTTTCTGTATTGGGGTCTTGGTCTTTCTTCAGGGGAGATCTTTGATCCAGATAAGAGGAATGGGAGAGTTCTGAGGTGCTCAGCGGAGGGCTATGGCTCCAGTTGTTTGGCAGAGTCCAGGTTGCATTGATAAAATCCATGGCCGACTCCAGAGTGAAAAACTGATGTGGGGTACCATAATGAGTGATTTTCAGGACAGCTGGTATCAGAGGGAATAAGGAATGTTCAAATCGTGGAGGCTACCCCACACCTCGGTGTAGGCCTTCATCTTAGATGCCAAGTCTCAAGAGTAATCTTGGAAAATCATTATCTGCTGCCCCCTCCAAGTCAGTGTGTCCAGCTCCCTGGCCCATGCTTGTATGGCTTCTTTCTCTGTAAAGTTAAGAATACAGGCAAGAATTGGCCTGGGTTTGTCCCCAGCCATCGGCTTCTGCTGCAGGGACCTGTGAGCATGTTCGATTACAATCCACGTGTTAGGCTGCAGGAGCTCCAGCAGGACCTGCTGAAGGAAATTAACAGTTTTACCCTCCTCTCAGTCCTCCGGGAAGCCCAGGAGCCTGAGATTGTTCCGGCGGCTCCTATTTTCGAGATAGTCCATTTTTTCTTGCAGTTGCTTGACTTGGGCCACCTGCTCGCCCATCATGGTACAGTGCCCTTGCAAAGCGATGTCGTGACCCTCTGCCTTTTGTTCTGTATTCCCCATTCTGGCATCTAGCTGCTGGATTGTGCCAGTGGTGATGCTGGTAGCTAACGTTAAGGCGTCAATCCGTTGCATTATTGAGGGGAACATCTCCCTGACTAAGCGCCCCCCCCCCCCTTCATTCAGTGCATGCGCCATGCGGTCATGAGTCCGTCGGTTCTTAGTATAAGCCGGGATTGCGAGAGGCTGCAAGCACTATTTAGCCCAAAAGAATACTGCCGGTACAGTGAGTCTTCCCACAGCTTCCGATCCTAAATTAAGTACTTAGCTCTTCCGTAGGATGGGTATCGGATGGATATTTAGCTCCGGAAAAGCGGCACAAACTAATTAAGGCACCATCTTGTTCACTGGCTAAGCCACGACCAATGGTATAATGCAGTTGTGGTAAAAAATGTAATGCAGTGTAACGTAGCTATGGTAAAAAAAATGCATTGAGTACCGTGCGGTTTTTTTCCGCAGCTGCATTATACTGTGGTATTTTTTTTACTCCAACTGCATTACTCTGCAGTACTGTTAAACTTTTGAATAACTATCACTGTATTTCTTTGCTGCATGGAATTCTAGACACCTCTGGGCTTTCTGTTAAACAGATGTTTTTTAGTGGTGGTTAGAATGAAACTTGCAGGGGTATAGGGAGGCAAAATGATATACCTGTCTTATTAATGACAGCTATTTTATTTATTGTAATATTTTTTAATGATTTTGTCTTTTATGATTGAACAAATAAACTTACTTATTTATTCTTGCATACAAAACTTGCACATTCCTTATTCATCTCCACTACCTCCCCCTTGATGGTTGCCCATTTGCCCTCCACCTCTTCAATCTCCCTCAGCCCTTTTAGTCTGCCTTGGATAATTCCCCCATACTATTAAAGTCCACTCTCCTAAAATCTAGAAGCAACATATCTGAAGAAGATTGTTGTGTTCCCAGAACTATGTCAAAGTACACGCTGTTGCAGTAACTTGTAAACATGGGATCCTTCACCATTTGGCTATCTACAGTATAATGCCCTGATTGGACAATAGGAGTTGCAGACATGGTGTGTGCTGTGACTCCTTGGACTGACGGTCTGTGGCACTTCTTCAGTGAGACCCTCCGGGACCAACCTTCAACTTTCCATGTGAGTATCAACACCCCCATTTAACACTGAGGATGTGACTATTACCCCAAGAAAAGGACTTTAGAATGAGTGGGTGGTACAGTCAGGGAGTGGCTGGGTAAGCTTATTTATTTTAGCGAGTTGATTTCACAGGAGCATGAGCACACAGGTGGGGAGCTGCTGTGTTTCAGAGCTCATATCAGATTGTTTATGGTTGGGTGCATGTGAGGTCCAATGTTCCATGATCCAGTTGCATCGTTCTGCTTGTTGGATTCAGAGATCATGGCGAAGCAGTGTTGAATGAAATGTTTGTTCAACTGAGTGGGAGAGTAGAGTCCGTTTGAGAAAATTTCTCAAACAGACTCTACTCTCCCACTCAGCGGAACAAATGTTTCTTTTAGTGCTGTTTGGCCATGATCTCCCTGACCCTGTCAAGCAGGATGACACAACTGGATCATGAAGCATCGGACCTCACAAGCACCCAACCATAAGCAATCCAGTCTGAGCTCCAAAACACAGTGGCTCTCCACTTGTGCACTCGCTCTCATGTGAAATCAACTCACTGAAATAAATAAGCTTAACCAGCCCACCCCTGACTGTACCATAGAGATCCTGAGCGTTATTGCAGACGCTTTGAAGACACTATAAGGCAGCTGGAAAAGTACATGTCTGGCCCCATAGGTGCCAGAACAAGGGGAGCCACTAGGGCCATGGCCCTACCACTTTCATAAATGGCCCTATCACTTTTTGCTATCATGGAAATATATTTAATAGGAGAAAATTTACCCCTTACGTCCTTGGCCCTACCACTTTTCAAACCGTTTTGGCACCACTGTCTGGCCCTGCTGCAGTGATAATAAAAAAAAAAGAATTGGGACAGGAGGCTTATTTCTTAGATCCGTGTGGCTGGAGTGTGTGGGTAGCCTGGGTGTCTGTTTGGAGGCCCGATCCCAATTGCTGCAAGATTAGAATGCATGTCTGATCTCGATGTGAGATCCCAGCAGTGGCTGAGGCCAGGGTTTAATAAGAGTTTGTTCTCATGCAGATCCAAGCTGAGACTACTGAACTGCTGCCAGCATTTATGTGTAATGTCAGTCTGTGTGTTAGAATTTAATATTGGTTGAATAGATCCGCATTGATGTGTAATGTCAGTCTGTGTGTTAGGATGTAATATTTGCTGAATAGATCTTGTGCAGAGCTAGCAGAAGAGCATGCTTGCCAAATAACGCTCATCATCAAGCCCAAAGTGATCATGGTGGGAATTTTGGGAGGGATGGGGGAGGTGAACTTCAACAGAGTGGAGGAAAGAATCCCAGGCCAGCCCAATCTTAATGTGGCTGGTGGTAGTGGTGGAGGTGGTGGTGGTGGTGGTGATGGGAGTCTGGCTATGCCCATTCTTGACACATCATGGAGGGCGTGGGAATTCTGTGGGGCATAGAAAGGAGGGGTCAGTTATGGAGGAAAGAATCTCAAGTCAGCACACAACATGCCTGGTGGGGGGAGGGTGAACTTCGGGTTGTTCCCTGCTTGGTGACAAAACCCTGCAGCTCTGCTGAGCTCTCAGCTGTGGTGGGCAACATGATAGAATCCCTTTTTATGCCAAATGTTTGTGACATTTACAGCAATGATGCTGCAGCAGTTGCATCCTCCCCCCAACCACCACCACCGACATTGCTGATCATACCACTGTAGCTGACCTAACGGGAGCATCCTCTGCTCGTAGTAGCTGCCAATGTTAGGCCACATGCACAGTGCAGCACAGTATGACAGAAAGCGTGGGGGTGTAACATCTAACTTTGTCATTGTGTTCTTCTTTTCACAAAATTTTAACATTAACGTTGGGTCTAGTGCAATCTCTGGGGGGCCAGTGCAGCTGGGCCATCACTTTCCCAAGTGGACCAGTGCAAAAAATAAAGCTTAGTGTGACCCCAGCATTTTAATGTCTGGTAACAATAGTACTTTAATAGATTCCATAATATTTAAGCATTTGACCTTGTTTTAGAGTGCTTGGAGTTGTTATGTCCACAGGAAGTTTCTTGTCTGTTTAAAGCTTAATGCACAAATAAAGTCCATGAGACTGAGCAGTACTGCTTCAGCAATGTAAACCAATTGATTAAGATAGGACAAAAAAAAATTTCTTAAAGAAGTGAAGAGAAGTAAAGTAATTTTTACAAAATTGGGAAGGGTAAGGACTTGAGGGCTTTTATAAGTTTACAAGGGTGCTAGGAGTTTCTGTTATGGATAAGAGTGTCGCCTTGCACATTCTGAGGGCAACAGAGATGTGAACCAAAAGGGAGCAGTTCTGGTACCCTAAAGGGGCATCGGAGGAGACACTCTTAGAGCCATAAGAGAAACTCCTAATGGCCCTCTGTACTTATTATAGAACATGCCTATATATTTTTTTAATTAACTTTTTTATGTTGGAAACAGTGACTTTCTGCTCTCTTGCCCTCATGGCAATGTCATGTACCCGGTCCATCCAACTACCCTCCCAATTGTCACCTCCTGCTAGGATCTAGGACCTAACAACTTCATTCCGTGGACACAAATGTTTCTCAGGTTAATACAGCCATGGAACAAAATGTGTTTGGTTTCAGGATCTCAACAATTTGGAACTCCTTACAGCCTCACATTTGGACTACACAGTCTCATGTTCCCTTCAAATCAACATATCACTGCGAACACCACCTGTATCTGTCTTGGATACTCTCTATATGTCATCTGCCCCGCATTTTGTTTTCTATCAAAGTGCTTAAATCTTGCTACCTCATCTCCCGAGTCACTACTGTAAAAGAGTTTCTGTTCCACGTAGCACACCCGGTCAACAAAATAAATGAATACTGACTAGGTATAATTAAATATATTTTGGGACATGCTAAAGAGCTTGTGGTGCAGAGAAAGCTAACCACCCACATACTGTATGTTGGTCATATTGCACTGTGAATTTTACAAATATTGGAATGAGCTGATGGAGGATATATTGAGATTTTAGGAATAGAAACACAACACATACAAGAGAATCTTTTGCTGCAAGCCTTTTTCTGTTCAAGGACTGTCTAAAGTACATGAAATATTTTCTTTCTCTTCTGATCACTGCTGCAAAGGAATGTATCCTTAACTTTTGCTGTTTAATGATGTTTTGTTATTGCCAATTTTTGTTGCTTGCATATCACTTATTTTAGCTTCCCTTCATCTGTTTGCTACCCTAATCCCACCAATGTGGAACCTTTGTAAATGAGCTATGTTTAGCTCAAAGGTATTTGTAATTCGAGATGAAATAAATAAATAAATAAATAAAAGTATCCCTAGAAAGTGGTCACAAAGGCCTCCAGGCATTGTGGAATGGTTGGGCATGGAGAATGAGATAGAAATCTGATGCATATGTTGAGACTGCAGAAGTATGCTCTCGATAAAAAACAGCTATAATTAGCAGTGTTTATCAACCAGCGGTCCATTACTGTAAAAAGCTGTAGTAACCAGTTTCAAAGATATATATTGATTACCCAGTTATTATGAAACTCTGTAACAACTGGATAACCAGCTGACAGCGGTTAAATGCAGTGCTCTCTTTTATAACTAAAAAAGCTGCAACATAATGTAAAATGTTTCTTCAAACATAGTATTGTTCACTTGAAGGGTTAACTATTAAAAATGTGTTAAAAAATACTTCTCCTCCTGCGGTACTCAGTCCCCACTCATGCTGTAGACAGAGTGGCAGTTCCTATCACCTCTCATTTACAGTTCTGCTGCACTACCCTGCCAATCATGGAAGTGTGGCAGTCTTTCGCTCACTGCAGAGTGCTCTGCTCTCTTGCTGCTCGGCACTCTGTGTTGCTCAATCAAGATAGGAACCCAGACTCCCTCCGAGCTCAGGACAGACACTTCTCAAATAGACAGGTACTCAAAGTCGTGGTGGACTCACTGGTCCAGAAAGTAGTCAGCTAGGCTACTTGGAGGGAATTAAATATTGGTGCCAACTATGGAGTACCCAAAAATGCTTGAGGGGCTGTGTGTGTGGGGGAAGGGAATGAGGACAGCAGCTACTGTGTGAGACTGTACGGTTGCAGTGAAGTGAAGCAGAACTTGCAGCTGTCTAAAAATGAGCACATAATGCTGTACAGTCAGGGTTAGACTGCGGTAGAGGGGGCCCCACCTGAAAATGTATGCAGGGGCCCATCTGGAACATCAATAAAGTAGGGGCCAGGATGACATTGTTCTTATCATTCCACTTACATTTATTACATTCGCTTAATGTTTGCATCTCAGATTGACTTGTAATGCCCAAACAACCCCATTTAATTAGAAAATAGATGAAAATGAAAAGTTTAGAAGGTTTTCAGGTACCCAATAGAGGAGGGCACACCTGGAAATTTCCAGATATTGGGGTAGGCCAGTCCTACACTCCTACTCTGTGTACAGCAGAATCTCCAAAAAATGGTTCTGCTGTTATATGTGTTGGAGGATGGAATGAGGGCAACAGCTACTTTGTGGGATTATATTGTTACGGAAGTGGGGGGGAGGGCAAGGGAAAGGTAACATGAATGTGTAATTTTGCACCAGAGAACACCAAAATTTCAACAGTTTCTGAGGGTCTTGGTGGCTCCCAGGCCCCAGCCCATTGTTTTGGGGCCCAGTCCTCAAATACTAGCTCATGCTAGCAAAACCTCTGTTTAGTGGTACTGCAGGCATACAGGGAATTTCTCAAGAGATATTGCAGAAATTCCAGTAGTGTTGTTGGACAGTATTCTATAAATTTGACGTTTAGCCAGACAGTGGATCCAGTAGGATAGTAGCACTATCCGACCGCGGATCTGACCTTACTGGATCCCGGTTGGATCCCTGATTCTGACGCTGGATCCAACCACGGATCCCTGGACCAACCTCAGATAATGTGGGATCCGACCTGGGATCCAACCTCTGACTTAGGTCAGATCCCAGTTCGGATACTGCCACTATCCGACGAATCACAATTGGACCCACAAAGGCACTATCCGAGCATCACTAATTCCAGGATATATCTGACCACGTCTTTGGATGCAACTGTGGGTGCAAATTCCACAAAGTTAAAACAGCAATTCATGTGATGGTGAAAAGTTTGGGGCATACCGTATACCTTTCTATTCCATTTGTGATCTCATTTGTCTCATAGGATGACCTTTTTTCCATTTTGAGTTTGCTTTAGCTTCATTTTTAAATCTGAAATAATTAATGGTGAGCAATTCATTCAATGTGGCTGCCATAATGTTTTTTCCATATTCTCTGCTGTCTTTGAATGAACGCGCACCGATGCTGTTGTGACCATGATGACCTAGCATGTGAATGAAACAGCTCCATGACCATTAGGAGCACTGGGGACTGTGGGCCTAAATCCAGGCCATCAAAACTCATCCCTTAACTCTGGTGAACATAATATGGAGTGTCGCTCCTGATTAATGGATCTTTGAAACAAAAGTGAACAGCAGGGTCAACATCTGGGATGAGAAGGAGCAAATAATGAGGGCTATAAATGGTTTTACCATGAATTGTTGCTTAAACATCATTAACATGCAGTGGCAATAGTTTGGGAGGGAGGCTATAATCAGGGGTGTGGCTCAGAAAATGAAACTGGTACATGAAAACACCGTTGTATTCCAGTTGTACAGTATACATGGCTCTGTTTTTTTCCCTGGCCCCTTGTGTACTCCATGCTGCACTTAAGAAAGTGCACAGTAAGAGTAACAAAAATTAAAGCAGTATATTTAATCAATAAGGCATGGCAGGGTGCATTGCGGTAGTGCAATTGCCTGCCTTGAGTGGGTAAAAGCACGATGCAAAGCTGAGTGCTTCCTCCACTGGAGATAGGCCTTAATCCCACCACAATGCACCCCCTTGAATGCTTTATTGTGACTGTAATATAAAGCCATTTGTGAGTAATAGCAACTTCCTTTATTTATTTAAATTAGCAAAATAGAAAACCAAAGTTCAATAAACAACAAAAAGAAAAAAAAATCCTGTTCAGGGAGTGCAGTTTCAATGTTTGGTCAGTAGGTGGTGGCAAATCTGCATGTCAGCTGCTGTTAGTTCTTTTGTTTTTTTCTTTAAAAGAATGTAAGGTCAGGGATGGGCAAAGTATGGGCAGTGCTGTACGAGCCATGAGTAACCCTTCAGGACAGTAAACTACTGCATGTAAGGGCAGTGATGGGCAAAGTGTGGACAGTGCTGCTAGAGCCATGAGCAGACCTGTATGCTAGTAAGTGTTTGTATTTTACAGTCAAAGAAAGTAAGGGCAGTGATGGCCAAAGCATGGGCTATGCTGTTTGAGCCATGAGCAGTCCAGCAGGACATTAAGCTGCTGTTTGTTCTTTAAAAAAAAAAAAAGGAATGTAAGGGCAGGGGACATCAAATGTCCCAGGGGGTAGTACACTGCACTCCCACACTCTCACACCAGTGACTCAAGTTCTGGACAAACCTGGGAAGCTGGCTTGGCAGCCCAGGGATAGAGGCTAACACTGCAGACACTCTGCAGCCCTCCCAGCCTGGTGTGGTATGGATGTTTTCAGCCACTCAAACAAACCCCTGCAGTTGGGCCAGGGTGCTATCTCTCTACAGGGGGTGCCAAGCATGTTGTGGTTAGACAGGGCTGCACATGATGTCTAGGAAGCAGGGCAGGACAAAAATCAAGGAGGAAAAAACCAGCAAGGACTGGGTGATGCCACGCCATTCCCACAGGTTCTGCTCCACAAACCAGCCTCTGTTGGCAACAATCTGGATGAGTAACTTGGGGGGCTCCCCACCTGGCCCTGCCATGGAAGGTTAACCCGTGGAGGATATAGCCAGCCAGGTTAGCCCTGGGAAGGGTGTGTGTCAGAACTGGAGGACTATTGTGAGCCGATGGGTGTCCAGCAGTAAAAGGGAGCATAAAAACCACTATTATAAAAAAAGAATGTAAGGGTTGTGAAAGGAATGGGGAAAGTATTGGCATGCTGTTCAAGATGTTAAAGTAGAGGAGTCGGTGGCTATGATCTGCTAGTTTACTGAGAGCTAGCAGTGATCGATGTTGAAGACAGATAGCCTGATACCAGATAAAGGAACAGAAGCCGTTACTGTAATCTACCAAGAGGTAACTGTGCTCAATAACGGTAGCACTGGGATGTGTACAAAGCTTGCTCTGTGAGGTGCTTCAGTTGTTAATTTTTCTAACAAAAACAATCTTATTAGAGTTGCTATGTGGCAGCAGGGAGGTTACAATAATTATGGCAGCCTGTCAGGAGGGGGAGGGGTTTAAATTGATACTTTTGGGGGGTCACGTGATGCCTGCTTGTTGAGTGGCACTTGGGGCCTGGAGCTCTCCCTCCCCGCAAACAAATTAACTCTTTTATGACGTCCCTCTAACTAAATCGGGGTCTAAGAGCAATAACACAGACGCGTTTACACCTCGTTCGTCGACTTGTGTGAGTCGCTGGTGGCGCAAGCTAAAATTTGTAGCAGGATGGAGGTGGATAGGAAACAGGCCACAATTAAACATACGCCGCCGGCCACGCCTGAAAAAACTCCTAAAAAGCCTCGGAACCAGCCTGGGCCCACGCCGGATAAGACGGGATAAAGCCCAAACAACTAATCTTCTATCAGAGGAGAGATTTTTGGAAGAGATTGCGCCGTTAAAGGAGGTGCTACAGTCTATCACTGCGGACTTGAGGTCTATCCGGGGGGATATCTCTGCCCTCACCATGAGGGTATCTGACTCGGAAGCCAGGATACATTCATTGCAGAAGTGGAAGCTTACTGCAGAGGCAGAAATGGCCTCGTTAGCCCAACAAGTTAAAAAGCTACAGGCAAAAACGGTAGACCTTGAGGGCCGGAGTCAGAGAAATAACCTTGTGATTCTAGGTCTTCCGGGGCTCGAAGAAGGGGCTGATATGATCGCTTTCCTCCAGAAGTTTCTGCTTAAAATTGTAGGCCCCTCACCCCTTAGCCCGCACTATCACCTGGAGGGGGCACATCGAGATCTTAGGCCCAGGCCTCCACCAGGCTCTCCTCCACGTCCCATCATTGTTAAATTTCTGAGCTATGTGGAACGACAACATGTATTTGATAAGGCTCGTGAGCTACAAGCTATTACCTGGGATAAATCCAAACTACGCATTGCCCAAGACCTGCCTTAAGAAGTCAGGCTTAGAAGAGCTGCTTTTCACAATGTGGTTCAGAAGTTGGTGGCTGCTAGTATCCCATTTCGTATGCTCTATCCAGCTACTCTCAAGGTCACGATCAATGGGAATTCTCTCAGCTATGACTCCCCGGACTCAGCCTCAAAACAACTGTCTGCAAAGATGCCTAACCTGTTCCCAGCTAATGGTTGAGCGACTACCTCGAATCTGGAATCCTAACGGACTTATCAATTTCTATTTCTGGACTTAAAGCATTAACATTGATTTGGCCTTTCCCCTTTCCCCTTCTCTTCTCTGGTTTTTCCTTTGGCATTTATACTGCCTGCTGCCCGGTTTTGACTCACCAATCTGTCTGCTCTGGGGATTGCTGGGTCGACCTGGGGCTCCGACGGATGGATGGAGGATGAGTTGGGCCTTTTTGGGTCCCATGGGCTTTCTCTCCCTTCGCAAAGCCAGTTACCCGGAACATTCCTGAGTGGGCTCCTGTTTCCTATCATACTGATTTGGGATGGGACCGGTTTGGTCCTAAGTGGTAATTAGTTCCCCTTGAAACTGCCCACGCTTATCACGAGGGTGTAATTATGAGGTGGCTCTCCTGTTGCGGGCCTCTTAGTTTTTCAGCCCCTCTTTTTTCCTCCTCTCCCTTTCCAGCTCACCGGTGGTGAGCCAGCTCAACCTCCTGTTTGGTAGAGGTGTAGATGCAAATCGATTAATACTGTACTACTGTTTGGGGGGGGGTATTCCTGGGCCTAGCGGGATCGCTCACAGCTGCATTGCGAGCCGATAGATGGGGGTTGCAATCCATATCCCTGGACCTAGGTTTTCGCTAGAGGGACTGGGGTGGAGTGGAGTGGTTTCCTTATGGTGGGTCATCGGGTTTTGGACAATTCCCAAACTTTTGTGTCCCGATTACCTGATGGGCTATGGATTCGCATTGTGGGTATGGCTACCAGAAGGTTACGATTTATGTTTTGTTTCTGAACTTGTCTACGTCTGGAGCTGAGGTGTATATAGTTGGTGGTGTTTTCTTGGGGGGGTATTGGGGGCGAGAGGGTGGTTCCAGCTTGTTGGAGATTATATGTGCTTCTAAACGGGCTAAGCACTATTCATTTGGATTGGATATCCTTATTTCGACAAATACTTTCTAATATGTTATGGAGAGCTGGAACTGGGGGGGATAAGTGTGCCTGCTATATAGCATTATATTTGGGGGCTCTAATACTTATTGTATATTTAAAATGGCTCTAGGTACTATCAAATTTGCATCGTGGAATGTACGCGGGCTCAGAGGGAAGGCCAAGAGATCTCAGGTTTTTAAACACTGTGAGTTAATTCGGGTGGATATTCTATTTTTGCAAGAGACTCATATAACCAACGCAGAATCCAAATGGTTGTCTAGATCGGGGTTTTCGCAGGTTTTGGTGGCTAGTGGCACCAGCAATAAAGGGGGTGTGGCACTACTTATTAAAAGATACGTCAATTTTCTGGTTAATAGCACCATAGCAGATCCTGAAGGGAGGTACGTGCTTGTCCAGGGCTCTCTTAATGGTGAGGCTATGGTGTTAGGATCTGTGTATGGCCCAATAGGGGGCAATCCCAACTTCCTTATGTCCTTAGCAGATAAGCTTAGTACTCTGCTTCTTCTCAAATTGTGCTGGGGGTGATTGGAATCTTCACCTCCAATGTGTTAGACAAGGAACCCAAACTCAACTCCCCACCTACTCCGCTCAAAGGGCGCTACTAGATTTTACTCATATGCTTGGGCTTTGTGACCCTTGGCGCCTTTCCAATCCATCCCTCCGCTCTTTCTCGTTCTTTTCTCAGCCCCACGGATCCTGGTCTAGAATAGACTACTTTTTGCTTAGCAAATCTCTCTTCCCGGATCTTCTTCAGTCTGGTATTGAACCAATCATTCTCTCAGACCATGCTATTGTGTGGGTAAATATATTCCCTGGTTCTAAATTACAAAGAGACACTGCGTGGAAGCTGAATACTCAACTTCTGAAAGATACCCAAACTGTGTCCCAGATTAAATCCCTTATTTTGACTTTCCTGGAAGAAAATCTCGGGTCTACCCCCAGATTTGACTGTATTTGGGGCTCCTTGAAATGTTATATCAGGGGTGAGCTGATTAAGATCGCCTCAGCTCGGAAAAAGGCACGACTGGCCAGAGCGTCCCTCCTTATGGCCAGAATTAGGGAGTTGGAGAGTGCTCGCTCACCTTCCTCTCCCCTTTCATCCTTAGAAGCTCTAACGGCCGCTAAAAATGAGTATACTGATCTTTTGAGGGATAAAGTAGAATACTGTCTTACCAAGACTCAGGCCAAATACATTGAGCAGGGTGAGAAAGCTGGTAAACTCCTGGCCCTGAGACTAAAAGCATTGGTAAGATCTAGATTGATCCCTGTCATACAATCTTCCTCAGGCTGTATGGAATCTTCCCCTAGG
Organism: Neoceratodus forsteri; assembly: GCA_016271365.2. Classification (NCBI taxonomy): domain Eukaryota; kingdom Metazoa; phylum Chordata; order Ceratodontiformes; family Ceratodontidae; genus Neoceratodus; species Neoceratodus forsteri. The sequence goes on from CM057449.1 coordinate 336,402,215, forward strand.
AATGTAGCTGGGGTTTTCGAAAGGTATTACAGGAATCTCTATAGTACCCCGTCCCCCCCCCCGGTTCCCTTAACTGATATATTGGCATATCTTAATGAAATAAATATCCCGAGGTTACCGCCCTCACATATATCTATTCTGAGTGCCCCCATCTTGCTTTCTGAAATTGAGGCTGCAATTGGTTCCATGGCTCCGGACAAGGCTCCCGGTCCGGACGGTTTCCCCGCCAATTTTTATCGATGTTTTTCTAAGGAACTTGCTCCTATACTTCTCAAGTTTTATCAGTATCTCTTCTCTGCTAATACGGTGGATCCGGCATTGCTTGAGGCTACAATAATCCTAATTCTCAAACCGGACAAGACTCCTACGGATCCGGCGAGCTATCGACCTATATCCCTTCAAAATACGGATATGAAAATTCTGGCCAAGGTCCTGGCTGAACGGATTAAGAAAGTATGGTCCTGCCTTCTCAGTCCTGAACAAGTAGGATTTGTCCATTTCGCCCCTTCGACCACCTTAGAACCCTTTCCCACATCTCTCATCTAGCCAAACATCTCGTGTTCCTATGGCCTTAGTTTCATTAGATGCTGAGAAGGCTTTTGACCGTGTAAGTTGGTCCTTTCTCTGGGCCACTTTAGATAAGATGGGATTCCCAGTCTCCTTTCTCAAATGGATACAGGCACTCTACAACTCTCCTTCAGCTAAGATATATTGCAACGGGGTCTTTTCCCCGAAGTTTCAATTATTTACTGGAACTAGACAGCGTTGTCCCCTATCACCTTTTCTTTTTAATCTATATCTCGAACCGCTTCTCATCAAGCTTAAATCCTCACCGCATATACAGGGGTGCCACGTGGGTCAGCAAAACTTGACTCGGCATACGCGGACTATGTACTCCTGCATATTACCAACCCTGCTGAATCTCTAGAACACGCAATAACTCTTATTAACCAGTTCGTAAATTTTCTCAATATAAACTAAATGTAACTAAGTCTGTTATTTTCCCTTTAAATGCCTATACATATAAGTCTGACTTCGCTAAGTTTGGAATGCATTGGTCCTCAAGATCGATTAAATATCTGGGTATCCATTTCTCTACAGATCCAGCTCAGCTTAAAGAGCTCAATCTGGACGCTGTTAAAATCCAAATTAAACAAGATTTGTTGAGATGGTCCAATCTTCCTATCTCTCTCTGGGGGAGGATTAATATTATCAAGATGAACGTACTCCCTCTTATTTTCTATCCTCTTAATCTGCTGGGCCTCTGGTTACCACTCTTTACCTGCAGCAATTTCACACGGCCTTTTCGAATTTATCTTGACGGGAGAGTGGCTAGCGCCTTCCTCAAGTTATCTCTCCTCAGAGATAAAGGTGGCCTTAGGCTCCCTAATCTCTTATTGTACTATTGGGCCACTCATTTATCCAGAGTGGGTAGATGGATTCCATCTCAACACGATCCCCCTTCCCTGATTTGGCTTCAAATTGAGAGATCAGTTCTCGCAGAGTCTAAATTAGACCCCTACGCCATCTTGTGCACCCCTGCTTCCCATCTCTCGCAGTGGATAACGATTCAAACAATCTCTACGTCTTTAAGATCCCTTTCCCAATGCCTACTGTTTTTAAAAATTCCCCCTAAATTAGATTTAGGTCAGCCTATTGTCTCAAATCCTAACATTAAGCTTGATAGTTCGATAATTACTCCAAATTGGCTCCCCCATATTAAAAATACCAACTTGGAACAGTTTTATGATCAAGGTTCTCTTCTCCCGACGTCTGGTATTCTTACCAAATTTGGAATCCCCATCAGTAGTGTTTTTAAAGTGTATCAGCTAAGGCATCTCATTATCGAGAAGTTTGGCACTATATATCGAGAATCCCTAATACAACCGTTCCTGTCTCACATTTTTGCTCTTGCCACTAAGCCTCACTCCGTTTCGACTATATATTCCTTTTTATTGGATTGTAGGTTCCCAGAACCCACCGCTGGATCCAATATCTGGCCCTCTTTAGTTACGAATGTTACTTTGAATTGGGCCCGGATTTGGAGGGACCTGCATAGGTATCATACCCAAGACAGGCTCAAGCTTACCCAATATTATATCATCAACAATATGTATTACACACCTAAGAAACTCTATCGACTCAAAAGATTGGCTCTCTCTCAGTGCACTAGGTGTTTGCAGGGAGAGGGGAATCTTCTACATATTTTCTGGCAATGTAACAGGGTAGCTCCACTCTGGTCGGCCATCCAAACTAATTTAGATCCCCTACTGGGCCTTACTACCTTTTTTACTCCTGAAATATGCATTCAGGGGGACTGTAGTGCTAGTGATTGTGTGGAGCGTCGCTACCATATGGCCCTGGTGGCTAGTGCAGTCAAGAGGTTAGTCCTTAGGCATTGGACTGACCAAATGTCTTTAACCTATCCGGAGTGGTTGACAGAGCTTTCGGCATGTCTCAATGTTGAAAGACTAACTGCCAGTGTGCGGAATCGTATGGACTTACTCCAGAAGAGATGGGGGAAGCTCTATGCTCTTTATCTGCATTGCTGATTTCTTGGCTCCCTCTCTGATGCCCACGATAGCATCCTCTGTGATCTTTCACCTTGGTTGTTTAAGTAGAGCCCTCCTTGAGATCGAAGTGCCTAATCGGTTTTGTTTTTTGTGTGTATATTCTAGCGGGCACACTAGGGTGGGAGGGGATGGGAGGTGAGGCGGGAAGATGGGGGGGTGGGGTGGGGTTGGAGGTGGGGTGGTTGTGGGGAGGGAGGGCAGGGTGGTTGTGGGGTTTTCTTTCTCTGTTATGTGTTTTGCTTTTTACCAGATGGTTACTATTGACTGGCTGTCTCCAATGTTATTGGGGTTTTGTTTTTTTATGTTTGGAAATTAATAAACTTGAATTTCAAAATAAATTGATACTTTTGCTATTTAGCTATTTATTTATTTACCTTTGGTGACTACTTAATGTCAGGAGAGCCATTTTAGATGTGGGCATGTGAGGTTGGCAGAGAGGCAGATGACTTTCGAGGTGCATGCTGAGCTCTTTTTGATTTTAGATACATTGCTTTCTTCTGGGCTATTGTAATGGCATAATGGCCTCACTGAAAATACCTCTCAACCAATCAGGTTACAGCATTTTTACTATCTATTTCATAATATGCATTAAAAAATATGTGTGTATATTAATACTGGTACCCAGAAGCTTGCCTGAGCACAGCAATAGTGCTACCACTCATTCTGCCAGTGACCTGGTTTGAGAAATGGACTCAGACCGCTCGAGGGCCAGCTGAGGAGGGAAAATCAAGCATTCCACAAACAGCTCTCCTCCCTAACAGAGAGGTGGAATGCTTTGTCCTGCTACTTAATTGCTACTTGGTAGCAGCCAGTTGGCAGTCCAGCAAGGCACATCAAAAGAAGAGGGGCAGCTGTCATTGCGTGCAGGCACCCTCAGAGGAGAAAAACCAAAGAAGGAAATCAGTGGACTCCTAGAACATAGGAAATGATGGCAGAAAACGACCATCGGTTCACCCAGTCTGGCTGTACTACCCTATCCTACCCAAGACCTAGTGTCTATATAAGGTTAGTGTTATATAGGGTTAATGTGGCAAATTTTAAACAGCCTGTTGGGCCAGAAACAAAATGATTCATCCATAACCCTAGAAATTGGTGATTTAATTACCAGTGACCCTAATATTGTCTCTAGTTCCTTTAATGAATTTTTTTGGAAATTTGGAGAACTATGGGATATCCCTTAATTCAGCTTTAAAACCCAACCTAATGCTTAGTACTCCTCTGTCATGTCCTGAATTCTGCTTTAAGAATGTTACGAAGGAGCAGATTAAGGAGTACATACTAAAAATGGACCCTAGGCCTATTATTGCACACGATAACATTGATTTTCGATTAAACTAGGGATTGATTATTTTTCCTATCCACTTTCACTTATTTTTAATTTTTCATTATGGTCCTGTACTTTTCCCCTCCATTTGGAAAATGGCCACCATCAAACCTACAGTGAAGCCCAGCAGGATGAAGTGCAGTATCACAGGTTTTCTGCATGACAAAAGGGATTAACTCCCATTGAAATTGCATTGTTTGCTGCAGTAACTCTCCTGCAGAATTCTGCAGCACTGTGCTTCATCCTGATGGGCTTCACTGTAAATTAAAAGATGATAAATCATCTCAAATTACTATTATCCAATATCGTTATTATCTCCACTTTCCAAAGTTTTGGAAAAGATCATTCTGGATCAAACTACATAATTTCTAAACAGTAATACTTAGAGTCCCAGCATGGATTCAAACAAAAATACAATACCGAGATGGCATTAGTGGGGTTCACAAGCTGTATTCAGGGCACCCTTGATAAAGGGTGCTCTGTTGCAGCTATATTCGTGGACCTCACCAAGGTCTTAGACACTGTTGAATATTCTCTATTGCCTTTAGTTTTGTTTGAATTCCATTTTTCTCAGGAGGTTAAAACATGCTTTATTAATCACCTTATCAATAGACTTCATTGTATTAAGATAGATAGGATCTTATCTCCTTTTAGGCCTATTAGTTGTGGAGTCCCACAGGGTTCCATCCTGAGTCCTTTGATCTTTTCGCTTTTTATGAACTCAGCCCCTCAAATTTGCACAGAAACATCTATGACACTTTATGCTGATGATGTAGTACTTTATGGGATCTCTGATGACCCCATTTCTGCATCAAAGGCTGTTCAAGATGATTTTTCTCATCTTCAAAATTGGCTTACTTTGAGGTGCATGGTCTTGAATTCCTCAAAGACCAAATTTATGCTGTTCATGGGACCCAGGATGAAACCCAATTCTTATATAAATCCAATAATAGATCATAGAGGCCAGGTCATTGAGATGGTTGACACATTTAAATATTTAGGAATCTTGTTGGACTCCCACTTGTCTTTTGAATCTCATATCTCTTCCTTACGAAGAAAACTGAATCAAAGGATTGGGATATGTACAGGGTTAGATCATTTCTAACAAAGAAATCACACATATTATTAACCCATAGTTTTTTTAAGTTTACTCAATTCTAGTTTAATTATTTACACTGCTTCTTCAAACAAAATCCTTGACGATCTGAGGGTTACAACACTATTCTCAGATTCATGACAGGCTCAGCCTTTCGCATTCCTCACTGTGAACTTATTAAGCTATCTGACTGCCTTTCATTACAAAACAGAATACTTTACAAGGTTGGGCTATTTCTCCGTAAGGGTACCTTGGTCTGTTATCTGCTTCTATATAGTCACTAATTTCAAGGGCACTAAATGGGTGTGGAACCAGATCACAAAGCAGGTTAACTTTTTCCATCCCCTTTTTTTGGAAAACATCTGGACAAAGGTCAATACTTTACAAAGCTCCTCAGTTGTTTAACATTCTCCCATTGAATATAATCAATTGTTCTTCTGTTTCTTTGTTCAAAAAGAAATTACGACAATGGCTCCATGATTCTGATAAATGCACCTGTTTCTAGACCTGGATTTGATAAACTGATCTTATATGTTATGTTTGTTGATTTTATATATTTTATTGTTTTCTATTTGTTGTATAACTATTTTGTAATGTTTTCAGTTTTTTGTACACTTGTCACATATGAAAACAGGCAGACATGCTTATTGTGCTTACGAGTATAAAAAAAATAAAATGAAATTAAAGGAAATTTCTCCCCACTATCCCCCTCCCATTTTTCCTGCCTTACTAGCACCCGACTGGGTTACTGTTAAGGTGTTAACTTTGTCCCAACCATGTGTGAAGTCATTGATGGTTTTGGCACCCAATTCTTCAGTTGACAGGCTGTTCCATGGCTCAACCATTCTCTCGGTGAAACAGAATTTCTTCACATCCCTTCAGCCTCCCCCCCCAAAACAAGCTTCCGTTCATGCCCATGTGTTCTAAATTCGCTATTCCTGGTAAATGGTTCCTAGCAGTTACCTTTTTTAGCCCCCTTCCCCAGTGTCTAGGAGTATGAGGGGGAATGCAGTCCATGGAGAGGGGGCACCCACAGCAGAAACCTCACTGAAATGGTTTATGTTTGGTGCAGTTCATTTTGTCCAGTGAGGTTGCTGGCATCACTTTGCCACTGGGCTGCAAGAAAACAGGTTAACGGGCTCTGGCATTCCAATTAAATAACTGCAGTCCACACAAGGCTGAGCAAACAGAGGGATCCATTTAATGCTGAACCCTAAAAACACTACTCCACGGAGCAAAAGTTAATATGTGGGGGTTAGCAGCACATCTCAGACCGATATAGTCTAGAAGTTTAGGCAGCGTTCCCTGCACCACTATGGTGTCACAATCATTAGGCAGATTAGTTCTGGACTGCTATGTTATCACAGGGTTTAGGCAGCATAGATCACCATTCCCACATATCTCTCTCTCTCTCAGGCAACCTACACTATGGGACGAGATTCGGGCATCCACGGAACAACACTAACACTTCTGCTCTGCCCTTTAACTTTTGCTCCCACAGATGTCTCTTGGGAACTGGCAGGCCTCACAGTTCAGGGCTACTTGTTCCCTCTCGACCTTCTGGTGAAACTCCTGTGGCTCCAGTGGCAACTGTCCCCTAAACAGTGGGTGACACATCCCCTGGAGTCGCAGGGCTCTGACACTGCTCCATTCTCTGCAGGACTGTGTGCCTTTTCAATGGGCCTTCAATGCCTCCTTATTTGCTGGCAGGCCTCCTCTTCAGCTTCCTCTCTCTCCCTGGTGTCTTCCTCCACAGCTGGCACTGCCTTGAGACCATTCTCCTCTGTCTCTGGGCTCCTTCAGCACTCCCACCTCTCTGTGTGTTCATTGAGCTGTCAGCCATGGGCCAAAGTGGGCAATTGCCCCTGCCCAGCCCTTTCACGCTCCTCCCAGTTTCTATCCCTCTCTCTCTCTCTCTCTCTGTTCCTTGAGGATTGCTCCTCCACTCCCTCCAAAATGCATGGTTAAATCCCACCTCACACCAGCGGTGACCTCCCAACCTGCAACAGATCCCGCCATGTGACACAGGGGTTAACCTCTTTTTCAACAGGCCAAAATAACTCCCAAAGTCCTACAGTGCACATAATATCTCCTGGGGGGGTACACTTTTTTATTCCTTTCAGGAGCTTGAAGGCCTATCTTATCGCCCCTCTCCTTCTAGCCTCCAGCAAGTACATAGGAACTGCTTTGCAGGCCATGAATCATTTTGGTTATCTATGCTGGACTGTTTCCAGCCTGTCTTTCTTTAGGTGAGGACCCACGAACTGGGGACAGTCCTCCAGGTGTGGCCTCACCAGTGAGGTAAAGAGAGGTAGTAATACCTCTTTCCTCCTGCAATCACAACCCATCCCAATACACCCCAGTATCCTAGTTGCCCTGCTGTAGGCCTTGTTACATTGGATAGATTGTTTCAGAATAGGACAGAGAGATGGTAGACACTTAAAAACTCACCGGAGTCACAAATGTATGAGGGAATTGCAATTTAGGATGAGTCAGGCATCCCGGTATACTAAATAAATAACTTTAAATGATAGGTTACATTAAAAACTCAAATATTACAATAAAATGAGTAAAATGTTATGGCAACATAGCAGGTATGTTAAAAATAGGAACATACATCTTTAACTGTGCGCCTTATAATAGGTGCATTCATACCTGTAGCCACGCCTTGAAAAAGCAAACAAATTTCATGAAATGTTGGCGTTCATGCTGGGAGTATTTTGCTGCCATGTTGCCATAACATTTTACTAATTTTATTGTAATAAATGAGTTTTTAACGTAACCTATTGTTTAAGGTTATTTATTCAGTATCCCAGGATACCCTACTCATTCTGAATTATAGATTATTTCAGGAAGTCACTAATAAAGACTCCTAAGTCCCTGTCAAAAAGTAGTAGTGCCCAGCTTCACCATTCTCATCCAAGAATATGACCTGGGGTTCTTGTTCCCAATGTGCATCATTTTGCACTTTTTGGCATTGAATTTCAACTGCTAAATCTTGGACCCCCTATCTAACTTTTTCAGGTCCATCTGCAACTTACTTACCTCCCCTTGCAGTCCATGCTACCGTAGAGCTAAGTACCATCTTCAAAGAAACACATCTTACCCTGAATTCCTACTTTTATGTCAATGGTTGACTTACTGAAGAGGAAAGAACCCAGGACTGAACCCTGTGGAACATCACTTGTGACCTCTCTGTCTCCACATTTGACTCTGTTTACAACTACCCTCTGCCATCTCCCCTCTTACCAACTACCCATCCATCTAACTATGTCATTTGTCACACCTAGATCCTTCTTCAGCAACCTTCTGTGTGGCAGTGAGTCAAATTCTGCAGAGTAGAGTAAATCTGCAGCAATGTCCTGTATCCACTGCCCTAGTTACCCAGTCAAAGAATTCTCTCAGGTTGGTCTGACCTCCCTTCCACAAACCCATGCTGTTTACTATCCTGGAGCCAAATGCTCTTCAGGTAGTCCACTAGGCCCTCTTTAACTTCAAGGACAATGATGGCATCTCCTGCAGTCCCATGCATGACAGACAGGGCAGGTCCCCCACCATAGCTGTTTTCTTTATTTATCTTATTTATTTAACAAATTGGTAACTGGGAAAGGCACACTGAGCCAAGGCTCATTTCCAGGTGTGACCCGAGGTAGAGGGGTGGGGATGCCATTAAGCAAGTGGAATAGAATTGATGTATACCATACAAGTCAGGTGCAAACAAATGTAGTGCAACATGGCAAAAAGGCAAAGTAATAAGAGCAGGTGTCTGGAACATGGACACACTCTGCATCCTGAGACACAATCTAACAACTGGCTGAAAATATCAGTGCAATGAATTTAAGAGACATAAAACCAACCCCTGAGAAGGGGCCTTAACTTGAAAGGGAGAGGAACAATGGGCAGGTCAGGTAGGGAACTAAAAGGTGCAGGAGGGGACACAGAATTTTAAGCTGGTGCTTAAGGAAGGTTGGGGAGGGTGAGAGATGGATGGAAGAGGGTAGGAGGTATCTCATGGAGGGCGAGCAATAGGAGAAGGTTGACTGCTCAGTGGAGGTGTGAGGGTGGGGAGGGAGAAAGTGCAGGATCCCTGGAGTGAAGGGAGTAAGAGGCAGATGGAATGGGAAAGATGAGTACAGTCAGGTACAAGGGTGGGTGCTGCTGCCGCGCTGACTGGGGGAGGCGCGGTGGGATCAGTGGGCGGTGGGGGGGGTCCACTGGACCACCAGGGATGATAGGTTTCATTTCATTCTTCTTCAGCCCGCGATCGGGCAGACAGGTCCACTGGACCACCAGGGATATTGGATTTATCATTACTTTACTGAGCCCGCGATCAGGCAGATAGGTCCACTGAACCACCAGGGATATTGGATATATCCTTTATTTCCTTAGCCTGCGATCGGGCGGGCAGCGGTCCACTGGACCACCAGGGATTTTGGATAAATCATTTTCTACTGATGCCCGCAATTGGGCATGGGGGGGCACCACCACGGAGGTGCAGCCAGAGCTCAGGTGGCAGCTGCCGTGTTGCGCCCTGCAATGCGGCAGCTCACCTGTGGGTGGCCATCTGTTGTTCCTTTTTTTTTGGATCAACTTTGTGCTGGCGCAGGTAGGGGTTGCACATGCATGGCTCCGCACATCCCGGGCTGAATATCGGGCTGTGCAGAGTATGCATGGGCACGCTCCCCCCTACCTGTGCCTGCGTACATTACTGATGCGCTCCGGCGCACCAGATTTGTGCCGTGCACTTTTCCTGTTTGAATATCGCGTCGGGACGCATCAGTGGGTAAACATTTTATCATAACAGAGAGTTGCTCTTTAAAAACTACTTGAACTTCAAGTATGGCAGCCAAATTTGAACCAACTCCTAAATTAAAGGCAAAAATACAGTGTAGTACCCGTAGGCAGAAGGAGTACTTCAGCCATTCTTTACATACATTTTGTTACATATTTAATCATGATTCTTTGAATTGTTAAGTATATTAAAAAAAATAAAAGCCATTTTGTAAGCATGATAACACACTCCAAGGTGTGTGTTAAGGTAAATTGCTGTACTACTATAATGCACACCCTTTTTTTGTGCCATTGGTAACTTATTTCATCATGTATTTTATTTGGATTTGTACCAAAGGTTCGTAATGCCCAGGTCCATCTTGCAAATGAGCTTCTGCTCAACGATGAACGCCTGGTTAAATAAATAAATAATAAATAATAAAGACTTGATTTGATGATAAATTATTTGGCAGGTAATATAATTGGACAAGTAACTGAAACAAAGTATCTAGGAATAATACTTGATGCTAGTTTAACTTATTTGTTACATATTAGATACATAGTGAAGTCTGTAAATCAAAAAATAGGTGCCTTATGTAAGCAATAAGACACAATGGGGTGTGCATTAGACAGTTCTAATGCATGGCTAGGGGGACGTAGTGAGGCAAGAGGCCACAGGCCAAGTGCGTCCAGTCCCCTAGCCGTGCATTAGAACTGTCTAATGCACATCCCCGGAGTGGCTTATTGCGCTTATAAAATGGGCCTGTGTATTCTAAATGGGGGTTCTAGTTTTAGCTGTGCATTAGGCACATCTAATGCACTACTAACAACCAATCAGATTGCTTGAAATCCTTTGCCCATTTTATAAATCGAATTAAGGATTGTTTAGCTGGAGAAGCAAGAGAAATGATATTGAAAAGTGTATTACTTACGACCTTGCACTACAGTTCTTTTTTGTTTGCTAAATTAGCTTCCAAAGATCTGGATTTGTTAAATAAGTGTTTTAATTCCATTTGCAGATTTGTTTTGGCTAAACCTTATAATATGCATCATTGTGATTTATATAATGAACTTAATTGGCTTTCTCCTAAATTGCCTTATTTTTATAATCTGGGCTGCTTGACTAATACTATTTTTGCACATGGTTGTAAATCACCTTTTTATAGCTTGATTAATTTAAAGGAAGATGTTAGATCCTTATGCTCTACTAATGTGCTGCATTTATGGATTCCTAGGATAGACACCTGTATGGGTGAGAGAGCCTTCTCATTTCAATGTCCAACTCTATGGAATACACTTCCAGATAATTGTATTATTGTTGTTAAGCAGGAAAGTTTAAAAAAAGTTTTGTATAGTTATTTACAATTGCTTGCTGTATGTAATTGTATTTAGTATTGTGTTTACTGTCCAAGTATTTTTGTATTGTATTATATGTTTGTATTATTGTATATTTGCTTCTTTATTTGAAGCACCAGGTTGATACTGAAAAAGGGCCTTGGCCCAGTTATCTTACCTGGTAAATAAAGTGAATTGAATTTGAAAAAGAGTTCGGAGGTAAGGAAGATTTCTGGAAGTGCAGATAAAAGAGGGAAAATATGCCCAGAAGCATGTCACAGTGACAGCCCCACTTCCATGTCTCAATTGTCCCCAACTCTAGAAAGCAAAGTGCAATCACCCCTGTAGTTAGGGTTAAATAGGATGTTCGATGTTAAACCACTAACTTTGCACCTTAATAGCTAATGGCAGCATTTGATGAAATTAGCTGAAATTTTGCATATTTTGTCTAGTAGGCAAGACCTAGATCTGTGAAAGGTTTTGTGACTGCAGCTTGTGAGGTTTCTGAAATTTGCATATGTCATTTTCCTGTAGACGTCTATTTTTTTTCTTATACTTAACACAGAATTTGTTTTGCTCTCACCTACAGCCTACACAGAATGGAATTTTTTCCCCAAACTTTCAGGTTCAAAGCATGTGGTAGCAAGGTAGGGCCTTTGGAAGGTTTCATGAAAAAATATTAAATGGTTCCAGAGTTATAAGGATTTAAAAGTTTGTGTTTTTGTGTTCTGAGTATGCTCAGTAAGGTTTCTGGGATAACGTTCTGATATGACACCAAAAATGTGGTGTCGCTGGACCATTTTTGATTTTGTGAGATGTGCTCATGACACCCAATTGTTTTTTGTTTTGTGACAGCTGCCATCTTGTTTCTCACCTCACTGATGAACTACTAATTCAAACATTTACTACAGCAGCCATAATAAACAAAGAAAAAAAACCTGAATCTACTTCATTAGAACATGCTGGTTCAGATTCTGAGGCTCGTTCAGTCAATTATGATTATAAAATATATTTTGTGTATTTCTCCTGGCCATATAAACGTCTTTCCTTTTTTTTTGAATTGTGACTCGCTTTTTGTGTCGCACCTTTAAGGTGATGCAAAAGTAAATTTGACTTGTGAAACTTTTTTAATTACGATTAAAAAAAAAAATCTGTTGGAAGCACATTTTTGATTGCCCAGCATAATTTTTCATTTCACAGCAAAAAATTGGTTTCTCAGCATGAAATTTGATTGCATATCACAATTTTTTGTTTCACAACAGAAAAGTGGTTTCTCAGATGAAATTTGATTGCACTCCTTGATTTTTCATTTCACAGTGGAAATTTGATTTTGCACCATGAATTTTCATTTTGCAGCAGAAAATTGGTTTCTCAGTATGAAATTTGATTGCACATCACACTGTTTTGTTTCACAGCAGAAAACTGATTTCTCAGATGAAATTTGACTGCACACCATGATTTTTCATTTCACAGTGGAAATTTGTTTTTTCACCATAAAATTTGATTTTACATCAGAATTTTTCGTTTCGCAGCAAAAAATTTGGTTTCTCAGTAAGAAATTTGACTGTATACCATGATTTTTCATTTCACAGCAGAACATTGGTTTCTCAGCATTACATTTGATCGCTCATCACAGTTTTTCATTTCACATTAGAAAATTGGTTTCTCAGCAAGATATTTGATTGCACATCAGAAGTTTTCATTTCACAGCAGAAAATTGGTTTTTTGACATGAAATTTGCTTGACTTGAAATTTGACTGCACATCATAATTTTTGGTTTCATGTCTTAAATTGCTTTCTCGCCATGAGACTTGATTGTGCATATAGTAAAGACAGTTCTTCTCTTGGCGTAGGGCCCTGCACATCTGCACCCATGAGTGACAGAGGGCCGTGTGCACTGGCTGACAGATGGACTCTTTCCCCTGTGCATCTGTATGTGCAGCTACATAGAAGTGCAGAGAACATAGAGCCCTGCATTTCTGCAGCCAAGATGACAGCCCCATGAATTCTTGGCATCCATTGCTGCATGGAGCTGCAGGGCATGCAAGGACCCTGCACTTCCATAGACAGATAGAGGTCTTCCCTTTCTTTCCTTGGACCCTGTGCATCTGCATATGTTCAGGCAGGTCCCAAAGGGATCTGCATGAATGAGGGCACAATTCTTCCATCTTAAAAAGAAAGGAAATTCTTTGCAAAAAACATTTTTAATGCACCAGTTAGGGTTCAAGTTAATGCCACAAAAGTAGGGAAATGTGGTGTTAGGGTTTCAACCCTAACTCCCTACCCCTGCTCCTAAACGGCAAAAGGAAAAAAACATTAGGGTTTTGGGTCTCTGGTGTCTTGGTGAATAAGTGGTGGGGTCTTCCTTGCGGATGTCAACCCTAATGTCCACCCTCTGAACAAATAAGGTCAGATGTGATCTCCTTTCTTCACACAAGGCCCATGGGGCCCTACATGAAGAAAGCTACAACACACTGTATTGGCAACATGTTGTCAGCCATACTTCTCTACCTTTCAAGAGTGTATTAGCATGAGGCACTGGCTTGGAGCTGTACCTTGTGCTTTGGACAGGAGGCTGTGGGCTAGGGGGAAGGGAGAACATTAGGGTTGACAACCCCAAGGAAGACCTTGTTAGTCATGATATACAGTAGCTTTGTTCAAAAATAATGTTTTTCTGGCAACCCTATCAAGACACACACTTGTCTTTTAATTTTATTTTATTTTTGAACCAAGATACAGGATTTTGGTATTTTTAAATGTTCCCACTCCTGTACCATACCCACACTAAAAAAATATGTTGGTAGACTGCTGTGTTGCTTACCATCAGAAACATGTGGTAACACCATCCAAATACATCCACATTATGAATCTAGCTTGAACATTCAACAGGCAACCTCAGCAAAAGAGATTTTTAGAAATTGAGAATGGTGGCCATCTTTAATGACGTGAGTCATTAATTACAACATTAACAAAAAACTGTGTTTTAAATATATGTGAGAATACTAAAAATACACCCAGGATGAATCTAAGGATGTCAGAAATACATTTTTGCTAAAAAATGCTGTATGATGAAATGTTTTGCCAACTAACAAATACTGCTGTTTTAAAATAGCCTAGTCAGCAAAAAACAAACAAAAACCTGCCATTAATAATAAGTTCTATAGTTTTTTAGCTAAAATGGACTTCGGACATCCTTAGAGTCATCCTCAGTGTACTTTTAGTTTTTCTTCCCCCAGATATTGTTAAAACAGCTTTCATTGCATTAAATATGGCTGCCGCTCACAAGTTTTATAAATCTCTCTCTGAGGTCATTTGTCAAATGTAAATGCTAGATTCCATACAGTGCACATGTTAGGATGGTGCTACCACATGTTTCTGATGATTAGCAGCACAACACTGTACCAAGATTATTTTTTCATGACTGGTGTGGCACGGGAGTAGGAACTTTTAAAAATGTCAAAATCACATATCTTGGTTCAGGAATGAAAGAAAACAAAAAGAAAAATGTTTATCTCAATATCTTTGCCAGACAAACATTACTGCTAAAAAAAAAACTCCTTATCAGTAAGTCACATATGTTTGAAGCAGTTTTGTCTTTCTCGCTTGACTTGTTCTTGTTATAACTAACTTTTTCGTTATTTGTATTGCATTGTGTTGTTATTGTTATATCTGGGTGACCCATAAAAATGAGCATTTGATGCCCTTGGGGTTTTTATCTAGTGATCAAATATTAAATAAAAAATAAATAAAATAAAAATATATATTACATGCTATATACTAAAACCAAGATAGTAGAAGGCATTTCAGCCCATAATTCTGTCTCCCAATTTTATGGGCCCCAATTTCCCTTCTGTTTTCTATGATATATTTATCTAATTTATTTTTCAATGTGGTAAGACTTTCTGCCTCCACTATATCCCTTGGTCATAGGCGATGGAACCAGGGGGGGGGGTGCGAAAGGGGTGTAAGCCCCTCCACTTTTTATTTTTGTATGGCAAAAACTAGTATAGAAAAAGTGCCCTTTGTACCCTCATAAGTGCCCTCCTGATTCTCAGCCCTCTCAGCTTTTACTATCTTCCGGCACCCTTGCCCTTGGTAGGCCATTATATGCTCTTCTTGCTCTCTGTGTGAAGAAACCCAGGACACGATATTCAAAAGTTTGCGTGGGTGTTAATCATTGTTTGCCCGTGCAAACTGTGCTTTGTGCTGGAGCCCAATATTGAAAGGGCTCTGTTGCACAGGCAGACAGGTGTAGCATCCACGCAAACCAAAAAGAAGGGGTATGTAAATGGTGGGGCGGGGACAGGAATATAGGTGCAAGTCAATATTCAATGGATTTGCATAGCGCTAAAGGGTTTTGTATGGTCCTTTTGCGCCACACAAATACTGCCAATGAAAACTTCCTTTTACTCCATGCAACCCTACTGGCTGCTGGAGGTAAGTGGCACCCCAAATCCTAGATGAAAAAAAAAAATCCCTAGTGTTAGTGGTCCCCCCCCCCCGATCATTAGCCCTAATGTAATAAAAGAATCCCTGGTGGTAGTGGTCCTTCCCTTCAATTTCTAGCCCCTGAGTAAAAATATTAATCCCTGGTGCTAGTGGTCCCCATCCATCTGATCACCAGCCCCCAAGTAAAAATTTTAATCTCTGGTACTAGTGGTCCCCCCTTCAATCACCAGCCCTGAAGAACAAATAATATTCCCTGGTGGTAGGGGTTCCTCCCCCTCCGATCACCAGCCCTGAAGAACAAATAATATTCCCTGGTTGTAGTGTCCCCCCCTGCCCCCCCAAGCACCAGCCCTGAAGTAAAAATAATATTCCCTGGTGCTAGTGATCCCTAGTCCCTCCAATTGCTAGCCTGAAGAACAAATAATGTGCCCTAGTGGTAGTGGTCCCTTCCCCAATTGCCAGCCCTGATATAAAAATAAATATTCCCTGGTGTTAGTGGTCCCCACTCCCATCCAATTGCCAGCACCAAAGAACAAATAATATGCCCTGGTGGTAGTGGTTCCCCCCTTTGATCACCAGCCCCAAAGTAAAAAGACTAACCCTTGGTGGTAGCATTCTCCTCCCTCCCACTGACTGCCAGCCTGGAAGCAAAAACCCAAACCTCCCAGCCATTCTGTGCCCCCAGTACCCGCCCCCTACTCAACTTAGTGTTATCCATAGTGCCACGGATGCATTATCGGTGATTGGCACAGCCTTCTCACACCTCCTTGGCTGGCTGCTGTATGTGTAGGCAGGGAGCATGCCTCTTATTTATAGTGCAGGGTGACGTCATGCTGTCCTATAAATAAGAGGCATGTTCCCTGCCTGAACACATGGCAACTGGCCAAGGAGGTGTGAGGAGGGCTGTGCTGGTTGCTGTATGCCCCCGGGGCACTGTGGATAACACTAAGGTGGGTGGGGGGCAGGTGTCTGGTGCCACAGGGGGCCACTGGATGCCAGGGAAGTTTTTTTTTTTTCATTTCAAGGCTGGCGAACGGTTGGAGGAGGGAACACTACCACCAGGAATTAGTCTTTTAACTTCAGGGCTGGCAATCTGGGGGGGGAGGACACTACCACGAGGGCATATTATTTGTTCTTCGGGGCT
Organism: Neoceratodus forsteri; assembly: GCA_016271365.2. NCBI lineage: Eukaryota > Metazoa > Chordata > Ceratodontiformes > Ceratodontidae > Neoceratodus > Neoceratodus forsteri. The sequence goes on from CM057449.1 coordinate 336,418,906, forward strand.
GGTGATCAGAGAGGGGGGACCACTAGTACCAGGTAATATTATTTTCATGTCAAGACTGCCAATCAGAAGGAGGAGGGGCCACTACCAGCAGGGAATTTTTTTTTTTTCAGGGCTGGTGATCAGAGGGAGTGGGGACCACCAGCACCTGGGATAGCTATGGCTATCATGGGCTGGGGGGGCAGTGCCATGCTACCTACTTCCACTACCCATGTAAATGGGCCCATAATGGGCATGCAAATGGCACCTTAGTGCCTTGTATGCCCAATGGACTAATTTGGATGTGTACGTTTGAAAACTGTAGATAGCGCTCCGGTGCTATCAACTCTTGGGGCCAACTTCAGGATCCATGTTGGAACAGCGCTACCTGACTTGGCGCTGTCCCAGCATGGCCCTCTATTCAGCGGGTTAGTGCCTGACTGAATATATCATCCTGGGATCCTTTTGCCATTACAAAGCACAGTGCAAACATTTGTGCTGTGCTTTGCACCTTACTGAATATCAAGCCCCCTGTCTATTATTATTTGTTTTGTTTTCCAGGATAATCTGTTTACTATGTGATCTCAGATCGAACTCTTTATAACACAACCCAAGATTCATCCTGCTCATAAGTTCTTTATCCTGTAGTATCTTGTATATTTCTAACAAGTTCCCTCTCCATCTACTCTCTTCTAGTGAAAAAAGACCAGTCCTAGAGCCCCTAGTGTACCCTAGTAGCTATGCTTTTTATGTTTGCTTGCACGCATGTGCAAGAAGCATATTGCACCATACGAGAATCTGTAGGTGTGCCTCCCCCACTTCCATTGCCCTGCTGCCTTTTACAAGTGCGGCTGTACCCCGGCAATGAATGTCGGAGCTGTCTATGACAGCCCTTCAGATGCAGTGGTGTACAGTTGAAGGCAAAAAAATGCTGCAGTCAGCAATGGTAATGAGTAGGCAATTTGCATACTGCCACGTCAACAGTATACAAAGTGCCTACACATCAGCACTGCATTGAATCAGCTGTCATAGACAGCTCTGTCCCCTATAACAAGTAGCATGCTGGGAGCCCACCCCAGAGTGGTCATGCACCCCCCCCACACACACTGTATGGCCGATGGAGGTGCCCAGTCCCCTGTCAGCTCTGCTCCCCCGCCAACAGAGTTCCAGATGCCACGCTGGGAGCCCACCCCAGTGTGGCAACAGTTCCATAAGGCCAACAGGGGTGCCCAATCCCCATCGGCTCCACTGTATCCCCCCAACAGACTTCCAGGTGCCACGCTGGGAGCTCACCCCAGCATGGCAACAGTCCGTATGGGTGACGGAGGTGCCCAATTCCCCATCGGCTCCACTGCCCCCCCAAACAGCCTTCCAACTGCCATGCTAGGAGCCCACCTCAGCATGGCAAAAGTCCTGTGTCGTCTTTAAAAAAGACATGCCCTGTAAGAAAAAACAATCCCTCGCTGACTGTCTTGACCCCCCCACCCACGCCCACCCTCTGCGCACCCTGCCTCCCCACACACCCACCTCACCCCATACTTACCTCCGGAGGCTGGCGCAACAATCTTCGGTGGACCGGGAACACGTCTGCACTCTTCAAAGCCTACCGTGAACTGAGGAAATGCCGGTAAGCTGTATAATGGAATAAATAGGGTTTTTTCAACTTTGATGCAAATCTCAGGCATTTTTTGGAATTTTTATGCCAAACTTTCAACATAGGGTTTTTGGGACCCCTCCTCATGAATTCTGGCACTGTCATGGCATTAATCAGCCCCGAAAGGTGATTTCACGGTCACTGTGCGGAACAACCTTACAGGACCGATTTACGAAACGACAGTGTCACAGTTCATGAGGTAGGCCCCCATAAACCCTATGTTGAAAATCTGGTGAACAAATTCCCCAAAATTACTGATTTATGAGTGTGCGTTGCGTAGTTCCTACGCACGCTTGTAAGATCGCAAATTTTTTATATTTTCACTCCAGATTTTCAACATTGCCATTTTACCACACCTCCTTATGAGCAGTACAGCTGTCATTTTTCACATCTCACCCAAAATGTGTTTCCATGCATGTAGCGCACAATGGCGCAGTCAGTGTATGAAATCAATGTTCAGGACAGATTAAGAAAATCACAGTGACACTGTTCATGAGCAGAGGTCTTAAAATGGCTGTTAAAAATTTGGTGACAAAAGTCTATAAAATGACTGTGTTATGAGCGAGCATTACGCAGTTTCCACGCACCCTCGTAAGTTCATGATTTTGTAATATTTTCAGTCCAGATTTTCACCACTGGCATTTTCCACACTTCCTTATGAACAGTACATCTGTCATTTTTCACACCATGGCCGAAATGTGTTTGTGCACTTCCAGCGCAGAAATGCGTGGTCGCTGTGGGAAATCACTGTTCGGGACGGATGAAGAAAATCACAGTGACACTGTTCATGAGCGGAGGTCCCAAAATGCCTGTGTTGACAATCTGCTGTAAAAAATCCCCAAACTAATTACATTACGGGTGTGCGCTGCGCAGTTTCTACACATGCTCATGACTTCACCAGTTTTTTTAATATTTTTACTGCAGATTTTCAACATTGCCATTTTTTACACCTCCCCATGAACAGTACAGCTGTCATTTTTCACATCCTGTTTGAAATGTGTTTTCGCACCTGTGGTGCCAAATGGCATAGTCACTGTGCAAAATCAGCTTTCGGCTAACAAACTGATATTGCTACTGTTCATAAGGTGGGGATCACAAAAAAAACATGTTGAAAATTTGGAGCAAAAATACCGATGAACGCCAGAGGCATTAGGGTTTCCGACCATAACACCCCACCCTGTAGAGAGGGACAGGCATCAGGGGTGTGACTTGGGATTGTTGCCTATAAAGCTCATACCATTCCACCCCCACCCACACCCTGCAGCCAGTGAGAGGCATCGAGGTGTGCCTTGGACTCTTTGGCCCCAAAGTTCCCCCATTCTCCTGTACTGCACCCATCTCACCGTATTTTCTGATGGAATGGAGTGAACATAAGGGCCAAAGACCCCAATGCACACCGAAACACTTGTCGGTGTCTGCAGGGTAGGGTGTGGTGAAATGGCATGGCCGTTATGCCTGACGACCCAAAGGCACACCCCAATGCCTGTCAGAATCTGCAGGGTGGTGGTGGGGTTGGCTTCAGTTCAATACTTCACTGCCATTCCTATTATGCAGCTCTGTAACTCCTACACTACCAATGCCAATGCCAGCAAGCAAACATTCAGCATTGACAAATGCTTGTTTAGCCTAGGGACCATCGTGGTTACTCTGTGCTGCACTTGTTCTGTTTGTTTTATCTCCCCAATATAATATGGACTCCACATTTGTGACCCATAGTCTAGATTTGGTCTAATGTATGACCTGTAAACAGGAATAATACATTGTTAATTTTTTGTTATGAAGGTGTGTTTTATGTCTTTTATAAGTCTGTTTGCCATCCTTGTTATTTTATTACAATGTATGTTGAAACTTAAATCTTAGAAATAGACTGAAACAGATAAGGCTTTAGGGATAATAATAAACTAAGTGTTGTTATTGAGTTTGTATACTTATTTTATATTGGTTTTCCCCTTATGAGTGATCACACACTTTTCATCAGTGAATTGCACACTATTCTTTATGACTCATGTTTCAATTTCTTCGAAATCCTTGATAAGAATGTCTCTGTTTAGCCAGACCGGTGGTGCTGAGGGTTGAGATGCTGGATGCCACACCTCGTGCCTTCCCTGCAACCTGTTTTCAGGAACAGGCACGGGCCGTTGGGGGTCAGCAGGGAAGAAGAAGGATTGAGCACCCAATGGACTGCTCTCCTTCTCCGGGTAGGGTGGATTCCCAGTGTCAGCGCCCGTTCACCCCCTGGCGGAGGCTGGGGGACAGGGTGCCATGCTACAGTTTGGGTGGAGTTGCGGCAGATGCCTGGAAGGGAGTGTGCATGGATGCGCGCATGCTCCCTTCCATTGGCATCATTGTATACCCCAGCTCCAGGGAGAAAAACTGGAGGAAAATGGACATGGCCATGGCACAATGGTGGAGGGCACCTCGCAGGCTCCACTCCTGGCTAGCCACAGCACTGGCCCACTGAAAGTCAGCTTGGGTTGGGGGAACCCCGCTGGCCCCACTGGGGGGGGTAAGCCCTGGAGTTCAGGTTGGTGCCAGTTGGTGGACGCCGAGGGATGGGGCTGGGTGTGCCCTCCGGAGGAATGCCGGCCAGGAAGAAAAAGATGAGGAAAAAAAAAAAAGAACTTCTATGTTGGTCATGTTGTCCACTATCCCACCCAATTCTGTATCATCGGTGAATTTAGTAATTAAGCTATTTACATTGGTATGGAGGCCAGTAAAAGGAAAAAAGAGCTGGCCACAGCACCAATCCCTGCGGAACCCCATTTATGAGGGACCTGTCCTCCGCTAGTGGGGGGAAAGGGGAAAATTGTTTAACCAGGTAAGGCACCCTAAGTCAGAGCTTGTTTCCAAGTGTGACCTAGGAATACAAGGAAGTTTAGTAACTTGTTCAGTATCACACAGTATGCAAGTGAAGTCTGATGGGATTGAAGCCCAGGTCTCCAGGTTTGCAGCTCAGTGCCCTTAACCACTACACTATACTGCCTCCTTATTTCTTTTATTCTATTTTTGATCTTCCATGTAGCCAGTTTAATACCCATTCACTAATTTGCTGTTTACATTAGCAGCTTTTAATTTATGCATTAATATATCATGAGAGACAATATCAAAAGCTTTACAGAAATCTAGGTGTAGTACATCCGTTGGTATTTTATTGTTTAAACGAATTTACTTCTTCACAGAATGAAAGCATATTTGTTGTGCAGGATCTGTTGTTTTTGAAGCCATGCTGTTTTATCCTCTAAGCCTATATCTCTTGTTTCCTTTTCCAATTCCTTGTTAATCTAGTTTCTCCATTGGTTTCCCTGGCACAAACGTTAGACTAATGGGCGATAGCTTGCAACATTTATTTTGCTCCCTTTTTTGTATATCAGTATCACTATGGCTTTTTTCCAGTCATTAGGTACTTTCCCTGTTTGAAAGGTTTTGCTAAAATATTTGTTAATGGCTCAACAATTCCCTAGCTATTTCCTTTAGCAATCCTAGATGCAACTCATCTGGACCTGCTCCTTGCTAATGTCCAGTTCGAACAGCAGCTTCTCAATATCATCAACCTCAAAAGTTGTCACACAGCTATTATTCTCAATTTCACCTGTATTAACTTTGGCGCTTTTTAATTTAGGGGAAACTATTGAACTGAAATATTCATTAAATGTATTCACCATTTCTTTTGAGTTATGTTTTTCCATATTACACATATCCAGCACACAACACCCCATCGAGCAGGTTTCCTCCTATAAGTACCTGGGTATCACATTTGACTCGGCCCTTACCTTCCACTCCCACATCAGCACCCTCTCTGCTGCCACCAAATCAGGATCGGACTCCTATACCACCACAGGGATTGCCTCCCCCCCCCAAGGCTCTCAGGTTGACCATCATCTCCTCTGTCCTGTTGCTAGTAGACTATGGTCTGTCCATCTATACTACCGCCGACAATACCGCCCTTGCTAAAATCCAGCTCTCCATAAACAAGGGTTGCAGGCTCCTGACTGGAGCCCCAAGGCACAGTCATACCTGTCTACTGTATTCCACCACCAATTTGCTAAATCTCGAGGTGAGACTCCAACCTGCCTCCTAGTCAAAAAGACGTTGCTTGGGCTCTCCTCCTCCCTCCCCCGGTGTCTCTGCCTCTTCCACCGGCCTCCCTTCAGTATCTGCCCGCAGCACTGTCAAGACTTCACTTCTAGTCCCCAGGGCCAGGACGTTTCTTGCCCAGAGATCCTTCGGCTATAGAGGACCCACCTGGTTCAACTCCCTCCCAGGCAACATAGCTGACTCCACTAAGCTACTGTAGGTCCCTTCAAGGCTGCCTTCAAGGGCCACTTGCTTGGCTCCCACTGCTGCAAATGTACATAATTTCCCTTCCCCCCGTACAACTGTCCACAGTCAAGATAGGTCCCTGACTACTTGCAAGCCCTCTTGTGAATGACCTGGGCTAATCTGTGACTCTGGATGCTAATTTGCTACTATAAATATATATATAGTATATGTTAGAACTGTTTTGAACTCCTTGGACATGGTGCCTGTGTGCCTATACAATGCTTACTGTTTTTACTGACGTGGTGCCTGTGTGCCTAAACTGTGTTTATTGTCTTTTTACTGCTGCCACCCATGTATCTCTGTGGATGACTGTAATAACTGTCTGCTATCCTAGCTATTGTTGTATGACCCATATCTGTACTGTTGTTGTCTTTTATCGACGAGGTGCCTTTGTAAATGAGTCACTGACTCAAAGGTCTGTAAATCCGATATTTTTAAATAACTAAAGATTATTCTGTAATATTGGCCTGACTGCTTTATCTGAACCCCTGTCACTGTTAATCCAAGCATAAAAGGATTTAGCGTGGTCTCTGCTGTTTGCTATTTTAAACTCGGACTTAGTTCTTTCCTTTTATATTATGCTTTTTCCCATTTTTTGCTCTTACCTGTATTTTTATATTTGATTCAGATTGATCCTTTTTCATTTTATTAAATGCTTTTACTTTCCTTTTTAGCTGTTTCCTAACCTCATTGTGATTGGTTGAGCATCCATGGCACTCCAGATATTACCTCATGGGTTTTAGCTCACCTGATAGGCTAGTGATGCACATGACTCTAGGATCAAATTTCTAGTATATCCAGGTCCCAGAAACCCCTGTTCTCCAGTTCAAATCATGCATCTGATCAGGCAGCAAGCACACCAGGGATCCCTGTCTACTCCACACAAAAAGGTAGGCCTCTGAGCTATGGTTTTAAAAAAATCTGTTATGACCTTTTGAGATATTGAAACCCTATTCCAGGGCAGAAAAATGCCAGCAATGTGGTCTTTTTTGTTTGCTAAGTTTATAGCCTTATATCATTGAGCAGCATAAGACAGCATTTCATTTGAGATCAGGAATTTGCATTGCTGCAGAAACAGTAAAGAATATATAGTCACTAACTTGTTTGATGAGACTGCTAGCCTATATTTCAAGCCCGGTGTAATCTCTCAGGTTTATCGGCTAACTGTATGTTTTTTCAATCATGTGGATTTCAGAAATGCCGCAAAAATGCATTTTTTAAAGTTGTCTTCGCTATCTGGCTAGCTGTTCTCATTTGTTTGACTCGCTCTAGCTTGCGGCTTTCCGGTAATCCTAGAGATGAAAGACCACTTTCGGTCTATCTGGCCCGCGAGGGCACGTTGGTCCCATTCGCCTTTCTTGTGGTCTCCCCAGCCCTCCGCAACCTTCAAGGCATGTCTGGTGCTCCTCGCCAGTCGAAACACCCTCCTCCTGGCTGATGTCCACCCCTTTTCCTGGTCCCGGTTCAAAATGCGACTGCTGGCTTCCTCTCTCTCTCGCCTCAGGGCCACGCTGCTCAGCGCTGCCTGCAGGCCTATGGCTCCGCTGCTCGGGCGATCTGCAGGCGTATGGCCCCACGCCATGTGGCCCACGCCCCCAGAGTAGCCGATCTGGTCCTGCCTCCAGCCCCTTCCTAGGGCAGTGCCTACTTCTGTCCGGGTTTCGGGAGCCGCTTCCAACCTCCCGAAACGAGGCCTCCTTCGGGGAGGGCTGACCACATCTCCAGAGAGGGGGGAGGATGTTTCTTGCCTCCATCTGCTCGGGCCGCTCACCTGTTCATCGGGGGCCCGCTTCTCTCAGACGCCTATAAGCTCAGCTGAGGGCACACTCACCTCGCGGCACCCCCCCCCAGCCTTTGAGAAAAACACTCCGGAGGTCCGTGGTGCACATTCTAAGGCTCCCACATTCCTACAGTGGGGAAAGGGAGTGGGAGCCACTGGCGGCTTCCTCAGGCTCCACCCTAACCCCCGGGCCAAGTATACCTTCGGGAGGAGTCTTTCCCCAACATCCGCATTTGCGAGGCCCCTCTAAGCGGGGTGGCACAGGAGGTTGTTCCCTTCGCTCCTATCCGGTGATCTGGGCTCCACCAGGAGTCAAGGGGGTTTCCATCAAGTGGCAAGACTCACCTAGGCTGCACCATGAGGGGTCCCCCCACGGTGACCCCCTATTTCGCGGCCAAGACAGGCCCCCCTTTTTTCCCTTTTTTCCCTTTTGACACTTGGGTCCCTTGCATAGCAACCCCAGTGTTGGAATACTCTACTTTTTCAGGACCCTCAGTCCTTTTTACGCCATGGGTTCCTCCCTACAGTGAACCATGTGCTCTCATATAGGCTGGAGGTCCCTCCCTATAGCGACATCCAGTCTTCCACCACCCAGGCGGGGTCCCTCCCACAGCAACACCGCACCGGTCATAGCACCCTGAGAATAGAGCGCTGTAAAGCCCATGCCCCCTCAAACAATCGAGGTGCTACGTTTGCCTTAGATAACAATTAATAGGGGACACAAGATCCCCGCAGTGCATTGCACTAGCGCTAATCTCAGGCTTGCCTTCTTCTTTCTCACCAGATGGTCAAGGCCAAGAAGTGTTCATCTTGCAACACTACCCTCTTGCCCCAAACACTGGGCCCCCTTTGTTCCGCCTGTCTTCTCGACTACGACGACCTTTCCATGGAGCAAACCCCAACCATGGGATCCGGCAATCCGGGACCCAGCGGGACCACATGGATGGACCCTGGCACGCTCTTGATTCAAAATCAACAGGCCACAGTCGTAATGTTGGAAAGCCAGCAGAATTTCATGCTGAAGATCATGGAGAAACTTGAATCCCTCACACAGCATAGAATCATGCCGACGCTTCCAGAACCAGACAAGGCAGGGGGGCAACCGGAAGAACATTCGGATCACGAGGATACCGTACCAGAGAACCCACGCCCGGACCCCTGGGAGGATAAGCATACCCCTGAAGAAGACAATGGGGTGGACACAGACGAGGAGGACAACCGCAGACTGCACCGTCACTCACCTCAAAGCTGTGTTCATTCGACACGGTTCCAGGTCTCATTAAAATTATCAAGGCCACTATGGGGTTCGACATCAAGGAGAGTAAGCCTGAGTCCAAGCTTGACCCCATGATACAGCAGAAGGTGTCCATCTCGGAAACCTTTCCAGTATGCCCAGCTATTGAGGACATTTTCAACAAAGAGTGGCAATTCACAGAACCAGGCAGAATGCCAAACAGAAAAAACCTGGACAGAATGTATCCGGTTCAAGAGGAAAAGTCTGATATCTGGTGCAAAGCTCCCACCATCGACCCCCAAGTGGCGGCCCTTAGTAAGAAGATAATCTTACCATGCGGCACAATAGCTCTCAAAGACCTGATGGACAAGAAGGTGGAGGACATGCTAAAGAAGGCATTCGAGATCGAGGGCATCGCCGAAAAAGCGGCCACGACTGCCATCTATACAGCTCGAGCCTGTTGGTTAACCAGGATCTGCAGCTTATCTGTTAGGTAGGAAAATGGGCAGACTAGGTGGGCCTAGCAGTCCTTATCTGCCGTCAAATTCTATGTTTCTATGTTTCTATGAGCCCAAATCCGCTGGCTCGAAGAACTCCAAGAGCAAGCCAACCCAAAGTCCAGAGAGGCGGAGCTCTTAGAGTGCACCTTAGATGCGGCAAAATACCTGGCCGACATGGCAGTAGACACCCTGCATCTACACACCAGAGCCACAGCTGTCACCAACCACGCCAGAAGAACGTTATGGCTGAAACTGTGGGACGCTGACAATGAATCTAAGACTCTATTGCAAAATTTACCTATGAAGGGGAAGCATGTTTTTGGGGAGGGGCTACCGGACTACCTCAAACAAAAGGAGGATGGTAGAGACCTCCGTAAGAGCAAATCCAGATACATCTACCTCCCTTCTTCAAGGCGGAGGTTTCAGGGTGGGAACAGACTATACCAACCCCACAGGGACACTACACCCCAAAGCAGTTCATTTCGAGTCAGAGGTGCATCCCACAGTTACCGCAGCCCCTTCTCACAAGCGTACCAACCATCCTCTTTCAGAGCCCGTGGTCAAAAATTCGGGGGAAGAGGTAGAGGATACAGGGGAAAACAGCAATGACTACATTCCCACGACCTTTCGGAGTCAGGGATCGTACCCCCCTGTGGGGCAAAGACTGTCATTGTTCAAACACCAATGGTTCAGCACAACCTCCGACAGATGGGTCCAAGAGGTGGTCGCAAGAGAATACTCCATAGAGCTGTCCCGCACCCCAATCCCCCACAGGTTTGTATCCTCCCCAATAGCCAAAAGAAAGATGACCCCACATCAGGTCCAACATATCCTGTTGGATCTACTGCAGAACAGAGCCATCCAGCCCATCCCCGCGCACGAACAGAAGTTGGGGGTCTACTCAATCTTCTTCCTCATGCCCAAAAAGTCGGGAGAACTCCGGCCCATTCTAGATCTAAAACACCTCAACCAGCATGTGGTGTGCCAAAGATTCAAATGGAGACCATACGATCAACTCTACGCAGTGTCCGGGTAGGTGACTACCTGACATCCATAGACCTAAAGGACGCATATCTCCACATCCCTATCATACAAAGACACAGGCAATTCCTCAGGTTTCACATCCTGGGCCACCATTACCAGTATCAGGTCTTGCCTTTCGGCCTCACCTCAATGCCGAGGGTGTTTAGCAAGGTCTCCATAGTCCTCGTGGCCAAGCTCAGGGGACAGGGGCTGGATATCATACCCTACTTGGACGACTGGCTCTATTCGAGCATCGCCCAAGGAGTGGGCTCTACAGGACACTGCAACCGCCCAACAGGCACTGAGGAACATGGCTGGGTAGTGAACGGACAAAGAGCCATCTCTACCCATCCAGCAGATCGAGCACCTGGGAGCGATAATCAACTCATCCCAGGGCTGGGCAAAGCCCTCTCAGACAAGGGTTATCAACCTGATAGCGCTGGCCCATCACATGAGAGCCCGCCATCAGACAACCATGGGATGCATAGCCCGGCTGTTAGGATGCATGGCGTCATGCATAGACCTCATATCCTGGGCCAGGTGGCACATGCGACCACTTCAGACATACGTCCTTACGCGGGGTGCACCGAACGAGCACAACCTGCAGGTCCTTGTCCCGCTACCACCATCAGTGAGACAATCACTAGCATGGTGGACAGTAAAATCGAACTTCACCAGGGGGGGTTCCCCTGGAGGCCTCGTACATGGCCACAATAGAGACGGATGCGAGCTTGTCTGGCTGGGGAGCGTGCCTGGGTGACTCAAAAGCTCAAGGCCTATGGTCGCCGATGGAAACCAAACTATCCATCAACATCCTGGAAATGAGAGCGGTCTCCCATGCTCTCGAAGCCTTCAAACCCTTCCTATACGGCCAGTCGGTTCTGATACGCTCCGACAATCAGGTAACAGTGGCCTATATTGCAAAACAAGGCAGCACCAGGAGCAGAGCCATGCTGAGGGAGGCGACGTCAGTCCTCAATTGGGCTCAGACCAACCTCAGCCATCTAGGCGCAGTACACCTCGTGGGAAAACTCAACGTGCGAGTGGATTGGCTCAGCAGGCAACAAGTTCACCCAGGGGAATGGCAGTTACACCCCGATCTCTTCCAGATGATCCAGAGAACATGGGGACCCATACCCATGGACCTCATGGCAACGCTGGAGAACACACAGGTCCAGGACTTTTACTCACGGTTCAGTGAGGGTCTTTCCCAGGGAACCGACGCCTTATCTCAACCTTGGTCTCGAACATGCGATTTGTTCCCACCCTTCCTTTAATTCCCAGGTACTAGCCAAAATTTGGGCATCTCGCTGTACCATCATACTAGTGGCCCCTACTGGCCCACGAAGGACATAGTTCGCCACAGTACTCGAGATGTCTTAGCCATCTCGGGTTGCCTTACCGGAGGCAGATATCGCTCCCAGGGCCCAGTTGTTCACCCGGACCCGCTGAACACTGAAGCCACAGCCTGGCTCCTGAAAGGAGGAGACTAATGGAGGCAGGCTACCATGACTCCATCATTTCAACTGTACTACAGTCCAGACGGGCATCCACCACTTCCACTTACGATAGACAATGGTCTATATTCTCGAAGTGGTGTCGGGAAAGAGGTAAAGAACCCGAACAGACAGACATGTCTACCATTTTGCTATTCCTACAGCAGGGAGTAGACAAGGGCCTGGCCCACTCTTCTCTCAGAGTACAACTCTCCGCAATAGGGGCGGCCACGGGGCCCATCAGGGGATACAGCCCGGGAGCACACCCCGACGCCCTGCGCTTCCTAAAAGCAGTGGAGGTACTCCGACCGAAAATACGACCGGCCATTGCATCATGGGATCTCCTGCTGGTGCTCGACTCCCTCGGCTCAGCTCCTTTCCAGCCACTTCGCGAGGTAGACCTATTCTGGGTCGGCCTCAAGACGTGTTTCCTGGTTGCCATCTGCTCGGCCAGACGGATCGGTGAGCTAGAAGCACTATCGTGCAAAGAACCCTATACTGTTTTCACTCCACAGGGAGTCCGTCTAAGAACAGTCCCAGCCTTCCAACCCAAGGTACCCACTACATTCCACAGGGAACAGCCCATCGAGTTGCCCACCTTCCCGGCGGACACACAACAGGGCAGTCGGCCGATACCGCATCACCTGGATGTTGGCCTCACCCTCTCCGTCTACATAACCAGGACGCTACCCCTCCGAAAAACAGAAAGATTATTTGTCGTCACGAGGGGACAAAGGCAAGGCAAGGCAGCCTCCAAGTCCACGATCGCCGGATGGCTAAAGAGAACCATTCAGGAAGCTTACTTAGCAAAACAGATGATACCACCTCAGGGTATCAAGGCTCATTCCACTAGGGCAGTCACCACATACTGGGCGGAAAGGGCAAATGTGTCCTCTGAGGACATATGCAGGGCGGCTACTTGGAGCTCCCTGCATACGTTCGCCAGACACTACAGACTCAAGCACCTGCATGCCATACAGCCCACTTTCGCCACTCAGATCCTCCTAGCAGTGACCTCAGCCTCTCATTCATAGACCACTCTGTTCCCTCCCTTGGGTACTACACTGCTTCTTATCTACCCATGAGGTAATGTCTGGAGTGCCATGGATGCTCAACCAATTACAATGGATGTTTACTCACCTGGTAAAGGTGATTGTGTTGGTTGACATCCATGGCATTCCAAGGCTCTCCCAACAGAGCGCTCAGAGTGACCAGGACAGGAAATCCATTCCAAACAAGACTAGGCCTAGGAGGGGATGTACTACATTGAAAGTGGACAGTCGACTCCGATGGGGTCGAGATTAGATTGTAAATAATAGGGATAATAAAGTCCGGCCCGGTGGCCACTAAGATTACGTTGTTACTAGCATCATTTCACATTCTGTTGATATTGTTTTTCATTTGCATTTTTCCTTGCACTATACTGACCTTGATTTCAGCTATGGAAGATTCGAACTGGAGAGCAGGGGTTTCTGGGACCTGGATATACTAGAAATTTGATCCTAGAGTCATGAGCATCACTAGCCTATTGGGTAGGCTGAAACCCATGAGGTAATGTCTGGAGTGCCATGGATGTCAACCAACACAATCACCTTTACCAGGTGAGTAAACACCCATTGTTGCACCATGGGGGAATTTTGCCCTTGCCATTATAAAGTTTTCTTGTTGGTATATACTTCCTTTTGAGCTTGTGAACATTGTGTCTTAAGACAACCTAGCTTTCCTTTGCATCTCTAGTACTAAGTAGAGAATAATGCACATGTAGGGGGGTGATATGCAGTTTTTACACACCAAAGGTGTAAAAAACTGCAGATCACCCCCACATGTGTTTTATTTTTTATAATAACTGGTGCAAAAGACGGTGACAGTGACACAGCAAACTTTGGTACCTTATGGGTCCTGGATTCGAGTTACATACTAACATACTAACATACTAAAATGCCAGCAGAATAGGCCTAACGGTCTTTCATGTCTGCTCGTTTGGTCAGCCCCCACCCTGGGTGCTGACCTTGCTGTCCCCCTCGCCTTCTCTGGCTTCTGCCTTCCCAGTTCCGGATATTCTTGCTGCATTGGATTTTGCTTCCTGAACCCTTCCCCTGTACCTGTCCCACCCCCTCTTGAACCCCTCCACTGTCTCTGCCTCCACCAGCCCCCTAGGTAGTGCATTCCATGGCTCCACCACCCTCTCAGTGAAGTAGCACCTCCTCCTTTCTCCCCTGAATCTTCCTCCCTCCAGCTTCCACCCATGCCCTCTAGTGGCCCCTTCCTCCTTCCTTCGAAGCACCCTGAAGTTGGGTAAAGTGGATGGATGAAGTAATCATCAATCGCAGTAATGAAGTTAAAAAACAACAACTGAAAAACATGTTATTTAGTCTGTCTGCAGCATTGTTGATTTGTCTTTTAGATGGATGGGGTCATTACAGTTGCCGTGACATGGAGGAGAAAGGTCAGGCTGCCAGTGGAAACAGTGAGAGGAGGTAGCGAGGAAAAGTACATTTTTGCTGGGGGAGATTTTTAGTAGGTAAATACTGCTTTTCTGAGTAAAGGACTACTTGCTATGGACATCTCGGCTGTCTTCTGTGTGACCAAGGTAACTTTCTACTATATGGAGATTGCTCACAACGGTTGGAGAGCTGCCTCGGATTGTTAAATTGTTCTGGCCTGCTGGAGACAACCCGGCGTGAGACTGTAAAAGTCATATCAACCTGCAGGTTGATACGAGTTTTTTCGTATCAACCTGCGGGTTGATATGACTTTTTACAGTACTCAAAAACGGGTTGATAACGGGGGTCACCAGTTATTATATGCTTTTTTTCTAGTCCCAGTCTGCTAATTTGTCCCATATTTTCCCAAAGTCAGTTTTTATAATTCCTTACTACCGTGCAGCCCATGTTCCTTTTTTTTTCCATTATGATGTCTACTTCAGCCATGAAGTGATCACTGTTACCTAGTGTCTCTCTGGCTTTCGGATTTTGTATTTTTTCAGGTAAATCAGTTAGTACCACATTAATGATGCTATTCCTCCTTGTTGGTGATCTAGCTAACTGCTTAAGTCTCTGATTTATGAATATGTCCATGTAGTTTTGCTCTAGGGCATTTCTTGTTGGCATGTTATTCCATCACAATCTGATAAATTTAGGCTCCCCCTTACAATTATGTTTCCTTGTGGTAATAGTATAGGTAGGGAGAAATGGGCAGACTGGATGGGCCGAGTGGTCCTCATCTGCCATAAAATTCTATGTTGCTATGCGTTAATGTTTTTCTGCCATGGTATCAGTTTCTCTCTTTAAATGCTGGTTATAGGTTTCATTACTGTTTGGTGGTCTATAACAAACACCCAAGAGCAGATTCTGGTGTGATCTGAAATTCAGCTGGACCCACCTGGGTTCTAATTCTCTATATTCTGTACTCTGTTGTAATTTACTAATTCCGAGTGTGCTTGGATTCCAGTTCTATGTATTCCATATTCTGTTGTAATTCACTTTGTCTGAGTGTGTTTTTAATATAAATTGCAACTCCCTCTCTATTTTTTCTGGTCTGTCATAACTATATAATGTATAACCTGTAATATTTTCCCCAAAATACATCCTTGTTCCACCAGATAGAGGATTGTGTATGAGCAGTCATACATAACAAGGATATTCTTGTATCAAGAGGGTTCCTTGGTAAGAGATGACCTCGAGAGCGCAGCTCGAGAGGTGATCTGTTACTAAAGGAACCTCAAGATACAAGAATTTCCTTGTTTGTGTATGGCTGCTCATACACAATCTTTTATAGTGTATGGGCAGTCACAGCATAACAAATCACACAAAACCAGCTGGAGAAGACAACAGAGAATAGAAATTTTAACATTTTCTTTTTTTTTTAACTGACACAGTGTGCTGCAGATGTTTCTGCAAGTTCAAGTTTAAAAAAAAATGCAATTTCCTGCTTAACTGGATTGAGGAAAGCAACTATGTGGCAGCATTCCAAGTTGTTGTGCTGCAGTAGTGACATAGCTAGTGCAGCATAACAGCTGTGATGACATAGCTACTGCAGCATAACATACACAATAATGGATGGGGAAGTGTGATTAATGAGAAATTAATGGTTACCCGAGGTGTGGGATGCTACATAAACCCAGAGGGCGAAGCCCGAGGGGTTTATTAATGCATCCCACATTGAGGGCAACCATTAATTTCGAATTTATGCAAACTTCCCCATCTTTTATTATTTATAATTGCTGGACAGCAGTTTTTTTCCAGCCTTCATGTAGTGTCTGTGAGTCCAGACTTTCACCCAGACACACATACACATGGTGTCTCCCTACTTTTTTTTTTCTTTTGTACAGTTTCAGTTTTTTAAACTTAGTTTCATACCGCTGTTGCGATGATTGTGCAGTTCCCGATCGGCTCATGCTGCGTCTCTGTGTGGCGCCACTGGTCTGTTTCATTTTAAGAGCAGGATCAACCAGATAACAGAGTAAAAAAGAAACCAGCAGGATCAACCCGATAGTTTTAATAAAGTAGAACTCTGCAGAGTTCAAAGATGGTGTACTGGGTTCTGGCAGCTCCTCGGTAAGCTAGAGATGGAGCCGCCATTTTTTTTAAAATGTTAATTCCACCCATGGATGGCACATTAGCCAATGAGAGCGCATTTTTCTTTAACTGACATGGCTCTTGCTCGCCGTTATAACCCGCGGGTTATAACGGCAAATTATAACTTGGTCATGCAATGGGAAAAATTGCTGACCAGTTATTATAACTCCATTCTAGTTATGGATTTCTATCCATAACAACATTCTACTATACACTATATTATTGTTATTGCTACCACATCTATATTATCTAAATTCATTATGATTTCCAACTGTGTTTTTTTCAGAATATTCAAACTTCTTGCATTTACCAGTTATTCACATTATTTCTTTCTCACTACAATCTGTGATTTAAATTGCTTAGCAATGATCAATACTGCACCAAAAACATCTAATTGCCATCTTGATCATTCCTTGTTGCAGGATTTGCAATACCAGGAAAGGAAGTATGTCCAGGAATTTCAGGTCCAACCATGTGAGCCTGTGACTCAGTGGTAAGAGCACTGGGATGGTGGTATTCCAAGGGCCTGGGTTCAATTCCCAGTAGGTCACATTATTTCTTTCTCACTGCAATTTGTGCTAAAAAAAAACTATATGGTTATTAACAAATACTGTTGCTTTAAACTGGGGTAGTTATGAACATATGAACATATGAAATTGCAGGCAGAAAAAGGCCCACAGGTCTATTAAGTCTGCCCGATTGAGTAACTCTTAGTTTCATATCACTACAGCTGCCCCACCCAAACCCTCCCTTCCTTCTCTTTCCCAGTCTTTCCCCCTTTGTGTTTTTGTCTGTACTAACCCTGCCCTTGACTCGATTCCAATCCCACTTAAAGCTATCCACTGTCCTTTGAGCAATTAACTCCTCTGGCAATGCGTTCCAATCTGCCACCACTCTCTCTGTGAAGTAGTGCCTCCTCATCTCCCTCCTAAACCTTCCCCCTTCCAACTTCAGACTGTGCGCCCTAGTGACCCTTCCCCCCTTTAAGTGGAACACTTCTCTCTCCCTGACTTTGTTTACGCCTTTCAAGTACTTAAAGGTCTCTATTATGTCCCCTCTTTCCCTTCTGTCTTCCAGTGAGTACATGCTGGGCTCCTTCAACTGTTCCTTGTACGGCAACTCCCCTAGTCCCATGATCATTTTTGTAGCCCTACGCTGCAGCCCCTCCAGTAATCTCCCATCCTTTTTAAGTATGGGCACCAGTACTGTACACAGTGCTCCAAGTGTGGCCTCACCAGTGATCTGTACAATGGCAGGATGACATCCCCCTTTCTAGAGGTGATCCCTCTGACAAGGCACCCACGCATCTTATTTGCCCTTGCTGCCACCCTCCTATACTGTGCTGATACCTTCATGTCCCCTGTAACTATTACCCCCAGGTCCCCTTCCTTCTCTGAAGCTGTTACCTACACTCCCCCCAGCCAGTAGCTGTTCCTGGGACTTCTGGCTCAGAGGTGCATAACCTTGCACTTCTTAGCATTAAACCCCAACTGCCACTCCCTAGACCAGTGTTCAAGTTTAGCTAGATCCTCTCTGAGTGCCTGCCTCCCTTCCTCATTGTCTACTTTTGCACAAATCTTAGTGTTGTCTGCTAACAGGCTGATCTTACTTTTGACCCCCTCTATAATGTCTCCAATAAACACATTAAACAAACAGGGCCCATCACTGAACCCTGCAGTACTCCACTCATTACTGGCCTTGGCTTGGACGTATCGCCCCTTACGACTACCCTCTGTTGTCTGACCTGCAGCCAGCTCTCCATCCACCCCACCAGTTTTTCCCCCGCCCCCATGTCCCTCAGCTTGCTCATTAACCTCCTGTGTGGCACTGAGTCAAAAGCCTTGCTGAAGTCCAGATACAGGACATCCACAGCATGGCCTTCGTCAACCGCCCTAGTGACCCACCCGAAGAAGTTGATCGGGTTAGTTTGGCAAGATCTTCCCGTGACAAACCCATGCTATCTCTCATCCTGCAGACCATTTCTATTGAGAAAGGTTGTCAAGCTCTCCTTCAGAATGGTCTCCATCAACTTCCCCACTATGAAAGTCAACTCACCGGTCTGTAATTGCCTGGTTGATCCTTGGGTCCACTCTTGTGAAGGGGCACCACAAGCAGAAATACTCATTGAGTGCCTCTGCCTGATCTTACCCTTGTTCAGCCCATCCCCCCTCTTGATTATAACAATGTCATCCCTACAACTCCTCTTCTCTCTTATGTATTTAAAGAACCCTCTTCCCCCTCTCTGATCCCCTAAGCCAGCTTCAGCTCCTTTGCTGCCTTGGCTGCCCTGACTGACCTTGTCACCTCCCTAGATGCCTTTGTGAACACCTCTCTATCTTTCTCACACCCCAATTTTTTTAACTTAATGAAGGCCAATCTTTTTTTCCTCACCTCCCGCTCAACTTCCTTGCTGAGCCAGCTAGATTTTTTTGACCTGGACTGCTTACTCTGAGATTTGGCACACATGTTCGTGGCCTCATTCAACCCCTTCCTAATGATTGCTCACTTCTGTTCAGCATCCATCCCTGGGTTAATTTTAGCTAAATACCCCTCTAGGATGCTGCCTATTCTGGCAAAATCTGCCTTCCTGAAATCCAACATTCTTGTCCTGGTCTTAGTCGACTCCCTCCCTGTGTTGAGGAGGAACCACACTGAGCGGTGATCACTTCATGCTAGAGGGTCCTGTAATACTGGACTTGATCCTCATTTGATAGCACAAAGTCCAGTATGTTCCCCTCCCAAGTAGTATCCAGCACCCCTTGCACTAGGTAGATGTCTTAGATAGCATCCAGCAGCACCTGTTCCCTGATGTGTGCTGTAGTTGCTGTCTGCCAGTCAACCCCAGGTAGGTTGAAGTCTCCCACTATAACTGTATTCTCTTTGCCACTGGACTTCCTGCTTTGCTCCCCCAGCTCCCTATCCACCTCCTCGCTCTGTGAAGGTGGCCTGTACATCACCCCCATCTTGAGCTTCTTACCTTTAGAGCTTTGGAGCAGTACCCATATGGATTCTGGCCTCCCCTCATCTTCCTCCTCCCTGGTACACAGTATCCCCTCCCTGACATAAACAGCCACCCCCCCCCCCAGTCCCTGTGGAACACCTTGTATCCTGGATTGTGAGATTCCAGTTATGGTATTGCGGCCCAGGTCTCTGAGATGGCTGCAATACCTACCTCTCCCTTCGCCATCATTGCCTGGAACTCTGCCACCTTGTTTGCTAAGCTCCTTGCATTCAAGGATATTACAGTCCACCTTGTGTCCTGACCCTCCTTTTCCTGTCTCTCCCCCTTCCACTTTTGTCTTGGTAACTTCCCTTCATACTCCTCCTTCTCCCTCTCTGGGGGGGGGGTGAGGCCTTCCAGTCTGCCCTGGAAGGTGCCTCCTCCCTGCTATCTGATTCAGCCCTCCAGCCCTCCTTGTAACTCCTGGCTGGATGGCCAAGTCCAGTAAATGCTTTCTAACTATTTTATAAGTTGCAAGTTGCAAGGAAAGCCCTAAGTTTATTTGCTGTCCAGGGGTGATGGCACAGTTTACAGCAATTCCCTTTCTGGCTGGTTTTACTCTCTCTTCTTCTTCTTCCTCAGTAGTGTAGGCCTCTGGTTCCAGTCAGGCCTCTTGGGACCTCCACATGCAGCAGACTGTCTTCCCCCTCTTCCTGTACAGGGCAGCTCTGCCTGTTAAACTTGAACCTACATGTTGCACCCAGCACGACCTGACATCTAGTCCCATGGGCTGGTGATAACCAATAACAGGTTTTAGTACCAAGTAGGTGTTTTCTGTTATGGTCTCCAGCTGCAACACAGTAAATGTCTCTTACTCAGCTACAGCTCCAGCATTCAGCTTTTGCTTTTGTACTGGGCTAAAACATGATTACCTCCCTTTCTGACAGTAGAAATTCTACTTCTTCTTCTGTCTCTTCCAGGCAGATGCACAGTTTGCCTCTGCAACAGCTCCAACAGTCATCTGTCTGCTTTTCTCTGTAGACACACAGACTTGGTCTGCATCCTAACACACTCACATGTAAACTGAATGGGCCCTGCTGTTTTCCAGGGAATGTCAGCTCACCATAGGTCCACTCAGCTTTCAATCACTCTGGGGCCAGGGTCCATTGTTCTATTGATGACTGGCCAGAAATCTGCACTAGGAATCCTGCAGTCCTCCAGTGTCCTAGGAGCCCCCTGTGACTCTTGTTTATAGCTTTGCAGGAGAACTGGCTGAAGGTGCAACCTTTAACCCTAGTTGTTGTGGTGGTGAATGTTAGGGTTCACCAAGATGGAGGGCAGCCCATGTTGCTGTGGGCACTGGGCCCCAAAAGTCTTATTTTAAAATGGGCTCCTACCCTTAATTAATATTCTGCTGCTCCCCTGTGTTGTTTGCATGAAACACACTGCAGTCCATTTGGGTGTGACATGGGGGGGGGTCCTCACTCCATCAAGAGTGCTGTTGCACTTAGCCATTAGTTGCAGGCAGCTGCCTTTGATGCTGGCAGGAGCTACTCCTTCAGTTGGGCACAGAGTGCTGAAGAAATCCAGCTGTGCTCTCCTTTACTCCTGGTCCTCACTGCCTCATCCCTCAGGGGACCACAGAGCATCAATAGCTGGTGGCAGCAGTCTGTCAGGGCTCACAAAGTCAAAGTTAAGGCCTTACACTATGGGAGGGCTACATCAGGATTTAACACTACACTGTACATGTTGACTCCTGCACACTTATTTTATGGTGCAGGCAATAACTGAAATTGCTAGCAGAGATAAACAGCAGTGGTGTGCAAAACTAGGGAGGTTCTGGTTTTGGTTTTGGCAAATCACCCCTGATTTTGGTTCTGGTTTTCTTTTTACATAGAAACATAGACTTTGACTGCAGATAAGGACTGCTTGGCCCACCTAGTCTGCCCATTTCCCTACCTAGAGGATAAGCTGCAGATCCTATTTAACCAACAGCCTATTTCTTCCTACCCACCACAAAAATTGCCTTGTGTCTGTCCCATGCATTCTTGAATTCTCCCACAGTTTTAGACCCCACAACCTCCTAAGGAAGGCGGTTCCATGCGTCCACCACCCTCTCTGTGAAAAAGCACTTCCTCACATTGCCCCTGAACCGCCCCCCATCTTCAAATTGTGTCCCCTTGTTCTTGCACATCTCTTTTTCTGAAAGATGCTACCCTCTTGGACTTTGTTGATTCCACTGAGGTACTTAAACGTTTCTATCATGCCCCCCCCCATTCCTCCTTTCCTCAAGGGTATACATATTAAGCTCCTTTAGTCTCTCCTCATATGGCTTCTCTTGCAGACCCTGCACCATTTTAGTTGCCCTCCTCTGTACTGTCTCCATCCTGTCTATGTCCTTGCGGAGATGGGGTCTCCAGAACTGGACGCAGTACTCCAGATGTGGTCTCACCAACTGTCTGTACAGGGGATAACAACTTCCTGTTTTCTGCTGGTGATACCTCTCCTATATTCCCATTATCTCCCAGCCCTCCCTACCGCCTTTCACATTGCTTGCCAACCTTAAGGTCATCTGATATGATTACCCCAGGTCTCTTTCCATTTTTTGTTACTACCCCATTGTGTAATCTTCCCTGGTTTTTGTTTCCTAGGTGCATTATTTTGCACTTCTTTGCACTGAATCCAAGCTGCCACACTTCTGACCATTCCTCCAACCTTGCCAAGTCCATTCTCATCCTTTCCACACCTCCTTGTGTATCAACCCTGTTGCAGATCTTTGTGTCATCTGGCATACTTTTCCTTCCAGTACCTCTGCAATGTCACTTATAAAGACATTAAAAAGGACTGGACCCAGTACTGAACCCTGCGGTACCCCACTAGTAACCCCTCTTTCTTCAGAGTGGACTCCATTTACAATTACGTTCTGTGTCCTGTTGTCCAGCCAATGTTTTACCTAGGCTACCACCCTGGGACCCACTTCCAGGCTGGTTAATTTGACTATTAATCTTTTGTGTGGGACTGTGTCAAATGCCTTGCTAAAGTCTAGGTAGGTAATGTCCACAGCCCCTCCCTGGTCTACTACTTTGGTCACCCAGTCAAAGAAATCGATTAGATTCATCTGACATGACCTTCCCGCTGTGAACCCATGCTGCCTTGGGTCCTGTGCCCCACTGGCCTGTAGGTACTCAACAGTTCTCTCCTTCAGAAGTGATTCCATCACTTTCCCTACTACAGAGGTCAAACTGACAGGTCTGTAGTTTTTTGCCTCTGTCTTGGTCCCACTTTTGTGAAGGGGAATCACATCAGCCTTCTTCCAGTCTTCAGGTACCACACCATCATCCCATGATTTGTTAAAAAGGGTAGTCGGTGGTGTCACTAGTTCTCTGCTTAATCCTTTTAGAATTCTGGGGTGAATTCCATCAGGCCCAATTGCTTTGTCCACCTTCAGTTTTAGGAGTTCTTTCAGAACCCGTTCTGTGAAAGCACTGGGATCGACTCCCCTCTCCAGAGTGCTTCTGTTAATTGGATTAGGCACCTCCCCCACTTCCTCTTTTGTGAATATTGAACAGAAGTATTCATTCAGTATCCCTGCTTTTTCACTGTCACTCTCTGCCCACCCACCGTCCATTCTATTCAGCCTTACTATCCCTCCCTTTGTCTTTCTACGCTCCCTGACATACCTATAAAAGGTTTTATCCCCCTTCTTAACTGAGTTGGCTATCTTTTCCTCAGTTTGGGCCTTTGCTATTCTGACTACCCTCCCTGCTTCCTTCTGCCTTAACTGGTACAGTTCTCTGTCCTGCTCCTTCTGTGTTTCCTTATACTTCCTAAATGCTATCTTTTTCTCCCTAACCTTCACCGCCACCTCTTTTGAGAACCATAGTGGCTTTTTCTTTCATTTTGATTTGTTTATTTGCTTCACACAGGCTTGTTGCCTCTGTGATGGCAGTTTTGATATTTCTCCATTGTTGCTCCACCCCTCCTTCTAGCCTGTTTGCTAGTGCTTTTCTAAGGCACTCTCCCATCTCGCCAAAGTCAGCTCTCCTGAAGTCCAGAACCCTCACTTTTGTATGGCTTGACTCTGTAGCTGAGTTTATCATGAACCACACTGTTTGGTGGTCACTTGTTCCCAAGTGGCTACCCACTTCTAGATCTAAGCTCCTCTCACTGTCCCCATTTGAGAGTACGAGGTCTAAGATTGCTCCTTCATAAGTAGGTTCCAAAACTAGCTGTCTGATGCATGCCACCTGAAGGGCATCAAGAATGGCCCTGCTTTTGGATATGGCTGCAGGAAAGGTGCTCCAGTTAACATCTGGCATATTAAGGTCCCCCATCAACAGTATCTCCCCTTTCTCTGCCATCCTAAGTATGCCTTCTATCATATTCTTGTCCATTCCCTTCCCCTGACATGGGGGTCTGTATACAACCCCTGTGCGGATTGTGGTGCCATATCAAGTCTCTAAGGTGACCCACAGTGCCTCCTCTCCTCCCTGTTTACTCTTTTGTTCAGTTGCTTTTATCCCTTCCCTTACATAGAGAGCTAGTCCCTCCTCTTCTCCCCTCCCTGTCTCTCCTGTAGGTTGTGTACCCTGGTATGTTAACATCCCAGTCATGGTTCTCTGTGTACCATGTTTCTGTGACTGCTACGATATCCAGGCATCCCTCTTCCATCAAGGCCACCAGTTCTGGGAGTTTGTTGCCCAGACTATGGGTGTTGGTACTCATTACCCTCCATTTCTTGATGGCCTTACCCCTTTTTGCCCCATCCGTGTCCTTATTGCTTTTGTTACTTTCTCCATTTACCCCTTCGCTTCTCCCTATCGACATCTCTATGTTGGTGTCTACCTCACTTAGTACCCTGATTTTTTGGGGGTGGCTAGGATTTCCCTGATCCTTTCCAGTGCCTCCCCCCTCGACTAGTTTAAATGCTTGTCAATGAAGTATTTAAACCTATCACCTAGGATCCTGGTTCCCCTTCTGGACAGATACAGACCATTATGCCAGTATAGGCCTGCATCCCTCCAGGTGGACCCTCAGTCCCCAATGAAGCCAAATCCCTGAGCTCTGCACCAATTTTTCAACCACTGATTGAATCCCATGGTGTGGAGCACCCTAGCCTCACCCGTGCCATAGACAGGCAGCACCTCTGAGAAAGTTATCGTGTGTGCTATTTGTCTAAGGCCCCTCCCCATCTCCACAAATGCTTCTTGCACTGCTCTGATCCCTTTCTTAGCCAGGTCATTTGTCCCTAGGTGGACAATGACATCCAGCTCCCTCCCCTGTGCAGCTGCTCCTGCAATCCTGAGGATTCGCTCCCTGTCCCTCCAAGCCATGGCGCCAGGCAGGCACCTTACCTCCCGCTCCCCTTCCTCCCCCAGTTCTACCTTCCTAACAGTGGAGTCCCCCACCAGGAGTTGTTTCCTTCCCCTGTGGGGTCCCATGCCACCCTCCTGTGGGTCTCCCTTGTGGATGTTCCCAGCATCCTCTTTGGTCTCCACTGTGGGTGCCTCCATAGAGGAACCACACTTTTCCAGAATGGCATAGAAACTGTGGAGAGGTACAACTGGAGGGATGCGCCTCTGTTCCACCACCCTCACCCTCCCTGAGTCCACTGTGGTCCAACCGCTTCTCTTTCTTGGCAGCCTCTGAGGCAATGGCAGTGGCCCTGGTGGTCCCTGGGTGGGGGAGGAGGTCCCACAAATCCTGGCCAACTCAGCCTGGAGATGAGCAACCTCCTCCATCAGCCCAGAGATGTGCCTGCAGATGGGACAACACTGCATCCTCCAGAACGTCTCCCGGAAGACTGCTGCTCCACAGTCACTGCACTGCACCACTCCCATCATGTCTTTTTTCTGGCCCCCCTAACTGTTGTTTGGAATATTTACTCTTTCCTCTGTTTGTTTATTTCTTTTTTTTCTCCCTACTTACTTACTGCCTCTGTGCCCGTTTAGCTCCTGATCTTCCTGTTTTGAGACAAGAAGTTCCTGTATTTCTCAGTAGTCTTCTTACTTGCATAGAGTCAGATCTCCAGCAGCTGGGGGGGGGGGCGAAGAGCTATTCTTGCCCTTATAGGACGGTGAGTCTTTGGTGGCTCTATGATCACTCACTTCCTGCTCCCAAACAGGAAGTTCCTGTTGTCAGTTAAATCCTGTACCTATAAAAGTAGAACTGGTTTATGGTGGGGGGTGGAGGGGAGGAAAGAGGCAATATAGTCCCAGTAGAAGTTTAGTTATACCAGTAGTTCCTTCCTCCTGGTATTCTGTCTGTTCTCTGGCAGAAGCTATCTAGGGCAGTGCTTAAATCTGGTTTTAACCTGGCTCCTTCTAGCTAAGCCATTCCCCCTACTTTGCGAATCTTTCTATACTTAGTTAATTTCACAGATAACAATTCCCTTCTGACACCTGTGACAAGCACCTAGATAAGTACACAGATAACAGAAAGCAATTCACTTCAACTAACTCTGACAAACACACTAAATCTTTTTTTTACCCTAAATTGAAGGTCCCAGTACAAGAGTTCTAGTGCTTAGTCCCAGTAGAGAAGTTTAGTTATACCAGTAGCTCCTTCCTCCTGGTGTTCTGTCTGTTCTCTGGCAGAAGCTATCTAGGGCAGTGTTTAAATCTAGTTTTAACCTGGCTCCTTCTAGTTAACCCACTCCCCCTACTTTGCAAATCTTTCTACACTTAGTTAATTTCACAGATAACAATTCCCATCTGACACCTGTGACAAGCTCCTAGATAAGTACACAGATAACAGATAACAATTCACTTCAACTAACTCTAACAAACACACTAACTCTTTCTTTTTAACCCTAAATTGAAGGTCCCAGTAGAGAAGTTAAGTTATACCAGTAGCTCCTTTCTCCTGGTATTCTGTCTGTTCTCTGGCAGAAGCTATCTAGGGCAGTGCTTAAATCTGGTTTTAACCTGGCTCCTTCTAGCTAAGCCACTCCCCCTACTTTGCAAATCATTCTACACTTAGTTAATTTCACAGATAACAATTCCCTTCTGACACTGTGGCAAGTACCTAGATAAGTACACAGATAACAGATAACAAATAACAATTCACTTCAACTAACTCTGACAAACACATTAACTCTTTTTTTTTTTACTCTAAATTGAAGGTCCCAGTACAAGAGTTCTGGTTCTTAGTCCCAGTAGAGAAGTTTAGTTATACCAGTAGCTCCTTCCTCCTGGTGTTCTGTCTGTTCTCTCATTTTGGATTCATAGCCATGTTCATCCAATTTAAAATAGCCATATTTATCCAATTTAAAACTTCCTCTGTACCTTCATTTTAAAGTATAATAAGGAGTAAACCACAAACAGGTAAACTTCTGTAAAAAACAGTTCATTTCTTTATTTCTTTATTTATTTATGTATTTGTTAACTGGGTGGGAGCACTGATCCAATGGACCATTTTCATGGACGTCCCTGGCCATAAAGATGGCCAAAACATGAATTCTAGCACAAAGAAAAAAAAAACAGTATAGGATAAATACAAGTACAAAAAGGAATACAAAATACAGTGCAGGAAATGCCGGATAGGAGTTACAAATACAGTATAGTGCAAACAGCAGTAATGTTATTGTACAGCATATACTGTACCATCAGAAGTGCATAAATGTACAAAACACTGTAGAGTAGGCTAAGTACAGCTACTCAGTAATTTCAAAGACTGTGGTATCCGTTGTAGGGTAATATACAACAGGATGTACATAACTTAGGGTGTCAGAGTTGCTGGATGACCTCAGCGAGCATGTGAACTTGTTAGAGTAGCACAGGGGATGACACCCAAGGGGGAAGGTACAAGTGGCAGCAGCCATTAAAGCCACTTTGTAGTGGGATTTAAAAGAGAGGTGAGAATCAAGGGAACGAAGTGAGGAGGGCAGACTGTTCCACAGTTTAGGGGTGACTGAGGTGAAGGCCTTACTACCCAGGCAGGTGGTGATCTGAGGAGCATCCAACAGAAGGCTGGCAAGCATGGCAGTTAAGAAGCACCAGCTGTTGGTAAACTTACAGGAAATCATTTTGAAAGGTATTTGAGAGTTGTATCCAGAAGCTGAGTAGCACATAGCTTGTGGTCTTGCATCCTAGAAAGCTGCCCACTCACAAGAGTAATGTAATAAAAGTGACTGACAGGAGAAGAGGCAAGGTAAATGTCATGAGACAAGACGTGGTGAATGAAGGGAGGTAGGTTGAGGCAACATAAGAGTTGAGTAGCCCCTGGCTTGTGTAGTCTTGAAAGTAGGCTCTCTCCTAGCAAAAGTGAGTGACTTGGTGACTGAAGGGCGACAGGACGCAGTGACTGACAGGAGATGGCCAGAGGAAAGTAAACCTATTTAAGTTTATTGGCATGTGCATAAATTAAACTGTGGCCCTCCCACCCACACTTTATGAACATTAATGTAATTTTGTTTTGTAAGCCAATTTTGTTGTTTGTTTTGCTGGCAATTGGTCCCCACATATTCTACTAATTATTTTTATTCTCAGGTGATAATTGTGGTGCATATGCACGCTACACTTTCTTTATTTCTTTGTTTTTTTTTTCACTTTTTTTTATTTTTCCATCACTGACTGAATGAAAAGGACTAAGGATGAAGACAGACTCAGGTGGCATAGTTTAAAAGCAAACTCACACTATTGATGTGATTTTTATTTTTCATACTTTTCTGTTTTTCCCCCACATAAATGACTATCCATTCAGACACAGCAGATCAGTTAGCAGTAACATGGAGTTACAGTCAGGAGGGTGTATCCAGGAGAGGTTTCTCATAGGGCACATGACTGGAAGAAGAAGAAGTCTAAGCCAGAGAGTGCCAGTATTATTCATTTACCAATTTTACTTGTCCATGAATAAAAGCTTTTGAAAATAAAATTGTGTGTGTGTGTGTCTGTGTAAAATTCTTTAATATAGCCTATAGAGGATCTCCTCATTTTGAGTCCTACTATGTATTTAGTTTTTGTTAACCAGATAAGGTGTCATAGCCATAATTATGACTATTTTCAGACACGACCCAGGAGGTTACAGATATTTTAGGCAGTCAAACAATTTACAGACATTCACAGAGAAGGTGAGCAACAACATGAAAGAGAGAATCTGCAAGACATTTCAGGTAATAACAGTGATGATATGATGCTAGAAAACAGGTAGGAAAAATGTACATAATTCATACAATCATAGGTACTATAAATTTTGCATACCATCCATGCTAAGTGCTCAGTTGGTAGCACATCCACCTCTGGACCAGAAGGTCGTGGGTTCTCGTCCCACACCGGGATTGGGCTTGAACCTAAAAAATCGCTGGCATCCGAGTGCAGTACTAGGTGGGTGCTGTACTGCTGGGGTATGTTGTCCTTTGGATGAAATATTAAACCGAAGTCCCTTCTACCCATCTTGATGTTGCCCTCGTGGGTGTTCAGGTGGAAGTAAAAGAACCTAGGGCACTTTTAGCTAAGAGTAGGGGACATTCCCGGTGTCCTGGCCAACGTTCCCTTTCCCATAAACTGGTTCATGCAATTATCCAGGCTGTGTGTGGGTGATGATGTGCGATATGGCTACCACTACACATTCAGTCACTTTACTACTAGTCTAGCATTGCTTGTAAAGCACTTTAGGATACACTGTGTATGAAACGTGCTATATAAATGCTGCTTCTTCTTCTTCTAGATATTACAATAGTCAGGTTCCAGGGAGAGAGAGAGATGATCATTCAGTGACAGGAGGCAGGAAATAAGAGCAGCCCATGGAGGGCTAAAACAGGTGCATTGTGCGGTCTTGACCAGGAGAGTATGATACATTTTTTTAAAGGCAGCATAATTAGGGGCAGAACAAACATCAAATGGGAGGGAGTTCCAGTACTTTGGGGCCAGGCATGAGAAAGCTGAGGTACCTTTCAGAGTCTTACACTTGAGAGTACTTAGTAGACAGAGCTCAGAGGAGCGGAGGCTATAGGTGGGGGTTTGGGGCACTAGCCTGTTGTTTGCTGGTAGAAGCAAAATGGAGCAACATGTTCAGTTCCACAGCACAATGGCTCTGTTCGTCAGCATCAGCTTCATAGAAACATAGTGACAGCACATAAGAACCGCTTGGCCCACCTAGTCTGCCCATTTTCCTACCTAACAGATAGGTTGCAGGTCCTAGTTAACCAACAGCTTACTTCCTCCTACCCCCCACTAGGACTGCCTTATCTCTGTCCCATACATTCTTGAATTCCCCCACTGTTTTTGACTCCACGACCTCCTCAGGGAGGCTGTTCCATGCATCCACAACCCTCTCTGTGAAAAAATGCTTCCTCACATTACCTCTGAGCCGTCCC
The DNA here is from genome assembly GCA_016271365.2 of Neoceratodus forsteri. NCBI lineage: Eukaryota > Metazoa > Chordata > Ceratodontiformes > Ceratodontidae > Neoceratodus > Neoceratodus forsteri. The sequence continues at coordinate 336,448,722 of CM057449.1, forward strand.
CCCTCTATCTTCAAATTGTGCCCCCTTGTTCTTGCACATCTCTTTTTCTGAAAGATGCTACTCTCTTGGACTTTGTTGATTCCCTTGAAGTACTTGAAAGTTTCTATCATGTCCTCTCTCTCCCTTCTTTCCTCAAGGGTACACATATTAAGCTCCTTAAGTCTTTCTTTGTATGTCTTCTGATGCAGACCCTGCACCATTTTGGTTGCCCTCCTCTGGACAGCCTCCACCGTGTCTATGTCTTTGCGGAGATGGGGTCTCCAGAATTGCACACAGTACTCCAGATGGGGTCTCACCAACTGTCTGTACAGAGTGATAACAACTTCCTGTTTTCTACAATTGATGCCTCTCCCTATGCATCCCAGGATCCCCCCAGCCTTCCTTACTGCCTTCCCACATTGCTTGCCAACGTTTAGGTCATCTGATATAATTACCCCCAGGACCCTTTCCATTTTTACTGTTGTCAGTATCTCACCCCCCATTGTGTACTCTTCCCCTGGATTTTTGTTTCCCATGTGCATTACCTTGCACTTCTTTGCATTGAATCTGAGCTGCCATACATCTGATCATTACTCCAACCTTACCAAGTCCCTTCTCATCCTTTCCACTCCATCTTGTGTATCAACCCTGTTGCAGATCTTTGTGTCGTCTGCAAAGAGACATACTTTTCCTTCCAGTTCCTCTGCAATGTCACTTATAAAGACATTAAAAAGGACCGGTCCTAGTACTGAACCCTGCGGTACCCCGCTAGTAACCCTCCTTTCTTCACTGTGGACTCCATTTACTACTACCCTTGGTGTCCTGTTGTCTAGCCAATTTTTTATCCAGGCTACCACCTTGGGACCCACTCCAAGGCTGGCTAACTTGTGTATTAATCTTTTGTGTGGGACTATATCAAATGTCTTGCTAAAATCTAGGAAGGCCATGTCCACAGCCCCTCCCTGGTCTACTACTTTAGTCACCCAGTCAAAGAAATCTATTAGATTTGTCTGACATGACCTTTCCATCGTGAATCCATGCTGCTTTGGGTCCTGTGCCCCACTGGCACTCAAAAATTCTTTCCTTCAGAAGTGATTCCATCATTTTCCCTACCACTGAGGTCAAACTAACTGGTCTGTAGTTTCCTTCCTCTGTCCTGCTCCCACTTTTGTGAAGAGGAATCACATCCACCCTCCTCCAGTCCTCAGGTACCACCCCATCCTCCCATGATTTGTTAAAGAGAGTAGTCAGCGTATCACTAGTTCTACCCTTAGTTCTTTTAGAATTCTTGGGTGAATCCCATCAGGCCCCATTGCTTTGTCCATCTTCAATTTTATTAGTTCTTTCAGAACCCTTTCTTCTGTAAATAGACTGGTATCAACCCCATCTTCAGAGTGTTTCTCTTGTTTGGTTTAGGTACCTTCCCCTCCTCTTCCTTTGTGAATATTGAGCAGAAATATTCATTCAGTATCCCTGCTTTTTCACTGTCACCCTCTACCCACATTCCCTCCCCTTTATTAAGCCTCAGTATCCCTCCTTTGGTCTTTCTTCGCTCCCTAATGTACCTATAAAAGGTCTTATCCCCCTTCTTAACAGAGTTGGCTGTCCTTTACTTGTTTTGGGCCTTTGCTATTCTGACTGTCTTCCCACCCTCTTTCTACTTTAACTGATAAAGTTATCTGTCCTGTTCCTTCTGTGTTTCCTTATATTTCCTGAATGCTATCCTTTTCTCCTTAACCTTCCCTACCACCTCTTTTGAGAACCATAGCGTTTTTTTCCTTCGTTGTGTTTTGTTGCTTTGCTTTACACAAAGGCTTGTTGCCTCTGTGATAGCTGTTTTGATTACTCCCTATTGTTCCGCCACCCCTCCTTCTTGCCTGTTTGCTAGTGCTTTTCTGAGGCACTCTCTCATTTTCCCAAAGTCAGCCCTCCTAAAGTTCAATACTCTTGCTTTTGTATGGCTTGATTATATGACTGTGTTTATCGTGAACCACACTGTTTGGTGGTCGCTTGTTCCCAGATGGCTACCCACTTCTAAATCTGAGATTCTTTCTCCGTTCCCATTTGAGAGTACCAGGTTTAAGATTGCTCCTTCCCGAGTGGGTTCCAATACTAGCTGTCTGAGGCATGCCCCCTGTTGGGCATCAAGAATGACCATGCTCTTGGATGTGCCTGCAGCAAAGCTGCTCCAGTTAACATCTGGCATATTCAGATCCCACATCAAAAATATCTCCCCTTTTTCTGCCATTCTAATGAAGCCTTCTATCATTTCCTTGTCCATTCCCTCCCCCTGAGATGGGAGTCTGTATGCAACCCCCGTGCAGATTGTGGTGCCATTTCCTGTCTCCAGGGTGACCCAGAGTGCCTCATCTGCTCCCTGTTTACTCTTTAGTTCTGTTGCTTTGATCCCTTCCTTTACATAGAGAGCTACTCCTCCTCCTCCTCTTTTACCCTCCCTGTCCCTCCTGTAGATTGCGTATCCTGGTATGTTGACATCCCAGTCATGGTTCTTTGTGTACCATGTTTCTGTGACTGCCACAATATCCAGGCAACTCTCTTCCATCAGGGCCACTAGTTCAGGGAGCATGTTACAGAGACTACGGGCATTGGTACTCATCACCCTCCACTTTTTGATGGCCTTACCCCTTTTAGCCCCATTCCTGTCCTTACTGCCTTTGCCTTTTTTTAAATTTACCTCTGTCCTTCTCCCTAATGACTTCTCTACCGTGGTGTTTACCTCACTAATTACCGTGTTTTGTGGGGGGAGGCTGGGATTTCTCTGCTCCTTTTCAGTGCCTCCCCTCTTGGCTAGTTTAAATGCTTGCTGATGAAGCATTTAAACCTCTCACCTAGGATCCTGGTCCCCCCCCCCCGGACAGATGCAGACCATCACACCAGTATAGGTCTGCATCCCTCCAGGTGGCTCCCCAGTCCCCAATGAAGCCAAAACCCTGAGCTCCACACCAGTTTTTCAGCCATTTATTGAATTCTCTGGTGAGGAGTACCCTAGCATCACCCTTGCCATAGAGAGGCAGCACCTCAGAGAAGGTTACCGTATGTGCTACTTGTCTAAGGCCCCTCCCCAACTCTACAAACTCCTCTTGCACTGCTCTGATCCCATTCCTAGCCAGGTCATTTGTCCCTACGTGGACAATGACATCCAACTCCCTCCCTCGTGCAGCTGCTCCCACGATCCTGAGGATTCGCTTCCTGTCCCTCCAAGCCATGGCACCAGGCAGGCACCTTACCTCCCTCCCTCTCCCCTTCCTCACCCATTTCTACCCCCCTAATGATTGAGTCCCCCACCAGGAGTTGTTTACTTCACCTGTGAGGTCACATGCCACCCTCCTGTGGGTCTCCTTTGTGAAGGTTCCCAGCATCCTCCTTGGTCTCCACTGCAGGTGCCTCCATAGAGGAACCACTATCCACCAGAAGAGTGAATGAACTGTGGAGAGGTACAGCTGGAGGGATGCAACTCTGTTCCACCACCCTCTCCCTTCCTGAGCCCACCCTGGTCCAGTCTCTCCTCATTCTTGGTAACCTCAGAGGTAGTGGCATTGGCCCTGGTGGTCCCTGGGTGGGGTAGGAGGTTTCACGAATCCTAGCCAGGTCAGCCTGGAGACAGGCAACCTCCTTCCTCAGACCAGAGAGAGGTGCCTGCAAATAGGGCAGCATTGTAGCCTCCAGCATGTCTCCCAGAACACTGCTGCCCCACAGCCATTGCACTACACCACTCCTATCATGTCTTATTTTGTGTCCTCTCTCCTGTTTCTCTATGCTTACTCTCTCCTCTCCTTACAACTCTCACCCTTCCTGTTCTGGGACAGTAACTTCCTATATTCTGCAGTAACCTCCTTCTTCCTTGCTCAGTGTCAGACCACCACCAGCTGGGGGCAGAGTGAGCTACTTTTTTCCTTTAGGGTTGACAAAACCAATGTTTCTCTATGATCCTTCCCTTCCTACTGCCAAACAGGAAATTCCTGTTGACAGTCAAATCCAGTGGCTATAAAAGTAGAACTGGCTTAGGGTGGGATGGAGGGCAATTAGTAAGAACAAAGGCTAGCAACAGGAAGTTGTAATTTGAGTCACCTGCTTTTATAGTGTCTAAGCCACCCCCCACCCCAATTAAGCTTTCTCCTCCTACTGGTTTAGCAAAGTAAGTTGATACAGTACCCTTCCCGGCACAGAACACACCAACTTTCTTTCTTTTCTTTCATTTTCTAACCCTAAATAAGACCCCTTCTACTTCTAATAAAGTATCTGTCTGCTTAATCTCAACAGACACTGACTCCTGCTGAGATATAAGTCTTAAATTAATAAGAAAATGTAGCTTCTTTTAGTTAGCTGCTTTCTGCTCTACAAGCAAGGCTAGCAACTGGAAGTTGTAATTTGAGTCACCTGCTTTTATAGTGTCTAAGCCACACCCCCAAATAAAATCTCTCTCCTCCTACTGGTTTAGCAAAGTAAGTTGATACAGTACCCGTCCCAGCACAGAACACACACTGACTTTCTTTCTTTTCTTAACCCTAAATAAGACCCCATTCTACTTCTAATAAAGTGTCTGCTTAATCGCAACAGACACTGACTCCTGCTGAGATAAGTGTTAAATTAATAAGAAAATGTAGCTTCTTTTAGTTAGCTGCTTTCTGCTCTACAAGCAAGGCTAGCAACAAGAAGTTGTAATTTGAGGCACCTGCTTTAATAGTGTCTAAGCCACACCCCCAATTAAGCTCTCTCTCCTCCTACTGGTTTAGCAAAGTAAGTTGATACAGTACCCTTCACAGCACAGAACACACTGACTTTCTTTCTTTTCTTTCTTTTTTAGCCCTAAATAAGACTCCTTCTACTTCTAATAAAGTATCTGTCTGCTTAATCTCAACAGACACTGACTCCTGCTGAAATATAAGTGTTAAATTAATAAGAAAATGTAGCTTCTTTTAGTTCGCTGCTTTCTGCTCTGCAAGCAAGGCTAGCAACAGGAAGTTGTAATTTGAGTCACCTGCTTTTATAGTGTCTAAGCCACACCCCCAATTAAGCTCTCTCTCCTCCTACTGGTTTAGCAAAGTAAGTTGATACAGTACCCTTCACAGCACAGAACACACTGACTTTCTTTCTTTTCTTTCTTTTTTAGCCCTAAATAAGACTCCTTCTACTTCTAATAAAGTATCTGTCTGCTTAATCTCAACAGACACTGACTCCTGCTGAGATATAAGTGTTAAATTAATAAGAAAATGTAGCTTCTTTTAGTTCGCTGCTTTCTGCTCTGCAAGCAAGGCTAGCAACAGGAAGTTGTAATTTGAGTCACCTGCTTTTATAGTGTCTAAGCCACACCCCCAATTAAGCTCTCTCTCCTCCTACTGGTTTAGCAAAGTAAGTTGATACAGTACCCTTCCTAGCACAGAACACACACTGACTTTCTTTCCTTTCTTTCTTTTTCTTAACCCTAAATAAGACCCCTTCTACTTCTAATAAAGTATCTGTCTGCTTAATCTCAACAGACACTGACTCCTGCTGAGATATAAGTGTTAAATTAATAAGAAAATGTAGCTTCTTTTAGTTAGCTGCTTTCTGCTCTACAAGCAAGGCTAGCAACCAATCATCACTATTGTCTAAGCAGTGCTTTGGAAGTGCCCCCGATTATCCAGCAAATACACCACAGTTGGGCTAAATAAAAGCTTTTCAACATTTTATGGGATTCATTTTTGTTTTCTCTTCCTGTTAACTGTAGCCAGCAGTACTAAATATTCTTTCCAAATAGACACTAGTTGGTGAGCAACATAAATGGAAAACAGCCACGTTGAGTAATGCTCGCCAGACTGTGCTTTTTCATGCCAATATTGAGGTGGGTCATCTCCAATATGTGTGCAGTAAGACACACCAGGGTGTGTAATTATGAGGTAATTACTACACGGTTCAAGGGTGTTGTTAGGTACAAGGCATTTGCGCTGGGTACCTTTAAACACCCGTGAGCAAAGTGCAATCATTCACCATAATTACAAATCCCTAAAGTGCCTTATCATTCTTTTAACATGCTTCCTACAAATGTAAAAATAAAAAAGTAGTTTATGGTTTAAGCTGAAAAATACTGTTTCAAAGTGTTTTCCTATGGAGAAGAAAAAAAAGAGTCTCTTGCTGGCAGCAGTTTCGATGCCGACAGTTTGGGGAGAGCAAGAGAGTGGTGTGACAGAGTGACTTAAGGATAGCACTGTGGTTTAAAACTACATGATAGGACATTCATTGACTCTGCTTTTGTGACAGTGCATAAGGTGTGAAAGTTTAGAATGCTGTCATTTGTAGTTAGAAAGGAGAAAGATTGCAGGACATTACTGTGGTCTGCTACTGTTAGTAAATATGAGTTTTGTTGACACTGAGTTACAGCATGAAACACATGGTGATATCATAGCTGAACTGGTGAATAGGCTAAAGAAGTACAGGAGTATAATTATGGCCAGATAATTACACTCCTGCACTTCTCTTTTAGCCAATCAGAACGCTTGTTTCTTTTTACACATATTATAATTATCTTTCTGAGCATCCACCGTAGTGCTGCCTGAGTAGTTTGTGATAGGGGAAGCAACAGCATTGCCTTTCTCTATGTCATCCATTGCTGCCAAAATGTTGTCCTTAGATGCACCAGGCAAACTGCTCATGGGTTCCTCTGAGTTATAATGCAAGGTTCTTCTTACATGATTTATTTCCCTAGCTTCAATGGGATCTGCTTCTTAGAAGGGAATGGTTATATTTATGATCTGCAGCTGCAGAAGTGTTTTGTGATTCTTGTTTTCATTTTGGAACAACTTTATTAATGAGCAGGTCTTTATAATGGTTGAGGGCGACAGTATCAGATTGGAGATGACATAAACTTGTTTTAAAATGTGGATTCAGTATTGTTGCCAGAACATAATGTTAGTATTCCAGCATCAGGGGAATCCTGGGGTCTATTTCCAAAGACAACTTTTGTGCAAGAGTGACATCAGACCTCACACCTTGCTCTTCAAATGTTGCCCAGAACCTTTCCAGTTTGTGCAAAAGACATAACAACAGATTGATTTGCTTATGTTTGCGCTGTCAGCACTTACTTCATGTGTGGTTTCCTCAAATGGCTGTAGCGACTGGCACAAGTATGTGTAACCCCTTAGTTCCCACATTGGCAAGGATTACTACGGGGCCCTCTACGTTGAAAAGGGGGCCTGCTAGGGTTCATAGATTTAGTTGTGCTTAGTAGGGTGCATGGAGCAGAGCTTCATATTAGGCATCAGACTTCACTCAGCATAAACAAACTTCATTGTCCACTCCATCAAATCAGTCAAGCATTGCCTCTTAGGACATCTGAGAGGCATTGCTGTGTACTGGTAAAGAGCAGTTCTCTTCTAGAGGAACATCAAAAACACGTTACAGCACTTGCACGTGTGTGGCTACTTTGCAATTATTGGTAAGCTCTCTCTCTCTCTGCTTTAACTCTTCCAGCTCATTATACATGACAAAATTCCCTCCTGGTGTTCCACATCCACTACATTATTTCCAAGAAGTCCGTTTTAAGCAATATTCACTCATTGCGTCCTTCACCTCACCTCCCCTTTTATCCCTATAGGTGGATTTTCCTCTAAGTGCACTTTCTCTGTCTAGGGTGCTCCTGCCACCTACTTAGTTCTCTCAGCCCTCCGACTGCACCAGTGAATTCCTTACTTAACACTGTTCTGCATCTCTAACTGTCTGAGTTACATGATTTCTGCTTTCACAGTTGCATAAGATCACTTCATCAGTCTGGATCACATCCTTCTCAGAAGCAGGACTCCCCCCACACACACACACACACTTCCTAAAGTGAGGTGACCTCACTAGAACTACTGGATGATTCATTGTATGATCCATCAGGCCATACCTCTCAAATTTTCATTGCCTAAATGTGTAACAAGCTGTGTGAAAATGGCAAAATGTGTGACATGTGATCATGGGGTCCTTGGATTCCCTGCAATATGTGGTATACAGGGGATTGACCTGGACAAGGAATTAGCTGAACAAATTAGGAGGGTCTGCAGGAAGGGGAGCACAGTAGTGGTGGGGGACTTCAACCTACCAGGGGTGGAATGGGGCACCTCATCCACCATGAGTGCAAGGGAGTGAGTCCTGCTAGAAGAATTTCATGATAACTTTCTGACACAGTTGGTCCAGGGGCTGACTCTGTTAGAAAGGACTCTAGACCTTGTACTGGATAACAGGGAAGCTGTAAGGAGTCTGGCAGTGGAGGAACCACTGGCTGGCAGTAACCACTGTTCAGTGTGGTTCATAGGTATTATAGGTAATACAGAGATTTTGTTAGACTTTCATCCATAGTGCTCGCATGTTAACCTTAAAGACAGAGTGTCCTTTCACCAGAGTGTTTGTCTAGGTTAATCTTAAACTGATTTATTTTCCTGCTGCCAACTACTTCTAAGGGAAGCTCATTCCAAATAGGAACAACTCTTTAGTTCATGCTCAACATGGGAAGGGAACAGTGGGCATGGGTACAAGGGTGATTGAGTTTAGGGGGTGGACTTTAAGAAGATGGGGGAAATTTGGAACAGGCACTTGGCAGGAATGCAACCACACATGGATGCAAACCAGAAATGGGACATCATAAAGGAAGGGCTGGTAGAGGCAACAGAGTCTTGCACTAGGAAGAAAAGCAAGAAAGGAAGGGCAAAGGGACCCAGTTGACTGACACAGGAGGTTATGGAAGGGGTGAGGGCCAAGAGGGCAGCATTTCGAAAGTACAGGAAATAGGATAGGGGTGAAGATAAGGATATGTACATGGGGAAGTCCAGGGAGGTTACCAGACTGGTCAAGGTGACCAAGGCATCCAGGGCGCTGAGACTGGTGCAGAGAATCAAAGATGGAGAAAAAGACTTCTTCCGCTACATCAGAGAAAGAGAAGAAAGAGCAAGGATCAGCTAGTGGGGATTAAGAAGGATGGGAGTCGGTGGGGAAAGGGGTGGACCAGGAAGAGGCATTGAATGAATACTTCTGCCTGTATTCATACAGGAGAAGGGGGCAGATACCACAGGCAAGGGGTGGGTGGGTAGGGGAGAGGGACGACAGATGTTGGAATTACAGAGAGCAGGGTACTAGATGGGTTGAGGGCATTAAGGGTGGACAAAGTACCTGGACCTGATGGCATTCACACTAGGGTACTAAGTGAGTTGGCAGAGGTCCTGGCGGGGCCACTGACCGACCTGACAATACCACCCTGGACACAGGATGTGTACCACAGGACTAGAGAATGGCCAATGTAGTGCCCATCCACAAAACTGGCCCAAAGGATGAACCAGGAAACTACAGGCCAGTGAGCCTCACATCAATCATGGGAAAGCTTATGGGGACTATACTAAAAGAAAGGCTAGTGAGTTTCTTGGTGGAAAATGGTCTCCAGGATGGTCAACAGTATGGATTTATAGCAGGCAGATCCTGCGAGACAAACCTTGTAGAGTACTATGAATGGGTGATGCAGGAACTGGATAAAGGCCATGCAGTGGATGTCATGTATTTGGACTTCAGCAGGGCCTTTGATTCAGTGCCACATGGGAGGTTTGGGGGGAATATGGAATCTGTGGGGGCAGGACCAAAAATGGTGAAATGGATCAAAAACTGGCTAAAGGGAAGGCACCAAAGGGTGGTGGTGGTGGTGAAGGACCTCTCATCACTGTGAGCGGTGACGAGCGGAGTACCACAGGGATCGGTACTGGCACCGGTGCTGTTTGGGATTTTTATTGCAGATATCTCACACGGCATCTGGAGCAAGATCAGTTGGTTCGCAGACGATACCAACATGGGAGCTGTGGTTGATGACATGGAGGGGTGGAAGGGGTTGCAGGAGGAACTGACTAAGCTGCAAAAGTGGGCAGAAACATGGCAGTTAGGGTTCAACGCCAAGAAGTACAAGGTTCTACACTTCGGAGTCAGGAACCAGGGAAGGGATTCTCACTTGAATGGGATACAGTTGGGGAGCTCCACAGAGGAGAAGGACCTAGGAGTGATCATTATGGGGAGCATAAACAACTCTGCTCAGTACAGGAAGGTGGCAGCAAAAGTCAACAAAATGCTGGGGTGTATTGCGAAGGGGATCTCCTCCAGAAGGAGGGAGGTTATCCTACCCCTGTATAGGTCATTGGTCAGGCCCCACCTGGAGTACTGTGTGCAGTACTGGTGCCCATTCTTGAAGAAGGACATCAGATTGTTGAAGGTGGTGCAGTGAAGAGCCACAAAGTTGAACCAGGGATTGGAGAGCAAGCCCTATAAGGACAGGCTGGGAGAGCTGAATATGTATTTACTGGAGGAGAAGAAGGATGGGGTGATACGATCAAGACCTTTAAGTATCTGAAGTGGATAAACAGGACCAACACAGAAGGGATTTTTCAGATGAGAAGGTGAGTGGACATGAGAGGGCATGGACTGAGATTGGGGGGGAGATTCAAGAAGGAAATGAGGAGACATTTTTTCACAGAAACAGTGGTGGACAAATGGAATATCTTACCAGACGAGATAGTATCCTGTAAGATGGTGGGCAGTTTCAAGAGGGGTTGGGACAGGGTAAGGGATACTGGGAAGGGGGGAAGGGCAACTGCAAGATGAGGGGCTAGCTGCACACTCTAGCAGAGTCAATAGACCATGAGGCCTGTTTCTATTGGTAATGTTGTATGTTCGTTTGTCCTGACAGGACAAAGTCAGAATTTTTGTGATTCTGATTTTATTTCTGAACTGATTCCATTTACAGAATTGGAATGGACTCTGGAATGGAATCATTATTTCTGATTCCACTTCTGACCCAGCAGATAACACCCAAAACACTACAGCACCTCCTTCCACTGCCCCCCCCCCACCCACACACACACAGAAATGTTCCCCTTCCACTACCTGGCATAGATGGGGTCAGTGCTTGGTCCCTCCTTTTCCTTCGATCTGGTGACACCGGACAGCGGCCATCTGTCCAGTAGCTCCTCTACCCTGGGTTCGGGTTGGCTGGTGTGGTCTGCACCTATGGTAGTAGTGGTGGTGTCATGGCCTGGTGGGCCAGTCTATCACATCATCATTCACTTTCAATTTGAATCACTCTAGCCCCTTGTAAATCTGCCCCACCCCCCATGAGTGTTTTGAGCCTGACTCTCTTGTTCCAATACTCCTGATTCCCGGCTTCCACTTCCTTCCGTAAGGAGGCAGTATAGCATGGTGGTTAAGGGCACTGAGCTGCAAACCTGGAGACCTGGGTTTGAATCCCATCAGCCCCCACCTGCACATTGTGCGACCCTGAGCAAGTCACTTAACTTCCTTGTGCTCCCAGGTCACACCTGGAAACAAGCTCTGGATTAGAGTGCCTTTCCAGGTTAAACAATTTCCCCTTCCCCTCCGTCCCCTTGTAATGAGCCCGTGCAGCCCCAAGGTATCTTCTGGGACTGGGGGGTAGCAACCTGTTTAAAATCCAGGGTTGCCACACAGACACTCTAGTATCTGTGACTGTGACTGACATGCAGGGATCCTAGGGGAATTATGCTGCTGGCCAGTACTGCTAGTGTCCTCCACCAATGAACTGGGTGGCACCATAGGACCACCATGAGATGAATGCTAGTGGCCTGGGGCAGGCTGAGTTGAGTGGTGGCCATCTGGTGGTGGTGGTGAACATCCCAAGTGGACAGATGAATGATGGACGTCCCCAGAATCAGGTGGGGGAAACAGTACTGTGGTCACCTTGTTGGCACTGGCACTGTGCACTAGACTACCAGGCAGGACTGGTATCCTGCAGTTGGGGGGTTGAGGAGTGAGTGACCTGATAGCAGGAATAATAGTCAGGGACACAATGTCAATGAAGAGGCTACCTGTGGACTCAGTTGGTAGGACACGGAAGAGGAGAGGGTGAGATGCGGACCCCCATCAGCATGGCAGCACAGCAGACAAAGGAGGTGAAGATAAACTTTGATCTGGAGGGGACTACAGCATCGTCCTGGCAGCACAACAGACAGGTAAACTTAGTTCCACCAAGCCGCATCGACAACAAAGTTGTTGAAGTGTGGCACAGCAAACTTCCTGACAGGCAAAATTTTGCCCATTGGTAACCCCCAGTATTTTTTGCAGGGGCTGTGCCCCCCACACCCCATGATTGCAATGTAATCAACTCCAAGTCAGAGTTGACTGGGGTGGGGAATGGCACTGGTGTACCCAAAATTCATTACAGTGACAATTTCGAATCTGTTTGAAGTTGTGGCTGTAACGGATTCCATTGTACAAGTTTCAATGTGTCAACGGTATATGGATATACTTTGATCAGGAGAGGACTAAACTCTGGTTTTCTGTGAGCTTTTGTAATGAAGTCAGAAGCAGATTCAGAATAGGATTCTGAGTCTGGCCATTTTTTTCAGAATTCCAAAATCTGAATTTAAAAAAAAGTTTAGAATCCAATGCATCCGATTCCGCTGGGCAGATTCTGAGCATGGATATTAATGCACTAATGTTTGTAATGTTTGTGATAACTAAGCAATGTAGATTATTATGAATTCCTGCTTTTAAGTCTCAGTGGGAAATGTGGAGTATCAGCTTCTTCATGCAGGACAGAGGGTTTGTGAGAGGTAAAATGAGTGATGTACTTCATAATGTGTGACAGTTCAGAGGTATGCATCAAGCATATCTCCTGTGAGCACCCTTCCTTCTTACTGAGGGTCACCATTCTTGCTCCTCTTCTGTGTGGTCTGCAGTCTGGATTTTCTTCCCAGACAGGTCCTCTGGGGACCAGGACCCCTGGGGCCTGATTTTCTAAGGGCAATGCAGGGCTTGCGTCAAGTCCTGCATCAAACCCATTTTTTGGCACAGCTGTGCCAAACACCTTTGCTGCAGCTGCGTCCAATTTTATTAGGTCAGTTGTAGTTAGGGCACTTTACCCAGTTTATGGCAGCTTGTGCCAAATATTTGGCGCAAGCCCCTTAATAAGGGTACCTGAGTCAGCCCGGTGCCACTGAGGGTTGAGGCACTGGATGCCACACTTCGCGCTACACCGGTGACCTGGATTCAGGAGTGAGCTCAGGTGCCGGGGGTTGGTAGGGGTGTGTAGAGGATTGAGTGCCCGTGGGCTGCTCTCCTCCCCAGGGGGGAAGGCTGGGGATCGGCCGTGTGCCAGAGGTTCCTGGTGGAGACTGGGGGCACTGCAGCATGCAGGGCAGTATGTACTTAGCGTGGCTGATGCTTAGCAGGGTTGCCATGTGCCATTGCGTCAGGATGTGTGCCACACATGGGAGGGGAGGAGCGAGCAGAAGAACATGGAAAAGCCCAGTCTGCGGGGTAGGTGATGGCACCTGCCCCCATGCCCACGGCTGGGGCCATCCTGCCTGGCCTTCCAGGTTCCTCTGTCTGAGCCCTCATCCACAGTCAGAGACTGACTGTAAAATAAAAGAGCACCCAAGAGGAGGGGTGGCCCCACCTCGGAGGGGTTAAGCTGGGGGTGCTGACTGTAGGATGAGGAGGAGGAGGAGGAGGAGAGAGGAGGCACAGTTCGGAGGACTTCAGGCAGGGCAGGAACAGGGAGGATGCCTGAGTGAGGCCCCGCAGACCATGACCAGAGGGAAACATAATTGAAAAGAAAAGGAAAAAAAAAAAGGCACCTGGGATATGCTGCAAGCTAGACCAGAAAAAGTTGGTCTAATTTGTGGCATTCAGTACACAGGATAGAAAATCCCGATCACTGGCCAGGACAATGCCACAAGCCGTGTGCACCATATGTTCAGTGCATCCGGGGCTTGCAGCATTCACAGCCTTTTGAAAATCCGGCCCATGATGGTTACCTGTGCCACATCCCAGAAGTGGTGCACTGCCACCACTCCAGGCCCAGCAGGTGCACCCTGGTCCTGCCCACCCCTAGCCTTCAGCCCCTCAGCATGGGATAAGGAGCTGTTGCTCCTGCCCTACTCTGCTCACGCACACTCTCATATCTAATCTCTTGCTGAAACTGAAACTGCCGATCCTTTTAGAGCCTCTAATTACAATCATTTTCTATGGTCTGACTCAGACTTGTTTACAGCTTACTGAACACTCTGTTCCTACACTGAGACCCTTTCCCTTTTTTTTTGAACTTTATGTTTATTTATTTGTGAAAACAAACATACAGTCATGCCATCTTCATTCAGCCTTAGGTATATAAAATAGAATGAGGGCACCACTCCTCTTAATACTATCAAAAGGTCTGTTGAATGAAATAAGATACGTCCTATGCGGGGATAGTCATATATTAATTAACATTATCTGGTAATCCGATTGCTGCAAATGGGTCCAAGAGCTGCATGGTTGTTAAAATAATGTTCAAGTTCACAATGTAAATAATATGCACCATTTGTCCCTATAATAGGGAATTAGTCACCTTGCTCTAGCAAAGTAATTACACTAATGTTAGTGTTAAACGAAGAAGTAATACACGGATCCCCTGATCTCAATCAAAACATCTGTTTCTCCAGATCTATCAGACCAACACCACCCTTTTAAGAATTAGGTGCTTATTGTAGATAACATCAGATCAGAAAGAAAAACTTTCCCAGCAATTTAAAAGACATTCTCCATGTTAACAGGGCTGTAAAATATGGGAACGGGGGGTAATTATATGACCCAAGTCTATTATAGAAAGTCCAGACCAGCTGAAAACTAAAGTCCAACACAAAACTCAGCTTCATGTGGGTCAAAAGGAATATTTAGGCAAGATGTGGAAAAAAGGAGCTTCCCCCTCCCCCTTTTAGCCCTGTAATAAAACAAACTTATATAAATGTCCCAGTTCCTCAGGGCACTTCTTCCTATGATGAATTATCTTCATCCTCCTGTTCTCTTCGAGGAGAAGGGGCATGTTTTTGACACCATTTCAGAGCGTCCGCTAGTTCAGAGAAAAGAAATATCTTGTTCCGATACACAATTCGCACATGCACAGGAAAAATTAGGCCGCGAGGGATCGCTGCTTCTCGGAGCATCACCCTAACTCCATCAAACCATTTTCCCCATTGGCTGGTTGCATAGGCTAGATTTGAAAAAAGTTACACTTGATTGCCTTCGTGGAGAAGGCTCCTCTTCCTCCGAGCCAGGGCCATCAGAGCATCTCGTGAGCCCACACCATCTAGTACCATCACCACAGTACGCGGGGTCTCGGGGTTGTCCTGATGTCCCCGAAAGGCCAGTCTGTAAGCCTTCTGAATGTGCTGTACCAGTGGAGCTGCTTCAGGACCCAATTGTTGAGGTATCCACTCTTGTAAGAACAGAGACAGGTGGTCGCCTTCACTCTGCTTGGCTATGCCGAATATTCTAACATTCAAGGCTCTCGACTGGTTTTCCAGCATTTCCAGCCGAGAGTACAACTGTCAATTTTCTTTTGTAACTGAAGCCACAGCCCCCATAGCCGCCTCTGCTGTTTTCGATGCAGACACCAATGCTAAGGTGACAGAGTCCAGAGAACTTTCCACTGTAGTAACTCGTGCAGTAAGTGAATCAAATTTATTTGACAGTCCTGTTACTGAGGCAATGGGGTGAATCAGTTTTTCTCTGAGAGACTGTAGGGTTTCTTCCTTGCTATTCACCTCATGTTCAAGCTCACGGCCTGGACCTCCTCACGAAGTAGAAGCAGAGGACAAATCTTTGGATTTTGCACCTTCACCGGACTGTTTTTCCTTCTGGGGATTACCCATGCTTGTTCCCCGATGTTTCATTTATCGGTCTCTTTAGAGTTTGTTGGTCCTGTTGAGGGGAAACCTCTAATTTAAGCTGTTTTATTTCTGGTGGTTTGCAGAGATCTAGGAGTCTGCGGCCATGTTGCTCAGGCTCCACAGCACCCCCCGAGTCCCTTCCCTTGATTTACTGTGGTACAGGGACTTTTAGTAGCCTACCCTTAGGTTGGGGGCTACATGTGATATAAGAATCCACTGCCCAGAGGTGAGTGTAGCATCCCCTTTCCCTCTGGTGTGGTCCATGGTGTACGGGTATACTGCTTAATGTTGTTGCTTGAGCCTCTGCAACATGTAAAAGATGGAGTTCCATCTGGTGATATCATCTGATTTAGATAGTGTAATGGCAAGCTATGCTGTTTTTTGCAGGTCCTGCAGAATTTGACAAGCTTTTGCAGAGTTCCTGAAGTGACTGCATATATTTTATGCAACAACCATCATATTCTCCACACACAAAAAGATAGAAAATGTCAGCAGAACCAGACCACTTGTCCTTCCAGTCTGCTCTGTTTTGCACTAAACACGTCTTCAGTGAGGAAGTCATGTACCACTAGATTCAGTGTATGTGCAAAGCATGTTATATGCACCAACCCACTGTCTTTAAATGCCTTCACAATATTAGCTAGACTGCCAGGGATTTATACACAAGTGTACTGGGATTGTTGATGGTGAGGGAATGGTGGAAGCTCTGCACAATTCCCACGTGCATACATATGCATGGAGGCATTGAGCAGAATTGCTAATGACCACAAAATGACATGCAAATGGCCCCATAGTACCTTACATTACATGCCACATGTGGTTATTAGTATGCAGGCCTCAGAATATGGCACCCAGGAGAAAAAGTGCTAATCCATTTGGTATAGGCTATCCCCTTTGGTACTGAGTGCCTATTGCCAGCAGGGGATTAACAGTGCACTGCACACATGCACTTTGCATGCCTCTGCCATAGCCCGATAGTCATACAGGTAGAATGCACCAAACAGAATACATTACCTTATGAATGTGCCTCTCTGATGAACACATGCCTTTTTATGTGTTGCACTATGTTTTATGTTACGAAAACAGCCATGTCTGAATATGGGGGCCTCCACCTCTTGTGTCTACTTATTGCAAGGTTTGGGTTTTCAGCTACAGTAGTGAGACTGTAAACTCAGAATGTTGTGAGTGCTTTTCAAAAACAAAAGATAGCATACTTATTAAAAAAGACTAAAACGCTGGCACAAAATGAAACCCTGGCACAGAGGTGACCAGTGAATATGACCCTGCTCTTCAGGTGCATGTGTTTTCTAACTTTGCAGTCATTTTTTGCTGGTTAGTCCAAAGCAATCGCGTTTAACATTGTAATTAAAATTGAGTTGGAAAAAGTAAGAAATACTTAATAAAAAGTAACTGGGGCTCTGGACATGTCTCTTGGTTAAATCAGAGCATCATTCTGTAAAGTTTGAGGGTTCCAGAGCCACTCGGCTTTGTTTCTTGGTTCTCAAACCCTAAGAAGTTACGAGAAGACACTTGAGTAGCCAACAGACATCTCCTGAGCAGAAATGTAATTAAATTATAAAGCAGGTCAGGTATATTTTATTTATGTAACACAAATCACTTATTTTGGGGTCTGTCAGCACCTTTGGTACTTTGATGATACTTTTATCAAAATTAATGTTACCTTTTATGACAGTGAATCAGCTAGGTGTCAGTTGTGCGGTCTGTGCAGTTGCACAGTCAGTGGACTGTAGCACTGGTTGGAACAGCAGTGTACCAGTACACATCTCACTCTCCGCTGCTTACCATGCGGCTCAGGCTCTGTTTCTCCAGTTTTAGTTCTCAGTCACTTTCCAAGATGGCGGCCACGCTGGGCTAGCCATCGGACTGCTGCTGTGTTTCGCTTTTGTTTGCATTTGTTGTAGCTTTTATCTTGTTTTTTTTTCATTTTGTTCTGTTTCGTTTTGCGACCGTTTCGTTTATATTCGTTAATCTTGTCAATTTTTATTTTTAAATCGGCACGGACATTTTTTATCGACTTCATAGATTTAGAAAGGTCTTCGAGTTTAGACCTGGTGATTCCTGAACTCTGGTTGCATATTACTATTTGTTCGTTATTCGTAGAAGTCTGGTCTGCGGAAAGTCAGTGGAAAGCTATCGACTACTGGGGCTCTTCTGAAGTACTGTTTGGAGCACTCGATGTGTATGACGGACTGAGTTTTGGGATTGGGTGAAGCTCATGGAGTATTGGGTTTGTTTTGTGCTGGCCTCTTTGCTCTGCCTGCTGTTGGTTTTGGACGCCGGAGCTGTTTGTGGATGTTATTTCCTTGTTCAGATCTGACATCGTTAGTAACTGAGCGGCTTTTGCCGACATTTATATTGGATACCTAGCTGAAGCTCGTTGGAGTGGTGGATGTCCTTCAAGCAAGTTTTATTCCTGTGGAGTTCATGCGCTTGGAAATACTGCACTAAGAAGCTGTTTCTGTGTCCCTGCTTACTGGGTGTTCTGGTTTACTTATCCGGGCCCTCTGGCACTATTGAGGCGTTAGTTAGTTGGTGACTTACGCAGGGGTTGGGATTGGGGCCTGCTGGAGAGCTGACCCTTTGTCCCATTCCCCTAGACCCTGAGTGGAATCAGTCGAAGGGCTGATCTGGCCTGGAGTCATAGTGGTGGGTCACCACTACAGCCCGGTATTGCCTCTGGGTCAATTGGTTGGACTACGTGGCTGAAATATGCTTTTCCTCTGAATTTTGTCTGCACTGGAATTCCTTATACTGGGAACTTTGTCTGGTATCCTGGTTGTGGGAATGTTTTATGGATTTGGGTCCAGTACTGTCTGACTCTCTGAAGTATAAAGAAGTGCAAAGAAGCGGCTGGAAGAAGACTCCACAAGATAAGTGTCTGTGGACATAACTACTGCTTTCTCGAAACTTTTGTTATTAATTTTTGGTGGCCTATTGGGCTTTGGCGGTCCTGGCTGGGGTTTCACGCAGTGGGGGGAAGTGGGATTGGCTAGAAGGCCGGTCCTTTCTTCTCTCCTCTATGCTCCTGGGGAGGTTGGCCGAAGGGCCTTCCCCCCCTGGTGTAGTAGTAGTGGGTCTCTATCCCTTTGGACTGGCTGGTTCTTGTGATCTGGTGATTGTTTTAATCTTGTTTTCATTTAGGTGCTGATGAATCGATTTATTGTACTGTCTGTATTTAACTTTTAGGATTTGTGATATTTTGTTATTTTCAGGGGAAAAAATTTTAAGCAGTGAGAGTGCTTGTTTTCATCTTATTTTCCACCCTTTCGGTCCAGTGAGAGAGTTCTGGCGGGTGGTTTATATATTTTTTCCCTGTACATATTTATTGTATTTTATTTTTGTTGCTATAGTTGTTTTATTATTTTCAGTCTCGAGGTCGTGAGAGGACTGTGGGACTTAAAGTAATTTTTTGATTGTTTAACCGTTATATTATAATATTGTTTATTTAGTTTTATGGTGGGTGGTAGTTTTTTTTTACTTGTTGTTTATCTGTTTTATTTAGTTTTAATTCTATGAGTAGCCTGATGTGCTTGCCAGTTCCACTAGTTGTCCGTTACTCGGCCTCCGCTCTCCGGACCCTCCGCCCCTTCCCCCCCCTTACCATCTCAGGTTTATCATCGTTGCCAGGCTTTGGGGATTGTGCGAAGGGGGAGGGGGAGGCGAGGGGGTGTTGGAGGTTGTGGACAGCGGAGTGAGCGTTGCTCTCCCATTGGAGTGGTTAGGCCTTGAAGATGCCCTGGGGCGAAATGGGTTCTGGAGCGTGGTAATTCCACTCTAGTTACCATACCCAAGGGCACCTCTTCTCCTAGAGGGCAAGTGGTTGGGACAATTCGTCACCCTCGCCCAACTCGGGCGCTGTTGTGCAATGCCAGATCTGTCTGCAATAAGACTGCCCTTATAGTGGACTTTGTTGCTAGGGCAGATCTGGCTTGCATTACCCGAGACCTGGTTGGATGGGGATGCGGCCCCAGTTTTAGAGGCCGCTGTTCCCACTGGGTTCTCGGTTATACATTGCCCGAGATTGGATCGCGGGGGGGGTAGCGGTCTGTTTCAAGACCGAATTGGGTCTAACTGAAGTTCCAGTTGAGGAGGCCAGATCATTTGAGTGCACTGTGGTAGCTGGCGTGGGGTGCAGGATTGCTCTCATCCTCCATCCACCCAGGGATGAGAAGCTTTTCCTGTAGGAAATGGCAGATTTCGCTGCTGACATGGCCTTGGAATCGCCCAGATTGATGGTGCTGGGCAATTTCAATGCTTGGGTCGACAACGAATCTTCGCTTTTTGGTCAACATTTCCTCCAGGTGATGTCATCTCTTGGCTTCACTCAGGTTGTTTCCACAGCTACTCACAAGGGAGGGGCACTCTCTTGATCTGGTCTTCCTCCTGGGGATCGAGGCATCCGACTTGGTGGTGGAACCAGTTGGTTGGTCTGACCATTACTCAGTTGGATTCAATTTTGTGGCCCCCCTAGGTAGGTTGGCCCCTGTGGAGATGGTCAAATACCGTCCATTGTGGGATGTTGTCCCTGAAGACCTGCTGGCGGTTATTGACCTCTCGTTATGTGAGGAATTGTGCTCTGATCCCGAGTGGCTGGTGGTGGCCTATAATGGGGCCATCTCGGATGCTCTAGACCAGATAGCTCCATCCCGTGTTCACCCCCTTCCGCGTCGTCCCGTCACCCCGTGGTTTGATGGGGTGTTGAGAGGGTTGCGGAGGTTGGGGCGTAGGTTGGAGCGTCGCTGGAGGAAGACTGCCTCGGATGCCGACCATCTTATTTTGCTAGAGCATTATAAGCTCTATCAAACAGAAATTTCCCATAAGAAGGCAGAATTCCTGTCCAGGGAAATCTCCATCGCTCGGAATTGACTGGCTCAGCTCTTCAGAACTGTTGACAGACTGTGCAACCCAGCCTGTCGGCAGGTCCGTCGAGTTTTTACGCAGATTGACTGTGAGGAGATCGCTCTATTCTTTGCGAATAAGGTGGAAGACATCCAGAGGCAGTGTCCCCAACCTCACTCCATGGCTGTTGCAGTTGATCGGGGTGTTGTCCCAGAGCCCGGAGTTTCCTGGAGTTCCTTTGATCTTCCTGATCTCGCGGACACTATGAGGATTGTCTCTGTGATGCGCCCAACTTGTTGTAGTTTGGATCCGGGTCCCACTTCCTTGATTATAGGATGTAGTGAACTTATTGGCCCGGTCCTTGCTCGGATAATTCGGTGTTCTTTGGAGATGGGAGTTTTCCCCAGCTCTCTGAAAGAAGGGGTGGTGACTCCCCTCCTGAAGAAAGCTTCCTTAGACCCGAACGACCTTGCCAACTACCGTCCGATCTCTAACCTCCCTTTTTTGGGGAAGGTTATTGAAAAGGTTGTGGCGGCTCAACTTGATAACCATTTGACCATCCATAGTTTATACGAGCCTCTCCAGTCAGGTTTTCGTAAGAGGCATAGCACCGAGACTGCTCTGGTTCGGGTGCTCAATGATCTCCTGATGGCGAGAGATCGGAGACATCGCTCTATCTTGGTTCTCCTTGATCTATCATCAGCTTTTGATACTGTGGATCATGGGGTTTTGCTTGAACGTCTGAGGTCCATCTGTGGGCTTTCAGGTGTTGTCCTCAGATGGTTTTCATCTTACCTCCTGGGGAGAACTCAGAGAGTGGTTTCTGGTCTACATTCTTCCGGGGCTTTCTCTCCTTCTTGTAGGGTACCTCAGGGTTCGGTGCTCTCCCCATGTTATTCGTGGTATATATGCTACCCTGGAGACATTGTAAGACGGTATGAGCTGAGGTTTCATTGCTATGCCGATGATACCCAGCTCTACTCTGTCTTTTGCACCTGACCAGGTTAGTGCTATCTCGGTGCTGAATAATTGCCTCACTGATATCCAAGACTGGATGAATATCAGTGGTTTAAAGTTGAACCCGGGAAAGACTGAGGTTATGGTGGTGGACCCTGGTCACAGGGTTGAGGGTTTAGGGATAGGGTCCCCCTCTGGATTAGCTCTTGGGGTAGACCAGATCCCTACCTCTGAACGGGTGCGTAACCTGGGTGTGGAGCTTGACACTGGCTTGACCCTTCGTTACCAGGTGTCTGCAGTAGTCAAGACCTCATTTTTCCATCTCAGAAACATCTCCAGGATTAGGCACCTGGTTCCACCAGGCAATTTGTCGGTTTTGGTCCACGCCTTTGTGACATCATGTCTTGATTACTGTAACTCCCTATACCTAGGGCTTGCCGGGGTTGATATCCGCCGCTTGCAGCTAGTGCAGAATGCTGCAGCACGTTTGATAACTGGGGTGCTTAGAAGGTCTCACATTACCCCTGTGCTGTGCACTCTGCACTGGCTGCCTATACAGTGGCGGATCACCTTCAAAGTGGGTCTTTTGACCTACAAAGCCCTACATGGGTTAGGTCCCGACTACCTGAAAGAGCTTCTGGTGCCTTACACCCCTCTGGGACAGCTTCACTCAGCTGACGAGGGGTTGCTGGAGATTCCGAGGGTGAATTTGCAGTCTTCTGGAGCCCGTGCTTTTGGCTTTGCGGCTCCCACCCTTTGGAATTCTCTGCCCCGCCAGCTCTGAGAAAGTACAACTGTGGATAGGTTTAAGAAGGCCTTAAAGTAATTTTTATGGAATCAGGCTTTCCCTGCTGTATTTTAAATTGTTTATTTTATATATTTTATTTGTTGCATTGTCATTGTTTGTTTGGTTATGTTGAATGTAATGATGTTTGTACAGCGCCTTGAAATACTTGAAAGGCGCTTAATCAAATAAATTTTATTATTATTATTACTCTTGCTGCCACTTTAACTTTCTGATGGTGATGTTTTACCCACCCAGACAATGTACTGATAGCTGGGATTGGACCATAAATTTTATTTTTTGGGGGGGGGGTATCAGTTTAAATAAATGTGAAACAGGGGTCACCGGAACTGGTGACAACACTGATGAAAGTTGTCTATGGCTAAAGCCATCACTGCTGAAAGCAACATCAAGTAAGCCCTACAATAGTAAAAGACATCACTGAATATTGCAGAATCGATAAAGGCCCTCAGATGCAAAGTACTGCCAATTCAGTCTGCAATGTATGTGTCTTAAGTGTGTGTATATGTGTGTGTATGTGTGTGAGTGTACATACACACACGCAAGTATTTGTGTGAGTGTATGTTTTGGATGCACTAACATTCAACCTTAGCATCACCAAGTAGCATTGGTACTTTGATTTTATTTGAGATGTGACACATGAAAGTCCTGTGTGTATGAAGGTAACTATCTGCCAGTGACACTACCAGTTAGTGGCTAAGAGTTACTGTCCCTTATTGTTTTTTCCATTCCCTGGCTTCAATTATATTTTTAATTTCTCTATTATTTAAACTGCTTTGCTTCCCTGGCCTCTACTGTCTCCCACAATGCACATAGTATCCCTCCCTGATCATGCCTAACCTTCTCCTTCACTTCTCTCTTCAGTTTTTTCCCTGACTTTTAGGCGGTATGCAATAGATACCAGCTATTGTCATCGTACACACTCTTGTGCAGATTTTAAAGATAACTGTTACATTTAGTATGTGTGTGAGTCAGTTGTGAAGTCTGATTAGGGACAGCCTAGCGGAATATATTATCTATTAAAGAGATTTCTTAAATAACCCCCCACCCCCACCCGTGAAGGACTTGCATGACCATGGTGCTTTGCATTTGGTTTTTGTCCTATAGAATACATGCAGATGCATTGGAGAGTTACAAAAACAAAACAAATTGGAAATTATCAACCTTTCGGTATTGTTTATGCATTCTACATACTGCCCTTTTTAGGGTTGCAGTGGGAGGAGCCCTGCAGTCCTTTTACGATCATCTAAAAAGGACTCCGCATTCCTTCTGAACAAACAACATGTTGGATTGCGTCATAGTCGCCTCTGCATCTGTGAAGCAGTCCGCCCATGTTGTCCCTACAGACCACAGCACTGCACTATTTCACAGTGCCAGACACAATTAGGTGGCTCTGTGCAGAAATATTCCTAGGTCACCCGATGCTCCCCTCAGCCTGACCCTACACAACACTTTGCAAAACAACAATAACCATGTGGGTCACATTCTCAGCGCTAACACTCCACCACTCCGGTGACTCTCTCTCTCTGAGACACAGTACACAAAAGGACTGTATCCATCGCTCCCTCTCACTGTCTCTGTCTGTGTCGGTCTCTGTCCCTGTCACTTGCAACGGCTCATTTGTATGTTAATGGAGATTCTGTGGAGCGCACTTTTGATGGAGAACCTCCCAGCACTGTGGGCATCATAATTGTTTGCAAAACAGCATGGTGAAATCTGGCCAGCGGTGAGTGGCATCTGTAACTGTGGGGCAGAAATGCGTGTGTGTGCAGTCAGAGACAGAGGGAGAGTAAGCCACAGACAGACACATTGAAGTTGGCTCAGTGTGGCAGATACACAAGGAGTCCTGGTCAGAGAGATAGTGAGCCACATACAGACACAATAGCCACAGCGCAGCACTCACACACATCGAGTTCCCATGGTCAGCTTACTGAGAGATATTCTCGCCATTATGGTGTCCCTAGACAGTGCCCACAGACTTCACCAGTGCTGTCCTTTCTGAATCAGGGTTCCCAGTTGCTGTTCTTTCATGGCTGGTGATTACAAGCACAAACAGAAAAAATGCAGTTCCCAGGTGAGCGAGACAGAGAGAGAGACCAACAAGAGTTAGTCCTGGGTGCATTGCCTGATTGTTCCATGGAAGCACAACAAGGTTCTGCAAAGTTAAGTAGGCGCCATCACTGTGATCTGTGGCTATTTTCTTTAGAGTTATAATAAGGGCAAGCTATCTGCCTTCTCAGCTGGGCTATCCTAAGTAAATAAACCATAAAAAAAATAATTAAATAAAGAGAAGAAGCAAAGTACTCTGGCTGTTGCATATAGAAAGTAGAGCTACTGAAAATCAACTCTAATAATTTAAGTATTTTGCTTGACAATTTTTTTGGGGGGGGCTGGTGCTGGTCTGTGTAACAAACCAGTTTTACTGCAATTGAAGTTAGGACCATGTTTTACAGAGAAACATAGAATTTGACGACAGAGAAGGACCGCTTGGCCAACCTAGTCTGCTCATTTCCCTACCTGATGGATAAGCTGCAGATTCTAGTTAATCAACAGCTTACTTCCTCCTACTCCTGACTTGAATTGCCTTATGTCTGTCCCATGCATTCTTGAATTCTCCCACTGTTCCTGACTCCACAACCTCCTTAGGAAGGTTGCTTTGTAGGGTTCGATGTCATAATAGTGAATGCAGTATGGCAATCGCTATTATGGCGAGTGTGTATTGCAGCAATTCGGCCGATATACAATTACGGGTAACCACAAAACCAGTGATGAGTTTCTGGATATGTGGGGACTCCACACCCCCACTTAAGAATTCTCAACTCCAGGGGGTGCATGTTGGGGGTGTGTGTAAAACTTAAAAAAAATATATATCACCGGCCGACGCAAAAAAAAGATGCCCACCCCAGAACTGAGCCTGCCACCCAAACCCACCACACCACACGGCCAGCTCAGCAGCTGATTGCTGCACTACACCTCACATATCCTCCCTCCCCTTTCATCCATCAGGTGGCATGGTCCCTCCCCCCCGCACGTGTATATACAGTGACATCCTGTCGCTATAGTCACCTACCCCGTATCCCGTCGCTACCCTGCCAGGTAGCCCAGAAAACAGGTGCCATGACTGAATCGCCCTTTTTTCAGTCACTCAGTCACGGTTGCCGTGTTCACTGGATACCGTTTTGTAGCTATTCCACTGCAATGCATTAGGGACAAAGGCGTGAGCTGCAAAATAAGTGGATGAAGTAAGTTAAGACTATAAGAAGTAGCCAGCAGAAGGAGACCACCTGGTCTATCTTGTCTGCTCGATATGTATTGAGGTTTTGTATTTTAATCCTACACCAGTGTCCGTGACCCCTCCCCCCTTCCTTTTCCTAGGTCCCACGACTTCCCTCTGTGTTTGTCCCAGGCTCTTTTGAATGATCCCACTGACCTGGTTGTCACTACCTCCTCTGGCAGCTCATTCCAGGCTGACACCACCCTTTCTGTGAAGAAGTGTTTCCTCACATCCCTCCTATATCTTCCCCCTGCCAGCTTCAGACTGTGTCCTCTTGTGGTGATATTTTCTCTCTTGTTGAAGAGACCCTCAAACTCTACTTTGTTTACTCCCTTTAGGTACTTGAAGGTCTCCATCATAACCCCCCTCTGCCACCTCTCCTCCAATGAGTACATCCTCAGGGCTCCCAGCCTCTCTTCGTATGACCTGTCCCGCTGTCCCCTGATAATTTTTGTCGCCCTCCTCTGCACCACTTCCAGCAATTTAATGTATTTTTTTAGGTACGGATGCCAATACCTCACTCCATACTCCAAGTGAGGCCTTACTAGTGATCTATATAACGGCCAAATAACCTCGCTGTGTCTGCTATTGCGATGCATCCCATCATCCTGTTGGGCTTCACCACCGCCTTTTTGCATAGCACAGGCTGCTTTTAGTAATTACTACCGCCAGGTATTTTTCTTCTTCCGACTTGGCTACCTGTACTTTTCCTATATAGTACTCTGTCCTTGGGTTTCTTGCCCCAGTGTGCATCACCTTGAACTTTTTGCATTGAACCCCAACTGTCAAATCCCTGACCATTTCTCCAGTCTGATTAGGTCCTCCCTTAACTCTTGTATCCCCTCCTGAGTGTCCACCCTCCCACAGAGCTTGGTGTCATCAGCAAATAGGCACATGTTGCCCTGAATGCCCTCCCCAATGTCACTTATAAATATATTAAACAATACCAGGCCCAAGACTGACCCCCATGGAACCCCGCTGGTGACCTCTTTTGTACTGGAGCCTACCCCCCCCACCAACCCACTTTGTGTCCTGCCCCTTGACCAGTTCTCAACCCATCTTACTAATTTCTCCTCCACCCCAGCTCCCTCAGTTTTATCAGCCTTCTGTGTGGCACCGAATCTAAGGCTTTACTAAAGTCCAGGTGAATGACGTCTATTGCCTCACTCCTGTCCACTGCCTTCATGACAGTCACAGAACTCAACTAAATTCGCTTGACATGATCTGCCAGCCACAAACACATGCTGCTTATTATCTTGCAGACCATTTTCCTCCATGTACCTCACCAGTCCCTCCTTTAGTATGGTCTCCAAAAGTTTGCATACTATCGAGGTCAGGCTGACCGGCCCGTAGTTGCCCGGGTCCTCCTTGGGACCACTTTTGTGGAGTGGGACTACATTTGCTGTTCTTCATTCTTCTAGTACTACTCATAAATTCAGGGAACTGTTAAACAGAATTGTCATCAGGCCTTCCAGTTCTTCATTCCCTGAGTACCCTGGGGTGTACTTCATCAGGCCCTCAGGATTTATCCACTTTCAGTGCCCTCAGTCCTTCTCTCACGTTTTCTATCCCAATGACCCCTGTATAGCCACAGCCATGAACCACTCAGGAATGCACCAAACAGACTACTACACTGGCCACTTTGCCACTGCAATACCAGAACACTCCATCTAGCTGGGCTGATGTATCATAAGTGTGTCTGTCAACAGGCATTTTCCTCGTGTAACTGGGGCTTAGAAGCTGCAACTCTGGCATAGTTTGTAGAAAAGTCATTGCGATGATCAGGTAAGTGGTAACATGGCCGCATTTACACTGTAGCGACCTGAGCAGTCAAGTTGCTGCAGTGCAATGCAATTGCAGCCACGTTAACATGCTTTAGTGTGTGTGTGTGTGTGTGTGTGTGTGTGTGTTAAGGTCTGAGCAGGGACCTATCCAGCAGAATGTGATGCCTGTTAATGACATTTCTTATACAACTCCCCCCAAAAAAGTTTGAAAAGAATTGCTGAAGAGATTGCAGTAATTAGGACAAAGAGAAAATGGAAGCTTGGTATCTCTCATTATCACTGGTACTTTAATCAAATACTTATAGTGTGTGCCACCTGCAGAGTACAGTAGTACATATAGTGCTTTCCATATACTGTGATTTTCAAGCAATTATAAAATGGGGAGAGAAAATCCTGCATTTTGACTAGTTGTTTGTTACCTGTGCGTCAAATCCGTTCAATGCACAGCTAGAAGCAAGTACTAAAAGCAGGACCACAGTAAAAAAAAAAAAGAATATCAGTGTGCCATTAGAATTAAGATATTAATAATGTTCCTGGGGGAGGGGGAGGGGGAGCCGTAGGAAAGGGGCCTAGGCCTAGGGATTAAAAGTAGTGACCCGTACCTTTACATATCTGGGAATAGAAATAAGTAGAGACCTGGGTACTCTGTATGAGGCGAATAATGGGCCCGTAATCAAGAACATCTTAAAAGATTTAAGTTGATGGCAAGCATTACCCATATCGTGGAGGGCAGGATTAATTTGTTAAAAATGAATGTACTACCCAGAATCCTATACCTCATGCAGATGCTACCTTATGGACCTACTGTAAATGATGTTAAGAAGTTGGAAAAGGGTTTTACCCTCTTCATATGGAAAGGTAAAAGGCCTTGTATAAGTCTTAAGAGACTAAAAGCCCCCACAGCACAAGGGGACCTTAACTTCCTGGATGTTAGGGGATACTACCTGGCAACCCAATATAGGTATATACAAAACTGGGTAAATTGTAATGAAGTGGAGAGCTGCTTGGAGCTTGAGGAAGAGGGAGCACTGGGCAGAATATTGGGACACTTGGGAGAGGAGGGGACTAAAGGCATATACTAGACTAAAAATGCCTAATCCCATGGTAATTGCTAGTTTATGGGCCTGGACTCACATCAGAAAGAGTCAACAGATAGTTTCATCAGGTACACTGCTGGTGCCAATAGTAGGCAACCCTAATTTTCTCCCAGGACAAGAAGATGAAGGCCTCCAAATGTGGCAAAAAAGGGGGGTCAGATGTATAGCAAACTTGACTAAGAGAGATGGCATGCTCACCTTCCAGGAGCTGCAGGTATCATTAAATCTTCCCTCCACACATTTATATAAATATTTTCAAGTAAGAGACTACTACAAAAAAAAGAGATCATAAGGAAGAGCAGACTCAAATGCAAGAGATAGAAAGAGAAATTTTGGGAGCAGCTAAGCGAGAAAGAGGATTAATGGGGAGGGCAGTGAAGTTAGACAGGAGATTCTTCCAGGATCCCCAGCAGGTAGCTAAAAAATGGTGGGAAAAAAATATAGGGGAAGAGATAAGTGAGAGTAATTGGAACTTACTGTTAGAATCACATATAGGGTTTTTAGTTTGTAATAAGTATAAAGAGGCACAGTTCAAATTTATACAATGTCTATACTACCCCCGACATATGGTACACAGATTCTTTCCTGAGGTGTCCCCAGTATGTAGCAAATGCAATGCTGCACAGGGGACATACCTCCACTATTATTGGGGATGCTCATTGATTGAGAAATACTGGAGAGGGGTGTCGAAAGAAATATCATTAATGAGAGGCCAGCCTGTTGAGTTTTCCCAGAAGTCACTGCTTTTAGGAATTGAAGGCCTAGAAAATGAAGAATGGGTTTTATATCCCAGAAGGATAAGAGTCCTTCTAGTGGTTGCAAGACAGGGAATTCAGAATGTATGGACTACAAGTTCGGGTCCCACTATAGAACAATAGTGTATAAAGGAATATCGTTGTTCACTGAAATCTAGCACTCTCAAAATGTTGTTCTGCTGCACTAGTGATGTCTGTAGTGCAGCAGAACCAAAAAGTGACGTCCACAGGACAGCAGAATGACTTTTCGTTCTGCTGCAGTGGGGACTTCACACATGGTGTCCTCGAGCAGCAATCTGACAGTTAGTCTTATTTTAAAAAGAAAGATGTAGTATTTTTTTTTTTTTGAGGCAACGACGTTCCACTATACACTATACAGAACAGTGCATGCCTATCTTTTAACAGCAGGGCTGTTCTTTCACGTCGTTGGTACTATGACGGCTGATTACCTCTCGAGCTGCACTCTCGAGGTAATCTGTCATCATAGTACCAGCTCGGTGAAAGAATAGCCCTGTTGTTAATTGGTACTCATGCACTATCCTATTTATGGAAGGGGCTTGATATGCAGGTACTAATGGAGGATAGGCTAACATACAGCCTGAAGGGAACAGATAATCGATTTGAGAGGGCCTGGGCAGGTTATTTTGGTACCCTGGGGGGAAGAAAGAGCTCTGTGGGCAGGTAATGGGGTAATGTGATATATGACATAAAATATAAGAGGCTTACTACAGGGCAAATCAAAGGGAAAGATGTTAGATACTACTTCTAGAACATAAGCTGATTAACTTTGACACAGACGTAGACCAATTATTTTTGCTGAAGTTTTTCAGCGCAGTTCTTTGTTTTAATCTTTTTTTATTCATTTGATAGATTTCTCTAAATCATAAAATTGACAGAAAGTGGTAAGAAACTGCACTAGCTGAATACTCTAGATATTACAGGTTTTAACAAGTGACGCATTGTACAAACATATTATTTGCCTTATATTGTACAAGAACCATATGTATGATGTACATGCCAGAGTATTGTGATATGCATACTGTCACTCAATAAATATATTATACAAAAAATAAAAAGAATTAAGATTTTGAAATGCCATTTCTTTCAAGCGTTACTGATGACATAATCATTTTAAACTGCATAAAAGATGAGCCCTCCAATAACTATAGTTGCCAACTTTTAATCACTGATTTAACCCATACAGAAAGGTTACCTTGGAAAATATGAATAGAAACTGCATTTCTTATGATCCACCATGCTGCCGGTCCCGCGGTTTAACCGAACAGAAGTCACTCATTAAAAAAGCCCACAGAAAGCAATTCTTATAGTGAGTTGCAGCCCTACACATGTCACATGTAAAATGTAAATACAAAAATCTACTAACTGATCTCGTTCTCTATGATGACATAACTGGCCCCGTTCTCTCGCTTAGCAATCGTGCAGCTGCTCCTGCAACATTCCTGCTTTCACTGTCACCACTGGCGATTGCGCTCCAGCCCCTGCAGTTCTCAAAGTAAAACCCATAGCCTTAAAAATAACAAATATGTTTAAATTTTGCTCAAAGAAAAATTGCCTCTGTCGACATTGCGCTGCCGCTTCTCCAAGTTCCTGCTCGCTCCTGCTGGAGTCCTTGTCCACTCCCGCTGGGCTGCCATTATTCCGTCAGTTGTGGTTTAGTTTAAAACAAGCATTTGTCAGTGCTGAATGTTGCTTGCTTGTATGTGCTGTATAGGTATTTGGAAGTCAGTGGAGTGCAAATATTGAAAATTTACAAACTTACGAGCGTGTGTAGGAACTGCGCAACGCACGCTCGTGAAACAGTCATTTTTAGGAAGTTTGTGACCAGATTTTCAACATAGCCATTTTAAGACCTCTGCTCATGAACGGTGTCACTGTGATTTTCTTAATGTGTCTCATACAGTGATTTCGCTGACACGCTGCGCCATGTATGCGCTACATGAGGCTACATTTTGGGCAAGATGAAAAATGACAGCTGTACTGCTCATAAGGAGGTGTGGTAAAATGACAATGTTGAAAATCTGGAGTGAAAATATTGAAAATTCGCAAACTTACGGTGTATGCTGATAGGAAGTGCGCAATGCAGGCTCGTAAAACAGTCATTTTTAGGAATTTTCACAAATTTTCAACATAGGCTTTTGAGAGCCCACCTTATGAACACTGGCAGTGTCATTTTGTTAATCAGTGCTGAAAGGTGATTTCACGCGGGGACTGCGAAATCACCGCCGAACCCGATTAACACCATGACAGTGAGCATTCATGAGAAGGGGTCCCAAAAACCCCAAGTTGAAAATTTGGTGCAAAAATCTAAAATACCCTGAATATGCAACAAAGTTGAAAAACCCTATTTATTACATTATACAAGCTACGGCATTTCCTCAGTTAGCGCGGCTGAAGAGTGCAGGCGTGTTCGGGTCCACCAAAAGATCGCGGACTCCGGGTAAGTATGGGGTGAGGGTTGTGGGGAGGTGGTCACGCGGTGGGCGGGTGGGGGCCCAGACAGCGAGGACCGTTTTTGTATTGCAGGTTGTTTTTAAAAACAGGAGGGCAGCGGGGCGTTTGCCACGCTGGGGTGAGCCCAGCGTGGCACGAGAACGCTTTTTTAGGGGCAGAGCCGGCGGGGATCGGGCACCCGTCGGCGATAGCATCTGTTGCCATGCTGGGGTGGGCTCCCAGCGTGGCACAGTGTCACCGGGGGGCAGTAAGCCGATGAAACAGAGACGGACGCGGACGTTTGCCACGCTGGGGTGGGCTCCCAGCGTGGCACAAGAATGCTGTTTGGGGGCCATGGAGCCGACGGGGGATTGGGCACCCCGTCGGCGATAGCATCTGTTGCCACGCTGGGTGGGCTCCCAGCGTGGCACATACTTCGAGGGGCAGTGGAGCCAGCGATTGGGCACCCCGTCGGCTATCTCAGGTAGTGTGGGGGCGAGCACTCGAGTGTGTGTGTGTAAGGGGAGGCGTGCAAGGCGGGCAATATCTTATCGCTGCTCACGAGCGTAGCTCCCCTTTCAACTTTACACCACTGCATTTTACACTGCTGTCATAGACAGCTCCAGCAGGATTGGAGAACTGCGGCCGCGCCTGCAAACACACTGACTGAATTGGAAGAGGGCTGCCACACCTCCGAAAACTCGGATGATGGCACTATGTTTCTTGCACATGCGTGCAAGCAACATAAAAAACACAGTTACGCAGATTACAGTCTCTCACTCTCTCTCTCTCTTTCTCTCTCCTATAATAAAACTCCACACTAATACAGGGGTGCAGGGATAGTGCCCCTGCATCACATCGGTAACAAAATAAAATCAATACTACTGATGTCAGTAAAGGACAAACTTTGTATAGCACATGCAAAATGATGTCATTTTCTAGCAGGTGGGAGGACTATTTTGTCATAACTTCTCATAATCAAATGTTTTTTCCACACATAAACATGATTTTTCTAAACTGAAAAAAGTAAAAAAAGAAATGTAGCCCATTTGATAAGTGCAATCAGACTTGAAGGGGGGGTGCATTGAACAGACCTGATCGCACGTCCAGGAGCTGAAGGCACAAAGCCACATGCCCCAGGGCATGTGGTCAGATCTGTTCAGTACATACCCTGTCATGTTTTATTGCTTACTTTGTTCACACATGCTAGCCTAGCTGAGATACCACATGTCATATTTTGTGGAGTAGTGCTTCTGCTTGGAACAGTTTGCTGCCACTCAGTACTATTGATACTTATTTTTGTTGTTTTTCCTTTCCTGTTTTCCTTAGTTTTAGCTAGCTTTATCTTTTTTTTATTTTCCTTGCTAGCCCCTGGCATACAGGCCTCTCAGCAAGTTAAACCCAGTCATTTATTTCCCCTATCCCTGCTGCCAAACATTAGTCCTTCCCATATTTCCCCCTGTTGCTCTGCTCTCCACTGCTTTGTCCACTCCTGGATCCAAGACCCAAATTGTGCTGATGCTGTGCACAATAGTACTTTTATTTTAGTCTTTGGTAACCGGGTAAGGCCCACGTGCCTGTTTTCAGAGGTGACCTGGGAGCACTGGGGAGGTTAACTGATTTGCTTAGAGTCACACAGTATGCAAGTGGAGGTTGTGGGAATCAAACCCAGGTCTGGTGGATGTACCAAGCTCATTCACAGCTCGTTTAACCTCTAGGCTATACGGCCAGCCCACTTATAGTACTGCTGCTCATGGGCAGAAAGGCAACAGCATTACCAGCTGACATAATGACTTTTCCCACAGCAGAAGCTCCATCATGTGACTGCTGCTGTCAGCCGAAGGCAGACCAGCGGGCAGACCAATAGGACAGTTTTTTAAAAGCTTTATCCAAGACAAACTGCTTGGTTCAGATGGAGGCTCGTGGAAAACTGAACCACCTAAGTTCAGGTGGTCTCAGTTTTCACTTCAAAGGCTGTGCACACCATTAAGTAATAGTATCTGTATCAGTGGGTAGTGTTTCAGCTGACAGCATCATCACTTGTAGTGTAGAAACTTACGCTGCTGTCCATCGTTCTCAGTGTCACAAGTTTGTATTCACATTGTAGAAGCAAAAAGTATAAACGTATAAATTTCATTTGTGAAAATAAAAAGTGTTCTTAGAAAGGATGAGGCTGCTCTCCTAGCTGGAAGCATTTTCTGTATAAGCAACCTACTCAGATCCTAGAGAGTAGAGACCCAAACTGTGCAGCCATGTGAGGGCAACAGACATGGCAAATCCTTTCCTTTCCCATGTTTATGTCTTTGAATATCAATGCTGTTGTGTTGTATTGTATTATAATTACTGGCCAGCAATTTTTTGTACTGAAAGAGCCAGTTGATATTTGCCTCACGCGGTATGCCCATCAAAACGTCCGGCTCCCTCATTGGCTCGCGTTTTCTATCTGGGCAGTCTGAACACTTCCAAAAACATGGCGGATCCGTCTTTCCGTTATCGAGGAGCTGCCACAGATGGGGCACCAACAAACACACTCATCTCTCGTCTTTCAGTAAGTGTCTGTCACATATGACCCTATCTTGTTGAGCCTATCTAACACTGTAAAGATTAAAGGAAATTATCTGGATAATCCCGTAGTTCTTCTGCTTCTGACACAGGCTGGCGGGTGCGAGGAGTAGTAACGTCCCCGAGATGACTGGCATGATACCCAGTGGAGACTAAGTTTAAAAAAAAATAGCAGAAACATAATGCCCATTCTAGAAAGGGAGAGACAGACTGTGTGTGTGTGTGTGAGAGAAGCACAGAAGTTCAAGTTAGGCTGCAGTGTGTGTGTGTGTGTGTGTGTGTGTGTGTGTGTGTGTGTGTGTGTGTGTGTGTGTGTGTGTGTGTGTGTGTGTGCATATGACAGAACTCAGGCTGTAAAAATGGCTAGCCAGCAATTATATAAAATAAAAGATGGGGAATTGAGTGAACACTTGAATTTAATGTATACCCTCAGTGTGGGATGCTTTGATAAACCCCTCGGGCTTTGCCCTCAGGGTTTATGTAGCATCCCACACCTCAGGTATACATTAAATTCTCGTATCACACACTTCCCCATCCATTATTCTCTATATAATTACTGACCAGCACTTTTTCCCATAGGGAAACCCGGTTATAATTTGGCGTTACAACCAGCTGGTTATAACAGCAAACATGCGCTGGGTCTCCCTCAAACCACGCATGCACCAGTAGTGGTCTTCCTTCACTCCTCATTGTCCCCTCATGAAATTCCTTCGGCCACAGACTTCACCACCACTCGCAGCCAGTGGTTAGTTTTTTTTTTTTTTACTTATAAACAAAAGGCAGTCATTTTTCTCCACTGACGAACCCTGACAAAAACAAGCATTTGTCAATGCTGAATGTTTGCTTGCTGGCATTGGCATTGGTAGTGTAGGAGTTACAGAGCTGCATAATAGGAATAGCAGTGAAGTATTGAACTGAAGCCCACCCCACCACCACCCTGCAGATTCTGACAGGCATTGGGGTGTGCCTTTGGGTCGTCAGGCATAACGGCCATGCCATTTCATCACACCCTACCCTGCAGACACCAACAATTGTCACGGTGCACCTTGGGGTCTTTGGCCCTTATGCTCATCCCATTCCATCAGGAAATATGGTGAGATGGGTACTGTATAGGAGAATGGGGGTGAACTTTGGGGCCAAAGAGTCCAAGGCACACCTCAGTGCCTCTCACTGGCTGCAGGGTGTGGGTGGGGGTTGAATTGTATGAGCATTACAGGCAACAATCCCAGGTCACACCTCTGATGCCTGTCATTCTCTACAGGGTGGGGCATTATGGTCGGAAACCCTAACGCCTCAGGCATTCATTGGTATTTTCACTCCAAATTTTCAACATGGTTTTTTTGTGACCCCTCCTCATGAACAGTGGCAATATCAGTTTGTTAGCCGAAGGCTGCTTTTGCACACCGACTTCGGCATTTGGTACCATAGGTGCGAAAACACATTTCAAACAGGATGTGAAAAATGACAGCTGTACTGTTCATGGGGAGGTGGAAAAAGTGGCAATGTTGAAAATCTGCAGTGAAAATATTAAAAAAACTGGTAGTCACGGTACATGAGAAACTTTGCTAGCACACCCGTGCTGTAATTAGTTTGGGGATTTTTTACAGCAGATTGTCAACACAGGCATTTTGGGACCTCCGCTCATGAACAGTGTCACTGTGATTTTCTTTATCTGTCGAACAATGATTTCCCACAGCGACCACGCATTTCTGCGCTGAAAGTGTGAAAACACATTTCAGCCATGTTGTGAGAAATGACAGCTGTACTGTTCATAAGGAAGTGTGGAAAAATGCCACTGGTGAAAATCTTGACTGAAAATATTACAAATTCATGAACTTACGAGGGTGCGTGGAAACTGCGCAATGCTCGCTGGTAACACAGTCATTTTATGGACTTTTGTCACCAAATTTTCAACATAGCCATTTTAAGACCTCTGCTCATGAACAGTGTCACTGTGATATTCTTAATCTGTCCTGAACATTGATTTCGCACACCGACTGCGCCATTGTGCGCTACATGTGCAGAAACACATTTTGGGAGAGATGTGAAAAATGACAGCTGTACTGCTCATAAGGAGGTGTGGTAAAATGACAAGGTTGAAAATCTGGCGTGCAAATATTAAAAATTCACAAACTTGCGAGCATGCGTAGGAACTGCGCAACGTGTGCTCCTAAAATAGTCATTTTTGGGAACTTTTTCACCAAATTTTCAACATAGCCATTTTAAGACCTCTGCTCATGAACAGTGTCACCGTGATTTTCTTAATCTGTCCTGAACATTGATTTCACACACTGACTGCGCCATTGTGCGCTACATGTGCTGAAACACATTTTGGGTGACATGTGAAAAATGACAGCTATACTGCTCATAAGGAGGTGTGATAAAATGGCTATGTTGAAAATCTGGAGTGCAAATACTAA
The DNA here is from genome assembly GCA_016271365.2 of Neoceratodus forsteri. Taxonomy (NCBI): domain Eukaryota; kingdom Metazoa; phylum Chordata; order Ceratodontiformes; family Ceratodontidae; genus Neoceratodus; species Neoceratodus forsteri. Next base: position 336,485,358 of record CM057449.1, read on the forward strand.
AAATTCACGAACTTACAAGCGTGCATAGGAACTGCGCAACACGTGCTCGTAAAACTTTTTTTTCTAGGAATTATTTCACCAAATTTGAACATAGGCTTTTTGAGGCCCACCTTATGAACACTGGCACTGTCATTTTGTTAATCGGTCCCGAAAGGTGGTTTTTGCGAGGACCGTGAAATCACCCTTTGGGCCCGATTAACGCGATGACAGTGATAGAATTCATGAGGAGGGGTCCCAAAAACCCCATGTTGAAAATTTGGTGCCAAAATTCCAAAAAATGCCTGAGATATGCATCAAAGTTGAAAAAAAAAACACTATTTATTCCATTATACAGCTTACTGGCATTTCCTCAGTTTGCGGTTGGCTTTGAAGAGTGCAGATGTGTTCCCGGTCCATCAAAGATCGTCGTGCTGGACTCCGGAGGTAAGTATGGATGAGATGGGGGTGTGGGAGACAGGATGCGCAGAGGGTGGAGCGGTAGGGAGGGGGGTCAAGATAGTCAGCAAGGGACCGTTGTTTTGTTTTCAGTTGTTTTTTTTTTCAGGAAGACGACGCAGGATGTTTGCCACGCTTAGGTGGGCTCCCAGCATGGCAGCTGGAAAGTTTTTGGAGGTGGGGGGCTGTGGAGCCGACGGGGGATTGGGCACCCCCATTGGCCATCAGGATTGTTGCCACGCTGGGGTGAACTCCCAGCGTGGCACCTGGGAGGCTGTTGGGGGAGCATTGAGCCAATGGGGGATTGGGCACCCCTGTCAGCCATAAGGATTGTTGCCACGCTGGGGTGGGCCCCCAGCGTGGCTGAATTTAAGTTCCAGGAAGACAAAGAAGAGATCTATACAAGCAGGATTGCTGGCAATATGCTAATCAACACTATCTTATCGCTGCTCACTGAAGCGGAGCTCTCCCTTTCAACTGTAGGGCACTGCATTTTCAACTGCTGTCATAGACAGCTGCAGCATTCATTGGTGAACTGTGGCCGTGCCTGCAAACACACTGACTGAACTGGAAGACAAGGTGCCACACCTACAAAAATTCGGATGATGGCACTATGTTTCTTGCACATGCATGCAAGCAAACATAAAAAGGAGACCAAGAAACGAGTGGAGCACTGTAATTTGGCAGACCGCAGACCACTCAGACTTCTGACTGATCCGGGGTTGCTTGAACACCGATCTTATTTTCTTTTCTTTAATTGCTGAGGTGAAAAAGCACATGCTAGCAATTATAAAAAATAAAATATGGGGTGGTGTGCGTAAAACTTGATTTTACACACACACACCCTCATTGTGAGATGCATTTTATTAACCCCTCGGGCTTCGCCCTTGGGGTTTATGTAGCATCTCACAACTCGTGTGTGTGTGTGTGTGTAAAATCTCGTTACACACACCACCCCATATATTATTCTCTATGTATTGTATTTTATGAAGTGGGCACCCAAATATAACAATTCTGATTGGTCAATAGCTACGTGATATTCTTTCTTATGCACAGGAAAACACTTCAGAAGTGCCCTGTGGGCACTGATTCTTGTAAAGATGCCAGTTAGAATGTAGGCAAACCAAAAATCAGCCATCTTGTTTTCACCATCTGCGAGTGTCATACCAGCCTGCATTTTCAATCTGTCAGCATAGCATCTCTTCCTGAAACCAACTTTAATATTAGCGTTACTGAAGAAGATTTAGAGCAGCTAATGAATCCTGAAAATGAACCTATTGATGAGCTGCCCACAGCCTCTGAAACAAGCAGCTCAAATTGTTCAAATGACCACTTCAGCTGGTGAAATGAGTGACCTGACCTGTCAAATGAAGTCCTCAAATGCCACAGTGAGTAACTGCTTCTCAACCTACACTACTAATCAACTTGATTGTTTAGAGCAGCAAAAAAATATGAGAAGAATACTGAAAGATCGACTGCATGGGCATTACAAGTTTTCGACAAGTGGGCAACAGCAACAAACACTGTAATGGACTGGCGCTCAGTTTTAAAGGAAGATCTCAAGCACAATCCTATGGAAGTTCTATGTTGAGGCGTGGACGACTGCAGGAGTCGAGTATGCTATCTCGAGCTTCTGCGTTCTCCGTGCTGCACTGAACCTCCACCTGGGGTCGCTGGCCATCAGATGGACAATAAACCTAATGTAAGACCCGGAATTCAGATCCAGTAGTGCTGTATTTACAGCCAAAATGAAAACTTACCGACTATCACAACAGGATAAATCCCAACACCACGAGCCCCTTACAACAGCAGATTTACAAAAACTAAGAAATTCTGACATTTGTTCTCCCTGGACCACGGTTGGCTTAGTTAGAAAAGTATGGTTAGACATCCGATTGTATATGGCCACACGTGGCCAAGAAGGGCTCCATCAATCGATACCAGAGCATTTCTCACTGAAAAGAGACGAAAATGGAGCAAAGTTTCTTATGCTCAACTTTAATGAGCATACTAAAAATCATAACAATCCCCTAGAAACTCGTAAATCTGGACACCATGGTTTTACATATGCCCAACCAGGCAATCCACTTTGTCCAGTCGACAGTTTTAAATTGTACCTGAGCAAGCCTCCTCCAGAGTGGAAAGCCCTGTATTTACACCCCCAGAAATTGCCTCAAATCCAGCTTGACTAACTCCCAGTTTGGTTTTCCTCCGAGCCTATGGGATTGAATTATTTATCCACCCTCATGTCCCGACTGAGTGAAGAAGCTGATCTCTCATAGCGGTACATGAATCACTGCCTGTGAGCGACCGTGGTCCAACTCCTGTCTGACGCCGGCTTGGAAAGCCACAAAATTATGTCCATCATGAGCCACCAAAATGATCTGAGCCTTCAGAGGTACTGGTGTGCAAAGCCAGATGACCGCAGGAAATGGTATAATATCCCGGCACCAAAACAGGAAATTTCAACACCAGAAAAGCTGTCATCAAGCAGTACACAATCTCAGAAGCCAAATGTGAAGCAGCTCTGCACCACACTGACACCCGATGGTAAAATGCTGCAGCAGTACACAGAACAGCAGCTCACCCAAGATAGCCAGCATCTGCAGTTCCCACAACCACAATTCACAGGAGACACAATGCAAAACTGCAGCATGACTTTCAATGCTCTTGTTTACTTTAGCAAATAAAATAAGACCATCTTTTCACCTTGTTAAAGTTAGTGACAGTAAATGTTAATGTTTCATTGTTTTCTGTATATTTATTACCAGTTGGACAGTTTAAAACTAAAAAGAAATTACAGAAACCCTGGTTAAATGTTGAACTTGGTAAAAAAGTAAAAGTGCATTTTATTGTTCCCTCACCCACATTACATAAATCCTTTCATAAATAAATACCCAAAAATATGGGACTACTTTACTCGGCATAATGTTATTGCCTTTAATAAACTGATAAATCTTTCATTTTAAACCTTGTAATGTGATTATTCATGTCTCTAATTTTTTGACTAATTTCATAAGTGCAATAAGACTCTCCAGGATGTGCGTTAGACACTTTAACACATGGCTAGGAAACTGGACACACTCGGCCTACGGCCTCGTGCCTCACTACGTCTCCTAGCCATCTGTTAAAGTGTCTAACACACACCCTGTCTTGTCTTACTGCTTACATAAAGGATTGTGTGTGAGCAGTCATACATAACAAGGATATTCTTGTGTCGAGAGGTTTTCTTGGTAACAGATGACCTCGAGAGCGCAGCTCAAGAGGTACTCTGTTACCAAGGGAACCTCAAGATACAAGAATTTCCTTGTTTGTGTATGACTGCTGTTACACAATCTTTATAGTGTATGGGCAGTCACAGCATAGAAAATCACACAAAACCAGCTGGAGAAGACAACAGAGAATAGAAATTGTAACATTTTCTTTTTTTTAACTGACACAGTGTGCTGCAGATGTTTCTGCAAGTTCAAGTTTAAAAAAACGCAATTTCCAGCTTAACTGGATTGAGGAAAGCAACTATGTGGCAGCATTCCAAGTTGTTATGCTGCAGTAGTGACATAGCTAGTGCAGCATAACAGCTGTGATGACATAGCTACTGCAGCTTAACAACTCCATTCTAGTTATGGATTTCTATCCATAACAACATTATACCACACACTATATATTGTATTGTATTGCATTGCTTTGTATTGTATTGTATGTTTTACAATCGCACATTGTATGTTGTTGCACTTGATGTATTTGAATCATTGTAATAATCTGAGGTGCTGCCCTATCTGTGTGCATCTCTCTGGACTGCGGGAGGAGGTAGCCAGACTCAGAGCGGAAGTAAACTGGGTCAGGAGTACCATCACCCCTATCCAGGGACCACCCAGTCCAATGCAACTGCCTCAAAGGATGCCGAGAACGAGGAGCACTTGGATGACAGTGGGCTCAGGGAGGGTTAGAGCAGTCAGGCAGAGGCACATCCCAGATCCTATTCCACTCAAGAACTCATATGCCACACTGACGAATGAGGACAACCAAATAGAGGTACCCAGAGAAGTGGAAGGAAAGGATGTGGAGGTTAGCCAGGAGGTGACCTCAGCGGGAAAGCAGTGGACCCCAGAGGAGGAGAAGCGAATCCTGGTGGGGACTCCATCATAAGAGGATCCAGCTAGGACACAGGAGGGAGGACAGGAGGTGAGGTGCCTACCAGGTGCCACGGCATGGAGGATGGAAGGAAGATCCTGGGGATCACTGGGAAGGCAAGACAGGAGGGTGAGCTGGATGTCATTATCCACCTAGGTACTAATGACCTGGCAAATGGGGAGCCAAAGGAAGTTCAGGAAGAGTTTAGGAAACTGGGGAGGGTCTCAAGCAAGTAGCTACTTCTGTCACTTTCTCAAGTACTACCTGTGAGAGGCAAGGAGAGACAGGAGTGCTTGCACCAGGAACTTTAACTCATGGTTGAAGAACTGGTGCTGTGAGGAAGGGTTTGGATTCATTGGTGACTGGGGACCCACCTGGAGGGATGGAGTTTGTTCAAGCCTGATGGCCTGCATCCATCCTGGAGGAATCAAGCACTCAATGATAAGTTTAAATGCTACATTGACAAACATTTAAACTAGCAAAGAAAGTAGGCAGCCAGCAAGGAGGGTACCTACTTGCTCACCCCAGCTAGCAGTGGAACCAATGAACCAGAGGAGGGCTATCTCTGCAAAGCAGTGTGCAAAAGATGGAGATTAGTGCCCAAGAGGTGGATAAGCAGAAAAGGGGCAAAATTCAGCAGAAGGGCAAACAGCAAGGAGAACCAGGGATAAATGACAACCAAAGAAGGGGCTGGAGTAGAACTATGAAACAGTCTAGGGAGGTCAAATCATGGAAAGCCATGTGTGCAAATGCCAGGAGCCTTAGCAACAAGATGGAAGATCTGGAGGCTGTCATGGTGCAGTCAGACCTGGACATTGTGGCCATCACTGAAACCTGGTGTAATGATAACCATGACTGGGAGATGGCCATACCTGGCTACAACATATTCAGAAGAGACAGAGCAGGCAGGAAGGGAGGAGGAGTGGCACTGTATGTGAAAAATGACATAAGGGCCACAGAGATCCAGGAGGAACAAAATGGGTGAGAGATACTGTGGGTTAAGCTGGAAAGGAAAATGGGGACAGCCATCCGCACAGGTGTGGTCTACAGACCACCAGCCCAGGAGGAAGAAACAGATAGGGAGCTGATGCTAGCCATCCAAAGGATGGCAGACAAGGGTGAGGTAGTACTGGTTGGAGACTTCAATATTCCAGGCGTGGACTGGAGCATCCCAGCAGCAGCATCAACTAGGAGCAGATTTATCCTGGACTCCTTCAGGTGCCTTCCTCAAGCAACTGGTCATGGAACCAACTCGGCAGAAGGCAATACTGGACCTTGTGCTCACAAACAGGGACAGTGTGATGGGGAGTAACAGTGGGGAGCACCTGGGAAACAGTGACCACCAGTCATTGTGGTTTCAAATCACAGAAAGAGCAGAACCAAACCACACAAAACACGTATCCTGGATTTTAGGGGCAGACTTTGGGAAAATGGGGAGATACTTGAAAGAGGCATTAAGAGAATGGGACAGGAATCAGGGTTGAGGAACAGTGGGCAGTATTTAAAATGGGGATTACAAGAACAACAGAATTATGCATTAAGCAGGTTAGCAAGAGGAAAAGGAAGAGGAGACCATTATGGTTTTCCAAAGAGGTAGCAAGAAAGTGAAAGCCAAAGATTGCATTCAGGCAATACAAAAAGACACAGGCAGAAGGGGATAGGGAGAAGTACCAGGAAAAGCAAAGGGAGGCAGGGAGGTCAGTAAGGAAGCCAAAGCTCAGACAGAAGAACACATTGCAAAATCAGTGGGTAGAGGGACAAAACCTTTACAGGTACATAAGTGAAAAAGAAAGACAAAGGAAGGATAGTGAGACTGAAGGGGAGGATGGGTGCCCGTGGAGGATGACAACAGTAAAGCTGACATATTGAACAGGTATTTCTGCTCAGTCTTTACTGAGGAAGAGAGGTAATGGGTCTGAAGGGAGTACAAGGGGTGAGAATGGTGCAGAAATGGACACAAGTCCCTTTACGAGAAAGGGTCCTGAAGGAACTGGAAGTAATAAGAGTTGATAAAGCAATGGAGCCAGATGGGGTGCACCCCAGGGTCATAAAGAACTAAGAGAGTGGTGGCTGAACCTCTGGCTATCCTGTTTAGCCGATCACTGGAAACAGGAGGTACCCAAAGACTGGAGGACAGCAGATGTAGTCCCTTATACAAAGTGGGAACAAAGAGGAAGCAGGGAACTACAGACCAGTCAGCCTCACCTCAGTAGTGGGAAGATCATGGAAGCACTACTGAAGGAGATTGGTGGAACATCTGGTTGTCAATGGACTACAGGACCCAAGGCAGCATGGTTTCACCAGGGGAGGTCATGTCAGACCAACCTCATTGAATTTTTGACTGGGTGACTAGGGAGGTGGATCGGGAGGGCAGTGGACATGGCCTATCTGGACTTCAGCAAGGCCTTTGACACTGTGCCACATAGAGACTATTACACAAACTGGGGAATATGGGTGTGGGCAGGACAGTAGTGTGGTGGGTAGGTAACTGGCTGGGTGGCAGGACACAGAGGTGGTGGTAAATGGCTGTCACTCCACAGAGGGAAGAGTGACCAGTGGGGTACCACAGGGATCAGTGCTGGGACCGGTCCTATTCAACATCTTCATCAGTGACATTACGCAGGACCTAGAGGCAGAATTTCACTGTTAGCTGATGACACAAAGCTCTGTAACAGAGTAGACACACCAGAGGGTGTAGACAGAATGAGAAGGACCTGCAGAAACTTGAAGAATGGTCAGGGTTTGGCAGTTGAAATTCAATGCAAAGAAGTGCAAGATAATGCATATGGGGCACAAAACCCTGGCACAATATATCAGTTGGGGGTGAGGATATAGCATGCACCAAGCAGGAAAGGGATCTTGGGATTATCATCTCTGATGACCTCAAGGTAGGAAACAGTGTGACAAGGCAGCAGGTAAAGCAAATAGGATGCTGGGATGTATGGCAGGGCATCACCAGCAGGAAAAGGGAGGTCATAATTCCGCTATACAAGACACTAGTGAGGCCCCACCTGGAGTACAGTGCACAGTTCTGGAGACCATACCTACGTAAGGACATAGACAGGGTAGAGAAGGTTCAGAGGAGGGCAACAAAGATGGTGCATGGATTGCATCACAAGTCCTATGAAGACAGGTTGAAGGAACTGAACATGTACTCCCTGGAGGAGAGGAGGAGAGGGATATGATAGAGACATACAAGTATCTTACAGGGAGGAACAGGGTGCAGGAAAACACTATTTTAAGCGAAAAAGATGTTCCAGGACTAGAGGGCATGGGATGAAGTTGGAAGGAGGACGATTCAGAGGAAACATGAGAAAGAATTTCTTCACAGAGCGGGTGGTGGACAAGTGGAACACCCTGCCAGAGGAAGTGGTGGGGGCTGAAACAATCACAGGTTTAAGAATGCATGGGAAAGACATAAAGGAATTCTGGAGGTCAGGGGTAAGGGGCAACAGACTTCTAGGAAAACAAACTGAACTTACAAGCTCAAATGGGCAGACTGGGTGGGCCATAGGCCCTTATCTGCCGACACTGTCTATGTATCTATGTATCTATGTATCTATGTATCTATGTAAAATACAGGATGGCCCTGAAAACAGGCTTTTGCCTAGTGGCCATATCATGTTAAATATTAAATAAACTCTGTAGTAGTAAACTCCAGCTAAAGCTGTGATTACTTGATTAACAAAAAGAAGAAAAAAAAGAGGATTAGTTAAAGGTGCCAACTGAGAGAACGCCCACCCACAATAACTAATAATATCTGCAGTGGACTGAACAGTGCTAACCAATGAATAAACCCAGCTGAATAACATATAATTGGATGTTGGGAGTGTACTGAGAGGGAATGTTTTAGTACTTTTCTATGAGTCTAGCACAAAGGCTTAATAGTCATTTTCAGAATCTCGAGTTTTCACTCTTTAAAGTAAATAACAGTTTAAGGCATTGGCAGCAATAGCCATGTTGACCGATTGTTGTTCTGCTTACTACTATTGCTATCCCCCCTTATCTTGTACTGAAGATAACAATGACTCGACTATCTTAATATTAATACCTGCTGTATATTCTGATGCATTACACTGTTCAGAGTGCATTCCTATACTGTAATGGTATAAAAGCATAAATCAAAATGTAAAAAAATATACAAAATAAACTCAAACTATCCTGTGCTGCAGATGTACTGCCCTCCCTGTGTGGGCCGTGCAATGACCTGAGATGACTTTGGCATACTAACAAACATCAGCTGGGATCATCTCCTTTAACTGACTAATTACCAGATGAATGGGAGGATTTGTGCACAAGCCAGATTCAGCTGTTTTGGACCCCTGCAGCAAAGTCACTGTGTGGGTGTTCTGCAGACATGGGGATGGACCTTCCTGTAGTTTTGCTGCTTAGGATCCTTATGACTATGCTGCCACTTTACTTTTCTGTGTGATTAAAAACTGTAACTAATAATAATATTAAATCATGACATCATTTGTAAAAAATCAGAGTTGCTTATTCTAAGTATTCCGTCCTCGCTTATAACCAGTAACTGTACACATAATCCTATAGTATAAATCATGACATCATGGTTAGCTAATCAGGATTTTTTTTTTCTAAACAGTAAATTTATATATACATAGATGCAGAATAAGAACAATATTTTGACCCACCACGCATGACTATTCTTTGGCCTTTCTAAACTTTATATTGCTTGTTATTCAAAGGAGCTTGCTAAAGAAAAATCCATATGGTTTCTGATGTTAACTACATGTGTCCACTTTGATGGAATATATGAATACATTATTAACAAACGTGAAGTGGGCGTAGAACTGATGTCTAGTAGCATCAATCAACCCAGCTGATGATCAAATAACAGTGTGTGGGAAGGTGCCTGAATTGAGATAACGTTTGCCTCACCCGAACCTGCCATACAACATTTCCAGATCTGTTCCAGGAATGAAAAGCTTCAAGAGTAGACCTGGAATGGGCTCGTAACTGTCAAAGTAATGGATTATATTGATTAGAAAATGTGTCAACACTAATACCACTACTATAATATAGCAGAGACTGAGTATGATATTTACTTATTTACCTACTGAATTTTGGTAACCGGGTAGGCCCACTGAGACCAGAGGTCCCTTTTTCAGGGGTGAAACAGAATTAATTACAGGCAGATTTACTGGCAGGAACATGTACAATGTATACAATCATTGACAAGGTACAGGAATAATTACAGGTAACAATATTCAGGCAGTAAACACAAAAGGCATACATTTTTTACAGGAGGGATAGAATAACATATACAGTACATGGTGCACCACTGATAACATTAGTCATAACATATACATTAACACAGAAGGAAAATGATGGCAGGAGACCATAGGTCCATCAAGTCTGCCCATGGGTTTCCCAGACTTTCTATAGGTCCCAGGACCAATTCCCCCTACCCAATTCCAATACCCTCTATTCCTGTGTGAGCCCTTGCCCTATCCCATCCCTTCTTGAAAGCAGACACGGGCCTGGATAATCAAAAAGGGTTGGGCATGGCGCAACAGGGATGCACCATGCGCAACCCACCAATGTGCCCCGGCTCGATATTGAAACGGGCAGTTGCGATGAAACAACCCCGTTGCGCGGGGTGCAACAGTAATGTATGTGGCGCAAGTGTGGGGGGCGCGTCTACGTACAAGGCGCGTACATCCCAATATTCAGGCCTGGATGTGCGTGCACATGCTGCACAAACCCACCTTGCACTGCTCAGGGGAGCACAGATGTGCCTGGTAAAATCAGGAACAAATCCAGGCCACCCACAGGAAGCTGCCATATTGCTGGGCATAATACTGCAGCCGCCAGTTATGGTAGCCACCACCACCAGAACACTGATCTCAAGCCCCTGCCCTGGGAGGCGTTGTGCCCTACTGCCACAACCGCCCCAATTGTGGGCATCTGTATGAATAAGATCCCTGGTGGACCTGTGTGTCCCTCCCACCCGATCGCTGGCATCTGTGAGTAAGGTCCCTGGTGGACCTGCGGATTACCCCCCCTTCACCCGATCATGGGCATACAGTCAATGAATGTTCCTGGTGGTCCAGTGGAAACCCCAGTCCGATCATGGGCAGTAATAGCACAAAGAGACCCTGGTGGTCCAATGGTGCCCCACTCCCCACCATACGAGGTCCCTGCACCCCAGCACCCCGTCATTGGAGGCAGCAGCACCCTTCCGTATGCTGTCTGGCCACCCACGAATGACATACAGTACTGTCTGTATGCCTATCGGTCCACTGTGTGGACCAATGGGCGTCAGACCATACTGACTAACAGGTCTCGACGTGAATGAACACGGTTCATTCACATATCGGGCCTATGTAGTACAGTATGGTCTGCACGCCCATTGGTCCACTTAATGGACTGATAGGTGTACAGACAGTACTGTATGCTATCATTCGGCGCATGAAGGCGGCATGCGGTCGGGTGCTGCTGCCTCACCGATGATGGGGGTTGCTGGGTGGCGGGGACCTCAATGGATGGGTGGAGAGGAGGGTACCACTGGACTACCAGGGTCTCCTGTGCTATTACCCCCCACTATCGGGCATTGGGGGGGTTCCACTGGATCACCAGGGACATTCGTTGACCGTATGCCCATGATTGGGCGAAGGTGGGGGAATCCGCAGGTCCACCTGGGACCTTACTCATACAGATGCCCTCGATTGGGGCAAGGGGGGGATACACAGGTCCACCAGGGACCTTATTCATACAGATTCCCGTGATCGGGCGACCGGGAGCGAGGACTGCCATGGGTCTGCAGGGCATCGGTCCCCGATGGCTGCAGCTTGGCAGGGCGCCAGGCGCAAGTCACTGGGGATCAGCGCACCGCATGCAAATGGGGTCATAATGACATGCAAATGGCCCCATTTGTGCCTTGCATGAATAATGGTGTCATTTGCATGCCCAGCGCTGAATATCGTGGTCAATGCACCCAGCGCAACTGCACTTGCACTGGCGCATCCCCCTGCTCCCTTCTGTCACTTGCGCTGGTGCAGTGCCACTGCACCATGCGCAGTGTGTATGCCCTCAGTGCCATATTCAATGGTGCTGAGCGATGGCTCAGCACTGTTGAATATCGCCAGGTCCCTGCCCTGGCGCAACCCAGTTGCACTGTGCCCAGGCTTGCGCCCATACCTGGCACAGTCTGAATATCCAGACCACAGTGTTTATTCCCACCACCTCAGCAGGCAGTCTGTTCCATGGCTCAATTACCCTTTCTGTGAAGTAGTGTTTTCTTAGATCCATTTTGAAACTTCCACCCTGAAGCTTCTATTCGTGTCCTCTAGTGGTTAAGCTATTGACCCTATTAAAAGTTCTGCGTAGGGCATTTTATTAATGCCTCTCATGAACTTGAATGTCTCAATCATGTCCCCTCTATCCCTCCTAGTCTTGAGAAAGTACATATTCGGCATCTTTAGGCGTGCCTCGTACAAGAGCCCCTGGAGGCCCCACACTATCTTGGTGGCCCTTCTCTGCACAACCTCCAGCCTATCCCTGTCCTTCTTTAGGTGAGGCCTCCAGAACTGGACACAGTACTTCAAGTGAGGCCTCACCAGTGACCTATACAGCGAGAGGATCACCTCCTTGTCCCTGCTGTCAAATCTTCTTCTTATGCACCCTAGCATTTTATTTGCCTGACTGTAAGCTTTGCTGCATTGGCTTGAATGCTTTAGAGTGTCACTTATGATGACCAGAAGATCCCTTTTCTCATGTGAGTCACTTAATTGTACCCCAATATTTTTTCCTTGGGTTCCCTTTTTCCAGATGAATTACCTTGCATTTCTTCGCATTGAACTTCAGCTGCCAGATATTGGACCATCCTTCCAACCTCTGCAGGTCTTTTTGCAGGTCCTTCACTGCTTATATGCTGTCAACCCTACCCCCTAGCTTAGTGTCATCTGCGAAGAGGGCAATCTTGTTTTGAATGCATTTGCCAATGTCACTAATGAACATATTAAAAAGGACCAGACCCAAGACTGAGCCTTGGGGCACCCCACTTGTGACCTCTCCCTTGCCTGACTTCACCTTGGTTATTACCACTCTCTGACATCTGTCCTTTTGCCAGTTACCCACCCACCTGACTATGCTCTTTGCAATGCCTAGCTCACCCAACTTTCTTAGCAGGTACTTGTGTGGTACTGAATCAAAGGCCTTATTAAAATCAAAGTAGAGGAGAGCCACTGAGTGGCTCCTTGTCCACTTCCTTTTTCACCCAGTCAAAGAACGCAATGAGGTTTATCCAGCATGACCTCCCTGCTATGAACCCATGCTGTCTCATGTCCTGGAGACCATTCCCTTCCAGATATTCTACTAGGTCCTACTTAATTAGTGTTTCCATTAATTTCCCAAGTATAGATGTGAGGCTTACTGGCCTGTAGTTGCCAGCATCCCCTCTTCTCCCTTCCTTGTGGAGAGGTACCACCTCTGCACTTCTCCAGTTGCATGGCACTGTTCCTGATTGCAACAAGTGTTTAAACAAATATGTGTAGGAGTCCACCAATTCCTCAGCAAGTTCCTGAAGCACCCTCGGGTGCAGTCCATCAGGCCTTGGTCCCGTGTCCATTTTTAGGTGCACCAGTGCCTCTCTGACTCTATCTATGGTAAATGTTGGCATATCCATTTGTGGGATCTCCCTAACGCCAGCATTGATGCCACTATCAGGAATTGGTCCACCAAGTTCTTTGGTGATTACTGAACAGAGGAATTTGTACAGTGCAGTGACCTTCTGTTCTTTGTCTTCAATGATCCTCTCACCATCTAGGAGCCGAACTATCCCTCCTCCTTTCTTTCTCTTCTCCTGGATGTAAGAAAATAATTGTTTGCCCCCCGTTTTAATCCCTGCCATGATCTGAAGCTCAGCTGATGCTTTTGCCAGTTTCATTGACTTTTAGCTTTCTTGCCCTTCTAAGTGTAGTCATCCCATTCATTATCCCTGACATCTTTTTATATTTGAGGAAGGCTTCCCTTTTGCTTCTAATTGCTTCCCTGACCTGGGCATTGAACCAAATGGGTCTCTTGTGTTTATTCCATTTCATTACTGACCTTACACACCACTTGGTAGCTTCTAGGATGGCTGGTTTAACCTGCCCAAAGATGTCTTCTACTTCCAGCATTTTGTGGATCCCTGACAGTTTTTTCTTGACTAGCAGTTTCATCTTTTTGAAGTTTTCTTTTCTGAAGTTCAAGACCTCAGCCCTGGATTGAGATTTAACATTGTCTTGGGATAGTTCGAACCAGACTGAGTTGTGGTCACTATTAGCCAGTGACTCCCCAACCTTAATAGCACCAACCACCTCAGAGTTGGCGAGGACCATACATCAAGGGTAACCCCAAGCCTAATCAGAATGTTAACCAGTAGGCTGAGTAGGCAGTCTTGTAAGGCCTCCACCACCTTTTGACTCCTTGAGGATCTGGCCAATGGGATATGCCAGTCAATGTCAGGCAAGTTTAAATCGCTAACAATCACTGTATCCCCTTTCTGTGTTACATGCCTGATCTCTTCTAAAAGCATCTCATCCCTATTCTCTGCTTGACCCGGTGGCCTGTACATAATCATGAAGAAGATATTCTTTCCAGATGCCAAGCTGAATTGCACCCACAGAGATTCTACACCTTCTTTTTTGCTGATGTTAAGTGACATGGCTCTCATCCCTTCCCGAACATATAGTGCTACCCCTCTCCCCAGGCCCCTTCATGTCCTGTCTATAGAGTGTATAGCCCGGGACTGAGAAGTCCCAGTCATTGTTCTCTGTAGCCCATGTTACCATTATTGCCACCAGGTCCAGTGGGGCCTCTGCCATTACTGCCTGCAGTTCACTCATTTTATTTCCCAGGCTTCTTATATATCTAAATATAAGAATGAGCGAAATAAACTTAAAACTAAAATTAGAATTTCAAAAAAACAATATTGTAAAAACAAGGTTGAACAAAGTACTGATCCCAGACAATATTGGAATTTGATTAAATCCTTTGAAACAGCAGTTGTGAATAAGCAGCTCATCCCGATCAGGGAGGGAGACATCTTGCTGCCACCGTTCGATTCTGCAGAGAGGTTGAATCAATATTTCGTTTCATTACCTGATATAGATATTCCACAACAGACTTACACAGAGTCTGGTATAAGGGAAAACTGGCCAACGAATAAAATAAAGTTCAGGTTTAAAGTTATTTCTTGTAGAGAGGTTAAGAACGAATTGAGGAAGCTCCACTTAAATAAAGCTTTAGGACTAGATCAGTTAGAGAATAGGTTTTTAAACGACTCTCTTGAGGTAATTGCCCCAATATTAGTCAGATTCCTAAATTGGAGCCTGACGGAAAATAGGTTTCCAATCTTGTGGAAACAAGCAAAAATTGTCCCGACACACAAGGGATCTTCCCCTGTGGAGCCAACAAATTACAGGCCAATCTCGTTGTCTTGTCTATCAAAGGTCTTGGAGAGATTGGTCCAGAGACAGTTGAGCAGTTATTTAGAAGAAAATTCTCTTGTCCTATTACCAGTCATGATTTCATAAAGGACATTCCACGGACACCGTGCTCACCGACCTAATAGATAACATCGCCTCCCACTTAAATGGGGGCAGGTCGGTGGGCACGGTGTTCGTGGATCTCTCCAAGGCATTTGATGCTATAGACCATATAATACTGTTTGAAAGAATGATGGGTTTAGGGATAGATTATGAAACACTTCCTTGGTTTAAATCATACCTGACAGAAAGAGTCCAACAAGTATACATTGGTGAAACTTTATCAAAGCCAGTCCCTGTGAGGTGAGGAGTCCCCAAGGCTCAATCCTGGGCCCCTTATTATTTATAATGTATGTGAATGAGTTCCCAAAAGTAGCAGAGACTATGGTTTTGAGAATGTATGCAGATGACACAGTACTACTGGCTTATGGTGATTCCTTTCAGGAAATGGAGAAAAGTCTTCAAAAGGACTTTCGTAAGATGGAAACATGGCTATATCAGTCAGGGCTGGTTTTAAATAGTAAAAAAAAAAAAACAATACTATGGTTTTCCAGAGTAATGGGAAAACCACTAATACCTTTCCTAAGATTTTAATCAAAACGGTTAAAAATTAATCACTAAATCAGGTTGAGTCATACAGGTATTTGGGGGTTATTGTGGACCGAAATTTGAAATTTGATTCCCACATAAAAAATCTTGTTTGTAAAACAAATAATAAATTAGGGGCCTTCCGGAGATCAAAATATTGTCTAAATCAGAAAATGAGAAAAGATATAATAAATCAGTTAATCATCCCTGCATTGAATATGGAATTCACATTCATGGTATGGCTAGCAAGTCAAACTTAAGAGCCATTCAAGTTCTTTATAACAACTTGGCTAGATTCATATTAAATTGTGATTATCATACTCACCACTGTGAAATGTTCATGACATTAAAATGGGTCCACTTAGAGCAAAAAATGGACCAAAAATGGCTAAAACAAATTCATGGGGTGGTACACAATCAAAGTCCGAAGTACCTTGTTGATAAAATTCCATATTCAATGTACATTCATAATTATAACCTAAGAGGTAAGGGGGGAAATAAATATGCCATGCCTAAAATATATAATAAATATGGTGACATGACTTTTGGAATGAAGGTTATTAAACTTTGGGCCCCAATTGATGTAGAAAAGAAGAAAATTAAAAATACTAAACATTTTATGAGATTGGTTATGATTTGAAAATGGAATGTACATGTAATGGCTGATATATTTATTTCTAGAAGGATATGTCAACCTGAAGAAGTAAGTTTGTAGAGTTTCTTCTTATAGCTCTAGGAATATAGCTTTTAACTTAAAGCCTTGAACTTAAGTGTTTATTGTGCTGTTAAATATATGTTAGAATGTGGATTAACTTATTAGCTGTTTAATGTATGTTCTTAATGTATGATGTAACACTAAATTGTTCGTTTGAATATTTGTTAATTTTTAAATCTAAATGTAACAGTGTCAGTGGCTCAGTAGGTAGCACTCTCGCCTCTGAGGACGGGAGATCAGAGGGCTGTGGGTTCAGTTCCCACATCTGGCACTTGGATTAATATCCCAGTACTGACACTGTAGTGCAGCATGAGAGGGGTGCTGCACTTCTGAGGTGCCATCTTTCGGATGAGACGTTAAACCGAGGTCCCATCTGCCTGGATTGGTGGTAGTTCAGGTGGATGTTAAAGATCCCATGACACTTATCGAAAAGAGTAGGGGAATTTCCCTGGTGTCCTGGCCAAATTTCCCTCATTCACTAAAAATACCACCAACAGCTTAATCTGGTTCAAGGTCAGCTGGCATTCATCTATATCCCCCTCTCCCGGGTCGTGCCTGAAAATAGGCAGGACTTGTCTAGTGCACTTACCCAGTTAACAAAAACTAAATATATAAAATAACAGGTCATCTTGAAATCGGGTCTATGACCCAATGATGTAAAACATTTCTACCTGTATAAAAATAAACCTTTTACCTACCTTACCTTCTTGCGTTGAAACACACTCCGTTTCAAGTATCAGCAGAATCTAATTTCTTCCCTTCCTTTGGTTCAGCTTCTTATTTTTGATTGTTAGGTTCCCCTTTGCTTCCTCCCTGAGATCTCTTTTGTTTCTTATACTTGCTTGCAGATTAAGTGTGTGTGGTGGAGGGGAGGGCTTTGTGTTTGTGGGGGAGTGTCAGCTAAGTTCCCATCTTCCCTGCTGTGACCAATAGGTTTCCTAGCCATGAACTCCCCCTTACCTAGTTTAAACATCCAGCATAGACATCAAATTTCTGTCCGAGTGCACTCATCCCTTCCTTGGTTAGGTGCAGTCCATCGAATTTGAAGAACTTCATCTTCTACAAGTCCCCCCCAGGCTCCAATGAAATGATAACCTTTTTTCATACACCAACCTTGTAACCACGCATTGAATTCTGCAATCTTCTTGTCTCTAATTTTGTTGGAATGTTCCCCTTTGCCCCATACTGGGAGGACCTCAGAAAAAGCCAGGGAGGACCAACAAGCAGCCAACCGTTCATTCAGCTTGATAAAGGTTTGCCTGGCTTCCTCAACCATCTGGTTAACCAGGTAGCTAGTTCCGAGATGTACCAGTATTCCGAGTTCTTTCTTCTCTCTGTCCACTATCCTCCCGATGCATTCTGTGTCCCTTTTAGCAGATGCTCCTGGGAGGCATTTGACTGACACCTTAGTCTACTTATCTTCTCCCAAGTGGCTCTCCGTTCCTGTTATCATTGAGTCTCTGATAACAAATAGTTCTTTACACTTTTTACTGCTGTGCTTTCCCTTTCTACCTTTGGATGCCATTGCCCTACTCTGCCCAGTCTTCCTGCCTGACACATCCCTTCCCCCAGTGGAGTCAGGATCCTGAACCATCGCCAGGGGTTCATAAGGATATGCGGTAATGGTGACCTGGAGCAGAGCAGGGTTCACCTGATTTATTCTTGTGGTTCTATCTCCCCCCCCCCACTCCATCACCTTCCATCCTCCTGGACCATTGGGTCTCTGAGGGAGTGGACTTGGAGGGGGTGAACTCCAGTTCAGCTGATGCTGTAGCCAGGCTATTTCCTTCCATGCTGCACCCAGCTGAGCCCTGAGCTCATTAAGAGTACTACATATGGTGCAATGATACATCTTCCAGAGAAGTCCCCTGGAGATGAATGCCCCTGACAACCTACCAAATTGCAACTTACAATGTAAAGGATAAGGTGTGCTTGGTCAGCTTTGGTTTCAGCTATCGATGTACAGGATGATGTAAAGGATGAAGCCTGCTTGTTTCTCTGTGGGAGGCTCCACTGCCTGTGGTCCTACACTTCAAGATCCCAACCTTGACCTTTGAGAAGCTGCCTTGCTCTTGGTGTGCTGTAAATGTCTCATTTTCCTTCTTGTCACTTGTTTAGTATGTTTGGGAGGTCTCCTCCTACCTTGCTCTGAGGTGGGAGGAATGGCTACTCCTTTACTACAGAGATGGTGACTCCTTGTGTCTTGGTGATCCCACCCTTCCTGCCCTAAACAGGAAGTAATTGCTGTCACTCAAGCCCTGTGCCCATAAAAATAGAATTGGCTCTGGGAGGGTGGGTGGAGGTGTTGGAGGGTGGGCGATTTCATGCTGCTCGCTCAGGTGTCCGGTATCAGCTCTCCACTCCCATGCTGGTTTTACTAAAGAAAAATGTTGGTCAGATTTAGCTGTCCACTCCCACACTGCTG
Organism: Neoceratodus forsteri; assembly: GCA_016271365.2. Taxonomy (NCBI): domain Eukaryota; kingdom Metazoa; phylum Chordata; order Ceratodontiformes; family Ceratodontidae; genus Neoceratodus; species Neoceratodus forsteri. The sequence continues at coordinate 336,504,142 of CM057449.1, forward strand.
GCTGAATGATAGATACTGCAAGGGGTTCCATTAAACACTGAACCTCTTGCCCTGTAGTCAGCTAAATAAAAGAACAAATACCAGGGCTAGCTATAACACCTAACCTCTTGCCCTAGATTACTTGAAATAAAACAATCAGTCATGCTCCTCCGATACAGTGCACCACTGATAACATTACTATATGACATGGACATACAGCAAGAGCAAGTCACAGATATACAGGAGGCAAGCTTAGTCTGGGGTCTAGAAAAAGGGGGAGCCTTCCTGAGTCCTGGGACTTTAAATGGGAACAGTCAGCACTAAGACTCTCTCTTTTAGGCAGAAATGAGCAAAGTCGGCAGAATTCACTCTGCGAATTAATGCATGAATTTTGCACAATTTGCAGAGCGTGGATCAATCAGCAAAATGCAGAACTTCACACTTCACAGTGAAAACTTCATGATTTGGGTGAAGTCAAAGTTGCTGAGGTCTGGGAAAACTTCACGAAGCTCCACGAATGTGAATTTTTGCCACTTTGTAGCAACTTCACGAGTGAATTAAACTTCATCACATCTTTACTTCCAAGTGTGGGGCTGGTCCCAGTTTGCACACTGTGTACAAAAATGTTTTCTCTTTACTTGTGGTTTACTGCAGTACAGTAGATTGTACAGTATGAGACTGATTCTGCTGACTTCCAATCTTACATGTTCTGTAACTACAAATCCCCTGCAGGTGACAGAGCAGGACTGCAAGAGAGGGAAATTCAATAGTCTGCAGTGCATGTTAAAGCTTGTATAAGCTCCAGTGAGATGTTTGCTGATCCTGCTGTTCTCCCCAGGCTAAGTACATTCCTCCATGACTGTACTGTACAAAAGATCAGTGTTTATCTCTAGCGTGCACTGCAGGCTACTGAATCTGCTGGAAATGAGCTGTTATGGCTCGGTAGGCCATTCCTGGTAAAATTATTTCAATCAATCAATCAAAAACTAAACAAACCAGAAAGCAGCTGGCAAGACTCCAGTCCAATCCAGTCATCACAATCTTGGATGGCAATTCACTGGAGGAAGTTGTCCTCTTTAAAATCTTGAGGTGTGACTGGACAGTCGCATTGACTTATCCAGCCACGTGCATTTATTTACAGTATTTATTGAAGTTATTTTACCAGGTAAGCATACAGAGATACACAGGAAATCTAATGCACAGATGCCATCGTGGGGCAAGAAACAGTAAGCAACATTATGCTATAGTCCCTGTACAGGTACATCAAGAGTAAATACATAATAAGAGAAGAGAAGAGAAGAGAAGAGAAGAGAAGAGAAGAGAAGAGAAGAGAAGAGAAAAGAAAAGAACAGGGATGCTATGAGGTATTATACACTATTTTACAACATAGGTACAAAAACTCTAAACATGAAGAATTTGGTGTGTACATCAATAAATCATGGCATACACAAGAGTGGTAGCAGCACCGAAGCGTGATCCAGGACACAGCCAGTTGTGGTCACAATGTAAAGTAAGTAATATCTTGAAGGCTTGTTTGGCAGAGTGAGCACTGGTGGGTGGGGAAGATCCCAAGGCTAAGTTTCCATAACTATGGGAGCCTATAGCACAAGGTGAGTTAATCAGAATTCTTTTTGCACCTGCAGACAAGGAATGAGGTTCTACAATGGAAACAATGACTGTGCCGTGTGTCTGGAATAGGGGTAAGAAGATTGTTTAGGTAAGTAGAAAGTTTGTTAAACCAATATTAAACCCATGTAAGCCAAGATGAAGTAAGCTTTTGCAGTTGAGCAAGGGCCAATGCAGCTGGTCTTATAGAGTATGGTGGTGTCTACCAAGTGAAGAATAAAATGGCAGAGGGAGTTGACCAAAGTATCGAGGTTTGAAAGATGCCACTTAGGGCTGTGGCATACATAAGATCACCATAGTTAATAATGGACAAGATCATGTGTAACACTAGGTATTTTCTCATGCCCTGGGATAGGCAATCAATTACTCCATAGAGCAGGGGTTTTCAAATGAAGGTCCGCTGAACACTCCAAGAAATTGAAATCACAGTAAAGATTTTTCTTTCCGACTGCAGTGTAACCGCGATAGAACTAATCCAGGCTTCAACCTTGATACACCTGTTAGCATCTTTTAGCTCAGTAACCCCCACTAACACTTGGTACTCTACTAACAGAGTGTTAATCACACTCATTAGTATCTAATTTGTGTCATCTGTGCCCTCACAAGTAAACTGCTTGCCTGCTTTATTAGCTATTTGCATATCCGTTGTGAGTGTCAGCACGGTCCTCTCCTTGCTTGTTGCTTATACTTCATATAAATTCAGCTCCTCACTCGCAGATATCACACTACTGTTGAATTAAAAAAAAAGAAGCTGCCCTGTTTCTTATGCACCCGCTTCTGTTCTGGTCAGTGAATTTACAGTCACAGATTCATATCTGACTGTGTAAGAAATATTTATTTACTTGCAGCTGCCCTAAAATACTGAATTAAAATGAATTAAATACAGCAATAGTATATCAGTTTTTAATATCTGTGACTGCTTAAGACCAGCAGCAACTTCTGTGAGGTGCTTTTTTTTATTAAGCTCAGTCAGTAAGTTGAATGCTGCCAGCCCTCAAGCACTAAGGACTTACATAACAGCAGTGCCACCGAATGTGTACTTATTGTGTACTTTACATATTTTTTTATTTCTTTATGTAGATTTTATCAAAAAAATAAATAAAAGGGTTTTTACATTGGCTAACGGTCGTTTTTGTGTTTTATTAAGGGTAGCTGTATGAAGGCTATACAAAACACTAAACGTGGTACCAAATCTGTAGACTTTTGGTAGGGGGTCCCTGACATGGCTGACAGCTGGCTGGGGGGTCCCCAGACCAAAAAAGGTGGACAACCACTGCCACAGAGGATCGCAATTCACAAAAAGATGCATTCCCCCCAAAAATATGCAGTAGCCAACAACGTGTTGTGGCCTCTTTCTTTATTAGAAGAAAAGTGATTACAAAATGTGCAAAATCGAAATTATACAAAACACATAGTATTGCTGCCAAGAGTTACAGAAAATGTTAGCTGGTGGCGTCCCTGACCTAACATTTTGCTATATTTAGTTGCTTTTGGTAACCGGGTGAGTACGCTGACTAGGCATAAGGATGCCTATTTTCAGGCATGACCCAGGAGGATACAAGTTGAATACGATTAACAACAACAATGTGACACAGCACAAAACATAGGTGAATACAGAGTGACGGAGTCAGAAATACAATCAGCTTAGTGAATCAGTGAAGTACATAGTTGGAACAGGTCAAAATATAAACAATACACTAGGATATTCAGAGCAAACGAGTGCAAGAAATACAGGGATGTAAAGTACTGCATACTGTAAGTGCTGTTGCGAGGACTATGCACCTAGAAAGAGTAGAAAGAAGGAAGGGGAGAGGGAGGGGGAGAGGATGAGAGGGTACAAATGGGGGGTGAGGATGAAAGCAGAAGGAAGAAGGGTAGAAAGTGGAGTGTAGTATACTGGAGATAAGAGCTGGGGGAGATAAAGAACTTAAGGTGGCTGGAAGCAAGTGCAGGGATTTGATGCTTGTAAATATTCACTGTGGAGGTTCTTGAAACTAACATGTGTAGGTGCTAAGTGTATGGCTTGAGGGATAGAATTCCAATACTTGGGGGGCGAAGTTTAGCAATTCCATAGCAGTTTTACATCGAGGGATATAGAGAGAAGCTTGGTCTTTTGATCAGAGCCCATATGAGGGGGTTTGAGAGTGTAACAAGGAGGGTGAGGGATTGGGGAGGCCTGTTCTTGTTATACCGTTGATGAGAGAGCCATAGGACCGGAGTCGGTGAGCAGCAGGGCTAGGCCATTTTAGGTTGGCATAGAGCTGACAGTGGTGTTTATACCTTGGTGAGGCCAAGGCGTAGCGGCAAATGTTATTATAGGTAGTGTCTCACTTGTGGAGAGAGGTTTTAGTGGCATCTAGGTAGATAGCTGACCAATAGGCCAGGGATGGGAGCAGGAGGCCTTGTGCCACAGCAAGCCTAGCTAATGGGGCGAGGGCATAACTTATGCGATATGCCCCCCCAATTTTCGCATTGACAGATTTGCAGGTACCGGTAATATGAAAATCAAATTCCAGGGATTTGACAAGAAAAACGCCCAGGTATTTGAAGGTACTGGTGTTAGCTACTGGGGTGCCATCAGCACAGGATATTAGGAGCGAGTTGCTATTCCCTTTTAGTCTAACAGGAGAGCCAAAGAGCATTGAATGTGTTTTGCTTATATTGAGCACAAGGTTATTTTCAGTGAGCCAAGTTTCAATACTTCGGAAGCCAGAGGCTAGGGAGTTGTTTAAGTCAGAGATATCTCTCGCACTATGGTAGATAACAAGGTCATCTGCATAAAGCAGGGAAGAGCGGGTAGATGCTTGTGATGGACTGTCATTTATAAAAAATAATGAAGAGCAAAGGGCCTAATATGGATCCCTGAGGAACACCTATATGTATGGATGTAAGATCAGACATGGCTGAGTTGAAAACTACAGCCTGCTTTCTATTAGTAAGACAACAGCTGAACCAGGCCACCATCTCAGCAGAGAATCCAAGGGAGCTGAGTTTTGCAAGGAGAAGGGAAGGGTTAACCAGGTCAAAGGCCTTGGTTAGATCAATAAAGATAGCACCTGTCAAGAGACCTGAATCCATGGCAGCATAGATGTTGTTTGTTAGTTGTAGGAGGGCAGTAGAAGTACTATGGCCTTTGTGGATGCCATGCTGGGAATCAGAGAGGAGGTTATATTTCAGTAGGTATGCTATGGTCTGGGTCACCACTAGTTTTTCCAGGATTTTACTTAGCACAGATAGGATGGCTATGTGTCAATAGTTAGACATGTCCTTGGGATCACCTTTTTTAAGAATAGGGGTAATTCTGGCTATCTTCCAGATATCAGAAACAGCACTGTGGCACAGCGACAGGTTAAATATTTTGGTTAAGGGGGAGGCTATAAGAGGAGCAATGACTTTGAGAAGACGGGGCTCCAAGCCATCAGCAACAGTGCTGGTAGAGTCAGAGATGGCGGGTAATGACTTTAGGACTTCAGCTCTCGAGATGGACCGAAACCGGAAGGATGGGTGACAGAGCTGAGATTCAGTATCCACTGAGGGATGGTAGGTGAGGCGGAGGAGAAGGAGGTAGAGTAGCTAGATAAGTCTGAGAAGTGGCTATTGAAGGAGCTACGATGGTCACTGGTTATTACAGTGCACGCCTATTTAGTAGCATGTCATTATTATTTGTCATATGGTTTGCTCCAGGAGAGTTTTAATAGCAGACCAGAATTTCTTGGAGTCACCTGCAGCTTTTGTTAATAAGCCTTTACAGAAGGAGCTTTTGGCTAAGCGAGTGTACCTTTTACAGGCATTCCTCCTGGCCCTATAGTCATTGTAATCTGCCGGAAGACCAGAGGCCTTAAAACACTGCCAGCTTTTGTCCCTTGCTCGGAATTGTGTAAGGAGTTCTTTGGTGAGCCACTTAGTTTGAGTTCCACGTATGCGGCGGGTGACACGAGGAATGTGGAGGTCCTGTAGACTCCCGAACCTCATAAGGAAGTAGTCAAGGGCAGAATGAGCATTAGAGGTGGTAAAGATAGGAGACCAGTCAATTAATGAGAGATCGTGCATGAACTGAACCTGATTAAAGTTGGCCAGATTACGGAAGGTGATATGTTTTGGAGGTGGACATGGTTGTCTAGCAGCACTCCAGATACATAAAATTGGGGAGTGATCACTTATAGCATCAGCAAGGGTACCTGTGGTGACTATGCAATCAAGATATTTTGTGAGGGCCCAGTCAGTTAGAGTGCTGGATTGGGGAGGGGGCATGACCCTAGTTGGATCTTTGATTAGTTGGTGTAAGTCATGACCTTGAACCAAAGTGTGAAAGGACTGACTTGCTTTACCAGTCCAGTTAAGGTAGAGATCCCCCAATATAAGGACCTCTTTGAGTCCAATAAATATTAGGTCAGAGGTGATCTCTGATGAAGCTAATATAGTGAAACATTAGGTCAAGGACAGAGCCAGCTGGCATTTTGTTCTATGGCTCGTGGTAGCAATGCTGTAAGTATTTTTTTGTATTTGATAATTTGTCCATTTTATAACCACGTGTGGTCCAATAAAGAAAGAGGTCACTGTATGTCAGTAAGTACTGCAAATGTTTTTTTTTTGGGGGGGAGTACTAATTTCTTTGTGAATTGTAATACATTGGCTGAGATTCATCACCGGGGACTTTTGAGCAGCTCTATAATTCTGATTTTTATTTATTTTTATTTATTTAAGAGTTTAACCAGGAAAGCATACTGAGCAGGGGATGCTCGACTCCAGATGAGTCCTGGGGGACATGTCCCGACAGTTACAATTACAATGCAATCAAGCAAAAGCAGCTCAGACATATTATAGAGAAAGACAAATGTAATACATATATAAGGAGAGAGCAAGTAACTTCAAAAACTGCCTGATAATAATAATGGAACTGGTATTCCAGCTCAGTGACTAAGCTTGCGAGGTGCACATAGCCCATATTAGTGGGCTCCGGTCAGTAGTGGGTACTAGCTAAAGCAAGTACAGCTGGTGGAGAAGTGGGCACTGAGGAGTAGGTTGAGGTGGTGGGAGTTAGTGGAGTGTCTAATGTTGGCGGGCAGCACATTCCAGAGCTTGGGAATGCGGTACTTGAAAGCAGCTTGACCTTTGGTTGTGCTCATGAAAGGGACATGGAGGAGCCTGGAGTCTGTGCTTCTGAGGGAGTGGGCAGGTGAAGGTTGTGTTGAGAGGGCAGCATTGAGGTAAGGGGGAAGGGACTGGGTCCAGAATTTGGCTGCCGTCCCAGCACAGTGAATCTGTCTACGGGCCTGGAGTGAGGGCAGGGCTAGGGTGCTGTATAAGACAAAGTGGTGAGTCGTTTGTGGACAATCCAGAATGAAGTGACAGAAGGTGAGGAAAAGTGTGTCCAGGCTGGCTAGGGAGGAGGAGGGTGCAGAGCCATAGACTACGTCACCATTGTCAAGTAATGGGAGAATCATCTTTTGAACAACTTCCTTCAGGGCCGGTGTGGGGATACTACCCTTGTTGCGGTATAGGGCACTTAGGGAGCAGTTTCTTGTGGATGGAATCTATGTGGGTGGAGAAATCTAGGTGCTTGTCAAGCCAGACACCTAGGTATCTGAAGGAGGTACACTCTTCCAGGGGGGTCCCATTCAGGGTTTGGAAAGAGGGGCAAGTGGTTTGGCGGGAGAGTCTTGCCTATGAGCTGAAGGTTAGTCAAATGGTTTTCTTGGGGTTTAGGAACAGTTGGTTGGTGCAGAACCAGTGCTGGACTGCATTGAAATCCTGATGGAGTATGTTGGCCACTTCCCCGGTGGAGGGGCCTGCGGCATAGAGTACTGTGTCGTCTGCATACATGTGGATGGATGACTGAAAGCAGGCCGATGAAAGATCATTTAAGAATACGGAGAAGAGTAACGGACCCAGGACAGAGCCTTGGAGGACACCGGCAGTGACTGGCAGGGGACTAGAGATGTGAGTACCGATTTTTACAGATTGGTACCTGCCTACCAGGTAAGCATGAAACTAGCTGAAAGCCGGGCCGGAGAGGCTGGCAGCTTTTAGCTAGATAGAAGCAGAGAGTGGGATACGAGTCAAGACCTGCCATGTTGATAAAAATGGCTGAGGTGATGTGCCCTTTGTCCATGCGGGTGTGTATGGCATTGGTGAGTTTTAGTAGGGAGGTGATAGTTGAGTGCAATTTGCGAAAGCCTGATTGGAAGGGGCCGAAGAAGGAGGATGCGTCTAGATAGGAGGAGAGTTGGGTAAGAACAAGATGTTCCTGCAGTTTGGCCAGAATAGGGAGGAGGGAGATGGGGCAATAGTTACCCGGCGAGGAAGGGATGCCACCTTTGGGGAGGTGAATGACGGTTACCTGCTTCCAGACAGCTGGTAATTTGGCTAGTGAAAAAGAGAGGTTGAAAAGGTTGGCCAATGGGGCAGCTATGGCAGGGGCAGACAAGTTTAACATTTTGGCATCCAGGGCCGTGGGACATCTACCTTTGTTAGGGTTAAGGGCCCATAGTAATTTGAGTACTTCAGCCGAGGAGACCAGGCTAAAAGAGAAGCTGGAAGGCTGGCAGGTGGGCACTGGATTCGGCGGGGGTACTAGGGGTGGGTAGGTACTGGAGAGCAGATAGTAGAGAGTCCACACAGCTGGAGAAGAAGGTATTGAAGGCAGAGGCGACCTCACCGGGGTCAGTGATGGTACTACCTTGGATGGTTAGGGTTGGAGACAGAGGTTGGACTGAGGGGGGGAAGAGGAGGAATTTGATTGTTTTCCAGAAGTTTTTTGGGTGGTTAAGGTTTGAGTTGAAAGACGACAAGGAGTAATTCTTTTTGGCCTGATGTATAAGTTTGGTGCAGGAGTTGCGGAGGTCCTGGTAGCATTGGAGAGATGATTGGGTGCCCGCGTTCTTGTGATTTTTCCATGCCTGATCCCTGGCGTGGCATTGGTTAATGATAGTGGCGGAGACCCAAGGAAAGTGGGCGCCTCTGACCCTTTTTTCCCTCAGAGGGGCATAGGAGTCCCACACTGTAAGGAATCTGGCCTTGAAGGTTTTGAGTGCGCAGTCAATGGAAAGTGCCTTTGGTATGAAGGACCAGTCTATGTGTGCTAGGTCATGCAGGAGAGATGCTAGATCAAGAGAATTATATGACCTTGTGAGCAGTGTCTCTATAGAGGGCTCCAAGTTTTTTGTATAATTCTGGGACTAGAGATTGAATGCTTGAAGAGGAATCAAGGGACTGGTCAAGAATAAACTCAAAGATATTTATAATGTGACACAGCATTTAGGGACTCTCCATACATACTGTACAGTAGATGTAATACTGGGGTTGGGAGCGTTTAGCAGATATTTCCTGGTACCAAAAAGCCTTGAGACAGTTTCGCTTTGGTTGAGCATAAACAATTAGCTGAAACCAACTCAAGAGATTATTGTAATCAAGTTGCAAAGAGGCTGAGATGGTCATTGAGTCAGGCCCAATTGTAAAAAACAAATGGTGTCATACACATACATATGAAGATTGCAGTATTGGACAGCAAGTGGGAGGTCATTCACAAAGATGCTAAATAAGCCTACCCTCCCACTCTCCCTTCAATCATCCTCAGCCCCTTTTGCCCTAAAACTCTCACTCCATGACCACGTTACTGTTATCTAGTTATGTACCTAACCCCTTCTGCCCTCAATCCCCCCCCAAATCAGTGCTTCTTCTATCCGTAGCTGACTACTGAAAGTTGGTGACTTGTCTCCATTCCCTTGTTATATTCTTGTTTATGCTGATGTCATGGACACAGTCTAGAAGTAGGGCATGTGTCAGCAGACAGAGTTTTTCAAAGGTCTTATGGCACTGAAAATCTGCAAATCCTCAGGCCTGGATGGGTTGCACCTGAGGGTATTGAAGGAAATGTGGAGCAAGCTGGCTGCCCTCTGGTAGAGTTTTCCAAATGATTCCTGGAGACAGAAAACATTCTGAGGGACTAGAGAAAGGAGGATGTAATAGCACTTCACAGGGGGAAGGACAAAGGGGATACATGAAATTACAGGCCAGTGAGACTAAACTCCATTGCGGTCAAGCTGCTTGAAACTATCTTGAAGTAACAGATAGTGGAGTTTTTGGTGGTTAAAGACCTGCAAGATACAAGGCAACACAGCTTTCTAAAAGGGTGTTCGTGCTAGACAAACCTCAATCATTTCTAGAAATGGTGATACAGGCAGTGGACAAGGGGCAGGCTGTGGACATCCTATACCTGGACTTTAGCAAGACGTTCAATTTAGTGCCACATAGAAAGTCAATGAAAAAGTTGTGGAACCCTGGGTTAGATGATGGCATAACCAGATGGGTTGGAAAATAGCTGACTGAAGGCCCAGAAGGTGGTAGCAAATAGGCAGCACTCAGGGGAGAGGGAGGTCACTAACTAAGTGCTCAGAGATCAGGTATGGGTCTAGTCCTTTATGGCTTATATATTTGCAACATAGATGAAGGAATAAAATGCAAGCTCAGCTTGTTTGCCAGAGACTTGCTCTCTCCCAGAACTCAGTCTAGGGCTTACCCTGGTATGCTGCTACCACTCAGTTGCAGGCTCATGTGGGGTATCTCTGTGTCTAAATCCCACTATAGCCACTGCTCACCCAGTACAGTGCTCTGTCCCAAAGTGCAAATGACCCACTCCTTCTGTCACAGATGGGAACACTTTGCTTTCGACATTTAACTGTATTTATTTCCTTGGCTCCATGGTGACTGTATGTAAATTGCATGTAATACTTTACCATATTATTAATCACTGTGGTAAGCCTTTTATATTCCATAGCCACTTAATGTATGTCACTACACCAGCATGTACTGATTTCTCTGAAATATTTGTACTATTAATTTGACCTCATACCAAGTGTTTTCAGCAGTTCTGTTTTGTTCTAATTGTATCTCTGTATTGTATTGCTGTTTGTTGTGTTTGCCACCCTGGTGGCCCAGGTCATGACTGAAAATGGTCCTCTGGATCAGTTTGCTGAACCGGTTTTCAAAGACATAAATAAATAAATTAAAGAAATAAAGAAATAAACATTGTAGCTTGTATCTTCAAAAATGGATCACAGACTTGCCAATTTACCCCTGGTTATCTATACTCAAAATGACTCCGTCACAGAAAGCATGAAGTATATAAAAAGAACATTTTATACCTCACGATATTTACATATGCTACAAGATAATCCATACTAAGGAGTATGAGGAGTAAAATATATTTACAGAGATAAAACTAAATACATTTAAAAAGATAGAGGGCATACAGAATAACCTAATTCAAAGCTATCTAAATTCTGAGTAGAATAGAAGAAGCTTACTCCCCACTGGGACTTAATGAGTTGTGGCAGACCTGAACCTGTGATGTTGATAGTTTAAAAACTCAAACATAACTAACTCTAAGAGAACACTTGCACATAAATATCTTTGACTGGCTGTCCCACTACACCTACATCATCATCATACATGCCTCTCTGACCTCACATCCTTGACCATCTTTGGTCTCTGAGGACCACACCTTTCTAGAATGGATCCAAGTTGGTTCTGAGGACTAAAGCCTGGTCTTTTAGTTAGCCTGGGTGGCTACCCAGCAGGAAATTATCTCACTCTGCCTTGGCTCTGTTTACATTTAAAATATGTATTTTTCTTATGAAAAGGACACAGCCCTTTGAAGTTTAACCAAAACAAAAGCCTTTTACAGGACAGGAAAGGAATTGCTTACTCAAAGGTCCCTCCTAGCTAAGTGCTCCAAGGCCTGGGACTAAATCATGAGGCATTTTTAAATTCTCTCCATACATCCCGTAACTAAAATATTTTACATGTAACATAGCTAGTAAGATAAAACAGACATTTACTGAGTGTTGCAGCTGTTACATCTCCATCCACTGAAAAAAATGAAAAACAAATCTTTTAATGATCCTAAATTATATTTTGTCATGTTAGCAGGCTTGCTGTACCTGCTATGCCCCAGTTCCCTTTCCCTCTTTGTTTTAACATCTCATTAATTCTTTAAAGCACCTCCTTTCTTTACTAAGACGCCAGTTATTGCCCAGACAAACCAACTGCCTTGCTGTACTATGACCCACTGCAGTGTCAGTTGTCCCTGTTATTAGACTGTAGCACCAGATTCTATCTTAGTAATTTAGGGTTTTGCCCTCTGGTGTGTTGAGCCATGTGAGGGGGTTGTGGTCAGTGACCAATGTGAATGTCTTCTCACACAAATATAGTTGCAGTTCTATAGAACCCAGATGATACCCAGACACTCTTTTTCAATTGTGGCATTGGCTTCCTCTCTAGGCAGCAGCTTCCTGCTCTGGTACATGACCACGTATTCCTCCCCTGTGTGCATGATGTGACTCAGAAACACCCATAGCCCATGATCAGATGCCTTCACATACACAATGAACTTCAAAGAGTAGTCAGGGATTGTGAGCACAGGTGCCTGACACAATGCCTCCTTCAACTGGTGGAATGCTATTTCACAGTTATCTGTCCACTAAACATTTCCTGCATTTTCTTCCTTGTGAGATGAGACAGGGGTCTGGCCATGCTACTGAAGTTTGGCACAAACATTCTGTAGTACTGTGTCATCCCTAGGAAGGCCTGTACTTTCCTCTTTGTTGTGGGCATGGCCCATTCCTGTAGGGCATCAGTTTTTACTGGCTTAGGCCAAATGTACCCCCTTTCCACCCTGAGCCCAAGGTATGACACTGCTACCAACCCTATTTGGCACTTCCCTGCCTTGACTGTCAGCCCTGCAGCCTTTAGTTGGTGGAGCACCTTGGTCATGTGCCTAACATGATCTGCCCTTGTCTGGGTGCAGATGGCGATGTTGTCCATGTACACTAGAGCAACGTCTCCTGCCCCAGACAGAAAGTGATTCATGAGCTGTTGAAAGGTGGCTGGTATTTAAATCTTCATCCCAAATGATATTACTCAAAACCCAAATATCGTATATACTCGCGCATAAGCCGAACTTTTTGTGCCTAAATCGGCTTCTTATATTGTACATCTCAGTTTATATGCGGGTCACTTGGTAAAAGCAGGTTGCACATAAAGGCAGCATGCTTCTCAGCATGTTCATCCAGTCACAAAGATGAGCGTCAAGCGTAAACACTGAGCATATGATGCCACATTCAAGTTGCGAGTGATTGAGCATGCTGAGTCCTCCAATAACTGTGCCACAGCACAACACTTCAACATAAATGAAAAGCAGGTCTGTGAGTGGAATAAACAGCGAGAGCTGCTGAATGAGCTCCCTAAGTCAAAGAAGGCATGCTGTGGTGACCGGCCAGCATTTCACCAGCTTGAGACTGACTTAAATGAGCAGGTGCTTGAATGCAGACAGAGCGGGTATAGTGTAACCCGCATGTCAATTTGCATGCAGGCGCTAAAGCTTGCAAAGCAAGAAAAGTATCAGTGTGCTGGTATGGACACTTTTCTTACATCTGCCGGTAGGTGCTCTCGGTTTATGGAGCGTAACAATTTAACAGCGCACAAAAATTGCCCAGAAACTCCCCTCTGACTTTGAAGCTAAAGTGGACAGCGTTCATCAGTACACTATTAAAATGAAAAAGCTGCATGGCTATGAACTCTCACAAGTTGACAACATGGATGAGACCCCTATGAATTTTGACCTCCCCTGCAACCGCACTGTGAACCCCTCTGGTAGCAAGGAGAGTGAGGAGCTGGAAGCAGAGGTGGAGGACGATGACAGCCAATACGCAGACATTCTCAAAGATGAGTTTATGGCAGAGAATGAAGCAGCGTTGGGCTTCTCTGATTCTGTGACAGAATCTGTGGAACTGTAACCAGGACTGATTGGGATTGTTAGCACTGCAAGTACACTTGGCAATTGACAATTTTTTGATGTTTTTGTAATTGTACGCTGATTTAAACTTTGGTATTTGGTGATCTGCAAAAATAAAATTTGGTGTCGGCTTATACGCAGGTCACTCATTTTTCTTAAATTTATTTACTGCAACTAGGGGGGTCGGCTTATACTCGAGTTGGCTTATATATGAGTATATACAGTATGCCAAAAAAGACTGACGCAGGCAAACCTCTCTCTGGCTTCAGGGGTATCTGCCAATAGCCCTTTGTCAGGTCTATGATGATCAGGTACAAGACTTCCGGTTCCGTCACGGCCCCAGCAAGAAGCTAAGTGAGCAGCTTCTGCCCTGTCCGCTTTTAAATCCTCTGATTTATACAATTTTAAACAGCTAAAATAGAATAAAATGTCTGAAGAAGCTTCCCAGAGAGAGGGGGGGATCTAGAAATCGACCTCAACAACCCCGCAGCGAGAAATGAGGTACCAGATCTAAATATACAGTAATTCTCCAACCTACATGGCCGGCCAACCCTGAACAGCTGAAACAGTTAACACATATGATACAGATGAGGAGGCCGAGCATCTGTCTAAGAACAGGTTCAATACATTAATGAAAGAACTGTGGGAAATGAGAGCAGAAAATAAGGTGGAATTTAAACAACTGAATCAAAAGCTCCCTCAAATCGAATGAAGGGTGCAAGAGGCAGAAGATAGAATCTCGTAACCAGAGGATGGAATGCAGCATTTGGGGCGCAAAGTCTATGCCCTGTGTCAGCATGCAATAGAAATGGAGAAAAAATGCCTGGACTTAGAGAGTAGATCACGGTGAGACAACCGTTGCATTTATGGCTTAAAGGAGGGAGCTGAATCTGGTGATATGGCAGATTTTATTACCAACATGCTTAAGGATGTGTTGGATTTACCACAGGGCTATAAGCTGAAAATAGAGCGAACCCTTATGCCTAGCCCTAAAGATCCCACTTCCCGACCATGCTCAATTATCATAAAGTTCCACAGCTACTGTACCAAGGAAGATATTTTACGAAGAGCGTGACAGAAGAAGGAGGTTAAATACCTAGAGTCTAGACTCTTCTTCAACCAGGACTACCCTCCTGATATTCAAAAGCGGCACCTAGAATATGCAGGCATAATCAAAATTCTTAAAAGTAAGCAGCTGTGGATTCAAACCCCCTACCCAGCGAGGTTGCGGGTGTTTTTGGAAAGAAGGGGTTGAAGTGTACAACTCACCACAAGCGGTCTGAGAAGCACTTTGAAGATGAGATATAGACATCCCTGATCTACCCAAATCAACTACACTAAAACAGAAAGAGCACGAACAGGACTGGCAGACCATCCTCCCTATGAAAAGTAGACTACCCATAAACCATACCTTTTCAGAAACCATCCAACATCTGCAGGATTTGATGAAGAGGCTGCCTGGCATCTCGGATCAGGACCTTGATGCAGCCGAAGGCTGAGCTGATAAAACAAAACCAACATGCTTGTTCTACTTATGATGCAGTGAGTACTTGGGTATCAAAGGTGTTCACTGCGGCTGGGTCTTTGCATGAAGGCCAACTCCCCCACCAAGCATTTACTAAATGCTATTGCTTCATATTTGATTTATGACTCCCCATATAATAAGGAACAAGACAGCAGTGGACTGTTTCTTTTCTTTGTGTTACGTTCCCCCATTGTTTACCCCTCCAGCATATTCAGGCTTTGTGGATTTCAGATGAGACTAAGAACGCTGCGCAAAGGCGCAAGCCCAGTATTGTACCAGAAGACTAAAAACTATGCTGTTGATACATGTTAATACATTTTATCCATGCAGGCTTCTGGTTCCACGAGGATCTTTTGAACTTTTCTAGCTGGAGTATCCTTGATTCTGGGGGAAGAACCATGGAGGACACTGGAAGTTTCTGGATGGACTACTGAGGAGCATGCCTCTAGGGCTGCTCCTTTCTGTTTGTCCAAGCAGACTGTTTTGTTTAGCCTGTCTGGGAGCAAACAGGAGAGGGGTTGGGTGTTGGGGAGATAAAGATTAAAATGAAACAGAAAATGAAGATCTAAAATAAAGCAACAATTAGATAAATCGAAGCAAAAATACAATATAATATGTAAATTGGATGTTATTACTACAGAAATATATAGTGTTCTATATCTTGCAGACCTGGAGTACTACCAATGTCTTAATATATACCTTTGATGGGACTCTTGTTATTCTTTTTGATTAAGAATGGAAAAATGGGTAAATTGATGGTTAATGTTCAGACATAAATTGCTCCTTTGGTGCTCCTCTCAAGAAAATTGGAGGAGGAATGCCCCCGGAAAACTCAGTCCAAAACATTATAAGAAAGCAGGCAATGCATAGGACATAGAGACTTACTAGCCACTATTTTTATGGAGTCAAAGGTTAATTTGACTCAGGAGGACCTCCCCACCGGGAGGAGACAAATACTCCTCTTCCACCTACCTTTAACATCAAGGTGGGCACAGAGGTCACTGAGTATGTTGGACCTCCTACCTTAGAAGTTGTACATGATTTTAATGTTAGATGCATGTTCTGCACAAAGTTTACTTGTTCAAGTTATACCAGCTAAACAGTTATGTTATTTTATTACTCCTCAATATATGAAACGGCACAGGATTGTTAAATTGTGTACTAAGCGATCTCTTATGTTATACTTTGTTATTGGCAGAGGTAACTTATTTGTTTTATTTTGCAATGATGGGATATACGATTTGCACATATGATGTTCATGGACATTCTAGCCCAGTTAAACGTTCGAGGGTTTTATCGTTCCTGAGGCATTCAGGTGCTGACATATCCTTTTACAGGAGACACGCCTTTCACCCCTGGAGCATAAGAAACTTAAGCGTCTAGGATTCTCCCAGGTAATTGCTTCATCATATAAAGGGGGACAGAGGAGGGGTGCAGTTATTTTGATCCCCTCAAGAGTACCATTTGAATGGCTGGACCAGATAGTAGACAAAGAGGGCAGATATGCATTAACGAAAGGGAGACTGACTGGCAAAACGATAACCATTGCTTCTATTTCCCACCAAACACAGATTTCCAAACCTATTGAGCTTTTTTCCTACTACTAGCACAATGGGGGAAGGGCCCAGTTATTTGTGGGGGTGACCTAAATGCAAACCTTTCTGTATATGCGGAGCAAGGGAGAGGTGCCCCTAGACAGGATAAAAAGATAACAAAAGAGTTGATTAAATTGCTAAGGGAGCTAGGATATAATGATACATGGAGATGTTTAAATGGTACTGGGAAACACTACACTTTCTGTTCATAAGTCCATATGAGCTACTCTACAATAGACTATCTACTGGTATCCCAGGAACATATGGAAATAGTGCAGAAAATATGGGTCGGTGATTTCATTTTATCCAATCATGCCCCAGTGTTTCTGCAGATTCAATTTGATAATTTTAGGAAAAACACACTATGGAGGCTCAGCTTATCACTTATAGACTACTAGGGCAACCATTACCTGTATAAAAAATGTCAAAACTGGCTCCCCTCAGTACTCTGTAGCTAGAATTTCAAACACCTCCCAAGATTATGTGCAATTATACGCATCCCCGTCCCAAGCCCTGCTAGAACGAATCAAATCTTTTTTTAACGCCCTCCAACTCCCAGTCTTTCTCAAACACCACTTAGAGGCCTTACTTACCACCATTATTACCTGAGAAATAGAATCTGAAATTGGAATGCTAAAAACTGGTAAATGCCCAGGGTCCAGTGAGTTACCAGGAGAATTTTATAAAATTTTATAAAACGTTTAAATCTGAATTAACCCCTCTCCTGCATCGTTTATTTCAATATATCTCTACCCCTAGGGGAAACATCCCCCATCCTGGAACTATGCCCTATTTTCAGTTATTCTGAAGCCTGGCAAGGACCCCACTCAATACAGTTCATACCACCCCATTTCTGTTCTAAATACTGATTATAAATTGATGGCTGCGATATTGTCCCAACGCTTGAAACTACTTGCCCCATCTCTGATCCATCAAGATCAAAGTGAGTTTATACTGGGGCGCCAAGCCTCTGACAATATAAGATGCAGCATATACTTAATTGAACATATTCAAAACCAAGGTAGTCCATCCCTGTTTATAAGCTTGGATGCAGAGAAAGCATTCGATAAGGTATCTTGGGTGTTTCTACGTGGGGTTCTTGCCAGCTTCAGATTCCCAGAGCAATTCATAAATCTTATCTTTAAATTTTACACTAATCTGCAGGGCTATGTCCGCTCTAATAGCCATATTTCAAAGTGTTTTCCATTCCAACAGGGCACATGCCAAGGATGTCCCCTATCTCCGTTATTATTTGCTTTTTACATTGAGCCCTTGGCCCAGTGTATCAGACAGACCGCGGAGATTCAGAGAATTCAAATAGTGGCTGTGGAGCATAAATTAGCCCTTTTTGCAGATTACATTTTGGTTTTCCTGTCGAGCCCTGACAGCACCCTACCAGTACTATTCCAAAAGATCAGTATGTTTTCAGAAATATCAGGATACTCCCTAAATACATTAAAAACTGAAATCCTTACTTTTAACTACAGTGCCCCCCCCCCCCATCTATTAGAAACCAATTCAGATTCAAATGGGATCTACCTTCTATAAAATATCTGGGAATCAGAATACCCATTGATTTGGCCCACCTCTTCAAGTTAAACTACTCCCCACTGATAACCACCTTAAAATCAGATATGCAGAGATGGAATTTATTATCCCTATCACTCTATACAAGGAACCAGGCCCTCAAGACGAATGCCCTACCTAGATTATTATATTGTTTTCAAAGTATACCCTGTACCATACCAGTTAAGGAACTACTATCATGGCAAAAATGTTTCAATGCCTTTATTTGGCAAGACAAGAAACCTCGAATTAAACAACAGTTACTGACTCTCCCTAAAACTGTAGGTGGAATAATGTTCCCTAATCTACAACACTACTGGAATGCATCTCAGATAAGATTAGCTCTCCTCTGGGGCAACACAAACTACTGCACCTACTGGAAGGTAATAGATCTGGCCAGATCCACACCCCATTCTCTTCTGTCAACATTATTTAACCCCACGCTGTTAAAACATATTCAGCCACTGATACCTAGGGGGCCGGTGACAATCTTAGAGAGTTGGAAAAGGGGAACCTATTATAAAGCAAGCCAGATGCATTTCTGGAAATATAGCTGGTTCATAACCAACCCACTCTTCAGACCAGCTATGGAGAGTACTTGATATATTATCCAAGCCTCTAGGGGTTTTGTAGCCCCTTGATAGATGCTCCACCAAAATAATATAATATCTTTTGAAGAGGTGAGGTTAAATTTGCATGTGAGATAAAGGACATGATACATTACTACCAAATTAGGGACGATATAAACCTACAGCAATGTAGAGTGGATGTCAAACCCCAGATAAAAGAAGACAATTTACCTTTTGTTAAGATATGGATGTCTACTGCAAGGGACCATGCCATATTTCATATATATAAATCCCTTATATTGTAGCAAACTTATATAGTGGACTCCCTGAAGTTGCGCTGGGAAAGAGACCTTCATTTAACTCTTTTTCAATCCATGTGGCCCAGAATATGGTCAATGACCTGGTCTACCACATCCTCACTGACATGCAGAGAATACACACGGAAGGTGCGTGCCAGATTCTTTCTGGTTCCACAGTTTATGGTTAAATGGAACCCGGGTACCACCTCAGCTGGTGTGACTGGGGCAATACTGCAGCATCCCATGCCCATATTTTCTTTGACTGTACAAAAATACAACCTTTCTGGCAAGTATTAACCCAACATATTAAAGCCATTCTGGACCTCCCCAATTCATTAACACCCCTTGATCTTATCCTGGGCATCCCCCCCAAAGTCGCTGAGGGGTAAAGACTCATACTACCTATGGTTTATCCTTTTAGTGGCAGCTTATAAATCTATTACAAAGAAATGGCTGCAGAAAGACCCTCCCACCACTTTGGACTGGAAAAACATAATAATGCATATACAAAGCTTTGAACAACTCACATACAACCTACAAAACATGTTATTTAAATCGCTGGACGAGATGGGAGTTCTAGCACCCAAAAATACAGATTTTGCCTCTCCTAGATATGGAGCTGTCTTAGTACAGATCAAACTCTTAGCTCCATATAGACATATGCAATGCAAATGTTACTCCCTGCCTTCTTAATTAATTAGTGATTTTAAAAATAGATCTTTTTTTCTTCTATGTACAGATTTTAATTGCTTTTTAACTATATAAACCTGTGGTTTATTTTAAAATACCAGAATACGCATTTCATAGTATGAAGTTCAAACAAATAGCTGGTAAGTTTATACCTGTTATTACCCCAGTTGTTTATGTTTTATTGTATATATGTAATGTAAGTTCAAGTAGGAACTATTTCTACCTGTTTAAAAGAAATGATATGCAGTTACAAGCCAGAATACATAGTATTAGACAAGTGTATCTTGTATAACATGTAAATGACAACTTTGGATGTTATTTGTCTGCATAATAAAGAAGTATAAAAACAAATATGATGGTCAGATACTTGGCTTCCCCTAATCTCTCCAGGACTTCATCTGTCCTGGGCATGGAGTCTGTGGCCAACTCTGTATAACTGTTGAGCTTGTGGTAGTCAATACAGAACCTCGTGGTCCCATCCTTCTTGGGGATCATTACCAGTGGGCAGGTCCAGAGGCTATAGGACTCCTTGATTACCCCACGAGCAAGCATTTCCTTGACCTCCCCCTCAATGGCATTTTTTTCTCAGGAGCTCTGTAGGGGTGGCTGCCTAAGCGGGAATGGGGACCCTGTATCCACATGGTGCTCAGCCAGCGTAGTATACCCCATTTTCTCCATGAACAGTTCCCCAAATGTATGCAGCACCCCATGCATTTTGGCAGCTTGGACCAGTGCCAGCCACTTCTAAAGGGTGTCAGCATCTGCTGAGGAGTCTCCCTTAACCTCTCCCAGGAGATCCACTAGCAGGACTGCTTCTGCCTCTTCCTCAGGATAACTGCAGGCTGCCAGGACCATTTTGTCCTGGTCATGGTAGGGCTTCATCATAATTATATAGTAGGTTCGCTGCTTGCACCCTCTGAGAGGTAGTTCCACCACATAATTAACATCAGTCACTCTCCTGGCCACTGAGTAAGGACCCTCCCAAGCCACCTGTAATTTATTCTGTTGGATGGAGAGGAGTACTATCACTTGTTGCCCACCTTTGTACTCCTGGGAACTGCCCCATGGTCATACTATGCCTTCTGTCTCTGTTGTGCAGTGACTAAGTGCTTCTGGGTGAATTCCATGAGCTCCTTGAGTCATGATCTGAAATTCCCCTTGGGGAGCAAGCTCACTGTCCCTCTTATTCATTCCTTCCCAAATCATGAGGGCCCCTTACCAAATAGCCAAATAGGAGCTCGAAGGGTGAGAACCCTGTGGATTCCTGGGAGATTTACCTATATGCAAATTTCAGGTGGATAAGTTCTTGTCCCACTCTCTCACATGGTGGTCAGTGAATGCCTTTAACATAGACTTAAAAGATGCATTAAATTGCTTGACCACAGCATTAGTCAGGGGGTGGTATGGGGAGAACCTGAGCTGCCTCATCCCACATGTCTCCCAAAGACTAACCATTAGGGCAAACATGAAATTAGTACCCTGATCTGACAGAATCTCTTGGGGGGGAAAACCCACCTAGCTGAATATCCCCAGCAGTTTTCTGGCCACTTTTTCCGCCTCAAGTGGAGGACAAGGGCATGGCCTTTAGGTACCTCATGGTGTAAACCATGACAACAAAAATGTACCTCTTGCCTGTGCCACTTGGGGTGCTGAGTGGCTCCTCAATGTCCACAGCAATGCACTGAAATTGTTCTTAAAAGGCATTGGAACCAAAGTCACCTTAGCCTTGTCCCCCAACCTTTTCCACCCTCTGGCACTGCAGACAAGTCTAGTGATAGTTTTTCATGTCCTTAAAGATATTGGATCAGTAAAAAATTGTTAGTTAGATTACTTTTTGTAGGGCTGACTTCTAAGTCTCCAGAAAAGGGTATAGCATGGGCTAAGGCCAGTAGCTGCTCCCTGTATTCCCTAGGAACTACTATCTGCTGGTGTACCCATTCTTCCAGTCCATTTTGAACCTGCTCACCATATAGCAGCCCATTGTCCCAGGGTACCTCCCTTTTCTCTGAACCCTGAGGGTCACCTTCCACCCTGGTGGCAAGCTCCCTTAATTTCTGTAGGGATGGGTCAGATTGCTGAACTCTTCCCAGCTCCGTATGCCTGACCTTCCCTAAAACATACTTTCCTGTGAGAGGGCCGCCCACAGCTGAGCTCACCCTAGTCTGTAGCTGTGGCTCAGAACTGCTTCTTCCAGTTCATTCTTTGGCTACAACTTCCCCTGCTGCTGAAAGGGGTTGCTTCCAGCTGCACTCCCCACTCTGTATCCTCAAGAGCTGGTTCTCTAGCCTTACTATGCATATTGACGCATGCAATGTTTGTCCAAATGTTAAAGTTATTACCCATAATTACATCAATGGGCAGGTCCAGTATAACACCCACCTCCCAAATGCCCTAGTCACTTTCCCAGCTTAGAAAGATCCAGGCCTGGGGGTGAGCTCCATATCCTTGGCGACTTCAATCTGAATTGGCTTTCGCGCATGCCACCTTCAAATTTCATAACCATATGGCCACCTTAAACCTAACCCAATTGATCTCTGAGCCTACACATCTGAACCCTAAATCACATAACCACTCCCTACTGGACTGGGCCCTCACCTCACACCAACACCAGATAACCGCCTCAGGACTCCTACCCGACTCCCTAAACGACCACCACATGATTTAGTTGGTACAGAAAATCTTCCGGCCAAAGACTCCTCCTCCTCCCAGAACCATTCTTACCTGGTCATACAATATGCTGGACCTTGTTTCAGTCCTAAGTGACCTGGCAGCCACAGACTGGTCTTTCATCCCCTGGGCCACTTCCATCGACTCTGCCCTGAGATATTTTAGGACCAAGTTCCTTGCTGTCCAGGACCACAATGCCCCACTCAGACGCACCCGAGTGAGAGGTGCTCACCTGCCTTGGATCACAGTTGACATCATGACTCACATCAGAGCCAGGGACCAGGCATGGAAGTTGTTCAAATTCTTCAACTCCCCTGCAGGGTATGCAAAATATAGTTCCTTACGCAAAGCCTGCACTAGGTTAATCCGTCAGGCCAAAGCTAACTACTTCAAAGCCTCCTTCCCGATCCAATCTAAATCACCCAGAAAAATTCTGGAAGGTAGTCAAATTGCTCTTTTCCCCACCCTCCCAGCCTCCAACCCCTGTTTTAAATGTAGGTGGCACCTCCTTAATGGATCCGCTTGAAGTGGCAACCGCATTTAACTTATTTTTCTCAAATTGTACCTCCTCACTTATATCCTCACTCCCTCCTTACCATCAAAATGCCACCCCCCTTCTGTTAATGCACGGGCCCCATCTCCTGCCTCCTCCTTTTCCTTCTGTCAGGTCACCCCCATAGAAGTTTACAACGCCTTGTCTGCCCTCAGCTCGTCAAAGGGCAAATGCCCTTCGGGGCTGGATGCCAAAATGCTATATTTCGCTGCTCCTGCCATCGCCATCCCCTTGGCTGCTCTCTTAAACCTATCTTTCTCCCTAGCTTCTATTCCATCAGAATGGAAGCATGCAACAGTTATCCCACTTCCAAAGGGTGGTGACACCTCCGCCCCCAGAAACTACTGCCCAATCTCTCTTCTCCCCGTACTAGCAAAACTCCAGGAGCACCTTGTACTGGCACAACTCTCCTCATTTCTCAACTCCATCTCCTTCTTCTCACCCTACTGGTCTGGCTTCAGGAAATCCCACTCCACCGCCACATCCCTTTTACTGGTCATGGATTCCATTCTTGCTGGTATGGACGAAGGCCACATCACCTCAGCCATCTTCATCGACCTGGCTAAGGCTTTCGACACCATCTCCCATGCCCTCCTCCTAGATAATCTCTCCCTTGCAGGGCTATCTACTGAGGCAACAAGCTGGCTCCTACTTGATAGGCAGGTCCCAATCTGTTAGAATTGGGAGCTCCACATCTACCCCCCTCCCAGTCACTACTGGTGTCCCCCAAGGCTCAGTCCTTGGCCCACTCCTTTTCTCCATCTTCCTAAACGACCTGCCCATTGCCTGCTCACACACATCCATCCACATGTATGCAGATAACATGGTTCTGTATACATCAGGCCCCTCTACCATTGTTGTGGTGACCAGACTACAGCAGGACTTCAATAATGTTCAGCTCTAATTTCATGCAAATCAGCTTTTTTCTAATGCCAAGTTGACTGTCTCCATGACCTTCGGCATGAGGCAGAGACTCTTCCGGCTCCCCACCACCCCCTCCTTCCATACCCTGGGCGGGGCTAATCTGGAGGCTTGCTCTTCCTTTAGATACCTTAGGGTCTGGCTTGACCAGCACCTCGACGTTTCTGTACATGTTGATGCCATCCACAAAAAGCTTCACCCTAAATTGGGTGCTTTGTATAGCAACTGTGGTTGCATCCCACTGCCAGCCCGCCACTCACTTGTAGAGAAAATGATTCTCCCTGTCTTTGACTGTGGGGATGTAGTCTAGGTTGCCACCCCCAAGTCTACCCTAGCCAGACTGGACACACTTTTCCACTCTTTCTGCCACTTCGCTCTTGATTGCCTGCTCTCAACACATCACTGCTCCCCATGCCAGACACTCGACCTCCCCTCGCTTCAAGATTGCAGATTATCCCATTGTGTGAGTCTCACAGCCAAGTTCTGGTCCCAGTCCCTGCCGCTCTACCTCACCTAGACCCTGTCAGCCCAGACCAGTCCAGTATACTGCCTTAGAAATTTCAACACCCATCTCCTGGCAATACCGCACATGTCCTCCTCTGTTGGTCTGGCTGCCTTCAGACATAGAATGCCTAATTATGGAACTCCCTCCCTGCTGACATTTGGCACATGCCTCCACCTCAGCAACTCAACCAACTCATCAAAGCACACTTCTCCTCCCCTTGTGTCTGTGACATCTGATAATTGAGTATGCCTAACTCTGATGATTCTGTTCCATTCTAATGACTAGCCACCATGTTACCATCTTACTGGAGGACCTGTTTGATTATTGCTTACTCTTTCTCATTCCACCTGTCCGATGTGTGTATGTACTGATTGTAGTATTATGTTCCTGGTATATGTACTGATGTATTATTATGTTCCAGTGTTATTGTCAGGACTGTATATTGAATTTTTGCATCTCCACTGTCACCCTTCCCCAGGACGCACCTGGAATCGAGCAGTACTCTGCTCAATGTGCCTTCCTGGTAAAACTTTTAAATAAATAAATAAACTGGCCTCTAGCTGCTGGGAGCTTCTAGAGTTACCCCGCAGCTGCACTGACCCCTTCTGCTATATTTTTCAGACAGTCATACGATAAGGGTCCCCATTTTTGACAGATATACAGGTAGCATCTGCATTCCCCTGAATGTTTACTTTTTAAACCATTTGGCTTCCCTTTTTCCTGCTTTCTCTGTGTAACCCCTAGATGGCGCTATCCCAGGGGCTACTACCCCTGCCTGATTTGCCACTAACAGGTTGAGGGGCCTGGATCCAATGGCGGGTGCCTCCACCCAGAGGTCAGGGTTTGCAATAGTTAAACTAACTTGGTCACAGCCCTCTGGGACACTGCAACCCCCCTTTCTTCCCACTAGTGGCCCACACAATATATCAGAATTACCTTCACAGTATACACTTACCCCAGGTCTGGTTCCGCACTGGGACCTCCTGTGAAATGAGATACAGTGCAACAATCACAGTACAGTACTTTAACATAGACAAATACCTCAGGCAGTATAACTTTGCTGAAACAAGCAGCTTTGATTTATTTAGGGGATAACAAGGACAGGGGGAAATCAGGTTAATTAGCTTATCACTCTAATAATCATCTTATGGCTCTGTGCACAGGCCTATCCCTATCAGTTACTGTCCCTGGGTACCCAAGCCCTAGTGGCTAGTCCAAACCGTGGGCAGCTGGTAGGGCCCTTCACACAGAGAAAAGGAGAATTAAACAGTCAGCAGTACAGTAATTCCATTTGGATTTAATGTGGCAATTCAACAGGGAGCGACCCTGAATTAGTACTCACGACCTCCAAATAAGATAGGGTCCTTCAATGTCAGCAGGGCTCACTTGAGGTACACAAACCTCTTCACACATCCATATAAAAGAAAACACTATACCAGGCAGGCTGCATCTGTATCCCGATCGCAATTACTGCACAATACCCGAGAACACACAGCAGATTCAGTTCCTGACAGACCAATGCAATTTTCAGCAATTCCTCCAGTCTTCTACAGGGTGAGCCTGGTTTCTACTCTTCAGAGATCCTTTGATTCTTTTCACAGGACGGATTCAGTCCTAACAAGCTGTTACACAAGCTGCAGACCGAACTCTGGGCCTTACACACGTTTTGACTAAACTGCACACTGAAAAGCACAGGGCTCCTTCCTTCTTCACTGCCAAAGCTCAACTGAAACTCCAACCGACAAAAACGGGCACTTCCTTTGAGTTCCTCCCAGTTCTTGACTGGATTGGCTGTCACTCAATAGACTGCTGCTGTTGGTCCAAAAGGCACTGAAGTCTAAACTACATCTCCCAGAGTCACTGCCCATACAATCCTCTTTGTGGCTGGCTCAGATTATGAGTCCAAGTTCTGATTCGTCCAAGGCACCATTTTAGAGCTAGCTTACCCCACACTGATTGGTCCAGTTCAGCAGTTCAAAACTAGAATGGGAACTAGCAGACACAGTTCTGACTGCAAAGAAAGCAGGTTAGACAAACTGTAATTTCATTATTACTCTAAATAATTTCTGGCAAACAGTTACATCTTTCAGATAGGTTCCCTTTGCACTCCTAGTGACTGCAAAATGAAGTGATTCGCAGCAGCTTGAGTGGTACTCAATCAAAGAAACACACAGTCCCCCATACAAACTAATTATGTCTGCAAGCAGACAGCTCTTAAAGAGACAGTACCAGAGGTTCTAAAAACACTCACTGATAAATGGCTTAAATGCCAAACACCATTCAGGCTTGGAGCATTCAAGCAAGCTCCTGGAAGTCTTTTGGGAACCCCCATTTGCAGGGGGGTTACATCTGCTTTCTCTCCCCCATTGTTTTTGTGCTGAAAGTATGTTTGGCTGGATACAAACTGATCAGCCATCTCAGCTGCCTCCTTCGTGGAGCTCAGAGTCCTATCCAGCAACCACATTCTCAACTCCTCTGGTACAGTCTTAAAAACTGTTCTACGAGAAAAAATCGTTTATCTGTTCTACTAAGATATCCTTTGCACCCTCTAACAATTGCTGTAAGACTGTCTAGGTGTACATGCATTTCAGAATAGCTATCTCCCAGTGCCTTCCTTAAACCACTACATTGTTGCCAATAAGCCTCATGAATCAATTGGAAGCATTTTAACAAGGCATTTTTCACTCTGTTATAATTCATACAGTCCTCATCATCCATCCTGGGGAAGGCTTCCAATTCCCTGTCTGTAAGGACTGGCAAAAAGTGAGTTGTTTAAGAAGCCCTATATAATTCAAAATGTCCACAAATTCTCTCCAAAGACTTTAAAAACAAATGAAGATCATCTCCCTCCTGATAATTGTGAAACATTATGGCTATACTTACAGTTTGTGGTGTTGCCTTCTGGCACAGAATGTCCAGCTACCTCTTGAGTTCACACTCTTGCTATTCGCTTATCTGGATCTAATTCTCTCTCTCTGGTCCCCAGGCTTAATTAATCTTATTTAAGGCTGATGCACCCTACATAAAGGAAGCCATTTGAGGCGGATGCAGTTTGGGGTAGGGACCCAGCTGATGGGTGGTCCACATCAATGATGGTAGCTGGGCGACTTCATAGCAAGGCCCTGAAATGAATACCAAGAGACACCCACTCCTTTCGAAATCAAATGAGTAAGTAGCCAATACAGGCTGAAAAAATGTTTATTGTTATATTTACCCCTTTCTTGGGGGGTTGCACTGTCTATTGTTGTTTTTATTGATGTGGGCCATAAGCAGTAGCACCCTTCATTCAGAATCCCATTTATAGTTTGTGAATGAGCAAGGGTGAGCAGCTAACATTGGTTAAGGTTTTTTTCAGCTCTGCCTCCACTTTCTGTAGCTCAGCATCTGCCTTTTGCCTCTCAGCCTCTGCCTTCACCTTTCCTAGGGTGAGCTGCAGCATTATTATTTGCATCTGGTCTTCTTTTGCAGCTTCCCCAGTTACAACCAGTGGCCCATTTACACTTTCCCTTGCCTGTGTCTCATGACTTTGGCTAGCAGTGACCACTTCTGCACTGCTTCTCTGGTCACTTTTTACAATGAGGTCAATGAGGTCTGCCCATGGCTGGGCTTCCTAAAAGACAAGCCATCTCCCTTTGCATAGCTCCTCAAGGTGTGCGAACTTCAGTTTTTCATATGGTCCAGGCATAATGTTTTCTAGCTATCTACTCTTACTTAAAACAAAATAAAAAATGGTAGTATATACAGTATCCTCTTTTGTATATTCTGTTCTGTGACGGGACAGATACCTATTTTATTGCCAATTCATTTCAGATGACAAACGCTGACAAGAAGTTTGTCACAGATTTATTCTCTTCCCAGAACTCAGTCTGCACTGCTGTCAGTTTTCACAACCCTTCAGACACCCAAAGGGGTTATGCAGGCATGCTGCCACTACTCAGCCACAACCTCACTTGCGGTATCTCTAGATCTGAAGCCCACTACAGTCACTGTTCACCTAGTACAGTGCTCTGTCCCAAAGGGCAAACAACCCACTCCTTCTGTCACAGCTGAGAACCCTTTGCTTTAGATATGGTAACTCTGTAGTCTGCATGACAGGGAGATCCAGCCACTCTGTTGCAATAATTCTTCTGTTTCTTAACCTAATCTATCCTTTACAATTTCTAGTCCATAAGGTTGGCCACCTATGGGCCCCTCCTCCCCTTTCTTGACTATGCTGTAGTATCCTCTTTAATTTTCCTTTTCCCTCTCAGGTCCTCATACAGGGAGGTTATTGCGGTGACCTCCGAGTTTATGTAAAACAACAGGCTGTGTTTATCATTGTTGGATTTAGTATGTAATAGCACTATGGCATAAAATACCTTGATGTATATACCTTATGTTTATGAAACCTGTAAATGTTGAAAATACCAAGGCACTAGGTGTTTTTGATAAAGGTAAAAAGTACCAGGTAACTGTATTATAGAAATTAAGTTGGTTGAGTTGTTAAATGCATGTAAATTGGTACCATGCATTCTTGCTGTAAACTGAGCCAATCTGAAATTTTATGGTGATTTGCATATATTCTGTGATGCTTTGCATTATGGAAGTATGTGTGATGTTGTGTTTCTTTGAAACTTGACCTATTGCCAATGCTCTTTGCGACAACCATTGTTTCAGTGCTTCTGCACTGAGATGCTTTGTCTGTAGCTTGTTTTGTTTTGTTTTTCTTTTTTAGCTCCCACCAACCAACCAAGCAAACAAGACAACCACAGGATGAAGGGTTTTCAGTGAAAAGTTTAGATCAGTGAGTCATTAGGTGCTGACAAGTGCAGAGGAAGGACATACATAGTCTGCTGCTGCAAACTGATGCATCGAAGAAGGGGTATGCCATTGCTGAAGGTTATCTCCTGTATTTTGAATAAACATCACACAGAGATTGTGTGTTGAACCTGAAGTTCTGTGCCTGGTTCATCTGTTATCCCACAACCCCTCCACAGACTTGTTAATGTACTCCTGGTTATCTATTTCTGAAATGACTTAGTGACAAAAAGCTTGAAGTATATAAAATAACATTTGATACTCCACAATATTTACATATATTACAGGATAATATCCACTTAAGAATATAATATTTCTACAGAGATAATAACAAACATATTTGAAAAGATAGAGGACACACATAATAATGTAATTTAAAGCCATCTAAAGTCTAAGCAGAGTAAAATAAGCTTACCCCCAACTGGGATTTGGTGAGTTATGCTGGACTCAAACCTGTGATGTTGCTAGTTTAAAATCTAAAACATAGCAGACACTAAGAGCAAACACACACAAAAATATCTTTAGCTGGCTAGTCAACTACACCTGCATCATCATACATGCCTCTCTGACATCACACATTGGACCATCTTTTGCTCTCTGGGGACCACCCCTTTCCAGAATGGGTCCAAAGTGGATTTGTGGATTGAAGCCTGGTCCTTTTGTTATCCAGGCTGGCTACCCAGCAGGAAACTGTGTCACTCTGCCTTGGCCCTGTTTACATTCAAAATATCTAATTTTCTTATGAAAGGGACACAGCTCTTTAAAGTTTAACCAAAACAAAAGCCTTTTACAGGACAGGAAAAGGACTGCTTATACAAAGGCCCCTCCTAGCTAAGTGCCCCAAGGCCTGGGACTGCAACTGACAGGACATTTACCTAGTTCACACAATCCAGGTAGCCTACAAATGTTTCACTCAGCAAGTAAATATGGTCACAGATCAAGTAACTCCCCTTGTAACTCGTAGAACCCAAAACAAACCTGCCCCATGGTTCACCAAAGAAATGAAAATGGCTCTCAAGGATAGGGACCAGCTTTGGACTAGAGTACAACTATCCAAAACAGAAAAAGACTGGTTGTTTTTTAAGTAAAAAATTAACTAGTGCATAAAACTAGTCTGCTTGACCAACTCAAACTACTATAAGACTCTCCTGAATAATAATAGGTATAATCCTTTTGTTTCTGGTGGATTATCAATACCCTTCCCCCCATCGTTATCCTCTCCTTCCCCCAGCTGGTTTCCCCTATCTACCCCTCTACCCTCCTTGATGTCCCCTCACTGCACCTCATTCATTCAATAATTGCTAAATTATCTGCCTCTTAACTGTGATCCATTCCTGTAAGGAGTTGGCTCTAAGGTTTCTATACTATGTTCCTCAGATATGCCACTTGTAATTAAATGCATATTCCAAAGGTATGATATACAGTATTTAACTGTATGTTATGTCACAAATGTGATTGTATGATTTATGATATTTTTTAACTGTATGTCTTGTTACAAATGTAATTAAATGTTTAATTTCTTAATTTCTCAGATATGTTAAATGGTAAACTGTATGTGTAATTCTTCATACAATTGTAACCCCCCCCCCCCAGAGGTCACACCGGGAGATGAGCAACTTGTTATTCAGTGTACCTTCCTGGTGAATCATTTCAATAAATAAATAAATAAACCTCGGGGTCTCCTTCCTTACCAAAGCAGCTACACAGCGGCAATCACCTAATTCCAGATAAACAGCTCATATTGGAAGAACTAAATCTGCATTTCATTTCAGCAGGCAATGCTTTTGATAACTTAACCACTACCAGCTTAGCCCCTATATTGCAAGATCAGCCAAGCACATCAGAAACTTATGCAAGCCTTTTCTCCTTCTGCTAAATTACTTATAAAGAGGTAGAACACCTACTTCAAACTCTCAACCCCCAAAAAGAGTGCAGGGGCAGATAATATTGATCTCATCTTTCTGAAAATGGGCTACCCAATTCTTACAGCACATATTATACATCTGTACAATATCTCAGTTGCAAGTTGTGAGGTCCCTCCATTATGGAAAATCACTATCCTTCCACTTTTCAAGTCTGGTGGTAAAGCTTCAGCAAATAATTATCAACCCACTTCTATCCTACCAGTGCTGGCAAAATTGTTTGGCAACACTAATCCATGATTAACTAAAATCATACCTCGAGACAAATTCCATTATTAATCCCATACAATATGTTGACATTGACCATACATTCAGATGCTCTATGCAAATAGCTGAGGCAAAAACTAGGTTTCTCTTATCGTAATAAGTCCTGCCTCACCCGAGATGACAGAAAAACACTTGTGCAGGCCATGTTCATTCCCCTGTTAGACTATGGGGACATAATTTACAGAACCACCACAGCCTCACAACTGAGACAGTTAGACATGCTGTACCACAGGGTGTTAGACTACATCTGTGAGCTACCAACTGTCATGCACTGCTGTCTTCTCTAGAAGGAAACAGGATGACCATTGCTTAAAGAGCTACTGATGCCTCAAAGAAAACTTTGAAAAACATAATATTTAGGTACAATTCAGCTTGCATTCCATATATATTCTATAGATTTCTCCTCAACATTATTTATTACTGAGGACATTTGCATGAATACATTATCTTAATACCTCAAAGTTCATCTGCCTCTATATCTTACTCCCTACTTCAAGTCATAATACTTTTTTGAGACATCACAATCTGTAGCCATGGTAGTAACTGTAATGTTATAAGTAGTGCATTGCGACTTCAGGTAGGGAGAAGGCAACAGGAATAGATGAACTCTTCTGTTTCCTGTTTTCATACAAATTACATCAGTAATAAATGATGGGGAGGAGAAATACAGAACTAATGTGAAATACAAGCCAAACTATGTCTAAATGTTATGTTTTGTTAAAGTTCTCCTGAAGGTGTCAGCTGCTCTTTAATACTAGAAGACTGCAACACCTAAACATTTGG
The DNA here is from genome assembly GCA_016271365.2 of Neoceratodus forsteri. Classification (NCBI taxonomy): domain Eukaryota; kingdom Metazoa; phylum Chordata; order Ceratodontiformes; family Ceratodontidae; genus Neoceratodus; species Neoceratodus forsteri. Next base: position 336,536,200 of record CM057449.1, read on the forward strand.
TCCCCCAAAGACCTTCATAACTCACTGCCCACTTATATTTCCTTAGTCCCCATCAGGTCCCAAAGCCCTTATGTGCTAAGAATGCACAGTATAATTTTTCTGGATGGTCCCAGGTTTTGCACAAAATATGGGAGGATGGTCTTTAATCAGGCTGTCCCTAAAGCTTGGAATGCCCTTCAGATAATAATTAAGCTTCCCAACCTGACCCCCTCCCCAGTCTTTCAAATCTCTCCTAAACCATTACTGCACAGATAATTGCACCTGCCACTAATACCCCTTCCACACTCAGTTCTCCTTATTGTTAGCTCTCCTTTACATATTGTCTTTAGATGCAAATTTGCCAAATGCTGCAGTCTTTATGTCTGCATCTGTAAGCTGCATATGCAATCAGTTTCACTACTGCCTTTTTATCTTACTGTTAGCAGATTGATATTTTCAGGTTTATTTTATGAAATTTGCTCACTAAGTATTATCATGTGAGAATCTATTGCTCTCCAATTATTTCTTCAATTGTATGAGATTCTTTTTGTCCATGTTCATGGTTAAGTACTTTTCAATGTACAATCATGTATAATTGCCTTATATGTAACTTGTACTACCAGATGTAAGTGTGTGCTGAATGCTGTATTATTCCTCCATGCATGTATCATTTTTCTTCAAATTATTGTTCTGTTGTATCCCAGACCTCCTTGCAAATGAGCCAAGCTCAAAGGAGTTTTACTGGTAAAATAAATAAATGAAAATGAAATGAAAATATGAGGCATTTTTCAATTCTCCCCATACATTCCACAACTAAAATATTTTACAGGCAACATAACTAGTAAGATGCACAAATAAGAAACAACTGTGGGTGCTACATCTGTTATAGCAGATGACACTAAGACGTGTTGGAGGGTCAATAGTGAGGAGGGTATCAGTGACATAAAAGGAGACCTAGGTAGACTAGACTAGACTAGACCAGTGGTCAGAGGCTTGGCAGCTCATAGTCAGTATTAAAAAATGCAAAATCATGCACTGGAAACGTTCCTTGAACCAAATATTGGCTTTGGAGTGTCATAATAACACAGATATCAAATGAAAGGGGCCTCGGAGTGATGATATCAGATAGCTTGAAAGTCATGGCTAAGTGCAATAAGGCATGTGGGAGAGCTACCAGAATGCTAGGTTGCATCACAAGAGGGTTTCCACTAGGAAAGATCTTTCTCTTTTTCTAATCCCTGGTGCAGCTGCACCTGGCATACTGCACACAGTTCTGAAACCCTTGCCAAGACAAGGGCAGGCTCTAGTCTGCACAGTGAAAGATGACTACAATGACTGAAGAGCAGCAGGAGAAATGTTATGAGGAGCACCTGTGTTGGAGAGGGGCTCATGTATAGAGTTCAGCCTGACACAATCAGTCTCACCAGGGCAGGAGAGGCACAACCAACACAAAACTGCTGCACACTCACAATGCGTTTAAGGAATGGCTCCAGGCAGGATTTATTGTGCTAATAACTGAATATATTTCTTTGATACAGCTACAGTCCAATACCTACAGTGCCATAAAGTGCAAAAAGGACATCAGTAACAAAAGTCTGCCTGGACGTAAATTGTGATTGCAGAAATGTGACAATTTTTGTATTTGGCTTTAAAAAATATTTGTAACACATGTATTGCTCCTCCATCACTTTTTATAGTGTCTAGAGAATGAAGCTCTTTCAGCATGCTACTAGGAATGGAATTAAGACATTGTGTCTTTAAATATTATTATATTTATTGGTTGGTCATTCCATTATTAGCCTGCCCCCTGATGAAGACTTTGATTGAGTTGAAGTACCAGGGAACATGTTGAGAGTTAGCTGGCAGGTAACTGTGGTAGCTTGCCTTTAATTTGTGGCTGAGTTATCCAGGCAGGCCTTTTTTGCTGATACCCTTTTTGCAAGTGATGACACTGTGGATTATGGATTGTAGCTGCATCAAATAGTCAGCTAGTTTCACAATAAATCCTGACTGGAGCCATTTCTTAAACTCCTTTCAAGTGTGCAGCTGTTCTGTTTTAGTTATGTGAGTATCAGGAGTGAGCTTTCCTTTGCTACAGCACCACTCCTAGTCTGGGAATGTGGATCTAACCTGGGTGCATTTGCATGAACTGGCTTATTTTTGGATCTGCAGCTCAGATGCCATTAGAGCAAGTGGTATGGTTACGAGTGTTTGTAGTATTGACTACCTCTTTTTGGATTATTCAAACAAATCATACAACTTACCAGAGTACATCACAGCTCTTAAACGGCAGCCAGGAATGAGTTCAGAAGAGAACCCAGATGAAGCAAGAGGGAGCACTTGTATTTTGGTAAGTCAGCACTTTTGTTTGAAAGAGCTTGGTGTGGTTGGGTAAAGAAAGGAGAAACTGAGAACAGCATTAGGAGGGGATTTAACATCAGAGAACATAACAATTAAGTCTGAAGGACCTATTTTTAAGTTAGAAAAACTATTGATCTCTGAATGTAATCTCTCATATAATTTGATTACCAATGTAACAGATGTAACACCCAGGAATTTTCTGTAATTTTTTTATTTTACTAGTTATATTGGCTGTAAACTATTGCAAGCCCATGCCTTGGGGCACTCAGCTAGGAGGAGCCTTTGTGTAAGCAATTTAGATCCTGCCCTATAAAAGGTTTTTGTTTTGGGTTAAACTTCAAAGGGCTAACTCTCTTTCATAACAAAAAAGTATGTTTTGAGAGTAAACAGGGCCAAGGCGGAGGGGTAGCCAGCCAGGATAAAAATGGCAATCCACGTAACCAACAGAGCAAACTGCAGAGTTGTTCTAGTCTATCCCCACTACTACGTCTCCACAAACAATGAACTGTAAAAACCAGGCACTCACCCCAGAGCAAAAAGAAAGATGTACTCACCATTTGAAGCATCAAAAATTGGCTCTTTATTAATTCACAAGGAGTGGTGATGAAAATATTTAAAAATACTTGCTAATGTGCTATCAGTGCCCCGTGGGATGACCTAACACACAATAGCTTTGTCAGAGGTAAAGTCCACCAGTCCCTTTCTGTATAAATACAAGTCAAAACAGCATGTTATTCACTAAAAGGACAGCTGGTGGCACCAATGTGAGTTACAACAAACCACCAATATTTAAACACCCTAGTGGCAAAACGTGCTGCAAGATTCTGTCAGTCCAAGATATAAAGCCAACCTTGCACATCAAAAGGATCTGAAAAATAGAAACATATACAAGTCAGTACACATACTCAAACAATACCATTAAAAATTCACCATCTCATGAAATAGTGTGCAAATTTCATGGCAGAAAAGACTGATTTACTAATTCCCACTGCAGCACTATATATACAAATCTGTGACTACCATTTATTCAAATGCAAATCTTACTATACAGCAAAATCCTGTGACACCAACAATGCTATCAGTTATAAATATCTTTCTCACAGTAACAGTATTAATCATGCACAGGAAAAGCACTGTGTACATCTAGAGTAAAAAACTAAAAATAATGACTATTGATGGACAAAAAAAACATATCCTTTGCTCCAGAAGGAATAATCACATTAGTGCTTGAAATCAGGGCACAATACGGCAATACCAAAATAGATTACAGTGCTCTGCAGTTTGGACATGTTCTCATAAAAGGGTGGTCTGAAGAGATCAAAGAAATAGTCCATGCGATGGTGACAGAGAGGAATGTGCAATGAAGTGGGTGTAGTGGGTCGGCAAGCTCAAGGCATTTCTCTGTGTGTTTGCTCTTAGTGTCAGTTATGTTTTGGGATTCTGAACTAGTAACATCACTGGTTTGAGTCTGCCATAATTCACCAAGTTCCCAGCTGTGGGTAAGCTTCTTCTACTCTATTAAGAATCTAGATCATTTTGAGTTAGGTGCTGTCTGTGTGATCTCCATCTTTCCAACTGTGTTTCTTCTTACCTCTGTAGAAATACTGTGTTCCTCATAGTCCTTAGTGTGTATTATCTTGTAACATATGTAAATATCATGGAATATTAAATGTTATTTCTTATATACTTCATGCTTTCTGTGACTGAGTAATGTCAGGTATAAATAACCAAGGGTAAATTGGAAACTCTGTGATCAGTTTCCAAAGAGGCAGGCTATAGTTACCATAACTAATGCAAAGTGCTCCGAGTTGTAACAGAAGGGGTTGGTCATTTGCCCTTTGGTAAGAAGCACTGTACTGAGTGAGCAGTGGCTCTAGTGGGATTCTGATCCAGAGGGACCCCGAGTGAGATTGCGACTGAGTGATGTCAGCATATCAAGATAACCCTTTCAGGTATCTGAATGGTTGTGAAAACTGGCAGCTGTGCAGACTGAGCTCTAGGAGAGAACAAATATGTGACATCATAGAAAACTATATTTCTGTAGGAGCCTGAGGCAGTTTAAGAGACTTAACTATCACATGTCTTCTAATGGCACGTGTTTCATACATCATACACCCCATTCGTGTCACCATTGCTGATTTTTTAATCTTCACCACAAGACCATTTCTGTCTCATTGGGTGATGTTGGAACATCTTGCTTGCCCTAAAATTTGCTGAATTGGAAAGTTTAATTGTTTAATACCACCCAGATTTAACAGGGGTTTCAGAGACCTGGTTGAAACCATTTGGGATTTGTTCTTTGAATGGGTATAACTTAACTAGAGTAGATACAGCTGGAAAGAAAAAGGGTGGAGGAGTAGCTATTTATGTTAAAGAGAATTTAGACTTTAGTTTAATTGCTAATTTTGGTTCAAATAATTCCTTTAGTGAGTGGATTGGATTTTGGTTCATTTGGTCCTGCTGAGTGTAAAGAAATTAATGTATGTTGTCTTTAACCCCCCACCCCCAACCCCACCGAGGGTGGACTGGAAGGGCTATCTGATTTTCCGCACAAAAAAAATATAGCTTAATTAGAGTACATTGAGCTGGAAAGAAAAAGGGTAGAGGAGTAGTCTTTTATGTTAAAGAGACTTTAGATATTAGTTTAATTGCAAAGAGTAGTCCAAATAATTCCTCAAATGGTTGGAGTTTGGTTTATTAGGTCCTGGGTGGGTGTAAACAATTTTTATTTAAGTTATCTTTAACATTCTCTCATATGGACTAGAAAAGTTTTCTGATTTTCTGCACCCTGCCTCTCCATGGACTGGAAGGGTTATCTGATATTCTGCACCAAATGGAACCTGTTTTTTTTTAAAAAAAACACAACTTGGTCAATATTGAGGACATAAACATGAACTGGTTGCAGGATCAGGGAGAGAACTACGTAACACTTCTGCAATCATTTCACCTGACTCAACTCATAACATTTCCAACCTGTTTAAAGTGATTTTGTCATGTTTGCCATCGCAAATGGGAGTAGTAACCTGTAGGAGTTGTGAATCAATGTCTTACCATTCAAACTGCCCTTGTTTTCCTGAAAAAATGCTTTTATTTCTGTGCTCCGCTTCATTTGCATAACCCTGCCCCTTTTTTTCTCAGTGCTGTAACCCCCAACTGTGACATTATGCAAAGGAAACAAAGTTTTTAAGCACTATGTTGAAACAGAGACCTCTGTTGATCAGTCTTGGTATTGCAGACATCCTTTTTTCTTTCACAGTTTTGTACTCATAGCAGAAGCTGGACACCAAAGAAAAAGAAAAGTAGTCTGACCCATAATTACACTCCTAAACTACTTACAGTCATTCAAGCCCTATAACATAAACACAGAAAAGTATTATCATGCTCCCACATTCTGACAGGAGCTGCAACTTCAGACCTGTCACTTCACCAGCAGGTAGTAAAAGTCAAACATCATCTACACAGACTGATAAATTATCTTTTTGGCCTATCTGCACCACAAAAACAGTTTTACAGAAACTTTTATACAGACTGTACTGCTGTAAACACTACCGACATAGGAGACAGAACTTTGATAAGGGAGACAGAAAAAATTAACTATGTACTGTACCCACAATGCCTTGCTACATATATATACATAGATACATAGATGTTGACAGCAGATAAGAGGCTATGGCCTACCTAGTCTGTTCATGTGCGCACGTACGCAGCTTCTTCAAGCTTCTCTAGAACTAGATTATATGTCTACTTATTAGGTGCTATTCTGCAGTCCCCACTACCAAAATAAGGGACTGCACCTCTGGGTAACAAACATTCAAGTCAACGTTATAATTTACCCAGAATTCCTTGTGGCTGTATGTAAAACATTGACAGTTTCCTTGCATGACATCATTCTGGGGGTGTGGCCGCACACAGAAAACTGGAGGGCAGGCAGAAACAAAAACACACAAAAAAATTATGACAGATTTTTTTTTACAAAACAAATCACAGCTTCAGCATCTGAAGCATGGGTGGCAGTGGCATACTATGTGAAACAGGCAGTTGCAGAATGTGACTAAATCACTTTAAATTTAATAAATACCAATGATTCTCTTTTTGGATTGGATTATAGTAAATAAGGTTGATAGAGTCTCTTTTCCATGGTATTTTAAATAATGACTGTATGCATCGTGCAAGGCAGAGCACATGGATGTACCCTCCATCACTGACAGCTTTAATGATGTTGTATCAGTCACAGTACATCCAGGCTCCATACCATTCTTCCTCAGTCATATATCAAATAGGTCCTCCAGTCTTTCAAGCAGGTAGATGAGTGTGAAGACTAGAATCTCATGACACAGATTTGCATGTCGTCAGTAACCTGTGTGCTCCTCAGCATTGCCTGAACCAGCACCACTGACGTGCTGTGTTCTTCATTAAAGCAATTCCAATGTGCCATGACTGACATGTAATCCTGCAGCTGGTCACTTATCTAATGTCTGTGGTGAAATGAATATTTGGGCAAGAAGACTGTTTTAGGTAGTGGTGGGCTGCAGCACGTACCTTATCATACAGCTCAAGCAGTGTAACTCTTGTAAAGAGATGCCTAGACGATACAGAGCAATGCAGCTCCTCCTCCTCTGCATCAGGTGGTGAAAAGCATCACTTGCAACAAAAGAGAACAGCAACACATTTTCAGATAATAACTCCACAACTGCCTGATTGGTCTCCTGTGATTTTGAGTGTCAAGGAGCAAACTTAGCAGTATGCTCAGCACACTGATGCAGAGGCAGCAGCCACCATGGTGTGGAGGGATCAACAGGAGTCAGGGGTGATCTGTCCGGTACAGATGGTAGTTCTTCTGACTCAGCATCAGGTACCAGTGGTGTGGGATGTACTGGCAAGGGTGTCTGATCTGCTTCACTCTGGCCCTCTAATATTAAAACCCACACATGATAATGGTGTGTGCACAAGTGGGTGTGCATGTCAGATGTGCCAAGTGATGGAGGATGCCTTTTACTGATTTTCACATGACAGATCAGACATCTTGTGTAGGTGAATTCAGGGTTGCATACCTCAAAGTGCATCCACACACCACAGCCCTTCTTGCACTCAGTCCTGATCCTGGACCTTGTCCAGATCATCTAAAGCCAGATTTGGTGACTATCAATTTTCTTCCACCTGATGCTGCACCTCTTTCTATCCTCCAACTTCTTCCTCCTCAGTACAACAACAGGGGTGGGAGTGGTGTGACTGGTACAGCCTCAACAGGAATAGGTTCAGTAGGAACCTGAGACAATGTAAGTGATTCAACTGCCACATGTCTCCTAACGGCATGTGTTTCATACATCACACACCCAGTTCTTGTCACCATTGCTGACTCTTTAATCTTCTCCAAAAGCACCATGTTTCACCCACTGGGTGATGCTGGAATATCTCGCTTGCCCCAAAATTTGCTGAAATGGAAAACTTAATTGTTCAATACCATCCAGGCTGAATATAGGTTTCAGAAACCTGGTTGAAATCATCTGCCCCAGCTAGAATTTGTTCGTTTTTTTTTAACTTTCTGTTTATTCACCTCTCCACGCCGGAGCTCCGTATCATCGGGAGACACCTGTTACTGACCCACTTCACTACCTTACCTAAAGTCCCCGGAGGTTCCCCCATGGAGCTGTGGTTATGTCCCCCAGGCAGGCATGAAGTGGGGCCCTTGCACCCCAATATTCTCTGGTTTTGTCGGGTCCCCCAGTGGTCAGGCAGGCAGGAGCTATCAGGACCAGTACTGGTGCTCTGTCTTCTTGGCACTCTAGCATTATTTTCCCTGTTCCTCCTATGTAGTTTACACCCTGATGTCAAGGCGCCAATGTCCACCACATAGCTTCCCCAGCCCACCCTGTTACCAAGAGGACTTGCTGTGCCTCGGGCCTCTGACTGGGGTCAGGCAAGCTTCGGTCCTTGGTTCCCCCCTCCCCCCGGAGAAGGCAAGCAGTCCCTGGGACGCTCAAGCCTTCTCCCCTGGCCAGCCCTCCAGTGACCTGGGTCCACTCCCGAACCCGGGTCACTGGCATCACAAGTGAAAATACAACCGCTGCACTGGTGGGCCGGCTTTGAATTTGTTCTTTGAATAAGTACAGTCTAATTAGAGTAGATCCATCTGTGAAGAAAATGGGTGTAGGAGTAGCTATTTCCATTACAGAGAATTTAGATGTTAGTTTAATTGTTAATAGTAGTTCAAATAATTAATTTAGTGGGTGGATTTTTCTTTGTTTGGTCCTGGGTGGGTGTCAACAAATTCCTTTGTTGTCTTTACAACCCCACCCCAGGTGGACTGGAAAGCTTTTAGCTTATCTGATTTTTCTGCCCTAAACTTTACTGAACCTGTTTCAAAAAAATTGGGCTTGGTCATTATTGGAGACATAAATTTGACTTGGTTTCAGCATAAAGGAACTAACTATGAAACACTGCTGCAGTCGTTTCACCTGACTCAGCTCATACAATGTCCAAACCATTTACATTCTATTAATACTAATTCTCTTTTGGATTGGATTATAGCAAGTAAGGTTCATAGAATCTCTTTTCCTGGTATTTTGAATGATGCAATCAGTGATGATCTTACCACTTACTGTGTCCTTACATTCAAGACCCCTAAGCTCCCTCCTCATATTATTTTTTCACAGATGTTCGGTGGGGTTCACCATATAGTGGTACACACTTTGACTACAGAAACTGACTGGAACCATCTCAAGCTCATTTCTACCGTTGGTTGTGCATAAAACCTTTTCTACTCTCAGTTACTTCCCCCACCAGAAAACATTTTTTCCATCGTGTAAAAAGTGACTAAGAGGTGTTAACAACAGGGGGTTTTCTACTGAAATAAAAGAAATGCTTAGGAAACAGAAATCTGCTTGGAATGGGGTTAGGAAAAAATGCTCAAATGTTTTACTTTCTGACTATCAAAGAATTAGTAATGACTTTAAATATCTGATAAGTTCAACAAAGTCCAACTTCTATAAACAGCCAAAAGATAATAGTTGGGCTGATTCCAAAAGCTTTTGGGACAACATAAATGTGCTCACAAACCCTAAATCACGTTGTTCTATTGAAAAGATGGTAACCGAGGACTTTGAATTACTGTATGTGACCCTCTTGAGATTCCAGAAGCATTAAATTACAGATTTACAGATCTCACAGTTTTTAACTCTTCTGATCCCAATTCCTCCTCTACTAACATCTCCAGTATTTATTTATTTAAAATTTGGTAACCAGGAAAGGCACACTGAGCCGGGGCTCATTTCCAGGTGTGGCCAGGGGGAGAGGGTAATGGGTTATACTATAGTCAGAGTAGCAAACATCAAAAATATCTTAATGACCAAAGTAGAACAATATACAGTATATCTACAGTAGGTAAATATGCAGCAAGGTACATATTTGGAGTAGCATACATTTACAAGGTGCAGAGTGCAATAGGCAGTATAATACATTGTAAGCAATTATACAGAGGCAAACATAAGTATGTACATAGGCACAAATAGAAACATAGACAGTGACTGCAGAAAAAGACTAGAGGGCCATCCAGTCTGCCCAAGTTCCCTACAATCCCTGGAATCTACTGTTCCTCCAGGGTACTAACCCTTCCCATCCTCTCTCTAGTCTTCTCCTTCATCCTGCTACCCCCCAGTAACCACTATTCCCTTCATTATGTCCCAGCTCTGCTTGAATCCCGTTTTCTCACTTACCACTTCAGCTGACAGACTGTTCCAAGGTTCCACCACCCTTTTGGTAAAGTAGTACTTCCTCACATCTCTCCTGAACCTACCTCCTGTTAATTTCCATTTGTGTCCATGTGACCATAAGTTGGTATTCAGGCTAAATAGTTCCCCACAGTTCACTTTGCTAATTCCTTTAAGGAACTTGAAGGTCTCTATTATACAGTATCTCCCCTCTCCCTTCTGGTCTCCAGTGAGTATATATTTAGTGCCTTGAGGCACTCTTCATAGGATCTGCCTTGCTGTCCCTGAATCATTTTTTCTACTCTGCACTGCACTGTTTCCAGCCTATCCTTGTCCTTTCTGAGGTGAGAACTCCAGAACTGGGCACAGTACTCTAGGTGAGTCCTCACCATGGATCTGTAGAGGGGAAGTATTACCTCCTTTCTTCTGCTATCAATACCCCTCCTGATACATCCCAACATCCTGTTAGCCTTGCTATAGGCCTTGTTACACTGACTCGATTGCTTAAGTGAGTTGCTAATTATAATTTTCAGATCCCGTTCCTCAGCCGCAGTGCTAAGTCTCTCTCCTCCCATCCAGTACTCTGTCTAGGGGTTCTTTTTCTCTAGGTGCATTACCTTGCACTTTCTAGCACTGAATTTTAACTGCCTGACCTTTGACCACCCCTCTAACTTTAGTAGGTCTCTCTGCAGTTCCCTTATTCCCTCGTTGCTATTCACTTTCCCACATAGTTTTGTGTCATCTGCAAAGCGACACGACCTGCTCTGGATTCCTTCTCCAGTGTCACTAAATGAGCATGCTGAAGAGGACTGGACCCAGGACCGATCCCTGTGGAACCCCGCTTATAACCTCCCTCTCCTCTGATTTAACCCATTGACCACCACCCTCTGCTGCCTCCCCTCTAGCCAGTTACCATCCAGTTCACTATGGGTTTAGCTGCACCCAGGTCTTCCATCTTCTTGAGCAACTGTTTGTGAGGTACTGAGTCAAAAGCCTTGCTGAAGTCAAAGTACAGCAGATCCACAGCATGGCCTTGTCTAATTCCTTTGTCACCCAGTCAAAGAAAACTATCGGGTTAGTCTGACAAGATCTTCCTGCCATGAAACCATGCTGTTAACTATCCTGGAGCCTGTTGTTCTCCAGGTAATACACGAGGTCCTCTTTGATCAGTGACTCCGTCAGCTTCCCAACTATAGAGGTTAGACTGACATAAATAAATGTTAAATAGATGTTTAAGCTGGGCGCCTGGGTAAACCTGATATACATATGCATAAAGTTAGGACATCTCAGGAATACAAATAAGGAGGATTAAGGAAAAGTTAAGGGCAGGTGGATAGTGTGTTCACAGAAAGGATACAGGGAAGAAAAGATATGTGGGGGCAAGGTGTACCAGGTGGGACAGAAGACAAACGGCAAGGCAAGGCAAAATTTATTTAAAAGATGCCCAATCCTGGAGGCCTGGTGCCATACAAATAGATAAACACATATTCAGCAAATAAATCAATAAAATAAAATAAAATAAAATAACATTTTTTCTACAGAATGTGGGAGGAGGAGGAGGGGAAGGAGGAGTGGGAGGGTGGGAAAGGAGGGGAGCAGTAGCAGTGGAGGGAGGTGTTTTAATTGCTTTTTGAGCAAGGCTAGAGTAGGCTCGAGGCGGATCGAGTGGAGGAGATGATTCCAAAGATCAGGGAGTCTGAAGGAGAAAACGACCTTGCCTGATTTTGAATGTGGATGAGGGAGCATGAAAGTGCAGGAGTTGTGGGTTCCAAGACAGTAGCCTGAGGTTGATGAGGGGAATAAAAGACTGGAGAAATTGGGGGGGGGCGCGAACCAGAACTTGCCACCGAAGGCAGCACAATGAGCAAGGTGTCGATTTGCAAGAGAGGAGAGGGATACAGCAGAGTAAAGGGGGTAATGGTGGGTTTGAAAGGGGAGGTTGGAAGCAAAGTGACAGTAGGCATCACACAGTCGGTCTAGTTTTGTGAGAGATGATTGGGAGGGGCCAAGCCGTAGACTACGTCAGCATAGTCTATTGTGGGAAGGATTAATTTGGAGATGAGCACTTTACCGGTTGGGAGGGAGAGGCAATCCTTTATCCTATACAAGGCTTCCAGTTTGGGCTGAAATTTGGAATGGATGGAGTCAATGTGATGGGAGAAGTCAAACTTGGGGTCCAGCTCGAGACTCATAGGCATTTTTTTTTATATACTTTCTCTTTATGACCCCTTCTCGCTGTACTAGATTCCTTTCTTCGGGGATCTCTAGGCTGTGTATTCCCGTAGTCCCACCCCAGGTACCTCCCTCCGGGTCCTGGTTAGCCTTTCCCCATCCTGCCTCGGTTTACCCCCCCTGGGCAGGGAAGAGAGGGACCCCCCTTAGTCCACCTCTCACACCTCACGTATGCGTTGGAAGGCATCACCAGCCCCATCTATGGAGCCTGGTTGAGGGTTATCTCATGACAGCCAGGTCCCGTCTACAGGAGCCAAGCACAGGGTTTTTCCATTTTCCTGGTCCCAACCCACAGGATGTCTACACGCAAGGGGGACCATGGAGCGACACACATCACAATATGCTAATGCACATGCTCCCAGTAGATGTCCTCCCTCCCTTATATGCGGTCTCGCTGCACCTCCACCCGTGGTCACCCAGGTGGCGGTATCACAGTGGGACAAACATCCCACCCTGCCCGGAGGAAGAGAGCAGCCCCTGGGTGCTCAATCCCCCTCCCCCAGCTGGCCCTCCAGCCGCCCGAGTCCGTTCCCGAACCTAGGTCGCTGGCGCCGCAAGCGGTAGCCCTACCACTGCGCCGGCAGGCCGGCCTCGACTCCTAGGTATTTGAAAGACTGCACTATATCTATTTTTGTACCATCCAAGGAAAAGAAGGATGGAGGGGAAGGGAGCTTGGCCAGCCTTTGGGCAGTGCAGAAAACCATGGCAAGTTTTTTTGGTGTTGCACTTGAGGAAGTTTGCCTCAAACCAATTGAGGGTGTTCTCAAAAGCAATCTACAGGGGTGAGGTATGTGCACATTGTTTCCTCAGAGCACCCTTGATTTAGTTTTAAGGAGGTGGAGGTGGAAGATGTGCCAAAGTTGATCTCTATTCCATCTAAATGTGGTGACTATAGTGACGGTCTCGATGTAACACACTGCCCATCAGACAGTGCTCCCCTTGTGAGTCATTTTCTATTTTTCTCTCATTACACAAGAGTTTCTGTCAGCCTGGAAATGTGCACTGACAGTTCCTGTACCTAAAATCCTTCATTATTTATTTTTAAATGACTTCCATCCTATCTCAGCCCTTTGTAAACGTGTGGGTAGAGACACTAATGCTTTAATATGCACCAGAGCTAAGCAACTCCCAAGACGACTAAAGAAGACACCTATAGTGGCTTCAATACACACACATAATCATCTATGTGGCTTATTAAAGTTACATGCCACCACAGATTACAGGCAGCCTTTGAATCACAACCCCAACTTCCTCATAGATGTGAAGCCAATTAATGCCCCCATGGACTACCCTTAACATAACAAGGACATTTTGATAACAGACTGATTACATTTCACACATTTCAACATAGGCACCAAGTAACAAATAGAACAGTGTTCCCATTCCTACATGTAAAGGGGGGGTAGTAAAGGTGAAATTGTTTAACCAGGAAAATCACACTAAGCCAAAGCTTATTCCCAGTTGTGACCTGGGAGTACAAGGAAGTTAAATGACTTGTTTAGGGTCCTACAGCATGCAAGTGGGGGCTGATGGGATTGAAACCAAGGTCTCCATGTTTGCAGCTCAGTGCCCTTAACCACTACACTATACTGCCTCCTATGCCCTTAACCACTACACTATACTGCCTCCTATGCCCTTAACCACTACACTATACTGCCTTCTAGTCACACATATATTAACAAAATATGTTAGGGGGAAATGGTGGAACACAGCTCATACTGCCACTATACTCCCATTGATTAACTGGACAAAACTCCTGCATCCAATTTCTAACTAGAATGGTGGCATACATGACGTGACAACTAATAAAGTAGATGGCACATCCACATACTGGCAAACTATGTTTCCTAGGGCCTGTGACGCTTTGCCAATCTGCTTGTTAGTATATTGTATCAAATTTGTGATATAAATAAATGTTTCTTTGAATTTCTGCTTGGAAAATATGGCAGTCAGCAAAAGGCATTGTGGGACCTTAGATTTTACAAAAAGTACTGTTCTTTATCTGAGTGGAAAATCTAATTAAGGGCTTCCTCTAGATACCAGGTTGTAACAGGTTGTAAAACCAGCCACTTGTATAAAGTATTGCATTTTATGACTCATTAGGAGGAAAGCAACTTCTGACAGATACCTGTTACATCTCTCACCACTAGGAGAAATAGCTGTCAGGAAGTTACTTTGAAGATTAAAGGGGTAATTCTGCCCTGCCATAAAGCAGGCTTACTAATTAAAAAAATATATATACTGTATAGATATATTTTTTTGTGGGATGCTTAGCAACATGCAGATACCCGAGACTAATTTAGTATGCAGGAAGAGAGTGACCTCACAGCCAGCATCACCACTGAGCTGTGACCTCACAAACTGGGTGGGACCCTTGTTCCTATAGATGGTCAAAGCTAAGAGAAAAGAGTGCTTTTTGATTCTGGACTCCTGAAAGACACACTCTCAAGAGCACTTCTACACTAGGTAAATCAACCTCCACTATTTATTAATTGAAACTAGGGTAGGATTAGATACTCAATAATAAGGCAGTTTTGTTTAAATTGTCCAATTAATTTGTGTGACTGTACACTTAATGTTATATGTTCTGTATTTTGTATTTCATTTACTATTTTTAATCTTAGTAAACTTGTTTTCCTTGAAATCCTGCTGGAGTGTTTTCCTCATTTTGAATGTGAATGCTGGGGCAGTGTTGATAATTCTGACAGAACTGTTAAGCGCTTACAGTGTGTTACCATATTCACCAAGCTAAGAAAGGTACCTAGGTCTCAACTGAGTCAAAATGGGGATTGTGACCCAGGTTGGGTGCCTGCTGGGTTAAGTATTGCACTGCATATCCCCAAAGAGGGTGTGATATTTGAACCTGTTAACTGGGTGTGCTAGCGAAAATGGTTTCATATTTGACCCCAGGAATTGAAACTGGTAGTTGTTCAGACCCAAAACAGACAGGAGGGTTATCCTGTTTGTCTCCTGTTCATATATTGCACTTCGAGGTTTGGCACTGTGGGAGCAGCGGGTCTAACCACCGGAGTGCGTTGGTGACAGGGCCCAGGGGAGACTACCACTGGCAACAGATTTGAAAAGACTTGTACAAATATATCAGATTTGATACTTGCAGGCTGATACAGCTAAAAATAATACATAATATGTATTTCACACCAGTTAAACTCTACAAGATGCATAAGCTGCAATCGTATGTCTGCACAAGGTGTAGTGAAACCCAGGGCACTTTACTTCATATATTGTGGCAATGTCCTAAAGCATAACCCCTATGGCATGCCATTAAGGACAAGCTGGACCATTGTTAGGGCTAAATGAAGCCTTCACCCCCTTCTATTTGCATAATAGGTGGTTATAAACACCACCTAATAAGGGCACAAAAGTATTATGTAACGCTGATTGTCACTTGTGCCAAAAAAGCCCTGCTATGACACTGGCTAGATCAAGACATACTCACTTATCAGGAGTGGCATAGTGACCTTCTGTTTGCTCTGAAGGCTCAGAAATGTATAGCCACTATGAACAACTAGCTTAGAGGATATGACAAGTATTGGGTGAAGCTATATGTCCTTATGTCTCCAGAGGGTGGAGGCAGGCAAAGTTCAGTAGGGGTTGAATTTACAAGAATCATGATGGTAGTACTCAGATGTTAGACGGAGATGGTTACTCAGTGTGTTAGCCCTCGATCAATGGAAATAAACCAAAATGTTGTGCTATGTAAATGACCCATGTATAAATACGGGCCCGGATATTCAAACTGCGCCAGGCTGTGGTACAAGCCTGAGCGCATCTCAACTTTGTTGCGCAGGGGTGTGGCCTGGGCGATATTCAATGGAGCTGCGCTATGGAGCAGCAGCTTTGAATATCACACCCTGGCCACCCCCGCTGTGCATGGCGCAGTGGCACTGCACCAGCGCAAGTGGCCAGAGTGGAGCATGGAGATGCACTAGCGCAAGTGCCATTGCGCCATGCACAGCACCTGCGATATTCAAAAGGGGACATGCAAATGGAGCCATAATTTATGCAAGACACACAGGGGGCCATTTGCATCTCATTACGGCCCCATTTGCATCCCATTAGCATGCAGGGGCACCGATCCCGACGACTTGCGCCTAGCACCCTGCCAGGCAGCAGCCATCAGAGACTGACGCCCCTGCAGCCCGATCGTAGGCATTTGTGTAAAATTAAAAAAAAACCCGTCCAATATCCCTGGTGGTCCAGTGTACCTCTATGTGCCCAATTGCAGGCATCGGTATAGTCCCCCCCGTCCAATATCCCTGGTGGTCCAGTGGACCTCTATGTGCCCGATTCCGGGCATCGGTATAGTCTCCCCGTCCAATATCCCTGGTGGTCCAGTGGACTGATCACTGCCCAATCGTGGCATCTGTAACACATAACAGACCCCTACTACCCTGGTGGTCTAGTGTACCCCTCCCCACCCGCCCACTGAGCCCACTGCCGCTCCCCGTCAGCGGCGGGCGGCAGCACCCCACCTGCCTGCGCCTGCCGACTGACAGCTCGGTAGGGGCTGCATGCCCATTGGTTCACAGTCTGAGCTACTGGGCGCAGTAGCCTATACCAGAGCCATTTTGTCCAGATATGTGAATGATTCATTCACATATCTGGACTGAGTATACAGTATGGGCTGCATGCCCATTGGCTCACGCCTGAACCAATGGGTGTGCAGCCCAACTGTCAGTTGGGTGGGTGGTGGGCAGGTGAGGTGCTGCCGCCCGCTGGCTGATGGGGGAGCAGGGCAGTGGGGCCTGCGTGGGGAGGGGGTAGCAGTAGACCACCAGGGTAGTAGGGGTCTGTTATGTGTTACAGATGCCTGCAATCGGCAGCGATCGTCCACTGGACCACCAGGGATATTGGACATGGGGGAGGACTATACCGATGCCCGCGATGGGCACATAGAGGTCCTCTGGACCACCAGGGATATTGGACAGGGGGATTTCTCCAGGGTGCCCGCGATGGGAGGGCATGGGGCGCCGGAATGCGGCAGGAACTGGGTGGCTACCCACAGGTGGCAGTTGCTGTGTTGTGCCCTGCAATGCGGCAGCTCGCCTGTGGGTGGCCATCACTTGTTCCTTTTTTGGGCTTAACTTTGTGCAGGCGCAGGTAGGGGTTGCGATGCATGACTCTGCACATCCGGGCTGAATATCCGGGCTGTGCAGGTTATGTAGACGCAGCCCCCCCACAATGCCTGCATACCTGTGATACGTCCGCGTATCGGGATTATCTGCACACTTTTCCTTTTGAATATTGGCGCAAGACACATCAGTGGGTTGTGCATGGTGCAACACTGTTGCGCCATGCGCAACCCTTCTGAATATCTGGGCCATGATGTTTAATGACGAAGAATTGTAGTGAATCAACACAGTGTACTTTGATAGGGATCCTGTAATGTTTGTATATTGTTGTTATGTCTGTGTATGTACAGATGGAAAATTAATAAAGTACTTTTAATTTAAAAAAAAAACACTTTCATCTAATCTCTATTTTGAACCAATAAGCAAATTATTTGAGAAGATAGTTTCTGATCAACTTAGCTCTCACTTAGAAATGAATGTGCTTCTCTGTGGA
Organism: Neoceratodus forsteri; assembly: GCA_016271365.2. NCBI lineage: Eukaryota > Metazoa > Chordata > Ceratodontiformes > Ceratodontidae > Neoceratodus > Neoceratodus forsteri. The sequence continues at coordinate 336,554,064 of CM057449.1, forward strand.
CAATTTCATGGTTTCAGGAAGGGCTGTGGTACTGGTACTGCCTTGTTCAAGTTTACAGACTCTGTCTTCCATGGTATGGAAGCTAATCTTCTCACGGGGGCAGTGTTCATTGACCTGACCAAGGCATTTGACCTGACTGATCATAATCTACTTTGTGGTAAATTAAAAACAATCTGGATTGTCATCTAATGTTACTACCTAGTTGGAGGATTACTTGTCTGAGCAGTCACAGTTTGCAGGAATAGAACCTATTTTTTTAAGTTGCAAATCACTAATAGGGGCATTCCTCAGGGGTCCATTTTAGGGCCCTGATGTTCACCTTCTTTGTTAATTGTATCCTAAAATATGCACTAACTGTGGCACACTACCATAAACTTTAATAATATTCTTCAGTGTTAGGGATGTTTTTGGAATTTCTAACTCCCTGGCTAAAAATGTTCTTCAAATTTGTTACTGGTTTAATAATAATTCCCTGGTCCTTAAAACAAAGAAGACAAAATCCATGCTTCTTGGATTTAATTCTTTTTTAAAGGTACTCCTCCATTGACATTAAATGATCCCATGGGAAATGCAGTTGAAAAAGTTCAACACTTTAAATATTTGGGAATTTTGTTTAGATACCGCATTATACTTTTCTGCACATGTTCAACTAGTTTGTAAGATTATCAATCAAAACCTTGGGGTTGTATGTAAACTGTAAAGTTACTTTTCTTTTGAAACTCAAAAAGCAATATCTGTTGATTCCTTATTACCCCTCTTTGATTATGTTTTTATTTTTTTTGCGATTTGTATACCAAAAAGCTTCAAAATCTCACAATTGTTTATAATAACATATGTTGATTCATTTTACTTTCGCCAGCTTGAAGTCATCATTGCTCCTGATATTCTGATCTCTGTTGGTTATTTTCTGTGTCATGGATGAAATTATTTTTTTTAGTTACCTTCTTCATAAGGCTATTTTTTATCCATCTGAATGTTCTGCTCTTTCTGATCTCATATCTACAAAAACTACAATTAGAAATTTGGCTCCTAGTGGGTAGTGGGTTAATACAGCGCTCCAAGAAGGACGCAGCCATAATGGCGCCGTGCAGATCGTGAAAGGCTCTAGAGCAACAGGGGTATAATGGTGGCAGGTAATTACTGCTACCCCTGATGCTCTGCACTTTTACTTGGACAGGAAGAAGTTGCCATGTGTGGGGTGCCTGGTCAAGCTGCTCCCATGGTGGAGTGGCTAAGGCACCAGCATGTGGCAGAGAAGGAGACCTGGGACCACGGTTCAGTTCCCCCCAGGTCTCCAGGTGTTGCTTTGTTTCTTTAAAAAAAAGGAGTTTCCCCCTTTCAATTTTCTCCCCATCCCTGAAATTATTGTAAGTCTGGGGGTGCGGAGCACCATACAAAAACAAAGAAGTCCCATTGTTTTAAGTAGATGTGCGCATTCTTTGTAAGGTTGGTGTTTTTCCCAACCTTATTTTTGCGGACAACATTTTGCTTGCAGCATTTATTGCCAAGCAGTTGTTGTTCACTACATTATGAGCACATGCCCTCATAGTGTATTGCTGCATACCACGCTTTGTAAAACAAAAATGGTATCTTGTGCTTTTTCTATTGCTGCTCCCAATTATTGAAACAAATTACCAGATTCACTTTGTAAGCCGTGTATCACAGAGGTTTTCAAAAGCGCTTTCATCATTGGAACAAAGTTATTGTAATTGTGGATGAATTCTGTATGTAAATTATCCTGTGTTTTGTCTATCTAATGTATTTTATAGGTGCCAGTTCTTGGCCCAGGTCAAGCCTAAAAAAGGACCTTTGGTCCAGTTGTTGTTACCAGATAATCACATTTATAACTAAATAAATAACTATAAATTACTCGCCACAGATGATTTGTTTCAGCGACAGAGTCACTGCACTCAACACCAGAGAATCAAAACAAGAACCAGAATCAGACCCAGAACCAGAACAAGAAGCATACCCATACCCAGACCCAAACCAGACCTTCCAGATTCAGCAGTAACAGGACGTTCTGTCTCAGGAAAGGATACGGGCAAGGGCACTCCTTCATCCCCACTGCTGACATCCTCCACAGTTACCAGTCCCAGTCCCTTTCCACAACCCTTGTTGCCACTAGGCACAATCACACTCTGTTACATACCACAGTGTTGTTTGTTCATTATTGCTACTTTATCAAGTGACTGAAACATTATGCTCTGACCTCCAGTACAACTACCAACACCACTACTACTACCAGTGCCACCTCAGCTAGTGGTGCACCTGCACCTACCCTCAGGACACTTTTCAGTAACTGGCTTTTCTGACAGTTTCCCCTGTCAAAGCTAAGGTATATGACATTTTTTAACCATCACCAGGCATCTTAATTTTTTGGGGGGGGGGGCACAATCACCACTAGTCAGCAGGAAAAAATACTGACTATGAGAAGAAGTAGTAAGTAAATAAGTAAGTAAACTTTATAAAGTGTCCAGTTCCTGGGGCTCAGAACACTATACATAGTTCAGGACAGTTCATATTGCATAATTCAAAAATATAAAATAAAGCTCATAATTAATATAGAACACAAACTAAAGTACAAATTAAATAATCAAATAGCTAGTAATAAATATTAATAAAATACATTCTGAAAAACAGCCAGTGAATAAGGTACCATTGCCTGTAGTCCAAAGAGCTCCTTAAATTGGTATGATTTCATGCCCATCTTAAAGGCCTCCAGCAAAGGGACTCCCTCAATGATCTTGGAAGCAAGTTCCACAGGGCTGGGCCAGCTACCTCAAAGACTCTGTCACCAGATGATTTTAGCTGTGCCCTGGAACTACAGGAGGCTCACCTCAGAGGAGTGGAGAGTGTGGTGGGTATGATGAAGAGTCAGGAGGTTACACAGATAGCTAGGGCCCAGTCTATATAGAGCTTTATAGGTCAGCAAACTGACCTTGAAGGAAATTTACCACCTCACTGGCAGCCAATGCATATCACGTAGGACTAGAGTCACATGACAAGACTTCAGAAGGCCCATCAGCAACATGATTGCTGTGTTCTGCACCAGCTGCAGGTGACATAGAACCCCTCCATTCACCCCAAGGTACAGAACATTGCAGTAGTCAAGTCTGGAAGTCATATGCCGGCCCGCCGGCGCAGTGGTGGGATTTCCGCTTGACGCCCGGCGACCAGGTTGAGGCGAATCCGGGTCATCAGAGGGCCGGGCCGGGGAGTAGATTGAGCGCTGGGCAGCTCCTTTCCGGGCGGAGGGTGGGTAGTGATCGGCATTGGGGACTGGCGGAGGCCGGAGTTCCTCACGCAAGCCAACGCTGACAACTCATAGGAGGCGGGCGGATGGTGACATCATGGCACGACCCCGCCTCCCAGAAAAGCGGAAAATGGAGGAGCTGCCTGCCGCCCCTGAATGAAGCTCACCCGGCCTCAATGTACTCCCAGGCAGGCCCTGACCTAATCCCAGTGCTGCATAACCTGTCAGCAGGCCCACCGTGGGAAGCCTGGGGCATCAGGGGCTGTGGCTGATTTGGGGAGCAGAGGCCGGCCGCCCATGACCAAGCGGATAGTAAGGTGGCACGTAGCTCGGGGGAGTAAGAAAAAAAAAAAAGTCTGGAAGTCATGAAAGCATAGACTAGTGAGGCAAGTCATCAGGTTGTATCAAGGCTTTAATCCGGGCAATGTCCCTGAGGTGGTCAAAGCCACTCCAGACAACAGACAACATCTGAGTCTCCAGTGTTAATCCCTCATCCAGGGTGACCCCCAAATTCTTCGTCTTTGCAGAGGCAGTAAGAGGAGAGGGACAAAGCATCAAGCAGGTTGCCTCTCCTGCCACCTCTACACTCTGCTGACAACCAGGTTCAATTACCAGTACCTTCATCTTGTCTGGCTTAAGCTACAGCCAGCCCTGGATTTTGAGCCAAACATAAATTCAGTACTACAACCATGTCCTGTGTCCTGGGTGCAAATCACAAATACAGCTGGGTGTCATCTGCACAGCAGTGAAAACCCACACAGTAACATGTAATGATGTCTCCAAGGGGGAGCAGGTACACTGCGAGCAACATGGGTGACAGAATCAAGCTCTTTGAGGAATCCTATATAACAGGGGCTTCAGGTAAGAGGAGAAAATCCTCATGACCACCCTCTGCATCCTGTCAGAAAGGAACTCAAACAAGCTGATAATGGTGCTGGTGAGTCTGAAGAGCTCCATAAGGTGATTCAGCAACACACCTTGGTCCACAGTGTCAAATGCTGAGAACAGATCAAGTAGAACGAGAATTAACCATACCCCTCTATCTGTAGCTGTGAGGAGATCATTTTGCACCCTAACTAATGCGGTCTCCATACTATGCCTGGACCTAAATCCCAACTGGAGAGGCTCATAGATGTTAAAGGCAGTGAGATGTGCCTCAAGCTGCAGAGCCACCATTTTCTCTATAAACTTTCCCAAAAAGGGAAGGTTAGAGACCGGTCTATCATCTGTAACGCAGTCTGGGTCCCAGAAAGGTTTCTTCAGGAGGGGCTTCAACAGCACTTCTTTCAAGATGCTAGGGAACAACTCCCAGGAAAGTAAGCACCGTGTAATCTCAGCAAACACTGGACCCATGGACTCCACATAGCCCATTAAGAGATGTGTCAGGCCCAGGTCCAGTTCACAAGTGGGCCGCAGCTTTCAAATCACCTCACTGACCTCTTCAACTTCCACTGGCCTAAACTCACTCCAGACAGGAGGAGTGCTCCTATTGATAACCATCTCACCACTGTGCGGCCATGATAGCCCCGTTGGGGCCAATCTGGACCTGACAGAGGACACTCTGTCAGAGAAGATCATTGCAAACTCTTCACACCTGACAGCTGACACTATTCTAACTGGCTGAAGACAGGCAGGATGAAGCAACCTGTCCACCATCCGGAAGAGCTGAGCCAGTGTGTTCCTTCCTCCCTGTTGCAATCTCTCTGGGCAGGAATTCTGCTTTCTTATGGGAGATTGCTCTTTGATATTCATGGGAGTGATTTCTCAAAGTCAGCTTGTCTTCCTCAGTCTCGGATCTCCGCCAACTATGCTCCAACCTCTGACCCCTGGTCTTCATCTCCCTGAACTCCACATCAAACCACGGGGATCTCAAGCAAGAAGATCTGGATCGTATATGAACTAATGTGACAGAGTTGAGAGCCAAGGCAACAGCCCTGTTATAAGCCATCACTGCCTCTCCCGAACCTGCCCCACAAGCAACCATCACACCCAAGAGGTTCATCACTGCCTGGAGTCTTGCTGGGGACAACCCCTTTAAAGGTCAGTAGTGGACCATCTCCACAGAGGGAGAACTGCCAATGGGGCCATGAACAAAAGCTTTACCATGCAGTGATCTGACCACAGACCAGATCAAGCTCAAGGTTATCTGCCTCGAGCCCCAATGTGAATACCAAGTCCAAGGAGTGACCATGTCTATGAGTCGCAGCAGTAACAACTTGTGCAAGGTCCAATGAATCCTTCATCTGGAGAAAGTCTTGTCCAAACTGCAAGAGGAAATGACAGCTATTAGAAGAACAGAGAGAATGAGAAGGCCTTCCCCCTTGGGGCAACTCTGTTTTCAGTGCTTCTGCACTGAGGTTATTTGTTTATAGCTTTTTTTTTCTCTTTGAGCCCCCACTACCCAAGCAAACAAGGTCCACATAGGGATGAAGGGTTTTCACTGAAAAGTTGTTAGATCAGAGATCAGTGCCAGTAGGTGCTGGCTAAGTGCAGAGAAAGGCCATTCATAGTCTGTTGCTTTAAACTGATGTACTGAAGAAGGAATATGCCATTGCTGAAGGTTATTTTCTGTATTTTGAATAAACATCACACAGAGATTGTGTGTTGAACTTGAAGTTCGGTGTCTGGTCCATCTGTTATCTCACAACCCCTTCACAAAAGTATTTTGTCATACTATATGATACTACACTGTGAACTAGCAATGTAAATACAACTGTATTAAAATAATTCAAAGCATTTTGAAATATGAACTATGGTTTGATAAGGGAATCCAGCTCCATCTTCCATGGATGCATGCATGCATACAGTATATATTAACAACTTCATTCAGGTCAACCGGTGTATCATAATGGATGTGTAGGAGAGCAAGGGATGACAGTCATTCCTGGCCCATAGATGCTCGTGTGTAGGTATGAAGTTGCTGTAATACACTGGCACTCCTCTCACATTCATAGGATGTGACTTGCACGGTATATGTAAACAGCAGAAGGACCCTGATATTTGAAAACTAGAGAGGCTCACACTGTTTCATTGCAGCTGCTCGTGTTGCAGGTCGTTCATGTGCCGGATCGCCGGATAGGGGGTCCAGTGGCCGGCTCCCCATCTGGATTGTGTCTTGGGGCTGTCAAGCTACAGGTCTCTGAACAGGTGCGAGACCTGGGGGTGATATTGGATGCTGGGCTGACACTTTGGCCTCAGGTGTCAGCTGTGGTTAAGACATCTTTCTACCATCTAAGAAACATCACCAGGATCAAACACCTTGTTCCGTCCGGTGATCTGCCAATGTTAATCCATGCCTTTGTGACCTCGCGCCTTGACTACTGCAACTCGCTTTACTTTGGGCTTCCAGGGGTTGATATCCGCAGCTTGCAGCTGGTGCAGAATTCTGCAGCACGGTTGTTGGTGGGAACTCCAAGATCCTCCCATATCACACCGGTGCTGCAGGAACTGCACTGGCTGCCAGTTCAGTGGCGGATCACCTTCAAAGTTGGCTTACTGACTTTTAAAGCCCTACATGAACTGGGCCCTGATTACCTGAAAGAACTCCTGATTTCTTACCACCCTGTGAGACCACTCCACTCTGCCGACGAGGGGTTGCTAGAGATTCCAAGGGTGACTTTAAAATCTGTTGGGCCTGTGCATTTATGTTTGTGCCCCTTCCTTTGGAATTCTCTACCCGTCTGATTAGGGAATGCACCACTGTGGGGAGTTTTAAACAGGCTCTGAAATCTTTCCTCTGGGAAAAATCTTACGGATGTACTATTTATTGAATTGTATTTATTATGTGGCTGAATCTGTTGGATTTTATTCTCTTATTGTACTGCGCCTTGATGCCTGAAAGGCGCATAACAAATAAAGTATTATTGTTATTATTATTATTATTACTATTATGGCATCTTCTCATACCGCAACTTCCAGTGAGTTACTTCTTGCAGAACTAGCTCGGGGGATGGCAGGTCCTGTGTGTACTGTACATTTCAAGTATGTCTTTAAAGTCAACTTCCTGTGAGTAGATCATGGCAGGCTCAGGACCAAGGAGAGAAGATGTAGTGATTGCAAGTGATGAAAATTGCTCAACCAGATTCAATATGATGTGGTCAAGAACTGGAATGGCAGCACACTTCTTGTAGCAGTCAAAAACAGACTCAGCTGGCATATTGCTGCGATGCTGTTGTCTACTGCTCACACGTGGCACGCTTGGGCTGCTGCCCACCTTTTCCGCCAGCCTCACAGCTTGATTGTACACCTGCTGAAACCCTTTATTGACGTTGTTACATTCTGTCTGGTACACATCTTTCATGCTGTTTATCATGGCATGAGCCTGGATGATGTCTAGCATTCTGGTGTGTTGTTAGTCACTCGGCTGCACCTCGTGACCGAACAACACACCAGGCGTGGGTAAATCCTCACGTCACCCACACCCTCTCATGGTATATTGCTTAATTAGGCATGCTCAGAGCTTATGAAGCTGATACAATTGAAACAATATTAAGGACGGAATTGGCTTCAACTGGAACCTGACAAACTATCTAATATATTGTGGGTCGTAGTCAATAGATGTCACCAATTGCTCACAACTATGCTCATCAGAAAGTGGTTAAATCAACAGAGAAACAGTGCAGTATCCAGCTTGCTCCATCAACAAAAGGAACCATTATAAAACAAGTAGTTGGTAGACAGCAAGCACCAGGTATAATTTTTTAAGGACTGACCAACTAATACATAAAATAAAGTACAGTAACAGGAATTACAGGATCCAACAGCACAGCAGCCAAATGAACCACTGATGTACATGACAGACTCACAGGACAGTTGGTTATAGTAACCTGGCAAAAACAGAGCACACACAGGACAATACACTTGGGCCACTCCGCACTAACTTGAAATGGCATACTAGGGTGTTACAGAGAGAAGAAAGTAGTGGGAAGAGTAAGGTAGTATGCCCTCTTGGTTGATCATGCCAGCTAGGGAAATCAGGAAGAACAGGTAAAGCATAAAAATAAAGGTTAAGTAATGTTTTTATGGTTACTTACAAGGCACTGTATTTGTGTTTCCTTGCAGCTACTGGCATATCTTATTTAACCATTGCATTGGGAATGAGTTTACGTGGTAAGTGGGTTGGGGAAGGGGGATCTTTTTTTTACCTCACCCTCATAGCACCCCCTGCCCTCTCCACCCATGGCCCTAGTGACTTCCCAGACTATAGTGTTAACAAACACAGAGGTGGGGACCATATCATTGCAACAGTTATTTTAATTTATTATTCTTTTCCTCCTGTATTCCTGGATGGATCCTTCTATCTCCATCATAATGTTGGGGTTACCCACTACTGAGAGTTGGCTTCCACAGTTAATGCTTATTCAACTCCCTTGTTATTGCGGGGGGGAAGGGTAGTCCAATTTATTTACCTAGATTTGCTCGGCTGAGATACAACATCATTTTGATTTTATTTTTATTCAATACCCTGATAGCTCCATGAATTTGCTCACAGTCCCAGGAAGAGGAGTACTACATGAAATGCCAGTCCCTCTGAGTCTTGGTGAGCACTTTAGAAACTGCAATGAGTTAGGTGCTGGAGGCAGAGGCTGTAGTGTCACTGTGATGTCATACATTTTCATCGCTTACCTGGTCTAGTGGTGAACTCTCTGGGCATTCCACAAATGGTCAAATGACAAACAAAGAAATGGCCGTCCGTCGCACCATGAGGCTCCCAAACAAACTCCCTCACCAAACACTGCAAGTTAACCCTAGTACTTATGCTTCCTTCCTTGAACAGCAACGCAGACTCACATCAGGAGCTTTAAACACTGTAGTGCGTACTGATGGCCGCAAACTCACATTCTGCGGTGGCGTCTCCTTCGGACCAGTGGTGTCTCATTTGCATGGTGGCACAGTGAAGTCCTGCACACTTTAAATACACTGTTGTGACTGTGCATCACTAGCTGCCATGCATAATGATATTGCGGGCAGATGGTTCATCCTGCTGTCCTCCATGAACTGCCTCGACATTTCCTGGCAAGTTCTGTCCAACTCAGTGATTGGCTGTAAAAAAACAAAACAAAACTTATCTGTTTTTCAAGTGGCGTCTGGAACAAAAGCAGAACTCAAGACAGCTGGTTGGGGGGAGGTGTCATCCAACCCCCCAGAATACAGGCCTGGTAGATGCTCTTCGGTGCATCTGCCATCAGCACAATTGTACCGGTTGCCTGGAACAAGCTACAGAGCACTCTTAAACTTAGCTTCTTGGTTGGGAGAAGGTTCTTCAAGTCCCTGATCGATAGCAATAATTGTACCAGTTGCCTGGAACAAGCTACAGAGCACTCTTAAACTTAGCTTCTTGGTTGGGAGAAGGTTCTTCAAGTCCCTGATCGATAGCAATAATTGTACTGGTTGCCTGGAACAAGCTACAGAGCACTCTTAAACTTAGCTTCTTGGTTGGGAGAAGGTTCTTCAAGTCCCTGATTGATAGCAATTGTCCTGAAGTTTGCACATGTAAATAAGATGCACTAGGTCAGGAACCAAATATGCTATACATGTAGTATGCTACCAGCAGAGCACTAAAGCATAATACTAAGTTACATATCTGACTAACATATACAGTTACTTGAAAGTGTCTAACTAGACAAGTACTACATGACAAATACTAATACTAGCAAAATGACATCACTGTTTTCACTAAAGACACACTGCTTAACTGAGCCAGATTTTAAGTACTTCTTGCTGCCTCTGTACTGACTGTATTTCCTTGTATGTGATGCTTTGTGTTTTCGATATTTGTGATATTTTCCCTGTATTTGCATTACTGCTCACTGTACTGCGATGTAATTTTAACTGTCCTACCCAGGACCTCCTTGTGAATGAGCTTGCTCAACGGACCCTTTTCCTGGTTAAATAAAAAATGTAATTCCAGATCTAGGGTGGGCATGCTTGCCCTTGAGTGGACAGTCCTCCACTCAGGGTATGCATTCTGAAACCCAAGATGGAATTTCTGTTCCCCAGGGTGGTAATTCTGGCCTTTGTGTTGGCACTGGACTCCTATGGTTGGCATTCAGACTCTAGGGTGAGCATTGCTGCTGTAACCCCCTCCTTGGGAGGAGGTTTTCCTGGACAGTGCTGTTGCCCTCTCAAGGTCCATGGAACTACTGCTGGTGTTGCTGCTGGCTCCCTCCCACCAACCACGTGTGTGGTGGTGGGAGAGAGTGAGGCAGTACTGAGGGTTTTTTGGCACCTCTTGAGCTGTTGGTATTGGTGGCTGTGATTTTCCTTCTGCTACAGTTCCCAATTCTGGCAGCAGGAACCGGAGACTTGAAGTGCACTACATCTTCAGCATCTCCTGTGCCACTGACTCATAACAGGAGCACATGTGTAGGGACTCCTCCCTCACACTCCATGCTCACACCCTGCCAGCAAGCTGGACTGCAGACCTGCTGCACTCCTGAGCATCACAACTGGACTGGACAATAACCCTGGAGGGCTATATTAAAACCTGGCAGACAGTACACATTTGGGCAGCAAAAGAAATTAAAAGACTTTGGGCTCCTTCTCAAGAGCACAGGCACAGCCACCTTTGTAGCAGTAGTAGTATATTTTATTCAAAAGCCATGAATTGGATACAGGGGCGCCATTTCAGATTTCAACCGGGGGGGGTGGCAACAACTGCCGGTCAGAGCGGCTGTAGGGTGGGGCTATGGGTTGAGTGGGGGTGGGGCCAGGGACTGAGTAGGGGTGGAGTCATTTGCTGAATGGGGCGGTATCAGGGGCACGTAGGCCATGGCCACCACACGCTAAGCTGGATTGGAACAGATCTGAATTGGGTAGGAAAAAGTTACACATCTTTTGTGCTGTGAATGGCAGTATTAATAAAAACAAAACAAAAAATGAGAATGCATTGCTAAGACACTGGCAGTGTCAGCCAGCAAAATTGTTTTGAAATGATTACATGTACAGATGGCATATGTTAGTACTGTACCATGAGCTTTGCTGGTGCTGCAGTTTAAAAAAAAAAGACATTTCAGAAACTGGTCTTTAGTGCTAGATTTCTGTTCTTTATTTGCACACATCCAAATTCTGTTTTTGCTCACCTCATTTTAAAAGTTAAACTTGAGAAGTACAGCAGTAGTAATACTTTAATTATTCTTATCTGGAGCACACTGCTCTTCAGTTTTGTGGTATGTGGGTTAGCTGTTTTTTCACCAGCGAACCCTGTGGTCACTCTCTGCTAGGGGTCCCTTGCCTATGGGAGGCCCCCCATCCCCCAGTCAGATCCACAGCACCATTTTTATTTGATTTTTAATAATTATAAAAACTTTAATGCAAAACAGCAGTGAGGAGCATCACTGGGCTCTGCTGAGACCCTACTCATGTGTAGTAAAGGGTATGGCCCAACCAATCAGAGGCTGGTGAACAGACATGGATTGGATGGGCAAATTTTGGTGCCCAAAGATGTAACACTGCTATCACCCATTAACAAATACTGACATCAACTGGTTGCACAGAAAACAACATGCTGTGCCTGTGTGTACATAAGACAGTCACGTATGAGACAAAGAAACTGCAATAAGGAGCATACATGTAACTGGTTGCACTGAAAATAACATGCTGTGTGAATACAAGACAAAGTATAAGACAAACTTGAGTTGGGTGAGGTCCCCCCAATGACTGATTCATTAGACGGCATCATCCATCTTACACCATCAACAGCCAGCGCTTACAGTGGCATTCCTCAGGAAGGTGAAAATGTTGAGCCAACTGATGACATGTAGCAAGAAGAAAATATCCCTCCAGTTCAAGTGCAAGTTACTAACTTGTTATTATACTCTATACGATCTCGCAAGTAGTACACCCTACAAATAAGGAGAAATATTGTTACAAATGTTTTTGGGGGAGGGGAGAAAATATCTGGGTCAATCATGAAGATCTGGAACTAGAAAAGTGGGTAACGCCGTGGTCTCATCCTGTCAAAATAATCAAGGCCTTGTTTACATCCAGGCATTTGGCAGCTTCACGTTCAGAGGCCAACAGTAACAAATTGCTTAAACGTTCATTCTCCATTGTGGTCCTTAGGCAGTCTTTAACTCTCTTCAGCACAGAGAAGTACCTCTCATTTGAAACTGTGGACACTGGGAGGCTCAGAACAATGTCAACCATTGACAGCAAAGATTGATAAGCCCTTGGAAATTCACTAAGAAAATTTCTGAACTCAGAAGTCGACGTCAGTGGCATCGCACGTGACTTAATGTGAACCTTTGTAGCTTCAACTTCCGCATCAAGACTATGAAAACTGGTGCTTGTTGATTCATAGTGATCTGCAAGGATCTGTAGTTTGTTATAATCGATACAATGTACACTGTTTGGATTACATGTACTTATTGCAGAAAGCAAATTAGAGTTAGACATGAATCTTCTGTCCAGTTCAGCAAGTATTCTATCCAGGACAGGACAATAGAAATCAGTTTTTATGAAATCTTGAGTACTTTGAGGAACATCATATGTAGAAGACTGGCCCAGAGTGCTAGTGACAAAGAACAGTAAGTAAAGTAAGTAAAAATTTATTTTTAAGCGCTTTTCAATATCAAAGCGCTGTACAGATAAAACAATTAAAATACATACACAATACATACATATGACACAACAGCAACAATAACAATATAATTACAATGAAATACAGTAAATCACTCCCCATATGTCATTTGAAATAAATAAGTTTTTAATTCTGACTTAAAGCTCTCAACGGTCAGGCAGCTTCATATCCGACGAGGTAGAGAATTCCACAGGGTAGGGGCAGCATAAGAAAATGCCCGTGGTCCCGATGTTTTTAAACAAACCCTGGGAACCTCTAGCAATCCCTCACCGGCGGAGCGGAGTGAGTGAGAGGGACAGTACGGAACAAGCAGATCTTGAAGATACCGCGGTCCCTGTTCGTAGCAAGACGCCTGGGTCAGTAACCCGACCTTAAGGTGATCCGCCACTAACCCGGCAGCCAGTGCGTTCGCGAGCACAGGCGAAGGTGACTCTCAGATGTCCCAGTCAAAGCCTGGCTGCTGCTCTGCACTAGCTGCAAGCTGTGATATCAACTCGGCAGCCCTAGGTACAGGGCATTGCAGTAATCAAGGCGAGAGGTAACAAAGGCATGGACCAATGTTGGAAGGTCGGCCGGAGGAACAAGGTGTTTCACCCGAGCAATATTCCTCAGATGGTAAAAGGAAGATTTGACAGCAGAAGACACCTGAAATTTCAGGGTCAGACTGTCATCAATAATAACGCCCAGGTTACGCACCCGGTCTGAGGTCGAGAGCTGGGCACCATCGATCCATACGCCCGACGGGAGACCAGCCCTACAACCCGCCTCAAGGCGACCTGGGTCCATCACCACCTCAGTCTTATCCGGTTTAACCTTAGCCAGCTGGCACTCATCCAATCATTGATCTCGGATAGACAGTTGTTAAGTATAGAGACTGCATCTTCTTGTCGGGGACTAAAGGACAAATATAGCTGGTATCATCTCATGTAGCAGTGAAAACCCAAGCCATATTGCCTAATAATGTCTCCCAATGGCAGCATATAGACAGCGTAACAAACATGGGTGCCAAATGGAACCCTCATGAACCCCACAAGGCAAAGAGACAGCGTCAGAGGAATAAATTCCAGTGATAACCCTCTGTCTCCGCCCTGTGAGAAAAGATTGAAACCATTGCAGAACCGTACCAGACAGTCCGCAATAAGACTGCAGGCGTTCCAAAAGCACACCATGGTCCACAGTGTCAAATGCTGCAGAGAGATCAAGAAGGACTAGAATAGTACGAGCCTTTCGATCTCTCGCTATCAGGAGATCATTTAGAACCCGGACAAGAGCAGTCTCAGTACCATGTCTTTTCCTAAATCCTGATTGAAGAGTATCATAGACATTATGATTTGTAAGATGGTCATCCAGTTGCAGTGCAACCACCTTTTCAATAACCTTGCCCAAAAAGGGCAGGTTAGAGACAGGTCTGTAGTTAGCTGGACAGTCCGGATTCAATGAAGGTTTTTTTAGGAGTGGTCGAATGACCGCCTCCTTTAAGGGTTCAGGAAAGATCCCCTGCTCCAAAGATTTCCAGACAATTTCAGCAATGGTCGGACAGATAATATCTACGCAACCCAATAATAGAGGTGTAGGCCGGATCCAAACTACAACTGGTTGGACGACAGTCTGGACAATCCTCATAATGTCCATGAATTCCGGCCTACAAAGTCAGACTCCAGGTGACACAGGTGTTTGTTTCCCCTATAGATCACTGCAACCCATGAAGAGTGAGCTTGGCTGATATCTGACCTAATGCTGGCAATCTTATCAGCGAAAAATCGAGCAAGCTCATCACACTTTATTTGTAAAATCTTCTTCCAGACTGTTGACAGAGTGGATTGCATAATCTGTCAACAGTCCGAAGAGTTGAACGGTCGGTTACAGGAGCAGCAATCTTCCTGAACAGGAATTCTGCCTTCTTACAGGATATTGCCGATTGATAGATAACATAATGATCCATCAATCTAAGTTTGTCAGCATCCAGGCAAGATTTCCTCCACGCCTCTCTATTATGCTTGCTCTCTCAGCTCCTTCAAAGACTCATCAAACCAAGGAGTCTTTGGGCGCTGAGTGAGTGGGTGAATGCGAATAGGAGTAATTTGGTCCAGGGCCCTGCTCACTGCCTTGTTATAGGACAACCAGATCCCCTGGACCCATGCTCTGTTCAAACACCCGATAGGTCCAGCACCGCCAGTAGGCCCTCTGGGTTTACTCCCCTTAAAGGGCAATACTGGACCATCTCCATAGGGGCAGACCTATTAGGGGGTGCCCCAAAACTGAATCTTATGGTGTGATGGTCTGTCCACACATTTGGTTCCACCTCCAAATGTGAAACATCCAAATCCAGTAGCAACACCAGATCCAAAGAGTGTCCACCTATATGGGCAGCAGAGGTAACTACCTGTGACAGGCCCAACATAGACATAAGTTGGAGGAAGTTCTTTCCAAAGTGCGAGAGTTCATCGTCGACCCAGGCATTGAAGTCACTCAGTATTAACAATCTAGGCGACTCCAATGCCATGTCGATGATGAAGTCCGCGATCTCCTTCAGGAATTCACCACCATCACCGGGTGGACGGTAGATGAGGAGAATCCTGAACCCTGCACCTGCTGCCAGGATACACTCAAAGGATCTGGTGTTACCCACTAGCACCTCCACAAGACTCAGATCTGATCTAAAAAGATGGCCACTCCCCCGCCCCTATGATCCAATCTCGGATGGTGCATTACCGAGAACCCAGCCGGAGCAGCAGAGTCTAAAACAGGACCTGCATTCTCATCCAGCCAGGTCTCGGGAATACATGCCAGGTCAGATGTTGCAACAAGATCTGCAATAATAGCAGTCTTGTACCTAATCGACCTGGCATTACATAACACCGCCCAAGTTGGATGGGTTTTCAGAGAGGATCGCAGTACCTGCCCACAGTCTGTGGAGCCCTTTGGTATGGGAATCAGGCAAGGAGGACCCCTCTCCTGAACCCATTTCGCCCAGGCGCCTCCTTGACCCAACTATCCCTATCTGCCCACCCTCTCCACTCTCCCACTCTGTCTAGCCCATCCATCCCTAACGCCTCTCACTATCCCTGCTTTATGACAGTTGTTAAAAACGTCATCAGATAACCGAGGACAGTGAAAGGGACGGAGGTCCCGGAGCAGAGTGGGAGAATAACACCTGACCGTCTTAAGCCCCATCAAACACATCATTGATGGCAAATATCAATAACTCTCAACTGAAACAACCTATCTTAATTAACAAATAATATTATTAACCAAAGAAAACCTAAAAAAATTAAAAAGAATCATGTAATCAAAAATCAAGAATCAAAACCCATACAAAAACCACATAAAATAAATAAATAAAATAAAATAATAAACAAGACAAAGCAAAATAAAACAAAACAAAACAAATAAAATAAAAACTCTCACTACCCCAACACAAGAATTCCCCCCCTTCAGCTCTCTCACAGCAAAGGTAAGGGGGAAAACAATCTTAGCACTCTTCACTGCAAGAAAAAATAAAAATCACATACAAACAAATAAAACAGACAGCATGAGTCTGAAGCTGTCGCACAATTAAAAAAACCCCAGCTAAAAGTCCTTAAGCTTAATAAAATTAATCATAAGCCCCACATAACAAAAATTCATAACGTCTCAGAGTCAGTATACTTTCTTCATATTCCTGGCATTCAGCCACCTGGAAGGAAGCACTCTTCACCCAGTGAACCGCAGGAGGGCGTGGATATGCAGACTGTCCCCATATGGGATGCCAGACACAGCCCGGCCTCTGCCAGGTTATTCCAGCATCACCCGGAGGCCCCGAACACCAACCCACCGGCAGGTACTCCCAGCCCTCCCAGGTACAGACACCAGCACCCCGCACCCACCTCCGGGACAGTTAGGCTAATTTCCCAGATCTTTCTTCCTCTTTCTTCCTTCCCAACACAATTTCACAGCCAAAATCCCCAGCCAGGAGTTTCGCTTTAAATCCTGCGGTCCACTGTATCCAAACAGGGAGCAGACATAATAAACAACAAATGGAGTACTCCTTTCCAGTCCGCAATGTCACAGTTCATATACTCAGTATGCAAAGTTTCAATTCCTCCTTCAGTCTTTCATAGTCTCCCACAGCCTTCGCGCTGTGACCAAAACTCTCAAGTCAAAAACAGTACAGTGTCATTAGGGACAGTCACAAAGTCAGTGCTCCAGTATTCCAAAATAAGATCTTCTCCACAATTTCTCCCACTCTCAATGCCACAGCTTCCCACGTCAAGTCCAGGCACAATTGTCATAAAGAGTCATGCAAACTCACGGGGCAAAACTTTCAACAAAGTCCTTGCTTTCCTTGCTTCCAGACTACTGCCAACAGCCCCCGACTCCACAGCCTCTCACGGTAAAGTCGGGAAAAATGGGAGACAGCGAGGGACTCTAAGAAGCCGACAACAAAACGATACAAGGCCAAATAACAAAAATAGATGCAGGACTCCAGGTAATAGATACGAGACTCCAAAGGACGACAAAATGGGGCTCCGAGAAATGCTCGAAGAAACGCCACTCAGACTCAAACGCCCAGAACAGTGCCAGCTTTGAGGATATTGTTTTTGTTCTTTGTGGTCTTGATGTGCTTGCATGGCTGGATTCAACATCAGAGGTTCTATGACTGGATATTTCAATTTCAAGTTCCTTCGCCATGTTGTCAGCTACGTTACAGAGCTCCGACCATCTGATTTCAGAAGACCTCATATCTTGTAAAGAAGTGATAGTGCTTTCCACTAATTCCAGAGCACTAGATAAATTCAGTTTTTCATTTTGCAATTCTTCAGAGGCACTGATCATCATCTTAAATATTTTCTCCAGGGCTAAGAGTCTAAGCAAAAATGAATAGCTCTTCATTTTCCCCAATAGGCCTTTTGTAGTAGTAGCAGATGCTCCATCAGCGGTTTGAATAGACATTGCTTCCAGGGTTTCTAACAGAGCACCATATCTTGCATGCACTTTTTGGAGGGATTCGTACTTACAAGACCAACGAGTCTCACACAGGCGTCCAAGCTCAAGAACCTTCTGGTGCAATTCTTTCTGTGCTTCAATAAAGATCTCATGTCGCTTGTAACTACAGCTGAGGAAGACATAGAGCTCCTGAACAACTGTGAGAACTTCTTGGCAAGCTGTGATGTTGGAACATGTGTCTGCTATAACAAGGTTTAGCCTGTGCGCGTGACAATGCACATAAATAGCGTGTTTTATTTTTTCTCAAATTCCGAGCTTGCAGTCCTATGAAAGCACCACTCAGTACAGAAGTTCCATCATAGCACTGCGCAACCATGTAATTAACATCAATCTGAAGATGCTGCAGCTGTTGAAGGATCAGGTTTGAAAGTGTTTCAGCATTAAGATTTTGCAAGTGGAAGCACCCTAGGGCTCTTTCCTAAATAATTCCTTCTCTGTGGTAGCGCACTAGCAGGCACAGCTGTTCTTTTTTTGATGCATTTTTGGTTTCATCAACTAGGACAGAAAAATATTTGGCTTATTCTGGTACTGGTGAGATGTATAATGTCCATATCTGCTTGCCAATCTAATACTAAGGTTGGGATGAGTAGAGGCAACAAGCTCCAGAATTTCAATGAAATTACCTCTGTTGCTTGAATCTTGTGACTTATGCCCATGAAAAGCAATACCCTATCTTGCACATAGTAGGGTAACCTTTAATAGCATCTCAACATGATTGCAATTTTCTGCAATGGCAGCAGAGCGACTGGAGACAAGCTGGTCTGCAACACATGTAGAGCTTTTGGACTGAACTTTCAAGTATTCTTGCCACACAGCAGATGCACGCTTATGTCCAGAGTTGAGTTTGTGCTGTTTTAGCAAACTTTTAAAATCTTTCCATTTCTGAAAGCCACGCTCAATGAAAGCTCTGCTGCCAGCTTGTTCACCAGCTTTTGTACTTTGAGTACCAAAATGTCGGCATGGAAAACAGAAACAGAATCTGTTGTAATTGAATATTCAATGAATGGGTATAACGAAAACCAGCTACTGTTAAAACGTCAACCATCTGTGACAGGATATGCATTTAGTTTCGACTGGACTGGATGGTTGTTTTTGGAACTTGAAATATCTACAGCTTTGGAGATGCCTATGCTGCTATTAATCCCATCAGATTCATGACTAGGTAGCAAATACTGTACTCGACAGTACTGTGCTCCTGACAATGATGAGGATGAAGGGAACGATGATGACATCTGTGTACTGTGTGCTGCTTCCTCACCTTCCTGAGTTGTGCCAGTGGACGTGCTGGATGTTGATGGTGCACAGTCATTGGGATCATCTTTGACCTGCAGAACACTCTGTAAGGAAACATTTCCAGCATTCCTTTCCATGGTAGATGGCTCTTCATTCCCACCTTTCTGTTTTGGTGTGCCAGTGGATGTGATGGATGCTGATGGTGCACAATCATTTGGGTTCATCCATTAACTGCACGACACACTGTAGGGAAATATTTCCAACATTCTTTTCCTTTGTGGATTGCCCTTCATTCCCACCTTCCAGGCCTGGATCAGTGGACATGGTGTCTGTTGCTGGTACATGGTCAGTATTATCTGTAAACTGCAGGACAGTTGTCTGTACACCTCTTATTTCAATTGGGACATTCTTTTTCATGGCTGGCTCCTCATTACCACCATCTTCATTTCTAGATGCCTTTCTTTTTACAAACAATGAAATACTCATCTGCAATAGTCGAGGTCATGGCGCAGACTCCATCCTCAATACTCACTGGGGAGAAAACTAAACTTCAACTGATACATACACAAAGAAATATCCCCCACAAAAAGCACCTAGAGGCTGATGAAATAATGCATACCATCCAGCAATTAATACAAGCCCTCATTAGCCATTGGCATGGGAAGGGCATTCAGGCAGACTAGGCCAGATGTTGGGCAGTGAGCAGAGAGGAGTGTAAAGGGCTTCTGCCTCCACAACCAGGACAGCACAGATCATAGGTAACATCATTGTGTACTCAGTTAACCTGAGCAGAGGAGACGTCCTGAGTGAGCAAGCAGCAGTGCTCAGTGTGAGAGGTGCCTGCCGGTCTACCTGTCCAGTGGTTGCCTGTGTGAAGGACCTCTGGTCATTCACCTCACACCAGTGAGTAAGATAACAGCAGCACCTCCGAAAGTGATAGAGACCTATCACCTGGAACCCAGTGGGTCATTTCTGACTAAAACTTGAGGGGTAAAGGAACTGCAGTTCTGTAGATCTACGTGGCAATCCCCTGAGAGACCACAAGAGTGTCAGCTGCCCAGGCCCCCAGAAAAGAGACAAAGGCACAATTGGACTGGCCCACAAGGAAACATGGCAAACACAGAGCTTCAGTATTGAAGTGTAGCACAATACTGACATACATATGTCACCCTGGAAGCTTCTCCATTGATTTACAAGGTTGATCCCAGTATCTGTTTTCCAGATGGTCCAACACTGGACTAAGGTGTCCACACTGAAAGCTACATGGAAAAGGTACCAGATTAAAGTGTTCTTCAGTCTAATGTCTGTAACAAATGGCAAAGCAAACCATGAGTACAGAAACAGAGACTAGTACAATATTGGGAGTCAACTGATGGTGTATGTTACCAGAGATAAGGCTAGAATACACCAGGAAGAGCCCCAGCATCACCAGAAATATGTTCAGAATTTTTTTTTTTTATTTATCATTTTTCCCGGGAGGCCTCTGTCCTGTCTCTGCCCAGGTCACAGCCCCCGAGACTTCCACCAACCGCCAAGTACCACAACTTCTGCTTACCTCCAGCTTGCCCCCCAGAGGGCAGGGCCACGGCACTGGTTCCCCTAATTATGGCACCGTGGAACTGGTATCTGGTTGGGAGTGCAGTGGCAGTGGCTAATTGAAGCCCCGGGGAGGGCTTCATGTAGACGGAGGCTCTCCCCTTTCTTTAGTTTTCCTCTGAGGCAGGGACGTGCAATGACATCCAGCATCCGCCCTGCCTCCATTGAGCATGAGCGCCGGTGTTGTGGGACCCCTGGCCTCTGTTAGGGGTCTGTCACACGCCGGACACTTCCCCACCCTTCCCCAGAGAAGGAGAGCTGTCCGTAGGATGCTCAATCCTTCTCCCCCTGGCCGGCCCTCCAGTGACCTGGGTCCGTTCCCGAACCCGGGCCGCTGGCGTCGTAAGCGGAAATCCAACTGCTGCACCAGTGGGCTGGCCATTCTGAATGTTTTAAATAAATTGTGGATGCCTTTATCAACCTTTCAGAGGTTGAAGGGATCATTTGTGTAACCCCAAAGGGCTGACAGAGACTGGCTGGGGCATAGGTGGGTGGACCCTAGCCTGAATTTCCAGTCATGGCTAACTGGTCACAGGAAGGGCAATAGTTTATCTATTTCCAGTAGTGGACATTTGATCTCTGCTCCCAGCATGAAATATTATGGGCACCGTTGGACAGAAGACCTAGCTAGCATAGATGTAGCACATCTCTCCCAGAATTCTGAATAAATATGTTATTTTGTGCTCTGCTCCCGACGGTGACCTCAGACCTCTTTAAATCCCAAGATCCAGGTATTTGCCATAAACCAGCAGTGGTGATGCCTTTTGTTATACCAATCAACTTGTAGTTTGATACCTTGTCTTTGTACTAGTAAGGGAGTAGGCATAGGTTGCACACTTTCAGTTTTGCAATTGGTGCTTAGGATGGAATACAAACAGTTAATATTCAAGTAGGAAATTGTAATGTACATCTTCCTCCTTTGTGAAGCAGGCCTGTAGCACATACAAGCGAGACACAAGCTGTGGCATTAACATAACCACATGGCTCACTACTGCACTCCGACTCCACAAGCATAAACTTAGTGATGGGTAACATAGCTAACTCAAATAAGTGCAATCACAGTAACACCCTCCATTACTTCTGATGCCCATACAATATAGATACTATTTAAGCAATAAGGCATGACCAGGGGTTATGTTAATGGTTTGTTAATCATACTCTAGGGGTGTAATGTGGGATGAGGTGTAGCCGAGTACCACATGCTCCTAGAGGGTGATTAACTGACCATTAACATAACACCTGGGAGTGCCTTCTTGCTATTATAAATAATACAAACACTTTTAAAACAATGTTAAACCTTGCTCAGCATATGGTTAAGTTGCACAAGTATGTTAAACATTAATGCATGACCAGGGGTTAGAGTAACAGACTTAGGGTTGCCACCTTTGGATGAGGCAAAAACCGAATCCTAAGTTCCGCACCTAGCCCCACCCCTTTTCATGACTCATCATGCATTGCTCCTCCTAGAACGCCATTTGTTATATGAATTAAAGACAAGGCTTAAAGCAACAGTTCGACACAAATGTTAAGATACTGTACTATACCTGTTAAAGTTACTTTCTTAGGTTCTTCCTAGTTATTTATTTACTTACGTACTTATTTATTGACATTGGTTTACCAGATAAACATACAGAGATAAAATTAATCTCATTTACAGATACTGTATGATCTGGGGGGAGACGAGGGAAATACTGTAAATAGCATACAACAGTATACAGGGTATATAATAATACTTAATAAAGAAATTGTTTCCTGTAATGTATACGTTATATCTTTTTCTGGCTCCATTTCCTGTTCATGTCCACAGTACTATTTCAAAGCCAAAGAAGTGATCATACTTTTTTCTTGAGGGGAAAAAAAATATTTAAAACATTTAAAAATGCCTAAAAATTCTGTTAGAGATGAAAATGTTTACCAGCAAGTGAAAGTGAAAGACAACTGGCTCTGTTACTGTTACAAAAGGTGGGGACAGCTGTGCTGCAATGCCACTTTAAAGTGTAGTGGAAATGATTAAGTTAAGTAAGTGCTAATGGTGTTAATGGCCATACTTTACACCTCCCAGGCTGATTGCTTTCACAAACAAAAGGGCTGTATTGACAACAGAACTTATGTGTAACCTGGATATGTAGTTGAAACAATGAATGATATGACAAAACTGGTTTCAAAAGTATGTGAGCACTCAAAATGTCTCAAAAACCTGACCAACACAGAGCAAAACCGGATTACCTGATAGAGACCCTGAAAACCTGATCACCAGGTAAAAAACCTGACAGATGGCAACCCTAAACAGACTGCCAATCAGCCCCTAGGGGTGTAATGCACGTCGAGTGCCATATTGCCCCCAGGGGGCGATTAACTGACTGTTAATGTAGCTCTTGGGAGTGCCATATTACTTTTATAAAAAATTGTTCAAATAAAAGAGGCTTAAAAAAATACTTTTTAATCTTTTCCTCATTTAGAGGGAGAGTTTTAATAAAATAGTTCTTCCACCAGCAGTTTAAGAATGCTGGTTGAAAATCAGAATGCATCATTCCAGTCATTCAGCAGCACTAGAGGATGGAATGCTGACAAGAAGAATCCATGTACCATTGTGTTTTCTGACTCCTGGGCTGGCGGAGCCTAGGGGAATGGCAACATGCTGGGGTCCCACTAACTAATGGGGGCATGTGGGACGTCGGCTTATGCCTAGATGCTGTGGCACACCACACCCCCAGGCATACCTCTCAACCTTTTGTCCCCCAAATGTGGAACATTGCCTCTCAAAATGTGGAACAAATGAGCAAAATGTGGAACACTTAATCAAATCTTTACCTAGGAGACTCAGAACACTGTTAAAAGGTTTGCACTGATGTTCAGGAAGTCTGTTATTAATTGAATAATACATTGTTTGCATCATTTACTATAGATTATTGCTTTAAAATGTTAATACTGAATGTGGAACAAGTCCTCACAATGTGGAACAGGGAGCTTTTGTGAAGCAAAATGAGGGACGTTCCTCGTAATGTGGTACAGTTGAGAGGTATGCCCCCAGGGAGCAAAGTGGAAAAGTGCTGTATGGCCGACCGGATGATGGTGGCTGTCTCCCACTGCCGCCGAGCCCCCAATGTGGCCCACATCCTCCTTAGCAGCACCTGGGTCAAGTAGTGTGAGCTGGCCAGCCCCTACCAGCACCCATCTCCCTCGGAGGAGGGGGACTCACCTAGCACAGAGTTACATCCAGATTACCTGGGGGGCAGCAAATGTGAGGTGGTGGTGGCTGACATCGGGGCAGGGGTGCCAGCGAGGACCTAGGCAGCCCAAAGGAGTAGCCTGTCTGTAGCATGGGAAGGTGAAAACAAAAAATTAAAATAAACAGTCATGGGGAGTCGGGGACCACAGTTTAACATCTCATCTGAAGGACAGCACACCCCAGCAGTACAGCACCATTAAAATACTGCACTTGGATGACAACGTTTTAGGTGAAAGTTAAGTCAGAGTTCAGGACAAGAACCCACAACCTTCTAGTCCAGAGGCAGATGTGCTACTAACTGAGCCATGCCAACACCTTGAGCATTGAAGTGCTGCCAACATCTATGGCAGCAGGGACCCAGGTGTGCAATAGTTGGGTAAACGTGCTCATCAATTAGGCTGACTTGACTGCAATCGTGAAAATCCCCAGCCCCCCTTGCCACAATTACAAGAAATACGGTAAGCCACTTGCCTACTGCAGAAAGCGACATCAGCTCTTGGCTTTATCTAATGCAGGAATCAAACAAATCAAACACATCAACACCTCCGAAAATGTAAGACATCCAAATGTAAGACATCAAGCAGATACCCCAATTACATAAACAACTAAATGCAGCAAGACCTAAACTGTAACACTTGTTAACACATAACTGTTAATGTGTACCATTACAGTGTCCTTACAGTTGCTAATAACAAAGCCAGGTGTGAACACAGGCCATACAGAACAGACTTTTCAAAAACAAAGGGGAATACTGCACTCGACTCAGGACAAAGTCAGGGGTACTAAGTAAGGTAGCAAACCATCACGTACACCAAATAAAAGAACCAGTACACCAGGAATAATGCTGTAGGTGATTTTAATCCAAATAATGAAAAGCAATGAAGATGCATACAGACCCTAGTGCCACAACTAACTGGTCTTCCAGTTCCAGGGAAGAATCAGGGGACGCTCCCTGGAAGACTTGTTGATCGAGACGCTAGGGGACTTTATCAGCATCTTCCTTGCTTTTTATTATTTGGATTACATTCACCTATAGCATTATGCGCTCCAGTGCCACTTCTTATCTTCCTTACAGGACAGAGCATTGCTTGCCCACAGTATGAGGAGAGAATGGAAGAGCCTGATCTGTATCCGTTGGACACTTGGGGAGATGATTGAAACTTATAAATATTTGAAGGGGATAGACAAGGTGAGGGAAGGGAGCATATTTCAGTGTAAAGAAAATGCAAAAACTAAACTAGGGGACACAGTTTGAAGCTGGAGGGAGGGAGGACCGTTTTGAGCTAAGAGCAGCATGCAGCAGCAGCATGGCCAGTCTACCCTCCTTGTCAGAGGACAGCAGTCTGTAGGATGCTTGATCCTCTGCCCCGTGTTGACCCACATGTGACCTGAGTAGTCCACTCCAGAAGAACTCTGGCTGCTAGCATGGGGTGATAGGGCTACTGCTGAGCCACACAGTAAGCATGGAAGAAAGGTGGTAGGGCTACTACTGAGCCACCTGGCAAGCATGGCAGCTGAAAGGGCTACTGCTGAGCCACTGAGCTGACAAGGTAGGTGGAATGACAACTGCTGAACCACTGGGCTGAAACTGCAGGTGGAAGGGCTACTGCCGAGCCACTGGGCTGACAAGGCAGGTGGAAGGACAACTGTTGAACCACTGGGCTGATATTGCAGGTGGAAGGACTATTGCTGAGCCACTGGCCCATTGGGTCAGCCTAATCAAGACATTTTTAATGCAAAAAAGGTTGTGTGGCCCCACAGATAGCTATATCTTTACTATGACAGTCATATAAAAAAATCAAACAGTCAGGACCTGATGTACAACAGGAAGGCAGGACTCCTGTTCAAACTTTGAAAGCTATTTAGTGATTGTGCGTGCTAGGAGTTTAAGGGAGACACTTGTAGGGAGAGAGGGAATATCATATGGTGCTGCCCCTTCAAGAGAAGTTCCAGATGTGCCACTGGACCAGTCTAGTAGGCTGAGATACTGGCTGTCCCATTGCCTGCCACAAAAGTGACCTGGTTTGGGAATGATGCAGGTCACTCAGTGGCTAGCTGCGGGAGGGGTAGATTGAGCATCCCAAAGACAGCTGTCCTTCTTTGGAGGAGGGGGGAACATGCCCCTCCTGTCAAAGTGGGCCACATGTTGTAACAGTACAACCCCTTGGGATGTTGTACCTGCCCACCTCCACACTGTGATCTCACCTCCTGTAGAACCAACACAAAAGCAACTGTTGCCCAAATTAGCATGCACAGTTCAGTTGCTGCAGGTTAGCTAGTATTAGTGCACTTAAAACTGAAAAACAACTTTTAATTTTCCCATACCCCACAGGCCATTCAACTGATTTAAAAGGGAATGTCCGGCTTCCTCGAAGAAACGTAGTAGGATCTATAGGTCCCAATTTACACATTCAAGTGCAATTTTTAAACAACTTACTTATCTAGGATATTCCTTTTTATCTGGTTGATCCGGTGATGACCCCCCCCCCAGGCATTACTGGTAGCTGTCACCCAGAGTCCCCTACAGCAAACCCTCTAATGACTTGCCCAATGGGCTACGCCACAGTGGACACCTATATGTCTTAATGCATATAGTAACCTTTAACTACTTATTCAGTGCATAACTGCACTTATAGCACCAGTACCAATCAGTCAAGAAACATGAAACATGCTTTCCTCACTGATTAGTACCATTGCTATAAGCACTGAATAAGTAGTTCAGAGTTACTCTGTGCATTAAGGCATTACATATAGGTTTCCCCCACAGCTTAGCCTCTCAGGGGCATCATCAAATAGCTTACCGTGGGGGGCTCTGGGTGAAGAAGTAGCTGCCAGTAATAGCTGGTAGGTGAGTGGGGGGGGGCACAGGATCAAGTCTGCATGTTTGAAATACAGAATTAACTCCTTTGTTCCCAGAGACGCCATATGGCATCGGCACCATCCATTGCTGGATCCGACCCAAAATGGCCACCGGGAGCAAATGAGTTAAGTTGGATCAGAAGCTTCAACAATTGCTGGCACGATCCACACAGATTAAAATTAACTTTATTAAAAATAACAGTGGCACATAAATAAATAATGTTTGTTAGAACCACTGCCCTCAGCCACTGCCTTATATACTGCATCCTGGTACTGGTATAATCCCAAAAGTCACGTTGATAAAAATAAAATGCAAAAAGAGGGGGAAAAGGTTGAGAGCTGCGTAAATGTTGATGAATTTGGGAAGGGGGGGAATCGGGCACCATGTACCTACAGCTGTCATACTTGCTATCATGCAGTGTCAGTGCCACAGCTCAAAGTTGCCCAGCCATGAGCTATTTACTGCTGTTTGCAAGTGGAGCTACATGCTGGATTGGGGATGGGTGCACAAGGGGGTGCTGGCTGGGGGTGCAATACTGATAGGCAGGGTAGATGGTTGCCCTGCTGGTGCTGGGACTGCAGACTGACACCATACCCTCAACTCTGTGGTTGTTGCATTGGGTGGTTTGTGGGTAGGAGCCCACGGTGGCTGGACCCAGGCAGCATGTCACCAGATGCACTGTGTTAGTTAGCTGCAGGGGGGGTCGTTAACCGAATACTTGAGCCCTACTACCCACCCAGATGTAAAGCCAGGCACATCAGGTGAGAACTGCTGCCCTTCAAGATGCATCTGTCAGTAATAGCTGGTGGGCGATGGGGGGGTCACAGGATCAATACTAAGGTGCTCCGACTCTGAGCTGAGCTGCTGCTGCTCACTCTCCAAAGTCCCACTCCCTGCCCTGGTACCTGCCTGTCAGTGTTCTTATTCTCACACTGGCTCCTAGTCTGAGTAGTCCCTGGAGTACAGGAGAAGCCCCCATGTCCACAGTCCATGTCCCATTATACTCCCATCTCACTGACTCAGCAAGCAAAGCACACTGTTTTTTTTCCTTTATTCTTGCCTACCTGCTTGTACTGTCTTCTTGTTCTTCTCCTTCTGGTCAATTCTCCTCAGAATGATCTGTTCCACGTCGTGTATCCAACTCCTTCAAGGCTTCTGCTGCTCCAGTCCTCTCTGGCCTAGACTGCGCCCGGTGCTCGGCTGCCCGACCGATCGAGGTTGATGATCGATCGATTAAAAATGCAAATCCGACACCGGCTGACCCCTAGACCCACTTTCCTGGTGCCTCGTCATCTAGCTAGCCTAGTAGCCTGCCCCCACATTGACTCTTCTGAGACTCTGACCGGCGATGTGACCGTCCGTCCAACTGGTGACTGCCCGTGACAGTGGCCAACTTTCATGACATTTTGAAGCCTGAAGATTTCTATTCTTTCCTGAAGTTACAACGACGAAGTCGAACTACTACTTTCCCGCCTCCGAAGGGATACCCTGTCTGCTTGCACTTAGACAGGCTTCTCCTGCTTTTCGTGATGTTCCTCGTCCACGTCATGACTAGTCCCACCCACTGGCTTTCCTAGCCAATCGTGGTAGTACCAACCCCGTCCTCAATGCTATGCACGCTGGGACTTGGAGTTTTAAAAAGGGCATCATAGTAGTCACTGTGTTGTTGTGGCTTCCCAGTCCCAGTGTGCACTTAATGTGCCTACGGCCGGTGGGGGGGGGGGTGGCGGACACTCCGAGCAGCCAAGCTGGCAAGGTAGCAGCACCTTTCTGAAGGACAAAAAAGGTGAGCTCGGTGGAGAGACAAGTCTGGCTGCAGTGCAACCTGCAAGCACAAGCAGCAGCCAAGGGGCAGAAGTAAATACACGGAGGGAGGGCAGGCTGGCAGCAGCAAACACTACCCTGCAATGCAGGAGGGGCAACTGCCCCCCAAATGGCACCCCTGACTGGATAACAAACTCCATTGAGCGAATTCATTTTCAAGGAGATCCAAAATTCATTTGTACAATTACCATTCTTACAAGCAGGCATACATAAATAACATTTAGAAATAAAGGAAAGAATTGTATAAATAACACTATGCAGAGTTGATCGTAAGGAAAGATAGCAATAAAATAGTCCATGAGTTTAGGTTATTGCAGAGGGACATCATGGTGCAGGAACATGACTTTGTTCATAAAACCATGTTTTGATACGCATTTTGTTTTGTTTAGTTGAGTGGGGTCTCTCAGTTTAATAGGGACTGAGTTCCAGACTACTGCGCCCCTGTGTCTTACTGAAAGTCTCCCAATTTCTAATCTAGCTCTGGGGACATTAAACGCGATACCACCGGAAGATCTCAGACTTTGTCAGACAGGTCTGGTTGTGAATAAATTATTAATATATTGGGGAATTGTACCTTTCAGAACTTTTAACATAAAAAGTGAAATAAATAGGTCCCTTTTATCTCTTAATCTCAGCCAATTTAAATTGTTATACAATTGGCAGTGGTGCATTCTGTAATGTGCATCCAGGACATAATGGGCCAGCCAGTTGTAGGCTATATTAATTTTGTCCAGTAGTGTTGCAGAGGCTCCAGCATATAGAAGGTCTCCATAATCTATTATTGGAATAATTGTACTATTAACCAGTTTAAGTTTTGAGTTAGTGTCCAAATAGTGTTTCACCCTATGCATGGCTCCTACTTTTCATGAATGTTTCCTGCTAAGGACTGGATATGATTTTCCCATTTAAGTGAACCATGTCCCTGCCAGCTGGTTAATTAGGGGACTAGAAAGCCCTAGCAGTAGGAGTGGATCATGGGGAAAAGTGAAGTTAGAGATCCTCTCTAAAGTACTGGTGGGATTAATGAGTTAATCAGAGGACTCAGTGAAAGAGACCGGCATCCTACCCAGGTTGTTTTGGAGCCCGGTAAGGGGCCTGCTAGCACTCATTTAGTGGGAGGAGGGAGGGACTGGGAAACATGGAGCCACAGGTTGTGTGCCAAGAGTATGTGGCTACTGTTGATCTGGAAGGGAGTTGGACTGTAGGGGTTGCTCCTGGGGTCTGGTCTCCTTGAGAACTGAAAAGCCACCACATAGTGTTATTGTGACTGACAGCTGAGCCAGAAAGGCTGTGTCCTGAGAGATGTGAGCCAGAGGGGATAAACTACTGCATGTTGTCTAGAAAAAGTGCAAAGTATCTTTATTTCCAAGCCTCTGGGACCCCATCTTGATAGCTGTCCAACCTGCTACTGTCTGGTGGTTCCTGCCTCGACTGATCTTCTGTACCCGTGGGTCATGTGGATGCTGCTGCTGCTGGCTGGGGTTTAGTGTTTCTTTGGTTTATAGTAACTAATTTTGGATTAAAAAGTTGGATTTTTGAAACATTTGTGGCAGGATTTACAAAGAAGATGCGCCCAGCACAACCCAGATACACCGGCGCAAGTCAGATGTGCCAAGCACAGACAGTGCAATTCACAGAGGCATGCACAATGGGATGCACTGAGCACATCCCCTGTGTGAATTGCCCAGACACAGGACAGTGCGACTGGAGATGCGCCAGCACAACAGGAGATGCACTAGGGCACCCTGGATGCCCTGAGCCACACAAGGGAGCAAGTCAGAGCAAATGGAGCAAGCCAGCAGGGCAATAGGGAACAACCATGATGCTGGAACAATGAACTCACAGACACAGGTACTGATAGCAACATGTTTATAAAACAGTAAAACCAGATAAAAAACTGTACAACAGAAATCCCAGAACAACAAGGAAACAGGGGGCCATAGACAAAAACAGTAAACAGAGTAAGGCCCCACAAAGAGGCAGGGGGCCACTAGCACCGCCATGGCCCACAACGCCACACCTGTGCAGGGCCACATAAGGGCAATTGCCGAAGAACACTCTGCAGGGCAGCTGACAGGTGCTGAACCATCCTGGAAATAGGCCACAGGGCCACCTGGATGGCCACACGGATCCGCCCCCTCCACATCAGCCTGGGCACCACCCTCTGCCACAGCATGTCATCCCTGAAGACCTACAGCAATGACAGAAAGAACACACACTGAGGGCCTGAACGTAGACAACATCCCCACCCAGCAGTAACCCACAGCACCAGACCACAGCAACAGGAGAATGCACCGCTTACCTGACCATGCAAGGTCACCAGGCCTGGCACACAGGAGCCTCCTCCTCTGTGTCTCAGTAATGGCCATGGCCCTCTGCCTGGCCTCTGGGCCTGCAAAACACAACAGACAGAGAGCACCATAAGACAACACAGCAGTGCCAGAAACACACAGCAACACCAACATGCACAGGTGGGGCAGGGACAGCCAAACAGCGCCACTGTGCAGGTTGCACTGCCACAGTGCCATCCCCCAGGTATGTGTGCATGCAGCACACAGTGGTGACCAGCCGTGCAACCCCAATGGCCTGCATGCAACCACAGCCCTGCCCATAGCCCCCCCATGGCACACATGACAGGGCTGCACTAGGCAGGTGCAGCCACTGCCATGTGTGCAGGATGACAGTGACTCAAGTGGGTGCCCCATGAGGACCGCAACACACACACCCAGCACGCACCACAAAAGGAGCCATATAAGTGACACCTACCTGGCCTTGGCAGTACACCCTGGCGTGCATGGTGATGCAGCTGCCCCAGTCTTTCTGGGTCCCGCCTTTGAAAGTCGTCGAAATAATGCCTGCACTGCTCCCCAGTGCGTGGCAGCCCAGCATGCTGTACCAGTCTCCTGGCAATGGAGGCCCACACCTCTGCCCTGGGCACATGGAGGTCCTCCTGCAGAAACAGCTGCCAATCCACCGGCATAACAAGTGCCACCAGATGCAGTAGCTCTACCTGGGACCAGTTCATGGCCCTAGGGGACTGTCTACCAGTTCTAGGCATTTCCCCACTGACAGAAACTGTCACCCGGCGCAACGCGGTGAAGCACAATTGAGAACCCGATATGTGCCACGTGAAACACAGAGCCACGTGCAGTACAAAGTGCACAGTGCATGAAGTGCGATAGGTCAAAGGAAGCATGGCATGCGCAATGCCAACCGCTAAGGTGTGGCAAGGTCACGTCCAGGTCGAGCATGCGGATGCGCGTGCAGCCGCCATGTTGTGCACGGCATGTGCTACAGCTGCCTATGGTGCACAACGCACAATCCATGGCCACTATGACCACCCAGTGCAGCATGTCCCACGCATGTGGGTGTACGGTGTGCAATACAGGACACAGCGCAATGGCCAGTGTTCCTGCAGTGGCACATTGTGGAAGCAGTGTAGCGGGGCATATTGGAAGATGCGCCATTGCACACAGTGATCTCGCATGCACGACAGATGCACCATGATGTCATAGGCACATCTCGGAGATGCTCCTTGTAAAGTGAGATGAGCTGGGGGCAATTTTGCAATTCAGTCAATGCACCCTAAACTGCCTCATTCCACATGCATGGGCATCTCAACCAATTAGCATCTCATTACCAGAGGCCCAGGCCTCATTTGCATGCCCTGAGCCATAAATGCTCCCAAAGCTGCAGGCTGAGATCAGGTGACTGAGAGGAAACAGAGCCTTTAAGGTGAGTACACAGCAATATTTACAAGGTCTACAGAATGCACTGGGGGAACGTACAGGTGCATGCAAGCCTCTGAATGATCACGGCCATCACATGGGGAACAGTGCCTCCCAACATGCACAGAATGTGGAACAAATGCTCATAATGTTGAACACTGAACCTGTGCGGTACACAGGATGCACAGGACACTGGTAGACAGGTTGCTGCCATGTCCAGATCGCTTGTCACAGTACCATGATGCACACATGGCAGCATATGGGATAGGGTACTGCTGTACACAGGTATGGTTTGCAGTGGGACAAGGCCTTGCACCATGGCACATGGTGGTCCTGAGACCCACACAGAGGTACTGTGTCCTGTATAGTGGTACTGTGGAGAGGTATATGTGACTGGGTGTTACTAGCCATGTCTGGTTGTCGCAGCGATGTGCTACTGGTCAGTCCGAGGCACATGGTGGCACCTGTGAAGGCAACACGACAGTGTCACCATGCCACACACTGCGGCCAGCTGCCCCATGGCTGTGGTCTACCAGTCTGTGCCCCTCCCTGACATAGCAAGGGTGGGACCTTGTTTGGGCATGGTAACACTACGACCACACACATGCTGTTGAGGCACCAGGACATGTCCATGGCAGATAGCACTGTGTGCCCCCCTGGGGCGGCAGCACTGGCACCCCAGCTGTGGACCAGTGGACATGCATGGCAGGTGCACTGTCCTCAATGGTCTCTGTACTGTGGGGCACTACACACTATACCAGGACACCCACACGCAGACCACCACCCAGACCACCTGCTGCAGGGGTCCAGGTGGGATCGATGGACAGAGGCAGGCGGGGTGGGAAGATGTGTAGCCACAGGCATGCCTAACACCTAGATGCTTCCCCCCACAGTAGCCACAATGTCGGAGGATGTGAGCGCCACCACAAGACGGCAACCAAACTTTATGCATGATGAGGAGAGTGCACTCATTGAGGCATGCCACCTACACCTGGCCATCCTCACTGACAGAGGAGACAGCCAGACTGCGCAGGCAGAGGACTGGGAGGAGGTGACCCAGCAGGTGAATGCCATGGCACCATACAACCACACGGTCGCAGAGTGCAGAAAGCACTGGAATGACGGGTGCAGGAGGGCCAAGGAGAAGGTGGCCAACATCCAGACCTCCCTGCGGTGGACAGGGGGTGGCCCAAGCACGGCTGAACAGCTGAGCCCTAATGAGGCCCTCCTGGCCGCCAGTGTGTCCAGACAGCCATGCAGGGTGTCCCAGCAGTGGGTTCCAGATCAGTGGCAGACTGTTGCAGCATTGTTAGTAGCTGTGTGTCCTAGGCATGGCTGCCACTCATGTGCCAAGGCCGCCATGCCTGCCCCTGTACACCCAGGCACAACAACATAGGGTTGGTCGCCCCTGGCCAGATGTGACATGCGCCGTGGTGCCGCTGCTGCCATCCCACTGCACTGGGGGGGCACGTGCCGCTGTGCATCCATGTGGCATGTGCCACCACTGCTGTGCAGTGTGCATAATGGGATAGTGATGGGCATGACTGTGCCGTGGTGTGGCTAGCCATATCATGCCATGGCCCCGCTGTGGTCAGGCCTGCAGCCTTGGTGCCGTGTGGATGGCCATGAACTGTTGTGCATCACCAATGTGACGTATGTGTACTGTGCGTTAACCACGTACCCCTTCTTCCCTCCACAGCACCATTACACCTCCAGAGTGCAGCCATGGCCATGGCTGCACATGACGCCCTTGCGGGCAATGATGCGTGCCTGTCTCATGGGGCCATTGACACCACCATGGATGACCCTGCATCTGCACCATCCACATGCCAAGTGACTCCGGTCACAGCCCTGCTGCAGATGGGCCCTGCATGCCCCTCAGCCAGTGGGTACATCACTTGGCTGGGGAGCCTGTCCGGGTTGTCTGACGATGACCAGGATGACACGGTGGACATTGCTGATGCCCTCCTTGTGCTCACCAGTGGCATGCAGGGGGAGTTGCCTCGGCACCACTGTGATCAGCACCACCACCAGCGCATGCATGGTGGATGGAGGTGCACCCAACATGGGGTTGCCTGTGCACGTGACCCTGGTTGCCACTGATGGCCACACTGTGTGAGGTGAGGCTGCAGACAAGGCACAACTGCCCGCAGCTGTGGGTGCTGTGGCCCCTGCACCACTGCCATGTGCAGTGCCGGCGACATCAGTGGCATCTGGGCAGATTGCCACAGTGCACGCACCCACCCCATTGGCCCGGGAGGACACCACCCATGGGCATTCAGTATCATTGCTCAACCAAGCCCTGCCCATGTCCCAGCCTGCCAGGGTGTATCCACCACCTGTGGATGCACCAGGACAGGCTGCTCCATCCCCTGCATGTCGGCGATGCCATCATGAAGCATCACCCGCCGATGACATGGGGGCCTACCTCGCCCTCCTGCAGGTGACTGTGGAGGGGCAGGAGGCCCTCCATGCAGTGTTCTATAGCCACAGAACTGTGATGGTTGAGGAGCATGAGTCTGCAGCTGTGTGGTGTGCACAGATGTTGGCAGAGGCACACATCATGAGGGTGGGCATGACCGCAGCTCTGGAGCGAATTGCAGCTGCTGTGGAGGCAATGGCTGCCACCGCAACACGCTGTGGACATCATGCATCCAGTCGGATGCCCCAGAGCATATCCCGCACACCCTGGCAGCAGAGCCAGGCGAGCTCTCTGCTGCTGACTCCATTGCCACTGGCCTCCATGCCCACCGACCATGGCTCAGGTGGTGGCCATGAGTTGGCCACTCCACTGGGCACCCATTCATGGTCTTGGTGAAGCATCCCTGCAGGGTCTCAGGTGATACCCCCCTCTGGCCAGTGGTGGCATGCCTGCCACCACCAGCTATGGCAGAGGCCACCCCCGTGTCTGTGGAGGCTGGGGCACTGCCCTGTGATGCCCATGTCCCCGGGCCTGTGGTGGCAGACTGGCACACCTGTGTGCACTGGACACCCTGTGGGTGTGCCAGTGGTGGTGTGCATGGTGGGAACCCACCCCATTGCAGCCCTGGCACCACTCCGTGCTACCTGTGCAGGACCACCCGCATATCTGTGTACACCACTGTTGTGCCATGTGTCATGGGAATGAGGAGTGCATTCTGGTGTCCGCTGTGTCCTTGCATAAGTTGCTGTGCACACTGACCTGTGACATCTGCGACATGGCCCAGGTGGTGCACGGCTGTTGCATGCCTGGTGTGTGTGTGTGTGTGTGTGTCGCTCACCATGTGTGTGCCTGTGTATCATCCATTGTCAACTGTACCCATGCCCATGGCATGCATTCTCCACACCTTGGTGCACACCCTGCACACATACATACCTGCATACTCACCTGCGTGGCCCAAAGTGTTCCTCCACCACATGCCTGCAGTGGTCCCTTGCTCTGGCCAACAGCCTCAGTCCCTCCATCCCAGCCTGGTGTCACTGCCCTGGCCCTCTGGGGGTGCTCTGCCCCCTCCCTCCCCCACACCCTCCTTCGCCCCGGAACTGTCACCCTTGCCAGACTTGACAGGTATTCCACGGTCTAGGGCCATGTTGTGTAGCATACAACAGGCCAGGAATATGCCACAGGCCTTCTCAGGGCTATACTGTAGGCCAAAACCTGTCCAACACAGGAATGGAAGCACATCTTCAGCATGCCGAAGATACGCTCTATGATGGTGAATGTCGTGATGTGTGCCTCATTGTGGTGCTCCTCTGCCTCTGTTCCAGGTTGTCGGAAGGGGGTGAGGAGCCAGGGCCTCAGCAGATATGTGGTGTCACCTGTGGGGGTAGACATGTGTCCATTAGTACATTAGGTTACATCTTACCATGCACCCTGTCCTCATCCCTGGCCTCAGTGGTGTGTGCACCTGTCCTGCTCCACCACCCGTGCATCCCCATTACAGGCAGTCCTGCATCCCTACCCCAGCTGTGCCTGCATGCCCCATTCATTGTGTGGTGCACAGTGGTTGCATGTCTCCCTGTGTCCGCCTGTGTACCCTTGCATACCCCTGCTGTCCCATGGCTCATGCGCATGCATCGCACTGTGTTGAAGCCCAAGGCCCATCCCGTGTCCTGGCCTTGTGATGCCCTCCAGTGCTGTTGGAGCCCTGTCACATGCACCTATCAGGTGGCCACTTGGTATGTCCCCATCCTCAAACCTCATGCACAGTGCCTACTGGTGCCACATGAATGAATCATGTCTGCTCCCAGGGTGTGTGGCGCAGACATTGGTGATGTACCCTGTGGCATCGCACACCACCTGGCAATTCACGGAGTGGTATCCCTTCCGGTGGATGTAGGCGGTGGCATCCTCACCAGGTGGTGCACGGATTGCCACATGGGTGCAGTCTATGGCCCCTATGATGCCTGGCATGCGTGCCACTCTGTAGAACCCCTGCATGGCTTCTGTCTGCTCTGCCTGCATGAGAAATGGATGTATTCTGAAGCATGCAGTAGCAGTGTGGTGAGGAACTCTGTGAGGAGGCAGGATGTAGAGGCCTGTGAGATGCCAGTGGTGTCCCCAGTAGGCCTCTGGAAGGTTCCTGTGGTGAGCAGGCACATGACCATTGTCACCTTGGTCTCCACAGGGATGGCATGACCTCGTGCAGTGGGTGCCTGCATCACATCATGGCACAGCTCACAGAGCTGCCTCAGCATGGCCCTGTTCAGGCGGTATTGGCCTACTGTCTCTGCCTCAGTCAGCTGCTCAAAGGACAGCCTGGCACGATACCACTGTGGGGCAGCTGCCTACGGTGCCTTCCACTGTCCTGCCTCCTTCTCCTCATTAGTGCACCTGCAATGGCAACCGCTGTTAGGTTCATTCTGCTGTGGGGTACTCTGTCCTGCCCTCTGGCCCAGTCTCTCTGGCTTGCTGTGCTGGTAGGCTGTCTCTATCTCTCTTTGTCTGTTTTCCACTCTCCCCCTGGATCAGGCAGTGTGCTGCTGCAGCAATTCAGTCAATGGCCTGCGGGTGGGCTAGACTTAAGTCTCCTGTCTTTGTACTTATCTTTCTATGGTGCATCTTGCCTTTGTGCTGGAAATGCCCCATGGATGCACCGCAGATTTGCACTGTGAATCAGGTTGCACTGTGTATGCATGGGCACGCCCCCTTTATATGCGCCGCATATCATTACGTTGCACCTATGGTGCATGTCATTGGGCACAGGGCATCTCAGTTGTGTTGGCGCATTCACCCTGTTTGAGAATCATTCTACGGCACATTTCTGACTTGCACCAGCACATCTGGGTTGCATTGGGCGCATCT
This sequence comes from Neoceratodus forsteri, assembly GCA_016271365.2. Taxonomy (NCBI): domain Eukaryota; kingdom Metazoa; phylum Chordata; order Ceratodontiformes; family Ceratodontidae; genus Neoceratodus; species Neoceratodus forsteri. The sequence goes on from CM057449.1 coordinate 336,591,640, forward strand.
CTTTTGTGAATCTTGCCCCTTGAGTTTCAAGCTCTTTAAATTGTACTAGCACACAGTGGCCAGTTGGGGGATTTAAATTGCAAGATTGCTAAATTACATCAAGTGCACCACTGAAAGAACCCGAGCAATGTTGCCACCAGGCCTGCACCAGGACTTTAGTGTAATTCCTGGGTACCCAGCTTCACTGGTCTTGTGCCATACTTGTAATCCTAGTTTTAGTACTGATATTAGCTGAAGAGTTTACCACACCCTGTGTAGTGTTATTCTTTCCTTTGTGCACCTTTACTGGGTGGGTGCTTCAAAGACCATGTGGGATATAGGAGGGTGGTAGTGACCCATGGTACAGTGTCTCCTAGGGGACATTGCTACAGGGTGGAAGTGCTCAAAGTGACTTTCAACTAGCTAACTTTCTTCCAGCTTCCAGGCCAGTGTTCTTAAATAAAAGCACTGTTAATTTGTTTAATTTCATTTCTGTGTTAGCATCCACTTTGTGTAACCTAACTGAAGTGTTTATTGGTGAAGGTAAGAACTATCTTATTGGCCCCCTAGGGGTGGTCCAGTCCAGTGCTGGTAGATGGGTAGGTATTGCATATCAGAGCGTAGTAATGCACACAACATCTGGTCCACTTATTCTCTCTGGTTGGAGGCACTGCACTATTTCTTATTTGTTTTGGGATGAACACACTCTAGGATGAACCCCCCACCACATGAGAAAGAAAAACCCAATTATCTCAACCAGGTGGGTCCTGTACAGTCACCAGGCAGGGGTGTGAACTCAGACATGGCTACCTAGGGGGGTCACACATCGGAGGCAGTGCTGGGTTCACCTGTTGAACATCTGGACACACATAAGACTTTCAGAGACTTTGTTCTATCCCTTAACATTCCTGCAAAAGTAAATATTGCATTTCAAGAAGTAAAGGACTGGATTGTGTTTAAGGGTCTGGACCTTCATAAAGTACTCCTGGTAGAGAATGTGTCCATGGAGCAAGACAAGGGATCCATCTTGGAGGTGCTAGAGGTTATCCTGAAGGATTGTGGGAAAATGAAAATTCAGAGAGTGGCTTGAGAACGAGGTACCAGTTTAGAAACCTAATTGTCGAAACAGAGAAAGATGTAGGCGTCATGAACCAAACTACCACTTTGATGCCTGAGGATTCTCAAGAGCTCTGGGTTGTGATAAGCAAAGGGAGTCCTGTCAGACTGAAAAGCCCTTCACCATGCCCAAATTCTGCTGGGGATTTCAAGACCAAACTTGAACTGTTGCTGGTTAGTGAAGGGAAGACCTTTATGGATGTGCAGATTTTGTTACCTCCCCTGGCAACCTCTGAAGAATCTGGTCTAGCTCATCCTGCTGGTCCCGACTATTATCGATGTCTAAGAATGGTTTCTGGCACCATTCCCACCCCGGCTGGAGAAGATGATTACAAAGCATGGGTAACTATGCCTTTCCCATGCTACACAAATGACAATGCACTGAGGTTGAAAAGTACGAGATTGGCAGAGAGTTTGAAGTGGCCAGCATTGGTCATCATCCTGTCCTTGCATGCCACAGACCCAGAGACCAGTATAGATGAATATCTTGCCATCCTATACAGTGTGCTTGAAAGTACAGAATCCTGTGATGACCTGTAGTTGAAGTTTAAGACAATCAAACAGCGCTGAAGGGAGACCTCTCCACCTATCTACACAGACTCAAGAGAACCATACAAAAAATGTACTGCAGAGGTGGAATAGAGTCTGAAGACCTGAACAAGGGTGTGACTAGAACAAGTGCTGAACACCATCTAATGCTCAGCATTACTACTGTTAAAATGGCACTTGAGAGAGAGAGAGAGAGAGAGAGAGACTGGTTGACCCACCCTCCCACTGAGTCCAGCTGCAAGAAGTTAGAGAGGTCAGGGAACAAGAGAAACAGTGGAGATCTCTACTTGCTTCTACTGCCAGAGCCCAAGTTTTGGACAGTGGGGCTTGCTTGATGTCACAGAACTACAGAGACTGATCCAAGAATTGAAAGTATCATAGCCGAGTCAGGTATGATCAGGGCCCCTATTTTTCTGTGGAACTCTGTGACCAAATTCTGCGGCAGAGTTACCATTTGCCACAGAACTTCTGTGGCACTGGTTTGTAATTTCTGCGGCAATTCTGCGGCAACAGTGTATTGCCATGTTGCAGCATTCATCACTGTATCCATGGCATGGCATGGCATGGCAATGGCTATTGCAAATGGGATGGTGGAATACACAAAACAACTTGTTCACAAAATAGACCCTCAGATTTTTATAAATATTATATTTTTAAAAAGTTAACCCCAAAATGTCAAGAGTCTTTTTATGACCCTTCCTTCTGAGCATGGCAGGTGTCATTTATAAAGTACTGGACACAATGTAATTTTGTACCACAAGTGCAAAATTGCTTTTTGGCCAGGATATTGGAAACAACAGCTGTTGTGTTCATGAAGCTGTGTGAAAAAATCACCATGCTGCAGATCTTGGTTGAAATGTTTAAAATCAGAAGACATTGTTGGATGGCCTTCTGCTTTTCAGGGTTAAATAAATAAAAAATAATAATACAATTGTTGGTGTCTGTTTTTATATTCTAGTTGAATAAAAACTGCATCTAATATTGTGTGGTTTCTTTGTTCATTTGTTCACAACTCAGGTATATACAGTACATAAATAGCATACCGATGTCTCCATTTCTGTCAGCCCTATAAGTTATTAATCTTATTAGGTGATATAGCCTCCATGATTAATTATTCTTTGCGTGTTGTTCCATGGGTGTGTGAACTTTAGCATCTCAGTATGTGAGGGGGCTGGGGGCGTAGTAGCACATAGTCACCTAGGTTCTGCACTGGAGCTGCAAGTTAGTAAAGTTAATCGGGGAAAAAGTAGGTAATGTTTTTGATCATGCATTCCATTTTTGCTGCAAATTAGAAAAAGAAAATATTCTTCATGAGTACAGATTGCTCTGTGCACCCCCATTCTGCAGTTCACTCATTCTTGGATTTAGCTTTTAGTGACTAATAACACTAATGGCTTGTGCTACAGAAACTGAGACATTGGCATGCCTTGTGCTTTTGGGGGTTTGGAGTTTGTGGTGGGGGAAGGCAAATATAAAAAAAAGAAAAGAAAATATAAAATTGTTGTTTGTAAAGGTAAAAATAAATCAGAAGCTAAACATGACAAGTGGCATTTACAGATGGATTTTATTACGTGAATAGAGGAGTCAGTCTATATTCTATTCTATTTAGCTGAATGAACCATGAATTTACACAGCAACCAATTCTTGTGTAAAATAAAATTAATTTATGACCAGCAGCAACATGTAACCACAAGAATGTGTGTCACTAAGTGCCATCCTGACATGTTTAACTTCTTTTTTTTTACATTTACAAAAAACAATTACAGCAATAATCTGCTTCACCTTGCTCTGCAGATCTGCATCTCAAGAAAGCAGTTTAGAACAGCTGATCTGATGGTGAAACTTTGCTAAAATGAAAAAATAGTCAGACCTCAAATACAATGCGTGGCCCAGAAACAAAATTCCCTATCTACAAATGCCACCTTTTATTAGAGAGAAAAACTAGCAGATCAGCATGGAGTTCTCTGTTCTCCTTGATTCTCCATGTGTCCTGCCTCCTTTGCGTTAATCCAGTGTTTACACCAAAACAACACCAGGTGAAACTTAACTGCATAGCTGCTCTGTTCCATTTTAACTTATGGTAGAAAACTTATTTTTTATCAACCTTAAACCAAATTACCACAGACTTCATTCAGCAGATTTAAAATGAAAGCCTAAAAATAAGAACAGAGAGCAGAGCATGGAGCGGCTGCGTGCGAAGCAACACTGCAGCCATCTTTTTGAGGCTCAATAAGACTGAAGCTTCAAGTAGCAAGTGCACAAAAAAGCAATGGCTCCTGATACTAGAAAAGCGAACAATTAAGTACAAAGGGCAAAAATAATATAAGTTTCATTCAGCTAATTTAGGCAATAAGAAATAAAACACTTTAAACTTTGGTTTTCCAAACGCTGCTGAACGCGGAGCAGCAGGGAGTAGAGCAGCACCGCAACCATCTTGCTTGTATTATCCTGATAGTCCACTACTTTGTCATTGATTTAAAGTTTTTTTTAAAACCATACAGGGCACATGTTCTGAAAATTAAACAAGAATAGCTGTATTTAGAAATTCCCGTGCGTATACCACCCTTCAAAGCCAAAAGTCTAACAGGGCAAATGTTTAGACGGTAGTGTGGGTTTATAGTGCAAGTTTTAATACCTTAAGCTAGCTTTTGGCATTGACGGCCAGTAAATATAATACTGGAAAGACAGAGAGGCCAGCTTTTCTTTTATTTATTTTTTTAATATCTGGTGTTGGGGGGGCTATTCAGTGCGTCATGTCGTCAATGGAACAGCTGAGGTGCCAAAAAAGAAATCATCATCAGTTATTGGTTCAGAATACTTCCTTCATAACTGTTACTGTCAGACTGGTCAGGTTGGAAAACAACATTGCTTACTTTCATAAAGTCTGTTTCTGTGTGCACTGTCAATTCATAAAAGGTTAGTTCAGTAAATCCTGTTGTGCTTGGGGTATGTATGTACACTGAACGAAATGACGGTGCACAAAGAAACAGAATTTATGAAGGAAACAATATTTTTTTCCAGCCTGACTAGTTCGACAACAGTTATCCCGAAGGAAGCCTTCTGCACCATTAACTGATGACACTTTCTTTTTCTTTTTTAGCATCTCAGCTGTTCTATTGACAACTGCGATCCATGTTGAATAGCTCCCCCCCCCCAAAAAAAGGCAGCACATTTGTTAATTAATGAGGTGGCCTGGGGTCTTACTGTACGTCCTGGTATGATCCTTCTGCTGGTATAACCCTTCAGGTGAGTGCTGTAAACATTGATAGACTCCGTTATCCCCGCAGCCCTACTAGTACCCCAACGTTAGGTTCCCTTCGCGCGACCCACAGGCAGTTCTGAATTTTAAATTTCCTGATCAAGTGGGTCTCAGCGCAGCAAAGCCCAAGTTCTGTGTTGATTTCCACAAAGATTAAAAAGAAACAGACTCAAAACTATGGTCTGTTGCCGGAGAAGCGAATGAGCCATTTAGATGGGTTGGGGTCTGGCTGTACACCCTGGTCTGATCCTCCTGCAGCTGTTCAAGTAACAAACTTCCCCACTCTGAGCAATCAATCTGATTTCAGAGGAGATCGAGGGAAACTTCAGGCGAGTGCTGGGACCAATTTCTGAATTTTAAATCTCCGCGATCGGCTGTTACTTCCGCGGTGGCCACAACTTCTGTGGTCGGCTGCAACTTCCGCGGTCAGCCACAACTTCTGCAGTTAATTCCGCGGATGGCCGTGGCCACGGAATTGCAGAAAACTCGGGGCCATGGGTATGACTAGTCCACCCCCTTGGGGGCCTGAACCCTTTGTTTCCAGCATGTCTGTTTCAAGTAATATTGTGTCAACTACCTCGAACAATGGATTATGAGCATTAAATGCTATCACACTGGAGGAAGTCCATGCTCAACTGACCAAGCTAAAGAAAATGATGGGAGAATCGGTGAACCACCAAATCCTGCAATTGCCTAGGACACCTGCCTGGGAGAAATGGCATCCATGGAACTCTCCATCTGGAACCCCACAACAGCAAATGTGTATGTTTATTCCTATCTTTGCAGCAGTGATGGACATCAAAAGTCACTGTTAGTTAGAAAGTAACGTTCAGAGTGTCGACAACCAGCTACTGGGAAAGAAATTAACCAAAAACACTGCCAGGTCTTTAAACTTCAGCAGGCCCCCAGTAGAGGAGTGCTGTGGTGCCCTGGCAACAAGCTGCTCACCAGCAGCCATTGCTAAACCTAATTCAAAACCAATGCATCAGATACCAAAGCCAAAGTGTTAAACAAATGGGATGAGATTGTGGGTCCCACTGCCAATGTGGACACTTGAATGGCTGGACAGCCCACCCAGGTACTCTTGGAAAGCGTCTCCCAAGTAACTATAGTGTTCAATGACTATTATAAGCATCTGTCACACAAAAAGTTGGAGCCCTTGGAAGGCATGGATGTGTGTGGTCTCAGTAAAGTGTCATACCCACATCTAGGCTTCTTATCTGGATGTCTTCCCTGTGAATGTTGCTGAAACTCCTACTGCTGTTCAGACATGTGCCCTGGTGTGCCCACGGACAAGTATGTACAAAGAGAATCCAGTCATTATGTTCCACCACCTGGGTATGTTGTGTAAAGAGTTTGAAGCCCAACAAAAAAAAGCATCAGTGCTCCTCCATGGACTTGACAGACAAGCTTACATTCTCAAAGCCCCGTCCTACATGAGGATGAATCTGTGGGAACCATTTGACACCAGAACCAATCTGAAGTGGGGTAACCCCCAAAGCAGAGTGTGCCATTAAGGGAGCAGTGCACCTCAAGGGCTATTGCTACAATCAGCTGCTAATTTTGAATGGCCCAGAGGAAGCTGGTTTGCCAGAGGGGTTCATAGTCAAACCTAGCATACTGCCACCTAAAGCTCATGCATATGTCCAACAAATAACAGGTCATGTGACAAATGTAACAGATTGACCAGTGAACATCTGAAGGGGGCGGACCTTCATTAGGGTCTATTATGCCGATCTGGTAGTGCAGCCAGAACAGAGAGATAACCCAACTCTGTGGTAATTGGAATCTTCATTGTTTGACTTTGAAGACCCCCTCTTTGCTCACAGAGTGGCAGAAAAGAATTCAAAAGAAATGAGCACAATGGACAAAAGTTTTCTCCTTAAAGGAATGGGAAGTTGGGTGCATAAAGGGTGTACAGCACTATATCCAGGTCACTGATGAGGGACCTTATGGGGAGTGGTCAAGATGGCTGTTCCCCACTGGCATAGATGTTGTCTAGAAGGATTTGCTGGAGATTCTGGCCACAGGCATCATTCAGGAATCTAGGAACTTTTATGCATCAGCAACTAATCCCGGGTCACCCCTGAAAAAGGGACCATCATGGTCTCAGTGGGCCCACCTGGTTACCAAAATTTTAAATAAAATAAAACTGTAGTTGTCAGGAAGAAGAGTAGGGCTGTCAGAATATATTTGGACTACCAGACCCTAGTTCTAAACAAAGGTACAGTTTGTGGTTCAGTGTGATGGATCTGCGATCTGGCTACTATCAAATCCCTATGGCTAAGCAAGATCTAGAAGAGATGGTGTTCATCTGCCTCCTAGGGTTCTATAAATTCCTCTGAATACAACAACGGATTTCAGGGTCACCAGCCACATTCCAACAGCTGATGGAGAGAGCAGTGGGTGACATGAACCTGTCAGAATGCCTTGTGTACTTGGAATGTGTTTGGGGAAACCCTGGAAGAACACAAAGCCCAGCTGTTAAAAGCACTTGACAGACTGGAAGAGTATGGCTTCAAGTTGTCTATTGACAACTACCAGTCCTTCAGGACCTCGATCAAGTATGTGGGTCACATTGTGTCCAAAGACAGCATCAATACCAATCCTGAGTATGTCCAGGTCATCTCAGACATGCCCAAAACCACCTGGTTGAGAGAACTACAGAGTTTCTTATGATTTTTCATCATCATCATAACTTTATTTACATTAGGTGCCCTTCCAATGCTCAGGGCGCCTTTAACAGTACATAAAAACAGACGTAAACATAATTAAAATAAATACTATAATACAATTCAGCTATAAAATATTTCTACACAGTTCTTCTTTAAGAAGATTCTCAAGTCCCATCAAAGGCCTGGAGGAACAAATATGTTTTGAGGGCAGTTTTAAAACCCTCGATGGTCAGGCTATCTCATATTCGACGAGGTAGAGAATTCCACAGGGTTGGAGCCATAAAGGCAAAAGATCTTCCTCCAAATGTTTTTAAACCTACCCTGGGAATCTCTAGCAATCCTCATTGGAGGATCGGAGTGAGTGGAAGGGAGAGTAGGGATACAGCAGCTCTTGCAGGTACAGGGGTCCCTGGTTGTGTAGGGCTTTATAGGTCAGTAATGCGACCTTGAAGGTGATCTGCCACTGTACCAGCAGCCAGTGCAGGTCACACAGCACAGGTGTTATATGACTGGATCTAGGAGTTCCAGTTAACAACCTGGCCATTGCATTCTGCACCAGCTGCAGTTGGAAGATATTCACCCTCGGTAGCCCTAGGTAAAGAGCATTGCAATAATCAAGATGAGTGGTGACAAAGGCATGGACCAAGGTAGGTAGATCATTGGACAGGACCAAGTGCTTCACCCTGGCAATGTTCCTTAGATGGTAAAAGGAGGCTTTGACTACAGCTGATGAGATACGATTGCTGTATGGAGTATAACCCCAGAAACAACAAGATCGATGATGTGCGATCCAGAAGACATTATCTAGGGGTGCCATAGCCCAAATGGATCTGAATCCCAGATACTGCACTTCAAGTTTTGTGTAAAAGATATGACCCTGAAGAATTCACAAATTCCAGTGAACCACCTCATCTGGTGGACAGCTCTGGCGCCTCGTCAGACTGCATGCCTGTGGACTATTGCAAAGTTGTGTCTCTCAGTAAACCCACTTTGCCACAAATGAGTCCTCAAGATTGGAAAAAAAAAAGTGGAGGATCCTACAATTAGAAAACCCTTCAATGAGGGGGAGCCCAGCTCTGTCAAAGTGAATCATCCTGACGCTTACTGTAACGGGATAACTGTCAACTAGTTATGTGTACATAATTTTGTTATAAATATATGTTTTTGAACTTCTGCTTATGAGACATGCCAGGGTCAGCAGGTTCATCTGGAAGACTAGCTTTTAAATGGGCCTGACCTTTTGACCCCAAAGCAGTTGCTGGCCAGAACTAAATAACTAGTTTCCTTTTCTGTGTTGACACATAGTTGCAAAACTTCCTGTAACTGCTATAAAAAAACAGTTTAAAACAGCAACTGCTTTAGACCTAGGAAACTAGCCATAAGACTAAATTTTTACAATATCAGGAGGTAAGCCAACTCTGACAGTTACCTGTGAAAATTCTCACTGCTAAGAGAGGAGCTTTGCAGGATGTTTTTCTGACACATCAAAGGGGGTAACTCTGACCTGTCATAAAGCATCACTAATTAGGAAGAATATTGGAATGCTTAGCAGTGTGCAGGGGTGTGTGACTGATCAATTAATTACAGGACTAAGAGTGACCTCATGCCAATAGCCCAGAGCTGTGACATCACAGGATGGGAGGGACATTTTGGCCTCTATTATCAAGTTAGCTGAAAGGAAAGAATCATCTTTTTACTTTAGACTCCTGAAAGAACACATTCTTGCTTCAACTTTGCAAGACTTAACACACTTGTGTTCTGGACTTAAGAAGCACTTCTGCCAAAATTAGGTAATTTCAGCACCATTATTTACCAACTGAAACTGGGGTAGGATTAGCTACTCAGTATAAGGTGGTTTGTGTACAACTGTCCATTTATTTTTCTGACTGTACCATTAATGTTGTATGTTCTGTGTTTTGTATTTTATTTACTATTTTTAATTTTAGTAAACTTTGTTTTCCTTAAAATCCTGCCTGATACATTTTCTCATTCTGAGTGTGAATGCTGGGACACTGTTGATAATTCTGATATATCTGTTAAAGTGCTTATAGCGTGTCACAATATCCAGCAAGGTAAAGAAATACCTAGGTCTCAATTGAGTCAGAAGGGAGATTGTGAACCAGGTTGTGTGCCCGCAGGGTTGAGTATTGCACTGTTTTCCCCAAAGAGGGTGTGATATTTGGACCAGTTACCTGGGCATGCTAGAGAAAAAGAGTTCATATTTGACCCCAGGACTCGAGACTGGTAGTTGTTCAGACCCAAAACAGACAGGAGGGCTTCCCTGTTTGTCTCCTGTTCACGTATTGCACTTTGAGGTTGGGCACTGTGGGAGCAGAGGGTCTGATCCCTGGAGTGCGTTTGTGATACCTGCTTGCTACTGAAAGAGTGGAGCAAACTGCAAGTGTATGAAGGCATGATTTACAGGGAGCCAGACAGCAATGATGGGCCAAGCCAAAAACAGTTGTTGCTGCCAGTTAGCTATTGAAAACTGGCTCTCAAAGCCCTGTAGAAAGAGTTTGGCCACTTGGGCATTGAGAGAATATTGAACCAAATTAGAAGGAGGCTCTATTGGCCCCAGACGAGTGAGCACGGATGTGGAGAACTATTGTAAACAGTGTATGAGATGCATTCAGCAGAAAACACTGCACACTTGAGCAGCCCCTTTGGTGAACATTGCCACAAGTGTCCCCTTGGACTAGGTTTTCATTGACTTTTGAGCTTGGAACCAGACTGAAAGAACATTGCCTACATCATGCTGGTCACAGATCACTACTCCAAGTATGCCCAAGCATTTCCCACAAAAGACCAAAAGGTAACCAACATCTGATTCTGGTTGAAAAGTACTTTGTTCATTATGGATTGCTAAAGAGAATTTATTCCAACCAGGGTCAGGATTTCGTAAGTTGTCTTATCAAGGAGTTGCTGTCTCTCTGGGGAATTAGGAAGTCACTGACCACTCCCTACCACCCTCAAACAACCAGAAAAATTTAATAGAATATTGTTGACTATGTTGGACCCTTGTAAAAAAAAAAAAAACTGCAGTCAACAAATGAACATGCTTGTCCCTGAATACAGTTGCACTGAAACAATGCCATGGGGCTATCCCCATATCTGTTCATGTTTGGAAGGGAAGCCATGCTCCCAGTGAACCTTGCATCTGAAGTGTCATCTGATGGAGACAACTTAGAGACTTTCACTAAATGTGTTCAAAAACTAAAACAGCAATTAGACAATGCCCACAGACTGGCTGCAGAATTGTTCACAATGCGAAACTTGTCAAACAAAACAAGATACAACAAACATGTCAGAGCTCAAGAGTTACTCTATGGACACAGAATTGGTCCAGGATTTGGGGTTACCGGGAAAACATAAAATTGCAGATCAGTGGGGCAACATCCCATATATGATCACAGAAAAACTTGTGGACTTGTCAGTTTACAGACTTTGCTCGGAGGGGGATCCCAGTAGAAGTAAAATTTTGCACCACAACCATTTGCTCCCCATTTGGCAGTTGGACATGCCAAATTTGGACAATGGCCCAGTAGTCCCCCAGTGAATTTGAATCAGAGGTTCTCATAAACACAGAAGCAAATCTAGTCGACTTAGGCCTGTTTCTGAACCAGCTCAAAATGCAACAGATCCATCTGATAGAGAGGCTGACCTTGTTTGTGACCATTCTGCTGTGGACATTTCCCATCTTCTAAAAGCTTCTGATGGTTGGTGGATGCCAACTACTCCACCCATACAGTTAAATTCAGATGCAGGATCTTTTGAATGTCCAGTTAGACCAGGTACCCTTGAACTAGAGCATGGAGACAATCATGTACAACCCGACAGATATTGTAATGGAAATCAGTCTGTTCTGAGGAACCTCAGTCACTGGCCAAAGAGTAGAAAAGTGCACCTTTAGTTGCCCAAGATCTGGAAGAAGCTCCATTATGACACTCTGAATGACCTATGTGACTTGTTTTGAAGCTCTCTTATGAGACTCCTGGAGCCTCCACCAACCTGCCACTGTAAGTAGTGCATCGTGGACTCTATAGTACTCATTGAAATCTACAGTATACCCTGTTCCATGCCATGTACTGTGTTCAATCAGCTTGGGTTATAATGCTGAGATGCTGAGTATGCAAAATGTTGGTCAGATAGAAACCGAGTGTCTAAATAGAGACTTGTGTTTTTCTTAAATAATAAGTAACAGGAAATAGCAACTAATTCAAAGTATAACAAGAAATAAAACAAAAACGAAGACATGAAAAAAGTTAAAAAAATTGTTTGTTCTTTTGGCAAAAACTAAATAAATGCTTGTAGAAGTTACTGTTTAGGCTCCGTTGTTACCACAGAGATGGACTGCAAGGAAGCGGCAGTGGAATTGTCTAATTCACAAAACCTTTCAAGACCATAACATCATGTTGCCTAATACAATGTAGTGTACTATGAACGTAATCTCTAGTGTGTGTAAGGTCATTCTGAGGTATTTTATGAATGTAAATGCGATAAATAAAACTACATTTTCAATAAATAGCAAGAAATTTCAGAAAAAGGAAAATTATAAAAAATAAAAAGAATTTTATAGGCCTCAATCTATATAGAAATGTTGTCAGTTCTGAACCTGTTGATATTGTTATGTCTATGGACCCTGTGAATAGCCTTGTTAAGAAGCCTTTGTCTGGGTAGAACTGTTAATTGCTCTCATTACCGGTTTTGTGTCTTTCAGATACACACTGGCTGGAACTCGTGGAACTGCTAGGATGACAGTTCATGACACAGGGGAAAGTGTAACTCACTCCATGGGAGGGGGCTTACCTGGACTGCTGCTGCCACCCTCCTGAGGTGCCTGGAATTGCTGCTGCTGCTGTTGTTGCTGCCGGCTCCCTACTGCTGACCATGTGTGTTATGGTGGGAGAAAGAAGACAGAGAGCATGGCAGTACTATGGATTTTTGGCATGTCCTGTGCCATTTATCTCTGCTGCAGCAGCAGCAGCCATGTTTTTTTTTCTGTTCCTGTACCCCTATTCTGGCAAACCAGGATGAAGACTTCAAGTGTGTCACATCTTCAGGGTCTTCTGAACCACAGACTGCTGCTGATGACTTGGAGCAGGAGCACAAGTGCAGGGACTCCTCTTCTGCACTCCCTGCAAACACCCGACCCTGCTAGCATGGCAAACTATAGACCTGCTGCACTCCCAACCACTGCAACCAAAGTGGACAATAGCCCAGGAGGGCTATGTTAAAACCTGTGGGGCAGCACACATATGGGAAGCAAATGAAATTAATTAAAACTTTGGAACATAAAGCTCCTACAAAAGCATGGGGGAGTCATCCTTGAGCACCCTGAGCCCAGCCAGCAAGGCAGGAGGCTAGAAAGCCCTAGCAACGGGAGTGAATTGTGGGAAAAACTGATATCAAAGGCCCTCCATAAAGTACTGGCAGACTTAACAGGTCATTCAGAAGGCAAAACAGGGCAGGAGGACTTACAGACAGCCCCCACAATGAATCACAAACTGAATGCAAGGGGAGAAGTTTCTGGGCTCACGAGGAGCTTGTGACAGAGACTCAGATATGAACAGACATGCTGCTACTGCTTGATAGATCTGGAGGCCTAGCCAGACCCTGATCTTGCTAGTCCTATTCTAGGCTCATTCTTCCAAATACCATGAGCCTTATCCTGGGCTTTATCTGTGCGACTGTGCCAGAAGGGCACCTGCTGAATGAAGCAGCTGTGAGGGAATCGGAGTGGTCCAAATTGCCATGTAGAGGGACTGCTAGCCCTTATCTAGTGGGGTGGCTCGGAGAACAGGGAGTCATAGGGTATGTGGCAAGATTATGTGTGTACTCTCAATCCAGAGGGGAGTTTGACTGTGGGGGTTGCTCTAGGGTTCTGTACTCCTTGGGAACTGTGAAGCTGCTGTGAAGTGCTCCTGTGATGGAGCTGAGCCAGAAGGGCTATGTCCTGAGAGGCGTGGGCTAGAAGGGCAAAGCTGCTGCAAATCATCTCGAGCAAATGCGAACAATCTTCATCTTCAGGTCTCTGAAGCCTTGTCCTGATTGCTGCCTAACCTGCTGCTGTGTGCTGGTTCCTGCCTCAACTGATGTTCTGCATCCATAGGACACGCAAGTGCTGGCATTGCTAGCTGGGGCTTTGAGTTTCTTGGATTACAGTAGTATTCATTCTGGATTACAAAGGTAGGTTCTGCACATCTGGAGTTCCAAGTTCTTTAAATTGTGCTAGCATGCTAGGGCCTATATGGGGGTTAAACTGCAAGCCTGCTAAATTTCATCAAGTGCACCACCAAAACAACTTGGGGAGCTCAGCTACCACACCTGCACTGTGACTTTAGTGTCATTCCTGGGTATCCAGAGTCACTGGTCTTGTGCTATACTTGAAATCCTAGTTTTAGTGCTATTAACAGCTGAAGAGTTTATTGCACCTTGTGTAGTGTTATTCATTCTTTTGTGCCCAATGTATTAAAATGAGACACTAAAGATGTTTTCCTCTTTTTCAAAAGTAGTGGATACTACTTTCAGAAGCAAACTTTGCCTTTTGTTTCTTTGTGCTATTGTGGATCATTTGTATGACTTTACAGTTTTTAAACAGTACTCAGCTTATCGTTTCTTCTTCCCAAGTAAAATCTGGTTAGAGAGAAAATGCCACTTGCTAAAGTAAAACAAAGGGTCACTGGTTATGAAGAATCAAATATTTATATTTAATATTTTGGTGGTTGAAGATGTTATTCCCCTTTAAAAATATGAAAACAGATTTGCAGTTTCCCATTGAAATACACGGCAGTCTTGCAAGTAAAGATTTTCTGACTTTACAACACAAGGATTCCATTTAAATCTTTTTTACTAGCAGTTGGCTCAGTACAAATAAAATTATGAAATGTTTAGTAAAGAAACTAAAGCCAAAAAAAAAAAAAGATTGGGGAGGCATCTAAAGACCTCAAACCTTCATTCTTTAAGGTGTACATCCTAACTAAGCACTTGCTCTTTAAGGTGACTTGCAACAGGCTAACCCCCCTCTTTTCCTCCAGTTTCCTGGCCTGTGTTCTTAAATAAAAGCACTGTTAATTTGATGGATTTCACTTCTGTGTGCGTGTCCCCTTTGTGTAACCTGATTGAAGTGTTTATTGGTGAAGCTAACAAAGGTGGGTAGGTACTGCATCCCGGGGGGGGGGGGCGGTAGCACACATTTGACCCACTTATTCTCTCTGGGTGGAATCACCATGCATTTGTTCTGGGACAAACTCCCCACCACCAAAAGAAAAACCCCAACCCCCTCAACTATGGTGGAACTTGTACAGTAACCAGACAAGGGTGCGAACCCAGAAATGGCAACTCAGGGTTCACACTGACCTTGAGTGGCAAGGCCTCTGCTCGGGGGGGGGGGCATTCTGGCCCTAGGATGCACATTCTGACACTAAGTGGGAATTTTGGCCCTTGGGCAGCCTGTTCCCCACTCAAGGTGGGCATTCTGGTCCCCAGGGTGGGCATTCTGATGGGCATTTCAGCTCTCAGATTGGCAATATGGCCCCCCACTTGGTGGACATTTGGCCCTAGGGTACATATTCTGACACAAAAAGTGAGCATTCAGTCCCTTGAGTGACCAGTTCGTCACTCAAGATGGATGCTCTGGCAGCCAGGGTAAGCATTCCAACCATTGGAATGGGCAGTACTCCATTCAAGGTGGGCATTCTGGACACCAGGGCAGTCAATTA
This sequence comes from Neoceratodus forsteri, assembly GCA_016271365.2. Taxonomy (NCBI): domain Eukaryota; kingdom Metazoa; phylum Chordata; order Ceratodontiformes; family Ceratodontidae; genus Neoceratodus; species Neoceratodus forsteri. Next base: position 336,606,936 of record CM057449.1, read on the forward strand.
GGCCATAGGGTGGGCATTTGGGCCCCAAAGTGGACACTGCCCTTTAGAGTGGGCATCCCCACCCAGTGGTGGGCATTACAGACCACAGAATGGGCATTCTTACTCCATAATGGGCATTCTGTGCACACTGGGACATTCCTGCCCTCAAGTGGCCATTTCACTACTTAGGATGACATACAGATTTAGTCTTTGCCATATTGGACCTTGTAAGAACAGATCCAGAAGCAAATTATTTGATACATCTATGTTGGTTCAATAACAGGTAACAAAAAGAACAAAGTGCTTTAGCTTTCAGACCAACAAGTCCTTCCTCAGAAGCTTAATGACCAAGGTAGGACTTGTTGGTCCGAAAGCTAAAGCACTTTGTTCTTTTTGTTACATCTGTGTTGGTCCAATAAAATGTATCAAATCATTTGCTTCTGGATCTGTTCCTACTTAAGATGGAAATTTCAGCTCACAAGTGTTTTTTCTGGCCCTTGGATGAGCATTGTCAGGGTGGGAATTATGGCCCACATATGGGCACTGTGATCCTCAGGGTGGGTATTTCAGCCCCAGGGTGACCATTCTGGACCCCAGTGTGGGCATTTCAGCCCTAGAGTGGGATGTTCTTTCAGAGGGGGATTCCAGTGGGTGTGAGGCATTCTGAGATTGTCAGAGCGTAGGTCCAGCTAAGGTAGACAGCACAACAGTGTTTCTTAGAGCAGGAGTGCACCTCGTAAAATCTGGAAAACTCAGAACAGATGAAACACGGCTGAACCCATGCAAATTTTGTTCATGTTCTAGTGGTTCCAGATTTTCCTATTTGTGTGGGTTCTGGCTTTTATTAAGTCCTTGAGTTCTACATCTGTAGTTTAGGTTTGTCGTTCTCAAGGTTGGCTGGAATATATGTAAAAGCCAGTTTAGGAAGCACATTTTGTTCTGGTGAAGCCTTGTCAGCAATATCCCTCCTACCCACAGAAGGATGTGCATACCCCAAATGATACTAAATATTTATCCAGGTCTTGGATGCTGTGATAAATACATTTAGCAGGATAACTGAATGGTTACCTTTTTTAATTCTCTTTTGTTTTATACAACAAATGCATGACAGACAATTATTCTCAGTGAAATCAAGAATTACACAAATATAAATTGACAGTATGACTTTAGCACAATTTTGTTTTGTTTATGTAGGTAAGAACTTGGGCCAAAGACCCGTTTTCAAGGGTGACCAGAACTAACAAAATATACAAACAACAGGTAAAGAACAAAAACAAGTAACATAAATACAGAGTTACACAAACGGCTAAATCTATCCAGGCAAACATTTACAATGACAGTTAGCAAAGAGATACTTTTTAGTGCATGTTTGAAACTGTTACAGAATTAACTATAAAAACACCAGTAATGTGTTGGGGAAAAAAAAGATGGAAATTTGTAAAATATGTTTTTTGACCAGTGGAAGTCCTTAGCAGGCAGTTTGACTGATTAAGACCTCAAATCAATCAATCAAGTTTATTTTATACTGGAAAAGGTATGTGAGCAAAAATGACCATTTTCACAAACGTCCAGTTTTACAAATGGTTACAAAAGGTACAAAAATAAACAATATGCACAATATATTTATTTATTTATTTATTTATTTCAGTACTAGGATACACTTATGAGAATGTGCTGTTTTCCCCAAAGGATCTGTGTCAGACAATACACATATTTCTAGAGATACTACAAGTATTTACAGATTTACAACTAACATCTTCTGTTTTCCTATGGTGTACAGAGCCAAGTGCCATAGGTAATTATGAAGACTAAGGAGGAGCATTGTCCCAGCGATTGCTGTAAGGGCGATACAGTGGGATAGAGGGAAGGGGCCACATTGATGGAAGCAGTTACTTTAAAAGCAAGGAGGTAGAAAGAAAAAATCAAGTGCAGTAAAGAGGGAGAGGGAGGGGTAAGAAGTGTGAAGGATGGGGAGTGGAAACAGGGGATAGAGGACAAGAGTGGGAATGGTAAGGGGTGGAAGGGGTAACCTAATAAGTACAGTAGCCAACATAAGGATGGGTGGAAGAAATGAGAGAGGACAGCAAACAGAGGGAGGGAGGGGAAAAATATGTTGAAATCAAGACAGCCAAATGCAGGAGTAGGGGGGTAGGAGAATGGGGGGGAAGGGTTTAATGGAGAGGGGGGAGGAGAGGACAGAAGAGTGTGAAACTGGAACAGGGAGAGGGGAATAAAATGGGCTGCTATCAATTTGAGGGAGGAGGAGAGGAGGCATAAGGAAGGAAAGAGAGGAGGGATATGGTGCACCGCTGGGCTTAGCTGGGGCATTCATAATTCTTGAGAGCTAGAAGGTGATCATGCAGTTGCTGTTTGAAAAGGCTAACTGTAGGAACAGCTAGGAAATCATTGCAAATTGTACTTAACCAAACAGGGGCACGATACAGGAAGGATCTTTGCCCCTGCGTTGTTCGACAAAAAGGGACCTTGAAGAGGTGTTTATCTGAGCCACGAGTATGAAGAGAGTTAGTTGCTCTGCTAATAAGGTTTTGAGTAGATGGGGGAGTGAGTCCCAGAGAAGTATTTTTACCAAGCAGACAGGTCTGGTATATAAGCCTGCCCTTTAGGTCAAGCCAGCCCACTTGCCTGTATAGGTCACAGGTGTGAAGAAGACGTTGGGCCCCCACTAGCAGTCTACAGGCCTTGTTTAATGCAATATGGACTCTTTTGAGAGTTGAGTCAGATTCAGCCCCATAAATAGTCAGCCCATAGTCTATTGTGGGTAGGATAGCACTGCCAACAATGGCTTGCAGCGCCACTGTAGGTAAACAGCGCTTACACCTATGTACTGTAAAAGCCCACTTTTTATATTGTCTGCCTTGGCCACCTGTTCCACATGTTTGTTTAGTGTATGAGAGGGTACTGTAAAGTGTGACACCAAGGTATTTAAAAGCATAAACTTTTTTCCAGTGACAGGTTTTAGTTATTTAGGATTGAGAGCTGGTAGGATCTGTTCACTAAGTTCTACAGGAACAAAAGGGTCCCATTTGTAGAAATATAAATATCAAGATTTCTTTTTTTAATTTTCCTTTGAACTACTAGAAATTAATTTCAAAGGTAATCTGTTCCAAAGCAAGATTGTTCGTAAAGTGTAAAAGTATTTTCTATCTTTAGTTTTAAATCTCTCATTTTTAATCTGTAATGGATGTCCTCTGGTATTCAACTGGTTATTCTAATTCAATTTCTAGGTTCAGTATTAATAAAGGATTATTTAATATATCTTACTGTGCGGATTTGTGAAGGTCATCACCTTTGTCGTTTTATAGTTCATAAGTAGTTTTTGCTTTAGGAACCAGTCCTCAACCATAGAGAAGCTATACCTGGAGGGCCACCGGGTCTGCATTGCAGATGAAAATTACTGCATCATCTGCATAGAGTAAGATTCTATCAGTGCAGACAAGGGGTAGGAGATTTAGGAATATGCTGAAGAGAAATAGGCTTAAAATTGAGCCTTGCGGAACCCCAGTTTTAACACTGTGGCACTCAGAGTATCCCATTTATTTTAACCTGCTGCACCCTATTTGATAGGTTACTCTGAAACCATTCTGCTGAGTTTTTGGAGAGGCCGGTAGTGGACAGTTGCTCCAATAAAAGCGTATGGTTAACCGTATTGAATGCTTTTGTCAAGTCAATAAATGCTGCCCCTACTATTTGACCCTGGTCTATAGCCTTGTGAATAAAGCTGGTAAACTCGAGTGCTGTGGTGGTACTGTATCCCTTATGGAACCCATGTTGCTGGGGGCACTGAAGCTGGTATTTTTCAAGATATTCTACCAGTTGGTCAGACTATTCTTTCGAGCGCTTTAGACAGAGGTGGAAGAATGGAGATGGAATGGTAGTTAGTACGCAGTGTTTTGTCACCACTTTTATGAACTGGGGCGGCTACTGTGCATTTCCACCTCTTTGGGAATTGGGCAAAATGAAGTGAAAGGTTCAAAATGTGTGTTAGAATGACATCAATGGTGTACAGGACAAGGTTATGGTCTAGTGTATCTATTCCTGGACTTCCCTAGGGACTTCAGTTTATACTTTTTAGCTTCATTTTTGGAAATAGCTCTAAAATAGAAAGGGGGAGGACTTGGCTGTGGATTTTCCAAGGTGACATTGGAGAGGTGCCTCGTTCCCTCTTTAGGAAATCAGGTGGTAACACACCACTGAGGTCAGTAAAGGCATTGTTAAAGGTATCCGCAATGACCTTAGCATCTTGGGTAATTTTTCCACTTAAAACCTCACCAACCATGATTGATTTATCATTTTTCCCCAAGAAGTTCATTTATGTTACTTCAAAATTTTCAACCATCACCCCACAAGTTGGCCAGTTCCTCTATAAAGTGGCTACTCTTTGCAAGATGGATGGCCCTGGTGCACACACTCCTGGCTTGTTTATACAGCTGTATATCTACCTGATTCCCAGTGGCCTTTGCTTTGTTCCAAATTTTGTCCCTTTCACCCAGTAATTTAAGGGTGGGGGAGGTAATCCAGGGATTACAGTTATCTTTGATCTTTCTTTTCCTAACAGGTGCATGTAGATCACAGGCCCCATTAAACACAACAATGAAGTGATCCAGAGCATGGTCGACATTGTCTGAGTTATGAATTGCAGACCAGTCTTGATTCTGAAGGAGTAATTTTAACTGCTCTATGTGGCCTTTTTTCAGTAATCTGCATGTTATGGTTTTGGCAGTGGGTTTGGTGTATTTCTGGGTCCAGAGGCAGATTATGGGGAAATGGTCACTAAGAGTGTTGAGGAGAACCGTGGTTATCTTAACTCTCCCGGGTTGGTTTGTAAGGAACCAGTCTATCAATGTGCTTGTACCCGTGTGATAATTAACTCTGGTGGGAGAGTCTACCAGTTGTGTTATACCAATAGAAGAGAGGGCATGCTTGAAGGGCTCTGCTGTTGGGGAGAGACAGTTTATACTGAAGTCACCGGTTACTATGTCGGTGTGATTTCTGAGGTTGCTGAGGTAACCAACAACCCCTTGGACACTAGCATCTCGCCCCTTTGGTGGGACATATATAGAGACCACTGTGAGGGGTTTGCTGCATTCCCCCAGAAGAATTTTAAAAGGCCAGGGATTGAACATTAGCCAATAAGTCAGGGAACAGAATGGCAAAACCTGTAACGGGTCCTTAAGGTATACTGTACTGCCACTCCCTCTTTTGCTGATCCTGTCCTGTCTGAAAAGGGTGTGTCCCTGTAATACAACCTCTGAGTCAGAGATTTTAGGCAGCAGCCAAGTTTCAACCACGGAGAGGACATCAGGCTGATGTAACTTGACCTAAGTGGTGAAGGTATCAAATTTAGCTAGGAGGCTGCATATGTTTATGGAGGCAATTTTAAGTTCATTTTTCTTGGGTGAGTGTTGGATAGGTTGGATCAGAGGTCCTGGGTTTGGATGGACATTGCCTGACAGCAGGAGCAGTAGCAGAGTGATTCTTATTATTAGTATTTGAAGAGTTTTTAGCAGTGATGATTGCCTTTACTTATATGTTTTAACAAACCAGGTATGGCAGTTCATTAAGACAAACTTTGGGAGGATGGTTATATGTTGGTTAGTTATTGAGTATGTGTCAGTCAACCAGTTATGGAGCTGCGAGTACTTATTAAAGAAGTACCAAAGTGTATAATAAAAGTTGTGTGTATAATTTCCATTGAAAATGGGTACATTGTGGGTACCTGAAAGCTGTTTTATCTGCTTTATAGAGCACTGCGGTATCCCACTTTCTGCTAGAGTCAGGGTTGCCCAGAGGATAGATAGGTATTTAAGAGCGAGCCTTAGCGGCATAGTGTGTGTGTGTATGTGTGTGGGGGGGGTCTGGAGATAGAAGGAGATGGGGGGATGAGTTGGCAGTGTCTTAGTGACCTGGGGGGGAGCGATGCAGAAGGAGAGTAAAGGAATTAGTAGTTTTTCCTTACAACCAGAGTGAGACAATGCTTAAAGGGTCACCTCAGAACTTGGATGGGACAGGAGAAAAATGAGCAAAAGAATGGAGGTGGGCAGGGAGGGGTAAGGCAAATATCTGTTAGGTGACTTGGGGTGTGAGATAGGGTAACTGTTGCAAGGGTTAGTGAAGTCACTTTAAATAGTGTAATTAGAGGAGTGGAGTTAGGCTTGCCTTGAATGGTGTAGTGGTTAGGGTTCCCGCCTTGAGAATAACAGATCGGGGGTTCAATATCCAGAATGGGAAGGGTGGATTTGCACTAATGAGGCTAGAGTGTGGCAAGCAAATGAGGTGGAAAGGTAGCAAGGGAGCTATCTTTAACTAGGAGTATAATAAACTGAAATGAGAGGTGATCGTTTCAGGAGTGAAGTCACGTGACACCTGTGAAGTATAAATTCAGGGACGGACCAAGGTAAGGTAGGTGAGTGGAAGGGTGTGCGGGGCAGTGCACAGCACCGATGGGCTAACACAGGTGCCCAAAGATGCGATATACCTAGACGCTGCAGGCAAGGAAGTCCTCACAGGAAAGATGCTGGGTTGCTGAAAGGGCTTGCTTATGAGGATGCTTGTGGATAAAGGGGACATTCTGATTTAGAATCAGCAAAACGAATTAGCAGGAACAATGGGCATAGGCTGAATGGTGAGAAGCAGGATAGGAAAGCCAGAGGGTGATGGGAGACTCAACTGTGCATACGCAGCACTGGGAGAAACAGTAGGTGAATTGAGGTAGAAACAGCAGAAGGAAAGAACTATTAAACAGCAAATAATGGCTACACTTGTAAGTAAAACAACTCTCAACACACTTTGCAATTAGGGCTAACCTTACTGTAACGAGCACACTCACAAAAGACTTTGCTAAAGTACTCAGCGTGAAGCCAATTAAAGCAACATTCCGATCAGCTTAAAACATGCAGAGATACAGTCCAGTTCAGCCAGCAAAAACAATCACTTGCAGTTGGCCAAGGAAAATGAAAACCATACAGACAGCACAGATTAACACAGCGGGCTGGATATTCAAACTGCGCCATTCAAAGGCGCAAGTCCTTGCACTGTGCAAAATAGATGCGCAGGGGTGTGTCCCGTGCGATATTCAAAGGAGTTGCGCTATTGAGCAACTCCTTTGAATATCGCTCCCCAGCCACAGCCACTGTGCATGGCGCAGTGGAACTTGCGCAAGTTGACAGAGTGGAGCAGTCAACTTGCGGTGGCGCAAGTACCATTGCGCCATGCGCAAAATCACGATATTCAAAAGGTGACATGCAAATGGGGCCATAATACATGCAAGGCGGGGGGGGCCATTTGCATGTCATTATAGCCCCATTTGCATGCCATTAGCATGTAGGTGCGCCGATCCCCGAGGACTTGCGCCTGGCGCCCTGCCAGGCAGCAGCCGTCGGGGACCGATGCACCCTGCAGCCCGATCTTGGGCAGCAATGTGGCTCCCCCACCTCCTCCCATACATCTCCCTGGTGGTCCAGTGGACCAATGTCGATCGCGGGCAGAGCAACCTCGATGTTCGCTGGCAGTAGGTTGCCCCCAAAACATTTCCCCTGGTGTTAGGTATCCCCAACCCGATGAGCGGCTAGAGCTAATTGGCTGCAGCCCATATTGTATGCTGATAGTCCAGATTGTGAACAGTCATTTCCTGATCTGGTTGTCTGTGTGTGGGCTGCAGCCCATTGGCTACCAGCTCTGCTGGCCAGTCAGTCGGCGGGTGGCGGGCGGCTGGCGGGTGGATGCTGCCACCCGCCGGCTGCCGGGGGAGCAGGGTGGTGGGTGCTGGAGGGTGGGTGGGGCCATCAGACACCAGGGAGATGTTTTGGGGGGACAATTACTTACTGCCAGCGATCGGGCACAGGATGGTGGGGGTTCTGTATTCTTTCTGCCCACGATCGGGCCATGGGATGTGGGGGTCTGTATTCTTTCTGCCCGCGATCGGGCACATGGGATGTGGGGTTCTGTATACTTTCTGCCCGCGATCGGGCATTTCAGTCCACTGGACCACCAGGAATGTGAATGGGAGGAGGGGAGCCACATTGATGCCCTCGATCGGGCTGGGGGGGCACAGGGACTGGGTTGGGGGCCAGCCACAGGTGGCAGCTGCTGTGTTGCGCCCTGCAATGCAGCAGCTCACCTGTGGGTGGCCCTCAATTTAAGCCTTTTTTTTTTGGCTCAAAGTTGTGCAGGCGCAGGTTGGGGGTTGCGCCTGCACAACTCTGCACAGCCCGACTGAATATCAGACTGTGCAGTTTATGCATGGTTCCTCCCCCTCCTGTTGAGCATGCATTCATTTGCATTGCGCTGTTGCTCAGCCTGTTTTCAGTTGCGCAACTGCCTCCTGCTGAATATCGCAGAATGGCACAATGTAGGACTTGAGCATGCGCAACCCTGTTGTGCATGGCGCAACCCTTTTGAATATCCCACCCAGCATGTGCCCTAGTAGCTTGTACAGGGATCCACAGTAAATGTATTTTTACACAGGAGCCCAAAGATATGATGTACGTAGGCTCTGCAGGCAAGGAAGTCCCCACAGGAGAGATGCTAGGTTGCTGATATACAAGTAGTGTATAGCAAAAAAAAAAAAAAATGGAATAGGCAGCAAGTCATGAGCATTACATTACAAATAAAGTTACTTAAATGCAGACCTGAGTACAAGCAGTCATTGACAGCATAAGGTATACAGGAATTACATAGTGGAAATTAGGATCAGAGGACCAGAGTACAGTAATTATTGGCAGTTTCAAGAATAAAAAAGTGAATAGGGTTCAGGAGGGTAAATGGGGGGGGGTCAGAGGAGATCAGAAGTTAGTTATCACAGGGAGATGTGGCACAGGAGCAAGTGAGCTTTGAAAGGAGGTGAATCTTGAGGGATCTTTGACCTGCATCAAGACCTGCATCTTTATTTGAGGTGTTCAGGAATGGGTGCCTCAGTTATCGATCATGTGACATCACACAAACAAGCAGTTACAAGAAGTTTTAACTTCCTTAGCGTGGTCTTATTTGTCACCACTTCAGTAGTGGGGCTCGATCATAGAATTATGAGGACTAGAATGGAAGTCCACCCACACAACGTAATGCTCATAGGAAGGCGTGTCTATACAGGCACACTAACTTCCTTTGACTGTGTGCCTGTATATTCTCCTCCCGTCTAGCTCAACTTCCCCAATCATTTTTGGTTCTGCTGAGGATTCCAATCTGCAGACTGCTGGTGGCATAGAAATCTAATTGCCGTGATTTCTTCACTAACAATATTAATCACCAATGTTGCACAAGCAATTACACAATGAAATAAATAAAAACTAATGCTTCCCTTGAGTGTTTACTTATCCGTTCCAGAATTAGAATCGAGTTATTGAATTAAACATATTTTCATGACTTTCAACTGTTGAAAAAATACATTTATTCAAAGTCTCTGTTGGTCAGGTTGGTACTTTTATTTTCATTAGTTTTTGAAAATGATAGTCCTAAATGGGGGCTGGGTGGCTGGCAATTGCTGTAGTTAGTTAAGTATTATGGGGTCACCTGTCCTGGTGATGGGAAAAATAATTTTACAAATAAATGGTTGCAGCTATGTCTTTTAAATTTAGTGCAAATTTTGGCTCAACAAAGTCTGACCTTTCAGTCTCCGCTTAGTGAGGCAAGGCTCAGAGACACTACTTGAACAGTAGGTTTCTTACCCTGCTTAGCATTGCAAAGCTCAGCTCAGAGCCTCCAACTGGACAGTGAGTTTGAAGCCACACCGTCCCCATACTGAAGTAGCTTTTTCCTGCCGGACTTACCCAACTTGCAATGAATGTTCTGACTGGCACCACCACTGAGCTCCTAAAATTCCTGCTGCCTCTCCAGTGACAATTAGTGTCCTTTTTGGAAATACTTTTCTATTAGTGCAGACTAGAATTAGTTGTATATGGCAATCTTGTGAACTGTCAGTCAGTCCACTAACTAACTGCAGCAAGTCGGTGTTTTGCAACTGCACTTTCAGTTTCAGATGTAGTACTCCAGACTGCAACAGCTGCAATGTTGTACTCCAGCATTTTTAATGAATGATCCTCATAGCACAGTACAAAATCTTGTAAATTATGTAGAGGGAAGAAGGACATCACAGAGATACAAAAATCATAAAAAAAAGCAAACAGTAGTAGATACCATCACACATGTAATTGGTAAGGATACAATTTATTGAAAACAGGTCAAAGTCTGCTTTGCCTTAAAGAGCAGATATCTAGTAATTTGTTGTATTTTTATTGCAGGTTTTTAACCGTGTATTTGAGGAAGTGTCACCAGCTGCTGTTTACAGGAGGATATCCCTCGTCGATCCATGCCTGGTTGTCACCACTCTGAGGTCTTAGTCTCAGAAGCTCCCATCCGTTTTAAACAAAATACGGCTATTCCCACATTGAAAGACCGAGCTGAGATGATGTCAAAACCAGTATTGTGCTCTGACATCTATGTATGCTCACGATCTGATGTAATCTCTGCTCGTTCCTAGCTGTATTCATGGATGCGCTCTGACACTGGCGGGAGCAGCGCGAGAGAACTGGTGAAGCTGCTGTCTCATAAGTCAGTGACAACACAGTGACTGATCCACATAGTTCATTTTTACATTTTTACCTGTCTGGTCAATAAAGTTGAGTTATTCAGTAAGGTGTTAGTCTCATGGTATTTTTCTGTAATTTTTAAATACTTGTGGTAAATTGAAACCTTTACTAACAATTGCAGCTTGGCCATCATTTCAGCATGTCAGTTCAAACCAAACGGAGACTGCCGATCATAGCTGTCAGCTGCATAATGATTTAAATGTCTATTTATTGGTTGTCACAGCGCTGCATAGTTTTCTTCTGTGATAAGAACAAAATCAAAAGAAAATCAAATCTCATCTACACTATCCATTTTTTATTTTTTTTACGAACTGATGCAAGCTGCAGCGAGCTAGATGCCACTCGGAAGTCCTCACTAAATGTCATTTCTTAAAGAAGTAAAATTAATTTGCACTCTTTTCAAATGATGCATTTATGGATAACAGGATAGTGATGGACTATAGTAATTTCAGTCCTATATGTTTTACATTCAACCCCCCCCCCCATTTACTTAATTAGGCTGGTCATAGCATAATGCCGTAATGTGTATTTCTATGTGTTGTAATCCCTGCGATCATCTTGGACCCACAGTGAGATCACAGGTCATGACAGGTATTTTATTTTATGTTTAGACACAAAGTGCTACCCAGTTTCCATGATGGAATGTAAAATCTACTTCTTTGGATGCAAAGTCAGTGTGTTAGTTGTGGTAACTGACTGAATCCGCTTTCCAATGTCCACAATTTTCACTCATTCAATCCCTTTCCTCATTCCCCCCCCCCCAAACACCACCACCCCCCTACACACAGGTCCGTTATTTTGTTTATTCATCACACATTCCAAGCATTGCAAAAGGAATTTGAATCTGGACTTTTTAATGTGATTCTTTTTTTTTGTGTGTGTCTGCAAGTTATTTGACTCGAGTCCTAAATATTCCCACACACACACACATACACACACACGAAGAAGAATCAGGCTGGCACCGTCCTGACATCCATTTGATATCTTTTCTGATTTCATTCATTGTGTTCCCTTTCTATATTTATATATGAAATGCAAGTTTCAACACTGCTTCATTGATTGAACGGAGTGGTGTTTTACTTGAGGAGCTTTTTTTTTTGTTTGTTTGTTTACATACACCTAAAACTAAGTGTAACCCCCCTGTTACCCGGGGTTACTAGAATCCCAGTAAGACCTAGTGGTAGACAGCTTGTGAAACTCCAGTTAAATGGATTTCACACAGTCTCACTCTGTTCTCAGTCTCAGTTGAGACTGAGGGATGACATCATTTAGAACTGTCGCAGCTGCATAAGCCACACTGGAATGTTGCAGTTGGAGGTTAGAGTAGAACGTTGGGGAATTTGAAGTCATTCTGAGACAGAGTCTGTAGAGTACAGCAGAGGTGCTCTGCTGAGGCAGGCCCTCAGAGCTTTAAGTTCTGTCAAACAGCTACTTTTGTTTTTAGGTGTGTGTTTCCACCTGAAGGGGAACACAAGAACTGTATATTGAAGTGGTGGAGACCGCTTTCAATGGTTCAGGGCCCCATCCCTGTGGGGATGGGAAGAAGGTATCAGCCTGCTTCCAGGGGCAAACCCCCTTGGTCCGGCTAAGGGAAAGAAGCTGCCTGTTTAAGTTCGTGATGAGGCACCAGAAGCTCTGGAAGAGAGTTCCTTGAGGAGGAAACACCTGTGGGGCACCTGCAACGTAAGGGTGAATGCACTCTGCTAAAGGGCCATGTGTTTTTACCTGCATCACAATGAAACTAAAGGGACGGTTACTGTGGGGTCAGGAAAAGACAGCCGAGTACAGTTTGGAAGATGTGGAGATTGGACTGCTTAACTCTGTGGGGGTCTAGAGTAATGGACAAAGCCCCTTATTAAGTATGTTCAAGTCCAGCACAATTGGGAAATAAAGGCAGTAGATTGAATGTGAAATACATTTTAAAAGAATCTACACAGCAAAGTGTTTTAAAGGATGAGGTGTTACAGTCCAGAGAAATGGCCAGGTATGAATTGTGGGAGCGAGAGGTGGGAGACCCCCCCCATCAGTAGTAACCAAATTCACCTCTATGGATTTGCTCTGGGACACCTGTTGCTTTCTCTAAGGTACTTGGCCAGTGCCTGAGGAAAGTACCCACACGTGGGATTGATGAGAAAGATTCCCTTATGCAGCAGAAGTGCTCATATGTGGTTTAGGGAGCCACCAGTAAATGTTTCCATACTATATGGAAAGTGTCCAAGTGGCTGGCAAGGGAGCCGAGCCAGGGAAAAACCCAGAGCAGCGTAAAGTTCGGGCTGTGTGCCCAGTGTGTTTCAAAGCCTGAGGTCTAAAGTGATGAGGATGTGTTCTGGTCTCCTTAAATCTGCATTACCAGGAGTATAGTCCCGTGGGAGTCCATCTATGCTTTGTTTATTCTGTTGGATGTGAATAAAAGCCACACTTTAGAATCCCACTTCTGGTATTGGACATTACAGTTATTGCTTCCTTTGTCTGGATTACTTGGGTGCCTCTGTTGCAGAGTAACCAAACCTAGCCAATGTGCCAAGTGACATATTCCTCTCTGAGCCCAGCCCACCAGGTAGAGCTGTCAGATAGAGACGGCATACCTGGGTGGGGGTTACATAAGCATGATGATACTCACCTATTGTAATTTTCCAGCAGTGTTGGACTTTTGTCGTTTGTCAAAACATGCGTTTGCACAGTCATGTAGCTAGCCTACATCTGAAACATTTTGCTGCAAAGACGTATTCAAATGATATGTGCCAAATTTGATAGTATCCTTACGCAGGAAAAAAGTGGATGCATTCATTACGTTTTCTGGTGAAAAATGATACCATGATGCAAATAATGAATTCCATGTTCGAATCCTGTTCCATCCTGAATTACTCCATATTGCAAATGATCTAAGCACCGTGCATTATCTTATTATTAACATGAAGATCATTACTAATTCTGTAACACTGGTGAACAATTTAAAAAAGACTCATGGTCATGGTGACCTGCATCACTTCACGTTCCTCTTTTTTCTTCTTCTCTACTATCATTATCTCGTTTTCCACATAAATAAGATAGCTTGTGTCGAAGTACGATTTCTCACGGACATCCAAGTAACAGTAGTAGCTGAACCCCTGTCTTGTCTAAACGCAAACTCATTTTTATCAAATCATGGTCAGTTCTGAAAATAATCAGGGACAATCTAATATTAACAATGACACATATTACATGAAATGAAATATCTGGCAAGAAGCATGCATTATTGTTTTGCTTGGTATGAAACGTTTGTGAATTATGACTTGACAAGCATTACTGTCTACAGTAATATAAACTTCAAATATCTACTTTTTATCATTTCAAAATTGCCAAATGTAGCATGCACCATGGCAAACTTTGTGGTAAAACTAGTGATGTTCCTTTAATTCTGGGAAACATGAGATGTATAATGATTTTTTTATTCTAATTTAGTAAATGAGTGTAAGTAGGGATTATTGTTTGAAAATACCATTTCAATATTTTCTGACATTCTTAAGTCCTGTTTATTGGTTCAATTTATTATTTAAAGAAATAGTGTGATAAAGTACAGTTATGTAAGAATTTACCGTAACAGCAGATCTTCGAGAGAGGCTCTTGCAGTAGGTAATTACACATAGGACTGACACCAGCAGGCGGCAGGACCCCACGGAAGAATTTCTAGCTAGCAGTCCCTGGCGAGGGACCGCCCCCACGTCAGGTGACTGGCATCAGGAGACGTCGGTATAAAGGGGTGGTCCCTCATGCCCACATTCCAGTTTTTTCCCGCCAAAGGCCAAAAGAGGCTGGACGACAGAGAAGCGGAGATTTCCTTCACTGGAAAAGGAGCTGAAAAAGCTTAGGGGGATGGAGGGCGGGAAGGTATTACCTACTGCAAGAGCCTCTCTCGAAGATCTACTGTTATGGTAAGTTCTCACGTAACTGTACTATCTTACTTTGAGAGGGCTCTTGCAGTAGGTAATTACATATAGGACTGAGTCCCAAGCAGTCTGGAACAAGAAGAAGCACATGGGAGGAGGAAAGCTACTCAGAGTAGATCCCCTAGCTGTGAAGGCCTTAAGAAAGGAGGCCTTGCAAGACAGTCAGCCCAAAGCCTGCTCTATGGCAAGAGGCAATATCCAAACTGTAATGCTTTTTAAAGGTATGGACGGAAGTCCAAGTGGCGGCAGCACAGATGTCTGCTGCTGACACATTCTTGAAACAAGCCGCTGAGGCAGCGACTCCTCTGGTGGAGTGGCCTCTTACTTGACCCGGAAGGGTCTTGTTGTACTTGTCATAACAGAAAGTGATGCAATGAGCCAACCATTTGGATAGGCATTTCTTAGAAACAGCATTGCCTTCCCTTTTGGGAGCAAAAGAGACAAACAGTTGATCTGTCTTTCTGAGATCCTTCATCCTGTTAGTGTAGTATTTCAGAATCCGGTGAACATCCATAGTATGTAACAAATACTCCCCTTGATTGGAGTACTATGTAAAGAAAGCGGGTAACTCTATGGACTGGTTCAGAGTAGATTCCACTACCACCTCGGGGAGAAACTTAGGATTGGTACGAAGAGCCACACGTTCCTTGTGGAAAATTAAGTATGGAATTTTACACATCAGGGCCTGGAGCTTGGAAATCCTCCGAGCAGAGGTAATGGCCACAAGAAAGAGTATCTTCCAAGAAAGGAACTTCAAGTCTGCAGAAGCTGCCGGTTCAAAAGGAGGCAGAGTTAGTTTCTCAAGAACAAAATTCAAATCCGAGGGAGGGGCGGGGACTCGGATAGGAGGTCTCAGGTGGAGAACCCCTCTGAGGAAAGTCTTGGAGACATCCAGCTGAGCAAATGTTCTGTCTGCAAAGGGAACATGATAGGCCGAAATAGCTGCCATGTGGACTTTCAGGGAGGAAAGACTAAGACCCAGGTCAAAGAGATGGCGCAGGTACTCTAGCAGACATCCAGCGGGGCAGGAAGAAGGCTCAGCTTCTTTCGAAGCAGCCCAGATTGTGAACCTTTTCCACTTCATGGCATAGGGAGACCTAGTGGAGGGTTTCCTGGCCTCCACCAGAATCTCCGCCACCTGGGGAGAAACTCCAAAGCGGGCTTGAGCTATGTCTGCAGGAGCCATGCATGAAGCTGAAAGGACTTGAGACCTGGATGGACCAGGGTCCCCTGATCCTGGGTCAGCAAACATCATGACAGAGGAAGAGGAAGTGGAGGTTCCTCTGAGAATTGTTGCAGAAGAGAGAACAAAACTTGTCTGGGCCAAAAGGGAGCGATCAGAATCATTCATGCTCCTTCTGAACCTAGTTTCTGCAAGACCCATGGGATCAAAGGAATTGGGGGAAAGGCACAGACGAATCTGTCCTTGCAATCTAGAGACAGAGCATCCCTCCAGAAAATGCCTCGCTTTTGAACGAGCGAGCAGAAGTCTGGAAGCTTTGCGTTTTGAGGCGAAGCAAACAGGTCGGCCTGTGGTGTTCCCCAACGTAGAAAGATATCGTGTAGGACCCCTTGATCCAGTTCCCACTCGTGGGCCAGGGTGGACGAGTGACTCAGCTTGTCTGCCAAGGTGTTCTCGACTCCCGGAACATGAATTGCCGTAAGGTGAAGGTTGTGTTGTGCTGCCCAGTCCCACACCCTCATTGCTTCCCTGCAAAGAGGGTAGGACCGAGTCCCTCCCTGTTTGTTGATGTACCATACCACACACATATTGTCCGTCTGGACAGCTAGGTGGCCTGGAAGGAGATACAGATGGAGGGCTTGTAGTGCATAAAGCACTGCCTGAAGCTCAAGCACATTGATGTGAAGTGACTGTTCGAGCTTGGACCAAGAGCCCTGGGTCCAATGAGGACCGAGATGGGCTCCCCAACCTTCACCCGAGGCATCTGTGGTCAGAGTCTGTGAGGGGGAAGGAAGGAAGAATGGAATCCCCCAAAACAGGTTCTCTCTGACCATCCACCACTGCAAGTCTCAAACCATGGGAGAGGAGACCAGGACCAGCTGATCCAAGTCGTCCACCAGGTGATCCCATTGGGAGTGAAGCATCCACTGAGAAACCCTCATGTGGAGTTGATCGCAAGGAACTGTCAGGATAGCAGCCACCATGAGCCCGAGAAGGCGAAGAATCGACCTTGCAGTGACTCGCCTGCAGCCAGACAACAGGCTTACCTGAATCTGAATAGTGGCTGCCCTGTCCGGTGGCAGGAAGGCCCTGCCCAGGGTCATGTCCAGTATCACCCCGATAAACTGGAGTCTCTGGGATGGGATCAAATGAGACTTGGAATGGTTGATGGTAATACCCAGGCAGGCAAAGACCTGTTGGGTAAGGGAGAGGCAGCGCAGGAGTTCCTCCCTGGACGAGGCCACCAGAAGCCAGTCATCCAGGTACAGGAAAACCGCCACCACTGCAAGGCATTTGGTAAATACTCGGGGAGCCGAGGAGAGGCCAAATGGAAGTGCCTTGAACTGGTAGTGGTTCCCCTGGAAAGCAAAACGGAGATATTTGCGGTGGGACGGGCGAATGGATATATGCAGGTAGCCACTGACCCGAGTGGAGGAGGGGCAGAAGGCTCTACAGTGAGAGCATTCTGAACCTCTTGTATTCCACGAACAGGTTTAGGAAACTGAGATCTAGGCCAGGTCTTACATCTCCTGTCTTCTTCGGGACCAGGAAGAAGTGGGAATAGTAACCCATTCCCTGAAGGGGAAGGGGGACAGGTTCTATAGTCTCTTTCAGCAACAGTGCTGAAATCTCTTCCTGGACCAGAAGAAGATGTTCCCAAGAGTACGACAACCTTTGGGGAGGGTGACGAGGTGGTTTCTGTAGAAACTGTATTGAGTGTCTTTCTGAGACTAGCTGGAGCACCCATGAATCTGTTGTTATCCTCTCCCAGCCCAGAAGATGGAGGGAGAACCTGCCTCCTACTGGTTCCTCCAGGAAGCCCGGAGGCTGTGGGAGAGGGAAGGAGTCAGGTGGTGTGGGGCAGCACCGCAGCTGAAGCACCCGCTGCTTTTTTGGGTGGAGGGGGCTTGGCAGCTGTGGGGGCCCGGCGTTTAGTGGCCCGCTTTCCCTGAGGTTTCGCCTTTGGCCGATTCCGTCTGCGAAAGGGACGGCACTGCTGTTGATGGGGGTGGTACATAGAGTCGACAGACTTTAGTGCCATCCCCTTCTCCTGCAGATCAGTGATGATATCCTTGACATCAACCCCGAAGAGCACCGACCCCCGGAAGGGCACTTCCTGTATAGCAGACTCCACTTCCGGGACCAACCCTGACACACGGAGCCAAGCATGACATCGTAAGCCTACGGCAAAAGCTGAGCTCCATCCAGCAGTGTCCACTGCATCGTAAGTCACACAAAGCATGTGTCGACTGGCCAAACGTGCAGAGCGGACGAGGTCAGACAGTTCCTGCTTGACTTGAGAGTCCGGCAGGGAGTACAATTTGGTTTCCACCTCAGTAAGAATTGCCTTCTGGTAATCCCCCATGTGACTGACATAGTTCAGGGCCCTAATCCCCAGTGTGGAAGAAGCGAAAATCTTCTTGCCATACTGGTCCAGAAGGTGACATTCTTTATCAGGTAGCGACAAGCTAAGATGCTTTGGATTAGCTGTCTGGCCGTGAGTGGCGCTAATCACGAGCGAGTCAGCTCGAGGGTGAGAATCTAAAAAATCAACACCCTCGGGAGCCTGGTATAGCCTGTTCGACTTCCGAGGAAGAGGGGCTAATGCCAACGGTTGTTTCCAAATAGTGGTAACAAGGTGGGCATGAAGCTCAATCCAGGGTGGCACCAAGGTGGGAGCTGTCACGGGCAGATCCAGATGATCAGCGAGTTTCACCCGCTGTGGGTCTGGCTCCAAGGATTGCCACTTATGCACTGCCTGGATTTTACGTAGCAGCTCCGTGAAAGAAGGATCCTCCGGAGGAGACTTCAGAGGAGTCCTTGGCCTAGACTTTGACGGAGAGCAAGGCTCGTCGTCCTTCTCGGAGCAGCCGTTAGAGGTGTCCGAGGAGAAAGAGGAAGAAAATGAAAAAGAAGAAGACTCCCTCTCCCGTCTAGGGGGAGGAGTGGACCCTTTGGGAAGCCCTTGGGGAAGCATGTCCTGCCCCTCTCTGGACCCAGAGGGTTTAGCCCTGGTGTTTGGAGGAGGAGAGGGAGTTTGTCATCGTGGACGTACGGGAACTAGTACCGGCACCGTCATCGGAAGACGACTCTCCACCTCTCTGGTGCGCTGAGCCTTGGCCTCAGCCCACCAGGAGGCCAGAGTCTCCTGCAAATCCACCAGCGGCTGAGGGGGTGGTGGAGGAGGAGGAGGAGGAGGGGGATAAGGGTATGGGTTATACCCATAAGGCGAGTATCCATAACCTGACGGCGGGAAGCCCGGCGTCAGGTATTGTGGCGTCGGATACTGCGGAGTCGGATAGGCCGGCATCGGATATTGCGGTCCCGGGCAATGGCGGCGCCTACGATGGGCCGGGTACCGAGCCGGGGGAGCTGCCGGAGCAGATGGCCCAGCCGGAGGCCCCGTGGGTTGATCTGGGGCAGAAGGCCCAGAGGGCCCAGCATCGGGGCCGCATCCGGGAGCGGGATGTCGCCCAGAGTCGGCAATACTTTTAGAATTATTCTGTTTGAATGAATTTTTTTATAATAGCAATAATGCACTATCAAGAATCAGATTAACAGTCAGTCACTCTGTATGTGAAATATGACGGTTGACTGAGTCTCATGCCACATTACACCCATAGGTGGTAATTAACATACTGTTAATCTTACATCTGGTCATGTCTTATTGCTTATTTGGTTGTGCAGTTCTATGCAATATATAGTAACAATTATTAACCTATTATGATATACTGAATTATTGTACATTTTTAATGTATTTCAATTAAACAGTAATAAATTAACATGGTGTTGTCATTCTTGATGATTCAGTTCATGTGAGACTCATTCTAACTTATTTTTTTAAATATTATGTAAGCTAATTTTCATGTGTATTTATCTCACAGGATGGAAGGCATGGTTATTGGCTCAGAGATCAATTGTGACAGTGATGACTAGTTATCTGAAATAGAAGAGAATACAATGAGTACTACAGACATGGACGATGAAGCACAGAGTGATGATGATGAAGAACTGCCTGATGAGATGTTGAGATTTACTATAACACCATATAGATTTGATCCTCCAGTGAGGGTTAATGGAGTTCTCACTGATAGTGGCCGTGAACATTCACAGGATGAAGGACGTCTTACTAACACAGACTGGTAAGAAAAAAAAAACTGTAGCGATATAAATATATTTTATGATTGTGCTGAATCACTGGTGCCTAGGCATAGAATCATGCCTTGGTGTTAACGTCACTGTTAAAATGGAGACTGATTGACTGCTAAAGTGTTTGATCTGCTTATTAAGGAATAATGCATTACTTGATGTTAGATTAACAGGTGGTGTAATGTGGCATCAGGGGTTAATTATCTATCTCTTAATTTAACTCCTGTTAGTGTCTTACTGCTTATAGAAACAATTACTACAAAAGAGAAGTGGTAAAATTTAACTTTTTGAATGTTGTCCTCATTTGTAGTGAGATTTTTTTTTTAAAATGAAATAGTTCTTCCACTAACAGTTTAATAATGATGGTTCAAATTAAGGATGCAGCATTCCAGTCATTAAGTAGTGCTTGAAAATGGCATGTTGACAGGAAAAATTAATGTGCCATGGTGATCAGGCTGTATGTGGATTAATGTATGGATGTTGGAATACTAACAGCCAATCAGCTTGTAGCATTTCTGAGATCCTTTTTATAATATTTACATTTTCATGTTACAGATATGTGTGCGTGGGGGGGGGGCAGAGCATTGTCTGGCCTATGAGTGACATCTGATTGCGATTGGGGCTATCTTTTTGAAAAAGGGCAGGTGTGGAGTTGTGTGGTGGTTTGGAAGAGATGACCATGTAAAGTCCTTCTTCATGGCAGCAAATTAGTTTGCTTTTTTGGGGATGGAGGATGTAGTTCTGATGTGAACCAGATGACACTGGCCGACACCTTTTTTTTATATTGTGTGAGACTGGGATTTTCAATACATAGAAGGAGACAGCTAGCCAATCAGAATGTTACATTTCGAAGCCACTGTATACTAATCCATTTCATTATTGGCCGCCTTGTACAATACCATCACATCCATCCTTCTTCATTCTTCTTTCAAACATCCTATATCCAGTGACAAGTTGAACAGTCTCATTAGTGGGGCTTCCAGCTCTTCCGTCAGTTTATGGAGTACCTTCTGATGCAAGCCATCTGGCCACATTCCCCTGTATACCTTTAACATGCCCAGTTCACACCTTACCCTGTCTGTGATAACGGCAAGGAACCATACTTTTTGTTTACCACTCCCACTCCTACTCAGAACGGGTCTCCTACATAACCCCTCTTATATGAAGAAAGAGCAGAAGTAGATATTCAAAACCTCTGCATTCTCAACGTCTACATTCAGTTGTTTCCTCTTCCCCCGCATCTGTAATATCCACTGCCAAATATTATCTCTAACCCCACTAACATAAAAAACCAAATTTCTATCCACTATTTGCCTGCATAGTTTATGTACGTGCAGTGTCCTCTTTAGCCTTCTATATATTGTGCCTTGATACCCTCTGTTTCTCCTTATAAGCCACTCTTTCCTAATTCATTTGTGACAGCTTACATTTTCTGAATGTCCCTTTATGTTTTACTGAGTGGCCAATGCTACCTTTATTGTGAGTCATCGTGGCTCCTACTTCTCATGTTATTTTGCGCCTTCTTAGTGCATTTTCAGTAGCTTCCAGCACACCCATCAACCCATATTATATTGCAGCCTGTAACTCCCAGTCCAAGCTGTGCAGCCATCCGTGTAACATCCTGCGTTTGCTGTCTATCCTCTTTATTCACCTGTATAAGATGTCTGTGACCCACCAACTGCTTTAATGATTCACTAGTTTATCTAGTGAGATTCACATTAGTTTTGACTCCCCTACTGTATTTTATATCTCATTTTTTTGTAAATTTTTATTTTTACGTTTTAGGTGCACATGCAGTAAGAGCATTCAGATGGATGATGTACTTAACTTCAGGTGCTGTCATGAGATAACACAGGTCGTATCAAGAATCAAAGAGGACAGAGATGAACCAGAAGATGGAATGCATAACTTCTCCAGAAGGATTTTCCACTGTATGCCTGAATCACTATGCGCTGGAAACAGCTTATTATCAGTATCGCCAAGAGTATACAGATGATGCGGCACATATCCAATACGAACATGAGGGGGAGGCTGAGGGGGGAAACGAGGAGGTGCTACTTCACTGAGAGGGTGGTGGAGCCCTGGAATGTGCTGCCCAGGGAGCTGGTAGCTGCTGCTACTGTGGAGGAGTTCAAGAAAGGCTGGGATAGGTATAGAGAGAGGGTGCATCCAGGAGCCCCACTGGGAAAGGGATGACCTTGTAGGGAGGGAGGGGGGCTACAAACAGTGCCCTGAGAAGGCACTGACCATCAAACAGACTCGATAGACCATAGGGCCTAATCTTCTGGCTTCATAGTATGTTAGTATATTATTATAGACAATAAATCATTCATACTCATGTTCGTATTGGATATGTGCCGCATCATCTGTATACTCTTGGTGATACTGATAATAAGCTGTTTCCAGCACATGGTGATTCAGGCATACAGTGGAAAATCCTTCTAGAGAAGTTATGCATTCCATTACAACATCTTCTGATTCATCTCTGTCCTCTTTGATTCTTGATACAACCTGTGTTATCTCATTACAGCACCTGCAGTTAAGTACACCATCCATCTGAATGCACTTACGGCATGTGCACCTAAAACGAAAAAAAAAAAATTACAAAAAAATGAGATGTAAAATACAGTAGGGGAGTCAAAACTAATGTGAATCTCACTAGACAAACTAGTGGATCATTAAAGCAGTTGGTGGGTCACAGACATCTTATACAGGTGAATAAAGAGGATAGACAGCAGATGCAGGATGTTACATGGATGGCTACACAGCTTGGACTGGGAGTTACAGGCTGCAATATAATATGGGTTGATGGGAGTACTGGAAGCTACTGAAAATGCACTAAGAAGGCGCAAAATAACATGAGAAGTAGGAGCCACTATGACTCACAATAAAGGTAGCATTGGCCACTCAGTAAAACATAAAGGGACATTCAGAAAATGTAAGCTGTCACAAATGAATTAGAAAAGAGTGGCTTATAAGGAGAAACAGAGGGTATCAAGGCAAATATATGGAAGGCTAAAGAGGACACTGCATGTACATAAACTATGCAGGCAAAGAGTGGATAGAAATTTAGTTTTTTATGTTAGTGGGGGTAGAAATAATATTTGGCAGCGGACATTACAGATGCAGGGGCAGAGGAAAAAACTGGATGCAGACGTTGAGAATGCAGAAGTTTTGAATATTTACGTCTGCTCTTTCTTCACATAAGAGGGGTTATGTAGGAGACCCACTCTGAGTAGGAGTTGGAGTGGTAAACAAAAAGTATGGTTCCTTGCAGTTATCACAGATAGGGTAAGGTGTGAATTGGACATGTTAAAGGTATACAGGGGAATGTGGCCAGATGGCTTGCATCAGAAGGTACTCCATAAACTGACGGAAGAGCTGGAAGCCCCACTAATGAGACTGTTCAACTTGTCACTAGATATAGGATGTTTGAAAGAAGAACGAAGGAGGATGGATGTGATGGTATTGTACAAGGAGGCCAATAATGAAATAGATAAGTATACAGTGGCTTCGAAATGTAACATTCTGATTGGCTAGCTGTCTCCTATGTGGTGAAAATCCTAGTCTCACACCAATATATAAAAAAAAGGTGTCAGCCAATCTCATCTGGTGCATATCAGAACTACACTCCTCCATCCCCAAAAAAGCAAACTAATTTGCTGCCATGAAGAAGGACGTTACATGATCATCTCTCCCAAACCACCACACAACTCCACACCTGCCCTTTTTCAAAAAGATAACTCCAGTCACAGTCAGATGTCACTCACAGGCCAGACAACACTTTGCCCCCCACCCCAACACACACACATATCTGTAACATGAAAATGTAAATATTATAAAAAGAGTCTCAGAAATGCTAGAAGCTGATTGGCTGTTAGTATTCCAACATTCTTACATTTATCCACATACAGCCTGATCACCATGGCACATTAATTTTTCCTGTCAACATGCCATTTTCAAGCTCTGCTTAATGACTGGAATGCTGCATCCTTAATTTGAACCAGCATTATTAAACTGTTAGTGGAAGAACTATTTCATCTAATAAATCTCTCTACAAATGAGGACAACGTTCAAAAAGTTAATTTTACCACTTCTCTTTTGTAGTAATTGTTTCTATAAGCAATAAAACAATAACATGAGTTAAATTAAGAGACAGATAATTAACCCCTCGTGCCACATTACACCATCTGTTAATCTAACATCAGGTAATGCATTATTGCTTAATAAGCAGATCAAACACTTTAGCAGTCAATCATTCTCCATTTTAAAGTAAATTCAGATCACTTGTGCATCAAACAGTGACGTTAACACCAAGACATGATTCCATGCCTAGGCACCGGTGATTCAGCACAATCGTAAAATATATTTATATCGCTACAATTTTTTTTCTTACCAGTCTGTTAGTAAGACATCCTTCATCCTGCGACTGTTCACGGCCACTATCAGTGAGAACTCCATTAACCCTCACTGGAGGTTCAAATCTAATTGGTGTTATAGTAAATGTCAACATCTCATCAGACAGTTCTTCATCACCACTCTGCTTCATCGCCCACGTCTGTAGTACTCGTCGTATTCTCTTCTATTTCAGATGACTAGTCATCACTGTCACAATTGATCTCTGAGCCAATAACCATGCCTTTCATCCTGTGAGATACAGTAAATACACGAAAATTAGTTTACATAATATTTTTTTTAAAATAAGTTAGAATGAGTATCACATGAACTGAATCATCAAGAATGACAACACCATGTTAATTTATTAATGTTTAATTGAAATACATTAAAAAAGGTCACAATAGGAGGTGCTAAACACCTCACAATTGGCTGCGTATACAGCCCCCCAACCAATGCCCTCAGCTCCCTGGATTTGCTCCTGAAGAGCCCTGTGGTGGACTTGCTCCTGAAGAGCCCTGTGGTGGACTCAGCATCAGAGGTTATCCTATTGGGTGACTTCAACCTAAACTGGGCACAAGAGGCTAAGTCCGCAATAAACGGAGTCTTACACGACTCCCACCTTGCTCAAATTATCTCCCTACCTACCAGATTAAACTACAAATCAGGGAGACACTCCACAATAGACTGGGTCCTGACCTCATCCTCAAGTAATGTAAAGTTGGCAGGGACTCTGGCAGATGCCTTAAGCGACCACTCGCTGATATTTGCCATATGGAAGAATAATGGGATTAAAGTCCCGCCTCGAACTATCACTTCTAGGGACTACTCCAACTTCCATCCTGACCAGTTCATAGGCTACCTAAATGGCATTGACTGGAACCCCATAAGACTTCTACCCAACCTGGAGGAAGCTGTCAAATTTTTCCAAACCACCCTAACTGGTATCACCGACCTTGTAGCCCCTATGAAAACCCACAGGGTTAAGGGGAACTGCTATAAGTGGATCTCTCCCCACCTAAAAGCCCAGATGTCCACCCGGGACAAAGCTTGGAAAAAGTTCAGGAAAACTAATCTCCCTGTGGACCTAGTCAGATACAGAGCCCTCAGAAACCAATGCAAACAGAACATAAAAAAAGCTAAGAAAGAATATATCTCTAATCTCCAAAAAACTAACCTGGGAAACCCTAGGTTCTTCTGGTCACATATTAATGAACTCCTAAAAGGTCACAAAAAATCCTCTACCAGCCCTATCCTGGTGAATGGGCAAGTACTTGATGAGGGGCCTCACATCGCAGAGGCCCTAAACGGCTACTTTACGAATCTGGACACGTACAAGGTGGGGCACATAGACAACGGACATAAGCCTTACAAGCATCTGCCCCGTGAACTTGACCGCCCACAGTTTCATCTGCAGATGGTTAAGGTAAAGGAAGTTCTGCTCATCCTTAAATCCCTACAGTCGAGAGGCACTGGAGGCCCTGATGGGATCCAGCCAAGAATCCTTAAGAAAGGGGCCCCAGCTCTAGCGAAGCCACTAACCTGGCTGATAAACCAGTCCTTATTGGAGGGGTCGGTCCCCGAACCATGGAAACAGGCCACAGTGATTCCCATTCACAAGGGAGGGCCTACCGAGCCTATAGGGAACTATAGGCCTATCTCCTTGCTGTCTTCAATAGTGAAAATACAAGAGAAGCTAGTCTACTCCCAACTTCGCGAATACCTGGAAATACACCAGGTAATCTCCTCATCTCAGCATGGCTTCCAAGCCAAGCATGGGACAGATACTGCCCTAACCAAATTCTCAGCAGATGTCCTGTGCAATATTGATTCAGGGGCCAGTACAGGCGCGATCTTTATTGACTTCTCTAAAGCTTTTGACTTGGTAAATCATAGCCTCCTCTTGCATAAAATGAGCTCTATAGGCCTGGACACCCATGCACTAGGTTGGTTTGAGAGTTACCTCACTGGCCGTACCCAGAGAGTCAGGTGGAAGGACAATGTTTCACAGACCGCACCGCTCAAAGAAGGGGTACTACAGGGGGTCAATACTCGGCCCCCTTCTCTTCACCCTGTTCATAAATTACGTGCACTTACACTGTGGGAGCAGCAGCGTCATCCAATATGCGGACGACGCTGTCATTTACTGAGTCTCCCCTGATATAAAGGAATTGAAGAATGCCCTCCAAGAGGACATCCTTCAGATGGAGGACTGGCTCACCTTGAACAAAATGGTATTAAACACCAGCAAAACCAAGGCGATGCTGTTTGGGCCCAGATCCCTGGGATCTGAGCAGTCGACGCTCCTTCAACTGCAGTCCAGAGGGGGAGACAAACTCAAGGTGGTTACCCATATGAAGTACCTCGGTCTAACCCTTGACCAAGGCTTCACCCTAAAAAATCACGTGGACCAACTCACCAAAGCCATCCATGTGAAACTCGGCATCCTCTATAGAATAAAGGACCAGATTATCCCTGAAGCCAGGGTAGCCATTGCAATCAGCGTCCTACTCCCTAAGCTCACCTATGCAGCCTCTGTTCTCAATGGTGTGGCCTCTACGGAACTTAGCCGGCTCCAGACCTTATACAACAAGATTGCTTGGTTTGCCACAATGTCCCACCCTAGAACACACCACTGCGAGGCCCAAGCCAGGCTCAGGTGGCCGTCACTGGAAGTCCGCCTCATCTACCAGACTCTGTCTAACATTTAAGATACTGGGCCCCTCTCCTCCCCCTAGCCTCAAAGAGCTAGTCACGGTCAAATCCAATCAAAGGAGTCTCCACACCTCAGGACAAACTCTCCTCATGGTTCCTAAAACAAGGACCAAAGCTGGGTCCAGATCCTTCGTGTTCACAGCCCCTTCCAACTGGAACCTCCCCCCACTGGAGGTAAGGAAGGCAGGGTCGGGCCCCTGCTTCCGGTCCAAACTCAAAGCACACCTGCTCGACAGGAGTACTTGCCAATGCCTTAGGACCTGACCTCACGTCACTCCCCCTCCCCCTCCCTCTTAGGAAGGTGACTTGACTCCTAGCAACGTAGCCCTTATCTCGTGCTCTCCCTTGATCTTCATGTTTTGTGCATGTAACATGTTTTTTATATATCCTACTCTGGAGGTCTCTCTGACTATGTTCCCACTCCAACTATCTGATTGTAACCCTATGAAATCTTTCACTGTAACACAATATGACATCTATCAACTTGTACTGTTCTGTTTCTTGTATGTTATTTTTACCCCCGGGTCGCCCCTGAAAAAGGGACCTCCGGGGCCCAGTGGGCCTACCCAGTCAACAAAATTCAATAAATAAATAAAATGTACAATAACTCAGTATGCCATAATAGGTTAATAATTGTTACTATATATTACATAGAACTGCACAACCAAATAAGCAATAAGGCATGACCAGATGTAAGATTAACAGTATGTTAATTACCACCTATGGGTGTAATGTGGCATGAGACTCAGTCAACCGTCATATTTCACATAGAGAGTGATTAACTGACTGTTAATCTGATTCTTGATAGTGCATTATTGCTATTATAAAAAAATCATTCAAACAGAATAATTCTAAAAGTATACATTCTGAATGATTTCCACACTTATAGAGGGATGTTTATTAGAATAGTTCTTCCACCAGCAGACAACAGACTGTACATGACAATGTAGCTGTGATTAATGCAACACTGTTTGAATACCTACAACCAATGAGGACACATCAATTTTCAGACTATTTCTTTAAATAATAATCCGAATCAATAAATAGAATTTAAGAATGTTAGAAAACATTGCAATGCTATTTTCAAACAATAATCCCTACTTACACTCATTTACTAAGTTAGAACAAAAAAAAATCATCATACATCTCGTATTTCCCAGAATTATAGGAACATTGCTGGTTTTACCACAACGTTTGCTACGGTGCACGCTACATTTGGCAATTCTGAAATGCTAAAAAAGCAGATATCTGAAGTTTATATTACTGCAGACAGTAATGCTTCAGTCAATTCATAATTCACAAACAAACGTTTCACACCAAGCAAAACAATAATGCATACTTCTTGCTAGATATTTCATTTCATGTAATATGTGTCATCGTTAATATTAGATTGTCTCTGATTATTTTCAGAACTGACCATGATTTGATAAAAATGAGTTTGTGTTTAGACAAGACAGGGGTTCAACTACAACTGTAATTTGGATGTCTGTGAGAAGTCGCACACCTACACAAGCTATCTTATTTATGTGGAAAACGAGATAATGACAGTAGAGAGAAAAAAAAAAGCAAAGTGAAGTGATGCAAGTCACCATGACCATGAGTGTTTAATTTTTCACCAGTGTTACAGAATTAGTAATGATCTTAATGTCAATAATAAGATAAGGCTCGGTGCTTAGATAATTTGCAATATGGACTAATTCAGGATGGAACAGGATTCAAAAATGGAATTCATTATTTGCATCGTGGTATAATTTTTTTCCAGAAAATTTAATGATTGCATCCACTTTTTTCCTGCACAAGGATACTATCAAATTTGGCACATATCATTTGAATACGTCTTTGCAGCAAAATGTTTCAGATGTAGGCTAGCTACATGACTGTGCAAACGCATGTTTTGACAAAAGACAAAAGTCCAACACTGCTGGAAAACTACAATAGCTGAGTATCATCATGCTTAGTTGTAGGTGTATGTAAACAGACAAAACAAAAAAACCCTCCTCAAGTAAAGCACTGCTCTGCATGATCGATCAAGCAGTGTTGAAACTTGCATTTCATATATAAATATAGAAAGGGAACACAATGAATTAAACCAGAAAAGATATAAAATGGATATCAGGCAGGTGCCAGCCTGCATCTTCTTTGTGTGTGTGTGTGTGTGTGTGAATATTTAGGATTCGAGCCAAATAACTTGCAGCCACCAAAAAGGAAAAAGAATCACATTAAAAAGTCCAGATACAAATTCCCTTTGCAATGCTTGGAATGAGCGGACGAGTAAACAAAATAGCAGTCGTGTGTGTGTGTGTGTGATGGTGAGTTGTGTGTGTGGGGGGAAATGAGGAAAGGGATTGAATGAGTGAAAATTGTGGACATTCGAAAGCAGATTCAGTCAGTC
The DNA here is from genome assembly GCA_016271365.2 of Neoceratodus forsteri. Taxonomy (NCBI): domain Eukaryota; kingdom Metazoa; phylum Chordata; order Ceratodontiformes; family Ceratodontidae; genus Neoceratodus; species Neoceratodus forsteri. Next base: position 336,636,276 of record CM057449.1, read on the forward strand.
AGCACAACTAACACACTGACTTTGCATCCAAAGAAGTAGACTTTACATTCCATCATGGAAATTGGGTAGCACTGTGTGTCTTAAAATAAAATATCTGTCATGACCAGCGATCTCACTGAGGGTCCAAGATGATTGCAGGGATTACAACACAAAGAAATACACATTACAGCATTATGCTATGACCAGCCTAATTAAGTAAATGGTGGGTGGGGGTGAACGAAACATAGAGGACTGAAATTACAATAGTCCATCACTATCCTGTTATCCCATAAACGCATCATTTGAAAAGAGTGCAAATGAATTTTGCTTTCATTGAGAAACGACATTTAGTGAGGACTTCCAAGTGGCATCTAGCTCGCTGCATCTTATATCTGTTCGTAAAAAAAAACAAAAAACGGACAGTTTTTATGTTTGCTTGTACGCATGTGCAAGAAACATAGTGCCACCATACAAGTTTTCGTAGGTGTGCATCCCCCACTTCCAATGCCCTGCTCTTTTGCAGGCACAGCCGCACCACACCAGTGAATGTTGGAGCTGTCTATGACAGCCGTTCAGAGGCAGTGGTGTACAGTTGAAAGCAAAAAACTGCTGCAATCAGCAGTGGTAACATGTAGGCAATTTGCATACTGCCGTTGGCAGGTAATTTACATACTGCCATCAGCAGTATGCAAATTGCCTACACTCTGCACTGCTGTCATAGACAGCTCCATTTTGTTCACCTAAGTAGCACGCTTGGGAGCCCACCCCAGCATGCTCATGCGCCCACACACCGTATGGGCTGACGGTGCCCAATCCCATCTGCTTCACTGCCTCCCAACAGACTTCCAGTGTCATGCTGGGAGCCCACCCCAGTGCGGCAAAGTTCCGTACGGCGGACTGGGGGTGCCCAATCCGCCATCAGCTCCACTGTACTGTTTGTAACCCCCCCAAAACCAGAGTTCCACGTTCCATGCTGGGAGCCCACCCCAGCGTGGCAGACATCCATATGGCCGACAGGGGTGCCCAATCCCCCGTCGGCTCCACTGGCTCCCCCACCAAAAAAACTTCCAGCTGCCATACTGGGAGCCCACCTCAGTGTGGCAAAAGTCTTACGTAGTCTAAACAAACATAGAAACACCTGTTAAAAAAAAAAAAAAAAAAAGTCCCTCGTTGATCGTCCTCGCCCCTCCCCAACCCACACCCACCTCTGTGCACCACTATCCCCCACCCATACTTACCTCTGGAGGCTGGTGCAATGATCTTCGTGGACCGAAAATGTCTGCACTCTTCAAAGCCGACCACAAACTGAAGAAATGCCGGTAAGCTGTATAATGCAATAAATGTTTTTCCAACTTTGGTGCATATCTCGGCCATTTTTGGTAATTGTTTCACCAAATTTTCAACATGGGGTTCTTGGGGACCCACCTCATTAATTCAGTCACTGTCATTTTGTTATTCGGTCCCAAAAGGTGATTTGGCAGTCACTGTGCAGAATCACCTTTGGGACAGAGTAACAAAACAACAGTGTGACAGTTCATGAAGTAGGCCCCCAAAAACCCTATGTTGAAAATTTGGTGAAAAAATTCCCAAAAATGACTGTTTTATGAGGGTGCATTGCGCAGTTCCTACGCACGCTCATAACTTTGAGAATTTTTAATATTTTCAGTCCAGATTTTCAACATTGCCATTTTACCACTCCTCCTTACGAACAGTATAGCTGTCATTTTTCATATCATGCCCAAAATGTGTTTTCGCACACGTAGCGCACATTTGCGCGGTCAGTGTGCTAAATCAATGTTCAGGACACATTAAGAAAATCACTGTGACATTGGTCATGAACAGAGGTGTTAAAATGGCTATGCTGAAAATTTGGTGACAAAAGTCCATAAAATGACTGTCACGAGCGTGTATTGCGCAATTTCTATGCACCCTCGTAAGTTCACAAATTTGTAATATTTTCAGTCCAGATTTTCAACACTAACATTTTTCCACACCTCCCAATGAACAGTATAGCTGTCATTTTTCTCACCCCGGCCAAAATGTGTTTTCGCACTTCTGGCGCAGAATAGAGCGGTCACTGTGGGAATTTAGTGTTTGGGATAGATTACGAAAATCACTGTGACACTGTTCATGAGCGGAGGTGCATAAATGCCTATGTTGAAAATCTGCTGTAAAAAAAACCCAAACTACTTACATTATGGGTGTACCTTGCACAGTTCCTACACACGCTCATAACTTCACCAGTTTTTGTATATTTTCACTCCAGATTTTCAACAATGCCATTTTTTACACTTCCTCATGAACAGTACACCTGTCACTTTTCACATCCTGTTCGAAATGTGTTTTTGCACCTGTTGCGCCAAATGGTGCAGTTGCTCTGCAAAATCACCTTTCACGTAGCAAACTGATAGGGTCACTGTTCATGCGGTGGGGTCACAAAAAACCCATGTGGAAAACTTGGAGTAAAAATACCAAGAAACTCCCAGGGCGTTGAGTTTTCAACCATAACACCCTACCTTGTAGAGACTGACAGGCGTCAGGCGTGTGACTTGGGATTGTTGACAGTAATGTTCATGCCATTTCACCCCCACCCCCACCCTGCAGCCAGTGACAGGCATCGAGATGCACCTTGGACCTTTTGGCCCCAGAGTTCACCCATTCTCCTGTACTGCAACCATTTCAGCGTATTTCTTTAAATGGAATGAGGTGAATGTAAAGACAAAACACTCCAAGGCACACCTCGACACTTGTCATTGTCTGAAGGGTAGGGTGAGGTGAAATGTCATGACCGTCATGGGTGATGACCCAAAGGCACACCCCAATGCCTGTCCATCTCTGCAGAGTGAGTGTGGAGTTGGCATCAGTTCAATACTTCAATGCCATTCTTATACTGCATCTGTCTAACTCCTGCACTTCCACTGCTAATGCCAGCAAGCAAACATTCGGCATTGACAAATGCTTGTTTTTTTTTTGTTTGTTTTTTTGTTAATTCTATTTTATCACCCCCCAGCTTGGAACACTCTCAGGCCACTTCACACACCAACTCGCACTACCGCCCACTGTGTTCCTGCCATCTTCAAAGACATTACGTGCCCTTCCCGGGCCAGAAGGGGAAATTATCCGGGGAGACCGAAGGGGCAGTGGCAGGGAACCAGTGTTGGGCGGGAGGTGGTGGCACTGGAAGGGCCGTCACCCTTCTGGGCTGGGAGGGGGTTTTCTCTTAGGTATGCCGCCGACATGGGATATGCAATGCCACCCAGCCCAGGTCGTGGATTCTCCCACCCACGTCCAGAAGGCAGCTACCTGACGTCTTCCCTTGCTTGTGAGCCCAAGTGCATCACAGCGCCACTGGTCTCCACCGGGGGCCACTGCCGCGCCGGGCTGCCCCATGATCCCTCCCAGAGAGAGAGAGGAGAGCAGTCCTCTGGATGCTTGATCCTCTCTCACCCCTGCTGACCCCCAGCGGTCTGGGCTCGTTCCTGAACCTGGGTTGCCGGCATGGCACTAGGAGTGGCGTCCAGCACCTCAACCCTCAGCACCACCAGGTCTGTTAAAAAATGGATTGTGTTTATAAGATTTGATTTTCTTTTGATTTTGTTCTTATCACAGAAAAAACTATGCAGCGCTGCGACAACCAATAAATAGACATTTAAGTCATTATGCAGCTGACAGCTATGACCGGCAGTCTCCGTGTGGTCTGAACTGACATGCTGAAATGATGGCCGAGCTGTAAATGTTAGTAAAGATTTCAATTTACCACAAGTATTTAAAAATTACAGAAAAACACCACAAGACCAGCACCTTACTGAATAACTCACTTTATTGACCAGACAGGGTAAAAATGTCACTAAACTATGTGGATCAGTCACTGTGTTGTCACTGACTTATGAGACAGCAGCTTCACCAGTTCTCTTGCGCTGCTCCCGCCAGTGTCACAGCACGTCCATGAATACAGCCAGGAATGAGCAGAGATTACGTCAGATTGTGAGTGTGCATAGACGTCAGAGCACAATACTGGTTTTGACGTCATCTCAGCTCAGTCTTTCAGCATGGAAATAGCCATATTTTTAAAAAAATGCATTGGAGCTTCTACGACTAACAAGACCTCAGAGTGGTGACAATCAGGTATGGGTCAACGAGGGACATCCTCCAGTAAACAGCAGCCGGTGACACTTCCTCAAATACATGGGTAAAAACCTGCAATAAAAATACAACAAATTACTAGATATCTGTTCTTTAATACTGCAGCAACTTTGTATTTTTGAGTACTGACATGGTCATTATATAGAGAATACTGGCTGGGTAACCATGCAGAACCAGTGTGTTCTGCCACAGAGGGGTCTGATTCTCTGTGACCTCGAGAACGAAGCTCGAGAGGTCCTTGGGAATCAGACCCCAAGGTGGCAGAACACACTGGTTCTGCATGGGTTTACCCAGTCAGTATTTTTTATAGTGTATGGTGCCCCTCGCATTTTTTTTTTTTATACTTCCTTTTCCTCCCTCCTGGTTTTTCCTGCCCTCTTGGTCCTACTCCTTCGGGCCTCTCAATGCTCTAAGCCGTCCCTGGATCTGCCCCTAGAGTGCCTCCTCTCCTTCCCTGCACAGTGGGGTCTTGTCAAGTGATGGTCTGAGCGGAGAGGCCATCATCCAGGACCGCGAGGGTGATTTTCCCCTTGTCTGGTAGTTGTCCTAGGGCCTTGGCGCTCAGGACTAGGTCCAGAGAGGTAGCGTGCTGGCTGCGTCCCCAGCCTCTCATCGCGTCGGCATCCCCTCCCCGACCCTAAGTTGGAGTCGCCCATCCCTTTCAGGAATCGGTGCTTCCACTGAACTTTATGGGAATGACGGACGCTATGCGTCCTGGGTATCCCACCCTGAGGAAGGAGAGCATCCATGAGGGACGCCGATCCTCCCTCCCCCTCGCATTTTTGATCTAGTATTTTGGCTTTTGTAATGCATTTTTGCATAGAAAAATAAATCGTTGTTTCCGTTTGTCCATGGTGAGTTGTGTGGTTGCTAGGGACTGAGCATCCCTACATTACCAGCACACACTCCTATTGGTTGCCAATCTACCGTGAGAGGGTTTTGTAAAACAGAAAAACGTGGCAGCTGAACATCTTGCTTAGCGAGAAGAAAAACGGACAAGATCGCAAAAAAAAAAAATGTAAGTATCTGGTTGATCCTGCATTTTGAGTTAATACAAACTGCTCCCATTTCGGAAAAACCACTGTGGCAATTTTCAGTGTGGATTTAGATAGTATTGCCGCACAGCGGTTTTCAGGTTACGATTTCAAAGCATAGCTCGAGGGTTGAAGTCTAAATGAATGGAACACTGTTCTGCACGTATGGTCAGTACAGCACCATTCATTTTAGTCTCTGTGGCTGAACAGCATTTTGGTGTGGTGGAATTTCTAGCGAGAACAACATTCCACCATACACTATATTAAGTGTTATGGATTGTTACTGATTGTCCTTGACTTTGACCTATATGTAAATAAATTATATCCTCACTCTTTACTCTTGTAATAGTGGCCACTAACCTGCTTTTTAAACAGTTACAGAAAATCAGGTTTTACACACACGTCTCTGAAGGAACTTCATAGCTTAAATTCATGGAAGAAGAAGCAATCCTATCACTTAGTTCCCTCTGGCATCAGCAATTCTGATACAGTACATTCATTGTTATGTTTTGAAAAGTGGTTGTGTATAAAATCCCTCTCCAGCTGGTAGTTTTGTTTTTCACACTCTAAGGTAGCATCACTACTGAAGCATACTATAAACAAAGAGGTGCTGGTATGCATTAAATGGTGTGTCATGACAAATTTCATTGAACAGCTTTATTAGCTATTGCAATACTTTATTGTTTTGTAACATCTTTTTACCTCCACTCCTTGTGCCAGCCTATCCGGCCTCCCCTTCGGGTGGTCAGCACCTGCTGCCCCGATCCTCTCGTCTGCAGTCCACTGCTCCCTCAGCGTGACATATCCCTTCATTGGGGGGCCCCCCTACCTGTGGGAGACAATCGGGGAGACTTCTCCGGTGCCCTGTACCTTTTTCAATCCTCACCAAGGAGGCGAGGGTGCAGCACAGGACATACCAGGGCTACCGCAGTAACAGGAGGATGGGCTGCCATCATCTGGTGGGTAGTCTGCCATTTTCTGTTCTCCTCACCCACTGCAGACACTTGCCGAGGCGTCCTTGCAGATCGCGTATGTGGCGTGTGGTCACCCACACCGCAAAATGCGATGTGAAGTCGGCCTCCAGGAGCTGCCAAATGGTTGTGCATCCATGACCCTCTCCTCCAGAAGGAGAGCATCTAGAGGATGCTGTTGAGCCCTCCCTGCCGACCTCTGCTCCCGACGCCCCAGGCTAGGGACTCGAACCCAGGTCGCCAGCGTGCCAGGTGATCCCTTATCACCTGGTGCCATGGGGCCAGCCTAGCTATTGTAATACTTTAAATGTAATAAAAAAATAAGAGGACAGGAACTTATTTCTAATTGGCAGCAGTTTATAAAAATATTCCTGTTTTCAGAGAGGATATGCATACATCTAATGGATCCTAGGGTAACTACCTGAATAAATCGTGATGTTAAATGATGTATTTTGCATTGTTTTGTTTTTATGGATTGCTTTCCTTTACAGTTCCCCGGATTGAACCAGTACATTGGAGTTCTGACTACATCACGTTTTGAGTACCACACTGTGATCTTGGTTCTAACTCTACTATGGCAAAAGCTCATGCTTAGCATTCTGAATACAAACCACCACACAGTCAAAACTCTAAATAAATGGTTTCATGAAGTGAACTGTGCAGAATGTTTACAAGAATAAAAAAAGCAAGTAAAAACACATTTTTTTTCCATCCATGTTTCTTACGGTACAGTTAAATATGGATCATTTGGAAGTACTTGTATGACTTTTATTTCTTTTAATAGAAACATTACTAACTGCTGTCAATTAGCACATGTTTCTTGTCTCCTTTAACAGACATTTCATTCTACACCTGGAACAAGTAATACATTTTTTTGCAGTCCTATGGTATACAACTTTTGACCAGAGGTCAGTGATCTACAGTATTTGAAAAATATTGACTTTGATGGAGTAACTCGAGGTTACCATTTACTGAGTGAATGCACAGGAGAATGATGGCTTTCTGAACTAGGGTGGGGGCAATGGGTTAGGGACACATTCCTCAGTCTGTGACACTAAAGTGCTCATTTGTCACTCTGGCAGGACATGACTGCTGTGAGGAGGCACTCATAGTAGTGACCTATCACAGTGAGGGGATGGGTCCTCCATATGGGAAGCCTCAAGGGGGGAGGTAGAGGACACAAGAAGAGGAGGAATCATCTTCTGGTAGGGGAATATTGTTTGGGGGGTATATTTGTGAACAGGATGGGAAGAAAAGAGGGCATTGTTGTGCCTACCTGGGTCATGGTTTGGAGGGGTGGAAAGCAGATCCTAAAAATCACTAGGGCAGCTTGGCAGGAGGGGGAGCTGGATATCATTGATCACCTGGGGACTAATGACCTTCCTATGGACAGGGCTTGATGATGCAAGGAGATCTCAGGGAACCGTGAGGTGTCATAGGCAGGTAGCATGCTCGGTGGCTTTTGCGGAGTTGTCATCTGTCTACGACCCGGAGGAGGGCAGCGTTCTCTGCATCGGTAAATTTAATTCCTGGCCGAAGGAATGGTGTAGAGATGAGGCATTTGGCATACATTGGGTACTGGGGACCAACCTGTGGGGATATTGGCTTATACAGGGGGTGTTAGCCTGTATCTATCTGGGTGTGGAAACATTATCCTCAGTAGACAGTTAAAATGTCTCTTAGGTGACCACTTAAACTAGCTGAGTGGCAGAAGGAAAAATGGAGGCATAATCTGCCCCCCCCCCACCAAGACTTATCCACAGGGAATGGAGAACCAGAGTCAAAGAAAATTTCCAATGTTAAAAATAAGAGAACAGCATAGAAGTAGAAAGCAAATGGAAATGGATCAGGAGTTGTAAAAAGAGAGGGGAAAAGGAGGCAGGGCAGAAGGCAAAAGAGGGGGTAGTAGGCAGAGTGGGAACAAAGTGTGGAAGTCCATGTATGCAAACACAAGAAGTCTAGGTAATAAAATCTGGAACTAGAGCGAATCACGGCAGAGGTAGACTTCGATATTATGGCAATTATGGAATCCTGGCGCACAAAAAAACATGACTGGGACATGGAGATAACCAGGCTGTAATCAAGTCAGGAAATATCGGATGGGAAGGAATTGAGGACAGGTGTTGATGTGTGTAAGGGTGGTATCAAAGTGATGTAGACACAGAGAATACAGGGGGTAATGCAGAGGTTGGAGGTACTGCAGGTCACCTTGAAGACAGCAGCTGAAGCCATTATTCACACTGGCATGATCTACAGACCTCCAACACAGGGTAAGAAACTGGATAATGTACTGGTGGAAGCCATTAGGACAATGGCAGAAAAAGGGGTGGTGTTGCTGGTGGGGGACGTCAATCTAGTGGCTGTAGATTGGAGACTCCTAACTGTGGCTTCAGTTAAACACATGGACAACCTAGACTCTCTGCAGGGGGAATTTTTCAGGCAGCTAGTCTGGCAGCCCACTCGTGATGGGGCAATACTGGAACTGTTGCTCACAAACAGGGTCAGTACTGCAAAGGTCTAGGTGTGAAGCCACCAGTGGCAACTGATCACCATACAGTGTGGTTAGAAACATAGAATTTGATGGCAGATAAGGACCGCTTGGCCCACCCAGTCTGCCCATTTCCCTACCTACTGGATAAGCTGCAGATCCTAGTTAACCAGCAGCCTACTTCTTCCTACCCCCACCCCCCAGAACTGCCTTATGACTATCCCATGCATGCTTGAATTCCACCACTGATTTTGACTCCACAACCTCCTCCGGAAGGCCGTTCCATGCATCCACAATCCTCTCTGTGAAAAATACTTCCTTAAATTACCTCTGAGCCACCCTCTCTGTCTTCAAATTGTGCCCTCTTGTTCTTGCACACCTCTTTTTTGAAAGATGCTACCCTCTTGGACTTTGTTGATTCCCTTGAGGTACTTAAAAGTTTCTATCATGTCCCCCTCTCCCTCCTTTCCTCGAGGCTATACATATTAGCTCCTAAGTCTCTCTTCTATGTCTTCCAGTGCAGACCCTGCACCATTTTGTGCCCTCCTCTGGACAGCTTCCATCCTGTCTATGTCTTTGCGGAGACTGGGTCTCCAGAACTGCACACAGTACTCCAGATGGGGTCTCACCAGCTGTCTGTACAGAGGGATAATAACTTCCTGTTTTCTACTGGTGATGCCTCTCCCTATGCATCCCAGTATCCCCCCAGCCCTCCTTGCTGCCCTCTCACATGGCTTGCCCATCTTTAGGTCATCTGATATGACTACCCCCAGGTCCCTTTCCATTTTTGTTGTTGTTAGTATCTCACCCCCCATTGTGTACTCTTCCCCTGGGTTTTTGTTTCCCAGGTGCATTACCTTGCACTTCTTAGCATTTAATCTAAGCTGCCATACATTTGACCATTCCTCTAACCTTGCCAAGTCCCTTCTCATCCTTTCCACCCCACCCTGTGCATCAACTATGCTGCAGATCTTAGTATCATCTGCAAAGAGACATACTTTTCCTTCCAGTCCTTCTGCAGTGTCGCTTATAAAGACACTGAAGAGGACCGGTCCTAATACTGAACCCTGCGGTAGCCCACTAGTAACCCTCCTTTCTTCTGAGTGGACTCCATTTACTATTACTCTCTGTGTCCTATTCTCTAGCCAATTCTTTACCCAGGCTGTCATCTTGGGACCCACCCCAGGCTGGCTAACTTGTATATTAATCTTTGTGTGGGACTGTGTCAAATGCCTTGCTAAAGTCTAGGTAGGCCATGTCCACAGCCCTCCCTGATCTACTACTTTGGTCACCCAGTCAAAGAAATCTATCAGATTCGTCTGGCATGACCTTCCCGCTGAGAATCCATGCTGCCTAGGGTCCTGTGCCCCTCTGGCCTCTAGATACTCGACAATTCTTTCCTTTAGAGGTGATTCCATCATTTTCCCTATCACTGAGGTTAAACTAACAGGTCTATAGTTTCCTGCTTCCTGGTTCAATAATAGTATGGCAGCAGAAGCAAGCCACATAAAGAATAGGGTCCTGGACTTCATTAGTGCAGATTTCTTTTTCCATACTGCTGTTTGACCCTTCAATCTCCACCTTAACCCTTCTGTTGGGATTTTGGGTGACCCTCAGCCCTGACATCCATTCACCCACCTTCATAACCGGCAGGGATCTGTGTGGAGCTGGGCCCAAGGACTGAGGAACCCATCAATTGCTGTCAAGGCACATACTGTTTGTGTTTTTCTCTTTCATCCCCTGGTTTCTCCCATCACCCCTAGATGGCAGGTGTAGTCTCCAGGCATGGGGTCATAATGACGAAAGACATTATGCTGCATGGCAAAATCGCACTGCCAATACAGCGTGATTTCTGCCATAAGGCATGTCTTTTTTTTGTGGGGGTCTCTGCCCCCCACCCCCGTTGTGGGGGGGTGCGCCCCTCTAACCACCCCCAATAAAGATTCTCAACTCCAGGGGGGGGGTTCAACTCAGGGAGCGCACAAGTAAAAAAAAAAAAAAAATGTTTCTGGGACCGGGAATCAAACCCGGTCCCAGACACAGTGCCTGGGTTCCTGCTGCTGTGGCTCAGTCCTGTGAGCCACAGCAGCAATCTTGACAGAACCCACTCCCAGCAGGGGTCTTATTCTCTGCCTGGGAAAGCACTAATGGTGCAATACACAGCCTCACGCGGTATTACACCATTAGTGCTTGCATACTACGCTGCACCGGTTTAGCCATAATGTCATATGCTATTAGGCGTTCGACATGATTCGATAGATAGTCTCCAGCGGCCTAAACAATGGCAGCACTGACCCCATCCCCTGCAATAAAGCAAGCTCACCAGCTCATCTCAGGTTGCCACTGCTGAGGCAGAACCCAGCCATCTCCCTCCTCTACTGGCATAAGCTTACCTTGTGAGCAATCCCCAACCTAGGCCGCCCAACAGCAGTAACCCTGGGGTTGCTACCAAACCCAAGTTGCCAGCATGGAAGTGCAATGTACTTCCACTGTGCCACTGGAACACAGATTAAAAAAAATTAAAAAACAGGTGAATGCCTCAGAGATGACCTGTCAGGGGGATGACCCAGGCAGGGTAGAACAACAGTGGGCTAAGTTAAGGCAACAAGCCTCTGGACAAAGTAAGAGAACTGAGTTGTGAGAGAGAATTTATACTAATCACCTTGTGAGCACATGGTTGCCTCACCTGTATAAACTGGGCATGAGTATCATTGTTTTATATGCCTTGTTAAGGTGCCATGGGTGAAATGCTGGCATCCTGTTTGGTCTAGTTGTTTGTTTGTTTGTAAATACCAGAGCACCTTTTGGATGGCTATATGCAATATAAAAAAAAAAGCACTCTAATTAACTTGTGTACTAGTGGTAGTTTTATTGAGCTACTGGTGTGACGAGTGAGCCCCAACCTCTCTGGCTGTGCTAGGGAGGTGTCCACTGGACTCCAAGGAGCGTATTTAAACCTGTAAATGGTTATCAGAGGGCCAGTGGACAGCAGGGAGTTTATTAAAACCTGCAAAATGTTTCAAAATGCCACACACCACCCAAGAGGACCAACATGAGACCTATATAGTACATTGGGGTGCCAGCCCAGTGGCACAGAGGGGTGAGGCATCACGCCATACCTCCTATCACACCAGCGACCTGTGTTCGCATGCAGACGTGGGTCACTGGGGGCTGGCCAGGGAGGGAGAGGATTGAGCATTTATAGGATGTCTCTCCTCTCCCAGGGAGGGCAGTTTGGCAGTCCTGCTGCATGACTGACACCAGGTGGAGGCCTGAGGGTAGGACGGGTGGGGGACGCCAAAAGAAGGGAGGGTGCTGCGGCACGCCTTAATGTGCGCACGCCTCCACGTACACACGCTGATGTGTCGTGCCCCAGTAACAGTGAGGGCATGGAGAAAATCCTTCTGGGTGGCAGGATGATTGACTGACCCTCCACAGGCCTGCACCAGTGACCAGGCACAACCATAATCCTTGGGCTGAGGGACCGAAGGCGTGGAGATAAGCCCTGGCGGTGTGGGTGACAGGGGCTGGGGGCTCATCAAGAAGGGGGCTGCCGGGGAGAATAGGGTAGAAAATACAAAACAATAAATACATTGGGGCATGGCTCATGGTAGGGTTTAAGGTACTGACATGGGGAGACTGAGGCAGTGGCTGTGCTATGTCATAAAAAAAAAACTGTGCCTGGCCCATTTCACCATGTTTGGTGGCACAAACCCCAGCTGAAAGTTTAAAGTTGCAGTTAAGTTTCTGGCTTGGACTGTACTTTGGTTTTACAGTTAAAAATGTTACAAATGCACTGTCTGTTGTTGTCCCCAATGATCCCCCATCCCCCCTAATAAAATGAGATGCTACATCTCCCAATGAACAGAATTTTGAGGAATGAATAAAAGCAAGACTTGGTGGTAGGGGCTCTGAACTAACAAATCACTGGGTAATTGAGGTACTTACTCCTCCTTCCCACTTCTAGGGTTTCCTTGCATCTGTACCATGCATGTTTAAAATCCCTCCACTGTGTTTGCTCCCACCATTTCCTGTACAGACTATGCCATGTGTCTACCACCCTCTCCGTGAAGAACAATTATGGTTTCATTTTCTTACCTTTGTTTACCACCCTGATGCATTGGTTCGTTACCTCCTCTGTTTCCTTTCAGGTGTTCCCACTGCTCCTCAACTCCCCCTCATACCCCCATCTCAACAGGGTTTTCTTGATGCGTCCCCCATCTTAGCAAAGTCCAGACTTCTGAAATCTAAGACCTATACCTTTGTGCGATTTGACTGTATCCCTGTCCCCATGTTACACCACACTATGTGGTGGTCACTGGTCCCCAGTTGACCCTCTACCAGGACCTCTGTAATTCTGTCCCACTTGGTCAGTACTAGGTCCAGAATTACCCTGTCCATGGTGGGATCAAGCACTAGCTGAGATCTGCCCCCTAGGATGTCCCATCTCCTGGTTGAAGTAGCCACCTGGTTGGTCCAGTCTACGTCTGGCATATTGAAATCACTGAGTAGCAGAAATTATTTTAATACCATCTCATGTATTTCATCCACCAGCTTCTGATCTGTCTACATCCCCTGTACTGGAGACATAGATCATCCACGTGCATAATGCTGTGTCGCTGCTAGCCTTGAGGGTGACTCACAGTTGCTTCAGCCTCCCCCTGTCTACCCAATATCTCCGTAGTCTTTATACCCTCTTTGATGTACAGACACCCCTCTTTTTACCCCACCATTCCTTCTAAACGGTAACCAACAATGACTGAAGACAGTTATTGTATGTTATGCAATGTATCTATTCTTGTAAATTAAAACTGTATGTATATGCTACATATCTATTTTTGTAACTGTTCATTATATTGTATTGGCCTATGCCATGCTTTTTGCCCGTTGTACACGAAGTACCACAAGTACTCAGTTTGATTTTGTGTGCACTGTACAACCATGTTTATATAATCATTGTTTGTATTTCCCCCTTCCCCTCAACACCCAGGATGCATCTGGAATCGAGCAGCAGTCTGCTCAGCATGCCTTCCTGGTAAAACCTTTAAATAAATAATTAACCCAGTCAAATTATGTCACAATCATGATTTGCTGTGTACCAAGTCTGTTACTGCTGCTATGTCTAGGTCCACCCATACTAGCAAGGCCTCCTAGTCTGGTATTTTATTACTCAGGCTATGGGCATTTACAAACATACAAAATTGCCAGAAGATATAGTCCATTCAGTCTATCTAGCCTGCTTGAGTGTGCAGCACACCATTAGACTACAGCTACCCCCCATCCACTTTCACCCCCCTTAGTGCCCCCACCCTTGACTTCCCCACAGTTTTTACCCTTAGACCCTACCTCATTTTCTCTTGAAGCTACCCACAGTCTGCAATGATACAACTTCTTCTGGCAGCACATTCCAACCTACCATGACCCTCTCCATGAAATAGTGCCTCTTCTTTCTCTTGAACATTCCTCCCTCCAACTTCAGACTGTGTCACCTGTTGTCCCTCCCTCCTTTTAACTTTAACAAGCCCTCTGAATTACCTTTGTTTATGCCCTTTAAGCACTTGAATGTCTCAATCATATCCCCTCTCTCCCTTCTATTTTCTAGGGTGTACATATTATGCTCCCTCAGTCTTTCTACATATGCCTAGTCCCACATACCCAGGATAATTTTTGTCACCCTACACTGGACCCCCACCATGAGCTTGATGTCCTTTTTCATATAGGGGCACCAAAATGTCACACAGTACTCCAAATGCGTCCTCAGCAAGGACCTGTACAGGGACAAAACAAATTCCTCCCTGCTAGTGGTAATTCCTCTGGCGATGCATCCCAGCATTCTGTGTACCTTTGCAGCTGCCTTCCTGCACTGTGCAGAGTGTTTCATGACCCATCACCAGTACTCCCAGAGATTTCTCTTCTGCCAAAGTGACTAACTGCAGCCCCCCCAACCAGTAGCTGTACCTTGTTTTTTTTTGCCCCAAGTGCAAGACCTTGCATTTTTTTGCCATTGAACCCCAGTTGCCATGTGACTGACAAGCACTCAAGGGTCACCAAATCCTTGTGCAGAACCTTACCACCTTCCTCACCAACCACCTCCGCACCAATCTTAGTGTTGTCTGCAAAGAGGTTGATCTTGCTCATTATCCCATCTGAAATGTCTGCTCTGAATAGGTTACATAGAACTGGTCCCAGCACCGACCCCTGCTGGTTACTGCCCTGGGTGCTGAGAGCTCTCCCCCAAATACCACCTTCTTCAGTTCTTCATCCACCCAACTAGCTCCTCCCAGCTCATAGGCTACTTAACTTGCTGGTCAGCCTTCCATGGGGCACGGAGTCAAACACCTTACTGAAGTACAGGTAAAGGACATTCACTGCGTGGCCCCTGTCCAGTGACCTCTTCACCCAGCCAAAAAAGTCAACACGGTTGGCCTGACATGATCTCCCAGACACAAACCCATGTTGCCTGTCATCCTGTAAGCCATTCTCCTCCAGGAAACTAACCAGCCTTTCCTCAAGTATAGTATCCATCAGCTTCCCCACAATGGCTGTAAGGCTCACTGGTCTGTAGTTCCCAGGATCATCTCTCTGGGCCTCACTGTTATGGATTGGCAACTCAATCATTAATTTGTTACTGTGGCCTCCCAAGTTACCATGGCCTTCAATGTTTTGCTGCCTATCATTCCCCTACTACTGTTGTTGCCCTGATGCTCTCCCCCCAAGCAAGGTTCTTTTCCTATGTGGTTTCAATCTCTCTGCTTTATCAGGGTGGGTATCCAAGGAGGAAGGCAGGTAGTTTAGCATGGGGAAAATGGCAGACTGGATGGACCACAGGGTCTTTTTCTGTCAATTTCTATGATTCTATGATTATCCTTCATGAATGGATGTGGCATCCCTGTCTTCAACTCATCCTTCTGCCTCTCAGTTCCTGTGTCTCAACTTTGTGTGGGTGGGCTGCTTGAGTTTTCTTGTTCCCATTTGACCCTTCCCCCACTAATTTAAATGCTCATCAATGAAGCATTTAAACTGTCCATTGAGGACTGCCTTTCCCATCCCAGACAGATGCAGCACATCACCCTTGTACAGGGTCACATAGTTCCGATGCGTTCCCCAGTCCCAAATGAAGCCATACCCCTTCTCGCTGCACCAGCCCTTCAACCATGTGTTGAATCTACTGATACGGATATTCCTGTCTCCCCAGCTGCCTTGGACCGGCAGCACCTCTGAAAATGTCACAGAACTTGCTACCTTTCCCAGGTGCCCTCCCAACACTCTGAAGTCCTCCTGTACCTGCTCTAATCTTGCTTTGCTGTTTGATAGGTCATTTGTCCCCCAGGTGGACAATGACCTCCTGCACTCCCTTCTTCTTGCCAACACTTCAGTGTTCCTCTGGATCCACACACCCTTCCTCCGAGATGTGCATCTTGGAAGGCACTTAACCTCTTTTTTCCTCCCTGCTGTCTGCACCCAGCTCCATTCACCGGACAACTGAGTTCCTCAACAGGAGTTACTTCCCTTCCTTTGGAGTCATCTTCATCCCCACTGCTGTCTCCCTCCTGGAGGACCCTCACCTCCTCCCTTGTCATAGCCTCATGTTCCCTTGTGTGAGTCCCCTGCTACTCCAGAACAGCATAGGAGTTTCTGATCTGAACCAGATGGGGGCTGTGTCTCTGACACCCCTCCCTGAGACCACCGTATTCCATCCCACCCTCTGCCCTGGCAGTCATGTCAGTGGATGGGGACACAGTGGCATCTGGGTTGGATTTAACCCCCCTTCAGCTTCATATTATGCCTTCTTGTTTCAGAAAATCCTTTACTCTAAAGGACAGAAACATATAAACATAGAATTTGTTGGCAGATAAGTACCATCAGGCCCATCTTGTCTGCCCATAAGCCATATTATTGATTTCGGCCCCTGACACTGATCTTATCAGTGGCTTCCCCTACCTCTGTCCCACCTTCAAGGTTTCCTTGTGCCTGTCCCATGCATGTTTAAATCCCTCCAGAGTGCACACTCTCACCGCCTCCTGTGGCAGACTATTTCATGCGTCCACCACCCACTCCCTGAAGAAAATCTTTCTCATACTTGTGAGCCCCAAGGCTCTGTACTAGGCCCACTACTTTTTGGCCTATTTATCAATCACTTGCGTGATGCCTGGCAGTCTACCAATGCCTCCCATATGCTGATGATGCAGTAATTTTCACTAAAATACTTCGATACTAGCTTCTGACCTATAATGTAATTTTGAATCGTCAGAAAACTGATTTTAAGGCTATATTTATTTTTTATTTATTCATTCTCAGATTACAAAGTACCTTTGAGCTCAAAGCAGCTCATTTACAAAGGCTCTACATCAATGGGAAGGAGTACATACATACAAGGGGGAACATAAGTTTAATTTCTAACATACATTCAACGTGTACAATACAGCTATAAACAGTAATACAAAATATGAGAAGGAATGGAGGACAACAGAAGAGAGAAGCAGGGAGGCAGTATGATTTTAGGATAAAGGGAGAAGGGTAGCAGCCAGGGCTTTGTCAAGTTGCTTAAAAGGGTAATAATGACTTGTGGGGGGGGGGTAGGGAGGAGAAGAAGAGAGGGCAAGGGATGAAGGTAGCAGCCAAGGGCCTTGTCAGGACTGTCAATCAGTGGGAGCAGGAGGAGGAAGGGGGTGGCCTACCTAGACTTTAGCAAGGCATTTGACACAGTCCCACACAAAAGATTAATATACAAGTTAGCCAGCCTGGGAGTGGTTCCCAAGATGACAGCCTGGGTAAAGAATTGGCTGGAGAATAGGACACAGAGAGTAATAGTAAATGGAGTCCACTCTGAAGAAAGGGGGGTTACTAGTGGGTACCAAGCAGCTCAGTATTAGATCGGTCCTCTTCAATGTCTTTATAAGCGACATTGCAGAGGACTGGAAGGAAAGTATGTCTCTTTGCAGATGACACAAAGATCTGCAACAGAGTTGATGCACAAGGTGGGGTGGAAAGGATGAGAAAGGACTTGGCAAGGTTAAAGGAATGGTCAAATGTATGGCAGCTTAGATTCAATGCTAAGAAGTGCAAGGTAATGCACCTGGGAAACAAACCTAGGGAAGAGAACACAATTGGGGGTGATACTAACAACAACAAAATGGAAAGGGACCTGGGGTAGTCATATCAGATGACCTAAAGGTGGGCAAGCAATGTGAGAGAGCAGCAAGGAGGGCTGGGGGGATACTGGGATGCATAGGGAGAGGCATCACCAGTAGAAAACAGGATGTTATTATCCCTCTGTACAGACAGCTGGTGAGACCCCATCTGGAGTACTGCGTGCAGTTCTGGAGACCCAATCTCCGCAAAGACATAGACAGGATGGAAGCTGTCCAGAGGAGGGCAACTAAAATGGTGCAGGGTCTGCACCAGAAGACATATGAAGAGAGACTTAAGGAGCTTAATATGTATAGCCTCGAGGAAAGGAGGGAGAGGGGGGGCATGATAGAAACTTCAAGTACTTCAAGGGAATCGACACAAGTCCAAGACGGTAGCATCTTTTAAAAAAGAGGTGTGCAAGAACAAGGGGCACAATTTAAAGATGGGGCGGGCCAGAGGTAATTTAAGGAAGTATTTTTTCACAGAGAGGGTTGTGGATGCATGGAACGGCCTTCCGGAGGAGGTTGTGGAGTCAAAAACAGTGGTGGAATTCAAGCATGCATGGGACAGTCATAAGGCAATTCTAGGGGGTGGGGGTAAGAAGAAGTAGGCTGCTGGTTAACTAGGATCTGCAGCTTATCCATTAGGTAGGGAAATGGGCAGACTGGGTGGGCCAAGCGGTCCTTATCTGCTGTCAAATTCTATGTTTCTATGTAGGGAGGACTCGGGCAGTGAAAAGGAAATGGGGCCAGACATATCTCGGACTAGCTGGAGCAATCACAGGAGCTAACAGATGTGAGGTGCTGGTGGAGCGTAATCTTAAACTGGCCAAGGCTGGGAAGACTAGTTATATCAATGTGCAACTCATTGAACCAAAGTGGGGCTCTATATAAAAAGAATCTATGGCATTGTGTTGTCCGACACCTAGGGACTAGGAAGAGTTCAGTGGTTGAAGTGTGAGTGTGTTGGGTCCTGAGAGATTTGTTCAGAAGTTTCCTACTCCTGGTGGCAAAAGCCCAAGGAGCATCTTTTTAGTTAATAGACATGTTTGGTATTTGATCATACTACTTAGTTGAAGCAATCCAGTTTGAGCATAAAGCTCACAAG
Organism: Neoceratodus forsteri; assembly: GCA_016271365.2. NCBI lineage: Eukaryota > Metazoa > Chordata > Ceratodontiformes > Ceratodontidae > Neoceratodus > Neoceratodus forsteri. Next base: position 336,655,130 of record CM057449.1, read on the forward strand.
TATGGGTGAGACGTGCGGCACCCGTAAGTAGTCTACATGCCTTGTTCAGTGCAACAGTTGGTCTTTTCAGTGAGGAAGTGGTAGCAGCTCCATATATATGACCAAGCCATTTCGATGATTGACAACACCGAGCTGTACATTGCAAGCTTGAGAACTTCAGAGGTTAGACACTGCCTGTGTCCATAAAGGAGCCCAATCCTGATATTCATGGCCTTGGCAACATTCTCGATGTGAAGCACGTAGGAAAGTTGAGTATCCAAGGTTACACCTAGGTACTTAAAGTGATGTACTTGTTCAGAGTGGGGTTCCCAGGTTATTTCTAATGGTAGGAGCGTGGGTCCTCTGCTTACTGTGAGGGGAGGTGAACAACATAGCTATAATCTGGTATTATAGAGGCACGGTCGTACCTCTACAGTTAGGGTTGTGTAGCATGTTTAATGTTAAACCTTCAGTTACCCAAATTCTGCTGCATGCCACCAGCAAAGGGGTCAGTACCTCTTGATGCCCTTTCCACTGATTCCCAGTGTCCTGATCAAGTTCAGGTTCCAGCAAACCTCAGTGATCATGATCACTCTAGACTGGGCCAGGCAGCCATGATACTCACTGCTGCTTTCCTTGTCAATGGCAGCCTCACCCATACACCTCCCTTGCAAGCACAAACTCCTAACATCCTCACAGGGAAGAATGCTTTACCTGCACCTCAGAACTCTCAATCTCAAGGCTTGGCTGTCAGAGACCTAGAGTATGCTCATTTACCCCTCCCTGAGGGCGTTCTTAACCTACTAACAGGGTCTAGAAAGCCCTCTACCAATGCTTCCAAATGGAAGAGGTTTTCCATATGGTGCTCTGATAATGGTGTAGTGCCATCACACATTGGGTTGCCAGCCGTGCCGGACTACCACACCCATCTTCACTCCGAGGGCTTACAGCCCACCACTCTCAATACTCACCTGGTTTCAATTTCAGTTTATATTACAGTCGGCAAAGGTGCTTCCATGACATGTCATCCAATCCTTATTTTTTTTTTTTTTTTTTAAGAAGTTTTTTGAGGGATTGGCCCATCTACACCATCCACACAATGAACTGGTGCCAGCATGGAACTTTAATGTCTGCATGTCCAAACTCATGAAACCTCCATTAGAGCATATGGTTAGAGCACATCTGAAAGTTTTGACCTGGAAAGCTGTTTTCCTGGTTGCTTTCACTTCAGCCATGTGGATTTGTGAACTACTGGGTCTTTGTGCATAGCTGAGTTATATCTACTTCCACAGAGACAAGGTGGTTCTCATGACTTGCCGACATTTCCTACCAAAGTTAGTCTCTGACTTCACCATGAACCAGTTAGTCAGTTTGCCAGTTTTCTTTACTGAACACTCCAGTTAAGGGGAGTGCAAGCTGTATATCCTGGATGTCCAAAGAGCTCTCAGCCACTATGTTGAACAAATAATGGCCCACCGACAGGACCAACAGCAGCTGTTCCTGACTTATGGGGATATGGAAAAGGGAAAACCAACCACAAAAGGACCATCTCACACTGGATAGTGCTGTGTATACAGTTCTGAGAAGGGTTGTTCAGCCTGGACTATGCTTGTTGGATTGTTTAACCACCAGATACTACCAAAGTAAAGAACAACGCAGGACAATGTGGATTAAAAAAGGAGAGGAATACAAAAATTATCAAGTTTGGCAGGGATGCAGTATCTAACTTGAGTAATCAATGAAATAAGATTTCAAACTTTTTAAGTTTATATCGATGCCTGCTTATGGGCATTTCTCATTAATGGAACTCATATATGAAGGAAGCATTATTAAAGTATTTATGCAATGCTAACAAGCAATACTTTTTTTATTATTATTAATGGAGTAAATTGTGCCAGTTTTATTTATATCTCTATTTTAATTGCTAATACTAAGGTGCAATGGGACCATAATTCCAAAAAAATGGTTGGATACGTGGATCATGGAGACAAGGAGCTCTCTACAGTTGTGGCAATGGAGGCACTTGTTCTTACGGTTGTTGGCCTATATGGACACTGGAAATGCCCTATTGGAAATTTCTTAACTAATGGAGCACCAGCAACGCTGCAGAAACAAATAATTGTAGAGGCGATACCAAGATTAGCAGATGTTGGAATACAGGCATGTAATTTGCACAGTCTAATACACTTACTCTCATCTCATGAAATGTTACACCCATACTACATTGAGAATTAAGCAATATGGTCCTACCAGCTCAGGGTTATGTTAATGCCGTAGATAGTCACATAACTGCCCATGCTGAAGGTTATTGTGCCTCTCAGATTTGCAGTGCAGCATCATAAAATAATTATGTTGTTTTAATAATTTATTTCCCTTTTACTATACTGATGGTAATATCTTTGTTGTTTCATGTAATGTCATTTGCCGAAAGTAATTCTCGAAGAAACTCATATATAAAGAAAGTTGTCCCCAATAGTAATAGTCAAAAAGTTTGATTTTTTTCAGTACAGATGCATAAATTTTAGATACTGCATGATAGATGGCATACTGCGTACTGAGTTTGAGATTGGAGGCAGTATAACCAGTGGTTTAAGGCTCTGAGGTGCAAACCTGGAGACCTGGGTTTGAATCCCGCAGCCCCCACTTGCATACTGTGTGACCCTGAGCAAGTCACTTAACTTCCTTGTGCTCCCAGGTCGCACCTGTAAACAAGCTTCAGCTTAGTGTCTCTCCCCTAGTTAAAAACAAAACAAACAAGATGATATGCATACTAGAGTGTTAATTTTTTTTTTTGCCTGGCTCCAACTCCCTCGTTACCAGAGGATCTGGTCTCCTGCCCTGCTTGCCGCTTCCCACATCCCCAGGCTAACCCCCCCCCCAGGGCAGGGCCACCGGGCGGTCGCCCCCTCCTCAAGGAACTTAGGCAATTATCCCTGGCTTGCCCTCCAGGGCGGGGCCCCAGGAGTGGGACACCCTCCCAGCGGACCTTGGTCTGCAGCAGGAGCGACGAAGCAGACTGGGGACGTCATTAGCAGCCAGCATTTACACAGAAGGTTTTTCCCTGGAGGCAGGGACGTACAATGACACCAGCGTCCGCCCCCAACATAAGGTGCCAACTGCAACGGTACCGCAGCCTCCACTAGAGGTCTGCATTGCACTGGACAGTCTTACCCCCTCCCCTTGGAGAAGGAGAGCAGTCCCTGGGATGCCCAATCCTTCTCCCCCCTGGCCGGCCCTCAGACTCCCGAGTCCATTCCTGAATTTGGGATGTCAGCACCACAAGCGGACACCTTGCAGCTGCCCTGGTAGGCCGGCCAGACCAAGTGTTGATTTTAATGTTACTGTAAATACATGAAACGTCCTCATGACGCCTTATTTGGCACGGTACTACTTCATGAGAACAAAATCTTTTTTACTGTTATATAAACATAGTCTATTATAAGTTTCAAACTGTGACTTTATGTTTAATTTACTTTATACAATAGGGGTGAGATGATATGCCATTCTTTATTTCAGCATAAAACCACCATGAGATATCACACTCTACTGACATCACCAGAGTGTGATAACCAGAGTTTTCTCCAGTTATCACACCCCTATTGTATAAAATGGATACATGATGTGCATTTGAGTAATATGGAAAATATTTTAACTCCTGCACAGTGACTTCTGGATACTCCTCATGAATATCCAGAAGTCACTCTAAAGGAGTAAAAATATTTTCCATATCACACTCACTCCTATCATGTATCCCCCTAATATCAAGTTGTGTTAATGATATTGATGGATTGTCCTCTAACCAGAGCATGGTGAGAGAGGTGGGATGCAGTCTACAACCCACTAAAAACATCTTTCCTCATGAGAACTGTTGCTCTTCTTTGATGCTTGCCATATGTTGAAACTGGCCTGTAACATATTGGCACTGCACAGGGGGGTTAAAATTGAAGGCTATGGCACAGCAAGTCGGAGCCACCTTGACTTGTTCAATGAGTTGTAAAACTCAGAAGGGTTGCTGGCAGGAAACAAATTATCCAATTCACACATCAAATTTCATGATCAAAAATGAAGGCAAAGTTGACTGCTCAGACATTAAGCCTTTCAACAGCTTAGGTGTTAGAAGTTTTTGAGAGAAAAACAAATGCACGAATTTAAAGATACGGAAGCTACTGAGAAATACTGTCTGATTTTATCACATTATTCGACATTTTGAATTCCAAATCAATCCTTGGTACAGGATTTAAGGTGCCATTAAAGGCAGGCACATTAGATAAATTATGCATGATGCAAGAATGTGTAAACCATCTGTTGAAAATGCAGTCAGTTTTCTCCTTCACTTCTTTCCTACTTTTTTCTCTTCTTTCTTTTCTTGCACACTTCTCTCCTCTCTTCGCCGCTCCAGTACTGAACATTGTTCATATTACTACATTTATCACTTTCTACAATTTGATGTATTGCCTTGCTATAGCCTGCCATAGCATTTATTTTGTAAACGATTGCTTTTCTGATTCTAAAATACACTACTGATTGTAACCCTTTTGTTATCCACTTGTAGCCTGTTTAGGTCTGTGTTCTATCATCAATTAATGTACATAAAGCTTCTTCGTTATGTTTATGCTAAATACTGTACTTGTTAAGTGATGCTGTATACCTTTTATGGAGGATATACTTCTATTGTATAAGACGTGTGCTTTGTTATATATACTGTACTTAAATTTCAATAAACAGATAAAGTGAAAAAAAAAAAAGAAAATGCAGTCAGTGGCGTCCCAATGCACTAATCTAAACAGAGCATGGCTATACTTGGCTTCATCATAACAGCTTAAAGGGACTAGCTACCAGACTCATCGGAGTTGTCTATCAAGACCACAGTCTTGGATACCTTCTTACTTACAAACTCTCACAAGATCATCTGGAACTATTTTTAGCAGCATCAGAAGATGTGGAGGATGGAACAACCACCCTACTGTTGTACAGTTCATGGCTTCATACAAAAGAATACTGTGTAGATGTGGTGCTGATCCATCTAATGCTGTCAATGTGGTTGCACAAGACGACACATCAGTGCTATCAATAAATGATACATTAGCATATGATGACAATTTTCCTGAATCAAGTAGTTCCTCATCTCAATTTGATTTCATGAAGTCAGAATCTGTGCATGACATAATCACAGACAACACTGAGTCATTTATGACAGCATTCTTATTTCTGGGACCCCAGGACACTAACTGTATCGAAAATGTGATTGCTTATATATCTGGCTTTGTAGTGAGCAAGGTTACAAGTATAATTAAAATGTCAGATGTGCATTGTTTCTCTTAAATCATTCATCAACGAAGATCATTCCAAGTTTAAATTAATCAAGATAAGAGGATTTTTGGTGAACTTTTCTATCCTTCCAATGATGTCATGACAACAACTGAAATTTCAGAGAAAAAACTAAGGACTAATCTCAGAACTGACAATAACTACCTAAACTAGGTGTACTCCTTGAACATGAAATATTAAGGTCATTTCCATCAAATGCGTTTGTTGAAGCGAAAGAACACATGATGAATATTTATTTTGTTTTTGTTAACCGGGGAGGTGCAAAAGGCATTGCCTACTTTTAGGCACAACCTGAGAGAGTTACAGACAGCAAAGGTGATACAAAACATGGCTCCACACAACATGGCCAGCGGTATGACAGTTTGGAGTACCAGTGTAAGCAATAGATATTAATGCACATACTAATGTAACTGTAGGTCAGATACAAAAGTTGGTTAAGTGCACTTATAACTTGTTGGTAATAGGTAAGGCCTAGCTAGGTAGAACTGCATGGGATTTTGCTGCAAGCGCATATACCAGCGCTCATGAGGTGTTTGCAAAGGTCGCTCTTAAAGACCTGGTGAGACAGAGCGAGACCAACTGCTACAGGGATAAGAGTTCCAAAGTTTGGGGGCGAATGCTAAGAATACCTGCTCGCCCATCTTAATCACTGATTTAGGGACGTCTAAGAGTGGCGTATTGGCTGACTGTAACAGGTATGCCTGTGGGGTACGTCTTAGCATTCTGGTAAAGGTGGGGTGCCGGATCTTAGAATACTGCTAAATGTGCATCCTCCTGAGTAGGTTCTGAAGGAAGATGGGGAAAGCCATCCTAGACTGGAATAGAGGAGGCAGTGGTGGGTCCTCCAGGGCACAGAGAGAACAAAGTGGCAAATACTGTTGTAACAGATGTCCCATTTGCTCAGGACCTTCTTGCTGGCCATCAGGTAGGTGATGAGACCATGTGTAAGGCTATGATGCAGTACACCCTGTGCAATGGCAAGTCTGGTAGATGTAGTGAAGGTGTGTCCAGTTTTATAGGCTAGTCCCAGTTTTATATTTACCAACTTGCAGATAATGGACAGATAGAGGCTGAAATCCAGGGACACGTCTAGGGCGATTCCCAGGTACTTAAAGGACTGTACAACCTCGAGTGATACTCCGTGTGGACCAGGGATGGTAAGTGTGGAAGAACAGGCTTTGAATCTAGATGCAGAGCCAAGGATCATGGCAACCATCTTCTCTGCATTCAGCAGTAGCCTGTTTTCCCTAAGCCAAGACAGTGTGCCATCAAAAGCCTTGATCAGGCATGAGTTAACGTTTGATAAGTCCTTGTCACAAGTATACAGTACCATGTTGTCAGCATAGAATTTTGCTGAGCAAGGGTTGGCTAGGGTGGGCAACTTGTTGATAATTAGAGAGAACAGTAAGGGACCAGGGATATTTGATTGTATTCCTATCGTACTTCTCCTGTATTTGATCCTACTGTAATTTTATTTTCTCTGTCCATCACTTCCCCTCCCCCCAGGGCACATCTGGAATCAAGCAGTACCCTGCTCAGTATGCCTGCCTGGCAAAACTCTTAAATAAATAAATAAAAGATCCCTGAGGGACCCTTACATTGGTAGGGCGAGTTCAGATTTGGTTTTATCAATTTGGACAAATTGCTGTTGACCCGATAAGTAGCTAGCCATCCACGAGGTCACTGAAGGTGAGAAACCCAGTGAGGTAAGTTTTCCTAGCAGCAAAGGGTGATCCACAAGGTCGAACGCCTTCGTAGTGTCTATCAAGACTGCCCCTGTTAGCATGCCTTTGTTCACGGCCAACTTTACTGCATTTGTGAACTATATAAGGGCAGTTGATGTGCTGTGCACCATTCTGAACCCATGTTGAACCTGTGATAGCAGGTTATTTAGCTAAAGATGTTCTGTAACCTGGGTGGCTACTACCTTCTCCAGTAGTTTGTTCAGGACTGATAGGATGGCAATGGGGGCAGCAGTTCTCAATGCTCTTGGTGTCTCCTTTTTTGTGAATAGGACCCACCCTGGTCATTTTCCAGATCTTAAGAACAATCCCCATAGTTAGGGACAGGTTGAAGTGTCTGGGGACTGGAGTAGCGAGTAGAGGGGCAGCCATTTTTATAAATCTTGGTAGTAGCCCATCAGAGTCTGCAAATCCATAGGCTGTAACGGATTTCAGGGGATGTCGCACTTCGGCTGTGGAGACAGACAGTCCTGAGAGTAAAAAGTAGGGGAGCAGAATATTCTGTGCATTCCTTAGAGGCCGAAGACTGTCCTGTCATCTGTGTATACTCCTTGAGGTCAGAGAAATGTGCATTTAGGGCGTTAGCAATCTGGCCTTTGTTGTTGCAATTCACCCCATCCAAGGTCATGTCCATTATAGATGCGTTTTTATCCTGGCCCATAAAGTACTTGATGTGGTTCCAGAATCCTCAAGAGTCGTTGACCGACGCTATGAGAAGATGTCTACAAAGGGTGCTTTTTGCAGTTTGTATGGCTTGTTTGCAATTGTTTCTTAGCCTTCTGTATTCCACCCAGTCCACTGGGGACTGTGGGTGTTTGGCTTTGACCCAGGATTTATCCCTCCTTTTGATGGAAGCTAGGAGGTCATTGTGCATCCATCTGGTCAGCGTACCTCTGACTCTCTGTCTTTTTTTTTTTTTAAGGGGACATGTTTCTCTTGAACAACCTACAAAGTAGTTACAAAGAAATCTGACGTCTTTTCTATATCCAGTGTCCAATATAGAGGGGACCAATCTGTATGATCCAGGTCAGTGAACAGGGCACCAACATTGATTTTGGAGTAGTCCCTAAACAGCATTTCCTTGGGTGGTGCCTTTAGAGCACATGTTCTACAGACAGAGAACACAGGCAAGTGGTCGCTGATGGAGTTTGGTAGGGCTCCAGCAGCCAGTACATACTCAGTTCTATTTGTAACGATCCAGTCCAAGAGGGACTGATGATTGCTTGGCAGTGACATTTGTGTGGGGTATGAGACTAGTGGCATTGTGTTGAGCTTTCCTAGCTCAGCACTGAACTTGTCTGCATCACTGCCCAACCAGTTCACAAGTTGTAACAAAGCATAGAAGACCTGTTTGGTCCATACAGCTTGCCATAAATTTAATTTAACTAGTATCCCAAAACACTGTTTCTTAACAAATATTCATCTAATTTTGTCTTGAAATCCTGCATAGTACAACTGAGTACCACTTCCTTGAGCAGTTTATTCCATATTGGTACAACTCTGACACTGAACCAATGCTTTCAGATTGAGATCCCCAAGGGGCTGGCCCGGCAGTGGTTGGATTTCTGCTTGCGACACCAGCAACCTGGGTTCGGAAACGGACTCTGGGAACCGGAGGACCAACTGGAGGGAGAAGGATTGAGCATCCCACAGACTGCTCTCCTTCTCCAGGGGGAAGGAAGGGCTGCATGTCTGGCGTTTGGGGGACTCCTGGTGGAGGCTGGGGGATCCACAGGCAACTGGCTCCTTGAACTAAGAGGGGTGGGGTGGACGCTGGATGTCATTGCACATCCCCACCCCTGGTAACGGGGAAAAAAAACCTTGTTGGCCACCAGGGTGAAGCTCTCCCCAGCACCTGGCCTTCATGGCTCCCCGCCTCTCAGCTGACCTATCCCGGCTCCCCCACCCAATCAGTCCTGAACCCCGCCGGGGGGGAATCCAGGGAGGTAATGTCAGTCTTGGCCAACACCTTCTCCCATCGTAAATGGGCTGGATCGGAGCAGTGGCCCCACCCTGAGGGGTAAGTTAGGGGGTATCAGCGGGGGTACAGGAATTGGGGAACCAAGGCAGATGGTGGGGCAAGGGCTGATGCAAGGCGACAAAAAGAGCAGTAAATAAAAAAAAAAAAAAAAAGGATTGAGATCCCCCAGCAGAAGAAGTTCATTTTTCCCTGTTTAGTGATGCCAGATAGGTCATGACTGTAATAAGCCCATGTAAGCCACACCGAGGAGGATTATAGACACATAGAATATGTAGCTTTTTGACGTTCCCAAGGACGAGTACACCATGGAGTATTTCACAGGTGGAATTAGTTGCTGCAGGGAGGGTGGTGACATTTATGTTCTCTTTAAAGTATAGTGCAATCCCACCCTCTTTGGATGCACAGCGTCCACTCTGAGTATCCTATACCCCCGAGAAAAGACATTGTCAGGTACATTTGGCTTAAGCCAGGTCTTCGAGAGCCCAAGAATGTCCAGGGAGTAGAAAGATACCCAGGCTCCCAATTCTGCAAAGTTTGCTGTGAGGCTACGCATATTCATGCAAGCAATTTTTTTTTTTGAAATTGTATTTTATTCTCCTCTAGCCTGCCTCCTCCGACCCTTCGGCGTTGTCCCGCGGACATCCCGCTACCTGCGACCCAGCTCACACAGTCCACAGGCCCCCATGGAGCTGCAGTTTACCCCCCGGGCGGGGACGAGGTAGGGGGCACTCCCCTGTAACTTACAGTTTCGTCGGCCCCATGGACTGTCGAGTGGGCGCTGGCAAATCGCGGGCACGCCCCAGGGCCCCGCCTCCCGGACGCAGGCAGGCTTCCATTTTCCCTGTTTTCTCCTCCTTAGCAGATACTGCCCCTGACGCCATGACGCCGCACGCCGACGCCTGATCTGCTTACGCCGCCTGACCAATCCCCAGGCGGCATGCCTCGAGCCTCCGCCGGGTCACATAAGAGCCGGAATATGGCCATATCCCCACCCCGAGTAGGCGACGGTCGCCGGACGCTGCCTAACTCCTCTGCCGACCCACCGCTACCCGAGTCCGCCTCGGCCTCCGTCGCCGGGCGGGAGCGAGGTGTGTATGCTCAACGCCAGCCCTGCGCCACTGGGCCGCCACGAATGCAAGCAATTTTAAGACCTGTGTTGGAGAACCACTGGGAAAGTTTGTTTGACTAGCGGCACCGGGCGGGGTGGCTGGGTTAGAGTCAAAGTAATCTGCTAGATAAAGTCTTATTATATGCTGCCAGACTTCAGTGGAAAGTTTTAGTAAGGCAAGTCTCCGTGGGACATGGAAAGTGGAGGAAGATGGATGATGAGCAATAGGGGCATGTTTTAGGTGCCAGTATGAGTTGAGTGGCTTCTCCGCCCTAGCCATGCTGTTTGAGTAGACAAAGGAGGCATCATCATTCGAGAAGCTGTCTCCATTCCATCTGGTGCACTACAGATGCAATCTGACAGGTAGATCAGTACCAGTAGCAGTCACCCCACCCCCAAGGCTGGGCATAGCATTTTCTTTTTTTGAACTTGGAATTATTTTATTAATAACTTCAGTCTTTTCATACATAAACCATTACAAGGTATACATCTTTAAAACAATACTTGTATGTACAATTAATACACTATTATTTTCTTTGCTCTAGAGGTGGAGATACTGCAATACAAATGGATTAAGTAAAAGGATCATTACATAGTGATTTTGCTTCCCTTAACAGTCAGTCCAGAAGGAAGAGCACTAATGAAACATAGTTCAACTGTAAAGTCTTCAAAAATTAATACTAACATTTGAATGTTAATCATTTCTCATTTGAACATTTCAATGACAGTGAGCATATAAAAATAAAGAGCAAGTACTTCAGACTTTATAAATAAAATGAAGAACAAATAAAGATCAAGTAACAAACAATTAACTGGAGTCAAGTTTCTTATTGGTTAAGACCATTTAATTCCTACCTCTACAAGTCCATAAAATGGTTGAGCATTATACCTAGCAATCTCTTCTTATATACTGGGGTTGGCTGATGAATTATTGAGGTGGTTTCTTAAAGTTCACCAACCCTCTCTGATGTCAAAGTTCCTGGAGGTTACCATGGGAGTAATTGTTGTTCCAGTACTGAAACTCCCTCTGTATTTTCAGTATAATCAAAGAAGGGTAACCATCGTAAATTAAATTCATCAGTAGAGAGCCGTCAACGGGCTGTTTCCCCTTCTATCTCTTTAATATGCTCTATGTTATGTCTCCAATGATTCAGAGTGGATTGGAGAGGCTTGAGCCAATGTTGAGCAACCACCTTTGAAGCTGCTGCCACTAAAAGATGAAAAGGTATTTCTGGTTACTAGTATGTATTTCCTGAGGGGGGGGGATCAAGTAATAAATTGGCTCCTGTGGGAATATTTTCTATCTGAAACATTTCCTGAATAGCTTGTGTAAGTTCCCTCCAAAAGCCAACAATATAGGGGCAGTCCCAGAAAATGTGCACACATGTACCCTTCCCCCCACATTGTCTACAGCACCTATCTGTGAGGGATGGGGAGTAACAAGCAGATGTCGTTGGAGTAATAACAAATCTGGATACCAACTTTCATGTTCTCTCCACACAGGGGAGCTTGTTGTTTTGCTTATGCCAAACCAGATTTTGCTCCAGTCTCTCTCTGATAAGGTGTCAGATAGTTTCTACTGCCATTTCTGCTCAATAACTTGAACTGCTAAAGGTTCCCTTTCCTCTTGTATGACTTTGTAAACATATGGCCCCTTGAGTGCCCCAACCAGCTTTTCTGAAGTATCATATTTAGCGGAGGAATCACTGGGTTTATTAACTCCATTACTCCCACTTCATTAGAAATGTAATGTCTACATTGTAGGTATTTAAAAAACTAATTTTTGGGTAGATTAAATTCTTGTTGCACGTTCCTGAAACTTTTAAAATTTCCCTGCATAAACTGTGACAGAAATCAGAGACCTCTGTCAGCCCACCTCTTGAAACAAAGATCATCCCTGGCAGTGGGGAAGTTAGACAAGTGCTGGAGGGGTATGTGTGCCCAGACCAGTGTGGGCATTTCCCATGTTTGTCGTACCTGGATCCACACCGCTATGGAGTGCATAGTCTAGGGGTTTTATGTCGTCTTTCAGGTCTGGTCTCAAGGCTACCCAAGGGAGTAAATTAAGGGGCATGCAGGGATGGGCACACTTTTTTATAAGATTCCAACCGCCTTTATATCCTCTATCTAACATCTTTACTATTGATAAGGTCTGTGCTGCCTGGTAATAACTATAAATATCTGTTACTCCCATACCCCCTCTTTCCTTTGATTCTGTTAGTAATGTCCACCTTTTCCTCGGCCTTCTGCCTGCCCATATAAAATTTGTGAGTTTGCATCCGAGTTCCCTCCAATCCCTTTTCGGGAAGGGAATGGGTAAATTTGTAAACAGGAAGATATACCTAGGCAAGAAGTTCATTTTGATTGAATCAATCCTGTCTGTAAATAATAGGGGCAATAAATTCCAGCGGTTTATATCAGCCAGAACTTGTCTCTGGAGGTCTCCGTATTTAAGCTCATATAGTTTTGAAATGGTAGTGGTAATTTGGATGCCTAAGTATCTTATTTTGCTTTTGGTTCACACAAAGGGCATATTGGTGTAGCTTGCTGGTGGCCTTTTACCTTTTATAAACAGCATCTCAGATTTGTCCTGATTTACCTTAAAACCAGGTATTTGGCCAAAGAAATCTACTAAGGTCATAAGTGAGGGGAGGGAGCTCTCCTGGTTGTTTAGGTATACGAGTGTGTTGTTTGCATACATGGAGACTTTATTCATGGCCTCACCCACTTGAATACCCTCAATTGTGTTATTTTTCCTGATCGCCTGCGCCAGGGGTTCAGTACGAAGCGTGAACAATAATGGAGAAAGAGGGCAGCCTTGTCGGGTGCCGCTCTGTATTGCAAAGGGTTCAGAAATGGTCCCATTCACTCGGACCTGTGCAGTCGGGTTCTGGTAAGCCATTAGCACCCATTTAAGAAAGTCCCCATTAACCCCCATTTGCTCAAGAGTTTCTTTCATGTAAGTCCAATTGAGGTGGTCAAACGCCTTTTCTGGGTCTAAAAACTGGGCCAGGTGGGAAGTGTGTTTTCTTGATTTGTGAAAATATTAAGCAGCCTCCTAATGTTATCTGAGAGATGTCTGTGGGGAATGAATCCCGTCTGGTCGGGATGTATTAGACTCTCTATGTGGGTTTGTAGTCTTGTGGCCAGAACCTCAGTCAATAATTTAAAGTCTTGATTTAATAAAGATATGGGCCTGTATGAATCACAGAAGAACTCAGGTTTGCCCCGTTTGGGAATTACAGTGACTAGGGCAGTGGTTCAGGACTATGGGAGCTTATCCTCCTCCAGGGCTGAGTTCATGACTCCAACTAGTGTAAGAACTAATATTTTCTTAATCTTTTTATAGAATTCTGCTGACAGGTCATCTGGGCCAGGGTATTTACCAGCAGGTAACTGGGCTATTATTGACATGATTTCTTGCTCTGTTATTGGGGCTGAGAGTGCATGTTGTGCTTCCCAGGATAATTTAAGAAGATCTAGTCCCTGTAGGAACAACCTTGTCTTTTCTCCTACTTCTGAGCATATCTTATCCTCCGAGTAAAGCTCTCTATAACAGTGCCTGAATTGAAATGCTATTTCCTGCGGCTTCCTCCAGACTTCACTAGGTTTTGTACTTATTTTTAATACACTGTACATGTTTGGTTGACTGCGCCTTTCTAAGTCTCACAGCCAGTAACTTAGCGGCTTTGGGGCCACCCTTATAATAGTTTTGATTGGAAAAACGCAGGATTCCCTCAGCTATTCTGTTCTCTAAGGTTTGTAGTTCCTCTCTGGTTGTAATTAGCGTCTTCAGAAGTTTGTTATTCCCTGGGACCATTTTATGTTGCTTCTCAAGTTCCATAATTTTGGATTTTAACTCTGCTACCTGTTTATTTTGCATCTGCTTTTTTGCTGTGATAATTTGCCCCCTAATCATTGCCTTCATCGTATCCCACCGTGTTAAAGGGGAACAGTCAGTCATAGGTGAATCCCTTGTTAAGTTTTGGAAGGCCCTAGTGATCTGCGAATAAAATTTGGATTGTTCAATAAGGAAGTATTCAACCTCCATGCTGTCCTTTCCTCATGGCCCCATGACAATTTCATAGAAGTGGGGGTGTGATCTGACAAGGTGGATATATATGCAAGGAAATACAAAATCACACATGCCCCCACAATGCAAAGCATCATGGGCTGCATATGCAAATCACCACAGAATATTATGCTGCTTCAACTTTAAGCAGAAATGCATGGTGCCGAAAGGCCTCTCACTCAGTTTGCAAAGGGTGCCAACAGAAGACAGACATGTGTTTCGTTCTACCAGGACTCATCAGTATGCCTCGTCTGTTTGACACCCCAGTGGAATGAACCAGCTACCCTAAGATGGTCTATCTGGGTTATGTTAATATGTGTTAATATATGTGTGATTTTGTATTTCTTTGAAACTTGGCTTCCCAGCCAAATGCCCTTTGGGGCAACCATTGCCTCAGTGCTTGCACATAGAGGTTCTTTGTCTTTTAAATATGTATGCAAGGGACCATGCAATCATTTAAACTTGTTTTATGAATAAAGAACATATTAATCCTTGAGTACGAGTTTTGCGTAGGTGAATAGTAAGTATAGTCTCTTTCCTTCTTATTAAAAGCTCTCCACACATCCACCAACTCCCATTCTTGTGTTAGGGCCCTCAACCTCCTAGTGGCCATCGTATTGCTGGAGATCTGTCCTGACGAACGATCCAGAGCAAGGTAGAGGACTGTATTAAAGTCACCTTCAAGGATAAGCCGACCTTCCCCAAGGTCTGCTATCTTATAACAAACATCCTGGAAAAATGTTTCCGCTCCTACATTGGGAGCATAAACATTCACTAAGTGCATTCTTTCTCCCTGTACCCTACCTGCTATTTGGAATGGATATTTTTTTTTTTTTTTTTTTATATAAAGCATGGTGACTCCCACTTTCTTTGCAGAATCATGCAACACCACCTCCACCTGTCCCACCCACATGCGTCTGAGCTTCATGTGTTCATGGTGGGAGAGGTGGGTTTCTTGGAGGAAAGCAACGTCGCAGTTCAAGCATTTCAGTTCAGTTCAGTCAAGAGCCTAGTCAAGCTTGACTGCAGAACTGATTCCCTTGACATTAAAGGAAATTATATTCAGCTCTGTCATTTTATAGGTTTATGGTCGCCATACTGAGTCCCAGACCACCATTCCCAGTATACAAGAGATCCACCTAAGCACCTCCTCCTACGTACAGTGCTTATTAATCAACTACTTGTTACAATATAGATATAGTTGTAAGACTCCAGAACAATAGTCTTTAAAGGTAAAATCAACATCATAAAGAATAATAACATGGTCACTAAAATATGACATTTTAAATTGCAAAGCATTATAGGTAACACAACGAACCACCTATAATTCCTTAAAGTATAACCTGGCTTCCTAGGGAAGTTCTGCCACAGAACTTGGCAGAATTATAATAATGCACACCCGTTAAGATCTTCAAGGTGAGGGTGCTCGTGGTTAGCCACACGCTCGAGTATGTGCCCACGCAAACAGAAATGTCACTGAATGATCTTTTCCTCCCGGATACCCTCCCCAACCCCTACCCCCTTCTGATATTCCCACTGTTTCTTGTCATTAATTGCCCTCTTTTATTGCTTTGTTTCCATCCAATTCCTAATTGATCCCCATTTCTTAAGATATCGATATTGTGCAATGGGCTTATGCTGTCCTGGTCCCATTGAAGGGTACCTTGAATAACAGTGCCCCCCCAAGAGGCCCCTACTGCAGCGGACTTGAATAAGTCATGCCTCTTCCTGGGGCATTGGACAATCTGTGGGTATGCTAGAGGACAGGAAAGAAAGGAGCCCACCCATCCATAACCATTAATTCTGCATAACTTATCTCGTAATTTTTTCTCCTCCCCAGCTCGTCCCCTTATTTCTCTGTCTGCCCACTGCTAAAATCTCTCAAATTTGGTAAAGGGTACCGTTACTGAAACTGCCTGTAGGTATAAGACATGCAGCTGTTTGTTCAAGGAAATAATTACCAGCGGTAGTGCAGCACTTCACAGCATCCTAAGGGGGTATATTCAATAGTCGCGACCTACAGTCCGAATAAAATTAATGGGCTGAGTCGCTCCCCTTCCAAATGTGGAACAACAACAGTACCTTGTGTTTTTGCCCCAGGTTCATCTGGTTGGTGACGCAGAGCATGGCGGGCCCTGGCTTGCACTTGCTGCTCTCTGGTCGATGCACCATAAAAGTCTGGTGGTATCAGGTCTGGCAGCATGTGGCACTGCTCCTGGCAGTTCTTTTCTCTTCATGGGGTTTTTGGCCACCATATTCCAAGCGTCTGTTTTCACCTTCTTTTCTAGCAGCTCAACCGCCAAATCAGGTACTGCGATACCCAGTTCTTTCAGGGTGAGTATCGCCTCCACAAGTGAAGGAAAGGTTTTTATTCCTGAAGCTAAGTGGATTTGTAGGTGTGCAGGATACAACAATTGAGCCCTGATGTCCTTTTTTTGCTTTAGCTCTCCGATGACACCTCTTGATCTCTATTGTACAACTTACAGCATATTAGAGAAATCCTGATCAAAAAAGAATGCAGCATCATGGTATTTCATCTTCCTAAGCCTCCACGCTTCCTGTAGGATCCACTTGTTGGTCTGGAAGTACACCATGCGAATTATAAACGATGTAGGCCTGGCTGAGGGGTCAGATGGTTTTGCGATTAAGGACCTGTGTGCCCAATCTATGTCCAAGTTTAAGTCTGGGGAAATGGATAGTGTAGCTCGGAGCAGATGCTGGATGAAGTCAGTCACGGTGGCATAACCTTCCTCTGAGCCCTCTGGAATGCCATGGATTCGGAAGTTATTCATGTTTAAATATAAGAAAAATAGCAGGACAAGAGGACACAGCATGAGATTAGAGGGAGGCCGATTAAGGGGGAATGTGAGGAAATTCTTTTTCACAGAAAGGGTGGTGGATGCATGGAATGGCTTATCACAAGAAGTGGTGGCTATGAATACAGTGCAGGGCTTCAAACAGGCATGGGATAGGCATAAGGGAGCAATACAAATGACTATGAATAGATAGGCCACTGATAGAGCAAAGGCCGATGGCACATTTAGAAGGTAGAAAAAGAAATGGGCAGACTGGATGGGCCTTGCAGTCCTTATCTGCCGTCAACTTCTATGTTTCTATTCTGACATGATCCATTTTCCAGGCCCTTCCGGTCCAGTTGCAACAGATATAATAGAAGGTGGTCAGTAACATCGTGGGCCTCTTGATAGCTCCATCACCCTCGTGGCATTCGCAGAGACTTTTTGATCAAGGGTACATACATCCTGTTTGAGGTCGGCAAGGGCTGAGTCTATTTTATTTACAGTGCTGAGGATCTGTTTTAATGTTTGGGCTTTGCTCCCCGCTGCCTCTGGGTCATCAAACTCCCTTGTCCTGCGACACTTCTGATGGTAGAGGCCTACGCGACGGTAATCCAACTCGGCCCTCTAGCACTTCCCCGATGTTTAACTGCTTCAATTTACCTTGCGAGGCTGTAAATTTTGCACCTCTGGCTCTCGACACTTTCCCTGCCATATTAGACAGTTGAGGGACCCGTCAAAATGAAACTTCCTGATACAGAAATCAAGGATTAAGTTTGATTTTACAGGGGTGGTAGCGGAACTCTCTGGGCTAGCTTCTATTCATCTTGGTGATGTCACCAGAAGTCCGGGTACAGCATTTTTCACAAACATAGTATACACAGAGGAATTAGCGGTCATGGTTAAAGCCCATTGGGTCTCTACTGGTAGAACCAGTTAGGGTGCCCAGGATATGCCCAATTACCCAATGATGGTGTCCTGCTGGAAATACTTATGCTCAGGAAGGTTGGCCTAGCAATAATTATAAGCTTAGCCAGGACCCCAGTTTTCAGCTGAAATATAAGTTGGTGTGAGAGCTACAGTGAACATGAAAGAAGAAACATCAGAGCTCTAGGTTAGGGTCCAGCTGTAGCAATACTATACATACACTTATACCATCAGATGATATAATAAAAAACCAAAAACAAGAGTTAGCCGAGCCAACCGTTTCTGCAGGATACACTATAGCCTTTCTCAAGCAAACCAGTCCAAACAATAACAGTGCTTAGCAGTCAGTGCAGAGTTAGGTTAAGATTTTACCCCATTAAAAGGTCAGAGTGACTGCTGATACATTAAAAGACATCAGCTTTTATACAAATACTTAAAAAAGCACATGGGACCCTGACTAGCTCCATTCGAATCCAGGTGTTACCACTAATAGGTCTGAATTGCTGCTAAAACAATTAAAAAAAAATACCATCTTTCTCATCACTACCTAACAAGGACATATGATCCATAGAGAAGACTACCTCCACTCCCAACCAAACAGTGAGGGGCTAGATGCTATATTACTGAAATAGCAAACTGTGCAGAAACATAAGCAGACTGTTACTGACCTCCACCTTACTTTCTACTCATATCTGACAAAGGATCTCTATCATGCCTCCTCCTAATCCACTATGTATACCTGACAATGAACATTTATTTATTTAAACTTTGGTAACCAGGTAGGCCCACTGGAACCTTCCAGTCACTTTTTCAGGGGTGACCCAGGTTTTAGTTACATGTACCTAGAGGGAGGGAAAACCAATGCAAACAATATGTACAGGACATCAAGGCTTTAAGTAGAAATGTGTGAACAATACAGTACAGAAACTGATGCAACTCATGCTCCAGCCTTCTGTTAAGTACAGACAAATGACAGTTGTAAAGCCTATATAAAGTGAGAGGGACAGATTCTACCCCCTGACTAGTGTTTGGTCCCATGGCAGGACCCTAAGTGAGGCAGCGGCACTGGGGCCCCTTCCCTGGGTGTGCTTTTAACCCTTTCTTGAAACCCACGGTAGTGGGGCTGTCTTGTATCTCTTTCGGGAGCTCATTCCAGAGTTTGGGGAGGACAACCCTGAGCGACCGTTGACCAAGGGAAGATCTAGCCCTGGGGATTTCTAGTAGTGTTCGATCGGTGGATCTGAGCTCTTGACTCGGTCTTAGGGACAAGCAGGTCTCGCAGCCCGAGAGGGGCCCCTGGTTGCTGTAGCTTATGGGCCATGCACAGGGAGGGATACGCTAGTCTTGCCTCCAAGGATGGCCATTCTAGGGCCTGGAGCACCTTGCAGTGGTGTTCTGTTCTGTCCATCCTGGCAGTGAAATGGCCGACCCTGTGGTAGAGCGAGCTCAGTCGCCGTCTTTCCATAGCTCTCAGCGACTGGAGCAGGGTTGTTCCATAGAAAAGGGTGGGGAGAACAGTCCCGTTCCCTACCGCCTTCCTGGTTTCCTTGGTTAGAAATGGGTTTAGTCTGTAGAGGAGGCCCAGTCTTTGGTTTACTGCCTTTGTGAGGTGGTCGATATGCTTCTTGAATGAGACCTCCTGGTCGATGTACATTCCCAGGTAGTGCATGCTATCTACAACTTCTATCCCTACTCCATCCCTGGTGGAGAGTGATAAGTGGTTGGATCTCCTTTGTCCCAGTCTTTTTAGGCCAAAGTGCATGGCTTTAATCTTTTTACTATTCAGGACCATCCTATTAACCTAACACCAGGATTTAAAGGCTGTAAGGTCCTGACTCAGCTCCCGGTTTAGGGACCCAGTGTCTTCTCCTATCCTATACAGCACTGCATCATCAGCATAAAGCGTGATTTTCACCCCTCTGCAGTGCTGGGGAAGGTTATTTGTGAACAGAGAGAATAGCAGGTGGCCTAGGATAGACCCATGTAGGACACCTGGGTACTTGGCGCATATCAGATATGGTGCCTTTCCACTGGACCATGTGTGTCCTGCCGCTGAGGTAGTCTGTGAACCATTGTAGGGCTGTTATGTCCAGACCCAGCCCCCGAAGCCATTCCAGGAGTAGCTGGTGGTCAACCAGGTCAAAAGCCTTGGTGCGGTCAATGAAGACTGCGCCAAGCATCTTGTTCTGGTCCAAGGCTTCATACACATCAGTGGTGAAGCTTATAAGGGCTGTACCAGTCCA
The DNA here is from genome assembly GCA_016271365.2 of Neoceratodus forsteri. Lineage (NCBI taxonomy): Eukaryota > Metazoa > Chordata > Ceratodontiformes > Ceratodontidae > Neoceratodus > Neoceratodus forsteri. The sequence continues at coordinate 336,675,305 of CM057449.1, forward strand.
GTGTTTTTTTCCAAAACTGTGCTGCTGGTGGGCCTGCAGGTTGTGCAGTTCCAGATAGTGGCCCACCTGTTGGTAGACCACCTTCTCCAGCAGCTTGCTCAGGGTACTTAGAATGGAGATGGGCCTAAAATCTTTCACATCTCTGTGCAGCCCACCCTTTGGGATAAGGGTCACCAGTCGAACCTTCCACAGAGCTGGTAACTTCTCTTCAGTCAGGGACCTATTAAAGAACTGAGCTATAGGTCCTGCAATAGCAGGGGCTCCTATTTTCAGCAGCTTGGGCTCTAGGTTGTCGTGTCCTGCAGTGCCGTCGGGTTTCAGCACTCTGAGCAATTTCAGGACTTCCCCTGCAGATACCAGCTTAAGGTGTAATTCGGGTCCCAAGTTCGGGGCCTCCGGGTGCCCTAGGCTCCCTTGGTGAGAATTACCTGGGTGTGTTTGACACCCCGAGTCTTTGTTAGGATCATCCGTTCTGAACCTCTCCAAAAATCAAGAAAGAAGTGGTTGAAAGCATTGACTGTGTCAATAGGGGTGGAGAGTTGTATCCAGTTTGCTTTTATAGGCCTGGCCGCCTTACTCTTGCCCCCCCCCCTTAAGCAGAGAGTTAATGTGCCCCCAGAACGTCTTTGGGTCTGCCAGGGATTTGGATTGCAGCACATGCAGGTAACTTTTTTCCATTTTTGAGTTCCTTTTTGCAACCGTTTCTGGTTTCACGGTATTGCACCCAATCCTGTTCCAGGTTGGAGCGTTTGTATTTCCCCCATAAATTGTTTCTGTCCTTCAGCAGCCTCCTCTTGAGGACCGAGTTAAGCCACCTGGCATCCTGACCCTTGACTCTGATCATCTTCCTGGGCGCGTGCTTGTTGGCTACAGACAAAGTGTCTGATGAAGCCTTCAAGAGCCCCGTCTATAGAGGTGGTATCAAGGGCCTGGGCCCAGTCAACTTCCAAGAGGGCTTGAAGGAAGGGGCCTTCGTTTAGTGCTGCGTAATTTCTAGTCCAGAATATTCTGGGGGTTGCTTGGGGAAGTTGTTTCTCCACACCAGAAAGGTAGGAGTGTGGTCGCTGAGAGTCAGCACACGTTCCCACCAGTTTGGCCCTTACAGGGTTAGTCACTAGTATCCAGTCTAATGTGGTATGGTTCCCAGTCTTGTGGTTGATGCGTGTGGGTTCGTGCATCAGCTGTGTGAGATTTGCTCCCAGGAGGCTGGTTTTGACCTCCCCGGCTAACTTATCCCCCCAGTTTAGGTTGAAATCTCCTAGTATCTTTTCCCAGCTGGGCATAGTGGGCACGGTGTTTGTCAGTGCTTTCAGGGCTTCCATAGCCTTCTTTGGGGTGTTGTAGGTGCACCCAATGAGTAGTGGCTTGTGGTCCCCGACAAGTATTTTGACAAACAGTACTTCGCACCTATTACCTTCGAGGTCCGTATTGGAAACCAAGGTTGCGTTAATATGAGACCCAACATATATCAGGACTCCTCTACACTTCTTCCCTTTCCTAGCCTTTCTAAATGTTTGAAAACTTGGCAGTTCAGCCTCGTGGGGGAGGACATGCGGCTTCAGTCAGGTTTCGGAGATGCAGATTATGTCAGTGGAGTAGATGCTGGTCCAGGCCTCTAATTCATGCATCTTGGGCCTCAGGCTGTTAATATTCATGTGGGCCACCTGCAGCCCCCTAGCTTCAGCCCAGTCCGTTGTGCTAGGTGTTAGGTGGGGGATGCTAATCCTTGGTGGGGGGGGGGCACGGTTTGGCTCTATGTCACCTCCCACTGGTAGCAGGAACCCCAGGAGGAGTGTCTTAACCCTGGCTAGCAAAGGGGCGGGCTTTTTTTTTTTTTTTTGTTGTGGGCCCTTACGTATATTACTGCACCCATAAAAAAAACTTTTTTTCCAGTAGGTATACAGCTGTCGTATAGGTAATGAAACATGGGTGGTGACACCCTGGGATAAAGTGACCCCCAGCTGGGCCTGCTCCACTGGTGTAGTCCCCAGCCAGGCCTATGGCAACATGATCAGTTGCAGCAATTGTCAATACATACAGAATTCCTAGAAAGATTCCAACACCCCCCTTCGTTTGGTATCCCATTATGGGCAGCCACCACAGTTCTCAAATACCAGCCATACTCTAAAACTTAGGAATTCCCTGTACGCCTTCCCAGGGGTGTTTTGGTCAATACATGCAGCCCCCCAAGATCTGGAGGTTGTAAGGGGCAGGCTGGACCTGGAGGCACCCTGTTCTGGTGGCTGTAGCGGCTGTGCTTTGGTCAGATCCGAGGCAGGGTTGGGAAAACTAACTTAGCAGCTATGGTAGGTCAGAGAATAGCTCCGGGGACTGCACTGGCTAGGGTAGTAACTAGGTAGTAGTTGTCCAAGCAATTTGTTATACACAGTATGACAATGTAAACAGTGGTACACTCTTATCACGACAATCAATAATGGGAGACAGGTTCTGGGGACAGAGATAAACTGGGTGAAACTGGCAGATGTTAAGGATTGAGTACAGTGAGATCCCCAGCATTGTGATTACCAGGTGAGCATGCTCCTTTTCTTCCCATACTAATAACTTAAGGTTATACAGGTTCTGTAGACTGTATAGGCTTAATGGACTAGGTGAGCTAGCAGTTGAGATAGATGGGGGAATAAAGATAAAAATGATAAGAACACAGTACAACGACAGCCTTTTTTACCCTCAGTCCACTGCAGTCTAATGCTGTGTTCAGTTTGTGCTAGTGACTTAGAGGTTGAAAATGCGTCTGTGTCCCTTTAAGCCACACCAGAAAAAAGGGCAATTGTTGCAAGTTTTGGCTGGGCTATCTCCGAACCCTATTTAAGTTACGGCGGTGGTGCGGGGCGGCCGGGTGGGCGATTTTCTTCCCAATGGCAAATGCTCACTGAAGACTCTGGAGGTGCTGGCAGCCTTTATTCTAGGGGCCAGCACTCCCACAAGTTGGTGCCTTTTTCTGTCCCCTTTGTGTGGTGGTGGTGGTGGGGGGGGAGACGCATGGATTACCATGCCCAGTAGCCCCAGGCCAGCCCAAGCAAGTCACTCAAGATCTCCGGTGCGGTGGGGACATGCTTCGCGCCCCGACGAAAATTCAAAACCCGAACCGGAGAAAAGAAAGCAAGAACTCCAGCAACGTTCAGGTTTCTCCGTCGCGTGGGGAGGGAGCTCAGTCTCAGTCTGCGGCTCCCTCTAACCCCGATGGCGAATGCTCACTGAAGACTCTGGAGCTGCTGGCAGCCCTTCTTCTAGGGGCCACCATCTATCCTGCTTGCTACCCATATGTGACTCCATAACAATATCATCTTGCAAAACTACCATGTTTTGTTATCTGTCCCCTTGCAGCCTAATCTCCTATTGTTTAATGCATTTACCCATCCATTTGCATTATTGTTTGTAAATTTGAAAATATACTTACCTGTATGTATCCACTGTTGTAACCTCCCTACAGTAGGTTTTGTTGAATGCTTTCTCCACCATTGTATTCCAATTACTTGTATTTGCAAATGTTGTTTACTTGATGTGGAGCCTTTGAAAAGGAGTCTTTGACTCAAAGGATTGTAATACTAATTCTCTCAATAAATAAATAAATAAATAAATAAAAATAGACGGCTACTGCAGAGCATAAAGTCAACATAGAAAAACAAATTATGAGTCTCTTGCTTACTCATATTCTCGATAGCCTCAGTCCCTGACTGATCCTCAGTGACATCAACTACAGCTTATTAATAGTTCAAACCCAATGCAAGAAATGTACTCCACCTCTGGTGCTTTGTCCCAATGGGAGGAGCTTTGAAAGAGTATTAAAAAGATGAAGGGTGGGGGAGGAAGGGTGGGAGAAAAATAAGGAGGCAGAATTTCTTACTTCCTACTAGTTCTTTGGAGTGGGACCCGAAATTGCAGAAATGGTTCAGTTATTCCAGCGGTGGGGTTCAGGTCTTCGGTCAGGTTGCGGCTCTCTGGTCAGTTGTGGCTATTCTCCGTTGCAGGGGAAGGGCAGAGGGGAGGTTACTGCTCAGCCCTCGGTCACCTACAGACATCCTCCTCTCAGTGTTTTTGGTACACAGACTAAAGTTGCAGACCGTGGAGTCTGCATTTAAGACTGCCAGTCAGGGATTTTAAATCTGGCGCCTTTTCTTTAGTGTCCCAATTGGCAGAGGACCCCCCCCCCCTCTAGTTTATCGGTGTGGCAGTGGCTGCTTTTAAGCAAAAATTAGCAGGCAGACATTCCTAGTTCCTCCTAGTTCTTTGGAGCGGGACCCGAAATTGCAGAAATGGTCCTGTTGCTCCAGCGGCTGGGTTCAGGTCTTCAGTCGGGTTGCTGCTCTCCGGTCAGTAGCAGCAATGGCCGTGATGATCACCTTCACCGGTGCAGGGGAAGGGCAGAGAGGAGGTTGCTGCTCAGACCTCGGTCCCCTACTGTCATCCTTCTCTCAGTGATTCGGGTAGCAGAATACAATGTATGGAACTGATAATCACTGTAAAATCTTAACCAGATTACTAATTAAAACTTATCTTGATATCAGGAGACATCTTGTAAGGGTGAGCAATAAAAACAAATATAAGCATGGTTACAGGCAGAAACTCACAAAACTGATTTTATTTGAAAATCAGTAGCAATTTTTTTTTTTTTTTTTTTTAAACACGACATCATTAGTTGATCGTGTAATTGTACTTCAAAATTTAAAAATGGATATTCAGATAGAGAACATTTGTTTGATTTACAATTTTCTGAATGGACATTCCATACAAAGAGTATACTATCTTTAAATTTTTTTTTAATTTTTATTTATTTATTTATTTTTTTTTAACTCTAAGACATGTAATGCACTGTATTTAAAGAGTTATAAAAGTCTAATGCGTATGCTTATATGCGATTCTCTCTACCTACAGCTTTTAAAACATCTGTACTTCCTTTGGTCAGTACAGCAACACTGAATTCACCAGCTAGCATGTTAGAAACACAGAATCACGACTGGGATGTTAACATACCAGGGTACACAACCTACAAGAGAGACAGGGAGGGAAGAGGGACAGAAGTAGCTCTATGTAAGGGAAGGGACAAAAGCAATGGAACTAAAGGGTAAACAGGGAGGAGAGGAGGCACTGTGAGTCACCTTAGAGACTGGAAATGGCACCACAATCCACATAGAGGTTGAATACAGACTCCCATCTCAGGGGGAGGGAATGGACAAGGATATGATAGAAGGCAACCTTAAGATGGCAGAGAAAGGGGAGATACTATTGATGAAGGACCCGAATATGCCAGATGTTAACTTGAGCACCTTTGCTGTAGCCACATCCAAGAGCAGGGCCATTGTCGATGCCCTACAGGTGGCATGCCTCAGACAGCTAGTTTTGGAACCCACTCGTGAGGGAGCAATCTTAGACCTGGTACTCTCAAAATGGGGACAGTAAGAGGATCTCAGATCTATAAGTGGGTAGCCATCTGGGAACAAGTGACCAAACAGTGTGGTTCATGATAAACTCAGCTACAGAGTCTAACCATACAAAAGTGAGGGTACTGGACTTCAGGAGGACTGAATTTGGCAAGATGGGAGAGTGCCTTAGAAAAGCACTATCAAATAGGCTAGAAGGAGGGGTGGAGCAACAATGGGAAAACATCAAAACTGCCATCACAGAGGCAACAAAGCCTTTGTGTGAAGCAAATAAATCAAAATGAAAGAAAAAGCCACTATGGTTCTCAAAAGAGGCAGTGGGGAAGGTTGGGGGGGGGGAAATAGCATTTAGGAAGTATAAGGAAACACAGAAGGAGCAGGACAGAGAACTGTAGAAGTTAAGGCAGAAGGAAGCAGGGAGGGAAGTCAGAATAACTAAGACCCAAACTGAGGAAAAGACAGCCAACTCGGTTAAGAAGGGGGATAAAACCTTTTATAGGTACATCAGGGAGCGTAGAAAGACAAAGGGAGGGATAGTGAGGCTGTACAGAATGGACGGTGGGTGGGCATAGTGGGACAGTGAAAAAGCAGGGATACTGAATGAATACTTCTGCTCAGTATTCATAAAAGAGGAGGAGGGGAGGTGCCTAATCCAATTAACAAAAGCACTCTGGATGGGGGGGGGGGGCGATCCCAGTCCTTTCACAGAAGAAAGGGTTCTGAAACAACTTCTAAAACATTCTATTGTAACAAAATTGTAATTGAACTGTAACTTTTTTGTTTGTAAGTACTGTGTCCCTTGTACTACTGTTCTGATGTCCTCTTTGTGACGAGGTACCTTTGTAAATGAGCCTCTGGCTCAAAGGTTTCTAAACTGATGTTTAACTAAATAAATAAATAAATAAAACTGAAGGTGGACAAAGCAATGGGGCCCAACGGAATTCACCCCAGAATTCTAAAAGAATTAAGGGGGAGAACTAGTGACATCACTGACTACCCTTTTTAACAAATCATGAAATGATGGTGTGGTACCTGAGGACTGGAGGAAGGTGGATGTGATTCCCCTTCACAAAAGTGGGACCAAGACAGAAGCAGGAAACTATAGATCTATCAGTTTGACCTCTGTGGTAGGGGAAAGTGATGGAATCACTTCTGAAGGAAAGAACTGTTGAGTACCTAGAGGCCAGTGGGGCACAGGACCCAAGGCAGCATGGGTTCACAGAGGGAATGTCATGTCAGACAAATCTAATTGATTTCTTTGACTGGGTGACCAAAGTAGTAGACCAGGGAGAGGCTGTGGGACATGGCCTACCTAGACTTTAGCAAGGCATTTGACACAGTCCCACACAAAAGATTAATAATCAAATTAATCAGCCTGGGAGTGGGTCCCAGGGTGGTAGCCTGGGTAAAACATTGGCTGGACAACAGGACACAAAAGGTAATTGTAAATGGAGTCCACTCTGACGAAAGGGAGGTTACTAGTGGGGTACTGTAGGGTTTAGTACTTGGTCCAGTCCTTTTTAATGTCTTTATAAGTGACATCGCAGAGGGACTGGAAGGAAAAGTATGCCTCTTTGCCGAGGACACAAAGATCTTCAACAGGGTTGATACACAAGGAGGCATGTAATGGATGAGAAGGGACTTGGCAAGGTTGGAGGAATGGTCAGAAGTATGGCAGCTTGGATTCAATGCAAATAATTGCAAATAATGCACCTGGGAAATAAAAACCCAGGGAAGATTACACATTTGGGGGAGGTTAGTAACAACAACAAAAATGGAAAGGGACCTGGGGGTAATCATATCAGATGGCCTTAAGGTTGGCAAGCAATGTGAGAAGTCAGTAGGGAGGGCTGGGGGATAATGGGATGTATAGGGAAAGGCATCAACAGCAGAAAACAGGAAGTTGTTATCCCTTTGTACAGAGAGTTGGTGAGACCCCATCTGGAGTACTGCGTCCAGTTCTGGAGACCCCATCTCCGCAAGAACATAGACAGGACAGAGGTAGTCCAGAGGAGGGCAACTCAAATGGTGCAGGGTCTGCAAGAGAAGCCATATGGAGGAGGGACTAAAGGAGCTTAATATGTATTCCCTTGAGGAAAGGAGGGAGAGGGGGACATGTCAGAAACTTTAAGTACCCCAGTGGAATCAACAAAGTCCAAGAGGGTAGCATCTTTCAGAAAAAGATGTACAAGAACAAGGGGACACAATTTGATGATAGAGAGGGGACGGCTCAGGGGCAATGTGAGGAAATATTTTTTCACAGAGATGGTGGTGGACACATGGAACAGCCTTCCTGAGGAGGCTGTGGGGTCTAAAACTGTGGGATAATTCAAGAATGCATCGGACAGACATAAGGCAATTCTTGTGGGGGGGGGTAGGAAGAAATAGGCTGTTGGTTAACTAGGATCTGTAGCTTATCCTGTAGGTAAGGAAATGGGCAGACTAGGTGGGCCAAGCGGTCCTTATCTGCCGTCAAAGTCTATGTTTCTATGAAATACAGGAATTAGTGGCAAATAAGGATCACTTGGCCAATCCAGTATGTCCATTGTCCCTGCTTATTGTAAAAGCCATAGACCCAAGAGCTCTGGCTTAGCATCCTAGTTCCTATTTCTAGAATACCCCTATGCCTGTCCAATGTAGGTTTGGATTGCCCCACTGTGTTTGCCCCCACCAATTTTTCTGGAGTCTACTACATACTCTTACCGTGAAGAAATATTTCACACTCGCCCTTAGCCTTCCCCCTTCCAACATCATGACATGCCACCTCGTTCCTCCACATCTCTATTTCTAAAAGATGATAGCTTATGTTATACTATTTATGCTTTTCAGATCTCTGTAGGTTTATATCAGAACTCCCTTTTCTCTCAACTCCACTAATGTATACTTATTGAGGTATCCCAATATCTCCTCTTATGACTTTTGATTCAGGCCCTGCAACATCTTTGTTGCCCTTCTTTGAACTGCCTCCATGCTGCCTATGAACTTACCGAAATGCGGCATCCAGAACTGGACACTGTGTTCCACATGTGGCCCCACCAAGAGTTTCTTAATTCTGTTACCATAATGGATCTAGGAGTTTTCACATGTGTCTGTCACTGTTTTTCCATAATAGAATAGTTTATGAATGTTTATGTGTAGACTTTATATATTGTTGTGCAAATATATTTGGCCATTTTTTTCTGTAGAAAAATGTTTTAATATGTTAGAGTTTCATACGAAGGATGTATGATACAATAGCTCTTCCACCTACTCTAATAATATGGATTTTTTTTTTTTTTTTTTTTTTTTTTTTTTTAACGATTTTATAAATATAGACTCGGGTCAAACTAATCACCAGTTTTGCCTATCTCCTATACCCAGGCTGGTTAACTGCCCTTGCCTGTGTTACTAAATTGGGTGCCAACTTCAGTATCTGCATTCTCCATAGCTGCATAGCAAGCTGATCTGTTCATCAATGCAGAACAGAAGAGATTTATGTAAGGTACCCTAGCCCTCATTAGGGCTTTGAACTGGACCCGCACACGTAAGCCTGTGGTAAATATTTAGTTGTGCCTTTTAAGTGCTTTTTTTTTTTTTTTTAAACCTTTTATTTAAGAAATGTTATGACATTACAGCATAAACTGTACCATACATAAAAAAAAAAAAAAAAAAAGAGAATGAAGTATGTAGACTTCCACAGTGGATGCACAGGTATATTACAATCTATAGATGAGAAACTTATTTAGATCCATGCACTATAGAGAACTGCCAAATCATGACATCAGGAGTAAATTTGAGTCGATTGCCTGTAGATCATAAATACTCTCACCTCAGCAAAGCTCAATAATAAGAACTGTAATAAACCAGGACATCAGCTCCCTTGTAGAATTCAGTAATTATGGTGGGCTGAAAGCCAATAATACAAGTAGACAAAATGCTCTACAATAGTCTGGACCCAGTTAAGTTATACTGAAAAACCACAGTCATAGGCAGAGCAACACAACCTGCCCTGTGGTTACAGAGAAAAGAGCTAGCATATCTTTAATGTTCACAAAATGAGCGGTGAGCTATCTCACCTTACTATAACAACTGCTGTATTTATGTAGGTGTAGGGTACATATTTAGCAATAGGAGCAACAATTAGACAGCTAAAATAGGTTAATAATATTTGTAGTTCAGGTAACCGCTGCACTCATATGCTTTAAACAACCTGAGGCCAAACACAAGAGTGAGCTCTCAATAATATAAACAGCAAAAAGGCTTTTATAAAAACATTCAAGCTTGAAACCCGGAAAATCCAGATATAAAGCCAGGGTCCATTTCAGCTCCCTAACTGGGAAGATTTAAAATTATTGATTAATTTTCTGTACTTCACCCTTCTTCGTCCAAATGGGAATGAGGGGGGGTTTAATTTCCCCAGCAGTTTCTTTGAAAATTGGGCTGCAGCTGATGGATCCAAAAAGATGTGCGTTTTCACTTCATGGCGGATCTGAAGGCGCGCAGGATAGTTCAGACGGCCTCCACCTCGTGGCGCAAATACAGGTTACTCACCTGTAACAGGAGTTCTAGGAATGGTATATGTTGTTCATCCACACTGTCTGGCAGGTTCCTTGCCGCCTTAAATCTTGCAGGACGGTCTTCAAGCTGGCTCCTCCCACCCACCCGGGTGGTAAACTCCTCGGCCCGCCCCATGACGCCAGATCTAGCCCCTGGAAGCCAGGTTAGCTGGGGAGGTCAGGTGGTGTGTGGATGAACAACATATACCATTCCTAGAACTCCTGTTACAGGCGAGTAACCTGTATTTCTAGGGACAAGGATATGTTGTTCATCCACACTATCTGGCAGACTCCTAGCAGTTCTCTGGGAGGAGGGAGGCAAGGCGCACACCCCCTACTTGGGAAATAAGTACTGGAGAACAGAGGCCCCAAATACATCATCCCGGTGTGACTCAAGGTCGATGTGGTAGTGGGTGATGAAGGTGTGTGCTGACTTCCGGGTAGCAGCCCTGCAGATTTCCTGGATAGGGACATCCCTGGAAGCAGCCACCGATGCAGCAGTATGGCGGGTAGAATGAGCTCTTATCCCTCTGGGAGGCTCCATGCCCGCCAACCTATAGCAGAGATCTATGCAGGAGGTGACCCACCTGCCTATCGTCCGCTTGGCTGCAGGTCTGCCAGGTGTGGCTTCAGCGTAGGTGACAAACAGCTGGCGAACCTCTCCCCGAACTTCAGCCGTCCACTCCTTATAATAAGCGAGCGCTCTTCTAGGGTCCAAAGTATGGAGCCTATATTCGGCCTCCGAGGTGTGACTGGGGTTGAACACCGGCAGAGTCAACACCTGGTTACGGTAAAACTCCAACACCACCTTCGGAAGGAACTTCAGGTGGGGGCGCAGGACAACCTTGTCCCTGTGGAAGACCAGATAAGGAGACTCTATGGAAAGCGCCTGGAGCTCTCCCATCCTTCTGGCTGATGTGATAGCCACCAAGAAGGCGGTCTTCCTCGACAGGTGAGAGATGTCACACCTGTGCATCGGTTCGAATGGCTTGCCCATGAGCTTAGCCAATACCAGCAGTAGATCCCACGGAGGTGGAGGTTCTCGCACTGGAGGGGATATGTGATCAAGGCCTTTGAAAAAGCGCCCGACCACCTTCTCCTGCACCACCGACTGCTTCCCGGCCCGTGCCTGTTAAGCAGAGATAGCTGCCAGGTGCACCTTAAGGGTCGCTGACCAAGCCCTAGCTAAGAAAGGGACCACAGGTAGTCCAGAATGCTTGCCAAGGAACAGGAGGAAGAGTCCAGGCCCTTGCCCTGACACCAAATGGAAAATCTCTTCCATTTGAAGGCATAGCATTTTCTGGTCGACTCCTTACGGGACACCTCAACGACGTTGAGGACCTTGTCAGAAAAACCAAAGGCCTGGAACTCTAGCCACTCTGGAACCAGGCCATCAGGTGCAGGGATTGAAGGTCCGGATGGAATACCTTCCCCTGATTGACTGAGATCAGGTTTGGGCGGGCTGGAAGCCGACTCGGGATGCCTGGAGCCGAGACTGAGGAGATCTGGATACCAGAACTGGCGGGGCCAGTCTGGGGCTACCAGAATCACCTGCACCTTGTCCCTCCTTGAGAAGCACCTTGTGGATCAAGGGAAATGGGGGAAAGCGTAGAAGAGGCCCGGGGTCCACGGCCTCGAGAAGGCATCCCCCTGCAGTGAGCCCTGCTGAGGGTGGGCGGGCATGAAACAGTCTCAGCTTCACATTCTCCCTGGAGGCAAACAGGTCCACCTGAGGCGTGCCCCAATGGGAGAAGAGATCTTGTATTACCTCCGGCAGGAGAGACCACTTGTGAGATGCAGCCCCTATCTGGCTTAGGGCATTGGCCAGGGTGTTGGAGGCTCCTGCCACACGAATGGCGAGGATATCCGCCTCCAGGCTGTGCATGAGTGACCAAATGCGGACAGCTTCCCTGCACAGGGGCATGGAGCGCTTCCCACCCTGGCGGTTTAGGTAGTACATGGCCATGGTATTGTCCGTCTGGACCTGAACCACTTGACCCGTAGAAACGGAGCGAAGGTGGTGAGGGCTAGATGGACCGCTCGAAGCTCCAGCAGGTTGATACGGCATCAGGACTCCTGAGGGGACCAGAGGCCGTGCACTCTGTACTCTCTCAGATGGGCACCCCAACCCATCAGAGGCGCATCGGTCGAGAGAGAGACCGTCGGCTCGGGGCGGACAAACAGGATGCCCTCCTGCAGATGTGCTGGAATGGTCCACCACTGGAGAGCGTCCCACATCCCCTGGGTCACTGTCACTAGCTGATCTAGTGGACTGAAGTGATGTGACCATTGGCTGGCCAGTCCCCATTGAAGGGGACGCATGTACCAGCGGGCCCAACGGACCACGCTGGTGCAGGCCGCCATAAGGCCCAGGAGGCACAGGAAGTCCCAGGCAGGGTGCGATTGCCCAACCTGAAATGATTGGGCAAAGGAGGAAAGAACCTCGGCCCTGTCCGCCGGGAGCCGTGCTCTGGCTCGTAGAGAGTCGAGCTCTGCCCCGATGAATTGCATCACCTGCTTTGGCACGAGTTCCGACTTGGCCTCGCTGTGAGGAGGCCAACCTGAGAGCAAACCTGGAGGGCCAGATCTCTGGACCGCCTCCACCTCTGCCCTGAGGGGCTGCAATCAGTCGTCGTCCAGGTAGGGGTACACCTGACCCTTCGCGCCAAGAGGGAATGCTGTCACCACTGCCATGCATTTGGTGAAGACCCTGGGAGCTAGGGAGGCCAAGGGCATGGCCCAGAACTCGTAAAGGGATCCCTCTGCTCTGAAGCGGAGGAATCTCTGGTGGGACGGACGGATTGGGACGTGAAAGAATGCGTCCTGAAGGTCCAGGGAACAGAACCACACACCTCATTCCAAGGATGGGACTATCTAAGCCAGAGTGACCATCTTGAAGGTCCGAGACCTTAGGAACCTGTTCAGGTCGTGCAGGTCGAGAATGGGGCGCCAGCCCCCCATCCGTTTTGGGACCAGAAAGTACCTGGACACAAACCCTGGCTCTGGAGGAGGATCCGCCACCTTCCTGATCACCTCTTTTTTGAGGAGCAGGGCAATATTGGCTCAGCGGGCCGACAGAGAGGCTGCGGACCCCGTGGCCCCCCCAAGGGGCGACTGCTCGGAAGGGTGGGGCCTGCTCGAACTCCAGAGGCAGGCCCTTTCCTACCACCTCCAACACCCAGCGGTCTGTGGTGATAGCGGACCAGGTGGAAAGGAAGTGGCGTAGCTGTCCCCCCCACGGGGGAGTGACGAGGCTGGGGGGCGACACCCCTCAACCCGTCACTGGGCAGGCTTGGAGGAGGGACCTCCTGGGCCTTTACCACCCTGCTTCCTATTGGAGGGAGCCACGGGCTTGGGTTTAGGATGCCAAGCGCGAGCCTGCTGGCCCTGGTGTTGTTGAGCCGGACGTGCCGCAGGCGCAGAAGGGTGAAAGGACTTGTGCTGCTGCTGTCGGCGGCCTTTGACCTTCTGGGCGGAGGTGACAGAGTCTAGTGTGGCACTGGACTTTTCAATCCGCTGGAGCTGACCTTCCACTCCAGGGCCGAAGAGGTTGGTCCCCAGGAAGGGGACATCCGCCAATTTGTGCTGGGTATCTGCCGTGAAGGTGGATATCCTCAGCCATGCTCTGTGGCGCATGGCCACCGCGGCCGCAACCGATCTGGCACAGGAGTCTCTTATGTCCAGAGCCGTCTGGAGCTGCTGCTTAGCCACTGCCCTACCCTGGTCCGGCACCTGCCAGACCGTGGTCTGCAGGTCGGCCGGGAGATGAGGAATCACCTCATCCAGGGAGCCCATGAGGGCGTGGGAGAAGTGTGCCATCAGCACGGCCGAGCTGGCCTGGCCGAGGCCAAGGGAGGACGCAGCATACACCTTGCGCCTGGCGTAGTCCGGCTTTTAGGACACCTTGTCGGGGCCTTGTCCATGTCCCTAGCATTCCCTGAACGCCGGAAAACGCTGTCGGTGACCAACCCCTCGGCAGAGGGGTGTTCCAAAAACCCAGGCAAAGAGCCGGTAGGGACCGCATACTTCCTGGCCATCCTGGCTGAAGGCACAGGGCAAGAAGCAGGCTGCTGCCAAAGCTCCAAGGCTGGGCCAACAATGGCTTCAGCCACTGGAAAGACCTCTGTGGGGGAATCCCCTCGGTCAAGTATCTCCGTCACGGGATACTTGGCCCGTTTGGACACTGGCTCGAGCTGCATCCCGGTGGACTCCGAGATGAGTCGAAGCAAACCCATTAAGGACGATGGGCTTTCGTCCAACGACTGGCCCCCGGAGGACTCCAGGTCAACAGGCCTGGAGAACAGGGAGAGGAGTTGTCGGACTCTGAGGAGTCCGTGAAGAGCTGCCTGGGGCCCAAGCCACCCTCCACCTGCCGAGGACGGTCGGGGGTGAGGGTGACCGACAACCTGTAGGGCAGGCCTTGACCCGACCGAGAATCCTTGGTCGGCGCCCCCGATTTCGGTTGTGGAGGTAGAGGTTCCACCACAATTCGTGGGGCAGCTGGTTTCAGCTGAACAACTGGCCCAGGCTTGGGCACCTCGACTACAGCGAGGGGTTGTTGTTTCGCTGCTCGTGTGACAGCCACTTGATGGCTCGGGAAGGCGACGGCGCCGACTTGTTCCCAGACAGAAGTAACTGCTGCCACATCAGGTCCTCTAGCGCCGACGGCTGCGCGAGCTTCCTCTTCCAGGAGGAAGACTAGATGAGTGGCGGCGTTACCTCGTGCCGAGACCGAGACAGCTGACGTCGGCGGGATCGGCTGGACCGAGAAGAAGTCTGAGACAGAGATCCTCGGTGTTTCCGAGGACGGGTCTGGGAAGGAGCGGGGGACACCTGCTCTTCCCTCGGCTCGGGAGCCTTAATCGGGGACTGCTGCACCGGGGGCGCAGGCAGATCCTCGGTCTCCACCGGGGGAACCGGTGAAGAAGGGTTGTCGGCCTCACCAGTCGACAGCCCATCTGATGGGGGTTGAGAAAAATCTCAACTGCGTCGACTGACGGGGACGCCGTGAAGCCAGCGGCCTTAGCCGCAACCTCAACCGAAGTCAGACGGCTGTCTGGGGAAGGAGACCTCTCCCGCTCCCACGAACGCCGACGATGGGACTTACCCTTTGAGTCCTTTTTGGACTGAGAGGAATGTCCCGATGGCCCCTCTCCCTTCATGGAAAGGGATTGGCAAAGCTCCTTGAACGAAGCTGAATACGAGGTACCCAGAGAGAGTGGGATAAATGCCGTGACTGAGGAAGAGGATGATGCGGCCTGGGCCGCCACCTCCTCGAGGGCGATCATCTGCTCGAGTTGCTCAGCTGAGCCAGCCGCCGTGGTAACTGCCCAAGGGGCCTCCTTCGACAACCGGTGGGTAGTGCTTCTCGGGGCGCCCAAGCTGTAACCGGGCAGCGCGGTCCTCCAGGATCTTGACCGAAGATGAACGGCATGACTCGCAGGCCTGTGGGTCATGTTCTAGGCCGAGGCAGTAGACACACATGGAGTGCAGGTCCGTCCTGGACATCTTCTGCCCACAAGGGCAACGCCGAAATCCGGGAGTCGATTGGTCCATCGCAGCCGCGAGGGAGAAAGATGACTGAAGTCTTGAAATTTTTAAAATGAGTTTCGGGCAAACCAAAGAATCCAGTCTATCATGCAGAGTGTTAAGGAGGGAACCTGAGCTTCCAAGCGGTAAGGAAGGTCTGGGGTCATGGGGCAGAGCCGAGAGTTTTACCACCCGTGTGGGTGGGAGGAGCCAGCTTGAAGACCTTCCGGCAAGATTTAAAGCGGCAAGGAGCCTGCCAGACAATGTGGATGAACAACATATCCATGTCCCTAGAATAAATCTTTGTTTGAAATTCTTTCGTCCATGCCTAGGTCTGTGCTAGTAGATCTGGGAAAACCACAAACCTGCTTCTCTCTGTCACTCTCTGTCACTCTCTGTCACTCACACTCACTCCTTTTGCTCTGGCTGCCCGAAGAAGTGATATTTGGGCTTCAGGCGGCAATAGGGCAGCGATCGCAGTTAATGCATGGTGCATTGTGGAATGGCAAAAAACCTTTATAAGTTTAACACCAGAGTCCTGGGGTAGTAGCTATAGATCTTCAAATATCAACCTACTCTCTGAAGAGAGGTTATCAGCAGACCCAGCAAAATCGGGTGGAAAGCAGACTATCCAAATATTTCCTTGCCTCTGTGCATTTTCTGGGTTCTCCACCTTGGCTCGTAAAAAAGATAGGTCCCGGACATAAATCCCATTGTAGTCGGCTGGACGGCTTTGCGTTTCTCAGAGTTCTTTAATGGCTCCAGTATTGTCCTGAATAAGATGTTCATTTTCTGTGAGCTTTGCCGCCACTGCTGCAATCCTTTTGTTGGTCTCCTCCCCATTAGCCTGAATCTCTGTCAGCATCGCTAATCTCTGTGTAGTCGGGAGTTCCGTTGCGGCCGACCCATTCCCCACTGTAGGTCCCATGCCTGAATTGGAGCTCGTGGAAGAAAGGCAGATGTTGAGGTTGTGGCTTGCCCTTTTTCTGTCTTTTTGGCCCCACTGTGTTCCATTTAGATTCCGACAGGTCTCCAAGTTTAGTTAATTTAGAGTCGCCGGATTAGAGGGTTTAAAAATGTAATGGCTCTTAGGGTGCGTAGCTGTTTTAGAATACTGCCACCATCTTGCTGCTCCACAGCGCCCCCCTCTCCTTTTAAGCTCTTTTCAATTTGCAGTATTAGTAATTAAGCCCTATTCATTGCTCTGTACTACACATGGGCCAATCTAGTTAGTGTGTATTCGAACATAGATATGTAATTTCTGCAAATCGAAAAATACAGAGTACAGGTTATAATTCTGTGTAAGAAAATGGGCATGTAAATTGTTCCACTTCTGACTGGCCAGTTCCCTGCCCAGACCACTGGTCTATCGGACAATAGACAACCAGGTGAAAAAAGTTCCAGCCTGACATTTTCTAAGGTCGAACTGATATCCTTCTGCCAGTTCAAAATTCAATTGCTGCCATTTTTTCCTGCTTGCTTAGCGAGAGTGTGAGCGAGAAGCCCACCCCACATTCGGTCCCCAAACCAGTCCATGCAACTAGCCACAACTCAAGTCTCAGTCCCACAGTGGTTATGTTTTAAAAGCGAAATAACTATTTTTCTCCATCGCCCACCTCACAAAACATTCTGTCTGTGATCGGTTGTCACTCATAACAATCGGCTCAGCTTTCAGTGCCTTGGGGTTCATGCAGTGCCTTGAGGTTCCTAACTGCCAACTACAAACTGTTGGAAAGGGGATGCGAAAGCACAAACTGCCTTTTCTCCTTGCTCCTCTCACAACACCCACCATAAAAAAAGATCAAATTTCATACTGTAGCGCTCGACACTTGTGCCACATTTCGAAGCAAGCAGCAGCCCTTTGGGGATCACGCTCTTAATCTATGAAGCAGTAAAAAAAAAAAAAAAAAAAAAAAAATTTGCTGACAGGGTTGGAAAGGAAACCATAACTATCAGTAAAGATTTTTCTAGTGCAGTGTTGTCAGTGTTTACTATAGGTCAATAGGTGTACAAAACAGCCAAGAAGAGTGATGAAAGTCTGGTGTGAGCCATATTAAAGAGTGCGCCGTTTATTATTTAAAAAGTGAGGAAAAAATGCTAAACTAAACAAATTGTGGAAAGAATGGCATCTTACAAGTTAGGCGATAAGAGGCAATCTGAAATATACTTTTTCATTCTAAGTCAAAATTTTTGCCATTATCTTGCACTGCAGCTTTAACCTAACAGTTAGTGCTCCCTATGCAATCTGGCATTGTAACATGCCCCACACCCCAAAGTCTATTCCTCTACAAAAGCTAGAGATCCATGCTGTCGTCTCAACCCTGAGATGAAAACACGTGGCAAGTTGTGTGTGGTTGCCCATATTTTATTTATTTATTTATTTTTAAAACACCCAAGGAAGTGAAAAACAAACAAAAAATGTTGCAATTTAAATTGCTCTGTCATATGATCAAAATCAAATTTACATACTTTTTAAAATTAAAAGTTACAGCCTTGGACTTTGAGTGATTAGTAAGTAGCTCAATGTGGAATGAATGAGAAGTATAAAATTGTATGACTTTTTAACTGTGCATAACAGCCATTCTGAATTCCTACACCACCACTTTGGAATGTGCACAATGACTGAATATGTAGTACAATGTTTTTATGCAGGCTGATTGTTATACAGGATGGCTAACCAAATAGAAACACAGAAACATAGAAGTTGATGGCAGAAGGAGATCGCTAGGTCCTTCTAGTCCGCCCATTTGTTTTAGACCTATTTTGACACTCTAGTTGCCCTCTGTAGTCAGGGCTACCTTGTGTCTATCCCATGCATTCTTGAATCCCCCACAGTGTTGACCCCCTCAACCTCTTGGGGCAGGCTGTTCCAAATGTCCACCACTCTTTCTGTGAAGAAAAACTTACTGGTGTTGGTAGAGAACCTCCCTCCTTGCAGCCCGAGTTCATGTCCACCGGTCCTGGAGCCCTTCTTGAAGGGAAAAAGTTCCTGTGCCTATACCTTGCAAATATTATAAGATGTTTAAGTGACATTTTAACTCATCTATTATTGATTCAGAACAAAGGACATTAAGAAAATAATCCAGATTTTTTGAACTTATGTTCATGTTGCAGGTTCCAAAACCGCCGCTTTTCCCACAGTTGTGAATGTATACACATTAATGCACAACTATAATGGAGCAGCTGTTGTACAGTCAGCAATCATGAGCTTGCAGACTGCAGACTAACAAAGATTAATTTTTACTGTCCTGTTGAGCTCCTATGGTCACCAACTTTAGAACAGTTTTTGTTCTTAAAAAAAAAAACAAAACAATAAAGTTTATTTCGGTTCCTAAGCCCCACTACATATGAACTTGCCAGCAGATAAAGGCCTTTCGGTCTATCCAGTCTGCTCGATTGTGCAGCTAGCAGCCCTTATACTGCAGCTGCCCCCCCCGTTCCAGTGACCATCCCCCTTACCCTGTCCCAGCCCCTTTTGAAGCAGCCCACTGTATTACAGGCTACCACTTCCTCTGATAATGCGTTCCACCCCAACACCACCCTCTCCATAAAAAAGCGTCTCCTCATTTCTCTCCTGAACCTTCCCTGCTCCAATCTCAGCTTGTGCCCTCGGGTGTCCCTCCCTCTCCTTAACTGGAAAAGTCCCTCCGTGTCCTTCTTATTTATTCCCTTTATGTACTTGAAGGTTTCAATCATGTCTCCCCTTTCCCACCTCTCCTCCAGGGAGTACATGTTCAACTCCCTCAGCCTACTCTCATAGGGAAGGTCCCCTAGCCCCTAGATCATTTTTGTTGCCCTTCGCTGCACCACCTCCAGTAACCTAATGTCCTTCTTCAGGTATAGCCGCCAGAACTGCACGTAGTACTCCAGATATAGTCTAACCAGTGACCTATACAGCAGTAGGATCACCTCCCCCCCTCTTGGAGGATATGCCTCTGGCAATACAACCCAGCATCTGGTTAGCCTTTGTAGCTGCCTTTCTACACTGTGCAGAGTTGTTTATTGCTCCCGTTATGATCATCCCCAGATCCTTCTCCTCTTCCATCTTGGCTAACTGACTCCCCCCAAGCTGGTAGCTCCTCCTGGGTTTTTGCTCCGAAATGTAACACCTTGCATTTCTTGGCATTGAACCCCAGCTGTCAAGTGTCTGACCAGGCCTCCAGTTTTGCCAGAATATCCTGCAACCTCTGCCACCCCTCTAAATCATCCACTACTGCTCCCATCTTGGTGTCATCTGCAAACAAATTGATCTTGCTCTTGATGCCTATTGAGATGTCTGCTATGAAGATCCCAAACAACACCGGCCCCAGTACAGAGCCCTGTGGCACCCCACTTGTCACTGCCATAGGTGACGAGAGCTCCCTCCCATCACTACCCTCTGCTGTCTCCCTTGCAGCCAATTCACTATCCATCCCATTATCTTCGCCCCGGCCCCTGTGCCTTCCAGCTTACTACCTAGTCTCCTATGTGGCACCGAACTGAATGCCTTACTGAAGTCCAGGTAGAAGACATCCACTGCATGGCCCCTCTAGTTACCTGGTTGCCCAATCATAGTACTTCACCAGGTTGGTCTGACAGGATCTGCCTTAGACAAACCAGTGTTGCCTGCTGTCCAGCAGCCCATTGGCTTTTAGGAGGGAAATCAGCCTCTCCTTCAGGATTGTCTCAATCAGCTTTCCCACAATGGATGCGAGGCTTACTGGTCTGTAGTTCCCCGGCTCATTCCTGGGTCCGTTCTTGTGGAGGGGCACCACGTGCACCATCCTCCAGTCCTGCAGTACACTCCCAGAGTCCAGGAAGGCATTGAAAAGGTCTGCCAGGACTTCTGCTAACTCCCTTAGCACCTGGAGTGTATGCTATCTCGCCCAGGTACCATGTTCACCCTCAGTGCCCTCAATTCCTCCAGCACCCTGCCCACTGGGATTTCCCTGTCTGTTACCTCTACCCCGCATGTGCCTACACCCCCCCAGAGTACTGTTCCCCCTTTCTCTTCAGTAAATACTGAGCAGAAGTATTCATTTATAGCTTCTGCCTGTTCTGCCCTAGTATCCACTCACCCCCACTATATAACATACATCAAATGCAGACCACTGTTTGACCATCAAACCAATCAGACAATTATAATCTCTCTTTAAAATTGCAATAATGCCTATACCATGTTCTAATTACTGTCCAGCTATTACACGCATGTCATGCTGTCACACATTCTTAAAGTGTTGTCACAAAAGGTCAAATTACATAGAAACATAGAATTTGACGGCAGATAAGGACCGCTTGGCCTACCCAGTCTGCCCATTTCCCTACCTACTGGATAAGCTGCAGATCCTAGTTAACCAGCAGCCTACTTCTTCCTACCCCCAACCCCCAGAATTGCCTTATGACTATCCCATGCATGCTTGAATTCCACCACTGATTTTGACTCCACAACCTCCTCTGGAAGGCCGTTCCATGCATCCACAACCCTCTCTGTGAAAAAATACTTCCTTAAAATTACCTCTGAGCCGCCCCTTCTATCTTCAAATTGTGCCCCCTTGTTCTTGCACATTTCTTTTTTTGAAAGATGCTACCCTCTTGGACTTTGTTGATTCCCTTGAGGTACTTGAAAGTTTCTATCATGTCCCCTCTCCCTCCTTTCCTCAAGGCTATACATATTAAGCTCCTTAAGTCTCTCTTCATGGGTCTTCCGGTGCAGACCCTGCACCATTTTAGTTGCCCTCCTCTGGACAGCTTCCATCCTGTCTATGTCTTTGCGGAGATTGGGTCTCCAGAACTGCACACAGTACTCCAGATGGGGTCTCACCAGCTGTCTGTACAGAGGATAACAACTTCCTGTTTTCTACTGGTGATGCCTCTCCCTATGCATCCCAGTATCCCCCAACCCTCCTTGCTGCCTCTCTCACATTGCTTGCCCATCTTTAGGTCATCTGATATGACTACCCCCAGGTCCCTTTCCATTTTGTTGTTTTAGTATCTCACCCCCATTGTGTACTCTTCCCCTGGGTTTTGTTTCCCAGGTGCATTACCTTGCACTTCTTAGCATTGAATCTAAGCTGCCATACATTTGACCATTCCTCTAACCTTGCCAAGTCCCTTCTCATCCTTTCCACCCCAACCTGTGCATCAACTCTGTTGCAGATCTTAGTATCATCTGCAAAGAGACATACTTTTCCTTCCAGTCCTTCTGCAATGTCGCTTATAAAGACATTGAAGAGGACCAGTCCTAATACTGAACCCTGCGGTACCCCACTAGTAACCCTCCTTTCTTCAGCGTGGACTCCATTTACTACTACTCTCTGTGTCCTATTCTCCAGCCAATTCTTTACCCAGGCTGTCATCTTGGGACCCACTCCCAGGCTGGCTAACTTGTATATTAATCTTTTGTGTGGGACTGTGTCAAATGCCTTGCTAAAGTCTAGGTAGGCCATGTCCACAGCCCCTCCCTGATCTACTACTTTGGTCACCCAGTCAAAGAAATCTATCAGATTCGTCTGGCATGACCTTCCCACTGTGAATCCATGCTGCCTAGGGTCCTGTGCCCTCTGGCCTCTAGATACTAGACAATTCTTTCCTTTAGAAGTGATTCCATCATTTTCCTATCACTGAGGTTAAACTAACAGGTCTGTAGTTTCCGCTCTGCCTTGCTCCCACTTTTGTGAAGGGAATCACATCTGCCCTCCTCCAGTCCTCGGGTACCACCCCATCCTCCCATGATTTGTTAAAAGGGTAGTCAGTGGTGTCACTAGTTCTACCCTTAGTTCTTTAGAATTCTGGGATGAATCCATCAGGCCCCATTGCTTTGTCCACCTTTAGTTTTAAGAGTTCTTTCAGAACCCTTTCTTCTGTAAATGGGCTGGTATCAACTTCTGCATTCAGAGTGTTACTACTGTTTGTTTTATGTACCTCCCTCTTCATCTGTAAATACTGAGCAAAATATTTGTTTAGTATCTCTGCCTTTTCACAGTCACCCTCTGCCCACCCTCCCTCCCCTTTATTAAGCCTCACTATCCCTCCCTTGGTCTTACTTTGCTCCCTGATGTACCTATAAAAAGTTTTATCCCCCTTCTTAACTGAGTTGGCTATCTTTTCCTCGGTTTGGGCCTTTGCTGTTCTGACTGCCTTCCCAGCCTCATTTTGCTTTAACTGATACAGTTCTCTGTCCTGCTCCTTCTGCGATTCCTTGTACTTCCTGAATGTTTTCTTTTTCTCTTGAACCTTCACTGTGACTTCCTTTGAGAACCATAGTGGTTTCTTACATAGTCTTGTTTTGTTTATTTGCTTCACACAAAAGCTCGTTACCTCTGTGATGGTAGTTTTTATTATTCTCCATTGTTCTTCCACCCCTCCTTCCTGCCCATTTGCTAGTGCATTCCTTAGGCACTCACCCATTTTGGCAAAGTCAGCCCTCCTAAAGTCCAGTACTTTTGTCTTTGTATGACTTGACTCTATTGCTGTGTTTATTGTGAACCATACTGTTCGATGGTCGCTAGTTCCCAGATGGCTACCCACTTCTACATCTGTGACCCTCTCTCCATTTCCATTTGAGAGTATCAAGTCTAATATTGCTCCCTCTCGAGTGGGCTCCAGTACTAGTTGTCTAAGGCATGCCCCCTGTAGGGCATCTAGAATAACTGCACTCTTCGAAGTGGCAGCTGCAACTGCACTCCAGTTAACATCTGGCATATTCAGATCACCCATCAGCAATATCTCCCCTTTTTCTGCCATTCTAAGTATACTTTCTATCATTTCCTTCCCCTGAGAAGGGGGTCTGTATACAACCCCTTTGCGGATTGTGGTGCCATTGCCTGCCTCCAAATTTACCCACAGTTCTTCTTCTCCTCCCTGTTTACCCTTTTGTTCTGTTGCTTTTATTCCTTCCCTTATGTAAAGAACTACTCCTCCTCCTCTTTTACTCTCCCTGTAGACAGTGTATCCTGGTATGTTTATGTCCCAGTCATGGTTTTGTGTATACCATGTTTCTGTGACTGCCATGATATCCAGATGTTCCTCCTCCATCAAGGCCACTAATTCAGGAAGCTTGTTACCTAGACTACAGGCATTGGTACTCATTGCTCTCCATTTTTTGATGGCTTTACCTTCTGTTGCAGCATCCCCCACTGACTGTTCTACCTCGGTCTTTTTCTCATTTAATACCGTTTTGTAGGGAGAGGCTGGGATTTTTCTGCTGCTTGTCAGTGCCTCCCCCTTTGACTAGTTTAAAAGCTTGCCAATGAAGCATTTATACCGATTGCTCAGAAGACTTGTTCTCTTCCTGGACAGATGCAGACCATCCTGCCAGTATAGGCTGGTGTCCCTTCAGGTGGAACCCCAGTCCCCAACCCCTGTGCTCCGCACCATTTTTTCAACCATTCATTAAACTGCATGGTGCCAATTACCCTCGCCTCCCCATGCCTTTGACAGGCAGCACCTCTGAGAAGGATACCATGTGTGCTACTTGTCTTAGGCCCCTCCCCAACTCTGCAATGTCCTCCTGCACTGCTCTAACCTCATGATGAGCCAAGTCATTTGTCCCTAGGTGGATACGCCAAGTCATTTGTCCCTAGGTGGGACATCTAGAAATAAATTAAAAAGAAAAGATGGAATGGTCATTGTACAGTGAATCAGGGTATCGTTACCCATGTTATACATTTATACATATTTATATCATTTTACAAACATGTTTTTACGAAAAGTGGCCCATTTTATAGTCACAAACTCAATCACCATGGGATGCATGGAACAAATATTACCTTCTATGGGCTGAAGGCAATCAGTTTGCATCTTTGTGTCTCAATACGCACGTGCCATTCGGTAGCATCTGTTTTGAGTACCCCACATTGTGTCTTACTGCATACATAGGACGTGCACAAATAGTCTTTTAGTTATTTAAAAATATACCTTCATATTGCACATTCGTGACATGGTGCATAATGACAAGTAACACATTTTAGGATACCTTTTTATTTTTTATTTTCTATGTATTATATTTCACTATGTATATGAAAAAAATGCTTAATAGCTCGTTGTGAATAAAATGCAGTTGTATTTGGTTTGTTTCTTGCTTTTTTTAATTTTTTAAGTTAGATTTTGTAATTATTTGACAAAAAATTGAAAAAAAACCACATGATAAGTATTGAAATTAGTGAGGGAATCAACATTTGATGGTCTGTGGAATGTAACTCCCTCCCAAATTGGGAGCTTACCTGCAGCTCCTGCCTCCCAATGCTCCTGCAGTCAGCACCCCACTTCTTGCTCCACCGGCCCGCTCCTGGACTTCCGACAGGGTTGGGGAGCAGCTTGACTTACTGCGGCGCCCCCTATGCCTAGTTCAGTGCTGCAAACGAGCCGCTAGCCTCCTCGCTTCCCCGCCCACTCTTGGACTACCGCCTGGGCTAGGACACACTCCAAAATGATGCGGCGCCTCAATGCACCTGAAGGAGAAGTGGCCAGTGAGCGGCACATGTGTGTTGCTTCCCTGCCACCCCAAACTGCTGCACAGTGGGGTGGGGAGCAAGGAAAGGCCGCAAAGCTGTTCTGGCGCCTCAGGCGCCCATTCGGAAGCAGCAGAAGCGCTGCGTGAGGGGACTCATTTCCCCAGCCCCACCAGACTGCCAAAGGGGCTGGGGTGAACCAAGCACAAGTAAAATAAACTTTTTAAGAACTCCCCCACCCTGCCTCTGCCTCTAGTGGGTCGAGGAGTAATGGTGGCTGTCTGGGACTACATGTCTTATAATTCCTAGTGGCAGAGGATGGCCGTTTTCAATGTCGGCTCCTCAGGGGAGCCCACAAAACGGAGCTAGCGACTCAGCTCCTGTCCCCCCAAAAGTGCCCCCTGGACCTAGCGACCCTCAGTAGGGACCAGGAAGGTGCTAGTTCTGCAGCCAACTGCTGCCAACTCTGTGCCAACAACATTCAATACTTTAGAGAAGAGACTGAGCTTGTGAGAACTTTACAAGGGTGGCTATCTTTGTTGAGGTTGCTTGAGGAGAGCGTGGAATCCTATTGGTAGCTGTAGTACCTCCATTCAGGACGTAGGGATCGAGACTAGTGTGGACCAATGAGGTGTCGAGATTCAAGCCAAACATTCTGATAATAAGAGGCAAGAAATTTCAAGCTTCCCCCCACAAAACATGATGGGTAGCAAGGTAAACACTGAGGTACAGTGCTCAACAGAGGGCAGGACAGGGGTAAATGGAAAAACAGACAAGGGCAAAAAGAGCAGGCATGGGGGGAAAAAAGGATAAAGCCAACATTAAATGGAGGGCAATGAGTACCAATGCCCGTAGTCTGGGAAACAAGCTTCCTGAGCCAGTAGCCTTGATGGAAGATGAACAATTGGATATTGTGGCAGTCACAGAAACATGGTACATGGAGAACCATGACTGGGATATCAACATACTGGGGTACACAGTCTACAGAAGGGACAGGGAGGGGAAAAGAGGAGGTGGAGTAGCTCTATACATAAGGGAAGGGATCAAAGCTACAGAACTAAAAAGTAAAGGGGGAGGACAAGAGGCACTCTGGGTCACCTTGGAGACAGGGAATGGCATCACAATCCGCACAGGGGTTGTATACAGACCCCCATCTCAAGGGGAGGAAATAGACAAGAAAATGATAGAAGACATTCTCAAAATGGCTGAAAAAGGGGAGATACTGTTGATGGGGGACCCGAATATGCCAGATGTTAACTGAATGACATGTACTGCAGCCACATCCAAGAGCAGGGTCATTCTCGATGCCCTGCAAGGGGCAGGCCTTAGACAGTGTTGGAACCCACTCGGGAGGGAGCAATACTAGACCTGGTACTCTCAAATGGAGAGAGGATCACAAATTTAGAAGTCAGTAGACATCTGGGAATAAGCGACCACTACACAGCGTGCTTCACAATAAGCACAACCATGGAGACGAGCCATACAAAAACAAGCATACTGGACTTTAGAAGGGCTGAATTTGGCAAATGGGTGAATACCTGAGGAATACACTAGCAAATGGCCAAAAGGAGGGGTGGAAGAACAATGGAGAAAAATTAAAACTGTCATCATAGAGGCAACAAGCCTTTGTGTGAAACAGATAAAGAAAACAAAGCGGAGTAAAAAACCACTATGGTTCTCAAAAGAGGTGGCAGGGAAGGTTAAGGAGAAAAAGGCTGCATTCAAAAAGTATAAGGAATCACAGAAGGAGCACGACAGGGAACTGTATCAACTAAAGCAATAAGAAGTGGGGAAGGCAGTCAGAATAGCAAAAGCCCAAACTGAGGAAAAAATAGCCAATTCAGTGAAGAGGGGGGAGAAAACCTTTTATAGGTACATTAGGAAGCATAGAAAGGTTAAGGGAGGAATAGTGAAGATTAATAAGGGAGAGGGGAGGTGGGCAGAGGGAGACAGTGAAAAGGCAGAGATACTGAATGAATACTTTTGCTCAGTATTCACAAAAGAAGATGAGGAGGAGTTACCTAAACCAGATAATAGAAGCACTCTGGGTACGGGGGTTGACACCAGTCCATTTACAGAAGAAAGAGTCCTGAAAGAACTCCTAAAACTCAAGGTGGACAAAGCAATGGGGCCTGACAGGATTCACCCCAGAATCCTAAAAGAACTAAGGGAGGACCTAGTGACACCACTGACCACACTTTTTAAACAAATCATGGGATGATGGGGTGGTACCCGAGGACTGAAGGAGGGCAGATGTTACTCCCCTTCACAAAAGTGGGAGCAAGGCAGAAGCAGGAAACTACAGACCTGTAAGTTTGACCTCAGTGGTGGGGAAAATGAAGGAATCACTTCTGAAAGAAAGAACTGTTGAGTACCTAGAGGCCAGCGGGGCACAGGACCCAAAGCAGCATGGATTTACAGCAGGAAGGTCATGTCAGATGAAGCTAATTGATTTCTTTGACTGGGTGACCAAAGTAATAGACCAGGGAGGGGCTGTGGATATGGCCTACCTAGACTTTAGCACGGCATTTGACACAGTCCCACACAGAAGATTAATAATCAAGTTAGCCAGCCTGGGAGTGGGTCCCAGGGTGGTAGCCTGGGTAGCAAACTGGCTGCACAACAGGACACAGAAGGTAATAGTGAATGGAACACATTCTGAAGAAAGGGGGGTCACTAGTGGAGTACCTCAGGGCTCAGTACTGGGTCCAGTCCTCTAACATCTTTATAGGTGACATTGCAGAGGGTCTGGAGGGAAAGGTATGCCTCTTTGCAGATGACACAAAGATCAGTAACAGAGTTGATACACAAGGGGGTGTAGAAAGGACGAGAAGGGACTTGGCAAGGTTGAAGGAATGGTCAGACATATGGCAACTTAGATTCAATGCAAAGAAGTGCAAAGTAATGCACCTGGGAAACAAAAACCCAGGAGAAGAGTACACAATAACAGGGGAGGTACCAACAACAACAAAAATGGAAAGGGACCTGGGGGTAGTCATATCAGATGATCTAAATGTGAGAAGTCAGTAAGGAGAGTCAGGGGGATACTGGGATGCATAGGAAGGGGCATCACAAGTAGAAAAAGTGAAGTGGTTATCCCTCTGTACAGACAGTTGGTGAGACCCCATCTGGAGTACTGTGTGCAGTTTTGGAGACCTCATCTACGCAAGGACATAGACAGGATGGAAGCAGTCCAGAGGAGGGCAACTAAAATGGTGCAGGGTCTGCATCAGAAATCATATGAAGAGAGACAGAGAGCTTAATATGTATACCCTTGATGAAAGGAGGGACATGGGGGACATGATAGAAATGTTCAAGTACCTCAAGGGAATCAACAAAGTCCAGGAGGGTAGCATCTTTCAGAAAAAGAGATGTGTAAGAACAAGGGGACACAATTTAAAGATAGAGGGGGGACGGCTCAGGGGTAATGTGAGGACATTTTTTTTATGGAGAGAGTGGTGGATGCATGGAACTGCCTTCCTGGGGAGGTTGCTGGATAAAAACAGTGGGGGAATTCAAACATGCATGGGACAGACATAAGGCAACTGTAGTGGGGGGTGGCAGGAAGTAGGCTGCTGGTTAACTAGAATCTGCAGCTTATCCAGTAGGTAGGGAAATGGGCAGACTGGGTGGGCAAAGTGGTCCTTATCTGCCGTCAAAGTCTATGTTTCTATGTTTCTGGGGTTGACAGTTTGACCCTGGGTCTTTTCTGTGAGTGTTTTGAAGAAGATCCTCTGATCTGATTTTGACAGCTCCTGCTGCTGTCACAGAACAAAACCAAAGTAGTTTGCGCCAAAACAAACCAAGGACATTCTGAACTTGTTCCTAATTGTCTGGTAAATCCCAGAGAGAAGGGGATTTACCTCTGCCTGAACTGATCTCCTGGTATTTTGCAATCCAGATATCAGTGAGTGCTGAAAGGAGTCTTATTTGGGCCTGTGTGAGGTGACAAATCCTCTGCCTCACTGCCCTGACACAAGAGACTAATTCCTTCTAGGGGACTTAAGCGGAGGTCCTGCCCACCTGTTCAACTGCCTACCTACTGTTAAGGTGGGCGAAGACAAGTCGCTCTGAGGGGTGAAGAGGATCATCGCCTGCATTCCACGCCAACATTGCCTGAATAGGGGAGATGTCCCCCAACTCCTGCATCTCCTGTTCTCCAAAAGGTTGTGCGTACTGGGTTTTTGCCCTACCAAATACTTTTCCAACTGATCCTGCTAGCTAGCTAGTTAACTTTCCATCTGGGGTTTCCACCTGGTCTTCCCGCATGAACTTAGCTACGCCCACAGCAACAATTACAGACAGGATAAACTGTATTTCTACACTCCCTGATGTAGTTTGGTACATTGCATCTGCAACATCTAACCATTGCAATGATGCTGCACCCAGTGTCCTCTAGCCACAGGTCTGCAACTCCTCAGTGTGCATCCAAGGTAGGGAGCTCCCATAGGGACCGTGGGGTTAACTGGTGCACCAGTGGGGGGAGAGAGGGGCTGTACAGAGAATACTGGGGTGTAAATTACTGTGATGCCTGTTTATTCTGCCTGATTACATTTTTATTACGAGGCTCTTGTTGAATGTTTTATTACCTTTTGCTTCCCTTATCCATTACCTCATTCTCCAGCCCCAAAATAAACACCTTTGTTTATTTTACGGCCATTGTGGAATTGTTTGCATTATTGTGTAGTGTAATATTTGCATTCTTAGTGTGGTAAGTGGGGAGGAGACTGTATATTGTTTTATCTGTTACCAAGGGAGGGGACTGTATTTCATTTCCTGTGGTGGAAGCACCCTGGCAGTATGCTGCTATAAAGATGCCCATAGGTGGAGGCACCGCGCCACTTACCAAGCCAATTATAACCACAAACCCATGCGCCAACCTATATCCCTTAGGCAGCACCTTGTGGGTCGGTGTGCAGATAGAAGGGATGGCTACAAAATTGGAGGCACCGCTGGGATTTTTTTGTATTTTCAGCACTCCTCTTGTTATATTGGAAAGTCTGGTCCCCCCCTCCAAATTTCAAATGTCATTATGGATCACATCTCATTGCGAGACTGGCGCAAGGGTGCGGACATGGATCTTAAAAAACTTGAAAAAAAAGCAATTTGGGTACAAGGGATCCCTGATGCAGTCCTAAGGGACCGGTGTTGAAAGTGTCCTAGGCAGCATAAAATGTTCAGGAAAAGTTACTGAATGTGGGAGGATTTATAGTGCTGCTCATCAAACCTATTGAGTTTTGACAGAGTGCCGAGAGGATGTTGATCCTTCCAGAGTGCCTGATGAGCTCCCTGTTGATGGAGACCCCACCCCGTGGGTATTAATTATTCATGCCAGCCTGGATCCTCCTGCTGAGGACCCTAAAGAACTCAGTGACTTTGAAAAGAAGTTATGCTTGCTGTTAGCCACTAAGGGGAAGACAATTCATAACATCAGAGATATATTCCAAGACAGTGACCAGACAAAGAAGAAACCCACTGGTGAACCCTGGGTTGGGGGACCCGAATGGTCCCCCTACTTGATTCCACCTTGTGAACAGTATTGAAGACTTCATACTGTTTTCTGGCAGTATTCCTAGTCCTTCTGGTGAGGATGACTATGAGAGCTGGATTAGTTAAGCCACCCAGATGGTGCAAGTATGGAAATGTTCAGATGACGAGAAATGAAAACGCATAGTGGAGAGAGTTTGAGAGGTATGGCACTGGAGGACATCCAATCACTGCGAGCCAGTCAACCAGATTGCACTGCCAGTGACCATCTTGCTGTACTGAGAAGTTCCTATGGAACAGCTGAGCATAAGGAAGACTTAATTTTTTAAACTGGGAGCGAAACTGTCCCATTACATGACCTATGTAGAGACAATGATTCGAAAAATAGTTGAAGCTGGATTAGTAACCCCTGCACAGGTTGCCCAAATGAGACTCAACCAAATCTTACAAGGTGCCGTGTATTCCCATTGAATTTTGATAACGTTAAGACTAAAAGAACACCAAGCTAACCCTCCTAATTTCAGACAGCTTCTTGATGAGGTGAGAGAGGAAGAGTCACAGGAAGACAATGCCAATTCAATGCGAGTGCCTACTGGGAAAGCCTTCCCCTTGCAGCCTCAAGCTGAAAATAGCCAAGAAAAAAAAAAATAAAAAAAAATTAATAATGATATTTCAGACCTGAAAATGCAGGCAAAAGAACTCAATGAGTGTGTCAAAGCCATGCAGATGACACAGATGCCCCACCCACAAGCCAACTCCTTGACACCCGGGCGTGGACACCCACTGAATCCTTCCTCTAATTCAAGAATCAGCCTTTGATCCACAACTGTACCCAGAGGTGACTGGTTCTGTTATCATTGTGGCAATGATGGACATCTTGCACGGGGTTGTGTTAGGCCTGAGAATCAGCAGCTAGTGAACCAGAAATGGGAGAGACAGCAACAACCACAGGGAAATGACAACAGAGCCCAGTGAGAGAGCAGCCTGGGACTCAGAGAGTGAATAACTCTGTAAGATGGACCAGCCCTAATGAATCTGTCAGAAACAAGTTACCATCTGGACTGATGGGTTCTACTCCTACCATAAAGATTTCTATTGAGGGATACCTATGCGAAGCCCTCCTGGATAGTGGGTCACAGGTCACCATCATTTATCGATGTTTTTATCAGAGCTACTTAAAGCATTTTTCTTCACAGCCTTTAGAGGGACTTTCTGTGTGGGGGTTGAGCAATGTCAGTTACCACTACGATGGTTACATTGCTGTGCAAACTGAATTTCGTGAGACTTTTGCTAGAGTCCCTCAAAGGATCGACATTTTAGCCCTCATTTGTCATTGATGCCCAGATATTGGACAAGACTGTGTTGACTGGAACGAATGCCAATATGTTTGGACACCTGGCTCACCTGTGCCTGCAGAAGGTAGGGGAAAGAATCTACCAGACTTTTCCAAGTCATGCCACTGACAGTACTGCCTACCTTGAGAGAGAGAGAGAGAGAGAGAGAGAGACACACACACACACACACACACACACACACACACACACACACACACACACACAGAGACCAAGGTCTGCAGCCAGTCGGAGGAAATTGTTGGAGTTATCAAAAAAGAAGGGAAAGATCCTCTGATAGTTCCCCCTGGCGCTGAGTGTGTGGTGAAAGAAGCAGAGGATTGCAAGGAGTCTCTGTCAGACCAAAATGTTATTGTGGAGTCCCTAGGAAGAGGTCAGCCAAAAGGACTGATGGTCCAACAAGGAGCACTGCCTGGAACCGACATGATGGTCAAGAGACAGAATCAGCCTAAAGCTAAAGAATGAGACTCACAAGGATCAGATGGTGCACTCTGGAACCGAAACAGCCAATCTGTATGCAGATGT
Organism: Neoceratodus forsteri; assembly: GCA_016271365.2. Classification (NCBI taxonomy): domain Eukaryota; kingdom Metazoa; phylum Chordata; order Ceratodontiformes; family Ceratodontidae; genus Neoceratodus; species Neoceratodus forsteri. The sequence continues at coordinate 336,707,560 of CM057449.1, forward strand.
GGTCGTGGCCACAATCTCTCCAGAGGAGACTACTCGACTGGATGAAGGAGTGTTCAATTTTGGTTCATCTCCCATTCCCACCAGCTGAAAGAATCGATTAAAGAAGGAGTTGGTAGATCAATCAGATGTATTTTCCTACCACAAATGGGATGTGAGTTGTGCAAAAGGAAAGGAGTATCACATCAGTCTACGTGATGATCGCCCATTTCATGAAAGGTCAAGAAGATTGGCGACCGCAGATATTGAAGATGTTAGGAGACATTTGCAAGAACTCCTGAAGGCAGGGATAATAACTGAATCTCACAGTCCCTATGCCTCGCCTATAGTGGTGACCCGGAAAAAGAATGGTGCCATACGAATGTGCATTGACTACTGCACCCTGAATCAGCGGACAGTGGCTGATCAATATACCATGTTGCAAGATGCCTTAGACAGCTTTACAGGTAGATTATTTTCTGTTCTAGACTTGTGCAGTGGTTACCACCAGATACCAATGGCTGAAGAAGATAAGGAGAAGACTGCTTTTATTTGTCCACTGGGATTTTACCAGTTCGAGAGAATGCCCCAAGGAATATCTGGCACCCCAGCAATGTTCCAGCGTTTGATGGAGAAGATGGTGGGTGACATTTTAGAAGTCTTAGTTTACCTGGATGATCTGACAGTGTTTGGAAGAACATGAAACCAGACTTCTCAAGGTACTGGCCCGACTGAAGGAACATGTTCTAAAACTCTCCCTGGACAAGTGTCAGTTCTGCCAGACGTCCGTGAAGTATGTGGGACATATTATTTCTGATCGAGGTATCATCACTGATTCAGAAAAAGTGAAAGCTCTTACCACATTGCCTAGACTCACCAACTTGAAAACATTTCAATTTTTCTTCGGATTCTGTGGGTATTACCAGAGATTTGTGAAAAACTACTCTGCAGTGGTGAGGCTTTTGTTCAGACTAACTCAGGAAAATCCTCTGATGCAGAAGAACAAGTGTCTAGGACCCATGAAGACCTCCCCAAATGAATATTTAAAAACCAATTAACCTTTTGGGGACTGATGGACTGATGAACGTGAGAGCGCATTTCAAGAAATTATTCGACTCTTAACAGATGCTCCTGTTCTAGTCTTTGCTGACTACACCAAGCCATACACTCTTCACAATGATGCCAGCATGGAAGGTTTGGGCACCGTCCTATACCAAGAACATGACAAAGTTATGAGACCCGTCACCAATGCCAGACACAGTTAGACTCCCTCTGAAAAGAACTATCCAGTCCATAAGTTAGAGTTCCTTGCACTCAAATGGGCAGTGACTGATCAATTCCATGAATACCTGTATGGAGCCAAATTCATGGTGCTAACAGACAGAACTCACTAACATATGTGCTGACCACCACCAAGATGGAAGCCACTGAGCATAGATGGATTTCAGCACTATCAGCTTACAATTTCCACTTGCAATAATATCCTGGGCAAAACAATATAGATGCAGATGCACTGTCCAGATGTCCCCCAATACTCCTTCCACGGAGGGGCCCTGGACCCACGTTATGGAAGATGGAGTGAAAGCTGTTTGCCAAATGATGGTGCCTGATGACTGACCTGCCATCACCAACCCAGACCGAGCTGTGGACCTGCTTTGAGTACATCCTGATGCCAAACTGGAAGTGTACGCATGATTCACCACACTGCACAACACCTCCTTGCCTCATTTATCCCTAGCCAAAGAAAAGGGTTTGTCTTCCTTTCAAGTCAAAGCCAACCTGTTAGATGCATCACTTCTCCTGACAGAGTGGGACAAGTTTTCGTTAAAGCATGGATTGTTGTATCGTATATCTAAAACACAAACTCAGTTTCCCAAAGAGCACCTGGTGCTGCCCAAAAAGTATTGCTGAATGGTTTTACAAGCACTTCATGAAGACATGGGACATTTGGGAATTGATAAGACTTTGGGCCTGGTACAAGACCGCTTCTACTGGCCTCATATGGCTGTGGAGGTGGAAAGACATTGCAAATGCTGTAATAGGTGCATCACCCGTAAGACTTTACCCAAACGAGCAGCGTCTCTTATAAACATCACCAGTAGTGGGCCGATGGACTTGGTCTGTATGGACTTCCTTTCCCTTGAACCTGACCGAAAGGGGATCAGTAACATTCTAGTAGTAACTGACCACAACACCCACTATGCCCAGGCTTTCCCTACAAAAGGCCATTAAGCAACCAGTGTGGCTAAAGTATTTTGTGCACTACGGACTCCCCAAACACTTACACTCAGATCAAAGGAGAGACTTTGAGAGTCGCCTTATCAAAGAACTCGCAAGCATTATGAGCATAGAGAAGTCTCGTACTACACCATACCACCCTCAAGGTGACCCTCAACCAGACAGATTCAACAGAACACTGCTCAATTTGCTGGGAACATTGGATCCTAACAGAAAGCCATACTGGAGCCAGCAAGTACCTTTCCTAGTCCATGCCTACAACTGTACTAAAGATGACTCAATGGGGTTCTCGCTCCATTTCCTAATGTTCGGGAGAGAAGCCAGACTTCCAGTGGACTTATGCTCTCAGGTATTTGCAGATGGCGCCTTACCAGAGACACACTTGGAGTATACCAGGAGGCTGCAGGAACAACCAACAGAAGCATACCAGGTGGCCCAAGGAGCAGCTGCAAAGTCAGGCCTAGCAAACAAAAACATACAATAAGAGAGTACGAGAACAAGCTCTTCAGCTCGGAGACAGACTACTGATTCTAAACTTGGGGATACCAGGCAAACACAAGATAGAGGACCGATGGAAATCTGAGCCTTATGTAATTGTGAAACAGCTTCCAAATTTGCCAGTATACAGATTAAGAATGGAGAGAGGAAACATGGTGGTTAAAACATTGCATCGAAACCAATTATTGCCAATTGGTCAACTGCCGCCAGAAGCTGTTAATTCAGTACCTCTCTCACCTCAACGGAGACTAGTCACTAGAAATGAGACAAGGTATGAGAGACGGTCAAGTTCAAATGCCAGTACCTGTTGCCCCTCCAGCGACCGAGTCTGATGTGTTCAACAGTAGCTCTGAAGATGAAGCAAGTTTGTTCGATACCATGTCACTATCGTCCTGCACCATATCCCATGGACTTTCCACTTTCAGCACCTGAAGGGAGTAATGCGAGTCATTACAGGCCACTAAATCCCACTGCAGTACCCTTTGTTCCGACTGAAACTGGGCCCACAGTCACGAACTATGTTCCAAATGCAGGGAATGTTGAGACTCCAGTAACAGAGTCAATCCGAGACACTGAAAGATTCTAACCTCCTGTGACCAAGTGTGCAGAACCTATTAATGATCCCGATCAAATCATTGATAAGGAACCTGTAGTACCCCGCTGCTCTGCTAAAGAAGTCAAGCAGAGAGTAAAACTTATTGATGATGTCTCTGGTGTCCCTTCTGATCTCCCTGTCAATGTGATACATAAAAGGGTTCATCTGCTGCAAAGCCCACTATTGCTGCCCCCTTGTGCTGCCCACAAGTCATATTAGGGAAGTGTACATGTAAACCATGGGGGTAATCATTTCAGTGCATGCCCTGTATTTTAAGAAATGCAATGCTAATGATGGTTAGTCAGGTATCAGGTTTATTAGATAGCATGTAATGTATTGTATTGCAATGATTGATGTTTCAGGCCTTGACGAGGATGCCAAGGATTTCAGTGGAGGGGAATGTAACCCCTCCTCCCAAGTCGGGAGCCTACCTGCAGCTCCTGCCTTCCCATGCTCCTGCAGTCAGTGCCCACTTCTTGCTCCCCCGGCTCGCTCCTGGACTTCCGACAGGGCAGGGGGGCCAGCTTATCTTTGTTGCAGCGCCTCCTGCACGAACGAGCCGCTAGCTTCCTCACTTCCCCGAGCCCACTCCTGGACTACCGCCAGGGCTGCGGAGCACTCCAAACTGTTGCGGTGCCTCAATGCGCCTGAAGGAGAAGCGGCCAGTGAGCTGCACATGTGTGTTGCTCCTCTGCCCCAAACTACCGCAGAGTGAGCGGGGAGCAAGGAAAGGCTGCAAAGTTGTTCTGGTGCCTCAAGTGCTCATTCGGAAGCGGCAGAAGCACCATATGAGGGGACTCATCTCCCCAGCCCCACCGGACTGCCAAAGGGGCTGGGGGGAACCAAGCACAAGTAAAATAAACTTTTTAAGAACTCCCCGACCCTGCCTCTGCCTCCAGTGGGTCGGGGAGTAAGGGACAAAATGGTGGCTGTCTAGGACTACATGTCCCATAATTCCTAGCAGCCAAGGACGGCCGTTTTTAATGTCAGCTTCTCCTGGAGAGCCCACAAAATGGAGCTAGCGACTCAGCTCCTGTCCCTCAAAAGTGCCCCTAGCGACCCTCAGTAGGGACCAGGAGGGTGCTAGCCCTGCAGCCAAATGCTGCCACCTCTGTGCCAACAATATTTAATACTTTACAGAAGAGACTGAGCTTGTGAGAACTGTACCAGGGTGGCCATCTTTGCAATGGTTGCTTGAGGACAGCGTGGAATCCTATTGGTAGCCGCAGTACCTCCAATCAGGACGTATGACTCGAGACTAGTGTGGACCAATGAGGTGTCGAGATTCAAACCAAACATTCTGGGGTTGACAGTTTGACACTGGGTCTTTTCTGTGAATGTTTTGAAGAAGAAACAACTGATTTTGACAGCTCCTGCTGCTGTCACAGAACAAAACTGAAATAGTTTGTGCCAAAACAAACTAAGGACATTCTGAACTTGTTCCTAACTATCTGGTAAATCCCAGAGAGAAGGGCATTTACCTCTGCCTGAACTGAACTGCTGGTATTCGGCAATGCAGATATCAGTGACTGCTGAAAGAAGGCTTATTTGTGCATGTGTGAGGTGACAAATCCTCTGCCTCACTGCCCTGACACAAGAGACTGTAATTCCTTCCAGGGTACCTAAGTTCTGAGGTCCTGCCTGCCTGCCCGTTCAACTGCCTACCTACTGCCAAGGTGGGTGAAGACAAGTCCCTCTGTGGGATGAAGACTGCCTACCTACTGCAAAGGTGGGTGAAGACAAATCCCTCTGTGGGGTGAAAAGGATCATTGACTACATTCCACGCCAGTTTGCCTGTTCTTCTAAAACTGCCTGAAAAGGCCAGACATCCCACATCTCCTACACCTCCTTCTCTCTTTTCTAACTGTTCAGCTAGCTAGCTAGTTAACTTTCCATCTGGGCTTCCTGCATGACCTTAGCTACGCCCACAGCAACAGTTACAGCCAGGATAAACTGTATTTCTACACCCCCTGGTGTAGTTTGGCACTTTGCATCTGTAGCATCTAACCATTGCAACGGTGCTGCATTTCATTGCATTGGGAGGATAGCTAGATATTTTATTTACAGTATATAGTGCCCCTCTCCGGGGACTCAGAGCGCTTTACAATACAATTTAAAAGCACAGTAAAACATTAATAATACACAGATAGAACAGCAGCAAAATACAAAGAAAACCAATTATCAAATAACATAATGATTAAAAACCAGAGAATGCCAGGTGAAATAACAAGGTTTTTAATCCCTTTTTAAAGGATTCCACCGAGGGTGCCTCCCGAAGTCGTTGAGGAAGAGCGTTCCTAAGGGTGGGTGTGGCCACTGAAAAGGCTTGGTCACCAGAGTTTGGCAAACTCACCCTAGGAACACTGAGAAGGCAACCCTCTGTGGAATTGAGAGTCCGGGATGGGCTGTAGGGCACGAGGAGATCTTGCAGGTAGGCTGGTCCCCTACCGTGTAGGGCCTTATAGGTCAGTAATCCAACCATGAAGACAATCCTCTATCTGACTGGCACACAGTGCAGTTTATGGAGGATGGGCGTAATATGATCAAACCTTCGTACACCAGACAATAAAATCGAGCCATCACATTCTGCACTAGCTGCTGCCATCAGAGGTTACCTCCAGAAAGCCCTAGGTAGAGGGCACTGCAGTAGTCCAGTCTAGATGTGACAAAAGCATGCACTAGTGAGGTCAGGTCCTCAGGCGGTAGAAAGTGTCAGATCCGAGCAATATTTCTCAGATGATAAAATCCACTCTTAACGATTGCTTTTGTTAAGTGTGATTTAAACAATAAGGCATGAGCAGGGATTACATCAACAGTCTGTTAATCACTCCCTAGTGGTGTAATGTGGCACGATGTGCAGCAGAGTGCCACACTGCCCCTAGGGGGTGATTAGCTCACTGTTAAATCCAACTCCTGGGAGTGTCTTATTGCTATTATAAAAATTATTCCAAAAGAAAAGTGTCAAAAGTATACTTTTTAAATGTTTTCCTCATTGAGAGGGAGGTATTGTATTTACTAAAATAGTTCTTCCACCAAAAGTTTAAGAATGCTGGTTCAGAATGCATCACTCCAGTCTTTCAGCAGTGCTAGACAATGGAATACTAATAGGAAGAATTCATGTGCCATGGTGATCAGGCTGTACACGACAGTGTAACAGGGATTAATGTATGGCTGTCTGAATCCTAACAGCCAATTAGACTGCAGCATTTCTGAGGCCCTTTTTATAATCTGTCTTAACTGGTTATGGCATTTTGCATAAATCCCAATTTTAAAAGTCACCCTGAACCAATGGGGAGAACTGTCTGCACTGACCAGACTTGAGTTGTCCTTGCAATGGCTGCACCTGCGCACCATGTTGGAGGGGAGCTTCACCAGGGTAGCACTGTAGTATCCACTACAGTGGGATTTTGTAAGCCCACCCACAATGTGTGCCAGGATGCGGCTGTTAGACTGCTGTGCGTCATGCCTGGAGCCATCACTGGGTTGGTGGTAAACCATGCCTCCCCCCCCCCCCAATCTGGGAAGGAGGTTGACCATACAGCCAGCCTGCTAAACAACTCATGTTTAAGATCATTGCTTATCAGGATGGGGAGATCACTTGTTGTATTTACATCCCTTAGTTTGATTCCCGCATGGGTTGTACCGATTTAAATTTAGATTTTTTTTTTTTTTTTTAAACCAGGTGTTGTACAATGCGTTTTTTGAATTTCTGTGGCTCAGGGAGCCATCTCTCAGGTGTCCAGTCCTTTATCCCTCCCGCCTGTGGATCCTTCAGACTGAGCCTCCTCTCCCTCAGCACCCCCAGTTTCACCCACCTGGGGAGGGTAGCCCTTCACCTCTTTGGGCTCACTTACTAGACAGACTCCGACTGCAGGTGGGCCCCTGAGGGAGGAACTGGAAAGACAGCTGAGGAGATTCTGGTGGTGGGCATGGGGGGCTGGTGCCCTTGCCTGTTCCACAAGCCGGTTGTTTCCTTTGTCCTGCGCTACTTCCCTACCCCCTGCATGGGCGTGCTCCAACGTATTGGCGCATGGCAACCCTGCCAGCGTCAACCATGCCATATGTGCAGCCCAGTGCTCTGCGGCGCCCCTGATCTCCACCAGGGGCCGCTGGAACGCCGGACTCCCCAATACCCTCCCCCTTGGGATAGGAGAGCAGCCCAGCGGGCACTCAATCCAATCCCTCCCCTGCCAACCCCCGGCACCCGAACTAGGGTCTCCGGTGTGTCATGAGGTGTTGCGTCCAGCACCTCAACTCTCAGCGCCACTGGGCCGGATGCATTTTTTGATATTAAAGGTCATTTTGCTTATTTCTGACCATTGTTCCATTATCTTCCAATGTAGCAGAAACACACATTATGACAACAATGTTCATCCTATCAGTGATCCCTGGGAACTCGGATAGTCAAATATGCAGTTTTAGATAAGGTCCAATATATTCTAACCCCGTGGTTTTCCTGGGCATGACAAGGCTCTGAAAATGGGGGAAGAGGGGTTAGTTCAGGTCCGGTTGGGGCAGGGCATGGAAGCTGCCACAACTGGGACAATGGATGGCTTCCACCACTCCGCACTGGTCTGTGGGTATGGGCAGGGTGGGCAGTTGGCCAGTGCCACCACGGGGGTTTGCAAGCTCATATATGTTGCAGACCATCAGCCACTCCAGTGGAAAGTTTTCTCTGGGATGGTAGTACAGGTCTGGTTGAGTGAGGTGGATCCTGATGCAGTAAGGCTCATCACCCCAGGGTACTGGAGATGAAAAGCAGGTTGCCATTTTTATTGCCTCACTTTTGATGCAACTTGCCCATGTCCCTCCATATTGCTCCCTCAACTGTAAAGACTTAGTAGACAGAGGGCTGTTGGTCAATGACACGGTGTGGGATGTTTTGGCAACTTGTACAACCCAGATCCAATGGGCCATGATGGTCACAAGTCTAAAACTGTTACAGAAACTGTCCATATGGCTTCACTGTGTGGTATAACTTCAGTTAACTCAGGTCTGGGACTCCCATTGGCCCCTCCCTGTATTGAGGGGGGATTGGGCATGAGACACTGTAGCACTAGCATGCAGCCCTTGCCATTAGACATACAGTGAGCACTGACTCAATGAAGTGAGCTGTACATGTCTGACAGCATTCTCAGCCATTTAATAGGGACCTATTATTGGTGCACTCTTGACTGCAGTACAGCAGTGCATGAGACTCTCAGTGGAGGTTACGATCTGGGGGGGCACATTTTGCCACAGGCTGCGGAGCAGTAGTCCTTCATTGGGCTGTCACCATTCACTGCTACGGCAAAGTTACTTGTTTCAGCCCACTTCTCCCATCTTACAACTGGTGCGATGGCTATGCTGACTGCATTGCTTTGTATCACAACCCAACGATAGGGACATATTGGGTTGATAACCACGCAGAGTTTAAAATTGACCTCTGCTATGAACGGTCGCCACACTAAGCTCAGGCAAGGCACAGCTTTAACTGCATCACTACAACTTACATACCTTGTACAGACAGTAGAGGTCTTTCCTGGTTCCTGGGAAGTCTGTGATTGGGATAGCAAAGCAATATCCAGTCATACCTGTGAACGAAAAATAAAAATGGGGTCACAAAGGATCTAGGGTTCTTCAGAGACAAATTCAGTCCACTTTTTACCATTAAACATAAAACAATACTTATCTAATCTACAGGGCTTCGAATCCAGTCAGACAGGAATCAGCATCCATCCTGTCAGTCCTGTGGAAATACAGGGGAAAAAATGATTAGTATGAGGAAAAAATAAAGTATGTATAGCGACAGAGGTCAATAGAAACACGATAACCACAGGAAAAGCACAGATATTATGTATAGAAACCGGTTAATCACAGGTTCAAACAGAACCACAGTTACTGGCCGAGGAAGACACACTGGACGCGTTGCTGCACCCCCCCCCCCCACAGTGGTAAACTGTTAGGAAGGATGTAGCAGTGATCAACACTAGATTGCTCCCTACCCTGGATATTCTACAGTAGATTACAACTTACATTATGAGTAGAGAGATGATGTGCCTAACCCAAGAGTGAAATAAATTGTGGCAGATCATCAAAACTTATAAGATATGGAAATTCACATGTTCAGTCCACTAGAACAGTGCACGACTCTTCTAGCAGATCACAATGTGTCAGCCTTTGTTCTTCACCACTGTGTACTGGAATCCCACCCCTCCAACATAAGTCACCAAGCTCTGTCACCACAATGTCCACCAGGACTTACTTGCTAGCCATTAACACCAGAGCTTCCTCCCCCCTCCCACTCAACAGGGTCAACGTGGTCTCACAAACCTTGTCGGGAACCAGTACCAGTTGTTGCACTGTCAAGCTCAGCTAGTCCAGTACATGGCCTGCGGTTGTCCACGTGCCTTCCTTCTGCTGGTGATGAGATAAAGGTTGGGGTCGGGGCTTGCTTGCACAAATAAGACCAGATGGTAAAAGCATATGACTATAAGGATTAGAATGGAAACACTCCCACTGTACATGGTGACACATAGGAAACCGGGTCCCAACCATTGAGAAGCGATACTAGAGGTGGTGGGGAACTGTGGAAAGAGGAGGGTCGGGTAAAGGACTGTGGAGTTATTGAGTATGTTGGAAGAGCTGTGGAATGAGGGGGTACAGATGAAGACAGTGGTGAGGTGGCTAGTGTAGGGTCATAGAGGGAGGTGGGTAACATATGCAGGGATTTGTGTCCAGACAGATTGATGTCTGTCAGTCACCTTCCTGTCAGCACTGTGGAAATAAAGTTAAAAAAATATAAATAATAATAATAATCAGTAGACAGATTAAAGTATGAATAGAGACAGAAGGAGAGAGATTTCAAGATGGACACAATTGCTCGCTGTTATTTATTTGCCAAACACAGAAATGTATTTCTTGCACTACAACTATTACATAGGCCCACTGTCACAAGGTTGGGTCTAAGTTCAGCTCCCACTAAAGATGTACTCATATCATAAGTGGGAACACTTAACGCTACCATGGTAAACTCGAGTTGTAAGAGTGTGTTATGTATGGGTGGGTTTCAGTCTTGCATTTTTGCAGCAACCTCTGCCTCTGCCTAGCTGGCACCCTTCGGTAGCAATTCACTGGAGACGGCAGCACTACTGGAAAGACATATGTCTCACTCACAGCAAACTAGGGTACAGCCCCTATAAACAGAAATCAACACTCCAAGGCACTTCAGAATATTTCTCAAAGGGTCTATGGTGCAGATGGAGAGGGGTCCTGTTCCCTCTGTAAGCAGCTCAACTCAAATAACAGTATCTTCATTAGCACAGCAAGAAAGTTGAGATATAGGATAGTGCATGGGGAACAGCTGACAACAGGGCTATTCTTTCACTGAGTTGGCACTATGACGACGGATTACCTCGAGCGTAGCTCGACAGGTAATCCGTCGTCATAGTGCCAACCAGGTGAAAGATTAGCCCCATAGGTGCCGGAACCGGGGGGGGGGCCGGTAGCCACTCCACTTTTTATTTCTGTATGGCAAAAACTAGTATAGAAAAAGTGCCCTTTGTACCCTCATAAGTGCCCTTTTGATTCTCAGCCCCCTCAGCTTTTACCATCTTCCAGCACCCTTGCCCTGTTGTCAACTGTTCCCGATGCACTTTTCTTCATAGTGTATAGTGGAACGTCGTTTTGTGTGTGTGTGTGTGTGTGTGGGGGGGGGGGTCACTACGTCATATTTCTGCTTCAAAAAATGTTTACTTGGTTACAAAAGGAAAAACAGAACTTTACATTTTTTACGTTTTTACGTTTTCACGCTTAACATTTTTTACTGTTTTAGCACTTTAGATTTTAAACGTTTTAACGATGAACATTTAAACTTTTCAAATACACACATTTACTCATCGTTGTCTCTCAGGAAGCTATGAAGCTGCCGCATGTTATTTCTCGTTTTGTTTTTTTACTTTCCTGCTCGAGGATGAATCTATCTCGCCCCGAAAGTGGTTTTGATAGTATTGCTGCTTACGCTACGTGTCCCGTCTATGGAGTGAGCCCTAACACTCAAATGGTTCTCGAGGACACACTCTGTGACGTTTGTAGTGCAGCAGAACAAAAAAATCGTTCTGCTGCTCTGCGAACGTCACTAGTGTGTGACTACAAGGTTTCGACAACGATGGATTTCGGTGGAGAACGACGTTCCACCATACACTATAATACAATAAATGAAGCAATTAAATGAAAATCTCTATAACGCTGCACCACCGCTCTCTAGCTAAAGCTTAATACCGTCATGATCCTGAGAAACCACACATGGAGATAAATATACAGAACTTGAACGAAAGCACACTCCCCCCTCTCGATTCCCAGCTGAACATGCTAGGTGGGCAGTCTTTTCCCCCCAACTCACTCCTCGCCGCCAGCTTCTGCATGAAAGAGTTGCAAGCTACCACCTCCTGGTCCCGTGAGCCTTCCCTTTACCGTGCCACCTCAGACCATGCAGCCAACATCAGCCCTTCGCTCTGCCGTCCGGAACCTCATCACAGATCCCTCCATTACTCACCTCACTTTTCCCGGACCCACAAGCAGATCGATGCTCGGCTCACCTAGCAGGCTGGACTCTGACTGCCCTTCGGGTAGGCGCCCTTCAATTTAAGTCAAAAGCTACGATAACCGGAGGGTTCAACAGTGCATACTGACAGGAGGTCGGAAGAGAGACCCACTCTATAACTGCATACACGATGTATACTGTTTACAGTGGAACACTTTTAAATGTTCACCATATAAACTATGTCAACTTGCAGCACGCCGTGCACTTCTCTGCACAATAGCCGGACAAATATTAAGAGCGTAAACATACGCTCCCAACACCGACCTGACAGGAACCGGATGTTCGTTTGCCTGCATACATAACTCCTTTGTACTAGAAAAAAAAGATTTCGATGGACTCGATTGTATCGCCCTTTTAAATGTCTGCAGCTGCGGCCGGGATGTGATGTAATCAAAGAGCATGTCAGACCGGAAGAGCCTGGGGAAAGGAGAACAATGTGAGCAAAAGAGACAAAAAATCAAAACAGCGTTAAATAAGGGATTGTCTACAGTGGACAGACGGAGAGCTGAGGTGCATCAGTAGTGAGAGGGAATGGGCATGAGCGTCGTGGGCTGCTTCAGGTTATGGAATTACTGATACAGTGATATGCAGACAATGTTAGAGTAATGCACTGTGAGTAAAAGAGGGAGGGGAGAGTCGGACGAAGAGACGGCAGGGGAAGTGATTGTTGGAGGAGCTAGGCGGAGAGAGAGGAGGGGAGGATCCTCGGCTGGAGAGTCCCTGCGGGAAGAGTGGGTTGTAAAAGTCTCTAGCTGGGGATAACAGGGCAGGAACGGTGGGTCTCCGTTCGATCGCGGACAGCTGGGCATAGGATAGGAGAGGCAAACACTTGGGATCATAGAAAGGTTGATACTGTTGAGAGCTGGAGGGAGAAAGAATTGGGATCACAGAGCGGGTGGTAATAAAGAGAAAAGACAGCATTGGCATCAAAGGCGGAGAACTAAATAGGGTGACAGCTGAAATCAGACATGGGGAGGAAGGGTGGTATGATAGTCTAAGAGATTTGAGAGAGAGAGAGAGAGCAAGCAAGCTGGGGGACTGTCGGACAGTAGGGATCTGGTGCTTCTATTTTCTTGGCAGATTAATCACACTTTCCTGGGTGCACTGGTCATCGTTCAGTTACCTACTGCATGTGGACTTCCCTTTGCTGTATTCATCGGTGCCCTATCAGTGAATGAGTACCGTCTTCAGGGGAACGAATATCAGCCAGATCTAGCACAACTACTCCTCTCTGTTACCTCTTATCGGCTTCTGGCAAAGGAAAGAAAAGAACGGACTTTTTAAAAATAGTAATTTTACATTTTTTTTTTTTATCTCGGACAGCTGTATTTTATCAGGAGACAGTGTTTTATACTTCCTGTATAGTGTTTTTTTTGGGTTGGGGGCTTTGTAGTGTAGTGCCTCAGGGAGCAAGAGGGTTGCTATTTCTGTAGTTGAACATAAGAATTATTGTGGGTTGCTGCATTGATGGTAGCTAGACAACAATGACTGTGGCAGTGTTTTTTGGATGCACCTTTATCGCCTTCGGGCCAGCGTTTGCTCTCTTCATCTTCACCATTGCCAGGGATCCCCTGAGAGTCATCATCCTCATTGCTGGGTAAGTTTAGCCTTTTAAGCTTTTTCAGTTTTAATGCTTTATTTCCACCCCCATCCCCAGTACTCTAAAAGCTCAGAAGGAACGCTGTACAAATCTAAACTATTGGGACTTGTTCAGCCAATATTGTAGCTGAATTTCCACTTGACCATATGCAAATCAGAAGGGACACTAGGTCCATCACAAGTCTGTCCTCCACTCCATTTTACAGTGAGATTTCTGGTTTTGTACTCATTTTTCAAGGAAGTTTACTTGTCCTGATAATGGAGCAGTAGGATTTGTAAAATACTGCCCTATGCTCATTGAGTGATAATTGCAATTTGGCACGAAAATCTAGGCTACAGTAGGTGTATAGAACATTTTTGAATTTGAAACAACTAACCAATGTTCTAGGGGGAAAAAATGCATGTCTTGGACAAAAGGTTGCTAGTCAGAATGTGAACTTCATTGTGGTTTTAAATGTTTTAGGATTGCCTTTGACTGTTGTTATTACACAACAGAATGTGGGTTGTGCTAGATTAACACAACACAAGCCCCTAGTGAGTTGCGACTGGAGCTAAAATATGGGTCTTGAAACATGTTTAGTCAGTCACGATGTAGAATCTTTCACAACCTCTTCATAATGTAAATTATTTACTAAAGACAGTACACTGTTTGTTTCACCTTGGTGATGTACAGTAATCAACTCTGTATAGAGAGCCCTAAAGACAGAACAGTGTTTACTGGCCTTGGTGACTATTCTGTAGTCATCTCTATATAGGGCCAAATCCTGCAACAATGGCCACACCAGGATAGGTCAAAAGTGGGACTTTGTTGTGTGACTTGTACGAACTAGTCTACATTTCCATAGTGATTTAAATATACATCCCATGATGCTTTGCATTATTTGGGTCATGTGTGATTTTGTATTTCTTTGTATGATCCTTGATTAAGACGAGACAACCAGTGGTTGGCATATGATGCACACGTTGAGTTGGGGTTGTGTATAGGACATTTCTGAATGTGAAGCAGCTAGCCAGTGCTCTTGGACTAAAATGCATGTCTTGGACAGACAGAATGTTGCTAGTCAGGGTATGAGCCCAAGTATCCTTTTAAATGTTTTTGAATTGTTTTTGGTAAGATATTGTTACACGACAGAATGTGGGTTGTGCTAGATTAACACAACACAAGCACTCTGGCGAGTTGCGACTGGAACTAAAGTATGGGTCTTAAAACATGTTTAACCAATCACGATGTAGGATTTTTCACAGCCTCTTCATAATGTAAATTATTTACTAAAGACAGTACAATGTTTTCTTCACTTTCGTGATATATGGTAATTAACTCTGTGTGGAGCCCTGTACAAATCCCACAATGATGGCCACACCAGAATGGGTCAAAATTGGGACTTTCTGTTGTGCGACTTGTATGGAACATAGAAATATAGACTTTGATGGCAGATAAGGACTGCTTGGCCCACCTAGTCTGTCCATTTCCCTGCCTAGAGGATAAGCTGCAGATCCTATTTAACCAACAGCCTATTTCTTCCTACCCCCCACAAAAATTGCCTTATGTCAGTCCCATGCATTCTTGAATTCTCCCACAGTTTTAGACCCCACAACCTCCTCAGGAAGGCTGTTCCATGCATCCACCACCCTCTCTGTGAAAAAATACTTCCTCACATTGCCCCTGAGCCGTCCCCCCTCTATCTTCAAATTGTGTTCCCTTTTTCTTGCACATCTCTTTTTCTGAAAGATGCTACCCTCTTGGACTTTGTTGATTCCACTGAGGCCCCCCTCCAGGATTTTATTTAACTCCAAAAATTGATTAGCGTTTTGCTCATAAAAGTGCTAAAACATTGTGAAAATGCATAGCACTTGCCTCATTGTGTTTAACAAACATAACACTTCTAGAAAACCTATATAAATGCTTTCTGTACAGTTAGCGTTGTCCCAACAAAAAAACTGCTACTCAATTATTTAAAACCCTGCTCTCCCTCCTTTCCTCAAGGGTATACATATTAAGCTCCTTTAGCCTCTCCTCGTATGGCTTCTCTTGCAGACCCTGCACCATTTTAGTTGCCCTCCTTTGAACTGCCTCCATCCTGTCTATGTCCTTGCAGAGATGGGGTCTCCAGAACTGGACGCAGTACTCCAGGTGGGTTCTCACCAACTGTCTGTACAGGGGGATAACAACTTCCTGTTTTCTGCTGGTGATGCCTCTCCCTATACATCCCAGCATCCCCCCAGCCCTCCCTACCGCCTTCTCACATTGCTTGCCAACCTAAAGATCATCTGATATGATTACCCCCAGGTCCCTTTCCATTTTTGTTGTTACTACCCCACCCCATTGTGTAATCTTCCCCTTGGCTTTTGTTTTCCAGGTGCATTATTTTGCACTTCTTTGCATTGAATCCAAGCTGCCATACTTCTGACCATTCCTCCAACCTTGCCAAGTTTCTTCTCATCCTTTCCACGCTTCCTTGTGTATCAATCCTGTTGCAGATCTTTGTGTCATCTGCAAAGCGGCATACTTTTTCTTCCAGTCCCTCTGCAATGTCACTTATAAAGACATTAAAAAGGACTGGACCCAGTACTGAACCCTGTGGTACCCCACTAATAACCCCTCTTTCTTCAGAGTGGACTCCATTTACAATTACCTTCTGTGTCCTGTTGTCCAGTCAATGTTTTACCCAGGCTACCACCCTGGGACCCACTCCCAGGCTAGTCAATTTGACTATTAATCTTTTGTGTTGGACTGTGTCAAATGCCTTGCTAAAGTCTAGGTAGGCCATGTCCATAGCCCCTCCCTGGTCTACTACTTTGGTCACCAAGTCAAAGAAATCAATTAGATTTGTCTGACATGACCTTCCCGCTGTGAACCCATGCTGCCTAGGGTCCTGTGCCCCACTGGCCTCTAGGTACTCAATAATGCTTTCCTTCAGAAGTGATTCCATCACTTTCCCTACCACAGAGGTCAAACTGACAGGTCTGTAGTTTCCTGCCTCTGTCTTGGTCCCACTTTTGTGAAGGGGAATCACATCTGCCTTCCTTCAGTCCTCAGGTACCACACCATCCTCCCATGATTTGTTAAAAAGGGTAGTCAGTGGTGCCACTAGTTCTCTGCTTAGTTCTTTTAGAATTCTGGGGTGAATTCCATCTGGCCCCATTGCTTTGTCCACTTTCAGTTTTAGGAGTTCTTTCAGAACCCTTTCTTCTGTGAAAGGACAGGGATCCCCCCCAAATCCAGAGTGCTTCTGTTAATTGGATTAGGCACCTCCCACCCCTCTTTTGTGAATACTGAACAGAAGTATTCATTCAGTATCCCTGCTTTTTCACTGTCCCTCTCTGCCCACCCACCGTCCATTTTATTCAGCCTCACTATCCCTCCCTTTGTCTTTCTACGCTCCTTGATATACCTGTAAAATATTCTATCCCCCTTCTTAATCGAGTTGGCTGTCGTTTCCTCAGTTTGGGCCTTTGCTATTCTGACTACCCTCCTTGCTTCCTTCTGCCTTAACTGGTGCAGTTCTCTGTCCTGCTCCTTCTGTGTTTCCTTATACTTTCTAAATGCTATCTTTTTCTCCCTAACCTTCACCGCCACCTCTTGAGAACCAGTGTATTTTTTCATAGCGATTTAAATATACATCCCATGATGCTTTGCATTATTGGGTCATTTGAGGTATTGTATTTCTTTGTATGATCCTTGATTAAGGCAGGACAACCAGTGGTTGGCATAAGATGCACACGTTGTGTTGGGGAGCTGAGTAGTATAGTGGGTAATGCGAGCAGGATCACTGAAGCATGTATAGTAGTTTAGTGTGGAATGTCAGAGTCCTTAGAATGACTGACTGGAGCCCAAATGCAGGCAAAGTTTTAAAGAGCAAAGAGGCTGGATTGCCTTCTTGCTTCTTCACAAGCTAACCAGTAGAGACAGGGGGCCAGATTTTAAAAGCAGTTCGATCGACACAAGTGGCTTGCTTCACAAGAGTTTGACGCAAGAGGTGACTTGTGTTACAACTTGTGCCAAATGCAATTTTTACAGTGCAGCCTGCATCAGATCTAGACACTGCTGTGCCAAAGCCCCCTTGCACCAGGTTGTGTCAAACAACCCAATGCGCCAGGTCGCAAAGGGGCTTGTGCCATGGTGGGGCTGCAGCATCCCCTTATTTGGGATTTTAAAAGCTCCGCTGTGGATGCAGCAAGGGGCACCACTTTGACTGGACAGGAGATGGCCTAAGTGGCTTGCGCCAGTGGGATGGGGTATTACAGGGGGCAGTAGGTGCGCACTAGGGGCATGGGAGGTGGCAGTTGAGGTGTCAGGGGACAGCTGTGCATCAGCCGCAGTGATGTTTCACCTGGTGGGGTGTGTTTCCAGTGTGCAGCAATATGTACAATAAACATAACTTCCCTGGTGGTCTAGCAGCCTCCCACCCCGAGCCATGATCTCCCCCGGGTATACTGATTTAACCGCTGTGGTGGTGTAGTGGCCCCCCCAATCCCAGATCTCCTGCAAGTAAAATTGTATAACTTCCCTGGTAGTCTAGCAGACCCCTGATCCTCGATTCCCCCCCCATAACAATATGATAACTGTCCTGGTGGTCTGGTGGCCCCACCCCATGTAATGTCCACCTCCTTCCCAAATTGGAGCCAGCGACCAGCACATCCCTCCTCTCACCACCATGGCAGGCCACCGACTGAGCTGTCAATGAGCGTATATTGTATACATTACGCCCCTCTGTCAGCGGTAAGCCGTGGTGGTGAGAGGAGGGCTGTGCTGGTCACCGGCTCTGATTCAGGATGGGAGTGGGGTGGTGGGATCTACCTAATGGGGTTGGGGGTTGGGGGCCAGTAGACCGCCAGGGAGAGTTATTGTATTGTTACTGGGGGAGATCTGGGGTCCGCTAGACTACCAAGGAAGTTGTATCATTTTACTTGGGGGAGATTGGAAATTGAGGGCAGGTGCCACTAGACCACCAGGGATGTCAAATCAGTGTACTAGGGGGAAGGGCTGCTAGACCAGTAGGGGTGTTATGTTTATTGTACATATTGCTGCACACAGGAAACGCACCCCGCCGGGTTCAACATCACTGTGGCTGATGCACAGCTGTCTCTTGACATCCGCACTGCCACTTCCTGTGCCCCTTATGCTCCTGGCTCCCTCCTGGCTTGCTGTTTCTCCCCCCTCCTCACCATCCTGGCCCCTCTAGTGTTGCACTGGGTGGGGGTTGGCTGGTTCCCTGTGCCCTGTGGCAGTGTTTGCAGGTGCGCCATCTGTTTGCTGTAGCTAGAGACTTGTGGCAAACCTAGGGAGTTTGATGCTGGGACCCTGCTTTTTATATAATTGGGCGCAAGGTCCCTGGCATACCCAGGGCTTGCCACAACCCTTAGAGTGACATAACTTGTGCCACTCTAAGGGTTCTTTTAAAATCGGGGCCCAGTGAATACAAAGAAAACACAGGCCTTCAAGGTGAGCATGGACTAATTCTGCTTACCAACGGAATAACAGGGTATCCTGGGTAGCGTGGACTGATTCTGCCTGCCAAGGGAATAACGGGGTATCCTGGGTAGCAAGGTGGGTGTGGAATTCCCATAAATTAGCACATGTTGTGGATAGCATTAGTATATTTATTGGTCCATACTTTTGAGGCATGGAAAGATCTTCTAGAGTGCCTTTTGACCTTAAAGTGCTTTGTATGTTTAGCTGGTCCCTCCTGTTTAGGAAGTGAGAGTTTAGATAATGAGGAGGAAAGGAGTGTGAGGCGAGGTATTTAAATATTTGTAATTTTTGACCAGAAATGGCACACTGAACTCTGGCAGGTCATTTTTTTTTTCTGGGGGGGGGGGATGGAAAGTTACATGCTTTTGTTTGATTAGCAGAGGGAATGTTGTCCAGGACACTGGAGAAAATATCATACTCTTATGATAAGTGTGGTGGGATCTTTAACTTCCACCTGGAAAGCCACAAGAGATGGGCAGAAGGGACCTCCATTTAACAATAGGTACATATTCTTATGCGCTCTTGTATGCTTTGATTACTGCAGCCCTATCGTGAACCCATGTATTATTTGTTTCTCAAAGATAGATAATACGCTGTTGCTAGGTTAAGTGGGGTATCCACGCTTATGTTCACCTTGCCTCTACTGCCAGTTGTATTTTGCATAGCACTTGTGATGTTTTGTAATTGCTCTTCATGTCTGTACACCCCCTCCCCTGGCTTGCACCTGGAAATGAGCCTTGGCTCTGTGTGCCTTTCCTAGTTACCAATAAATATATGAACAGAGAGTTTGTCAGCAGAAAAGGACCTTTAGGCCCATCCAGTCTGCCCCTTGTCCCTGCCTATTCTGTCACCACTGACCCTAGTTGGTCGTAAGTGTCACTTCCTATATGCCATTGTGCCTGTCCCATGCATGCTTGAAGCTCCCCATAGTCTTTGCCCTCAGTACCTCCTCTAGCAGGCTGTTCAGTCATCCACCACACTTTCCGTGAAGAAGTTTTTTTGCACATCTCTCCTAAACTTCCCCCCTTAGCTTCGTTGCAAGCCCCTTTGTTCTAGTGCCGTCCTGTCTGTGAAGTAGACCTTCCACTTACACCTTGTTCACTTCTGTGAGGTGTTTGTAGGTTTCAGTCATGTCCTCTCACTTTTCTCTCTTCCAGGGAGTACATGTTGAATTCTCGCAAACTTTCCTCGTATGGCTTCTCATGCAACCCCCTCTTGGTTGCCCTCCTCTGTACCACTTCCACTCTTTTAGTGTCCTTGTGGAGGTATGGCCTCCAGAACTGGACATAGTACTCCGGGTGGGGCCTCACCAGTGACTGATACAGTAGCAGCACTACCTACCCCCTCCTGCTAGAAATTTTATTTGTTCATTTATTTAAAAGTTTCACTAGAACTGCTCGTTTCCAGATGTGTCCTGGGGGGAAGGGGAAGGGGAAGAGGCAAATTAATACAGATATCGAATACAGATATTTAACATGGTAGTAATATGTTTCATACAGGAAAATAGCAGAATACAGGTTAAACGATACAGGTATGGACAAGAAAACATCAAGCAATTACAGTGGTACGGAGGCGAGTTCAAAGTGCATTCAGGGTGTTGTGTGTTACATTCAGACAGTCACCATTTACAAGAATAATGATACAGGTAAGATCATGAGTACAGTAGGCGATTACTAGGGTAAATTATGAGTTGAGGAGGAAACCTGAAGCGTACAGGCAGCAGAACAATTGCATCACAATAGGAGATAGGGGACAGGAAGAAAAGTTAAGAGCATTTACAGGAAGGGGAGATGAAATTATGGAGGAGGGAAGACAGGGAAGTGGGGTGGGGCATTGCGGATGGACAGGGAAGGGTGTTCCTGAGTTTAGGGAAGCGATATGAGAAGGCGGCCTGGTCAGAGGTTGTAGACACTGGGGAGGCCCGATGAGTTCAGAGTTACGAAGGGAGTAAGGGGTTGATAAGAGGAGGGAGTTTAGCTATGAAGTTAGCACAGTGGGTGAGATGCCTGTCATCAAAGAGAGGGGAAGGAGAGAGAGATTTATACAAGTCACAGTGGTGCGTCTGGGATGGACAGTCTAGAGTAAAGTGACAGAACAAGTGAAAGAGGGTATCTAGTCTGGTTAGAGAGGATTTTGGAGTGGCACTATAGACTATGTCTCCATAGTCGACGATAGGGAGGATCATTTTCTGGACAAGCTCACAGTTGGCCAGCAGGGGAATACACCCTTGGTTCCTATATAGTGCACCAAGCTTGCGGTGTAATGTCTTGTGAATGGCATCCACATGCCCAGAAAAGTCGAGTTGTTGGTCAAGCCAGACCCCGAGAGATACCTAAAGGAGGTAACATCCTCAGTCATAGTCCCATCCAGGAAGTGGAAGGAAGGGAGGGAGGAAAGCCTAGAGAGTTTCTGCCTAGTGCTGAAGGTCATGGAGACAGTCTTCTTGGCATTGAGGAACAGCTGTTGGAGCAGAACCAAAGTTGAACTCTGTCAAAATCCAACTGGAGCCTGGTCGGCCAGGACTCTCTGTAGGATTTTTGTTTGGGCGTCTGGAACTGACTCTAAAAAAAAAAAAAAAAAAAAAAAAAGGGTTTCCACTGCCCAAGTTGAGTCCCGGAAAATTTCAGGGGTCCCATTCAAATACATGGGAATGCCCCACACCAGCACTGCTTGTACTGTAATATTCTGTAAAAGCGTGTGAAGAGCTCCATTAGTTTTTATTGGGGCATTTTAAACTACATTTTTTTAAATGTTTCAGAGGGTGAATTCAAGCAAATTATGGCCACTACTCAACTAACATGGGCCTTGTTAGTTGAGCAGTGGCCGTAATTTGTTTGCAATCACTCTATGAAACATAAAAAAATGTAAAAGACAAAGAACCTCTGTGCGCAAACACTGAGGCAAGGGTTACCCCAAAGGGCATTTGGCTGGGAAGCCAAGTTTCAAGAAAATACAAAATCACACATGCCCCCACAATGCAAAGCATCATGGGCTGCATATACAATCACCACAGAAGTTATGCTGGTCCAACTTACCAGTTGGACCAGCATAACTTCTGTGGTGATTTGCATATGCAGCCCATGATGCTTTTGGTATTGTGGGGGCATGTGATAAAAATGTAGTTTAAAATGCCCCAACAGAAACTAATGGAGTGTGCCTCTCGCCTTACAGAATATTACAGTACAAGCAGTGCTGGCACAGAGGCGCGGCTCTCTAAGCGACTCAGCGGCTTGGTGGCTGAGGCGTCTCTCAGGACTTAAAAAAAAAAAAAATCCCCTAGTGTACTGATGCACAAATGTGCTGCGAAGGACGGTTACCCGTGTCCCCAAGAGCCCCGTCACCACTTCCGAGAGCCCTGTCACCACTTCAGAAGGGGAGGGGCCAGAAGTGTACAGGACCGTGTCATCCGTGTACACATGTATGGCTGTAGAGGAGCAGACAGGGAGATCGTTTAGAAAGACAGAGAAGAGAAGTGGGCCTAGAACAGAGCCTTGTGGTACTCTAGTAGTGATGGGAAGGGAGGGGGATAGGGAGTCACCTGACCTAACTGATTGGGTTCTACCCACAAGGTACAAGTGGAACCAGCTGGTGGTGGGATCCGAGAGCCCTGCTGCTGCGAGCTTATCCAGGAGGAGGGATGGGATACTGTGTGGAAGGTCTTGGCCAGTTCGACAAAGATCACAGTGGTGATAAGGCCCTGGTCCATGCTAGGGAGGATGGAATCAGTAAGCCAGAGGAGGGAGATAGAGGTTGAGTGGAATTTCCGAAACCCAGACTGGAAAGGGGTGAGAAAGGAAGAGGAGGAAAGGAGAGAGCTGGGAACGTACTATGTGTTCCTGCAGTTTTGTGAGAATGTGGATTAAGAGATAGGGTGGTAGTTGCCTGGATAGGAGGGGTCGCCACCTTTGGGGAGGGGTACGATCATAACTCAAAGCAGTTTAAGAGACTGTTGAGTGCACATTATGATCAATTCAAATTCTGTACTTGTAATGTAAATGAACTTTTATATATTTGTCTGTTGTTTGTGATGTTTATTGTTGCGCGTGACTGAAAAAGGACTGTGCCCAGTTCACCTCCTGATTAAAAATAAAAAAAGTGAAAGTGGCATGTTTCTAGGCATCAGGGACTGTGAGGTATTTCCCTCTCCCAATGCACTCATCCTGCTAGCCTTTTCCACTTCTTTGTCACACTGCCCAGCTACCCTGATGTCATCAAATATGATGATCCCTAGGTCTCTATCTTGCTTAGTGACTGTAAACTCCACTCCCCCCATCTTATACACAACTCCCGGGTTCCGCAGCCCTAAGTGCATAATCTTGCACTTTTTTGACATTGAAACCCAGCTGCCACCCCCTAGACCATTCCTCTAGTTTCCTCAGATCCCTTTGTATTCTGTTCACCTCTTTCTGAGTGTCAGTCCTGCTGCAGATTTTTGTATTATCCGCAAAGAGACACACCTTACCCTCAAGCTCCTCTGCAGTGCCACCTATGAAGACACTGAAGAGGACCGGTCCCAGCACTGAACCCTGTGGCACCCCACTAATCACTCTCCTATTGACTGAGTCGCCACTGTTTACTACCACCCTTTGTCTGCTATCCCTTAACCAGTTTGATACACAGCTTGACACTTTCTCCTCCACCCTCAGGCTGCTTAGTTTAATAGCCTCCTGTGTGGCACAGTGTCGAAAGCCTTACTGAAGTCCAGATAGGCCATGTCCACTGCTCTCCCTTGATCCACCTCCCTGGCAACCCAGTCAAAGAAATCCATAAAATTAGTTTGACATGACCTGCTGCCTGTGAAGCCATACTGCCGGTGGTCCTGCAACCCTTTTGCCTTTGGGTGCTCCATGAGCCTCTCTTTCATTTGTGTCTCCATTAACTTCCCCACAACTGACGTGAGACTGACTAGCTTGTAGTTGCTAGTATCCTCCCCACTGCTGCTTTTGTTCAGAGAGACTACATTGGCCCTCCTCCAGTCCTCTGGAACTTCCTCGTCTCCACAGTGAGGTGCTACAAAGTGCTGTCTGAGGAGCGGTCAGCACCGTGCTCAGTTCCTTTAGGACCCTTGGATGATGAATCCCATCCAGCTACATCGCATTATTCTCCTTTGAGGCTTCCAATCCCTTTTAGACCATTTCCACAGAGAAGGGACTTGTGTCCATCTCCCCCCCCCCACCCGTTGCTTACTGCAATGTGCTGGTCCATCCCCCTCACCCTCTACCGTGAAGACCTAGCAGAAGTAATCGTTCAGCATTTCCACTTTCTCTTGATTGTTCTCTGTACAATTCCCCCTGTTCTCCTGATTCTCCCTATCTCTCCCTTTGTCTTCCTCTTCCCCCACATACCTGAAAAAGGTCTTTTCTCCATTTTGACCACTTTAGCTGTCCTCTCCTCTGTTAGTGCTTTAGCTACCCTCACCCTCCTTCCTGCCTCCCTTTCCTTTTGCCAGATACACCTCCCTGTCTTCATCCTTCTGGGTCTCCTCGTACTTTCTAAATGCTGGTTTCTTCTCCTTCGCTGCCTTTGCCATCTTCTTAGAGAAACATAGCGGCCTCTTCTCTTCTTTCCTTGCTCACTTTCTTTAAACAGCATGGTGTTGCTTAGGCTGTACCCTCCTTAATTTTTCTCCATTGAGTCTCCACCCCCGCCCCAAGGCATTCTCTGAGGCAGTTTCCCATTTCTTTAAAATCTGCCCTCCTGAAGTCCAGGACACTCATCTTAGTGTTGTTTTTTTTCTGTCCTGTCCAGTGCCAAAGCACACTGTATGGTGATCACTTGTACCCCGTGGACTGCCTACAGTGATGTCAGCAGTGCTGTCTGTTTTTGTAAGTAGCAGGTAGAGCACTGCCCTGTCCCTAGTAGGTTCCAAAACCAGCTGCCTGAGAAATGTTCCTTGTATGGAGTTGAAGATGGCTCTGCCTCTTGATGTGGCTGTGGCAAGAATGCCCCAGTCTACATCCGGCACATTAAAGTCCCCCATTATCAAAATGTCCCCCTTTTGGCCATTTTGCTAATGGCTTCCAAGTTCCTCCAGGGCTCTGTCTAAATCCTGTAGCTGTGTTTGAGACCTGTACATTACCCCATGTGAATAGCAGTCCCCGGCCCCATCTCTAGGCTCACCCATAGTACCTCCAGCTGTTCTTTATCCCCATGTTACTCCTGTATCTCAATAGCTCTCATATTCTCCTTTTACATATAAAACAACCCCTATACCTTTCCTTCCTGACCTGTCCTTCTGGAACATGATGTAGCCTGGGATGGCCACTTCTCAGCGGTGGTTGTCCATGCACCATGATTCTGTTATGGCCACCAGATCCAGGTCTGGCTCTGCAAGGTTTGCCGCAAGGTCAGGAATTTTGTTCCCTAGACTTGTTGCGTTGGCACACATGGCTGTCCATTCTCTTTGTCCCTCTCTTCCTCTAACCTGCCTCCCCTTCCTGCTTCCTTCCTTGTCCCTCTGTTACCCTGGTCCTGCCCTTCTCTGTTACATTGTCTCTCCTGCCTCCTTGGCCTCTCTTCTAACTGAAGTTCCTCCTTTAGATTTGACTGCTCTGTCCTTCTCTTCACTTCCTTCAGTCTCCAGGAAATTTCTTCTCCCTGGGTTGACCCTTCCCTGTTGCACTACCGGGGTGGGGGTGGGGATCTGTCTCCCCCCTTGTCTAGTTTAAAAGCTTGTCAAAGTAGCATTTAAACCTTCCACCCAGGACTGCCATGCCCCTTCTGGATGGATGGAGGCCATCTTCTTCGCAGTTTTGTTATAACCTCCTCCAGTTGATGACATCACTGGGCCTGACAGAAGTGGTTACGTCTGTGACCCATCACCACGGCCACATGTTGGACTTGGTTTTCTCATTAGGGCTTGACAGGGTTTTAAATAATTGGTTAGCAGTTTTTTTTCTTAGGACAATACTAACTGTACAGAAAGTATTTATGTAGGTTGTCTAGAAGTGTTATGTTAGTTAAACACAGTGAGGCAAGTGCTATGCATTTTCACAATGTTTTAGAATGTTTATGAGCAAAACGCTAATCAATTTTTAGAGTTAAATAAAATCCTGGCTTGAAGTTATGAACATCAAGATTGATTGGGTCATTTGATCCGATCACTGCGCGGTGGTGTTCTCATTTAGGGCCCCACTGATAGTCCCCCCCCTCATTGAGATGATCAGCTATCACCCTTTAAGGGAACAGTCCCCAGAGGGACTGCTGGCAGTAGCTGATTTATCTAGTGTGATTGCTGCATATGCGGTTGGCATGGGCGAGGCAGTGGTCGCCTATAATAAGGTGGTGTCCGAGGCACTCGATGCCATTGCACCAGTCCACATATGACCCAAATCTTCTCGCTTGAGATCCCCTGGTTTGATGAGAATCTCAAGGTGATGAGGATCAGGGGTCGGAAGTTGGAGCATTGCTGGTGGAAGACCCGTTCTGAGGAGGACAAATTGGCCTTGCAGGCTCACTATTGTGAGTACCAAGGGGCAGTGAACTGTAAGAAGGCAGAGTTTCTGTCCAGGGAGATTGCCACAGGGAAGAACAGACCATCTCAGCTTTTTTGGATTGTGGACAAACTTCTTCATCCAGTCCGTCTTCAACCGCAGACAGCTTTTTCAGTCGCCTTATGTGATGAGTTTGCTCAGTTCTTCTCTGGCAGGGTGTCCTCTGTCCAGTTGGGGATCTCGCCAGTGAGGCACATTTTGCTTTACAGTTGCCAGCCTGGTATGAGCAGAGGCACTCTTATTGTCTGGGAGGAGTTCAAACCAATGGAGGTGGTCTCAAAGCTGAGGCACACTTACTGTGAACTGGACCCAGCCCCGACCTGTTTATTGACGAGATGCATTGAGACCATTGGTTCGGTGTTCGCTGGGATTGTTCATTGTCAGATTGAGTCTTTCCTGATGCCTTGAAGGAGGCATTGGAGAGACCCCTCTTAAAAAAGTCATCACTCTACCCTGATGTCCTGGCGAATTATCAACCAATCTCCAACCTTCCATTTTTGGGAAAAGTTATTGAGAAAATAGTGGCGCAGCAGCTTAAGAAACACCTTGTGACCTTTGACGTCTACGAGCCATTCCAGTCGGGTTTCAGGGCTAGGTACGGCACCGAAACGGCGTTGGTTAGGGTGCAAAATGACCTCCTCTGGGCAAGAGATAGAGAGGACAGGTCAATTCTTGTTCTCCGAGATCTCGTCAGCTTTTAACACCATGAATCACATTCGCTACTAGATCACCTTATAGAATACTGTGGACTCACTGGTACTATCATTCAACTGGTTCGAGTCCTATCTCTCGTGTAGGATGCAATGGGTGATGATGGAGAATTTCTCCTCCTCCCCAAAGACTCTGTCCTGCGGAGTGCCTCAGGGTTTGATTTTGTCATCAGTGTTATTCGCAGTGTACATGCTATCCCTGGGCGACCTCATTAGGTGTTACAGTTTTCACTGCTATGCAGATGATACCCAGTTGTATATGTCCTTTGCCCCCCTGGAACACATGACACCATGGAAGCGCTTAACAACTGCCTGTCGGAGATCAATGACTTGATGTCTTTCAGCTGGTTGAGACTGAACCCAGATAAGACAGAGGTTCCAGTGATTGAGCTGGGTCATGGGTGTGATGGGAGTGTCTGTAGAGTGGCCTCAGTGTTGGTCGTAGGGACCACTCCGTTGATGGTTTCCCCTAGGTTGAGAAATCCTGGCATCATCCTGGATGACAGATTGACACTTAATGCTCAGGTGCCATCTGTTGTCCAGAGTGGTTTTTACCACTTAAGGAATGTCCCCAGCATTAAACCCCTCATTCCACCTGAGGATCTGCCATCACTGATTCATGCCTTTGATATGTCTAGGCTTGATTACCGTAATGCTCTGTACTTGGGGGTCAGTGGAGGGGCCCTCTGCTGGCTGCAGCTGGTGTAGAACGCAGCAGCCAGGTTACTGACTGGCCTGCCTAGGTCTAGTCATGTGACCCCGGTCCTGCGAGCTCTGCACTGGCTGCCTGTCAGGTGGAGGATCATCTTCAAGGTAGGCTTGCTCACCTATAAGCCCCTATATGGACTGAGCCCTGGCTACCTGGCTGATCTCCTGACACCTGCCTCCTCAGTCCACTCCCTCTACTCTTCAACCAGTGGCCTCCTTGTGGTTCCGAGGGCTGGGCTAAAAACTTCTAGCAACCAAACCTTCAAAGTTGCTGGTCCGGCCCTCTGGAACTCCATCCCCATCTCTGTTAGGGAGGCCCCAACGGTGGCATTTTAAAAGAGGTCTAAAGACTCATCTCTTCCTTTTGGCCTTCCCGGGCTAATCGGAGCTATTATACTGTAAGATTATGCCTATTGATTTTAATATGGAATTGCATGTTAAATAACGTAGTTGTGCGTTTTTATCCTATTTGCATTTTCCCCCCTTGTCTGTATTTATGTAAGGCGCCCAGAGCCTCTGGGATTGGGCGCTATAGAAATAAATGTGCCTTACCTTGCCTTCGTTATACAGGCCTCCATTCCCCCCCCCGCCAAGTGTGACCCCAGTCCCTGATGTAGCCAAAGCCCTCCTCCCTGCACCATGCCTTCAAGCACTCATTAAAGGATCTGGCATGTAGTTCCCTAGCCTTTCCCCAACCATGCACTGGTAGCACCTCATTGAAGGCCACTATGTGAGCTACCTGCTTTAGGCCCCTCCCCAGCACCCTAAACATGTCCTGCACTACAGCTACAGCTTCCCTTGCAAGATCATTCATCCCTAGTGAGCAACAACATCCAGCTCCCTTCCTGCCCCCTCTTCCCTGGTGATCTTCAAGATCTGCCCTCCGGTCCTTCCTGCTGACGTGCATGGAATACACTGTACTACCCTGTCCCTCTCTTCCCCTGCCCCCAACTCAGTCCCTCTGACTATGGAGTCCCTCACCAGCAACTGCCTCCTCCTCGGCCGGGAGATTCTCCCCCCTCCTTCCTTGGGGCCTACTCCCTTGAGGATCCCCACCTCTTTTTTTTTATTCCTGCCTTGGGTGGCCTCTGTTTGGTTTCCCCATCCTGCCGGAACGACAAAGGAATTGTGCAGTGGTAAGGTTTGAAGAGTGCTGTCCCTCCTTCCTCTCCCCACCCTCCCAGAGCCCATCAAGGTCCAGCCTCTTTGCCTTCTTACTGGAATCCTTTGTGGGTGCGATAGCAAACTAGGTGGTCTCTGGGTGAGGCAGATGGTGTCCTGTACTCATGCCAGTTCAGCAGTGTCCAGCAACCTTTCCTCTCAGCCCAGAGAGGTGCCTGCACATGGGGCAACAGCTCAGTCTCCAGAATGTGTCTCTGAAGATTGCAGCCCGCACCCATTACACAGCACCACTCCCATGCCTGATGATTTGTTTATCCTCCTGACTTTCTGCTTCCTTGCTTTTCCCTTGCCTGTAGGCTTCTATTGTCACTAAACCCCCTCTTGTTTTACCTTTACCTTTCCCCTTCTGAGTTTGTGTTCAGTCCCTTGCCCTAGATAGGGTTTTTCTTCAGTTCCCTTTTTCTGGTGCCTTGGAATTTAGGATAGTTGGCTTCCTATGCTTACTTTCTTCCCCTTCCCAGATAGGATGCTGTCTCTGTTCTTCCCCTATGTGTGTTTCAGTTGCCCTTAGTTTGGCCATTGTAGATCTTATCCTCCCTGCCCTACACCGTTGTTCATCCCCATCCCACTGACAGTACACACTGTTAAACAGGCAGCAACCAGTATACACGTAGTCTACCTTACCGTACTAGACCGGCAGAGTTCCCTGCATTCCTGTCGCCTCCTGCTAATGCCTACCAGTGCCTATGATGCCAGTCTTACTCCTTCGCTCTTCCAGTTACTTGATGTCTCATATAAAGTATGGCACCTCCACAGTACTTGGTGCTGCACTACAATGTCAGTATTGGTATTATTAAAAAGATCTGAGAAACGGAGCATCCTGATTGGCTGTAAGCATTTCATCAGCCTTATGTTTATTTCTGGTTAACCTACATGTAGAGTATAGAGTGTAATTACATGCTGAACAAGGTACATCACTATTCAAAATTTCCTTATTTATTATAATGGCAATAAGGTACTCTATGATGGCCAATTAGTCACCATTTAGGGACCTGTGATGGAGGATGATTAACAGACCATTAAAGGGGAACAGTCCACACCAAGAGCCCCACATCCAAGTGTGGATCTGGTCTCAATTTTCACTTTGTGTGCAAAAACTTTTTTTTTTTTTTTCTTAACATTTATTTTTGTAGATTGTATTACTTTACTTCCAGGTTGACATTCTCTGTATCTACAAATCTCAGAATCCCCTGCAGCTGACATTAGAGCAGGACTGCAGCAGTGGGAGGTTATGTAGTCTGAAGTGAATGTTAGAGCTTTCATAAGCTCCAATCAGATGTTTTCCAGTCCCACTGTTCTCTTGGGGCTAAGTGTTGTCCTCTGTGACTGTACGTAGGACTGGGAGGACAACAGGACCAGCAAACAAAAGGTCAGAGCTTATAAAAACTCTAACATGCACTGCAGGCTGTTGAATCTACCACTGCTGCAGCCTTGCTCAGATGGCAGCTGCAGGGGACACTGGGAATTGTAGAAAAAAAAAAACAAAAAACAAAAAAAAAAAAACAGCCTGGAAATAAGCAAATTAGTCTGTTACAATCTACTATACTGCAGCAAAATATGTTTTTGCACAAAACTTACTAATTGGGAATGGCCCACACTTGAGTGTGGCGCTCTTGGTGCTGCTTGATTTCCTTTAATATAATCCCTGGCCTTGCTTTTTTATTGCGTAATTAACTGAAGTTCCTGGTGTGGGCCTAGAACCCACAACCTTCTGCTCTTCTGGCCCTGGAGGTGAGCCTGCAACATGCTGAGCCCCTGATACTGCCTTTTGTGGCAGAAATTGTGGAGAAGGACCTGGCGGTGCAGTGTAGGTATTATCTGGATAGGTTTAATAGCTTTGAGCTCTTTCAGTCTGCCTTCTGCCAGTGACTTAGCACAGAGCTTGCTCTGATTATAAGGTAGAGTAATATCCTCCAGGTGAGGGAGCGGGGTGATGTATCGGTAGTGATGACCCACTTGGGCCTCTCTTCTGCTTTTGGAACAATGGATCAGGAGCAGTTAGTTGGCAAACTCCAATACATGGGTGTAACTGGGACTTTGCTCACATGGTTCCAGTTATTCCTAGAAGACTGAGAACAGATGGTAATCTATGGGGCACTTTTCATTAGGGCCTGTGATGCCATACTTTGGTGTTAGCTGGGTTTCTGTCCTCTTCTCTGTGCTTTTCACAGTGTATGTGAGACCCGCGGGGGATTGTCAGGATGTACATTTTTGGTATTGCTTCTGTGCAGGTGACACACTGCAGTACCTTTCTGCGTCCTCTAACTTGTTAGTGCTCAGTCCTAGCAAGCCGGAGCTGTTGCTGGTAAGACCTGTGAGTAAGTCTCTGCTTTACAAAGCAGCTTCAGGCTTCCCATTCTTGATGAGGTTCAGCTTGAGGTGGTGAATGGTGATTACCAAGCTGGAAGTAGTTCTGAACTAGCGGCCGTTCCGGTTATTCTAGGTATCGGCTGTTGGTAAGAGTTGCTTTGACCATCTAAAAGACATCTCTGGATTGTGCCCCCAGGGGTTGAAATTAAATTTTGTAGCCACTAGCCAGCAGGGCTAGAGACTGGGAAAATTCACTGGACCCGCAGACGTTTGTACTGGCCCAGATGGTGTACTTTTTGAAATGTTACTTTCTCCAATACAAGCCTGCAGGGCTAGTTAAAAGAAAATCTTACTAGCCTGGCACAGAATCTACCAGCATTTGGCTAGTGGGCCGGTGCCAGTTTCGACCCCTGTGCCCCTTTCAAGAACCTAGAGATATGAGAATACCAGTCCAGGTGTTCACCTTCTTGTGCCTTGATTATTGTTTTGTGCTTTCTAAGGACTTATCTAGTGGTCAAACTGAACAGCTGTAGCTAGTTTAGAACAGGGAAGCTTGTTTCCCCCCCCCCCACCAGGTCCTCTTAGAAATCGGACCATGTCACTCCAGTGGTGTGCAACGTGCAGTGGGTACCTACAAAGCAAAGACTTGACTATTGGGTAATTACTGTGATGGTTAAGGCTCTTAAGAAGTTGAGCCCAGTATAACTCCATGAGCTCCTGATCCTGCACCGCCTTGGGAGAGCTCATTGTTTTGGAGACCAGGGGCTTCTGAGCGTCCCCCACTTGTGTGGAGATTGTGTTCTATGTTGCGGCCCTTCTCCTCTGGAAATACCTCCCAGCCTCTGTCAGGTTTATCTCTAATGAGGGCCACTTCAAGGTGGAAGTTAAGAAGTGACTCCCTAGTACAGCTTGCCCTGGCCTCATTGCTTAATTTGATATGGGGAATTCTTCTATTTAGGCTTCTATTATTTTATGTTCTATTAACGGGAATATTTATTGTACATTTTTTTTGTGGTGCTATGTGTTGTAAAGTGCTCTGAGTTTCTAGAAGGGTGCTGAATGAACAAACATACCTAACCAAAACTACCCAGGCTTGAATCCCTGCAGTCCCTTTAAGCATAGCTGTTAGAAGAGCCCCCAAGGGACATCCCAGGGGCAAAAATGGAGATCTGTGACATGAGAGAAGTGGGGATGTATGATGTGACCAAACTAACTCATGACCTGCAGGACAGATTCTGCAAGGATCAGCTTCGGGTACAGAACATGTACTCACTGGAGGCCAGAAGGGAGAGGGGTGATATGATAGAGACCTTCAAGTTCCTGAAAGGAATGAACAAGATAAAATGCAAGGAACTATTCAACAGGAGTAGTGACTCTAGAACACCGGGATGTGAATGGAAGCTGGCAGGAGGAAGAGTCAGGAGGGACATGATGAAGTTCTCTTATACAGCGAGAGTTACTGAGTTGTGGAACAGCCTGTCAGCTGAGGTGGTGGACGCATGAATTATCAGTGGCTTCAGACATGTTTGGGCAGATTTAAGGGTTTAATAGGGACCCAGGGGGGTAGCAGTAAGGCAGGAAACATGGTGGGGGTAGCATGACTAAATCCTCATATAGATACTAGGTCTCGGAGTAGGTTGGGGTTTACGGGCAGACTAGATGGACCCTTGGGTCTTTTTCTACCGTCATTTTCTATGTTTTTGTGTAATAGGGAAATAAGGGTAAAAGGGGGAAGGAGGGTGAGGCAGGGATACAGTTTGTTAAAGGAAACTGTAGATTTAAATGTGTGAAGTCATGGGGGGTCAGTATGTGAAAGGGGAGTAAAGGTTTTGATAATTTGGTCATGGTAAATTTAAAAGTTTTGGTAAGGAGGAGAGGGGAGTGGGGTCATGGAACACAGAGTTTGAAAGGGGTGTGAGGTGAGGGAACACAGTGTGAAAGAAAACTGAGGACTAAGATAACAAGCTGAGTGAGTTGAGCATACAGGGAAGT
This sequence comes from Neoceratodus forsteri, assembly GCA_016271365.2. NCBI lineage: Eukaryota > Metazoa > Chordata > Ceratodontiformes > Ceratodontidae > Neoceratodus > Neoceratodus forsteri. The sequence continues at coordinate 336,740,915 of CM057449.1, forward strand.
GAGTGTTGAGATAACTAACAGATGGGAATGAGGGGGTAATACATGCTGGATTTGCTGAGTCACATTTTGCTTGTTTGTTTAGATCCAGAGGTGAGAGTGGGGGTGTCCCAGTTAATACTGTAGGCACTTACGTCATTTTTTTATGAACTTGATAGTGTGGAATTTTTTAATTATAGATTGCTGCAGTACCCTTTCATTTATGATTTATTTAGTGTAGAACAGTCAGATTTAATTAGTGTTGATTTATACTGTCTGGACATCTTGAAGACTGCTGCTCAATCCCTTTCACTGACCATATAAATACTGAGGAGAAAACACACACACACCCACACACACACACACTCTGCAACCTCTTTTGTGCAATTTATTTACTGTTCTTTGCTTAATTAAGCACAACAGGGGCTAGACTGTGGTTAAGCACAGCAAGGCAAATGCAACTTACAATTTTAATGGAGGCATGTTGAGTGCTAATCAGACCTCTAGCCCTGCTGTAGGCTTTTGCTGTGGGAGCACATGGTATGAATTTGGCCCCGGCCCATTAGCTAAATGCACTGTTGGTTGCTGACTGCATAACTTGATTTTGACCTCTAGTAGTTGCCCTGGAATTCCCTGGAGACCCTGTCTCACCCAGGAGCTTTCCTTGTTCCGTTCAGCCAAGAGCATCAGTACTAGGCGGCCACTAGAAGGATATGAACCAGTGATGTGCTCTGAACGCCTTAAGCACTTCAGAGCTCATTATCACTTAATTGAATCTGAGCGTTGGTGCTTCCGGGTATAGCTGCATGATCTAATGCTGTGGAGCAGTCAGAGTTCAGGGAAAAGACGGAAAATAAACAGTAAAACCCAGAGAGTGAAAATGAGGGAAAGAGAGAGGGCAAAAAAATCACTAGGGAGATTAATCAGAAAGCAGATGTTACTTTAGTTTATGCATTAGCTGAGGGACCATTGACCAGTCAGTGCTAGACCAGTCTATCGGCTTCACAGCCAGTGACTTAACCATTGTGCATGACGTTCGCTAGCCCTCAGAACAAGCTCCAAACTCACCCTCTCCCCATCTCAGTTGTTGATGGAGCACCCCTGGACCAGGTACAAGCATCCACTACCTTTAGCACAGCAGAGGAAGGGTGTCCGGAATAGAAAAGGGCTCACCCCAAAATGTATATCATTCACACAACTCATTCATCAGCCTCATGGAGGAATAGTTCCTCTGTAAGCTATCATCTGTCCCAGCCTACCATTAATGGATGGTTCCACAGGCTGAAGCTGTCCCATTCAGTGGTAGTCAAGGTGTATGCAGCATAGTTTGTTTTCTGGTCATGGGGTACTTCCCCAGACAAACATAGGAAATATCACTGGCATCAAGGCCAGCAGGATGCTGGGATGCATCGCTAGGGGGATTACCATCAGAAGGAGGGAAGTGATACTCCCTCTGTATAACTGCTTGGTTAGGCCGCAATTTGAGTACTGTGTGCAGTTTTGGAGGCTGCACTTAAAAAGGGACATTGCACTCCTGGAAAGGGTCCAGAGGAGGGCAACCAAAATGACCTGGGGCTTGGGGGAAAGGACCTATTAGGAGAGGCTTGAGGACCTAAATATGTACATGTTGGAAGAGAGAAGGGACGGGGGGACATGATAGATGTCTTCAAGTCATGAAGGGGATAAATAGGAGAGGCTTAGTCAGGGTGCTCCAAAGGAAGGGGGGGGGCAACTAGAGGGCATGGGTGGAAGCTGGAGGGAGGGAGACTGGGGGAGGTGCTACTTCACTGAGAGGGTGGTAGAACCATGGAATGCACTACTGCGGGGACTAGTGGAGGCAAAGACTGTGGAGGGGTTCAAGAGGGGTTGGGACAGGTACGGGGAAGGGTCGTGCAGGCAAAGTCCAATGCAATCCCGAGAGGGTGGGGGGGGACAGCAAGGTCAGCTCCCAGGGTGGGGGCTGACCAAATGAGCAGACGTGAAAGACTGTTAGACCTACTCTGCTGGCATTTTAGTATGTTAGTATCAATTGGCCTGCTGTGTTTTTCTGTATCTGCCCGTTCCTGGATGCACTGATAAGGAGATAGTCACTGTATCTGTATTCCAGTTGAAGGTCATCATCTACAGTTGGCAGACCAAATCTGAAAGCCACCTAGCATACACAATGTGTCCAGCTAGGTATAATTAACTACACAGATGTAGCTTTTGGGACCTCAGCTGTGAATGAATGCAGTTGAGCAAGTCAAGCTGGCCTGTAGCTTAGTGGTAGTGCTGCTGCTTGCTGTGCCATCGACCTGGGTTCAGGAACGACCTCTGGTTGCTCGACGGTTGGCCTGCAGAAGGAGCATTCAGTGCCCTAAGGACTGCTCTTCTCCCTTGAGGTGGGGGGGATGTTGTGTTCTGCTGCTCGACTGCCACATGGCAGAGGCCAGTTGACGGAACAGCAGGAGCATGTAGAAAGGGGGAGGGGCAACTGCTGGCTGCCAGCCACACATTCCTGCCCGCCATTGTGTGCTGACACCTCCTGGGATAAAATCCAGGAGCGGAAGGAAAAAGCCCAGGTCATCTGTTATGCCAGCAGCTCTCGTAAACTCATGCCCAATCGACAAAGCAGGCCTCCCGCCACTATCTTGATCTTGTGCCAGTGGTGGATAATTGGTAAGTCCGTGAGAAGGTAAGTGGTGGGGCTGGCGAGAAAAAGCAGAATAAAAAAAAGGTCTTAATTCAGTATACTGTGCAGCAGCTCAGACAGCCGGAGTTGTACACAGTGGACCCATAGTTTTCATTTGTGTAACATTTTCTTTGTTCTTTGACTATGAAGATTGCGCCTGACACTTACTGACAAATTGTAGATGCTTGTGTCCAAGTAATACAGTTCAGGCTATGATTGGCAGGCTACACTGTTCCATCACTTCATGGCTTCCTGCTACTACCCATAGCCCCTCCCTGCTTTAGCGCTAGCTATCCAGGTGCTTTGTCTTTCTCCTTTTTCCACCTTTGTCTGTAAAAATTGTATTTTGTCCAGTTGTATGTATGAATTGCATTCCTGAATTCTGTATTCTGACTGTATTTCAGCTATTTCGATACGTAAGCTTCCCGTTATTGCTCATTTATGTATTTTGTACTGCCCTTTTGATTTTGTACTTTGACTGTATCATTATATGTTTGTATAGTATGTTAATTCCGTTTTGTATATTGTTTCCTACTGTTTTTCCCCCTTCCCCCAAGTTGTACCTGGAAACGAGTCTTGGCTCAGTGTGCCTTTCCTGGTTACCAAAGTTTAAATAAATAAATAAATCACTTTGATGCTGATGCTGGTTCTTTGAGAGGTGTAAGTTGATTGGTGTAAGAGTATGATTTATTTGCCCCCACTCCCAGCACCATGCCTTTGATTTTAATTCCCCAGCTGCCCCCACTGCATTCAACTGCTTTAGTATTTCAGTCCAGCGGGACTGTGGCCATGTGAAGCGGTCCTATCGAATCTGACTTGCCAAATGTATAATTGGCAATCTCTGCCAGCTGAACACTTTTCTCGTCCAGTGTAAAATGGTGGGTGGCTTTTCCCACAACTCATCAATTTCTCTTCGCTGTCATTTTGATTCTGTATCAAAGTGGGTGATGTTTTTGCATCAGTGCGCACAGTTAAGGTGTAGCACATTATCCATAAAGTTAGGTATCTGTTTGCTTGTCTTTTAGTGCGGGAAATTATGCTTTACTTCTGACTGAAAATAAGTACTTAGACCTTAAGTAGATTTTTGGAATAAACACCAGTTTCCAGGAACCTAGTTTAGATTCAGGTCACTGTCCGCACTTTGACAGTCTTTTACTGAACATGCCTGGTCACTAGAACTGCCTTCAAGCTTGACTCCTTCTTCCACTCAATCATGTGTCCTCTGACTCCTCCCAGAAGCTTTTTAATCTTTTTTTTTTTCACTGGAAATAACAGGTCTCCTCCCTTATAGATGCTTCTGAGATAATATTTTTTACAGTTTTCAGGCTTTTTTTTTTTCCCTAACTATTTCCAATGTGCATCATAGCTTCGATAACTACTGTGTTAATCGCTGTGGGCCAGAGGAAGAAGCCCTGCTTTAAAAGGTGCATACTCTGAAGGTTCTCGATGCCAGTTACAAGCCACATCATCCATCACATAACATGGACAACTGCCAGTGGTGCCAGGCCATGCACCCACTGGCAATAGAAGCTCACAGGGTGCAGGTACTGAAAGAGGGGCACTGGGCTTTCTGCAGATTGTCCATGGACTCATGCTTGTAGCACTGGGTAACACTGACGTGCCACTTGCCTTTGATGAAGATGTGCTGGTTCTTGACCTTTTGGTAGTCGAGGAGTTTAGACTGAAGATCCTTCCATCCCTCTGCAAGAAGAAGGACTTTGATGCCTCCGGTCATCCCTTTAGTTTTTCAGAACTCTTCCCAAACACCATAAGCACAAGAAAGAGTGGATGCCAATTGTGGGAGCTCTGTCGGTCATTAGACCATTCACTCTTACCCCTATCATATGGGTCTTCATGGCTTTTCACTCTGTAAGGAGACAGAGCTACCCACGGAACCTATCGATTTTACCTGAAGAGATTCTGTCAGGCTAGTTGGACATTAAGCTGTTGGTCAGTTACTGGTGATGTCGCCTCCAGCTCTGCAGCCCCTGCATGTTGGAGCATTCTAGTTGAGGTTCTGCTGACTAGCCCATAGCCTGCAAAGCCACTGCTTGTCCCAAACTTTGTGGTTCCTTTGGTTTGGCTGGTTGGCTTGAAACCATGTGGTCTTTGTCAGCGCCATGTGTTCGCAGGCTTGAAGCCCCATACATGCTAATGAACTTGGGGAGGGGACCGGAAAACAGAAAGTTGGGCCTTTCTCATGCAGGATGATCCCAAACGTGCTTGGCACTGGCCCTGGCTGCTGTCCTCTGGTAGATGCACCCCAAAAACTACTTCCTCCATTAGCTGAAGGAGATGAGAGGGGCCTTGGGGTTGGAAGCAGCACCAGATAAGTATGCCAGGTAAGTACCAGGGATGCTAGGTGTGGGCTGGGCTCATCCCAGGGAAGGGGCAGAGGCTTAGGGGATGAAATGGGGGGATAGAGGATGGGAGGCAATATAGCATACTGATTAAGAGCCCACAGCCACCAGTTGCATACTGTGTGACCATTAGCAAGTCACTTAACTTCCCTGTGCTCCAAGGACACACCTGGAGACGAGCCTAAGCTTAGTGCGTCTTTCCTGGTGAAAAACTTAAAAAAAAAAAAAAAAAAAGTAAATTATAAATAAATAAGGAGATTGCTATGTCTTCCTTATGCTCCCCACCACTCCCGGAAAAGAGCATCTCCACATGCTTTATATGTGAAAGGCCGTCAAAGGCTACATTTGCTGTGTGCTGCATATCTGTAGGACATACAGGCTTGCTGTACTTCTGGAAGGAGCAAGTGTTCCTTGGCTTGAGGGTTGCACACTAATATCAAGAAAGTTTACCTAGCTAATGGACTTCCTACTTCTTCACTCATCGTACAAGTTCATGCCTAGAGGGCAATTTCTGTATTATGGGTGGAGTTCTCTCTACAGGATATAACGTTGCCACCTGATTGACTCTCCTCATGTTTGTCAGGTGATTCTGAGTGTGTTGGTTCAATACAGATTCCTTTACGCATGAGTACATCTTATTAAGGCGTATGCACTACATATAGAATAGTGGATGGGTGACCATCCACAACAAGGCTGTGTTTCCATCTTGAGAGTTGATGACATCATAGAGACCTGTTGAGCTTCGCTCTCAAGGTTTCTATCATGTCATCAGCTCCCTCAATGGAAACACAGCCTCAGTTGTGGATGAACCCCCATCCACTATTTTGTATAGTATATGGTTCCCTGAAATGTGTTCATACCTTGTATTCAGGGTTTCACATCAGTCCTCGCTAGCTTCCCAGTCTCTCCACTCCCGTCCCCAAAGATTCCAGTCCTCCACGCTGCAGTCCCATCCCCTAAGATACCGGTCCTCCATGCGGCAGTCCCGCTCTGTTCTGATCCCGTAACTGTGCCAGTAATTTATAAAACAAAAAGAAGAAAACCAGAAAATTAATAGTTTGGACACACAGAGCTGACTATAGCAGTCCGTGTCCAAACTGTGTTTAAGAACTGCTTGCCCAACCACTTGCTAAGTACTGCCTCCATTTTAGAGTGCATTTTTTTTTAAACAGAACCATTGCAGCCAATCAGATGGCAGCGGAAGGCTGAAAAGTTGTACTTTCGATGTGACGTCACAACAATAGTACAACTTTTTTGACCTTTGAACTGTCCTACAACAACATTTGGAAAACCCTAATTTTCGCTACACAATAAGCCCTAACCGTATATTATAAAACCACAGGAACCAACACACAAACAGGAATATTATTTCTTATCCATAATTCGTGTTGTGTCCAGGCTCCATGCATGGTCTGGAAGGCCCTCTTGTGCGATAGATCAATGCTCTGTTGTAGTTCACATGAGAGTATAAGATATTTTTTTTTTTTTATTTCAGCCCCTTGCTTTCTGTTGTTTATGTTGTTGATTGAGCCAGTATTGTGCTTTAGATGCCCTTCAGATTTGTTTGAGGGCTATAGTATGTTTTCTAGTATGGAACATGGGTGTTATGCAGCATGATCCTCTCATTGGTATACCCACTGTATAATCCATTTTTTTTCAGTGTGGTAGATGCTGAGCAAGATTGGGACTAAGGAGCATGGTAATGAGGTGGTCTGAAGCTCTTGTGATGCGTCTCCATGGCTACAGGGAGAATATTCAGAGAGACTAGCCACAACTGGAATTCCTATAAGGAATGAAATTCCCATTTAAAAAAAGTAATTGATGTATCCATCACCCCAAGATCTCCTTGCTGGTTCGGGGGGGGGGGCAACTGGTGGTGGTGATCATGGTGGGTGCATTTATGGCCCAACAGACTTGGTGGCATGACCTGGGAGCGTAGTGGGCAAGCGGCAGTGGTCTCCTTGGTATAGCCTCTGTGCCTTCCTTGAATGATCTGCAGCATGTATATCATATAGTACTTAAGATGACAAGGTTGAACTGCCTCATCCAAGTCTCTTCCCCGCAGCCTGCACATATGTATGTCATAAACGCACTCCTGGGGTCAGGCCCTCTGCTCCCACAGTGCCCAACCTCGAAGTGCAATATGTGAACGGGACAAACAGGGACACCCTCCTGTTTGGTTTGGGTCTGAGCAACTACCAGTCTCTAGTCCTGGGATCAAATATGAACCCTGTTTAGCTAATACGCCCACGTAACAGGTCCAAGTATCACACTCTCTTTGGGGAAATCAGCTCAGTACTTGATCCCAGCTGGCATATAACCTACTTGGTTCACCAATCCCCTTCTGACTCAGTTGAGACCTAGGTATTTCATTACCTTCCTGGATCTTTACACAGATCCTTGTTAGTGTGGCTGCATATGGTGACACAGTAAGCACTTTAACATTTATGTCAGAATTATCAATACTGTTCCAGCATTCACACTCAAAATGAGAAAATGTCTCAGGCAGGATTAAGGAAACCAATAAGTTTACTAAAATAAAAAATTAGTAAATAAATACAAAACACAGAATGTATATACAATAATGTTTACAATCGGAAACAAAATGGAAATTACAAAATGCCTTGTAACTGAATTACTAGTTCTAACTCAGTTTTGAGTTGTGTGTTACCTAGCTTGACAGAAGTGCCTCTAAGTCTAGAACACAAGTGTATCAGTTTTTGCAAAGTTCAGAACAAGAGTGTGTGTTCTCTTAGGAGTCCAGAAGTAGAAGTCCCAGTCTTTTCAGCCAGCTTGATAACAGAGGCCAAAATGTCCCTCCCATCCTGTGATGTCACAGCTCTGGGCTGTTGGCATGAGGTCACTCTTAGTCCTGTAATTAATTGATCGGTCACATGCCCCTGTACACTACTAAACATTCCAATAAAAGAAAAAAAATATATATATATATGTGTGTGTGTGTGTGTGTATATATATATGTGTGTGTGTGTATATATATATATATATATATATATTATATATATATGTGTGTGTGTGTATATATATATATATGTATATATATATATATATATATATATATATATATATATATATGTATATATGTGTGTGCGTGTATATATAAATAAATATATATATATATATATATATGTATATATATTCATTCTTCCTAATTAGTGATGCTTTATGACCGGTCAGAGTTGCTCCCTTTGATGTTTGAGAAAATATCCTGATAGGCTATTTCACAACATCATGAGATTTTTAACATAGACTGTCTAGGAAGCATTCTCCCTCCTGTCACCTCGAAAAAAGCAATATTTTCGCTTCAAAGCAGCAACTCTCTGAGAACATGGACTTTTACAATTTCCACACAGGTTTTGTTAGGCATGTGTCAGTTTCTTTTGAAGTTAGCTGTTTCCTTTCATTCAGAGAGAGAACAGTATATTTTTGAAAGTCCATTGTTCCATGATGCCTTGTGCGGACTGCCATATCTCACAAGCAGAAATTCAAAGAAACATATATTTATAGCAAAATATTATACAAATAATAACAAGTAGACAGTTATTGTCACAATGTGTAGATCAGCTCAGGGCTGCCATCGGCAGGAGGGGTTGTTTCCAAGAATGCACAGAGGCCTCCGCATCTGCGGGTAAAGGTCTTTGCTCGTTGGGGCTGTCAACACACCCACATGGGGGGTATGTGAAGCTCTCTGGTTTGGACCCTGAAATAGTAAATTTAAAATGTTAGCATTCAGAGGATGACCTATTTTTATGAACATTCTGCTTCTTTAGTTATGACTCACAAGTGAGCTAGCCCAATGTGGTGGCGCTACCACTCGCTATGCCAGCGACCTGTGTTTGGTAATGGATTTGCGGCAAGAGTCGACTGGGGAATGGAGGATCAAGTTAGCTAAGGGCAGCTCTCCTCCTTTAGGGAGTGGGGACAGGATTGCTTGCTGCTGGACTGCCTTCTGACGAAAGTCAGGGGGCAGTGCATCAGGAGTTGCACTGAGGGACGGGTCTGTATCGAATGTTGCATTCCTTACTGCACATTGTCGGCCCTCAGGGAAGAAAACGAAAGGAAGGGAACACGCTAGCCGAGCAGGATGATGCCTGACCTGCTTTGTCTGCTTAAGTGCTGCACCTCCACAATGAAGTATCTGGACCCTGAGGGGGAGGGATTTCAGCCCTAATATTTACATCCATATTGGGTGTGGGGGAGGAGGGGCACAGTACTACAAGAAAGATGGCAAGGTAAGTCTGGAGAGATGGCTAGCAACAGAGTTGGGGAGGTCAGTCTGAATGGAGCAGGCTGGTACTGTAGGAGTATAAACACATTATGGAAAAAGAATCTCGTGCAAAATTCAGGGGTTCCAGGACACTTACTAAGGGGCTAAGAGAAGCTCTTTGATTTGCTTTAGATTCCCTTACTCTTCAATTTCATCACCTTTTAATTTTATCAATATTTTTTTTGTTGTATTTATATTGTATTTTGGTTTTCAACATGGCTGTTACCATCTCTGATGTGCTTGCATCCCTTTCTGCTCAGTGTCTGCCCCATTAAAATTCCCCAGCTTAATTACATTCTCTGATAGGTTCTGCAACAAGTTGAGTGGTCACTGGTGCTGTGCCAGGCCGCCTTCAGGCTTTCGTGCTTGGACTGCTAGAAATAAATTAGTCGTCCATCACAGCTGTTGTGCTGAGGGTGCTTTTGGCTCCCTGTCACAGTTTGTCCACACCATTGCATGTCCCGTTCTTTCTTCTGTCCTTGCTCTACTAACAGATTTACCACCCCACATAAAAGAGCATTTTACTAATTCATATCCGAGCCTCACTGACACATTGAGAAATTTTATAAAAATTACACAGTTTGCCCGATACTGTATTTGCTTTTTACACTGTAAATAGGTACAACACACCATCACCACTTTAAAGGGTACCACTTTCAAACATGATTTCATTCTTCTAAGAATCTCTCTGACAAGGATTCTTTATACTTTTTTGTTCTAAACATTGGTTTACACCTTTAGCCGTGCTTCCTGAACCCATACACAGGCACCTCAGTTGGTGACAGCAGGGAGTGCAGTTTATGGTTGGGGTCATAAATTTCTGGAAACAACTTTCTTGCCATCCCTTCTCTTCCCACGCTCAATTTCTTCAGTTTACATCTCTTCAAGGCTTCATCATAAGGAACCCAACCCCCTAAATGATTCTGAGTGCCCTTTTTTGTATTGTTTCTGGCTCCTTACTCTCCCTTATTTGTTACCCCGTCCCATACTGGGGATCCATATTAAGTAGTAGTATACCAATTCTACCAGGATCCATATCCAGTAATAGTATACCAAATCTTCTTGATTTACCGCTGCCTTTTTCAGCATGGTCAAAAAGTATACTATTGAATTTCCTTTTTTATAACATACCCTCTGCTTGTTCTTTCTACCCCAAAATCATGTTCGAACATAATGCCCAGCAATTTTACACTATCCTCAACCTCAACTCCCCATAACACCAAGGGAGGACATTCACACTTGCTTAATTTTCCAAACCTGATTTCGTTGGCTTTATCTGTGTTAATTTCCATAGAGTTACTTTTGTATCAATCTTTATTTTTTTTTTTAATCTTGCATTTCTACTCTCACTTTTTTAACTGAATTTATAAATCACTGTATCATCCATATACTTGATAAATGATCCAGCAGTTTTATGGTCTTTTGTCATCATCAAAAATAGCACTGGTCTCAATTTAGTTCCCTGAGGCATTTACATTTTCTGCAACAGATTTGGCCCCTTCCATCTCCATCTATTGAGTCCTGTGTTCCAAAATATCATGCACCTATCTCACAATACGGGGAGGAATATATATATATATATTTTTAGTTTGCTTATCAATGTATTTGGGTCGCACCTGGAAATGAGTCTTGGCTCAGTGTGCTTTTCCTGGTTACCAAAATTTTAAATAAATACATACATAAATTATGACAGAAGGCTTTTCTGTAATCTGCCAAAACAGCCTTCACAGGCTCCCCCTCCTGTGATTTCATACACAGCTCTAGAAATGTTAGCGCTGTCGGAGTGTCAGGGAACCAAACTGTTTTTTGTCAGTTTTATCAGAAATGTGTTGTGGCATCCATCGTTTCACAAACCCTTCACACATTTTAGATACCATGCATGTAAGAGAAAGGGGCCTAAAATCTTTATTCAGGTCTTTTGGAAAAAATATTTTGGGTAAGGGGATTACAAGGGCCTGGTTCCACTGAAGTGGCAACTTTCTTGATATCACAGATTTATTAAATATGTTGCAGATCCTGAGGGGTAGTAAATCTTCTTCTTTGTCCGTCCACACTCAGTTAGGCATTGCATCGGGGTGAACTGCTTTATTCCCTTATGGTTTCTTCGGCTCCTTTGCTATATTTGCAACTTTTACCAAATACAGTACTTTTCTGTTACCTCCCATACTTCAGCTTCTCTTTTGCCCAAGGGGTTAAATCCTGTATGTAACTCACAAAGTTCTGTTGAACTTCTGCACAAAATTTTCCCCCTTACTCTTATTTCAAACCCACATCTTTCTGCCCATATATCCACTTGATCCCCGTGCTTACTGGTTTCCTAAAATTCCTTTATTTCACACCACCACCACTTCTGTGGATCTGGCTTCTTAGCCCCTTAAATTTCCAAATAATACTTTCCTCATTCTTTTTGCTGTCTTGTTAACTTCATTTCTTAACCTGTTATATTCTGTGCATTCATTTTTCCACAACGCCATTTGTCTTTTATGTATCAGTTCTTTAAATTTCTTTGTTACTCACAGCTTATCTCCACCTTTTATTACCAGTTCTTTTACTGGGGCAGTTTGGTTAATTGTTTCCGGCAGTGTACTTGTCATATTAAATTCAAGCCAAACCAAATTAACTGAGTCTAATTTAAACCAGCTGGTGTTCATCTTAACCGCAGTTGCATCTAACACTCTTTTCTTCTCCTGGGACCATTTTCTACTCTGAACAGTCTGCTTCTACTGGCATGGATACAGTCCACTATCCACACTCTGGCAGTTCCTCTGGAGCAGGCTTTCCGTCAGACATCTTTAAGCTAAGCTCCACCCTCCACCTGAGCGGTATATCTCCGGACTCTGTGACATCACATCTTTCTTTCCGTTGGAAGAACAGGTCAGCTCCTTAACAGCTCTTCCTTAGGATTTGATGCGCCATTGGCAAACTTTCTTTTCAAAGTTTTCGAAAACCTTTTTAAGTTATTTCTTAGCCTCTTCAACTCCCCTTTGTGATTGACGATGAAGCAACAGAAGCTGGGGTTCAAATTCTGTGTGCAGTGCCGGTCACTGACCCACACGACACATGCCTGTACTGCCTAGGTGGGCAACATGATATACAGCTTATGTCTCTTGATGCTCCTGGAATACCTTGATAGTTGGAAGAAGCTGCTTACCCTTGGCTGGCATTCAGAGCAGGAGCTGAAAAACTGGCTTAAGAGTGCAAGCAGGTCTTGGCAGATTCTGGGTTGGCATCATAGCTTGCGGCCTTTGAGGTGGAAGAAGTTGGCCTCTGTGGCAGGTAACTCCTTGGTCTTGGTGCTGCTTCCGACTGGGACCAGCATCGGAAGGTCATTCTTGGAGGGTTTCTGAGAGATATGCTTGACCGTCCAGACCTTAGGGGAGACTTCTGCCCGCCATGACAAGAAACACAAGTGCCATTGGCTGCAGTCATGGGATCGAGAGAGATTGAGGTCCTCCTGATCCCAGCACTCCCTTGACCACTCGACCTTGGTCAAGACTCCCTGTGTCCAGGGGAAGGTCGAGAGCACCTCGGTACCCTCGGTGGGCTTGTTGACCTCAGCTCTGATTGAGTTGGCCACAGAGATTTTCCTGAGCCTGTCGATCAGTTATCGGACAAGGCCGAAGATATGATTTTTCCAGACCCCGATGCCCCTGGTAGTCACTTATGAGGACCTGACCCAATCTGTTCACCTGACTGGGTCACCTCAGAAGCTGCCTCCACCATGGAGTGAGCCTTCTAAGCCTGTCTTACTGAACATAGCCAAGCACGTGATCTGCAGTGACAACCCGAAAGGCTGTCCTCGATGTCAACTGTCTGTTTGATGGTCAAGGTCTCGGTCACAATCTAGGAGATGCCACTCTCAATCCCGCCCGACTGGGAGGCATTGTGGGCTGTGGTGGGACTCTACTCTCTGGGCGTTCGTTCACTTGGCAGCTGCCATTGATATCTTCGCTGATCCGCACAATGCAGTTTCTTCCCTCAACTGCTTCCCCACCCCTAAGGGTGGAGCAGCAGCTACTGCAGCTAAAGGTGGGTACTCCTACCAAGGAGGCCCGGTCAGCAACTAGCTTGCCAAGCTGTTAGTCAGTGGAGATCACCCAATCAGAAGATACTTGGTGGTCTACGTCGAAACAGTGAGAGCTGTTTTCGAGGAGTCCCAAGGACAATTCTGATTATTCATTCATGGCCTCCTTTGTGACTCGCATCCTCGACTGGAGCTCAGTTGAGGAGTTGACCACTATCCATGGGCTGGTGTCTTTTGGGGCTCTTGTCTGACTAATATGGAGTCCATGAATGTCTCTCTAGAGTCCGTCCAGAAGAGGGCCAGTAGCCTTTTGTTGACATTTTGGACAGGGACGAATCCACAAGGGTTGTTGTTCCCATGGCAGAGGCCATATTGGGACCAGCCCTGGAGCTTTGCCAGTGTTCAGGATCCTGCCTAGCACCCTCACCCCAGTGGTCCGCAAGTACCAGGTCCCACTCTGGGTTCTAAGACCACCCTTCGTCCGAAGAACTGGTCTCTGACTTGGCCTTCCACAAATCCGGAGGCCTAGGTGATGTGGACAAGCCTCCAGACAAGGAGTCCAGAAAGATTGATGATGCTGATAAAAAGGTTTATGCTGCGGCATCCTTAGGTTTCCATCAGATGAGTTATTTCGTCATGATGACCAGCTTTGGTTACTCCCTGTTGGGAGTCTTTGATAAAATCTTCCCTCACCTTCCTGCTGACCAAAGGTTGCCAGTGAAGATGGTTCGAGACCAAGGTCAATCCATGGCTAAACAACAGCTCCAGATGGCCTTGGATATGGGCGATTCCTGTGACCTTGCCTTGGCAGTGGCTGTCTTTGTGCATCGCAGGGCTTGACCGCATCTGTCCACCTTTACAGCAGACACCCAGCATCAGCTGGCTGATGTCCCTTTCTTGGGCACCAACCTCATTGACCCTGGGGTGGAGGGACATCTCACTCGCATAGTGAAGTCAACTGCCACCCTTGACTCTGTGTGGCATCATCCCAGAGGACCAGAAACAAAAGCCTAAGAAGAATGTTTTTCAGTATCAGCCCTTTCAGCCACAGCCTCCTCGGCAGCAGCCCCAACAGGGGAAGTACCATGCCTGGCACCAGAAACCCAAGTTTGGTGGCCAGGGCCCCAAGAGAGGTGGGGGCAGGGGTAGTGGTGCTCCTTTGGCTGCAGCAGCTGATGCCCTCACAAAAAGTGCACAGTGACAGGTTAGGGGATATCATCCTTCCACCTGTCCTATCCCTCCCTGTGCTTCCCTCAGTGGCTGGCTAAGTCACTTCTGGCCACGTTGATCTGCTGTCACAATGGACATGTGGGTGTTAGAAGTGATAGATAGAGGATTGTCTCTAGACTTTGAGGCTCTCCTGCTTTACTGACTGCATGCACCTCAGATGTCCAGGGTGTCACAGGGCACACTGTCCGCCCTTCAGGAGGACATCATTCAGCTCGTCACAAAAGGAGCTATAACCTATGTTCCAGACACACTGGCTAGTCATGGTCATGTGTCCATGTACTTGCAGATTCCAAAACAGATAGTGGGGTTGGCACCCCATATTCAGTCTGCACGATCTGAACAAGTTCATGCGGAAGCACAAGTTCTGGATGGGCACCCTGAATTGGATCACTCCCATCTCTGGAGCAGAACATTTGTTTTGCTTCCTGGATTTCCAGGATGTGTTCTTCCACATCCCAGTCTGTCTGTCCCTCTGCCAGTACCTCTGGTTCCAGGCAGAAGGGCTACTATACCAGTTCCAGTTCATGTCCTTTGGTCTCTTGTCCATGCCCAGGGTCTTCACCAAGTGCATGGTAGTAACATAGAAATATAGAAGTTGACGGCAGATAAGGACCACAAGGCCTATCCAGTCTGCCCATTTCTTTTTCTATCTTATGAATGTGCCATCGGCATTTGCTCTGTCAATGGCCTATCTATTCATACTTATCTGTATTGCTCCCTTATGCCTATCCCATGCCTGTTTGAAGTCCTGCACTGTATTCATATCCACCACTTCCTGAGATAGGCCATTCCATGCATCCACCACCTTTCCTGTGAAAAAGAACTTCCTTGCATTACCCCATAATCGGCCTCCCTCTAATCTTATGCTATGTCTTCTTGTCCTGCTATTTTTCTTATATTGAAACTTGTTAGACTCTTCCACCTTGTTAATGCTTGTAAGGTGTTTGAATGCTTCAATCATATCACCTCTCTCCCTCTTTTGCTCTAGGGTATACATATTGAGTTCCATTAATCTGTCCTCATATGTTTTCTGATGCAGTCCCTGCACCATTTTGTTGCCTTTCTCTGGACTGCCTCAATTTGGTTAATGTCCTTGTGAAGGTGTGGCCTCCAGTACTGCACACAGTACTCCATATGGGGCCTAACCAGTGTCTTGTAAAGAGGGATTATTACCTCCCTCTTACGACTTATGATACCCCTTCTAATACACACCAACATCCCCCTAGCCTTACCTACTGCTTTAGTAATCTGCTTGGATGATTTCAGGTCATCTGTGATGATGATGCTCAAATCTCTTTTTTCCCTTGTGATTGCCACCCCCCCAACCTATAGGTGGCTTCAGGGTTTCTCTTCCCTGTGTGCATGATCTTGCACTTCTTTGTGCTAAACCCCAGTTGCCGCTCTTCTGACCATTTCGCCAGTTTATCCAGATCTCTTCTCATTCTGCCCACCCCATCTGGATCATCTACTCTGTTGCAGATCTTGGTGTCATGTGCAGTCAGACAAACCTTACCCTCCAGTCTGCAATGTCACTGATGAAGTCATTGAAGAGGACTGGTCCCAGGACTGATCCCTGAGGTACCCCACTTGTGACTTGCATCTCTCCTGAGTGTATACTGTTTATCACCACTCTCTGTTTTCTGCCTGTCAACCAGTTTGCCACCCAGTTGACCAACTTCTGACCCACCCCGAGCCTACCCAGCTTATTAATCAATCTTCTGTGTGGAACAGTATCGAAAGCTTTGCTGAAGTCAAGGTAGGCGACATCAACTGCTCCCTCTGGGTCCACCACTCTGGTTACCCAGTCAAAGAAATCTATGAGATTAGTTTGACAGAACCTTCCTGTTGTAAACCCATGCTGTCTTGGATCCTGTACTACTATGGATTCCAGGTGTTGCACTATCCTTTCCTTAAGGAGTGTCTCCATAATCTTGCCCACTACTGAGGTAAGACTGACTGGTCTATAGTTCCCTGCCTCCTCCCTGCTACCACTCTTGTGGAGCGGGATCACATGAGCCCTTCTCCAGTCTTCTGGGACCTCTCCTGTGCTCAGAGACACACTAAACAGTTCTGCTAATGGCTCTGCTAGTTCCACCCTTAGCTCCTTTAGTACCCTGGGATGTATGCCATCAGGTTCCATTGCCTTGTCCACCCTGAGCTTATCGAGCTCTTGTAGGACCCTTTATATTGTGAAGGGACTAGTGCACACCTCTCTTTCCCCTGTGTCCATGGTGCTGAGCTGTGGGCCTTGCCCTGCCTTCTCCTCAGTGAATATTGAGCAGAAGTATCTGTTTTAGGATAGATGCTTTTACATGGTCCTCCTCCTTACACGCCCCCTTATCCCCTTTGATCTTATCAATACCTCCTCTGGACTTTCCCCTTTCATTAATGTATCTGTAGAAAGTCTTGTCACCTTCTTTTACTGTTCGTACTAGTGTTTCCTCGGTTTGAGCCTTTGCCTGCCTTACTGCCTTCCCTGCTTCCCTTAGGGAAGTTTGGTATGCCTTCCTAGCTTCATCCCGCTGTGTTCCCTTATATTTCCTGAAGGCCAGCCTTTTGGCTCTGACCTTTTCTGCTACTGTTTTTGAGAACCAAAGTGGTTTCCTTCTTCTTTTGCGCTTCATTTTCTCTCTAACACAGTGGGATGTTGCTTCAAGTATTGCATCCTTAATACTTGCCCACTTTGCCTGTACCCCCTCACCTGTATTTCTTCTCACCAGGGCTAGCTTAACTCTGTTGGCAGCCTTCAGAGTCGGCTCCTCTGAAGTCCCATATTTTTGCCTTGGAATGGGATGATTTAGTTGTAGTGGCCAAATTGAACCATACCATGTGATGGTCACTGGCCCCCAGGTGACCTTCCTCCTGGAGATCTGTGATCCTTTCTCTGTAAGTACTAGATCTAGGATAGCCCTGTCTCTTGAGGGTTGTTGTACCAGTTGTTTGAGGCCCTCCCCCTGCAGGGAATCCACTGTGTGTCTAGTTCTGGCAGATGTTCCTGCTGGTATTGACCAATCTGTATCTGGCATGTTGAAGTCTCCCATTATCCGAACCTCCCCCTTAGCAGTCATGTTTTGTATATCTTCTAACAGTAATGTGTCTGTGTCCTCCCCCTGGTCTGGAGGCCTGTAGCCATCTTCATTTCATATGGCTGTCCCATTTCCTGTTTCCAGGGTAACCCACAGTTCTCCTGGCTCCTTATGTGTATTCTGAATTTCTGTAGCTTTGATATTTTCATTGACATAAAGGGCCACTCCACCCCCCTCCCCCCCCTTTGTACCTCGGTCTCTTCTGAACAGTACATAGCTGGGTACTGAAGTCTCCCAAGTGTGGTTACTGAAGAACCATGTCTCGCTAATGGCTGCTATGTCCAGTTTAGCCTCTGTCATTATTGCCTGCTGGTCTGGGATCCTGTTTACTAGACTGTGAGCATTTGTGTACATGATTTTCCACTGGCCAGATTTTGGTGTGTTGGTTGTTGGGCGAGGTCTGGAATTTCCCCTGTGTGTCGTGTGGGGAGCTGGACCTTTTTTCCTTACCTGGTGATGCAGATGAACTACAAACATGCTGAACTCCTGTTTGATCACTAGCTGAGGGGGAAGGGTGTTCTTCCCATTCGACATATCGGGTGCTGCACCCCTCTCCCCATTTGCTAGTTTAAATATTTTGCAAAGACATCAAACTTCTTCCCCAATGCACTGACTCACTCCTTGGTCAGATGCAGTCAATCAAATTTAAAGAACTTTCGCTCTCAAAACTGTTGCCTGTTACCTACAAATTTGTGTCCTTTTTTCTTGACACCAGCCCTTGAGCCACATGTTTAGCTCCCATATCTCCCTTCCTGACCTTCCGTCCATCTGCCCCCCTCTCCCAGACTGGCAGGATCTCAGAGAAGGAGATGCCAGATGAAATGGATGATAGTTTGTCACCCAGCCTGGTCAAGTGTTCCTTGGTCTCCACAGCTGACCTGCTGGCGAGATCGTTAGTCCCTATGTGTACCAGGACGTTGATGTGACGAGGTACCTTTGTAAATGAGCCTCTGGCTCAAAGGTTGTTAAACTGATGTTCTAATAAATAAAATAAATAAAAAAAAAAATAGAATGTTTTCTCCAGCTTCCTGTACAGTTTTAGCAATGCGGTCAGTGTCTCTCCATGCTGATGTACCTCGGAGACATTTGACCATTACCCCTGGCTGGCGATAGGTATCGACTCCCCGAATCATGGAGTCTCCTATGGTCAGAAGTGTTTTGGATTTCCTTTTTGCTTTTTTTGTTTTGGTTCCTGTTTTGGGCGAGTTTTGTTGTGCTAGCTCATGTGCTGCAGTGTCCTGCTCTGCAGTGTTCTCTGCCCCTTTGTTTGATTTCAGAGATAGAGGCAGATACCTGTTTGTAGTTTTTTTATGGTTTGTGGAGGTGATATGTTGGAGAGCACCGAGTGATGGGGCACCCGATTTGCCCCTCCTAACCACCTGCCAGCCTCCCGAACCAACTAACCTCTGTGGTCGAGGTGCTACTGTCAGATGTTGGGGAAATGGCAGGCAGCTCTTATATTTATTTGCTTTTGATGACTGGGTAAGTACACTAGGCAAAAGTCCTGCCTAGTTTCAGGAACGACCGGGGAGAGTACAACTGCAGGCATAAACAGTCATGTAACATACACTCAGAGACAATTACAGTAATGAGCTGATTCCATAAGCATATTACACATATGGAAAGCAAAACAGAGAACACATTAATACAGCAGTGAGCTGATTCCATAAGCATATTACATATGCAATTTGAGGTGCGCAGTCTCTGCCCATGCTGCCTGGATCTGAGCCCTTAGATCTCCAATGGCCCATCATGTAGGACAGTATCCTTAATCCTCTATAACTGCCCTTTTGTAAAGTGTCTTTAGTACCTGCAGTTAATAATATCCATTCCAGATAAGTTGCTGGGTTTATAACCTGGTCAGAGTAATTAGAAGGATGAAAGCAAAAGTTTGATTTTGTGTTTTGTTTGTTTTTGTATCACTTGTTATAACAAGTTAAATTACTTGTGCCCCGTAAATGAGGTCACTGTGTGGATACCCCTCTGATCCGCCCCTTCCTGCTTCCTGGTGGCAGCTTTGCTGCGGTGCAAGGGCATCAGGGTGTATCCTTGCTTGGATGACTGGCTGATAGTTGGACTGTCCAAAGAAACCTTCGAAAGATCAAGGGATCTGGCTCTCCAGACCTTGTGAGACTTGGGCCTGCTGGTCAAACCAGACAAGACTCAACTGGTTCCCTCACATATGATCAGGTTTATGTGGGCAGAAATAGACTCCCTGCTAACCAAGGCCTTTCTGTCTGTGGACTGGGCACTGGACCTTACCTTCTTTGCCCAATCATTTCAGCTTGGGCCCTCATGCCCTGCCCGGGATTTCCTGCGGCTGCTGGGGCACATGACAATCTGCACACTGGGCTCACTGGTGAATGCGTCACCTGCAGTGGGAGTTGGGCCGACCATGGTCCCAACGCCTAAGCCACTTGAGCCAGACAGTTTTAGTGACCTAGCTGATGTGGGGCACCATCCAGTGGTGGCTGGTCCTGGAACATCTGGAGGAAGGAATCCTATTTGTCCGCCCAGAGCTGACCATCATGCTCATGACAACTACAGAGCCCACGGGTTCTGGTCATCTCGGGAGTCCCATCACCACATAACCTGCTTGAGCTCTGTGCAGTGCGGCTTGCTCTAATGGAATTTGCTCCTCTAGTCAGGGGTCAGGTTGTGTGGGTCCAGATGGACAACACCACGACCATGTTCTACCTGAAGAGGCAGGGTGGAACACACTCCCTTGTTGGGAGGAACTCTGCACCTGGACTCTCGCGTGCAGTCTGAGTACAGCTCTCCTGGCGATCCATGTTATGGGAGTTCACAATCATTAGTTGGCAGACACTCTCAGCTTGGTACGTGAGATGTTGCATGAGTGGTCTCTGAATCCAGAGGTGGTGAACTACCTGTGGTAGTGAACTACCTGTTCTCACTGTGGGGCACTCCTCTGGTGAATCTGTTTGCCTTCTGGCAGAACGCCGAGCTGAGTCTGTTTTGTGCCCATTTCTACAGCCCGAGACACGGTTGGGGGATGCCTTTGCAAGGCCTAAGGCTTGGACCCCAGGCCTTGTATATGCCTTCTGTTTGATCCACAGGGTGATGGACAAGGCGTGGATGATCCTGATAGTTCCAGACTGGCGCAGACAGTTCTGGTACCTGGATCTCCTCAGCCTCAGCAGCAGACTTCCATGGCGGTTGCGTCCTCGCCCAGATCTGCTGACCAGACAATAGAGGATATCCCTGCACCTCATGGCCTTTTTCCTGATTGGTTGGAGTTACAAGCCATGTGTCTGTCAGAAGATGTGCCCCACACTGTGGAGGCCCCCGAAAAGAGTCAACTGCAGATGCTCTGAATTAAGTGGAAGAGGTTCTCCATATGGTGCCAGGGCAAGGAGATCGATACACTTGCCTGCCCTATTGCAAGCATCTTAAAGTACCTCTGATCCCCTCTCTCAATTGGGTCTACGAGCAGTGATCCTTAAGGTGCACCTGGCAACCATCTCTGTTTACCAGGTGTGGGCTGGTAAGCAGATGGTGTTATGGGAGAAGGTGGTTGGGCAATTTTTCAAAGGCCTGGACTGGCTGTCTCCATCAGTGTGTGAAACACCACCCCCATGGGTCTTACTGCTGGTGCTGGCTATGCTCATGGGCAAGCCATTTGAGCCTGTGCACAGGTGTGAGATGCCACACCTGCTATGGAAGATGGCCTTTATGGTGGCCATCACATCAGCCAGAAGGAACAGCACTATCGTTGGAGTCTCCCTATCTGGTCTTCCTCAAGGACAGGGTCCTCCACCCCCACCTGAGGTTCCTCTTGAAAGTTGTATTGGAGTTTCACCTTAACCAGGTGATAGACCTTCTGGTATACTTTATGAACCCTTCTTCGGAGGCCGACTGTAGGCTTCATACATTGGACCTACGGATTGTGCTCTTTTGCTATAAGGACCATACGGCTGGACTTCAGGGTGAGGCTTGCGAGGTGTTTGTTACAGACATACACTGAAACTGCACCAGGTAGACCAGCAGCAAAGCAGACAGTTGGCAGGTGGATCACATCTTGCATCAACCTCTGCTATAGGTTGGCTGATAGCGAGCCTCCTGTAGGGCTTCGGGCTTATTCCACCAGACATACCGCTGCCTTGATGGCTTCTTCCAGAGGCAAATTTCCCACATGTTTTCCATGCCCTTTGTTGTAAAATGGGACCCTCAATTGCATTTTACTCTCACTGGTAAACTTTACTATTCTAAATAGCTTGTTTACTTTGTTCCTTAAACTTAATGTAATGCAAATTTGGCTCTATTTCTACCTGTTCTTCAACTGTATCAGAGACATTTCTAGTTGCAGTCATGTTTACCTCTTTGGGTATTTCTACATCAATGGTCCTAGACAGTCTAGGGTTATTCGTTTCGATTTTGTATGCATATAATTCTTCTGTATCAAATGGTCATATTAACTGGAAGGGGATTGAGCCACCAGTTGTGGACCTAAGGTTTTCCTGTTAATTCCCTTCCCATTTGCATATGTTTTGGTAGTTTATCTGCAACAGTAATGGTAACTTCTAGATCACAGAATGTTTAACCACTCATGGTTCCCTCTGTCCCCCCTAGGGTTTCAAAATTATTAGCCACCGTGGCTAAACAGACCCCATATTTTTTAGCCACCACAAAAGACCCTTAGCCACACACACCGAGTAATGACAAAACTTTTTATGTAGTTTTTATTTTAGCGCAGATCACATTATTTTTAAGTAGTTTTGTGTATAGCACTTTTTAGTGTGTAAACACAATATATGCACAGATTTGAGCTAAAATTAAATGTTTTTGTAAGTTGTCAGGTGGCTGAGCAAGTCTTGTGCACAGCAATAAACATACAGTTACCAGAGATGGCCACCCCAGCCCAGTTTGGTAAAAGAAATGCCTGCATTCCAGTAAGATAATTGTTTGAGGCAAGAAGCAGTCTGAGAATGCAGCGAAATAATAGCATTATTCATAGGCGTGATAAGTGCAGACAGATGCATTCTCAAATACTGTTAATACAACACTCAGGGGTTTTAAACACAGTGATGCACATATTTGTGCTAAATTTGTTTTTGTAAGTTCAGTTGTGAGGTTATCAGACAGGCAGCTGAGCAAGTCTCTTGCACAATAAAATATTAAATCTACACTTCAATCCAAGTTATGGTGGCCACCAGGTGAGGCAGCCCTGCATGGGGTCATAATGTCGCAAGACATTGTGCTGCAGCAGTATACCGCGCTGCCAGTACAGCGCAATATATTGCCAGCGGCATAAGTCTTTTTTTGCCCCTCCCAAAATATCTAACTCAAGGTTAATAGTAAAATCACACAAAGTGCAAAATGTAAAATTCTTTATGCCTAGGACCGGGAATCGAAACCCAGTTCCAGACGCACTGCCTGCTCTCCCTTGCTGCCAGTGGGTCTATCCAGCGAGCCACGGCAGCTGCTAGGTGGACCCCTGTCCCAGCAGAGGTCTCATCCTCTGCCTGGGAGAGTGAGAGGGTGCACTACCGTGCATACTGCCTTTCGCGGTTTTGCACACTCTCGCTCTTCCCTACCGTGCTGTTACTGTTGCGAGGTTTTGTCGTACACTGTAGAGCGTACGACGAAGGGACCTGGTAGGAGTCAGCCCAGCTTTGAAAAAATAAATAAATGCCAGTGCAGTACAAGCATGAAAGACAAGGTACTGCTAGTAACATTTTTCATCAAAGTAAACAAGTAGCAGAAAATGAACTGGTTTTGAAATATTTATGAAAAGGTATAATCATGACTGTTCAAAACATTAATCAAGGCGCCAGTCCTCATGCCTACAAAAATCAGCCAACCAACAGCAGTAATTTGTCTCTGCCCACATTACTTGGAAAAAATTGCAAGTGCAGTAATATTAAACCTGAAAAGCAAGAAGGCAGTAACAAATACATTTTCATTAAGGTAAATCCAGCACAAGAACTGTTTTTGAAATATTTTCTTTTGAAAAGGATTGTGTTGTTCAAAAACATTAATCAAGGCACCAGTCGGTGTGGTTAATTATTATAAAAATCAGCCAACCAACATCAGTAATGTATTTTCTCTCTGTATGAGCTTGTTTTTGACCACAGAATTTAAAATTCAAGAGGGGCACAGAGTGGAGAAAAAAAGAAATGCGACAAACTCATTTTGCAACACATACGAACATAACCAACCCGTAATTTATATTTTAATGGAATAAATAAGAACAAAATTAGCAGGGGGATGAGAATTATCTATTTTTCTTTTGCTGTTGGGTCTATGATGCAGCACTGCACGTCATCTTGAGAACTTGAAGGTGCATCTTCAGTATTCTTGACAGTTTGAAGGAAACCACGCCTGTCCTTCTCTGATGCCCAGATTTCAAATGCACTTTCAAAACTAAACTGTCCAGTGTCATCAGGAACCTCAACCAGAATAGTCATGAGGTAGTCCACATTCCACACTTTAGGACGATTCTTCTCTGCAGTCTTAATGTTGCTGTATATACTAAATCTGCGCTCACACTCCACAGAAGTTGATGGGGTTGCCAGACATATCGAATATAGTTTGGACATGTTTGGCCAAGATTCCTTGTTTGGGACTACCACTTTGACATTGAATTCTTCAATAGTACACTATTTGTGTGCTGAAAATAGTCTACGTATTAAAGACCATTCAAGTTAGCCGGCCCAGTTGCGTGGAGGGCTGAGGCATCCGTGCCTTACCTCCTGCCATGCCAGCGACTCGTGTTCGCAGTGCGAGCGGGTTGACGGGGGTCGGCTGAGAAGGGAAAGGATTAAGCGTCCAGAGGACTGCTCTCCACTCCTGGGGAGGGAGGGTTGGTGCTTCCACCGAATGACTGCCCCTGGGTAGAGGCCCGAGGGTAGTGTGGGTCTGCAGGGTGCCATAGAAGGGAGAGTGCTGCGGGACTTCCACGGACGTGCGCATGCACGTCTGGCATGTGCGCCCCAGCAACAGGGTCAAGGTTGAAAATGGAGGAAAAATCCCCTGGTTGTGGATGATGACCGACCCTCCGCAGGCTTCGCATCTGGCGACTGGGCAGCAAAGGACTCTGTACAAGTAAACCGGTGATACCGGGGTGATGGGGCTGGGGGGGGATCGGCCAGAGGGGGGCAGCCAGGGCGGTGCAGGTGATAAATACGATATAAAAAAAAAACATTCAAGTTTGGTTTCATTTGGGTTAACTGGCAGGATGTTAGTAACTTGTGGGACACCTTTTTTACCGTAGTGGAGAGTCAGGTTCTAAATCTCACGTTCTCTGCAGCTATCTATGTTCTCATTCTCAGTTGCATTGCGTGGGTCTAATAACTTCCAGTTGTCAAAAAATGTCCCTTCAGGAAACTAACTTTCAAGTTGCTCAACTGTTGACTGTATATAAGAAGTTTGCAGATTCTTGAACTTTTCTTTTTGATCCCATGTATCTTGCAGTGTAGGTGTTCTAAAAATAGATTTCCCCTCCTCTGCTGGTTCACTTGGCATCTCAGACAAAAAAACTTTTAAGTGTTGTCCAGGATTTTCAGGTAGTGCCCGAAGTGCATCAGTGGTGCTGACCAGCTGCCTTGCTTCAGAGAAGATTTATTTATTTGAAAATATTTCACCAGGAAAGAAAACATGAACTGTAGCCAGCTTGTTTCCAGAAGCGTACTGGGGGAAGGGGTTACAAGAGTAGGAGGAGTAAGTAAAAAACAATAATCAGTGCAAATACAAAAAATTCGACATACAATGTTATACAAGTACAGAGCAGTACAGTCCAGACCATTTGGGCGAAGTAACTGCCATATGCATGACAGATAGCGATATAGCAAGGGACTGGTAAACCAGGGAAATGGCAGTACCTTTTAAGTGCTAGAAATAGGAGGCTGAGCACAGGGTTATTTAGTGAAAGTGAGGCCCAAGGAAGGGAGGAAAGGGCTGAGATTAGGGAGGAGAAGAGGAAAGTGAGAGAGATAAGCTGGGGAACAAAAACCCCGTTCAGGGTTTCTGGCTAAGAAAATATGGCATGAGGAGGGGCAGGATTGGGGGCGGGGGTTAGAGGTGGGGGGAAAGGTAGAACCCAAGTATGAAGAGGGGAGTAGGTGGGTAAGAGAGAAAAAAGCTGACAGGGAAACTAGACCCCTTCAGGATGCTGAGAACCCAGCAAGGGGGACAGGACCCAGTAGAGAGTAGAGGTGAGAGGACGAGGGGTAAGAAAGGGAAATTAAAAGGAAGGGGGGATGAGCAGCTGGGAAACTATACCCCATCAGGATGCTGAGAAGCCCTGCAAGGGGGACAGGACCCAGCAGAAAAAGAGGTGAGAGGGAAGGGAGGAGTGTGAAGGGGTAGGAAGGGGGGATGAGCAGCTGGAAAACTGTACCCCATCAGGATGCTGAGAAACCCTGCAAGGGGAACAGGACCCAGCAGAAATAGAGGAGAGGGTAGGAGTATGAGGAGGGGGAGAGAAAGATACAAGCTAGGAAACTATACCCCCACAGGTAGGAGAGAAACCTGCAAAGGGACAGGACCCTGAAGAAATGGAGGTGAGGGGCAGAGGAAGGGAGAAGATGGAGGGGGTGGGGAGCAGCTGGGAAGATATACCCCTCAGGATGCTGAGTACCCTGCATGGGGACAGGACCTGGCAGAGCTAGGGGTGGGGGAAAGGGTGTAAAAGAAGGGAGGAGAGAACAGAAGGGAAGGTATGGAAGTGGACTACTGACTAAGGTAATCGAGGTATGGGAAAGGACTAACTGCTGTGGTAGACTAGCATAAAGAGGGATCGGAATAGAGAGGGGGAAGTAAGGGGAGAATAGCTGGATGGGGTAGAGGAAGCAGGAGAGGGTAAGAAGTGAGGGAATGAGGAAACCGGTTATGAAGCTATACCCCCACAGGATGCTGAGCATCCAGCAGGAGGGACAGGACCCCATGGAAGGAAGTGAAGGGTGGCAAGGAGATGGAGGGGAGCTGGAAGGAGGATGGGTCAGGGATTGTGGATCAAGGAATATTGGGCAAAAATGGAGGGGGAGGAATGAAGAGGGGGCTAATAACAGGTACAGTTGGGAGGGGTTAATACCAAGTACTGTTAGGGGAATAGAAGTTATGTAAGGCTGCGGAGATAAAAGATGAAGATGAGGAGAGTCTGATAGGAGGAGTGAGCGAGTTCCAGAGCTTTGGGAAGTGGCAGGAGAAAGCATCCTGGCCTGTGGATGTGGAGCGATGACAGAACGTTCTGGAAAGGTTTAGAAAGAATTGCAAGAAGACCTACAGCACCTGCGAGAAAGAAAATAGTTGGAACAAATTTGAAAGTCCCCAATTTTTTCCAGGCATCCCATAGCAAGGTTTCGCTGATAGTCATCCTCTGCTGTTTGTGACAAAGCAAAAATAAGTGATGCAATGCAGGCTTATAATGCCTGTACAGAATCCGAGAATAAAAACCATCTAGTGAAGAAAATCTGTTTTTAAGCTTTACAGCATGTTCCTGGTGTAGCTCTTTGCTCTGATCAAGTATTTGACAGAATTTGGGCAAGTACTTTATAAGTTTTCCAAGCTGGTTTACTGTGGACATATAACTGATCAAATACTGCTGTTGGTTGGCTGCTTTCTCTGATGCTAAGGTGAGTCTATGTGCGAGACAGTGAGTGGCAACTAAATATGGATGATCAAGTTTGGCTGGAGTGGTTACACCTTTTTTGCATCCTGTCATTACAGAGGCCCCATCAGTTGCGAGTGCTATCCGCTCTTTAGGTCCTAGACTTTTATCAGAGATCATGTTTTTCGTAGCATTGTATACTGCTTGAGTTACATTCTGCAAGCTCAGTCACACCTACAAATTGTGACTGAACGTTACCCTTGCTATCAGTGAATCTGATATATACCATTAGAGTACTGTTGTTGGCAACATCTGTTCCCTCATCAGTTTGTAAGCAAAATATTTTATATGGAGAATTCTCTAATTCCTTTAAACAAGCATCTGGCACAGTTTTAGATATTGCTTAGTAAAAGTCTTTTAATGTATTTAGAATGTGTGTAGATGCCTGTGCCCTCTGGAACTGATTATGTGATAGGTGCTAGCAGAGTGCAATCCTGTGTGGAAAAAGAGAAAAAAGGATTTCAACAGACAGTGAGGTACTATGCTGTCCTCCCAAACGTGACTTTTTACATGAAATGAGAGTCAAGCTACAAGTTTTTTTTTTTTTTTTTAAACAATTCCATTCTGAAATGGCAAGTAAAAAAACCTTACATTGTGAACCTGCAGTTCCAGAAGTTTCTGGAGGTTATGATTCGCGGTCAGAGTTTTGCCCGTGTGTAAATGCTCCTCATTTCTGCTGTGACGGCACTTTTCACAGATGAATAAGCAGTGCTCACTGCCTTTGTCATTCCTTTTTTCCCCTTCGTTCTGCCTCCATCGCAAGCCTCATTTAAAATGGAGAAAATATGTTTCAAAACCGTGACGATTAACAACATTATAATTATTAAGAGTAAGACAACTATGATACACTGGCTGGCATCTAATTAAACTCGCTTGTGATCTTTGGACATCTGATGTTTATTGAAATCATCAGCCTTTGGCTTATTGGTTGGTTTTCCTTCGGTGAAAATATTTCTCTGGCCAGTTTCTTTGCAAATTCTGCAAGAGAATACTGCTGCTGTTTTGTCACGGATGAGCCATGGGTATGTTTTTTAAACCAGGAATCCTTGATTTCTCTATGGCTGTCTCTGTCATGAAGTCTGGTTCTCTTGCTTGCACAGTGGCTCTCAACAGCTACAGAGGAGCTGTCGGGCATTTCTGGGCCGTGTTCAGATGGCTCAGTTTTGGCGGAACTTAATGTCCTGGGCCTCTTGAAAATATCTGTAATTTTTCTTTGTTTCACTGTGGCTGCCCTAGCAGTGCTCTGTTTAGCTGAAGTAGTGTCAGTGTTTGCTGCTTCTGACATTTATATTATAAACACAGAGTTGTTTTGCACAAATATGTGGCACATACTCAGTAGCATTCATTTGTGTAGACAGGATGAGGCACAATGCTTTTTTTTTTATTTGTGACTTACTGTAAACCTTCTTGATACAGTAAATTAAATACTTTGGGAGTTTTATTTGGAGACACGGAATTTATACACGTCACTTGCACAAATGTGTGACACACACTGTAGCGTTAATGTGTGTAGATAGGATGAGAGGCATTAATGCTTTTTTTATTTGTGACTTGTGAATACAAAACTAAAAATGAGGTACTTTGAGAGAGTTTTATTTGGAGACAGTACAGTTTCTTCAGTCTTGCACAAATATGTGACACACTCTGTAGTGTTAATGTGTATAGACAGAATGAGAGGCACAAATGTTTGTTTTATGTGTGTAACTAATAAAGTTCTTGAAAATTACAGTTTGAGTCTCTGAGTGTTTTATTTTGTGGTACATAGTAGAGTTTCTACACACACACATTTTTCATGGGTGGTGAAGGGGAAGTCTAGACACACATTATCATATGTACGAGAAATAAAGCTACCAACTTTCCGAGGTCTAAAACTGGGACAGGGTCCATCCTGACCATGCTCTCCCCCCCCCGTGTCACTCTCACGGGCACCGCTGCAGACAACGCTGCACACAGTCTGCTTGCTCTGGCCATGCTGCCCCACAGTAACACCAGTAGCAAACATCCAGATTAAAACAATACATCACTCTGCTGCAGCAAGTTCCAAATCGTGATGTACAGAAAGTTCATTAGGAGCAAACATGCATTAAATTGTGTTCAGACATTCGAGCTGCATGTATTGCTCCTCCTGACAGTCCCATCCCAACCCGCTTACACTCACCTCATTTGCTGAGCAGACTTCACTTAAGTCAGTGACTCCCACCACCAAACCAGATTGCTTTCACACACTTCCCTGCAGCTGATCAGGTTCGGGTACCTTAGTTCACTGCTGCCGGTCTCTTCTGTCTGGAGTCCCTCTCAGCTGCTGGCAGGCAGACGTCCACATGCACTTGTTTGCACTACTAGCCAGTCTAACCTAACAGGAAGGAACATGTTCCCGCTGACATGCTTGCGGTGCAACATAGGCACAGAGGTTGAAGTTGCAGACTTGTCTAGCTTGAGCAGCACCACAGTTGAAATATCTGTCACTCACGGATTACCAGTCAGCAAAAAAAAGAGGGACAAAACTGGGACAAGTAAGCAAAAACCAGGACATAACTGACATTTTGCAAAACTTGTGGGGACACCGGGACATGCTGCCTAAAATAGGGACTGTCCTGGGAAAATAGGGACTGTTGGTAGCTTCAACGAGAGAAATATAGAAGACAATGTGTTGAGTGAGTATGCTTCAGCACTTATTGAGTCTTGTGCTGACAAGCAGGCAGTGTGAGCGTTACTTGCTTTATTTTAACACATCGTATGCAGTTAATAACACCCAGCAAGTTGAAGCTACTTATTTGCCCCTTCTTGGCTTAAATACTTTCTTTCTGTCTGACCGACCCTTGCTTGTAGTAAAAGTAGCTCTCCTGTGTTAACTTTATTTTTTCTCTCCTCCTGCTTCCCTGTCTTTGCTACTTCAAACTGTATTTTATCTATAAATTGGTAAAGCAGTATACTCCTCCAGGGAGTGGGTATGTGGGTGGATTTACCATGCCTGGTGTGGTTCGGTCACAAGACACAGCCGAGTGACTTAACCACACCAGAAGTGGTAAATCCATCCATGTACCCACTCCCTGAAGGGGCATATTGCTGTTTTGCAATGGTGGCTTTTTGGGAGAGGAGAGTGCTTTTAATTTTATTTTATTTTTGTTGATTTGTTGCTGTGCAAGAAAAAAAACAGTTTGTTGTGTTAGGCAGAATATCCCCCTATATGTTTGCAGAGAGAGAGAGCAAGAGTAGGAGTCTTCTCTTTGTTTTGTTTTTTTGTTTGTTAGTAATGTCCTGTTTTATCTTTGGAGCAAAAGGGAGAGCATTGTTTGTGCTTGTTTTATTTTTAAACTAACGACATCACTCTATTCATGAGCAGAGGTCCTAAAATGCCTATGTTTAAAATTTGGTGCCCGAAACTCCATACAAAGACTGTTGCAAGTGTGCATTGTGCAGTTTCCACGCATCCTTGTAACTTCGTCAGTCTGCAATATTTTCATGCCACATTTTCACCACTGGCATTTGTGCACATCTCCTTATCAACAGTCCAGCTGCCATTTTTCACAGCCTGCTCAAAATGTGTTTCCGCAGCTGTGGCCCACAATGGCGTGCTCGCTGTGCAAAATCACCTTTTGAGACACATTCACAAAATCACAGCACTATGCGTCTCTAACTCCACCACTCCCACTGCCAGCACGACAACATTCGGCATTGACAAATGCTTGTTTTATTTATAGTTGCTTCAGGAGCTTTGCTGAATCTCTCATATTCTGTTGCACACCAAATATGTTCTCTTTTAATAATCCTTCTGCTTCAATATTGTGTCTTCTCTTATCATCTGTTTCAAGCCTTCTCATCAGGCTTGCACATCATGCCTGAAATCCCCTCTCCTCTCCTTGTTTTATCCTGAACTCGACATGTTATCTTTATACTTTCAAGAGTTGTTAATATTTTTGCAGCTGTGTTGCTCCAAACTGCTTTTTCCACTGTTTGTCTTGCTTTTCTCTGCTCAGACCAGTGTTCCCATTAAGGCTGCAGATCAGGGGGTGCACTGCACCCTCTCCAAAAATGTTCAGGGGTACAAAATAAATTATAAGGGTTCATTCTACCATTTGTACAACATTTTTGTGGGGTACCTATACTTCAGACAGAATTATTATAAGGGTTCATTCTACCATTTGTACAACATTTTTGTGGGGTACCTATACTTCAGACAGAATTATGGGGGCACAGTGCACCCACTTCACACAAAAATGTACTTGAATTTCATAATTTGTACTTGAATCAAGTACA
Source organism: Neoceratodus forsteri (assembly GCA_016271365.2). Classification (NCBI taxonomy): domain Eukaryota; kingdom Metazoa; phylum Chordata; order Ceratodontiformes; family Ceratodontidae; genus Neoceratodus; species Neoceratodus forsteri. The sequence goes on from CM057449.1 coordinate 336,772,432, forward strand.
GATGGTGGTAAATGGGAACACTGGCTCAGACCCTGCCTGCCTTTCCTGTAACATCTAAATTCATGTATCCCCATTTTCCATCTGTCCCGCTGTTTCTTTTGCTCCTCTCCACGCTTGTTGTTTCTCCTCCCTGCCTACCTAACTATACATCTACCTAAATGGCACAAGATGTGTTTACATTTTTAAATGTTTCATCAGCAACGCTGAAACTGCCCAGAGATCCACTCCCTATCACTGCTGCTGCCCAATTGGCTCGCTTTCCTTTGCGTGCCCTCACAAGCTCAGAGAACAGTTGCACTGATTGACCGAAGGAGACGTGTCTATTTAAATGCACCAATCGGACACTTCTCTCCTCCGTGCTGAGACTCTGGTCATGTAGGTACCAGTGACCTGGTCATGTGCATTACGGTGCTCCCGGAGGTCATTCTCTGCAGTCTTGTGCGGTTCCATGAGATCCAATATGGCGGCCGCATCCAGTAGTTTTTCCGCCACTCTCCCGGTAGTTCTTTGTACTGTGGTGAGAGAAGTGGCAAAAAACAGCAGTGGCAGAATAATTTTGCCTCTGTGGTGAGGCGGTACCCTAACTTTTGGGTACCCTCTGTGCAGCTCTGTTTGTGGACCTCACCAAGGCCTTGGATTTGGTTAAACATGGTCTCCTTCCTAGTGTCCTCCAAGGATTTCATTTTTTCAAGGAGGTCACTGGATGGTACCAAAATTACTTATGTAATAGATGCCACTCGGTACCTCCATTTCTCAGTCTGTGCCCTCTCATGGTGGTGTTCCCCAGGGCTCAGTCCTGGGGCCACTAATTTTTTCCCTTTACATGGACTGTGCCCCTAGTATTAGTACTCAGACTGAAATGACTGTTTATGCAGATGATGCCATCATATTTTGTTCCAGTCCCAACCCTGGGGTTGCTCTTCACAATCTTCAGACTGATTTTGAGCACCTCCAGGGTTGGTTACTTACTAATCATATGGTTCTTAATTCAAAAAAAGCAAAGGTGATGGTGTTCTCTTGTAGTAAGTATGTACCCTCTGAGTTCCCCTCCATCATTGATAATAAAGGCAATGTAATTGAATTTATCTCAGTTTTCAAGTATTTGGGAATATTATTAGATAGTTGTATCACTTTTGAACCCCACATTCAATCTCTCAGAAAGACCCTACACCAAAGGTTGGGTCTCTTATATCGGATTAAGCCATTCCTAATTCTCGAAACTAGAAAACATCTAGTACACAGTTTTATGTTTAATGTACTAGATTATGGTGTACTAATTTACTCTTCCTCCAGTAGTAGTGCCCTAAATTGTTTAAGGATCACATACAATTTTGCACTTAGATTTTGGTTAAATTCCCCTTTTTGATCTCATTGGTCTGATCTGTCCACACTATCTTTCGATGACAGAGTCCTGTATAAAATGGGTATTTTTCTCTATAAAGTGAAGACAGGGCTTCATCCTCATTCTGTTGTTTCTCTGTTTCCTAGGTCTCTCAATATTTTTTTCCACTAGGTCCCATTATAGAATTATTTTTAAATTGCCTCTATTTAAAAAAAAAAAAAAAAAAAAAAAAAAAATTCGGGCAAAGATCATTATTGTTTAGGGTGCTCACTTTTTTCGATAAGATACCCACAAAAATTGTAGAAAGTAATTCCATTAGATGTTTTAAGACTCCTTTTAAAACAGTGGTTCTTTACTCAAGAATGAATGTATTGCATTTATTTTGTATGAATTGCATTGACACTTTATTTGGACAACAGTTAATCTGTTCCAAAAACTGTGTTTTTTTTAGTTTTTTTTTTTTTTTATTGTTTTGTCTGTGTATAACTTGTCACCTGTGAAAACGGGCAGTTTGTTTATCTGGTTTACAAGTGGTGAGCGGCCAGCAGGAATGGTAGGTTCCTTACCTTATGTGGGCTTCAATAGTACTAGCATCTGGTGTCGGATTGGACACCAGAAGGTTTGCATTTCTGTTGCCCATGTTAAAGCAGGGTGTGGGCTGGATCTTTAAGGCCATTTTATAAAACTGCCGATTTAGGTTCTAATAATGCCTTGGTGGTAGGCATATCATGGACTTTCTGAACAATAATCCTAAGGGAGAACTTTGTCACAGTACCAGGTGTGGTGGTCTTGAATTGGTTCACTATGTAGCACACAACCTATGGCGTCACTTTTACTGGGTAAAGGTCTTAATTTTCCCTTGACTACAGAACCTAATTGAGCAAATCTACATGTACACTCAGTTGTACAAGGATATCCAACCCAGTGCACATGGGGGCTTTTAGGCCTTGTACTACATATTCTGTATGTGATATATTAGTCTGTTTCCCAGACTGGTGATTTAAAGCACAGACTGTAAGATTTTGAGTCTGCATTCATGGTTTTGAACATTCTTCAGCTGCTCATTCTGGGCCAAGAGTTAAGTCTGGCCCCAGCCTTTTTAACATCTTATAGAACAGTTTACTGATTGACAGTTTTTGTACCTCAAGCGTAACACAGAACTAACTGAAAGCAATCTCACTGCTTTGCCTGTGATCCTATAATCACTCTCTTTCTCTGTATTGACTTTACAGAGGAAAGACAGGTGATTTAGAGGCGGCAGTGTTCCACTGTCTTCTAAACTGACTTGGTATTTAGAGGGCAAGGTCTGTGTCTCATAAACAGCCAGAAGAGATTAAAACATGTTTTGTTATAAGTATATTTATTAACCAAGTTACATACAAAAAATTGTAAGAATGCATTAGGTTTCTCTCTCCACACACACACACACATTGTAGATAGCAGGCATCACTTGATATTCAACACAGATCATCTGTTATCCAGGCTACAATCAAATAAAACATTTACTTCCAGATACTACTGTGACTTATCACCTGTTAGACCTAGTCAGACCGATTTGGATTGTGTGTGTGTGTGTGTGTATGTATATATGTGTGTATATGTATGTATGTATGTGTATGTGTGTATGTATATATATATATATATATATATATATATATATATATATATATAAATGTACATATCAGTGTTCCCATTTACTCCCATCTGCACGTGATTCAAGTACAAATTATAAAATTCAAGTACATTTTTGTGTGAAGGGGGTACACTGTACACCCATAATGCTGTTAGAAGTATATGTACCCCACAAAAATGTTGTACAAATGGTAGAATAAACCCTTACAATTTAATTTGTACCCCTGAACATTTTTGGAGAGGGTGCAGTGCACCCCCAGATCTGCAGCCTTGATGGGAACACTGATATATCTATACTCACAGCAGCCTCAGGCAGGAAAGTGTGCTTAGGGGTGGGATCTGTGGACCTTCATGACAAGGGGAGGAAAGGGACAGAGGACTCAAGGAGGAACTTAACTGAGGGACAGCAAGGGGGAAGTAGTGTTGTTGGATGACCTGAACCTGCCTGACATTGACTGGGAGGTCCCGGTGACCAGGAGTCGCACATTACTGTACGTGTTCCAAGACGGTGTACTGGTGCAGTTTATTAAGGAATGTTCCAGGCAGAATGTAGTCCTTGATGTGGTGCCCACCAATTCAGTGATGGGGGGTGCTGTGGGAGTAGGGGAGCTGCTAGGGAACAGTGACCACAACTCCATGTGGTTTGAATTGTCCCTCGGAGCTGGCAACCCACAATCAGGATCCAACGTCCTTGACTTTTGAAGGGCGGACTTCGATAGGCTGAGGCAACTGGTCAGGGATAAGTTAGTAGGGGTGGAGGATGTAAAGGGGTGGAGGAGAGATGGGGCAATAAAGGGAACCTTCCTAGAGGCATCAGAGGCACGCATAAGAACAGTATCTTTATATAAAAAAAAAAAAGAAAAAAAAAAAGGTTTAAGTGACCACTGTGGTTCTCAGCTAGTGTTAGGAAAGTGGTTAGGGCCAAAAGGAAGGCCTTCTATAAATACAAGGAAAAGCAAGGGGAGGCAGAATGGGAGGATTATCTACAGAAAAACAGGGAGGCAAAGAGGGCCATCAGGGAGGCAAAAGCAGACATGGAGCTGCATATCGCAGAGGGGGTTAGGAACTGAGAAAAACAGTTTTTTTTTTTTTAAGATATATCAGTGAAAAAAGGGGGGCTATCACACGGCTAGTTGAGGGGGTAGGGTGATAGAGGAGGGGCCAAAAGCTGCCATCCTGAATTACTTCTTTTGCTCAGTATTTTCACTAAGAAGGACTGCAGGTCCTTGCCAAAAAGTGATGTGAAAGCAGCCACTAAGGGAGTCCTGGAAGTGAGGCAACCAGTAGTTACTAGCAAGAGGGTCCTGAAGGGGATGGCAGCCCTTAAGATAGAAAAGGCCCCAGGACCAGATGGGTTGCATCCGAAGGTACTTAAGGAATTAGTAGCAGCACTGGCTGAACCACTGGCTGGACTTTTCAACAGCTCATTTAGGTCTGGGAAAGTTCCAAGGGATTGGCAAATGGCAGACATTGTACCGCATCATGGGGAGGGGGGGATAGAGAGCAACCAGGGAACTAAATGCCTGTCAATCTGTCTGACCTCCATCATGGGGAAGCTGATGGATCACTAATCAAAGAGGACCTCGTGGACTAAATGGAGAGCAACGGACTCCAGGATGGCAAACACGGTTTTGTGGCTGGGGGGGTATCTTGTCAGACTAACCTTTTTTTTTTTTTTTTATTTGACTGAGTAACCAAGGATGTAGACAAGGGCCATGCTGTGGATCTGCTGTACTTTGACTTCAGCAAGGCCTTTGATTTGGTACTGCACAAAAGGTTGCTCAAAGAAAAACAAGCAACTGGTCATGGAACCAACTCGGCAGAAGCAATACTGGACCTTATGCTCACAAACAGGGACAGTGTGATGGGGGTAACAGTGGGGGAGCACCTGGGGAACAGTGACCACCAGGCATTGTGGTTTGAAATCACAGAAAGAGCAGAACCAAACCACACAAAAGCACGTATCCTGGATTTTAGGGGGCAGACTTTGGGAAAATGGGGAGATACTTTAAAGAGGTATTAAGGGGAGTGGGGCAGGAATCAGGGGTTGAGGAACAGTGGACAGTATTTAAAATGGGGATTACAAGAGCAACAGAATTATGCATTAAGCAGGTTAGCGAGAGGAAAAGGAAGAGGATACCATTATGGTTTTCCAAAGAGGTAGCGAAGAAAGTGAATGCCAAAAAGATTGCATTCAGACAATACAAAAAGACACAGGCAGAAGGGATAGGAGAAGTACCAGGAGAAGCAAAGGAGGCAGGGAGGTCAGTAAGGGAAGCCAAAGCTCAGACAGAAGAACACATTGCAAAATCAGTGGGTAGAGGGACAAAACCTTTTACAGGTATGTAAGTGAAAAAAGAAAGGCAAAGGGAGGGGTAGTGAGACTGAAGGGGGAAGATGGGGGCCGCGTGGAGGATGACAACAGTAAAGCTGACATATTGAACAGGTATTTCTGCTCAGTCTTTACTGAGGAAGAGGAGGATAATGGATCTGAAGGGAGTACAAGGGGTGAGAATGGTGCAGAAATGGACACAAGTCCCTTTACTCGAGAAAGGGTCCTGAAGGAACTGGAAGTAATAAGAGTTGATAAAGCAATGGGGCCAGATGGGGTGCACCCCAGGGTCCTTAAAGAACTAAGAGAGTTAGTGGCTGAACCTCTGGCTATCCTGTTTAGCTGATCACTGGAAACAGGGGAGGTACCCAAAGACTGGAGGACAGCAGATGTAGTCCCCTTATACAAAAGTGGGAACAAAGAGGAAGCCGGAAACTACAGACCAGTCAGCCTCACCTCGGTAGTGGGGAAGATCATGGAAGCACTACTGAAGGAGAGACTGGTGGAACATCTGGTTGTCAATGGACTACAGGACCCAAGGCAGCATGGTTTCACCAGGGGGCGGTCATGTCAGACCAACCTTGTTGAATTTTTTGACTGGGTGACTAGGGAGGTGGATCAGGGGAGGGCAGTGGACATGGCCTATCTGAACTTCAGCAAGGCCTTTGACACTGTGCCACATAGAAGACTATTACACAAACTGGGGAATATGGGTGTGGGCAGGACAGTAGTGTGGTGGGTAGGTAACTGGCTGGGTGGCAGGACACAGAGGGTGGTGGTAAATGGCTGTCACTCCACAGAGGGAAGAGTGACCATGGGATACCACAGGGATCAGTGCTGGGACCGGTCCTATTCAACATCTTCATCAGTGACATTCTATGGGACCTAGAAGGCAGAATTTCACTGTTCGCTGATGATACAAAGCTCTGTAACAGAGTAGACACACCAGAGGGTGTAGACAGAATGAGAAGGACCTGCAGAAACTTGAAGAATGGTCAGGGGTTTGGCAGTTGAAATTCAATGCAAAGAAGTGCAAGATGATGCATATGGGGCACAAAAACCCTGGCGCAGTTTATCAGTTGGGGGGTGAGGATATAGCATGCACCAAGCAGGAACGGGATCTTGGGGTTATCATCTCTGATGACCTCAAGTTAGGGAAACAGTGTGACAAGGCAACAGGTAAAGCAGATAGGATGCTGGGATGCATAGGCAGGGGCATCACCAGCAGGAAAAGGGAGGTCATAATTCCACTATACAAGACACTAGTGAGGCCCCACCTGGAGTACAGTGTACAGTTCTGGAGACCTTACCTACGTAAGGACATAGACAGGGTAAAGAAGGTTCAGAGGAGGGCAACAAAGATGGTACATGGATTGCATCACAAGTCCTATGAGGACAGGTTGAAGGAACTGAATATGTACCCCTGGGAGAGGAGGAGAGAGGGATATGATAGAGACATGCAAGTATCTTACAGGGAGGAACAGGGTGCAGGAATACACTATTTTAAGCGAAAAAGATGTTCCAGGACTAGAGGGCATGGGATGAAGTTGGAGGGAGGACGATTCAGAGGAAAGTTGAGGAAGAATTTCTTCACAGAATGGGTGGTGGACAAGTGGAACACCCTGCCAGAGGAAGTGGTGGGGGCTGAAACAATCATGGGATTTAAGCATGCGTGGGATAGACATAAAGGAATTCTGGAGGTCAGGGGTAAGGGGCAACAGACTTCTAGGAAAACATAAACTGAACTTACAAGCTCAAATGGGCAGACTGGGTGGGCCATAGGCCCTTATCTGCCGACACTGTCTATGTAAAGATGGAAGAGTGAACTGGATGGGTAATTGGCTAGAAGGGAGCCAGCAGAAAGTGGTTGTCTACAGGGTTAAGTCCGAGGAAAGGGAGATTATGAGCGGAGTTCCAGATATCTGTCCTTGGTCCGGTCCTCTTCGACATGTTCATTAGTGACGTTGGTTAGGGAATCCAGGGCAAGCTGTGTCTCCTTCCATATGACACAAAACTATGTAGGAGGGTGGACAGTGATGAGGGAATAGGGGATATGCAGAGGGACCTGCAAAAACTAGAGGAGTGGTCAAAGGTCTGGCAGTTAAAAGCCAAGACTAGAAAGTGCAAGGTAATGCACCTAGGGAAAAGAAACCCTAAGACGGAGTACTGGATCGATGGGATGAGACTTAGCACTACAGAAGAGGAACGGGATCTAAGAGTTATCATCAGTAACAAGCCAATGTAACAAGGCCTATATCAAGGCTGATAGGATGCCTGCGTGTACCGGGAGAGGTATGGATAGCAGAAGAAAAGAGATAATACTTCCCCCTGTACAGATCCCTGGTGAGGCCTCACCTGGACTACTGCGTCCAGTTCTGGAGTCCGTACCTCAGAATGGACAGGGATAGGTTGGAAACAGTGCAGCGCGGAACAACAAAAGTGATTCAGGGCCAATAGAAGAGATCCTATGAGAAGGGCCTCGGGGCACTAAAAATGTATTCACTGGAAACCAGGAGAGAGAGACAGAGACAGAGAGAGAGAGAGAGAGAGAGAGAGAGACAGAGAGAGAGAGAGAGAGACAGAGAGACAGAGACAGAGACAGAGAGACAGAGAGACAGAGAAAACTGGGGGGAATTATGTACCCTGAATACTAACTCATGGTCACGTGATCAGGAGTGGAAGTTAACAGGAGGGATGTGATGAAGTACTTTTTTACGGAAAGGGTGGTGGAACCTTGGAACAGTCTGTCAGAAGAGATGGTGGGTGCAAACACAGTCAGGGATTCAAGCAGGCATGGGACAGAATGAAGGGAATAATGGTTACCTGGAGCAACAAGACCAGGGAGGAGGAGAATAGGGATAGGACAGGGAGGGTTTCGTACCCTGGAGGAACAATAGGCTCTAGGGAATATGGGCAGACTGGATGGACTTCTGGTCTTTTTCTGCTGTCATGGTCTGTTTCTCTATGTTTTTATGATTTTTAACATTTAATAAAAGTCATGTACTTGGTTTAAGAACGGGGAGTCAGCAGTGGTAGGGGGCTTTAAGAAGATGCTGTATTGATTCATTATTCTTAAAGTGTGGTGGGAGGCTGCAGCTAGGTGGTTGCACTTCATAAACCTAACGGAACCCCTTATAAGGGGAATTTTAAGCATACTGTAAGCCAGTCTGATACTTTGTTTATAATGCGAAACTGGCAGCTTGCAAGGAAGTCTCTCTTGTATGAAGGCAGACTGTTCACACGTTCATTAACTTATTCTTGGTGAAATGTAAGGGAATTATGCATTTCCAGAAAAACAGAGCTGTGGTAGCCAGGGGTAGAATTTGTCTCTGTGTGTGTGTGTGTGTGTGTTTGTTTAAGTTTGGGGGCATCATGATGCTCCCTTCCTTGACTGTCAGATCATTCAGCGTCTGCCCTCCCCCACCAGTTAAGTGCCTTGATATCCTCCCCTCGCCCATTTGCTGTCTGGCCCCAAAATGTTATTTCATCCCCACCCTATGCTAGTTGAACTGTGATGTCGACCCTCGACCCCCAACCTATGTCAGATCTTTATGTTACTGGCTTGACTACAGAAGTGAAATGGACGTATATTAGTTCTTCAGGACCTTAGCGTCTCAGCAGCAATACTAGCAGTGGTAAAGGGAGAGAGTGGTGTTAGGGAACTTTGACTGGTGATCGCACTAGATTATAAGGTGGGCCACTACTTCAGTTAAGTGAATGGAATACACTGAAAATGTCAGCGTAGAATGCAGCAGGCCAGAACCAATCCACTCTGAAGTGGTCACTTGGGCTACCAGCTTTTAAATCTGGTCACTTTGTCCAGTGTTAGTGGCTAGCAAAGGTATCTCACACTGTCCCTTACCCTTTGAGCTGCAAAAATTCTGCCCTGGACTGCTGCCCAGATGGAAAGCCCTTGATGCTTCATTCTTCTGTGGGTGCCTGTCTGGAATGGATGTTAAAGCAGTGTCCCTAGGAGGCCAAGAGCACCAAAATGATACACACGAAAAGATGACCTGATTCTCTGTTGCAGCAGCTGCCACACTGCCTGTGCAGAGAATCCACTCCTGTCTGATCCTGCAGCAGAGGAAGCCTGTCTCAGTGAGAAGCACCTCATTATCAATGCCAAAAAGACCAAGGACGTAGTCTTTGGTACCCACCTTCAAACCTGGAAACTGGTTACCTTCTTGTTTAACCACACTATGGACAACCTTGGTCTTTCGCAGGTCCTGTCCTGTCCTTTTTTTTTTTTTTTTTTTTTCCTCGCTTCAGCTTATTTGCTGAGAATAGGAACAAACGAAAATGGCAGCAGCTTAGGCCTTAAGGTCTATCACGTCTACTGGAGCTACAGCTTATAGTACATTCACTGCTGCTGCCCCCTTCCCTTGTCCCTCCCTGAGTTCCCTTACTGGTCACTTCCCTCCCCACCTGTACCTTGCCCATGTACCTATCCCATCCCTTCTTAAAAATTCCCTGTCTTGATCATATCCCCTCTGTCCCTTCTGTCCTCCAAGGAGTACATATTCAGCTTCCTAAGTCGCTCCTCATGGGGCTTCTCCTCCATTCTCTGGATCACCTTAGATGCTCTTCTCTGGATTCCCTCCAGTAAGGATTCCAGAACTGCACACACTTCTCCAAGTGCAGCCTCACTAAGGATTTGTATAGTGGCAGGATAACCTCCTTCCTCCTCGAAGTGATCCCACTAGCAGTGCACCCCAACATTCTGTTTGCTTTAGCCGCTTCCTTCCTGCACTGTTCTGAGTGATTCATTTTGCCAGTGATCACCACTCCTAGATCCTTTTCCTCTTCCGAGACTGTCAACTGTTCCTCCCCCCCAAATGGTAGCTGTACCCTGGATTCCTAGGCCCCAAATGCAGTACACTACACTTATGAGCATTAAACCCCAGCTGCCATGTGTCAGACCATTGTTCAAGTCTTTCCAGGTCTTTCTGGAGAGCCCTCCACTCTTCCTCACTGTCCACCACTGCTCCTAGTTTAGAGTCATCGGCAAACAGGCTCATTTTGCTCATAACTCCCTCCGCAGTGTCCACAATGAAAGCGTTAAATAATAGTGCCCCAGCACAGATCCCTTCGGGGCCCCACTAATGACCCTCCTGGGTGACAAAAGCTCCCCCCATCACCACCCGCTGTTGCCTGTTGCTAAGCCAGTTTCCAGTCCACTTTACCATTTTTACCCCCACCACCAGGTTCCCCAGCTTGCCCAGCAGTCTCTTATGAGGCACCAAGTCAAATGCCTTGCTGAAGTCCAGGTACAGGACATCAGCCGGCTGACCACCATCCAGAGATGTTGTCACCCAATCAAAAAATTTGACCAGGTTCATTTGACAAGATCTCCCCTGGACGAATGCGTGCTGCCAGACATCCTGAAGGCCGTTTACTTCCAGGAACTCCACTAGCCTTTCCTTCAAGATGGTCTCCAGTTGTTTCGCCACTATTGATGTCAGGCTGACTGGCCTGTAATTTCCAGGCTCATCCCTAGGACCGCTCTTATTGAGTGGCACAACATGTGCCATCCTCCAGCCTAGTGGTACACATCACAGTAGGAGGGAGGAATTGAATAATTCTGTCAGAGGTGCTGCCAGGACATCCACCAGTTTCTTCAGGACTCTGGGGTGGACCTCATCTGGGCCCGGGGCCTTGTCTGTCCTCAAGGACTTAAGGCCCTCCCAGACTCTCTCCATTGGGATCTCTCTGTTAGTGCCCCCTCATCCCCCACCCCAGTCTTACCTCCCCCCATGGCATTGGCCCATCCTTTTCCCTTGTAAAAACTGAGCAGAAGTACTCATTTAGCACGTCAGCCTGCTCAACTCCCTACTCTGCCCACCCACCTTCCTTTTTTAACCTGGTGATTTGCCCCTACACTTTTTTCTCTCCCTGATGTATCTAAAACATTCCTTCTCCCCCTTCCTGATCCTCTGTGCCAACCTTAGATCTTTGAAAGCCTTGGCTGCCCTTACCACCCTGCTCACCTCCCTCAATTTCATAGAGTACTTCTCCTTGTCCCCCTCCCCACAGGTTCTCTTCTACTTTCGGAAGGCTAGCCTTTTCTTACTTACACTCTCCTGCATCCCCTTGGTCCACCAGCTGGTTTTTCTTGACCTTGCTTTCTTGTAGTGGGTTTTTGTGCAGGTTTTTGTGGCCTGTAACAGCCCCCAATTCAGTATTGCCCACCTGTGTTCTGTGTCTCTCTCTGAACTGATCATCCCTAGGTGCCCTACAAGGATTCTGCCATCCTCCCGAAATCTGCTCCCCTAAAGTCCACTACTTTTGTACTTGTCTGAATTCCTTCCCTTCCCAGGTCCATGGAGAACTGTACCGTAGAGTGGTCACTCACTGCCAGTGGGTCCTCTACTACCACATCTTTTACCTGGTTGCCATCTGCCAGGACCAGGTCCAAGATGCTTCCTGCTCTGGTCAGCTCTACCACCAGTTGTGACAGGAATGCATCTTGGAATGCATTTGATAACCTTGGTTCTTTAGCAGTTGCTGATGACATAATGCACCAGTCCACCGCTGGCAGGTTGAAGTCTCCCACCACCGTCCTGCTCCTGCCACAGTGGTTTATTAGGTTATTCACCAGTTCCCTGTCGTGTTCCTGAGACTGTGTTGGTGGGCTATAGACTACCCCCAGATTGACTCTCCTGCCCTTAGTATCCTTTAAGGTAACCCACATCATCTCCACATTCCCATCCTCACCTTCCTCCCTACTGCACTCTATTCCTTCCCTTACAAAAATCACGACCCCTCCACCCTTTCCAATTTTCCTGTCCCTCCTAATCATTTTGTACCTTGGTAGTATTAAGTCCCAGTCCTGGTACTGTGGGTGGCCCATGTCTCCGTGATTGCGGCCACATCCACCCCCCCCCCAAATCAGTGCCAGTAACTAGGGTAACTTGTTCCTCAGGCGCCTTGCATTTGTGGAGACTACCTTCCAACCCACCCACCCCTATCCTTCTTGTCCTTCCCTTTCCCTGTACTATTAACCCCCTTCGAGTTTTTCTCTATCTCCAAATTTCCAATTGGGGTAGAAGCATTAACCCTCCCAAACTTTGAATTCCTACCTGCCCTGCAAGTCTTAGTCCCCCCACCGCTAGTTTAAATCATAAATAAACTCCTCCAGCTTCTTTCTTAGAACTCCTTTTGCCTCCTGACTCAGAGATCTAGTCTGTCCTTGGCAAATAGATCCTTGTTATCCCATGTTTCTCCCTATCCTCCCACTAGTCCACATCCCGTAGGTAGATACCACTCTCCCAACCACTCGTTAAAGTCCCTTATCCTTTGCTTTTTGTCTATGCGTGTAGCGCAGCTGAGATTCAACATCTCCTTTTCAGTAGAGTCCTGCTGCTACCCATTTCTTCAGCTGGGTTGACTGGAGCACTGATAAGTTAAATGACTGATTTGCCAAAAGTCATATAGTGAGTATTTCATCTCTAGTGATATTTGATCCTGTGTTCTTTTGGTTCCCAAGCTCACACTCTAACCGTTTGGGTCTATCTCTCATCCCTTCAGTGTCTTTATAAGTGACATCACAGAGGAGCTGGGTGGGAAAGTGTGCCTCCTTGCAGATGACGCCAAAACCTGCAATAGGGTAGATATGCCAGAGGGGGGTGGGAAGAATGAGTAGAGACCTGAGAAAACTGGAGGAGTGGTCTAGGGTATAGCAGCTGGGTTTCCATGCAAGAAAGTAAAGAAACACGCATCTAGGGCAAAGAAACCCAGAGACAGTGTGTAAGATGGGGGGAAGAAATATTGATGGTCGCTGAACAGGAAAGGGACCTGGGGCTTATCATATCTGATAACCTCAAGGTGAAGAGGCAGTGCGACCAGGCTGAAGGCAGGGCCAGCAGGATGCTGAGGTGCTTAGGGAGGGGAATCGCCAGCAGAAGGAAAGAGGTAGTGTTACCACTTTATTGATTGTTGGTGAGACCCCAGCTGGAGTACTGTGTCCAGTTCTGGAGACCACATCTTGGGAAGGACATAGACAGAGTAGAATCTGTCCAGATGAGGGCACCAAAATGGTGTAGGGCTGCATCATAAGCCTTGTGAGGAGACTAAGGGGAACTCAATATGTATACCCAGGAAGAGAGGAGGCTGAGGGTGAAATGCTTGAGATCTGTTAAGTACCTCACAGGAAAGAATAAGGTACAGGAAGGGAGTATGTTTCAGAAGAGAAAGGGGACAAGAACAAGGGGGCATGCAGTGAAGCTTGAAGGGGGAAAATTTAGGAGAGCTGTGAGGAAGTACTACTTCACTGAATGAGTGGTGGACATCTGGAACAGTCTTCCAGCAGAGGTGGTGGGGGCGAAAACAGTGATAGGCTTCAGGCATGCATGGGATAGGCATAAAAGAACCTTGGTAAAAAAATAGGGGGAAGGAGTAGCTGAAGAGCAGGTCCGGTAGGGTCTGCGTGACATAGAAACATAGAAGGTGATGGCAGAAGGATACCAGTGGTGCATCTAGTCTGCCCCAGAGTTTCCGAGTTCAACTACCAGTCTCTGGGGTGATCAGTGGGACAGTATAGTTAGGGACAAAATGGGCAGATTGGGGTGGGCCAAGCAGTCCTTCTCTGCCAACAAATTCTATGTTTTGAACCCTGTCTTTCAAAGTCACATTTATTTAAAAATTTCACACTGCTAGAGCCTCACTTACTGTAGCTAGAAGACCTGTTTGGAAGTATGCCTCATGGGGACCAAGACAGCAACAGAGCTGTTACTTTGTAAACGATAGTTACAGTACTTTTAAATGTGCACAATGAGGGTCAAAGTCTGCATTACAAGGTCCAATAAAATTACATTGCTGGCAAAGAAGTAAACAGCTGTTCCACTTGGTGCTCCAACCACTATCGTCTTGACTCACAGTCTGACCTAAATCTTGTAGTTCCAAAGGTTAAAAGCCATTGTGGAAGATTATACTCCAGAAAACACCATGTCGCAAATCATTGTACAGAGCTACAGTCCCATTATTCAGCCATAACCGGACAGTGGACTGAGCAATTGGACTATATGCTAATCCCAGCATATTGATTGGTTACCACTCCAAAAACTGCTGTTACCCATTAGCATTCCAGTGCTCACTTTCACTGAGGAAAAATGGCTGGAGGAACCTCCAGATGCTCCAGAGCCGCACCAGACCTCATAGTCACTACATCCGGCACCTTACAAGAGTCAACGGACATTGCAAATGACTTTAACAATGCATTTACTGAGTTAAGCTCGGTTCTACCCCCTGATTACTTAAAAACCCTACCCAACTATATGGCCAGCCACACCGAACCGCATACTAAACAAAATCCAGGTCAACCTCTTTTCTATTTCAAACAAGTAACAAGAAATCAAACCATTATGTACGTTAGGAAGGTCATCGGCAAAACCAAGATGGCAAGTGGCATGATAGATATGAAGATCTTAGCTCTTACCCTTGACAAACTAGCACTCCCTCTCACTAAGCTATTCAACATTTCCTTAACAATGGGGGTATTCCCTGTGAAATGGAAAACAGCCTTTGTTACCGCAGTGTTTTAAAAATAGGGACAAAACCACCCTAGGCAACTACCGGCCTATTTCTATACTTCCACCCCTCTCCAAAGCCTTAGAAAGGATAATTTCAGATCAGCTCATGGAGCACCTTAACAAATAAAATTCACTCTGTCCCCAACAGCATGTATCTGCTCTCATAGCCTTCACCTCCCAGTTGTACGATGCCCTAGACACTGGTAAGTCGGTGGGGTCAGTATTCATTGACCTTTCCAAGACATCTGATACCGTGAACCACCAGATACTACTCAGCAACCTCCTGACCGTAGGCTTGTCACAAGACAGTATCTCCTGGTTCTGTAGCTACCTGTCCAATAGGTCTCAGAGGGTGAAAATAAATGCGGCCATGTCTGAGCCCAGGGCTGTATCCTTAGGGGTCCCTCAAGGGTCTATTCTAGGCCCGTTGCTATTCAGCCTGTTTATTAACTCTCTCCCATCCACTTGCCCAGCCAAAATGTTGCTTTACACAGATGATGCCGTGATCCTTGTACCAGGTAATCATTCCTCTGAAATTACATCTGCTCTGCAGAACAGTTTCAAGCAACTTGAAAACTGGTTTTTAGTCCATAGGCTACTTCTAAACTACAAAAAAAAAAAGTTAATGTATTTCAGTACGCCCCATAACAAGAAAAAAATCCAGTCCTCTGTCCATCCTAATTCAGAAAGGAGACACCATGGAACAGGTAACTTCCTTCAGATACTTGGGCATTCTCCTGGACGACACTCTGTCTTACGCATCACACATAGATTATTTAGTCAAATCAGCTAACACCAAGTTTGGTATTCTTTACTGCCATAGGCAAGCTATATCACAAATGGCCCTTAGCTTTGTCGCTCAGAGTTCGATACTGTCAACTATTGACTATGGGCTCATCATCTGCAGCGCTGGTACCAAAACCGCTCTGAAAAGACTTGAAGTGCTACTAAACAAGGCCTGCAGGGCTGGCCCAGTGGCGCTGAGGGTTGAGGCGCTGGACACCACACCTCGCACCACGCTGGCAACCCGGGTTCGAGAACTAGCCCGGGCCATCGGGGGTCGGCAGGGGAGGGAAAGGATTGAGCATCTGAAGGACAGCTCTCCTCTCCCGGTGGGGGTGAGAAGCGAGGGCCTGTGCTCGGCTTGCCTGTCCTCTGGCGGAGGCCGGAGGGCACAGCAACAGGAAGCAGTTGTCTAGGGGAGTGGGAGGCGACATTGGCAGTGATGCCTTGGCATCGGGTACACACCACTCCCACAGCAAACGGGGAAAAATACTCCGCTGGCTCCAAATAGACGAAGCACCGTGGCAGACCCCTAATGACTCCCACCTGCCTGGTCCTGCGGTCCCCCAACGAAGTGTGAATGACTCGGGGTTTTACCCTGCCCCACCTCGTCCCCACCCAGGGGGAAAGCCGCGGCTCCATGGGGAGTCGACCGGTGGGCACTGGCAGGTGGTTGGAGTGGGGGCAGATCTTCATGGGTGCTCCTGAAGAAGCGGTGCCCACGGAGAGAAGGAAGGATAAAAAGAAATAAAAAGGAAAAAAAAAAAAAAAACAAGGCCTGCAGGCTAGTCTTAGGGGTGAATAGATTGACCCATTCCTGTAATCTTTATTCCAAAACAGGTTGGCTACTGCTGCATCTCCGGATCAAATACTAGGCCTGCCTAATTGGGAAGAAGGCAATGCTATTCGACACCTAACTCAACTGCAGCACTTTTCCAACGCTGTATAATTTCACAGACTACAAGAAGTACGTCCAAAGGTGCCCTCAGAATCCCCTTTAAACACACCTCATTTGCCCAGCATGCCCTTGCGTATCGTGGTCTCCAGTGGATAAATGAACTTCCAGCCCCATTCATTGAATGTGGAAAAATTGGTTCCTTTAAAAGAGGCCTCTGCCTCCTTCTGGCTGGGGCCTATCACTGTGACTGCACACCTTAGACAGTTGCTCTCTCTCTCTCCATTGGCTTGCCCTCCCCTCATCCCTCATTTCCACTGACCCCCCCCCACCTCCCATTTAAACAATGCCTACTGGGCTGCTATAACTTCAGCTTCCCATCTCTCCCCTAGCTGTCTCACAGTCCACCCTCCTACCACCTCGCCACTCCTCCCTATTTTAAACAATGCATGCATGGGCTGCACCTGCCCACGTTTGCTTTCCCTGTCCCCCCTCACCCTCTTTCCAGCTACCTCTGCCCTCACCCCTCTGCTCCTCCTCCTGGACTATGCCCGACTGGCAGCTACTATCATCACTTCTTGCACTTGGCAACATTTTTGGTGTCCACCTTGCAATGGAACTGCTATGAAACTTTTGCCAAAATCCTTCACTTATTGTACTGGACTGTGTACTTGTACTGCCAGGTATTTGGTAACGTTTTTGCACATCCTTTATACTTTGTAACGTGTATTGACTTATTGACTTTGCTGTTTGTAATGTGTATTGTCTTCTTGACTTGGAACCTTTTTAAAGGAGCTTCATGGGGTTGTGATCCGAAACCGAAATAAATAAATAAAAATAAATTTCAATAAACGTGTTTGGTGTACTAAGTAGATAGCAGCTGACTGACAAATATGTACACAGTAACCCACAGCAGGGCATGGGTTTGTAGAGAATTGATGAACACCCCAAGTGTATTGGAGGGTACAAGGCCAACATCCAAGTGGCTTTCAACGCACCTGGGAAGTGAATTAATTCTCTGGAAACACAAGCACTGGAGTGGGTTATTGTGCTTATAAAATAAAAAAAAGGTTTTTGTTGTTGTTAATGGTAAAAGGTTTTATTTTTTCCGGTAGCTACATTATTGTGGGTAGAATACACGAGTTTGATAGCAAAGGCTGAGTTTCAGCCTTTTAACATACCTGGGTGGTGCATTTATTTTTTTTGAAGAAACAAATGCCCTGTTTTCATTTTAATGGAAAAAGATTTTATTTTAATTTAGCTAGGTTGCTACTAGGTAGATTGGGGCAGGTTAGTTACAGACTTGTGCAAATACCAGAGATTAATGGAATGGTCAGGTGATGTGTTTAGACCAGTGAAGTTGCTAGGATTGTGAAGTATTATTCTGAAACCCATTTTATAAATGCAGTTATTAACTCATGATCATTTGTAGAACCTGCATTGTTTAAAGAGAGTCACCAAGCCGTCTCTAAATAAATGTGCTCCACATCTTTCGGTGCCTTACCAGAGAAAAAACGCTCGTAAAATCATATTTACTGGGCCCTTGTTAGTCATCCGGTGCCCTCGTTTCATCACCACATAATAATTATTATGTACAAAATTGCTCATAAAGCTACCCCCCATACTGTATCATGTAGCGCGTCCCCGCACTCTCCCTGGCATCATGTCATCAAGATGCCAGAACGTGGAGAATAGGTGCAGGGCGGATCTAATCCAGGAAGTACAGGAGCCCTGGTAAATATGATTTTATGAGCATTTTACTCTAAAATGACTGAAAATCTTTTGGTAACCTACGCAGACAGCTTTTCCCTCTGGTAAGGCACCGAAAGATGTGGTGCTTATGCTAGCTTGGTAAATCTCTTTAAATGAAATTCACATTGTAAAACATTCTCTATAGTTTGTGTCTGTGTGTGCTGAAAGTCATGCTTTGGTAGTGTGGTTTTTCTTCCATGGTGTTTTCTGCAGTATAAAAGCAATAATGCCATAGTGAGCTGGGTTACCGGGGGAATAACTCTACTGAGATACCAGGAAACACTGAAGTACGTGGCCTCGGTGTTAATTGGCATCCCAGTATGGTTATTCTTCCTCTGTAAGCCCAGCTCACTACACCAATATTACTTAATTATGCTGCAGAGTATCCCTTTCAGCCAATTATATCACAGAACTATGGTCCTTTTTTTTTCCAATTCTTTAGTAACCAGGTAAGGCTGACTAGGCACAAGTGCCTGTTTTCAGGGGCAACCTGGGAGCACTGGGGTGTTTAAATGACTTGCTCAGAGTCGCACAGTATGTAAGTGGAGGTTGTGGGAATCAATCCCACATCTGATGGATGTGCGAAGCTCATTCAAAGCTTGTTACTCTAATCGCTAAGCTATACTGCCAACTCCTATTCTGCGATACCCAGACAGTAGACACAGTGATGGGACTGTATGCTAATCCCTGTGTTCTGATTGGCTAAGACTTTCACTGCAGAATGAAACTGCTGGACATTTCTGGTTTTCTCGCAGACTTGCTGTAGACTGAGAGAAAGAGAGCTGGAACTTTATTTTTTTCTCTAGTATAATAGCAATACTGGTATAATGGTTGTTGTATACTTGTCACCTCGGCCTTTGGCCTCTTGATTTACGCAGGTTCGGTTATTACCTTGTAAACCCTGACTACAGTCTCTTTATGGCTATAATGTCTTTTATGCATCTTGACTTCCCCTCCACCCCTGATCCTAGAATGATCTGCAAACCAAATCTAAAGGTTTCAGCAGTCATTAGGCTTGTGCAATTTAAACAGAAACTTATAGCTCGTTTAACTGAAATATATGCTCTCATTTTAATTCTTGTTTACACCTTTGCTTGGCCACAGTGTTTGTTACTTTGTCTGATGGCATATTATCTAGTTGTTACTCTGCATCATTCTGTCTGGTTGTCTCTGTGACTGTTTTCTCTCGAGTTAAAGAGGGCCCGATGCTCCAGTGTGGGGCTGTTCCCAGTGTGCAGTTTGTGTGCAAAAACAGTTTGGTTTTACTATTACTGTAGTATGGTACGTTGTGTCGAACTGATTTTGCTCAGTTCTAGGCTGACATCTTCTGTTACTACAAATCCCAGAGTCCCTTGCAGCTGACATCAGAGAAGTAGGAGATTCAGTAATCTGCAGTGCGTGTTAGGGCTTTTATAATCTCTGGTCAGATGTTTTCTGGGCCTGCTTTTCTCCAGGAGCTAAGTACAGTCCTCTGTGACTGAACTTAGCCCAGAGAGGACAGTGGGACCAGCAAACCAAAGGTTAGATCTTATATAGACTCCAACATGCACTGCAGGCTGTTGAATGTCTCACTGCTGCCTACTGCTCTGATGTCCGCTGCAAGAAATTGCAGGATTTGTAGTAACAGAAGATGTCGGCCTAGAACTAAGCAAAATTAGTCTGATACCATTTACTGTAGTATAGTGGGTTGTAAGTAAACCAGAATGTTTTTGCATACAGAGTAGTAGTAATAGTAGTAGTGGTAGTAGAGTTTATTTATTTCGGGTGCCCTTCCCTGAAGACTCAGGGCACCTTTACAACAAAATATACGGATACAGCAATAAGGAACAGTCAACATACAATATATACAATGTTAACACAAACCCCATTAAGATCTAAAATAGACTGATTCCCAAGCTGTCTAATGGTCCCAGAATAAATTCCTCAGGTCCCAAAGGCCTGCTCAAACAGGAAGGTCTTAAGATGTTTTTTCAAGAACTCTACGGATGACGCCTTCCAGAGGTATGCCGGCAGTTGGTTCCAGAGGACCAGGTCTGCTGCTTTAAACACCCGGTCCCCAGAAGATTTTAACCTAGCCCTGGGGACCTCCAGAAGGACCTCTCCAGCTGATCTAAGAGAACGAGATGGGATGTAGGGATGCAGAAGCTCCTTCAGGTAGCTTGGACCCAACCTGTGTAGGGCCCTGTAGGTCAAAAGACCTACTTTAAAGGTGATGCGCCAGCCAATGCAGTTCGCACAGCACTGGTGTAATGTGACTGAACCTCGAATGTCCAGTGAATAATTGGGCGTTGCGTTCTGCAGAAGCTGCAGGCGCCACATTGTACCTTCTCTGACCCTGCGGTAGAATGCATTACAGTAGTCAAGCCTCGAGATGACGCATGCATGCACCGGCATGGCCAGGCCGTCGGGGTGGAATAAGGGATTTAATTCGGTCAATGTTCCGGAGGTGATAAAACCCGGTCCGGACAACAGCTGACACCTGAGCATCAAGTGTCGGCTCATTGTCCAGAACAACGTCAAATTCTTCACCTTTGGGGAGGCCTCCAGTTTGGTTGGACTGCGCATTGGGACCAACTGCACACTTGTGTTTGGGGCCCCAGGGTGCTATGTAGTCCCCTTTAAGTAGATCATAAGGAATGTTCTTGTTAGTAAGGACAGGGAGTGGAAATAGACTTTGCAGCTAGTAGCCTCAATTTAGCCAAAAGCAGTGCAGTACACCTGGGGAGAAGATATGGCCTGCACATTGTGTGGGCCTCCTCTTGCTGCAGTCTGATGGGAAAAGGACCTGGGGTCATAATAAAGCAGACCAGTCAGTGCATGACCACTGTCAAATGGGCCAGCAGAATTCTGGGCTGCATCAAAAGGGAGGTGACCAGCAGGGTGGAAATAATCCTAGCTTTTTATAAGACCTTGGTCAGGCCCCACCTGGAATTCTGCATGCTGTTCTGGGTTTCTTAATATAGAAAAGGGTACTGAGACTGTCTAGGAGGGTACAACACAGGGCCACCAAAATAATGAGGGCTATAGAAGGCCGCATCTGTGAGGAGAGGCTGGTATTTCTTAACGTGTTCACATTGTGGAAAGGTAGGCTGAAAGAGGACATGCTCTTGATCTTTTGCGTATTGAAAGGTATCACCTGGATCAGAGGTAAAGATATTTTGTGTCTGCTGTCCTGCAGCAAGACTTGGGGACACACCCTGAAGCTTGGAGGTGGTAAATTCAGGGGTTGTGTTAGGTGGTGAATTTATGGAACAGCCTACCAGTGGAGACCATGGGCATGAGTATAATATAGGTGTTTAATGCATGCCTGGACTAATTCGTTTTTAATGAGAGAACCATTATCAGTACCCTGGTTTGTAGAGTGGGAAGGGAATTCCTATAGATTGGTTTGTGTTTGCACAGAATATTTACGGGCATTATGGACCTAGAGACTATTCCAGCCTTACAAAATTATTATGTTACTGTGCTGATCTAACATAGTGACAGCATATACACAGAAAACACCACCGGGGAATGGCACTGACCTTTGGACTGCACCACATTCCAGAGCTGTTGGCTGCAGCTTGAAGATTTGCACTGATACTGAGTGTGCCCAGTTTGTGAGGAATGACTGAAACCATGCAGTCACAGTGCCGGATAGTGCTCCTTACTGCTAGAGTCTGTCAACCATTAACCAGTGGTCTGCAGGGTCAAGTGCAAATAATGGGATATTGACTAGCAGCTCAGTGCGTGAAAGTGCTAATCAGTTGTGACAATGTAAAGCACATGGCACGGATTGATTAGCAAATGAAAAGTACTTTATTATTTTGAATGTGTAAACTTGAGTGAAAACAGCAAAATGTTTAGCAGTCCAGTGCTACGAAATTCAGAAAATGGTTAGCATTACCCTCTGATATGTGTAGCATTTTGCCATACTGTACCAGCTATTTAATACCCTGAGATAATCGATGTAGAAGGATCAATACAGACGTCTCTCACCTTGCCTTCTTGCCAGGAGAAAATCATTGTAAACTTTAACTCTGAGGGTGATGGATACCAGACTGAAATGGCTCAAAGATGTGATTGAATTCAAGGAGTTTACCCAGCTGCTCTGTGGCCAACCCATCAACATCCTTAACTAAAAACAGGAGCTTGGAGATTGGTTTGTTATTTCCCAGGTCATCAGAATTGGAGCATACTTTAAAAAAGAATGTATTTAGGTGTGTATTCACCCTCCAGCCCCCCCACACCAGTCCAACTCTAAGGTTGTCGCCAGTGGCCTCTCTGCATTAGTTCACCTGCTGTCCTGTTCCTCCACAGTTTACTCCTGTGACAGGTTCTTGGACTGGGGCCACCTGCTTCTGCAAGAAGTCCTCATTTGGTGCAGAGACCAAGAGGGCCCCAACAGTGCTAGCATTTTCTGCCATTCTGACTGCACAGGAGGACATTTCTCTCATTAGTTCTATTGTGTCACTCTGACTGTATGGGATGGGATTTCTCCTATTCGTTCTATTGTGTCACTTTGTTTTTATCATCGAACACTTTCTACCTAGCGGAGCGTGCCCCACGACCTCCGGCACCTGGACTTGGTCTGGCGCGTGGATAATCGCTTCATCGCACAGGGTCAGCCACACCCTGACGAAGGTGCCTCTCGTGTCCGGGGGCGTGGGGCACAGTCATCAGCCGCTGAGGTCACCCCGCCATTTTCCGCTTTTCTAGTCCAAAGGAAACTGGATGTGCAATGACATCTGAGCACATCTGTGCTGATGCCCGCCGCACTCCCTTTCCTTGCTAGGCACACCTCTGCAGTGCAGCTGGCCTCCGCCTGTTGCCACTGCAGCGTAAGGCACCATTCCCACCTGCCCCAGAGGAAGGAGAGCAGTCGTGGGACACTCAGTATTTTCTCTTCTCTACCAGCCCCCGGCGGCCCAAGTCCGTTTCTGAACTCAGGTCACTGGTGTGGCATCCAGCACCTTAACCCTCAGTGCCACTGGGCCAGCTTTATTGTGTCACTTTGACTGCATGGGATGGGATTTCTTCCATTAGTTCTGTTGCTGTGCGTGTTCGTGAGTGCTGGATGACCTCTGACTCTTCTGCTCTCTGTCTCTGCATAGTGCCTGTCATAGATCTACACACATCATCGTCTTGGTGCATGCCCCCTTCCACCTTAATGAGGGGGGCATGCTCTGTTGCCCACCTCAAGGGGTCACTGTTACCCTATTGTGGGTGACAGCTCCAACCCCCCCGACTGGGACATGTTGCTGAGTGACAACCCTCCTCTTAGCCTGGCTGCCCAGCTGCAAGCGCTTCTGAACCCAGATCATCTGCATGTTTTGAAAACTGGCCTCACCACGTCCCCTTCAGAGATGTGGGGAGGTAGCCACACCCAGAAAAGCATTTGTTATACCTGTGAACTCTGAGAAGTACTGAAACATGAGCCTGGAATTTGGGAACAGGGTCCAGCTATGAAGTGATGCGGTGCATGCTAATAAGCACCTGGGTCACATCGTGGGCATCTGACTGGTAGAACTTGGTCCAAAGCACAGACATTTCTTACTTGGCGCTCCTTTCTCGTGCTGCATAAGGTCACATTATTTAAAGAGATATTCCTATTTGTGGCAGCCTTGAATTTGAGAACAAATTTAAGCTGTTTGCACTTTTCCATGGAAGTAATCTTCCTGCTCTACAGAGTCCGGATTGAAAAGACTGTCAGTATTGTAGAAAAGGGTGGAGGGCCTGTTCTCAGCAGCAGTGATGCCAGAGAGAAATGTTGCCCTCTTCGTACTTATTGCCTCATTGCAGTGCTTATAATGGGTCATCAAGACAAGCCAGTAGACATTCACCTGCAACCTCCTCCATCTGCCCTTTCCCCACAGCCCTAGTACACTCTGCTACAAAAACTCATTATTGTACCAGTGGGAGCTTCAGTGGGAAGTACAAAGGTGAGAACAGACAGGTGCCAGAGTGTCCTCCACCAGCGATTAGACCCTGTTGTAGAACTCAACAGTGGCAGCTATTGCCCTGGAGAAGGTGGCAGAGGCTGCAACTAAAACAAACGAGTGTTTGACAGCCCTTGGAACTGAAGGCCTATGTTTATCTACAGACCAGGCACAGTGTGGTATTGCTTTTCAAGGGATCAGTGCTGGTAAAGGTGAAAGATAGACTGTACTAGAAACTGAAGCTCCTGATAATCACCAGGATGGGAGAAAGTCTTGTAAATTATATCTTTCTTCATTTTAAAAGTTCGTGGTTTAGGAAGTGGGGCTTTTCTTCCTCAAGCTACCGTTTGGCCTCCTAGACAAGGGAGGCAGTATAGCGCAGTGGTTTAAAGCTCTGAGCTGCAAATCTGGAGACCTGAGTTTGAATCCCACAGCCCCCACTTGCGTATACTGTGTGACCCTGAGCAAGTCACTTAACTTCCCTGTGCTCCCAGGTTGCACCTGTAAAAAAGCTTTCAGCTTAGTGTGTCTCACTTGGTTAAATAACTGGGGGGGAAAAAAAAGACATGAAATTAAGGTACTTTGGGTTAATGTGTAATGTGAGGGATGCCATTTCCAGCAGTGGACACCGTCCTTGTACTGGCTGCAGTGTCTATGGTTAGATATGAGCCTTGGTGCCCAGCTTGGGACTTGAACCTATGACACCTGGATCAGTGAGGTATGTCGGTTTATGATTCAAGGCCGCAGATTGGAACATGAACCCATCAACATGGAGACAGTATAGCGCAGTGGATGGGGAGGCAGTATAACTCAGTGGATTAAGGCTCTGAGCTGCAAATCTGGAAACCTGGGTTTGAATCCCACAGCCCCCACTTGCATACTGTGTGACCCTGAGCAAGTCACTTAACTTCCCTGTGCTCCCAGGTTGCACCTGTAAACAAGCTTTCAGCTTAGTGTGTCTCACCTGGTTAAACAATTGAAAAAACAAACAAAACAAAAAAAAAAAAAACATCTGGCCCATAGGGGAGAGAGCCACGTATGAGCCCTTGTGATAAATGTAGGGCTTAAATCCATGACGTCTATTCCAGAGGAGAGGGAAACAGTTATGAAGCAGAGTGCCCAGTGTGAGACTTGAACCTATGATGTCAGGCAAAGAGAGGCATTTAGGAGCCTGAGTGCCCATTGTGGCTCTTGAACCCATGACATCTGTCCTTCAGGGAAATGAACCATTTATGAACCTGAGTGCCCATTGTGGGATTTGGACCCATGACGTCTGTCCCATAGGGGAGGAAGCCATTTATACACCTGAGTGCCCACAGTGGGACGCTGAGTGCCCACAGTGGGACATGAACTCATGATGCTTGGTCTAAAGACAAGAGAGACATTTATGAGCCCAAGAGCCCAGCTTGGGACTTGAGCCGATGACATCTCACCCAGAGGTGTGAGAGCCACTTATGAGCCTGAGTGCTTAGTATGGGACTCGAGCCCATGACAGCTGACCTTGCGGGGAGTGTGCCATTACTGACCACACAGATACTGAAGTGTCACTAACTCCTGAATCACGTCACTTGTTGGAAGCCAGGTTATACTGTACTAAAACTGGGTGTGTGCCTGTTCGCTTGTGTTTGTGTTGTGGGGGGAGAGTGGAGACTATATTAGGAAGCAGCAGTCATGTGCTGCCTGTTGGAAAATGTTTTTGATACTTCCCTTTTTTTTTTTTTTTACGTTCACACACTGAGGCTGTGTTAATACAGCAGGCCTCTTTCACGGTGCAGTGCTTTGATATTCAGTGGTGACTGGTTTTATTGGTTTATAACTACCATATGCATAGAGGACGGGCCTTTTTTTTGGGCAAGGTGTGTGGGAATCTGATGCAAATCAGAACTGGTTAGCGGTAGGAAGTGTGTAGCATTTTGCAAGTATCCTTATGAAGGAACTGCACAACCGATTATAAATGATTGCGTAGTTGATTACAGCACATAAACAATTTTCTGTTGCAGTCAGTGGAAATTGTGTTGTGTTTTTACTGCATTATACCACATAACAGAGGAAACTTATAAATCCCAAAGGTCAACAGTAGTTCAGATAAAAAAACGAAACCTCTTGGCCTATTAAACCGCTACGTTGTGAAATTTCCTAACATTGGGACTCGGGCAGGCCAAGCAGCAGTGTCTAGATGCATGATATTCAAATAGCACTTTTGCCCAAATTCTCCCACTAGCCCATGTGAACTCTAGTTAATAATCATTATTCGTAGTCTGGGTAATAGTTAATCATCATTATCCATAGTCTGGGTAGGTACATTAATTAATGTTCCAGTGTCTTTTCTGTCACTAAATGGTAGGTGCCTTTCTCTCTGTGCTTCTTATCTCTCTTAAGTCTGGTTTTGCTCTCTCCCATGCTACCCCATCATGTTTCTGTCCCCCTCCCTCCTCTTATTCCCTCTGCTGACTCCCACTCCATCTGTATCCTTCGCGCTATGCAGCTTGATTTCCCCCTCCCCTTCAGTTGTCCTGTGTGCCACCGTCTCTCATTTCTTAAAACACCTCCTTTGTGACCTCTTCATGCATACCTGCTCTTGCACCAAACCCTGTGTTCACCCTGCCTGTCGGATCTGACTTGCTGGTGGGCGATGACCTAGGCTGTACATATTGTGCCTCTTTTTCTGGATATCGCATATTATGATTTGACGTGTTATTTTTTTTTGTATGTACTCTGTTTTGTTCTATGATCATGTTTGCTTTGTTTTGTATTTTTAGTTAAATTCTGTAACGCCTGCCACTACATTCCCTTGTGACTCACCCCCGGTCATCACACCTGGAAATGAGCTCAGTCTCAGTGTGCCTTTCCTGATAACCACATGTCAAATAAATAAATAAATGGTACCGCAGGTTCTGTGAACTGCATGTTGTATCTAATATATCGAATAGTACCTCAGGTTCGGTGTGCTGCAGGTTGTATGTAATGTGTTGCAAGTTTGGTGATATGTGACATCCCTTGGCTGCGTGTGCTCCTTAAAAATATACTGTAGAACTTGTATGCTCAAGAAGTTTCCCTATTTAAATGTTTGATATATAAATGTTTATAAGTAAAAGGAAGCCTTCAGCTTTAGGGCTTGCATGCAGTAAGCGAAGTCCACATGTTAAATGGACTACAGACTTTCAATCCAGTCACCTTTTATTCAGTAATTACATATCACATGGGCGTCACCAGGAATGAACTACTGTACTTAGGGTATTGAGTATGGGAATAAATTGAGGCAAACACCCCCCTTACTTTTAAACTTCAACATTAAATTATGCTGGGTCTGAAGTAATCTAAAGCAGCAGCACGTGCCCAAGCATTGCACTCCTGCAGAACCTGGCTTGTGTTCAGATTGAAGAATGGCAGCTACCGATGGCAGAAATATTTTGTTTTGTACTCTCTATGTATTCATTTTTCAACACCATTATAGTGAAACTGATCATTAGGGGGAAAAATAAATATGTTGTGTAGTTCAAAATAATTAGAAAAAGTCAATCTTAAAAAGAAATGATCTGGCTCTCCAGAGGCATAAGGGTGACTGTAAATGCCCCGTCTAGGACAGGGGACAGAGTAAGAACATGGAGGTGATGGGTGTCTGGGCCAAGGATGGACAGACTACATGCAGGCAGGGTTACGAAGGAGGAAAACCACCTGAATAAAAAAATAAAACTGATTCAGCTAACTTAATTTTACTGTTGGTATGCCAGCAGCTTAACAATAAGGCTGTACAGGAGAGGAGTATTCTTCAGGAAAACAAAAGATGCTCAAGAACAAGGGGACATGGCAATGAAGCTGGAAGAGGGGGTAAAGTAAGTAGAGATGTGAGGAGTAACTTCTTCACAGAAAGAGTGGTGGATTCCTAGAACAGTCTTCCTGCAGAGGTGGTGGGAGAGAAAACAGTATTGAAGTTCAAGAATGCATGGGATAAGCATAAGGGAATTTTAGGGGGGTGGGCAGAGATCAAGCAGGGTCTGCCGGTGACACTATAGGTAGGGAAAAGTGGACAGACTGGGTGGGCCAAGTGGTCCTTATCTGCTGTTTAAATTCTGTATTTCTTGTGGATCTTGATTTTTCACACATTAGAAAGTGAAGTGCAGTCTGTTTCATTTATATCATGGTAAAAGGTACAATCTGTAATCTACTCATCAAGGTATATGGTGGAAGCTATATTTTTGTATTAAAGTATTGTAACACAAAATGCAGACCAGATCATTGGATGCCCTATTTTGCTTGAGGACTCATTGCGTTGTGATGCGGAACATGTGGGTTAGTGAAGGAGCTGGGGTGTTTGTGATTGGACGGCCATGGTCCAGGAGTGCTGCCAAAGACAGCACATCCAAAACCAGGGAAGGAAGCACTTTGCTTCTATGAGCACAGCAACACCTGCAGCAGAGCTGTGGAGCGTTTTCCCCCTCTACTGCTGGGTAGCTATGTGTTAGAGAGGCCATCACAGCTGGGCTCAGTGTTGCTGGGGAGGCGGGCAGGTGGTGGGAACGGGAAGGGTAAAATGCCACTGGCCTTTGTGAATGATGGCCGTTACTCTCAAGCCCTGTACTTCTCTGAGAGGTCCCTCAGGGATCCTTGGCTGTTGGGGTTCAGAGGCCGACCACACAAAAAAAAAAAAAAAAAAAAAGGGGGGGGGACAGTCCACCTGAGTTTGTGGATTAATACGTTGATTAAAATAAATGCTAGTGCTAGAGACATTGGACACTGGTATGCCCATCATATTGGTCTGTGTCTTAGATGGTTTAGAATGATCCAGTAACAGGATATATTTTCTCCTGTGATAGGTACCTTTTCCCACTTTAACTGGGTTACATGGGATATGAATGCCAAACGATGTCAAAAGTCAAACATAGGCTTCTTGTGCAAGATAAAGCCCAGAATATACAGAAGATTGATCTTGGGGTTCGAAACGTATCATTAGCACAGCTTAGTGTTCACGATGCAGAATTAAGGGGGAAGACTACTTGGGGACATTTGCTATCTTCTGTGTAAAGTGAGAGTACAAAGTCGGGCAAATTAAATGGCTGAGCCACAATGGATTTCTGTCATCTATTGCTTATTAGGGTTCATTATCACTGATTGTATTCCTCCCTTTGTCACTCACAGCCCGGATTTCAAGGCAGGATACTTTTTCATCATGCTGGTATTTCCACTTTACCACCACTCAGCATTTTAGTTTTCAGCAATCTACATCACGACATGAACCATGGCATACCAGCCTCTGGAACAGTAGATTAAGGTTTTAGCAGTCCCTGTTCCAAATGCAATTTTTGGGCGTATTTCTGCCTTTTCACCTCTGCAGTAAATACTCCTCATTGTCTGCCCTTCTGATATACATGACATGCTTGGAAACAGCAGCAGCAAGAAAGACGGCTTTGTTTAGTGGGATAAGATGCATTTCATGTTTTGAAGTCTGTGGGTGCTGTTCTAGTTGTGGTGTGATCTACTGACTGAATTCTTTCTGGAGGGATAATTGAAACTCCAGTGACATACTCCTCCCCCAGTGAGCCTACAGTGCTGAGACATGTCCTTCCAGGTTCAAGCACTGCATTGTGCGTCTGTACTGTAGACATTGTAACAGCATGCCAAAGCTGCAGAGAAATGTAATCAGCCTTGTAGGCTTTCAGAAAAGTATTCCTTTGCAGCTCTGTGTGGCTTTATACGAGGCAGATGGTGCCAAACCAACCTGATCATCTTCTTCAAGATGATGACTGTGGAGGTGCACAGGGGATGGGTCTTAGACACAGTCTGTTTGGACTGCAGCAAGGTTTTTCTTCCATGACAGGCTTTTGGGCAAAGTGCACCAGTGTGCTATACAGAGGCAAACATGAGATGGATTGACTGGCTTGGGGGCAGGAAGCAGAGGACTGTGTTGAACTGGCACTACTCAGAATAGAGAGTGGTACTCCTGTGTTGTCCCTCAGGAGTGGTGCTGCTGGCTCTGCTCTGTTTAACATTTTAATCAGCAGGCATGAGCTGGAAGTTGAGATCTCTGGCAGGATGCTTCAGTTCACTGACACTGAGCTGACCTGGGTGGGAAACTCTTTCTAAGATTGGAACAAATTGAAGTGCAGTGATTTCACCCGGTTTTGTTCTTGGAATATATGCTGACACTGAGAGAGACCATAAGGCACTACAGTATGGCGTGTCACTGCTGTGCAGAGATGACACCCAGCTGTTGTGTCCTTTGCTCCTGATGGGATCTCATCTGTGATGAGATTAGAACACTGCAGCAAGACTTCCGATCTACACAAGGAGGTCAGAGCATATTAACACCTTGCTGTGGGTTCTGGGGTTGTTGTCTGTTAGGTGGCGCATTCATTTCCAGGTACTGCTGGTGACTATTCCCCAGTCACGGTCACCCCCCCCCTCCCGGAGCTCTGGCTTCACCTCACAGGCGGACTCAGGGTGGGAGGATTCCCCAAAAATTGCATACGGTGTCAGGTAGGTGCCTTATCCAGAGAAGCGGAGGCCTGGGGAGCTTCTGTGGGCTGTCGTCGTGGAGGTGCTGGGGCTGTTTTTTTCCCACAGTTCCACCTGCCCAGGTAGACCTCACGTTCATGGACGGCAAGGCAACCCTTCCCACGCTGTGCATGTGTCTGGTTGCTGGCATCGCTGACGTCTCCTCGCACCCGCTGTCCTTTCATCTGCACTGCCACCTGTGGCACCCCAGGTGTCAGTATTGTAGCAAAAGATGGCACCCTCCTGCCCTGGAGAAGGCGAGCGTCCACTGGGACACTCGAGCCTCTTCCTCCTGGCGGGCCCCCAATGACCTGGGCTCATTCCCAAACTCAGGTTGCCAGTGTCACTAGTGTTAGCGCTGCTGCTGCGCCAGTGGGCTGGCTAAGCTGGTGACATTTTTAAAGTCCTGAATGTACTGGGCCCTAAGTGATCTCATGACTGCTCACATCCCTACTAGGTATTTAAGATCTTGCAGAAGGAGTCTGTTGGCAGTTCCTTCTTCCCAGTCTGCTGGTGATTGGGCCTTTTCAGTGGCAGTCCCTACCTTATGGAAGGTGCTTCCTGAAGAGAGAGAAGCACTGCTGGTTCTGTATCTTCATTTAAAGAGACGCTGTCAGCCTTTGGGACTAATTTGAAAGGCTGAAAATGAAGGTGTCTGGAGCAAGCTTTACTAATGTAAAGTACATAAATAGCGCCATATTTGCACAGAAGTGCTAGGTATTATTTTTGTAAAAATTATGTTTATGTTGGCCCGACCAAAATGTTGTCTCCATGTGTCCATGAGCTAGAATGGCATGGAGCCAAGTGGAAACTCATTTATGAATGAGTTACTTATTTTTGGTCCTATATGTGGAAAATGTCTTGATCTGTTACCAGTGACAGCACAGAGTACTAACATACTAAAAAGCCAGCAGATTAAGCCCTATGGTCTATCATAGAACATAGACTTTGACTTTGACGGCAGATAAGGACAGTTTGGCCCATTTAGTCTACCCATTTCCCTACCTATTGGATAAGCTGCAGATCCTAGTTAACCAACAGCTTACTTCTTCCTACCCCCACCAGAACTGCCTTATGTCTGTCCCATGCATTCTTTAATTCCCCCACTGTTTTTGAACCCACAACCTCCTCAAGAAGGTTGTTCCATGGGTCCACCACCCTCTCTGTGAAAAAATACTTCCTCACATTGCTCCTGAGCTGTCCCCCCTCTATCTTCAGATTGTGTCCCCTTGTTCTTGCACATCTCTTATTCTGAAAGATGCTACCCTCTTGGACTTTGTTGATCCCCTTGAGGTACTTGAAGGTTTAACTTTCTATCATGTCTACCCTCTCCCAGCTTCCCCAAAGTTATACATATTAAGTCTTTCATCGTATGGCTTCTGTTGCAGAACCTGCACCATTTTAGTTGCCCTCCTCTGGACTGCCTCCATCCTGTCCTTGCGGAGATGGGGTCTCCAGAACTGCATGCAGTACTCCAGATGGGGTCTCACCAACTGTCTGTACAGAGGGATAACAACTTCCTGTTTTCTACAGGTGATGCCTCTCCCTATACATCCCAGTATCTCCTCCCCCCCCCCCACCAAGCCATCCTTATTTCCTTTTCAAATTGCTTGCTTACCTTTTAGGTCATGTGATATGACTACCCACAGGTCCCTTTCCATTTTTGTTGTTGTTAATACCCCCCTCCCCATTGTGTACTCTTCCCCCTGGGTTTTTGTTTCCCAGGTGCATTACTTTGCCCTTCTTTGCACTGAATCTAAGCTGCCATACTTTTGACCATTCCTCCAGCCTTGCCAAGTCCCTTCTAATCTTTACCACCCCCCTTGTGTATCAGCCCTGTTACAGGTCTTTTTGTCGTCTGCAAAGAGGCATACTTTTCCTTTCAGTCCCTCTGCAGTGTCGCTTATAAAGATATTAAAAAGAACTGGACCCAGTACTGAACCCTGCGGTACCCCACTAGTAACCCCCTTTCTTCGGAGTGGACTCCATTTACTGTTACCCTCTGTGTCCTGTTGTCCAGCCAATTTTTGACCCAGGCTACCACCCTGGGACCCACTCCCAGGCTGGCTAATTTGTTTATTAATCTTTTGTGTGGGTCTGTGTCAAATGCCTTGCTGAAGTCTAGGTAGGCCATGTCCACAGCCCCTCTCTGGTCTACTACTTTGGTCACCCAGTCAAAGAAATCTATTAGATTCGTCTGACATGACCTTCCCGCTGTGAATCCATGCTGCCTTGGATCCTGTGCCCTGCTGGCCTCTAGGTACTCAACAGTTCTTTCTTTCAGAAGAGATTCCATAATTTTCCGTACCACTGAGGTCAAGCTAACAGGTCTGTAGTTTTCTGCCTCTGCTTTGCTCCTACTTTTGTGAAGGGAAATCACATCCACCCCTCCTCCAGTCCTTAGGTACCACACCATCCTCCCATGATTTGTTAAAGAGGGTAGTCATTGGTGTCAATAGTTCTCCCCTTAGTTGTTTTAGAATACTGGGGTGAATCCCATCAGGCCCCATTGCTATGTCCACCTTCAGTTTTAGGAGTTCTTTCAGAACCCTTTCTTCTGTGAAAGGACTGGTATCAACCACCCTATCCAGAGTGCTTCTATTGATTAGATTAGGTACCTCCCCCTCCTCTTCTTTTGTGAATACTGAGCAGAAGTATTCATTCAGTATCCCTGCTTTTTCACTGTCTCTCTCTGCCCACCCCACCTCCCCTTTGTTAAGCCTCACTATCCCTCCCTTGGTCTTTCTTCGCTCTCTAATGTACCTATAAAAGATTTTATCCCCCTTCTTAGCCAAGTTGGATATCTTTTCCTCGGTTTGGGCCTTTGCTATTCTGACTGCCTTCCCTGTTTCCTTCTGCTTTAACTGGTACAATTCTCTATCCTGCTTCTTCTGTGTTTCTTTATACTTCCGGAATGCTATCTTTTTCTCCCTAACCTTCCCCGCCACCTCGTTTGAGGACCATAGTGTTTTTTTCTTTCATTTTGATTTATTTGCTTCACACAAAGGCTTATTGCCTCTGTGATGGCAATTTTGATGTTTCCCCTTTGTTCCTCCACCCCTCCTTCTTGCCTGTTTGCTAGTGCTTTTCTGAGGTACTCTCCCATTTTAACAAAGTCAGCCCTCCTACGGTCCAGTACCCTCACTTTTGAATGGATTGACTCTGTGGCTGTGTTTATCATGAACCACACTGTTTGGTGGTCACTTATTCCCAAATGGCTACCCACTTCTAGATTTGAGATCCTCTCTTTGTTCCTGTTTGAGAGTACCAGGTCTAAAATGTCTCCCTCCCAAGTGGGTTCCAGCACTAGCTGCTTGAGGAATGCCCCCTGTAGAACATTGAGAATGACCCTGCTCTTGGATGTGGCTGCAGCAAAGGTGCTCCAGTTAACATCTGGCATATTTGGGTCCCCCATCAACAGTATCACCCCTTTTTCTGCCATCCTAAGGATGCCCTCTATCATTTCCTTGTCCATTTCCTCACCCTGAGACGGGAGCCTGTATACAACCCCCGTGCAGATTGTGGTGCCGTTTTCGGTCTCCAGCATGACCCACAGTGCCCCCTCTCCTCCCTGTTTACCCTTTAGTTCCGTTGCTTTGATCCCTTCCCTTATATAGAGAGCTACTACTCCTACTCTTCTGCCCTCCCTGTCCCTTCTATAGATTGTATACCCTGGTATTTTGGCATCCCAGTCATGGTTCTCTGTATTCCATGTTTCTGTGACTGCCACGACATCCAGGCATCCCTCTTCCATCAAGGCCACCAGTTCAGGGAGCTTGTTACCTAGACTGTAGGCATAGGTACTCATTACCCTCCATTTTTTGATGGCCTTACCCCTTTTTGCCCCATCACTGTCCGTACTGCCTTTGCCTTTTTCTCCATTTACCCCTGCCCTTCTCTCCATCGACTTCTCTATCTTGGTGTTTACCTCACTAACTGCCCTGATTTTGGAGGGGGTGGGCACTAGGATTTCCCTGCTCCTTTTCAGTCCCATCCTGCTTGGCTAGTTTAAATGCTTGCCACTGAAGCATTTAAATCTACCACCTAGGATCCTGGTTCCCCTCCTGGACAGATGCAGAACATTGCACCAGTATAGGCCTGCATCCCTCCAGGTGGACCCCCAGTTCCCAGTGAAGCAAAAACTATGAGCTCTGTACCAGTTTTTCAGCCATTGATCGAATCTCATGGTGAGGAGCGTCCTAGCCTCACCCATGCCATAGACAGGGAGCACCTCTGAGAAGGTTACCGTGCGTGCTGCTTGTCTAAGGCCCCTCCCCAACTCCACAAACTCCTCCTGCACTGCTCTGATCCCTTTCACAGCCAGGTCACTTGTCCCTAGGTAGACAATGACATCCAGCTCTCTGCCCCGTGCAGCTGCTCCGGTGATTTTGAGGATTCACTCCCTGTTCCTCCAAGCCATGGCGCCAGGCAGACACCTTACCTCCCTCTTCCCCAGTTCTACCCTCCTAACAATGGAGTCCCCACCAGGAGTTGTTTCCTTCCCCTGTGGGGTCCCATACCACCCTCCTGTGGGTCTCCTTTGTGGAGGTTCCCAGCATCCTCCTTGGTCTCCAGTGTGGGTGCCTCCATAGCGGAACCACACTATGCCGGAATGGTGTATGAATTGTGGAGAGGCACAACTGGAGGGATGCGCCTCTGTTCCACCACCCTCAACCTCCCTGAGCCCGGTGTGGTCCAACTGCTCCTCTTTCTTGGCAACCTCTGAGGCAGTGGCGGCAACACTGGTGGTCCCTGGGTGGGAGAGGAGGTTCCCCGAATCCTGGCCAACTCAGCCTGGAGATGAGCAACCTCCTCCCTCAGCCCAGAGAGGTGCCTGCAAATGGGACAACACCACATTCTCCAAAATGTCTCCCAGAAGACTGCCGGTACACAGCCACTGCACTACTGCCATCATGTCTTATTTGTGGCCCCATAACTGTTTTGTATGCTTAATCTTTCCTCTCTCAGTTTGTTTATTTTTTTTTTTTCCTATATATTTTTTTTCTCTCTACTTTCTTACTGTCTCTGTGCCCTTAAAACTCCTGCTCTTCCTGTTCTGGGACAGGAAGTTCCTGTATTCCTCAGTAGTCTCCTTCTTACTTGCTCAGAGTCAGACCTCCAGCAGCTGGAGAGCTGCTCTCTTCCTTCTTGGATGGTGAGTCTTTTATGACTCTGTGATCACTCCCTTCCTGCTCTCAAACAGGAAGTTCCTGTCATCAGTCAAATCCTGTGCCTATAAAAGCAGAATTGGCTAAGAGTGGGAGGGAGGGCTATATAGTCCCAGTACAGTAGTATAGTTCTAACAGCACCTCCTTCCTCTTGCTGGTCTCTGCCAAAAGCTGTCTAGGGCAGATTTAAATGCAAACACCTGGCTTCCTGCTGCCTAAGCCACTCCCCCTAATTCACAGTTCCCTTGTTCAACTAGCTAACTGCACTGATAACAATTCCCTTCACCCAGCTCAGACAAACACACTAACTCTTGTTTTTACCCTAAATTGAAGGTCCCAGTAGTAGAGTTCTAGTTCTTAAGTCCCAGTAGAGTAGTAAAGTTCTAACAGCACCTCCTTCCTCTCGCTGTTCTATCGAGTCTGCTCGAGGATCAGTGCCTTCCCAGGGCACTGTTTTAGCCCGCACCACCCTCCCTATAAGGTCCCCCACCCCCAACCCCCAGCGGGGCTCTGGGATGCACCCTCCCCCTATATGTATCCCAGCGTTTCTTGAACCCTTCCACAGTTGTAGCAGCCACCAACTCCCTGGGCAGCACATTCCAGGGCTCCACCACCCTCTCATGAAGTAGCGTCTCCTTGTTTCCCCGCGCAGTCCCCCCCTGTCCAGCCTCATTGAGTGTCCCCAGTGGCCCCTACCTCCCTCAGCTGAAGCACCCCCTCAAGTCTTGCCCTGTTCATTCCCTTGAGATATTTAAAGACCTCTGTCATATCCCCCTGTTCCTTCTCTCCTCCAGCGAGTGCAGGTTGAGCTTCTCCAGTCTCTCCCCCCATAGGGCCTTTCCCCTAGTCCTGGGTATCATCCTGGTCGGCCTCCTCTGGACCCTCTCCAGAAGAGCAGTGTCCCTCTTTAAGGACGCCAAACCTGCACACAGTATTCAAGGTGTGGTCTGACCAGGCAGTTATACAGCGGAAGGAGCACCTCTTGACTCCTTGAGGTTATTCCCCTGGCTATGCACCCCAGCATTTTATTTGCTTAGGCCACAGCCCTTCTACACTGCTCTGAGTTATTCATTTTGGCATCCACCACCACCCTGAGGTCCTTCCTCCCCTAGAAACCTGCAGTGCCACCCTCCAAGGTGTATACATAAGCCAGGTTTTGGGCCCCCAGATGAAGAACCCTGCATTTCCCAGCATTAAACTTTAGTTTCCAGGTGCGCGACCACCTCCCCAGAGTCTCCAGAGTAGTACAAAGATAGTCCCATTCACAAACGAGCACTGTTACCTGTTTTATTTTGTAGGCAAAAGTGGAAGCTGTGACTCTGGGCATGCAGTTTACCGGCTCTGGTAATGCGCATGCCTGGAATCACGGCCTAATTTTTTTTTTTTTTTGTATTATCTATTTTTCCACCCCCCATGCTCGCTGGCCCTCCACTCCTTCAGGCTCTGTCAAGTCCCCCCCGCCCTCTCCTGTCCCTGCCGGCCCTCCTCTAGTCCTCAGATCGCAGCGACCCAGGGATATCCCGGTGTATCCTTCACCAGGCGGGTCCTCTCCTCCGAGGGAAGGCGCCAGGGGGAAAGGGTAGCCCCAGCACATCCTTCTAGGGCCTGGGGATGCTGCTGGGGAACAGGAGGCACCGGGAAGGCACTGGAGGCCCCTGGGGAACAGAGAGCCGTCATCCGGAGGGCCAGTGAGTGATTTTCCTGGTTTTCCTGTTGGGGCAGCGTAGTGACATCATGGTGTACGCCGACGTCCACTTCTCCCCCAGTTAGTATTGGGGCCGTGCGTCCTGTGATGCTTCCAGCCTCCGCTAGGAGCCAGCAGGCGCCGGACCAGTCCCCTACCCTCCCCCCGGAGAAGGAGAGCTGTCCTTAGGATGCTCAATCCTTCTCCCCCCGGCCGGCCCTCCAGCTTCAATTTTTGCAAAAAAAATAAAATAGGTTACAGCACTCGGGCCGACATAAATGTAATTTTTAGAAAAATAATCAATACGCACTTCTGTGAAAATATGATGCTATTTATGTACTTTACATTAGTAAAGCTTGCTCCAGACACCTTCATTTTCAGTCTCTCAAATTAGTCCCAAAGGCTGACAGTGTCTGTAAAAAGCTGTTCACTTCTGATTGCCTTTCAGTAACCAGAGGTGCTAAATGAAATATTTATTCGGTTTGCGTGTGTATAGTACTACATTAAGTGGATATTTCTTGTATGAATGGATATAGTTTGTATTGTAGTTTTTGTTATTTATGGTAGATTATAAAATGGGTTCTAAAAAACACATAACCCAGTTGGTCCAGTAGCATTACATACCCAGTAATTAAATCCCCTCTTTAGGTAAGGTAAGTTAAAATTTATTTATATAAGGCGCCCTTCCTGAGCTCAGGGCACCTTTACAAACTTTCAATCATAACAATAAATTTAAAATCCATGGCGACTTCCAGTGACGTCATCAACTGGATGGCTGCCTTTAAATAGAGCACTAGCTTCCCCAAGAGAATAAAACCCTCAGATCAACAGATATAATAGTCAAAATTAAAGGGAAAAGAGTAAATATGTCTGGGGAACATAAGCCAAGCAGATCCTACAGGGAAAAAAGCAGCAAATACGAAGGATGGAGGAGAATTACCAATGGAAAGGAGCATCAGCAGAAGTGCCTCTCCTGCTAGCAGCATGGCGGGTGACTTAGACACAGATCAAGAAATGGAGCACCTCTCACGATCGCGGTTCGAGACCATTATGATGGAATTGAGGGCATTCAGGGCTGAAACAAAATTGGAATTTCAAACATTAAACGCAAAGATACAGGAGATGGAAAGAAAGACGCAGAGAGCTTGAACAAAGAATCGCAGATGCGAGGAGGAAATAAGGGAAGTACATACTGGCAGACTATCTAGTAGACATACAAGAAAACTACAAGAAAAGTACTAGATCTTGAAGCTAGATCCCAAGAGACAATATTAGATTTATGGCCTCCCAGAAGATTCAGAAGTGGGTTGAATGGAAGACTTTATATCAGACCTATTAAAAGACACGCTAGAACTGCCCACGATTTTGATTTCAAGATCGAGAGGCGCACAGATCGATTAACAAATAAACCAACAGAACCTAAAGCCAGACCGAGATCAGTGGTGTTAAAATTATCGAGCTACAGACATAAAGAGCACATCCTTCGCACTGCATGGCAGAAAAGAATTGTTAAATATAATACTGCGAGACTAATCTTCGATCATGACTATCCAATTGAAATAGCAAAAAAGAGGGCTGCATATTCGCCAATACTTAGGATACTCCGAGATCACAAAATAAGATTTCAAATGCCTTACCCTGCTAAACTGAAGATTCTGTGGGACACAGGCTCAAAATTATACGAAAATCCCGAAATGGCAGTGAAGGAACTACAGACGAGAGGTTGGATACTCCAGTCGGACAGAGAAGAAGTGGAACACCTGAAACCGGAAAGAGCACAATGGAAAAAGATGGTGAGAAACAGACAGGGCCAAGAAGTACAACAGACAACGTTGCAATCGTTCCACGAAGTACGAATGCTGCTGGAGAGAACATCCGAAAAGGATGCAGAGCAGAGGAAACTT
This sequence comes from Neoceratodus forsteri, assembly GCA_016271365.2. Classification (NCBI taxonomy): domain Eukaryota; kingdom Metazoa; phylum Chordata; order Ceratodontiformes; family Ceratodontidae; genus Neoceratodus; species Neoceratodus forsteri. The sequence continues at coordinate 336,811,861 of CM057449.1, forward strand.
AGCGACACCTGAAAACCTGAAAAGTAGAGAGGTATAAAGATGGGAAAGACTGAGTAAATGACTTTACATCATCTGGAAAATCCCCGAGAAGAACTAGATTTCGTTCCTTATTTAAGACATTTTGTAAAGACAATATTGGAAGCTGATAAGTAAGGAAAGTTATATACTGAGAAGTGCAAAGAGAAAGAAGCATTAAGGAAGGGAAGGGAACAGCGAGGGGTTGTAAGAGAAAATGATAGGGATGGGGGGGGTGCAAGCTGGCCCTTTCCCAATATTGGAGATAGATGAGGACCTTTATCCTAAACCCATAGAGAAACCATACTTTCTAAAGCCAAGACAATATCAGAACTTAACATAAAGGGAAAAGAAGTAGACTTTAGAAGGAGATGTGCATAGCGAAAGGTAGAATATAAAAGAGGCGGGGGGACTGCGAAGAGAAGGGGGGTAATAGGCTAACCTCTCCCAATATGGAGAATGAGAAGGGAACCTTATCTATAGTTTACAAGAATGAATGTATACCTAATTTTAGATAAAGAGGGAGAAGTTAAGGAAATGGCTATATCATTGGGAGTGGCTAATCCTACTGGGACTGGGAAATGAACAGAAATAGGGGATATGAAGGGCAAAAGAAGTTAGAAGAGCGAAAAGGGAGATCTATAGGAAGGGAAGGAGGGGGAAGGGAACAAAGAAAGGGTATGAAAGATGATCAAAACGGTAACCAAAACTTATAATCTGAATAGCTACCAAAATTAAATAAGCAAAAGAGGAACGGGGATAGATAGATAAAGTATCCATAAGAGAGGTCTTAGGGGAGGAAGAGGATGAGGTACACCTCCAAATGAAAGGGAGGAAAGGAAAATCCTGAGGAATAGCATCAAAAGAAAGGGGAGATAGAATAGAGAGGAGGTAGCATGGAAGGTCTCAAGAAACAAGGGATCTGGGGGGAGGAGTGTGTGATGACTCCCACGATCCCCCCACTAAGGGGGCTACTAAAGCAGGTATACCCCTTAGAAGACATAGAGGGGGCAGTTTTACTCCCTCCAACCTTGGAAGCAATCCTGTATATAGTTACAATGGTTAAAAATGTTATTTATTTATTTTAGCTTTTGTTGACCGGGTAAGTGCACTAGACAAATCCTGCCTATTTTCAGGCACGACCCGGGGGAGGGGGATACAGATGAATGCCAGCTAACCTTGAACCAGATTAAGCTGTTGGTGGTATTTTTTAGTGAATGAGGGAAATTTGGCCAGGACACCGGGAAATTCCTCACTCTTTCGATAAGTGCCATGGGATCTTTAACATCCACCTGAACTACCACCAATCCAGGCAGATGGGACCTCGGTTTAACGTCTCATCCGAAAGACGGCACCTCAGAAAATGCAGCACCCCTCTCATGCTGCATTACAGTGTCAGTACTAGGATATTAACTCAAGTGCCAGATGTGGGAACTGAACCCATAGCCCTCTGATCTCCCAGCCTCAGAGGCGAGTGTGCTACCTACTGAGCCACTGACACTGTATGATGTAAATGTTATTCGGTGTTTAAAACTACATAGGAGGAAAATAAGAGAGGAAACAAGTGAAATACAAGAGGGCTGGAAAATGCAGGAGAAATCTGAGAAAGTGGGTAACAAGCAGAACGGAAATGATATAATGATATCTGTGGGAAACGAGTAGGAAACTACCAGTGAATATATGCTCTCTGAATGTTAATGGGGTTAATAACCCGGTGAAAAGAAGCAAAGTGATAACACAAATGAAAAGACATAAACCAAGTTTTTTGTTATTACAAGAGATGCACTTAACAGAAGAGGAACATAAAAAGTCAGATATGGATTCAGAACTGTGATAGCCTCATCATATAGAAAAGGGAAACGAAGAGGTGCAGCGATACTAATCCCCCATAATGTACAATTTCAACAGACAGACATGTACACAGATAAAGAGGGACGGTTGGCCCTAGTTACGGGTAACATGGCAGGACATATGATAACAGTAGCCTCAATATATATTCCCCCGGGTTCAGAGTCAAAGGAGGTTAAAAAATTGTGCCAGAAAATTACAGAAAAACAGAAGTGGACACTGATCCTTGGTGGAGATCATAATATGATATATGATTTCTTAGATACATCTAAAAAACAAACACAAAGAAGGAAACCACCACAAAAGACAGCTATTAGATACTTCCAAGATGTACATTGGGTAGATGTATGGAGATATATGCACCCAAAGATAAGGGCTTATACCCATTACTTAGTGCCGCATAAAATATACACACGTATAGATTACTTCCATATCTCCAAGGAGTCTCTATATATGGTACAGGGATGCCAAATTATACCTACCCCCCTATCAGATCACTCGATGTTAACCATACAGATAGAATGGCCAGGGGACATGCGGAGAACACTGTGGAGATTTAATAATTATTTGCTGAATCATAAGAAATTTAAAGAGCTGATTGAAAAAAGGATCCCTCAAATCATAAAAGAGAACGAGGACCCAGGGCTAACAAAGGCAACACTGTGGGACACAATTAAAGTAGTCTTAAGGGGAGATGTAATTAAATATGCCTCAAATTATAGAAAACAACAAAGCTTACAACAGGAAAGCCTAGAGAAACAGCTGAAAGAGGCACAGGAAAGACATGCAGATGGAGACCCGAGCTATAAATTAAAAATACAAGAATTAAAAGGCAAACTACAACATATACTAGACATTAAAACAGAACTGGCATTGCAAAACTTAAGACAAAAATATTACGAGGGGGGACCAAGGGCAACTAGACTCCTTGCACATAGACTCCATCGAAAGGAAGCCCGAACAACAATTACACAGATTAGAGACCCAGAGGGAGGGAGATTAGTAAAAACCCCAAATCAAATCGAGAAAGCCTTTTCGAAATATTATCAAACCCTATATACACCAGAGCTGGAGACTGACTTGGAGAAAGTTAAACTTATCTGAGCAAGTTGAAAATGCCTAGTCTTACCCTGAACAGCAACAGGGCTGATCTCCCCAATATCAGAAGTAATTGAACAATGCTATCATAAAACTTAAGACCACAAAAGCCTGGCCCAGGTGGATATAGAGGAATTTTACAAATGTTTCAAGGGAATTGATAGCTACACTTAGAGAGACATTCAGAGAGGCCCAACAGAATAAGATCTGCCCAGACACCTGGAGATATGCCACCATAACTAGCATCTTGAAACCTGAAAAGACCGTATTTAACTATGCTCATACCGCCCAATCTTAGTCCTTAATGTGGATTATAAACTATTTACATCTATACTGGCCAAAAGAATGGAGATATTGCTACCTAGCCTAATAGACCAGGACCAGACAGGTTTTGTGATGAATAGGCAAGCACAAGATAACATTAAAAGAACACTACATATATTACATTATGCCACCCTGTCGGAGACTCCTTTTTTATTGCTTAGTCTAGACGCTGAGAAGGCGTTTGACAGGGTGGTATGGTCCTTTCTGAGGGCAACTCTGGAGAAAATGGGATTTCCAGCGGAATTTGGGGGGATTATAGACTCCATATATAGCAACCCAAAAGCATACATAAAAGTAAATGGCTCAACTTCAATGTTAATAAGCCTGAGGAGGGTGACGAGACAAGGGTGCCCACTGTCACCGCTCTTATTCGCAATATACCTAGAGCCTTTGGCTCAGACTATCTGACAACACAGGGATATATCAGGGATACAAGTAGGAAACGGGAATCATAAATTAGCCTTATATGCTGACAACCTACTGATGTATCTCACAGACCCTGAGAGGTCTCTGCAACCATTTTGGGAAGTCTTGACGGACTTTGGAGAGATTGCTGGCTATAAAGTCAACACATCCAAGACAGAAGTGTTGGGAATACATTACAAACCATCACCGCAAATAGAAAATCATTTTAAATTTAAGTGGCACATTCATACCCTTAAATACCTTGGAGTTTGGCTGAGTTCTGAACATGGGAAATTATATGAACTTAACTATAAACACCTATTAACACAAATTCAAAAAGATATAGAAAAATGGCATTTGATCCCCATCCCATTTATACAAAAAACAGAAGCAATTAGAATGGTGGTGCTTCCACGATTCCTATATCTAGCACAGACCATTCCCATTATGGTACCTGACATATTTTATAAAAAACTAAATAGGGAAATATCGCAGTATATCTGGGGTAAACAGAAACCAAGAATAAGGCAATCTATATTACAACTTTCAAAGGAGGAAGGGGGGTTATCTCTCCCAAATTTTAAATATTACCACAGGGTTGCCCAGACTCGCACAGTGATTTACTGGTTGCAACCTACCTATATAGCAAGATGGAAAGAAATAGAAATAGTAGAAGAGGACCTAGGAAGGGTGCAAGGGATACTCCTTTCAGGCGGACGAGACAGGGAGAAAGGGGATATAAAGAATCCATACACACAGTCAACTTTAAGAACCTGGAGACAAACACTGCATACTAGGAAAATGAAGCCATGGAGACCACTGTTTTACTCCCTAACACATACAGGAAGGTTTCTACCTGCACTGATGGATTTGGGCTATAGGGAATGGAATGGGAAAGAAAAGGGTTACACATATTATACCAATTTTTAAAAGAGGGAATAATGGCAAGTTTTGTGGACTTACAGACGAAGTATGGGATAACCTATAAAGATAGATTTCGATATTTCCAGGTAAGGGACTATATTAAAAAAGAAAAAGAAAAATGCTGGGCTCAGATCCCTATACCCAAGCTTATAGAGGCCTTGCAAAGAGGACTGGAGGGACGGGCTAGTCTAGAGCATATAATATCCTACTTATATGCAGCCATAAGAGAGCTTGAGGGAGACACAGTAGAGTCTATCAAGAGAGCATGGGAAAAAGACTTGAATATAGATATTAGTGGGGGAAAGTGGAGGAATCATCTAACATGTATCCGTAAGAGTACTTCCTCACCACAGTGGAGGGGATTCGCTTGGAAGAATGCTATCAGGTTCTTCAGAGCACTGGTAATTCAGGCACAATTTTGGGGTAGAGGAGAGACCACCTGTTGGAGAAAATGCGGTGAACAACAGGCTACTCTTGGACACTTGTTTTGGAGCTGTCCAGTAATTTAACCATTTTTGATAGAAGCCCGAGAGGCTATTAAAAATATAATAACACCAGCTATACAACTGGATGTATTTATGAATTTCTATTCAGACCTCCCTGAAGGGAGTAGAGATGAAAAAACAAAGAAACTATTTTTGGTACTGATCCTTGCCATCAAAAAGATAATAACAAAGAATTGGTTCACCACGAACCAGCCCCAGATAACTCAATGGCAGGACGAAGCATATAAACTATACCAAATGGAAAGGCCGACAGCATTAACAAACAAGAGATATACCCAATTTGAAGTTATATGGAGGAGATGGGTAATCCATATCTCCCTACTGAGAAAAGACTTTGTATTCTGACTTGTTTCCTAAACTATAATGAAGTAACAAGTGACAAATTATTAAAAAAAATGTTTTTTTATTTTATTTTATTGATTGTTACTCCTATGTAAGTATATGTATGTGTACGAGTTGATAAGTTTGTGTACAAATATGAAAGATAAAAGCTTATAAATAAAGTTAAAAAAAAAAAAAATTAAAATCCATAACAATTAAAACACATTTAAACATCACAGACATTAAGCTCCCAGAAATGCGTGTTCAAACAAGAAAGTTTTCAGGTTTTTTTTTTTTTTTAAACCCTTCTACAGTCAGACTATCATGTATCTGATGAGGTAGAGAATTCCACAGGGTAGGTGCCATAAAGGCAAAAGTTCTTCCACCAGATGTTTTCAAGGTTACCCTGGGAATCTCTAACAGTCCCTCATCAGAGGATCGGAGGGAGCGGGAGGGACAGTAAGAAAATAGGAGTTCTAGGGACATGGATATGTTGTTCATCCACACTGTCTGGCAGGTATCCTTGCCGCTTTAAATCTTGTCGGAAGGTCTTCAAGCTGGCTCCTCCCACCCACCCGGGTGGTAAAACTCTCGGCTCCGCCCCATGATGCCAGATCTTCCTTACTGCTTGGAAGCTCAGGTTCCCTCCTTAACGCTCTGCGTATAAGACTGGTTCCTAACTCTTCGGTTTTGCGAATTTTTAAAAGTTTTTGCATTTCTAGACTTCGGTCTTCTATCCCTTGCGGCTGCGATGGACAAATCGACTCCTGGTTTTCGGACATGCCTTTGCGGGAAGAAGATGTCTCGGACGGATCCGCACTCCACGTGTGTCTACTGTCTAGGCCTTGAGCACGACCCGCAGGCTTGAGACCTGTGCTCTTCCTTCTCGGCCTATGTCCTCGAAGACTGTACTGCCCGTTTACAACTGGGCGTCCGAGAAGCGTTCCCTCGGTGAAAAGTCAAAGGGGCCGGTCAAGCGGTTTCGCGGCCGCGGGCCTGGCGGATCAGCTAGAGCAGATGATCGCCCTTGAAGAGGAGGCGGCGCGGGCTGCATCTTCCTTGGTTGCAGCATTTATCCCGCTCTCCCTGGGTTCCTCTTATACAGCTTCCTTTAAGGAGCTTTGTCTGTCCCTCTCCACTAAGGGAGAGGAACCAACGTCTGCTGGACCTTCTCCTCGGTCCAAAAAGAAAGACAAGGGTAAGTCCCTCCATCGACGCTCTTGGGAGCGGGTAAGGTTCCTCTCCGAGTTGTCAGCCATCGACTTGATCGATCATTGACTTCGGCCACTGGTCTCACGGTGTCCCGTCAGGTCAGCTGACCGAGACTCCCGTCGGCCTTGATCGAGATTTTTCTCGACCTGTTGGACAGGTTGTCGACAAGCGAGCCGAATCCTCTCCCGGTTCCCCGGTGGGAGTTGAGATCCTGTGGGCTTGCCAGTGCCTCCGGTTCCGGAGCCCTCGGGTGAACCCTCCGAGCCGAGGGGAGAGCCGGTTCCACCCGTCCCTTCCCGCACTGTCCTCGGAAAAGCCGAGGTTCTCGGTCTTGGACTTCTTTGCGGTCCAGCTGATCCCGCCGTCATAGGCGGTCTCGGTCTCGGCACCGCTATAAGCGGCGCCGCCGCTCGTCCTCGTCCTCCTCCTCGGACTAGGGGAGGCTTCGACGTAAGTTACATCGACGATACGAGGACCTCATGTGGCAACAGCTCCTTCTGGCCGAGAACAAGCCGACGCTGTCGCCTGCCCTGGCCATTAAGTGGCTGTCACTGGAGCGGCTGAAACAACCCCTCGACTTACCCGAGGAGCCTGTTCCCAGGCCGGTTGTTCGGCCAAAACCAGCTGCTCCACCGATTCCGGTGGAACCTCCACCTCCACAGCCGTTGTTTGGGGCTCCAACCAAGAATTCTCGGTCGGCTCAGGGTCTGCCCCATAGGCTGTCTGTTTCCCTCACTCCCGATCGACCTCGGCAGGTGGAGGGTGGCTCAGGCCTGAGGCAGCTCTTTGTGGACTCCTCCGAGTCCGACGACTATTCCTCCCTTTTCTCCAGGCGAGTAGACTTGGAGTCCTCTGGAGGTCAGTCGCTGGACAATAGCCCTTCGTCCTATCTGGGATTGCTTTGGCTCATCTCGGAGTCCACCGGGATGAAGCTCAAACCCATGTCTAAGTGGTCCAAGTATCCCCTCACGGAGATACTGGACCGAGGGGAATCCCCTACGGAGGCCTTTCTGGTGGCCGAGGCCATAGTGGGCCCGGCCTTGGAGCTCTGGCAGCGCCCTGCTTCCTGTCCTGCGCCCTCGGCCAGGATGGCCAGGAAGTATGCGGTCCCTATTGGTTCCCTGTCCGGTTTTTCGGAACACCCCTCAGCCGAGGGGCTAGTTACCGACAGCGTTTTCCAGCGTGCAGGGAACGCTAGGGACATGGACAAACGTCCCGACAAGGAGTCCAAGAAATTGGACTATGCCGGGTGCAAAGTCTACGCTGCGTCCACCCTCAGCCTTCGTCAGGCCAGTTCGGCCATACTCATGGCACATTTCTCTCATGCCCTGTTGGGCTCCCTGGACAAGGTAATTCCTCATCTTCCGGCGGACCTGCAGACCACGGTTAGGCAGGTGCGGGACCAGGGCAGGGCAGTGGCCAAACTGCAGCTTCAGACTGCTGTGGACATTGGAGACTCATGTGCCAGGTCAGTAGCGGTTCAGTGGCTATGCGCCATCTGGCATGGCTGAGGATAACCACCTTCACTTCGGATACCCAGCACAAGTTGGCGGATGTCCCATTCCTGGGGACCGACCTTTTCGGCCCTGGGGTGGAAGGTCACCTACAGAAGATCGAGAAGTCCAATGCTACCTTGGACTCGGTCTCATCCGCACAGAAGGACAAAGGCCGCAGACCACAGCCTAAGCCCTTTCGTCCCTCTGCGCCCGCGACACGTCCGGCCCAGCAACGTCGGGACCAGCAGGCACGAGCTTGGCATCCCAAACCCAAGCCCTCTGCTTCTTCCTCCAGGAAGCAGGGAGGTAAAGGCCCCAGAGGTCCCTTGGCCGGTCCCTCCTCCAAGCCTGCCCAATGACGGGTTGAGGGGTGTCGCCCCCAACCCCGTCACCTCACCCCAGGTTCCCCTGTGGGGCGGCTCCGCCACTTTCTTTCCGCCTGGTCCGTTATTACCACAGACCGGTGGGTGTTGGAAGTGGTCAGAAAGGGCCTGCCTCTGGAGTTCGAGCAGGCCCCGCCCTTCAGAGCCGTCGCACCTCGGGGGGCCTCGGGGTCCGCAGCTTCACTGTTGGCTCGCCGAGCCGACATCGCTATCCTCCTCGGGAAGGAGGTGATCAGAGAGGTAGCGGACCCTCCCTCAGACCCAGGGTTTGTGTCCAGGTACTTCCTGGTTCTGAAACGGACGGGGGGCTGGCGCCCCATTCTCGACCTGCACGACCTAAACAAGTTCCTAAGGTCTCGGACCTTCAGGATGGTCACTCTGGCTCAGATAATACCATCCTTGGAACGAGGCGTGTGGTTCTGCTCTCTGGACCTGCAGGACACTTTCTTTCACGTCCTTATCCATCCGTCACATCAGAGATTCCTTCGCTTTCGAGCGGAGGGATCCCTTTTCCAGTTCCGAGCCATGCCCTTCGGCTTGTCTCCAGCTCCCAGGGTCTTCACCAAATGCATGGCAGTGGTGACAGCATTCCTGCGGCACCGAGGGGTTCGGGTGTACCCTTACCTGGACGACTGGCTGATAGCAGCCCCCTCCAGGCAGGAGGTGGAGCGGTCCAGAGATCTGGCCCTCCAGGTTTGCTCTCAAGTCGGCCTTCTCATCAACGAGGCCAAGTCGGAACTTGAGCTGAAGCAGGTGATTCTTATCAGGGCAGAGCTCGACTCTCTTCGAGCCAGAGCACGGCTCCCGGCGGACAGGGCCGAGGTTCTTTCCTCCTTTGCCCAGTCATTTCTGGTTGGGCAATCGCGCCCTGCCCGGGACTTCCTGCGCCTCCTGGGTCTCATGGCGGCCTGTACCAGCGTGGTCCGCTGGAACATGCGCCCCCTTCAATGGGGGCTGGCCAGCCAGTGGTCTCAACGCTGCGATCCATTGGACCAGCTAGTGATGGTGACCCACAGGATGTGGAATGCTCTCCAGTGGTGGACCGTTCCAGTTCATCTGCAGGAGGGCATCCCGTTTGTCTGCCCCGAGCCGACGGTCTCTCTATCGACCGATGCCTTTCTGATGGGTTGGAGTGCCCATCTGGGGGAACACCGAGCACACGGCCTCTGGTCCCCACAGGAGTCCCGATGTCACATCAACCTGCTGGAGCTCCGGGCGGCCCGCCTAGCTCTCACTGCCTTTGCTCCGTTTCTCCGGGGTCAAGAGGTCCGAGTCCAGACGGACAATACCACGACCATGTACTATCTAAACCGCCAGGGCGAGATGCACTCCATGCTTCTATGCAAGGAAGCTCTCCGCATTTGGTCACTCGTGCGCAGCCTGGAGGCGGATCTCCTAGCCATTCACGTGGCAGGAGCCTCCAACACCCTGGCCGATGCCCTAAGCCGGATAGGGGCTGCGTTCCTCGAGTGATCTCTCCTGCCAGAGGTAGTACAAGATCTGTTCTCCCATTGGGGCACACCTTAGGTGGACCTGTTTGCCTCCGGGGAGAACGCGAAGCTGAGGCTGTTCCATGCCCGCCCCCCTCAGCAGGGCTCGCTGCAGGGGGATGCCTTCTCGAGGCAGTGGACTCGGGCCTCTTCTCGCCTTTCCCCATTCCCTTGATACACAAGGTGCTTCTCAAAGCAAGGAGGGACAGGCGCGGGTGATTCTGATAGCCCCAGACTGGCCCGCCAGTTCAGGTACCCAGATCTCCTCAGCCTCAGCTCCAGGCTCCGAGGCAGCTTCCAGCTCACCGGACCTGCTCTCAGTCAATCAGGGAAGGTGTTCCATCCGGACCTTCAATCCCTGCACCTGACGCCTGGTTCCTGAGTGGCTAGAGTTCCAGGCCTTGGATCTTTCCGGCGAGGTCCTCAATGTAGTTGAGGCATTCCGTAGGAGTCGACCAGGAAATGCTTCCTTCAAATGGAAAAGATTTTCCATTTGGTGTCAGGGTAAGGGCCTTGACCCTTCCTCCTGTTCCCTGGCGAGCATATTGGACTACCTGTGGTTCCTTTCTCAGCAAGGGCTTAGGTCAGCGACCCTTAAGGTGCACCAGGCAGCCATCTCTGCTTACTGGGCGCGGGCCGGGGAGCAGTCAGTGGCGCAGGAGAAGGTGGTCTGGTGCTTTTTCAAAGGCCTTGATCACATTTCCCCTCCGGTGCGAGAACCTCCACCTCTGTGGGATCTATTGCTGGTACTGGCAAAGCTCATGGGCAAGCCATTCGAACCAGTGCACAGGTGTGATCTCTCTCACCTGTCGTGGAAGACCGCCTTCTTGGTCGCTATCACCTCAGCCAGAAGGATGGGAGAGCTCCAGGCGCTTTCCATCGAGTCTCCTTACCTGGTCTTCCACAGGGACAAGGTTGTCCTGCGTCCCCACCCGAAATTCCTTCCGAAGGTGGTGTCTGAGTTTCACCTTAACCGGGTGTTGACTCTGCTGGTGTTCTACCCCAGTCACACCTCGGAGGCCAAATATAGGCTCCATACTCTGGACCCTAGAAGGGCGCTCGCTTACTATAAGGAGCGCACGGCTGAAATTCAGGGAGAGGTTCGCCAGCTGTTTGTCACCTACGCTGAAGCCACACCTGGCAGACCTGCAGCCAAGCGGACGATAAGCAGGTGTCACCTCCTGCATAGATCTCTGCTATAAGTTGGCAGGCATGGAGCCTCCCAGAGGGATAAGAACTCATTCTACCCGCCATACCGCTGCATCGGTGGCTGCTTCCAGGGATGTCCCTATCCAGGAAATCTGCAGGGCTGCTACCTGGAAGTCAGCACACACCTTCATCACCCACTACCACATCGACCTTGAGTCACGCCGGGATGCTGGTTTTGGGGCCTCGGTTCTCCAGTCTCTATTCCCTAAGTAGGGGGTGTGTCTTGCCTCCCTCCTCCCGGAGAACTGCTAGGAGTCTGCCAGACAGTGTGGATGAACAACATATCCATGTCCCTAGAAATACAGGTTACTCACCTGTAACAGGAGTTCTAGGAATGGTATATGTTGTTCATCCATACGACCCACCCGACCTCCCCGGCTTTGACTCACAACCTGAGCTTCCAGCGGGCCAGATCTGGCGTCATGGGGTGGAGCCGAGAGTTTTACCACCCGGGTGGGTGGGAGGAGCCAGTTTGAAGACCTTCCGGCAAGATTTAAAGCGGCAAGGATACCTATCAGACAGTGTGGATGAACAACATATACCATTCCTAGAACTTCTGTTACAGGTGAGTAACCTGTATTTCTTTCAGGTAGTGGGGTCCCAAACTGTGTAGGGCCTTATAGGTCAGTAACACAACCTTAGAGGTGAACCGCCACTGTACAGGCAGCCAGTGCAGTTCACGCAGCACAGGTGTTAACAACCTGGCCGCCGCGTTCTGCACCAGCTGCAAGCGGCTGATATCCACCCCCGGCAGCCCTAGATAGAGGGCATTGCAGTAATCAAGACGACTGGTAACTAAGCCGTGGACCAGGATAGGACGATCTTCAAGTGGGACCAGGTGTTTCACCCGTGCTATATTTCTTAGATGAAAAAAGGAAGATTTGACTACAGTCGACTCCTGTGCCCTCAGGGTCAGGCCCTCATCAATCATAACACCAAGGTTACGCACCTGGCCAGAGGCCATAAGCGGGGTCCCCCCCAGAAATAAACCTGAGGGTTTTCCCGCCCATGAACCTAACATCCTCACCCCTGGATCCACCACCAATACCTCTGTTTTACTCGAGTTCAACCGAAGCCAACTGGTACTCATCCAGTTCTGTATCTCCAGCAGGCAGTTGTTAAGCACCATGATTGAATCAGACTCCTGCCCGGGCACAAAAGACAAGTAGAGCTGAGAATCATCAGCATAGCAATGAAAACTCAGCCCATACCGTCTTATAATGTCCTCCAATGGAAGCATATACACTGCAAATAACATGGGGGACAACACCGAACCCTGTGGCACCCCACAGAGCAGACAGTGAGAGGCCGAGGAATAAATCCCCGACACTACTCTCTGAGTCCTGCCCGCAAGGAAAGATCGAAACCAACTGTGGACCACCCCTCTTAGTCCACAGAAAAAACACAGGCACTCGAGCAACACGCCATGATCTATGGTGTCAAATACTGCTGAGAGATTAAAGAGAACCAAGATGGAACGAGCTCTCTGATCTCTCGCCATCAGGAGATCATTTAGTACCCATACAAGAGCTGTCTCAGTGCTATGCCATTTCCTGAAGCCAGACTGGAGAGGGTCATAGATACTGTGGCTGGTTAAATGATCCTCCAGCTGCAAAGCAACCACCTTCTCCATAATCTTCCCTAAAAAGGGAAGGTTCGAGTCCGGTCTGTAGTTTGCTGGGCAGTCGGGATCAAGGGAGTTTTTTTTTTTTAAAGGGGGCAAACTACTGCCTTCTTTAAGGGATCTGGAAAGATCCCTCTCTTCAATGAAGCCACCACTATCCCAGTCAGGATTGGGCCAGTGACCTCTACACACCCCACTAGTAGGCGAGTAGGGCCCCGGATCCAGACTACAGTAGGTTGGACGCAAAGTCTGGACGATCCTCACTATATCCATGACTGCCAGTCGGCTAAAGGTGAACCAAGTCAACAGGGCATTAGTACCACTCGGTTGATTGATGCAAGACCCAATGGGGAGGCACTGGCTGATCTAATCCCTGATGGTGGACACCTTATCAGTGAAGAACAGCGCAAACTCCTCACACTGTAACTGTGACAATGCTCGACCGGCATGAAGACAGGCTGGATTGCACAGTCTGTCTACAGTCCGGAAGACCTGGGCCGGTCTATTCCTCGCTGCAGCAGTTTCCCTGGACAGGAACTCTGCCTTCTTATGGGAAATTGCTGATTGGTAGATCTTATAATGATCCAACAATTTTAAGCCTGTCCACCTCCAGGCGAGTTTTCCACCAGCATCTCTCCAATCTTCGACTCTGTCTCTTCAACCCACGGAGCTCCCGGTAACCATAGAGCCCCTGCACAAGAGTACAGGGTAATGGTTGGAGCAATGACATCTAGAGCCCCAACTGCCCTATTATAGGCCAGCACTAGGGGCCCTGGGTCAGTGCTGTCCATTGGCAATCTCGAGAAGTCCAGCTCCATCATTAGGCCCTCTAAGGTAACTTCTCCCAAAGGACGGAACTGTACTATCTCCTTGGGGCAGGCCTCTTTCCGGGGGCTGCGAAACTGAACCTCAGGGTGTGATGATCAGACCAACCGATAGGCTCCACCTTCACATCGGAGACTTCCATCCCCAGATGGAATATCAAGTCCAGTGAGTGTCCCCCCTCTTGAATTGCAGAGGTAACAACCCATGTCAGGCCCAACGAATCCATCAATTGGAGGAGGTTTTGTCCAAAAAGTGAGAGTTCATCGTCGACCCAAGCATTGAAGTCCCCCAAAATTAACCATCGGGGACTCCAATACCCTCTTGGCAACGAAGTCCACAACCTCCCTCAGGAATTCCCTCCCATCACCTGGTGAACGATAAATGAGAAGGATCCTGTAGCCTGCACCTGCACCCACAATACACTCAAAGGAATTGGTACATCCGACTGGCACCTCTTTGAGATCCAGTTCCTGTCTAAAACAGACTGCAACCCCCCGCCCCTACGGTCCACTCTCGGGCGGTGAATCACTGAGAACCCAGCTGGAACCGCAGACTCTAAAATAGGTCCCGCATTTTCATCCAGCCAGGTCTCGGTGATGCAAGCCAGGTCAACAGACATAACAAGATCCGCCACCACTGCGGTCTTATTTCTGATAGACCTGGCATTGCTTAACACATCCTGAAAGGGACAAGAGTCCAAGGATGACTCCACCTCCTGCCTGACCAAGTCAGTGCCTTTGGGTATGGGTACAAGGCAAGGTAAGCATCGCTCCTGTATCCATTTCGCCCCAGGGCGTCTCCTGGTTCTAACTGTCTCTATGCGCCCACTCCTTTTCCATCCTCCCCAAGAGTTCCAGGATCTCCTAGTCCTTACTCTCTTCCATCTCAAAATGCCGAAAACTCGACAGTTTTTATAGACTTACGGAGGAAGTGAAGGATATTCAAATGGGCGGAGATCCTTTACTCTTGAGGGGGCATACCGCCTGACTGTATCCTTAACACCCCAACACATATTTCAGATAATCTAAATAACACTATGTCTGCTTTACAACCCCACACAGCCAACACTTCCTCCCCTTTATATTTAAAAATATATAATTATCAAACCCCCTGTCAAACCAACCTTTTAAATAATAAAAGCCCACCCTCTCATAATTTTACTAATAACCCCCCTCCACTCTCTCTCTCTCTCTCTCTCTCTCTCTCTCTCTCACACACACAGAGAAGACAGGTGTTAAAACAATAAACAATTAAATAACACTAAATAAAATTAATATTAAACTTAACCCAACCCCCCCCTTCAATAACACACCATAAATAATAATTAAATCAAATAACTAAAGGAGCAGTCATCAGCAAGTCTCTTCACAAATGTATTGTTCGATTAGACAATGTTTAAAGTTCTGTTAAAGAGGAGAAAGTCATATAAATTCAGATACAGCCACCTCCTGTACAGCAAAAGGAAAAATCTATACGTGGCCCAAATGCAGCACCTCTCACGTGCATGCATTAATTCCAGCAAATTTATTGAGTGGAATGTTGAGATATTATGCAGGCGCTCTCACTGCCCGAAATTTACCAGCTATTCACCAGGCACTCTCGCTGCCTGGGAAATCTACAGAAGCACTATCAGAAGAATAAAAAGTCTGACTGTGTCTAGAGATGTGGTTACAGTACCTGCCGAAGGTTTATTCTTGAGCAGAATAGAAAAGGAGCAATAGTTACGCAGAGCGAGTCAGAGAAAGTACCCGAGTGCACTGCCGGAACTTGTTACCTTCTCAGGAAATCAAAGCAGAAAGGCAGCCGTAAATCAGTTGTCACACTCTGTCCCCTGCCGTCCTACTACCAAGTGCTCTGCATAGAAAAGGAATAAGTGGTTCACGTGCTGCTGGAAAAGTGATCCGGAGAGAAACAGAGTGAGAGAACAGCACAATCCCCCATTAGCAGCAGTGCAGACGTTGGGGGGACGGTTTGCAAGCATACATCTGAACTGTCCCTGATCAAGAGAGGTGTCCATCATGTCAACTCTCAGATTTCTCTGTCCCTCATGCAGAATGGCGGCACAACAGGTCTTTCAGCAGTGAAACTGTTGGTATTGGTTCCGAGGAGTGAGTGTGAGTGTGAGTGTGAGTGTGTGTGTGTGTGTGTGTGTGTGTGTGTGTGTGTGTGTAGGGTGGAGGAGGGGCTGCAAAGTAAAGTATTTTTTCTGAGTGTTACCAAGTATTGTATGGACAACAAAGGTGAGAAATAATTTTAGAACTGTATTTGTAGCATTTGTGTGTTCATAAAATAAATCACATATGCATTAGTTCTTGGGGAATACTTTTCAAGTCGGCAGGATACACTTTTCCCTATTTCAACAGTAAAAAAAAAATACCCTTTCTGTATTTTTTTAAACAAGTAACCCAATTTATCAGTGCAGTGACCCACCGCAGGGTATGGGATTATGGGGATTTAATCCATGCCCCAGGTGCTGTGAGGGCACTCGGCCTACAGCCTTGTGCCTCACAGTGCACCTGGGGCATGGATTAAATCCCCATAACCCCATACCCTGTTATGGGTTATTGCTTACTTTATTTGTGGTATTTATTGTACAGGTGTTCTGAGCCCTGAATGCCACATTGTTTGTTTGTTTGTTTGTTTGATTTTTTGATTTTACAAACACTTTGGGTAATTGGTCTCAGATTCCATGTAATCTAATACAGAGTTCTCCACTTGAAGAGGAGAAACAGAAGTAGGACCTACACATTGTGTGGGATGCCTCTTGCTGCAGTGGAGAAGGACACGAGAGTCATTATACACACTGGGATGAGCATAAGTAGTGTGCAGTCACTGACAAAAGGACCAGCAGAGTGCTAGGTGCATCAAAAGTTCAAAAGTGGGGTGACCAAAAGGGCAGGGGAAGTTCTTTGGCCTCTTTTTTTTTTTTTTTATACATTTTATCTCCTCTCTGCCCCCAGCTGCCCTCTTCTAACTGACCCCCCAGCCCCGTCACCCCGGTATCACCGGGACTTACCCAGAGCCTCCCTGGTCGCCGGGTGCAGAGCCTGCAAGAGGTTGGTCGTCATCTTTAGCTGGGGGCCTTTTTCCTCCATTTTCTCTCTTCCTGTTGCTGGGGTGCACACGCAGGATGTGCGTACGTGGAGGCATGCGTGTCCGCGAACGTCCTGCAGCACCCTCCCTTCCATGACACCCACAGTCCCGCACTACCCTCAGGCCTCCACCTGGGGGCAATTGTTCAGTGGGAACACCAGTCCTCCCTCCCTGGGAGAGGAGAGCTGTCCTTCAGATGCACAATCCTTTTCCCTCCCCTGCCAACCCCCGGCGGCCTGTGCTCATTCCCGAACATGGGTCATTCTTCAGCCTCCTTACAAGGCCCTTATTTGACTCCACCTGAAGTACTGCTGCAGTTCTGGGCTCCCTAAAAGAAAGAGGACTTTAAAGCAGTTAAGTGGGTGCACAGCAAGGACTAAACATGAGCAGGGGTATGGAAGACAAAAGCTAAGAGGAGGAGCTGATGGCCTGTTAGATGTTCATGTTGGAGAAAAGGAGGCTGAGGCAAGTGCATGATCTCAGATTTCTTGTATGCATAAGGGTATTGACAAGACCCAGCAGATGGAGATGTTTGATCTGGTGTCCTCGAGCAGGACACGGGGAAACACCCTAAAGTTTGAAGGTGTTAAATTCAAGGGTAACATTAGGAAGCACTTCTCCCAGTGAGTGGTGAACCTATGGAACCAAGAAAAGCAAACAAAAGCAGCAGAACCCCACTCGAGTGTGCTCACTGTAGGGCAGGAGCACAAGATGAGAAAACGGCAAACAAAAGCACCACTTAAACAGACCATATAAGGACCAACGTTTTGTACTTACAACACTGTAAAGTGAATATTTTTTTATTTTTATTTTATTTTTGTCTTTGGTAACCGGGTAAGGCCCACTAGGCACAAGTGCCTGTTTTCAGGGGTGACCTGGGAGCACTGGGCAGTTAAGTGACTTGCTCAGAGTCACACAGTATGCAAGTGGAGGTTGTGAGGATCAAACTCTGGTCTGGTCTACTGGATGTATCAAGCTCATTCACACCTCGTTCCTCTAACCTCTAGGCTATACTGCCAGCCACTATATACGGTGCTGTAAAGTGCCACTAGTGGGCATGAAAACATACAGTCTTCAAGGTGACTCTGAACAGATTTCTGCTTACCAAGGGGCTTTCTGGATACCCTGTCAGAGTGGTCAGGGAACCCCATTATGTTAGTGCATGTTTACACGGCATAATTATTCATACCTGCTTATGAAGCAGGGGGCAGCCATGATGGACGGAGAGTCCCTTTTGTCCCTAATCATTACTGAATGTATTTGATCTTTTATGTTTATCATCAGTTTGCCATAGCTTGTATAGTACTGCATTGTTAATGTTTGTTGCATTTATGTTATATTCTTGTCATATTTATTTTAGTTTGTTTTAATTGTATTTGTCACTTGTGAAAACAGGCAGTTTTGTTCATCAGCTTAAAAGTATAAAAAATTAAAATAAAAATGAAAAATGGAAAAAAAAGATGTTGCAGTATGTAGTGCTGACATGGCCATGGATCAGTGCCGGAGGCTCCCAGAATGCTTCATTACAATATGACAGAGCTCGCTTTGTCATGGATCAGTGCCGGAGGCTCCCAGAATGCTTTGTTACAATATAGCAGAGCTCGCTTTGTCATGGATCCGTGCCGGAGGTTCCAGGATTGCTATGTTACAATATGACAGAGCTCGCTTTGTCATGGATCAGTGCTGGAGGCTCCAGGATTGCTTTGTTACAATATAGCAGAGCTCGCTTTGTCATGGATCAGTGCTGGAGGCTCCAGGATTGCTTTGCTACAATATAGCAGAGCTCGCTTTGTCATGGATCAGTGCTGGAGGCTCCAGGATTGCTTTGTTACAATATGACAGAGCTCACTTTGTCATGGATCAGTGCTGGAAGCTCCCAGGTTGCTTTGTTACAATATAACAGAGCTGTCTTTGCCACGGATCAGTGCTGGAGGCTCCAAGATTGCTACGTTACAATACAGCAGAGCTGGCTTTGCCATGGATTAGTGCTGGAGGCTCCAAGATTGCTACGTTACAATATAATAGAGTGGGCTTTGCCACAGATGAGTGCTGGAGGCTCCAAGATTGCTACATTACAATATAATAGATCTGGCTTTGCCACGGATGAGTGCTGGAGGCTCCAAGAATGTTGTATTACAATGTAACAGAGCTGGTATTGCCATGGATCTGTGCTGGAGGCTCCAAGAATGCTATGTTACAATGTAACAGAGCTGGTATTGCCATGGATCAGTGCTTTAGGCTCCAAGAATGCTACGTTACAGTATAACAGAGCTGGCATTGCCATGGATCTGTGCTGGAGGCTACAAGATTGCTACATTACAATATAACAGAGCTGGGATTGCCATGGATCAGTGCTGGAGGCTCCAGAATTGCTACGTTATAATATAACAGAGCAGGCATTGCCATGGATCAGTGCTGGAGGCTCCAAGAATGATGGCAGAACTGGCAGAACCATGTATTAGTGTTGTTGATTCTGATAAAAATGCTTTTTTACAATATAACAATTCTGATAGATTCATGAATCAGTGCTCCAGACTCCTAGAATGCTTTGTTACAGTATGACAGAGCTGGCACTGGGGGGGTTTGTGGCAGAAGAACATTACCTTAGTTTTTTTAGCGTTGTGCAAGAGCACAGGTAAGATTGAGTGATTGGATTGAAGGAAGTCGGTTTGGTGTTGATTGACTCTCCACACTCCACTACCTCTTCCACCGACTATTATTACTCTTTATCCACTACACTGTACCCCTGGCCCCCTGGAGCCTCTATCTTATTCCCCAGCTCCCCACTAATAGCCCTATCCAACCCTTCCTTACGATTACCCCCTTTTATCAGAAAGTCCCACTACTAACCCCTCAGGTGGTCAAAGATATGTCTGCATATACTGTCCCAGAACAGGAAGGGTGATAGTTGTAAGGAGAGAAGAGAATAAGCATACAGAGAAACAGGAGAGGGGACACAAAATAAGACATGATAGGAGTGGTGCAGTGCAATGGCTGTAGGGTGGCAGTGTTCCAGGAGACATTCTGGAGGCTGTGATGCTGCCCTATTTGCAGGCACCTCTCTGGTCCGAGGGAGGAGGTTGCCCGTCTCCAGGCTGACCTAGCTAGGATTCGTGAAACTTCCTCCCCCATCCAGGGACCACCAGGGCCAATGCCACTACCTCAGAGGTTGCCAAGAAAGAACAGAGGCTGGACCAGGGTGGGCTCAGAGAGGGAGAGGGTGGTGGAACAGAGTTGCATCCCTCCAGCTGTACCTCTCCAGAATTCATACACTCTTCTGGTGGATAGTGGTTCCTCTATGAAGGCACCTGCAGTGGAGACCAAGGAGGATGCTTGGAACCTTCACAAAGGAGACCCACAGGAGGGTGGCATGGGACCCCACAGGGGAAGGAAATAACTCCTGGTGGGGGACTCAATCATTGGGGGGTAGAAGTGGGGGAGGAAGGTGAGAGGGAGGTAAGGTGCCTGCCTGGTGCCATGGCTTGGAGGGACAGGAAACGAATCCTCAGTATCGTGGGAGCAGCTGCACAAGGGAGGGAGCTGGATGCCATTGTCCACCTAGGGACAAATGACCTGGTTAGGAACGGGATCAGAGCAGTGCAAGAGGAGTTTGTAGAGTTGGGGAGGGGCCTTAGACAAGTAGCGCATACGGTAACCTCTGAGATGCTGCCTTTCTATGGCAAGGGTGATGCTAGGGTACTCCCCACCAGGGAATTCAGTGAATGGTTGAAAAATTGGTGTGGGGCTCAGGGTTTAAGCTTCATTGGGGACTGGGGAGCCACCTGGAGGGATGCAGACCTATACTGGCGCGATGGTCTGCATCTGTCCGGGGGGAACCAGGATCCTAGGTGAGAACTTTAAATGCTTCAGTGGCAAGCATTTAAACTAGCCAAGGGGGAAGGCACTGAAAAGCAGCAGGAAAATCCCAGCCTCCCCCCACAAGACATGGTAATTAGTGAGGTAAACACCAAGGTAGAGAAGTCATTAGGGAGCAGGACAGAGGTAAATGTAAAAAAAAAAGGCAAAGGCAGTAAGGGCAGGGATGGGGCTAAAAGGGGCAAGACCATCAAAAAGTGGAGGGTGATGAGTACCAATGCCCGTAGTCTGTGCAACAAGCTCCCTGAACTAGTGGCCTTGATGGAAGAGGGTTGCCTGGATATTGTAGCAGTCACAGAAACATGGTACACAGAGAACCATGACTGGGATGTCAACATACCAGGATACACAATCTACAGGAGAGACAGGGAGGGTAAAAGAGGAGGAGGAGTAACTCTCTATGCAAAGGAAGGGATCAAAGCAACAGAACTAAAGAGTAAACAGGGAGCAGATGAAGCACTCTGGGTCTCCCTGGAGACAGGAAATGACACCACAGTCCGCATGGGGGTTGTATACAGACCCCCATCTCAGGGGGAAGGAATGGACAAGGAAATGATGTAAGGCATCCTTAGAATGGCAGAAAAAGGGGAAATATTGTTGTTGGGGGACCTGACTATGCCAGATGTCAACTGGAGCACCTTTGCTGCAGGCACATCCAAGAGCAGGGTCATTCTTGATGCCCTATAAAGGGCATGCCTCAGACAGCTAGTATTGGAACCCACTCGGGAGGGAGCAATCTTAGACCTGGTATTATCAAATGGGGATTGAGAAAGAATCTCAGATTTAGAAGTGGGTAGCCATCCGGGAGCAAGCGACCACCAAACAGTGTGGTTCACGATAAACACAGCCATACAATCAAGCCATACAAAAGCAAGAGTATTGGACTTTAGGAGGGCTGACTTTGGGGAAAATGAGAGAGTGCCTCAGAAAAGCACTAGCAAACGGGCAAGAAGGAGGGGTGGAGGAACAATGGGGAGTAATCAAAACAACCATCACAGAGGCAACAAGCCTTTGTGTAAAGCAAATCAACAAAACACAATGAAGGAAAAAAAAACACTATGGTTCTCAAAAGAGATGGCAAGGAAGGTTAAGGAGAAAAAGATAGCATTCAGGAAATATAAGGAAACACAGAAGGAGCAGGACAGAGAACTTTATCAGTTAAAGCAGAAAGAGGCAGGGAAGGCAGTCAGAATAGCAAAGGCCCAAACCGAGGAAAGGATAGCCAACTCTGTTAAGAAGGGGGATAAGACCTTTTATAGGTACATTAGGAGCGAAGAAAGACCAAAGGAGGGATACTGAGGCTTAATAAAGGGGAGGGAATGAGGGCAGAGGGTGACAGTGAAAAAACAGGGATACTGAATGAATATTTCTGCTCAGTATTCACAAAGGAAGAGGAGGGAGAGGTACCTAAACCAAACAAGAGAAATACTCTGAAGATGGGGGTTGATACCAGTCCATTTATAGGAGAAAGGGTTCTGAGAGAACTAATAAAATTGAAGGTGGACAAAGCAATGGGGTCTGATGGGATTAACCCAAGAATTCTAAAAGAACTAAGGGTAGAACTAGTGACACCGCTGACTACTCACTTTAACAGATCATGGGAGGATGGGGTGGTAACTGAGGACTGGAGGAGGGCAGATGTGATTCCTCTTCACAAAAGTAGGAGCAGGACAAAGGCCGGAAACTACAGACCAGTTAGTTTGACCTCAGTGGTAGGGAAAATGATGGAATCACTTCTGAAGGAAAGAATTGTTGAGTACCTAGAGGCCAATGGGGCATAGGACCCAAGGCAGCATGGATTCACAATGGGAAGGTCATGTCATTTCTTTGACTGGGTGACCAAAGTAGTAGACCAGGGAGGGGCTGTGGACATGGCCTACCTAGATTTTAGCAAGGCATTTGATACAGTCCCACACAAAAGATTAATACACAAGTTAGCCAGTCTTGGAGTGGGTCCCAAGGTGGTAACCTGGATAAAAAATGGCTAGACAACAGGACACAAAAGGTAGTAGTAAACCGAGTCCACAGTGAAGAAAGGAGGGTTACTAGCGGGGTACCGCAGGGTTCAGTACTGGGACCGGTCCTTTTTAATGTCTTTATAAGTGACATTGCAGAGGAACTGGAAGGAAAAGTATGTTTCTTTGCAGACGACGCAAACATCTGCACAGGGTTGATACACAAGATGGAGTGGAAAGGATGAGAAGGGACTTGGCAAGTTTGGAGGAATGGTCGAATGTATGGCAGCTATGATTCAATGCAAAGAAGTGCAAGGTAGTGCACCTGGGAAACAGAAACCCAGGGGAAGAGTACACATTGGGGGGTGAGATACTGACAACAGTAAAATTGGAAAGGGACCTGGGGTAGTTATATCAGATGACCTAAAGGTGGGCAAGCAATGTGAGAAGGCAGTAAGGAAGGCTGGGGGATACTGGGATGCATAGGGAGAGGCATAAATAGTAGAAAACAGGAAGTTGTTATCCCTCTGTACAGACAGTTGGTGAGACCCCATCTGGAGTACTGTGTGCAGTTCTGGAGACCCCATCTCCGCAAAGACATGGACAGAGTGGAGGCTGTCAGAGGAGGGCAACAAAATGGTGCAGGGTCTGCACCAGAAGACATACGAAGAAAGACTAAAGGAGCTTAATATGTATACCCTTGAGGAAAGAAGGGAGAGAGGGTACATGATAGACACTTTCAAGTACCTCAAGGGAATCAACAAAGTCCAAGAGGGTAGCATCTTTCAGAAAAAGAGATGTGCAAGAACAAGGGGGCACAATTTGAAGATAGAGGGGGTACAGCTCAGAGGTAATGTGAGGAAGTATTTTTTCATGGAGAGGGTTGTAGATGCATGGAACAGCCTCCCGGAGGAGGTTGTGGAATCAAGTACAGTGGGGGAATTGAAGAATGCATGGGACAGACATAAAGCAGTCCTAGTGGGGGGTAGGAGGAAGTGAGCTGTTGGTTAACTAGGATCTGCAGCTTATCTGTTAAGTAGGAAAATGGGCAGACTAGGTGGGCCAAGCGGTCCTTATCTGCCGTCAGATTCTATGTTTCTGTGTTTCACTTAGTTCCTCTCTTGCTACTCCTGGCGGGTGACATCGAACTTAATCCTGGACCTGCCTCCCCGCATCCCTCTCAAATGCCCCCTGGCCTAAAAATCATCCACTTCAACATCAGGAGCCTCCTGCCCAGAATTGACCAACTTCAACCCCTAGTCCTCTCTCTCCTACTGGACATCCTCATTCTGACTGAATCATGGCTCAGCCCCAAAATTCCAAACGAATGGGTCTCCATCCCTGGTTTCTCCCTCATCCATCAGGACCGAGCCAGGAAGGGAGGTGGGGTTGACATGTACATCATGTCCTCCATTCAATTCACCATGGTCCTTACCTCCTCAATCCCATCTATGTATGAGCAGTTGTTGGTTAAAGTCCCGCCCCCCTTCACTCCCTGTCTTTATTGCATGTGTTTACTGCTGTCCTGCATTACCCTCTGCCCCTTCACGGATCTTTTGGCATCCCTGTCATCCCACACCACGTCAGGTGAACTACTGATACTATATGATTTTAATCTAACTTGGCAGGCCTTGGCCCACTCCACCACCAGAACTGACATTACCACACTAAATCTGTCACAGCTTATTACTGAGCCTACACGATTAAACACCAAAACTCATAATCATTCCCTCATTGACTGGGTCCTGGCTTCATGCCCTCATTGTGTTATCAATGCTGGAGTCCTGCCAGATGCCCTGAGCGACCATCGTATCACATACTGCTTATGAAACATTTCACTCCATCGATCCCCACCCAGATTCCTTCACAGCTGCTCTTTCAAATCGTTAAACCTTACCCTGTTACTTCTAGATCTATCCAGCGCTAACTAGACCCCCATCAACACTGCTTCCTCGCTCTATTCAGTGCTCAGTTGCTTTAAAAACAGCCTTCCTTCGAATATAGGTCCTCCATTCCCCTCTCCGGTGCACCTGTGTCCATGGCTCCCACCTCCCCTGGATTGCATCAGAACTCCTGGATTGCCTAAGGAGATGGGACCAAGCGTGGAAAGAACAGAAACGTTTACCTGCCACAGCAGCCCGGCAGTATAGCCTAGAGGTTAGAGTAACGAGCTGTGAATGAGCTTGGTACATCCAGTAGACCAGACCTTGGTTTGATTCTCACAACCTCCAGCTGTATACGGTGTGACTCTGAGCAAGTCACTTAACCGCCCAGTGCTCCCAGGTCACCCCTGAAAATAGGTACTTGTGCCTAGTGGGCATTACCCAGTTACCAAAGACTAAAATAAAATAAAAATAAAAAAATTAAAATATCACCACTTATGCAACATCTGCACAAGGCTGGTTAGGCAAGCCACATCTCAGTACTTTTCAGACACCTTCCATGCAAACATTACCCTCCCTTCCAAGTTCTGGAAGGTGGTCAATGCATTATTCTGCCCCCCCCCCAAAAAAAATGAAACAGGCCCCCAGCCCCTATCCTAAGGGTAGCCGACAACACCCTGTTTGACCCCCCCATAGCTTCAGCGTTCAACACCTTCTTTTCTTCCTGTGCCTCTTCCCTTTTTTCACCCTCCCTCACATGTCGCCCTCTGTCACGCCCGTCTGTTTCTCGCCTATCTTCCCCGCTACAGAGCTCAAGGCCTTACTCACTTTAAACCCATCTAAAGGCAAGACCTCTGATGACCTTGACACCAAACTGCTCTACTTGTCTGCCCCAGCCACAGCTTACCTTATTGCAGCTTTGCTGAATCTGTCTTTCAAACTAGCCTCTGCTCCGGATGCCTGGAAACACGCCACTGTGAATCCTGTTCATAAAGGTGGTGACTCCACCTCACTGGGCAACTATCACACCATCTCCCTCCTTCCTACCCATGCCAAATTACAGGAACACGTGGTTCTTGCCGAACTCACATCCCCATCTTGACTCATCCTCCTTCTTCAGCCCTTTCCAGTCTGGATACTGAAAGAACCACTCCACTTCCCCCACTGTCCTCTGGCTCACTGATACCATCCTAACAGATATGGACCAGGGGCTGATCACATCCACTGTCTTTGTCGACCTAGCCAAAGTGTTCAGCACTGTCTCCCACACCCTCCTTCTGGACAAACACTCTGCCACTGGGATGTCCACTTCTGCCTCCAGCTGGTTCAAATCCTACCTAATGGACAGATTGCAATCAGTCAGAATCGGGGACTCTCTATCCTCACCCCTCCCCATCCGCAATGGAATCGCACAAGGTTCAGTCCTTGGTCCAGTTCTCTTCTCCATTTTCCAGAATGATCTCCCATTGGCCTGTAAATTTGCCTCCATCCACATGTATGTGGATGACACCATTCTGTATGTCTCCTGTCCCTCCATTCCTCTGGTGGATCCACCTTACAGCAGGACTTCAATAATGTCCAGCAGTGGTTATGAACCAACCAGCTATTTCTAAATGCCAAGAAAACAGTCTCCATGACCTTTAGCACAAGGCAGAGACTCTCTAGGCTCCCCTCCACCCCCCCCCCCTTCACACTCTAGATGGGTCTATGTTGGAAGACTACTTTCTGTAACATCAGTGTTGGTCCAGTAAAAGGTATCAAACCATTTTCTTCTGGATCTGTATCTACCTTCTTTAGGTACCTTGGGGTCTGGCTTGACAAACACCTCGACTTCTGTGGTCACATAAATGCTGTTCACAAAAAATTGCTACCCAAACTAGGTGCTTTGTACCGGAATTGTGAATGCATCCTCTTGCCAGCCCATACAGACATTCTACTGAAAATGATCCTTCCAACTTTTGACTACAGTGATGTAGTCTGCAGTGCTGTCTCTGAAAAGGCACACACACACGCGCACACGCACGGTATGAGGGTAGGGAGACGGTTCTTTTGACTTTTTCCTCCTTCATTCCTCCCCACATAAAACTGGTAGGGATATTTAACCCAAGTTTTGAGTTTGTTTTTTAACTTGATGCTGTTTTGAGCGAGAGAAGGCAGTAGTTATGAATGAAGGGTACTGATGATGTGATAGTTCAATGAGACAACACAGCTGCTGTAATGTACAGTTTGTGCTAGGTAAGTGGCTGATGGCTTTTTGGAGAGATGATTGCGGTGGTGCCATCCTGGAAGTTGTGTGGCAAGACGCACAGAACTTTTCTGGCAGCCTGTGCAGGTATAGTGTAGTTGCTCATCAAGAGGAATGAGGCTTAACAGGACTTGCTCAGAGCTTGTTGGGGTAATGAGTGAGTCAGTGTGACACTTGGGAATCATGAGGGTGTGGCCAGTAGAGCAGCCATCCTGTTAAAAATAAATAAATAAAACATCCTGTGCTTAGAACAGAGTACAGAGGAACTGCAGAGGGACTGTAACAATTTAAAACCATTTGTGTGGCCTTTGTGAACTTTTATACTCTGTGGGTTTTTAATCATTGCTATGGGTAAAAAAAACATGGTTGCCAAATAATTATATGTATGTATGTATAAATCATCATCGTACTTTATTCAGCACACTTTCATATATGTATAAATCATCATCGTCATACTTTATTCAGCACACTTTCTTAATTGCAACTCAAGGCACTTTACAATAATAACATCATAAAATATGTAAAACGTTAAAACATGACATAGACATAGTTAGAAGATCCTTAATTAAGCAATAAGGCATGACCAAGGGTTATGTTAATGGTCTGTTAATCACCTTCTAGGGGTGTACTGTGGCACGAGGTGTAGCCGAGTGCCACATGCCCATAGAGGGTGATTAACTGACCATTAACATAATCCTTGGGAGTGCATTATTGCTATTATAATAAAACATGTTTTTAAACAGTGTTAAACCTTGTTCAGCATATGGTTAAGCTCTACATGTATGTTAATAAAAGATTAACATAAGACTGTTAGAATGTTTGCAGCCAATCAGAAAGCTCCATTTCTCAGACCCTTTTTTATAATAACAGGTTAACTAATCAGATGTGAAGGCTTGATTAAACAAGAAAGTTGTTAGCTCCTGTTTAAAGATATCCAGGGACTGAGAGTCTCTGATGTAGTGAAGCAGGGAGTTCCACAGGGTTGGCACACTATACAAAAATGTCCAGGTGCCAGATGTTTTGAGGTGAACCCTGGAAACCTCCAGGAAACCCTCATCAGTGGAGCAGAGGGGATGAGTAGAGTGGCGGGAACACGGAGGGGCTTGTAGGTAACCAGGCCCCTGTCAATGCATGGCCTTATAGGTCTACAAACTGACCTTTAAGGTGATGTGCCACCTAACAGGCAGCCAGTGCAGAGAGCACAGCACAGGTATAATATGACACAATCTTGAAAGACCGATCAACAACCTGGCTGCTGCATTCTACACTAACTGCAGAAGGCGGATACCAACCCCCCTGCAAGCCCCAGGTAGGGAGTGTTGCAGTAATCAACTCGCGAAGGAGTGGACCAGAGATGGGAGATCACCTGGGGAAACCAGATGCTTGATCTGGGCAATGTTTTGTAGATGGTAATATGCACTTTGGGCCACAGCCGACACCTGAGATTTAGGCGTCAAGCCGCAGTCGGAGACAACGCCCGGATTCTTTGCACTGGCTGAAGTAAGCAACTGGGAGTCTCCAAGTATCAACACGGAGACCTGATCAGGTTACACCTTTAACCCCGGGTGACTAACTCCCACCACTAGTACCTCAGTTTTGTCAGGATTCAACTTAAACCAGTTGGGTTTCATCCGGTTCTGGATCTCAGAAAGGCACTGATTAAACACCGAGACCACCGCCTGTTGCTCAGGCGCAAAAGACAGGTATAGTTGAGTGTTGTCTGCACAGCAGTAGAAACTCAGCCCATATCATCTTATAATGTTCCCTATTGTCAGCATATACACTGTGAAAAACATGGGGGACAAAATGAAGCCCTGCAGTACCCCACAGGGCAGGGGCATGGGTGCCGAGGGGAAAAAAAACACACCACCCTCTGTGTCCTGCCCATGAGGAAAGATCGAAACCAGTTGAGGACTGTACCAGCCAGTCCACAACAGACCCGTAGGTGCTCCAAAAGTACCCCATGGTCCACGGTATCAAATGCAGCTGAGAGATCGAGGAGAATTAGAATGGAGCGACTTCCTGAATCCCTCGCCACCAGGAGATCATTTTGCACCCGAACAAGGGACGTCTCGGTGCTACGCCCCTTCTTGAAACCAGACTGGAGAGGGTCATAGATGTCGTGAGTTGACAGATGAGTCTCCACTTGATGGGCCACCACCTTCTCAATAATCTTCTCCACAAAGGGAAGGTTAGAGACAGATCTGTAATTAGCCAGGCAGTCCGGGTCCAATGAAGCTTTCTTAAGAAGGGGTCTTACCACCACCTCCTTTAAGGGCTCAGGAAAGACCCCTGTCACTAAAGAGCACCAGACTATCCTGGCTAGCACTGGGCCGATGACATCGGCACACTCCACAAGGAGGTGTTTTGGTCCCGGGTCCAAATTACAATAGGTTGGCCTCGTCTTCTGGATGACCTTCACGACATCCATGACAGTCAACTGGTCCAAGTCAGACCAGACTACCTGATTACCTGTGACTTCCAACCAATTACTACATGCTCCTTTAGAGGGCGCTGACTGGATCTCCAGCCTGATGGTGGCAATCTTATCAGCAAAAAACAGAGCAAACTCATTACTCTTTAATTGTGAGAAAGCTCTGTTGGACTGTAGACAGGCAGGATTACATAGCCTGTTGACAGTAAGGAAGAGCTGAGCTGGTCTGTTAATTGCTGCAGCAATCTTCTTGGACAGGAATTCTGCCTTCTTACAAGAGATTGCTGATTGATAATCCCTATAATGAAACATCAGTATAAGTTTGTCTGGCTCCATGTCATTACAGCGATGCGATTTTGCTGAATTTCAATTACAGCAAATCAATTTTGGCGACCCCCCCCCATCAATAGGATTCCAACACCATGGTGCACTTGGACACAGGGGTAAGAAGCAGATCGTTACTTGCTCTATTTTGCTGTTGCTGTAATTTATACCCGCTTTATTTACTCATTCGCTATAATATGCTCTGTGCTGTTATTGTACTCAGGTCTCGGTGATGCGAGCCAAATCAGATGTTAAAACAAGATCAGCAATAATTGCTATCTTGTTCTTGATAGATGTGGCATTGCACATCACCACCCGAGAAGGATAGGTAGATGAGGCTGGTCGGGATACCTGCCCACTAGCTGTGGAGCCCTTGGGTATGGGCACAAGGCAGCGAGGAACCCTTTCTTGAACCCATTTCACCCCAGGGCGCCTTCTAGTTCTCACCACCCCAATCCGCCCACCCAACTTCATTCTCCACAGTAGACCCCGCCAGCCTCCGTTTCCTCCCCCATGTGTATGTATATATATATATATATATTTAGAATGTTAGCAAGCAAATTGATTTATAAGTAGGTCAGGTAACAGGATGACTGTGCAACATGAAAGCAATAAGACATGACAGGGTGTGGGTTGTTGATTGATAAGAGCACGCCCCCAGGTGCGTTGTTAGGCATGAGGCGCTTGCGCTGAGT
This sequence comes from Neoceratodus forsteri, assembly GCA_016271365.2. NCBI lineage: Eukaryota > Metazoa > Chordata > Ceratodontiformes > Ceratodontidae > Neoceratodus > Neoceratodus forsteri. The sequence continues at coordinate 336,842,046 of CM057449.1, forward strand.
GACTACAGCAGCTGGGTAGTGCTCTTATCAATCAACAACCCACACCTGAAGTGTCGTAACGCTCTTATGAAAATGGGTAACAACTATTTCTGTAACAATTAAACAACACTCTGGACACATTATTAAATATTTAATAATAGTATGTTATTTTATTTAAATATGGTGAAAAATAATCCCCAGACTTGGGTAGAGGAGTGGTAAAATTGATTGATTGAATAGCAACTCACTGAAAAATGATAAACCAGTGAGTTGGAGGGACAGTAATGTATTATTTGAGCAATTTGGGTCTGCCTCTACCTATGTAACTGTGTATTCCCACCTTTTCTCTTTGTTTATAAAGTATTACTATATTGCATATGTTCTTCATCCTGTTTTTTTTTTCTGTTTTTCCCCCTCATTCAAGACATAGAATGTTTATCATGGAATGTTTACCATGGAATACTGGAATTTAAAATTCTGGTCAGTTCCGCTAGTAGAATGTTACTCTCTAACATACTGTACACACAGACAACAAAGGCCTGTTTTAGAGCCAGCGACTCAGTTATCTCACTGTCAGTGCAAGCAAAAGAGATTTCTCTGATGAGCAGGTAAAGACAAAAGGGGATTTTTCAGTGTTAGTAAAGAAACAGTTGTAATGAAAACAATACTTAATGTTTATAATTTGTTTATGTGTGTAAGGAGAGTGTGATGATCAGGGAAACAACATTTAATTAATTTGTTTTATTTTTTATTTAAGGTAGTTTTATTTTTAGGGCCCAGTTGAAGGTTTTTACATTGTAAAGGCAGCAGCCATGTTTGTGATGGAAAATCAGTTCTGGTTTCAGAGGGACTGATATAAGATTGTTCTGGTTGTTGGAGGACTGCTTTGCTCATTGTGTAATGTGGTTTAGGACCAGGATGACTGTGCAGATATGGAGATTTAATATGCAGTCAGCTGATATCTCTTGGCCAATGAGATTTCTAGATTTTTTTCTTGACATTTTATAAGCTATATTAATGCACGGTCAAATGACTGGTTTTAACTTACGAAATTTATGGGAATTTTTTACTCCCATTTTATAAGCTCCTGTAATGCACTCATCCTAGCCAGTCAGGATGCAGGATTTTACCTACCATTTTATAAGTGAACAAATACAGTACTGACTTGTTACAGTATGACATTCTGTGTTGCTACACATTGTCACTGGGTAATTCTTTACAAGTGGGTGTGTATGTAACCCACCTAGGGATCACTGGCCATGTATCCGCACAGTAGGTACCCATAAAGCTTTGATACAATATGGCAGAGTTTTGCTCAGCCTTTTATCAGTGTTTAGAGCTCTCTGAATGCCTTTTACAATGGAACAGGGCAAGTATAGTCATGCTGTAATGCTGTAGGCTGTCAGAATGTTGGCAGAGTCCTCTAACAGCGCCTGGCTGTTGGAAAGCTGGTGTCTTTTTCTGAACGAGTCCAGATCTGAAGTTTCAGCAGGGCTTCGTGTAACTCTCCAGCATGTCCAAGCCTGCTTTCCCATCCCAAGAAGGCAGCCTTGTTGTTGACTAACTTTGTTTCTTCTCCTCTTCTGGTTTAAAGAACTTCAGCCTGCCACATATAACTTTCAGCAACTGGTCTGATGTGGAAGCATTGGCTCTTGCTCGTGAATCGATTTGCACAGGATTGTTGCTTCGGTTGTGTGTTTGTTGAGCTTGATGGAAATGTGTACTGGTGTGTTAGTTCTTTTGTAGATCTTGATTTTATGTTTTAGATTTAATGATTATCATTTAACAACTAATTGCATTTTATTTTGTAAAATGGTGCTAGATGGTTTATTTTTGGGTTAATTTTAACTAACAAGATGCTGGGGTGTACAGTGGTGTTCAAATCAAAACTTTTAGGACTTGTCCAGCCATGACTGTTGCTGAATTTTCACTTGCCCCTATTCATTACAATGAAATTAGCTCTCTTCATGTACTTGCCCTTCAAGGAAATTTACTTGCCCCTGACAGGGGGCAGTAAGATTTGCACACCCCTGGGGGTGTATTGCTAGGGAAATCTCATCCAGACATAAGGATGTGATCCTGCCCCTCTACAGATCCTTGGTTAGGATGCATTTAGAGTACTGCGTGCAGTTCTGGCTGCCGTATCTGAAGAAGGATATCAGGATGCTAGAGGGGGTGCAGCATAGGGTGACAAAAATGATACATGTGATGGAAAGCAGACCCTATGAGGACAGACTGAGGCATCTAAATTTGTACACCCTGGAGGAGAGGAGGGATCAGGGAGATATGATTGAAACGTTCAATTATATGAAGGGGATCAACAAAACTGGTATAGATTGATTATTTAGGATGAGGTAAGGAAGGGATACCAGAGGACACGGGCTAAGATTGGAGGGGAGTAGATTTAGGAGAGAGATGAGGAGGCATTATTTTACAGAATGGGTGGTGTCAAAATGGAATACCCTACTGGAGGAGGTGGTATTATATAGGACGGTAGGCACTTTTGAAAGGGCATGGGACGGGGTACGGGGGGGGGTTTGTATCTGGGTTAGTAGTAATGAGAAATTACTGGAGTTGAGAGAGGGGAGGGGTGGGGCAGCTGCATTCTAGTGGTGCTAGCTGTGCATTTGAGCAGATTTGATAGACCATAAGGCCTGTTTCTGCTAGCAGTTATGATTGTATGTATGTTATTCTTACGCTATGATGGCAGCACACCAGGGTAACCCTTTCAAACATCCGACGGGTTGTGAATGAAAACTGGTAACTGTGCAGGTAGACAGAGTTCTGGGAGAGAACCAGTTTGTGACAAATAGTGTGTGCGTAAATGTAGAAAACAAGCTCAGCAGGTATCTGCACATGCTTAAAATGCAAAAAAATAACAGGACAGCATCTTAACAAAATACTACAGGTTAAAAGAAATGAGGCAAGGATGACAGAGAGATACACACTAGGGAAGAAGGGAGCAGTAGCAGGAGGCTAGACACAAGAGCGGGATTGAGCAAAATGAAATAGGAATGGTTTGTGAGAGAAAATATAGGGTGAGAGACAAATAGGAAGAGGATGGGAGTTCCAGAGGGTAGGTGGGTGGACAGAAAAGGACTGGCCAACTCAGGATGTGCAGTGTGGGATGAGAAAACAATGAGAATTATAGGAGTGAAGAAAGTCAGCTAAAGGGATGGAGGGAAAAATCAGGAAAAATAGATGAGGGAAGGAGTTAAACCAGAGTGTAGCCAGAAATTTGGAGCAATGCCGGGGCCATCGAGACTAAATGGCATGGAAAGAAGGGTTACAGTAGAGGGAACAGTGATGGGTAAGGGTGGTGGTATCTATGACACAGTGACCTAAAGAGTAGAAAAGAGGATAAAGTCTGACTGGGATAGATTTAGACACCACACTATAAACCATATCCGCATAGTCAGACATAGGTAAGATCATTTTGAGAATTTGCTCACAGAGAACTGGGAGTGGAAGGCAGGATTTATTGTGAGAAAGTGATCCAAGCTTAGGTTGAAGTTTCATTTTTATGGCTGCTGGGGCAGAGCTTTGCAGACGTCTTGCGATCAAAAAAGGACTCAGAGTTTTCCGACCGAAGAACAATTTAGGAGTTGCATCACAGTCGCCTCCATGTTCTTGAAGCACTCCGCTTTCTCAATGCACTCTTCCCACAGCACTATTTTTATCCCGTCTGTTCTGCACACATGGCCAGCAGAGGTCCCGTTTGTCCCATTTTCTCACCACCATTTTGGCCTGAGTCACTGATGCAGAGTCTCCTTTTGGCCCCGTATAATGTTTGTCCTTCAAAAGAGGAACTGGAGGAGCAGAGATGTGGAACTGCATGCAGTCTCACTGAGAATGTGTGAGCTGGCAGTCCGTGCATGCGCGGTGGTGTGCATCTGTTTTCTTGCCTGGATAGCAGCACACCAGGAGCTCCCCAGTATTCCTGGAGTCCAGGATCAGTTAGTTGGGGTCCAGAGACATGAGGGCTGTGGTGGAAAATCCACGAAAATTTGTATTTAAAGAGCGGCAATGAGTGATATGAAACTGAAATAATACAGAATGACCCGCTCCTGAATATTAATGAATGCTGCCTGCCTTCTGCTCTTTGGCAGGTTTCATTAATAATCATGAACGGGTCATTATTATGTAACCATTTAGTTTCATACCGCTCATTGGCAGTCTTTAAATACATATTTTCACGGCTTCTCCACTGCAGCCCTTGTGTCTCTGGACCCAAGCTAACTGATCTTGGGATCCGGGACTACCGGGGGAGGTCCTGATGTGCCTCCATCGCAATGAGAAAATGGATGCACCCCACTGCGCATGTGTGGACCACCAGCTCGCTCATTCTGGGTGCCGCTGCAGGCGGTTCCGTGTCTCTGCTCCTCAAGGCCCTTCTTTAGTTACACTGTGTCTACTAGTGGTAGGTCACAAAGGTCAAACAGTCTCTCCTTACAGGTAGAGAGCTTATTAAACAACACAGACATTAAATTCTGTGGGTAACATTTGGGTGGATTGGGGTGTTTATTCTGTAGTTTACTAAAACACAAAAAAAAGGGCCAAAAGGTGTAAACACATTCTGTTAGGAGTGTCATGAATTTTGCTTCTAAATGCTGTGTCTCAAAATTACACTTTTGACAGAATTTGCCTTGTAAACTGCTTCCTGTACTCCAAAACAGGCAGTGTATAACAACGGTAAGGTAGACCACATGCACCAGAATGTTGTGTGGTAACGGTAACTGATTCTAAACTATACTGCAACACAGGGTATAGCCCCTAGAAATGGAACATTTTAAAAGGATCACTTAATATTTAACTGTTTGATACAGACATGTGCACATAGCTCAGTTTTGCAAGTTATGTTTTCACTAGCTACGCACAGCCGGATTTCTACTTTCAGACTGTAGAACACAGTATTTACCATGAGGCAGTAGGTATCTGGCAGCATCAAAATGATTTAGAGAGGTAGCATGGGAAGAAGCAGGGGTGCTGCATATGGGGAAAACAGAAAACTGAAGGAAGGTCTGCAGTACATATAGTACGTGTTCGTACGTAAACTTGTTAACATTTATGAATGTTCTATTTTGTCAGATTCACAAAGTCACAAAATAGTTTCAAGTGCAATTTTAGCATTAACAAAATGCTAAGGAACACAAACCACTACCCAAGTAGGCATCAGGTGCACATTACAAGTAAAAGAAATGCCGACTAGAGTTCCTTTGTAGTTCTGTACAGACCTAATTTAATTTCCTTTTCACATCCTCGTCCCAAGCCTCCACCCCTGAAATGCAATAATGATCTAATCTATCAAGAATGATTGGCCACTTGTCTAATAAAAATATATTAAATTGCTGAATGTTCACAAGCTTTGGAAGAATAAAAGGTACAGCTTAAGATTCAAATTTGACCACTGCCTCTTAGCTATTCAGAGTTGACCATTGCCTCTTGGCTGTGCTCCATTAGAAACTGTCATGTCAAGAATGCTCTTTTTCTCGTCGCACACAAATGTTATGGCATGTATTAAGTTGCAGACTCTGCGTGCATGGAAGCTACATTAATGTAAAAGCAAATGATCGGGATAGAAAATGCATAGTTGCATATACAATGTTTCTCAAGTCTTAAAACAGACTTGCATTGGTTGTATTCATGCCTCCCTGTAGGAGCAGCCCACAGTAGCGATGCAATAATATCGTTTAGTACAGATATTACAGGTCAAGGTTAACTCAAGTAACATTAGGGGAGGTGATATGGATAGACATCTTCTACAGTGTGAGCCTTTTTGGCAGTATAGACTTAGAGCTGGTGTCCCCCGGGTCTGAATGAACATTTTAAATTGGCTCCATTTTTATAAAAGTGTCATTTAACTGTGTAACAGAACTATGTTTGCTATGGGTTTTGAATGCGTTTGACAAAAATGATGCTATTTTATATTATTTTTAGCTTAAAATGTAGTGATGCTCTTTTATATTCTTTAGTAATTTACTGATGATGAGTTATGTGCCTTATGTGCATTTTATACAGCGTTTTTTATTTGTGTTTTACCCATTCTCCTATATTGTTCCAGCCCCTCCCCCATTATTTCCTTCCATTGTTCCAGCTGTTTTTAACCTACATGAGTTCACAAGGGGTAGGACATACATTATAGTCCTGACGTAGCTGTGTTGGCTCTGACCACAGAACCATAGAAACATAGAAGTGTGACTGCAGAAAAAAGACCGACAGGCCCACCCAGTCTGCCCATTCATCTAGCTATCTGCTAGGACATGCCCCCCCCCCCCACAACAATCCCCTGAGTCTGTCCCATGCCCATTTGAAGCCTTCCACTGTTGCTTTTTAACAGATCTTGGTATATATGCCATCAATGCTCTGCCATTGATGTAAACAAAGCCTTAGACCTTTTCATCAGCCACTTCACTGCGGCCTGCAATATCTTTGCACCTCTCAAAAAGCTGAAGGTCAGGGGCAGAGCTAACCCTTGGACAACCTCCGATCTAATCACTTTACTCAAACATAGGGATCATCTCTGACACTGTGCCCATGCAACATCCAAACCTGGGGATATTCATAAATATAAAGCTGCCAGAAATGAGTGCACGCGGGCAGTTAGGAGAGCCAAAAGCAAATACTTCAAGGAAACTCTCCAACTCCTGGGGTGATGGAAAAATTTTGGAGTAACTTGAAAGACCTTACAGGCAAGGACCCTAAGTCACCACCCACCATGCTAAACATAAATGGAACACCAACAACTGACCTGTACACCATCACCAACACCTTTAACAATGCGTTCTCCAACTTGGATAGTGTCCTCCCTTCTAATTTCTTTGATGCCCCTCTGGTAGTAACCCTCCTGCAACTACTCCGCTCCTACACCCTGCCCCATAATTCTACTTCAAGGAGATCCCAGTGCATGAAGCCAGAACCTATATTCGGAAGGCCATTCACAATGCAGGCTACAGCAGTGACTCCCTTGACCTAAAGTTGTTAGCACTTGTCCTTGAAGAAGTCCTTGAACCCTTGACAAAGGTCCTCAATCTATCACTAAGGATGTCCCAGTTCCCATCTTGCTGGAAACAGGCGACCATCACACCGGTACACAAAAGTGGAGACAAATCAGTGTACTCCAACTACAGACCTATCTCCATCCTCCCTCCGTTGTCTAAGGCCCTGGAGCGCATCGCCTCAGACCAATTAGTCAAGTACCTGGAAAAATACGACATCCAGTGTCCTGAGCAACATGGTTTTCAAAAAGGGCACAGTACCACCACTGCACTATTAGAATTCACAGGCTTCATCCATACCACACTTGATCAAGGAAATTGTGTAGGGGCAGTATTCATCGACCTTACGAAAGCCTTTGATACTGTGAACCACCCACTCCTACTCAAGCAATTAGCAAACATTGGGCTCTCCAATGAAGCACTGCTCTGGTTTTCAAGCTGCCTTGGGGAGAGAGTCCAGCGGGTTAGGATTGCCGGTGTTACCTCTGAAGAAAAGCCAGTCCTTTCAGGGGTCCCACAGGGGTCCATCCTGGGGCCTCTACTCTTCAGCCTCTTCCTCAACGACCTTCCCAGTGTCTGTCACCAGAAATTACTGCTCTACGCCGATGACGCAGTCATGTTCACCAACCACCAAAACGTAGAGCTTCTTGAGAAACAATTACAGCTTGAATTCATGCGCATCAAGAATGGTTCAAGTCACACAAGCTGGTCATGAACTACAGCAAAACAAAGGTTATGACCTTCTACAATGCCAGGAGCAAGTACAAATCCATGACCTCACCATCCTAAACCAAACAGGGACCTTACTGAACACGTTCCTGATTTTAAATACCTAGGTGTCACATTGGACAGCTCACTGTCCTACCATCGTCACATAGATTCTGTAATAAAGCCCCAACATCCGTATAGGCCTGCTCTACAGGCACAAACACTGCATGACTCTGACACTCTCGGTTGGCTATCAACAGCTCTGTCACCTCCATCATCGATTACGGCTAGCAGTTTATGGCTCTGCCTCTGCCCTCTGCAGAATTATAGTTGCACTCAACAAAGCATGCAGGCTGCTAACTGGGGCTGATCGACTTGCACACACTTGTGACCTGTACAATCGGGCAGGATGGCTACCTCTCATCAGCTGGATACAGTATCAAACCTGCCTCTTAGCCAAAAAAGTCCTCCTTGGGGTCATGCCCCTGGGCATTGAAAAGCTACTTATTGACCACCACAGCACCCAGAGAACTAGAAGTTCACAACAACTAACCTTCCTTGTCCCCTACCATGGGCCAGAGGACCTTTACCCACAGAGCACCATAGTGGTACAATACTCTCAACAAAGAAACTCTTACTGCTGCTGCTGCGTTTGGCCCTTTTAAGAGACAACTCCGACTTCATCTAATTTCAACTAGTCGTTGTGACTGCCTCGCCCTAATCGGGGCCCACCCGCTCACTGCCCTCCACTTCAGTCTTGAAAGCGATCTCCTCCTTGCAAGTCTCCTACCTGCTTACCCCTTGCCCCTATCCCTTTCCTCCCCCGGGGCATTTCCTGACTTCTATCCCTCCTCTCCCTCCCCTTTAGAGCTCTTACCCTCACCCTCACCCTCTACCCTCTGACAATGGCCTTCCCTCTCACCTGCAGTGCTTATTTCCAAGATTTCCCTTGGCTGGTTATGTCATGCTACCTAACATTCGGCACATTTTGAATTACTGGAATTTCCTAAGCCTCAGTCTCTTACTTCTTGTTATTGTGTAACTATGTATTATTATGTTGACCTTTGTATGTATGTATACCCACCATTCCTTCGACGTGGAACCTTTGTAAACGAGCAGTTCCTGCTCAAAGGTATTTGTAATCCTAGATTTCAATAAAATAAAAAAAAAATTAAAAATATGTTATCAATATGAGCTGACACCCCAAGGGGACTGATCCAGTCACATACCAAGATATTTGAAGTGGGGAATAGTTTCAAGGGGGTTGCTTTTTAAAGTCTTGATGAATGGGGTTCGGTGGAGCCATTGCTCACCTCTGCTTAGTGTCAAAAGTAATTGAAACATTCTTTTTAGAATTAAGTGAGAGTCAGTTTGAGAGAAACCAGTGTTGGACATAGTTCTGCTGAAGTGACCCTTCCGACTTGGGGAAACAGGATCCAGAATTAAAAAGAGCAGCATCAGCAGCGTACCTGGGAATGTGTGATCGTACGCAGGCTGAGGGGAGAGCATTTACGAAGAGGAAGAGCAGCATAAGGCTAAGGATGGAGCCTTCAGAGACACCAGAACTTGTGGAAAGGGGAAAGAATAATTATGCGCACCCTCACCTACACAGCACACAAACCTAAGACATGCTTGACGCATCAGCAGTGATATACACTCGCTCTAGTTTCACTGATGTCATGGCCAGCATTCCCTTTCAGTAAAACAGGCCCATATCCGCCCTGACATACTGGAAACAGGCTGTCCCAGACCAGTGTGCCTTTCCTGGTCAAAAGAAAATTTAAAAATAAATTACACTCATCCTCACCTTAATGTATTTGATTCCTGATGACTGCTTCACTGTGGGCAGATATTCTGTAGTTAACTGAATTTGCAGGACACATAATTGTTTAATTTTTTTGGTAGTCAGATATGAAGAGCATGGACGCAGTGTTCTGCATGACCCTTGACATCAAATAACTGTGCCTTAATGCCATCTGTTAATTGGCTGATTTTACATGATAAGTGATGTGTGATAAATGAAAGTACATTTTTAGTTTGTCTTGTAACTTCTGATAACTGTGTGATAATTAAATAAAGGCAGTAAAGCAGATGTGATGGGAATGACAGTCTTTGTTTTGCACTGCAGGGCGTTCTTCTGGCTCCTCTCGCTGCTTATGTCCTCGCTAGTATGGTTCATCGCAGTGAAAGCCAGCAACCCAAAAGACCATCAGCTGCAGAAAGCCCTCTTGGTCTTTGGAGCCATGTTCTCTGTTGTGCTGCAGGAACTCTTCCGCTTCGCTTACTACAAACTCCTCAGGTGAGCAAGAGCTCTCAAATGAACCTGTGAACTTTTCTTATTACATGCAGATTATGCATAGATTCGCCCACCATGTACCCAGCACACAAAGACTTACACCTCGCCACTGATATATACTCCCCTCACCTACACAGCACACAAACCTAAGACATGCTTGACGTATCAACAGTGATATACACTCACCCTAGTTTCACTGATGTCGTGTAACACAGGTCCATATACCACCCCCCCTCCCCAGACATACTGGGAAACAGGCTGTCCCAGACCAGTGTGCCTTTCCTGGTCAAAAGAAAATTAAAAATAAATTACACTCATCCTCACCTACCCAAAACACAGATATACAAATATGCACACTCACCTACTCACATACCCAACACACCAATACAGGCATGCACCTTACCACTACTACACACTCACTCTCACATGCCTATATACCCAACACACCAGTACAGGCATGCACCTTACCGCTACTACACACTCACTCTCACATACCCATATACCCAACGCACCAGTACAGGCATGCACCTTACCGCTACTACACACTCACTGTCACATACCCATATACCCAACACACCAGTACAGGCATGCACCTTACCGCTACTACACACTCACTCTCACATGCCTATATACCCAACGCACCAGTACAGGCATGCACCTTACCACTACTACACACTCACTCTCACATGCCTATATACCCAACACACCAGTACAGGCATGCACCTTACCGCTACTACACACTCACTCTCACATGCCTATATACCCAACGCACCAGTACAGGCATGCACCTTACCACTACTACACACTCACTGTCACATACCCATATACCCAACACACCAGTACAGGCATGCACCTTACCGCTACTACACACTCACTCTCACATGCCTATATACCCAACACACCAGTACAGGCATGCACCTTACCACTACTACACACTCACTCTCACATACCCATATACCCAACACACCAGTACAGGCATGCACCTTACCGCTACTACACACTCACTGTCACATACCCATGTACCCAACACACCAGTACAGGCATGCACCTTACCACTGCTACACACTCACTCTCACATACCCATATACCCAACACACCAGTACAGGCATGCACCTTACCGCTACTACACACTCACTGTCACATACCCATATACCCAACACACCAGTACAGGCATGCACCTTACCACTACTACACACTCACTCTCACATGCCTATATACCCAACACACCAATACAGGCATGCACCTTACCACTACTACACACTCACTCTCACATGCCTATGTACCCAACACACCAGTACAGGCATGCACCTTACCGCTACTACACACTCACTCTCACATACCTATATACCCAACACACCAATACAAGCATGCACCTTACCACTACTACACACTCACTCTCACATACCCATATACCCAACACACCAGTACAGGCATGCACCTTACCGCTACTACACACGCACTCTCACATGCCTATATACCCAACACACCAGTACAGGCATGCACCTTACCGCTACTACACACGCACTCTCACATACCTATATACCCAACACAGAAACCTAAAGACATACACCTCACCACTACTATACTCTCACCCTCACCTACCCATATATTCAGCACACAAACTTACAAAGACCTCAGCGCTGCCATACACTTACTTTCACCTACCCACATACCCAGTCATGCACCTCACCACTAATATACGCTCTCATATACCTAACACGCAGACATACAGACACCTCAGCAATGATAAATTCTCATTACTTACCCACATACCCAACACAAACCTAAAGACATGCACATCAGAACTATTAGATGCTCACCATCACCTACCCACATACGCCACACAATTATACAGACCGGACCCCTCACCGTTAATATACACTCACCCTCAACTAGACATGTGAACTTTTGTTATGAGATGGAAAAAGTTTGTGCAAAGATTTGTGTCTACATTAACATATGCTCTCCGTCACCTACCAAACAATGCACAGACCAGAGACGGACATCAAAATGGATATACACTCAGCCTTGCATACCCAACAAACAAACCTACGGACAAAGATATCGACACTTGTGTGTACTTCCCTTCATCCACCCACATACCCAAAACACAAACATATACAGACATACTCCGCAACATTATTTTACTTTCACCCACACCCCTAGTACCCTAACGTAGAGAGGTGCAAATACTTTATTGCACAAGGAGAATGCCGTCACCCTTTGGCCTCTTCTATGTAACATCATAATGGCTGTCCTTCAGAATGGCTGAGGTGTCCTCCACCCCCCCCCCCGAAAGACATGATACAGAACTCAAAAATACAATGGTTATAGGAATTGTTCCACCTGGGGCCGACCCGTCGGCGCAGTGGTTGGATTTCCGCCTGCGATGCCGGCAACCTGGGGTCGGGAATGGACCTAGGTTGCTGGAGGGCCAACTGGGGGGAGAAGGATGGAGTGTCTCATGGACTGCTGTCCTTCTCCCCGGGAGTGTCTGGTGCTCAACAGACCCCTGGCGGAGGCTGGGAGTTGCACGGCGACCAGTGCCTAGCACATCCAGGGGGTGGGGCAGACGCAGGACGTCATTACGTTTTCAGTTAGCCCCCCAGGCCGACCCTCCGACCTATCCTGGTGTCTGTGGTGCTGGGACGTCGCCACAACCCCTTCCTGGGGTGTAATCCAGGGGGTATCCGAGGTGACCGGGCAGGGGGTACTGGGTGGCTGGCGGCAGGGGAGGATAAAAGAAAGAATGAAAAAAAAAAAAAAGAAAAGAAAAGGAATTGTTCAACCCAGCCTACTGAAACGGTTCAGGAAGGAACTGCTGCAGAAATAAAGTATTGCTAATAATCTGCTGCTTTATGTATTGCACCAAGAAATTTGGGAACAAATGTGTACCATTTCTTATTCTCTTCTGACGTTTAGCGACCAAAGCCTGTGAAAGTGCTGAATATATAATACGGCTGGGGGGCAGACTAAAATGTTGGCATCACGATATTTAAGGCATAAAATGTATATTTATGGATATTATACTTGTATGGATACTAATTAAATTATGGGTAGCAATACAAAAATTCAGAAAAAGTGTAAACATTTATTTATTTTAAACTCATGAATTTTTCCATGTCAGTATTTAAAAAGTGTGTCAATATCCTTTGTCATTATGGAAAAAGTATATTGACGGCACTTATTTTATAGAAAAGTACTTCTGTCTTGATGTAAAAAAATACATAATAACTGTAAAGCACTTTTTCTCATAGGGAATTCTGGTTATAATTTGCCGATCTTTCTTTGAGTGGGAGCTCTTGCAGCAGGATATAACCATTAGGACCAACGCCGCAGGCAGTAGGACCCATCGGAAAAATTCTCAGCCAGCAGTACCCAGCAGGGACCGCCCCCGACGTCAGCCATGGTATAAAAGGGGGCGGACCCAGCTCCACCACAGTTCTTTTCCCACCACGACCCGCTCACGTTGGGGAAGATCTTGGCTTGCCAGTTGCCAGCAAAACTTTTTAGATCTTTTTTCCTACTAGTTTAACGTTTTTTTCACCGACTCCAGCCAACGTATGTCTTCCCCATCATCGGTTTCATCCTCCAGGCCTCACAGGAAAAAGTACAGTTGCGGCTGCCGGATACCATCGAAAGACAGCCACACTAAGTGTGTCTTCTGCCTGGGGCCTAACCATGACACCGCGGCCTATTCCACCTGTCAGGGCTTCACCAGTAGGGCTAGGATCTGTCGATTGAAGGCTCTAAAGGCATTCCTTTTGGAACAGAAGATGGACGTCTTGCACACCTCCAGGGAAAAGGCCAAACACAAGGGCAAATCCAAGCGCTCCCAGGACAAGGACCATAGTCTATCCCGCCACCGGTCTAGGTCCCGGTCTCGTTCACGGTCCTCCCCCAAGAAGCCCCCCTCTTCCTCGGTCTCTGGAGAGCATCATTCCTGAAAGGATTCCGCTCCTTCCAGGAAGGTCCAGGTTAAAGCAGGTATGTCAGGGGAGAAACCTGCCAAGCCTAAGGTGACGCCACTTAGGGTCACCACTAAGACCTCTGGGGCACAAGCTTTGGCCCTCCCTGCTAAGGTCCCAGCTTCACCCAATAAGGGTAAGCCTCTGAAGTCAGAGGACACTCCAGTGCCCTCCCGAGAGAAACCGTTGTCGGTCCCGGTACCGATGCCGGTAGAAGGGGCAAAGGTAACTGACATTACCAAGGAAGGGGCAGCGTCTGCATCTCCCAAGTCCTCCTCCCATGGGGCTCTCCAAGAGGCTCCCTTTCAGGGCTGCCGGATGCTTCGGATCCCATAGTCCCCTTTCCGAGGACAGCGGCCTCTGTATTTTCTAGGGAGGAGCTCCAGGAACTGTTTTCTTTTTGGCGGGGTCAAGTCCAGAAACAGACCCCCCCCCCCAAAGCCGGCCCTGTCACCGGTTCCAGACCCATCGGGCAAACTGCGATCGGAGGGTGTCCCCGCGCCCTCGCCTAAGGAGACCCCCCCCGAGAGGCCGCTGCCTTGCTCGTCCTCCAGGGCCCTTGCCTGATCTCGGTCTCCAGACCAACGCCAGCGCTCACCTCGGTCAGATAGCTGGCGCCGGATCACGTCACACTCCAGGAGCCGTTCCCACTCCGATGGGTGGGCCCGCTCCCCCCGATGTCGGTTCCAGGGCCAACGCCCGTCATCACTTCGTTGTCGATCTCGTGACCAACATTGGTCTGAAAGCCACTGATGTTCAAGCAGGGCCAGTCCTAGGGACAGGTCTGGCTACTCTTCACCCAGTAGGCAGTCGTCCTCTTCCTCTTCCCTCTCGGGGATCGGGGGGTCTTCAGGAGAAAAGGACCAACCCCACTCGCCTCCTGATAATCCAACCTTTATGGATGTTATGAAGCATATCCAGGCTTCCAGTGAATGGGATACGGAGGACCTGGATCCAGAACGCAGTCGACTAGCCATGTACCTGAGGCAAAAAGGACCCCAAACCTCTGGTGGTGCCTCCTTTAGTGGACACCTTCCAGGAACTTACCAGAATCACCTGGGGCCGTCTAACTTTGGTTCCAGCATTTACCAAGAAGTCAGACAGGCTGTACAGGGCCCTGAGGGATGAGCCTTTCCTGGCAAAGCACCCTCAGGTGGACTGTTCGGTGATTACGGCTGCCCATGATAAGTCCAACCAGCGAAAACACCTTGGTTAACAGCCTCCTGACCCAGAGCCTCACTATTTGGACCAGGTGGGCAAGAAGGTTTATTCTGCCTCCACCTGCTCCATTAGGTCCCTTAATTTCCTCACGCATATAGTTAAGTACAAGAATGCGCTCTGGGAAAGGGGACAGGAGCTTGTTAATGCCTTGCCAGACTCCGCACAGAAGACTGAGATTCTGGATGTCCTTAAGTTGGGCTCGGACATAGGCATGCACGTTCTCCGTGCCTCGTACGACACTGCAGAGACAGCGGCCAGAGCAGCAGCGTCAGGGGTCTGTCTCCGGTGCCGCGCTTGGTTGAGAGTCTCTGGCTTTCACCAAGATCTGCCATCCAGAATCCAGGACCTCCCATTCCAGGGTTCTGTCTTATTTGGGCAGCAGATGGAGTCATTCATCTCTCATCTCCAGGAGTCTGGGAAATCCATCTGGTCTGTCCATCAGATGTACAGAGGAGAGTGAAAAAATGGCCATTTCGGAAGCCCTCAGGTGCCCAAGCCCATGCCAACCAGCAGGGCCAGAGGGGTGACTTTAAAAGGAGAGCCGGCAACCAGCAGCCTGGAGGCACTCCTTTTCATGCTCCCAAGTCTTCCCAAGCCTCTCTGCCCACTCCCAGCTCCACCCAGTGACTCCCTTCCGACCCCCCTCCTTCAGAGGAGGTACCAGGGGAGGCAGTAGGGGGTCGCTTCTCCCTTCATCTGAAGGGCTGGAGCTCTATAACTGCAGACCAGTGGGTCCTCGATATTACCTTGGTCACTTGGTAGAAACTTGTACTACCATGTGTTTCTGTTTCTGTCTAACATGTGCATATTTAGAAAAATGTGATGAGCTGTATATACCTGTCCGCGATCCAACTAGCCTAGGGGGTGTATATGACAGTGTTATAAGTTATATTATAACCAATCCAGTCCTTTAGCTATGCTCCACTCCTATGTATGATGACCTGTATATATCTGTCAGTTGAACTAGCTAGTCTAGAGTGTATAATCTGAAATGTGCTTACTACTATATGTTTCCCCTAGCATCAAATGATGTATTTTCCACATGTTTGTTTACTGTGACAGAAACTGTACTCTCTTTGCCATGTCTCCTTGACTGTTCTTCCTCATGTTGTACTCTCCCGGGTCGTTCCTGAAAATAGGCATAATACTTGTCTAGTGTACTTACCCAGTAAACAAAAGCTAAATAAATAAATAAGGAGGGTACATATGCTGGAGTTCACCAAGATCCCTCCAGATACCCCACCAATGTCCTCAAGATATCCTCCTTCCCACATTTCTCTCATAGAAGGAGAGATTGAGGCCCTCTTGAGGAAAAGGGTGATAGAACCAGTCCCTCTGCTGCAGCGGGGAAAGGGATATTACTCCCGTTTCTTCTTTGTGCCAAAGAAGACTCAAGATCTTCATCCCATTCTGGACCTCAGCTCTTTAAACTATTATATCGGATACCGAAGGTTCCGGTTGGTGACTCTTCCAGGGCTTCTTCCTCTGCTGCATCAGGGAGACTGGCTCTTCTCCCTAAACATGCAAGATGCGTACATGCACATAGGGGTCTCCCCACAAGAAGTTCCTGAAGTTCCACTTCTAGGGGGTGCATTATCAGTTTCAGATTCTCCCATTCGGCCTCTCCTCCGCTCCTTGAGTCTTCACAAAATGCTTGGCAGTAGTGGTTGTGGCTCTAAGGTGCCAGGGACATTATATCTTCCCTTACCTCGATGATTGGCTGCTTGCAGCCCCGTCAAGGACGCGCCTTCTTCAGGCTCTCTGAGACACCTATACTCTATTCCGAGAGCTGGGGATCACCCTGAACCTTCCAAAGTCTTCCCTAGAGCCCAGCCAAAGACACGTCTTAATAGGGCGGTCCTGGATTTGGTCCAGGGCATGGCTTTTCTAGCTCCAGAGAGGGGCGATCGCTTGTGGGAGATTTGCTGAATCGGTCTTTGTAACCCCTCAGGTCCAGGCCAGGACCTTTCTCAGACTTCTGGGGCACATGGCGGCAGCCATTCCTGTCACTCCTTTGGCTCACGTCCACATGAGAATCCCACAATGGATGCTCAGGGTGCAGTGGGATTAATGCTCAGATGACCTAGACCACATGGTCAGGATCACAGAGCCAGTAAAGAGGACATTTCTTTGGTGGTTGGACCCTCTAAATTTAGAAAAAGGGGTCCCTTTCCGTCTGGAGCCCCCAAATCAGACTCTAACAACGGATGCCTCAGATTTGGGTTGGGAGCCCACCTAGGAGCCCGCCAAATGCAGGGAATCTGGACCCCCATGGAGCGCGATCTCCACATCAATGTCTTGGAAATGCGAGCGGTCCTCAGTGTGCTACATGCCTTTCAAGAGGACCTCCTCCCAGGCTCTCTCCTTGTTCAGACGGACAACATGGCGGTCGTCTTCTACTTCAACAAGCAAGGGGGCACTCACTCTTACCCCCTGTGCAGGGAGACGATGAGAGTCTAGTACTGGGCGCTGGAGCAGCACATCTCTCTGTCCACAGTGCACGTTCCAGGCATCCTAAATGACTTGGCTGACAGCCTAAGCAGGTCTCAGTCCAAGGCGCATGAATGGGAGCTGCTGCAGTCAGTAGTGGACGAGCTCTTCGACACATGGGGTTATCCAGAACTGGACCTCTTTGCGTCACCATGCAATGCCAAACTGCCAGTTTTGTGCTCGCGAGAGCCCATGCCTGGTGTTTTCTGGCCAGATGCATTGTCCCTTTGTTGGGTAGGGAGGTTTCATTATGCCTTTCCTCTCATTCAGAGAGTTCTGTTGAAGGTACAGGCTGAAGGGGCTCGGATGATTCTAATCACCCCTCTGTGGCCTTGGCAGATTTGGTTCCCTCTGCCTCAGCGGTTGTCCTTGGAACCTCCAATCCCGCTACCAATATGCTCGCAGTTGCTGTCCCAGGATTAGGGCTCACTGGTCCATCCCGATCTCAGGTCTTTGCACCTTCATGCTTGGCTCCTTCAGACGTAGCGAAGTCCAGGTATGGGGTCTCCCAGGAGGTGGCGAATGTCCTTGTCTTGGCAAGGAAGCCCTCTACTCGCTCCACTTATGCTATGAAGTAGAAGCGCTTCTACTTATGGGCGTTGTCTCACCGCCTGGACCCCCTTACCTGCCTGGTGAACTCAGCATTGCAGTATCTTCTCTCCTTATATCAACAAGGCTTGAACTACTCCTCCATAAAGGTGCACATGTGGGCCATTTCTGCATATCACACCCTTTTGGGGACAAAACCTTAGCCCAATTGGATGTGGCCCGCACCTTTTTACAGGGGATTTTACACATGAGACCCCCCCTTTAGGGATCCTATCCCACCCTGGGATCTCCTGTTTGTGTTGGAGAAGCTTACTCTCCCCACACTTTGAACCAGCAGCCGACTGTGAGCTGCGTTACTTTTCCTGGAAGGCTTGTCTTTTACTTGCTGTTACTTCATCTCGAAGAGTTTCCAAGCTCCAGGCTCTGATGTGTAAAGAGCCGCATTTAATTTCCCATAAGGAAAGGGTTTCCTTCAGAACGAATCCTAAGTTCCTTCATAAAGTGGTCTCGGAATTGACCCTGAACCAGTCGGTTGACCTTCCAGTTTACTTTTCTTCTCCTCCAATAGGAAGAAGCTCTCCTTCACATCTGGACGTTCACGGGGCACTGAGGTACTCACTCTGCTTAACAGCTGTACAATCGTAAATTGAGCAACTGTTTGTGGCCTTCACGCCACAACACTTTGGTAAACCGGTGTCCAGGCAGACTATTTCCAAGTGGCTTGTCCACTGCATTGTGTTTTGCTATGAGAAGCACAATAAACCCCTTCCCGGACCGGTTAGGGTTCACTCCACCAGAGGTGTCTCGGCTTCCTTTGCCACTCTGAAGAATGTCTCTATCAGAGACATATGTGCGGCTGCTTCCTGGAATTCTCTGTACACCTTCATAAAGCACTATAGCCTGGACATTGCATCCAGACGCTATGCCAGCTTTGGCCTGGCAGTTCTTCAGGGACTTCTGTCTTGACTTGCTGCTTCCAGCATCATACCATCTTCCACCTCCTGGGGTTAGGCACCTCCTTGGCGTAGGACTGCTTGGGATTCAGTCCTAATGGTTATAGCCTGCTGCAAGAGCTCCCACTTGAAGTAAGAAAGTACAGTTACGTATGAACTTACCGTAACAGTAGATCTTTGAGAGGAGCTCTTGCAGCAGGCGCTGCTTTCCTGTCCTCCATCCCCTGAATGAGGTGTATAGAACATTATCTTCAGGTTTTGCCTCCTTCTCTCATCAGGGCCCATTCATGGGTCTTGGAGGGGGAACTGGGGTGGAGCTGGGTCTGCCCTCTTTTATACCATGGCCGACATCAGGGTGGAGCCGACTGGGGAAGGGGGTGGTCTCTGCTGGGTACTGCTGGATGAGAATTTTTCTGGTGGGTCCTAGTGCCTGCGGTGTTAGTCCTAATGGTTATAGCCTGCTGCAAGAGCTCCTCTCGAAGATCTACTGTTACAGTAAGTTCTTAGGTAACTGTACTTTATAGCCAGCTGGCTATAACAGCGAACATGCACTGGGGTTCCCCTCACTCTATGCATGCACACCATCATCGCATACACACACTTTGATTGCAGCACAGTACATAGACTTATCTCGTAGTAAGTGTTTTCACAAGCAGAAGTACAGTCAGAATTTGCAGAAATATATTATCATAATTGTGCAGAGTGTTTTAATTTGTGTGTGTAGTCCTAGTGCGTCCTTCCCTCTGTCTGCTATTAGAAGTTTTTTCTAAATTAGCCTGCTTGTAACATGGTAGTTTTATGGCCCCTGGCGATCTCCATCTCAGTGTGCTTTATTGCTCTTGTTGTTCCCACAGTGCCTCTTGTCCCATGTGACAGTGATGTATCTGGGACCATGCATTTAGCAAGCCAGAGTCAATTTACTACAACAGAACTGTGATATTAAGTAACTTTCCTTATCTAGTGAGCACTAATTGCAACATTTACAGTTTAGCAAATACTTGAGGGCTAACTGAGTGGGTTATTCTGTAAGAAAACAAGTATTTACTAATTATAGCATTGATGATCTGGGGTGATTTGTGTGCTTTCTATGACTGTGTGTAATTTGATGAAATGAAAAGTTTTTCAAAGCAAAACATTAGTCCTGCTGGCTAGACCTGACACTAACATAGAAAAAAAATACCTAAAGGTGGACAAGTAATGTGAGAAGGCAGTAAGGAGGGCTGGGGGGATACTGGGATGCATAGAGAGAGGCATCAACGGTAGAAAGCAGGAAGTTGTTACCCCTCTGTACAGACAGTTGGTGAGACCCCATCTGGAGTACTGTGTGTAATTTTGGAGACCCCATCTCTGTAAAGACATCGAGTGGTGGCTGTTTAGAGGAGGGCAACCAAAATGGTGCAGGGTCTGCACCAAAAGACATACGAGGAGAGACTAAAGCAGCTTAATATGTATACCCTTGAGGAAAGGAGAGAGAGAGAGAGTGGGGACATCAAGGGAATCAACAAAGTACAAGAGGGCAGCATCTTTCAGAAAAAGAGATGTGCAAGAACAAGGGGGCACAATTTGGAGATAGAGGGGGGATGGCTCAGAGGTAATCTTAGAAAGTATTTTTTCACAGAGAGAGTTGTGGATGCATGGAACAGCCTCCCTGAGGAGGTTGTGGCGTCAGGAACAGTGGGAGAATTCAAGAATGCATGCGACAGACATAAGGCAATTCTAGTGGGGGGGGAGGTAGGAGGAAGTAAGATGTTGATTTAACTAGAATCTGCAGCTTATCCATCAGGTAGGGAAGTGGGCAGACTGGGTGGGCCAAGCGGTCCTTATCTGCCGTCAAATTCTATGTTTCTGTGTTCTATGAATTGGAGCTATTCATTGGAGGCCAGAACATCAGGCTCCTCTCTCTAGTACTTGCGAAATCAGTGGTCGAGGACACATCACTGTCACATGGGACAGGAGTCATTGTAGAAACAAGAAAAGCAATAAACCATACTAAGATGGAGATCCCCAGGGGCCATAAAACTACCATATAACTAGCAGGCTAATTTAGAATAAAACTCCTAATAGCAAACAAAGGGAAGGACACAGCAGGACTACACATAAAAATCAAAACACTCTGCACAACATATGTTTTTACAAGTTTTGACTGTACTACTCCAGTAGTTGCTGTTCAGTTCCTAAATGGTTAGTTTCGGGGCAGTCGAGCAAAAAAGTGGAAAAAGTAAACTGTTATTTAAACTGTGCTTCTAGGGACGTGGATATGTTGTTCATCCACACTGTCTGGCAGGTTCCTTGCCGCTTTAAATCTTGCTGGAAGGTCTTCAAGCTGGCTCCTCCCACCCACCTGGGTGGTAAAACTCTCGGCTCCGCCCCGTGACGCCAGATCTTCCTTACCGCTTGGAAGCTCAGGTTCCCTCCTTAACGTTCTGCATATAGACTGGATCCTAATTCTTCGGTTCGCCCGAAACTTATTTTAAAATTTTCAAAACTTCATTCAAGTTTCTCCCTCGTGGCTGCGATGGACAAATCGACTCCTGGATTTCGGCGGTGCCCTTGTGGGCGGAAGATGTCCAGGACGGACCCGCACTCCACGTGCGTCTACTGCCTCGGCCTAGAACATGACCCACAGGCCTGCGAGTCATGCCGTTTGTTTTCGACCAACGTCCTGGAAGACCGCGCTGCCTGGTTACAGCTTGGGTGCCCCGAGAAGCGCTACCTGCCGGTAAAGTCGAAGGAGAC
This sequence comes from Neoceratodus forsteri, assembly GCA_016271365.2. Taxonomy (NCBI): domain Eukaryota; kingdom Metazoa; phylum Chordata; order Ceratodontiformes; family Ceratodontidae; genus Neoceratodus; species Neoceratodus forsteri. The sequence continues at coordinate 336,863,941 of CM057449.1, forward strand.
CCATTGGGCGGTTACCACGGTGGCTGGCTCGGCTGAGCAGCTTGAGCAGAAGATCGCCCTCGAGGAGGAGGCGGCCCAGGCTGCATCTTCCTCCTCCTCGGTCGCGGCATTTATCCCACTCTCTTTGGGTACCTTGTATTCAGCTTCGTTCAAGGAGCTTTGCCAGTCCCTTTCCATGAAGGGAGAGGGGCCATCGGGACATTCCTTTCGGTCCAAAAAGAAGGATTCTAAGGGTAGGTCCCATCGTCGTTGTTCGTGGGAGCGGGAGAGGTCCCCTTCCCCGACTTCGGTCGAGGTTGCGGCTAAGGCCGCTGGCTTCACGGCGTCCCCGCCAGGCCAGCCGGTCGAGACATCCGTCGATGCAGTCGAGATTTTTCTCGACCCGTCGGATGGGCTGTCGAATGATGAAGCCGACAACCCTTCTTCGCCAGTTCCCCCGGTGGAGACTGAGGATCTGCCTGCGCCCCCGGTGCAGCAGTCCCCGGTTAAGGTGTCCGAGCCAAGGTAAGAGCGGGTGTCCCCTGCTCCTTCCGGGCCCGTCCTCAGAAACACTGAGGATCTCGGTCTCAGACCTCTTCTCAGTCCAGCTGATCCTGCCGACATCGGCGGTCTCGGTCTTGGCACCGAGGTAAGCGGTGCCGCCGCTCGTCCTCGTCTTCCTCCTCGGAAGAGAAGAGGCTTCAGCGCAAATTGCGTCGACGTTATGAGGACCTGATATGGCAGCAGTTACTTTTGTCTGGGAGCAAGTCGACACCGTCCCCGGCCATCAAGTGGCTGTCACCCAAACGGCCGAAACAACCCCTCGCTGCAGTCGAGATGCCCAAGCCTGGGCCGGTTATTTGGCTGAAACCTGCTGCCCCACCGATTGTGGTGGAACCTCTGCGTCCACAACCGAAATCGGGGGTGCCGACCAAGGACTGTCGGTTGGCTCAAGGCCTGCCCCCCAGGTTGTCGGTCACCCTCACTCCCGACCATCCTTGGCAGGTGGAGGGTGGCTCAGGCCCTAGGCAGCTCTTCGCGGACTCCTCGGAGTCCAACAATGACTCCTCCCTGTTCTCCAGGACGGTTGACTTGGAGTCCTCCGGGGGCCAGTCGTTGGACGAAAGCCCATTGTCCTTCATGGGTTTGCTCGCTCATCTCGAGTCCATCGGGATGCAGCTTGAGCTCAGATTCAACGCGGCTGGCATCCCCTGACGGAGATACTGGACCGAGGGGATTCACCCACGGAGGCCTTTCCAGTGGCTGAGGCTATTGTGGGCCCAGCCTTAGAGCTTTGGCAGTGGCCTGCTTCCTGCCCTGCGCCCTCGGCCAGGATGGCCAGGAAGTATGTGGTCCCTACTGGCTCTTTGCTCGGGTTTTCAGAACACCTCTCTGCCAAGGGGTTGGTCACCGACAGCGTTTTCCGGCGTTCCGGGAACGCTAGGGATGTGGACAAGCCCCCCGACAAGGAGTCCAAAAAGCTGGACTATGCCGGGCGCAAGGTGTACGCTCTGTCCTCCCTTGGCCTCCGCCAGGCCAGCTCGGCCGTTCTGATGGCACACTTCTCCCACGCCCTCATGGGCTTCCTGGATGAGGTGATCCCTCATCTCCCAGCCGACCTGCAGACCACGGTCTGGCAGGTTCAGGACCAGGGTAGCGCGGTGGCGAAGCAGCAGCTTCAAACAGCTCTGGACATTGGAGACTCCTGTGCCAGATCAGTTGCGGCCGCGGTGGCTATGCGCCGCAGAGCATGGCTGAGGATATCCACCTTCACGGCGGATACCCAGCACAAATTGGCGGATATCCCCTTCTTGGTGACCGACCTCTTCGGCCCTGGAGTGGAAGGTCACCTCCAGTGGATCGAGAAGTCCAGTGCCACTCTGGACTCGGTCACCTCCACCCAGAAGGACAAAGGCCGCCGACAGCAGCAGCACAAGTCCTTTCGTCCTTCTGCGCCTGCTGCACGTCCGGCCCAACAGCACCAGCACCAGGGCCAGCAGGCTCGCGCTTGGCATCCCAAACCCAAGCCCGTGGCTTCCTCTAACAGGAAGCAGGGAGGTAAAGGCCCAGGAGGTCCCTCGGCCGGTTCCTCCTCCAAGCCTGCCCAGTGACGGGTTGAGGGGTGTCGCCCCCAGCCTCGTCACTCCTCCTGGGTGCCCCCGTGGGGGGACGGCTCTGCCACTTCCTTTCCGCCTGGTCCGCTATCACCATGGACCGCTGGATGTTGGAGGTGGTAGGAAAGGGCCTGCCTCTGGAGTTCAAGCAGGCCCCACCCTTCCGAGCCGTCACCCCTTGGGGGGGGGGGGTCACGGGATCCGCAGCCTCGCGGTCGGCCCGGCGAGCCAATATCGCCCTGCTCCTCGAAAAAGAGGTGATCAGGAAGGTGGCGGATCCTCCTCCAGACCCAGGGTTTGTGTCCAGGTATTTCTTGGTCCCAAAACGGACGGGGGGCTGGTGCCCCATTCTCGACCTGCATGACATGAACAAGTTCCTAAGGTCTCGGACCTTCAGGATGGTTACTCTGGCTCAGATAATCCCATCCTTGGAATGAGGCATGTGGTTCTGTTCCCTGGACCTTCAGGATGCGTTCTTTCACGTCCCAATCCGTCCGTCCCATCAGAGATTCCTCTGCTTCAGAGCGGAGGGATCCCTTTATGAGTTCTGGGCCATGCCCTTCGGCCTCTCCCTAGCTCCCAGGGTCTTCACCAAATGCATGGCAGTGGTGACAGCATTCCTGCGGCATCTAAGGGTCCGGGTGTACCCCTACCTGGACGACTGGCTGATTGCAGCCCCCTAAAGAGCGGAGGTAGAGCGGTCCAGAGATCTGGCCCTCCAGGTTTGCTCTCAGATTGGCCTACTCATCAACGAGGCCAAGTTGGAACTCATGCCAAAGCAGGTGATACATTTCATCGGGGCAGAGCTTGACTCTCTTCGAGCCAGAGCATGGCTCCTGGCGGACAGGGCCGAGGTTCTTTCCTCCTTTGCCCAGTCATTTCAGGTTGGGCAGTCGCGCCCTGCCCAGGACTTCATGTGCCTCCTGGGAGTCATGGCGGCCTGCACCAGCATTGTCTGTTGGGCCCACTGGTACATGTGTCCCCTCCAATGGGGACTGGCCAACCAATGGTCACAGCACTTCGATCTGCTGGATCAGCTAGTGACAGTGACCCAGGAGATGTGGCACACTCTTCAGTGGTGGACCGTTCCAGCACATCTGCAGGAGGGCATCCCGTTTGGCCACCCTGGGCTGACGGTCTCTCTATCGACCGATGCCTCTCTGATGGGTTGGGGTGCCCATCTGGGGGAGCACAGAGCGCACGGCCTCTGGTCCCCTCGGGAGTCCCGATTCCATATGAACCTGCTGGAGCTTTGAGCGGTTTGTCTAGCCTCACTGCCTTTGCCTCCGATTTGCGGGTCAAGTGGTTCAGGTCCAGGCGGACAATACCACAACAATGTACTATCTAAACACATAGGCGGACCCAGCTCCATGCCTTTGTGTGGAAGCTCTCCGTATATGGTTTCTCGTCGCTGACCCTGGGTAGATTCCTTGCCATTCACATAGCAGGAGCCTCCAACACCCTGGCCGATGCCTAAGCGGATAGGGTGCGTCTCACCAGTGGTCTCTCCTGCGGAGGTAGTACAAGATCTCTTCTCCACTGAGGACACGCCTCAAGCGGTCCTGTTGCCTCTAGGGAGAATCCTGAGCTGAGACTTTTCATGCCGTCCCCTTCAGCAGGGCTCACTGCAGGGATGCCTTCTCGAGCCGTGGACCCCGGGCCTCTTTTACGCCTTTTCCCCATTTCCCTTGATCCACAAGGTGCTTCTCAGGGTGAGGAGGGACAAGGCGCAAGTGATTCTGGTAGCCCCAGACTGGCCCCGCCAGTTCTGGTATCCAGAGCTCCTCAGTCTTAGCTCCAGGCTCCCGAGGTGGCTTCCAGCCCGCCTGGACCTGATCTCAGTCAATCATGGGAAGGTATTCTATCTGGACCTTCAATCCCTGCACCTGACTGCCTGGTTCCTGGCTAGGAGTTCAGGCCTTGGGTCTTTCGCCCGAGGTCCTCAACGTCATTGAGGCATCCGTGAGAGTCGACCAGAAAATGCTATGCCTTCAAATGGAAGAGATTCTCCATTTGGTGTCAGAGGCAAGCCTGGACCCTTCCTCCTGTTCCTTAGCAAGCATTCTGGACTACCTGTGGTCCTTTTCTCAGCAAGGGCTTGCGTGAGCGACCCTTAGGAGTCACCTGGCAGCCATCTCCTTGCAGGGCAGGCCAGGAGGCAGTCGATGGCGCCCGGAAGGTGGTTGGGCACTTTTTCAAAGGCCTTGATCACATATCCCCTCCGGTGCAAGAACCTCCACCTCCGTGGGATCTACTGCTGGTATTGGCTAAGCTCATGGGCAGGCCATTCGAACAGATGCACAGGTGTGACATCTCTCACCTGTCATGGAAGACCACCTTCTTGGTGGCTATCACGTCAGCCAGAAGGATGGGAGAGCTCCAGGTGCTTTCCATCGAGTCTCCTTATCTGGTCTTCCACAGGACAAGGTTGTCCTGCGTCCCACCGAAATTCCTTCGAAGGTGGTGTTGAGTTTCACCTTAACCAGGTGTTGACTCTGCCGGTGTTCTACCCCAATCACACCTCGGAGGCCGAATATAGGCTCCATACTTTGGACCCTTAAGGCGCTCGCTTATTATAAGGCGTATGGCTGAAGTTCGGGGAGGTTCGCCAGCTGTTTGATCACCTATGCTGAAGCACGCACCTGGCAGACCTGCAACCAGCGGACGATAGAGCAGGTGGGTCACCTCCTCTAGATCTCCGCTATAGGTTGGCGGGCATGGAGCCTCCCAGAGGATAAGAGCTCATTGTACCCGCCATACCGCCTGCATCGATGGCTGCTTCCAGGATGTCCCTATCCTGGAAATTTGCAGGGCTTCTACCTAGAAGTCAGCACACATCTTCATCACCCACTACCACATCGACCTTGAGTCACGCCAGGATGCTGGTTTGGGGCCCTCGGTCCTCAGTCTTTATTTCCTAAGTAGAGGTGTGCGCCTTGCCTCCCTCCCTACCGGAGAACAACTAGGTGTGTGCCAGACAGTGTGGATGAACAACATGCCATGTACCTAAATACAGGTTTCTCACCTGTAACAGGAGTTCTAAAATGATGTATGTTCATCCACCGACCCACCGACCTCACTGGCTTCGCACAACCTGGCTTCCAGAGAGCTTATCTAGCGTCGTGGGGCAGAGCAGAGTTTTACCACCCAGGTGGGTGGGAGGCCAGCAGAACACCTCCGGCAAGATTTAAAGGTGGCAAGGAACCTGCCAGACGTGTGGATGAACAACATATACCATTCCTAGAACTCCTGTTCACGGTGAGTAACCTGTATTTCTGGGGACATGGATATGTTGTTCATCCTGCTGATGAAGTCCCCGCTTCATCTTGCGAAAACCATCACTGGCTCCTCCACCACCGAGTAACAAGCTCCTCATGTTCTCCAGATCTTCACTACGCTTGAAGCTCAGGTTCCTCCATAAGCGCTCTGCGTTTTCGACTGGTTCCTGAAAATTCCGGTCTTAATTCGTTGATGTCCTTTCTGATCCCGATCTTTTCTTCTTAACTCTGGCGTGGCTTTCGGCCCGAGGCGCAGCGGTTAGTTCCTTCAGGAGGACTACCTCCACGTCTGATTTTGCCTGGACTTGGATCCACGATCCTCAGGCTTGCAATTTCTGTTCTGCCCTTCAGGTCAAGCTCTCTGGAGGAGACCCGCGTGACCGTTCCAGGGGCTCAGACATCTAGGTTTCCACTCCGGAGATTCCAGCCGGACCGGTGGGTATCCGCTTAGGCTGTTTCTCTGTGGTTTGATCCTGCGGAAGGCATCCCCCGCCTCGGTTCTTGACGCTATCCTGCTCTCATGGATTAATCTCATTGCAGCTTAGTTCAGGAACACGTCGACTCCTCTCACTCTCAAGGGAGGGACCTGAACCCTGCCGCTCAGCCTAGACTAAAGGGCTGCAGGCGGGAGTCTGTCGGCAGAGTAGAACTCTTCCCCTTTCCCTCATCGATATGCGCTTCGACTTGATTCGAGGATTAACTTCGACCACTGGCCTCACGGTATCCCGTCCAGGTCAGCTGGCCCAGGTTCCCCTGAGCGTTAGCCGAGTCTCTCGACCCGTCTTTTGAGAGTCTTCTGGTGCCATCATCCCTCCCGCCTTCAGCGGAGGCTGAGGCTCTGTCCTCCCCTGGGTAGGCAGCCTTCGGTCCTTTTTCCGAGCGAGGAGGAGGCGGGTGCGTCCGCTCCTTCCCAGGCCACCTCGGTCCCCGAGGATTTGGGTCTCGAGTCAACCTCGGTCTAGCCGCTCCACGCCCGATCTCGGACTACTCACGGTCGAGGTACCGAGTTAAGTGGCTTGCCATTCTTCCTCATCCTCCTCCTCGGATGGGCGGTTTTCGATGCGTTGGCGTGGGTGTTACAAGGAACTTATGGCGACAGCAGTTGTTGTCTGGTGTCAATGGCGCGATTCATTCTCTGGATAGCGGCAGCAGCAGCTCGGTAACCATTCGGATAGTCGAGCCCTCTCCAGGAGCGGTTGCCGTCCGACCCTCACTGCCCCTCAGCGCCGGTGAGTTCAAGCCAGGCCATGACCTGTTCTTCCAGGTCACTCGGTCCCCTCACTCCTGCCCACCCCGGCCGGACGAAGAGTACCTCAGGCCTCGCGACGGCTGCAGACCCGCCCGGGAGCCTGATGCCAACTCTGCTATGTTTCCTAGCAGGGAGAACCAGGTCTTCCCAGAACATTCAGTAGACGCAGCCCATCATCTTGAAGGGTCTGCTTCAGCTCATTTCATAATTCACTGGGATGCAGCTCGAGCCCATCTCCACTGCACCTTACCCTCTTACGGAGATTCTGGATCAAGGTGTTCTTCCCCGGAGGCCTACCCAGTGGCTGAGGCTATCGTGGGCCAAGCCTTGGAGCTATGGCGTGACCTACTTCCTGCCCAGCGCCCGCCGGCCAGGGTGGCTGGGCCTGTCCCTAATCGGTTCTCTGCCTGGTTTCTCGGAGCACCCCTCAGCTGAAGGGGTAGTCACCGACGACGTTTTCCAATGTCTTGGAAATGCTGGGGATGTGGACAGACCCCCTGACAAGGAGTCCAGAAGGATGGACTATGTCGGGCGGGAGGTATTTAAGGGTGGATCCTGTCGCAGAGTTAAGGCGGTTTCCCCTTTTGAGCCGTTGCCCATGGGGATCTTGGGTCCACTGCCTCTGTGTCGTACTGACATGCCTGGCTCTCTAGTTAGAGTGATCCAGGAAGGCTACGGACCCCCCATTCAACCCTGGGTTTGTGTCCAGGTATTCCTGGCCTCAAACGGACGGGGGCTCGCGCCCATTCTCCCGCACGCCTGGATGATCTCTCTACTTCAGATATCCCATCCTCAGAACGTGGCGTGTAGCTGTTTCCTGGGTCTCCAGGATGTACCTACTACTCATTCTGTCCGTTTGGGCCCCACCCCTTCTTGCGGGGAAGCTCCTTACGAGTTCCTAGCCGGGCCTTCTTTGCTCCAGCAGTCTCTCCGGCACTGAAGAGATCTGGATGTAACCCACCCAGGAGCAGACTGGTCTCCCGTTTTCCAGGAGCCAAGTGAGAACTCGATGCCTTAGCGGTGAAGCTTCTTCGGGACTAAGCTCGACTCGAGTCGAGCTCGGCTCCAGGCGGACAGGGCTGAGGCTCTTCCTCCTTTGCCGGGTCGGGTTGGCCGAGACTATGTCCTGCCGAGCCTCCTGCTCCTCCTGGGCCCCAGGGCAGCCTTCCCTCAGTGGGAGGCCAGCCAGAGGTCATTACAGTGCCGCGCCCCTTGGACCAGTTCGTGACCTAACAGCCCGAAGTTGAAGCGCTCCCTTGGACGTTCCAACTGGCAGAGAACATCCTGTTCGTTCACCCTGAGTCGGCGGTCTTCTCCGACCAATGCTTCTCGGATGGGTGGGGTGCCCATCTTGGGGAATACAGAGTGCTTCAGCTCTGGTCCTCTCGCGAGTCCTGATGTCCTTCCTGCTCGCTGGAGAACAGACGGTCCGCTTAGCCTGCACCGCTCGCTCCGCTTGTACGGGGTCTACAGGTCTAAGTCCAAGTAGGACAACACCAAGACCATGTGCTACCTACTCCGTCAGGTTTGGTTGATCCCCTTGTCTCGGTGCAAGGAGGTTCTCCGCATTGGGTTGTTGCACAGTCGAGGGTTCCCAGCCATTTGATGGCAGGAGTCCCGATTCCCTGGCTGCTGCCCTAAGCGGGGCATAGGCTGTGCCTCATGAGTGGTCTCCCCTGCCGGAGGTAGCGCAGGATCTTCTCCTCTTCCCTCCGGGGAGAATCTAGGAGGCCAAGACTGTTTTTGCCGCCCTCAGCAAGGTCTGCTGCAGGGATGCCATCGGGGCCTCGGACCCTGGGCCCCTCCGTGCCTGTCCCCCATTTCCCTTGACCTACGGGCAAGGCGAGGAAGGACTTGGTGCAGGTGATGCTGGTAGCCCCAGACTGGATTGCTATTTCTGGTATCCAGCTCTCCTCAGTCTCAGCCCCAGGCTCCCGAGGTGGCCTCCAGTCCGCCCGGTCCTGTCTTTCCTTTTCAGGGGAAGGTTATCCATCTAGACCTTCAATCCCTGTACCTGTAGGCCGACCCTCTGTGCAGCTAGGGGCCAGGCCTAGGGTCTTTCGGCAAGGTCCTCGACCTTCAAGGCGTCCTGCTAAGAAATCGGCCAAGATGCTCGTTCTCTGGGAGAAGTTCTTCCTTTTTGTTGATGGGATAGGGCCGTGCCCTCCCCCGTCCCTGGGCGAGCATTCCGGACCATCTGTGGTTCATCCTTAAACCAGGGCTTCGGCCGACGACCCCTAGGTGCTTCTCCGGGTCACCCCTGTCTTCCAGGCGTGGGCCGGGAGGCAGTTGGTGGTGCGGAGAAGGTGGTCTGGCACTTCTAAGGCTCGATCACGCCTCCCCTTTTGGGGAGAGTATCCCCGTTTTTGTGGGATCCTTGCTGGTATGGGCTTAGCTCATGAGCAAGCCATCCGAACCTTTTGCACAGGTGTGAGTTTCCCCCACCTGTTGTGGAACAACACCTTCTTGGGGCCACTCTGCCATCCAGAAGGTGGCGAGAGTTCCAGGCGCTCCTTTAATCTCCTTATCCGGTCTTCCACAGGGACTAGGTTGTCCAGCGCCCCACCCGAAGTCCTTCCGAAGGCAGTGGTAGAGTCTTCCCTTCGGGGGTATTGCCTCTGCCGGGGTTTATCCCCATTCACACCTCGGAGGCCGTATACAGGTTCCATAGGAACCGGTTTACCGCTCACCTACCTAGGGAGCGTAAAGCTAAAGTTCAGGAGAGGTTCGCCAGCTGTTCATCATCTTCGCTGAAGCCGCATCTGGCAGATTTGCAGCCCAGTGGACGACGAGCGGGCGGGTCACCCCTGCATAGGTCTCCACTATAGGCGGGCGGGCATGGAGCCTCCCAGAGGGATAAGCGCTCATTTTACCCGTCCTTCCACTGCATCGGTGGCTGCTTTCGAGGATACTCCGGTCCAGGATATCCGCAGGGCTTCTGCCCGGAAGCAGGCTGTACCGTTCCCCTTCCACATCGACCTTGGGTTGCGCTGGGGTGCTGGTCGGGGCCTCGGTTCTCCAGTCTTTCTACCTAAGTAGGGGTGTGTGCCTTGCCTCCCTCCTTCCGGAGAACTGCTAGGAGTCTGCCAATAAGTGTGGATGAACAACATATCCATATCCCTAGAAATACAGGGTACTTGCCTGTAACAGGAGTTCTAGTAATGGCTGTTCATCCTACGACCTGATCCTCCCGGCTTGACGCACAACCTGGCTTCAGCGGAACTAGATCTGACGTCATGGTGGAGCCGAGTTTTGCCACCCGGGTGGGTGGGAGGAGCCAGCTTGAAGACCTTCTGGCAAGATTTAAAGCTACAAGGGACCTGCCAATAAGTGTGGATGAACAACATATACCATTCCTAGAACTCCTGTTACAGGTGAGTAACCTGTATTTACAGCCTGCCCACGTTACCGGAACCACTGTTTTCCGTAATTGGTGCATGGTATTTTTAAGGTGAAAAAATGCTACTCAGCAATGATATAAAACAAGACATGGGGTAGTATATAAAACTTGAATTTTACACACATCCTCATTGTTGGATGCTTGTATAAATCCCTCGGTCCTCGCTTTTGGGGTTCATGTAGCATCCAACACAACAGGTGTGTGTAAAAGTCTCTTATATGCACTACCCTCTAGCTTGATAACGTAATTAATGTTACATACGAAGAAGTCAGCAGAAGAAGGCCATTTGGTTTATAAAATCTGCTCGTATTGCAGGGTCCACAGCTTGAACTACTGTCCCTGCCCTCCCTCCCTACTCCTCCCATCCTCCCTACACATGATCCTTAACTACCCCTTATGCCTATCCCAGCCTCTCTTAAAGCTGTCCACAGTCTTCAATGAGATGACTTCTTCTGGCAGCGCATTCCAAATGTTCACTACCCTCTTTGTGAAGAAGTGCTTCCTGACCTCTCTACCAAACCTCCCACCCTCCAGCTTAAGACTGTGCCCCCTCGTGTTATGGTTACCACTCAGCTTAAAGAGACTGTCCTTATCATAATAAAATAATGACAGGACTCCAAGCTTTCATTAAAAAAAGAAAAGAAAAAGATTCTAGCCCCAACAGTTGCCAGAGTTAGACCTTTCAAAAGAAATTTTGCTTTAAATGTGATAACTTTGGAACTGTTACAGCTAGAGACTTTTCTTTTTTTTTTTTTTCAGTGAAAGCTTGGAGTCGGCTAAGTAGATATACGTTCCTTATAGTAATATATTATCAATATATCGATATAAAAACAAACAGTTTCATATCAGTATCAAAAAAACAAAATGGTTCACAACATTTTCATAAAGTCCTGTCATTTTTAATAATGTATTACATTGACATGTAGCAACACAGGAGAATGGTATTGTTAGGGTGTGTTCATGATATCGGACTCCAACCTTTCATTTAAAGAAAAGGCAGGTTTTTATGATTAACTGTTCAAATTTTACAGCTTTCAAAATGTAGTTTCAAACATTATAAAATATCATATAAGATTATTTTTGGAAGTGATCAGAATATGCTAGTGGTTGCTCTAGGAATAAACGCATTCTTTTCTAGTTACATGTATTAAAAAATTTCAGCTGGTTATCCCAGTATAAACTACCTGCAGAGTACACCAAAACTTGGTATTATCTACTACACTCGCACCTGTCTCTCACCAAACACAAGAAATCTAACACTCAGTCCCTGCTCCCAGCACTAGAATATGGCAGCAGAATCGTCCCGCTTTTTGATTACACAAAATCGCCGCGATCATGGAAACAGATGAGGGTAGTAAAGGAGTATTTTACTCCCATTTTAGCTTGAGTTACTACTGCTTTTTTTTTTTCGGGATTTGTTTCCCACCCATTTGGTTCGCGTGAACAAAACTGGCAGCACCATGTGATGTTAGCAGCTACAGCATCACACACTTAACAGACTGGAAGCAGTAGGTATGGACATAAACAAGCACCAGTATTAATTCTGTACAGTACAATACAGGAGACACTACCGAACTGACTGTCCAGAAACGGTTTTGTAACCTAGCAAAACTAAAAATAAGGTCCCAGCATTATGTGGCAGCGGGAAGTATCTCGGACATCATGCAGCATGAGGCAAAGAGAGCCAGATGCTGTAGATACCCAGTGTACTTGATACTTGCAAATCGGAACGTCTCTCACCCACACCAACCTTAGAAAGGGACGCCAAGACAAGATTCACTGTTTCAAGAAGACATTTATTCAAACAACATGAAGTCTTGCTGTATTCTGACATTATGCAGTTAGCCCCAGCACTTGAACTGCCCCGGAGAGGAAAGAGTTGACTGTGCAGCAGCATAGAACATTGAGCTCGAGCTCAGTTGTCAAACCTCTGTCTCTGGTACTTACCAGTGTAACCGTCAGATTCTTTACTCTGCCTAACAGTGAAGTCGCTCCAGAGATTTCCTCTGCTCCGTTCGGCAAAGTTTTAAAAAGCGTTGGTTTAAACTGATATATTTGTTATTTTTTAGATTTCCAGCCTTTGTCTACAGTTCAGGTAGTGTGGTAGATAGGTAATGACTGTTATTTATATATTGAAATTGTGGAAATTGTTTTTCTAGGGACATGGATATGTTGTTCAATCCACACTTCTTGGCAGGTTCCTTGTCGCTTTAAATCTTGCCGGAAGGTCTTCAAGCTGGCTCCTTCCACCCACCCGGGTGATAAAACTCTCTGCTCTGCCCCATGATGCCAGATCTTCCTTACCGCTTGGAAGCTCAGGTTCCCTTCTTAGCACTCTGCGTTTTAGGCCTGGATCCAAACTTGTCGGTTAAACCGAAACTTATACTTACATTTTCTTGACTTCGGTCTGTTTCTTCCTTGCGACTGCGATAGATAAAGTAGACTCCGGATTTCGCGGTGCCTTGCGGGCAGAAGATGCTCGGACCCCATCCGCAACCATGTGCTACTGCCTTGGGCTCGATCACCATCTGCAGGCTGCACAATTGTGCAAGTCCTTCTCGATCAACGTCCTCGAAGACCGTGCTGCCAGACTTCAGCTTGGCTCCGAAAACATATTCCTCAATGAAGTTGAAGGAGGCCGTTGCCATGTGTCCGCGGCAGGCTCTCGGGTTGAGGAACTGGAGCAGATGATCGCCATCGAGGAGGAGGCGCCCAGGCCGCATCTTCGCCTCTTCCTCGGTTGCAGCATTTATCTTGCTCTCCTTGGGCTCCTCCTACACGGCTTCTTTCAAGGAGCTTTGTCAGTCCCTCTCTACAAAAGGTGAGGGTCCAACCCCACCGTCGACATTCGTGGGAGCGGGAGAGGTCCCGTTCCCCAGATAGTTGACACTCGACTTTGGTCGAGGTTGCGGCTAAGGCCGCTGGCTTCACAGTGTCCCCGTCAGGTCAGCCAGCCGAGACACCCGTCGACGCAGTCGAGATTTTTCTCAACCCATCGGACGGACTGTCAACTGGAGAAGCCAACAACCCTTCTTCACCGGTTCCCCTGGTGGAAACCGAGGACTTGCCTGCACATCCTCTGCCGGAGTCCCTGGTTAAGGTTCCCGAGTCGAGGGAGGAACGGGTTTCCCCTGCTCCTTCCTAGACCCACCCTCGGAAACACCGAAGGTCTCAGTCTCGAACCTCTTCTCGGTCCAGTCAATCCTACCAACATTGGCGGTCTCGGCACTGAGGGAAGCGGCGGCGCCGCTCATCCTCGTCTTCGTCCTCCTCGGAGGATAGGCTCTGGTGCAAATTGCGTCAGCGCTGTGAGGATTTGATGTGGCAGCAGCTCCTTCTGATCGGGAACAAGCAGACTCCATCGCCTTCCCCGGCCATTAAGTGGCTGTCACCTGAGCGACCGAAACAACCCCTCATGGTCATCAAGGAGCCGAATTCGGCGCCGGTTGTTCAGCCGAAACCAGTTGCGCCATCCATTGTGGTGGAACCCCCACCTCCACAACCTAAAACTGGGACTCTGGCCAAGGATTCTCAGTTGGGTCAGGGGTTGCCCCATCGGTTGTCGGTCACCCTCACTCCCGGGCGGCCTCGGCAGGTGGAGGGTGGCTCAGGCCCTCGGCAGCTGTTTGCAGACTCCTCGGAGTCTGATAATGACTCTTCCCTGTTCTCCATGCCCCTCGACCTGGAGTCCACTGGGGGACAGTCAGTGGACGAGAGCCCATCCTCGTTCATGGGAATGCTTCGGCTCATCTCAGAATCTACTGGGATGAAGCTCGAACCCGTGTCAAAGCGGGCCAGGTATCCCCTCACGGAGATACTGGACCGAGGATATTCTCCCACGAAGGCCTTTCCGGTGGCTGAAGCCATTGTTGGCCCAGCTCTGGAGTTATGGCAGCGGCTGGCTTCTTGTTCTGCTCCTTCAGCCAGGATGGCCAAGAAGTATGCAGTCCCCACCGGCTCACTCTCCAGATTTTCGGAGCACCCCTCTGCAGAGGGGCTTGTGACCGACAGCATTTTCTGGCATTCCGGAAATGCTAGGGACGTGGACAAGCCTCCCGATAAAGAGTTCAGGAAGCTGGACTACCCCGGGCGTAAAGTCTACGCTGCGCCTCCTTAGGCCTTCCATCAGGCCAATTCAGCCATACTGATGGCACACTTTTCCCATGCCCTTATGGGCTCCCTGGATGAGGTGATTCCTCATCTCCTGGGTGACCTTCAGGCGACGGTCAAGCAGGTATGGGATCAGGGAAGGGCGGTGGCAAAGCAGCAGCTCCAAACTGCTCTTGACATTGGAGACTTTTGTGCCCGATCAGTAGCGGCCGCAGTGGCCATGCACCGCAGAGCTTAGCTGCGGATCTCCACCTTCACGGCGGATACTCAGCACAAGCTGGCAGACGTCCCCTTCCTGGGTACCTACTTGTTCGGTCCCGGGGTGGAGGGTCATTTGCAGAGGATCGAGAAGTCCAGTGCCACCTTGGATTTGATCAAGTCTGCCCAGAAGGACAAAAGCCGCCAACAGCAGCGTAAGCCTTTTCAGCCTTCTGCCCCTGCGTCACATCTGGCCCAGCAACACCAGCATCAGGGCCATCTGGCTCGCACTTGGCACCCCAAAGCCAAGCCTGCAGCTTTCTCCAGCAGGAAGCCGGGAAGGAGAGGCCCAGGAGGTCCCTTGGCGGGTCCTTCCTCCAAGCCTGCCCGGTGATGGGTTGAGTGGTGTCACCCCACAGCCTCGTCACTCCCCCCGGGTTCCCCCCCATGGGGCGACGGCTCCGCCACTTCCTTTCCACCTGGTCTGCTATCACCACGGACTGCTGGGTGTTGGAAGTGGTAGGAAAGGGTCAGCCTCTGGAATTCGAGCAGGCCCTGCCCTTCCGAGACGCGTCCCACGGTGGGATACGGGGTCCACGGTCTCTCTGTCAGCTTGTCGAGCCGACATTGCCCTGCTCCTCCAGAAGGAGGTGCTCAGGGAGGTGGCGGATCCTTCACCCGACCAAGGGTTTGTGTCCAGGTATTTCCTGGTCCCAAAACGGACGGGGGGCTGATGCCCCATTCTAGACCTACACGACCTGAACAGGTTCCTAAGGTCTCGAACCTTCAGGATGGTCACTCTGGCTCAGATCATTCCATCCTTGGAACGAGGCATGTGGTCCTGTTCTCTGGACCTCCAGGACGCATTCTTTCACGTCCCAATCCGTCCGTCTCATCAACGAATCCTCCGCTCCAGAGCAGAGGGGTCCCTTTACGAGTTCCGGGCCATGCCCTTCTGCCTCTTTCCAGCTCTCAGGGTCTTCACCAAATGCATGGCAGTGGTGACAGCATTCCTGCGGTGCAGATGGGTCCGGGTGTACCCTTACCTGGACAACTGGCTGATTGCAGCCCCCTCCAGGCCGGAGGTGGAGCTGTCCAGGGATCTGGCCCTCCAGGTCTGTGCTCAGATTGGCCTCCTCATCAACGAGGCCAAATCGGAACTCGTGCTAACGCAGGTGATTCAATTCATTGTGGCAGAGCTCAACCCTCTTCGAGCCAGAGCACGGCTCCCGGCACACAGGGCCGAGGTTCTTTCCTCTTTTGCCCAGTCATTTCAGGTTGAGGAATTGCGCCCTGCCCGGGACTTCCTTCGCCTCCTGGGCCTCATTTGCAGCCTGTACCAGCGTGGTCCATTGGGCCCATTGGCACATGCGTCCCCTTCAATGGGGACTGGCCAGCCAGTGGTCACAGTGCTCCGGTCCTTTGGACCAGCCAGTGGCAGTGACCCAGGAGATGTGGAACACTCTCCAGTGGTGGATCGTTCCAGCTCATCTGCAGGAGGGCATCCCGTTTGTCCGCCCCTAGCCGACGAACACTCTATCGACTGACACCTCTCTGATGGGTTGGGGTGCTCATCTGGGGGGGAGCACAGAGCGCACGGCCTCTGGTCCTCTTGGGAGTCTCGATGCCACATCAACCTGCTGGAGCTTCGAGCGGTCCAATTAGCCCTCACCGTCTTCGCTCCGTTTGTACGGGGTCAAGTGGTCCAGGTCCAGATGGACAATACCACGACCACGTACTACCTAAACCGCCAGGGCGGGATGCACTCCTTGCCCCTATGCTAGGAAGTTCTCCAAACTTGGTCCCTTGTGAGCAGTCTGGAGGCAGATCTCCTACCCATCCATGTGGCAGGAGCATCCAACACTCTGGCAGATGTCCTAAGCCGGATAGTTGCTGCATCTCACGAGTGGTCTCACCTGCCAGAGGTAGTACACAATCTGTTCTCCCACTGGGGCAAACCTCAGGTGGACCTGTTTGCCTCCAGGGAGAATGGGAAGCTGAGGCTGTTTCACGCCCGCCCACCTCAGCAGGGCGATGCCTTCTCGAGGTCGTGGACCCTGGGCCTCTTCTGTGCCTTTCCCCCATTTCCCTTGATCCACAAGGTGCTTCTCAAGGTGAGGAGGGACAAGATGCAGGTGATTCTGGTAGCCCCAGACTGGCCCCGCCAGTTCTGGTATCCAGATATCCTCAGCCTCAGCTCCAGGCTCCCAAGGCGGCTTCCAGCCTGCCCGGACCTGATCTCAGTCAATCAGGGAAAGGTACTCCTCCCAGACCTTCAATCCCTGCACCTGACTGCCTGGTTCCTGAGTGGCTAGAGTTCCAGGCCTTGGGTCTTTCCGGCGAGGTCCTCAGCGTTGTTGAGGCATCCTGTAAGGAGTCACCCGAATATGCTATGCCTTCAAATGGAAGAGATTCTCCATTTGGTGTCAGGATAAGGGGTTGGACCCTTACTCCTGTTCCTTGGCCAGCATTCTGGACTACCTGTAGTCCCTTTCTCAGCTAGGGCTTTGGTCGACGACCCTTAAGGTGCACCTGGCAGCCATCTCTGCTTACCGGGCTTGGTCGGAAAGCAGTTGGTGGCACAGGAGAAGGTGGTCGAGTGCTTTTTCAGAGGCCTTGATCACATATCCCCTCTGGTGCGAGCACCTCCACTTCCGTGGGATCTACTGCTGGTATTGGCTAAGCTCATGGGCAAGCCATTCGAACTGATGCACAGGTGTGACATCTCTCACCGGTCGTGGAAGACCACCTTCTTGGTGGCTATCACGTCAGTCAGAAGGATAGGAGAGCTCCAGGCGCTTTCCATCGAGTCTCCCTATCTGGCCTTCCACAAGGACAAGGTTGTCCTGCACCCCCACCCGAAATTCCTTCCGAAGGTGGTGTCGAAGTTTCACCTTAACCAGGTGTTGACTCTGCTGGTGTTCTACCCCAGTCACACTCGGAGGCGGTAATATAGGCTCCATACTTTGGACCCTAGAAGAGCTCTCTTACTATAAGGAGCGGACAGCTGAAGTTCGGGGAGAGGTTCGCCAGCTGTTTGTCACCTACGCTGAAGCCGCACCTGGTAGACCTGCAGCCAGGCCGACGATAGGCAGGTGGGTCACCTCCTGCATAGATCTCTGCTATAGGTTGGTGGGCATGGAACCTCCCAAAGGGATAAGAGCTCATTCTACCCATCATACCGCTGCTTCGGTGGCTGCTTCCAGGGACGTCCCTATCCAGGACATCAGCAGGGCTGCTACCTGGAAGTCAGCACACGTCTTCATTACCCATTACCACATCGACCTTGAGTCATGCCGGGATGCTGGTTTTGGGACCTTGGTTCCTAAATAGGGGGTGTGCGCATTGCCTCCCTCCTCCCGGAGAACTGCTAGGAGTCTGCCAAGAAGTGTGGATTGAACAACATTTCCATGTCCCTAGAAATACAGGTTACTCACCTGTAACAGGAGTTGCAGGAATGGTATATGATGTTCATCCATACAACCCACCCGACCTCCCTGGCTTCGACGCACAGCCTGGCTTCCAGCGGACTAGATCTGGTGTCATGGGGCGGAGCCGAGAGTTTTATCACCTGGGTGGGTGGGAGGAGCCATCTTGAAGACCTGGCAAGATGTAAAGCAGCAAGGAAACTGCCAAGAAATGTGGATGAACAACATATACCATTCCTAGAACTCCTGTTACAGGTGAGTAACCTGTATTTTTCCTTTGGGTTCTCGTCGGTCCGGTTAGGAACTGATTTTGTTTTCTGAAGTGTTTATTTTTGTATTTTCTGGGAATTAGTGTGGTGTTACAGTACCAATCGGTTTCAAAAGAACCAGACTTTTTCTGGTTCTTTTTCAGAACTGGTGACACGGTTTGTAACCAAAAGGTCGTTTATTACCTGGCTTGAAAGCTGTTAAAGGGAAACACTGGAAAATGTACAGATTTACCCAGGTACTATGAAGATTCCTAATCAATGCTTTCAGACAGTAACTTTAAAAAAAAAAAATAATTTTTTAGTGATTTAAACAGTGGCCTTCAACTTTCACTTTCTATTGGTGGCAGACACCATTTCATGAGTAGCAGAGAGCTTCCTGAGCTCACATTATGCTAATATGTCCTGCCAACCAATAGCTGAGCTGAAGTCAGACAGGCATATCAGCATACATTGATGTCAGGAAACTCACTGCTGATCATGAAATGGCTGCTGCCAGCAACAGAAAGTGGAAATTCTGGGTAGCTGTTCTAAACCATTAAATAAAGTTGTTACTATCTGAAAGCACTAACTGAGAGTTTCTGTAGTATCTGAGGAAAGCTGTGTCTTTTCCATTGTTTCCCTTTAAGGGTAATTTGGTAGGTTGCCGATGTCTGATAAACCCAAGAAGAAAACCGGTCCCACTGGGTTTCGACACTGTACTGAGTGTGGGGAGTCCTTTGCCAAGGCCGACACCCATCTCATCTGTGTTTATTGTCTGGGGTTTGACGACCTCAAATCAGACTGCCAAATTTGCAAAAACTTCCCCAAAGCCACTCTAGAAAAAAAGGTTGAGTAGGCTGAAGGAAAGGGAGGCCGAGAAGTCCATAGATCCAGATGGCCAGCCCAGTTTGGTTACGGCCGAACCTGAGGAGGTATATACTGACCTAGGCGATAGCTCCTCGGGCAAAAGGAGATCCAACTCTGAGGGGGTGGTTCCATCAAAAAGAAAGCGTAAGTCTGCCGGTTTGGATCCAGTACTGCATACTCCAGCCGCGGGCGAGATAGCCAAAGCGATTAACATTGTTCAGTAGCTTTGTCCGGTTCCGTCCGAACCGGTACCGCCGGTTAGGCAGTTGGTTCGGTTGGATCTGTCTCCTCCGGATTACAATCCAGATGCTTTCTATGAGGAGTGGGAGGGAGACAAAGACTATCCCGACGATGATGACGAAGACGACGACCTTGGAGGTCTAGATCTGCCCATTGAACCGGACATCTCCCCAGACAGGCCCTCCAGTGTCTCCCCTCCCAGGCTTTCTGAGTACCCTCCACACTTCTTGTTTTACAAGAAGGTGGCTGAAACCCTCCAGCTCCCTATAGTTGAAGCTGCTGAGGAGGAGAAAGAGCCTGACTTTGTAGAAATGATGGACATCCCAGAGTCCAAGAGATTGTCTATTCCTCTTCACAAGTCCTTGGGGAAACAGACACAAACAATTTTACAAACTCCTAACTCCTTACCTCCTGTGGATAAAAGAATGGACAGGAGGTATATGTTCTCAGGCTCAGGTACGGAGTTTCTTTACACTCATTGCAGCCATGTTGGGGTAGTGCAGGCTGCAGTCTGTGACAGGGCTAACATTCCTTTGGCTTCACATCCCCCGGACAAGGACTCCAGCAAAGTTGATGACATGGCCAAGAAACAATATTTGGCATCCTCTTTGGGACTCCGGCAGGCAAACTATATGGCCTACACAGCCAGGTACCAGAAGTCCAGGTGGGATACTGTTCTGGAACTGGTGAAACAGGCCTCCCCACAGCTAGCCAAGGAGCTGGAGGAGGTTGCTGCAAATGGAATTGAGGCATCTAAAGTGCAATTTCATGCTGCTGTGGACTCCAGTGATGTGGCATTGAAAGTCATGGCTACATCCGTGTCTCTCAGAAGATATGCTTGGCTCAGATGTACTAGCCTTTCACAGGACACCCAGGCCAAGGCTATGGATTTTCCTGTAGTGGGTAACTGTCTGTTTGGGGAGCAGACAGAGGCTTACATGAAGAAAATGGATCAATACAAGACCACGTACAGGAGTGCACAGGCCAAGGAAAGGCAGGCCACTCCACAAAAGCAGCAGTCCAGGGGCAGGCCTTTTCACAGGCCTTTTTACCAAACCCAGGCCTCCTTTCCCTTCCCACAGAGGAGTTCTTCCGAGGGAGGGGCGGTGGGGGGGATGAGCAGGACTGCTCCCTTCTCCCAGTCTAAGACTCTTGCCAAGCAGACACCCTGATGTGTCAGCTCGGGTTGACTCCCTAATCTCAGTAGGAGGCAGACTGGCTTACTACTTTCAGGCCTGGAAGTCTGTTACCTCAGACAAGTGGGTAATGAGGAGTAAGCCAGGGACTGGCCCTCAGCTTCAGAAAGTTTCCAAGAAAGAGGGCCAGGCTTTTTCCACCTGCATCAATCTCAGAGACCCCTGCCGTAGAGGCAGAGGTTTCCTCTGTTCTGGCTCTCAGAGCTGTAGAGAAGATTCCTACTCAACACAGGGGAAAAGGCCTGTACTCCAGGTACTTCCTTACCCCAGAGAAGACAGGGGAGTGGCGACCCATCCTAGACATAAGGTATCTGAACAAACACATTTCAAAACCCAAATTCAAAATAGTGACTCTGGGAATAATCCTTCCCTCTTTAAGACCAGGGGATTGGCTAGCATCCCTGGACCTCAAGGATGCGTACTTCCATATTCCTATCAGGTGCTCTCACAGAAAGTACCTCAGGTTCGAGTTGCCTTCAGGCCACTACCAGTTCAGAGCCATTCCATTCGGCCTAACATCAGCTCCAAAGGTGTTCACAAAGCACCTTGCAGTAGTAGTAGCTTGCCTCAGAAGACTAGGTATTTTCATTTTCCCATATCTGGACGACTGGCTAATTGTAGGTCAGTCATCAGACCAGGTCAAGTCAGCTCTGCAAACCACTCAAGACTTGCTCAGTTGTCTGGGGTTTCTTCTCAATCTTCCAAAGTCTGTCTTCAAACCAGTACAACTTCTCACTTTCCTAGGAACAGAATTGCATACTGTCCAAGCAAAAGCTTTCCTTCCCCTGGCAAGGGTGAAGGCCTTAATAGATCTTGCTTTCTCTTTTTGACCCCTGGTCTCTCATCCAGCAAGACAGTTTCTCCAACTCCTGGGCCACATGGCAGCTTCCACTGTGGTGGTACAGGGAGCCAGATTGCAGATGAGGGACATTCAGTTTCACTAAAGTCCTTCTGGTCTTGGAGGAGAGACTCTCTCTCCAAACTGATTCCAGTGACTCATACTCTGGTCCAAGCTGTACAGTGGTGGCTGGACCAGGACAACCTCAGACAAAGAGTTCCATTTCTCTCTCAAGCCCCCTCAGTAGTCTTAACTACAGGTGCTTCTCTCCTAGGGTGGGGAGCCCATTTGGGAGCCCTCACGGCTCAAGGGGTCTGGTCTCCACGGGAGTCTTTTCTTTATATCAGTCTTCTGGAACTCAGGGCAGTTTTCCCCTGCTCTTCAGGTCTTCTCGGACTCGGTCAGGGGCAAGGTGGTCCAAGTCAGAACAGACAGCATCACCACAATGTGGTACATCAACAAGCAGGGGGGCACTCGGTCCACGACCTTGTGCACAGAAGCTATGAAGTCGTGGTCTTTAGCTTATTCTCTTCAGACTTCCCTCATAGCAGTTCATTTTCCAGGGAAGGACAATGTACTAGCAGATGCTCTGAGCAGAATCTCCCAGGGACATTACGAATGGTCCCTGGACCCTCACATTCTACAGGTTATCTTTTGTAGGTGGGGCACTCCAGAGATAGATCTCTTTGCAGCACCGGACAATCACCAGCTTCCTCTATTTTGTTGCAACCTCCAGTCCTGGGGACTGTGCCTCTGGATGCTCTCATTCTGGATTGGAAAGACAGGTTTCTCTATGCCTTCCCTCCCTTCCCTCTGCTGTTCAGAGTCCTGATCAAAATCAGAACTCAACCCGGCATAGTGATACTGGTGGCTCCAGCGTAGGTCAGACAGCCTTGGTATCTGCTACTGCTGTCTCTGGCAGTGTCACATCCCCTGTCTCTTCCCAAGAGATGCAATTTCCTGTCCTCCTCCCAGAGGAGGATCTGGTACCTCAATCTCCAGTCTCTCAACCTCAAGGCCTGGCTTTTGAAGAGTTAGAATATGCAGGCCTGCACCTTTCTCAGGGAGTTCTGGATATTTTGAAGGACTCCAGGAAACCTTCCACTAGAAAAACTTATAATTCCAAAGGGAAGAGGTTCAGCATTTGGTGTTCTCAGAAAGGCATTGTGCCTGGTTCTGCAGACATCTCCACAGCCTTGGATTATCTGGTTCATCTTAATGGTCTAGGCCTTGGGCTTGCAACCCTGAAGGTTCACCTAGCAGCTGTCTCAGCATTCCTTTCAGCAGGGAAGGGCTCTTCTCTGGCATCTCATCCTGTTTTCAGTAAGTTTTTCAAAGGTCTGATTCATATGAACCCTCCCTTTAGAGAGCCTATTCCGGCTTGGGATCTTAATGTCTGCATTGCTCAGCTTATGCAGCCACCCTTTGAACCTCCGGCTTCGGCCGAGCTGAAGTACTTGACCTGGAAAACTGTGCTCCTGGTAGTTATTACTTCTGCCAGGTGGACTAGTGAATTACAGGCCCCGTCAGTCGAACCTGACTTCATCTCCTTCCACAGGGATAAAGTGGTCCTAAGAACCAATAGGAGGTTCTTGCCCAAAGTGGTATCAGACTTTCATCTGAACCAATCTATGTCTCTCCCTGTGTTTTTCACTGACCATTCTTCTTCAGGAGAAAGAAGATTACACAGTTTGGATGTTAAAAGAGCTCTTAGCTACTACATAGAGCATACTAAGACACACAGAAATGAAGTAATTGACCTGGAAAACTGTGTTCCTGGTAGCTATTACATCTGCCTGGCGGATTAGTGAATTACAGGCCCTGTCAGTCGAACCTGACTTCATCTCCTTCCATAGGGATAAAGTGGTCCTAAGAATCAATAGGAGGTTCTTGCCCAAAGTGGTATCAGACTTTCATCTGAACCAGTCTGTGTCTCTCCCTGTGTTTTTTACTGACCATTCTTCTTCAGTAGAAAGAAGATTACACAGTTTGGATG
This sequence comes from Neoceratodus forsteri, assembly GCA_016271365.2. Classification (NCBI taxonomy): domain Eukaryota; kingdom Metazoa; phylum Chordata; order Ceratodontiformes; family Ceratodontidae; genus Neoceratodus; species Neoceratodus forsteri. Next base: position 336,887,082 of record CM057449.1, read on the forward strand.
TTAAAAGGGCTCTTAGCTACTACGTAGAGCATACTAAGACACACAGAAATGACCGTCTTCAATTGTTTCTCACTTATGGTGAGGTGGGGAAAGGTAAGCCTGCAACTAAAATGACTTTTGCCAGGTAGATTGTCTCTTGTATACAGTTCTGCTATGACAAATTGGGAAAAACACCCCCTCCAGCCCTGAGGGCTCACTCGACTAGGGGTACAGCTGCTACTCTGGCTGCAACCAGAGATATACCCTTGCTAGAAATCTGTAAAGCAGCCACCTGGAAAACAGTCCATACAGTCACCAAGCATTACTCTGTAAACATCCATGCTAGGAGTGATGCTAGCTTTGGCACAGCAGTACTGCAGAACTTGTTCCCAAAGTAGGTTCTGTATTCCCTCCTCCAGGGGCAACTGCTTGGTAGTCTGCACAATGTCAGAATACAGCAAGACTTCATGTTGTTTGAAGAAAGAAATTGCTCACCTTAGTAATGTTGTTTCTTCTAATGGAGTCTTGCTGTATTCTGACCTCCCTCCCTGCCTCCCCTCTCAGAACCTAGTTTTTGGGAAGTGGGTTGGCAGGTACAGTGTTGCACCTCAGGAGTGTACCTTATACCCTGCCTCTTAAGGATGGGATAGTTGTGTTATTATTGTTGTTACTGTTTGGTTTAATATATGTAATAGATTTATTGTCACTACTTTTTTTTCTTGGGTTCTCGACTTGAGTCTTTTGGGACCCAAAATTGTTGCCCTTTGGCTATAGAGTAAACAATTTCTATAGATAGTACGTAGTTAGTTTGCTCGTAAGAATCTGACGGTTACAATGGTAAGTACCAGAGACAGAGGTTTGAAACCGAGCTCGAGCTCAATGTTTTATGCTGCTGCATAAAGTTAACTCTTTCCTCTCCAGGGCAGTTCAAGTGCTGGGGCTAACTGCATAATGTCAGAATACAGGAAGACTCCATTAGAAGAAATGACATTAATAAGGGTGAGTAATTTTTTTCTTCAGACACACATGCAGACCAGGTCTCGCCTGACATGTTTAGACAAAGGTCCTACCGAGCGTGTCAGGCGAGGACTATTCATCTTAATAAAGTCTTCTTGAAATAGAGAATCCTGTCTTGGCATCCATTTATAAGGTTGATGTGTGCGAGAAACTTTCTAACTTTGCTACACTGGCAGTTTCTCAGCACTACGCTCCTAGGGCACACTCTTTTTTTGTCCAGAGTACTTGATTTAGAGGAGGAGGTGGTGGTGGTGGTGGTGGTGGTGGTGGTACTGGCAGAGGTGGTGGTGAGGACTGAGACTGCTTGGTGAATGATAGTACTATCATTTAGATGATAATACTACTAGGTTAAAAGAGCTAGCAGTAAATACTTTCCTGTCCTAAAAATCCTAGACCACGGACTTCGATGGTGGAACATCATCTGTAAGGTCAAGCTGGCTCATAACAAAATGACCATTTCTGGTCTCCTGTATAATAACCACTGTCTCCTAGCATCAGAAAAGAGGTGAGAGTTGCAGGGAACAAGCAAGTGTGTCCATGGCAAATATTCAGATTACTTCGGCAACCTCCTACACAGTCGCAACCAGCCTTATATGCTGAGATCTATATTAATACAGCTGGGGGGACCAGTCTTACAGTTGTAAGAGTAGTCTCACATGCACTCTCAGGTTATGAGAACCACGGCCTCTAGCTGAGCATGTCTGAAACTCTAACAATGTGAGACCACTCTTACAATCCTAAAGTGGTCTCCCGTGTATTAATATGTTTATTATTGAGCAGGTCAATCAGTAATATATATATATATATATATATATATATATATATAAATAACTTCCGAAACAGGCTGTTTTTTATGTCACTTGTACATGACACACACTTTGTAACGCAAGTGTCTCGTGCTCCGATTGGTGGGAAGCACTCCCTTGATATATAATCTCAAAACAAGAGCCTCCTCCAAGTACCCAGAACCTGCAAGACCATTTGAGCAAAACCTTTGTGATAACCACTCCAGCTACCTCTAATGCCCTCCTCATCAATGTCGACAAAGCCCCAAATGTCAAAGCCCTCATGCCTGCCATTCTCACTTTTCTACCCACTGTATCTACCCCCCATGTTAAAGATGCTCCAGCCACTTTGCCTCTTTCCACCCCCGATTAAGAACTACCCAAGCCAAATCTCTGTAAATAAGTACATATTGTATATACATCACCTGTTGGCAGTCATTTCCTTTCTTTATCCATTTAACCTAGACTCCAAATTTTAGTAATGCCTGCTGCTGTAACTAGGGATGTCACAATATCAGATTTTGAGTATTGCAATATCTGTGTAAAAAAGATTACGCTATATTGACTATAGCAATAGTTTTTAGCACTTCTAATATTAGTAAAAATTGTAGAAATAGGATCATGACAACTGGAGAATTGGGGAATTTTGGTCACACGTGGATGCAGTAAATTATGGTCACTGTGACTTAATCATAATTGTATCATCGTTACAAAGTTATCGTGACATTCCTAACTGAAACTGTATCATCAGCCCCCTCGTGAAACCAGAATTAGCTCCACATATCCTAAATGCACACACTCCAGTGTGCAGAAATTCTAAATTAATAAACACATCACATTGCATCAAGTATGACAGTGCAGACACATTGTAGCAGCAGTGTTGTGTAGTGGTTTTAATGCAAGTTTGACAGTCAGAGGATTGAGGTTCTAATCTCACCAGAGCCCTCTACTCGCTATGTTACCTTGACCAAGTCATGTAAGCCTGTCTGTGCTTTAGTCTGCTGTGCTGTAAAATAAGGTGGAATCAAGAGCCCAGTGCTGATGCAATGGTGTGTCTCAGTTGGGCTGTCCTAAATACAGCAAACCCCCCAGGAATCACTCCCTACACCGTTGTTAGTGCTGTCTCATGTATGTATCACATTACAAGCTCCCTTTGCATTGCAGTAATGTTTTATTTTGGGGTTTAGAGAGTGCAAGGAGCAGGTCCAGTGCTCGGTGTCATGTGGGAGACTCAGTTCGGGGAGGGGCTGGTCACTCAGTTTGCTGACCTTTGATGTGCTTGCCTTCTGGGCAGTTATGGCTTAATGCCTTGACCTCCAGCAGCCCCTGTTGGGTGAACAGTGAGCGGTACTTCATGGATGTTCATAGGTAAAGTTCAGATCCATAAGCTGTAAAGTCATATAAGGACCTGTCTCTGGATATTAGTTGGTATAACTCCATTTTTTTATCCCCCATATGCCTATCTAACTGGTACTTAAATGCTTCCAAACTTCCAGCTCCCACCACTTCCACCGGGAGTTCATTCCAGACATTCACAACCCTCTGACTGAACCATCTTCCTCTTCTATTAGTTCTGTATTTCTCACCTTTCAACTGTTTGTCATAAACCGATGCACATCGCTGGATACTCTCTTTCCAAATTAGTCCTGCTGCTTCCCCTAACATTCCGTCAGTCAGTGACCTGGCCATTAAGTATAAACCCAGGTGCTCTAACCTGGTGCCATACTCCTGCTTATTGACTGACTCCATTTTCTTAGTAAACCTTCTTTGAACGTGCTCCACTCTTCTACTCCCACCAGCACTTTGCACTGAGCAGAAGGGAGCACTATACTCCAAAGTGGGTCTCACCTGGGATCTGTACAGGGGGACAAGAACCTCTTTCTTCCTACTTCTGATATTATGTAACAAGTTGCCAACAATCCTATTTGCTCTGTTGACGCAGGTCATACTATGCTTGTCAAAGCTCAATCTGTCTGAAATGGCCACCCCCAGATCATTTTCGCTATTTGTGGCCACAATTGTTTGGGAGCTCAGCATATATTGTGCTCTGGCATTGTTTTGCCCAAAGTACATGACCTTGCATTTGGCAATGTTAAACTCCAACCTATGCTTATTCGCCCAATTCTCAAGATGGCATATTTGTTCCTGAAAGTTCCTTATAGCCTCATTTTATTAACTATTGCCCCAATCTTTGAATCATCTGCGTACTTGCAGATCCAGACTCCCTCAGAAACCTGCATACCAGAAATTAGAACATTAAACAGCCTTGACCCCAGCACAGACCCCTGAGGAACCCCACTAGTCACCCTTGCCCTTGTTGAGAGGTAACCCCTCACTGTACCTGTTGATACCTATTGCATAACCATGCTGCTATCCATTTGCAAAGGTAACCCTCAGCACCTAGTTGCTGAAGGGTCCCAAGCAAAATGTTGTGTGAAACAGAGTCGAAGGCTTTCCTGTAATCCAAATACACAACATCCACTGGAAACCCATCATCCAAAGCCTGACTCACCGGCTAAAAAAATGCAATAAGTTAGTGGTGCAAGATCTCCCACCTGAAAAACCGTGCTGGGAAACATGGTTCAAAGCCCTTAAATTATTACCAAGAAGTTAGTCAATAAAACTCTCCAACACTTTCCGTATGATGGAGGTTATACTTATCGGACGATAGTTCTCAGGTTTTGTCCTGTCCCCAGATTTAAATGTAGGCATTATATGGGCCACCTTCCAGACATCCAGGACCTTTCCCTCTATCAAGGACTTGTTAAAAAGGACTGACAGAGATACCGAAATCTCCTCTGCTGTTTCAGTCAGGAAGGCTGGGTGATAACCATCTGGTCCCCCTGACCTGTATCTTTTTAACTTCATCAATTTTGCTTTGACTTGTTCTGCAGTTATAGTAGGAATACCTAATTCCACATCACCTCCTATCTTAACTTCTCCAGAAAGAAGAACAGCTGCTTTCCCCGAGGTACACACTTCGAAAATAAGCACCACGCGTATTGGCTATACCCTGCTCATCTTCAACTGGATTATCCTGGTCCTTTAGAACAGTAATCTGATTATGATTTTTTTCGTAGGCTACCTACGTAGTTGTAAAATTCTTTTAGGTTATTTCCCTTAGTTAATGCCAGATCTAATTCTGCCTTTGCCTTTCCTCTTTTAATATTCAGTTTACATTTTTTTAACAGGGATCTATATGTGAACAGTTGAGTAGCAGATGGGTCTTTCTTTAGCTTCTTGTAAGCCCTATTCTTTTTATTTATCAATCTACGGATCATCTGAGTCATCCATTTAGGTACCCTTCCCCTTCTGTTATATTTGTTTGTTATGGGGACATGCTTTTATATACATGACTACAAAACGTCATCAGTTATTTCCCCAAGTACGAACCAGAGCTTTCCCTTCCAGTTGTGTGTTCCTCTTATGTTCTTAATGGTAGTGTAATCTACCTTTTTATAATTCCTAATGGTTGATTTCTCCTGGATATTATGGGACTCCTCATCCAGTACAGCCCTGACTATATCATGGTCACTGCTTACTAACGGTTCGATCACCTGAACAGTCCCTATGACAACCACCATATTACATAGTGCCAGGTCCAAAAGACTCTGATTTCTTGTATTCTCTCTCACCATCTGGGTTAAACAGTTTGTCATACATATTTCCAGAAACCTTTCCTCGAGAGTCCCCTCCCCACTCGGGGTCCCAGCATATCCATGGGAAATTAAAGTCTCCCATTACGATAGTATTATTTACTATTATTCCACTATCAAGTAGGTCCAGAAAAACCTAACTTGAACGAACAAGAAAATTACAAGAAACAGACCCTCGGCCTAATATTTTTCCTACCTGTCCAAAATGAGAGCCATAGTTGTTTAACCTGGGTCCATGCAATAGTATCAGGGGCAATGGCTTTTGCTTTCAGGTGTGTAGCAATATATACCCCTACCCCACCACCTACTTTCCCCACTCTGGGTTTATGGAAGAAATTGTATCCATCAATTTCATCTATCCAGTCGTCCTGTCTTAGTCAGGTTTCGGTCAACCCCCAAATATCTATCTTCCCTGTAGGACATATCTTAGCTCACCTATCTTAGATTTGATACTCCTTGCATTAACAAGCAACAGGGCTATTCCATTTCTCTTGATCATTCTACCCATTTTCTGACTTTTTTCCCCCCACAGAACCACTATGCATCTGATTCCTTGCCACCCCTGTAGTTAGTTTAAATACTTATCTGTGTGTTTCCTGAATGCCAGTCCCAACACCTTAGATCCTGTCCTACTTGGATGTCTTCCATCTTGGCCAAAATAAGGAGTGTTTAGATCGAACTCCTCCCATGAGTTAATACACTCAATACTGTTCATGGTACACCACCTTCTAATCCAATTATTAACCCTTTTTCTTTTCTGGTTTATTCTGTTTCGTGCTTTGGGAACAGGTAAGATTTAAGAAAAAAGCAACTTTTGCTCTTATTTTCTGAACTGTTTTTTCTATACTCATTAGTTGAAGATACATCTAATCCTCCCTGGTTCTGTAGAGGTCGTTTGTTCTGGCATGGACAATAATCAGGGGGGTATCCATGTCTTTTTTTTTTTTTTTTTTTTACCATTTTGGGGATCATATTGTCTATATCTGTCAAGGTAGAACCAGGTAGATATGAACTTGTGACTATTTCTTTCAGACCTTTAGTTGTATAAGCATCTGTGTTCCTGACAATAGAGTCCCCAATAATATGTGCCTTCCTAGTTACTACATGGTTCTCCACCTCCATCCCGTATTCCTGACTGTTATCCCCCAAGTAAGCATCTGGAGCAGTGTTAGGGTCTGATGTCTCCTCTTCTGCTATTCCTACGTGATTTACTCCTTCGATGTCCTCATATCCATCGACTTCCACCGCTGCTTCTCTTAGGCACTCCTCCTGACCCCATTTTTCAACCCCTGTTGGATCCTTATTATTCTGCAGTACTGTTTGATTGTCCCCTCATGGACATCCTATGGAACAGCAGGCTCTGTTAGGGGGTCAAATCCATTCTTTAGAGCTTGCTGGAAGGTCACAGCTCTCCTGCCTTTTTTCTTTGCTCTAGTATTAGACTGTACCTCCCACTCAGAATCAGGTTCTAAATTACTCCTATTTCTTTTGTATACACTTCCACTACTTTGTTTATCCTCCTCTATACCAGCCTTTGTCACCTCTTGTGTTTGGCAACATTTAGTTGAGTTATAAGCCTACTATTTTAACTTTTAGCCCCTTTATCTCAGTATATTGCCGACAAGTATAAGTTTTTAGGCCTACATTAACCCCCACACTAAATTTATTACAGACCTGACATTTAACACCCAGCTCTCCAGAACGTAAGGCCACAATCTGACTTTCCATGTTCCTCTTATGATAAGACACCTTCTTGCAGTTGGGGCTCTCGTGACGTACTGTCTGTTGCACCACACAGGTCTAGATATTTAAAAACTCCTATGGTCGGTTACTGACTAGTAAACTTCAAGGCCCTTAGCCTGTGGACCCCGCGTGAACACGTGTAAACACACGCCGAAACGCGCACGTCTCCATGCCTGAGGACACATGCTCGCAACACTCACTTCTGAGCCATCCTTTGTGTGCTGCGACCTGGAAGTACAGGCACGGGTCACGGATAGAATCACAGCAAGAACACCTGCTTAACTGTTTTTAGAAATAAACCTTACAACACCTATGTGCACCCAAGCTAATTCCTGACAGCAGAATCTATCACTAGCCTTCTCAGTGCCCCAGTTAAAATCGCAGGCTATCCTGCTGGCTGTAAATGTTGTGGAGGAGAGTGCTGTTTGCACCCCACATAACTGAGATCTGTTGCTTGATGTGTGTTAAGTGTATGTGTGGGGGATTAGGTTTCATATCATGCCTTTCATACAGACTGTATTCTAAAGTGTTTTATAAACCACGAAGATAGCCAGAAATCATGAACACACATTGGGGGTGTTGAGGAAGCCAGAGGCAGGTTAAGCAGAGGGAGAAGATGTGAGCACTGGCAGGTCAGGTTACTTGATCATGGTCACACACTGTGGAAGTGGCGCTGGTTGCAATTAAACCTGGGTCCTTATTTTCCTCCCTTTGTGTTATCCAAAATGGATAAAATGGACAAACTGGTAAGCCGCATCTAGAGTATGGAGTTCAGTGCTTGTGCCCACACCTCAAAAAAGGACATTAACCTGCTGGAGAAGGTACAGAGGAGGGCTACAAAGATGATAGCCAGTCAGCAGGGAAAGACATATGAGGAGAGGTTGAGGGCACTGAACATGTATTCCCTGGAAGACAGGAGAGAAAGAGGTGACATGATTGGGACATTCAAGTACGTGAAGGGGATAAATAAGGTTGATAAGGAGAGTCTCTTTAAGCTGAGTGGCAACCATATCACAAGGGGCACAGTCTTAAGCTGGAGGGTGGGAGTTTTAGGAGGGAGGTCAGGAAGCACTTCTTCACAGAGAGGGTGTTGGACACTTGGAATGCACTGCCGGAAGAGGTCATCTCATTGATGACAGTGGGCAGCTTTAAGAGGGACTGGGTTAGGCATAGGGGGGAAGGTAAGAATCATGGGTAGGGAGGATGGGAGGAGTGGGGAGGGAAGACAGGGACATTAGCTCAAGCTGTGGACCCTGCAATACAAGCAGACTTGATAGACCAAATGGCCTTCTTCTGCTGGCTTCTTCGTATGTTGGTATGAATGCTGGATCATGATTACTTAAGTCTGATATGCCAACTTACTGGCCGTTAACAGGCAAGAAATTGCCAGCATGGTCAGCAGACAAGAGTTAACCACTAACAACTGGTTTGGAAAGCTTGGGGCCCGATATTGAAAAGTTTGTGTGAGCGCAAACCGGGTTTTGCGCCAGAGCACAATATTTAAAAAAGAATGGTTGTGTGGGCAAACAGGGTTAGCACCTGTGCAAAACATAATGTATGCGGGTGGGCAGAGAGAGTGGTGGGGAAAGGAATATCTGTGTAACCCCATATTCAGAGCATTTGTGCTGCATAGAAGGTCTTATTGAGGTTCATTTGTGCAGTGCAAATACTGGAGAATAAAACCTCGACTTACTCTGGGCAACCCTAGCGGCTGCCAGAGTAACTGCAGCCAATAACAGTATTGACCGGTGAGGAAGCACACCTGCCCCCTTGTGGTTCATGGTCCCCCTGTCCCATCTCCATCTCCATCCCAGTACCCATGCAGGGCAGCCCTGCTGTCTAGTGGTCCCCCCTTCCTCAGATCGCCAACCCCTACATTACAGAAATAATCCTTGGTGCCTGATGGTTCCCTCCTCCCTCCAATTGCCAGCCCCTATAATAAAAAAAATAATTCCTGGTGTCTGGTCCCCCGATCACCAGCCTGTATAATAGTGGTGCCCCCCCCCCGATCGTCTGCTCATAATATAGAAAACTAATCCCCGGTGCCTAATGGGCCTCCTCTTCCTCCAATCGCCAGCCCATAGAATAAAGAAGTAATTCCTGGTGCCTAGTGGTCTGTCTCTCCCTCCAATCGCTGGCTCATATAATAAAAAAATACTCCCTTGTGTCTAGTGGTTCTGTCCTACCTCCAGTCGCCAGCCCGTATAATACAAAAGTAATCTGTTTCCTGGTGGCTAGTGGTTCCCCCCACCCTCTCATCACCATCTCTGTTATGGGAAGAGATGTCCCTGATGTCCAGTGGTACCTCCCAGTCCTGAACCCTGGCTCTGACGCATACAAAATTTTCACTGGCATCCATTGGTCATCCTTCCCCCTTCCCTGGTCTCCGATCCCTGGCTCTGTAATGAAGAAAAGACCCTGCCATGTCTGACTGAGAACTATGAATTCAATGCAAATTACAGGGCACAAAACAACCCCACATATTCCCTAGTGTCCTGCGGTACCCCCGATTGCCAGTTCCCTGTGTTACAGAGGTAATCCCTGGCATCTAGTGGCCCCCCCATGCCACCAACTAGCCACCCTGCCTCCCCCTTACCTGCATTGTTGGTGCTGCCTGAGCACATACGGCGACCAGCACAGCCCTCTTTACACCTCCTCAGCCAGCCACCATATGCAGTGCCAGAGAGCGTGTGCCCTATGTAGTGTGCAGGGCGCGTCCTCTACTGTACAGTATAATAAAAAGGTAATCTGCTTTGAGCTTCTTTCGAATAGCGGGCCCCTGGTGTTTTAGTTTGAAGAATGACATACCCTTAGCTTTTCCAAATGGTTGTTAATTCATATGAAATGTTCTGACCATCAGTCACTGTTGCTTGGAAATGGAACTGATTTCCACCTGTGACAAACCATACACTTGCAAGCTCCATTTTCAGTAAAACCTTTGACACTTCGGGAGAGAATTTCTTTCTAAGCAGTCCTATTCTGTACTGTCAACCTGTGCTGCTGGCTGGTGTGCTAGGTCTGCTGGGAAACCAAGTATGTTATGTAAATCAATGAAAAAATATTCTTTGATGTAGATGAAGTAGTCGAAATCCTGGCATTTTGACTGGCTTAAGGCAAATAAATATTGAGCAGTGAGACTGTGAGGCAGCATGTGCTATTGGTTAGAGCAACAGTTTGTGAAGATGGAGGTCACAGGTTCAACTCCCACCCCACCTCCCACTAGAGCCTGATACTCAGTGTGTGACCTTGAGCTAATCACTTTACCTACCAGTACACCAGTCCGCCCAGCTGTGGAAATCGTTAATAGCAGGACCCTGCTGAAAATGATATATTGCATCTCTGCTGGGCTATCCTGGGTAAATAACCTGTAACAAATAAAAAAAAATTAAGAGACGCAATGATGAATAAGTAGACAATATATTACAACAGCTCAGTGTTTTGTTATGGCTGTATCAAATTTCTAGTTATTACTAATTAGTTTCTTATATTATAGCATGCTTTTATAGAGAAAAGTGCCATAGGCCTAAGAGGGGTCTGCAGCAAAGGCAGCACAGAGAAAAAGGGCAGACTGGATGGGCCAAGCGGCCTTTATCTGCCTTCAGTTTCTATGTTTTAACATGCCCATTATTTTACAGTTCTTGCAACCTGATAGCACTCCAGTTAGGAGATGCAGATGAGGTTATATGTTCTTGTAGGGAACCAGGAAATGTAAAGTTTGTGATTAGAAAATGGGTTTTTTCCTTGCTGGACTCTGATTAGCCAGTACCCCTAAGAAAGGGGTACATTAACTTTCAATAGATGACCAACAAGCAAAAACTCCCGGCCAGCTGACCAAAACACCAGCTGAGATATCACAGTGCCGCACTGTCAAAGTATTCAAACCTGGTGAGGCGACGAAAAATCAGCTGGCACCTCAAAAATGTCTGACAACTATCCTGTCAATTTTGACTTGCTCAACATCCTAAAAAGAAACAGGGTACTCACCGAGGATGACGAATGTCAACCGGAGTCAAAAATAACTGAACCTGACAAAAAAAAACAGCAAAAGTAAGTGAGCGTTCTAGGGACATGGATATGTTGTTCATCCACACTGTCTGGCAGGTTCCTTGTCGCTTTAAATCTTGCCAGAAGGTCTTCAAGCTGGCTCCTCCCACCCATCCGGGTGGTAAAACTCTCGGCTGTGCCCCATAACTCCAGATCTTCTTTACCACTTGGAAGCTCAGGTTCCCTCCTTAACGCTCTGCATGTAGACTGGATCCTAATTCTTCGGTTCGCCCAAAACGTATTTGAAAATTTTCAAGACTTCGGTCAAGTTTCTCCCTCGTGGCTGCGATGGACACATCGACTCCCGGATTTCGGCGGTGCCATTGTGGGCAGAAAATGTCTGGGACGGACCCGCACTCCACGTGCGTCTACTACCTAGGCCTAGAACATGACCCGCAGGCCTGCAAGTTATACCGTTCATTTTCAGCCAACGTCCTGGAAGACCGCTCTGCCCGGTTACAGCTTGGGCGCCCCGAGAAGTGCTATCCACCGGTGACGTTGAAGGAGGCTCATTGGGCGGTTACCGCGGCGGCTGACTCGGCTGAGCAGCTTGAGCAGATGATCGCCTTCAAGGAGGAGGCGGCACAGGCCGTATCATCCTCTTCCTCGGTCTCAGCATATATCCTGCTCTCTCTGGGTACCTCATATTCAGCTTCTTTCAAGGAGCTTTGCCAGTCCCTTTTCACGAAGGGAGATGTGCCATCGAGACATTCCTCTCGGTCCAGAAAGAAGGACTCAAAAGGTAAGTGCCATCGTCGGCGTTTGTGGGAGCGGGAGAGGTCCCCTTCCCCGGACAATCGACACTCGACTTCGGTCGAGGTTGTGGCTAAGGCCGCTGGCTTCACGGTGTCCCTGTCAGGTCAGCCGGCCGAGACACCCATTGACGCGGTTGAGATTTTTCTCGACCCATCGGACGGGCTGTCGACTGGTGAAGCCGACAACCCTTCTTCACCAGTTCCCGAGGTGGAGACCGAGGACCTGCCTGCGCCTCCTGTGCCGCACTCCCCAGTTAAGGCTTCCGAGCCGAGGGAAGAGCGGGTGTCCCCCGGCCCTTCCCAGACCCATCCTCGGAAACACTGAGGATCTTGGTCTCGGACATCGTCTTGGTCCAGCTGATCCCGCCAACATCGGCAGTCTCGGTCTCAGCACCGAAGTAAGCATCAGCGCCGCCGCTCGTCCTCGTCTTCCTCCTCGGAAGAGGAGAGGCTTCGGCCTAAGTTGCATCGATGCTACGAGGACCTGATATGGCAGCAGTTACTTCTGTCCGGGAACAAGGCAACGCTGTCTCCTTCCCCAGCCATCAAGTGGCTGTCACCTGAGTGGCCGAAATAACCCCTCGCTGTAGCCGAGGTGCCGAAGCCTGGGCCGGTTGTTCGGCCTAAACCAGCTGCCCCACCGATTGTGGTGGAACCTCCGCCTCCACAACCAAAATCGGAGGCGCCGACCAAGGACTCTCGGTCGGGTCAGGGCCTGCCCCATAGGTTGTCGGTCACCCTCACTCCCGACCATCCTTGGCAGGTGGAGGGTGGCTCAGGCCCCAGGCAGCTCTTCGCGGACTCCTCGAAGTCTGACAGCGACTCCCTGTTCTCCAGGCCCATCGACCTGGAGTCCTCCGGGGGCCAGTCGATGGACGAAAGCCCATCGTCCTTCATGGGTCTGCTTCAGCTCATCTCTGAGTCCACTGGGATGCAGCTTGAGCCCGTATCCAAGAGGGCCAAGTATCCCTTGACAGAGATACTGGACCGAGGGGATTCACCCACGGAGGCCTTTCCGGTGGCTGAAGCCATTGTTGGCCCAGCCTTGGAGCTCTGGCAGTGGCCTGCTTCCTGTCCTGCGCCTTCGGCCAGGATGGCCAGAAAGTATGCGGTCCCTACTGGCTCTTTGCCTGGTTTTTCTGAACACCCCTCTGCCGAGGGGTTAGTCACCAACAGCGTTTTCCGGCATTCCGGGAACACTAGGGATGTGGACAAGCCCCCCAACAAGGAGTCCAAAAAACTGGACTATGCCGGGCGCAAGGTGTACGCTGCATCCTCCCTTGGCCTCCACCAGGCCAGCTTGGCCGTGCTGATGGCACACTTCTCCCACACCCTCATGGGCTCCCTGGATGAGGTGATCCCTCATCTCCTGGCCGACCTGCAGACCACGGTCCGGCAGGTACGGGACCACGGTAGGGCGGTGGCCAAACAGCAGCTCCAAACAGCTGTGGACATTGGAGACTCCTGTGCCAGATCGGTTGCGGCCGCGGTGGCCATGCGCCGCAGAGCATGGCTGAGGATATCCATCTTCACGGTGGATACCCAGCACAAACTGGCGGATGTCCCCTTCCTGGGGACCAACCTTTTCAGTCCTGGAGTGGAAGGTCACCTCCAGCGGATCGAAAAGTCCAATGCCACTGTGGACTCGGTCACCTCCACCCAGAAGGACAAAGGCCGCCGACAGCAGCAGCATAAGTCCTTTCGTCCTTCTGCGCCTGCGGCATATCCGGCCCAACAGCATCAGCACCAGGGCCAGCAGGCTCGCGCTTGGCATCCCAAACCCAAGCCCGTGGCTTCCTCCAATAGCAAGCAGGGAGGTAAAGGCATAGGAGGTCCCTCGGCTGGTCCCTCCTCTAAGCCTGCCCAGTGACGGGTTGAGGGGTGTCGCCCCCAGCCTCGTCACTCCCCCCTTGGTTCCCCCCATGGGGGGACAGCTCCGCCACTTCCTTTCCGCCTGGTCCATTATCACCACGGACCATTGGGTGTTGGAGGTGGTAGGAAAGGGCCTGCTCCTGGAGTTCGAGCAGGCCCCGCCCTTCCGAGCCGTCGCCCCTCGGGGGGCTATGGGGTCCACAGCCTCTTTGTCGGCTTGCCGAGCCGATATCGCCCTGCTCCTCGAAAAAGAGGTGATCAGGAAGGTGGCGGATCCTCCTCCAGACCTGGGGTTTGTGTCCAGGTACTTCTTGGTCCCAAAACGGATGGGGGGTGGCACCCCATTCTCGACCTGCACGACCTGAACAGGTTCCTAAGGTCTCAGACTTTCAGGATGGTCACTCTGGCTCAAATAATCCCATCCTTGGAACGAGGCATGTGGTCCTGTTCTCTGGACCTTCAGGACACGTTCTTTCACGTCCTAATCCGTCCGTCTCACCAGAGATTTCTCTGCTTCAGGGCAGAAGGATCCCTCTACGAGGTCCGGGCAATGCCCTTCGGCCTTTCCCTAGCTCCCAGGGTCTTCACCAAATGCATGGCAGTGGTGGCAGCATTCCTGTGGTGCCGAAGGGTCCAGGTGTACCCCTACCTGGACGACTGGCTGATTGCAGCCCCCTCAAGAGCGGAGGTGGAGCGGCCCAGAGATCTGGCCCTCCAGGTTTGCTCTCAGGTTGGCCTCCTCATCACTGAGGCCAAGTCGGAACTCGTGCCAAAGCAGGTGATACAATTCATCAGGGAAGAGCTCGACTCTCTACGAGCCAGAGCACGGCTCCCGGCGGACAGGGCCGAGGTTCTTTCCTCCTTTGCCCAATCATTTCAGGTTGGGCAGTCGCACCCTGCCTGGGATTTCCTGCGCCTCCTGGGCCTCATGGCGGCCTGCACCAGTGTGGTCCGTTGGGCCCGTTGGTACATGCTTCCCCTTCAGTCGGGGCTGGTCAGCCAGTGGTCACAGCACTTCGATCCTCTGGATCAGCTAGTGACAGTGACCCAGGGGATGTGGAACGCTCTCCTGTGGTGGACCGTTCCAGCACATCTGCAGGAGGGCATCCCGTTTGGCCACCCTGGGCCGACGGTCTCTCTATCGACCGATGCCTCTCTGATGGGTTGGGGTGCCCATCTGGGGGAGCACAGAGCGCATAGCCTCTGATCCCCTTGGAAGTCCTGATGCCACATCAACCTGCTGGAGCTTCGAGCGGTTCGTCTAGCCCTCACCGCCTTCACTCCGTTTCTACGGGGTCAAGTGGTTCAGGTCCAGACGGACAGTACCACGACCATGTACTACCTAAACCGCCAGGGTGGGATGCGCTCCATGCCTCTGTGCAGGGAAGCTCTCCGCATTTGGTCACTCGTGCGCAGCCTGGAGGTGGATCTCCTCGCCATTCATGTGGCAGAAGCCTCCAACACCCTGGCCGATGCCCTAAGCCAGATAGGGGCTGCGTCCCACGAGTGGTCTTTCCTGCTGGAGGTAGTACAAGATCTGTTCTCCCACTGGGGTACACCTCAGGCGGACCTGTTTGCCTCCAGGGAGAATGTGAAGCTGAGACTGTTTCATGCCCGCCCCCCTCAGCAGGGATCGCTGCAGGGGGATACCTTCTTGAGGCCATGGACACCGGGCCTCTTCTACACCTTTCCCCCATTTCCCTTGATCCACAAGGTGCTTCTCCAGGCGAGGAGGGACAAGGCACAGGTGCTTCTGGTAGCCCCAGACTGGCCCCGCCAGTTCTGGTATCCAGATCTCCTCAGTCTCAGCTCCAGGCTCCCGAGGTGGCTTCCAGCCCACCCGGACCTGATCTCAGTCAATCAGGGGAAGGTATTCCATCCAGACCTTCAATCCCTGCACCTGACGGCCTGGTTCCTGAGTGGCTAGAGTTCCAGGCCTTGGGTCTTTCCGACGAGGTCCTCAACGTTGTTGAGGCATCCCGTAAGGAGTCGACCAGAAAATGCTACGCCTTCAAATGGAAGAGATTCTCCATTTGGTGTCAGGTCAAGGGCCTGGACCCTTCCTCCTGTTCCTTGGCAAGCATCCTGGACTACCTGTGGTCCCTTTCTCAGCAAGGGCTTCGATCGACGACCCTTAAGGTGCACCTGGCAGCCATCTCTGCTTACCAGGCATGGGCTGGGAAGCAGTCGGTGGAGCAGGAGAAGGTGGTTGGGCGCTTTTTCAAAGGCCTTGATCACATATCCCCTTCGGTGCGAGCCTCCACCTCCGTGGGATCTACTGCTGCTACTGGCTAAGCTCATGGGCAAGCCATTCGAACCGATGCACAGGTGTGACATCTCTCACCTGTCGTGGAAGACCGCCTTCTTGGTGGCTATCACATCAGCCAGAAGGATGGGAGAGCTCCAGGCGCTTTCCATTGAGTCTCCTTATCTGGTCTTCCATAGGGACAAGGTTGTACTGCACCCCTACCCGAAGTTTCTTCCGAAGGTGGTGTCGGAGTTTCACCTTAACCAGGTGTTGACTCTGCCGGTGTTCTACCCCAATCACACGCGGAGGCGGAATATAGGCTCCATACTTTGGACCCTAGAAGAGCGCTTGCTTACTACAAGGAGCGGACGGCTGAAGTTCGGGGAGAGGTTCGCCAGCTGAAGCTGCACCTGGCAGACCTGCAGCCAAGCGGACGATAGGCAGGTGGATCACCTCCTGCACAGATCTCTGCTATAGGTTGGCGGGCATGGAGCCTCCCAGAGGGATAAGAGCTCATTCTACCCGCCATCCGCTGCATCGGTGGCTGCTTCCAGGGATGTCCCTATCCAGGAAATCTGCAGGGCTGCTACCTGGAAGTCAGCACACACCTTCATCACCCACTACCACATCGACCTTGAGTCACGCCGGGATGCTGGTTTTGGGGCCTCGGTTCTCCAGTCTTTATTTCCCAAGTAGGGGGTGTGCACCTTGCCTCCCTCCTCCCGGAGAACTGCTAGGAGTCTGCCAGACAGTGTGGATGAACAACATATCCATGTCCCTAGAAATACAGGTTACTCACCTGTAACAGGAGTTCTAGGAATGGTATATGTTGTTCATCCACACTGTCTGGCAGGTTCCTTACCGCTTTAAATCTTGCCGGAAGGTCTTCAAGCTGGCTCCTCCCACCCACCCGGGTGGTAAAACTCTCGGCTCTACCTCATGACGCCAGATCTAGTCCACTGGAAGTCAGGCTGTGCGTCGAAGCCGGGGGAGGTCGGGTGGGTCATGTGGATGAACAACATATACCATTCCTAGAACTCCTGTTACAGGTGAGTAACCTGTATTTTTGTGGCGCTAAGTGACACACAGTTAGACACCATAGAAAGCGAGCAGCAAGAGCTTAACACAGTAAAAAAATACCAAGTGGGCAATTTCAGTTTTCGAACAGTGGGCTGACCATAATAAAATTAAAATCGAGTGGCAAACGATAAGTTTTGAAATCGTGAACGAGTATCTCAGGTGCTTCTACGCCGAGGTCCACACATCAAGCGGGTCTGAGTACTCCGTGGCCGGCTACTGTGCTCTGCAAGCAGGCATAAACCGCCACTTAGGCACCACGGACATTAGAAGGCCCGTAAGCATCATCACTGACCCAGTGTTTAAATCCTCTAACAACGTCCTGCAAGCTGTGTTAAAACTGCTTCGAAAACAGCACAAAGATACCTCAACTCACTACCCTGCAATCACAGAAGCCGACCTAAACAAGTTACGTGCCAGTCCAGCCCTAGATCCCGAAACCGCGTCTGGGATAGTGAAAAAAGTGTGGTTTGACGTTCAACTACACATGGCCAGGCGCGGCAAGGAAGGACTGAGAGAGTTAACCAGAGACAGTTTCCTTCTAAAACAAGATGAAGCAGGCAATCAGTATATCACCTTAAGCCACAATCAGGAAACCAAAAGCCACAAAAATCCTCAGGAGATAAATAAAGAAAATACCAGAGGTTTCATCTTCGAGCAGAGAAACAGCCCACTCTGCCCTGTCACCTCGTTCTTAAAATACCTCGAAAAGTGCCCACCTGACGCCACAAGTTTCTACCTCCACCCCAAACGCCTACCACAAGAAAAGCTGAACCATCTAACCTGCTGGTACAGCAAAGAAGCAATGGGCAAAAATTACTTAGGATCCTTGATGCCCAAATTAAGCGAAGAAGCAAACCTCTCTCAGCGGTATACTAACCATAGTATATGCACCACAGCAGTGCAGCTCCTCTCGTAAGCAGGTCTAACGACGAAGGAAATCATTGCAGTTACCAGGCACCGATCAGAGCAAAGTCTCGCCACGTGCTGGGCACCATCCACATCTGATCGAAAAGCGTGGAACTCTATATTAAGTGCACCAAACGGAAGTCGGAACCAAGACTCCTCATCTGAAGCACCAGAACAGGACAAGAATCAACACGAGAAAAATCAACAAGCAAACCAGACCACTTGCAGCAGCCTGCCACCTACAGATGGCTCATCGATAGGAACAAGCAACGTTTTCCAGCCCTCTAACTGCATGTTTAACAGCCCAATCCAGTTCATTACCTACCAAAAATAAATGAAACCCTCACCAATTTCTTGTTTTGTCCACACCATTAAGTTAACAGTTTAAAAAACGTGGTTTACCAGCGTTTATGTTCATTTGAAATGTCCCAAAAAGGGACTGTTTTCTTTCTTCAACACAGTTTTACTCATTAAATAAAAAAAATTAAAAGTATTTATTATTTACACTGCAAACCTTGACTCTATTTGTTTTGCAAAGACCCCCATTTTCTAAGCGCAATAATGCCCTCCAGGGTGGGCGGTATGGGCAATACTGGACCGCCCAGGGTTTATAAGGCCCTCCGCCTGCGGCGTCTGGCCTCATTATACCCCTGGGCGGTCCGGTATTGCCCAATACCGCCCACCCTGTCGGGCATTATTGTTTGCTTATAAATCCTTAACTAGCATTTTGGGGGTAATCTATACTACTGCTGTCTGTTCTTAGTGATGCCACCTGCTGCCTTCTTCCTGATTTGGAAGTGAGTAAACCTTGTTAATAAAAGAAATGTCTTTCCTCAGAATGCCAGTGGAATTGCCTCTTCTGTGTGCCATGTTAAGGTTTTCTTTAGGTAGCCACTTTGGTCACTAGCCAAACATTTAAACTTGGTAAAACAAAGTTCTAGGTGGCCAAATCTTTTATTTAAATCAGCAGTTCGAGGATTGGCAAACTGTTTGTACATCTAGCATTTTCATTCCATTACTGTGTGCCTTTCTCACCTGTTTTATACAGCAGCCCTGATATTGAGAGCTGGTCGAAAGCACAGCTGTTTGTGCAGTGCGGACACTCACCCAGTTCTAGCGATATTCAGACGGATAGCGCTGTCCAACAGAGCAGCGCTATCTGACTGAATATTGGCCCATGTCGGTGCAGCGCTAAGTGAATCTGTGCTGTGCAGACATTGACCAGGGCTGCATATGGCCCACAGGAGATATTGCTGCCTAAAATGGGATAGGGCCAAGTCTCCTGTGACTCATATTCAGTCCAAGCATGCAGATGACACCACTGGGCATGCAAGGTATGAAGGGGCCATCTGCATGCCCATTATGGGCTCATTTGCATGTGGTGCTGCAGCTTGTTAGCACCCATTTCAGTGGAAAAGGAATACCCTAGTGGTCCAATGGTTCCCCAACCTCCCCGATTCCCTGTTGTCTGTGTTATAAAAATGCCCTGGTGGTCCAGTGGTTACCACCCCCATAAGGGGCCCCCCCACCTACTGAGACCCCTTCACCCCCTCACCCCGAGTGCCAGTCCTGTGAATAGTGGCTGGCACAGCCCTCCTCTCACCTCCTCAGCTGACCACCATCAGACAGCCACAGAGCGCAATCACATAAGTGACCACCAGAGCATTTTATAACAGTGGACAACAGGCAGTCAGGGACCCACTGGACTACCAGGGCATTACAAAATGCAGTGGCAGTAGGCATGGGGGGGGGGCCACAGGACATTTTACAACACATATGTGATCGTACTCAGTGACTGTCCGATGACAGCTGGCCAAGGAGATGAGAGGAGGATTGTGCCAGATGCCATTTCATGGGACTAGTGCTCTGGGTAAGAGGGGTTCTGGGTGGGTGGGGAGCCGTGTTCAGTTGGGGGGTGGGTGGGAGGATCCACTTGGTCACCAGGGTATTCTGTAACAAAGGACAGTGAGCGATCAGGGGTGGGGGAACAACTGGACCACCAGGGCATTTTATAATGACGGACAAAGGCGATCGAGGAGTGGGGAATCACTGGACCATGGGGGCATTTCATAACAATGGACAGTGGGTGATTGGGGGGTTGGGGAACCACTGGGCCACCAAGGCATTTTATAACAATGAACAGTGGGCAGTCAGGGGGAATGGGGAACCAGTAGACCAGCAGTGTATTGAAAAACAGAGTGGCAGTGGGTGGTCAGGGTGGGAGTAACTTCTGGACCACCAAGGCATTTTACAACACAGGGCAACAGGAGATCAGGGGGAGGGTGAGGGGCAGCTTGGCAGCGGGGCAGATGGCTGCAATACAGCTTCCTGCCTTGGGGGTGGGCATGGGCTTAGTGCCTAGTTAAGAGGTTGTTCTCAGTGGGGGTAGACCGCGCTACTTGTTTTGACTGTGAACTGCTTCTGCAAACTTTTGAAAATGCCACTTAGACAGTATGCATGAGGGGACCCCCTGATCTACATAGATGCAGTGGTATATTTAGTGCATTGGCACTGCTGGGGTTGGGCAGCACTCCGGGGTCCTCTGAATATGGCCCTGTCCAGAGCACTAGCACAAACCTGGGTTCAGGCTGGCGCTAAACACATTCATGCCAGTGCTAACCTTTGAATATCATGCCCATTGTCCTTTTCGCTTTTTTGAGTTTGCTCTCGTACTTTCGTTTGTTTTTTTTGTCTGCATTAAAGAAGCACTGCATTTAATAATACTGGCCCCAGGTTTCATCAGTATGTTCAGCTATATTGAAACAATAGTTTAACATCATTATACAAGGGCTTGCCTTGTAGTTAGACCCAACATCTACAGCTGGTGTAGAATGCTGTCACTTATATTCTAAACACCATGGGGAGGTGAGAACATTATACCCCTTCACCTATCACATGGGTGACTTTGGTTTGGGAATGGACCAGGGTCGCTTAGTTGCCAGCTTGGGAAGGAGACTGAGTGTCCAGAGACCACTCTGCACCTTTGAAGTGGGCACAGTGCTTGCTGCTGCTTGGCTGTCACCTAGTGGAGGCTAGATGGCATAGCATGCGACTGCCGCTCTGCAGACCGGGTGTAGGTAAGTATGTGAGACTTCTTCACATCACATGCTTACACCCTCACAAGCGTGTCAACCTTGGGAAGGGGAGAAAAATGAGGTGGAAAATGCCCCCAAACTGACAGGATGACTCCAGCCCACTCGAAGGCCCTGCACCTGACGACTCATTCGACACCACTGACTGGATCCGTGCTTCGACGGAGAAACCCACCAACCCCACCAGGGGAAGGCAAACCCTGGGAGAACAAAAGTGGTGAAGTAAGGCCTGGGAGGAGTCAGGGTGACGGGGTGGGTGCAGCCAGCATGATAGAGGCCAGCTGAGGGCATGAGGGCAGGGAAGTAAACAGCTCTGTACAAAAAAGGAAAAAAACACAGCATATTATTCTAGCACTGTGCAGTCTGAACTAACTGCCAGTTAAGCAGAAGGTTGACTACTCGATTATTGTGACTGCTTTCAACACCCTTAATTGATTGGGCCCTGCCTACCTCCCTCAGCGAGCTCCTGACCCGTTACTGCCCTGGTATAGCACTCCTTTCTGGGGATCAGTGGTTGCCGATGGTCTCTTGCTCAAGATTAAAATCTACTAGGGGACGGGGCCTTCTCTGTAGCAGCCTTGATCCTCTGGAACTCCCTTCTGCTTGGTGTCCAGAATTTGCAAACTATGAGCCACTTCAAGGCAGAGGCGTGGAAGTGGCATTTGAGCATGGCCTACCCTGATTTTCCACCGCCAACATTTTTGATGTAGTCTGTATTCTACACTAGTTATTTGATACTATGTCTTTCATCTGTGTCTCTTGAATTGTTTTATCTGTTTGTTTTTTTGGTCATTGGAATTATGTACAGCACCCTGTGGTTTATTATCCTTGTGATGAAAGTAAACAAGCAGCCCAAACTGTTTCTTGACCTCATGGGACACTGGGGACAACAGGGCTAGGTCCAGGCCACAAAATGTTAAGCAGCAGTATTTGTTACTAGGTAAATAATCTCATCATGTACTTTTTAAAGTATTTCTGACAGTTTAAGATAAGCAGCATATTGTTAATTGCATCTGGTATTCCTAAAATTACTTTTATTTAAACAACTTTAATCGTAGCTTTGTAATTGACCCAAGTCGATAAAAGTAGCTGCCACTAAAAATATTTTCCACTCTCCTCTGTTAGGGTTACTTTTTTAACTGTAGAAACTGTTCATGCCGTGAATAAAACAGGCTGATGCTTGCACTCCTTTCTGATGATCAACAGCAGAGCACTAGACCAAGATGTAAGCAATAACCCACAACAGGATATGGGGTTATGGGGATTTAATGCACTCCTCGAGTGCGTTGTGAGGCATAGGCTGCAGGCCGAGTGTCCTCACAGCACCCAAGGCGTGCACTAAATTCCTGTAACCCTATACCCTGGAGTGGGTTAATGCACTTATAACATGGGTTATGTGGAGAAGACAGAAAAACTCACATAAAGGAGTTTGGCCCCTCTTTAAATGGCAAGAAAGGTACTTCATCCTGCCACCGTGCAAAATAGTGCCTAACAAGTAATGCATACAGCATTTATATTATGCACATAGAAATGTCACACATACAGCAGTGACATGATTTGTAACATTTCTTGTGCATAATCATGCCTGGTACCTTTCCCACAGCTTTGTTTGTACGCCACCCCCCTTCCAACCCACACTTCCAGCTGCAGCTCGGACATGACAGGGAGGTACCCCGCTCACTGTCACTACCTGACTCTCCCGTGCACAGAGCCTCATGCATGTGACTGCCAAGATGCATTGCAGCATAGCATCTGTTTTCCCTGGCAGCAACTGCAATTTTGTCCCACAGCAGCTCAGTCTCTCTCCCCCTCTCACTCTCACTGCTCTCCTTCTCTGTCATTCGCTCAGTCTCTCACTGCAGCGCTCACTGATGGCCCTGTCTCAGCCATTCACAACAGGAATGCAGCTCTGATGTCTTTACCTGTATAGGGAGAGAGAGACAGAGAGAGATTTTTGTTCTTCACAGTACGCGGCACCTCAGTCTAAAAGTGCTCAGTACGTGAGCAGATATCATTTGTTCTCATTCTTTGACGCTTCAGTCTACAGCATCAGTATTCATTTATAAGTTCACAATTGAGACATCTGGAGACTGGCCTTAACCCAGATACATAAGAATCTGTTCAAACTTACAGTGGTTCAGAAAAGTTTTGAGGAACAATTCCTCATGCAGAACAGAGCTCTGAACACTACCAAGTGCATTGGAGTGTAACTTATGAACCAGTCGATTCCGCGCTTTTGACCTACACTGTTTTTGAACAGTACATGTAATAAAGTGCTAACTTGCTAACAATTTTATCAAACATGTCTTGCGGACAAATAGTCTTTAAGACAACCCATCATCATCTATTGGGCAGATTTTGTAAACGGCAAGAAGCACATCCCAACATGCACAAGAGCATCACACAGAAAATGTTCTGCATTACAATACAAAGAAATCATTGAACAGAAGGGATATGCTTCCCACAGACTAGCCATCACACCGAAAATATTCCACATTACAGTACAAATAAATCACTGAACAAAAGGGATGTGCGTCACAGACTAGCTACTCCGCGGAAATTGTTCATACTACAGGTGAGTTCAGAGCACACACTAGAGATAACAGTTTAATCACCAAGAATTTCCGCAATAAATCTAATGATAATGCTCTTAAATGCAAAAGCAATTCTCCCCGCTAAAATCCAGGTCAATCAATGGGGAGACAGGGTTCGACTTCATCCTGCAGCCTGACGATTACACTCTCACACAACCAAGAGACACCAGGGTAATCATCTAAGCCATATGTAGGGGACAGTTGGAAACTCTTTTTTTAAAACACACACACACACAGACGGTGAGCAGTACACAGCGCTGCTGCAAACATGGGTCACTGCTTTGGGAGGGGATGGGAGAGCAGAGAAACACTGCTTGGAAATGACAGTGCTGGGACTGTCTCGCTTTCCCACATTTCTATGGCTGTCATTCTCATACTTCTGTATCAGGCAGGGAACGATTGCGATGGCACTTAACATGAGTTCCTCCGTAGAACCGTGCATTAAAGGGGCTCTTTAATGCATGGCCACGCAGGGGCTCTACACCAATGGCCTTTTATGTTCCTGACAACCCATGTTATAAGTTTAATTATTTTATGGTGGGGGGTGGCAAGTGAGCAGGAACTGTTAAAATCATCAAAGTCCCATATGTCAGTTCTGGACTGAAACAAAATGAAAAGAAAAGAGTTGTATTGAGGTTTCTGATGAAAATACATTCTTGCTAAGAAATGGTAAGATAATGTTTTGCCAGCTAACAGATACTGCTGCTTTAAGCTTCTCACTGATTCAGCAAAATGTCAGCTCGTAGTATGCTGGTGAGCAAAAAACTTTTATTAAGTTTAGTGCAAACAGGTGAATAAATCAGCCAGCACTCACAGCATACAGATTACTAGACAGTAAAAGAGCTCACTATGTTGATGCCACATAGCCTAGCCCCGACCCCCTGATGAAGACTCGGCAGAGTCAAAACACAGGGGCTATGTGGTAACAGCTCAGGGAATTAGCCAGCTTGTGCGTTTCCTGTCTCTATTTACTGTCTGATATTCTGTGTGATGTAAGTGTTGACTGATTTATTCACTTGTTTGCACACCAGCATACTGCGAGACGATTTTTTGCTTAATTTGTGAGTGCAGCAGACTGTGCTTCTTGGTTTCATTGAGGCTGGTCACTCTTACCTGTTTGCACTGGCTCTGCACTACTAGAATTGCAGCACCATCTCCACTGGAACTGCTTTAAGCTGGCATGGTGAATGTGACCAGAGGCACTATAGAAGTGAATTTGAAAACCGAACTGAACTGCAGGGATCTACATTAGGGGTTGAAATGGAGCACAAGAGGAGTTTATAAAAATGTTTTAACCTGAACTGCTGCTTAAAAAAAAACAAAACAAAAACTAAATACATATGGCATGTCTTGAAGGTGAGATGCTTGACTCCTAAGAAAGGCTTCTTGGCACTCCTGCACCCCCTGCTGTTATTCATGTGCCAACAGCTGCCAGCATTCATCCCGCCCAGCATTCAAGTGCCCCCTTGCCGCCCTGCATTTTCGTGCCCCATGAAGCCCATCATTCGTGTGACTCCTGTTGCCTGCATTTTTGTGCCCCTGCCATCCAGCATTTGTGCCCCCCCCCAGCGTCCTGGGATTTGCATGCTCCCCTGCTGCCCCGCATTTGTGCCCCTCCACTGCCCAGTGTTTACGCCCTCTCCCACTGCCCAGCATTTGCGCACCACTTGCCACCTGGTATTTGCATGCCCCCCTGCCGCCAGGCATTTATGTGCTCCCCCCTGCCCCCCGGCATTTGCTTGTCCCCCTGCTGCCCTGCATTCATGCGACACCCATGCTGCCCGGCATTTGCATTCACCACCAGCCCCGCATTCACACATTCCAGTAATCGTGCCCACCCCAGGCAGTCCTGCTCCCCCCAGCATTGTGTCCCCCCTGGCATTCATGCATTCCTCAGCTGCCTTACTTTCATGCTACCACTGGCTGCCCAACATTTACGTGCCCCCTGGCCCTCCGACCAAGAAGTGGCAGTGACTTCCAACATTGATGGAAGGGCAGAGGTGTTCAAGCCGCCTCATAAGGGTCGGAGGCAGGGACCATCGTTTTACTGTGTTCCAGCTCTTGTTAAATCGGTGGGTTTAAAACAACAACAAAAACTTTTGTCATAAGTAAAGCTTGGAGTATAGGAGGTAGGGTCCGTAACTCTTTGAAAGGACAGTGGGTTGTTGAAGCTGGGTACCTGTTTGAGATAGGTGAACTGAGGCTGTGAAGCAGTAGAACACGACAGCCTCTTGGAGTGAGCAGCTTATGAAGTTACCAATAAAATGTATTTTTTTTTTCTGCATGTGTTTCCCATCAGGAAAGCTAATGAAGGACTGGCAGCCCTGAGTGAAGATGGTCAGTCTCCCATATCGATGCAGCAGATGGCTTACGGTGAGAGAAAATGCTACTGAAGGGGAGGTCACATATATGGGGATGACTCTTGTGCTGTATAAATGTTTCTCCACCCCCACCCCCACCCCCATCTCCTTGGCTCTTCTATAGCTCAGGGAATAGTCTGCAGACAGGCCACTGAAATATTATGACAGTGCTCTGTACAAATATAACTTTATAGCTACTGAAAAAGAGATATGATGGGTTAAATACAGCTGCTAATCCAAGATTGAATAAAATAAAATAAAAAATAAAAATATACAGCTGCTAGGTACCACTGGCACCTGAACATTCCTCTGATCTGCCTGGTCCTCTGACCTACTAATCATGTACGTTTATGTATTGTTGTTTGTATGCTGGCTTTGGAAACCTTTGAAAAAGAGCAGTTTGCTCTGAGGTGCTTCTTATAAACTAGTCACATTGCTGTACTTACTTAACCATGGCCAATTCCGTGAAACTGACTAACTCTGCACTTACTGGAGCATTTTGCAAATCTTCAAAGAACAAGATGTTACTTTCAAAGTGTTGGCTGTGGATTAGAAAATGAACAGTTGTGGGTAAAAAAAAAAAAAGCATGGGGGTGAGGAACAGAAAAGGGGAGAGCTCATTTGCATTTTTCTCTGTTCCTTCGGATCGTGAATCAGGTATAGTTATATTATGGTCTGTTCTGCTGGGTGTTTCTCCATTACCCACATCTATGACCGTGTCATCACTTTTACTTGGAATAAGATCTAGTGACTCTCGATTCCTAGTGGTTCTCAAAATACACTGCACTCTGTATCCCTTGAAGAGGGAGGCAGCTTTAAAAGGAAAGTCCTATTGACTATTTTCTGTGTACCTGGGTAGTTTGTAGGCATGAACAATGATTGCCTCTGTTGCATCATCCTAATTTAAATATAAATGAGGTTCTTTCACTCCATCTTACCCTGGTGTGAAAATCTGTTTTATCTCCATTGCAAAGGTCATGACCCCACTCATGCAAGGCATTATGGGAGTTAATGGTGCATCCTTGCACAAGCCAGCAGAAGTTGTACTCTCATTCAGTTCTGTCACATTTTGAGAAGTCCCTGCATTATCAAAAAACATTTTTTTTCTAACTCAGATACACTTTAAACTATAGAAAACAGTAGGGCACTTACTATGCCTTGAAAAGTTTCATGGCCAGCATAAGACAAGAACACAGGGACTGGAGAGAACAGCAACAGCACTGACTAATACGGTATAACTACTGCAGGCTTTAGCACCTAAACAACATAAAATTCCAGGATGCGTTACACAAGCTGGGTCATGACCTTTGTAAGCAGGTTTTCACACCAGGGCAGAACAGAGTGAAGCAACCTCATTTATATATAAATTAGGATGACAGTAGGGGGATGCAAGAGAGGAAATCATTGTTCATGCCTACAAACTGCACAGGTAAACAGAAAATAGGCTGAGGGGACTTTCTGTTTAATGGATGCTGGGGCTGGGAAGCTTGCAATTCAGATGGGTGCTGATGAAATCCATAGGGAGCTATTCCTTTCTTTCTATACTTTATTTATATTGTTTGCCCCACATCTTCGCACCAGCAGCCAGGTCCTCCTTTAACCTGCCCAAGCCCTTCAGCCTGTCGTAGGAGTTCTCTGATGGTCTGGCCTCTGCTCGATATCCTCTTCAGAATTTGAACTGTAACACACAGCTTGCTCCCCGTGGATACCCCCCCCCCGTTCCCCAAGCCAGGAGGAGAATATTTCGCTCAATTGTTTGTGTTCAGGATGAGGAAAAATCAAGATGGGAGGAGTCGGGAAGGCGCTTTTGGGGTTTGGGGGTGGGCAGCTTCATCTGCCTGAGGCTGCTGGGGTATTTTTGTCCCCACTAAGCCCTCGCTTATCCCTTCCCAGGGTGTGGTCCTCCCACTCTGGGTGTGTGATGCCTGCGCATCATACGTTAGGTGTGCGAGTGTGTGCTGCCGTAATCCGCTCTGGAGGGACCACTTATTGCTTTCCGTATGCCACGCCCACCTTCTGGGCTACCTGGGGGAAGTCATGCAGCAGAATGAGATTTCCCCTCCTCCCAGAGTCAGGAGGTATCTGAGGTGGATGGCAGAACCCTACCTTGCCAGTTTGCACCAAACGTCCTGGGCTCCAGGCATGAACCTGGGTCATCTGGACGGCAAGTGGTAGTGTTGGTATTGTGCTAGCCATCCAGCTGCCATTTGCTTTTCTTGAATACGGTTTTATTTCTAGGTCCTCTGTGGGTGGGGGTGGGGGAGGTGAGATGGTTGTATTGCTGAAGTGTTTAAACTTTAACTGCAGCAGAAGGCTTCACACTGCATGTGAAGAGCTTTCCAGGGGAAGGTGGTGTTTTTTTTTTTTTTAAAACTATCTGTATACAGAGCAGTCATGTGGGGAGTGGACTGCAGATTGAAATTCTACTCTTGGTGATGGCACCTGGAGGAAAGTTAAGCAAGACTGCCCTCCAGATAACAACTGGGGAGAGAAGGAGAGGCGGAACTGAAACTCGAAATTCAAATGATGTGTGTGTAACCATTCTTCTTTTTTTTTTCACCCCATAATGATGTTTATTATATAAACATAAAAACAAGAAACGACATACAGTTGAAATACATCACCCTTATATAATGTGGTGTTAGTTATGCGAGTTATACAAAAAGCATAAATTAATAGTTCAACTAAAGGTTACTAATTAATAGAGTAGATCATTAACAGCACTGCCTCTGTGGTAACGGAATTATCTATAACGTGTAGCATATGGTGGTAAAAACAGGAACAAGGAAGAAACAACAAAAATCTTTAAATAAAAGCATACGAATATAAATATTCAACAACGGATTCATGATGCAACTTTCAGATTGAAAAAGGGATCCCGGATCTTATCAAATCTGTCATTTTTATCTAAAATGAGATGACTGATTATTTTATTATTCGTTGTGAGACACATCTTATTATGCCATTCCTGTAATACATTTTGTTTCTGTGTGTAGCCCTAGTGCCTTGTGTTTGAATTACCGGTACAGCTTGTTGCCTTCAGTTTAGTAAGAGGCTTGTCTGAAGAATGTAGTAAGGCATGGCAGGGTGTGAGTTACTGTGAGATAATGGTGGGCCTTAGAAACACATTTAAAGGAGCAGTACAATCAAACTCTGCAAAATCGTAATGTTCTGCAGAGTGTTTTGATTTGTGTGTGTAGTCCTATTGTAGCCTTCCCTTTGTTTGCCATTAGAAGTTTTTTCTAAATTACCTGCTAGTTTTACGGTGGTTTTGTGGTCCCTGGGGATCTCCATCTCTGCATTGTTTGTTGTTTTTCTTGTTCCTGCAGTGCTGTTCTATGTGACAGTGATGCGTCTGGGATCATGGATTCAGCAATACTAGAGACAGGAGCCTAATGTTCTGGCCTCCACTAGAAAGCTCTAATTCAATAAAAACAACAAAACATTCAACAGACAACATTTGGTGATACATTAGTTACTATATCTGTGTCACTGTACCTGGGGGGTATCTATCTTGTTTGGAGTCTTCCCTTCAACATTCCAGTGGGCTTTGTTGTTGCACTCAACTCACTGATGCTGTGTCCTGATTGGCTGGCAAAGATTACATCTGTCAAAAGACAACAAAACATGATGGACGTGCACATGATGCCAGCACCTTACCCACCACATGGTCTCCTCATGCATGTGCCACTCCTCTGTTCCAAAGTGCCGTAAAAGCGCACAGACTTAACCTCTGACAATGCCCAGTTGGGCTGCTACCTTTGTATAGCTCCTAGTGCCTATGTTATGCTTTGTATTATTTGACCTGTTCAATGTTAACTTTTGTTCACTCTGTACTGCTGAAATGGCACTTATGTTACTCATTCTGTTATGTCACTGAATCAATATTGTCCAGCCTTTGTTGATCAGTTTTTAATGCTGTCTTTGACATGGTGTAAACAAATTGTTATTCTGACGAGGAACCTTTGCAAATGAGCATTTCTGCTTAATGGTGTATTTCCAAACTTTGAAATAAAGAAAAATAAATGGAAATGATTTTAGTTATGAGTCATAAAATGTATTATAAACAGGGTCACATAAATGCTGCATTCTGATTGGTTGTCAGCACACAGAGAGATCTGTGTTAATCTTTTAATGAACATAATATTAGAACCTAATTATCGGTGCTTAAATTTCTTTTATTAACATCCTGCATTTCTAATTTATTCTGTTCACGTAACTCAGAACTGCCGTTCCACATGCCTCTCAGCCTAGTCCAAAGAGTAAATTGGCACAGTAAACAAAAATGACAGCAACTGCAATGAATAAGAAAAGTGAACCAGTTTTCCTATTTTAAAAGCAGTCTGTTTTCTATTTTTTTGATCAGAGCTTTACTCTGCGGGATCATTGCCCCTTCGCTGACAGGATCTTGTGCGCAGCTATCTAATTTTTTTATTAAACAAAGAAAAGAAAATGCACTGCTAGCCACTGTACCTACATAGTTCAAGGTTTTGAATCCCGTTGCATCATTTATTTTTAATTTAACAATTTGAAACTTGGGTTAACGAAGGTTGCCATGGTAACAGTGAGTGCATCTTACTCACATGCATGTGCTTTCACATGATGTCCACAGCCTCTTGTAGCTCACCTGAAGTTTGCTACAAATTGATTAAAAAACATACAATGCTTTTTCTGTGGGGGACACTGTGGCTCCTGTTATATAAAACAGATTTTGATTTTGGATAGTTACCGTTGCAATGCTGCGCATACTGTGGCAATAGCAGCACACCGTGGCAATGTGTGTGTTCAGCTTACGTTCTGTGCACCTGCTTTTCACACTAAAACTTCATTAGCAGTCTCATATATTAGCAACAGTCTTCATAAATATGCCACTTCACATTCGTCGAGCTTGACATTGCACCATTCTGACTTACTGTCCTGTTTCCAGTTTACGTTTATTTTTTGTTATTTAAAAACATAACAAAAAAAAAAAAACACTGTCTCAAAAGATTGCCATAGCAATGCTGGGCATACGCGAGACCAAGAATGAATACTGGGGCATCGTCTGGCCATTTGTCAGCTAGAACAATTTTAGCCCTTGAAGAGCAGAGGAACTATTTCACTTTTAATGAGGATAACATTCAAAAGAAGACCAAAAATACAGCCAGGTGAAATGAAAATCGTTAAACCCTTTTTTTAAAATAGCAATAGTGTACTCCCAGAGGTTATATTGCAGTGTCAGTGGCTCAGCAGGTAGCACACTCACCTCTGAGGCCAGAAGATCAGAAGGTTGTAGCCCCACACTGGGAACTTGGGTTAATATCCCAGTACTGACACTGTGGTGCATCATGAGGGAGGTGCTGCACTTCTGAGGTGCCGTCTTTCGGATGAGACGTTAAACTGAGGTCCCATCTGCCTGTTCTGGTAGTTGTTCAGGTGAATGTTAAAGATCCCATGGCACTTCTTGGAAAGAGTAGGGGAATTTCCTTGTGTGCCTCTGCCTCTACCATGCCCACCAACAGATTCACAGGATTTATTGCCGAACTCCCATATCTTATTCTTTGTCGCTCTGAACAACTGCAGCCTGATTCTAGCACATGCTACCGCACTTGTGGATAATTATCGTCTTTCGCCCCAAAAAATATTCAGTCCCTCCTCCATCCAAACACCTCCCTCTGCCCCAACCTCCAGCACCCTCCCAGTTATGCCCCTGCTGCTATATTCCTCCTCTTGCACTTAGTACAACAGCAGGTTTTCTCCTCCATATGTCGCCATGTTTTGGGGCAAAAATCGCTTCGTTGCCTTTAGTATGGTCCTCCGCCCTCCCAGTCCCTCACTCTGCTCTAACAATTGGGTCCTCTTCGCTTGCACCCCTATTCCTCGCCTCTCCCCACATTATGCGTTTGATATTTTCTATCTGGTATGCCTACCCTCCCTCTGACATTTCCCACTACAGAATGCACAGTTTTTGGGCTTGGATCCAGCACAAGTTCATTATCCACTACTCCTTGTAGTTCTTTGTTCAATGTATATTACCTGTAAATGTGCATTTTTACTATAATAGCAGCTATTTTTACTGTTTGTATTATTGTAACCTGTCTTTCTGTATTATTACTGTAGGACCGCAGGTCCACCTTGTAAATGAGCTTGCTCAATGGTGCCCGCCTGGATAAATAAAGATATTGATTGATTGAAATCCCCCCCCCCCCATTCACTAAAAATACCAGTCTGGTCCTGTATGTCAGTTTGCATCAGTATCTTCCCCTCTTCCCTGGGATGAGGCTGAAAATAAGCAGAACTGCCCAGTTCTCCTTTCCGTCAAAAAAATATGTTACTGTTCAGGTTAATCACCCCTAAGTCATGTGGCACTCAGATGTGCTTCATGCCACATTCCCCTCCCCAGGGGGTGATTTTAACTTCGTAGGAATTTCCGAGCCAAGCAAGGCAAATGCCCACATGCAACTCGCCCTTATCTCAAAGAGAATATTGATATATGGCATTTGACCTACAGTAAGCATCTAAGCCGTTCTTATAAGCATTCATATTTATACTGCCCACCACCTCCAGTGGTAGTCTATTCAACATGTCCGCCATCCTTTGGGTGATCCATGCTGCTGTTTTCTTGGTACGATAAACTTCCCCTTGAGTTGGAGTTCATGTGATCTTGTGGTGTGGGAACTACCCTTAAGTTCCAATCCCAGGCAGTCCCACAAGTCATTGTTCGTAAGGGCTGTAAAAACCAGACACATATCCCTCCTGAAGCGTATGTACTCCCGTGAGTACAAACCCAGTGCCTCCAATCTGTCTCAATAACTTAGATGTCTGACTGATTTAACCATCTTAGTGTCTCTTCACTGTACCCCCTCTAATAATGATATGTCAACTTTGGCACAAGGTGATATAAACTGTGTGCAGTATTCCAGGTGAGGCCACATCAGAGAGGCATCCGTACCTTCATATCCCTACTTACAATGTGCCTTCATAAACATCTTAGAACTCCTCTAGCTCTTCAGCCATGGCTTGACAGTTCTTACTGAGGTTAAGGTCCTCCATTATTACAACCCCCAGTTCTTTCTCCTCTGATGTTTTCTTTAATATGTGACCCCCAGTAGAGTATTGTGCCTGTGCAGTTGATCTGCCCAAATGCATAACAGTGCATTTATCTAAATTAAAGACCAGTCTATGCTTAATTGCCCAGTTTTCCAGCCTCATCAATTCTGTACATCTCTAGTGCTCTGTACCACAGAGCCCTGTTTAGCGTCATCCTCAAATTTCGACAGCCAGACCCCTTCCCGACACCTCACCGATGTTATATAAGCATTGAAGAGACAGGGTCCCAGTACTGAGCCCTGTGGCACTCCACTCATGGACCTCTGCCCACTCTGAGTTGCACCCTATCAGGTTAACCTATTGCCTCCTACCTTAGAGCCATGAATTAACCCACCCCACAATGTTTGTGTAAAACTGATCTTTACAAGACCTCAGTTAGCTCCTTGTGTGGCACGTTATTAAATGCCTTGCTGAAGTCCAAAAAGACTACATCAACAGGTATTCCCTTGTCAAGTGCCCTGCTTACTCCATCATAAAAGTGAAGCAAGTTTGTCTGGCAGGACCTGGCACTGGTAAACCCATGCTGTGTCTTGCCGTATGCTTCCATACTTCTTTTTTTTCCTTAACTTTCTGTTTTTCAGTCCCCTATCACCATGTCCAGCCCCTCTCTTGGGGCTCCCAAGGCTATGCCAAGAGGACCTGGGATCGCTCAGTTAGGTGCCCCACTCCATCACATCTAGAGGCCCGGATGACCCCCACATGGGGCGGTGGAGACCTCCCCTTACCTCCTCCGAACTCAGGCGAGCATGCACCTGGAGCCCCCCCCCCCAATCCTCTGCGGTCGCTTTGGTGCGGGAGCCCATCACCTGGGCCAGACATAGGGTCTTTTCCTTGTTCTGGTCCCTGCCCCTACAGATGGCAGCACTCTGGGAGGACCAGTGAGTCTGAGTGACGTAAGGACATACCTCCGCTCCGATCCTTGGCCAACGCCTGCCCCTCCCTATCTGTCTGCCTCCTCAGCTGCACTTGCACCACCCGTGGTCACCCAGGTGATGATGGTATTGCAGCAAGGAGAGCTGCCCACCCCTCCCGGAGAAGGAGAGTGGCCCATTGGGCGCTCAGTTCTTCTCCCCCCTGCCAGCCTTCCGATGACCCGGGCTCGCTACCGAACCAGGGTCGCTGGCATCACAAGCAGTAGCACTGCCGCTGCACCAGTGGGCCGGCCCTTGCTTCCATACTTCTAAGATGGTTCTCTCTCCTCTCATTTAAGATTCCCTTCTAGTACCTTACCCAGCACAGATGTCAAGCTGACAGGTCTGTAATTACCATACTCCATCTTGCGTCCCTTGTTATAAATTGAAACTACAGATGGCTTTCTCCAGCTTTTAATCACTTGCCCAGTATTTAATGATACCTGGAAAATCCTAGCTACAGGTCCTGCCAATTTTTCAGCTAGTTCGCTCAGCACTCTAGGATGCATATCATCAGGCCCAGGAGATTTATTTGGATCTAGACGCTGCAGTCTGCATTTTATATCCTCTATTTTTGTGATCAATGGCGAATCTCCTATGTTTATCCCCTCCACAACTTCCATATCCAACTTAGTGTTAAAAACCAAACATTAACATAAAATCCTGGTCATACTTTATTGCTTAAGAACTTGCAGTTCTTCAGGAGTGATAGAGGAACAGGCAGAGGGGGAGGAATAGCCCTTTTTGTCAAGGAGGGCATTGAGTTGGTGGAAGATGGGTACATCGGGGTAGTAATGGGAAGACTGAGTTGCTGTGGGTGCAACTCATGGCAGTCTCTGGCAAGAAATTGCATGTACAGGTGATCTATAGACCGCTGGGGCAAAGGAAAGAGAGAAATGGAGAGCACAGGGAAAAACGTGAAAGAGGGGTGGCATAGGGGAAAGTAGTGGTGGTGGGTGATCTGAACCTGCCAGACAGGGATTGGGATATTCCAGTGGCCAGGGAGCACCAGAAGTCGGGCCTTGCTGGATGCCTTTCAGGACCGTCTGCTTGTACAGTTAGTTAAGGGAGATCCTACCACTCTTAAGGACTGACCTTTTCTTAAATTTGTTGCAGCAGTTCTTCTATTTTTTACCCTAATCTATCCTTTACAATTTCTAGTCCATAAGGCTGGCCACCTATGGGCAACCCCTTCCCTTTCTTGACTATCCTATAGTGTCCTCTTTAATTTTCCTTTTCTCTCTCTCAGGTCCTCATACAGGGAGGTTATTATAGTGCCCTCCGAGCTGATGTAAAACAACAGATTGTGTTCCTTGTTGTTGGATTTAGTATGCAGTAGCACTGTGCATTAAAATATCTTGATGTATATGCCTTATGTGTATGAAACCTGTAAATGCTGAAAATACCACGGCACTAGGTGTTTCTGATAAAGGTAAAACGTTACTAGGGGACTGGATTATAAAAATTAAGATACTGAGGTAGAGAGATCAGAAAACCCCTGTTGTGCTGTTTAAATGCATATAAATTACAGAGCTTTGCATTTTGGGGGTATGTGTGATGATGTATTTCTTTGAAACTTGGCTTTATTGCAAGTGCCCTTTGGGGGTAACCTTTGCTTCAGTGCTTCTGCACTGAGGTTCCTTGTCTTTAGCTTGTTTTGGGGTTTTTCTTTTTTTGTGCTCTCCATCACCCAAACACACACGACCAGCATAGGCCCCCTTGTACCCACCCCCTTTCTCATTCTGTTCTGCCTCCCCTGAGGAGACACTTACGGCCCTCCTCTCTCTGTCCCTCCAAAGGCTCCTCTCTGGATGACCTTGACCCTAAACTTCTCTACCTCTCAGCCCATGCTGTTGCCTACCCTCTCTCTCTAATTCTAAAACTCTCCTTTACGTCCACCTCCATCCCTACACCCTGGAATCATGTGGTCGTCCTCCTTCTCCTTATGGGTGGCGATCTTCCCCCCCAGCCCTTGCTAAGCTCCAAGAACACCCAGGGCTGGATTCACAAAGCGTTCTGAAGGTGCAAAACCTTCCCTAAGTCCACTATGGGAAAAAAGGGGTGATTGCTCAGAGTGCTATTCACAGAAACCTCCACAGCTGCGGAAAAAAACACTACAGACTGTGGAAAAAAGTGCAGCTGAGGAAGTACCTGAGGAAAAAAAGGTGTTCGATAAATAAGGCACAGCCCCTCAAAGGCTATTCTCAGCCAGGTTTTTCCATGTTTGGGAAAAATATTACACATGGAGTAAGGTGCAGCTCTCCCTCAGCAAACTTCAGTAGTGCTCCAATAATTGTAATCAGTTGTGGTGGAGGTGAGGCACAGGTAATAGCATCCCAGTGGGTATAGCAGTGGCTGTTGTTACATCAACAATAGCATGCAGTGCCATGAAATGGCAACAGGCAACAACCACCAGACCCAGTGCAGCCCATGACGGAGCCCCACAGGCAGTAGAGCCTGACCAGCCTGCAGTGACTGCTACCCCTATAGCCAACAGGAACACCCCAGGGAGGGACAACCAGCAGTGACAGTCGGCCACTGTGTTGCCATGTTAGTACTGGTACCTGTGATGCTGTAGTGGTCCTAGTTCAGGGACTGGTTGCTGGTGTCTTTGTGGGTGCTTTTAGTTTCTTACTATGGCAGCAATGTTAAGGTCTGCTGCCCCAGCTAATTGTTCACTGTTGCTGTGCCTCCTAAGCCGTTTTCCGCAGTTGCGGATTCGCATAAGCAATTTCATGACTGCTAAAGTACTGCCCTCAAGGCACCCTTTGCGGACTCCATGCTGCTGCCTTTCTTTGTGAATACTGTGTGACGGCATTTCTGCAGTGCTGCAGGCCTTTTTCCCACAGCTGCGGGAGTTTGGGCTTTCTTTGAGAATCCTGCCCCTGGTCCTCTCTCAACTGACCTCTTTTCTTGGTGACTCCTCCTTCTTCACCCCATTCCAATCTGGTTTTCAGAACCACTGCACTATCACCTCCCTCCTTGGGCTCACTGACTCCATACTCACTGGGATGGACAACGGCCTCATCACCTCTGCCATCTTTGTCGACCTCGCCAAGGCTTTCGACACAGTCTCCCATACCCTCCCTCTTGACTCCCTTACAGGTGATGGTTTGTCTACTCCTGCTCTTACCTGGTTTAGAGCGTACCTCACAGGCAGAACACAGTCAGTCAGGATTCAGAATGCAATCTCTTCACCCCTCCCAATCTCCACAGGAGTCCCACAGGGCTCTGTGCTTGGCCCCATCCTTTTCTCCATCTTCCTAAATGACCTTCCCTCAGTTTGCTCCCCCTCCTCTTCTGTTCATATGTATGCCGATGACACTGTTGTGTTCACCTCTGGCAGAACCACCACTGATGTAGCAACTACTCTACAGCATGACTTCCAACAGGTTCAGCTCTGGTTTGCCACACATCAGCTATTCCTATATGCCAGAAAGACCGTCTCGATGACCTTCGGCACTAGGCAGAGACTCTCTAGGCTCCACCCCTTACTCTCTTTCCACACCCTTGATGGGACCAACTTGAGGACACACCGTCTTTCAGATACCTTGAGGTTTGGCTGGACCAACACCTCAGCTTCCCTTGCCACATTGACGCCATCCTGAAAAAACTGCACCCCAAGCTTTGAGCCTTTTATAGGAACCATAGTTGCATCCCTCCTACGGCCCGCGAGAACTTGTCCAGAGGATGATCCTCCCCATTTTTTAACTACTGTGATGTAGGCTATGGTGCCGCTCCCATATCTTCCCTTACCAGATTGAACTCTCTTTTCATCTCTTTCTGTTGATTTGTCCTTGATGCCTCATCTCGATCCCATCATTGTGACCTTTACCGTGCCCTGTTCCCCCCTTGCTAACAGATGCTTGGCTCACTGTGCTAGCTAACTTCCAAACTTTAGCTTGGTGTACTTCTTCCTACAGTACCTCTCTGCTCCCTCCTCCCCCACCTTCCTCCCACTCCCTCAGATCTTCCGACCCTCGCACCCTGCTTGTCCCCATTCGTACCACCCTCATTGGCCAATCAGGCTTCTCCCATCGCTTCCTCAAAATCTGGCACTCCCTCCTCAAATGCAATACCACTACTCCTCCTCTTCCCACTCCCTTGCCTCTGCCTTGCATAACTTTCTCTCTACTAGCTGCTCCTGCTACAATCCTCCTTAACTTGTTACCCTATGAGCCTGCTTCAGCTTCATACCCACCTCTTTCCTGAAAAACCCTCCCCTACATCCTCCCCCCAGCACCCATTCCTTTCCACCTTACTCCCACCCCCCATTCCCTCCTCTGTAAACCAGCTTACCCTCACTACCCACTTGCCGTTGCTTGGTCTAGGCCCTTGGCAGGGGTTCTCTGCATCCTGGAGGGGTCCAGAACCTAGGCAAACACCTTCTTCACCTCCTACTCCCACCCCATTCTTTCCTGAAAGGGCTGGGTCTCAGCTTCTCTTCTCTCTCACCTCCCTCTTTCTTGGTCCTTCTGAAGCCTGCTCCCCATCGCTGCCTACTTCCCTCCTTTTGTGCTCTACCTCTGCTGCCTACAACCTGTTTCCCTCCTGTTATGCTCTACCTCTGCCTCGTGCAGGCAGGGTCCACAGCATACTGGAGGGCCAGGCCCCTGCAGACCCTTCCCTTACCCCTCTTCCTTCCTGACATGCTCTAACTTGCACTGCCTACAACCTGCTTCCCTCCTGTTCGTGCTTGACCTCTGCCTGGTGCACGCAGGGTCCCCAGCATTCTGGAGTGGTCAGGCCCTGGTAGACCCTTCTCCTCCACTCCTTGCCCTCCCCTATTCCAAATCCCTCCCCTTTCCACCCCCCTTCTCTCTGCTGATTTGCCCCCCATCCACTCACCTCCCCCACCTCCTTCCTAGCCATAGTTATTGGCTAACTCCTAATCTCTAATGCACTTAGTCAGCCTTGCCCTTTTGTTACACCTTGCAAATTTTGCACTATCCTTCTCTCCTCGCAGTCTTGCCCTAGTTCAATCTCCTTGTAATCTATTCAGCCATTTGCTAACTATAAAGCTATGTCCCACCAAGTGTTTGTCAAGATATGTGAGCTATCGTGTCTATCTAGTTCGATTGTTAGCATTGTATCCATCTAGTTCATTCCTGTTAGCATGCCTCCTTTTCATTACTTCTGTATAGTCTGCTCACTTTACTGAATGTAATCAAATTGTATATCTATATTGTGTACCAAATCTCTGTTTACTATCCTCATGTTCCCCTACCCCCTAGGTCGCACTGGGAGATGAGCAACTTGTTGCTCAGTGTGCCTTCCTGGTGAAACATTTCAATAAATAAAAAAAAATAAATAAAACAGGGAATTAAATAATTTTCACTAAAGAGATAGCAGATCAGTGGGTTAGTAGGTGCTGACTGAGTGCAGAAGGAGGACATGCATAGTCTGTTGCTGCAAACTAATGTATTGAAGAAGAGATATGCCATTACTTAATGTTATCCCCTTTGTTTTAAATAAACAACACACAGAAATTGTGTGTTGAACCTGAAGTTCTGTGTCTGGTCCATCTGTTATCCCACAACTTCTCCACAGGGGGTAGTTCTGAAGGATTGGAGCATGGTGGACTTCGTTCTGCTCCAGTGCATGTGTGTTTTGGGGGTAGGGTAGGGACATGTTGGGAATTACAGACCAATCAATCTTACCTCTATTGTGTAGGGAAGCTGATGGAATCACTGGTCAAAGAGGACCTTATGGACTACTTGGAGAGTAGCAGGCTCCAGGATAGTAAACAGCACGGATTTGTGGCAGGGAGGTCTCGACACACTTACCTGATACCATACAAAGCCATATGAAGAGAGACTAAAGGAGCTTAATATGTATACCCTTGAGGAAAGAAGAGAGAGGAGGGACATGATAGAAACTTTCAAGTGCCTCAAGGGAATCAACAAAGTCCAAGAGAGTAGCATATTTCAGAAAAAGAGAAGATGTGCAAGAACAAGGGGACACAATTTGAAGATAAAGGGGGAATGGCTCTGGGGCAGTGTGAGGAAGTATTTTTTCACAGAGGGGGTGTTGCATGTGTGGAACGGCCTTCTTCAGGAGGTTGTGGGTTTAAAAACAATGGGGGAATTCAAGAATGCATGGGACAGACATAAGGCAATTCTATTACAGGGTAGGAAGAAGTAGGCTGCTGGTTAACTAGGATCTGCAGCTTATCCAATAGGTAGGGAAATGGGAAGACTTGGTGGGTCAAGCAGTCCTTATCTGTTGTCAAAGTTTATGTTTCTGTGATAATTTTGTTTGACTGAATGATGAGGAAATTGGATAGGGGCCGTGCTGTGGATTTGATGTACTTCGACTTCAGTAAGGCTATCGACTCGGTGCCTTACAAACGCATGGCAAAGAAGATGGAGGATCTGGGTGTGGCTAAGGTCATAGTAAACTGGGTAGATAACTGGCTAAAGAGGAGGCAGCAAAGGGTGTATTCAGTGGGGTCAAGTCAGCAGAGAGGGAGGTCATGAGCAAGATACCACAGGGGTCTGTTCTGGGACCGGTCCTCTTCATTATGTTCATTAGTGACATTGGTGAAGGTATCCGAGGCAGGCTGTGCCTCTTCGCAGACGACCCTAAGTTATCTGGGAAGGTGGATAATGAGAGAATCTGGAAATTGCAGGTGATGTATGGAAGTTAGAGGGGTGGTCTGAGGTTTGGCAGTTGAAATTCAGTGCCAAACAATGCACTGTAATATACCTAGGGAACAAGAACCCCAGGACAGAGTACTGAATGGGTGGGGTGAGACATAGCACTACGACTGGAGAAACAGGACCTTAGAGATGCCATTAGTGACTCCCTCAAAGAATCAAGTCAGTGCAATAAGGCATATTGTGAAGTGAATAGGATGCTGGGATGTATTGGGAGGGGTAGTGATAGCAGAAGGGGAAGAGGTAGTACATCCCCTGTATAGCTCCTTAGTGAGACCACACCTGGAGTGCTGTGCCCAGTTCTGGAGTCCTCACCTCAGGAAGGATAGGGATAGACTGGAGACGGTGCAGCGCAGGGTAACAAAAATGAGTCAAGGCCAGCAGGGCAGGGCAGGTCCTGTTAAGGGCACCTCAAGGCACGGAATGTGTAGTTGCTGGTGACCAAAAGGGTGAGGGGAAATATAATAAAGACCTTCAAGTTCCTAAAAGGAATTAACAAGGTGAACTGTGGGGAAATATTTCGCTTGAGTACTATTTCACGATCACATGGATACGAGTGGAAACTGACAGGAGGGAAGCTTAGAGGAGACATGAGGAAGTATTATTTTATGGAAGGGGTGGTGGAGCGTGGAAGAGTCTGCCTGCCAAAGTGGTGGGTGCTAAAGCTGTTGGTGGGCTCAAGCACGGTTGGGAATGAAGGGTACGGTGGTAACTTGGGACAGCAGAGGCTGGGAGGGGAATGAGGGGGGAAGGATGGTCATGGCTGAGATTCTGGAGAGACTGTGTGTCCCAGGGTTAAATAGGGAACTTGGGCAGACCGGATAGACCATTGGTCTTTTTCTGCCATCACTGTCTGTGGTTCTAATGATCTGCTTATGGCTAGAGATAAAGGAGACAGGTCACTTCTTGTGCTCCTCAATCTCTCCTCAGCTTTTGACACTGTGGACCACGTCATACTTCTTGATCGGCTCTGTGAGTTTTATGGACTCATCGGTGCTGCATCAAGTGGTCTGAGTCCTATCGCTCGGATAGGGTGCAGCGGATGCGGATGGGGAATTTCTCCTCCTCCCCAGTGCCTCTTTCTTGTGGAGTACCACAGGGCTTGATCTTGTTACTGATGCTGTTCCCAGTGTACATGCTGCCCGTGGGTGAGATCATTCGACAATACAGCGTGGAGTTTCACTGCTATGCAGATGCTACCCAGTTGTATTTGTCTTTTGCACCCGGAACATCCAGAGCTGTCTACATGCTAAATAACTGTTTGGCTAAAATCAGTGACTGGATGACTTCCAGCTGGCTGAGACTTAACCCAGATAAGACGGAGGTACTAATGATCGAGTCTGGTCGCAGGCGTGATGGGTTGCCATTGGGGGCTAACACAGGTCTTGTCCTGGGATCTGCTCCACTGGTGGCTCCCCCAGGGGTGCGAAATCCAGGCGTGATCCTGGACAGCAGATTGACCTTTGAAGATCAGGTGTCATCTGTAGTCAAAAGTGGGTTTTACACTTGAGGAACATCGCCAGGATTAAGTCCCTCATTCCGCCTGAGGATCTGCTGATGCTGGTGCATGCTTTTGTTACCTCTAGGCTCGACTACTGCAACTCTCTATACTTCGGGGTCATGGGAAGGACCCTTCGCAGACTGCAACTGGTGCAGAGCGTGTCGGCCCACTTGCTGACAGGCCTTTCGAGGTCCAGTCATGTAACCCCAGTCCTGTGTGCCTTGCACTGGCTGCCTGTCCGGTGGAGGGTACTTTTCATGGTGGGTTTACTTACCTATAAGGCCCTATGTGGACTGGGCCCTGGTTACCTGTCAGAGCTCCTGACACCAGAGACCTCTGCTCGCTCCCTCCACTTCTCTTCGAGGGGCCATCTGGACATTCCCAGGGCTCAGCTCAGTACATTGGGCGACCATACGTTTAGTGTCTCTGGGTCATCCCTGTGGAACTCACTTCCACCTGCAGTCTGGGAGGCCCCCTTGATCGGGGTGTTTAAGCTGAGGCAGAAGGCCCACCTCTTCAACCTGGTCTTTGTAGATTGTTGATCCCAGCTTTGATGTCCAGTCTGTCCTTCTGCAACCTGATGCTTTTTTAAAGCTGTTAAGCTGTAACTGTGAATTTTATTCTGAAAACTTTTACTGTATTTTAAATGTATGTTTTGTCTTATTGATGTCTGTTAAGTGCCCAGAGCCTCAGGGAATGGGTGCCATATAAATAAAA
This sequence comes from Neoceratodus forsteri, assembly GCA_016271365.2. NCBI lineage: Eukaryota > Metazoa > Chordata > Ceratodontiformes > Ceratodontidae > Neoceratodus > Neoceratodus forsteri. The sequence goes on from CM057449.1 coordinate 336,930,090, forward strand.
AATTGACTTGCCCTGCCTTCCATGTTAACTTCAGCAGCTTGGAAAAATAAAAATGACCTTTGAAACGTGTTACAGCAGAAAACATTTTCCCTGTGAGATTTTTCAACGGCACCACCACCCCCCTGTGCTCAGACAGTCCTAGCTATAAAATGGGGTGGCAGCTGGACCCCACATATCTTGGTTTGGCTACACAGGATTACTTAAATGCGAGGGATCCCCTGTTCAGCTAGCGTAAGGCATAATTTCTTAGAAAATAGGATCCAGATTTTTCAAAATTTTGAACTAATGTAAGCCACATATAGAATAATTCACCTCTGACTATGAAGAACAGGCTTGTTAAAACACTGAGAGCTCCTTGAGCTTTACTTTTTTGGTTTATAATGTCACAAAGTGGTGGTATGATGTTACTAGAACCATTAAGTGTCCCAGTACCCTGTTGCTGTGGCCCACTGTCATAGCGGAAATGCTTACGTCTGTGATGCCAATGACCAGGGTTCAGGAATGGACCTCGGACGTCAGAGGGTCGGCCCGGGGGAGGGGGGCTGAACGACCCAGGAACTGCTTGCCTTCTCCGGGGAGGGAGGGTGCTTGGTACTTAGCATCTACCGACCCCTAGGATTGGCAGCACTGCAAGGCAGCTGGGACCATAGGGGAAAGTCAGCAGAGCAGGGACCTCTGCACATTGGGGCAGAAGCGCATTTGGTTGTGCGACGAGATCATTGCACAACTGGATCCTACTTCGTTAGCCGGGGGGGGGGTGTTTGGGACAAAAAAAAACCTCTGCACGAGCTCAGTGAAGTTGGATCCCGGCAAGTACTGGGACCTAGCCGATATGGGGGGAACCCTCCTCCCCAGCAGCTACCGTAGGGCCAAAAAACAGCATTCATGATGATAAAAAAAAAAAAAAAATCTGTTTTGGTGGCATATGACAGAATATGGTCAACATTTTCCTGGAGGGCCAGACAGGCACGTATTAGTCCTAGGAAGGTATCTGTGACCCAGATTTTAGATTTCCTTCAGGTGAGGCAGACAGTGGTCTGGCCTTCCTTATGTAGCGATTACAAGTCTTGGCTTTGGACACAGTGCTTCTTGAAGGATTTCCCCTCTACCCCTAGGCTTGCACTCTGACATGTCTTTATTTCAGGGTGCTCACCAGACCAGAATCAACTTGCAGCTCTCCAATCCCTCCTTGGCACCTTAATGCAGTCCTTAATTTATTCTGTGATCTTCCGTTTGAGCCGTCATCACAACTTTCAGCTGACGTTCTGTCCATTCTAGTCGCTATTTGCTTTGCTAGGCGAATAGGAGTAATGATCTTTATTGTTCAAATAAATGACCATTACAGAAATTACATGAAACACTACATAACATGATGACAGAATGAAACCCCTTTGTAAACATGCACGATTCGTACATATTAATCGCTGGTATACAGTACTTAGTGATCTTAAAGTGTATTTATGGGGTGCAGCCTTAAAATGACCATCACTAGTACTGTTATTACACAGTTCCTTTCTGGCCGTCTGTGCGCTGGTTCAAGTTTGCCTGTCAATAGGGTGCCAAATTTCACAATTCGCCTCCCCTTCCCTGAGGTCCTTCCCCCCTGGAGTTGGAATAAATAGTAAGGGGGCACATGGGGGTGCAGGGGGTGCAGCTCCCTGCAGTAACAGCAGGAGGCAACATGAAATCACTGGTGCCTTAATGACGGGCGTACTCGGACGGGTGCCTTCCGATGGTGGAACCATGCTATCTGACTAGTATATAAACCAGACTTGAAACCTGTTAATCACCTTTCCTAATGATTAAGAGTCAATAAGGGTATAAAATGCTATTTCCTCAGTCAAAACCCAACATACAGGGCAATCACTGTATATTTTCCACCATTAACTGTTAAGCAATGAAAGGTATTAGCAAATGCTGGTTTAGCAGCAGGTAGCTCAGAATTAGTCAGTGGAATTCCTAGGCTAGGCGAATAGGACAGTTGCAGGCATTCTCCTGCAAGTTACCATATCCGGTATGACACCAGGATAACTTAGTGTTACTGTATGTACAGTTTCCTTTTTCCTTTCTAAGGTTCCTACTGAGTTTCATATTTATCAAGAAGTAAGCATCCCTTCTCTTTGTCCAAAGCCTGTTAATGCTATGAAGTAGTTGCACAAGCTAGAAGTACACTTGAGTGGTTAAGACATACCTTGTACAGACACTGTCCTTTTGAAAAACTGATAACCTTTTCTGTACTCTTCCAAGCAGCTAAAAAGAGCCAGAAAGCTTCAAAGGGAACCTTGGCTAGATGGATCAGAACCTGTATAGTAAAGGTTTATGCAGTAACAAAATTGAAACCGTCAGCTTAGATCAAAGCACATTCGACCAGGGCTATGGCAGCCTCTTGTGGAGAAGGGGCAGGGGTCTCAGTGTCTGACTTGTGCAAGATGGGAAACTGGTCTGCTTGCACACATTCAAAAGCATTGCTGATTGAACATGCAGAGCTCCACTGATGTGACCTTTGGGTGGACGTTGCTTCAAGTGGCAGTAAAGCGATAGGCAGCTAAAATTGGAAGTATAGTCTCTCTTGCCTGAATCCACTGCTTATTAGATCTCCGCAGTAAATGAATATCCAGTGACCACATGGAACGAAGCAGAAAGAATAAATTCTCTCAGACTTAGTGTAATTTATTTTTCTGTTAGTTCCAGTATTGTTACTGGGACCCACTAGAGAGAGTTTGACTCTGTAGAGAATTTTCTTCAGCTGTGATTTGATTGCTCGTGAAGTGCAGTACCTGACCAGACAAGCTGATGTTATTTGTTTCAGGCACATATTGTTTAGTGCATTTTTCCTTTACCCAGAGATTCTCTGGAGGGAGTTCAGTTATGAGGCTGCTGGTGCAGAGATTATGTTTGAAGAAGTCTGACACTGTGACTGATGGCAATAGACAATTTTTTGGACTATGAAAAACTGGATTAGAAATGCTATAAAGGATGGAGAACTTAATGCTGTCTACATATTCCTGCAAGGTAGGGCAATGATTTTTCTGTGTTTTTTTAAGGAATGTATTATTTAAACCTGGCATGAAAAGATTTGTAACTGAAGATTCTAAGCAAATTAATTTGGCATGATGTGGAGTTGAGGGTTCTGCTTTGGTGGCACAGCTTTGGAGTGTGTTGGCCCCTGGTAGGAGATCATGTGTAACCCAGCTGTGAAAAAATTGCCCAGTGACAACGTTGGGGCTAATAGAAATTATAGTATGTCTGATAGAATTTCTTCTTTATACAAGTTATACTACTCTTTGTAACCGACACCATTGAGATATTTGACCTATGTCTATGAAACAACACTTTGTTGAGCTCAGAATGTAAATTGATTTTAAAATAAAATGTTCTGTCCGCACTGTCTGATAGGTACCTTACCACTTTAAGATGGGCCAGAAAGTCTTCAAGCTGGCTTCTCCCACCCACCCAGGTGATGAAGCCCTCGGTTCCGACCCATGACACCAGCTCTTCCTTACTCCTTGGAAGCATCAGGTTCCCTCCTTAGCGCTGTCTAGTTTTATAGGCCCTGGCTCAAAAAACTTCTGATTTTTTTTTCCTAAACTTACTTTGAAACTCATTCGAGTTCAGATCACCATCTTCACTTGTGGCTGCGATTGAGGACAAGACCGTTCCTGGGTTCTGCCGGTGCCCCTGCGGGCAGAAGATGTCACACACTGATCCCCATGCCTCATGCATTTATTGCCTCGGGCACGACCACGATCCACAGGCTTGCGAGATGTGCCTGTCCTTCTCACCTTCGGTGCTTGTGGACCGTGCTGCCAGAGTTCAGCTGGGATGACCAGAGAAATGGCACCCGCCGGTCAAGTCGAAGGAGGCCCGTTGGGTGCTGTCTACTGCGGTGGGCTCTACGGAGCAACTTGAGCACAGCCCTTGAGGAGGAGGTAGCCCAGGATGAGGCATGTTTCTCTTCGGCTACGGCCTTCATTCCACTCCAACTGGGATTCTCGTATTCAGCTTCCTTTCTGGAGCTGTGCCAGTCCCTCTGTACTAAAGGGGAGAGCCCTTCGGGGACTCGTGCTTCTCGGTCCAGAAAAAAAAGAACCGAAAAAAGACCATCAGTGTTCTTGGGAACGGGACAGATCTCACTCCCAGGACCATCAAACTTTGACTTTGGTCGAAGTTGCAGCCTGGGCCGCTGGTTTCACAGTGTCCCCATCAGACCAGTCGGCCGAGATTTTTCTCGAGCCCACCGACAGGTTGTCGACCAGGGAGGCTGACAACTCTCTCTCTCTCTCAGACACCGGTGCTTCTGATGCCTTCTGAGGACTTGCCTTAAACCGTTGAGCCGAAGTCCCCAGCCCAGGACTCTGAACTGGAGGAGCAGTGGGTTTCTCATGCTCCTTTCCTGGCCTGCCACTGGCACCGCTGACAGTCGAGGTCTTGGTCCTCCTCTGCTTTGGGGGAAATCCTGCTGATGGCGGTCTCGTTCCCGACATCATGGAAAGTGGCGTCGCTGCTCTTCTTCCTCATCCACCTCGGCTGAGGAGAGACTCCAGCACTAGTTGTGTTGGCGCTATGAGGATCTAATGTGGCAACAGCTCCTTTTGGCTGGCAGCAAGCCAGTGCCGGCTTCCACACCGGCAGTTAAGTGGCTGTCACCTGAACGGCCGTAACCAACTCCTGCCACCAGTTCCCCGGTTGAGGATCCAGTCCCAGCGCTGACGGCTCGGCCAAAACCGTCTGCCCCACCCATTGTGGTGGAACCACTGCCTCCCCAGCAGAAGAGTGGGGCACCGTTCAAGGATTCTCAGCCAGCTCAAGGTTTGCCCCATCGGTTGTCGGTTACTTTCACCCCGATCATCCTTGGGAAGCGGAGAGTGGCTGAGGTGATCACCAGCTGTACGCAGACTATTCAGAGTCTGAAGACTCCTCATTGCATTCCCGTCTAGTCGACCTGGAATCCTTGGGGGGGGGGGTCTTTCTGTGGACGAGAGCCCCACCTTGTTCCTCGGTATCCTTTGGCTCATCTCGGAGTCCATCTGGATGCTGCTCGAACCCATGCAAAAATGGGCCGGATATCCCCTTACAGAGATTCTGTACAAGGGGGAGTCCCCCACGGAGGTCTTCCCCATAGCTGAGGCCATTGTGGGCCCGGCATTAGAACTCTGGCATCGTCCAGCCTCCTGCCCAGTGCCATTGGCCAAGATGGCCCGCAAGTACACGGTCCCTACTGGCTCTCTCTCCGGCTTCTCGGAGCACCCCTTGGCCGAGGGGTTGGTGGCAGACACTGTCTTCAGGTGCTCAGGCAACACGCGAGATGTGGACAAGCCCCCAGATAAGGAGTCCAAGAAATTGGAGTACTCGGGGAGAAAGGTGTACGCTGCCACCACTTTGGGCCTTCATCAGGCCAGCTCAGCTGTTATGATGGCACACGTCTCTCATGCCCTGTTGGGCTCCCTGGATGAGGCGCTCCCTCATCTCCTGGCTGACCTCCAGACCGCGGTCTAGCAGGTCCAGGATCAGGGAAGGGTGGTGGCAAAGCAGCAGCTCCAGACGGCTCTGGACATTGGAAACTGTTGTGGCAATTTGGTAGCGTCCACAGTGGCCATGCGCCATAGGGCTTGGTTGCAGATCTTGACCTTCATGGCAGACACCCAGCACAAGCTCACAGATGTTCCCTTTCTGGGCACCGAACTGTTCGGGCCTGGTGTGAAGGGCTACCTCCAGCGCATTGAAAAATCCAATACCACCCTAGATTCGTTCACATCTACACAGAAGAACAAAAGCCACCATCAGCAGTGTAAGCCCTTTCGTCCCTACACTCCTATGGCAAGACCTGCCCAGCAGCAGGGCCCGCAGGTTCAAACTTGGCGCCCTAGAGCCAAGTCCATTGCTTCCTCGGTCAGGGAGCCTGGGGGAAGGGCCCTGGAAGCTCCTCGGCTGGTCCCTCTACTCCAAGTGTGCCCAGTGACGGGTTGCAGGGTGCTGCCCCTAACCTCGTCTCACCTCCCCTGGGTCCCCTCGTGGGGGGCCGGCTCAGCAACTTCCTTTCTGCCTGGTCCACTGTCACCACGGACCGCTGGGTGCTGGAAGTGGTCGGCAGGGGCCTGCCTCTGGAGTTCTATCAGGTCCCTCCCTTTCGAGCCTGTGCCCTGTGAGGGGCTACTGGGTCCGCAGCCTCCCAGTTGGCTCTCCAAGACAACATCGACCAGCTCCTCCACAAGGGGGTAGTCAGCAATGTGGCGGATGCTCCTCCATGCCCAGGGTTTGTTTCCAGGTACTTCCTGGTTCCAAAACGGATGGGGGGCTGGTGCCCCATTCTCAATCTGCATGACCTGAACAAGTTCCTAAGGCTGTGCACCTTTCAGATGGTAACCCTGGCTCAGATAATACCATCCCTGGAGCAGGGCATTTGGTTCTGCTTCCTGGACCTCCAGGAGGCGTTCTTTCACATCCCAGTCCATCCGTCTCATCAGTGGTTCCTCCGCTTTTGGACAGAGGGGACCCTCTACGAGTTCCGGGCCATGCCCTTGCCTCTCATCAGCTCCCAGGATCTTCACCAAATCCATCGCAATGGTGGCAGCATTCATGTGGCGCCCGAGGGGTCCAGGTCTATCCTTACCTGAATGACTGGCTGATAGCAGGCCCCCCCAGGTTGGAGGTGGAGTGGCCCAGAGATCTGGCCCTCCAGGCTTGCTCTCAATTCGGCCTCCTCATCAATGAGACCAAGTCAGAACTCGTGCCCTTGCAGGCGATTCAGTTCATCGGGGTGGAGCTCAACTCTCTCCGAGCTAGAGCCCGGCTCCCAGCGGACAGGGCCGAGGTCCTTTCCCCCTTTGCTGAATCATTTCTGGTTAGGCAATTGTGCCCTGCTCAGGACTTCCTGCACTTTCTGGGTCTAATGGCGACCTGCACCAGCGTGGCCCATTGGACCCGCTGGCATATGCGCCCCCCTACAGTGGAGGCCGGCCCACCAGTGGTCTCAGTGCCCATGTCATCTAGAGCAGCCAGTCTTCATGACCCAGGTGATGTGGGATGGCCTGCAGTGGTAGCTCATCCCAGCTCATCTGCGGAAGGGAATCCCATTTGTCCGGCCCGAGCCGACAGTCATCCTGACGACCAGCATCTCTCTGATGGGTTGGGGTGCCCATCTGGGAGTGCACAGAGCCTACGGGCTCTGGTCCCCTCAGGAGTCCCGATGCCATATCAACCTGCTGGAGCTCCAAGCAATCCGGCTAGCCCTGACGGCCTTCGCGCCGTTTGTTTGGGGTCAAGTGGTCCAGGTCCAGATGGACAACACCACGACCATGTACTGTCTCAACCAACAGGGCGGGACGCACTCCTTGCCACTGTGCAAGGAGAGACTCTTCGCATTTGGTCTCTCGTGCTCAGCCATTCATGTGGCAGGAGCCTCGAACAGTCTGGTCGATGCTGTCAGCCGGATAGGCGATGTATCTCACGAGTGGTCTCTCCTGCTGGAGGTAGTTCAAAACCTGTTCTCCCACTGGAGCACACCTCGGGTGGTCCTGTTTACCTCCATGGAGAACGCCAAGCTGAGGCTGTACCATGCCTACCCCCCTCAGCAGGGCTCGCTGCAGGGGGATGCTTTCTCCATGCCATAGACCCCGGGCCTCCACTATGCCTTCCCTCCTCTGCTCTTGATCCACAAGGTTCTCCTTCAGATCAGGAGGGACTAGGTGCAGGTGATCCTGGTAGCCCCAGACTGGCTTTTCGCCAGTTCTGGTATCCAGATCTCCTCAGCCTCAGCTCCAGGCTCCTGTGGTGGCTTCCAGCCCACCCAGACCTGCTCTCTGTTAATAAGGGAAGGTACTCCATCTGGACCTTCAGTCCCTGCACCTGGCGGCCTAGTTCCTGAGTGGCTAGAGTTCCAGGCCTTGGGTCTTTCTGACGAAGTCCTCAGTGTTATTGAGGCATCTTGCAAGGAGTCGACCAGAAAATGCTGTGCCTTCAAATAAGAGATTCTCCATCTGGTGTCAGGGCAAGGGGTTGGACCCCTTGTCCTGCCCACTGGCTAGCATTCTGGACTACCTTTGGTCCCTTTCCCAGCAAGGGCTTCGGTTGATGACCCTCAAGATGCACCTGGCAGCCATCTCTGCTTACCGGGCGTGGCTCAGCAAGCATTTGGCACAGGAGAAGGTGGTCTGGTGCTTTTTCAAGGGCCTGGATCACATTTATTTATTTTATTTATTGAGTTTTTGTTGACTGGGTAAATGCACTAGACAAATCCTGCCTATTTTTAGGCACGACCCGGGGGAGGGGGATACAGATGAATGCCAACTGACCTTGAACCAGATTAAGCTGTTGGTGGTATTTATTTAGTGAATGAGGGAAATTTGGCCAGGTCACCGGGGAAATTCCCCTACTCTTTTCGATAAGTGCCATGGGATCTTTAACATCCACCTGAACTACCACCAATCCAGGCAGATGGGACCTCAGTGTAACGCCTCATCCGAAAGACGGCACCTCAGAAGTGCAGCACCCTCTCCTGCTGCACTACAGTGTCAGTACTGGGATATTAACCCAAGTGCCAGATGTGGGAACTGAACCCACAGCCCTCTGATCTCCCGGCGTCAGAGGCGAGTGTGCTACCTGCTGAGCCACTGACACTGTGTCCCCTCTGGTGCATGAACCACCACCTCCGTGGGATTTACTGCTGGTACTGGCCAAGTTCATGAGCAAGCGATTTGAACCGATGCACAGGAGTGACATCGCTTGCCTGTCATGGAAGACCGCCTTCTTGGTGGCTGTCATGTCAGCCAGAAGGATTGGGGAGCTCCAGGTGCTTTCCATCAAATCTCCGTACCTTGTCTTCCACAGGGAAAAAGGTTGTCCTGCGTTCCTATACGAAATTTCTTCCAAAGGTGGTGTCGGAGTTTCATCTGAATCATGTGTTGATTCTGCTGTTGTTCTACCCCAGTCACACCTTGGAGGTCGAGTACAGGCTCCTTACTTTGGTCCTGAGACAAGCGCTCTCTTACAATAAGGAGTGTACGGTGGACGTTCGGGGAGAGGTTTGCCAGCTGTTTGTCACCTACGCTGAAGCTGCACCTGGCAGACCTGCAGCAAAGTGGATGATTGGCAGGTGGATCACTTCCTGCTTTGATCTCTACTGTAGGTTGGTGGGTAAGGAGCCTCCCATAGGGCTTAGGGCTCATTCCACTCGTCATACTGCTGTGTCGGTGGCTGCCTTTAGGGATGTCCCTATCCCAGAAGTTTGCATGGCTGTTACCTGGAAGTCAGCACACACCTTCATTTCCCATAACCACATTGACCTTGAGTCACGCTGGGATGCTGGTTTTGGAACCTCAGTTCTCCCGTCCCTGTTCCCTAAGTAGGGGGTGTGCACCTTGCCTCCCTCCTCCTGGAGAACTGCTAGGGGTGTGCCAGACAGTGTGGATAGAACAACATATCCACGCCCCTAGAAATATAGGTTACTTGCCTGTAACAGGAGTTCTAGGAGTGGTATATGTTGTTCATCCACACAGACCCACCCGACCTGTCCAGCTTTGGCACACAACCTGGCTTCCAGTGGGCTAGATCTGATGTCATGGGGTGGAGCCAAGGGTTTCATCACCCAGTTGGGTGGGAGAAGCCAGCTTGAAGACTTTCTGGCCCATCTTAAAGTGGCAAGGTATCTGCCAGACAGTGTGATGAACAACATGTACCACTCCTAGAACTCCTGTTACAGGTGAGTAACCTGTATGTATTCCATATGATGTCAAGCACTCCATCACTTGCCTCTTATGAGAGGACAAGTTTGGGGATCACACTGTACACTTAAAATACTTATAATAGGTGTCTCAGGGAAGTGACCCAAGGCTACTCTGGACAAGACTGTCTTTTCAATTGTTAAATGACTTATCCTATGTTGTTGGTGACTTGGTGTGATAAGACAAAAGAGGCCGAAGGCCCATTGAATTGTCTCCCACTGCTAGTGGGTGTATTATAAGCCTCTCTTATTGGCCAAATGGCTGCCACTCTGTGTTTTGTAAATTGCTTCCTTGTGTTGTAACGGGAAGTTCTAGGGACATGGATATGATGTTCTGTCCACACTTCTGGCAGTTGCCTTTCCCTTTAAAATCTTGCCCGAAACATCTTCAGGCTGGCTCTTCCCACCCACCTGGGTGGTAACTCCCTTGGCTCTACTCCCTAATGCTAGATCTTCTTTTCTATTGGAAGAAGCATGTTCCCTCCTTACCACTCTTGCGTTGAGTAGGTCCTCCTGCTTAAATCTCTGGATTTACTTTTGGATTTCTAAAACAAACAAGTTTTTTTGTCTTCAGCTTGATCTTTGATCGTAACCGTAATGGACAAGTCTGCTCCTGGGTTCCGTCTGTGCCCTTGGTGGCAGAAGATGTCCCAAACCGACCCAGCACTCCACGTGCATCTACTGCATGAGACACGAGCATGATCCACAGGGTTGTGACTTCTGTTGCTTATTCCACCCGACCGTTCTTGAGGAACATCTCACCTATCTTAAGCTGGGCCGCCTGGGCCAATGGAATCTGCCGGTCAAATCCAAGGATGCCCATTGGGTGGTCTCTGTGGCTGCGGGGTCCGCTGAACAGCTTGTGGCGTTTGAAGGGGACGCAGCCCAAGCTACATCCCTCTCCTCTTCAGCTTCTGCCTTCGTGCCCTCTCCAGCTGGGCTCAACTTTTATGGGCTCCTTCAGGGAATTGTGTCAGTCTCTGCTGACCCTCAGCCAGGGACCCACTGGGCACAAAATGAAATCCAATAAAAGAGTCCAGAAAAAGAACAGACTCGCCGGTGTTTGTGGTATCAGGAGCTTTCTCGGTCAAGAGCTTCTGATTCTGACGCTTCTCCAGATCTGACTTCTGTCGAATCCTCAGCCCAGGCCACAGGCTCCATGGTAATCCCATCTGGACAGCTGGCTGTGACACTGGTTGAAGTCCTGGCAGAGAGTTTACTTGAATCGACTGACCAGTTGTTGGCTGAAGAGGCTGAAACTTCCTTGTCCAGGACTCTGGTCCTGACTCAGACCATCGGAGAGATGGATCAGTCCACTGTCCTGCCGTCTCTGGTCAAAGACCAAAACCGGAGGAGCCTCTGTGTTCGCTGACTCCCTCCTAGCCCCACTGTCTATCCCCTCAGCGGTCGAGGTGGAGCGCTCTGTCCCATTCTTGTGAGTCAAGTGGCTCCCGCCAACATTGGCACTCCTGCTCTCTACACCATGTGAAACGGTGCTGCCACTAGTCTTCGTCCTTATGCTCCTCTGGTGAGGAGAGGCTTCATAAATTACATTGATGCTACGAGGACCTCATATGGCAACAGCTGGTGTGCACCGATATTAAGCCGACCCCAGCTTCCACACCGGTCATCACCTGGCTTTCGCCTGACCGGCCAACGTCTTCTGTGCCTAAAGAGCCAATAAAGACAGTCCCAGCTCAGCTAGCTCCAGTGTCACCACGATTCCTGTGGGGTCGCCACCTAAACAGCTGACTTCCAGTGCTCCAACTAAGGAGTCTCGGCTGGTGAAGGGGCTTCCCCATAGTCTGTCAGTGACCATCACCCCTGACCGTCCTTGGAGGGTCAGTGGGGACTCCAGTGGCTGGCCACTTTTTAATGACTCTTCAGAGTCCGAGGATTCCTCCCTGCACTCCCATCTGGTCAACTAGGAGTCAGTGGGGGATCTCGAAGAAGGTCCTACTTCCTTTATGGGTCTTCTTCGACGGATCTCTGAGTTCATAGAGATGAAAATACAGCCCATCCAGAAACAGGCCCATCACCTGCTCACCGAGATCCTCAACCTGGGGGGGATTCTCTGATAGAGGACTTCCCGCTGGCGGAAGCCATTCTTGACCCTGCCCTGAAGTTCTGGCAGTGCCCAGCTTCCTGCCCTGCGCCTTCCTCCCGGTTGGCCCACAAGGTTGCGGAACCTGCCAGTTTCCTCTCAGGATTCACTGAAAACCCCTCAGCTGAGGGTCTGGTGGCGGATTCACTGTGTAGGCACTCGGGCAGTAATGGGGACATTGATAAGTCACCCAAAAAAGAGTCCAGAAAATTGCACCACATGGCTAAGAAGGTCTACGCTGCCTCCTCGCTTGGTCTTCGCCAGGCAAGCTCGGCCCTCTATATGGCCCACTTCTCCATGCCCTGCTGGGCACCCTGGATTAGATGCATCCTCATCTGCCAGCGGACCTCCAGACCATGGTCAAACGGGTCCAGGACCAGGCTGTAGCAAAATAACAGATCCAGAAAGCCATGGACATTGGGGACTCCTGCCCGTTCTGTGGTGGCCGCAGTGGCCATACGCCACAGGGCTTGACTGAGGAGCTTGACCTTCATGACAGACACTCAGCACAAGCTGGCAGATGTTCCTTTCCTGGGCACCTACTTGTTTGGGCCCAGGGTTGAGGACCACCTCACCTGCATCGAGAAATCCAATGCCACCTTCGACTCTGCCAAAAAGGACCCCAAGGGCTCCAAGTAGCAGCAGAGAAGGAAGCCCTTTCGGTCCAGCTCTACTCCGGCGACCAAACCAGCCCAACCCCAGGCTGGTCAGCAGGCCCAGACTTGGTGACCTCGGCCGAAGTCGGTGTCCTTGGTCATCTGTAATCCTGTGGGGGAGAGGCTCCAGTGGCTCCTCAGCCAAACCCTCCTCCTCCTCTAAGCCTGTCCAGTGACGGGATGTGGGGTGCCTTCTTCATGCCTATCACACCTCCCCAGGTCCTCGTGTGGGAGGCCGGCTCGGTCACTTCCTTTCCACCTAGTCCGCTGTCACCACAGACAGGTGGGTCCTCGAAGTGGTGGGTCAGGGTCTGCCTCTGAAATTCGAGAAGCACCCTCCTTGCCAAGCCCATGCCCCTTGGGAGGACTTGTTATCCATAGACATTCTGTCAGCTCTCAGAGATGACATAGCCCAGCTCCTCCACAAGGAGGTCATAGTTCCTGTCGTGGATCCTCTGGAACACCTAGGGTTTGTCTCCAGGTACTTCCTGGTGCCAAAGTGTCTGGTGCCCTATTCTAGATCTGCACGACATGAACAAGTTTCTCAAGTCACGCACCTTCAGGAAGGGAACTCTGTCTCAGATCATACCATCTCTAGAGCAGAACATGTGGTTTTGCTCCCTGTATCTTCAGGACGAGTTCTTCCACATCTCGATCCGTCCATCACATCAAAGGTTCCAGGCCATGCCACTTGGCCTCTCCTCAGCCCCCAGGGTCTTCACCAAGTATAGAACCAGGATGATAGCACTGAGAAAGATAAAGATGTGTGACATCTTCTGGTGGTGATTAGTCCTAGAGCATCTGCAGGAAGGGATCCTGTTTTTGCGCCCAGAGCTGACAATCATCCTGACGACCAATGCCTCTCTCATGGGCTGGCGTGCCCACCTGGGGGAATACAAAGTCCATGGGCTCTGGAGTCCCAATGCCACATCAACCTGCTGGAGCTCTAAGGAGTTCAGCTGGTGCTGACTGCATTCATTCCTCACATCTGGGGTCAGGTGGCTCAGGTCCAGATGGACAACACCACGACCATGTACTACCTCAACAGATAGGGTGGGATGCACTCCCTGCCTCTGTGCAAGGAGGCTGTCTGTTAGTGGACACTCATGCGCAGCCTGGAGGCCGACCTTGTCATCCATGTGGCAGGAGCCTCCAACTAACTGGTGAATGCCCTCAGCCATGTGAGCGAGGTGTCCCATGAGTAGTCTCTCCACCCAGAGGTAGTACACAGTCTGTTCGCACAGTGGGTACCCCTCAGGCGGACCTGTTCACTTCCAGGGAGAACATGAAGCTTAGGCTGTTTTGTGTCTGCCTCCTTAGCAGAGAAGGCTGCGGGGGATACCTTCTTGAGGCCCTGGAACCTAAGCCTCTTCAGTGCCTTCCCTCTGATTCCCTTGATCTACAAGGTGCTCTTCAAGGTCAGGAGGGACATGGCTCAGGTGATTCTGGTGGCTCTGGACTGGCTATACCAGTTTAGATACCCCGGTCTCCTCAGCCTCAGCAGCAGGTTCCCGAAATGTCTTCGTCCACACCTGGATCTGCTCTCCATCAAGTCAGGGGAAGTTTCTCTATCCAGACCTTCAATCCCTGCACCTGACTGCCTGGTTCCTGTGCAGCTAGAGTTCCAGGCTTTGGGTCTCTCTGAAGATGTCATTACTGTTGTGGAGGCATCTTGAAAGGAGTTGACCAGGAAATACTGTGCCTTCAAGTGGAAGAGATTGTTGGGTCAAGGGGTTGGACCCTTTGTCCTGTCAAGTGGCTAGCATCCTTGATTACCTTTGATCCCTCTCTAAGTCAGGCCTTCGGTCCACGACCCTTAAGGTGCACCTGGCCGCCATCTCTGCTTACCGGGCGTGGGCCAGTTAGGAGTTGGTGGTGCAGGAGAAGGTGGTCTGGCGCATTTTCAAGGGCCTTGACCACATTTCCCCTCCGGTGCGTGAACCACCACCACCACCTTGGGATCTGTTGCTGGTTTTGGCAGAGTTCACGGGCAAGCAATTTGAACTGCTACACAGGTGTAACATGTGTCCCCTCTGGTGGATGACCACCTTTCTGGTGGCTGTTAGATCTGCCAGAAGGATCAGTGAGCTCCAGGCGCTTCGGTGGAGTCTCATTTACAGGTCTTCCACAGGTATAAGGTTGTCCTGCGCCCCAACCTGAAGTTTCTTCCAAAGGCTGTCTGATTTTCACCTTAACAAGGTGATTAATCTGCCTCTGGATTTTACCAACCACATCTCGGAGGCCGAGCATTGGCTCCATACTCTGGACCTGAGGCGAGTGCTTGCTCATTACGTAGAGCACACTGCTGGAGTTCGGGGAGAGGTTCGCCAGCTGTTTGTCACCTACGCTGATGCTGCGTCTGGCAGATCTGCATCCAAGTGGACAGTTGGCAGGTGGATTGTATCCTGCATTGATCTCTGCTATAGATTGGCAAGTAGGAAGCCTCCCGTATGGCTAAGGGCTCATTCTACCTGTCATACCGCTGCATCAGTGGCTGCTTCTAGGGACATCCCTAAACAAGAAATCTGCAGGGCTGCTACCTGGAGGTCGGCACACACCTTCATTTCCCATTACCACATTGACCTAGAGTCATACTGGGATGCTGGTTTTGGGGCCTCATTTGTCCAATCTCTGTTCCCTAAGTAGGGGGTGTGCACCTTGTCTTCCTCCTCCAGGAGAACTGCTAGGAGTCTTCCAGAAGTTTGGATAGAACATCATATCCACATCCTTAGAAAAACAGGTTAATCACCTGTAACAGTAGTTCTAGGAGTGGTATATGATGTTCATCTACCCAGACCCACCCGACCTCTCCTGGATTGGGTGCAGCACTTCCAGCAGGCAAGATCTGGCGTGTGTGTGTGTGTGTGGGGGGGCCGAGCCAAGGGAGATACCACCCAGGTGGATGGGAAGAGCCACCTCAAAGATGTTTCCAGCAGGATTTAAAGGGGAAAGACAACTGCCAGAAGTGTGGATGGACATCATATACCACTCCTAGAATTACTGTTATGGGTGAATGACCTGCATCCAGATTGATTGAAAGGATTCCGAAGCCACATGTTAATGGAGTAACAAGCAGTTGCTTTGGACTTATTTTGGCAACCAGGATGCAGCATACAAACAAACAAACGTGGTGGCTGCCTTTACCCAATAAAATCTTTCAAGCAGACCCTAAAAGATAAAGTGGTCTTACATTAAAAAATATCAAATTAAGTGTTCTTCCCCCTCATAAGCCTCTCCTTACGCACCTACACAAATCAGAAAAAATAAGTACTACTTGGAGTTTTAACTGTAGGTGTTCTTTTGCAGACCATAAATAAAATCTTCATCCTATCCTTGCTGCTTATCATGGAAATTTCTGCTGCTTATCCTGCCACTGATAAAATTTAGGTTTACCTCTATTTAAAGTCTTCTGGTGTGTGTGTGTGTGTGTGTTGCATTCTGTTAGCAGAATTCTACAGGATTTTGAATTCTTGCATTTCTTGATAAATGAGCATTTCATCTATGCATTCTGGGAGGCCTTGAATCCCCAAATAGCAATATTCTTTTTATGTTTGCTTGCGCATGCACATGAAACATATTGTTATAGTAGCAGCCTTCAGAAGTATGTCACTGTCATATCCAGTGCCGCTCAGGCTGCAGGAGGCTCGACAGTGACCAGCTTGATCAGCAAGGTTGATCATGACTGTTCAACTGGAGATGGGCAGAAACTTTGTGTAGTTGAAATGAGGCAGTCGCTCTTATCTGAGAGTAGCTGCATGTCTTCATCAACAACACATGCTGAGCACTGTCATGATCAGCCTACTGCTTGTCCTCCACCCAAACCCGATGGCTTCTCCAGTGCTCCCTTTTTAAAACAATCCCACCCTCTGCAGATTATCTTTCCCACCTCCCAGTCAGTTCCCTGGTGCCCCTTTCTGTAAAACTAAACTCTTGTCCACTACCAGTTATCCCATGCACCTCCCGATGGGTTCCCCCCTTCCGTTTATAAAACTAATCTCCCACCCACTGCCAATTATCCCTCTCACCACCCCATTGCTTCCCTGTGCCCTGTTTATGAAAATAATCTGTCACCCACTGTCAAGTACCCCACCTACCTTCTGATTGCGTTCCTCATGCCCCATTTGTAAAAAATAAACTCCCACCCCTGCCAGTTATCCTGCACGGCTCCTGATTGTTTCTCCAGTGCTTGTTTGTAAAAATGAAACATCCACCCACTGCCAACTATCCCACTCACCTCCTGATCGCTACTCCTGTACTCTGTTTGGGAAAAATAAACTGCCACCCACTGTCCGTTACCCCAGCCACCTCCCAAATGTTTCTGCAGGTTCCCAGTGCCTGTAAACCAAGAAAACCATCTAGTGACGACTTCTTTCCCCCAACCCCCCTCTCATCACCAACCACTCCACCCCTTCCCTGCATCTCTCACTTACCTATCAGGTCCACTGGCACATCCTTCTGCTTCCACCAACATGTTATGCTTCTTCCAGCGCTGACTGTGCATGACTGAAAACAAAGTAAGCAAGCAATAATACCCAACAGGGTGGGTGATATTGCCCATACCGCCCACCTTGGAGGGTATTATTGCACTTAGAAAAAAGGCATCTTTAAAAAAATTTAGTCAGAAAATGTTCTTTCAAAACTAGTTAAAAATGAGTTATGTAACAAAATAGTTCCTCAGCCTGTTTTTTTTTTTCATGGTCACACACACACACACACTGCCTAAATGCCTGCTCCCCCACCACCACACTCTCACACACACACACACACACACCACGCACACACTAGAGGCTGCAATGCTTTTCTTGGTTCAGACACTCAGGAGTTTTGTTTTACTGTTCCTTTATTTTTCACACTGCGGGCTTGACAGCAGGCGACTTCATGGAGGAGAGAGGCGCGAGAAATCATATGGTTTATTAGAGCTACACAGCAGCCATTACATTTTATGGACATGCAAGATTATTTTAAGAATGAAGTGGGATGGATGAGAGATGCCAGCAATGTCAACTTTACTGGTATGCTGGTTTTGATTTTTTGGTGTTTGGTTAAGTAAATGCCGTGGAACTGTTGCATTACCGGGCAGCAACGGGGGTGGGGTGGAAATGAAAGAAAGCCGTGATTGACGAAATGGCTTTGAGTTGCGAGCAGTAAAGAGTGTTCCTCTTAGAAGCTTCAATACTGGTACATTTGACACAAATAAATACATTTTGCCGGTGCTGTGCAGCCAAGTAGTTTTTTTAAACTTATTTGTGTGTGCTTCTGGTGGGGCTCACTCTGTCTCGCTAATTGGCAAAAAAAAATGACAGCAGTTTGAATTTTTTTGCCTAGTGCTTCAGCCAGTGAAGTAGCAGGCGGGGCACAAAGATACATGGCTTGGCATATGGCAGTTTTGGACTGGTGCTTTTTATTTGGTAGGCATCTAGTGAAAGTTAATGTACCCCTGTTGAAGGGGCACTAGCCAATCAGATGCCTCCAAATAAAAAGCCCATTTTCTAAGTCTGATTAATGGCTTTATAATGTGTTTGCTATTTTTTTATATTTTTGCTCATCATTTTCAACATCGGCTTTTATTTACCCCACTTCGTGAACCAGGTTGTTTTCGCAGTCAGTCTGTGAAATCACGTTTCAGACAGGATTTTAAAAGTTTCACTTGTCATCTCATCTAGTCCGTGCACCTGTTTCAAGCCCCCATAATATATAGGTTTCCCCTATGACTCTCATCTGCTCTTCCTAGCACTTCTATGTTACCCTCCCCAGTTACTCTGACCTAC
Organism: Neoceratodus forsteri; assembly: GCA_016271365.2. Lineage (NCBI taxonomy): Eukaryota > Metazoa > Chordata > Ceratodontiformes > Ceratodontidae > Neoceratodus > Neoceratodus forsteri. The sequence continues at coordinate 336,948,336 of CM057449.1, forward strand.
TACTCCCTGGATGCGCTCCCACAAGGGCCCATTTTGCTAACTGTCCCTACCCTATTTGACCTGCCTTCTGTCATTGCCATAAGGTTTTTCGGTCCTTATGCTACCTCCCGTTGCTTTAACGGATTAATAGAATCTCCTCACAATACATTCTGTGCTATCCTACCTGTTTCCTGCTTGGCCCCCACTCTGGTGACAAAAATGTAATATTTAGTTTGTACCTCGTACCAAACACTGTTCTTTACTCACATTAATTATGCATAATACCCCTTTTTTGCAGATCACCTCTTCCGAGTACTGCTTGACCCTATGTATAATGCCTTGTGATATAAAATGCCATCATTATGTTGTTTACTACATGGTCATGTTCCTCCTTTTGTTTCTCCTTATCTTGATGTTTATTTCCCTACTCAGAATATGACTGTTTCTTGCCTTCTGTATGTATTTCCTGTAAATTGTGTAATTCCCTATTTCAGAATGCTACTATTCTTGCCTTCTGTATATATATCTGTTATTGCTCTGTAACCTGAAAATAGTCATCCCTATGGCTAATGCACCTACCCGGTAAACAAAACAAAAAATAAATAAATAAAAAGTTGGGTAATAAAAAGACTATATTGGAAATCTGGGGAAAAAATGCAAAAAAAAAAAAATGAAAAAATGTTGAATTTCTTCAGCATTTACTCATACCTTTGCTATTTTTCCAGATTTTGACCCCAGATTTTCAATATAGCCTTTTGTTTATGCCACCTCATCAAGCGAGACAGGTGTAATTTTTTAAATCCTGTCTGAAACATGTTTTCACCCTTGCTCCATGAACTCACTTTCAGATGGGATTTAATAAATACAGTCTTTTAATGCTGCAGCAACATGGCTTTAAGCAATTACATAATATCAAGGCAGCCTTGGTGCCGTTCACAAGCTGCATTCAGGGTGCCTTTGACAATCTGTTGCAGCGGTATTTGTGGACCTCACCAAGGCCTTCAACCTTTTTGAACATTGTGTACTACCAAATATTCTGTCAAGTTTGCATTTTTCTCCAGAAATAGTTTTGTGGTTCTTTCATTATCTTAGTAATCATTTCCATGCCACGTCTCTTGATGGTTTTCATCCCTGAACTACTCCCATTGTCTGTGGAGTGCCACAGGGCTCAATATTGGGACCATTGATCTTATCATTATATATGAACACTGCTCCTAGTATCTACACTCAGACTTCAGTCATCATGTATGCAGATGATGCTGTGTTTAGTTCTTCCCTTAAACGAAATGACACTATCACAGAAGTTCAGATTCATTTCAAGTTTTTCCAGGATTGGCTTTATAGTAATCATATGGTATTGAATGTTCAAGGACCAAGCTTATGGTCTTCTCTAATAAACCCAGTGTTGAGGACCATATCCCCCTTGATGATCTAAATGGTACCCCAGCTGAGCCTGTTGACCATTTTAAATACCTGGGGTTAGTTAAGGCTCTGAACTGCAAACCTGGAGACTTGGGTTTGAATCCCACAGCCCCACTTGCATACTGTGTAACCCTGAGCAAGTCACTTAAACTTCCTTGTGCTCCCAGGTTGCACCTGTAAAGAAGCTTTCAGTTTAGTGTGTCTCTCTTGGTAAAACAAAGGTGTGTTTAAAAAAAAAAAACTTTTGGACTCAAAACTATCTTTTGAGAATCATGTTGCTCATACTAGGAAGGCCATCCACCACCACCGTGGTGCTCTATATCGTGTCGAAGCATGTCTTACTAAAAAAATCCTGGACTCTGGCTCGTAGCTTCTTATTTAATAAATTGGATTATGGCTTACTAGTTTATTCATCCACTTGTAAAAATATCCTGGATTCACTTAGGGTCACGTATAATTAAATTCTCAGGTTTATGTTGCAGGTTCCATTTCGCACTCATCATTGTTCTTTCCTTCAGGATTCTAATTGTTTATCATTTTTCTATTGGATACAGTTTAAACCTTGCATATTGTTGTTCAAAATGATGTTAGGTTTCCTCCCTCCCTCTATTTCTCAACTGTTCCCAAGGTTCATCAGTGGTAGTTTCTAGGACAAATATTTTTTTCAGATACCATTTTTTTCATAGGTCCATTGGCGAGAGATCAATCCTGTATAGGGCTCCTAAATGTTTTAATTCCCTCCCCATCAATTTTGTCGTTTTAAAACCATTGGTCATTTTAAACATAAACTTTTTATGTTTTTTCGTAGTTCTCAGAAATGTATTTTACTTTTTTTCATTTTTGTATTGAATTAGATGTATTGTAAAGTTATTGTCAGTGTTATTCATTTTTTTTTGTACCATGTTTGTTTATCTGTAATTGCTTGTTGTCTGTGAAAACTGGCAGTTTGCTCATCAAGCTCACAAGGGTAAAAAATAAATCAAAATTCACCTGTGTTGATCATAAGCTGGGGTAATAATAAGACTGTTTTGAAAGTTTAGGGTGAAAAGCTCAAAAAATAGCAAAGTTATAAAGAAACGTTGAGATTCTTTAGTATTTACTTCTAGCTTTGTATTTTGCCAGTTTCTGACCCCATGTTTTCAGCACAGCCAGTTTGTACCCTACATAATGAACATGATGTGTCATTTTTCGAATCCTGCCCCTCAGAAATCTTTCACACTTGTGCCACAAAATGACATTTTGGACAGGATTTCATAAATGAAACTTGTCATGTACTGTACATGAGATGATGTAATAAAAATACAATTTTGAACATTGGGGTCAAAATTGAAAAAAGAAATGTGAACAAACATTGACCCTTTTTAATCGTTTACTCATAACTTTGCTGTATTTGAACTTTTTGAACCCGCAGTTTTAACAGTTATGTTTTTACCCCCATCAAGTGAACATTGCAGATGTCATTATCGATTCCCCTCCAAAACTTGGTTTCACACTTGTTCCACAAAATAATGTTTCGGGTCACATTTCTTAAATGACACCCATCACGTTCATATGCTGGGGGAATAAAAATCAGTTTTTCAAAAATTCAGGGTTACACTCTAAGAAAACAAAAATATTATATATCGATAAGAGCATCTAGAGGAAAATGGGCTCCAGGATGGAAGGCAGCATGGATTTATGAGAAGGAGTTCTTGCCAAACAAATCTAATTGACATCTTTGACTGGGTAGCCAAAACAGTGGAGAGGAGGGGGCCAAGCAGTGGATATCCTCTACCTGGATTTCAGCAATACCTTTAACTTTGTACCCCACAGAAGGCTGATCAGGAAGCTGGCAGACCTCAGAGTAGGAGAGAAGATGGTTAGATTGGTGGAAAACGTGCTAGGGAACAATACCCAAAAGGTGATGATGGGGGAGAGAGTTTTCTAGCACCAGGGTAGTCGCAAGTGTTGCACCGTGCAGGGCTCAGTGCTGGCCAGTGCTATTTAAAGTTTTCATTAATGATATTGGGGATGGTATCAAGAGTAACATGTGTCTGCTCACGGATGACACCAAGCTTTGCGGGAGGGTGGACTCAGCCAACGGGATACAGGACCTTAAAGAGGACCTTAGAAGACTTGAAAAGTGGTCCGAGATCTGGCAACAGAGCTTCAGTGCCAAGAAGTGTAAGTTTATTATGCACATTGGAACCAAAAACACCAGGAAAAAGTATTCTAGGGACATGGATATGTTGTTCATCCACACTGTCTAGCAGGTTCCTTGCCGCTTTAAAAGCAGCAAGGAACCTGCCAGACAATGTAGATGAACAACATATACCATTCCTAGAACTCCTGTTACAGGTGAGTAATCTGTATTTACTTGGGAGGGGTCTGGGTATCTCCCACACAGAAAGAGAAGGATTTGAGAGTGATAACTAATGACCTCAATCATTCTACGCAGTGCGAGAAGGCAGTGGCAAGGGCAAACAGGATGTTGGGGTGTATAGCCAGGGGGGATCAGTAGTACGCGACAGGAGGTGGTATTGCCATTGTACTGGTCACTGGTGGGACTGCATCTGGAGTATGTGACACAGTTCTGGAGCAGTCACTTTAAAAAGGACATCAACCTTAATGAGATGGTCCAGAGGAGGGTTACGAAGATGATTGTGGAGTAGCAGTGTAAACTGTACAAGGAGAAACTGAGAGCCCTAAGCATGTACTCCCTGGATGTCAGGGGGAGAGGGGAGACGAGATTGAGACCTTCAGGTACTTGAAGGGGATCAGTAATGTGAGCAGGGAGAGTCGTTTCAGGCTAAGCTGCAGCAAAACCATGAGGGCACAGCCTAAGTTTGGAGGCGGTGATGTGTAAGAGGGAGGTTTAGTTTAGTTTAGTTTATTGTTCTAGGAGTTATTACCTTTGAGCCAATGGCTCTTTTACAAAGGTTCCACGTCATCAATGTACAAACAAACAAGACATGTTACATAGAATGGTCAGCAAATTATAAAGGTTTCAATAAACCAGTATAATACAGTACATCACAGGAAAAAAACAAAACATTGGAGGAATGGTTAAGGTAGGAAGGGTAGGAGGAGATATGGGGAAGGGAGCAGACTTAGAGTAGTTAGAGGTACTCAGATGCCTTTGTCAAGAAAGGAGCAGAGGAGGAGGAGGAGGAGGAGGAGGAGGATGAAAAACAGTAAAAACAGCCATGAGGGAAGAATCATTAGTCAAGGCAGTCACAGGAGCTAGAGGCTGAGAGGTGAGAGTAAGGCATAGATTTGAAAGCTCCTAGTGACGTGGAGGATGTAATGAGCGAGCTCAGGGCATTGTACCAGCTGGGGGCACGATAGGCAAAAGATCTTTGGCCCTGTGTGGTCCGACATCGGGGACCTGGAGGCTGGTGTTCGATCTTCTGGTGGACGTATGCTGGTATTCGGGCAAAGTAGGTCTTGGAAACACGGCGGAGTGCGCCCAAGATGGATTTTTTTGCCATCAGGCATGTGAGGTACCTTATGCGATTTGAGAGTTGCAGCCATCCTGTTTCAGTGTTCAAGTTCAAGTTTCAAGTTCAAGTTTATTGCAGGAAAACTCCATTGAGCAAGCTCATTCACAAGGAGGTCCTGTGACATAAACACTTAAAGTACAAACACAGATAGGTAATAACAGTATATACATGAAATGCACGTTACATGATACAGGCTGGATATACATACAAGGGTACCACATAGGGTGACCGCAGGTGGTAAACATTGATATGAGACAGAGCGACTTACAGGTTGCATACTGATAAATGAAACATGATGACTGGTGTGTGCAATACATATACAGTATTTTGGCAGCTAGAACAAACAGTCTACAACTGATATGGGGGGGAGAAGTGATTTGATAGAGTAGCAGTGGAGTGTAAGCAAAGATAAAGCCAGGAGTAGAAGGGGAAGGGAAAGCAGTTAATATGACAAATCAATTATACCTTACCAGAGGATAAATATGGCACACATGGGGAAGGAGGAGACTTAATGACAGTTACAGGTGTCTTTTATTTTGGCTGAACTTAGCGATTTGTAGAAGTTTATTGAAACTGTGCTAGTTAGTTTCAGTACGGTTTGTAATTGGTTCCAAATGGAGGGAAGGGCATATGCAATACCACGTTTACCAAGGAAGTCGCGTCCTTGGTATGTCAAGCATAATAAAGTCAGATTTTCTTAACGAGTACGCACTATGTGAGGTACTAATAAGGGAAGAGAGAAAGCTTGGCAATTTCTGCAGGAGCAGTTTAAGAGTCCATAGCCCAGCATGGAGCAGGCATCTAGTAGTAAGGGATGTCCAACCAACAGCTGCATATAAGTCACAGTGGTGCGAACGGTAAGGGGAGTTGGTAATGAACTGTAACGCACGGTGATAAACTATGTCCAGTTTACTTAGATTTGCAAGAGTGATGGAGGAATAGATTACATCGCCATAGTCGAGTAGGGGGAGAAAAGTGGCCTGTATAAGCTTGTTTCGAGTTTCAAGGGGGAAAAGGGGCCTATTTCTGTAGAAGAAACCTAACCTTGCTTTTAACCTTCTAGAGACATCTTAGGCGGTCACTGAAAGATAATTTATTATCGATCCAGATACCTAGATATTTAAATTTGGTTACAACTTCCAGAGGCTCGTTTAGCGTGGTGACAATGAAGTCTTAGGCAAGAGGTATTGGGGGCCTGAGACAGCACTGCGGGAGAATATCATCGCTTTAGTCTTCTTAGCATTGAGCAGAAGCTTTGCCTTTATTAGATTATGCTCAAGTTGCTGAAGTCCGCTTGAAGCACTCCCTTGACTTCAGATAACGATGAGCCGGAAGTATAACACAGTATCATCTGCAAAAGTGCAGATTGGGCGTGATATGTTAGCATCTAAGTCATTAATGTACAGAGAAAACAAGATAGGGCCTAAAATGGATCCTTGGGGACTCCTCTTGCAACTGGCAAGGCAGCAGAAAAAAGCCTTCCGCCTTTACTTTTGGAATCTTCCAGTTAGGTAGCTAGAGAACCACTGGGTGGTATGGTATGTGGCACCCAACTTTGCAAGGCAATTGACTAATAGTTTGTGATCAACAGTATCAAAAGCTTTGCTGAGGTCCAAAAGACTGCACCAGTTACCTTCTTAGCATCTATAGCAGAGATCCAATCATTGGTTACTTTTGCTAGTGCAGTGATTGTGCTATGATTAGCCCGGAAGCCAGATTGAGCTGGGTTAATGAGAGAGAAGGTTTCCAAGTGAGATTTTAACTGAATATGGATCAGTTTTTCGAGAACTTTAGAAAGGATAGGCAATATGGAGATAGGCCTATAGTTGTTTACATCGCATGGGTCACCAGATTTAAATAGAGGGAGGATATGTGCTGATTTCCAGCAAGGAAGGCACAGTAGCAGATGTAATGGAAAGATTGAAGATGTGGAGAACTGGGCAGTGAGATGGGTGTGGCCTGACCTTAGGAAAAAGGGTTCCAAGCCATCGTCCCCTGCGCTTTTTTTGGTGTCTAAGTTAAGAAGAGAATCTTCTACTTCTTTATAAGTTATCTCGTGCAGTTGGAAGGGGCTGGGTGCAGGACTAGATGTGGCGGAGGGGTATGCTGGCTCACGCAGCACCAGCATAAGGTGACGAGTCAAAAGCTAATCCAGCTGTGGCAAAGTGGAGTTAAGTTCCTCCAGGATTAGGGACTTGTTTTCCACAATCTTGCCACTTGCAACTGTCTTTGTTGGGACAGAGGGGGCCATGGGCCGTCCTTCTACAGCTTTGATAGTCTTCCATATTTTATGAGGGTTACCTTTAGCTTGTTCGAGAGTAGAAATATAATAGTTAGCTTTAGCTATTCCTGGCTGTTCTAAAGGCCTGCCAATCCGAAGATTCTTTGGAATGTTTAGCTTTAGCCCAGAGCTTATCTCGAGCTATAAGGGCTGCCTTGAGATCCGAGGTGAACCAGGGGTTGGAATTGTTCGTGACTTACTTTGATGAAAGGGCATGCTTATTTATTATTGTAGTGAGTTTGTCATTAGGATGCAAGCTGCCTTGTTGACATCTTTGGCTAGGTAAAGATCTTGCCATCTGATCATGCTCAGGTCAGATAGGAAGTTTACTGCACTGAATTTCTCGAAGGATCTTTTGTTATAAAGATGGGTTGCAGACAGGCCTTAATTTGAGATCTTATGCAAGCAACAATTCCATGATCGCTCATGTCGTTGTGAAACACTGCCAAATGAGATATTTTGTGTGGATGGGTGGTTAGTACCACATCTAGAATGGAACTGTTGGCAGTATTTAGAGTGTTGTTCCTAGTAGGTTCACTGACTCATCACAAAGGGATTCGAGGCCGTGTGATTTAGGTGACAGCCAGTCCATATTTAGATCTTCTAGAAATATTGTTTCAGTTTTTGCATCTACGAACATGGATTTCAAAAGATTAAGGACTTCATTACCACCAGACGGGGGTCTATAGCCACCTAGGATAGTGATACATTCCAAGGAGGGGAGATGAAGGCTCAGCGAAACTAACTCAAATTCCTTGGCTAGAGATTTGCAACTAATATTGGTGACCAAGTACTTAGATTTGGTGTAGATAACCACACCCCCGCCTCTAGACTCTCTATCTGCTCTAAATAAATTGTAGCCCTGCAGTGATATTTGTTGATCAGTGTTCGTCTTTTTTAACCACGACTCAGTAATTATGTTGAGTCTGGGTTACGTGTGCAGCCCAGGCTTGCAGCTATACAAGTTTTATGCAGGCTTAAAATGTTGACCATCATCATTTTGAGACCTGGGCCTCAACAAAATCGATAGAGCGAGGTAAGTTGTGGGGGGCAGGGTTGAAGCTCCACATTTCCTGAGCAGAGAAGAAGCAGAAGTATAACTTTCTTTAAGGAGCCTATAAGAATGGAGACTGCTTTTTATTTCTTCGGCAACCCATATCGTGCTGTGCAAAAGTGGCACCACTGTAATGACAGTTGATCGTGATCAATGTAAGTGCTTAGGTAGACATAGGTGAGGACAGTAGTCAAGGGTGTAAGCTAACTGGGGAATAGGCTAAAAGGGGAGGAGAATGACAAGTGTCTGCACGGTAGACTGTTATAACATTAGGTATTGATAAGGTACATTGGAGAACTGAATTGCATTGAGGTACTTGAATTGCAGTGTATTGCTGAAAACTCTGCACCTCAGGAGTAATAAAACACAATAAGAGCCATGGTCCCAGATTGAGTGGTCTGTGATTTGTATTAGTGCAATATTTTCTAGGCAAGAAATTTGCCCACCTAGGTACTCACTTAAAACCTAGATGAGAAAATACAGCAGAAAGGGGAACAAGGAGAGCAGGAGCAGCTTAGTTAGTGGCCATCCACCCTTCAGACTCAAGTCCCTTGTAGCAGAACCGGGAAGAAGTAGAATGATAATGCAGGCCATATTGCCTACGTAATGAATACAGTGATTTATGTAGAAGACCAAGAATCCCTCTAGTGGCAGGTCTGTATAACCTGCTAATGGAAACTAGCTACTTGGGGGTGTAGAGCTCACATGTATGAGTACGTCTTTGTGCTCCAGAGAGCAGCCGACAGGCCTTGTTTAGGGTGGTTGTGATGCGCCTTAGTGCGGTGGTAGTGGCAGAGCCATAGATAATTAAGCCATAGTCTATGATTGAGATGACAAAGCTTTGAATAGCAATCCTCAGCGCAGCTTGGGTAAGGAATTGCCGGTTCTAGGGACATGGATATGTTGTTCATCCACACTTATTGGCAGGTCCCTTGCCACTTTAAATCTTGCCAGAAGGTCTTCAAGCTGGCTCCTTCCACCCACCCGGGTGGTAAAACTCTCGGCTGCGCCCCATGACGCCAGATCTTCCTTACCGCTTGGAAGCTCAGGTTCCCTTCTTAGCGCTCTGCGTTTTCGACTGGTTCCTGAAAAGTTCGGTCTTCAAATTTATTGAAGTATCCTTGAATTCTTCGATCTTTTCTTCTTCGCTACGGCGATGGCTTTTTCCGGCCCCAAGAGACGTACGGTTAGTTCCTCCAGGAGGGACTCGCACTCCACATGCTCTTTTTGCCTGGACTTGGATCACGATCCTCGGGCTTGCAACTTTTGTTCTGCCCTTTCGGTCAGCTCTCCGGAGGACCGTGCGGCCCGTTCAGGGCTCAGACATCCGTAGTTTTTCCGCCCGAGATTCCATGGACCGTGGGTGCCCGCCCACTGTTTCTCTGCAGTCTGATCCTGCCAAGGAAGGCGGGGTTTCCTTCCTCTCCTTCAGTTGCGGAGCTTATCCTGCTCTCCTTGGAATCCTTTCATTCCAAAACGTTCAGGGAGCAGTCATTCCCTCTCCTCCAAGGAGAGGGCCTGGAAACCCTGTCTCGGCCTATGACTAAAGGGCGAGTAGAGGTCTCTTACGGGCGAAATTTCCCCTCCTCATCGGCCAACGCTCGACTTGATCGAGGATTCAGCTCGGCCTCTGGCCTCACGGTACCCAAATCAGGTCAGCTGGCCGAAATTCCCCATCGGCGTTGTCGAGTCTCTTGACCGCCTTTTGGGGTCACTGAGCAATCTTCCTGCCGCCTTGACGGAAGTGAGGGCTCTGTCCTTCACTTCGGGTCGACAGCCCTTGGTCCGTTCTTCTGAGCTGAGGGAGGAGCGGGTGCTCCCCGTTTCTTCCCAGGCCCGCCCTCGGTTACCCTGAGGATTTGGGTCTTGGTCTCGGTCTACTTCTCGGTCTAGCCGCTCACGCCGATCTCAGCGTTCTTGGTCGGGGCACCGGGTTAAGTGGCTTTGCCGTTCTTCCCTTATCCCCTCCTCGGATGAGGCCAGTTTTAATACCGTTAGCGTCGGTATTCTAAAGCTTATGTAGCGACAGGATTGTCTGGTTTAAACCCTGATTCATTCTCCGGATAGCAAGCAGCCGCCGCTTGGTGAGCAGCCGTTCGAATCAGTCGAGCCTTCTCCAGGACTGGTTGCTCGTTCGACCTTCGCTGCCCTCCACCTTGGTAAGATTCAGCGGGACAGTGGTCTGTCCTTAGGTCACTCGGTCCCTCATCTCCCAGCCCCCCGCGGACGAAGAGTGCTCTTAGCTCGCGGCAGCTTTTGCAGACCCTTCGAGCCTGGAGTGAGGCTCTGCCTTGTTCCTGATAGGGAGGACCCCGGTCTTCCCAGGAACATCCAGTAGACGACAGCCCATCGTCTTGAAGGGTCTACTTCAGCTCGATCTCAGAGTTTACTGGAATGCAGCTTAAGCCCGTCTCCGATCGGGCTCCTTACCCCCTTCTGGAGATTCTGGATCGAAGGGGTTCTTCCACGGAAGCCTTCCCAGTGGCTGAGGCTATCGTGGGACCAGCCTTGGAGCTATGGTGGTGGCCTACTTCTTGCCCTGCGCCTTGGCTAGGGTAGCTCGGAGTATCTATCAGTCGGTTCTCTGCCCAGTTTCTCAGGCACCCTTCCATTGAAGGTAATTACAATGACGTTTTCAATGTCTTGGAAGCGGCTGGGGATATGGACAGACTCCCGACAAGGGAGTCAGAAGGATGGACTATGTCGGGCAAGGTTCAGCTTCGTCCTCCTAGGCCTCCGTCAGGCCAGCTCAGTAGCACTGATGGCACATTTCTCCCACACCCTTTTGGGCTCCCTGGACGAGGTTCTCCCTCATCTCCCAGGTGACCTGCGGACCACGGTTCAACAGGTGCGGCACCAGGGTAGGGTGGTGGCGAAGCAGCAGCTCCAGACGGCTCTGGATCTAGGCGACTGCTGTGCCAGATCGGTGGTGGCCGCAGTGGCCATGCGCCGCAGGGCATGGCTGAGGTTAACTTCATTCTCCTTGGAAACCCAGCACGAGTTGGCAGACATCCCCTTCTTGGGGACTGACCTTTTCGGCCCTGGAGTGGAGGGATACATCCATGGGCCCGAGAAGTCCGATGCCACTCTGGACTCGGTCACTCTCGACAACGGGGTCAAGGGCAGCCGTCAGCCTTTGCGTAAGCCCCTTTGCCCCCTGAGCCCTGGGACCCCCCCGGCCCAGCATGAGGGCCAGCAGGCATGCGCTGGGCGGCCTGTTGCCAAACCAGCGTCGTCCTCCAAAAGGAAGTGGAGAGGCAGGAAACCGAGGGGCTCCTTGGCTCCTTCCCCCTCTAAGCCTGCTCAGTGATGGACCAAGGGGCATTGCTCCGGCTCCGTCGTCCCAGCCCGTGTTTTCCCGTGGGGGGATGGCTCCGCACCTCGTTCTGGAGGTATTTAGGGTGGATCCTGTCGCAATTGCGAGCGGATCCCCTTTGAGCCGTTCCCCTATGGGAATTTTGAGTTCACTGCCCCTGTGTCGGTCATCTAACATGGCTGGCTCTCTAGTTAGAGATGATCAGGAAGGCCGTGGACCCCCCATTCAACCCTGGGTTCGCGTCCAGGTATTCCTGGTCTCTTACGGACGGGGGCTTGCGCCCATCCTCCCGCATGCCTGGATGGTCTCTCTTCTGCAGACATTCCATCCTCAGGACATGGTGGGTAGCTGTTTCCTGGTCTCCAGGATGTACCTACTCCTCGTTCCATCCGTTTTTGGGGGAGGCTCCATCCCTTCTTGCGGAGCTGCTTACGAGTTCCTAGCACTTCCTTGCTCAGCAGTCTCTGCGGCATGGAAGGGTCCAGATGTCACCCCACCCGGAAGGCAGACTGGTCTCCTTTCGGGAGCCATGTGAGAACTCGTATCTTAGCGGTGAAGCTTCTTCGGGACTAAGCTCGACTTTGAGTCCGAGCTCAGCTCTGGGTGAACAGGGCGAGTTCTTCCTCCCTGCCGGTCGGGTTGGCCGGAATTACGTCCTGCCAGGACCTCCTGCTCCTCCTGGGCCTCAGGCGGCCTTCCCTTAGGGAGGGGCCAGCCAGAGGTCACAACGCTGTGTCCCATGGATCAGTTCGTGACTTACAGCCCAGGAGTTAGGTGAACGCTCCCTTGGACCGTTCTAACTTCGGCAGGAGACTATCCTGCTTGTTCACTCTGAGTTGCCGGTCTTCTCCGACCGATGCTTCTCGGATGAGTGGGGTGCCCATCTTGGGGAATACAGAGTGCATCGCCTCTGGTCCTCTTGCGAGTCCCGATGTCCTTCTTGCTCGCTGGAGACAGACGGTCCGATTAGCTGTCACCGCTCGCTCCGCTTGTACGGGGTCTAGTGGTCTAAGTCCAAGTTGGACTATTCCAAGACCATGTGCTACCTACTCTGCCAGGTTGGTCTATCCCCCTTGTCTCGGTGCAAGGAGGTTCTCCGCATTGGGTGGTTGCACAGTCGAGGCTTCCTAGCCATTTCTTGGCAGGAGCCCAATTCCCTGGCTGCTGCCCTGAGCCGGGCATAGGCTGCGCCTCATGAGTGGTCTCCCCTGCCGGAGGTAGCACAGGATCTTCTCCCTCTTCCCTCCGGGGACAATATGAGGCCGAGACTGTTTTTTTGCCCGCCCCTCAGCAAGGTCTGCTGCAGGGGATACCATAGGGGCCTCGGACCCCGGGCCCCTCCGTGCCTCTCCCCCATTTCCCTTGACCTACGGGCAAGGCGAGGAGGGACTTGGCGCAGGTGATGCTGGTAGCCCCAGACTGGATTGCCAGTGCTGGTATCCAGCTCTCCTCAGTCTTAGCCCCAGGCTGCCGAGACAGTCTCTAGTCCGCCGGTCCTGTCTTTCCTTTTCAGGGGAAGGTTATCCATCTGGACCTTCAATCCCTGCACCTGTTGGCCGTTCCCTGTGCAGCTAGGGGCCAGGCCTATGGTCTTTCAACAAGGTCCTGGACCTTCGAGGCATCCTGCTAAGAAGTTGGCCAAGATGCTTGTCCTTTGGGAGAAGTTTTCCTTCTTCCGATGATGGGATAGGGCGGTGCCCTTCTCCGTCCCTGGGGCATAGCATTCCGGACCATTTGCGGTCCATCCTTAGACCAGGGCTTCGGTCGACGACCCTCTGGGTGCTTCTGTGGTCACCACTGTCTTCTGGGCGCGGGCAGGAGGGTAGCTGGTGGTACAGAGAAGGTGGTCTGGCACTTCTAGGCCTCGATCACGCCTCTCCTTTTGGGAGAGTATCCCCGTTTCTGCGGGATCCTTGTTGGTATGGGCTTAGCTCATGAGCAAGCCATCCGAACCTTTGTACAGGTGCGTTTTCCCCCACCTGTTGTGGAAGAACACCTTCCTGGGGCCACTCCGCCATCCAGAAGGCTGGGAGAGTTCCAGGCGCTCCTTTAACCTCCCTATCCGGTCTTCCACAGGGACTAGGTTGTCCTGCGCCCCACCCAAAGTTCCTCCGGAGGCGGTGGCGGAGTCTTCCCTTCGGGGGTATTGCCTCTGCCGGGGTTTATCCCCATTCACACCTCGGAGGCCCTATTCAGGTTCCGTGGGAACCGTTTTAACGCTGACCTCGTGAGAGCGTAGAGCTAAAGTTCGGGAGAGGTTCGCCAGCTGTTCATCACCTTCGCTGAAGCCGCATCTGGCAGATTGCAGCCCAGTGGAAGACGAGCGGGCGGGTCACCCCTGCAAGGTCTTCACTTTAGGCGGGTGGGCATGGAGCCTCCCAGAGGGATAAGCGCTCTTTTTAACCCGTCCTTCCACTGCATCGGTGGCTGCTTCCAAGGACCCTCCGGTCCAGGATATCCGCAGGGCTTCTGCCCAGAAGCAAGCTTTACCGTTCCCCTTCCACATCGACCTTGGGTCACGCCGGGGTGCTGGTCGGGGCCTCAGTTCTCCAGTCTTTCTACCTAAGTAGGGGTGTGCGCCTTGCCTCCCTCCTCCCGGAGAACTGCTAGGAGTCTGCCAATAAGTGTGGATGAACAACATATCCATGTCCCTATAAATACAGGTTACTCACCTGTAACAGGAGTTCTAGGAATGGTATATGTTGTTCATCCACACGACCCACCCGCCTCCCCGGCTTAGACGCACAACCTGGCTTCCAGCGGGTTAGATCTGGCATCATGGGGCGGAGCCGAGAGTTTTACCACCCGGGTGGGTGGGAGGAGCCAGCTTGAAGACCTTCCGGCAAGATTTAAAGCGGCAAGGGACCTGCCAATAAGTGTGGATGAACAACATATACCATTCCTAGAACTCCTGTTACAGGTGAGTAACCTGTATTTTCGGAACAGGATACCAGTGCTCTGGCTCACCGTTTTTGCTGTGTTATCAACATGGGTCGAAAAGGTAAGACCTTGCTCAAAGGTGATTCCAAGGTATTTAAATGTTGACACTCGTTCAAGGGTATTTCCTGGGTATGTTTTGATAGTAAGTGGGATTTGTCTTTTTCTGTTTTGTGGACTGGAGAAAAGCATGGATTTTGTTTTTTTGTGATTTAGGACCAGCTTGTGATCTAGGAACCACTTTTCAACATTGGAGAAAGCAAGTTGCAGGCTCTGGAGTAAGGGTTTCGGGTCCTTTGAGAGGAGAGAATCATGGCATCGTCAGCATAAAGGATTATTTGTTCTGGGAAGAGGTAGTAGGCAGTAAGGAAGGCTAGGGGGATACTGGGATGCATAGGAAGAGGCATCAATACTAGAAAACAGGAAGTCGTTATCCCTCTGTACAGACAGTTGGTGAGACCCCATCTGTAGTACTGTGTGCAGTTCTGGAGACCCCATCTCCGAAGAGACATAGACAGAGTGGAGGCTGTCCAGAGGAGGGCAACCAAAATGGTGCAGGGTCTGCACCAGAGACATCTGAAGAAAGACTAAAGGAGCTTAATATGTATACCCTTGAGGAAAGAAGGAGAGGAGGGACATGATAGAAACTTTCAAGTACCTCAAGGGAATTAACAAAGTCCAAGAGGGTAGCATCTTCCAGAAAAGAGATGTGCAAGAACAAGGGGGCACAATTTGAAGATTGAGGGGGGACGGCTCAGAGGTAATGTGAGGAAGTATTTTTTCACTGAGAGGGTTGTGGATGCATGGAACAGCCTCCCTGAGGAGGTCGTGGAGTCAAGAACAGTGGGGGACTTCAAGAATGCATGGGACATGCATAATGCAGTCCTAGTGGGGGGTAGGAGGAAGTAAGCTGTTGGTTTGTTGGTTAACTAGGATCTGCAGCTTATCTGTTAGGTAGGAAAATGGGCAGACTAGGTGGGCCAAGCGGTCCTTATCTGCCGTCAAATTCTATGTTTCTGTGGTCAGGATTTGGGGAGAGAGCTTAGGAAAAGGCTGAAAAGGAGGGGGCCTAGGATTGACCCCTGGGGAACACCCGAGAGGACCGGTTTTGAGTCTGAGAGAACTTCTGAGATTTTCACTGATTGAGAGCGTTGGGCCAGGTAACTTTTAACCCAGGCACCTGGTCCTTCTGAGAGCCCAAGACTGTGTAGTTGTGTGATAAGTAAGCCATGGTGAACAGTATCAAACGCCTTTGTTAGGTCAGTTATAACAGCTCCGGTTTGATATCCTTTGTTCAAGACAGTGTGAATTTCTCCTGAGAATTCCAGTAGGGCCGTCAACGTACTGTGTCCTTTCCTAAATCCATGTTGCTGCAAGCTGAGTATGTTATACTTATGCAGGTAGTCTGAGAGTTGGTCAGCCACAATGCATTTGAGGGCCTTGGAGAGAGGTGGAAGTATAGATCTTACTTCGAGAGGGCTCTTGCAGTAGGTAATTACATATAGGACTGACGCCGGCCGGCAGCAGGACCCCACGGAAAAATTTCTAGCTAGCAATCCCTGGTGGCGGACCACCCCAATGTCAGGTGACCGGCGTCATACGACGTCGGTATAAAGAGGCGGTCCCGGACGCCTGCCTTCCTGTTCTTTCCCGCCATTAGCTTGTGCGGCGCCTCACAGAAAAGTTTGTGCTTCGTCAGCCCTAACCTTTCGTTGGTTTCACCGAACATTAAAGTTATTCTTTTCTTCTATCGTCAGGTCATCGTCAGTGTATGTCGTCCCCTACACCCTCTGAGCACAAAAACAAGTGCGACTCGTGTGGCGCCCAACTACCACACAAGGACAGCCATTCCCTCTGCCTTTTCTGCCTAGGCCCCAACCACCCGGTCGACAAGTGCCAGCACTGCCTCAACTTCAACGTGGCTACCCGTAAATGGCGCCAACAGTTCCTGGAAGCCCATCTTCTCAAGAAAAAGATGTCTTTGATGGAGAAAGAGTTGAAGAAGCTGAGGCAGGCATCCACTTCTCTGGAAGGACATCGCAAAAAGCGGGACAAGGAGAGGCACCAGGAGAAGGCCTCCTCTTCCGCGACTCCGGCCGGTGTCGCGGCCCAGGTAACATCCCCTCCGGGGGACCATCCGACGGCAGCCTCCAAGGGTTTGGAGGTGGCGCCAGCCCACCCTTCTGGCTCACGCCGCCCAGCGGGCGCTCCGGCCAGAGGAGGCCTCCGCCCCCGGTTTGGCTGCAGGCTTACGGCCTACTGGCGCGGGCGACTCCCATAAGTCGGACGTCAGCTCCTCCGATGTCCACCGGGAGAGGGTTGAGAAGATGCCTGACCCTTCAGGGCGGGGCACGACCACGTTCCCTTCGGACCGGTCCGCTCCTCCACCCCGGCCCGCCTCCAATGAGGGTCCTCGTAAGATGGATGCCGGCTCCCCCGGCGCGTGCCGGGAACTAGCCCCTAATCCGCACGTCGGGGGTGACGGAACATACGACGGACCTCCCCACGCCCGTCGTACCCGGTTCTCCGCAGCCTTCGCTGCCGTCTGGGGAGCCCGAGTCACCCCAGCGAGACCCGGGGGATTTCTCCCCCTCCATCTCCGGGCGATGTGGGGGATCTTCTACCTCCGTCAGACCCTCCTCTGAAGGAACCTGATCTGACGCCGGCCCCGACACCAGTGTCGCCGACGGCTTCGGGGGATATTCCCCTTCCGTCGGGCCCTGCACCCTCCGGGCCTCTCACTGTTGATCTGCCCATGGGGCCACCATCCGGGCCGTCTGCTCCGGCAGCTTCCCTGGCGCCCAGGTACCTGCCGTCTTATCCAGCACCGCAGTACCCGACGCTAGTTCCTCCAAAGCCACGTACCGGTGCGGTTTCCCGCAGCTGGGTTTGGATACTCGCCTTCACGGGAGCAACCTATACACCTTCCTCCTCTCTAACGCCCAGGCCGCCGGTGGATCTGCAGGAGACTCTGGCTTCCTGGTGAGCTGAGACCAAGGCTCAGCTCACCAAGGAGGTAGAGAGCCACCTTAAGGTGACTGTGCCACCCCCGGCTCCTGTACGTCCGAGGTGGCACATTCCCTCACCGCCTCCAGACTCCAGGGCCCTTCCCTCTGGATCCTAAAAGGGGCAGGGCACACATCCACAGGTATCACCCAAGGAACCCTTTCCTGCCCCCAGCCGTGTTAGGGAGTCTTATTCTGCTTCTGATTCTTCTTCTTCTTCCCACTCGGATTCCTCGGATTCTTCCGAAGGATGCTCCGAGAGAGATGACGAGCCTCGCTCTCCATCTAAGCTCCGGCCGAGGACCCCTCTGAAGTCTACTCCGGAGGATCCTTCCTTCACGGAGTTGCTCAGAAAAATCCAGGAAGTTCATCAGTGGTGCTCCTTGGAACCAGATCCTCAGCGACTCAAACTCGCCGAACATCTGGACCTGCCCCTGACAGCTTCAACTTTAGTGCCAGCCTGGAGCGAGCCTCACGCCCACCTAGTTTCCACTAGTTGGAAACAACTGTTGGCGTTAGACCCACTTCCTAGGAAGTCTAACAGGCTATACCAGGCTCCCGAGGGTATAGACTATCTGGACTCCCACCCTCGTGCAGATTCAGTCGTGATTAGTGCCGCTCACGGCCGGTCGGTGCACCCCAAGCATCTAAGCTCGTCTCCTCCAGATAAGGAATCTCGCCTCCTGGACCAGTATGGAAGAAAGATTTACGCTTCTTCCACACTGGGAATTTTGGGCCCTGAATTATGTCGCCCATATGGGGGATTACCAGAAGGCCATCCTTACCCAAGCGGAATCTAAGATAGACTCCTTACCTGACTCTCAAGTCAAGCAGGAGTTAGCCAATCTAGTCCGTTCTGCTCGGCGGCCAGTTGCCACATTCTGTGGACGAGTTCCTCAACGTCGTTGAGGCTTCCCGCAAGGAGTCGACCAGGAAATGCTATGCCTTTAAATGGAAGAGACTCTTCATTTGGTGTCAGGGCAGGGGTCTGGACCCTTCCTCCTGTTCCTTGGCAAGCATTCTGGACTATTTGTTGTCCCTTTCTCAGCTAGGGCTTTGGTTGACGACCTTGAAGGTGCACCTGGCAGCCATCTCTGCTTACCGGGCACAGGCAGGGAAGCAGTCAGCGCAGGAGAAGGTGGTCGGGCACTTTTATTAAATGCCTTGATCACATATCCTCTCCGGTGCGAGAACCTCCAGCTCTGTGGGATCTACTGTTGGTACTGGCTAAGCTCATGGGCAAGCCATTTGAACCGATGCACAGGTGTGACATCTCTTACCTGTCATGGAAGACCGCCTTCTTAGTGGCTGTCACGTCAGACAGAAGGATGGGAGAGCTCCCGGCGCTTTCCATCGAGTCTCCTTATCTGGTCTTCCACAGAGACAAGGTTGTCCTGTGCTCCCACCCAAAATTCCTTCTGAAGATGGTGTCGGAGTTTCACCTTAACCAGGTGTTGACTCTGCCGGTGTTCTACACCAATCACACCTCGGAGGCCGAATATAGGCTCCGTACTCTGGACCCTAGAAGAGCGCTCGCTTATTATAAGGAGCGGACGGCTGAAGTTCGGGGAGAGGTTCATCAGCTGTTTGTCACCTTACGCTGAAGCCGCACCTGGCAGACCTGCAGCCTAGCAGACGATAGGCAGGTGGGTCACCTCCTGCATAGATCTCTGCTATAGGTTGGCGGGCATGGAGCCTCCCAGAGGGATAAGAGGTCATTCTACCTGCCATACCGCTGCATCAGTGGCTGCTTCCAGGGACGTCCCTATCCAGGAAATCTGCATAGCTGCTACCTGGAAGTCAGCACACACCTTCATTACCCATTACCACATCGACCTTGAGTCATGCTGGGATGCTGGTTTTGGGACCTCGGTTCTCCAGTCATTATTCCCTAAGTAGGGTGTGTGTGCCTTGCCTTCCTCCTCCTGGAGAACTGCTAGGAGTCTGCCAGACAGTGTGGATGAACAACATATCCATGTCCGTAGAAATACAGGCTACTCACCTGTAACAGGAGTGCTAGGAATGGTATATGTTGTTCATCCACACAACCCACCCGGCCTTCCCGGCTTAGACGCAGAACCTGGCTTCCAGCGGGCTAGATCTAGCATCATGGGGTGGAGTCGAGAGTTTTACCACCCGGATGGGTGGGAGGAGCCAGCTTGAAGACCTTCCAGCAAGATTTAAAGCAGCAAGGAACCTGCCAGACAGTGTGGATGAACAACATATACCATTCCTAGAACTCCTGTTACAGGTGAGTACATAGATACATAGACAGTGTCGGCAGATAAGTGCCTATGGCCCACCCAGTCTGCCCATTTGAGCTTGTAAGTTCAGTTTGTTTTCCTAGAAGTCTGTTGCCCCTTACCCCTGACCTCCAGAATTCCTTTATGTCTATCCCATGCTTTCTTAAATCCTGTGATTGTTTCAGCCCCCACCACTTCCTCTGGCAGGGTGTTCCACTTGTCCACCACCCGTTCTGTGAAGAAATTCTTTCTCATGTTTCCTCTGAATCGTCCTCCCTCCAACTTCATCCCATGCCCTTTAGTCCTGGAACATCTTTTGCATAAAAATAGTGTTTTCCTGCACCCTGTTCCTCCCCGTAAGATACTTGTATGTCTCTATCATATCCCCTCTCTCCCTCCTCTCCTCCAGGGAGTACATGTTCAGTTCCTTCAACCTGTCTTCATAGGACTTGTGATGCAATCCATGCACCATCTTTGTTGCCCTCCTCTACCCTGTCTATGTCCTTACTTAGGTATGGTCTCCAGAACTGTACACTGTACTCCAGGTGGGGCCTCACTAGTGTCTTGTATAGCGGAATTATGACCTCCCTTTTCCTGCTGGTGATGCCCCTGCCTATACAACCCAGCATCCTATTTGCTTTACCTGCTGCCTTGTCACACTGTTTCCCTACCTTGAGGTCATCAGAAATGACAACCCCAAGATCCCTTTCCTGCTTGGTGCATGCTATATCCTCACCCCCCAACTGATATATTGTGCCAGGGTTTTTGTGCCCATATGCATTATCTTGCACTTCTTTGCATTGAATTTCAACTGCCAAACCCCTGACCATTCTTCAAGTTTCTGCAGGTCCTTCTCATTCTGTCTACACCCTCTGGTGTGTCTACTCTGTTACAGAGCTTTGTGTCATCAGCTAACAGCGAAATTCTGCCTTCTAGGTCCTCTGATGTCACTGATGAAGATGTTGAATAGGACCGGTCCCAGCACTGATCCTGTGGTACCCCACTGGTCACTCTTCCTCTCTGTGGAGTGACAGCCATTTACCACCACCCTCTGTGTCCTGCCACCCAGCCAGTTACCTACCCACCACACTACTGTCCTGCCCACACCCATATTCCCCAGTTTGTGTAATAGTCTTCTTGTGGCACGTGTCAAAGGCCTTGCTTGAAGTCCAGATAGGCCATGTCCACTGCCCTCCCCTGATCCACCTCTCTAGTCACCCAGTCAAAATTCAACGAGGTTGGTCTGACATGACCTCCCCCTGGTGAAACCATGCTGCCTTGGGTCCTGTAGTCCATTGACAACTAGATGTTCCACCAATCTCTCCTTCAATAGTGCTTCCATGATCTTCCCCACTACCGAAGTGAGACTGACTGGTCTGTAGTTCCCTGCTTCCTCTTTGTTCCCACTTTTGTATAAGGGGACTACATCTGCTGTCCTCCAGTCTTTGGGTACCTCCCCTGTTTCCAGTGATCGGCCAAACAGGACAGCCAGAGGTTCAGCCACCACCTCTCTTAGTTCTTTAAGGACCCTGGGGTGCACCCCATCTGGCCCCATTGCTTTATCAACTATTATTACTTCCAGTTCCTTCAGGACCCTTTCTCGTGTAAAGGGACTTGTGTCCATTTCTGCACCATTCTCACCCCTTGTACTCCCTTCAGACCCATTACCCCTCCTTCCTCAGTAAAGACTGAGCAGAAATACCTGTTCAATATGTCAGCTTTACTGTTGTCATCCTCCATGCAGCCCCCATCCTCCCCTTCAGTCTCACTATCCCTCCTTTGTCTTTCTTTTTCACTTATGTACCTGTAAAGGTTTTGTCCCTCTACCCACTGATTTTGCAATGTGTTCTTCTGTCTGAGCTTTGGCTTCCCTTACTGACCTCCCTGCCTCCCTTTGCTTCTCCTGGTACTTCTCGCTATCCCCTTCTGCCTGTGTCTTTTGTATTGCCTGAATGCAATCTTTTGGCTTTCACTTTCTTTTGCTACCTCTTGGAAAACCATAATGGTCTCCTCTTCCTTTACCTCTTGCTAACCTGCTTAATGCATAATTCTGTTGTTCTTGTAATCCCCATTTTAAATACTGCCCACTGTTCCTCAACCCCTGATTCCTGTCCCATTCCCCTTAATGCTTCTTTCAAGCATCTCCCCATTTTCCCAAAGTCTGCCCCCCTAAAATCCAGGATATGTGTTTTTGTGTGGTTGGGTTCTGCTTTTTCTGTGATTTCAAACCACAATGACTGGTGGTCACTGTTTCCCAGGTGCTCCCCCACTGTTACCCCCATCACACTGTCCCTGTTTGTGAGCACAAGGTCCAGTATTACCTTCTGCTGAGTTGGTTCCATGACCAGTTGCTTGAGGAAGGCACCCTGAAGGGAGTCCAGGATAAATCTGCTCCTAGTTGATGCTGCTGCTGGGATGCTCCAGTCCACGCCTGGAATATTGAGTCTCCAACCAGTACTACCTCACTTGTCTGCCATCCTTTGGATGGCTAACATCAACTCCTATCTGTTTCTTCCTCCTGGGCTGGTGGTCTAGAGCCACACCTGTGTGGATGCTGTCCCCATTTTCCTTTCCAGCTTAACCCACAGTATCTCTCCCCATTTTGTTCCTCCTGGATCTCTGTGGCCCTTATGTCATTTTCACATACAGTGCCACTCCTCCTCCCTTCCTGCCTGCTCTGTCTCTTCTGAATATGTTGTAGCCAGGTATGGCCATCTCCCAGTCATGGTTATCATTACACCAGGTTTCAGTGATGGCCACAATGTCCAGGTCTGACTGTACCATGACAGCCTCCAGATCTTCCATCTTGTTGCTAAGGCTCCTGGCATTTGCACACATGGCTTTCCATGATTTGACCTCCCTAGACTGTTTCACTGTTCTACTCCAGCCCCTTCCTTGGTTGTCATTTATCTCTGGTTCTCCTTGCTGTCTGCCCTTCTGCTGAATTTTGCCCCTTTTCTGCTTATCCACCTCTTGGGCACTAATCTCCATCTTTTGCACACTGCTTTGCAGAGATAGCCACTCCTCTGGTTCACTGGTTCGACTGCTAGTTGTGGGGGGTGAGCAAGTAGGTACCCTCCTTGTTGGCCTGCCACCCCCCTTTGCTAGTTTAAATGCTTGTCAATGTAGCATTTAAATTTTTCATTGAGTGCTTGGAATCCCCTCCAGGATGGATGCAGGCCGTCAGGCTTGAACAAACCTCCATCCCTCCAGGTGGGTCCCCAGTCACCAATGAATCCAAACCCTTCCTCACAGCACCAGTTCTTCAACCATGAGTTAAAGTTCCTGGTGCATGCACTCCTATGCGCTTCCTTGCCTCTCACAGGTAATGCTTCTGAGAAAGTGACAGAAGTAGCTACTTGCTTGAGACCCCTCCCCAGTTTCCTAAACTCTTCCTGAACTTCCTTTGGCTCCCCATTTGCCAGGTCATTAGTACCTAGGTGGATAATGACATCCAGCTCACCCTCCCGTCTTGGCTTTCCAGTGATCCCCAGGGTCTTCCTTCCATCCCTCCATGCCGTGGCACCTGGTTGGCACCTCACCTCCCTGTCCTCCTCCCCCTCCTGTGTTCCTAGCTGGATCCCTCTTATGATGGAGTCCCCCACCAGGATTCGCTTCCTCCTCCTCTGGGGTCCACTGCTTTCCCTG
Source organism: Neoceratodus forsteri (assembly GCA_016271365.2). Classification (NCBI taxonomy): domain Eukaryota; kingdom Metazoa; phylum Chordata; order Ceratodontiformes; family Ceratodontidae; genus Neoceratodus; species Neoceratodus forsteri. The sequence goes on from CM057449.1 coordinate 336,971,703, forward strand.
CTGAGGTCACCTCCTTGGCTAACCTCCACATCCTTTTCTTCCACTTCTCTGTCATCCAAGTGCTCCTCGTTCTCGGCATCCTTTGAGGCAGTTGCATTGGACTGGGTGGTCCCTGGATAGGAGTGATGGTACTCCTGACCCAGTTTACTTCCGCTCTGAGTCTGGCTACCTCATCCCGCAGTCCAGAGAGATGCTTGCAGATAGGGCAGCACCTCAGTGTCCAGAAGTTCTGCCTGAATATGGCTGCCCCACAGCCACTGCATTGCACCACTCCCCACATTATACTGCAATTCCACTACTTGTCTGCAACTGAAGCTCTCCTAGTTCCCTTTTTATTAATTTACTGTACTGAAAATCCTGCCACTGATCCTCAGATATTTTTTTTTTTTAAAGAAAAAGAAACCAATAAATAATAAATGAGTCAAAACACTTGTCGTGCTGAGGGTGGGCTTCTTCCCCCTTATGCCCCTCCTACTTCACACCCCTTACTATACCCTATGTTTAATCCTGTCAATCAGATTTAACAGGGCATATAATTAAGAGTTGGGGAAGGAGGAGGCTAAAATTTGCAGCAATTAAAGACAGCACAGAATTACACCACCACTATGTTTTAAATTTTCAACAGCCCAAAAACAATTATAAGTAAAGACAACAAAGAAAGTATAGTGTCACTAAAAGCCCACAATCTAAGTTTAAAAGAAAAATAGCAATTACCAGTTACTCTAAAGCACTGAATTGAATATGTTTCCTTCCTTCTCCTTCTGGCTTCTTCTCAAATTGTGTTTGCCAAGAAAAGTTCTTTGAGATGATGAGGCTGATATTCAAAGGTTAGCACTAATTCTAACATGGTTAGCTCAGACACTCCTGGCAGGGCCATATTCAGGGGCCCCAGGAGCGGCCCCTCCCCACAAACCCATTAGTGCCAAGACACTAAAATAACTCTGTGCCTATGCAAATGAGGAGGTCCCTCATGCATACCAATGCACCAGTATATTCAAAGGTTTGTGGCAGTGGTAAAGAACCCCCCCAGGTGGCACTGTTTACCGCCACCATAAACCTCCTCTCAACTGGACACTAAGCCCAGGTCCCCTGCCCCCCCCCGAAGGCAGGGCGACTGTCCACAGCCACCTGCCCCCAATCACCCATTCCCACTGTTGTATAATACATTAGTCATCCAGTGGTTCCCCCACACTCCACTCTCTCATTTCTATATAGAAGGTATGTCCTGGTAGTCCAATGGATCCCTCCCCACCACTAATTTCCCATTTCAATACTGAAGGTATGTCTTGGTGGTCCGGTGGTTCCTCCCACCCCTGATTTCCAGTTTCATTACTGAAGGTATGCAATGGTGGGACAGTAGTCCCCACCCCACCCCACAATCTCCTGTTTAAATACTGTTTATTTATTGACAATTTGTGACTGGGAAAGGCACACTGAGCCAAGGCTCATTTCCAGGTATGACCTGGGGGAAGAGGACAAGAGATACAAAATACATAGCATAGGCACAGTTTGCATTACGGTAACATGCAATCAGAATAACATGATGAGTACGGGTATAAGTCCAGTATGAATAAGCAAGCCAAAAATCAACAATTAAGCACTTTAACCACACCTACACTGAGGTACACTAGTAACTGCAGGTGAAATGTCAGGGAGAGGGAAAACAGGGGCAGGGGGGAAGGAAAGAGTTCAGCTGATACCTCATGGAGCCACTGTAGGCAGTGAAATAGAGGGATGTGGGAAGCTGGTTCCAAACTGTGAGAAGATGATAGGAAAAGGAAGATTACCCAGCACAGGAACTGGCACGAGGAATGGCGAAGGTGCATGGGTCCCTGAAGTGGAGGGAGCAGGAAGCAGAAGGGATGAGGGAAAGCAGTGATGAAAAGTAAGAAGGAAGGATCCAAACCAGTATTTGGATATGAAGAAGGCAGTGGATCTAGTCACGTGTGGGTGGGGGATAAATAAGGAGGAGTAAAGTGAACAATGATGATTATGGGGGAGGGCTGAGTTGGTAGCAAAGCAGCAAAAGGAGTTGTAAAGGGTGTCCAGTCTGGCCGGGGGTGGCAGTTGAAGACCGGAAGCACTATCCTGGTAACAATCTCTCAGAAGACCTGCAGAGACAGTCTTTACTGTGGTACAGGGCACCAACTTTAGGGCAGAGCTTGGCATGGATGGCGTCAATGTGGGCAGAGAAGTCAAGCTTGCTGTCTAATCACACACCTGGTACTTAAAGGACTGAATCACTTCAAAAGGGAAGCCATCTATGGTGAAGAAGATGGGCAGAGTACGGAGTACAGACAGCTTCTGGCTGGTACCAAAGGTCATGGACATTTTTTTTGTGTTAACACAGAGCTGACCGGACTGAAACCAGCAAAGGACACTGTGGAAGTCTTGTTGAAGCAGACCTTCCACGGCTGTAGTAGAGGAGGGAACAGAGGTGTAGATAATTGTGTCGTCTGCATATATGTGAATATGTGAGTTGACACACACAGAGGGGAGATCATTAAGAAAAATGAAGAAGAGTATGGGACCCAAGATGCAGCCCTGTGGAACCCCAGCCTGGATGGGAAGTGGGGGTGCCGGGGCACTACCAACCTGTACAGACCAAAGATAGCCCATGAGTTAAGAGCGGAACCAGTCGACACTGGTAGCTGAGAGGTCAGCATAAAGAACAGTTACGTAAGAACTTACTGTAACAGTAGATCTTCAAGAGAATCTCCTCCACTAGCCACACCTGTGGAACTGCAAGCTGTCAGCATCAAAACCACACAGAAACATTTTGCTAGCCGGAGGGGTGGCCACAATAACGTGCAGTGTCGATGCATATATAACATAGCAGCCCCATCACTCTTCAGTTCCCCAGCAGAGATCAGCCTTGGAGGGCCACTAACCATGAGGAACCAGGAGATCAGACCAGTACCAAGCACACAAGGAGAGGCATAGAACTGGAGATGGCATGGATGGAGTAAGGCTTTAGGCAAAGCATCTGATATAACCCACAGAATACAAAACGGGGAAGGAGGGATGGTACAGCACGGCATGGTCCAATGTAGGAAAGTCTCTCAAAGATCTACTGTTTCAGTAAGTTCTTATGTAACTGTTCTATCTTTATCGAGGATACCCCCTCCATTAGGCTGCATTTTTGGAATGACTCCCAAGTAGTAAAAAGCAGCAGAGGGGATTGCACAGTCTGATATGTAATCAGGACAGCAGACCTTGTAGAACAGCAAGCCCAAAACCAGTATGTCTACAAGAGATAATGTCCAGAAGGAGAAGGAAGGAAACATATTCAATTCAGTGCTTTAGAGTAACTGGTAATTGCTATTTTTCTTTTAAACTTAGATTGTGGGCTTTTAGTGACACTGTACTTTCTTTGTTGTCTTTACTTGGAATTGTTTTTGGGCTGTTGAAAATTTTAAACATAGTGGTGGTGTAATTCTGTGCTGTCTTTAATTGCTGCAAATTTTAGCCCCCTCCCTCCCTCCCTTCCCCCAACTCTTTCCCTCCAACTCTTAATTATATGCCCTGTTAAATCTGATTGACAGGAGCTAAACACAGGGTATAGTAAGGGTGTGAAGCAGGAGGGGCATAAGAGGGAAGAAGCCCACCCTCAGCACAAGTGTTTTGACTCATTTATTTATTTATTTATTGGTTTCTTTTTTTTTTCTTTTTAAGAAAATTATCTGAGGATCAGTGGCAGGATTTTTAGGACAGCAAATTAATAAAAAGGGAACTAGGAGAGCTTCAGTAGCAGACAGGTAGTGGACTAGCAGTATAATTGCAGTATAATGTGGGGAGCGGTGCAATGCAGTGGCTGTGGGGCAGCCATATTCAGGCAGACCTTCTGGACACTGAGGTGCTGCCCTATCTGCATGCATCTCTCTGGACAGCGGGATGAGGTAGCCAGACTCAGAGCAGAAGTAAACTGGGTCAGGAGTACCATCACCCCTATCCAGGGACCTCCCAGTCCAATGCAACTGCCTCAAAGGATGCCGAGAACGAGGAGCACTTGGATGACAGAGGGCTCAGGGAGGGTTAGAGCGGTCAGGCAGAGGCACATCCCAGATCCTATTCCATTCAAGAACTCGTATGCCACACTGGCAAATGAGGACAACCAAAGAGAGGAACCCAGAGAAGTGGAAGGAAAGGATGTGGAGGTTAGCCAAGGAGGTGACCTCAGCAGGGAAAGCAGTGGACCCCAGAGGAGGAGGAAGCGAATCCTGGTGGGGGACTCCACCATAAGAAGGATCCAGCTAGGAACACAGGAGGGGGAGGACAGGGAAGTGAGATGCCTACAAGGTGCTACGGCATGGAAGGAAGATCCTGGGGATCACTGGGAAGGCAAGACGGGAGGGTGAGCTGGATGTCATTATCCTCCTAGGTACTAATGACCTGGCAAATGGGGAGCCAAAGGAAGTTCAGGAAGAGTTTAGGAAATTGGGAGGGGTCTCAAGCAAGTAGCTACTCTGTCACTTTCAGAAGTACTACCCATGGGAGGCAAGGGAGCGATAGGAGTGCATGCACCAGAACTTTAACTCATGGTTGAAGAACTGGTGCTGTGAGGAAGGTTTTGATTCATTGGTGACTGGGGACCCACCTGGAGGGATGGAGATTTACAAGCCTGACGGCCTGCATCCATCCTGGAGGGGAATCCAAGCACTCAATGATAAGTTTAAATGCTACATTGACAAACATTTAAACTAGCAAAGGGGTGCAGGCCAGCAAAGGGGTACCTACTTGCTCACCCCCACAGCTAGCAGTGAACCAGTGAACCAGAGGAGTGGCTATCTCTGCAAAGCAGTGTGCAAAAGATGGAGATTAGTGCCCAATAGGTGGATAGGCAGAAAAGGGCAAAATTCAGCAGAAGGGCAGACAGCAAGGAGAACCAGGGATAAATGACAACCAAGGAAGGGGCTGGAGTAGAACAGTGAAACAGTCTAGGGAGGTCAAATCATAGAGCCATGTGAGCAATGCCAGGAGCCTTAGCAACAAGATGGAAGATCTGAGGCTGTCAAGGTGCAGTCAGACCTGGACATTGTGGCCATCACTGAAACCTGGTGTAATGATAATCACGACTGGGAGATGTCCATACCTGGCTACAACATATTCAGAAGAGACAGAGCAGGCAGGAAGGGAGGAGGAGTGGCACTGTATGTGAAAAATGACATAAGGGCCACAGAGATCCAGGAGGAACAAAATGGGGGAGAGATACTGTGGGTTAAGCTGGAAAGGAAAATGGGGACAGCCATCCGCACAGGTGTGGTCTATAGACCACCAGCCCAGGAGGAAGAAACAGATGGGAGCTGATGTTAGCCATCCAAAGGATGGCAGACAAGAAGTGAGTAGTACTGGTTGGAGACTTTAATATTCTAGGCGTGGACTGGAGCATCCCAGCAGCAGCATCAACTAGGAGCAGATTTATCCTGGACTCCTTCAGGTGCCTTCCTCAAGCAACTGGTCATGGAACCAACTTGGCAGAAGGCAATACTGGACCTTGTGCTCACAAACAGGGACAGTGTGATGGGGGTAACAGTGACCACCAGTCATTGTGGTTTGAAATCACAGAAAGAGCAGAACCCAACCACACAAAAACACGTATCCTGGATTTTAGGGGGGCAGACTTTGGGAAAATGGGCAGATACTTGAAAGAGGCATTAAGGGGAATGGGACAGGAATCAGGGGTTGAGTAACAGTGGGCAGTATTTAAAATGGGGATTACAAGAACAACAGAATTATGCATTAAGCAGGTTAGCAAGAGGAAAAGGAAGAGGAGACCATTGTGGTTTTCCAAAGAGGTAGTAAAGAAAGTGAAAGCCAAAAAGATTGCATTCAGGCAGTACAAAAAGACACAGGCAGAAGGGGATAGGGAGAAATACCAGGAGAAGCAAAGGGAGGCAGGGAGGTCAGTAAGAAGCCAAAGCTCAGACAGAAGAACACATTGCAAAATCAGTGGGTAGAGGGGACAAAACCTTTTACAGGTACATAAGTGAAAAAAGAAAGACAAAGGGAGGGATAGTGAGACTGAAGGAGGAGGAGGATGGGGGCCACGTGGAGGATGACAACAGTAAAGCTGACATATTGAACAGGTATTTCTGCTCAGTCTTTACTGAGGAAGAGGAGGGACATGGGTCTGAAGGGAGTACAAGGGGTGAGAATGGTGCAGAAATGGACACAAGTCACTTTACACGAGAAAGGGTCCTGAAGGAACTGGAAGTAATAAGAGTTGATAAAGCAATGGGGCCAGATGGGGTGCACCCCAGGGTCCTTAAAGAACTAAGAGAGGTGGTGGCTGAACCTCAGGCTATCCTGTTTAGCCGATCACTGGAAACAGGGGAGGTACCCAAAGACTGGAAGACAGCAGATGTAGTCCCTTATACAAAGTGGGAACAAAGAGGAAGCAGGGAACTACAGACCAGTCAGCCTCACCTCGGTAGTGGGGAAGATCATGGAAGCACTACTGAAGGAGAGATTGGTGGAACATCTGGTTGTCAATGGACTACAGGACCCAAGGCAGCATGGTTTCACCAGGGGGAGGTCATGTCAGACCAGCCTCGTTGAATTTTTTGACTGGGTGACTAGGGAGGTGGATCAGAGGAGGGCAGTGGACATGGCCTATCTGGACTTCAGCAAGGCCTTTGACACTGTGCCACATAGAAGACTATTACACAAACTGGGGAATATGGGTGTGGGTAGGACAGTAGTGTGGTGAGTAGGTAACTGGCTGGGTGGCAGGACACAGAGGGTAGTGGTAAATGGCTGTCACTCCACAGAGGGAAGAGTGACCAGTGGGGTACCACAGGGATCAGTGCTGGGACCGGTCCTATTCAACATCTTCATCAGTGACATTGCGCAGGACCTAGAAGGCAGAATTTCACTGTTTGCTGATGACACAAAGCTCTGTAACAGAGTAGACACACCAGAGGGTGTAGACAGAATGAGAAGGGACCTGCAGAAACTTGAAGAATGGTCAGGGGTTTAGCAATTGAAATTCAATGCAAAGAAGTGCAAGATAATGCATATGGAGCACAAAAATCCTGGCACAATATATCAGTTGGGGGTGAGGATATAGCATGCACCAAGCAGGAAAGGGATCTTGGGGTTATAATCTCTGATGACCTCAAGGTAGGGAAACAGTGTGACAAGACAGCAGGTAAAGCAAATAGGATGCTGGGATGGATAGGCAGGGGCATCACCAGCAGGAAAAGGGAGGTCATAATTCCGCTATACAAGACACTAGTGAGGCCCCACCTGGAGTACAGTGTACAGTTCTGAAGACCATACCTACAGTATGTAAGGACATAGACAGGGTAGAGAAGGTTCAGAGGAGGGCAACAAAGATGGTGCATGGATTGCATCACAAGTCCTATGAAGACAGGTTGAAGGAACTGAACATGTACTCCCTGGAGGAGAGGAGGGAGAGAGGGGATATGATAGAGACATACAAGTATCTCACAGGGAGGAACAGGATGCAGGAATACACTATTTTTAAATGAAAAAGATGTTCCAGGACTAGAGGCATGGGATGAAGTTGGAGGAGGGACGATTCAGAGGAAACATGAGGAAGAATTTCTTCACAGAACGGGTGGTGGACAAGTGGAACACCCTGCCAGAGGAAGTGGTGGGGGCTGAAACAATCACGGGATTTAAGAATGCATGGGATAGAAATAAAGGAATTCTGGAGGTCAGGGGTAAGGGGCAACAGACTTCTAGGAAAACAAACTGAACTTACAAGCTCAAATGGGCAGACTGGGTGGGCAATAGGCCCTTATTTGCCAACACTGTCTGTGTATCTATGTATCTATGCAGATTGTAATGTTTAGTGAAAGTGTGAACAGTGCTCCATGTGGCTGCAGCACATGTCGGCAGCACGGACATTTCCAAAATAAGCAACAGAAGTGGTCATACCCTTTTGGAATGACCACAACCAGCACCAGGAAGTTTCACACCACACTTCCTAAAACAGAATATAATACATTATGCCAGCCATTTGGACAGACATCGTTTAGACACAGGATCACCCTGCTTTCCAGGGGCGAATGAAACAAAAAGCTGAGAGGATTTTTTTACAATTCCTGGTGCACGCAATACAGTATCTGAGAGTTCTGTGTACATATGAAGTGTGGAGTAGTGCCTCACCCTGGTGGGCACGCTCGGGAAAATACACATAAAGTGTATAATTTGGGTCAGTGTAAATTCTGACACCACCTTCAGTAGAAACTTAGGATTTATACGTAAAGAGACTCGGTCTTTGTGAAAAATCAAATGAGGAGGCTCAAACATCAGAACCTGAAGCTTGAAAACCTTCAGAGCATAGGTCATAGCAACTAAAAATAACGTTTTCCATGATAGGAAACGTAAGCCACAACTCATGGCAGACTCAAAAGGAGCCCAACATCAATTTTTCAAAAATGAAATTCAAGTCACAAGAACAGACTGGATTGTGGATAGGAGGTTTTATGTGAACAGTACCTCTCAGAAACGTACGGGATACCTCTAACTGGACAACCATACTACCATCAATAGAGGCATGGAAAGCTGATATAGCGGACAGTTTTGAATTGTTCCTTGGATTATTTTGTGAAGAAATGTTACGTATGCCCTCATTGCCATGGATGCTGCCTTGGATGTGCCAATTTAATTCTAGCACCGACTTATTTGAATCAGTTCTCACTGGCTGCGGTAGTAGGTTTTTCAAAAACTGTACTTTAATATGGTAGCAGGGTTTTGCAATGGTTGGAAGCTGCTGATGGATAGGAGATGGTTTGCGAGCATGCAGCCTCCTTATGTAGGAGTAGCATCTCCCAATTGGAGTTTTTTAATTTTTTTTTTTTTAATTTTAAAATGTTTTGGCGTGAACGCTATGAGAGAGTTGTAGATGACATGTGAGTGTGCTAAGCAGGGTTAGTGTGCGAGTGATGTTGGTGCACGGAGATACTGGAGTGTATTTACAAATACAGACGGACGTACTGCTTTAACTTCATTATCCTGAGGGACAGGATTACTCGGTATTGGAGCTGGTAGTTATTTTATTTAAACGAAGGGGGCTGGCAAGAGGGGGCTGCTGGGTGGGCAGGAGTTGGCAGGAGTTTCTTATGGGCAACAGGAGTTGAACATTTCTGGCTGAATTAATAAACAAAAAAGCTGCACTGTGAATAAAAGAAAAGTGAAAGCAGTTGTTTAAATGCAAAGAAAAAAGAGCTCCGATATTGTTTGAAGTTCTGTATTTCAGTTTGGTTGGTGGAGTTGTGAAGGATCTTTGTGTACTGTTCAGAGTAACTGTAGAAATGAAACTAGGAAGTAGTGCTAGCAGGTGAGGGTGATTATGTAGAAACTGTGCACATAAGTGGATGGTGCCGTGGTAACTGCCCACATAAATGGATGGTGCCATAGTAACTGCACACATAAATGAATAGTGCCATAGTAACTGTGCACATAAATGTATGGTGCCATAGTAAATGCGTACATAAATGGATGGTGCCGTAGTAACTGTGTACATAAATGGATGGTGCTGTAGTAACTGTGTACATAAATAGATGGTGCTGTAGTAACTGTGTACAAAAATAGATGGTGCCATAGTAAATGTATACATAAATGGATGGTGCCATAGTAACTGTGCACATAAATGGATGGTGCTGTAGTAAATCTGTACATAAATGGATGGTGACACAGTAACTGCACACATAAATTAATAGTGCCGTAGTAACTGTGCACATAAATGGATGGTGCCTTAGTAACTGTGCACATAAATGGATGGTGCCGTAGTAACTGCCCACATACAATAAATGGATGGTGCCGTAGTAACTGCCCACATACAATAAATGGATGGTGCCATAGTAACTGCCCACATAAATGGATGGTGCCGTAATAACTGCGCACATAAATGGATGGTGCCGTAGTAACTGTGCACATAAATGGATGGTGCCAGAGTAATGGGGTACATAAATGGATGGTGCCGCAGTAACTGTGTACATAAATGGATGGTGCCATAGTAAATGTGTACATAAATAGATGGTGCTGTAGTAACTGTGTACATAAATAGATGGTGCCATAGTAAATGTGTACATAAATGGATGGTGCCATAGTAACTGTGCACATAAATGGATGGTGCTGTAGTAAATGTGTACATAAATGGATGGTGCCATAGTAACTGCGCACATAAATGAATAGTGCCGTAGTAACTGTACATAAATGGATGGTGCCACAGTAAATGTGTACATAAATAGATGGTGCTGTAGTAATTGTGTACATAAATGGATGGTGCCATAGTAAATGTGTACATAAATGGATGGTGCCATAGTAACTGCACACATAAATGAATAGTGCTGTAGTAACTGTGCACATAAATGGATGGTGCCGTAGTAACTATACACATAAATGGATGGTGCCATAGTAAATGTGTACATAAATGGATGGTGCCATAGTAACTGTGCACATAAATGGATGGTACTATAGTAAATGTATACATAAATGGATGGTGCCATAGTAAATGTATACATAAATGGATGGTGCCATAGTAACTGTGCACATAAATGGATGGTACTATAGTAAATGTATACATAAACGTAAGAATCTGGGAAGCTCTCCTCCTCTGGGGAGGGGGAAGATTCCCAGAGCTCCCCTAACCCCGGTGGAGGCCAGGGGTCTGACAGCCAGTGCAAGCAGTCACTGGAGGCGGGGCAGACATCAGCGTACATGCCTGTGACATCACTGCTGATCCCGCCTCCTGGGAAGAAAAACTGAGACCATGCAGGATGCCGCCCACCTCACGCTGCAGGTCCCGCACTACAGACCCATGGCACCCCAGAGCCATATCCCATCATCCTGCGGAGCTGGAAAGGGGGAGCCCCCCCTCCCAATGGCCCTGCCCTTTGGAGCAATTCAAGGCATAGCTCCAGTGGGTAAGTCCCAGGGGACAGTGGGTGTACAGGCTGGGTGTGGGATAGGGCCAATGGGGGCCCCAGTCCTTGTGATAAAAGTATAGCAAATAAAAAGAAAGATTCTACATTTATCTTCACAGTTACTCAGATAAATGGATTTATCACATTCCATGCATGTCCACACCTATTGCATGAATGGATATATCAACTTAGCTTACTCCAAGCTTTCATTAAAAACGAACAAAAAAGCTTTACTGGTTCTAAAGTTATCCCAGTAATAATTGTTTGAAAAGTCTAACTTTGGAACCATTCAGGACTGATACTAGTTGGAACTATTTTTGAGTACATTATGGATACATGTTTTAATTGTGACAGTCAAAAAATGGAAAATACACTTGATCGATTTTTTTTGTACAGACAGACTATATTGATACTACTTTTTCACACTGATACACTGAATTACGTGACTGTTTTAAAAAACAAATCTTTAAATTGAATGTATTGACTACTTTTTAAATTTTTGTAATAGTACACAGTATTTAGTTAGAAACTGAGAAATTTACAACCTAATTTTCATTCATTTTATGCCCTCAATTCTTCACTTTCACCTCTAGTAACCCACACTCTTAAAACTTAGAAGACAATAATGAAGAATAGGGTCCAAGTATTAATCTCTTAGGGACTTCCCCACGGATGTACGACATAGGGATATACTGCCCATGAAATTCACAGGCTGCTTTCTGTCAGAGAGGAATTCAATTACCCAAATAAAGTGCAGGTATCTACTCAAGTCATATACTGTAACACTGTTTGCAACAATTAAAGAAAGAAATCAAAGAAAGGGCTCTGCAAGTGCCTGCTGCCGTTAAGGTAGATAAGTCCCCAGGACCAGATAGGCCGCATCAGAGGATACTCAGGGAATTGGCAGTGGAGCTGGCTGAACCACTGGAATGTCTGTTCAAGAGCTCACTTAGGTCTGGGGAAGTTCCAAGGGATTGAAAGGTGGCAGACGTTGTACCGCTTCTTGGGGGGTGGGGGGTTAAGGAGCAACCAAGAAACTACAAGCCTGTCGGTCTGACCTCTATCGTAGGGAGCTGATGGAATCAGTGATCAAAGAGGACCTCATAGATTACCTGGAAAGCAACAGGCTCTAGGCTAGTAAACGGCATGGTTTTGTGGCAGGAAGATCTTGTTAGACTTAACCTGATGTTTTCTTTGGCTGGGTGACAAAGGAATTAGACAAGAGCCACACTGTGGATTTGCTCTACTTTGGCTTCAGCAAAGCTTCCAACTCGGTACCTCACAAACAATTGCTCAAGAAGATGGAAGACCTGAGTGCAGCTAAACCCATAATGAACTGGGTGGGTAACTAGCTAGAGGGGAGGCAGTAGAGGGAGGTGGTCAATGGGATTAAATCAGAGGAGAGGGAGGTTATGAGTGGGGTTCCACAGGGATCAGTTCTGGGTCTGGTCCTCTTCAACATGTTCATAAGTGACAATGGAGAAGGAATCCAGGGCAGGTTGTGTCTCGCTGCAGATGACACAAAACTATGTGGGAGGGTGGATAGTTACACGGGAAGAAGGGAAATGCAGAAAGACCTACAAAAGCTAGAGGGGTGGTCAAAGGTCTGGCAGTTAAAATTCAATGCTAAAAAGTACAAGATAATGCACCTAGAGAAAAAGAACCCCAAGGCACAGAACTGGATGGGAGGAGAGAGATCTTGGCACTACAGATGAGGAATGGGATCTAGGAGTTACCATTATCATTAGCAGTTCATTTAAGCAATTGAGTCAGTGCAACAAGGCCTACAACAAGGCTAACATGATTCTAGGATGTATCGGGAAGGGTATTGATAATAAAAGAAAAGAGGTAATACTAGTACTTCCCCCCTCTGCAAATCCCAGGTGAGGCCTCGCCTATAGTACTGTACCCAGTTCTGGAGTCCTCACCACAGAAAGGATAAGTATAGGTTCTTGCAATTACCCAGGCTGTGTGTAGGTGATGATGTGCGATATGGCCGACACTACACATTCAGTCACTTCACTACCAGTCTAGCATTGCTTGTAAAGCGCTTTGGGATATCATCTTCTCCTTCTTCTTCTCCTTCTCCACATTCAGCCCTGAGCTCTCTGTCTTCTTGAATTCTATGAAGTTGCAATATGTCTCCCCTCTACCTCCTTTCATCTAGTGAAAACAAATGTAACTTACCCAGCCTTTCTGTACATGACATGTTTTTTAACCTAGGTGTCAGTTTGGTAGTTTTCCTCTGGATACTTGCTAATATTTCAATATCTTTTTTCAAATATGGACTCCAAAAAAAGGTGATCCATAATCTAAACGGGGTCCGTAGTGAGGCATTATACGCTATGCTGTCCGAGATAAGAATGCCTTTTTTAGGCAACCTATCATTCTGTTTGTAGTTTGTGTCATTTTCCTATGATGCTTTGCAGGTGCCAGATTACCAATTACAGTCCCCAGATACTTTTCTTTAGTTACTTGTTTGTGTAGTACTGCTTAGTTTGTACTCTTTTAGAAGATTGTATCTTCCCAGGTGATGTTGAAAAACATCTTATTTTTAATAGCTCATAGTTCAATATCCTTTCGGTCATTTACCGGTAAAAGATATTTTTCTTCACTGTCAACGTCTCCTCCCAGTTGTGTAGTCTGTGAATTTAATGGAATTATTTATAATGTTCATTTGCATATCCCCAATACATAATCCGAAAAGCGGTGGTCCCAACACAGACCCCTGGGGTACACCACTTGTCACCCTGCCGCCTTCTGAAATCATACCCTTAATTCTAACTTGTGTTCCATTGGTCAACTATGAGTCTGCCCATTGTACTAGTCTATTATCAAAACCTGTCCTCCTCATTCAATTTGTTCATGGTGTGGTATTTTATCAAAAGCTTTCTTGAAGTCCAAAAAGATAACATTCACCAGGATGTTATTATCTAGACTAATGCGTACTTGGTTATATAACGAGATTAGGCTAGTTGCACATGATCTCCTGGAAATGAAACCATGTTATGTTTTATTCCCTACTTTTAGTTCCTTAATTTCCTATCCATCCTTTCTTTCAGTAATGTTTCTATCAGTTGCCCAAGAATTGCTGTTAGACTGATATGTCTGTAATTATCAACTGATTGTTTAGATCCTTTTGTGAATGGGAATTACAACTGTTCTCTTCCAAGCTAATACAACACATGCTTTGCTGTCTCTCAAAAACATCTGCCAGTCCTTAAATGAGCTCACAATTACTGTGTTTATGACATCACAGTCTGCTGCCACGCTAAGCACTACAATATCCTAAACAAAGGCACAATAACATCTGTTGGGGAACAGTTAAATGCCTTCTATACAGCCTTTCAGAATACTATAGGCTACCAAGACGTGTCATAACCCTTGGAATGGAAAACTGAAAATAAGAAAAAGTATTCTACAGTAAACAGTAACACCTGAAACATTATGTTTAAGAAAGTGCATGCTTAAGTGCAGAGAGTTTGAGAAGCTCAGATTATCTCGTTTTGTTAGCAGAAGACTGTGAGAAACCAAGTCAGAAGCTTTGCTGAAATCAATAAAGACATCCCCCATATGATATCACTATTCCACAGCTGTGATAAAGACAGTTCTTCAGAAAGGCTGCTGTTAGGAATGATACAGAGGACAGCAGAAATGAGTCAGTCAGCAAGGTAGGTCCTTTGAAAAGAGACTGGCATACCTAAATGTGTACTCCCTGGAGGCCAGAAGAGAGCTATAGAAACATACAAAAAGAGGGGCAGAACAGGGTGGATCACACAGTGTTGTTCAAGCTGACGAACAACAACCAGGGAACATGGTAACAAACTGGTGGGGGGAAGTTCAAGATGGATATTAGGAAATGTTTTTTTCAGAGCAGATGGTGAATGAATGGAATATTCTGGCAAGCAATGTAGCCAATGCGAAGTCCATCACTGAATCCAAGGCGGGGTGGAGAACACGGCTTACCTGCTGGCACTCTCTTGCAAGTGCCTATGTCCCCGGTTAGTGGTTCTATATCAAAAATTATTTTTTCTAACTTAGTTTAGGCAGTTATATTTAAATTTCAAACAGCGCTGGCAAACTTCCTGTTTTCAAAGGCTACTGGCAGCCATCTTGTGGGAGCTGCTCGCTCCTTTACGCAAGATATGATAATATGCCCCTGCTGACTCAGCACATTGGTCAGCAGGGGCATATTAGCCTATCCCGGATGAGGGAGCGGGCATCTCTTGAGATCGCTGTCAGCAGCCTTTGAAAACAGATGAGTAATCAGTAAGTTACAAAATGCATCAGGACTCTTGTGCTATGTGAATACCTGCTTGTCGAGCTCGTTTTATGGAATGAGTACCTGTATCCATTTCATTTATTCACTATATGGACACATATTACTTGGAAGAGCACTTTCACACAAGTAGTCTACATTGCCATTTGTGATACTTGGAAGATATGGAGCTGGGACCAATGGACTGGGTGCATTGAGTTTTGTTTTGTGCCTTATGGATCTTCATCATTGCATCATCTGACCCTGGGTGCTACTCTAATTTTTTGTAGCTGAAAACGGAAGTCTTCCAACACTGTTTAAAACTTGAAGGGCTAGTAGACTGCCTAAAACTAGTACTAGTTTAAAATTAGTCAGTCACTACTACCTTTTACATTTGAGGTACTTTTTCCTTTTCCTTTGGTTAATTAGAAGTTTGTTTACCTGATGTTAGTAGGTGTGATGTGTGGGACAGCACACTGCCTGGCAGCTGACATATCTATCTCTGTTCCCCCACCACATCATCAGCACTGTGACTTCACTAACTTGTGACATCACTGCTGCTTAGGAACAGCCACTCAGTAGCTGCCAGGTCAGTCATCTGTGATGTCACTGTCAGTGAGATCACAGTGCTGATAATGCAGTGTGGGAGATAGAGTATACCGTTCCCACAGCAACGGGAACACAGCGAAGATCATCATAGCGACAAAGCTGACAGTTCGCTGTGATGGTCTGCTGGTTTCCCGAGGCTGTTGTCTCTGGGGAGTTTGCCCCTCCCCCAAACCAACTTCAACTCAGAGTTAGTTATCTAAAGTGCGGTGGGCAGAGCCCCCTGCAGGGGGGGGGGTGGGGGCCCAAAAAAAACTCATTTGTACAGCGATGGCACAATGCCAATTGGCAGTATCGTGCCATCACTGTAGTGATGGTTGGCGAATTTCTTGTCGCTGCGGCGACTTGGAACTGGGGGACAGAGATAGATATATCAACTGCCAGGCTGAGAGCTGTTCCACACAGCCAGCACAACATTACCACATGGAAAACTTTTTAGTGAGCAAAAGTAAAAAAAAAATACTTAAAAACTGTAAAGTTACAAATTACTACTTCATAAATTTGTATTATATTCCTGTCTATTTTGGCTCCACTTGCTCTTTAATTATGACTACCAAAACTAAGTTAGAAACATTATTTTTTGATATAGAAATGCTAATTCTGGGCATATGCACTAGCAGAAGCATGCCAGCAGGTAAGCATATTTTTTCTTTAAGGGGGTTATTAGCAGTGGAGGGGGGAGAGAGAGAGAGAGAGGCTCCAGGGGTGGTGGAAGGTAGTTCTGTTTTTAGGGAAACAGAACTAACAGCCCCACACCTAAGTCTGGGTCTGTTCCCAATTTGTACTTTGTGTGTAAAAACATTTCTTTTTGTTTTACTTACTGTTTACTGCAGTCTAGCAGATTGCATCAGGCTGATTTTGCTGACTTCCGAGCGCACATCTGCTGTACTGAGAAATCGCAGAATCCCCTGCAGCTGACACCAGAGCAGGGCAGCAGCAGTGGGAGGGTCAACAGGCTGAGGAGCATGTTCTAGTGTTTATAAGCGCCTATCAGATATTTAACCGTCTTGCTGTTCTCCCGGAGACAAGTACAGTCCTCTGTGACTGTATTTAGTGAAGTGAGGTCAGCGGAACTAGCCCCAAAAAGATCAGAGCCGATAAAAACACCAATGAAAGATGTCTCCTTTTTTAGACACCTGGTTAGACAGTAATCTTGACTTCTCCTAGATCATCGATGCCATCCACAAGAAACACCTCCCAAAAATGTGAAGCCCTTTACAAGAACAAGAGCAGTATCACCCTACTGGCTCACCAGGAGACTGTTGTGAAAATGATCCTCCCGGCATTTGACTGCAGAAAAGTGGTACACACCATAGCGAGGCTGGAACTCCCTCTTCTACTCCTTCTGTCACTTTGCCTTCACTGCCCTTCCCATCATCAATCAGGGTTCCCTTTACTCATCCCTTTCTAGCCTCTCTCTCTGCACTTCCTTCATCACCAAATTCTGGTTTGGTCCCTCCCCTATCTGAGCTCCCTTCTGCCTTGTCCCCTTCCTCTTACCACCTCAAAAACTATCATCCACTCTCTTTCTCTGTCTCACACTAAGAGCACAGTTAGTAAGGCTAAGTTTTCCTATAATCTCCCTCGGCTGTGGTCTAGCTTCCCCCCACTCTGTTTGCTCTGCTTCCTCATATTCTGCTCTGAAAAATCTTCACCACGATCACCGGTGCCACATCTGCTCCTGCATTAAACCGCTTTCCTCTGTTCTTCAATTTACTCTCCCACTTTTCTCTTCCTGCTCCTTCTACCTTTTTCTCCTCATTTTCTTATTTACTTCTTGTCATATGGCTTTGTGCAGATGTCCCTTACTGACCTGTACTTCTGACCTGGTTGCCACTCTGGACTACACCAGCTTATAGAGCTAGTCCTGTGGGTTGCTTACTGAATAAGAATGGCATTTCATGCTGTTTAGGAAAGCGGACAGCAAGGCAGCCCATAACTGCACCAAGTCAACTAATTAACCTGACCTTCAAACAGTCCCTCTGACCTGTTTTTCTCACACTGCATAGCCCACAGTGTACAGCTAATACAGCAACAACACTACATATAATAACACAGCAATTTAAGGTCAGAAGTACACTATGTCCCTCATGTTCCTCCTCCACCCACTTCATGAGAAGGGATCAACAAGTATGCGATGCAAACTCAAACTAATTTATAGCACTCTCCCACCTACCATAATTCCTACAGTATCGTGTGATTCCCGTGCTGAGCAGAAATTTGTCCAGGCTTTCCTTAATGGCCTGTACTGTACATTCGTAATGTATTTACAATTTTTATGTCATTTTTCCTAACTTTATTATGTAACCACATGTCCTGCTTTAGGGTCACCTCTCAGCTCCACTGGTCTGTTCACCTCCTATTTATTTTAATAAACAAACATTACAAATGAAATGAAATAGACTGCCTTCATGAACACAGTCTACTTTGGCAGATTGTTCCAGAGGGTCCTCCTAGCAGGTTGTTCCAGAGGGTCGTCCTAGCACCCTCTCCTGATGCTACCCCTGAATTTACCTGCTCTGAGCTTCATGAACTAAACTATTCCTAGGTGCCAGATTACAACTATGAGAAACTGCAGGTCCAGAGCAAGCTTAAACTAAATGGCTCACCTGCTAGCTTAACTAGTAGAGGACCTGAATGATATTCTAGTGAGAGTGGGGAGGGGGTACGAGCAAGACAGAGGCAGGAAACTACAGACCTGTTAGCATGACCTCAGTGGTAGGGAAAATGATGGAATCACTTCTAAAGGAAAGAACTGTTAAGTTCCTAGAGGCCACTGGGGCACAGGACCCAAGGCAGCATGGATTCACAGCAAGAAGGTTGTGTCAGACAAATCTAATAAATTTCTTTGACTGGGTGACCAATGTAGTAGACCATGGAGGGGCTGTGGACATGGCCTACCTAGACTTTAGCAAGGCATCTGACACAGTCTCACACAAAAGATTAATATACAAGTTAGCCAGCCTTGGAGTGGGTCCCAAAGTGGTAGCCTGGGTAAAAAATTGGCTGGACAACAGGATACAGAGGGTAATAGTAAACAGAGTTCACTCTGAAGAAAGGGGGGTTACTAGTGGGGTACAGCAGGGTTCAGTACTGGGACCAGTCCTCTTTAATGTCTTTATAAGTGACATTGCAGAGGGACTGGAAGGAAAAGTATGTCTCTCTGCAGATGACACAATGATCTGCAGCAGGGTTGATACAGAAGGTGTGGTGGAGAGGATGAAAAGGGACGTGGCAAGGTTGGAAGAATGGTCAAATGTATGGCAGCTTAGATTCAATGCAAAGAAGGGCAAAGTAATGCACCTGGGAAACAAAAATCCAGAGGAAGAGTACACAATGGGCGGTGAGATAATAACAACTACAGAAATGGAAAGGGACCTGGGGGTAGTCATATCAGATGACCTTAAGGTGGGCAAGCAATGTGAGAAGGCAGTAAGGAGGCCTGGTGGGATACTGGGATGCATAGGGAGAGGCATCACCAGTAGAAAAAAGGAAGTTGTTATCCCTCTGTACAGACAGTTGGTGAGACCCCATCTGGAGTACTGCATGCAGTTCTGGAGACCCCATCTCCGCAAGGACATAGATAGGATGGAGGCTGTCCAGAGGAGGGCAACTAAAATGGTGCAGGGTCTGCACCAGAAGACATACAAAAGAGATTCAAGAAGCTTAATATGTATACACTCAAGGGGGAGACATGATAGAAACTTTCAAGTACTTCAAGGGAATCAAGAGTCCAAGCGGTAGCATCTTTCAGAAAAAAGATGTGCAAGAACAAGGGACACAATTTGAAGATGGGGGTGGCTCAGAGGTAATGTGAGGAAGTATTTTTCATGGAGAGGGTTGTGGATACATGGAACAGCCTTCCTGAGGAGGTAGTGGAGTCAAAAACAGTGGGGGAATTCAAGAATGCATGGGACAGACATAAAGCAATTCTAGTGGGGGGTAGGAGGAAGTAGGCTGTTGGTTAACTAGGATCTGCAGCCTATCCATCAGGTAGGAAAATGGGTAGACTAGGTGGGCCAAGCGGTCCTTATCTGCCATCAAATTCTATGTTTCTATGTACCCAAGGTCAAGTTCTCCTTATCGTCAGCCATCAAAGCCTTGTCTGTCCCTGAATTATGGCAACACTAAGCATTTGCCCTTATACTTTGTTCCTTTTTGAACCCATACATCACTTCCTAAAGACACAAGACAGCATGCTGTTAATTTCACAATGACTAGTGTGGACGTGACTCAGACTATTAATGAGGGGCATGTGAAGCTCGCTGCGTCTTTGAAAAGTCAACTGCCCTGAAAATGAGGGACATGTAAATGTTTAGGTCTGTTTACATGATCGCATTTGCACTGCAACCATCCGAGTGCTCAGGCTGCTCCACAGCGAAAGTGTCTGGATGGACACTTACAGAATCACGACAAGCCGTTCCCTCCTCCTTTCACTGAAACGCTGCAATCCTGAGGACACTGGTTGGAGAGAGCGGTGTAAGCAGCGGTGTGGACAGGCTACACCACTCACTCCATCACATTATACTGCTACATCCTGCCCGCCCATGATGCCCAACTATACACTGCCAGGCAACCAGACTCACAGTCTCTCTCCAGCACGGCTTGCATTGGCAGTAAGAAGGCCCAACAGAAACACAGCTTCCAAACAGAGCAACACCAGAGCTGACTGAAGCTCGCATCCAAGAGGCCATGTAAACAAGCTCTTAACTGCAGAAGTAGGATATGTGTACATGCAGCAAGAGAGCCTGACGTTTTCGCAGTGTCAGCTGTGCAAACCTCAGCTTCCACTATAAACCTGCAATTCATCCACCGAGACATTCACAGCAAAACACAGCTCCCAAGGTTTATGCAAGAGATTTTTTAATTTTTTGTTACTAAATTAAAGTTCTTTTCCCAAATTAGGGAATATTAATCAACCTGTTTTGCAAACAAACAGAATGGTAACTGCCTACAGGTCACACTTCTCAGCCAACTGGGCTACAAAATGTTAGTTTTGCAGCCAACAGTGTGATTTGGCTACAAGTGGTGAGTGAATAATGAAAACGGTAACAATTTCAAAACCCTAGAAGAACCGTTGGCTCCTGTGCGCCTTCCATTATGAAATCACAGTAACACAAGTTTAAAAGAAACAAAAACATTCTCTAAGGGGTTTTCCTTCCTGTAACTTCCCCTTGGTAGCAGCAATCCTTAAAGAGGAACTAAAGTCAAAATTTACAGAAACATATGTTGTGCAGTGTGTTTTGATTTGTAGGTGTACTCCTAGTAAGCCCTTTCCTTTACTTACAGAAAGGATTTTTTTCTAAATTTGCTAGCTGATCTTATGGCTCATGGGGATCTCCATGTTAGCATGTGTTAGGGCTGCTCTTGCTCCTACAATGCCTCCTGTCCATGTGACACTGACGTGTTCAGGACCACTGATTCAGAGAGGAATAACTGCTGTAGCAGCAATCTACTTGCTGTTAAGAGCCTGATAGTCTGGCTTCAACTAAATAACTCTGTTGAATCCAAGCATTCTGTTTTCTAGGTATGTATCTAGGTCTAGCCATCAGAACTGAATGTTTTGCTTTTAAAGCTTCTGATTTCTTCAAACTGCACACAACCATTAAAAAGCAAACAAACCACGTAAGGTCACAAATGCTACAAATAGTGAAGACTCTAGCCATTTCCTTACAGAGTACCCCGCTCAGTTATCCCTCAGGCATTTGACATCTGTAAATGCAGCCTTCATTAGAAAGACAAAGAAAGCTGCTTAAAATCACAGCTCTACTTCTGTAAACTTGAGAAAAACACAGCTGTTGTTGAATTAATGGTCCTGGATGCATCACTGTCACATGGGACAGGAGGCATTGTAGGAACAAGAAAAGTCACAAAAAAATGTCAACGTGGAGATCTCCAGGGGCCATAAAACCAGCAAGCAAATTTAGGAAAAAAAAATCCTTTAAGCAAACAAAGGGAAGGACTTACTAGAAGTACACCTTCAAATCAAAACACTCTGCATAAAATCTTTCTTGTAAATTTTGACTTTAGTTCTAGTAAACTCTGTTGCATTACATCAGCCCTACTGGAAAAAAAACTGGCACAGTGACCCTCCAAAGCTACCCTGACTGGGAGTGGGGGGAAGGGTACAGTAAGCAGCACCAGAGCAACCCCCACTGGGAGAGGAGAGTGGGTATGCTGTCTGCAACAACCCCTACCAGTTGGTGGCTTATTCTCACATGCAGAAATACGAAAACAATTAAGACACAAGAGTATGTGGGCTGCTACATAGTAGCCACATGCCCAGGTGCATTGGGAGGCGCAAGTCATTTATGCAGAGTGCCTTCAGCACCTGAAGTGCAGTTATCATATAAGAACCCATACCGTGGACCATACAATAGAACAGAAAAACAGAGAAAATGTAAAAATCATAAAATGCACATTGTTTATTAAATCAGGTCATTTCTTTGAATGCCTTCTCGAGCTCTTTAGCTAAGAGAGCTATGAAGCAAATTTCTTCAGAGGACACACATAAAAGATACAACTGTACATATACTAAATCATGTCAGATATTTCAGTTTTTTTATGGAACTTGCATTTAAAATCAGTGGGCCTAACCAGTGTTTTCCCGTGCAAACTGGGCTTTGTGCTGGAGCCCAATGTTGAAAGGGTGCTGTTGGGCTGGAAAACAGGGGTAGTGCCTGTGCAAACCACACAGGTGGGAGGTATGCAAATAGTGAGGCGCGGACAAGAATACTGGTGCAAGCCAATATTCAGATGATCTGCATGGCGCAAGAGGGTTTTCGTGCTCCTTTTACGCCGCGCAAATACAGCTGATGAAAACCTCCTCTTATTCCATGCAACCCAGCAGAAAGGTAATGCAGCCAACCAGCCAGTTGGCCGATGGGACAGCATACCCACCCCTGTGGTCCGCTGCACCCATGCTTGACCACCAGCCCTGACATTACAATAAACTTACCTGGTGACAGTGTTCCCCCCTCCCTCTGATCCCCAGACCCATATTAAAAATAAAACTCCCTGGTGCCAACCCCCCTCCCCACCTGCAATACCCAGCCCCATATTAAAAATAAAATTCCCTTGGTGCCAGTGGTCATACCCCACCTCCGATCGCCAGCCCCCAAGTAGAATTAATCATCGTTGTTGTTAGTGGTCCCTCCCCCAATCACTAGCACCCAAGTAGAAAAAATCATCTCTTACGCTTAGTGGTCCCCCCACCCGATTGCCAGCCCCCAAATATTTTAAGCATCCTTGGTGGCAATGGTACCCTCTCCCTCTGATAATGAAACTACACATCCCTGGTGCTAGTGGCCCCCTGATCACTGGCCCCCAAGTAGAATTAATCATCCCTGGTGCTAGTGATTTCCCCCATACCACCAATCACCAGCCCCAAAGTAGGAATAATCATCCCAAGTGCTAGTGCCCCGATCATCAGTCCCAAAGTAGGAACAATCATCCCTGAGTGCGTGTTCAACAATCATAAACTGCAAAACAACTCTCAAATCTCGAACCTTTAACCCTAAAACTGACAGAAGAGCTATCTCATTGGTCACGTCTCCCCCTAAGCTTTTTGAGTAGGATAGATGTAATTAAGCCAAATGTATTTCCTTGCATATTGTTCTTTCTTCAGACACTACCCTTCACCCCGGCTAAAACATATTTCCAGGTGTAGGACAGAATGATATCCCACTTTATTTGGAGTGGGAAGCGTCCCAGAATTAGATATTCTGTTCTGCAACTGGCCAGAGAGAGAAGTGGCCTTAACCTCCCTCACCTCAAAAAGTATGCGATGGCAGCACAGTTAAGGGTAGTCCTATACTGGCTAAATAAACAGTGTGATGCACACTGGAAACAATTAGAAATAACCTGGGGAGACCTATACAGCACTCAGGCGCTCCTTTTTGGGACGCCCCCCAAATGCCAAGGGATAATGAATTATCCGAAGTTCACCAGGGAACCCTTAAAAATACAGCTTACGGTCAGTAATGATTATTTTACATTCCCTGAAAAACTGTTCTTGGGAACACTGAAGTATAATGCAAATTTGACAGCAGGTCCCTCAGGACCCTATGTAGTTCAGTGACAGAGATATGGCATTTTATTCATTTTCCAGTTAGTGGGCAAAACAGGTCTCCTTCCCTATGTCTCCCTTCAGAAGGAATATCACTTGCCCCATAAATATTTTATTTCTTACTTACATCTTAAATCATACCTTCAGCCATATGAACGGTTACTCGTGGCCCTAAGTGAAAACCCTACCCAAATAATACAACTGTTACAAGCTCGTATCAGAGGAACGACCTCAGATCACCTGATTAGTAAGATATATAAGGCCTTAAAAGAAAGACAGGGAGACTCGACCAACTCAATTAGGTTTAGATGGGAACAAGAACTGCAGATATCAATCAGTGAGCAGGACAGAAATTAGACTTCTTTACCAACTATAAAAATATTTTTCTCACCATACCATACTGGCGTGAATACATGGGGAAACTCTATTCTCGTTTCTTCTGCACACCAGCCTTGCTGGCTAGTATGGGAGAATTAGGAGAGGGGCAGTGTTGGAGAGAATGTAGGGATGATAGAGCAAATCAGAGCCATGTCCCTTGGTCATGTTCTAAGCTATCCAAGTTCTGGAAGGAGATCCTCGAGGGGTTGAGTGCAATGTATGACACCACTGATTTATTCACTCCTACATTTATACTGACTTTCATTAAACCAAAAGGTCTGTGAATTGACAAAAACTTGCTGAAACAAATTTTAAAATTTATTACAGCAGCCCACGAAATTATCACTAAACTGTGGTTTACAAATAAAATACAGTGTAACCGCGATTATCCGAAACTCCTGGGAGACATCAGATTTGTTCATAAAATCGAGAGGTTCGGATAATCGAGTTACAATACATTTGCACACTATGCTTTCAGTTCCTGCAACATATGCTGCGTGTGTACAAAATGAATGGAGCGCTGTGTCTCTTTAAATGCTTTCATGCTTTATTTAAAAAAAAAAAAAAAAAACATATACTGCAACTGTTTTAAAATGTTAAAAGTTTGTTAACAATAAATAAAGTAGAGCGTTTATTAAAAAAAAGAGTCAGTTATGGCTTTCTGTGTTGAGAGCTCATTGTGCTTCTTTAAGTGCTTTCTGTCTGAGCTGCCGGAGCAGCATTGTATGCAAGTAGTCAACACCTACTTGGTTTTCCAGTCACAGAAATACAGGTTACTCACCTGTAACAGGAGTTCTAGAGATGGTATACGTTGTTCATCCACACTTATTGGCAGGTTCCTTACCGCTTTAAATCTTGCCGGAAGGTCTTCAAGCTGGCTCCTCCCACCCACCCGGGTGGTAAAACTCTCGGCTCCGCCCCATGGCCTAGATCAGCCGCTGGAAGCCAGGTTGTGCATCGAGCCGGGGAAGCGGTGGGTGTGTGGATGAACAACATATACCATTCCTAGAACTCCGTTACAGGTGAGTAACCCGTATTTTAGGGACATGGATATGTTCATCCACATTTACTGGCAGACTCCTAGCAGTTCTCCGGGAGGAGGGAGGGAGGCAAGGCGCACACCCCCAACTTAGGTAGAAAGACTGGAGAACCGAGGCCCCGACCAGCATCCCGGCGTGACCCAAGGTTGATGTGGAAGGGGAAACGGTAAAGTCTGCTTCCGGGTAGAAGCCCTGTGGATATCCCGGACCAGAGTATCCTCGGAAGCAGCCACCGATGCAGCGGAAGGGTGGGTAACAATGAGCACTTATCCCTCTGGGAGGCTCCATGCCAGCCCACCTATAACGGAGACCTATGCAGGAGGTGACCCACCCGCTTGTCATCCGCTTGGCTGCAGGTCTGCCAGGTGCGGCTTCACTGTAGATGACAAACAGCTGGCGAACCTCTCCCGAACTTCAGCCCTACGCTGCCTGGGTAGGTGAGCGATAAATAGGGTCCCATGGAACCTATATACGGCCTCCGAGGTGTGAATGGGGATGAACCCCGGCAGAGACAATACCCTGTTAGGGAAGACTCCACCACCGCCTTCGGAAGGAACTTCGGGTGGGGCGCAGGGCAACCTTGTCCTTGTGGAACACCAGATAGGGAGATTCAAAGGGGCGCCTGGAACTCTCCTCTCCTTCTGGATGGCAGAGTAGCCCCAAGAAGGTGTTCTTCCACAACAGGTGGGAACTCGCACCTGTGCAAAGGTTGAGCAGCTTGCCCGTGAGCTAAGCCCATACAGCGAAAATCACAGAAATGGGGATACTCTCCCCAAAGGGAGGTGTGATCGAGGCCTAGAAAAGTGCCAGACCACCTTTCGTGCCGCTGACTGCCTCTCCGCCTGCGCCGGAAGACAGGGTGACCAACAGAAGCACCTAGAGGTCGCCGGTCAAGCCCTGTTCAGAGAACGGACCGCAGATGGTCCGAGTGCTGCGCCAGGACGGGAGGGGCCAGGCCCTATCCCATCATCAAGTGGAGAACTCTTCCAATTAAAGGCGAGCACGTTTAGCCGGCTTCCAGCAGGACGCCTCGAAAACGCCGAGGACCTTGCCGAAGGACCCAAGGCCTGGCCTCTAGCCGCACAGGGACTAGGCCTTCAGGTGCAGGGATTGAAGGTCCGGATGGAAAACCTTCCCCTGAAAACAGAAATCAGGACCGGGCGGACTGGAAGCCGCCTCGGGAGCCTGGGGCTGAGACTGAGGAGAGCTGGATACCAGAGCTGGCAAAACCAGTCTGGGGCTACCAGAATCACCTGCATGTAGTCCCTCTTCGCCTTGTCCGAGGGTCAAGGGAAATGGGGAAGAGGCGTAAAAGAGGCCCGGGGTCCACGGCCTCAAAGGCATCCCCTACAGAAAACCTTGCTGAGGGGGCGGGCATGAAACAATCTCTGCCTCGTATTCTCCCTAGAGGGAAGGAGGGGGAAGATCCTGTGCTACCTCTGGCAGGGGAGACCACTCGTGAGGCGCAGCCTATGCCCGGCTTAGGGCATCAGCCAGGGTGCTGGAGGCTCCTGCCATCAAATGGCTGGGAAACCGCCTCCGGCTGCGTGAAAAATCCAATGCGGAAAACCTCCTTACGCCGAGGTAAGGGTCTTGACCGAACCTGGCGGGGTAGGTAGCATCTGGTCGTGGTGTTGTCCACTTGGATTTAAACCACTAGACCCCGCGCAAACGGAGTGAGTGGTGCAAGCTAAGCGGACCGCTTGGAGCTCCAGCAGGTAGGATGGACATCGGGACTCCCGAGAGGACCAGAGGCGAAGCACTCTGAATTCCCCTAGATGGGCACCCCCACCCATCCGAGAAGCATCGGTCAGAGAAGACTGTCGACTCAGGGCGGACGAACAGGATGTTCTCCTGCAGGAGCTGGAATGGTCCGAGGGGGAACATTCCCATAACTCCTGGGCTGTAGTCATGAACTGGTCCGAGGAACGCAGCACTGTGACCGCTGGCTGGCCCGTCCCCACTAGGGGGACGCATGAACCAGTAGGTCGAATAGACCACGCTGGAGCCGGCCGCCCTGAGGCCCAGGAGGTGCAGGAGGTCCCGGCAGGGCGCAATTGCCCAGTCAGACCTGACTAGGTAAGGGAGAAGAACCTCAGCCCTGTCTGCCAGGAGCCGAGTCGGACCCAAGAGTCGAGCCTAGTCCCGAAGAAGCATCACCCGCTAAGACACGAGTTCCCACCTGGCTCCGGTAAAGGGAGACCAGTCTGAGCCTGGAAGGTTGTAATCAGGCTGCCATCCGGGTGGGGTTACGCCCGGACCCCTCAATGCCGCAGAAACTGCTGAGCAGAGAACGAAGGGCCTGGCCAGGAACTCGTAGGGAGATCTCCCACTTAGGAGAGGGAGCAGTCTCCCAAGAAACGGATGGAACGAGGAGTAAGTATGTCCTGGAAGCCCAGGAAGAAGCCGCACGCCTCATTCTAAGGATAGGATATCTGGCAGAGAGACCATCCGGGCATGCAGAAGGATGGGGCGCAAGCCCCCCGTCCGTTTGAGACCAGGAATACCTGGACACGAACCCAGGGTCAGAAGGGGGGGTCCACCGCCTTCCTGATCACCTCTAATTAGAGGGCCAGGCAGGTCGGCTCAGCGGGCCGACAAGAGGCTGTGGACCCAAGATCCCCATGGGGCAATGGCTCAAAAGCGGAAACCTGCTCGCAACCCGTGACAAGACCTACCCTTAGCACCACCCAAGAGGGAGAGGTGCGGAGCCATCCCCCATGGGGAAACCCGGGCAGGGACGACGGGGCCGGGGACAGTGCCCCTTATCCCATCACTGAGCAGGATTGGTGGAGGAAGAGGCTGAGGGGGCTCTCGGATCCCTACCTCCCTGCTTCCTTTTTGAGGAAGACGGTCTGGCGACAGGCCTCCCAGCGCATGCCTGCTGGCACTCGTGCTGGGCCGGTCAAGCCGCAGGGGCCGGGGGGCAAAGGGGCTTACGCATTGGCTGTTGGCTGCCATTGACCCTCTGGGCGGGAGTGACCGAGTCCGGAGTGACATCAGACTTCTCGGGCCCCTGGAGGTGTCCCTCCACTCCAGGGCCGAAAAGGTCAGTCCCCAAGAAGGGAATGTCCACCAACTCGTGCTGGGTTTCCAAAGAGAAGGAGGATTACCTCAGCCACGCCCTGTGGCGCATGGCCACCGCGGCCGCCACCGATCTGGCACAGGAGTCGCCCAGATCCAGAGCCGTCTGGAGCTGCTGTTTCGCCACAGCCCTACCCTGGTCCCACACCCGCCGGACCGTGGTCCGCAGGTCAGCCAGGAGATAAGGGAGGACCTCGTCCAGGGAGCCCAAAAGGGCGTGGGAGAAGTGTGCCATCAGAGCCGTCAAGCTGGCCTGACTGAGGCCTAGGGAGGATGCAGCGTAAACCTTGCGCCCGACATAGTCCATCCTTTTGGACTCCTTGTCAGGGGGCCTATCCACATCCCTAGCGTTTCCAAAACCTTGGAAAACATTGTCGGTGACTATCCCTTCAGCCGAGGGGTGTTCCGAGAAACCGGGCAGAGAACTGACAGGGACAGGGTACTTCCTGGCCACCCTGGCCGAAGGCGCAGGGCAGGAAGTAGGCCGCTACCAGAGCTCCAAGGCTGGGCCCACGATTGCCTCAGCCACCGGGAAGGCCTCCGAAGGTGAACCCCCTCGGTCTAGGATCTCCGTGAAGGGCCCGTTTGGAAATGGGCTCGAGCTGCATCCCGGTGAATTCCGAGATGAGCCGGAGCAGACCCATAAAGGATGATGGGCTATCGTCCACAGAATGTTCCGGGGAAGACCATGGGTCCTCCCTGCTAGGAAACATAGCGGAGTCTGTTTCGGGCTCCGAGGGATCTGCGAAAAGCTGCCGCAGGCCTGAGTCACTCTTCGTCCACTGAGGGTGGGCGGGAGTGAGGGGAACAATTAACCTGTGGGGCAGGTCATGGCCCTGCCTGGGTTCCACCGAGGATGGTGGGGCAGCAGAGGTCGGACGAGCAACCGGCCCCGGGGAGGGCATCTCGACTGCTTTGAGCGGCTGCGTCGGCCGACTGGTCGGCGGCTGCTTATTAGCCGGAGAATGAACCGGGGTCGATTGATTCCCAGACAACAGCAGCTGCTGCCACATAAACTCCTCGTAAAGTCGACGCCAACGGCATCGAAGCCACTCCTCATTCGAGGAGGGGGACAAGGAAGAATGGCAATGCCACTTGACTCGGTGCCCCGACCGAGAACGCTGAGGTTGACATGAGCTGCTAGACCGAGAGGAGGACCGAGGGTGGGCCTGGGAAGGAGCGAGGCACGCCCGCTTCTCCTTCATCTCGGAAGAAATGGCCGAGGACTGCCGACCCGAACGTACTGGCAGAACCTCAGCCTCCGCCGGGAGAACCGGCGAAGGGATGGCGGCACTAGCAGAAGACTGCCCAGATAACGGACTGAGAGGCTGGGCCACGTCGATGGGGGTCCTGGCCGGCTGACCTGACGGGGACACCGTGAGGCCAGCGGCCGAAGCCACATCCTCGACCGAGGTAGAGCGTCGGCTGGCAGGGGGAGGGGAACTCTCCCGCTCCCTCCAGAGCTGATGAAGGGACTTAGCCTGCGGCTCCTTGGACTTGGGCCGAGAGGCAGGTCCCAAAGGTCCCTCTCCCTTCGAGGAAAGGGACTGGCGAAGCTCCTTGAATGAAGCTGCAAGAGGAGAGTCCAAGGAGAGCAGGATAAGCGCCACGACCGAGGGAGGGGAAGCCACCCCCCCCGGAGGGAAGAAGATCGAGCTGCTCAGAAATAGCCGATGTGGACATTGCCCGACGATCCGGGGAATCTTCTGGAGCGGGAAAAATTACCGGGCGCCTGAGCCCCGCGGTCCTCCAGAGAGCTGGCCGAAAGAGCACAACAAAACTCGCAAAGCTGAGGATCGTGATCCAGGTCAAGGCAGTAAACGCACGTGGAGTGCGGGTCTCTCCTGGAGGAAATAACCGAGCGCCTCCCGGGGCCGGAAAGAAAATGAGCCATCGCCGCGAAGAAGAAAGGTCGAGTTCAGAAAAACTTCCAATTGATTTGAAGACCGAAAATTCCAGGAACCAGTCGAAAACGCAGAGTGCTAAGGAGGGAACCTGAGCTTCCAAGCGTAAGGAAGATCTGGCGTCATGGGGCCGAGCCGAGAGTTTTACCACCCAGCTGGGTGGGAGGAGCCAGCTTGAAGATCTTCCGGCAAGATTTAAAGCGGCAAGGAACCTGCCAATAAGTGTGGATGAACAACATATCCATGTCCCTAGAATGCAAGTTTCAAAAGCTGCCACTGCTTCTCCTGCTGTTGGAAGTGGCACTGCTGCGTCGCACTCTTCGTTACTTTCTCCCTGCATTCCGTCATCAACTGCGATCTCTTCTGTAGCAATAACTACAGTGTCCACATCTGTTAGATCCCCCGAGCCCTCATCGTTCTCATTAGAATGCAGCCAGTCATTCAGCTCTTCTTGTCCGAGGTCAAGGGTTGCAGCCAGTTGTTGAAGCTGACTGGTGGTCTCTGCTTCCTGTTCTGCTTGCACAGTGTCAGTGGAAGGAGACAGGATCTGTGACCGCTGTAAGCATTTTTCAATGGTGTTACCTGACAAGTATTTAAGTGGTAATAATTTAATTGTGTGATTGATTGCATACCACGCACGTAGGCGGCCGACAATTGCCGTTAATTAAATGCTGCCGGAATTACATAGTAAAACATGGTAAAATGGGGGAAAAAAGGACAAAACTCGGGGGACAAGAAGTAGATTCGGTTAAACCGGAGATTCGGATAATCAAGGTTTTACTGTACCCACTAAAAAAGCCTAGATTGTTTTGTCCAGGGAGATATATGCCCTTGTGCAACTCTCGTCCAAGATGATGGACAAAGTTCAAAAATTTGATGTGCAATGGCAAAAGTGGATATCATACGAACTAAATCATTATGATGATTTTGTACCTTAAGTTATGTACTGAACATGTAATTTTGCTCTTCTTTTGCACTGAAAAGATACTCTGGATATGATCTGTGATGCTCCTTGAATTTTAATGGGAATAAAATCTGGAAGGGATAGGGGAGGGCCCACCGTGCTATGCCTGATTTGGTTTCATAGGCTTTTTCAAGCTAGAGAACAATAAGTCCATAATGCCTGCCTTGTAATTTTTAGCTATAATTACATGTATTTGTCTTTATCTGACATCACCTGATCCAAGTTGTTTTTGAATATATCCATGTTTGCACTTTCTACTACAACAGTAAGAAGATTATTCCATATTGGGATTGATCTTACACTGAACCAATTTTTTCTCCTTAATGAGTTCCATTTTCCAGTGAGTAACTGTTTGTTATGTCTACGACTACGGAGTCTGAATTTGGATTCGAATAAACCTATCCCCTCATTAAGTGTAGAGTCTTGTAGTAGGCCATAAATGAGGCACAGATCTCCCCTAAGCCTTCTATATTTTAAAGTATACAGTTTCAAATCCTTCAGCCTATCATCGAAGGTTTTCCCTTTCATTCCTACTATTGCCCTACTAAATTGTCTCTGTACTCTTTCTACTTTGTGTATGTCATCCTTTGTGTATGGGGAACACGCTTGCATGCAATACTCGAGATGCAGTCTCACCAAAGCACTATACAACGGCAACAAAACTTCCTCTGACCTACTTGCCACATGTCCAAATATACAATTTAGATTCTGGTTTGCCTTTTTAACTTGTTTGTTACAATGCAATTTAAATGTTAAATCGGGGGCAATGATAAGCCCAATGTTCCTTTCTTCTATACTCTGGTACAGTGTTTTGTTCGCCAATTTATATGAAAAATGTGAGTTATGTTTTCCCACGTGCATCACCTTACATTTGTCACTATATAATATTAATTTTTTCTCATGGGCCCAATTTGTAACTTCATCAAGAAAGTTTTGTATGAGAATGTTTTCATCCTTATTACTGATAACAGAGCCTATACAGCAATTATCTGCAAACTTTAGCAGCCAAATGTTGTCTTTGTTCGATTTTAAGGAAGAAATATAAATATTAAATAAACAAGGACCCAGCACTGACCCCTGGGGAACACCACTAGTCACATGTGCCTATCCCGATAGTTCCCCATTTATGACAACTCTCTGTTTCCTATTCCTAAGCCATTTTATTATCCAAGTTACAATGTTTGAATGCAATTTAGCTTCCCTTAGGGCATTGATAAGTTCTAAATGTGGGATTTTATCAAATGCTTTTGTGAAATCAATGAACACTAAATCTACCGAACTGCCTTTATCAATTTCTTCAGTAACCTTATTATAAAAGGTCAACAGGTTGGTTAGGTTTGACCTTGATTTGGTGAAACCATGCTGGTAGTTATCAGTAAGTTTGCTATGATTTATACGTTCCAAAATAATTTCCTTAACAAACTGTTCAAGGAGATTCCCAATTAGTGATGTAAGACTTATGGGACTAAAATTTTCTGGCTTGTTCGTAGGCCCTTTTTTGTGTATAGGGACAACTGTTGCGACTCTCCAATCATTTGGAACTTCCCAGATATCTAATGAATGTTGGAATATATTAGTCAGGAGTAGATAGATCTCATTGGCAAGTTCCCTTAATACCCTTGGATGAATATCGTCTGGACCATGGGATTTGTTGATATTTATTTTATTAAGTTTATCTAAAACATCTTTAGGCTGAATTATAAATCTGCCAGGTATGGAGCTATCTAATTCTTTTATTTCACCATGGGAAGTAATATTGAAAACTGAAGAACAATATTTATTCTGGATATCTGCTGTTTCATGTTTATTTTCTACACAACCAGGCTGTGTGTAAATGGGCCTATAGTCTTTGAATTACCTTTAGTTTTGTTTATATAAGAAAAAAAGGATTTCTTGTTGTCCTTCACCCTTGATGCTAATTTTAGTTCAGATTGGGGTTTTCCTAGTCTTATTTTGGTTTTTATTGTTTTTAATAAATCCCTATATTTTAAATTAAGATGTGTGAATCATTTTTGAATTTGTTTATATAGTTTGTTTTTTTATTTTAGGAGACATCCATCCAGGTGTAGGTTTGTGATTTGATTCATATTTGCTTTTACTAGGAATATTTCTTTTAATAAGATCCTTCAATTTGTAAGCCAATAAATATAGGTTACAGGTTAGAAGAAGCCAGAAGGGGAAGGAAGGAAACATTCAATTCAGTGCTTTAGAGTAACTGGTAATTGCTATTTTTCTTTTAAACTTAGATTGTGGGCTTTTAGTGACACTATACTTTCTTTGTTGTCTTTACTTATAATTGTTTTTGGGCTGTTGAAAATTTAAAACATAGTGGTGGTGTAATTCTGTGCTGTCTTTAATTGCTGCAAATTTTATCTTGGCTTGTCTGACTGCCCTGTAGTAGGGTGAAGAGTGTTAATTGTCTGACCTCTGACCTCAGCTATGTGATAACTGGAGGTGGGGCTGAGTCAGAGTTAAAGTAGCAAGCAGAGTTTTATTTTCTCAGAAGAAGAAGGAAGGAAACATATTCAATTCAGTGCTTTAGAGTAACTGGTAATTGCTATTTTTCTTTTAAATCTTGGCTTGTCTGACTGCCCTGTAGTTGGGTGAAGGGTGTTAATTGTCTGGTCTCTGACCTCAGCTACGTGATAACCCCTCCCTCCTCCCCCAACTCTTAATTATATGCCCTGTTAAATCTGATTGACAGGAGCTAAACACAGGGTATAGTAAGGGGTGTGAAGTGGGAGGGGTATAAGGGGGAAGAAGCCCTTCCTCAGCACGACAAGTGTTTTGACTCATTTATTTATTTATTGGTTTCTTTTTCTTCTAAAAAAAAAATTATCTGAGGATCAGTGGCAGGATTTTTAGTACAGTAAATTAATAAAAAGGGAACTAGGAGAGCTTCAGTAGCACATAAGTAGTGGAATTGCAGTATAATGTGGTGAGTGGTGCAATGCAGTGGCTGTGGGGCAGCCATATTCAGGCAGACCTTCTGGACACTGAGGTGCTGCCCTATCTGCATGCATCTCTCTGGACTGCGGGATGAGGTAGCCAGACTCAGAGCGAAGTAAACTGGGTCAGGAGTACCATCATCCCTATCAGGGACCACCCAGTCCAATGCAACTGCCTCAAAGGATGCGAGAACGAGGAGCACTTGGATGACAGTGGGCTCAGGGAGGGTTAGAGCAGTCAGGCAGAGGCATCCCAGATCCTATTCCACTCAAGAACTCATATGCCACACTGGCAAATGAGGACAACCAAATAGAGGTACCAGAGAAGTGGAAGGAAAGGGTGTGGAGGTTAGCCAAGGAGGTGACCTCAGCGGGGAAAGCAGTGGACCCCAGAGGAGGAGGAAGTGGATTCTGGTGGTGGACTCCATCATAAGAGGGATCCAGCTAGGAACACAGGAGGGGGAGGACAGGGAGGTGAGGTGCCTACCAGGTGCCACGGCATGGAGGGATGGAAGGAAGATCCTGGGGATCACTGGGAAGGCAAGACAGGAGGTTGAGCTGGATGTCATTATCCACCTCGGTACTAATGATCTAGCAAATGGGAAGCCAAAGAAAGTTCAGGAACAGTTTAGGAAACTGGGGAGGGGTCTCAAGCAAGTAGCTACTTCTGTCACTTTCTCAGAAGTACTACCTGTGAGAGGCAAGGGAGAGCATAGGAGTGCATGCACCAGGAACTTTAACTCATGGTTGAAGAACTGGTACTGTGAGAAAGGGTTTGGATTCATTGGTGACGGGGACCCACCTGGAGGGATGGAGGTTTGTTCAAGCCTGACTGGCCTGCATCCATCCTGGAGGGAATCCAAGCACTCAATGATAAGTTTAAATGCTACATTGACAAGCATTTAAACCATAAAGGGGGTGGCAAGCCAGCAAGGTGGGTACCTACTTGCTCACCCCACAGCTAGCAGTGGAACCAGTGAACCAGAGGAGTGGCTATCTCTGCAAAGCAGTGTGCAAAAGATGGAGATTAGTGCCCAAGAGGTGGATAAGCAGAAAGGGGCAAAATTCAGCAGAAGGGCAGACAGCAAGGAGAACCAGGGATAAATGACAACCAAGGAAGGGGCTGGAGTAGAACAGTGAAACAGTCTAGGAGGTCAAATCATGGAAAGCCATGTGCAAATGCCAGGAGCCTTAGCAACAAGATGGAAGATCTGGAGGCTGTCATGGTACAGTCAGACCTGGGCATTGTGGCCATCACTGAAACCTGGTGTAATGATAACCACGACTGGGAGATGGCCATACCTGGCTACAACATATTCAGAAGAGACAGAGCAGGCAGGAAGGAGGAGGAGTGGCACTGTATGTGAAAATGACATAAGGCCACAGAGATCCAGGAGGAACAAAATGGGAGAGATACTGTGGGTTAAGCTGGAAAGGAAAATGGGGACAGCCATCCGCACAGGTGTGGTCTATAGACCACCAGCCCAGGAGGAAGAAAGATAGGAGTTGATGTTAGCCATCCAAAGGATGGCAGACAAGGGTGAGGTAATACTGGTTGGAGACTCTCATATCCAGACGTGGACTGGAGCATCCCAGCAGCAGCATCAACTAGGAGCAGATTTATCCTGGACTCCCTTCAGGGTGCCTTCCTCAAGCAACTGGTCATGGAACCAACTCGGCAGAAGGCAATACTGGACCTTGTGCTCACAAACAGGGACAGTGTGATGGGGATAATGGTGGGGGAGCACCTTGGAAACAGTGACCACCAGTCATTGTGGTTTGAAATCACAGAAAGAGCAGAACCAAACCACACAAAAACACGTATCCTGGATTTTAGGGGGGCAGACTTTGGGAAAATGGGCAGATACTTGAAAGAAGCATTAAGGGGAATGGGACAGGAATCAGGGGTTGAGGAGGGCAGTATTTAAAATGGGGATTACAAGAACAACAGAATTATGCATTAAGCAGGTTAGCAAGAGGAAAAGGAAGAGGAGACCATTATGGTTTTCCAAAGAGGTAGTAAAGAAAGTGAAAGCCAAAAGATTGCATTCAGGCAATACAAAAAGACACAGGCAGAAGGGGATAGGGAGAAGTACCAGGAGAAGCAAAGGGAGGCAGGGAGGTCAGTAAGGGAAGCCAAAGCTCAGACAGAAGAACACATTGCAAAATCAGTGGGTAGAGGGGACAAACCCTTTTACAGGTACATAAGTGAAAAAAGAAAGACAAAGGGAGGGATAGTGAGACTGAAGGGGGAGGATGGGGGCCGCGTGGAGGATGACAACAGTAAAGCTGACATATTGAACAGGTATTTCTGCTCAGTCTTTACTGAGGAAGAGGAGGGTAATGGGTCTGAAGGGAGTACAAGGGGTGAGAATGGTGCAGAAATGGACACAAGTCCCTTTACACGAAAGGGTCCTGAAGAACTGGAAGTAATAAGAGTTGATAAAGCAATGGGGCAAGATGGGGTGCACCCAGGGTCCTTAAAGAACTAAGAGAGGTGGTGGCTGAACCTCTGGCTATCCTGTTTGCCGATCAGTGGAGACAGGGAGGTACCCAAAGACTGGAGGACAGCAGATGTAGTCCCTTATACAGAAGTGGGAACAAAGAGGAAGCAGGGAACTACAGACCAGTCAGCCTCACCTCGGTAGTGGGAAAGATCATGGAAGCACTACTGAAGGAGAGATTGGTGGAACATCTGGTTGTCAATGGACTACAGGACCCAAGGCAGCATGGTTTCACCAGGGGAGGTCATGTCAGACCAACCTCGTTGAATTTTTTGACTGGGTGACTAGGGAGGTGGATCAGGGGAGGGCAGTGGAAATGGCCTATCTGGACTTCAGCAAGGCCTTTGACACTGTGCCACATAGAAGACTATTACAAAAACTGGGGAATATGGGTGTGGGCAGGACAGTAGTGTGGTGGGTAGGTAACTGGCTGGGTGGCAGGACACAGAGGGTGGTGGTAAATGGCTGTCACTCCACAGAGGGAAGAGTGACCAGTGGGGTACCACAGGGATCAGGGCTGGGACCGGTCCTATTCAACATCTTCATCAGTGACATTGCGCAGGACCTAGAAGGCAGAATTTCACTGTTCGCTGATGACACAAAGCTCTATAACAAAGTAAACACACCAGAGGGTGTAGACAGAATGAGAAGCGACCTGCAGAAACTTGAAGAATGGTCAGGGGTTTGGCAGTTGAAATTCAATGCAATGAAGTGCAAGATAATGCATATAGACACAAAAACCCTGGCACAATATATCCAGTTGGGGGTGAGGATACAGCATGCCAAGTGAAGAAAGGATCTTAGGGTTGTCATTTCTGATGACTCAAGGTAGGGAAACAGTGCGACAAGGCAGCAGGTAAAGCAAATAGGATGCTGGGTTGTATAGGCAGGGGCATCACCAGCAGGAAAAGGGAGGTCATAATTCCGCTGTACAAGACACTAGTGAGGCCCCACCTGGAGTACAGTGTACAGTTCTGGAGACCATACCTAAGTAAGGACATAGACAGGGTAGAGGAGGGCAACAAAGATGGTGCATGGATTGCATCACAAGTCCTATGAAGACAGGTTGAAGGAACTGAACATGTACTCCCTGGAGGAGAGGAGGGAGAGAGGGGATATGATAGAGACATACAAGTATCTTACAGGGAGGAACAGGGTGCAGGAAAACACTATTTTTAAGCAAAAAAGATGTTCCAGGACTAGAGGGCATGGGATGAAGTTGGAGGGAGGACGATTCAGAGGAAACATGAGAAAGAATTTCTTCACAGAACGGGTGGTGGACAAGTGGAACACCCTGCCAGAGGAAACATGAGAAAGAATTTCTTCACAGAATGGGTGGTGGACAAGTGGAACACCCTGCCAGAGGAAGTGGTGGGGGCTGAAGCAATCACGGGATTTAAGAATGCATGGGATAGACATAAAGAAATTCTGGAGGTCAGGGGTAAGGGGCAACAGACTTTTAGGAAAACAAACTGAACTTACAAGCTCAAATGGGCAGACTGGGTGGGCCATAGGCCCTTATCTGCCGACACTGTCTATGTATCTATATATAATTTAAATAAATATGTCTTTCTAGCTTTGTACTCATTCTTCTGTCTAACTCTTGCTCTGTTTCCCTCATTCTCCATCTCATTTGCTTTCTCTCTCCATTCCCTCACTCTTGCTCTCTCTCTCTCCATTTGTTCTCTTGTTTCATTCATTTTCTAACTTCTTATTTGTATATATTGTGCTACTTTTAATGCCCCTCACCTACACATAGATATGCTCTTCAGTCCAGTGGTTGGGATAGGCACACAGAGCCAAGGCTCATTTCCAGATGCCTATAGTACTGTTTCAGATTTCAAGATGGAGTTACAGATGCCAAAGTCATTGAAGTGCATAATAATAATAAGAATTTTTTCTCTAAAGTAAAGCATGTACTCAACTGCCTTAGGAGGCACTGTGTACAGTAACTCCTAGATAGGTAACTGAACAGCAAGACAACGTTCCTGTCTTGGAGTGTGACTTGTTGTCATGGTAACACAGAACGTGACAGGATCTCTTTGTTTTTCAGCTGTTGCTACTGTATCTCAGCAGCCTCTCTCTCCAGAGGCAGAGGTCTGTTAAGGTAATCCTTATGTTAGGTAGCATTACATAGCTAAGATCATGTGTCTCGACAGAGTGCCTGCATCTGTTTTCTTACGCACGATGTTCTGATGCTGATATAGTGATACAAAAGGGTGGGTGGATATGCTCTAATCACAGCATGCACTACATGAGTCTTCCAGTTATTATTACAATAGATCTAGGGGCTCCTCAACCAATCAGAACTCTTATTTTTCCCCTGTACATGACAGTTTTATTCTGTACACAGTGGCTGTTGTGCAGGTACTCTGGAAATGGGTGCATTTTGGGGAGGTGTTTTAAATATTATTGATTGACCTGGATCAGTGTTATAATATGCTTCTGAGTGGACTCTTACGGCTATAAGAGTGCCTCTGTCTTGCATTATTAGGGTACCAAAACTGTTCAGTTTTCAGTTCTCTTCTGTAAGAATGCTGAAGACAGCTCTTTCAAACAGTAAGTGTGCCCTGGGTATCTGTACTAACATATTATACAGTAGCTTAACCATTTAAACACACCCGGGTGGTGTTATTGCTATTGTAAAATGGCTAAAAAGCCCCGAAGGCTCAAAAGGAGAAAAAAAAAAAAAAAGGTCCCATCTTCCTGTTCTGGTGGTTGGTTGTTCAGGTAGGCGTTAAAGATCCCATGGCACTTCTCGAAAAGAGTAGGGGAATTTCCCTGGCGTCCTGGCCAAATTTCCCCCATTCACTAAAAAGTGCCACTAACCACTTAATCTGGTTCTGTATTTCAGTTTGTGTCTGTATTTTCCCCGTCTCCCCCAGAACAAGGCTGAAAATAGACAGAATTTCCTAGTTCTCCTTTCCCAGTCACCAAACATTTTACCTGGCTTGTGTGGTTTTGCTGTACTGTAGTTGTGCAGTCATGGATTTCTTTTACTGATTTTATAAAAATCTGTTATTGCACTGCTGGTGATCTAATAATGAACCTCATGGAAGAGAACAAGCAATGCAGGTAATCAGCCACCTGATATTATTGTGAGCCAGCATCTAAGAAACCTTTCAACATTAGAATGACACATTTTTATTAATACAGTTGTAGGGAAGGAGTCTAAGCTAAGTAACACCCCCAGGAGTACGGGGGCAGCACGTTGGCTACCACCTGAGAGACTGTGGTTTGTGAGTGAGCCCTGAAGTCCCTCACTGCAACTGGCTGTGAACCTGGTACATTGTGGGGTTGGCTCACTTTGCTCTTGGGAAGGGGGAGTGTGGGCCATCTGGTATTGGCACATTCCCTACTGGCCAGCTAAGGAATGACATTGGCATCCACTGTAAAGGCAGCACTCTGCTTGTCTCCAGGCCAGAGGAAGGGTACAGCAGTTAAGGCCCAGTCATCGAGGTGGGGGACAAGGGTGAAGTGGGGCAAAAATGGGATTGGAACATAAAATAGGCTAGCTTGAGTACTGCCAGAAGATGATGTCCAGTACTGGCTAGTACCTATGGCTTTTATTTGGGTTACAGAGCTTTCCAGTCTAAAGAAGCACCTACAGTAGTGATGTCTGTGTAAGTGGGTTTATTTATTTATAAATTGATGGTCACGAGGGGAACATTGAGCCAAGGCTCATTTCCAGGTGCAGCCTAGGGGAGGGATACATAGGAAGTGGGACTAAAAGCCAATTAATACTGACCTAAAACAAGGTAAAATGGCAGAACGGAACACTGCTTAGAAGATTCTTGAACACAGTCCAGGTATAGAGCAAGGGGATGTTTTATCTCAGGAGCCAGGTATACAAGGCGCAGGACACTTTACACCAAGAGCTAAGTCAGCAGGGCATGTGTCCTAGACAAGACAGTACTGTTCTCCTCATAAGCCAAGTGTATAGAGGAGAGAGTCTGTATTGGTTAGTATGTGTCACCCCAAGAGTCAAAAGCATCGTACAGCAGATTGAATGGTTCATCCAGAGGGCAAGGTTTACCACATACCGGGCCTAGAGCACTCATTACTGTTGACCCTAAAGCCAAGTGTGCTATGCAGAGGTATTACAGCAGGCATTACTGTTCATCCTGCAGTGTCAGTGGCTCAGCAGGTAGCACACTCGCCTCTGAGGCCGGGAGATCAGTAGATTGTGGGTTCTATCCCCGCACCAGGCACTTGGGTTAATATCCCAATACTGACACTGTAGTGCAGCATGAGGGGTTGCTGCACTCCTGAGGTGCCGTCTTTCGGATGAGACGTTAAACCGAGGTCCCATCTGCCTGTTCTGGTGGTAGTTCAGGTGGATGTTAAAGATCCCATGGCACTTCTCGAAAAGAGTAGGGGAATTTCCCCGGTGCAATGGCCAAATTTCCTCCATTCACAAAAAATACCACCAACAGATTAATCTGGTTCAAGGTCAGTTGGCATTCATCTGTATCCCCCTTCCCCCGGATCGTACCTGAAAATAGGCAGGATTTGTCTAGTGCACTTACCCAGTCAACAAAAACTAAATAAATAAATCCTGAGAGTAAAGTTTATAGGACTTGGGGTTTAGAGCAGGTAATACAGTCTGAGAGCCAAGCTTGCAGGGTACAGGGCCTACTGCTGTTCCCCCTTCAAGCCATGTGTGCAGGGCACAGAGTCTAGAGCAGTCAGTACTCTAGCTCTCTTCTTATGCTTGTCACAGGGCTTCATTACCACTGAAACATTTCCTCTTAGGCGTCCATAGAGGCAGGACGTAGACCTTTGACACAACAACATAGCCCCCATGGACTGTGTTAGTCATCTTTCTTCCTCTGCGGAGTCAGGCAGCTTGGGACACAACTCTGCTATCACAAGCTGACAGCAGCACAAGACATCTTAGAGATACGGATTGTTCTACAGGTTCAGCATTTCCTTGTCATCCGACTTTAAGCAGCTACTGTTACTGGACTGCAACAGGGCTTGACAGAAGTGTGAGGGAGTCTTCTTTCTTGTGAATCACCCTGTAGATAGCCCCAGCTACTGTAATTGCCACATGGCTGTTTTAGACTTGCCTGCTTCACTACCCTGATTGGAACAGATGCAGGCAGCCCTACCCTCTACAGTTACTGTGGCACCTGGATATAATATGACTGTGAATGTGGACTCTGTATGTTTGAAGATGCCAGATGCACAGTAAGCACAGTTCTCTTTGTTTTCAGCAGGGCAAACTGTGGCGTGAATGCTAAGGCATAATCCCAACTGGAAAAGACAGCTTTGTGTTGGTCTTCTTACATCTGGATTGCTGCACATTGTTGATGCAACCTCCTTATGTAAACAGACACACACACTGCTGTACATTAGAAATCGTTTTAAAAAAAACTGTGCTACAGATGTAGGAAACAAGCACTCTTGGCTACAGGACAGAAAGTATGTAGCATTGAAAGTGAGGTGCAATTTCTGGAGAAAAGTCTATGTTGGGTCGGCCTCCACATTGCTGTAGATACAATTTTTAAGCTCCTGCATGACAAAAATGTAAGTTTAGGCCCTCTTCCGTTGCTGCAGAGTAGGCGAATTTCCCTGGTATCTTGGCTAGATTTTCCCCATTCACTAAAATAGCACTAACAGCTCAACGGGATTAAATATGTCAGTTTGCATCTGTTTGCTACATCCCCCCCCACCACCCAGTGAGGTCAAAACTGGCAGAATTGCTTAGACCTCCTTTCCTGGTCAACAAAAATAGAATAATCTGGGCAAGTACAAACTGATTTTGAAACCAGTGATTGTGCTCATCGGAGCAGAACTAGACATTGCAGGCCAGTGCCGGCCTTCCTGTGAACAGGGTCAAGGATCTGTTATCCTTGGCCCAGTTATTCAGGTTGGGCAATTGTGCCAGGCCTGGGATTTCCTCAAGCTCCTGTGTTTCACTGTACCTGTCATGGCCATGGTTCTTAGGACTGGCTGGTATGTGAAAACTATCAATTGTGAACTGAGACTGCAGTGGTCCTATATGCACTCAGCCCTAGACCTGCCAATTCAGGTGACCCAGCTGAAGCTGGATATCATCCTTTGATTTCTGTCCCAAACAGTCCTCTTGGAGGGGATCCAATTTATCTGACCAGATCCCTTGGTCATCTTGACAATAGATGCCTCTCTAGGGGGCTGGGGAGCACATCTCTAGGGGGCTGGGGAGCACATCTGCAGGATGGCAGGGTGAATGC
Source organism: Neoceratodus forsteri (assembly GCA_016271365.2). Classification (NCBI taxonomy): domain Eukaryota; kingdom Metazoa; phylum Chordata; order Ceratodontiformes; family Ceratodontidae; genus Neoceratodus; species Neoceratodus forsteri. The sequence goes on from CM057449.1 coordinate 337,014,573, forward strand.
TGTTTGGTTTCCGAGTGAATCTGCTAGAACTCTGTGTAGTATGCCTTGCACTTTTTGAGTTTGCACTGCTGGTCAAGGGCGAGGTAGTCCAGATCAACATTACCTCCATATTTTACCTGTACAGAGGGCCGCACACACTCCTTTCTGTTGTGTGAGGAGGTGTTGTAGATCTGGTCCCTGGCCCACTCACAACAAGTAGACCTCATAGTAGCCCTTTTGTTGGGAGTGAACAACCAGCTTGTGGACACTCTGTCATGTGGGGGAGGTGTCCACAATGGTTTCTGCACCCACAAGTGAAATACCAGGTGTTCTCAGTTTGGAGAACACCTCAATGGATCTGTATGCCTCCTGGGAAAAAAAGCTGGTTTTGTGCCTGTTCTCCAGTGCACAGCCCCCCTGCTGACGGACACATCTTTGATAGGTCGCTTGTATGCCTTCCCTCTGTTTCCTCTGATTCACAAAGTAGTCCTTAAGACTGGAGAGACTGAGCATCCCTGATATTGATAACTCCAAGACTGGCTTCACCAGTTCTGGTACCAGGATTTTAGCAGCCTCAGCAGCAAGCTGCCGTGGCTACTTCCACTCCGCCTGGACCTGCTCATGAAGTCATAGGGGACAGTCGGGCATCCAGACCTGCAGTTACTGTAGCTGACAGCTTGATTCCTGAAAAACTCTAGTTCTGTAGCAATAGCTTAGAACAGCTAGTCCATTACTTGCATTATCTGTGGAGATGTATCAGAAGTAGACTAGCAAAACTTACAGTTGTAAGTGGAAGTGGTTTTCATGCTGGTGCACACAGCATGGATTGCCTCCACTTTTCTACTCTGAAGCACATCCTTGACTACCTCTGGTCCTTGTCCCAGTCTGTGTGATGAGCCACGTTCCGCAACGTGTGCCTGGCTGCCTTCTCAGCATACTGAGTGAAGGACAGTGTTCAGCTAGTTGTCCAGGAGACGGTGGCAACCCACTTTTTCAATGAGATTAGACCACCTCTTTCTTCCAGTGTATGAACCTCTTCCTCCATGGGACTTACCGTTGGTGCTGTCTTAGCTTATGGGCAAGCTGTGAGCTTCTGCACAAGTGTCATCTGTCAAATTACAAGTTATTTTTTGCACATATAAACAAAAGTAAGCAGGGACAGAACAGTATTGGACCCTTTATGAGTAAGGAAGGAAATATTTCGGACTGTAGGGAACTAGTAAACATTCAAAACGATTACTTCTGTTCAGTGTTTAACTCTAGTACATCAGGTAAACTAGAAATATAGCTAAATCAGTAGTAGGGGAAATTCAAATTGATATTGTAGAAGTTAGGAATAGGTTAAACAATATAAAAAAATAAATAAATCACCTGGATCTGACAATATGCATCTAAGAGTATTGCAGGAAATTGCAGATGCTATAGCACCCCACTGACTTATATTTTTCAGCTAGCCCTTGACAGGGGTGAGGTGGTACAAGATTGGAAGGAGGCAGTGGTGATACCCATATTAAAAAAGGGGTCGAGAACCAAACCCGAAAATTTTAGACAAGTGAGCCTTACATCAGTGTTGGGAAAAGTTTAGGAGGGTGTACTAAAAGATATTATAATTAAACACCTAGAGCAGCATAATCTTCAAGATAAGGCACAACACAGGTTCAGTAAATCAAAATCATGTCAAACAAACATGCTTGTCTTTTATGAAAAAGGTAGCAGTATAATTGAGCTGGGTGACTTAGTGGGCATGGCTTATTTGGACTTCTCCGAAGCATTTGATAAACTCCCCCATGAAGAACTAATAAGTGTCCTGGAAGAAAACAAACTTAAATTTGAATATAATCAACTGGGTGAGAGAATTTTTTTATTTTATTTTATTTAAACAGCAGTTTGGAAAACCTTTGAGCCATAGGCTCATTTACAAAGGTACCTTGTCACAGTAAGACAAACGAAAATACACAGTATAGCAGTACAACACATAAGTATAACAGTAACTTAAGACATGGATACAAACAAGCTGGTACAGGTAGGATTGATGCAAACAATACCAGAGTTATGTTGTCCTTAGCAGCTTAGTAGTAAGCTTTGTCATAAGTATTGAGTACGGCTTTGACTAACGGCAATTACAGCATCAGGTGTTAATAAGGTGGTTACGTAAGGAAGTTTTGAAGCACGATATAGTTGGAGCTTCGGAGATGGAGGGGGGCAATGTGTTGAACCAGGAGGGGGCCCTAAAGCTGAAGGCTCTTTGGCCGTGAGAGGTCCTAGCTCTAGAGATAACAAGAGAAGTTTTCCCAGAGGTCCGAGTATGAACTAGTGGGACAGAGCGGCGTATGGTGGTGGTCAATCCTGGCAGGGATAGCCCAAGAAGGGTCTTTTTTGTAAGGGTACAGGCCAGATATTTGAGGCGCGTCAAGATCAAGTACCACGCTTTAGCGTACAGTGAACAGGTGTGTGTCCAGCCTAGGTGCCCCAGTAATTAACCTGCAGGCCTTACTCAGAGTAGTCGCGAATTGTATGGAGTCTGGGTCTGATCAGCAGCACAGCACACCGGCAGTCCATAGTCCACTAGGGACAGGATAGAGGAGGTGACTGCGAGTCAAGAGCCTCCGGGAGGCAGTGTTTATACCGATGTAAGATGCCCAATCGGATATTAGTGGCAGTGGCTAGGGCAGATGTGTCCATGGAAGGAGGGGAGGGGTCAAAATGGATCCTAGGTATTTATAGAGCAAACTTGTTCGAGTGGGAAAGAGGACCCAGAGTGAATGAGGAGTTTGAAGTTGCAGGACTTGTTTTGAGGATGAGTGAAGAACATGGTTTTGTTTTTTAAGATTTATCACCAATCTATGTTCCTTGAACCAGCCCTCTGCTTCAGTGAAGGACTTCTGCAGCGAGTCCTGGAGGGCAATAGGGTTACGACTTGAGGCAAAGATGACTGCATCATCAGCGTACAATAGAATGTTCCCCGAGCAAGAGCGTGGAAGGGTGTTAAGGTAAAGGGAGACTAGTAAGGGGCCCAGAATGGAGCCCTGGAGAACCCCAGAAAAGATGGGACAGATGTCTGAGTAGGTCCCATTAATTTTTACACGCTGTGAGCTGTCAGACAGATAACTGGTGCACCAGGAGATAGGCCTATCAGCAAAACCAGAGAGACTAAGGGCATCAAGAAGGAGGGGGTGGGAGACAGTGTCAAAAGCTTTAGAGAGGTCAATGAAGACCGCACCAGCCAGAGAACCAGTGTCTAAGGAGGAGAGGAGAAAGTTGGAGAACTCTAGGAGGGCTGTGCTGGTACTGTGGCCCGCTCGGAAGCCATGCTGCTCAGGACATAGGACATTGTAGGTGGAGAGGTAGTCGGAGATTTGAGAGGCCACCACTTTTTCCAAGGCCTTGGAGAGAGGAGAGAGAGAGAATGGAGATTGGTCGATAGTTTCCAGCCACAGTCCTATCACCACCTTTAAAGATAGGGGTGACAGTGGCAACTTTCCAGGCAGTTGGAACCTTCCCCAGGCAAAGAGTGGTTGATGAGGCATGTGATCGGGTAAGTAAGGACTGTGTCTAAGACCAGCCGTAGGATACCACGGATCCAGGGTGTCACTGTACTATTACTCTTGAGGGCAGTGACAAGGTGCAGCCTAAGTTCCTAAGCAGAAACACGGCGGAGGAGAAAAATAAGGGCGAAAGATTTATGGCAGGTGCTGGGGAGGAGGGTCAAAAATTTGTAGAGAGGATAGGGCTAAGGTCAGTGAATGAGGTGTTGAGGTGGTTGGCTATGAGGGCTGGGTCTGAGGAGATCACACCATTAATGTTGATCTGGGTGGGTGGGTGGGAGTGTGCAGTCCCATTTAACTGTTTAATGTTATCCCAGAAGGTTCTGGGGTTCCCCATGAGGCAGTGAGTGAGGACCGATGGTGCTCAGACTTGGCCTTTCTGATGGCCGAGTGCACTTGTTTGGTGACAGCATATAACCGCCTGTCATTGGGCGCCAGTCTCAATGGCACGGTGCCATAGGTTGTCCTTTGTTTGAGTTGGTGGATCAAAGCTGGGGTTACCAGGGGCATTCTGCCTTTTAGAAGGCGGGTCAACATTGGGGCAAAGATATCACAGGCATTATTAAAAGTTTGGGTAAAGAAGGAGAGCTGTGTCAATGTCAGGAGTTGCCTGTATAGGAGACCAGTCAATTTGGGACAGAAGTTCCTTAAGTTTTATCAGTCCACCAGGTATTAGACGCTGCCAGCATGTGGACTGTGCTATGGGTTTGGGGACTGAGGATGATCAGTGGAATAGAATGGGGGAGTGATCACTGAGAGAGTCTGGGAGTACTTGTACATTGGGGATCCGATTAGGGCGGTTGGTGAGTACCACATCAAGCAGGGTACTGGAGCCTCTCTTGGGGTTAGTCCTGGTAGGGTGGGTAACTAGTTGCATTAGGTCTATTGCAGAAAAGGAGTCTCGGTAGAGGAGCAGGAGGGCTGAGCCAGTTGACATTTAAGTCACCCACCAGAATTTGATTAGTGGAAGGAGGTAGTGAGGTAGGTATTCTGTAAGAGGCAATGGCCTACGTTTGGTCCCTAAGAACACGTATGCAGTAGTCAGATAAAGGGTCCCTTTAAAGGGTTGGGGTTAGTTTCAGTGTAAGCGCCTGGGCCTTGAGTCAAGGATGGGAGCAGGCAGGGGCTGATGCGGGAGGAAGATTCCTTGACATAAATAAGCGCTGGCCGCCGCCCGTCTCCCAACACGGTCCGGACGGAAGAGGGTGAAACCAGGAGGGAGACTAGGGAGTCAGGGAGGATTTGACAGCCAAGTCTCAACCAGGCGATGACATCAGGGTTAATTGATGTGACCAGGCATTGTAGTGAGTCAAACTTTTTAGGAGGCTACAGATATTCATGGAGACCATGCATAGGCCTGTGGTGCGGTCGAGGAGCTCCTGGGAACCGGGCCAGGGTTTGATGAATGTTCCCTGACAGGAGTAGTAGCATGACTAACACCCTGGCTGGGAGATGGTGAGAGGTTTTCCCACGATTGACATGGGGGCTAAGGGGCAGGGGTGGGCAGGGTGGTACAGGAAGGAAGGCAAGAATAAGAAGACACCCAGATGTGCCTGAGGTGACGAGAAAGCTAGGGGGAGGGCAGGGAGGACCGAGACACACAGAGGTCCCAAGGGGCAGGAGAGCAGGTTCAGGAACAAGGGGAGGGAGGGGTGCCAGGGCACAGTGCGGAGTAGCAGATGGGTAAGTGGGTAAGTGCACTGCTAGTGGGGATAGGCACAGGCAGAGCATGAGGCAGGGCCAATACATTGTGGTGAGCAAGATCCCAGGGAAGTAGTGCTGTACAGGTAGGAGTAGGAAGTAGCGAGGGAGCATAGGTCCCTTTAGTGGCCAGCAGGTATAACCTGCAAATGGGAAAGTGGGGAGATAGGTTCTGGGCAACAGGACGTGATGTCACCGGATGTGATGTCACGGGGTGGATCCTTAAATTGACAGCCGTCGGGCTAGCACCCCCCTGCAGGCGTCCAGACGAAGAGAAGAGGCTCTCTTTACCTCGAAAGTTATCAGGCTGGAAAGTTGTCTTCCTCAGCTCCTCAGGTGAGCTGCTTGTGTTGCTTCTGTTGCTTGATTGTCCCGAGTGCCTAGCTTGGTGGGGGGAGCTGCCTATGTAGTGGAGAAAACAAAGCCTCTCATTACTATGCAGCGGGAGAATATGTTGCGACTTTCACAAAGGAGCTCCACTCTAAGCAAATAGGGCTATTCCAAAATGAGGTCACACTAGGACCCAGCTATCCTAATACCTTCAGTTACAAGCACAATTAGCTCCAGTACCACCATATTAAACAAGTCTGCTCTATATTAGCTGTTTGGTATATCTGGCTTTAAGGTGTAATCAGCAAGGCAACTCTAGGGAAACCAGTGAGTCCCTAGCTTTACACTTCAGCATTAGTAGCACAAAGAGAAGCAAATAACAAGCTCACCCAGTGGTGAACAGGGAACAAAGCTCAAAAAATATAAGTGTTCATCAGGTAGCACCCCACTGCAGGCGTCCAGACGAAGAGAATAGGCTCTCTTTACCTCGAAAGTTATCAGGCTGGAAATTCAGTTTCCTCAGCTCCTCAGGTGAGCTGCTTGTGTTGCTTCTGTTGCTTGATTGTTCCGAGTGCCAGAATGGCTGATGAATAAAAGACAGCGGGTGGCGGTAAATGGGGTCAAGTCTGATTGGGTAGAGGTAACAAGCAGAGTTCCTCAGGGCTCCATCTTGGGTCCTTGCTTATTTAATATATATATGTGGCATCTCTAAAGTGCTCACATCCTAATGTCTGGATTACGAAATTTGCAGATGACTGCAGAATAGGGGCAATTGTAAATAGTGTTGGGATGGATAAATCCTGCAATCAGCACTTAACGAAATTTAGAATTGGACAATCAAATACAAATTTGCCCTGAATCTAGATGAATGTGCTATTATGCACATGGGGAGACATAACTTAAACATAGTATACAGTTTGGGGACCAGAAACCTGCCAGTTTCAATAAAAGAAAGAGACCTAGGAATAACAATGACACCAGACCTCCATTTCAGTGAACATTGCTGCATGGTGGCAAGCAAGGCACATCACAACTTAAATTGTATCCTGAGGTACATAGGTAGTAGAGATAGTGAGGTGATGCTGCCTTTGTATCGTTCATTGGTTAGGCCCCATTTAGAATATGGGGTACAGGTATGGTCAACCTATAAAAAAAAAAGATAAGAAATTGGAAAGGATTCACAAGAGAGCTACAAAAGCAATATCAGGCTGTAAAGGGCTTACATACCCAGACAGACTAAGAAAAGTAGGACTATACACACTCCAGTTTGGAAGGACACGAGGGGGCACGTGCATGGCTTACAAAGCACTTCAGAATGAACAAGTGGCAAACAGTTATGGATTGTCACTTATGCAAGGACTATATCCAAGCAGAGGTCGTCCTTTACAACTATCATTGGAAAAATGGAATTCACTAAAGAGAAGGCATTGGTTCAACCTCAGGGTACTCCCTTTATGGAATAACTTACCAACGGAGGTAGTAGGGAGTAATACCATAACTCAGTTTAAAACTAGGCTTGATAATTGTGTATTGAACAAATACGAAATGATTTGAAATAGTAAGGCAAGCAGAACATGGACAAAAGTCTAAATAAATGCTTGAAAGATCTATGTTATCTATGTAAATTTGTCATGGAAGACTGTCTTCACTATTGCCTTTGTCAGAGAGGTGGGTAAGCTCTAGGCACTTTGTGTGGAGTCACTGTTTCTAGTTTTCCACAAGGGCACGATTATCCAGTGCCTCCATGCAAACTTCCAGCCCAAGGTGGTTTTTGGAGTCCACCTAATTTCATGGTGAGGCTCACCAGCTGTTTTTTTTTTTGTTTTACATCAGCTGAAGCCACGCTAGGCAGACCAATAGCCACTCAGTCCTTTGGCAGGTGGATTGCATCCTGCATTGCTCTGTGTTACCAGTGGGCTAGGAAGGAGACTCCTTAAAGGTTAACAGCCCACTCTGCCAGACATACTGCTTTTTCTGTTGTTGCCAGGTACATCCCTAATGCAGAGCTCTGTAGGACTGCTACCTGGTTGAAGGCAAACACATTCATATCCTGTTACAGCATCAACATGCTCAGTTTTGGGGATGCTGCATTTGGGTCCTCAGTCCTCTAGTCTTTTTTTCTCCTAAACATTTGAGGTGTGCACCTTGTCGCCTCCTCCTGAGGAATGCTAGGAGTCTGCCGAAGTGTGGATAGTGACCTGAATCTAGGTAGTTAGAAGAGTAGATTAGTTACTTGGGTATTTTCTGTTCTCACATAGCTACCACAATAAAGCTCTGAACCTCGCATATTGCCATAAGCCTACTTTTTCAGCAGTTTTTCTGCAACTGTATCATTGAGGTAGCTGTTTGATGACTTTTTAGTTGCTGCAGCCTGTGTTTTGTTTCATGCACCCAGCTTTCTGGCTTGCTGCTGTGCATGTTTTGAAGAAGACTGCCTAAATGTGGGTGTGAACTGGATACTAGTAGCAGAACTACAGTTACAAGTAAGTAACCTGTTCTTCCACTTCTCTGGCACTATATCTACCCAGACAGTTCCCCCTTTTTCCCTCATTGATTCTCTGTTTATCCTTTTTCCACCAACCAACCCTCTTCTGACCCAGTCCTCCTAGTACCATCATCAGTCTTATGTAGGGTTTACATTTCCAGTGAGTCACCCACAAATCCCCACCATCACCATGGCAGGGCCTTCAGAGCAGCCTTAACCGCTCCATAACACAGTCCAGATTTATTTTAGGTGCCTAGTCAGTGGTGAGGGACCTGCAGAGGACTGTGTGTCATCGAGCTAGGGTCGGGCGTTTTTCCTTCTGGTGTTTTCTCCCCAATGGCCGACAGTCTTGCAGTGACTTAACTTGCAAATCAGCATCTAAAGGTGGGACTATCCTGAGTCTGCGTTACCTCTGTGCTGCCACCAGGCATCTTCCAGTTGGCTGGCAAGTAGCGGGATGCAGGTCCCCTCTATATTTGAGATGCTCAGTCCTCCCTCCTCAGCTCCCCCAAGTAACCCAAGTCAATTTCCAAACCCAGGTCACTGATATAGTGAGTCGTAGCCCTACTGGCGTACTGTTGAGCGATCCGAGACTCCTTTCCCCAATGTTTAATTAGGTGTCTTTATTGCCTTTCTGATGGCTGTTCATTTCAATCGGGAGCACCACCAAGGCCATCTGAGTTAGCATTTTTTGCATGGATTTCATGTTTCTTTAGAGATTGTTTGTTTTTTTGGGAAGTACATGTTAATGTTTTAAATTTTAGTTTATGAATGTTAAGCATGGTTGCCTATGCTGGGGTATAGAAATGTTTATGTGTGCTATCATTTGAATGATGTTGTTCTGATCTTGCTGGGTTATGTGATTTGCATATTAACTTTTTGACCCTGACAGGTTGTAGTCACAGCAGGGGCATATACTATATTAATTTAGTATCATGTGACAGGATACTGACCAGTGAGGAGGCAGGACTGGCCAGAACTCCTTTATTAAGCAGTTCCAATCCCTTACTATCTGGGTTCTATAAAACCTCACTCCTAGTAGTGTGTCTGGATTTACAAAATTGGCATGTCACAATCCTCACATAGGAGTGGGATAACAAAGCATATCCCTTCAGTACAACTATGAGCTGTGATATTTTTTTCCATTAATACACAATTATTTTAATTGGAATAAGACACTCTGTGGTGTATGAATCAAACTCCACGGTTGGTTAAAGGAGGTGTTTTCACGTATAAACGTTGGTGATTATGTGGGTTAAGTCATTTCAGTCACTTACTGACTGGATGCTTTGAAATCACTCTACCAGTAGTATATCATGTATTTATAAACTGTGTTGGTATGATTTGGACATGCCCAGAAGTTGAGGCTTATTGGCACACTATAAAAAATGCAGTGTTTCCACTTTTTTGTCACACCCAGTACTTCACAGCAGAAATTTGTGTTTTAGGCAGCTATTCTCAGATCTCATCCAAATCAGAGAAGCAATACATGGTCTGTATTTCTGAGGTGTCAAAACTGCTATTAATGAGACACTGGAAAGATTTTAAACTACCCGTCCAGGAAGCTCTCCTTGTACTAAACGCAGAAAGGGCTGTTGCTAATCAGACCCTACAGGCATTTCAGGCCTGTTGGGTACCTTTCCTCTCAGTAGTCACTGGAAGCTGAAATCTTTCTTTTAACTACCCCCTTTACCAGTGATGCTGGTAATAAGACATGTCACATCCAAACAGTGTATTCATTTTGAAGGTGGCCCTGCTTTTTGACATTCTAAACCTGACCACACCATAGTACAGTAGATGCCTACATGGCTGGGAGGTGGGAAGGGGGTTGGGAGTAGTCTTTTGGGGAAGGGAGTTCTGGGGAGGCGTTCCTTGTATTGTGCCTTTTTTGGTTTTTAGGACTCCTTTATTATTGTATATTTTTGGTTTATTGTTTATATGTTTCTGATGCAGTTCTCAGCGGTCATGTATTCTAGTGTCATCTGAGTTTTGTGCCTTTTTTTAGATTGTTTGCAATTTGTTGAATACAATAAAGTTTATTAAATTACAAAAAAAAATAAGATAAACTGTGGTGGTGTGGGTAATGTAATTTCCATACCTTCATTGGCTGAGTCACAGCCCCTTCCCCACTCCAGAATAACATCCTTTATTTATAAACGGTGGGAACTGAGAGAGCATCAGAGCTTCCATACCTAGGAGCTCTGGAGCAAGCGGGACTTTGGCCTGATGAGAATCTGCAGTGAAAAGGGAAGTTAATCTTCAGTGTACAGTGTTTTTTTTTTTTCATGCCCGTTGTATAACACTGGGCAGAAATCTCTCTCTCTGGTAGCAAAGTATCTGCTGCTTAATTAATCCACTTCTAGCAATGAGAGTGTATTTGTGATGTCACACAAATAGCAGCATCTTAACTGTGAGGTGTTGCTCCAGATTTAGAACTTTAGAATGTTAAAGGATACCTAAATACTCTTTATATGGGGTGCACTGTTCCTGAAACCCTCCAGTGGAAGTATAGCAGAAATGGAGGTGTGCTGAATGTGACGTGGACAGCCAGTTCTGAGTGCTGTATCATTTTATTTTAAATATAAAATGTATTGCTGAATGTCTCTTCTGAAAATCTGTTGCTCTAGGAGTGACCTCGCTCAGTCCCCCCCCCCCAGGTTTCAGCTGAAAAATGAAAGCCATGAGAAAACTGCTGACACAGCATGTGAGATCATACACACTCAGTTTTTAGATACCAGGTGTTACGTGGAAGGCCTTAACCTAATTACAGGGTGGAAGACACTGGAGTTGAGCATATCCATTTTATGACATTCCAGAGGAAGGAAAGCAAGTTGTGATGTATTAGTGCGGAAATCATAAAGATGCTTTCATGTCCTGAAAGGGGGACGCTTATCATGAGATCAAAGAGATGTCGTTTGAAGAACATATGAGTCATGCTGAGGATTGCAAAATTAATACTTTGAAAAGACATCCTGTTTTTTTTTATTAGATATATTTTTATATATAATCTGAAAGAGGAGGAGCTAGATGACCTCACACAAAAGGGGTTGGCAAATACAGTTTACTTAAACTGGAATCACTTCTGAAGGAAATAATTGTTGATTATCTAGAGGCCAGAGGGGCACAGGACCCAAGGCAGCATGGATTCACAGTGGGAAGGTCATGCCAGACAAATCTGATAGATTTCTTTGACTGGGTGACCAAAGTAGTTGATCAGGGAGGGGCTGTGGACATGGCCTACCTAGACTTTAGCAAGGCATTTGACACAGTCCCACACAAAAGATTAATATACAAGTTAGCCAGCCTGGGAGTGGGTCCCAAGATGACAGCCTGGGTAAAGAATTGGCTGGAGAATAGGACACAGAGAGTAATGTCCACTCTGAAAAAGGGGTTAGTAGTGGGTACCCCAGGGTTCAGTATTAGACCGGGTCCTCTTCAATGTCTTTATAAGCTTACATTGCAGAGGGACTGAAGGAAAAGTATGTCTCTTTGCAGATGACACAAAGATCTGCAACAGAGTTGATGCACAAGGTGGGTGGAAAGGATGAGAAGGGACTTGGCAAGGTTAGAGGAATGGTCAAATGTATTGCAGCTTAGATTCAGTGCTAAGAAGTGCAAGGTAATGCACCTGGGAAACAAAAACCCAGGGGAAGAGTACACAATGGGGGGTGAGATACTAACAACAACAAAAATGGAAAGGGACCTGGGGGTAGTCATATCAGATGACCTAAAGGTGGGCAAGCAATGTGAGAGGGCAGCAAGGAGGGCTGGGGGGATACTGGGATGCATAGGGAGAGGCAACACCAGTAGATAGCAAGAAGTTATTATCCCTCTGTACAGACAGCTGGTGAGACCACATCTGGAGTACTGCGTGCAGTTCTGGAGACCCAGTCTCCGCAAAGACATAGACAGGATGGAAGCTGTCCAGAGGAGGGCAACTAAAATGGTGCAGGGTCTGCACCGAAGACATATGAAGAGAGACTTAAGGAGCTTAATATGTATAGCCTCGAGGAAAGGAGGAGGGGGACTTGATAGAAACTTTCAAGTATCTCAAGGAATCAACAAAGTCCAAGAGGGTAGCATCTTTCAAAAAAGAGGTGTGCAAGAACAAGGGGACACAATTTGAAGATAGAAGAGGGCTCAGAGGTAATTTAAGGAAGTATTTTTTCACAGAGAGGGTTGTGGATGTATGGAGCGGCCTTCCAGAGGAGGTTGTGGAGTCAAAAACAGTGGTGGAATTCAAGCATGCATGGGACAGTCATAAGGAAATTCTAGGGGGTGGGGGCAGGAAGAAGTAGGCTGCTGGTTAACTAGGATCTGCAGCTTATCCATCAGGTAGGGAAATGGACAGACTGGGTGGGCCAAGAGGTCCTTATCTGCCGTCAAATTCTATGTTTCTATGTTTAAGGAATAATTCTGTTTAACTTAGACACTTTTATCTAGACTCTGACAAGGACACATCTTGAGCACTTGTAAACAGGTATTTAGGAAGAGAGTCAAATCTAAGTACTGTAAGTAGGAATTGCACTGTTTAAACCTTATTCTTTTAAAAGATTTGTATGGCTTGTGATATAAGAGTTCTGTATTTTGTGTTTTACATATTTTTTATCTATTTTAGTGGAATTCTTTTTAGAACATATTTTGTCTGTCTTTGAATTTCTTTTATTTGTAAGAAAAGTATACATGGTTAAAGCAGACACTAAGTATAAGCTTGAATGGTGAATACCAAACTGGAAAGAGAAGCATTTTAAATCTGAGGTCTTTATTAAAGTTTTTAAGGGTTCATCTCTGTATACCTGGTTAGGTGCCCATAGGCAAAGATATCTGGCCCACCGAAGACAGAAATATCTGAGCCTGTGCATTGGGTACGCTAGCAAGAGGTTCACAGTTTGAATCCCTCCAAGACTTGAGACCAAAGGTTGATCCGAACTCACAAAACAGACAAGAGGGTTACCTTGTTCTGTTAAACTGTTCACAAGACTACGTTCGGAGGTTGGCACTTTGGGAGTAGAGGGCCTGACCTGCTGAGTGGGTTTGTGACACTGAATAATATAAGTGCGTACCTTAAAATCTGGACTTTAATATGTTTTCGGTGAGCATTTTCAACATGCCAAAACCAGGAAGCATTTTAAGACCACCATGCTGATCGGAGCCTAAGGCTGCTGGGAACATGCAGCACAATGATGTACTCTTAGCGAGGCATCTTGTCCCCAGTACTCCATCCCTATGGAGCCTTATATACTGTGTGTAACATTAGTGCTAAATGTGTATCTTGTCATCTTTATCTTTATTTAACATGCACAGTAGAGTGAAATGCATTCTTCCTCATCCCAGTCCTTCTCATTGGCGCCACCTACGGGTCCGCACAGAAGAGATCCTCTGTCAGTTCCAGATCATGGACTTCTGCCTTTCTTCTGCACCCAGAATCTTCACCAAGTGCACTGCAGTGGTGGCAACCTTCCTGCAGCACAGGGGCGTCAAAGGTGTATCCCTTCCTGGATGACTGGGCTGATAGCCAGGCCATCCAAGGAGGCTGTAGAGCAGTCCAGAGGTCTAGCCCTCCACACCTGGAGAGACTTGGGCCTGTTGGTTAACCCAGACAAGTCCAAACTTATCTTGTCACTAGTGATCAAGTTTATCGAGGCAGAACTAGACTCCTTGTAGGCCAAGGCCATCTCCTTGCAGACCAGGCTTATGATCTTACCTGCTTTGCCCAGTCATTTCGTGTTGGGCACTCACACCTTACCCAAGATTTCCTGAGGCTGCTAGGGTTTATGGCATCCACCACCAGCGCGGTACATTGGGCATATGGGCAGATGTGCCACCTGCACTGTGAGCTGGGCCACCAGTGGTCTCAGTGCCTAGATCATTTGGACCATCTGGTTCTTGTGACCAAGGTAGAGGAAGGAATCCCATTTGTCTGGCCAGAACCAAACAGCATGCTCATGATGGTAACATCTCTGGTGGGTTGGGGAGCTCACCTGGGAGACCGCAGTGCCCATGGGTTCTTGTCACCCCGGGAGTCCTGTCACCACATCAGCCTGCTGGAGCTCTGTGCAGTGTGGCTGGCTCTCACAGAATTTGCCCCTCAGATCAGCGGTCAGGTTGTGCAGGTCTATTCAGACAGTGCCACGACCATGTTTTACCTGAACACGTAGAGCGGAACTCATTTCTTTCCCTTGTGTCAGGAGGCCTCCTGCACCTGGACACTTGTGCACAGTCTGAGTGCAGATCTCCTGGTGATCCATGTCCCGGGAGTTCAAAACCGGCTGGTAGATGCTCTCAGCCAGGTGGAAGAGACGTCACACAAGTGGTCCCTGCATCAGCAGATGGTATGCCACCTGTTTTCCCAGAGGGGCACCCCTCTGGTGGACCTGTTCACCTTCTGGGAGAACAGAAAGATGAGGTTGTTTTTTGCCCACCCCTCACAGTCTGGGACATTGTTGGGAATGCCTTTTTGAGGCCCTGGACCCTAAGCCTTGTGTACACCTACCCTCCCTCACCCTTGTTCCACAAGGTGGTGGTCAGGGCCCAGAAGGGCAAGCATGGATGATCCGACTGTACCACACAGTTCTGGTACTAGGATGTATCTCCTTAGTCTCAGCAGCTGGCCTCCATGGTGGTTGTCTCTTCATCTGGACCTGCTGACTAGACAGCAGGGGAAGGTACTGCACATGGACCTTCAATCCCTGCACCACTTGGCCTGCTTCCCGAGTGGCTAGAGGTCCAGGCTTTGGGTCTCCCAGAAGATGTGCTCCACATTGTGAAGGCCTCCCATAAGGAATTGACTCGCAGATGCTATGCCTTTAAGTGGAAGAGGTTCTCGATTTGGTGCCAGGCAAGGAACTTGAGCCTCTTGCCTGCCCTATGGCGAGCATGCTAGAGTACCTCTGGTCCCTCTCACAGTCGGGACTACAGGCGACACCCTTAAGGTGCACCTGGCAGCCATCTCTTCTTACCAGGTGCAGGCTGGTAAGCCCACGATGGCAAAGCAGAAGGTGGTCAGGCACTTTTTTTAAAAGCCTTGACACACTTGCCCCTCTGGTGTACTAGCCACTGCCACCTTGGGACCTCCTGCTGGTACTGGCTGTGCTCATGGGCAAGCTATTTGAGTCTGTGCACAGGTGTGAGATGTC
This sequence comes from Neoceratodus forsteri, assembly GCA_016271365.2. Taxonomy (NCBI): domain Eukaryota; kingdom Metazoa; phylum Chordata; order Ceratodontiformes; family Ceratodontidae; genus Neoceratodus; species Neoceratodus forsteri. Next base: position 337,029,749 of record CM057449.1, read on the forward strand.
ACACCTGTCGTGGAAAATGACCTTCTTGGCAGTTATCACATCAGCCAGAAGGACTGGCAAGCATCACGCACTCCTGGTGGAGTCTTCATACCTGGTCTTCCACATGGACAGGATTGTCCTTTGCCCCCACCCAAAGTTCCTCCCGAAGGTAGTATCATAATTTCACCTTAACCAGGTGATCAGCCTTCTGGTATACTTTACAAACCCATCTTCGGAGACTGGTCATAGGCTCCATACCTTGGATCTACAAAGATCGCTTTCTTACTATAAAGAACGCCCAGCTGGAGTTTGGGGTGAGGCTTGCCAGCTGTTTGTAACATATACTGAAGCTGCACCTGGTAGACCAGCAGCAAAGCAGGCAGTTGGCAGGTGGATTGCATCTTGCATTGACCTCTGGTACAGTTATGCCGATAAGAAGCCTCCCAGAGGGCTTAGGGCTCATTCCACACGACATACCATTGCCTTAGTGGCTGCCTTCAGGGACATCCCCATACAGGAGATCTTTACGGTGCTACCAAGAGGAAAGCACACACCTTCATGTTTCATTACAGCATCAACATTATATCACATCGGGATGCTGCTGATGGAGCCTTGGTTCTCCAGTCTCTATTTACCATATAGGGTGCGCGCTTTGCCTCCATCTCCTAGAGAACTGCTAGGAGTCTGCCATAGAGTGGCTAGTGAACTGTATCCATGCCCTTAGAAATATACAGTAAGTTCTAGGGACATGGATATAATGATCTATCTACACTTTTTGGCAGTGTCCTTTCCCCTTTAAGATGTGCTGGAAAGACTTCAAGCTAGCTTCTCCCACCTACCCGGGTGGTAACTCCCTCGGCTGCACCCCACGACACCAGATCTTCCTTTCCACTAGAAGAAGCAGGTTCCCTCCTTACTGTTCCCGTGTTGAGTAGGCCCTAGTGCTCAAATTCTTCGGAATTACTTCCAAACCAGGTCTCACAAGTTTTGCCTTCTCGCAACCACGATGAATGATAAGTCCGCTCCTGGGTTCCACCGTGCCCTTGGGAGCAGAAGATGTCTAGGGCTGACCCACACACCACATGCGTCTACTGCCTGGGGCATGGTCATGATCACCAGGTCTGCGACTTTTGCTGCTCGGTTCACCCTACCGTCCTGGAGAACCGTCTCGCCCACCTGAAACTTGAGCCGCCCAGTGCAACGGAACCAGCTGGTCAAATCCAAGGTTGCCTGTTGGGTACTCTCTGTGGCTGCAGGGTCCTCCAAGCAGCTGGTGGCCTTTGAAGAGGAGGCAACCCAAGCCACGGCCCATTGCTCCTTGGCTTCTGCCTTCGTATCACTTCAACTGGGCTCAACTATTATGGGTTTCTTCAAGGAAAAGAGTCTAAGAAGCGAAAGACTCGTTGTCGATTGTGGGATCGAGATCGATCTGAGTCGAGGGCCTCCGATTCCTGTGCTTCTCTGGATTCAACTTCAGTCGAATCCTCCGCCTTGGCCGCTGGCGCCATGGTAACCCCGTCGGGCCTGTCAGCTGAGATGGTGGTCGATGTCCTGGCCAAGATTTTTCTCGAAGCGACTGATCAGTTGTCAACCGAAGAGGCCGATACTTCCTTGTCTAGGACCCCGGTCCTGACGCAGACTGTTAGAAGGACAGATCAATGTGCTGACCTGCCACCTCTGGTCCCTGATCCTGACCAGGAGGAGCCTTGGCAGTCACCGACTCCCTCCAAGCCCCACCACCGGTTCCCCCAGTGGCTGAGGTTGAAGAGACTGTCTTCTACCCGTGGGTCACGCTGGTACCCACCGTCATCGGCACTCCCACTCTCGGTCCATGGGAAGCGGCGCCGCTACTATTCTTCATCCTCATCCTCCTCGGGTGGGGAGAGGCTTCGGCGCAAGTTGTGTTGACGCTACGAGGACTTGATGTTGCAACAGCTGGTGTTTACCAGCACCAAACCGACCCCAGTTTCTATGCTGGCCATCACTTGGCTGTTGCCCGAAAGGCTGACACCAACTCTGCCAACAGAACCAATTAAAATGGTCCCACCTCGGCCAACTCAGGCTTCTCTGCTGATTGTGGTGGAACCACCGCCCAAACAGCCGACAGTTGGCGCTCTGACTAAGGAGTCTCGGCCAGCCAAGGGATATCCCTATTGGCTGTCCGTCACCCCTGACCGTGGAGGATCAGTGGGGACTCCAGCGGTCGACCGCTCTTTGACAACTCTTTGGAGACTGAGGGTTCCTCCCTGCACTCCCATCCGGTTGACGTGGAGTCCGTGGGAGATCTCTTGATGGACAAAGGTCCATCTTCTTTCATGGGCCTTCTCCGTTTGAGCTCCGAGTTGACAGGTATGAAGGTGGAGCCCGTCCAAAAATGGGCTCATTACCCATTGATCAAGATTCTCAACCAGGGAGACTCTCTGATGGAGGCTTTCCTGGTCGAAGAAGCCATTCTTTGTCCTACCCTGGAGCTGTGGTAGCACCCTGCTTCTTGCCCTGCGTCTTCTGCCTGGATGGGCCCACAAGTATATGGTGCCCACCGGGTTCCTTTCAGGATTCACAGAACACCCTTTGGCCGAGGGGTTGGTGGCCAATGTTGTATTCCTATGCTCTGGCAACACTGGGGATGTCAACAAGTCACCTGATAAGGAGTCCAAGAAGTTGGACCATGCGGCTAAAAAGTCTGTGCTGCCTCCTTGATTCGCTTCCACCAGGTGAACTCGGCCCTCCTCATGACCCACTTCTCCCATGTTCTGCTGGGCACCTTGGATCTGGTAATTCCTCATCTGCCTGCAGACCTTCAAACCACAGTCAGACAGGTCTGAGACCAGGGCCGGGCTGTGGCCAAACAGCTCCAGATTTCCATGGACATTGGGGACTCCTGTGCCCACTCCGTGGTGGCCTCAGTGGCCATGCGTCACGAGGATTGACTAACGATCTCGACCTTCACAGCGGACAGTCAGCACAAGCTAGAAGATGTCCCTTTCCTGGGCACCGATCTGTTCGGGCTGGGGGTCGAGGGTCATCTCACACGCATTGGGAAGTCCAGTGCCACCTTAGACTCAGTGACACGTGCCCAGAATGACCCCAAGAACTCCAAGTAGCATCAGAAATGGAATCCCTTTTGGTCCTCCTCCACTCCTGCGGCCAAGCCAGCCCAGCAACCGGCTGGTCAGCAGGCTCAGGCTTTGCAGCCTCGGCTCAAGTCAGTGGCTTCAGCTGTCTATAAGCCAGGAGGGAGAGGCTTTGGTGGCTCCTCAGCCAGGCCCTCCTCCAAGCCTGCCCAGTGATGGGATGACAGGTGCCTCCCTCATCCCTGTCATGCCTCCTCTGGGTCCTCCCATTGGGGCGGCTCTGCCACTTCCTTTCTGCCTGATTCTCTGTCACCACAGACAGTTGGGTTCTAGAAGTGGAGGGTCAGGGTCTGCCTCTAGAGTTCAAGCAGTACCCTCCATGTAGAGCCCACGTTGGTGCCAAAGCGGACAGGGGTCTGGCACCCCATTCTAGATCTGCACAACTTGAACAAGTTCCTCAGTTTGCACACCCTCAGGATGGTAACTTAGATCATACCATCTCTAGAGCAAGGCATGTGGTTTTCCTTCCTGGATTTTCAGAACGTGTTCTTTCATGTCCCAATCCATCCATCTCACCAAAGGTTCCTTCACTTCCGAGTTGAGGGAACCATCTGTGAGTTCCAGGCCATGCCCTTCTGCCTCTCCTTGGCCCCAGGGTCTTCACCAAGTGCATAGCAGTGTTGGCAGCTTGCCTGAGGCACCGAGGAGTCTGGGTTTATCCCTACCTTGATGACTGGCTGGTTCCTCCAGTCAGGAGGTGGAGTGGTCCAGGGACCTGGCCCTCCAGACCTGCATCAGAATTGGCCTCGTGGTCAATGAGGCCAAGTTGGAACTCATGCTCTTGCAGGTGATCAACTTCATCGGGGTGGAGCTCGACTCTTGCAGAGCCAGAGCCCAGCTCCCGGTGGAGAGGGCAGAGGCTCTCTCCTCCTTTGCCCGATTATTTCGGGTTAGGCAATTGCGCCCTGCCGAGGACTACCTGTGCCTGCTGGGCTACATGGTGGCCTGTACTAACATGGTCCATTGGGCCCACTGGAGAATGCCCTTCCTGCAATGGGAGCTGGCCACCCAGTGGTCTCAGCGCAAGGGGCACTTCGACCAGCCCGTCATGGTGACCCAGCGGATATGGGATACCATCCAGTGGTGGCTAGTCCCAGCACATCTACAGAGGGATCTTGTTTGTTCACCCTAAACCTACAGTCATCCTGATGACCGATGCCTCTCTCACAGGCTGGGGTGCCCATCTGGGGGAACACAGAGTCCATGGGCTCTGGACACCCGAGGAGTCTTGATGCCATATCAACCTGCTGGAGCTCCAAGCAGTTTGGCTGGGGCCGACTGCATTCGCTCCACACATTCGGGGACAAGTGATCCAAGTCCAGACGGACAATATCACGACCATGTACTACCTCAACAAACAGGGTGGGACGCACTCCCTGCTTTTGTGCAAGGAAGCTTTCCATGTCTGGACCCTTGTGTGCAGCCTGGATGCGGATCTCCTGGCCATCCACGTGGCAGGAGCCTCCAGTCAATTGGCGGACACCCTCAGCTAGGTGGACGAGGCATCTCACAAGTGGTTTCTCCATCCGGAGGTAGTTCACAGTCTGTTTTCCCAGTGGGGCACCCCTCAGATGGACCTGTTCACCTCCAGGGAGAACACAAAGCTGCGGCTGTTTTGTACCCACTCCCCTCAGCAGGGAACGCTGCAGGGGAATGCCTTCTCAAGGCCCTGGATCCCAGTCCTCTTTTGTACCTTCACTCCACTTCCCTTGATCCACTAGGTGCTTCTCAAGGCCAGGAGGGACAAGGCACAGGTGATCCTGGTGGCTTTGGACTGGCCACAACAGTTTTGTTACTCCGATCTCCTCAGCATCAGCAGCAGGCTCCCGAGGCATCTTCCCCTATGCCCGTACCTGCTTTACTTCAATTAGGGGAAGGTACTCCACCCGGACCTTCAATCCCTGCACCTGACAGCCTGGTTCCTGAGCAGCTAGAGTTCCAGGCCTTGAGTCTCTCCGAAGATGTCTTTACCGCTGTGAAGGCATCTCGGAAGGAGTCGACCAGGAAGTGCTGTGCCTTCAAATGGAAGAGAATCTCCATTTGGTGTCAAGGCAAGGGTGTGGACCCTTTGTCCTGTCCAGTGGCTAGCATCCTTGACTACCTTTGGTCCCTCTGTCAGTTGGGCTTTCGGTCGACGACCCCTAAGGTGCACCTGGCAGCCATCTCTGCTTACCGGGTGTGGGCCGATCAGCAGTCAGTGGCAAAGGAGAAGGTGGTCAGGTGCCTCTTCAAAGGCCTTGACGACATTTCCCCTCTGGTGTATGAACCACCACCACCGTGGGACTTGCTGCTGGTTTTGGCAATGCTCATGGGCAAGCCATTCGAACCAGTGCACAGGTGTGATCTCTCTCACCTCTCATGGAGGACCGCTTTCTTGGTGGCTATGATGTCAGCCAGAAGGATCAGTGAGCTCCAGGCACTTTCGGTGGAGTCTCCTTACCTGATCTTCCACAGGGAAAAGGTCCTGTGCCCTAACCCAAAGTTCCTTCCGAAGGTTGTGTCAGAGTTTCATCTTGACCAGGTGATTAATTTCCAGGTGTATTTACCAGTCACACCTCGGAGGCCGAGCACAGGCTTCATACTCTGGACCTGAGGCGAGCGCTCGCTTATTATAAAGAGTGCACGGCTGGAGTTTGGGGAGAGGTTCACCAGCTGTTTGTTACCTACACTGAAGCCACACTTGGTAGACCTGCAGCCAAGTGGACGATTGGTAGGTGGATCACATCCTGCCTTGATCTCTGTTATAGGTTGGTGGATAGGGAGCCTCTCAGAGGGCTAAGGGCTCATTCCACTTGCCATACCGCTGTGTCAGTGGCTGCTTCTAGGGATGTCCCTATCCAGGAAATCTACAGGGCTGTGACCTGGAGGTCATCACACACCTTCATTTCCCATTACCACATTGACCTAGAGTCATGCCAGGATGCGGGTTTTGGGGCCTCAGTTCTCCAATCCTCATTTCCTAAGTAGGGGGTGTGTACCTTGCCACCCTCCTCCCAGAGAACTGGTAGGAGTCTGCCAAGAAGTGTGGGTAGAACATCAAATCTATGTCCCTAGAAAAACAGGTTACTCACTTGTAACAGTAGTTCTAGGAGTGGTATATGATGTTCATCCACACAGACCCACCTGACCTCCCCAGCTTCAGCGCATACACTCTGCTTCCAGTGGGCAAGAGCTGGCATCATGGGGTGGAGTCGAGGGAGTTACCACCCGGGTGAGTGGGAGGAGCCAGCTTGAAGACTTTCCGGCACATCTTAAAGGGAAAGGACACTGCCAAGAAGTGTGGATGAACATCATATACCACTCCTAGAACTACGGTTACAGGTGAGTAACCTGTTTTTACTCACTTATAACTGTAGTTCTAGGACTGGCATGCAGTTCACATCCGCACAACCCACCTGGTCTTCCCTGGCAGGGGGCACACAGATCCTTGCATCCAGCATGCAAAGATCTGATGTGACGGGGCAGATTCTGAGGATATACTGCCCAGGTGGTGATGGGAACTTAGCTTGAAGACGTCTGATGAATCACCCTGTTCCAATGGAACTGCCATAGTATCGATGTGAACTGTATACCACTCCTAGAACTACGGTTACAGGTGAGTAACCTAGATCTTTAGTAGCTATTACTGCTGCAAGGAGGGTCAGTGAGTTGCAAAAATTTGTGCAGACCCTAATTGTATGGTGTTTCACAGGAATAAGGTGGTTTTTAGAACACATGAATTTATTTATGTAAAGACTTCTCATTTCACATGAACTAATCTATGACATAGAAACATAGACAATGATGGCAGAAGAAGACAGATGGTCCATCTAGTCTGCCCATATTATCCTATCATACCTCACAACTTGTTGTCTCTGTGGAGTCAGGATTTGCTGTGTTTTTTTTCCAAAGTCTCACTCCAGTGTAATAGAGGAGAGACTTCACAGCCTACAGTAAATGTCATGGGGGCTTTGAGTTTCTCCATTCAAAGGACAGAATAGTCCAGAACTGTAAACACCCAATTTATTTGTCTTGTATGGTGTAGGAGGAGAAGGTAAGCCTGCTGGCAAAGACAGTTATTCTTTAGAGTGTCTCTTATATTGATGTCTGCTATGGTAAGGCTAGCAATGCATCACCAGAGGGTTTAAAGGCACATTCAACCAGAGTACTTACATCTGCCACAGTGGCAGCAGTGCCACAGGCATCTGTCCAGTCCCCAGTCCCCTTCAGCATGTTCATCAGTGACATTGTAGGAGGAATCCAATGCAAGCTGTGTCTCTTCGAAGATGACACTAAACTCTGTGGGATGGTAGACGGTGACAGGGGAAGTAGGGAGATGCAGAGTAACCTGTAAAGGCTAGAAAGATGGTGTAAGGTTTGGCAGTTGAAATTAGTTGCCAAAAAGTGAAGGTGATTCACCTAGAGAAAAAGAATCCCAGGGCAGAGTACTGAATGGGAGGGGTAAAGCTGAGTACGATGGTGAGGAAAGGGACCTAGGAGTCATCATTAGCAACTTCTTTAAACAATCAAGCTGGTGCAACAAGGCCTATTGTAAGGCAAATAGGATGCTGGGATGTATCAGAAAGGTTATTGACAGTAGAAGAAAAGAGGTATTAGTACATGTTTATAGATCGCTGGAATACTGTGCCCATTTCAGGAGTCTTATCCTCAGGAAAGATAAGGACAGGCTTGAGACGGTGCAGCAAAGGGTGATCAGGATGATTTAGGGCCAGCAGAGCAGATGTTATGGGGATTGGCTTAAGGCACTGAACATGTAATTGCTGGAGACCATATGAGACGGGCGATATGATGGAGACCTTCAGAATCCTGAATGGAATAAACAAGGTGAACTGAGAGGAACTATTTAGCATGAGTAACAGTTCAAGGACATGGGGACAGAAGTGGAAACTGATGAGAGAGAGAGAGAGAGAGAGGTTCAAGAGGGATGTGAGAAAGCTTTATTTTACAGAAGGGGTGGTGGAACTGGGAAACAGTCTGCCAGCTGAGAAGGTGGGCGCCAAAATCATAAATGGTTTCAAGCACCAGTGGGACAGAGGGAAGGGTATAGTGGTCACTCAGGATGGTATCAGTTGGGAGGGGAACTGGATAGTAAGAGCTAGTTCCCTGTATGGATAGTAGGTCCCAGGGTTTGATATAGAACTTCGTGCAGACTGGCTGGACCATTGGTCTTTTTCTGCAGTTACTTTCCATATTTCTATGTTTAATTAAGGAGTGTACCCTTGCTAGAAGTGTGAAAGGCAGCCACATGGTCTATGGTACACACCTTTACTTTTCACTAATGTCTGGACATCCAAACTAGAAGGGATGCCAACTGTAGTACATCCGTGCTTCAGAACCTTTTGTCCTAAATTGGTTCTAGACCCTGTCTCCTTCGGTACTACTTGAGGTCTGCAATTTATATTTGATCACAAATACACACTCGTTGCTAAAAGAAAAAAAACACTGCAGTAATGATGTTTCTTCTGGAGGGTATATTTGTGAGTCATAGAAGTCCTCCCTACCTCCTATTTTAGATCCTAAATAAAAAAGATTCTTTAGGTGATGTCCGATCAAATGTTTTTAAAAAGTTCTTGGTTGAGCATTTTACAGTTTCAAACGTTGCAGTTCGTACAGTTTATCATACTGTGATTTGTAATTTCCTATTGCAGTTATATTTCCTGATATATAGCATTTGTTAGTTAAGTGGTCACTGCTCCAGTCCCCTCTTCTGGCTGCAAATCTGCCATTACAGTGCCAGTGGGAGTGTAACCACACTGCAGAGTTTGAGCTGTAACATTCTGGATCAGATCCTATAGAAGAAACATCATTTCAATGAGTAACTTCTTTCTTTAGCGGAGTACAACATAAAGCATGGCTGTGCTTCTCGAAGTCCCCTAAATGTTACACTCTACTTGGAAGCTAAGTTTTCTTTGCTAGGCAATCAACGGGATAATGAATGCTCCAATTGTCTCTCTTAGTGGCTGGACTAGGCTTTGGAATCATGAGCGGCGCCTTCTCTATGGTCAACATGCTGACAGTCACCCTTGGACCAGGAAATATGGGCATCTACGGAGATTCACAGTACTACTTCCTCTGTTCAGGTAAAAACCCTGGCATTCTTCTTACCAGCTTTTGAAATTCCACATTTACTGACTGGTGCACTGAACTTGACAGAAAAAGCACTTCCTCTCCTTAACATAACACAGCGCAACACACACACAAAATACACAACAGAGTAAGGACAACAAATGCCTAAGCCTTTGTAGAATGTTCCCCCGTTTTCTCAAGGACTGTTTAATTGCAGATGTTCTTCTCAGTTTGATATCCATCAATTTTATTCAGAAATTTAAAATTATAAATAGAATAAAGTATGGGTTCTGGTGTGTAACGAGACGTTTACACACACACACACACACACAAGGGGTTAGATGCCACATATACCCAGAGAGCGAAGCTCGAAGGGTTTATAAATAGCACCCCTTACAGTTTGTAAACCATTATCTTCAAGTGTATTCTCCTGGATCAACTAAAAAAAGAGATGTTTACAATTAACTATGGGGATTCATCCTAAGTCTCACACATTGCATCATCCCAGGCAGGAGGAGCTGGGACCCAGAACAGTTCAGTTGGAATCAAAATACAAGAGGAATACCACTGCTATTGCTCTCGGGTGGTTCCCCCGACCATCAGATCTTTTATTTTCCATCCAGGAGATTGGTAACTGTTGGATCTGCTCCAAGTAGCTTGGGTTCCCTCTGTGATTACCACTTCATATTTAGTTCTGTTTTGGTTCTGGTGCTGCTTTCACTCCATTGTAGGTCTCTCAGTAGAATTTTCATTTTAAGGATCTGGAACTCCCTAAAAATAAAAGTGGGGGTCCCAGGAAAAGTCTGAGTGTCTAAAATTGCACTTGCAGTAAAAAATGCTGAAAGCTAAAACAACGTATTGCAATTCAGCACTTTTTGCTGCACTTGTTAAAAAAAATTTGCATTAAGTATGCAAAAAAAAAATAATTACCAGGAAGTGTGCAGTAATTACTGCAAAGTGTACATAATTACTGCAGAATTTGCAAATATTACCACAAAGTACACACAAATATATGCAGTTGTGAAAATATTTTTTCTAGGGACATGGATATGTTGTTCATCCACACTGTCTGGCAGGTATCCTTGCCGCTTTAAATCTTTCCGGAAGGTCTTCAAGCTGGCTCCTCCCACCCACCCGGGTAGTAAAACTCTCAGCTCCGCCCCATGACGCCAGATTTTCCTTACCACTTGGAAGCGAGGTTCCCTCCTTACGCTCTGCGTGATAAGACTAGTTCCTAATTCTTGATTTTCCGAATTAAGCGTTTTGCTTAAAAGACTTGGTCTTCTATCCCTCGCGGCTGCGATGGACACATCGACTCCCGGTTTTCGGCGGTGCCCTTGCTGGCAGAAGATGTCTCGGACGGATCCGCACTCCACGTGTGTGTACTGTTTAGGCTTTGAGCACGACCCGCAGGCTTGCGACCTGTGCTCTTCCTTCTCAGCCTACGTCCTCCAAGACCGTGCCGCCCGTTTACAACTAGGGTGCCCGAGAAACGTTTTCCTCCGGTAAAGTCAAAAGAGGCCCGGTCGGCGGTCTCCGCGGCGGCTGGCTCGGCGGATCAGCTAGAGCAGATGATCGCCCTCGAAGAGGAGGCGGCGCAGGCCGCTTCTTCCTCGACTGCGGCATTTATTCCGCTCTCCCTGGGTTCCTCTTACACAGCTTCCTTTAAGGAGCTTTGTCTGTCCCTCTCCACTAGGGGAGAGGGACCAACTTCTGCTGGACCTTCTTCTCGGTCCAAGAAGAAAGACAAGGGTAAGTCTCTTCGTCGACGCTCTTGGGAGCGGGAAAGGTCCCTCTCCCCGAGTTGTCGACCATCAACTTCAGTCGATCGTTCGGCTTCCGCCACTGGTCTCACGGTGTCCCCGTCAGGTCAGTTGACCGAGACTCCCATCGACGCAGTCGAGATCTTTCTCGACCCGTTGGACGGGTTGTCGACCAGCGAAGCCGAAAATCCCCTCTCCCCAGTTCCCCTGATGGGAGTTGAGGATCCCGTGGGCTTGCCAGTGCCTCCGGTTCCGGAGCCCTTGGGTGTTTCCTCTGAGCCGAGGGAGGAGCCGGTTCCACCCGTCCCCTCCCCGCACCGTCCTCAGAAAAGCCGAGGTTCTCGGTCACCGGACTTCTTCAGCGGTGCAGCGATCCATGCATCATGGCGGTCTCGGTCTTAGCACCTTGATGGTAAGCGCCAGCGCCATTCCGCTTCCTCCTCCTCGGATGAGGAGGCTTCGGCATGAGATTGCGTCCGATAATCTCGAGACCTCATGTGGCAGCTCCTTCTGACCGGGAACAAGCCGACACCGTCGCCTTCCCCGGCCATTAAGTGGCTGTCACCGGAGCGGCCAAAACAACCCCTCGTTTTACCCGAGGAGCCTGTTCCCAGGCCGGTTGTTCGGCCAAAACCAGCTGCCCCACCGATTCTGGTGGAACCTCCGCCTCCACAGCTGCTGTTTGGGGCTCCGACCAAGAACTCTCGGTCGGCTCAAGGTCTGCCCCATAGGCTGTCGGTCACCCTCATTCCCGATCGCCCTCGGCAGGTGGAGGGTGGCTCAGGCCCGAGGCAGCTCTTTGCGGACTCTTCTGAGTCCGACGACGATTCCTCCTATTTCTCCAAGCGAGTGGACTTGGAGTCCTCTGGAGGTCAGTCGCTGGACAAGAGCCCTTCATCCTTCCTGGGGTTGCTCAGACTCATCTCGGAATCCACCGGGATGCAGCTCGAGCCCGTATCCAAGCGGGCCAAGTATCCCCTCACGGAGATATTGGACCGAGGGGATTCCCCTACGGAGGCCTTCCCTGTGGCTGAGGCCATTGTGGGCCCGGCCTTGGAGCTCTGGCAGCGCCCTGCTTCCTGCCCTGCGCCTTCGGCCAGGATGGCCAGGAAGTATGCGGTCCCTACCGGTTCCCTGTCCGGTATCTCGGAACATCCCTCGGCCGAGGGGTTAGTTACTGACAGCGTTTTCCGGTGTGCCGGAAACGCTAGGGTGTGGACAAACCTCCTGACAAGGAGTCCAAGAAATTGGACTATGCCGGGCAAAAAGTCTACGCTGCGTCCTCCCTTGGCCTTCGTCAGGCCAGCTCGGCCGTACTGATGGCACATTTTTGTCACGCCCTGTTGGGCTCCCTGGACGAGGTGGTTCCTCATCTCCTGGCTGACCTGCAGACCACGGTTAAGCAGGTGCGGGACCAGGGCAGGGCAGTGGCCAAGCAGCAACTTCAGACTGCTTTGGACATCGGTGATTCTTGTGCCAGGTCAGTAGCGGCTGCAGTGGCTATGCGTTGTCGGGCATGGCTGAGGATATCCACCTTCACAGCGGATACCCAGCACAAATTGGCGGATGTCCCCTTTGGCCCTGGAGTGGAAGGCCACCTCCAGAGGATCGAAAAGTCAATGCCACCGTTGACTCGGTCTCATCCGCTCAGAGGGACAAGGCGCAGACTTCAACCCAGCCCCTTTATCGTCTAGCCTGCTCGCACGCCCGGCCCAGCAACACCAGGGCCAGCAGGCTCGCGCTTGACGTCCCAAACCCAAGCTTGTGGCTTCCTCCTCCAGGAAGCAGGGAGGTAAAGGCCCAGGTGGTCCCTTGGCCGGTCCCTCCTCCAAGCCTGCACAGTGATGGGTTGAGGGGTATCGCCCCCAACCTCGTCACCTCACCCCAGGTTCCCCCCGTGGGGGACGGCTCCGGTGCTTCCTTTCTGCCTGGTCTGCTATTACCACAGACAGGTGGATGTCGGAGGTGGTAGGAAAGGGCCTGCCTCTGGAGTTCGAGCAGGCCCACCCTTCAAACCGTGTCGCTCTCGGGGCCTCAAGGTCAAGCCTGCGCTGTCAGCTTGCCGAGCCGACATCGCTCTCCTCTCGAGAAGGAGGTGATAAGAGGTGGCGGACCCTCCCAAAACCCGGGTTCATGTCCAGGTACTTCCTGGTTCCAGCAGACGGGGCTGGCGCCCATTCTCGACCTACACGACCTAAACAAGTTCCTAAGGTCTCGAACCTTCAGGATGGTCACCTGGCTCAGATAATACCATCCTTGGAACACCGTATGGTTCTGCTCTTCTGACCTGCAGGATGCATTCTTTCACGTCCCTATCTGTCCGTCACATCAGAGGTTCCTTCGCTTCGGAAGGAGGGATCCTTTCGAGTTCCAAGCCATGCCCTTCGGCTTATCTCCAGCTCCCAGGGTCTTCACCAAATGCATGGCAGTGGTGACAGCATTCCCTCGGCGCCGAGGGGTCCGGGTTTACCCTTACCTGGACGATTGGCTGATAGCAGCCCCCTCCAGACAGGAGGTGGAGCAGTCCAGAGATCTGGCCCTCCAGGTTTGCTCTCAGGTCGGCCTCCTCATCAATGAGGCCAAGTCAGAACTCGAGCCGAAGCAGGTGATTCTTTTCATCGGGGCAGAGCTTGACTCTCTTCGAGCCAGAGCACGGCTCCCGGCAGACAGGGCCAAGGTTCTTTCCTCCTTTGCCCAATCATTTCTGGTTGGGCAATTGCGCACTGCCCAGGACTTCCTGCGCCTCCTGGGTCTCATGGCGGCCTGTACCAGCGTGGTCCATTGGGCCTGCTGGACCATGCGTCCTCTTCAGTGGGGGCTGGCCGACCAGTGGTCCCAACGCTGCGATCCATTGGACCAGCTAGTGATGGTGACCCAGGGGATGTGGAACGCTCTCCAGTGGTGGACCGTTCCAGTTCATCTGCAGGAGGGCATCCCGATTGTCCGCCCCGAGCCGACGGTCTCTCTATCGACCGATGCCTCTCTGATGGGTTGGGGTGCCCATCTGGGGGAACACCGAGCGCGGCCTCTGGTCCCTGCGGGAGTCCCGATGCCGCATCAGCCTGCTGGAGCTCCAAGCGGTCCACCTAGCTCTCACCGCCTTTGCTCCATTTCTTCGGGGTCAAGTGGTCCAGGTCCAGACGGACAATACCACGACCATGTACTATCTAAACCGCCAGGGCGGGACGCGCTCATGCTCCTGTAAAGGCTCTCCGTCTGTCACTTGTGCGCGCAGCCTGAGGCGGATCTCCTAGCCATTCATGTGGCAGGAGCCTCCAACACCCTGGCCGATGCCCTAAGCCGGATAGGAGCTGCGTCCCACGAGTGGTCTCTCCTGCCGGAGGTAGTACAAGATCTATTCTCCCATTGGGGCACACCTCAGGTGGACCTGTTTGCCTCCAGGGAGAATGCAAAGTTGAGGCTGTTCCATGCCCGCCCCCCTCAGCAGGGCTCTCTGCAGAAGGATGCCTTCTCGAGGCTGTGGACTCCGGGCCTCTTCTCCGCCTTTCCCCCATTCCCCTTGATGCACAAGGTGCTGCTCAAAGCAAGGAAGGACAAGGCGCAGGTGATTCTGATAGCCCCAGACTGGCCCCGCCAGTACTGGTACCCAGATCTCCTCAGTCTCAGCTCCAGGCTTCTGTGGCAGCTTCCAGCTCACCCGGACCTGCTCTCAGTCAATCAGGGGAAGGTATTCTATCTGGACCTTCAATCCCTGCACCTGACTGCCTGGTTTCTGAGCGGCTAGAGTTCCAGGCCTTGGGTCTTTCCGATGAGGTCCTCAACGTAGTTGAGGCATCCCATAAGGAGTCGACCAGAAAATGCTACGCCTTCAATTGGAAAAGATTTTCCATTTGGTGTCAGGGCAAGGGCTTGCACCCTTCCTCCTGTTCCTGGGCAAGCATCTTGGACTATTTATGGTCCCTTTCTCAGCAAGGGCTTAGGTCAACGACCCTAAGGGTGCACCTGGCAGCCATCTCTGCTTACCGGGCGCGGGCCGGGAAGCAGTCGGTGGCGCAGGAGAAGGTGGTCTGGCGCTTTTTCAAAGGCCTTGATCACATTTCCCCTCCGGTGCGTGAACCTCCACCTCCGTGGGATCTACTGCTGGTACTGGCAAAGCTCATGGGCAAGCCATTCGAACCAGTGCACAGATGTGAACTTTCTCACCTGTCGTGGAAGACCGCCTTCTTGGTGGCTATTACGTCAGCCAGAAGGATGGGAGAGCTCCAGGTGCTCTGCATCGAGTCTCCTTACCTGGTCTTCCACAGAGACAAGGTTGTCTTGTGCCCCCACCTGAAATTCCTTCCGAAGGTGGTGTCGGAGTTTCACCTTAAGAAGGTGTTGACTCTGCCGGTGTTCTTCCCCAATCACACCTCGGAGACCGAATACAGGCTCCATACTTTGGACCCTAGAAGGGCGCTCGCTTATTATAAGGAGCGCACGGCTGAAATTCGGGGAGAGGTTCGTCAGCTGTTTGTCACCTACGCTGAAGCCGCACCTGGCAGACCTGCAGCCAGCAGGCGATAAGCAGGTGGGTCACCTCCTGCATAGATCTCTGCTATAAGTTGCGGGCATGGAGCCTCCCAGAGGGATAAGAGCTCATTCTACCCGCCATACTGCTGCATCGGTGGCTGCTTCAGGGATGTCCCTATCCAGGAAATCTGCAGGGCTGCTACCTGGAAGTCAGCACACATCTTCATCACCCATTACCACATCGACCTTGAGTCACGCGGGATGCTGGTTTTGGGGCCTCGGTTCTCCAGTCTCTCTTTCCCAAGTAAGTATCGGGGGTGTGTGCCTTGCCTCCTCCTCCCAGAGAACTGCTAGGAGTCTGCCAGACAGTGTGGATGAACAACATATCCATGTCCCTAGAAATACAGGTTACTCACCTGTAACAGGAGTTCTAGGAATGGTATATGTTGTTCATCCACACATTCCCGACCACCCGGCCCGGCACACAACCTGAGCTTCCAGCGGGCCAGATCTGGCGCTACATGCGAGCCGAGTTTTACCACCCGGGTGGGTGGGAGGAGCCAGCTTGAAGACCTTCCGGCAAGATTTAAAGCGGCAAGGATACCTGCCAGACAGTGTGGATGAACAACATATACCATTCCTAGAACTCCTGTTACAGGTGAGTAACCTGTATTTTGCACTTGTGGGAACTGTGCCCATCCATGGGATATTCTTTGGAGAATCACCTGTTTCCTGTACTGCTGACTGTGAGTGATGGGCATGAGTACTCATGGCCCTGAGAGACCCCATTGTTTTCTCTTTTTTCACCAGTTTTCATAGAATTTTCTTTAGACGGCTCCTCAGGCATGGCTTTCCCATAGGTGAACTCTTCTGGTGGCTTCAGATAGACTGGCAGTGCCTCAAGCCTATATGCCCTTGACTGATAGACACAGTGTGTGCCTTGACTGCCTGGGCCCAGACCACATGTAGACGTTCCCCAGCTGAAGGGGGGCAGCATGACCAAGATGGCACTGTAAGGGTGAATGACAGAGGTGCCGTGCCCTTAAGAGAAAACTATGCTGTTTTTTATACCAGTTTTATGATCACCTCGCATAACTTGAGTTTCTGTTTTTTTTTTCCTTTTGCGGCATTGTGTGGTGGCTGATGTGGTGCCAAGAGCATGCAGCTTGGAATGTTGACATGCTGGCGTTCTGACTTCAGCATGTTCATTCCAGTCGTCTAATTCATTCTGCCCTGCTATGGTTCCTGGTGGCAGCAGTGGGTGGGTGTGGAGGTTTATTTGGACTTGAGCCATGAAGTGGAGTAGTAGATCTAGCAGCTTCTATTCCTTGCCTTTGGGCGACGCTGGATGACTTGACCTTATGCAGAATGTTCAGCTTGGTTAGGGGTTTGATCAGTGGGGCAGCAGTTGCTGAATGGGGCTGGACCAGCATCCTGGATGCATTAATGCAGCACTTGCTGCACCTTAACAACTTATGGGTTTATCTTGTTCTGGCGATCCTGTGTAGTTTAACATCACGAGTTTGAAGTGAGTGACGAGCTGTCAGTGAATAAAGACAGTGGTATACATTGGATGCATGAATGTAGAAGCTCCTGTACTATGTTCTTTTTTTTTTTTTTGAACTTTGTGCTTCTCGGGTCGACTTGCCCTGATCCCCCCAGCTCCATCACCCTGGCGTCCAGTGGGTCTTACCTTGGTGGCACAGGGTATCCAGCTGGCTAGGTGTGGAGCCCGTGGGGGATTGGGGTCATCCTGCCAGTTGCCTGCTTTTTCTGTTTTTCTGTTCCCTTCCTCCCCATTGCCGGGGTGCAGATGTCATTGTGCGTACGTGAAAGTGCGTGCACATTACTGATCTCACGGCACCCTCCTATCCATTGGTGTCCCCGACCCATACTGCCTTCAGGCCTCCACCTGGGGGCAGTCATTCGGCGGAACTGCCAATCCACCCTCCCCGGGAGAGGAGAGCTGTCCTCCGGACGCTCAGTCCTCTCCCTCCCCAGCTGACCCCCGGCGATCCACTCACACCACGAACACGGGTCGCCGGCGTGCAGGAGGTAAGGCATGGATGCATCGGCCCTCCACACTTCTGGGCCAGCTCTGTACTACAGTCTTCAGCGACTAAGCCCGCCTCATCCTACTTCTGTATCTGCTCCTGTGAACTGGTGAAGTGCTGTAATGCTGAATTAATGCTACGTTGCCAGAATTTTAAGTCCTGTAAAAATTGATATAAGCAGAAATAAGCATATAGCGTAAAGAGAGCATAAGAAACGAGACTGAAAAAAATAGAGACCAAATTTGCAAAAAAGAACATGTAAGGAAAGAACCTGTCAACAGCATGTTTAGTATTGATTCACTCTATCCAAAAAGAGTAAAGTTTTTAAACTGCCTTTTTTTTAGTTTATTTTTTTAGGCACCCAATCCGGAGGCTCTAGGCGCTGTACATAAAATTCCAGGGTGATAATAAAATCAGTTAAATCACAGAACAAACACTAAAATGCAGAACTTAAGCAGCATTAAAATATATTATCAGGGTAAGCAAGCTTAAATAAATGAGTTCTTAGGCCCCTCCTGAATGTCTCCATCATAGGAGCCTCCCTCAAGGATCTTGGGAGCGAATTCCAGAGGACTGGGCCGGCCACCCCGAATGAACGATCACCTGGGGTTTTCAGCCCGGTCCTCAGAACCGCAGGGAAGTCCTGGGTGGAGGAACTGAGGGAGGGAGTCTGAATTGCTGGAGTAAAGAGGTCCAACAGGCAGCTAGGGCCCGGTCCATATAGGGCCTTATAGGTGAGCATGCCTACCTCGAAGAGAACCCGCCACTGACCGGCAGCCAGTGCAGGCCCTGTAGAACTGAGGTCACATGACAGAATCTAGGTAATCCTGTCCGCAGCCTGACCACTGCATTCTGCACTAGCTGCAGTCAGTGGAGGTTCTCCCCACTGACCCCAAGATATAGAGCATTGCGGTAGTCGAGCCTCAGTGTTACAGAAGCATGCACCTTCAGGCAGAATTAGGTCATCCAGTCTGCCCATTCCTTTTTCTACCTTATGAATGTGCCATCGGCCTTTGCTCTGCCAATGGCCTATCTATTCATACTCATCTGTTTTTCTTCCTTATGCCTATCCCATGCCTGTTTGAAGCCCTGCACTGTATTCATATCCACCACTTCCTGAGGTAGGCTGTTCCGTGCATCCACCACCCTTTCTGTGAAAAAGAACTTCCTCACATTACCTCTTAATCGGCCTCCCTCTAATCTCATGCTGTGTCCTCTTGTCCTGCTGTTTTTCTTATAGTGAATGTGATCCTCCCCATGGGCAGCATCATTGGTTACAGGATCAGACCTTGAGGAACTCAACAAGTGAGAGGCAGGGGGAAAGAGGAGAATTTCTCCATCACCACCCTTTGCCTGCATGAGAGAAAGGACTCAAACCAGTTGATAACACTGGCGAGTCCACACTGCTCTCTAAGGCAATCCTGCAACACAATGTGATCCACAGTATCAAATGCAGATGATAGATCGAGGAGAATGAGAACTGACTGTTCTGCTCGATCTCTGGCCATGAGAAGGTCATTAAGGACCTAGACCAGTGCTGTGCCTCACCCTAAACCCAGACTGGAATTGCTCGTAGATGTCAAAGGCCTCCAGGTGTTCCTCAAGTTGCAGAGCCACTATTTTCTCTACAACCTTCCCTAGAAATGGGAGGTTGGAGATTGGTCTATAATTCGCTAGGATGTCTGGGTCAAGAAATATTTTTTTCAGAAGGGGCTTCACCAGCACCTCCTTCAAGGCGTTGGGGAAGACCCCCTCTGAAAGCGAACACCCGACTTTCCCAGCGAACACTGGACAGATAACCTCAATACATCCCACTAGGAAATGTGTCGGGTCCATATCAAGTTCGCAACAAGTGAGCCGCAGCTTCAAGATCACCTCTGAGTCCTAGGCCACCTCCACCGGCGGAAACTCTGCCCAGGCAATAGGAGTGCTCCTTCTCCATACAGACCACACCGTGCGGGTCTGGCCCAGTCCCACTGGCGAGATTCCAGCCTGAATAGCAGACACCCTGTCAGAGAAAAATAGACTGAACTCTTTGCACTGTATTGCTGAAAAAACTTTTTCTCGGCTGTAGACGGACAGGATGGAGAAGCCTGTTTACAGTCTGAAAGAGCTGAGCTGGTCTGTTTCTCCCTACCGCAATCTCCCTGGACAGGAACTCTGCCTTCTTATGATCGATTGCCCTTTGATAATCACCGTAGTGATTTCTCAAAGCCAGTTTGTCCTCTTCAAGCCGGGTCCTCCTCCAGTAGTGCTCCAATCTCCAACCCGTGGTCTTCATCGCCTGGAGAGCCCCAGCAAACCATAGTGTTCTCGGGTGAGAGGACCTAGGACATATACGGACCAGTGCCATGGCATCAAGTGCCTCAGAGACAGCCCGATGTGTAGGTTGCTAACGATTCACCCAAGCCAATTGCATTAGCGGCACTGACACTGGAAAAATCAACCACTGCCATCAGTCCCTCCAGAGACAGTCCCCTTAAAGGGCGGTAGCTGATCATCTCAACAGAGGAGGGACCATCATAGGGAGGCCTGAATGAGAACTTAACTGTACAGTGATTGGTCCAAACAGCCCGATCGATCTAGAGGTCGGTGACCTTGAGACCCAGTAAGAATTCCAGCTCCAAGTTGTGGCCATGATGGTGGGTCGGCAGAGGCAACCACCTGTAACGTTGTTACTTAAGTTGTGGCAAAGTATGCAAAGTGAGTTTAAGTGCTGTCATCTTCAAACAGAAAATATTTTTCAGCTGGTGCATTACGCTTGCATTTCCCCTAGCCATTTGCCCAGTTGTCAGGATTCTTGACTACCTGCTGTCCTTGGTGTCTTCAGAGTTCGACAGTGCCTCTCTAGAAGTTAGCCTGGTAATTATCTATGCGTACAAGTCCAGAGAAGGGTCTCCTTCTATTGTCTCGGTGCTTACTTTTGTGAGATTCCTAAAAGGATTAAACTGTTTACACCCCATCCCCCTTATCTGGCTCTTGTTTCCTGCTTGGGACCTTAACTTGCTTTTGTCCAAACTGTTGTATTCAGCCTTTGAATTTCTGAACTCTTGTGATTTAAATATTTTGCTTGGAAGATGTCCCTTTTAGTAATGTTCATTTTAGTCAGGAAAGTAAGTGAGCTGCAGGCTCTCTACATTGACACCAACTAATTTTTCATAGGTATTGTTGTAATCCTAGACTTAAATAAAAATAAAATAAATAAATAAATGATGACAAGCAAGTTCTTCGTGCTCATCTAAGATTTTTGCCTAAGATTATATCTGACTTTTATGTGAACCAGTTCAGTTACTATTTCCTCAGACCCCATGCCAACAGAGGAAGGCAACCCTTCTTCTGAACATTAAGAAGACTGTTGAGTGTTTTTATTTGAGGAAGGACCTCATTAAGGGCACTGGTATGCATCAGGTTGATACCTTTGGAGGTGCTTTCCCAGGTATCCCTTGACTAAAAGGACCCTAGCTTACTGAATAGCCTCTTGCTGCTACATTCTTTTCATGTACTTTCTCAGAAGGACTGCGTGACCACTCTTCCAGTGGTGTGGTCAACTCTGTGGCAACCTCTTCATCTGTCTGCTTTGCAGAAATATGCAAGGTGGCCACTTGAGCATCCACCCACACTTTCACCTATCACTATGGTGTGTATGTCAAGTCTCGTAAGGATACAGACTTTGGTTCTGCTGTGCTGAAGAGCTTATTCTCCAGTTAGCTCCATTACTTCCTTCCTCCCATTTATACTTACAGTAGCCAATGTAGTGTGTGCATTTGTGGCTGTAGATGAATTCCCGTAGATAGAAGTAATGGTTACTCACCTCTAAGGGTTCTTCTGAGGGTATTAATCCATAGCCACACACAGCCCACTCACCACCTCTGTCTTAAGCTTGGGCATGGTATGAAATTTGACTACTTACAGGAGCTTCTTCCTTAAGCAGGAAAGATATGATGGTTGGAGGGAACCAATTGAGAAGTAGAGACAACAGACTTGTAGTCTGAATCAGATTGGGTAGTCCAGGTCTGAGCTTCTCGAGTCCGATATTTATTTATTTTATTTATGTGTTATTTTGTTAACCAGAGTAGTACACTAGACAGTTAAATGCCTGTTTACAGGTATGACCCAGGTGAGTACAAATTCAGGCATTAGACAGCGAGCAATACCAGTTACTATGAAAGAATATGAAAGAAACCATGAATGCAGAATCACAGTAAGAACAACAGCGCAAGACAAACTGGGAATAAATATAATTAATGAACAAAAGTGAAATAGAAATGGTGAACTACAGCAAGAACAACAAATATCCCTCAGGAAAAGCAGATGAACGAATGTTACGGTAGATGCTTGCCAACAAAGTGCAGTGAGGGATCAGTGACATGGGGTTGGGTAGAACTGGAGCATTACCTAGGAAGGGACAGAAGCTATGCCACAGGGGAAGTTGTACGAGCTAGGAGCAGTTCCAGACTGAGCATATAAAGTGATGTTTTCTCAGAGCACTCTTGAAGGATATTGAGTGGTTTAGTTGTATGCTTGGAGGGGAGGGAGTTTTGGAGCCTAGAGGCAAATGAGGAGAAGGCCTGTGATGCAGTGTGTGCAACTCTGGATGAATATCTGTATATAGGTCACAGTTGCAGATGAGTAAAAAGAAGGTCTGGATGTGCTGTGGCTCATCCTGGAGACAGGCTCAGGGGCCGCTATCCATACCAGGGTGGTATATAGACCTCTAGTACAGGGAGTGGAGAGGATCAGGTACACAGGGAAGCCATCTTCAGAAAGGGGGAGGTACTGCTAGTTGGTGACCAGTCCTCCAGGTGTGAAGTGGAACCTTCCAGCTGTGGTTGCCGCAGGGAGTAGGGCCATCCTTGACTCCCTACAAGGGGCTTTCCTCAAGTGGCTAGTGAAAGAACCTACTAGGGACTGGGCATTGCTGGACCTGCTGCATTCAAATGGGGACAGCATTGCAGACATCACAGTAGGCAGTGACGCAGTTACCAATGATCGTTGTACAGTATAAAAACATAAGCAGAGGCAAACCACACAAAGATGAGAGTCATGGACTTTAGGAGGGTGGATTTTGAAGAAGTTGGTGACTACCTCAGAAACTGCCTCATGCGAGTGATTGCCAGGGAGGGGTATGGCACAGTGAAGCAAAATAAGGGTGGGCTTGATCAAGGCATGAAGAAAGTGAGGAAAAGCAGAAGGAAAATAAACTGTTATGGTTCTCTAGGGAAGTTGCCAGATGGTGAAGGGAGAAGGGCGGCACTCAGGGAGTAGAAGGAATGGGGGGCATATGTCCATTTTCAGTGTAAAGAGTATCGAAGGGACTTGCAGCTCTGAAGGTGGACAAGACTATGGGACTAGATGGGATACACCCAAGAGTTCTATTAGAACTCTAGGAAGTGCTAGCTGCTCCATTGACAGTCTTATTTAACAGTTCACTGAAAATAGGCATGGTTTCGGAGGACTGCAGAAGAGCAGATGTGATCCCTCTACGTAAGTGCAGCAGCATGAAGGAGGCTAGCAATTTTAGGCCAGTTAGTCTCACTTGAGTGGTGGGGAAACTAATGGAAACCCTGCTAAAGGAAAGGATGGTAGAGTATCTTGAATCCAGTGGATGGGTAGCAAGACCACAGGCAACATGAATTCACAGGGGGAGGTCATGCCAGACAAATCTGATTGATTTTTTGACTGGTGACCAGGAAATGGGTCAGGGAAGGGCAGTGAATGTGACCAGTGTTGACTTTAGCCAGGCCTTTGACACTGTACTGCACAGGAGACTGGTAAAGAAATTGAGCAGCCTAGGGGTGGGATCCAACGTAGTGAATTTGGATAGAAACTGATTAACGGATAGGTGTCAAGAGGGTGGTGGTTAACAGCACTCACTCAGATGATGGGAGAGTAACCAGCGGTGTGCTGCAAGACTTAGTACTGTAACCGTCCCTCTTCAGTGTCTTCATATGTGACATTACAGGTGAGCTGGAAGGGAAGGTATGCATTTTTGAAGATGATACCAAAATCTGTAATAGGGTGGGCACTTAGGAGGGGGTGAAGAGAATGTGCAGTGGACTTAGGAAACTTGAGGAGTGGTCAGGAGCATGGCAATTGGGGTTCATTGCCAAAAAGTAAAAATCATGCACTAGGGAATAGGAACCCAGGAGCTGAGTATAGACAGGGGGCTACTGGCAGTCACTAAGCAGGAAAGGGTCATTGGGTTACCATAATTGACAACCTCAGAGTAGCAGGGCAGTATGGCAAAGCAGTAGGTAGGGCTAGTGGGATGCTGGGGTGCCTGGAGAGGAGTATCTCAAGCAGGAGAAGGGAGATGGATTTGTGTATTGCTTGCTGGTGAGACCTCATCTGGAGTGCTGTGTTGAGTTTTGGAGGGAGCATCTTAGAAAGGACACAGACAGGGTGGAGACGTTCCAGAAGGGGGCAGTTAAAATGGTGCAGAGGTTGCATGAGAAACCCTACAAGGAGAGCCTGAGGGATCTCAACATGCACACCCTGGAAGAGAGGGGGAGAGGGGACATGATATAGACCTATAAGTACCTCACAGGGGTGAACAGGGTACTGCAGGGGGTCCTTTCAAATGAAAGAGTACCAGGACCAGGAAGCATGCGATGATGCTGGAGGGGGGAAGTTTAAGAGGTATGTGAGGAAGAACTAGTTCACTGACAAGGTGGCAGACACTTTGAAGAGACTGCCAGTGGGAAGTGGTGGAGTAGAGAACGATGTGGGGTTTCAAGCATGTGTGGGACAGATGTAAGAGAATATTAGTAAATAGGCAGGGAGGAGGGCAGGTCACTTGAGACCAGTTAGGATCTGTGGAAACAGATTAGGCAGAGAACGTCTGGGCTGACAGGCTGGGCCAAGCAGTCCTTTTCTGCTAACAAGTTCTGTGTTTCTCGGTTTCCTGCTGGACTCTGCTTCTGTTAATATGTGATCAGCACTCTGTTATAAGTCGCTAGGTACCAGGGCAGGCATGATGTCAGATCCAAAGGTTGCCTGCACTCTGTTTGCAGCAGGATATCCACACCAGGCATGATATCCAAAAGAATAGTTTTTTTATTTCAAAATAAAGGTGTAGACAAAATTAGATCGTATCACCAGCTTGTCTCTAGCGCTTCGGAATTAACCCTTCAAGGCGAGTCATGATGTCCATTGGCTGCATCATTGCTACCCCTAATGGAGTGGGACCTCACCTTGAGACAGTCCCCTTCCCCAACTATGGCTCCTTTGGCAAACACAGAAGTTAAGTACAGTACTCCCTCATTATATAACCAGTGCCTCAGGATCCGTACCTGGAGTTCTTTATAATGAGGGTTTGCTAACAGAGAAACCATATTAAATCAATGAGAAAAATAAAACATGATATTAACATGTTATTCATAATGACACCTACAGCAGTATACAGTGTCATGTATTTATTAAAAATCAGTTTTACTTTAAAATGTTTTTTTGAAAACTTTGTTCATTTATAAAAATATTTATTTTGTTATAAGATACTCTAGGATTGTCTGAATTATTTGGTTCTGCAAAGTTTCTTTTTTTAGCAGTTATCAACTGCCTCAGCTGGAGCAGCTAGATGGAAGGCACAAGGAGTTGCATTTCAGGGTACCGGAGCCCAGCTTCAAGGCTGGCAAGCCTTTCCTGAGAGTTTATATTTAGCTGGACCTCTTGCTTATCGTCCGAGTCTGTTTTTTCTATTTCCCTAGCTTTTTCCTGGATTTCAGTGAGAGTAAAAGAGATAGTGGTTCAGCAGTGGGGCATTGCTCGTCAAATGTGAGCCACATTTCGAACTGCTGCTCAGCTTCTGGAGGAGTGCCTTCCACTAACCCAAGCTCATATTTATTTATTTATTTATTTAAACATCAGTTTAACAACCTTTGAGCCAGGGGCTCATTTACAAAGGTACCTTGTCACATAGAGGACACAGACAGTGGCATAGGAGACAACAGATAATACAGGTTCAAAGTAAGTGTCACTCAAGGTTACAGTTGGTTCCAATACATATGAGGAATAAATAAGCTAAAATAGGGTTAGTGGGAGAGAGGTAGGGGAGGATGGAGGTAAAGAGGGTAGAGGCTGGGAGGCAGAAGGAAGGGGAGGGCCAGGAGGAAGAGTGGGTAGGGAAGGAGGTGAGTAGGAAGGGAGTGCAGCTTGGGGTGGCGTTGTCAGAGGGAGTGTTTTTTTTTTTACACTTTAGCGGCAGCGGCATCTCCGTGAGATGGGCAGGTGATTTCTGAGGCTGCGTTTAAAGCATGCTAACGAGGGAGAGTCGGAGATAACGGCAGGGAGGGAGTTATACCAGGTGGACACTCTGTAAGGGAACACCCTTTGGCCTTGTGAAGTCCTAGCTCTTGGAATGACCAGAGTTGTTTTGGATGAGCTGCGGGTGTTCACAGTCAGATTAGCTCGGTGGATTGAGTCAGATAAGCCAGCGGGGGATAGGCCATGGAGGGCTTTAAAGGTGAGTTGACATGTTTGGTACATGAGCCGCTCATCCAGGCTGAGTAGGGAAGCCAAGGAGTACAGCAGACAGGTGTGGGTAAGTCTAGGCGCACCGGTTATAAGTGTGCAGGCTTTAAGTGTAAGGCAAACCTTGCTCAGGGCCGTCTGATCTGCAGCCCCATAGACCGGAAGGCCATAGTCAATGAGTGATATGACAGAGGAGGTGACAGCCAAGCGGAAGGCGTCCGAAGGGAGGCATTTTTTGTGCCAGTAAAGAATGCCCAACTGTGAGTTGACGGCAGAGTTCAAGGTGGAAATGTGGCCATGGAAGGAGAGGGCAGGGTCAAAGATTATTCCAAGATATTTATAGGACTGCACTCGTTCGATGGTGCTATTGAGGGTGGAGTGGACAGTGAGAGGAAAATTGCTGGACTTATTTTGGGGGTGGGAGAAGAGCATGGTTTTTGTTTTCTTTAGGTTGATTATGAGTCGGTGCTTAGTGAACCAGGTTACAGCGAAATCGTAGGCTAGCTGGAGAGAATTCTGGAGCGAAATGGGGTTACTGTCAGAAGCGATGAATACTGCATCGTCAGCGTAGAATAAGATCTTACCTCCACATTTGCTGGGAAGCGAGTTGAGGAAGAGGGAGAAGAGTAGGGGTCCAAGAATAGAGCCCTGGGGGACTCCAGAGCGGATAGGGCAGGTGCTGGAGAGAGTTCCACTAACTTTCACACATTGAGAGCGGGCTGAGAGATAGCTGGCGCACCAGGAGACTGGACCAGTGGCAAAGCCTAGGTGGTCGAGAGTGGTTAACAGGAGAGGATGCGATACGGTGTCAAAGGCTTTAGACAGGTCAATGAATACCGAACCAGCCATGGAGCCAGAGTCCAAAGATGTGTGGAGGAAGTTGGTGAATTCCAGGAGAGCTGTGGTGGTATATGACCAGCTCTGAACCCATGTTGCTCAGGGCAGAGAACATTGTGTTTAGAGAGGTAGCGAGAGATTTGAGTGGCCACAATTTTCTCTAAGGCCTTGGGGGCAGAGATTGAGATAGGCCGGTAGTTACTGGAAGAGTCCTGTTGCCACCTTTGTGGATAGGGGTAACTGTGGCGACCCTCCAGACAGCGGGAAATTGTCCGAGGCAGAGGGATTTGTTAAAGATGCAGGTGATAGGCGAGATGACCTGGTCCAGGACCTGATTGAGGAGACAGGGATCTAGGGAGTCGTTACTGATTGTGTTACCCTTTAAGGCTTTAAGCAGGTATGGCCTGACTTCTTGTGTGGTGACACAACGCAGGTGGAACAAGGGGCGTGTGATGGATGGTGCAGACCTGGGGGGTGGAGGACTGAAGAAATTGCCAGGGAGCACTGGGCTAAAATCAGTAAAGGAGTTATTGAGGTGAGTGGCAATGAGGGCAGGATCAGAGGAGACAGTACCATTGATGTTAAGAAGTGAAGGGGGGGGGCCGGGAGTGACCATTCAGCTGCTTGATGTTGTCCCAGAAGGACCTGGGGTTCCCCCAAGAGGAGGTAAGGGAGGCTTGATAGTACTCGGCCTTTGCTTTGCGGATAGCCCAGATGCACCTGTTCCGAGCCGCAGCATAGGTCTGTCTGTCTGCAGGGCGGCCAATGTGCCACAGGTTGTCCCGCTGCTTAAAAAGCAGTCGCAGGGCAGGGGTGACCCAGGGGGCATGTCTTACTTTAGACCTACGAGCAGTTATAGGTGCGAAGATGTCACAGGCAGTGTTGAAGGTGTTGACAAAGAAGGCCAGCACCCTGTCAATGTTAGGTGAGTTTAGCAATGGAGACCAGTCTGTATGTGCAAGGTAATGCTTTAGGTCTTTTAACCCACCAGGTCTAAGCCGCCTCTGAAAGGTGGTTTGAACAGAGGGCTTGGGCAGAGAGGTAACCCAGTTGAAGAGAACAGGGGAGTGGTCACTAAGGCAGTCAGGGAGTATTTGGATATTGTGGATGCGGCTTGGTCTGTTAGTGAGGACCACATCTAGGAGTGTGCTAGAGCCCCTTCTGGGGTTAATTCTAGTAGGCTGGAAGACTAGTTGGTTTAGATCAATAGCAGCAAAAGCCTCACGGGAGGAGGAGGAGGAGGATGAGGGGCAAAGCCAATTAGTGTTGAAGTCACCCACCAGGATCTGGTCAGAGGGGTTGGGTAAGGAGGTGAGATAGTCAATTAGTGGGCCCAGCACCTGAGATTGGTTCTTTGGGGGTATGTAAGCCATAGTCAGAAAGATAGGACCCCTAGAGGGGTCGGGAGATAGTTTTATGGAATATGCATATGGAATAGTGAAGTCCTCTGCTTTTACAGTTTCTGACTGCTGAGGTTCAGGTGTGGATGAGGTGCTTATCCTCAGATACAGGTCAGATACAGGTCGAGGCGCATCCCACCGACAATTTGTGATCTTTTCAGCCATGACGCTGTCACATACATAACACATGTCATTTATGGTAAATGACTTTAAGAATGCCACCAACTCAGTACCGTTGTCTCTGGTAATGATTTCACAAAGCAGTTGCTTCCAGTACTGACTTTTTTTTTTTTTTTAATTTGCAATGATTCCTTTGTCCACGATCAGCTGTATCCTAGATGTCGTGTTAGGAAGGAGGTGCAGCAATTTGATTTTGTCTCTGCTCTTTGGCTGTAATGTAGTGCCGTGGGCAGGGCACTGGCCTATACTGGGGTGGGCAGGGCACTGGCCTATACTGGGGTGGGCAGGGCACTGACGTAAAAGCAGTATTGCTTTACACCCCATCCCTGTACTCCTTTAAAAAATGGCAGACATCCGGTACAGTGTGTTTGTGGAACCAGTCCCTGAAAATATCCTGGGTCATCCAGGCATTGGTGCTGTTATCATTAAGCAGTGGTTGGGCATTGCGATTAATGTAGTGAAAGCAGCTGGGGCTGACACACTTCACAGTACAAAGTGACTGCAGCTTGTGCCCTCTTGTGGCATTTAGTGCACACTAACAAAGTCAGCCTGTCATCGTAAGTCTTGTTTCCCTTTGAGGCATCTTGCTGTGATCTTGCCACTAGTGTGCAGTCTGGTAAACATTTAGAAAAAGCCGTGTTTCACCTGTGTTGTATAGCTGACACAGCTCATACTCACCGGCTTCTAAAACGTCTGTGAGCTTAGGCATGAATTGTTCAGCAGCAGCAACTGAACGCTGTTCCCCAGCGATTTTCAGCTGCCTGATTTCTGTTTCTCCTTTGGAAGTGCCAGAGTTGCCCTGGAGACAATTTAAGGTGCATTGTTCACCCAGCACCTGTCTTGCGAAGGAGTCATCTTTTTCCTTTAAGATTGCACCTGACACCAGCAACACGCTGACTTTCAAACCACACACAAACAGCCTGGTCCATCTCTGCATGTCCTGCCAGCTGGAGTTTCTTTCGTTGCAGACCCTGTTTCTCACAGCACTGATTTGAGAACGACCTCAGTGACTGTTTATGGAATGTGCAGGTTGTTGATTTGAAGAGGGAATATTCAATACCTAGCTTTGCAGTACCTTCATCAGATTTTAGATGGTCCAGGATCTCCAACTTCTTACTGACGTCTAAAGCTTTCCTCTTCTTTAAATCAGCCATGATGAAAAACAAAACAGCAGCACTTGCTGAAGCATCATTCTTACAGGCAGCAACAGTTAGTAAAAGGCAGAGAGGATCAACAGGCTTTATAACACAAACCAAAATGGACTAATTGAAATTGATTTTCTTGAGTTTTACGAGCTTTATCATGCAATTCATCAGGGCTGTAACACAACCTGCACTCTCTACATGTGCAAGATATTACTGGGTTATGGCATGGAGCCATTGGTGGTGTGAGGTTGTAGGCGTCAAGGGGTACAGTGGAGGAAACATGGCAACTGCCAGGATGATATAATCTGCACTCCTGGCCCCTTACCTGCACCATACACCAGGTACCGTCTTGGAGGATCATTGTGTGGGTAAGGGGGGAGGGGTCTGCTGCGGCTGGGAAGTTACTAGTTCAAAGCCTGATAGAGGGGGTCAGGCAGGAGGATGAAAAGCTTCACTGTGTTATGAGAACAAGTCCAGTATTTCTAATGTATCTTGGGACTTACACAGAACGGCAGCATGTGCACGATACATTACGAACACTGAGTTGCCTATATAACAAGTGTTCAACAATGTCCCCAGCACAGTCATGGACAGTTGCATTCGCAACATTTTTATTGGGAGAAGAGATGTTGGCCTGGACACCAAGTTTTACCGTATATACTTCTGTGTAAGTCAGCTTGCCTCCGTTTATCTTACCTTGCCAATGTGATAAACCAGTGGCTATATTCTTTACAAATGGGGTGCCAGACTCTGTTTTTGTGCCCAGACATGGACACACGGGAGGGTTGAGCTACTGCATAAAAGGTTGACCATTGGTAAACCTCTCAGGCATGTTGAGCTAGCATGCAAGTCAAACCCCCCTTCTAGGGTGCTTGTTACAAGCAGAGAACACTCAAAAAAGGTAAAATCTGGACTCTAAACATGTTCCTTTGCAGGAAACATGTTGATGTTCATTTTTATTAAAACTTCAATGTAAGTTACAACACCACACAGTGAAACCCTGCTATAATCCAACATCTCGTTCAAATACTCAAACGTTTTCATTTACAAAAGCTGCCACCCAATGACTGTGCTTTGCTGTTGAGTTGCTCATAGATTGTGTGGGCAACAGTTGAGCTGGTGGGGAAAATGATTCTGATGTCGCCCACAGACTGATTTCCAGTTGAGCTATAGTAACGTACAATTCTAGGGACATGGATATGTTGTTCATCCACACTCATTGGCAGTATCCTTGCCGCTTTAAATCTTGCCGGAAGGTCTTCAAGCTTGCTCCTCCCACCCACCCGGGTGGTATAACTCGGCTCCGCCCCATGGCTGAGATCTTCCTTACCGCTTGGAAGCTCAGGTTCCCTCCTTAGCGCTCTCGATTTGCGACTAGTTCCTATTTCTCCGTTTGCGGATTTAAAATAAAAATTTGCAAAAGACTTCAGTCTTCGATCCCTCGCGGCTGCGATGGACAAATCGACTCCCAGTTTCGGAGATGCCATGCGGGCAGAAGATGTCTCGGGAGCGGATCCACACTCGCGTGTGCTACCTGAGCCTTGAGCACGACCCGCAGGCTTGCGACCTGTGCTCATCTTTCTCGGCCTACGTCCTCGAAGACCGTGCTGCCCGATTGCAACTGGGCCGTCCCGAGAAGCGTTTCCCTCCGGTGAAGTCCAAGGAGGCCCGGTTGGCGGTGTCGGCGGCGGTAGGCTTTCAGCGGGATCATCTCGGCGGATGGTCATCCTCGAAGAGGAGCGGCGCGAACGTATCTTCCTCGACGCCGCATTTATCCCCGCCTCTGGGTTCTTCCTACACGGAGTCTTTTAAGGAGCTTTGTCTGTCCCTCTCCACCTAAAGGAGAAGGGCCTCGTCTGCTGGACCTTTTCTCGGTCCAAAAGAGGGACAAGGTAGAATCCCTCCTTCACGGCTGGCTCTTGGGAGCGGGAAAGGTCCTCCCGGGCCGTCGTCCGTCGGCCCAGTCGACCCTCGGCCCGGCCACTGGCCTCACGGTGTCCCGTCCAGGTCAGTTGACCGAGACTCCCACTGATGAAGTCTAGATTTTCTGACCCATTGAATCAGGCTGTCGCCGTTGTAGCCGCAATTCCCCTCTCCCGGTTCCCGGGAGAGTTGAGATCCGATGAGCTCATTGTGCCTCCCGGTTCGGGCCCTGGATGGACCTTCCGAGGCGAAGAAGTGCGGTTCCGGCGACACCTCCCGCACCGACCCGGAAATTCCGGGACTCGGTCTCGGTCTCGGACCTCTTCGCGTCCAGCCGCTTCCTAATTCCGTCATAGGCGGTCTCGGTCTCGCACTGCTGTAAAGCTGGCCGCTGCCCTCGGCCCCTCCTCCTCGGATGAGGGAGGCTTCGGCGTAATTGCGATGGCAGTGCGAGGACCTTATGTTGCAACAGCTCCTCCTGGCGGGGAATAAGCAGACTTCGGCCTTCCCGGCCATTAAGTGGAACTGTCACGGAGCGGCGGACACAACCTCGACTTGTCCGAGGAGCCTATACCCAGGCGGTTGTTCGGCCAAAACCAGCTGCTCCACCGATTCGGTGGAACCTCCGCCTCCACAGCCACCAATTGGGGCTCCACCAAGGATCTCGATCGACGCTAAGGGTTTCACCCCATCGGCTGTCAAGTTACCCTCACTCCCACCGACCTCGGCAGGTGAAGGTGGCTCAGGCCAGAGGCAGCTCTTCGGGGACTCTTCGAGTCCGAAGATGATTCCTCCTTCTTCTCCAGCGACTGGACTTGGAGTCTTCAGGAAGTCAGTCAATGGACGATAGCCCGTCGTCCTTCCTAGGACTGCCTGGCTCATCTCGGAGTCTACGGGATGGAGCTCGAACCCGTTCCAAAGCGGGCCAGGTATCCCTCACGGAGATTCTGGGACCGAGGATTCTCGACGGAGGCCTCTTCCGTGGCAGGCCATAGTGGGTCGGCACTGGAACTTTGTGGCGCCCTGCTTCCTGCCCTGCCGCCAGGATGGCCAGGAAGTATGCAGTCCCTCACCGTTCCTTGTCCGGTTGAACAGCCCCCTGCTGAGGGGTTGACATCTACCGACAGCTTTTCGGTAGCCCCGCAACGCCAGGGATGTGGACAAACCTCTGACAAGAGGTCAAGAAATTGGACTACGTCGGGCGAAAAGTCACGCTCGCGTCCTCTCACGCCCGTCAGGGAGGCCAGTTCGGCCGTCCTCATGGCACATTTTTTCTCGCATGCCCTGTTGGGCTCCTGGATGAGGTCATCCTCATCTTCCGCCCGATCTGCAGACTACGGTTAGCAGGTGCGGGGACCCAGGAGGCAGGGCGGTGGCCAAACAGCAGCTCCAGACTGCTTTGGATATAGAGGACTCATGTGCCAGATGGGTGGCGGCCGCAGTGGCTATCTTGTCAGCGGAGCTTGGCTGAGGATATCCACCTTTACCCGGATACCCAGCACAAGTTGGCGGATGTTCCCTTTTGGGACTGACCTCTTCGACCCTGGGGTGAAGGTCACCTGCAGAGGATCGAAGTCCAATGCCACCTTGGACTCGGGTCTCTTCCAGCACAGAAGGACAAAGGCCGAACAAACCACAGCCAAGCTCCTTCGGTCCTTCTCTGTGCCCTCAAGCGCCCGCCCAGCAACTTCAGGGGCCAGCAGGCTCGGCCTGACATCCCAAACCCAAGCCCGCTTCCTCTAACAGGAGGCAGGAGGAAAGGGCCCAGGAGGTCCCTCGGCGGTCCCTCCTCCAAGCCTGCCCAGTGCCAGGCTGAGGGGTGTCGCCCCATCCCGTCACCTTACCCCTGGGTCCCCGTGGGGGCAGCTCCGCACTTCCGTTCCGCCTGGTCCCTGTTACCAGCAGGACAGGTGGGTCTTGAAGTGGTGGGAAGAGGCCTGCCTGGCTCGGGAGAGCAGGCACCACCCTTCAGAGCCGTCGCCTCGGGAAGCTCGGGATCCCAGCCTCACTGGCTGCGTCGAGCCGACATCACTCTCCTCCTCCAGAAGGAGGTGGTAGAGAGGTGGTGGACCTCCTTCAGACCCAGGGTTTGTGTCCAGGTACTTCCTGGTTCCGAAAGCGGACGGGGCTGGCGCCCCATTCACCGACCTACCGCGACTAAACAAGTTCCTAAGGTGCTCGAACCTTCAGGATGGTCACTCTGGCTCAGATAATACCATCCTTGGAGCGGCGTGTGATTCTGCTCTCTGGACTTACGGGGGCGTTTTTCACGTCCCTATCCGTCCGTCTCACCAGAAATTCGCCGCTTCGGCGGAAGGATCTCTTGAGGATTCAAAGCCATGCCCTTCGGCTTGTCTCCAGCTCCCAGGGTCTTCACCAAATGCATGGCGTGGTGACAGCATTCCCTGCGGCGCCCGAGGGTCGGTGTACCTTACCTGGACGACTGGCTGATAGCAGCTCCCTCAGGAAGGAGGCGATGGTCCAGAGATCTGGCCTCAGGTCTGCTCTCAACTGGGCCTCCTTATCAACGAGGCCAAGTCGGAACTCGAGCGAAGCAGGTGATTTTATTCATCGGGCTAGCTCGACTCTCTTGAGCCAGGCGCTGCTCCCAGCGGACAGGGCGAGGTTCTTTCCTCCTTTGCCCGATCATTTCTGGTTGGGCAATTCGCCCTGCCGGGACTTCCTCGCCTCCCTGGGTCTCATGGCGGCCTGTGCCAGCGTGGTCCGTTGGGCCAGCTGGAACATCGTCCCCTTCAGTGGGGACTGGCAGCCAGTGGTCTGCATGCGATCCCTTGGACCAGCTTGTGTCGGTGGCACAGGGGATGTGGCAGCTCTTCAGTGGTGGACCGTTCCAGATCATTTGCAGGAGGGCATCCCGTTAGTCGTCCGCCGACCGCGGTCTCTCTGTCGGCCGATGCCTCTCTGATGGGTTGGGGTGCCCATCTGGGGAACACTGGGCTCATGGCCTCTGGCCTCGCGCGGGAGTCCCGGTTATGCCACATCAACCTGCCGGAGCTCCGAGCGTCCGCCTAGCTCTCACCGCTTTTGCTCGCCTCCGGGGTCAAGTGGTCCCAAGTCCAGACGGACAATACCACGACCATGTACTACCTAAAGCACCAGAGCGGGACGCGCTCCATGCTTCTATGCAAGGAAGCGCTCCGCATTTGGTCACTCGTGCGCAGCCTGGAGGCCGATCTCCTAGCCATTCATGTGGCAGGAGCCTCCAACATCCTGGCCGATGCCCTGAGCCGGATAGGGGCTGCATCTCACGAGTGGTCTCTCCTGCCGGAGGTAGTACAAGATCTGTTCTCCCTTTGGGGCACACCTCAGGTGGACCTGTTTGCCTCCATGGAGAGCGCAGCTGAGTCTGTTCCATGCCGCCCCCTCAGCAGGGCTCGCTGCAGGGGATGCCTTCTCGAGGCAATGGACCCGAACCTCTTTCATCCTTTCCCCATTTCCCTTGATCCACAAGGTGCTTCTCAAAGGCGAGGAGGACAAGGCGCGGTGATTCTGATAGCCCCAGACTGGCCTCGCCAGTTCTGGTACCCAGATCTCCTCAGTCTCAGCCCAGGACTCCGCGGCAGTTTCCAGCTCGCCTCGGACCTGCTCCTCAGTCAATCAGGGAAGGTGTTCCATCCGGACCTTCAATCCCTGCACCCTGCGGCCTGGTTCCTGGCGGCTAGAGTTCCAGGGCTTTGGGTCTTTCCGGCCAGGGTCCTCAATGTAGTTGAGGCGTCCGTGAGAGTCGACAGAAAATGCTATGCCTTCAAATGGAAAAGGTTTTCCATTTGGTGTGGAAACAAGGGCTTGGACCCTTCCTCCTGTTCCTTGGCAAGCATCTTGGACTATTTATGGTCCCTTTCTAGTCAAGGGCTTGGGTCGGCGACCCTAAGGGTGCACCTGGCAGCCATCTCTGCTTACGGAGGCGGGCAGGAGAGCAGTCGATGTGCGCAGGAGAAGGTGGTCTGGCGCTTTTCAGGCCTTGATCACATTTCCTCCAGTCACGGAACCTACCTCCGTGGGATCTACTGCTGGATGGCAAAGCTCATGGGCAAGCCATTCGAACCTATGCACAGGTGTGCTCTCTCTCACCTGTCGTGGAAGACCGCCTTCTTGGTGGCTATCACGTCAGCCAGAAGGATGGGAGAGCTCCAGAAACTCCATCGAGTCTCCACTACCTAGTCTTCCACAGGGACAAGAGTTGTCCCTGCGCCCCCACCGGAAATTCCTTCCGAAGGAAGGTGGTGTCGAATTTCACCTTAACCAGGTGTTGACTCTGCGGTGTTCTACCCAATCACACCTCGGAGGCGAATATAGGCTCCATACTCTGGACCCTAGAGGCTTCGCTTATTATAAGGGCGCGGATGAAGTTCGGAGAGGTTAGCCAGCTGTTTGTCACCTACGCTGAAGCCGCATCTGGCAGACCTGCAGCCAAGCGGACGATAAGCAGGTGGGTAACCCCTCCTGCATAGATCTCTGCTATAAGTTGGCCGGGCATGGAGCCTCCCAGAGGGATAAGAGCTCATTCTACCCGCCATACTGCTGCAACAGTGGCTGCTTCCAGGGACGTCCCTATCCAGAAATCTGCAGGGCTGCTACCTGAAGTCAGCAAACACCTTCATTACCCACTACCACATCGACCTTGAGTCACTTGGGATGCTGGTTTTGGGGCCTCAGTTCTCAGTCTCTCTTTCCCAAAGTAAGTATATAGAAGTGTCGTCTTGCCTCCCTCCTCCCAGGAGAACTGCTAGAGTCTGCCAATGAGTGTGGATGAACAACATATCCATGTCCCTAAATACAGGTTACTCACCTGTAACAGGAGTTCTAGGAATGGTATGATTGTTCATCCCACGCCCTGACCATCCCGGCCGGCTGCTGGCCCTGAGCTTCCAGCGGGCCAGATCTGGCGTCATGGGGCAGAGCCGAGAGTTTTACCACCCGGGTGGGTGGGAGGAGCAAGCTTGAAGACCTTCCGGCAAGATTTAAAGCGGCAAGGATACTGCCAATGAGTGTGGATGAACAACATATACCATTCCTAGAACTCCTGTTACAGGTGAGTAACCTGTATTTCTTTGTCGCCTACAGATTCTGATCCACAGTCAAACTGGGGGATCATGTGGCTTTGATGGCACTCAAAGACCAATCTTACAGTTGAGCTAGAGGGGCATGTGATTCTCATGTCACCCAGGCTGTGATCCAGTGTTGAACTGGAGGGGCATATGACCTGATTTCATCCACAGACACTCTGATGTGCAATTAAGCCAGAGGGGTATGTAACAATTACCCATGGACTTTGTATTGGTCCTGGTCTTGGAAGGTTAAGAGTTGAGAAAAAAGAATGAAATAGCAAGTGGAAAGGAAAACATTTTAGTGGCTGGGGTATTCGTACAAAGCATTTCAGTAACTACTGCTGTGGTTCTACTTTGTGTTGTTTATCGGCTTTTGTCCTTTTATTTGGGGTAGCTCGCATTTTCTACTGGGCCATTCCTAATTTACGATTTCCACTTAAGCCAGTATCCATGTTTTACAAGGAAAGTAGACCTGGTTTGAGCTCTAGCACTGTCACTTACTTACTATGTGATCCTCGTCACTTTCCCATTCTGCCCAACCTCTTTCTTTCTCTAATCTTTCACTGAACTACCTTTCTAAATCTTGCATCCTTAATCACCACTCCAGTTGCTCCCCTCCTTTTCCTGAATTGCAAAGCACTTTGGGATAGAAGCTGTAGGAAAGATGTGATAAAACCAAATTCCTTTACATTTGTAATAACATGGGGGTGCTGGCTGAAGTGGCTATTCTTTGCCTATTACCAGACTTCTCTGCAGAACAAAAAATAGAAGAGGAAAAGACATTAAAAAAATTCAAATGAAAAGGAATGGCCCACTAGGAAAGGGGATAGGAAATTGGAGCCACTCAGTTGTATCTGGTGTCAGACATTTGACAGATCGACTGTAGGTATCTGGTCGTCATAGTAATAGTTTGCACTGCAGCGGCCCAGTTCAAAGTCCCAGTCATAAGATGTGCTGCAGTATCTATATCTCGTTTTACACAAACTTTGTCCTCGGAGTAGAAGGTATTTAAAGGCCTCTCCCCTGCAGTAAATGCCATCCTTACAGGGAAAATGCCTTTATTTAATGCCATCCTTAAAGGAGCCACTGTGGCTGCAGCGATATGAGAGACTGAGAATGAGGGAAATAGGTGAGCATGATGGAAGGGGGGGGGGAAGAAAGATAGAGATATGAATGAGAGGATGATAATCTTGTATTGCCAGACGTACCTATCTGGAGAAAATACGTACAACCTGAAATGGACTGAGCTGTGTATTCTCCCTGCATTGCCCTGTCCATTGAAACATCTCGTTTCCAGTGTTGTCCTCCTCCTACACAACTTTACAACAGAAAAATCTGAAGCAAAGGTGTGTCAAGTAATTATGACAATAGAGCATACCCAATGGTACACAGTAGGGTAACACATGGTTGAGCGGTTTAAGAAAAGTAACAGGTTGAGTGGTCTATAATTTGCCCCTAGAACCCTTAGATAGCAATTTCTTTTTATAATGCATGGCCCTTACCTGGGAAATGTCTTAGGTGTTTGCCCCACACACACATATACATATACTGATATGAAGAACTGGGAGGGTAAGGTGGGAAACTTTTCTGTGCCTATAACTCCAGCACTTTTTTGTGCAGCTCTGACAGTAATACTGCTTGGGGTGTGTGTGTGTGTGTGTGTGTGTGTGTGTGTGTGTGTGTGTACGCGCGAGAGACTCAGAGTGTTTTCTTACCTGACATCGGATGGCTTGCTTAGTACTCCTTCACCTGCTGCCCAGTCAGTAGTGATGTAGGCCCTAAGTATTAACAGCCTTACAGTCATTCAGAGTGGATGACAGATCTTAACAGGTTTATTTTTAGAGAGTGCCTTTCTGTAGCCCAAGGCATTTTCACAGACCGTACTTTTCAGCATTGTTTGATAATGCAAACTGACAAAAAACTTAGTGTCCTCTCTAGATTTCAGATCTGATAATCGTCCAGTGCTGATGTCAGCCCCTATAATCATTTACTGCTGACTTCAGATTTAGTTATCATTCGGTGCTGATGTCACATCCTATAATTGTTCAGTACTGATTTCCAATCTAATAATCATTCGGTGCTGATGTTCACTCTTATAATTGTTCAAATGTGATTTCAGTTTTAAGAATCTTTCAGTGCTAGTGTCACCTCTAAAAATCATTAACTTCTGACTTTAGATCTGATAATCATTAAGTCCTGAGGTCACATGTTGTTATTCAGTGCTAATTTCTCATCTAATGTTCATTCAGTGCTGATGTCAGCTCTTAAAATTGTTCAAATATGATTTCAGAACTAATCATTCAGTACTGATATCGGCTGTTACAGTCAGTCACGTACTGACTTCAGATCTAATAATCATTCAGTGCCGACATCATATCTTATTTTTTTATATGTTATTTTTTTAAACAGGAAAGGCACACAGACAATTGTTCAGTGCAGATTTCCAATGTTATAATCTGTTAGTGTTGATGTTCACTCTCATAATTGTTCAAAGCGGATTTTTACATCTAATAATTGTTCAGTGCTGATGTCAACTCTTGTAATCATTCAATGCTTATTTCAGGTCTAATTGTTCATTGCTGATGTTGTATCTTATAATTGTTTGGTGTGGATTTCAGATCTAACAGCCGTTCAGTGTTTATTTCAGATCTAATAATTGTTCAGTGCTGATATCACATCTAATAATTATTCAGAGCTGATTTCAGATCTAATAATTGTACATTTCAAATGTGAGCTCATATCATTCATGGCAGATTTCGGATCTAATAATTTTTCAATGTTGATGTTCATATCTTATAATTGCTCAGTGCT
The DNA here is from genome assembly GCA_016271365.2 of Neoceratodus forsteri. Taxonomy (NCBI): domain Eukaryota; kingdom Metazoa; phylum Chordata; order Ceratodontiformes; family Ceratodontidae; genus Neoceratodus; species Neoceratodus forsteri. The sequence continues at coordinate 337,069,049 of CM057449.1, forward strand.
GATTTCAGCTCTAATCATTCGATGCTAAGTGCTGGTGTCACACCTAATGATCATTCAGGTCTTATTTCAGATATAATAATCGCTTAATGCTGATCTCAGCTCTTATAATAGTTTAGTGCTGATTTCAGATCTAATTGTTGTTCAGTGCTGATGCACATCAAATAATTGCTCAGTACTGATTTCAGATCTAATAATCATTTGGTGCTGATGTCAGCTGTTAGGTTTATTCACTGCTGATTTCAGATCCAATAATTGTTCAGTGCTGATGTCCACTTTGATACTCATTCGGAGCTGTTTGCAGATCTAATGATAGTTTAGTACTGATGTCAGAATTATTCACAGCTGATTTCAGATCTAATAGTTTTTCAGTGATGATGTCTGCTCTTGTAATCATTCAGAGCTGACATCAGAGCTTATTATCTTTCAGAGCTGATTTCAAATCTAATTATAAACAATGTGTTGCCCACTGATAGGGCATACATTGCATATTCAGAAGCATTCACAATACTTTACTTGAATACGGACATTGATTTGTCCTCATGCTTGTGAGGCACACCCCATGACAGAAACATAGACTTTGATGGCAGATAAGGACCGCTTGGCGCACCTAGTCTGCCCATTTCCCTACCTACTGGATAAGCTGCAGATCCTAGTTAACCAACAGCCAGTTTCGTCCTACCCCCAACAAGAACTGCCTCATCTGTCCCATGCATTCTTGAATTCTCATACAGTTTTAGACCCCACAACCTCCTCAAGAAGGCTGTTCCATGCATCCACCACCCTCTCTGTGAAAAATACTTCCTCACATTGCCCCTGAGTCGTCCCCCTCTATCTTCAAAATGCGTCCCCTTGTTCTTGCACATCTCTTTTTCTGAAAGATGCTACCCTCTTGGACTTTGTTGATTCCACTGAGGTACTTAAAAGTTTCTATCATGTCTCCCCTTTCCCTCTTTTCCTCAAGGGTATACATATTAAGCTGTTTAGTCTCTCCTCGTTTGGCTTCTCTTGCAGACCCTGCACCATCTTAGTTGCCCTCCTCCGGACTGCCTCCATCCTATGTCCTTGAGGAGATGGGGTCTCCAGAACTGGACGCAGTACTCCAGATGGGGTCTCACCAGCTGCCTGTATATAGGGATAACAACTTCCAGTTTTCTGCTGGTGATGCCTCTCCCTATACATCCCAGTATCCCCCAGTCCTCCCTACTGCCTTCTCACATTGCTTGCCAACCTTAAGGTCATCTGATATGATTACCCCCGGGTCCCGTTCCATTTTTGTTGTTGTTACACCCCCCCCAATTGTGTACTCTTCCCCCGTGTTTTTGTTTCCCAGGTGCATTATTTTGCTCTTCTTTGCATTGAATCCAAGCTGCCATACTTCTGACCATTACTCCAACCTTGCCAAGTCCCTTCTCATCCTTTCCATGCCTCCTTGTGTATCAACCCTGTTGCAGATCTTTGTGTCATCTGCAAAGAGGCATACTTTTCCTTCCAGTCCCTCTGCAATGTCACTTATAAAGACATTAAAAAGGACTGGACCCAGTACTGAACCCTGCTGTACCCCACTAGTAACCCCCCTTTCTTCAGAGTGAACTCCATTTACTATTACCTTCTGTGTCGTGTTGTCCAGCCAATGTTTTACCCAGGCTACCACCCTGGGACCCACTCCCAGGCTGGCTAATTTGTTTATTAATCTTTGATGTGGGACGGTGTCAAATGCCTTGCTAAAGTTTACGTAGGAAATGTCCATAGCCCCTCCCTGGTCTACTACTTTGGTCACCCAGTCAAAGAAATTGATTGGATTCGTCTGACATGACCTTCCCACTGTGAACCCATGCTGCCTTGGGTTCTGTGCCCCACTGGCCTCTAGGTACTCAACAATTCTTTCCTTCAGAAGTGATTCCATCACTTTCTCTACCACAGAGGTCAAACTGACAGGTCTGTAGTTTTCTGCCTCTGTCTTGCTCCCACTTTTGTGAAGGGGAATCACATCCACCCTCCTCCAGCCCTCAGGTACCACACCATCCTCCCATTATTTGTTAAAAAGGGTAGTCAGTGGTGTCACTAGTTCTCCCCTATAATTCTTTTAGAACTCTGGGATGAATCCAGTCAGGCCCCATTGCTTTGTTCACCTTCAGTTTTTGGAGTTCTTTCAGAACCCTTTCTTCTGTGAAAGGACTGGGATCGACCCCTCTATCCAGAGTGCTTCTGTTAATTGTATTAGGTACCTCCCCTTCCTCCTCTTTTGTGAATACTGAGCAGAAGTATTCTTTCAGTATCCCTGATTTTTCACTATCCCTCTCTGCCCACCCACCGTCCATTCTGTTCAGCCTCACTATCCCCCCCTCTTTGTCTTTCTACTCTCCCTAATATATCTATAAAAAGGTTTTATACCCCTTCTTAACCGAGTTGACTATCTTTTTCCTCAGTTTGGGCCTTAGCTATTCTGACTGCCTTCCCTGCTTCCTTTTGCCTTAACTGGTACAGTTCTCTGTCCTGCTCCTTCTGTATTTCCTTATACTTCCTAAATGCTATCTTCTTCTCCCTAACCTTCCCCGCCACCTCTTTTGAGAACCATAGTGGCTTTTTCTTTCATTTTGATTTGTTTATTTGCTTCACACAAAGGCTTGTTGCCTCTGTAATGGCAGTTTTGATGTTTCCCCATTGTTGCTCCACCCCTCCTTCTAGCCTGTCTGCTAGTGCTTTTCTAAGGCACTCTCCCATCTTGCCAAAGTCAGCCCTCCTGAAGTCCAGTACCCTCACTTTTATATGGCTTGACTCTGCAACTGAGTTTATCGTGAACCACACTGTTTGTGGTCACTTGTGCCTAGATAGCTACCCAGTTCTAGATCTGAGATCCTCTCACTGTCCTCATTTGAGAGTATGAGGTCTAAGATTGCTCCCTCCCAAGTGAGTTCCAACACTAGCTGTTTGAGGCATGCCCCCTGTAGGGTATCAAGAATGGCCCTGCTCTTGGATGTGGCTGCAGCAAAGGTGCTCCAGTTAACATCGGGCATATTCAGGTCCCCCATCAACAATATCTTCCTTTCAAACAACATGAAGTCTTGCTATATTCTGACATATGCAGTGAGTCCCAACTTGAACTGCCCGGAGATGAAAGAGTTAACTTTCCATGCCAGGCATGGAACCTGAGCTCGAGCTCGGTTGAGACTCTGTCTGTTGTTCTTCAAACTCAGACCGTCAGATCCTTTACTCCGACTCACTGAACAGTCGCTCCGGAGATTTCTCCTTCTGCTCGGTTCATTTTGTCGGTTAAAGTACCGTTTTTCTCAGTTTTCGACTGAATTTAAACCGCAACCTGTCGGTTCAGTCTCTGTCTGTGGTATTTGTGAATACTAGATAGGTTTTACATTAATTCTATTCTGTGTTGAACTTGTAAACGGTTTATCGGTTCAGTTTGAACTGATCAAGTTGTTTAAAGAATCTTAATTTGTGATTAGAGTGTGGTTACCGGTTCTAAAAAAAAAAAACGGATTTTATTACGGTTTTTTCCATGACCCGTGACATGGTTGGGAACCGATAAGAGGGTCTTGCCTGGCGGATTGCCATAAAAGGGTAAGTTTGGTTAGGACTGGCACTATGTCTGAGAAACCCAAAAGAAAAACCGGACCCACTGGGTTTCAACACTGCAGTGTGTGTGGGGAAGTCTTTGCCAAGGCTAACCCCCACACCACCTGTGTTTATTGTGTAGGGTTTGACCACCTCAATGCAGACTGACACATTTGCAAAAATTTCCCTGCAGCTACCCTAGAAAAGAGATCTGGTAAGCTTAGGGAAAGGAGGCTAAAAAGTCGCTGAACTGAAGTAGTTAGCCCGTCTGTTCAAACCAACCAGAAGGAGTGCCCTCTGACCAGGGCGAGACTTCTTCGGGCAAAAGGAGAGCCGATTCTGAGGAGTCTGTTCCGGCTAAAAGAACTAGAAAAGAAAAATTAGCTGGTGTGGAGCCAAAACTTTCCTCTCCAACCGCTGAAGAGATAGCCAAAGCGATCAAAATTGTTCAGACGCTTTCCCCGGTTCCAACCGAACCGGCACTATCAGGCAGGCGCTCGGTTCGGCCGGTTCCACCAGTTCAAGAGTATGAGTTAGAGGAGTTTTATGAACCGGAGGAGGAGGAAGAGGAGTATGAGGAAAGTGAATGTGGATTTGAAAATCTGGATGTGCCCATTGACCGGACATCTCCCCAGACAGACCTTCAGAGTGTCTCCTCCTAGGCTTTCGAGTCTCCCTCCCATTTCATGTTTTATAAAAGTGGCTGAAACCCTCCAGCTTCCTATGGAAGAAGCTGTGGATGACCAGGAGGAGCCTGACTATGTGGAAATGATGGATATCCCAGAGTGTAGGAGGCTGTCTATTCCCTTGCACAAATCTTTTGGGAAACGGACATTTAAAATTTTAAAGACTCCTAACACTATACCTCCTGTGGATAAAAGAATGGACAAGAGGTATACATTGTCAGGCTCAAACACGGAGTTCCTTACACAACAATGCAGCCATGTTGGAGTAGTGCAGGCTGCAGCCTGTGATAAGGCAAACATTCCCTTGGCTTCACACCCCCCGGACAAGGACTCCAGGAGGATTGATGCCATGGCAAAGAAACAGTACATGGCAGCATCCTTGGGACTCAGGCAGGCCAATTATATGGCCTATACTGCTAGGTATCAAAAATCCAGATGGGATACTGTTATGGCCCTAGCAAAACAGGGTCCCCGCCAGCTTGCCAAGGAGCTGGAGCAGGTGGCTGCTGATGGTATTGAGGCATCAAGGTGAAATTCCATGCTGCAGTAGACTCCAATGATGTGTCATCTAGAGTCATGGCTACATCTGTGGCTCTTCAAGAATGGCTTGGCCTCAGATGTACTAGCCTGTCACAGGATACCCAGACTAAGACCATGGATTTTCCTGTTTAGGTGAATTCTCTGTTTGTGGAGCAAACAGAGAATTATGAAAAAAATGGATGAGTACAGGACCACCTATAGAGTGCACGGGCCAAGGAAAGGCAGGCCACTCCTCAAAGGCAGCATCCCAGGGGCAGGCCCTTTCATAGGCCTTTTTACCAAGCCCAGGCCTCCTCTTCTGCTTATGCTCAGAGGGGATTATTTAGAGGGAGAGGCAGACGGGGTACAAGCAGGCCTGCTTCCACCCCTCAGCCCAAAGCTCCTGCCAAGCAGGCACCCTGATGGGGTTGCCAGGGCCAGTTCTCAGCTACCTGTTGGGGACAGGCTGGCTTACTTTGTCCAGGACTGGGAGTCTCTGACATCAGACAAATGGGTCCTGGAAGTAGTAAGCCAGGGACTGGTTCTCAGCTTCAAAAAGTTTCCAAAGATGATAACCAGATCCTTTCCACCTGCAAATCCTTCAGAGGCACTTGCCCTAGAGGCAGAGGTCTCTTCCTCCTGGCTCTCAGAGCTGTGGAAAGGTTCCACCCTTCACCAGGGCAAAGGGTTGTACTCCAGGTACTCCTTACCCCAAAAAGACAGGAGAATGGCGGCCCATCCTGGATCTCAGATACTTAAACAAGCACCTTTAAAAACCAAAATTCAAAATGGTGACTCGGGGAATTATTTTACCCTCTCTAAGGCCAGGGGACTGGCTAGTGTCCCTTGACCTCAAGGATGCCTACTTCCATATTTTCATCAGGAGCTCCCATCGAAAGTACCTCGGGTTCGAGCTGCCCTCAGGCTATTACCAGTTATGAGCAATGCCCTTTGGCCTCACATCTGCTCCAAGGGTATTCACAAAATGCCTGGCAGTAGTAGTTGCTTTTCTAAGAAGGCAGAAGATTGCCATCTTCCCTTACCTGGATGACTGGCTCATAGTAGGCCAGTCCCCAGACCAAGTCAAGTCACACTTACAGGTAACTCAGCAACTGCTCACCTCTTTGGGTTTTCTTCTAAATCTTCCAAAGTCATTTCTAGAACCTGTCCAGCTCCTCATCTTCATAGGTGCAGAGCTAGACACTGAAAAGGCCAGAGCCTTCCTTCCCCTGGACAGGGCAAGGACCCTGGTCTCTCTGGCCTCTTCATTCACCCTGCAGGTGTCCCGACCAGCAAGACATTTTCTACAGTTCCTGGGGCACATGGCTGCTTCTACAGCAGTAGTGCAGGGAGCAAGATTTCAGATGAGGGACATTCAGTTCCATTTGAGAGCCTTTTGGTCTCAAAGGAAGGACCCTCTCACCAAACTGATCCCAGTAACTTGAACCCTGATCCAGGCCCTACAGTGGTGGCAGGATCAGAACAATCTGAGACAAGGGGTCCCTTTGTCACCAGTCTCACTCTTTAATCCTTACTACAGATGCCTCCTCTTGAGGTGGGGGCTCACATGGGCGACCTCACCACCCAGGGGTTGTGGTCCCCTCAAGAATCTCTGCTCCACATCAATCTGTTGGAGCTCAGAGCAGTATTTCTAGCACTTCAAGCTTTTTCCAAATCTGTTCAGAACAAAGTTGTACAGGTCAGAACAGACACCACCACCACAATGTGGTACATCAACAAGCAAGGAGGCACTCGGTCTACAGCCTTGTGCACCGAAGCAATGAAGTTGTGGTCTCTGGCTTACGCCCTGAACACCTCCCTCACGGCAGTTCACCTCCCAGCCAAGGACAATGTCCTGGCAGATGCTCTCAGCAGGATTTCCCAGGGCCATCACGAATGGTCACTAGACCCCCTGGTCTTGGAGGTAATTTTCTCCAGATGGGGCACCCCACAGATAGATCTTTTTGCAGCCCCAGACAATCACCAACCTCCCTTTTTGCTGCAGGCCCCAGTGTTGGGTTCAGTCCCCCGGATGCCTTAGTTCTCGATTGGAAAGGGAAGTTTCTCTATGCTTTTCCCCCCTTCCCTCTCCTGTTCAAAGTGCTAGTCAAAATCAGATCTCAACCCTGCAAGATGATCCTGATTGCTCCAGACTGGGCCAGACAGCCCTGGTATCCACTCCTACTGTCCTTTGCAGTCCATCTTCCCCTGTGTCTTCTCAGGAGTTACAACCTGTTAACCTGTACTCAGGGCAGGGTTTGGTACCCGAACCTCAAATCTCTCAATCTCAAGGCCTGGCTTTTGAAGAGTTAGAGTTTGCTGATTTACACCTCTCCCAAGGTGTAATGGATATCCTGAAGGCTTCTAGAAAACCTCCTACCAGGGCTACTTATAATTTTAAATTGAAAAGATTTTCCTTATGGTGCTCTGGGAAGCATATTTCCCCAGAATCTGCTGATCTGCCCACAGTCCTTGATTATATGGTTCATTTAAATAGCTTGGGGCTGAGACCAGCTACATTGAGAGTGCATCTGGCAGCTGTGTCTGCTTTTATTTCAGCAGGTAAGCCCTCTTCTCTCTCAGCTCACCCTGTCTTCTCCAAGTTTTTTAAGGGATTGCTTCACACCAACCCTCCATTCAGGGATCCTGCCCCTGCCTGGGACCTCAATGTTTGCATTGCTCAGCTTACACCCCCTTTTGAGCCTTTGTCTTCAGCAGAGCTTAAGTACTTGACTTGGAATACTGTGTTTCTGGTAGCCATCACTTCTGCCAGACGCATAAGTGAATTACAAGCTTTGTCAGTGGAGCCTGATTTTATCTCCTTTCATAGAGATAAGGTGGTCATCAGGACTAACAGGAAGTTCTTGCCTAAGGTGGTTTCAGATTTCCACCTTAATCAATCTGTGTCTCTTCCAGTGTACTTCACTGACCATTCCTCCTCTGGCGAGAGGAGACTGCACAGTTTAGATGTGAAAAGAGCCCTTAGTTACTACATAGAGCGTACCAAGGGTCACAGGTTTGACTATCTCCAACTGTTCCTCACTTATGGTGAGGTTAGTAAAGGGAAACCTGCCACTAAAAGATCCATTGCCAGGTGGATTGTCTCTTGTATCCAATTCTGCTATGAAAAACTGGGTAAGGTTCCTTCCTCAGGCCTGAGGGCTCACTCTACCAGAGGTACAGCTGCTTCCCTGGCTGCTGCCAGGGACATCCCTATCCTAGAGATATGTCAAGCAGCTACCTGGAAACAGTACACTTTTACCAAGCATTACTCCCTGGACATCCAGGCTAGGAGTGATGCTCGGTTTGCACAGCTGTGCTTCAGAGCCTATTTCTAAGTAGGTTCTGTCCTCCTCCATGGAGGTACTGCTTTTAGAATCTGCATATGTCAGAATATAGCAAGACTTATGTTGTTTGAAGAAAAATTACTCACCTTAGTAATGTTGTTTCTTCTAATAGAGTCTCTATATTCTGACCCCTCCGCCTGCCCTCTCAGAACCTCTGTTTTTGATGTGGGTGGCAGTGCAGTGTTGGCACTTAGTAGGTGCCCACCTTTTTGTTTCACCCTTCTATTTTTGGGGTGAGTGGGGTTTTGTTTCATTTTGGGTCTCCTGACTTGAGTCTTTGTGTTGGGACCAAAAATGTGTTTTATGTTTAGTAGCCAGTTGGCTAGTGTAGGTTTACTGCTTCCACACAGGACCTAGTGAGTTTAGCTTGTAAAGATCTGACGGTTTGAGTTTGAAGAACAACAGACAGAGTCTCAACCGAGCTCGAGCTCAGCGTTCCATGCCTGGCATGGAAAGTTAACTCTTTCATCTCCGGGGCAGTTCGAGGGTTGGGACTCACTGCATATGTCAAAATATAGCAAGACTCCATTAGAAGAAACAACATTACTAAGGTGAGTAATTTTTTCTTCTCTGCCATCCTAAGGATGCCTTCTTTCATATCCTTGTCCATTCCCTCCTCCCAAGATGGGGGTCTGTATACAGCCCCTGTGTGGATTGTGGTGCCATTTCCAGTCTTTAAGGTGACCCACGGTGCCTCCTCTCCTCCCTGTTTACTCTTTTGTTCCGTTACTTTTATCCCATCCCTTACATAGAGAGCTACTTCTCCCCCTCTTCTAGCCTCCCTGTCTCTTCTGTAAGTTGTACACCCAGGTATGTTAACATCCCAGTCATGGTTTTCTGTGTACCATGCTTCTGTGACTGCCACGATATCCAGGCATCCCTTTTCCATGAAGGCCTCCAGTTCAAGGAGCTTGTTGGCCAGACTATGGGCATTGGTACTCATTACCCTCCATTTCTTGATGACCTTATCTCTTTTTGCCCCATCTCTGTCCTTATTGCCTTTGTCGTTTTCTCCATTTACCCCTGCCATTCTACCAATCGACGTCTCTATCTTGGTGTTTACCTCACTTACTACCCTTTTGATTTTTTTTGGGGGAAACAGACTTCCTGCTCCTCCAGTGCCTCCCCTTGGCTAGTTTAATATGCTTGCCAATGATTTATTTAAACCTATCACCTAGGCTCCTGGTTCCCCTCCTGAACAGATGCAGACCATCATGCCAGTATAGGCCTGCATCACTCCAGGTGGACCCCCAGTCCCCAATGAAGCCAAATCCCTGAGATCTGCACCAGTTTTTCAACCACTGATTGAATCGCGGAGCACCCTAGCCTCATCCGTGCCATAGACAGGCATCACCTCCAAGAAGGTTACTGTGCATGTTACTTATCTGAGGCCCCTCCCCAACTCTACAAATTCTTCCTGTACTGCTCTGATCCCTTTCCCAGCCAGGTCATTTGTCCCTAGGCAGACAATAACATCCAGCCCCTTCCCCCGTGCAGCTGCTTCCGCGATCCTGAGGACGGTTCCCTCCCTGTCCTCTGCTCCTACCATTATAGACCCATGTGACACAAGGCATGAGAATACCCTGTTATAGTATCACATCCCTGAGTTACATTGTAATCCAGCACTGCCTCCTGTCCACTGAATTACTGTATCATCCAGCACTGCCTCTTGTCTCCTGAATTACAGTATCATCCAGCACTGCCTCTTGTCCCCTGAATTACAGTATCATCCAGCACTGCCTCTTGTCCCCTGAATTACAGTATCATCCAGCACTGCCTCTTGTCCCCTGAATTACAGTATCATCTAGCACTGACGCTTGTCCCCTGAATTACAGTATCATCCAGCACTGCCTCTTGTCTCCTGAATTACAGTATCATCCAGCACTACCTCTTGTCCCCTGAATTACAGTATCATCCAGCACTGTCTCCTGAATTGCAGTATCATCCAGCACTCCTCTCACCTGAATTACAGTATCATCCAGCACTGCCACTTGTCTCCTGAAGTACAGTATCATCAAGCACTGCATCTTGTCCCCTGAATTACGGTATCATCCAGCACTGCCTGTCTCCTGAATTACAGTATCATCCAGCACTCTCTTCTCACCTGAATTACAGTATCATCCAGCACTGCCTGTCTCCTGAATTACAGTATCATCCAGCACTGCCTGTCTCCTGAATTACAGTATCTTCCAGCACTGTCTCTTGTCTCCTGAATTATGGTATCATCCAGCACTTTCTCTTGTCTCCTGAATTACAGTATCATCAAGCACTGCCTCTTGTCTCCTGCATTATAGTATCATCCAGCACTGCCTCTTGTCCCCTGAATTACAGTATCATCCAGCACTGCCTCTTGTCCTCTGAATTACAGTATCATCCAGCACTGCCTCTTGTCTCCTGAATTACAGTGTCATCCTGTACTGCCTCATATCCTGAATTACAGTATCATCCAACACTGCATATTGCCCCTGAATTACAGTATCCTCCAGCACTGCCTCTTGTCCCCTGAATTACAGTATCATCTAACACTGCCTCTTGTCTCCTGAATTATAGAATCATCCAACACTGCATCTTATCCCCTGAATTACAGTATCATCCAGCACTGCCTCTTGTTCAGAATTACAGTATCATCCAGCACTACCTCTTCTCCCCCGAATTACAATATCATCCAGCACTGCCTCTTCCCACATGAATTACAGTATCATCCAGCACTGCCTGTCTCTTGAATTATAGTATCATCCAGCATTGCCTTTTGTCTCCCGAATTACAGTATCATCCAGCACTGTCTCTTCTCCCCTGAATTACAGTATCATCTAGCACTGTCTCTGCCTCCTGAATTACGGTATCATCCAGCACTCTCCTCCCCTGAATTACAGTATCATCCAGCACTGCCTCTTCTCACCTGAATTACAGTATCATCCAGAACTGCCTATTGTCTCCTGAATTACAGTATCATCCACCACTGCCTCTTGTCCCCTGAATTACAGTATCATCCAGAACTGCCTATTGTCTCCTGAATTACAGTATCATCCAGCACTGCCTCGTGTCCCCTGAATAACAGTATCATCCAGCACTCTCTCCTCACCTGAATTACAGTATCATCCAGTGCTGCCTTTTGTCTCCTGAATTACTGTATCATCCAGCACTGCCTGTCTCCTGAATTACAGTATCGTCCAGCACTGCCTCTTGTCCCCTGAATTACAGTATCATCCAGCACTCTCTTCTCACCTGAATTACAGTATCATCCAGCACCCTCTTCTCACCTGAATTACAGTATCATCCAGCACTGCCTCTTGTCATCTGAATTACAGTATCATCTAGCACTGCCTGTACCCTTAATTACAGTATCATCCAGCACTGCCGATCTCCTGAATTACAGTATCATCCAGCACTGTCTGTCTCCTGAATTACAGTATCATCCAGCACTGCCTTTTTGTCTCCTGAATTATAGTATCATCCAGCACTGCCTCTTGTCCCCGAATTACAGTGTCATCCAGCACTCTCTTCTCACCTGGATTACAGTATCATCCAGCACTACCTGCTGTCTCCTGAATTACAGTATCATCCTGCACCTCTTCTCACCTGAATTACAGTCCAGCACTGCCTGTCTCCTGAATTACAGTATCATCCAGCACTGCCTGTCTCCTGAATTACAGTATCATTCAGCACTGCCTGTCTCCTGAATTACAGTATCATCCAGCACTCTCTTCTCACCTGAATTACAGTATCATCCAGCACTGCCTGTCTCCTGAATTACAGTATCATCCAGCATTGCCTGTCTCCTGAATTACAGTATCATCCAGCACTGTCTCTTGTCTCCTGAATTATGGTATCATCCAGCACTTTCTCTTGTCTCTTGAATTACAGTATCATCCAGCACTGCCTCTTGTCCCCTGAATTACAGTATCATCCAGTACTGCCTCTTTTCCCCTGAATTACAGTATCATCCAGTGCTGTCTCTTCCCACCTGAATTACAGTATCATCCAGCACTGCCTGTCTCTTGAATTATAGTATCATCCAGCATTGCCTTTTGTCTCCCGAATTACAGTATCATCCAGCACTGTCTCTTCTCCCCTGAATTACAGTATCATCTAGCACTGTCTCTGCCTCCTGAATTACGGTATCATCCAGCACTCTCCTCCCCTGAATTACAGTATCATCCAGCACTGCCTCTTCTTCCCTGAATTACAGTATCGTCCAGCACTGCCTCTTCTCACCTGAATTACAGTATCATCCAGAACTGCCTATTGTCTCCTGAATTACAGTATCATCCACCACTGCCTCTTGTCCCCTGAATTACAGTATCATCCAGAACTGCCTATTGTCTCCTGAATTACAGTATCATCCAGCACTGCCTCTTGTCCCCTGAATAACAGTATCATCCAGCACTCTCTCCTCACCTGAATTACAGTATCATCCAGTGCTGCCTCTTGTCTCCTGAATTACTGTATCATCCAGCACTGCCTGTCTCCTGAATTACAGTATCGTCCAGCACTGCCTCTTGTCCCTGAATTACAGTATCATCCAGCACTCTTCTCACCTGAATTACAGTATCATCCAGCACCTCTTCTCACCTGAATTACAGTATCATCCAGCACTGCCTCTTGTCATCTGAATTACAGTATCATCTAGCACTGCCTGTACCCTTAATTACAGTATCATCCAGCACTGCCGGTCTCCTGAATTACAGTATCATCCAGCACTGTCTGTCTCCTGAATTACAGTATCATCCAGCACTGCCTTTTTGTCTCCTGAATTATAGTATCATCCAGCACTGCCTCTTGTCCCCGAATTACAGTGTCATCCAGCACTCTCTTCTCACCTGGATTACAGTATCATCCAGCACTACCTGCTGTCTCCTGAATTACAGTATCATCCTGCACTCTCTTCTCACCTGAATTACAGTATCATCCAGCACTGCCTGTCTCCTGAATTACAGTATCATCCAGCACTGCCTGTCTCCTGAATTACAGTATCATCCAGCACTGCCTGTCTCCTGAATTACAGTATCATCCAGCACTCTCTTCTCACCTGAATTACAGTATCATCCAGCACTGCCTGTCTCCTGAATTACAGTATCATCCAGCATTGCCTGTCTCCTGAATTACAGTATCATCCAGCACTGTCTCTTGTCTCCTGAATTATGGTATCATCCAGCACTTTCTCTTGTCTCTTGAATTACAGTATCATCCAGCACGCCTCTTCTCCCTGAATTACAGTATCATCCAGCACTGCCTCTTTCCCTGAATTACAGTATCATCCAGCACTGCCTGTCTCCTGAATTACAGTATCATCCAGCACTGCCTCTTGTCTATAAATTACAGTATCATCCAGCACTGCCTCTTGTACCCTGAATTACAGTATCATCCAGCACTGCCTTCTCACCTGAAGTACAGTATCATCCAGCACTGCCTCCTGTCTCCTGAAGTACATTATCATCCAGCAATGCCTCTTGTCCCCTGAATTACAGTATCATCCAGCACTGCCTCTTGTCCCCTGAATTACAGTATCATCCAGCACTGCCGCTTGTCCCCTGAATTACAGTATCATCCAGCACTCTCTTCTCTCCTGAATTACAGTATCATCCAGCACTGCCTCTTCTCTCCTGAATTACATTATCATCCAGCACTGCCGCTTGTCTCCTGAGTTACAGTATCATCCAGCACCCTCTTCTCTCCTGAATTACAGTATCATCCAGCGCTGCCTTTTCTCTCCTGAATTACAGTATAATCCAGCACTGCCTGTCCCCTGAATTACAGTATCATGCAGCACTGCTATTTGTCTCCTGAATTACAGTATCATCCAGCACTGCCTGTCCCCTGAATTACAGTATCATTCTGCACTGCCTCTTCTCCCTGAATTATAGTATCATCCAGCACTGTCTCTTCTCACCTGAATTACATAGAGAATAATGGATGGGGAAGGGTTTGAAATGAGAATTTAATGCACACCGAGTTGTGGGATGCTACATAAACTTGAGCGAAGCGGGGTTTATCAAACATCCACAATGAGGTGTATAATGCTCAATAAATGCTTCCCTTCCATCTTTATTTTTATAACAACAGACCAGCAATTTTTCTCCAGTAGTTTGTGAGGCTGCTTGGCCCCGCCCACATACAGAATGTTGGCCAGTGAGGCAGCAGCATAGTTTGACTGGCATGGCTCATGAATGTCATAACAACTAGCCGGTTCTTATGGAAAATATCAACCTGGTCAGTACATTGAGAAAAATTGCTGACCAGTTATTACAGTATCATCCAGCACTGCCTCTTGTCTCCTGAATTATGGTATCATCAAGCACTGCCCCTTGTTTCCTGAATTACAGTATCATCCAATGCTGCCTCTTGTCTCCTGAATTATAGTATCATCCAGCACTGCATGTCTCCTGAATTACAGTATCATCCAGCACTGCCTCTTGTCTCCTGAATTACAGTATCATCCAGCATTGCCTCTTATCTCCTGAATTACAGTATCATCCAACAGTGAAATATACATAGAAACATAGAAGTTGACTGCAGATAAGGACCGCAAGGCCCTTCCAGTCTGCCCGTTTCTTTTTCTGCCTTATGAATGTGCCATTGGCCTTTGCTCTGTCAGTGGCCTTTCTATTCATACTCATCTGTATTGCTCCCTTATGCCTATCCCAGGTCTGTTTGAAGCCCTGCACTGTATTCATAGCCTCCACTTCCTGAGGTAGGCTGTTCCATGCATCCACCAGCCTTTCTGTGAAAAAGAACTTCCTCACATCACCCCTCAATCGGCCTCCCTCTAATCTCATGCTGTGTCCTCTTGTCCTACTATTTTTCTTATATTGAAACATGTTAGACTCTTTCACCTTGTTAATGTCCTTAAGGTGTTTGAATGTTTCGATCATATCACCTCTCTCCCTCCTTTGCTCTAGGGTATACATATTGAGCTCCGTTAATCTGTTCTCATATGTCTTCTGATGCAGTCCCTGCACTATTTTGGTTGCCCTTCTCTGGACTGCCTCAATTTGGTTAATGTTCTTGTGAAGCTGTGGCCTCCAGTACTGCATGCAGTACTCCAGATGGAGCCTAACCAGTGTCTTGTAAAGAGGATTATTACCCCCTCTTACGACTTCATGATACCCTACTGATACATTCCCCAGCCTTACCTACTGCTTTAGAGGTCTGCTTGATGATTTCAGGTCATCAGTAATGATGATGCCCAAGTCTCTTTCTTCCTTTGTGACTGCCAGCAATTCCCCTCCCAGCCTATAAGTGGCTTCAGGGTTTCTCTTCTCTATGTGCATGATCTTGCACTTCTTTGCATTAAATCCCAGTTGCCACTCTTCCGACCATTTTGCTAGTTTATCCAAATCTATTCTCATTCTGCCCACACCATCTGGATCATCTACTGTGTTGCAGATCTTGGTGTCATCTGCAAACAGACAAGCCTTACCCTCTAGTCCATCTGCAGTGTCACTGATGAACATATTGAAGAGGACTGGCCCCAGGACTGATCCCTGAGGTACCCCACTTGTGACTTGCATCTCTTCTGACTGCATACCATTTACCACCACTCTCTGTTTTCTGCCCGTCAACCAGTTTGCCACCAGTTGACCAACTTCTGACCCACCCCAAGCCTACCCAGCTTGTTTATCAATCTTCTATGTGAAACAGTGTCAAAAGCTTTGCTGGAGTCAAGGTAGGTGACATCAGCTGCTCCTGCTTGGTCCACCATTCAGGTTACCCATTCAAAGAAATCTATGAGATTAGTTTGACAGGACCTTCCTTTCCTTCTTGGATCCTGTTCCCCTATGGATTCCAGGTGTTGCACTATCCTTTCCTTAAGGAGTGCCTCCATAATCTTGCCCACCACTGAGGTAAGACTGAATGGTCTGTAGTTCCCTGCCTCCTCCCTGCTACCATTCTTGTGGAGCAGGATCACATGAGCCCTTCTCCAGTCTTCTGTGACCTCTCCTGTGCTCAGAGACTCACTAAACAGTTCTGCTAATGGCTCTGCTAGTTCATGCTTAGCTCCTTAAGTACCCTGGGATGCATACCATCAGGTCCCATTGCCTTGTCCACCCTGAGCTTAGTGAGCTCTTGTAGGACCCTTTATTTTGTGAAGGGTGTAGTGCTCACCTCCCTCTTCCCTGTGTCCATGGTGCTGAGCTATGGGCCCTGCCCTACCTTCTCTTCAGTAAATACTGAGCAAAAGTATCTATTTAGGATAGATGCTTTTACAGGGTCCTCTCCTCACACGCCCCCTTTCCTCCTTTGAGCTTAGCAATACCCCCTCTGGACTTCTTCTTTCACTAATGTATCTGTAGAAAGTCTTGTCACCTTCTTTTACTGTTTGTGCTAGTGTTTCCTCAGTTTGGGACTTTGCCTGCCTTACTGCCTTCCCTGCCTCCCTTAGGGTAGTTTGGTATGCCTCCCTATCTTCATCCCGCTGTGTTCCCTTATATTTCCTGAAGGCCAGCCTTTTTGCTCTGACCTTTTTGCTACTGTATTTGAGAACCAAAGTGGTTTGCTTTTTCTTTTGCATTTCCTTTTCTGTCTAACACAATGGGATGTTGCTTCAATATTGCATCATAATGCTTGCCCATTCTGCCTGTACCCCCCTCACCTGTGTTTCTTTTTGCCAAGGCTAGCTTAACTCTGTGGGCCATCTTATCAAAGTCAGCTCCTCTGAAGCCCCATATTTTTGCCTTGGAATGGGATGATTTAGTTGTAGTGGCCAAATTGGAGCATACCATGTTATGGTCACTGGCCTCCAGGTGACCTTCTACCTGGAGATCTGTGATTCCTTCCCTGGTAGTCAGTACTAGATCTAGGATAGCCCTGTCTCTTGTGGGTTGTTGTACCAGTTGTTTGAGGCCCTTCCCCTGCAGGGAATCCACCGTGTGTCTAGTTGTGGCAGATGTTCTTGCTGGTATTGTTGAAGTCTCCCATTATCAGAACCTCCCTTTTAGCTGTCGTGTTTTGTACAGTATATCTTCTAACACTAATGTATCCATGTCCTCCCCCTGGTGTGAGGGCCTGTAGACAACCCCAGTTCTCATGGCTGTCCCATTTCCTTTTTCCAGTGTGACCCACAGTTCTTCTGGCTCCTTATGTGTATTCTGAATTTCTGTAGCTTTGATATTTTCATTGACATACAGGGCCACTCCACCTCCCCCCCCCCCCAATTTTTGCACCTCTGTCTCTTCTGAACACTGCCTCTTGTCTCCTGAATTACAGTATCATCCAGCACTACCTCTTGTCTCTTGAATTAATCTCATCCAACACTGCCTCTTGTCTCCTGAATTACAGTATCACCCAACACTGCCTCTTGTCTCCTGAATTACAGTATCATCAAGCACTGCCTTTTGTCTCCTGAATTACAGTATCATCCAACACTGCCTCTTGTCTCCTGAATTACAGTATCATCCAGCACTACCTCTTGTCTCCTGAATTAATCTCATCCAACACTGCCTCTACTGCCTCTCGTCTCCTGAATTACAGTATCATCCAGCACTGCCTCTTATCTCCTGAATTAGTCTCATCCAGCGCTGTCTCTTGTCTCCTGAATTACAGTATCATCCAGTACTGTCTCTCGTCTCCTGAATTACAGTATCATCCAGCACTGCCTCTTATCTCCTGAATTAGTCTCATCCAGCACTGTCTCTTGTCTCCTGAATTACAGTATCATCCAGTACTGTCTCTCGTCTCCTGAATTAGAGTATCGTCAAGCACTGCCTCTTATCTCCTGAATTACAGTATCATCCAGCACTGCCTCTTGTTCCCTGAATTATAGAATCATCCAGCACTGCCTCTTGTCCCTGAATTACAGTATCATCAGCACTGCCTCTTGTCTTCTGAATTACAGTATCATCCAACACTGCCTCTTGTCTCCTGAATTACGGTATCACCCAACACTGCCTTTTGTTGCTTGAATTAAATTACGGTGTCATCCAGCACTGTCTCTCGTCTCCTGAATTAGAGTATCTTCCAGCACTGTTATCATCTGTCCCCTAAATTACGTGCCACCCTGCCATGCCTCTTGTCCCCTGAATTACAGTATCACTGTGCTCTCTGAATTTTTACATCATCCATCT
This sequence comes from Neoceratodus forsteri, assembly GCA_016271365.2. Classification (NCBI taxonomy): domain Eukaryota; kingdom Metazoa; phylum Chordata; order Ceratodontiformes; family Ceratodontidae; genus Neoceratodus; species Neoceratodus forsteri. The sequence goes on from CM057449.1 coordinate 337,087,232, forward strand.
CTACCTCTTGTGTCCTGAATTACAGTGTCACCCAGCATTGCAGTTATATCCTCTGAATTACAGTATTATCCAGTGCTGTATGTTCCATCCCCTGAATTACAGTATCACCCAGCACTGTATCTTATGCCCTCTAAATTACAGTATCTTCCAGTGCTATGTGTTCTATCCCTTGAATTATGGCATCACCCAGAATTGCAGCATCTATTATAGTACTGCCCAGCATTGCCTCTTCTCTTCTTTGAATTACAGTATCACCCAGCTCTGCAGCCTCTGTTCCCTTAATTAGAATACCACCCAGCACTGCATCTTCCATCCCCTGAATTATGGCATCACCCTGCACTACGACGTGTCCTCTGAATTATAGTATCCCCCAACACTGCAACTTCTGTCGCCTGAATTGCAGTACCACTCAGCACTGCAACTTATGTCCCCGAATTACAGTACCACACAGTACTGCAACTTTTATCCCCTTAATTACAGTACCACACAGCACTGCAAATTCTGTCCCCTGAATTACAGTACCACACTGCAATGCAAATTCTGTCCCCTGAATTACAGTACCGCACAGCACTGCATCTTTTGTCACCTGAATTACAGTACCACCCTGCACTGCTACTTCTGTCCCCTGAATTACAGTACCACCCAACACTGTAACATTTGTCCCCTGTATTACAGTACCACACAGCACTGCAACTTTTGTCCCCTGAATTACAGTACCACACAGCACTGCAACTTTTGTCCCCTGAATTACAATACCATACAGGAAAACACTATTTTTAAGCGAAAAAGATGTTCCAGGACTAGAGGGCATGGGATGAAGTTGGAGGGAGGACGATTCAGAGGAAATATGAGAAAGAATTTCTTCACAGAACGGGTGGTGGACAAGTGGAACACCCTGCCAGAGGAAGTGGTGGGGGCTGAAACAATCACGGGATTTAAGAATGCATGGGATAGACATAAAGGAATTCTAGAGATCGGGGTAAGGGGCAACAGACTTCTAGGAAAACAAACTGAACTTTCAAGCTCAAATGGGCAGACTGGGTGGGCCATAGGCCCTTATCTGCCGACACTGTCTATGTATCTATGTATCTATACAGCACAGCAAATTCTGTCCCCTGAATTACAGTACCACCCAGCACTGCAACTTCTGTCCCCTGAATTACAGTACCACCCAGCACTGCAGCTTCTGTCCCCTGAATTACAGTACCACCCAGCACTGCAGTTTCTGTCCCCCCAAATTACAGTACTACACAGTACTGCAACTTTTGTCCCCTGAATTACAGTACCACACAGCACTGCAAATTCTGCCCCCTGAATTACAGTACCACACAGCACTGCAAATTCTGCCCCCTGAATTACAGTACCGCACAGCACTGCATCTTTTGTCACCTGAATTATAGTACCACCCAGCACTGCAACTTCTGTCCCCTGAATTACAGTACCACCCAGCACTGCAAATTCTGTTCCCTGAATTACAGTACCACCCAGCACTGCAGCTTCTGTCCCCTGAATTACAGTACCACCCAGCACTGCAGCTTCTGTCCCCTGAATTACAGTACCACTCAGCACTGCAGTTTCTGTCTCCTGAATTACAGTACCACCCAGCACTGCAGCTTCTGTCCCCTGAATTACAGTACCACACAACTCTGCAGCTTCTGTCTCCTGAATTACAGTACCACCCAGCACTGCAGCTTCTGTCTCCTGAATTACAGTACCACCCAGCACTGCAACTTCTGTCCCCTGAATTACAGTACCACCCAGCATTGCAGCTTCTGTCCCCTGAATTACAGTACCACCCAGCACTGCAGCTTCTGTCCCCTGAATTACAGTACCACCCAGCACTGCAGTTTTTGTCCCCTGAATTGCAGTACTACCCAGCACTGCAGCTTCTGTCCCCTGAGTTGCAGTACCACCCAGCACTGCAGCTTTTGTCCCCTGAATTACAGTACCACCCAGCACTGCAGTTTTTGTCCCCTGAATTGCAGTACCACCCAGCACTGCAGCTTCTGTCCCCTGAATTACAGTACCACCCAGCACTGCAACTTCTTTCCCTTGAATTACAGTACCGCCACTTCTGTCACCTGAATTGTACTATCACCCAGCACTGGCATCTTCTATCCCCTGAATTATGGCATCAACCAGCACTGCAGCATCTTTTTTCCTGAACTACAGTACCACCCAGCACTGCCACTTCTGTCCCCTGAATTACAGTATCCTCCAGTACTGCATCTTCTATCCCTTGAATTACAGTATCACAGCATTGCAGCTTCTGTCCCAGTATCAGACTGTTACTCAGCAGAACATCTGGTGGAATATACTTCCTGCAGTACTTTTACAAATACCATTCTTAGTTAACTTTTCTTGGTATAGGACTGGTCTGACAATTTTACAAGGCAGCTGCTGCCACCTGGTGGTAACTTTTTAAATGCAGCCTCCTTAGGGTTGCTGAAATTCCACCTCTGTTTCTTGCATAGATCTGTATTAGACAGTGTGTGCAAATGAACTATGAAACTGCAGCTCACAGGTTTAAATGCTACCAACTACTGAGAGGCTGTTCACTACTTCCATGTACGTCACTCCTCCCAGCTGCTAAGCTGAGTAGAAGTGGAACCCCATTGGAAAGATATGTTAGGCCAGCATGGGTAAATGATCTATAAACCAAGCAAGTAAAATTGGGTTTTTACTGTGTAGGGCAGAAATCTACAATACAACTGTTTATTTTCGCATGTTCTATTTCAGCCATAGCGTTGCTTGGATAGAATTGGACAAATTTAGCCCAAAAGACTGGAGGTGGTGGTGGTGTGTGTGTGTATATATTATATATATATATATATATATATATATATATATATATATATACATATATATATAAAATGTATATATGTATCCAGATTGTATATACCTTCAAACATATTCAGCAGTCAGTTAATCTTGCCGTAAGCAACAAGCGCCTAATTCACTCCCAATGATAATGCACAGTTTCAGCCAATTTGTGCCACTTTATTTTTGCGTAATCACATTGTGCAAAAATAGTAAACGTCATTTTACATCAAAATTAAGCAGATCTACAGTATATCCAAATGCTATTATGGGGTCTGGTTTCTGTATCTCTTTCCCTAACTGTGCAGTTCTCACCATCATATATTACACAGACTATAGGGATACCACCTGTATCCCAAGGGTAGGTCAGACCAACAGGATAGACTTGCCTGTGCATTTTTTGGTTCAAGCCCCAGGAATCCCTCACTATGCATAACAACTACAATTACTCCCCTGAAATGAGTTGCCCCAAAGCCTGGAATTTGATGCTAATTATGGAATCTGGGACTGAAATTCGAAATTCTGCTGTGTGGTCACACTCACCTCTGCCTACTACGTTAGATTTATTTCTCCACCTGAGGAAGAAGTCACCCCAAAGTTGTCTTCAGTACTTCAGTGTCGTTTACCTTTTAATTTTTCCTATTCTTTAAGTAAAATATTTTAGTTTTAGTTTGCGATAACTTCACATTAGGGTATATTTTTGACTGTTTGACTGTTCGGTTGTTTTAGTTACTTTTTCTCTGGTTCCTCATCGTTTCCTGTGAACTAGAGAAAGGCCTTTGTTGTACGGTTCCTGCTTTCAGGGAACCACATTATTTTTCCTTATTTATCAAAAATATTTGAACCCGCTTTGCTGTTCTTACTTTCTTGTCGGGGTTCCCTTTTTCTGGTGGAACCGAGATGCTACTTGCCCATTTTTTCCCCCTTCATTATGAGTATTTTCCTGTAGTTTCATTTAGTGCAGTTTTCTTTTTTTTGTATTGGGGAAGAAAAACAATTTTTGGTTGCCAGAGATTGGCATGGCTGACAGTACCCCAAAAGAAGATAGGACCTACAAGCTTTAAAAAATGCAGAATTTGTTTCCAACTCCTGACTCACGCAGACCACCACAGGTTGTGTTTGAGGTGCCTGTGTCCAGATCACAGTTTTAGTAATTGTGAGGTTTGTCACTTATGAATAAAATACTGGAAAGTATATTAAAAGATAAAATCTTGGCCTCACTTGAGGAGCATATGTTGACGGATCCACTACAGCATGGTTTTACAAAGTCTAGGTCATGTCAGACCAACCTCCTTACTTTTTATGAGAATGTTAACAGGGAACTGGCTATGGGAAACTCAGTTGATATTGCCTTGATGGATTTTGCTAAGGCTTTTGACAAACTGCCATACTATGAGTTATTAGCTATCTTGAGGGCCTATAAGCTGGAGACAGACCTAATCTGCTGGATATCTGACTGGTTGCAGGGTAGGAAACAAAGGGTTGTAATAAAGGGGTCTTATCAGACTGGGCACAAGTTACTAGTGGGTTACCTCAGGGCTCAGTTTTATGTCCATGCCTGTTTCACATTTATGTTTCCATTTAAATAAAAATGACCCTAATATTTGGCTTTCTAAATTTACAGATGACTGCAGAGTGGGCACAGTTGTCAGTAACCCGTCTGATGCATTATCCCCACAACTAGCTATTAATAATATCCTGACATGGACCAAGTCAAACAGATTGGCATTGAATTTGGTAAAATGCAAGGTTATTCATTTTGGGCAATAAGAATAATATGATAATATACAAAATTGGGAAAGATATGTTAATAGTTACTCAGAAAGAAAAGGACTTGGAAATAATGATTACCCCAGACATTAAATTTAGTCATCACTGTAACATTCAGATTAGAAAAGCGAATTGCAACTTAAATTGCATCCTAAAGCACATATCTAGCAGGGAAGAGGAGGTTCTGATCCCTTTGTTTAGTGCCCTGGTTAGACCTCATCTGGAATACTGTGCTCAGGTATGGTCCACATATAAAAAGGAGGATATACTTAGATTGGAGGGTGTACAAAGAAGAGCCGCGAAAGCCATTATAGGGCTTAAGACTTAACCATATAAAGAAAGGTTGGAAACTCTGAACCTTTATTCACTCTATTATAGAAGGTTCAGGGGAGAGATATGCGTGCTGTACAAAGCAATTGGAAATAACAAATTGCGTGAAGAGCTATGGATCACATTTAAATCTAGCTGGTGTAGTGCCAGGAAACAAAAAAAAACAACTTCTACAGCCGAGGTGGAACTTAACAATGAGAAAATGTTGGTTTAGTCATAGGGTAGTTTCGTCTTGGAATGATCTCCCAACCATAGTGGTGGAAAGCCCTAAGATGGTTACCTTCAAGATTAGACTTGACCTGGTTTATAGGGACAGAACCACTGAGTTCTAAATATTGGGATCAGGCAAGCTAAAAGGATGGAAGTCCATAATGCTTGAAACTTCCTATGATTCCTATGAAGTTTTGCACTAAAACAGTAAAGAAAAGGACTAAAGAATTAGAAGACCTTATGACTTCTCAGTCTGCCTGTATGTCACCTAATGGCTCAGAAGAGAGTCCAGTTATTCAGAATAAACAGAAGGATAAGGTTAGTAAAGATGCTTCAGAGGTCAGGCTGTCTGAATCGTAGAACCCTGATTCCACTAAAAATAGGAGCGCCTCAGAGCAGACACCAGAGCCTGCTAAAAAAAGAAAACCATGTCGCTGTCCCTCTTTCTGAAGAAGGAAAGGAGATGCCAGTGGGCAGAAATAACATGCCCTCAGTAGAGGAATGACTAAGACATGGTAATTCCTCCAGGCCTTCCAGACTATGGGGACCTTCATGGATATGTCTGCCCCACCGCCCCAATTCCAGTGCCTGTGGATGAGGAGGCTGGGTTTTCAGTGTGGAGGAGAAGGTGGATAAGGAGGAGGGAGTATCTGTACAGCCTGACTGTTCTCCTGAACAGGAATGCGGTTCCCCTCCTCATGCACCAGATGATTTTACCTCACACTGTTCCTTTGTGAGGCAAATGGTCGGTACCAGGACTTTGAAAATTTAGTGGACTTTTCTTTTTATTATCGTCATGAGACATTTAATTTATTTATAGCAGATACATGATAGGCAGGAGTGGAATATGGAAAATATCTACATGAGTGAACAGTGACCTCGAGATACCTCACAAGTGGAGCGTAGTGGAGCCACAAGTGAAAGTATCTCGAGATCACTGTTCACAAGTGTAGATAGTTGCCATAGTCCACTCCTGCCCATCATGTAGTTGATTTATATAATAAGGCAGATTAATGCTGTGGTGTTTTTATGTATTTGTTTCAGAGCAGACACCAGAGATGGTGCCTGCTAAAAAAAAAAAAAAAAAAGTTTTTATTTTATTTTTCTGTAGTCTGTGGGATTTCTTTTTTGGTGTTCTTCCTCCTTTTAGAGTAGGTTGTTAGGGTCGGTGGCATTGTTGCTATGGAGCCGACGTATATTCGTTTCAAGTGTGCATTGGGGTTGGTTTAGTTTTTTGTCTGGGAAGGCTATACTGTTTCCAGATTATGGTGGCTGTCTTTCTTGGTTGGCGACAATTACATAGAAACATAGAATTTGACAGCAGATAAGGACCGCTTGGCCCACCTAGTCTGCCCATTTCCCTACCTAATGGATAAGCTGCAGATCCTAGTTAACCAACAGCCTACTTCTTCCTACCCCCAACCCGTAGAATTGCCTTATGACTGTCCCATGCATGCTTGAATTCCACCACTGTTTTTGACTCCACAACCTCCTCCGGAAGGCCGTTCCATGCATCCACAACCCTCTCTGTGAAAAAATACTTCCTTACATTACCTCTGAGCCGCCCCCATCTTCAAATTTTGCCCCTTGTTCTTGCACACCTCTTTTCTGAAATATGCTACCTCTTGACTTGGTTGATTCCCTTGAGGTACTTGAAAGTTTCTATCATGTCCCCCTTCTCCCTCCTTTTCTCGAGGCTATACATATTAAGCTCCTTAAGTCTCTCTTCATATGTCTTCTGGTGCAGACTCTGCACCATTTTAGTTGCCCTCCTCTGGACTGTCTCCATCCTGTTTGTCTTTGCGGAGATTGGGTCTCCAGAACTGCATGCAGTACTCCAGATGGGGTCTCACCAGCTGTCTGTACAGAGGGATAATAACATCCTGTTTTCTACTGGTGATGCCTCTCCCTATAGATCCCAGTATCCCCCAGCCCTCCTTACTGCCCTCTCATATTGCATGCCCACCTTTAGGTCATCTGATTTGACTACCCCCAGGTCCCTTTCCATTTTCGTTGTTGTATCTCACCCCCCATTGTGTACTCTTCCCCTGGGTTTTTGTTTCCCAGGTGTATTACCTTGCACTTCTTAGCACTGAATCTAAGCTACCATACATTTGACCATTCCTCCAACCTTGCCAGGTCCCTTCTTATCCTTTCCACCCCACCTTGTGTATCAACTCTGTCACAGACATTTGTGTCGTCTGCAAAGAGTTGTACTTTTCCTTCCAGTCCCTCTGCAATGACGCTTATAAAGACATTGAAGAGGACCGGTCCTAATGCTGAACCCTGCGGTACCCCACTTTCTTCAGAGTGGACTCCATTTACTATTACCCTCTGTGTCCTGTTCTCCAGCCAATTCTTTACCCAGGCTACCATCTTGAGACTCACTTCCAGGCTGGCTAACCTGTATATTAATCTTTTGTGTGGGTCTGTGTCAAATGCCTTGCTAAAGTCTAGGTAGACCATGTCCACAGCCCTTCCCTGATCTACTACTTTGGTCACCCTGTTAAAGAAATCTATTAGATTTGTCTGACATGACCTTCCTACTGTGAATCCATGCTGCCTTGGGTCCTGTGCCCCTCTGGCCTCTAGGTACTCGACAATTCTTTTCTTCAGAAGTGATTCCATCATTTTCCCTATCACTGAGGTTAAACTAACAGGTCTGTAGTTTCCTGCTTCTGCCCTGCTCCCACTTTTGTGAAGTGGAATCACATCTGCCCTCCTCCAGTCTTCAGGTACCACTCCATCTTCCCATGATCTATTAAAGAGGTAGTCAGTGGTGTCACTAGTTCTACCCTTAGTTCTTTTAGAATTCTGGGATGAATCCCATCAGGCCCATTGCTTTGTCCACCTTCAGTTTTAAGAGTTCTTTCAGAACCCTTTCTTCTGTAAATGAGCTGGTGTTAACTTCTGTATCCCGAGTGTTTCTATTGTTTGTTTTAGGTACCTCCCCCTCTTCATTTGTAAATACTGAGCAAAAATATTTGTTTAGTATCTCTGCCTTTTCACAGTCACCTACTGCCCACCACCCTCCCCTTTATTAAGCCTCACTATCCCTCCCTTGGTCTTCCTTCACTCCCTGATGTGCCTATAAAAGGTTCTATCCCACTTCTTAACTGTTCTGGCTATCTTTTCCTTGGTTTGGGCCTTTGCTGTTCTGACTGCCTTCCCAGCTTCCTTTTGCTTTAACCAATACAATTCTCTGTCCTGCTTCTTCTATGATTCCTTGTACTTCCTGAATGCTTTCTTTTTCTCCCTAACCTTCCCTGCCACCTCCTTTGAGAACCATAGTGGTTTCTTACATCATTTTGTTTTATTTATTTGCTACACACAAAGGCTTGTTGCCTCTGTGATGGCAGTTTTGATTATTCCCCATTGTTCTTCCACCCCCCTCCTTCCTGCCCATTTGCTAGTGTGTTCCTTAGGCACTCACCCATTTTGGCAAAGTCAGCCCTCCTGAAGTCCAGTACCTTTGGCTTTGTATGGCTTGGCTCTACTGCTATGTTTATTGAGAACCATACTGTTTGATGGTCACTAGTTCCCAGATGGCTACCCACTTCTAAATCTGTGATCCTCTTGCCATCTCCATTTGAGAGTACCAGGTCTAAGATTACTGTAAGCTGTGTTCCGTTTCTTTTATAAAAAGTCTGTGGTGTGGTGTTTTACTTCACTTGTGTGAGGCTACTTTGCTTAGCGAGGTCATGGTTTGGTCAGCGGGTGGAATTATGAGGCCAATGACAAGTGGCAAAAGGTTTTCGGGCAGGTTCGAAGAGTAGAGGAAGTCTAGGAGTTGTAAAGATTATTGATGATTCATTTGAACAGCAAGCATAAACTGCTGCTTTTGGTTTGCGTCTGTGCTTTGAGGAGTTTTGAGGTACGGAGTTGGGGCTCGCAAGATGAATTTGCCGTCTTGTTTTGATGTGAATGGAGTTCAGTTGTAGCCAGGAGGAATGTGTGGAACAAGTGCCGGTTGGGTGGGGGGAATGACATATCTACTGTGTGATTAAACGACCTGATGACCTTTCTGCCATGTGTATAAATGTCAGATTTTACAGTCATACACGTAGTGGATTCATCATTGGGCCATTTATTCCACTGGGGTGAGAATACACATTTTTATCACAGCAGATATCAGCACACCCCTATTGTGTAAATGTTGATATACAGTCACTGTAGTAATATCTTATTGATATATCCACTTAGCTGACTACAAGTTTTAATTTATATAAAAAAAGAATCTGCAGCTCTAACAGTTTCAAAGTTATGACATGTTAAAGAAATTATCTTTTGAAAGTTCTAACTTTGAAACTGTTGGCTAGAAACTTAATTATGTTTTTTAAATGAAAGCTTGGAGTGAATACTCTTTGAACTTGCTTTTTCAGTATATTATCAATACATGTTTGTAAGTTGTGACAGGCAAAAAATGGCAAATACTTGGTGTCAGTACTATTTTTTTGTAGTGATAGGCTGTATCGATATTATTTTTTATTGACAATTTAAAAAAAATGTCAACCTCTTCTGAATGTTGGTATTACTACACAGTATTTTCTTACTGGGTTTTCAGTTTAATGTTCATTCATCTTATGACCTTAATCATGTTGTGAATATTTGTCCCACTCCCCAGAGGAGCAAATTGTCCTTGCTATTACAGGCAACACCTGAAAAAGCATTGGAAAATAGTAACGGGGTGGAATTTGTTGATCTCCAAATGTGAGCAGAGATCATTAATTACTTCACAAATTTGCAGGCATGGAAATCAATCATTTTTTTTCCTCAAAGAAAGGGTATTTTACCACTTTTATTAATTTCCAAAACAGATTCATGCGAGTGGTCTGTCAGGCTATTAATCACTTTCATTGGTAGCCCAACAGCCCATGACATGCCCAAGTATTTTCCGGTTTATTTATTCATCTGCCACAATCAAACAATAGATAGGAAGTTACAGTAACTTAGATGTGTGCTACCTTAGTGGTACACAGGTTTTGTCACCATGCTCAGAATCGGGGTGTCAGATCCCACTGGAACAGGGTTTTTATTTGCTTGACTGTCTGCATGGTATTTAATATTCAGTACAATAAAATTATGGGTCTTTCTAAAAATGTATTTTAGTACTGTTCAGTAACATCAGCCCTCATGTGCATCTGTTAATCAGCTGGTGTAGATTGTAAGGTAAAGTGAGAAAGTCCTAAACTCCCATACCCCACCACAGTTCTGTATACCATCCTACTGGGATATATGCAGTGGTGACGTAAGCCTTTCCCTGTGCTGTCACACTGGACTGTGCGCAGATGATTGACCACCTTTGCCCAGTTTCATTGGATGCTGCTGCTCCTCCCAGCCTGTAGTCATTGGCAGTGTGAAAGTATTCTCCTGTTGATTATATATCCAATTATAATAGGGCTAGATATACACACAGTATATAGGGGATATTCCATAGGACATCCAGGAATAAGCTTTTTATTAAGTCTAGAATGTTGCCAACAGTGCTGCTTAGCAATGAGTGGCTGAGCGCCCCCTCTCCACACCCTTACTTTGTGATCCTCACTAAGTAGTGTGGACAAGGGTTATTACAGAAACCTCCAGGGTACCTAGAGAGCCATCTTTGCAGCCCACCACCTCTAACTTGCTGTGTGACCCTGCACTACTCATGTAACCTCATTGTGTCCAATGTACAGTGAAGGCATTTTTATTTACAGTATACAGCACCGTATCCCTAGGGCTCAAAGTGCTTCATGAAATCCAAAATGCTAGACAATAAAAATTACAGAAAGCCGTTAATACATTACTGTACAGCTTAAGGTGTGATCTAGGGATGGCCAGAAAGAACTGTTCGGTGGAGTGAGTAAATACTTGGGAGTATATATGTCAACCATTGTTGGCTTTGCCAACTCTTGTTATACCTGAGGGCTCATGCCTGCTTAAACTAATGTTTTCAGATTGTGGCTATAACTGGTTTTATAATTACAGCTTTATTGAACATATTCAAACATCAGAGTACGTAACTGGTTTTGTAATTACAGCTTTATTGAACATATTCAAACATCAGAGTACATAACTAGTTTTGAGCACTGGCAATCCCTGCATTTGGTGCTGGCCTCCTGCTTAATGATGGGCTTCGCCCTCCAGCCAGAACCAGTGTGCCTCACTAGTTTTACATATTATTTATATTTCTTTATCTTCTTTTTAAAGCAGCAGTATAAGGCCTCACTACCCTGTACACAGCTTTCTAAAATGGCATGGTAAAAGCATGAGTGGGAAAGTGGGAAAACCGTTAACCAATCACCAACCCAGATAAGCTATAATGGTGCCCTCTCACAAGACCCCACCATAATAGCCAGTGTCCTCAACAATCCCTTCACCGACCTCAGCCACATACTCCCATCAAACTTCTTTGACCCACCTCCCCAGGGCCCCATCCACCCCCTACCCCAGGCACAACATCCCACCTTTCCAGCTCAAAACAATCTCCTGCAATAAGGCCAAACACTACCTTACTAAAGCCTTAAGAAACAAAAGGTATAGCAGTGACTCTGTAGATCTCAAGATCCTCCGTCTAACGCTAGACGCGACCTTCCCTCACCTCACCAAAATATTCAACCAATCGCTACACCTAGGGCAATTTCCCACTCTCTGGAAAAGGGGAATTATCACACCAATCCTAAAAAAAGGGTAACCCAACTGATCCTGGCAACTACAGGCCGATCACGATACTTCCCACACTCTCTAAAGCCCTCGAAAGAATAGTGTCAGACTAACTCACTGAGTACCTGACAAGACATTCCCTGCTCTGCCAAGAGCAACATGGTTTCAGAACAAGACACAGCACCACCATAGCACTCCTTAAACTCACGTCCTACATACATGAGGCTCTTGACGAGGGGGAAATAGCAGGTGCAATCTTCATAGACCTAACCAAAGCGTTCAACACCGTCAGTCATGACCTACTGTTACATCTACTCCCCTCCCTCAACATAGCCCCGGACACAATACACTGGTTTAAGAACTACCTCACAGACCGAACACAAGAAGTCAAAATTAACACCACCCTATCCACCAAGAACCCAGTCCAGTCGGGTGTACCCCAAGGGTCAATCCTGGGCCCGCTACTATTCACCCTCTTCCTTAACTCAATCCCAAGTACATGCAATGGTAAGCTTCTGCTCTATGCAGACGACGCAGTAGTTAACTGGAAAGATAGCACCCCAAACTCCCTCCAACACAAGCTTCAGTCTTACTTCCAGGAACTAGAAGACTGGTTCACAAAGCACCGGTTAATACTTAACTATACCAAAACAAAATCCATGATCTTTGCACACCGACAAAGCCCCTATAATAGCTCCCACCTTAACATCTCCAACTATCAGGGCATCAAAATTGACCAGGTCACACACTTCAGATACCTTGGCATCACACTTGACACATCACTCACCTATCACACACACATCAACCACCTCTCCTCATCAGTAAACACCAGACTAGGGATCCTCTATAGACATAGACAGTGCCTCCCACCGCAGGCCCTACGTCTGGCAGTAACCAGCTCGGTCTTATCTTTGGTAGATTATGGTATAATAATATATGGGACGGCTGACCCCACAGCCCTAAAACGAATCAATCTTGCCCTCAACAAAGCTAGCCATCTGGTTACAGAAAGTGACCGACTTACCCATACCTGCAACCTCTACAAAAAAGCTGACTGGCTGACCTTCAAAGGAAGGCTAAAATAGCATACCTGCCTCCAAGCCAAGAAAATTCTATTGGAGATTGCACCCACTGGCCTGCACGCCCTAATAAAACTTAACACCCACAGGAACACCCCAAGGCACCTAGCAAATATGCCCATCCATGTCCCCCACCGAAGGACCGCACTAGGCCAAAGGTCCTTTAGTTATCGGGCACCAACCTGGCTTAATGAACTCCCTCCTCCCAGCTTCCTGCCCAAAGACTATACCAGTTTAAAACCGGCATCAAGAGGCATCTCATAGACTCAGAGATGTGTAACTGCAACTGAACATGCTACACCACCTAGACGCAGGGTTGATAACCAACCCCTAGATGCTACCCAAGTACTGAAAATGTTGTTACAAATAATGGAAAGTACTAACGTCTCACCCTTATGTTGCATGTTCTATAGACCATGGGCTGCTAAGCAACCCATAAGAGACTAGTCAATATCTGTATATGTATGATGTCATTATGTAATCACCACTGTATAACACTAAGCAATGATACATGTTTTCTTGCATAATCTGTGTGTTTGTCCAGACATGGAGCCTTTGCAAAGGAGTCTCTGACTCAGAGGTTGTAATTCCGAAACTTTAATAAATAAATGACGATATCACTGGTTGTATTGAAAATAAAGGGAAGTACTTATGAAATTGATTCAAAAACATGTGGCCACAGTGGGTTGGATAGTGGGCTCCGTGATGTGTCTTACTTGCAGCCCCAAATCCATAAAACAGCCCTGGATGTGGCGGAGCCTTTACCCACCACTCTCAGATAAAAAAAAAAAAATCAGTTTAGAACCACTCGTGACACCAATGACCGGGGTTCCAGAGCGAACCGTGGTTACTGTGGCTGGAGGTGAGGGTGGGATTGAGCATCCCAGAGGATGCTTTTCTCCGAGGTGGAGGGTAGGTTGTTTTCTCCACCACTACACTGCCACCTGGATGATCTCATGTGGTAGTGCAGTGGAGGAGCACTCAAAGGGAAGTAGCAGTGCATCGTGACCTCGCCACCTGCATGGCCTCTGTATTCCGGAAGAGGGGGAGAGAAAACCAGTGGCTAAGAAGTCATGGTACATCTGGCCCTCCAACCTCAAACAGGATGTCCCAGTTGCTGACCTGAACCACATATCCTGTCTAAGGTTGTCTCTGCCACTCTTCTGTCCCATCCCCATGGGGGGGGGTTCATGGATCGGCCAAGGGATGTCTGTTGGCTAAGTGGCAGTAGGGATCCAGGCCCCAGAGAGAGAGAGACAGAGGCATAAACAATGAAAACAAATCTGATTAGAAAACCTGTTTTTAATTTGTGTACCTTCCCCCGCTAACGGGTTACATACAGTTTCAAACAACATGAAGTCTTGCTATATTACAACAATTGCAGTATGACCGCAGGTTAGAACTGCTCCGGAGGTGAAATAGTTAACTTTCCATGCAGGCATGGAACTTAGAGCGCGAACTCGGTTGAAAACTCTGTCTGTTGTGCTTCAAAGGTAAACTGTCAGATTCTATACTCCGCCTCACTGAACAGTTGCTCCGGAGATTTCTCCTTCTGTTCGGTTAATTTTGTCGGTTTAAAAGTATTATTTTTCGGGTTTTTTCGCCGGAATTAAACCACAACCGGTCGGTTCAAGCTCTGTCTGTGGTAATGTAAGTAATAGATAGGTTTTACATTAGTTTTTCTGTGTAGAACTTGTAATTTGTTATCGGTTCGGTTTAAACCGATCAGGTTGTATTTAAATCTACTAGCCTTTTTTTAGAGTGCGGTTCCCGGTTCTTATCGGTTCTAAAAAAAACGGATTTCATTACGTTTTTTTCCACGACCCGTGACACGGTTGGGAACCGATAAGGGTGTTTTGTTTGGTGGATTGCCATAAACGGCAAGTTGGTTAGGCTGGCATTATGTCTGAGAAATCCAAAAGAAAAACCGGACCCACTGGTTTCAACACTGTAGTGTTTGTGGGGAAGCTTTTGCTAAGGCTGACCCACACACCACATGTGTCTATTGTCTGGGGTTTGACCACCTCAATTCAGACTGCCAGATCTGTCACAATTTCCCTGCTGCCACCATAGATAAGAGAGTTGGTAGGCTCAGGGAAAGGGAGGCCAAAAAGTCCGCTGACCCAGATGGCCAGCCCGGTTTGGTACCAACCGAATCGAGGGAGTGCCTCTGACCAGTGCGAGCGCCCCTCGGCAAACGACGAGCCGGTTCTGAGGAGCCGGTTCCATCAAAAAGGGCTAGAAAGTCAGCTAGTTTAGAGCCAAATGTTCTCTCCCCAACTGCTGAGGAAATAGCTAAAGCTATTAAAATTGTCCAGTCTCTCTCTCCAGTTCCGACCTAACCGACACCTTCTGGTAAGCGTTCGGTTTGGCCGGTTCTACCAGTTCAAGATTATGATTTTGAGGATTTTTATGAACCAGGGGAGAGGGAAGAGGAATATGAGGAGAGTGAATATGGTTTTGAAGATCTGGATGTGCCTATTGATCCGGACATCTCTCCAGATAGACCCCTAAGGGTTTCTCTTCCAAGACTTTCTGAGTCCCCTTCTCATTTCATGTTTTATAAAAAACTTGCTGAAACTCTCCAGCTCCCTGTTGAGGAAGGTGTTGATGACCAGGAGGAGCCAGACTATGTAGAAATGATGGATATTCCAGAGTTTAGGAGGCTGTCTATTCCTTTGCATAAATCTTTTTGGAAACAGACAGTAAAAGTTTTAAAAACTCCTCACACTATACTTCCTGTGGATAAAAGGATGGACAAGAGGTATACCTTATCAAGCTCTGACACCGATTTCCTCACTCAGCAATGCAGCCATGTGGGGTAGTGCAGGCTGCAGCCTGTGACAAGGCTTATATTCCCCTAGCTTCACACCCCCCTGAGAAGGACTCCAGGAAGATTGATGCTGTGGCAAAGAAACAGTACATGGCAGCATCTTTGGGGCTCAGACAAGCAAATTTATATGGCTTATGCTGCTAGGTACCAGAAATCCAAATGGGATACTGTGCTGGCCCTAGCTAAACAAGTCCCTGACCAGCTGGGCAGGGAGCTGGAACAGGTGGCTATGGATGGTATTGAGGCATCCAAGGTGCAATTTCATGCTGCAGTGGACTCTAATGATGTTTCATCAAGAGTCATGGCTACATCTGTGGCACTTCACAGGATGGCTTGGCTCAGATGTATTACCCTGTCTCAGGACACCCAGTCCAAGGCCATGGATTTTCTGTTGGAAATTCTCTGTTTGGGAGCAAACAGAGAATTACATGAAGAAAATGGATGAATATAGGACCACTTATAGGAGTGCACAGGCCAAGGAAAGGCAGGCCACTCCTCAAAAGCAGCTTCCTAGAGGCAGAGGCAGGCCTTTTCATAGGCCTTTTTACCAAGCCCAAGCTTCCTCCTCCTCCACCTATGCTCAGAGGGGGTTCTTTAGAGGAAGAGGCAGACGGGGTACAAGCAGGTCTGCTTCCACCCCTCAGCCCAAAGCTCCTGCCAAACAGGCACCCTGATGGGATTGCCAGGGCCGATTCTCCTCTACCTGTGAGGCAGGCTGGCTTACTTTGTCCAGGACTGGAAGTCTTTAACATCAGACAAGTGGGTCCTGGAAGTAGTAAGTCAGGCCTGGTTCTCAGTTTCAAAAATTTCCAAAGCTGAGAACCAGATCTTTTCCACCTGCGACTCCATCAGAGGCTCTTGCCTTAGAGGCAGAGGTCTCACCCTCCTGGCTCTCAGAGCTGTGGAAAGGGTTCCTCCCTACACCAGGGCAAAGGTTTGTACTCCAGGTACTTCCTTACCTAAAAAAAAGACAGGAGAATGGCTGCCCATCCTGGATCTCAGATATTTAAACAAGCACCTTTAAAGCCAAAGTTCAAAATGGTGACTTGGGAATTATCTCACCTCTCTAAGGCCAGGGACTGGCTAGCTTCCCTGGACCTCAAGGATGCCTACTTCCATATTCCCATCAGAGGCTCCCATCTAAAGTACCTCAGGTTCGAGCTGCCCTCAGGCCACTACCAGTTCAGGAGCAATGCCCTCTCGGCCTCACTTTTTGCCTCAAGGTATTTACTAAATGTCTGGCAGCAGTTGCCTACCTAAGAAGGCAAAAGATTGCCATCTTTCCTTACCTGGACGATTGGCTCATAGTAGGCCAGTCCCCAGACCAGGTCAAATTACATCTCCAGATAACGCAGCAACTGCTTACCTCTCTAGGTTTCTTCTGAATCTCTCAAAGTCAGTTCTGGAGCCTGTCCAGCTTCTACCTTCATAGGCGCAGAGCTGAACATATACAGGAAGCCAGGGCTTTCTTCCCTAGACAGGGCAAGACCTGGTCTCCCTGGCCTCTCATTTACCCTGCAGGTCTCCCGCCAGCAAAGCATTTTCTGCAGCTCCTAGGGCACATGGCTGCTTCCACAGCGGTTGTGCAGGGAGCAAGATTCCAGATGAGGGACATCCAGTTCCATTTGAGAGCCTTTTGGTCTCAAAGAAAGGATCCTCTTACCAAGTTGATCCCAGTAACCAAACCCTGATCCAAGCCCTACAGTGGTGGCAGGATCAGACCAACCTGAGACAAGGGGTTCCTTTTGTCACTCAGTCTCATTCTCTAATCCTTACTACAGATGCGTCCCTCTTGGGCTGGAGAGCTCATGGGCGACCTCACCACCCAGGGTCTGTGGTCTCCCAGGAATCCTGCTCCACATCAACCTGTTGGAGCTCAGAGCAGTTTTCCTAGCACTTCAAGTTTTTCCAAATCTGTTCAGAACAAGAGTATTCAGGTCAGAACAGACAACACCACTGCAATGTGGTACATCGACAAGCAAAGGGGCACTCGGTCTACAGCATTGTGCACCGAAGCAATGAGATTGTGGTCTCTGGCTTACTCTCTTACGGCAGTTCACCTCCCAGGCAAGGACAATGTCCTGTCAGATGCTTCACGCAGGATTTCCCAGGGCCACCACGCAATGGTCACAGGATCCTGGTCTTGAGAGTAGTATTTGCCAGATGGGCACCCCGCAGATAGATCTTTTTGCAGCCCCAGACAATCACCAACTTCCTCTTTTGGCTGCAGGCCCCCAGTGTTGGGCTCTCTCCGCTGGATGCCTTAGCCTCAATTGGGAGGGAAAGCTTTCATGCCTTCCTTCCTCTCCTGTTCAAAGTGCTAGTCAAAATCAGATCCCAATCCTGCAAAGTCATTCTGATAGCTCTGGATTGGGCCAGACAGCCCTGGTATCCACTCCTGCTGTCCTAGCAGTCCATTCTCCTGTGCCTTCCCAAGAATCACAATCTGTTAACCTGTGCCCAGGAAGGGTCTGGCACCGAATCTCAAATCTCTCAATCTCAAGGCTTGGTTCTTGAAGAGTTAGAGTTTGCTGATTTACACCTTCTCAAGGTGTAATGGATATATCTAAGGCCTCAAGAAAGCCTTCCACCAGGGCTACTTACAATTCCAAATGGAAAAGGTTTTCCATATGGTGTCGGAAAGCATATTTCCCAGTCTCTAGCATCTACCCACAGTCCTGGATTATATGGTCCACCTGAATTCTTTTAGGCTGAGACCAGCTACCCTCAAGGTGCACTTGGCAGCTGTGTCTGCTTTATTTCAGCAGGTAAATCCTCTTCTTTCAGCTCATCCCGTATTTTCCAAGTTTTTAAGGGGTTGCACACCAACCTCCATTCAGAGATCCTGCTCCTGCCTGGGATCTTAATGTTTGCATTGCTCAGCTTATGCAACCCCTTTCGAGCCCCTTGTCTTCAGCTGAGCTCAAGTATTTGACTTGGAAAACTGTGTTTCTAGTAGTCATCACCTCTGCCAGACGATAAGTGAATTATAAGCGTTGTCAGTGGAGCAGGAGTTTATCTCTTTCACAGAGATAAGGTGGTCCTTTGAACTAACAGAAAGTTCCTGCCTAAGGTAGTTTCAGATTTCCACTTTAATCAATCTGTTTCTCTTCCAGTGTACTTCACTGACCACTCCTCCTCTGGGGAGAGGAGGCTGCACAGCCTAGATGTGAAGAGAGCCCTTAGTTACTACATAGAGTGTACCAAGGGTCATAGGTTTGACTCCCTCCAACTGTTCCTTACCTATGGCGAAGTTAGGAAAGGGAAGCCAGTCACTAAAAGATCCATTGCCAGGTGGATTTCTCTTGTATCCAATTTGCCACGAGTAGTTGGGTAAAGTTCCTCCCCAGGCCTGAGGGCTCACTCTACCAGAGGTACAACTGCTTCTCTGGCTGCTGTCAGAGACATTCCTATTCTGAAATATATCAAGCAGCTACCTGGAAAACAGTTCACACTTTTTACCAAGCATTACCCTGGACATCCAGGCTAGGAGGATGCTCGTTTGGCACAAGCTGTTCTTCAGAGCCTATTTTCAAGTAGGTTCTGTCCTCCTCCATGGGGGTACTGCTGTGTAGTCTGTAATTGTTATAGTATAGCAAGACTTCATGTTGTTTGAAGAAAAATTACTCACCTTAGTAATGTTGTTTCTTCTAATTGGGTCTTCATATTATGACCTCCCTTCCTGCCTGCCCCTCTCAGAATCTCTGTTTTGGGATGTGGGTTGGCAGTACAGGGTTGGCACTTTTCTGATGCCCACCTTG
This sequence comes from Neoceratodus forsteri, assembly GCA_016271365.2. Taxonomy (NCBI): domain Eukaryota; kingdom Metazoa; phylum Chordata; order Ceratodontiformes; family Ceratodontidae; genus Neoceratodus; species Neoceratodus forsteri. The sequence goes on from CM057449.1 coordinate 337,106,677, forward strand.
TTGTTTTCACCTACCTTTTTGGGTGAATTGGTGTTGGGGTTTTTGCATTTTTTTGGGTCTCCTGACTTGAGTCTTTGTTTTAGACCAAAAAATGAGTGTTTATGTTAGTAGCCAGTTGTCTAGTGTAGGTTTACAGCTTCCACACAGAACCTTAGTGAGTTTTAGCTCGTAAAGATCTGACAGTTTACCTTTGAAGCACAACAGACAGAGTTTTCAACCGAGCTCGCGCTCTAAGCTCCATACCTGCATGGGAAGTTAACTATTTCACCTCTGGAGCAGTTCTAACCTGCGGTCATACTGCAATTGTCATAATATAGCAAGACTCCATTAGAAGAAACAACATTACTAAGGTGAGTAGTTTTTTCATCTGGCCCATGGGTGTGCTTCACCGTGTGTTCAGAATGCTAGACTGATCAGTTTTGGGTGGCTGTCAGCAAGCAGAGGGTAGGCTGGATCATTGAATATTTTGCAGGGAGGTGCTTGCAAATCCTGGTCCCAGCTGCCTGTGGGGTGTTTGTGTTATGGGGCAGTAGGTTTTGTTTTTCTAACCCCATTTCTCTACCCCTCAGCATTCATGACAATGGTGGTGACCCTTCTCCAGACTTTTTGGGGCGTGCTCTTCTTCCATGGCTGTGAAAGCAGACAGTGGTGGGAGATTCTGCTGGTTGTCTTCACCCACCTGTTGGTCTCAGGACTGGTGAGTAGTCTGTCTTTTACCCGCTCCCTTTCCACCTGTGTCTTAATGGTTGCTAGCCTTGCTTGTAGAGCAGAAATCAGCTAACTAAAAGAAGCTACATTTTCTTATTAAATTAACACTTATATCTCAGCAGGAGTCAGTGTCTGTTGAGATTAAGCAGACAGATACTTTATTAGAAGTAGAAGGGGTCTTATTTAGGGTTAAAAAAGAAAGAAAGTCAGTGTGTGTTCTGTGCTGGGAAGGGTACTGTATCAAGTTACTTTGCTAAACCAGTAAGAGGAGAGAGAGCTTAATTGGGGGTGTGGCTTAGACACTATAAAAGCAGGTGACTCAAATTACAACTTCCTGTTGCTAGCCTTTTTTCTTACTAATTGCCCTCCATCCCACCCACCCTAAGCCAGTTCTACATTTATAGCCACTGGATTTGACTGTCAACAGGAACTTCCTGTTTGGCAGTAGGAAGGGAAGGATCATAGAGAAACATTGGTTTTGTCAACCCTAAAGGAAAAAAGTAGCTCACTCCCCCCCCCCAGCTGCTGGTGGTCTGACACTGAGCAAGGAAGAAGGAGGCTACTGAAGAATATAGGAAGTTGCTGTCCCAGAACAGTAAGGGTGAGAGTTGTAAGGAGAGGAGGGGACACAAAATAAGACATGATAGGAGTGGTGCAGTGCAATGGCTGTTGGGCGGCAGTGTTCCGGGAGATATTCTGGAGGCTGCGATGCTGCCCTATTTGCAGGCACCTCTCTGGTCTGAGGGAGGAGGTTGCCCATCTCCAAGCTGACCTGGCTAGGATTCGTGAATCCTCCTTTCCCACCCAGGGACCACCAGGGCCAATGCCACTACCTCAGAGGTTGCCAAGAAAGAGGAGAGGCTGGACCAGGGTGGGCTCAGGGAGGGAGAGGGTGGTGGAACAGAGTTGCATCCCTCCAGTTGTACCTCTCCACAGTTCATTCCCTCTTCTGGTGGATAGTGGTTCCTCTATGGAGGCACCTGCAGTGGAGACCAAGGAGGATGCTGGGAACCTTCACAAAGGAGACCCACAGGAGGGTGGCATAGGACCCCAGAGAGGAAGGAAAAACTCCTGGTGGGGGACTTAATCATTAGGGGGGTAGAAATGGGGGAGGAAGGGGAGAGGGAGGTAAGGTGCCTACCTGGCGCCACGGCTTGGAGGGACAGGCAGCAAATCCTCAGGATCATGGGAGCAGCTGCACGAGGGAGGGAGCTGGATGTCATTGTCCACCTAGGGACAAATGACCTGGCTAGGAATGGGATCAGAGCAGTGCAAGAGGAGTTTGTAGAGTTGGGGAGAGGGCCTTAGACTAGTAGCGATACGGTAACCTTCTCGGAGGTGCTGCCTGTCTATGGCAAGGGTGATGCTAGGGTACTCCTCACCACGGAATTCAATAAATGGTTGAAAAACTGGTGTGGAGCTCATGGTTCTTGCTTCATTGGGGACTGGGGAGCCACCTGGAGGGATGCAGACCTATGCTGGTGTGATGGTCTGCATCTGTCCGGGGGGGAACCAGGATCCTAGGTGAGAGGTTTAAATGCTTCATTGGCAAGCATTTAAACTAGCCAAGGGGGGAGGCACTGAAAAGGAGCAGGGAAATCCCAGCCTCCCCCCACAAAACATGGTAATTAGTGAGGTAAACACCAAGGTAGAGAAGTCATTAGGGAGCAGGACAGAGGTAAATGTAAAAGGCAAAGGCAGTAAGGACAGGAATGGGGCTAAAAGGGGTAAGGCCATCAAAAAGTGGAGGGTGATGAGTACCAATGCCCTTAGTCTGTGTAACAAGCTCCCTGAACTAGTGGCCTTGATGGAAGAGGGTTGCCTGGATATTGTGGCAGTCACAGAAACATGGTACACAGAGAACCATGACTGGAATGTCAACATACCAGGATGCACAATCTACAGGAGGGACAGGGAGGGTAAAAGAGGAGGAGGAGTAGCTCTCTATGTAAAGGAAGGGATCAAAGCAACAGAACTAAAGAGTAAACAGGGAGCAGATGAGGCACTCTGGGTCACTCTGGAGTCAGGAAATGGCACCACAATCCGCGTGGGGGTTGTATACACACCCCCATCTCAGGGAGAGGGAATGGACAAGGAAATGATAGGCTTCCTTGGAATGGCAGAAAAAGGGGAGATATTGTTGATGGGGGACCTGAATATGCCAGATGTTAACTGGAGCACCTTTGCTGCAGGCACATCCAAGAGCAGAGTCATTCTTGATGCCCTTCAGAGGGCATGCCTCAGGCAGCTAGTATTGGAACCCACTCAGGAGGAAGCAGTCTTAGACCTGGTACTCTCAAATGGGGACAGAGAAAGAATCTCAGATTTAGAAGTGGGTAGCCATCTGGGAACAAGCAACCACCAAACAGTGTGGTTCACGATAAACACAGCCATACAATCAAGCCATACAAAAGCAAGAGTATTGGACTTTGGGAAAATGAGAGAGTGCCTCAGAAAATCACTAGCAAACAGGCAAGAAGGAGGGGTGGAGGAACAATGGGGAGAAATCAAAACAGCCATCACAGAGGCAACAAGCCTTTGTGTAAAGCAAATCAACAAAACACAATGAAGGAAAAAAATGCTATGGTTCTCAAAAGAAGTGGCAGGGAAGGTTAAGGAGAAAAGGATAGCATTCAGGAAATATAAGGAAACACAGAAGGAGCAGGACAGAGAACTTTATCAGTTAAAGAAGAAAAAGGCTGGGAAGGCAGTCAGAATAGCAAAGGCCCAAACCAAGGAAAGGATAGCCAACTCAGTTAAGAAGGGGGATAAGACATTTTCTAGGTACATTAGGGAGCGAAGAAAGACCAAAGGAGGGATACTGAGGCTTAATAAAGGGGAGGGAATGTGGGTAAATGGTGACAGTGAAAAAGCAGGGATACTGAACGAATATTTCTGCTCAGTATTCACAAAGGAAGAAGAGGGGGAGGTACCTAAACCAAACAAGAGAATCACTCTGAAGACGGGGGTCAATACCAGCCCATTTACAGAAGAAAGGGTTCTGAAAGAACTAATAAAATTGAAGGTGGACAAAGCAATGGGGCCTGATGGGATTCACCCAAGAATTCTAGAAGAACTAAGGTAGAACTAGTGACACCGCTGACTACTCTCTTTAACAAATCATGGGAGGATGGGGTGGTACCTGAGAACTGGAGGAGCGTGGATGTGATTCCTCTTCACAAAAGTGGGAGCAGGACAGAGGCAGGAAACTACAGACCAGTTAGTTTGACCTCAGTAGTAGGGAAAATGATGGAATCACTTCTGAAGGAAAGAATTGTTGAGTACCTATAGGCCAGTGGGGCACAGGACCCAATGCAGCATGAATTCACGATGGGAAGGTCGTGTCAGACGAATCTAATAGATTTTTTTGACTGGGTGACCAAAGTAGTAGACCAGGGAGGGCTGTGGACACACAAAGATTAATACAAGTTAGCCAGCCTTGAAGTGGGTCCCAAGGTGGTAGCCTGGATAAAAATTGGCTAGGCAACAGGACGCAAAGGGTAGTAGTAAATGGAGTCCACAGTGAAGAAAAGAGGGTTACTAGCGGGGTACGGCAGGGTTCAGTACTGGGACCAGTCCTCTTTAATGTCTTTATAAGTGACATTGCAGAGGAACTGGAAGGAAAAGTATGTCTCTTTGCAGATGACACAAAGATCTACAACAGGGTTGATACACAAGGTGGAGTGGAAAGGATGAGAAGGGACTTGGCAAGGTTGGAGGAATGGTCAAATGTATGGCAGCTCAGATTCAGTGCAAAGAAGTGCAAGGTAATGCACCTATTTATTTTATTTATTTATTTATTTGTTTGTTCTAGGATTACAAATACCTTTGAGCCAAGGCTCTTTTACAAAGGTTCCACGTCATTGGTACAATTGAGACAATCATAAGCAAAGATAACAGTTTATAAAATTAAAAAAAAAAGAACAACACATAGTCTTGTAGATGAAAAAAGAACAATAAGGTGAAACTTTGGGGAAGGGAAAGGAGGAGGGTGAAATCAGGGAGCCTAAGTGGATGGGAGAGAAGGGAGGTAGGTTGGGGGGGACAGAGAGAGGAGAGGTGGAAGGCGGATAAGAATAGAGGTAGTGCAGCCGGGTGGCATTTGTCATGGGCCAGCAGGGGAGGTAAAGATAGGAAGGGGGGTGCTGGCAAAGTGCAGGAGTAGATGTGGGTCCAAAAGGGCATCTTCAACTATGGAAGCAAAAGATATGCTTAGCCACCTGGGAAACAAAAACCCAGGGGAAGAGTACACAATGGGGGGTGAGATACTGACAACAGTAAAAATGGAAAGGGACCTGGGGGTAATTATATCAGATGACCTAAAGGTGGGCAAGCAATGTTAGAAGGCAGTAAGGAAGGCTTGGGGGATACTGGGATGCATAGGGAGAGGCATCAATAGTTAAAAACAGGAAGTTGTTATCCCTCTGTACAGACAGTTGGTGAGACCACATCTGGAGTGCTGTGTGCAGTTCTGGAGACCTCATCTCTGCAAAGACATAGACAGAGTGGAGGCTGTCCAGAGGAGGGCAACCAAAATGGTGCAGGGTCTGCACCAGAAGACATACAGAGAAAGACTAAAGGAGCTTAATACGTATACCCTTGAGGAAGGAAGGGAGAGAGGGGACATGATAGAAACTTCCAAGTACCTCAAGGGAATCAACAACGTCCAAGAGGGTAGCATCTTTCAGAAAAAGAGATGTGCAAGAACAAGGGGGCACAATTTGAAGATAGAGGGGGGATGGCTCAGAGGTAATGAGAGGAAGTATTTTTTCACAGAGAGGGTTGTGGATGCATGGAACAGCCTCCCTGAGGAGGTCGTGGAGTCAAGAACAGTGGGGGAATTCAAGAATGCATGGGACAGACAAGGCAGTCCTAGTGGGGAGTAGGAGGAAGTAAGCTGTTGGTTAACTAGGATCTGCAGCTTATCTGTTAGGTAGGAAAATGGGCAGACTAGGTGGGCCAAGCGGTCCTTATCTGCCATCAAATTCTATGTTTCTATCGGTAATAGATGCCACCTGCTGGGCTCCAGGCTGGCAAGTAGTTTGTCCATTTCCTGTTGGTTTGTACAGATTTAGTATTTGCCGTATTGGTCCTTGTAAGAACAGATCCAGAAGCAAATGACTTTATACCTTTTATTAGACCAACATAGATGTAACAAAAAGAAAAAAGTGCTTTAGTTTTCGGACCAACAAATCCTTCCTTAAGCTTCCGAGGAAGGACTTATTGGTCCGAAAGCTAAAGCACTTTGTTCTTTTTGTTACATCTATGTTGGTCCAATAAAAGATATCAAATCATTTGCTTCTATATCTGTTGGTTTGTGTCAGTCTTCGAGGAATCCTGCCTGCATTACCTTGTACTATACTGTATAAACTGTATATACTTTTTCTTCCTTGTATATTATTGCTTTTTGTATACCTAGTTCTGTACTATACTTTGATGTATTCATGACCAGGTCCACGTTGCAAATGAGCCTTGCTCAATGGTGCCCGCCTGGATAAATAAAGATTTTGATTGATTGATTGATTGATTGATTGATTACTCAGGCCTGGTGAGTAGACTGTCTGTCTCTCCTTGTGGTTCATGTCTGCCAAGTAATAGGTCCTGCCTGCATGCCCAAGCTTTGAACATCCGAAGTGTGGCAAGTGAAAGGATGAGCACTAAGAGGAAGCTGTCTTCTTCTGGGGAGGGAGAGTTGCAGGCTCTGCTACCACCACCTGAGTATCAGAGATGGCAGTGCAGCTGGAAGCCATTGAGGGAAGCCACTGATTGGCTTCATAGCAGTACACTCTGCAGGCAAGCACTTTGCAGCCCTCACTGTTGGCATCCTGTGGGGGATTGAAGAAATAGTGATGGAAGAGCCACGACCCAGCAGGATGAAACACTAGGTACTCTCAGTTCCTGCACTGGCACCTGCAGGTCCTCAGCCCATGGCTGTCTGGAGATGATGCTGCCCTAATGGCAGTGACAGAAATCGAGGTCAACTCCAACCTAGTGATGTAAAAAATGTGGGGGTCCCAATAGGAACCTACTGGGTTAGAAACCAAGCAGGAGTACAACTATCCTAGCATGACAGCTGAAAGCTGTCAAAGGAAGTTTCTTTTATATTTCCCTTTTCTTTCCTTCAGATACTTTTATAGGGCAGATTCATCACTATTAGCTTTGGGGGAGCTTTTCTGGTTAGGTTGCAACTGTTGTCCTTTTGGTGCATGTAAACACAGTCCCTGCCTCATGGTCTTGCCTTTTAGAGGGGTGGAGAATCTGTGGAAACAAGAAGCTCCAGGTATGCATTCCTGGGACTGGGAGGTTGCAAGAGTGGAGCATATGTGGACACATTTGGTTAGAATGAAGTCATAAAGAATAAATATTAAAAAGGAGTGGAGTTATGCATGCAGCAAGGCCCAGCTGACTATGCTAAAAAGTGGTCTGGATCCCCAACACATACTTTACTAGAGTGTCCGTCTCTCTTTTCCAGACATTTTTAAATCCCCTGTATGAGGGAAGTCTTCTCCCAGCCTATGCAATCTTGGTCATCATGGCAATCTGGGCATACTTTATATCAGGTGGATCCCTACAGAACTTGCAGCGTTTCCTGACATGTAAGTCCCTTCCTTTTCTCTGCTACAAGCACCAGTGATTCATTGTAATTTCCCTTCTTAGGGCATCAAGGCTTTTATCTAGTTGATTACTGAGCTAGGAAGCAAAGGATTCAAGCTTAAGTAAGATAGAAGGAGTTGAGAATTGAAAACAACATGAATTCCCCTCTCACCCCAGGCGATGGTGTTCCCTTAAGAGCTGAGTCTGATTGAACATTATTTTATTGAATTTTGTTGACCTGGTAGGCCCACTGAGACTAGAAGTCCCTTTTTCATGGCGACCAGGGAGGATACAGCTGGTAACCAACTGAAAATTATGATTTAACCCAATTGCCTGGTGTGGGAATAGAACCCACAGCCTTCTGATCTTCCAGCCTCCAAGGCGAATGTGCAACATGGGGACTTAATTTCCCTCTTAGCTGATGAGAGGGCAATCCCTCCAGGTCACAGTTTAAATGAACACAGAGATTGAATTTCTGTCGTATCCCAGGACAGGGCAGTCCCTCATGGTCAGGGTTTCAATGAGCATGGAGACTCAGTTTCCCCTCTCGCCCTAGATGAGGGTGCTTCTCCCAGGTCAGATTTTAAATTAACATAGAGACTGACCTTCCCCCCTCACACCGGTGGAGGGCTGTCTCTTCAGATCAGAGTCTGAATGAACATGGAGACTGAATTCCCCTCACATCCTAGGAGAGGGCAGTCCTTCCAGGTCAGGGTTTGAATGAGCATGTATATGCAATTCTCCTAACACCCCACAAGAGGGCAGTCTTTCCAGGTCACAGTTTGAAAGAACATGGAGACTAAATGCCTTTTTCACCCTAGGCTGGCCTGTTGTGCTAACCTTTAACCCAGAATTGGTGTACCTGCATACCAGTCTCTAGTTCTAGGCTGTACCTTGTCTCTAGTGAGCAAGTGTACCAGTCCCTAGCGGTAGTCTGTGATTGAACCATGCGCATGTGTATACCATTCAAATCAAAATCAAGTCACATTTTTTTATACAAGATATGACAGGTGGGTAAAATAACCCATTTTCAGTATTCTCCTGTTGTAGACATAACATTTTATGTCATATATACAATTTAAAGGTAGAATTCCCAATGATAGCCTGTACATAAAGTCTGCTGAACCAGTATACCAAAACCCACATGTTAGCCTTTACATTTGAAGTGGCACACGTGTGTGCTGATTTTCTTCAAGTTATATGAAATGCTGTACCTCTGAGCTGTATGCAAAAATTTCATTCCAGCTGATTTGCTCTTCTGCTTCTTTTCCTTCAGGTAAGAAAAGTGATCTGATTACGGAGGCAGTGTCCTGATTGAGCACTTCAAAGTTATTGTCTCTATGAGAGCCTCAGCTGAGACTATTTTTGGGGAGCGTCCGAGTTACGGGTAGTTAGGAAATGCAATGCAACATGTTCCTCACAGGCTCCAGGATCACCTTCCAACAGAAGCAATATGACTCCCCCCGAGGAACTCTCTGGAGACTCTCAACAGTACCTTCTCATTAACCAGCTGTAGCACTGGACGCACGATAGTGCTGATTTCCATCCTCTTTGCCCCAACCACTGCAGTCTGTGATGTATACTCTATGCCATGACAATGCTGCAACATGTTCCTCTTCATGCTGCTAAGGAGTTTGAGCAATTTGACATTAGTGGAAACTAAGCCATCACATGTTGGCATCATGCCCATCACCAGTCACTAGCAATGTACACTGCTGCACAGCACCCAGCATTTTAGTTTTCCTGCCTTTACCTTTTTTTCTGATTGCAGATTGGGGTTGCATTGTCCCAGAGAGGATACGCATATTATAACTGTTGCACTTGTCTCATTTTTCCTTGCAAGGTCTGTCTGTGCCCTTCATACAATACCTAACTTGGAACTGTGCCGCTCATTGTATACAACTGAGAAAATTGTCCTGATTGTTCCATCTGTTCAACATTCCCATGTGGGAAAATATTTGATCTGTCCTTAAAACCAGCCTGCTTTATTGCAGCAAATTACAGGTATGTGGAGGAACACTCTCCACAGCTGTCCACAGGGGGGACATCAGGATGCTGCATTTTTAAGACTGGAATGTCTTGGGGTCACACCCTTCTGTTCTGTCATGAGACCCCTACACTTTACCTGTTTACATATTAACATACAGAATTAGGAAAGAAAGAAAGAAGGTGAAAGGTTCATTGGAGGTTCCGCCCCATCAACTCAGTTCAACTACCCAAATATTCTTTTTTCTTCAAAATTCTTGTCACACCTACATGGAAGTTTAAAGATAGTTACAGTATTGGCTGTTATCAGCTGCAGTAGGTATCTGTTCCCCATATTCACCACACATCCTGTAAAGTAGTTCTCCTTGTTATGTACCTTGAATTTTCCTCCTTTCATTATCAAGTTGACACACTGCCCTGGACTGCAGTTTGGTTTAATGCTCTGGGATCACTTTACACCACTATCACTTTGACATGCCAGGCGTTTTACTCATCATGTGAGGAGCTTCTTCTGAGGAGGGACACAGTGCCAGCTCTTGTGCTGCCATTGAAAAAAGAGGCTTCAGCTGTGGGGGAGGGAGATCAGTGTGATATTAGCCAAATATCAGGGAGAGGGATTGAGGGAATATAGTCCACACATTTGGAATTGCACTTCAGCAGTTAAGAGTTCCACCTTAAATCCCATTGTTCGAGCTTTCCTACGATTATCATCATCTTGTACAAAGGACGTTCACACCATCCCTCATTTACTCAGTCTCAAGATAATTATCCCCCACAAATCGGATCCCACATCAGAAGCTGTCTGTCATGTCAGACTTCCATGATTTAAGTTCTCCCTGTAGGGGAAGAGCAAATCCAAAAGGATGTGTGACGGTGGATAACGATTCATCAGGTTAGAGTTTTGGCCAAGAAAATGTATTCCAGTTTGTAGTACAGTGTAATTCCTGATATTGTTAGACTTCTGCTGGTTGCCACACATTTCATTTTTTATACTTGTAAGCCAGTGAGCTTAAATGCCCGTTTTCATCAGTGACAAGTTTAACAAACACTCATATAACAAAGATTGATTACATGGGACATAAATTAAGTACAGATACTCATACATACAAAGTCAGTGCATTCAGGCAGTATCAAAACATTTGCACGTGGTTTTTAAGCATAAATAATCAATAACTGATCCTTTAAAAGTAGACATGGAATCAGTGTCCCTAATCCCTACAGGGAGAGAACTATAATGCAGTGGGGCTTCGTGTAAAAAAGACCTCTGGCTACAAGAATTTTTAAAGCAGGGGACGATGTATTGTCTAAAGGGGGCTGATCTAGACTCGCTTGAATATGAACTGATTTTGAATAAAGTTGAAATCTTTTTAGGGAGTAAACCCAGACAGTTTTTATGCATCAGCACTCTCATGTTTAACTTAAATCTGTCATCCAAGGACAGGCAATCCACAGCTGAATATAGCTCGCAATTACATGTACATCTAGGTAAAAGTGTAATGAATCTACAGATACTATTATGTAGATCACTCTCAGTTTTGAAATAGTGGTGTCATTGGCTGCATAGTAGTGAGTCCGTAACCCTATCATGGAGAACAGAAAACTATTGGCTAAAAGCTTCCTGATCCTATAAAGGGCATCCAACCTCTGGTGGACCTTTTTCATCATTGTTTCATCGTGGTTTTCAAAAGTCAGTGCTTCATCAATAATCACCGCACATGGTTTTGTTAGCCTGCTGAGTCATATGGGAGTAGGTTCAGGTGGATGCATGGGAGTTTCTCCAAGTATGATGCCCTCATGGGACTTTGCAGTGCTATGTGTTCCATGGTAGCCCCCTCGACAGAAACTTGCCACAGTGGCCATGGTGACATGTAGTTGAGTGTACTGGGTTGTTCGTGGGTTGATAATCCTTATGCTGTGAGGCTGTGGTCCATATCTACAGAAAATACTGAGAGAAATACCTGCAATAAATAGCAGCATCCTGACTGAGTGTGAAAGAAGATTGAATCCACCTCTCACCCGGGGAGGTGGGGGGGTTGGAGAGACTCAAGGCCATGGTTCTACTGAATATGGAAACTGAATATCCATTCCCCCATGAGAGAGCAATTCCTTTACGGCAGGGTGTAAATGAGCATGGAAATTAAACCTTGCTCTCAGCTAAGGAGGGGGCAGTCCCTCCAGGTCAGTGTCTGAATGAACATGGATACTGAATTCTCATCTTACCCCTGCTGAGGGCATACCCACCAGCTCATGGTTTTAATGAGCACAGCAGGTAACTTCACTTCTCTACCCAGGAGATGGCAGTTCTCCTAGGTCAGTGTGTGACTTGGCATGGAGACTGGTTCCCATCTCTCCCCAGGCAAAGGTGGACCCTCCAGATCATGTTTTGAATGAACCCGGAGACTGAATTCCTGCTGTGCCCCCACCCCAGGAGTGAGTGGTCCCTCTAGGTCACAGTTTGAATGAGCACCGGAACTGAATTCCTCTCTTATCCCAAGAGAGACAAGCTCTCCAGGTCCAGGTGTGGATGAACATGGCAAGATCCAAGGGTCCGTGGCACTCGTAGGGAGAGACCAAAGGCTCAGCCAAACCACGTAGCCAATACAATTGTATTTATTCACCCCCAAAAATAAATACAATAACAACAGGTTTACAGGATTGTAGCTGGTGCAGCTAATGATACTTCACCACTCGCCCCGATGCTTTGACTCTGACGAGTCTTCCTCTGTGAATGAACATGGTGACTGAATTCCGACCACCCCCGCCCCCACCCAATGATAGGGTTTTCCCTCCACATCATTGAGATGTAATGGCAAAATTGAGAAGCCTGCTTCTGTGTGTGACAGAGTGTGCTTCCTATACCCCTTCATACTTTACCAGGCCAAGACAGAGGGTTTCAGTCTGTAGCACTATCAGTTTCCACCCTTTAAAAGCAATACAGTCCTATTACAAAATTGTGTATTGGTCACCTGATGAAGGGCTCTTTGTAGCTCCGACAGATTGTGTGCTACAGAAGCTATGTTGGCCTAACAGTAGGGATCACACTGTCCCATGAATCTAAGTTTCATAGGCCCAGTACAGCCATGGACATTCTTGTTCTCTGACAAAGCAATAGAACCAGAGGATGTCCTTTTGTTTTTACAGTTCATTTACCCAGGGTAGATCAGCTCATGTGCAATATCTTACTTTAATATTTACTGCTGAGAGGACAGAAGCATTGAAAGGTTACGTGATTTGCTGAAGGTCACACAGTATGTAATTGGCTCTAGTAGGATACATACCTGGGGTCTCCTGGTTCCCAAGCCCATTCTCTAGCACTAGAACATACTGCCTGTGATTGTCAGTATTATGGTATGTAAGCATTCAAACAACAGGAATCCATCAGTAAAATGCCTTACAAATGTCATTAGTCCATAGTAGTGTGCTGCCCCAGAGATGGAACTTTATGCTAATTTTGGAATTAAGAATGAATACAGGTTCAAACTCAGCCCTATGATCAAACTCACCATGCTGTTCTAACATCAGATTTGTTTCTCTGTTTGAAGAGGGCAGTCGCCCAAAAACATCTCCAGCCTTTTGGTCTTCATTTTAGTTACATTTATTACTGTGTGTTATGTTTTAAGTTAGTTTTATGATTACTCAGCATTAGGTAGGGTGTTTGTTTTAATAATTTAATATATTTTTGTGGTTCCTCCATTTTGTGATAGATTCGCAGGGACCAGAAAACACAGCTTGATAAAGCAGTTCCTGCCTGAAGAACCAACAGTATTTTGTGTAAAAACCTAAAACTGCTTATGTTGTTATCATTTTAAAAGTGGTTTTGCATATTTTTAAACAAAACACTTTCGATTTATCGCATTTATGACTGGGAACCAAATACCTAATTTACAGGTATCAGTATTTTGGTTACCTGGGGATGGACTGCAGTTCTAACACAAGTCCGGGTGTTGTCTTTGAAAACACTTTTCTTCTAAACACAAAACACATTTACTGAACAAGAAACACTCTGAGGCCTTCAATACCTTGATTTTTTTTTAAATTATTCTGTCATCTTGATTTTGAAGTTCCAGTCTCTGAGAAACCTCAGAAGGTCCCATGGGAAATTAGCCTTTCGTAGTCTCTAAGTCCTGCCACCCTGATGTGAATGCCAAAATGATAAAGTTCTCCAGTAGTGGAAATGTGTAGGGGGCGCAAGTGAATGTACAGCAGACAGCTTGGATGTAGAAGAATGTTCACAATAATTTATTCAATTTTCATGGCAAACAATCTCTACGTATCACCTGTATATGTAGGCTTCTTCAGGAGATGCCTTTCACTGCCTAATAAATAGATAAATACATTATTAAATAGTTGTCCACCTACCACCATAAAATATTTTTACAAAACTTAATGTTTCCAAAGTTACTTACTCAAAATATGGAAGCCTCTTGATGTGTCCAACAATTCTTTTTGCAGTTTTAAGTCTGCTGTAGCCATAGGATCAAAAAGAGCCTTCACCAGCCCCATAGAGGGAACGGTGCCCTTACAGGGGAGGTGCACATCATTGAGGCTCTTGAAAAATAACTTCTAAAAACAGGTTGTGAGGCCAGATGGCTACTGATGAATAGGCTGACACAGCTGCCAGGTGTATTTTTAGGGTCAAAGTTCTCAGGCCTAAGGACTGTAAGTGTACCAGGCAGTCCAAAATTGTAGAAAGCCCTACCTGCTTTGTGATTATCTTTCTGGGGTCACACCAGTAGGAGAATCTCTTCCACTTAGAGGAGTATGCTTTTCTTGTTGCTGATTTCCTGGAAACCTTTAAAATCCTTAGCACTTCCTCTGACACTTCAAAATACAGAATTCTAGCTCTTCAAAAACCATGCCCTCAGATGCAGTTTTCTGAGGTGTGGGAAAGTTATCCTGCCCTGAGATACAGTAAGAGTCCGCAAATTGCATCTCATTGGCGGGTTGATTGGAATTCTGCTGGACAGGGCCAGCAGCACTGAGTGCCAAGCTAGTTTGGGACTACCCGGTTCATTGTTGCTGACTCTCTCCTGGGCTTTAAGAGCACTCTCTGTATGAGTGGGAATGGTGGGAAGGCATACAGGAACTTCCCTGTCCAATCCAGGGTTAGGGTGTTCTCTGCAATTGTGTCTCTGTCTAGTGGCCTGCAACAAAAATTTGGGAGCTGGTTGTTCTCCCAAGAGGCAAACAGGACTATTTTTGGGGTACCCCATATCTCCTGAAAACTGACACCAGCACTTGCTGGTTCAAGGTCCGCTTGGATTCCCTAGACTGAGTCTGCTTAATGAGTCTGGCAGCATTTTGTCCTTGCCTGGCAGGTGTACTGTAGAAATCTTCATGTCCAGGGAGTAAGCCAGATCCTCATAGCATCTGAGCACAGTTTTGAGGATCCTGTTCCTCCCTGTTTGTTTATGTAGTACATTGTTGTGGTATTGTCTGTCCAAATTTCTTTGTAGCTGGGAGGAAAAGGACTACATTGCCCGCAGCACTGCCCTGAGCTTTAGGAGATTTAAGTGCTTCTGATTTTTTTTGAGGGCTCTGGACGCCACCACATTGTCACCCCACTCTAGGAGTGAGGCATCTGTTATGAGGACTTTGGAGATTGCTGGAGGATGGCATGCCCTCTCCTGGATTGCTTTCCTCCTTCCGCCATTCCAGTGCTTGTACAAAGTTTTTTGTGACTGGCACACTACTGAAGAAGGAGCCCAACCTTTGGGAACAGTGACCTTTTAGATGGTACTGAATATCCCTTATTTGAAATATGGACCATGGCACCACAGCTGTGGAAGAGGCCATGTGGCCTAGTAGTCGCACAAAATCTCTTGCAGGCCTTGGATGGCTCAGTGTGAAAGATTCTGCCCTTGCAATCAGATTTGATACCCCTTCCTGTGGAAGAAAAGCTTTCCCCTGTAGGGTATCTAACTCTGTTCCCATAAAGTCCAGGACTTGTATTGGTTCTGTCATGGACTTCTAAAATTTACAAGAAATGTATGAAGCGCACTGCCTCAAGTTTTGTTTTCCCTGAGACTAACCAGTCATCTAGGTAAGGGAAAACTACCACACCTTGTCTTCTTAGGTGAGCTGCCACCATGGTTAGGCACTTTGTGAACACCCTTGGTGCTGAGGTGAGACCAAGGGAAAGGGTTGCAAACTGATACTGGCAGTTTCCCAGCCTTATCCTGAGATATCTTCTGTAGTCAGGTCTGACTGGAGTATGGAAATCAGCATCCTTCAAATTTGCTGACCCCAACCAATCTCCTGACTGCAGGAATGGTGTCACTGTGCCCACTATGACCATCTTAAAATTTTCTTTACTAATATGCTCGTTCAGATATCTTCAATCTAAAATGGGTTGCCATTCCCCATTTTTCTTGTGGGTCAGGAAGTACCTTAAAAAGAGACCCTTGCACCACTGTGAGGCAGGGACCTGTTCTGCTGTTTTTGCCTGCAGTAGTTTCTTTACTTCCTGTTCCAGCAGAATTATTTCTGATGGTAAATGAGCTGGGAAGTTTTTTGGTCTGAGCATCCGCAGGGTCACTACATGGACTGGACAAGGAATGTCGGGTCCCAGAGTACACAGCTTTTTGTTACCTATGGAAAGGTTGGTAAAAGTAAGCCAGCAGCAGCTAGGAAAACTCAGTTTTCAATGTACAGTTCTGTTATGAAAAAGCAGGCTAGATAGCCCCATAGGCATGTGAGCACATTCTGCAGGGGTGTGTCTGCCTCTCTGGCAGCCACAAGGGGCATTTCACATCAAGAAATTTGTAAAGCAGCTGCCTGGTAAACAGTACACACCTTCACGTAGCACTACTGTCTGGACATACAATCCAGGAGGGACACCGGTTTTGGACTTGCTGGCTTGCAGAATCTTTTCCTAGTTAGGTTCTAGAGTTATCCCCCTAGGGTACTGCTAGTGAGCCTGCCATTTGTAAGGCATCCCATTGATGGATTTCTGTTTTTTTTTTTTTTTTTTTTTTTAAAGAATAAATGACACTGTAGTAATGTTGTTTCTTCTCAGGGATCTGTCAATGAGCCTTACAAACCCTGCCCCTGCCTCCCTTTCTAGAACCTGAAAATAGGCTCACGCAAAAATCGGTTATTTGTTGTTAGAGCATTACTTATTGCATTTTTTCAACAATTTTAAAATTGTGATCATTTCAATCCTAAATGTTTTGTCTGCTACAATTTATTGTTCTTTTTTTAATCTTTTTAAAAATGTACATCTTTTAGTAGCTTTTTAGATAGTTTTAGTGGTCACTGCTCATGTGGCTATAGAAACAAATCTGATGTTAGAACAGCATGGGGGAGTGTGACCACTGTGCACCGTTTGAACTTGTATTCTAAATTCCAAGATTAACATAAAGATCTATTTCTGGTATGGCACACTCTTGCCGACTGATGCCTCATTGATGGCTCCCTGAGAAGAAACAGCAATACAACAGTGAGTCATTTTTTCTTTCTGCTCCCAGCTGTCATCCTATTCCCTACATACCCTGGAGCACAGGAGTGCCATTCACCAGAAGGAGGCGGAATATTACTGGAACCAGGCAGTGTGCTTTGTGTGTGTAAGGACATGGTTTGTTTCAAAGTTTGCTAAGAATAGTCAGATTTCTAGGAACATGAATATGGTGCACTTATCCACACTTCTGGCAGTATCCTTTCCCTTTGAATGTCTTGTCAGAAAGTCTTCAAGCTGGCTCCTCTCACCCATCCGGGTGGTAACTCCCTTGGCACCGACCCGTGATGGCAGATCTTCCTTTCTGCTGGAAGAAGAAGGTTCCGTCCTTACCGCTTTCACGCTGAGTAGGCTTTTCTCTTTCTAAAAACCTTTCGCATTGCTAATATTTCATCTGCAGGCTATTCCTTTACTTCATCCATGATGGACAACTCAAAGTCAGAACCAGGATTTAAAAAATGCTTGTGCGGGCAGAAGATGTCCTGGACGGACCCACACACCATGTGCATCTACTGCCTAGGCCACGAACACAATCCCCAGGTGTGTGACCTGTGTCGCACCTTGCATCATAACATGTTAGAAGACCGGCATGCGTGATTTTTTGGGGGGGCATCCAGATGAACGGGATCCTCCCGCTAAATCCAGAGACACCCATTGGGCAGTCTCCGTGGCTGCGAGTCTGCTGAGCAACTTATTGCATTTGAAGAAGCTCCGGAGCATATTTCTTCTTGTGCTTCAGCCTTTTTGCCGCTTCCTTTGGACTCCATCTTTTTGGGGGTGTTCCGAGATTTGTGCCAGGCCTGCCCTACCTTTGGGCAGGGCCCTTTTTCAGGCACAAAATCTAAGTCCAAAAAGAGACTAAGGAAAAAGTCTTGTCAGTCATTGGATTGCGAGCACTTTCAGGCCTCAGATTCCCGCTCATCTACGGAGGTTTTGACTATGGTCGATGCTTCGGCCCAGGTCGCTGACTCCATGGTCTTCCCGTCGGGCCAGTTGGTTGAGATGCCCATCAGCCAACCTGTTGAGATTTTTCTCAAGCCAGTCAACCCGTTATTGCCAGATGAGACCGATACCTCCCTCTCTAGGACTCCGGTCCTGCCTCTTGCCTCCCAGGGAGGGTTGGACCAGAATGCTGATCCGCTTCCTCCTCCTCAGGATCTAGTGAACCATGAGGATCCTCTGCTTTCGCCAGCTCCCTCTGAAACCCACCATCAGCGGCCCAGCGGTCGAGGTCAACGTCCTGAACCAGAAGTCCTGAGTCAAACAGCCCATGTCAGCATCGGCATTCCTGCTCTCAACATTTGGGCCAGCGGCGTTGCCGCTCCTCCTCCTCTTCTTCTTTCTCGAATGAGGAGAGGCTGCGTCACAAAATGTGTCGACACTATGAGGAGCTTATGTGACACCAGCTCATGTTCTCTGGGGTTAAACAGCTTCCATCTCCCACCCCTGCTATAACATGTCTCCTGCCACCCAGGCCTCAACCTACTCTGGCTCGGCCGGATCCGCCTCAGCCTGTACTGGCTTCTCAACTGCTCCAGGCAGAGCCATCACCCAAACAGCCACCCGTGCCCCAGTGTGCCCGTACTGCCCCGGGAATTCCAGGGCAGCTCTCAGTCACTGTGACTCTCGATTGGCCCCATAGGGTCAGCAAGGACTCTGGCAGTCGACCGCTCTTTGATGAATCCTCAGAGTTGGAGGGCTCCTCCTTACACTCCCGTCCATTGGACACTGAGCCGGATCAAGATTTGTCGGCGGAGCATGGTCCTACTTGCTTCTCAGGCCTTCTCCGCCTTATCTCTGAGTCAACAGGGTCTCCCGCTGGAGTCCATCCAGAAACAGGTTTAGTACCTGCTCACCGAGATTCTCGACCAGGGTGACTCCCCTGGGGAAGTCTTCCCAGTCACTGAGGCCACTCTTGCCCCCGCTCTGGAGCTTTGGCAGCATCTGACCTCTTGCCCTGCGCTTTCAGCCCGAGTGGCCCGCAAGTACACAGTTCCTACCAGTTCCTCTCTCTGGATTCACTGAACACCCCTTGGCTGAGAGCCTGGTTGCCGACTCTGTCTTCGGCATAATGGCAATGTCTGGGATGTAGATGAGCCTCCCATCAAGGAATCCAAGACATTGGATCATATGGCCAAAAAGGTCTATGCTGCGTCCTCTCTCTCAGCCTTCGGTAGGTAGGCACACTCAATGAGGTGCTTCTGGCCAACTTACAGACTACGGTCAAGCAGGTCCGGGATCAGGGTTGAGCTGTGGCTAAACAGCAGCTCCAGACAGCCATGGATACTGGCGACTCTTGTGGGCAGCTGTGGTTGCCATGCGCCTCAGGGCTTGGCTGAGGATCTCGACCTTTAAGGTGGATACCCAGCACAAGCTGGCAGATGTCCCTTACTTGGGCACTGGCTTGTTTGGGCCAGAAGTTGGAGGGCACCTCATTGGTATCGAGAAGTCCAGTGCCACCTTGGACTTGGTGAACTCCACTTAGAGGGATCCCAAGGGCTGTAAGGCTCAAAAGAAGAAGCCTTTTCTGCCCCTCTCTGCCTCTGTGGCCAGCCAACCCAGCCTCCAGCTGTGCTTCAGGCCCAGGCTTGGCATCCCTGTCCGAAGTCTGTTGCTTTGGTAGGCCCAAAACCAGGAGGTCGAAGTCCCAGTGATCCTTCAGCCGGTCCCTCCACCGCCTCCAAGCCTGCCCAGTGATGGGATGAGGGGTGCTCCACCATGCCCATCCTGACTCCCGTGGGTCCTCCAGTGGGGGGCAGGCTCCACCACTTCCTTTCCACCTGGTCCGCTGTTACCATGGACAGGTGGGTCCTCGAGATGGTCAGTCAGGATCTGCCTCTGGAATTCAAGGCTTACCCTCCTTGCCGAGCCCGTGCCCCACGGGAGAACATGGAATCTGCACACATTCTGTCAGCCCATTGGGAGGACATTGCCCAGCTCCTCCAGAAGAAGATAGTGGCTTCTGTCTCAGACCTTCCAGTACACCCAGGGTTTGTCTCCTAGTGCCAAAACAGATGGGGGGCTGGTGCCCCATCTTAGATCTGCACAACCTGCATAAATGTCTTCGGCTGCGCACTTTCAGGATGGTCACTCTGTCTCAGATCATACCATCTCTGGAACAGAACATGTGGTTCTGCTCGCTGGGTCTGCAGGATGCATTCTTTCATGTTCCAATCTGTCTGTTCCACTGCTGGTTCCGAGAGGAGGGGATTCTATATGAGTTCCAGGCCATGCCCTTCAGCCCCTCCTCAGCTCCCAGGGTCTCCACCAAATACATTGCAGTGGTGGCAGCCTACCTGAGTCACCGACTGGTCCAGGTATACCTCTACCTGGATGACTGACTCATAGCGGGTCCCTCCTGGTAGGAGGTGGAGTAGTCCAGGGATCTGGCCTTCCAGGCCTGCACGTCCCTTGGTCTCCTGGTCAAGTGAGGCCAAGTTGGTACTCGTACCCTCACAGGTGATTCATTTCATCGGGGCAGAGCACAGCTCTTGCAGAGCCAGGGCTTGGCTTCCAGCAGAGGCTCTCTTCTCCTTTGCTCTGTTATTTCAGGTTGGGCAGTTGTGCCCTGCTCTGGACTTCCTGCGCCTCTTGGGATACATGGCGGCATGCACCAGCGTGGTCAGTTGGTCCCGGTGGAGAATGTGTTCTCTGCAGTGGGAGCTTGCCTGCCAGTGGTCTCCATTCAAGGGCCACTTCAACCAGCCAGTCACTGTGACCCAGCTAATGTGGGACACCCTCCAGTGGTGGTTAGTCATGGAAGATCTGCAAGAAGGGATCTCATTTGTCCGCCCAGAGCAGACAGTCATGCTAACAACTGATGCCTCCATGCTGGGATGGGATGCTCACCTAGGGGAACCACAGAGTCCATGGACTCTGGACCCCCAAGAAGTCCCGGTGCCCTAACAACCTGCTGGAGCTTCAGGCAATTCAGCTGGCACTGACGGCCTTTGCTCCACCCATTCGGGGTCAGTTCGTTCAGGTCCAGATGGACAACACCTCGACCATGTACTACCTCAACAAACAGGGTGGGACGCACTCCCTTCTGCTGTGCAGGCAAGCTCTCTGCATCTGGACCCTCAGGCTCAGCCTGGACGTCAATCTCCTAGCCATCCATGTGGCCGGCATCTCCAACCAGCTGGTGGACGCCCTCAGCCATATGGGCGAGGCGTCTCACAAGTGATCTCTCCATCCGGAGGTAGTACGCAGCCTGTTCTCCCAGTGGGGCACCCCTCTAGCGGATCTGTTCACCTCCAGGGAGAACGCAAAGTTGAGGCTGTAGTGTGCCCCCCCCCCAAGCAAGGAACACTGCATGGGGATGCCTTCTCAAGGCCCTGTACCCCTAACCTTATTGATGCTTTTCCTCCACTCTCCTTGATCCACAAAGTGTTGCTGAAGGTTAGGAGGGTCAAGGCTTGGGTGATCTTGGTGGTTGCAGACTGGCCCCGCCAGTTCTGGTACCTTATCTCCTCAGCCTCAGCAGCAGGCTCCCGAGGCATCTTCCTCTGTGCCCGGACCTGCTGTCTTGCAATCAAGGGAAGGTGTTCCATGCAGACCTTCAGTTCTGCACCTAACAGCCTGGTTCCTGAGTGACTAGGGTTCCAGGCTTTGGGTCTCTCTGAAGATGTCCTCACCATCGTTGAGGCTTCTCGGAAGTGGTCGGCCCAAAAATACTGTGCCTTCAAATGGAAGAAGTTCTCCATTTGGTGCCAGGGCAAAGGGCTGGACCCATTATCCTGTCTGGTGGTTAGCATTCTTGACTACCTTTGGTCTCCTCTCTCAATCGGGCCTTCATTTGATGACTCATAAGATGCACCTGGCTGTGATCTCTGCTTACCAGGCGCTGGCTAGTATGCAGTTGGTGGTACAGGAAAAGGTGGTTTGACGCTTCTTTAAGGGCCTTGACCACATTTCCCCTCCAGTGCGTGAACCACCACCTTGGAACTTGTTGCTGGTGTTGGCAAAGCTCATGGGCAAGTCATTCGAACCAATGCATGGGTGTGAAATGTCTCACCTGTCATGGAAGACCGCCTTCCTGGTGGCTGTCACATCAGCCAGAAGAATCAGTTAGCTCCAGGCGCTCTCAGTGGAGTCTGCATACCTGGTCTTCCACAGGGACAAGGTTGTCCTTTGCCCAAACCCGAAGTTCCTCCTGAAGGTTGTGTTTTGAGTTTCACCTTAACCAGATGATGCATTTCCCGGTGTTTTTCACAAGTCATACCTCAGAGATTGAACACAGGCTCCATACGATGGACCTGCAGCGAGCGCTTGCCTATTATAAGGAGTGCACGGATGGAGTTCGAGGAGAGGTTCACCAGCTCTTTATCACCTACGCTGAAGCCACGCCTGGCAGACCAGCAGCTAAGTAGATGATTGGCAGGTGGAGTGCATCCTGCGTTGACCTGTGCTATGGATTGGTGGATAGGGAGCCTCCTGTAGGGCTAAGGGCTCATTCCACCTGCCATATCGCTGCGTCGGTGGCTTCTTCTAGGGTCGTCCCTGTCCAGGAAATCCCCAGGGCTGCTACCTGGAAGTCAGCACACACCTTAATTTCCCATTACCACATCAACCTTGAGTCACACTGGATGCTGGTTTTGGGGCCTCAGTTGTCCAGTCTATTTCCTGTGCCTTGCCTCCCTCCTCCCAGAGAGCTGTTAGCAGTCTGGCAGAAGTGTGGATAAATACACCATATCCACATCCATAGAAAAACAGGTTACACACCTGTAACATTAGTTTCTCGGAGTGGCATATGGTGTACACCCACACTGACCCACCCTACCTCCCCTGACAAGTGGCACAGCGGTCTTGCTTCTAGCGGGTAAGATCTGACATCATGGGGCATTGCCGAGGGAGTTCCCACCTGGGTGGGTGGGAGGATCCAGCTTGAAGACTTTCCGGCAGGAGATTTAAAAGGAAAGGATACTGACAGAAGTGTGGATGTACACCATATACTACTCCTAGAACTACTGTTACAGGTGAGCAACCTGTTTTTCTCACCAAGTGTGAGCTGTATGGTGGTGCCCAGTGTCAGGTTCCCTCATGTCTAGCCATTTCATTCAGTATCTTAAAGCAGCAGTATTTGTTAGTCGGCAGAAAATGTAATCCTATATATGTTTTTGTTTTTTTTATTAAAAATGTATTTCTGACATCCTAACATTCCTGCTCAGTGTACCTTTAGTTTTATGACTGACATTTTTAAAAATGTCTTCTACTGAGGTAACCTGTTGAATGTACGTACTCAATTCATACATATTTCTAATGATAAACAGCACAACACTGTACCAGGATATTTTCATTTTTTCATGACGAGCATGGCACGGGAGTGGGGACTTTTAAAAACTTCTGAATTACGAATCTTTGTTCAGGAATAAATGAAAACAAAGAAAAATGTGTATCTTTATACTTTTGCCAGACAAACATTGCTGCTGAAAAAAAAAAGTATAGTTACTAACAAATACTGCTGCTTTAAGTGAAGAATGATCAAAAATAGTTAAGGCAATCACTTTGCACATGCCAGTCTTCTTGCAGTTTGCCAGCTGACCACTAGGATATGAAAGCTAAAGGGTTTTGTGGAAATGCATACGTGCTCAACACTGTTTCTGTAATCACCACCTGCTGACTCTTTAACAACTCATATAGCATTTAAAAACAGCAATACCAAGCATTACAACTAGCTGAGTCTGAGGACATTGTGGTAGTAGTATCAGGATAGCTTTAGTTATGGCACTTGATGCTGGGCACCACTGTATGTGTGCGGCCATATCCTGTCTGAGTGGGCCTTACTGAGTCAGGTACCCTTCACATTGTGGGTTGTTTGTATACACCTGAGAGGCACCAGCTTGGCATGCAGATCGCCAGCAACAGACAAGGTATTGGTAACTCCATAGGAATTCATGCAGAACTCGGTTATATACAAAACTCCCATCTGCAAAGCAGGGTACAAAACTAAAAAAAAAACTGGCTCATCTGCTATATAGGCTAACACATCTCTTCAGTCCACTATGGCTATTGTGTTCATTAGTAGGTGTTTAGTTCCCCAGTAGCAGTTAGAATGCATAGCCCTACTCAACTGTCCGAAACTTTGAGTTGCAGATAGTGGAAGGGGCCATGTTTTCTAACCCTGATTGGACAACTAAACATCTGATGATGTAAATAACCACCCCAGCTGATTGTAAGAAATCCAATCGTCTACATAGCAGATGAGCCGATTTTCTAGCTTTGTATCCCGCTTTGCTATCCTTAGCTTTTACATGTGACAGAGATTTACAAGTATTCCTGTGGAGTCGCTGCATCTATCTTGTGTGCCACATCTCGCTTGGGATGTGAAAATGGAAACGTGTAACTAACATGTATTGACTGTGCTCTCTCTGAATAGAATATCATACCCAGCGTGCACTGTTTGTGCAACCGTATCCTAAGTGGGCTTGTCAGAGACCCTACTTACAGTGTATGTGTGTCTGTGTCTGGTCTCATGTCCTACCCAGCATGATCAGTGTGAATGACTCTGCTTTCCTTAAGATTGGCATGTCTTACCCATTGTAGGCTGTGTGTGAGACCACACTTTCTTTTATGATGAGTCTGACAGAGTTGAACATCCTTCCCAGTGATGGTTGTGTGCAACTAAACTCTCCTTCAGAATGGGATATCCTACCCAGTGTGGGTTGTGTGTACAACTGTATCTTCTCTGAGTGGGCCTCACCAAGTTAGATACCTGTGTGTACATGCATGCACTTTTTCTTAGACTGGGATATCCAACCCTGTGTGCAGTATCCTACCTAGTATGAGCATGTATGTGTGTGTGTGTGTGTAAAACTGCTATCCCTACGAGTGGGCTATCTTACCAGTTAAAGGCTACCAACATGTGTGTATTGATATCCTTCCTAGTGATGGTTATGTGTAACCTTCCCAGTGATGGGTGTGTGTGTGTTACTGTGCTCTCTTTCAAAGTGGTATATTCTACCCAGTATGGGCTGTAAGACTGTGCTGCTCCTCAGAATGGACGTGATGGACTTCTGATATCTTACCCAGTATGAGCAGATTTTGTGCCTGTGCATTCCCACATGATGTCCCTGTCAGATCCTGTATCTCGCTGGTACGAGCTATGTATATGATAGGACCCTTCTTCAGATTGGGCCTTCTGGAATGTCAAAGCCACAGAGGAAAATTTGACTGTTGGTGGAACCTTTTGATTCTTAAAAGATGTGGTGAAAACAAAGTGGAAAAGAAATGTGCCATATACAGTAGGTTTTGATTTGATTTCTTTTCTGATTTCAGAGATGTTTGTCTTTTTATATCTGTCAATAAATGGTTATCTTACCCTACTTAAAAGGTTCAGATTTTTGACGTGATGTTTCTGTTAGTGTCTGAAATGTTTCTTTGAATGTATCCTTTGGTTTGATTAACCACCGCTACTGCTTACCATGGAAACTGAGAACTGGTCAGGAAGAGCCAGGATGGCTCCTAGTCTTGGAATCTCTTCTTCAGTCCTGAGGTGTGTCATGGAGGTAATGATCTGAGATTCCGTTATTAGTCTGTGTGGGGGGGGGGGTATTCCAGCTGATGTGAGCATCTGCTGATGGCTTATCCAGGAGTAGCCTTGGCTCACACACACAGAAGGACATCTGTTAACTTTTTTTTTTGCTAAAGGAATAGGTATTGCAGCGATGGCTGCTTTAGTGGGAGAAGAGCAGGAGCAGATGCTTCCAAGGAGAAAACGTAGGACTCTTTTGAGAGGATGGGGAAACCTGTCTCATGGTGTGGATACTCAGATCTTACTTTGAGAGGGCTCTTGCAGTAGGTAATTACATATAGGACTGACGCCAGCAGGCAGCAGGACCCCATGGAAAAATTTCTAGCTAGCAGTCTCTGGCGAGGGACCGCCCCCACGTCTGGTGACCAGCGTCAGGAGATGTCAGTATAAAGGGGCGGTCCCTCACGCCTGTCTTCCAGTTCTTTCCTGCCATTAGCTCATGCCAGTGCCTCGCGGAAAAGTTCCCTGCTCGTCAGTCTCCTTCGTCGGGCTTTTTACCGAGTATTTTCGCTTTTTGCTTATACAGCGTTAGGTATTCATCGGTGTATGTCATCCCCTACACCCTCCGAGCACAAAAACAAGTGCGACTTGTGCGGCGCCCAGCTCCCGCACAAGGTGGCCATTCCCTGTGCCTTTTTTGCCTAGGCCCCGACCATCCAGTAGAGAAGTGCCAGCACTGCCCTCGTTTTAACGCGGCCACCCAGAGGAGGCGGCAGCTGTCCCTGGAAGCCCACATTCTCAAAAAGAAGAGAGCTCCATGGAGAAAGAACTTGAAAGCTTTGGCAGCGCCAACTTCCCCAAGGCCATCGCAAGAAAAGGAGAAAGAAAGCACCGACAAGGGCTCTCTTCCGCTGCAACTTCTCGGAGTCGCTGTGAAAGGTAACGCCTCGCCTGGGACCAGCCGCCTCAGCCACCTTAGAGGCTTCTAAGGCGCGGCCCGCCTGGCCTGGCTCCTGCTCGGGCCCTTCCGGGTCTCTTGAGGCCTCCGCCCCAGTAAAGCCGTGGTTCGCGCCTACTGGTGCGGGCGGCCTGGCAAGCCGGACGCCGGCTCCTCCAACATCCCGCAGCGGAGTAGGTCGGTGTCACCTGACCCTTCGGGTGGTGTACGGCCCCTGTTCCGCAGACCAGGGCTGCTCCTTCACGGGCCTGCCTCCGCCGAGTAGAGTCCATTGCCGGTGTCGCCGCCTGTCCCTGCCCAGATCCCGCTGCTAAGCCAGCATGTCAGTTCAGCTGACATCCTGACAGCGGAAGAGCCGGCGCTGGACCCTCTCACGCCCATCGCCTTCCGCTCCCCGCTGCTTCGCTGCCCTCCAGGGACCCTGAGTCTCCTCAGCCCGACCCCGGGATTTCTCCTCCATCCCTGGGCGACGCTTGAGTCCCTGTTCCGCCTCCTCAGACCGTCCACCTGCTGGTCCGACTGATCTGATGTCAGCTCCAGATGCCGGGCTCCACACCAGTATTGCCGACTCCAGGTGACATCCTGCCCCGATGCCGCCCGCACGCCGGGCCCTCCACCCTCCAGGCCTTCTGCCCAGATCCGCCCGTGGGGCCTCCAGCCGGGCCGCCTGCTCCGCAGCTTCCTCGGCTCCGGGTACCCGATCCCATCGTATTCAGATGCTATCGTGCCGGGGACTACAGTTCCATCCTGACGCCCAGCCTATCCGACGCCGCAGTACCTAGCGCCACAATACCCGACGCCAGGCTTCCGCCATCGGGTTATGGATACTCGCCTATGGGTATAACCCATACCCATATCCCCTCCTCCACTGCCCCCTCAGCTGCCGGTGGATTTGCGGGAGACTCTGGCCTCCTGGTGGGCTGAGGCCAAGGCTGAGCTCACCAGAGAGGTGGAGAGTCATCTTCCGACGACGGTGCCGGTACCGGTTCCCGTACGTTCACGACGACAAACTCCCTCGCCACCTCCGGACACCAGGGCTGAACCCTCTGGGTCCAGAGAAGGGAAAGACACGCTTCCCCGAGGGCTTCCCAAGGGGTCCGTTCCTCCCCCTAGACGGGAGAGGGAGTCTTCCTCTTCCTCCTCGGACACCTTGGACTCCTCCGATGACAGCTGCTCTGAGAGGGATGACAAACCACGCTCTCCATCAAAACCCAGGCCAAGGACTCCTCCGAAGTATCTTCCGGAGGATCCTTCTTTCACGGAGCAGCTACGCAAAATCCAGGCGGTACATAAGTGCCAATCCTTGCAGCCAGATCCCCAGCGGGTTAAACTCGCTGAGCATCTGGATCTGCCCGTCACAGCTCCCACCTTGGTGCCACCCTGGATCGAGCCTCATGCTGACCTCGTTACCACCATTTGGAAACAGCCGTCAGCGTTAGCCCCACTTTCCCTTAAGTCGAACAGGCTATACCAGGCTCCCGAGGGTATTGACTATTTAGATTCTCACTCTCGAGCTGACTCGGTCGTGATTAGTGCCGCTCACGGCCTGACAGCTAACCCAAAACATCTTAGCTCGTCACCACCTGATAAAGAATCTTGCCTTCTGGACCAGTATGGCAAGAAGATTTTCGCTGCTTCACTGAATTATGTCGGTCACATGGGGGATTACCAGAAGGTAATTCTTACTGAGGTGGAATCTAAGTTGGACTCCCTGCCGGACTCACAAGTCAAGCAGGAAGTGGCTAACCTCGTACGCTTTTCACATTCGTCCAATCGACACATGCTTCATGCGACCTACGATGCAGTGGACACTGCTGGATGGAGCTCAGCTTTCACCGTAGGCTTACGTCATGCTTGGCTCCATGTGTCAGGGTTGGTCCCAGAAGTGCAGTCCGCTATACAGCAAGCGCCCTTCCGGGGTTCGGTGCTCTTCAGTGGCGATGTCAAGGACATCATCACCGATTTGCAGGAGAAGGAGACGGCACTGAAGTCCGTTGACTCTGTGCCATCCCCATCATAAGCTCAGCTGTCCCTTTTCCAGACATAATCGTAGCGAAACCTCCGGGAAAGCGGGCCACTAAACACCAGGCCTCCACAGCTGCCAAGCCCCCTCCACCCAAAAAAGCAGCGGGTGCTTCAGCTGCGGCGCTGCCCAACACCACCTGACTCCTTCCCTCTCCCACAGCCTCCGGGCTTCCCGGAGGAACCGGTAGGAGGAAGGTTTTTCCTCCACCTTCCGGGCTGGGAGAGGATAACATCAGATTCATGGGTGCTTCAGCTAATTGCAGAAGGACACTCAATAGAGTTTCTACAGAAACCACCTCGTCACCCTCCCCCAAGGTCGTCGTATTCTCTGGAACATCATCTTCTGGTCCAGGAAGAGATTTCAGCACTGTTGCTGAAGGAGGCGATGGAACCCGTCCCACTTCCTATTCAGGGAACAGGTTACTATTCCCACTTCTTCCTGGTCTCGAAGAAGACAGGAGATGTAAGACCTATTCTAGATCTCAGTTCCCTGAACCTATTCGTGGAATACAAGAGGTTCAGAATGCTCTCCCTGCAGAGCCTTCTGCCCCTCCTCCGCTCGAGCCAGTGGTTGTGTGCTCTGGATATGCAGGATGCCTACCTGCACATCTCCATCCGCCCGTCTCACCGCAAATATCTCTGTTTTGCTTTCCAGGGGGACCACTACCAGTTCAAGGCACTTCCTTTTGGCCTCTCCTTGGCTCCCCGGGTATTTACCAAATACCTTGCGGTGGTGGCGGCCTACCTGCGTACCCGGGGGAGGGTGCAGGTTTTCCCGTACCTGGATGATTGGCTCCTGACAGCCTCGTCCAGGGAGGAACTCCTGCACTGCCTCTCCCTTACTCAGCAGGTTTTTACCTGCCTGGGCATTACCATCAGCCATTCCAAGTCTCACTTGATCCCATCCCAGAGACTCCAGTTTTATCGGGGCCATACTGGACACGACCCTGGGCAGGGCCTTCCTGCCTCCGGACAGGGTGGCCGCTCTCCAGACTCAGGTAAGCCTGTTGTCCAGCTGCAGGCGGGTCACTGCAAGGTCGGTTCTTCACCTCCTTGGGCTTACGGTGGCTGCTATCCTGACAGTCCCTCACGCTCAGCTCCACATGAGGGTTTCTCATTGGACGCTTCGCTCCCAATGGGATCAGTTGGTCCTAGTCTCCTCTCTCATGGTTCGAGACTTGCAGTGGTGGATGGTTCGAGAGAACCTTCTTCGGGGAGTCCCATTCTTCCTTCCTACCCCCCTCAGACTCTTCCCACATATGTCTCGGGCGAAGGTTCGTGAGCCCATCTCGGTCCCCATCGGACCCAGGGCTCTTGGTCCAAGCTCAAACAAGCACTTCATATCAATGTGCTCGAGCTTCAGGCAGTACTATATGCTCTCCAAGCCCTTCATCTGTATCTCCTCCCAGGCCACCTAGCCGTCCAGACGGACAATATGTGTGTGGTATGGTACATCAGCAAACAGGGATGGACTCGGTCCTACCCTCTTTGCAGGGAAGCAATGAGAGTTTGGTATTGGGCAGCTCAACACGTCCTTCACCTTATGGCAATTCATGTTCTGGGAGTCGAGAATACCTTGGCAGACAAGCTGAGTCGCTCATCTGCTCTGGCCCATGAGTGGGAACTGGATCATTGGGTCCTAGACGATATCTTCCTATGTTGGGGAACACCACAGGTCGACCTGTTCGCTTCCCCTCAAAACACAAAGCTTCCCGACTTCTGCTCGCTCGTTCAAGAGCGAGGCATTTTTTGGAGAGACGCTCTGTCTCTAAATTGGAAGGACAGATTCGTCTAATCCTTTCCCCCAATTTTCTTGATCCCGTGGGTCTTGCAGAAACTAGGATTAGAACTAGCACGAATGATTCTGATCGCTCCTTTCTGGCCCAGGCAAGTTTGGTTCTCCCTTCTGCAACAATACTCAGAGGAACCACCTCTTCCTCTTCCTCTGTCATGATGTTTGAGGATCCAGGATCAGGGGACCCTGGTCCATCCAGGTCTCAAGTCCCTTCAGCTACATGCATGGCTCCTGCAGACATAGCGCAAGCCCGCTTTGGAGTTTCTCCTCAGGTGGCGGAGATTCTTGTGGAGGCTAGGAAACCCTCCACTAGATCTACCTATGCCATGAAGTAGAAAAGGTTCACAATTTGGGCTGCTTTGAAAGACATTGAGTCTTTCTCCTGCTCAGTTGGGCGACTGCTGGAGTACCTACGCCATCTTTTTGACCTGGGGCTT
Organism: Neoceratodus forsteri; assembly: GCA_016271365.2. Taxonomy (NCBI): domain Eukaryota; kingdom Metazoa; phylum Chordata; order Ceratodontiformes; family Ceratodontidae; genus Neoceratodus; species Neoceratodus forsteri. Next base: position 337,137,106 of record CM057449.1, read on the forward strand.
AGTCACTCATCTCTGAAAGTCCACGTGGCGGCCATTTCGGCCTACCATGTTCCCTTTGCAGACAGAACATTCACTCGGCTGGAAGTCTCTAAGACTTTCCTCAGAGGGTTCTTCATCTGAGACCCCCTATCAGAGTTCCTGCCCCTCCATGGGATTTGAACTTTGTTCTTGAGAAACTTACTCTGCCTCCCTTTGAACCGGCAGCTTCCGCAGACTTGAAGTTCCTTTATTGGAAGACGCTCTTCCTCGTGGCCATTACCTCTGCTTGGAGGATTTCCGAGCTTTAGGCCCTGATGTGTAAAATTCTATACTTGATTTTTCACAAGGAACGTGTGGCTCTGTGCACCAATCCTAAGTTCCTCCCCAAGGTGGTAGCAGAATCTACATTGAACCAGTCCATAGAGCTACCCACTTTCTTTATGCAGTACTCCAATCAAGGGGAGTATTTACTACATACTATGGATGTTCACCGGATTCTGAGATACTACACTAATAGGAAAGAGGATCTCAGAAAGACTGATCAACTGTTTGTCGCTTTTGCACCCAAAAGAGAAGGCAATGCTGTTTCTAAGCAATGCCTATCCAAATGGTTGGCTCATTGCATCACTTTCTGTTATGACAAGTACAACAAGACCCTTCCGGGTCAAGTCAGACGCCACTCCACCAGAGGAGTTGCTGCCTCAGCAGCTTGTTTCAAGAATGTGTCAGCGGCAGACATCTGTGCTGCGGCCACTTGGACTTCCGTCCATACCTTTACAAAACATTACATTTTGGATATTGCCTCTTGCCATAGAGCAGGCTTCAGGCTTGCTGTTCTACAAGGCCTCATTTCTTAAGGCCTTCACAGCTAGAGGATCTACTTTGAGTAGCTTTCCTCCTCCCGTGTGCTTCTTCTTGTTCCAGACTGCTTGGGACTCAGTCCTGTATGTAATTACCTACTGCAAGAGCCCTCTCGAAGTAAGATAGTACAGTTACGTAAGAACTTACGCAACAGTAGATCTTCGAGAGAGGCTCATATACAATGAAATAACTCTCTCCTGCCCTCCATCCCCTAAGCTTTTCAGCTCCTTTTCCAGTGAAAATATCAAGCTTCTCTCTCGTCTGGCCTCTTTTGGCCTGGGCGGGGAAAGAACTGGAAGGAGGCGTGAGGGAGCGCTCCTTTATACCGACGTCTCGTGACGCCGGTCACCTGACGTTGGGGCGGTCCCTCACCAGAGACTGCTAGCTAGAAATTTTTCCATGGGGTCCTGCCGCCTGCTGGCATCAGTCCTATATGTAATTACCGACTGCAAGAGCCTCTCTCGAAGATCTACTGTTACGGTAAGTTCTTACGTAACTGTACTTTTACCTGACTACTGTACCTGGGAAAATGGCCAGCCCATTTCATGCCCTTGTCCAGGTACAGAAAGAGTTCTTCTGAATGGGAGAGACTACCCTCTGGAGTGCACTCACTGAGTTAGGATTGAGAGGTACTGTCAGCATAGTGTGGAAAAAGACTTGGTTAGTTGTATGTAACTAATTGTCCTCGTCAAGGATATCGCCTTTTGGGCCATACCTTTCAAACTATAAGCCGTCTGCATCAGGACCACTCAGAAACATTTGCTAGCCAGGGCCCACCCACAGTGGCATTCAGTGTTGGCACATATTGCTCCTCAGTTCTTTCTCCTGCCATTGACCACTTGTCGGACCTGTAGAGAAACAGTGCCATTGAATTCTTGACTTTATTATTTTCTTATTTAGTTATACTTACATCTTCTTTGAGGATATTTATTTCAGCAAGGTCACACCTTTGGAACTATAGCCACCAGGCACTAGGACCACACAGAAAATTTTCTAGCTAGCAGTCTACTGGGGCCTCCTACGGCGACGTCATCATGTTGATGTCCTCCACATGTAGCTGTGGGCAGCTCCATGCCCTCCTCAATTCTTTTCCTGCCATTGACCATCACATATCAGACTCCGCGGAGCCTCTGCTGCTTCAATTGACTACCAGAATTTATTGTATTAGGGGTTACAATTTTGTTTCTTTTCTCATCCTAGTCCTTCCATCGCTTTATAACTTAGTGAGTTTTCTTCTTTTTTATGCCGACCGACTCTGAGAATCTGTTCCGACTTTGCAGCTGCAGCAAGAAGATAGTCGACAGATATAAGCACAAGGCCTGTGGCCGCTGCCTCAGCACCGACCATGACATTAAGGCCTGAGAGATCTTTTTATTTTATTTATTTTAGTCTTTGGTAACCAGGTAAGGCCCACTAGGCACAAGTGCCTGTTTTCAGGGGCAACCTGGGAGCACTGGCGGTCAAGTGACTTGCTCAGAGTCGCACAGTATGCAAGTGGAGTTTGTGAAAATCAAACTCAGGTCTGGTCTGCTGGATGTACCAAGCTCGTTCACACATCATTCCTCTAACCTCTAGACTATACTGCCAGCCCAAGATCTGCCAAGGTTTCAACTAGGCCACCTGGAGGTGATGCTAGACAGCCCTAGAAGCATACTTTATGGAGCAGAAGGTCATCGAGATGGAGAGGGAGCTCCAGGCCAGGAGCTTCCCCCACCCTGTTGACAAGCTCCCATGCCGCCAAGGCCCGGGACATATCGGAGAAGCACAAACACTGGGAAAAAGAGAGGCACACCAGGGAATGTTCTCAGTCGCCGCTTCCAGTGCCAACCACTCCAGGGTCATCCACTGAGCCAGCTGCCACCCCCTGCTGCCATCCACCCCTCTACCTCAGGGTCGACTCTGGCAGCTGTCCTTCCCCAGTTCCTGTCTGCCCAGTGGTGGTTCGTCGGTGGCACCCCTGACGTCAATCCCTACTGCCTTCCTCACCCTTTCTTCCATTGATGGGACTGTGGCAGTGCATTCTGTCAGTTCCACTGTGGCTGGAACTGGCCTATCACTGATGGGGTCTTTTTCTCCCCCACTGGTGCTGTCACCCCTGCTGCATTTGCCTTCCCTCACTATTGAGTGGCAACCATGGTGTCTTCTCAGCCTGGCCTTGGCTGGTGATGGTCAATTATCGGGCTTTGGGCCCATTCCTGTGACGCCACCGACTGTTCCTAAGTCACAGGGGATACAGCCCCCCCCCCCCAACAGTGCCTTTTCCTGACTTATCGATGCAAGGCCCCAGACCCCCTCGTTGCAACTTATGTCCAGCACTGCAATGCCGGGACTCTGTAACTCCACCAGCACCTGAAGCCTCACACTAGTACCACTTATCATAGACATTCAGATTATATCACCTTTTTCTGGAATTCATGTACGGGTTGCTCCTCCCCTGGGCCCATCTCCATTGGGGCCTGCTAGACTAGCCCCTCTCGCTGACACTTTCTACTTCTTCACGACTAGCCCCTTCATGGTTATCAGTGTCCTCGGCAGCTATTTCGGAGCCATGGGATGAGGATAACTATAATCCGAACCTCATAACCCCTGATGAGGAGGCTGACGATGATGAGGGGCCCAGAAGGCCCTCCAGCAACTCCACAATTTCCTCGGATGGTGAGGACTCCACAAACTACACCCTGATGTCTCTTCAGATGACCCCTTTTTCCTTTCAGTCATGAAACAGATCCAGGCTGCTCGGGGTTTGATGCCATAGAGAAGGACATTACCAGGAGAAACCTGACGTACTACCGGGACTTGCCAGTTTTCTCCTCTCATCACTCTCTCCCCCACTGTCAGTTCCTCGAGGATGCCACCATAGCTGGCTGCCTGGCACATACAAAACTTAGAATTTGATGGCAGATAAGGACCGTTTGGCCCACCTAGTCTGTCCATTTTCCCCGCCTGCTTCATATACTGCAAATCCCAAATGATCTGCGACTTACCCTCTCTTTCCTTTTATGCACTTTTTGTGGCAGTAAATATTCATTTGGTTGAATAACCTTGGACTTTGGCTTTAATTTTGGTGGGTCAGAGTAAGAGGTGCCATGATTTTCTTGTGTCTCTTCATAGTTTATCACAGAGCACCCTGTCCTGGTGCAGCTCTTTTTTAATTTTCTCCTGTCTTTCCTATTGCTAGGGTTCCTTTATGTCTGTCCCATGCATTTTTGAATTCCCCTACCAGTTTTGCCCCTATCATTTCTGCTGGAGGCTGTTCCATGGATCCATTACCATTTCCATGAAAAAATACTTTCTCACATTACCCCTAAGTCTACCCCCTTCTGTTTTCATATCATGCCCCTTTGTTCTTGCACACATCTCTTTTTTTCAGAAAGATGCTACCCTCTTGTATCTTATGTACACCCTTGAGGTATTTCAAAGTCTCTATCATATCTCCCCAGGGATACATATTGAGATCTTCCAGTCTCCTCTCTTTTGACTTTTGGTGCAGCCCTGGCACCATTTTTGTCACCCTTACTAACATACTAAAATGCCAGCAGAATAGGCCTAATGGCCTTTCGTGTCTGCTCGTTTGGTCAGCCCCCACCCTGGGTGCTGGCCTTGCTGTCCCCCTCGCCTTCTCTAGCTTCTCTCTTCCCAGTTCCGGATATTCTTGCTGCATTGGTTTTGCTTCTGAACCCTTCCCCTGTGCCTGTCCACCCCTCTTGAACCCCTCCACTGTCTCTGCCTCCCCAGCCCCTAGGTAGTGCATTCCATGGCTCTACCACCCTCTCAGTAATGCTTACCTCCCTCCTTTCTCCCTGAATCTTCCCCCTCAACTTCCACCCATGCCCTCTAGTGGCCCCTTCCTCCTTCCTTGAAGCACCCTCACTGTTCCTCCCCTATTTACCCCCTCTTCATGTACCTGAGACCTCTATCATGTCCCCCGGTCCCTTCTCTCTTCCAAAGTGTACATATTTAGCTCTTGAGCCTCTCCTCATAGGTCCTGTCCCCAAGCCCCAAATCATTTTGGTTGCCTCCTCTGGACCCTCTCCAGGAGGTTAATGTCCGCTTTAAGTGTGGCCTCCAAAACTGCACGCAGTACTCAAGGTCAGCCTCACACCAAGCAGTTATACAGGAGGAGTATCACTTCCCTCCTTCTGGAGTGATCCCCTAGCGATGCATCCCAGCATCCTGTTGGCCTTGGCTGCTGCCCTCCTACAAGTCTCAGGTTGTTCATCTTGACATCCACCACCACCCCAGGTCCCTCTCAGCCATTGAGACTTGTAGTATTCCCCAAGTGTACACTTGGCCTGGGTTTCTGGCCCCAGGTGGGTACCCATTTCCTGCATTAAACCTCAGCTTCCACTTTCTAGACCATCTTTCCAGAGCCTCCAGATCCCCCTGCAGGGCCACCCTCCCCTCCTCCCCATCCACCACTGCCCCCAGTTTCGAGTCATCTGCAAAGAGACTCATCTCACTCCTGATTCCTGTCCTTATGTCAGATACGTAGGAGTTGAACAGAGGGGCCCAGGACTGATCCTGTGGGACCCCACTAATGACCCTCCTTGGGAAGAGTTATCCACCAACTCTGACCCTCTGGGTCCGGTCCTGGAGCAATTGCCTATCCATCGGATCATCTGTTTCCACCCCCATTTCTCTAGTTTGTCCAACAGGCCACGTGAGGAACAGAGTCAAATGCCTTGCTGAAGTCCAGAAAGAGGACATCCACTGGTCTACCCAGGTCCAAGGCACTTGTCACCCAGTCATAGAACTCCACCAGGTTTGTCTGACCACGATTTCCCCGGGATGAATCCATGCTGTCTATCGTCAGGCACCTGACTTATCAGGGCCCCCCCAGCCTCTCCTTGAGCAATGCCCTCCATCACCTTGCCCACCACTGATGTCAGGCTGACAGGCCTGTAGTTCCCTGCCAGCTCCCTTGATCCCCCAGTGGATGAGCACTACATGCGCCAACCTTCCAGTCTTGGGCACCCACCCTGTCCCTCAGAGAGATGGTGAAAAGCTCTGCCAGGGTTTCCCACGAGACATCTGCAAGTTCCTCCAGCACCTAGGATGTAATTTATCCGCCCCAGTGCTTTCTCCGTCTTAAGGGAGCTGAGTGCTTCCTCACTCTCTGCTGTGTATTTCCACTTCAAGTACCTCTTCTCCCTAATTAGCCCCTCCCCACCTGCCAGTGATGCCCCCTCCCCAGACCTGCGATTGGTACAGGCCCCCTCCTCGTTATCTCTGTCTCCTCCCATGTATGATGCAGCATCCCCAATTTCCCTGGTGAAAACTGCGGTGAAGTACTCATTTAGTACCTCTGCCTGCTCCTCTGGGTCTTGTGCCCATCTCTCCCCTGATTTAATCCTGCTAATCTGCCCCTTCACCCTTCGTCTTTCCCCAATGTATGTTCTCTGAACCGTTTCTACTCTATGTCCTTCCGGAGATGTGGCCTCCAGAACTGGACACAGTACTCTAGATGAGGTCCCACCAATGTTCTATACAGTGGCATCATCACTTCCTTCCTTCTGCTCGAGATACTGCTACCTTTGCTCCCCAGCATTCCACTGGCTCTCCTCACAGCCTTCTCACATTGTTTGGTAACCTTTAGATCATCAGATATGATTACTCCTATGTCCCTTTCCTGTTTGATGATCATCAGTAGCTCCCCCCAATCATGTACTCCTCCCCCACATTTCTGTGCCCCAAGTGCATGATCTTGCACTTCTTTGCACTGACTTAGCTGCCACACCTTTGACCATTACTCAAGCTTGCTTAGGTTCCTTCTCATTTTCTCAACCCCTCCTGGAGTGTCAACCCAGTTGCAGATCTTTGTGTCATCTGCAAAATGACTCACCTTCCCTTCCAGCCCCTCTGTAATGTCACTTATGTAGACATTAAAAGAGGACTGGTCCAAACACTGATCCAAGCAGACACTGCTGGTCACCCCCTTTCTTCAGATAGGACACAGAGGGTGGTGGTAAACAGTGTTCAATCACTCAGCCAATTTTTAACCCAGTTTACCACCCTGGAACACCCTCCCAGGCTGCCCAGCTTGTTTACTTGCCTCCTATGTAGGACGGTGTTGAAGCCTTTGCTTAAATCCAGGTAGGCCACATCCACAGCCCCTCCCTAGTCACCCAGTCAAAGAAAATCTATCAGATTTGTTTGACAAGATCTTCTCACTGTGAATCCATGCTGCCTTGGATCCTGTGCTCTGTTGTATTCGATATATATCACAAACGTTTTTTATAGCAGTGATTCCATTAGTTTCCCCACCACTGAGGTCAGGCTGACTGGTCTGTAATTGCCAGCCTCCCCCTGCTCCCACTTTTGTGGACAGGGACTACATTTGCCCTCCTCCAGTCCTTTGGTACCACGCCTGTTTCCAGCGAACAGTTGAACAGGGCTATCAGTGGTGCTGCCAGCACCTCCCTGAGTTCTCTTAATACTCTGGTATGTATCCCATCCGGCCCCATTGCCTTGTCCACTTTCTGATTAGAGTGTTCCCTTAAGACACTCTCCTCCTTAAATGGACTGGTGTCCACCCCCCCCCCCCAGTGGTGTTTCCATCACCTAACTTTGGTCCCTCCCTTCCCCTTCTTCTGTGAATACTGAACAAAAATACTTGTTCAGGATTTCTGCTTTTTCTTGGTCCCCCTCTGCACACCTCCCTCCTTCCCTTTTTAGTCTCACGATCCCACCCTTAGGCTTTTTTCTTTCACTAATGTACCTGAAAAAGTTCTTGTCCCCTTTTGCTAGTGTCTGGGCTATTTTCTTCTGTTTGCGCTTTTTTACACTCCTGACTGCTTTCCCCACCTCGCTCTGCTTTTCCAGATACAGTTCCCTGTGTTCTTCCCTCTGTGTTTTCTTATACCTCCTGAATGCCAGCCTTTTTGCCCTTACCTTCCTGTCCATTTCTTTTGAGAACCATAGTGTTTTTTTTTCTTTCTCTTTGTTTTGCTGCTTACTTGCCTAATGCAATGGCTTGTTGCCACTGCTATGGCTGCCATTTAGATTCTCCCATTGTTCCTCTACCCTCCTTTCTCCTTCCCACCCAGTGATTTCCTAAGACATTCCTCCATCTTTGCAAAGTCGGCCTGCCTAAAATCCAGGACTCTTGCTTTCATGTGGGTCGACTCCTCCACTGTTCTCACATTGAACCATACTGTATAGTGATTGCTTGATTCCAGATGGCTCCCCACTTTTACGTCTGTAATTCTGTCCCTGTTGGGGAGTACCAGGTCCAAAGTCACTCCCTCTCGGATGGGCTCCATCACTAGCTGTCTTAGGCACACCCCCTGCAGGGCTTCCAGGATGTCTCTGTTTCTGGCTGAGGCTGCAGCCTGGTTGCTCCAATCCACATCTAGCAGATTGAATTCTCCTACCAGCAGCATCTCCCCTTTAGCTGTCATTCTGTAGATGGCTTCTACAAGTACCCTGTCCAGCTCTTCCCCTTGTGTGGGAGTTCTGTAGATCACACCAGTACAAATGGCAATGCTATTTCCCATCTTCAGGGTGATGCACAGTGCCTCCATCTCTCCCTGCATTCCCTGTACTTCATTTGCCTTAAGATAGAAACACAGAAACATAGAAGTTGACAGCAGATAAGGACCATGTGGCCCACCCAGTCTGCCCAATTTGCCTGTGTATTCCAAATACCACAGATCCCAGTTGATCTGCAGCTCACCCTTTCTTTCCTGTCTCTAGGGTACCCTTATGTCTATCCCATGCACCCTTGAATTCCCTGTTTTTCCCACCACCACCTCTGTAGGGATGCTGTTCCAAGCATCCACCACCCTTTTGGTGAAAAAGTACTTCCTTACGTTGCCCCTGAACCTTCCCTCCTCTAGCTTCATCTTGTGTCCCTTGTTCTTGCATGTCTTCTTTTTTGAAAGATTGTACCCTCTTGTACTTTGTTTATATCCCTGAAGTACTTGACAGTTTCTATCATATCCCCCTCTCTCTCCTTTCCTCCGGGGACTACATAGTGAGTTTTCCTAGCCTTTCCTCATAGGGCTTTTCATGCAGACCTTGTACCCTCTTGGTAGCCCTCCTCTGGACCGCCTTCTCTTTATTTATGTCTTTCAGGAGATACGGTCTCCAGAACTTGAGACAATACTCTAGCTGAGGTCTCACCAGTGATCTGTACAGTGGTATAACCACCTCCCTCCTTCTGCTGGTGATACCCCTCCCTATGCACCCCAGCATCCCACTGGCTTTCCCTACAGCCTTCTCACATTGTTTGGTTGCCTTTAGGTCATCAGATGTGAGTACTTCCAGGTCCCATTCTTGCTTGGTGGCTGCCAGTACCCCCCACCCCCCATCTCGTATTACTCCCTTGGATTTCTGCTCCCCAAGAAAATTACTTTGCACTTTTTTGCACTGAATTTTAGCTGCTACACTTTTGACCACTCCTCCAACATGCTTAGGTCTTTTCTAATTTTCTCTATCCCCACTAGAGTGTCAACCCTGTAGCAGATCTTAGTGTAGTCTGCAAAAAGACATACCTCCAGTCCCTCTACAATGTCATTTATAAATACACTGAAGAGGACTGGCTCCAGGACCGAAGCCTGTGGCACCCAGCTGATCACCTCCCTTTTGTCCGATTGAACACCATTTACCAGCACCCTTTGTGTCCTGCCACTCAACCAGTTTCTGACCCAGTTTACTGCCTTGGGGCCTACCCCCCAGACTGCCTAACTTATTTGCCAGCCTTCTGTGTGGGACGGTGTCAAAGACCTTGCTGAAATCTAAGTAGGCCACCTCCTCCACCCTTCCCTGATCTACCTCCCTGGTACCCAGACAAAGAAATCAATTAGATTTGCATGGCAGGACCTTCCTGCTATGAATCCATGCTGCCTTGGATCCTGTGCTCCGCTAGATTCAGTCCTGTCATTTAGCAGTGACTCCATTAATTTCCCCACCACCGAGGTAACGCTGACTGGTCTGTAGTTGCCTGTATCTTCTTGGCTTCCACTTTTGTGGAGAGGGACCACATTTGTCCTCCTCCAGTCTTCTGGGACTGCACCTGTCTCTAGTGATCTGTTGAATAGGGTGGTTAGAGGGGCCGACAGCACTTCTGTGAGCTTTTTTAATATTCTGGGGTGAATCCCATCTGGCCCCATTGCTTTATCTATTTTCAGTTTCCCCGAGTTCTTCTAGGACTCATTCAACCATGGATGGACTGGTGTCCATCTCCATTTTATGGTTTCTTGTATTGTTGCATTGTGGACCTTTGCCTTCCCTTTCTTTGAAGAAAACTGAACAAAAGTGTTTGTTCAGTATTGCTGCTTTTTCTATGTCCTCCTCTGCATACCCTCCTCCCCCCTTTATCCTGACAATCCCACTCCTGGTCTTCCTCTTGCTAATGTATCTGAAGAAGGTGTTGTCACATTTCTTTATAGCCTGGGCTGAATTTTCCTCTGTCTGCACCTTTGTGCTCCTGACTGCCTTCCCTGCATCCCTCTGCTTCTCTAGATACTGCTCCCTGTCCTCCCTTTGTGCTTACTTGTAACTTCTGAATGCTCCTCTTTTTTTCTCTTACTTTATTGTCCACTTCCTCCGAGAACCAAAGTGGTAGTTTTTTTCTCTTATTCTTGCTTTGCAGTCTGACACAGAGGCTTGTTGCCTCAGTTATGGCCCCCCTGAGAATAGCCCACTCCTTCTCCACATCCCCTTTTTTCCTATTTTGCCAGGGCGCCCCTGAGACATTCCACCATTTTGTCAGTCAGCTCTTTTGAAATCCAGGACCTTTACTTTTGTGTGGTTTGCCTCTTCTACTGTGGCCACATTGAACCATACTGTCCTGTGGTCACAGGTTCCTATGTGGCTGCTGCCTACCTTTACATGTTGGACCCTGTCCCCATTGGTGAGCACCAGTTCTGATATAGCCCCATTGCGGGTGGGTTCAGCCACAAGCTGTCTTAGGCATGCTTCCTGCAAGGCAGTAAGGATGTTCCTGCTTTTGGCTGTACTCGCAGTTTGGGTGTTCCAATCTACATCTGGCAGATTGAAGTTCCCTAGCAGTAGTAGTTCACCTTTGGTTGCCATTTTGTGGATGGCTTCCACTAGCATTTTTTCTCTCTCCTCCTCTTGCGCTGGAGGTCTGTAGATCACTTCTGTGCCAAAGTTGGTTCCATTTCCTTCCTTCAGGGTGACCCACAGTGCCTCCACTCCCTCCTGCAGCCCCTGAATGTCGGTTGCTTTGAATCCCTCCCTGACGTACATAACCTCCCCTTCTCCCTTCCTTCCTTTCCTGTCTTTCCTGAATAGAGTATAACCTGATATTGTGATATCCCAGTCATGGTTCCCTGTGAACCATCTCTCAGTAACAGTGACAATGTCCAGTTCCACCTCTGCCATCAGTGCTACTATGTCCAGAATTTTGTTTCCCAGACTGCAGGCATTTGTGCACATGACCTTCTAATATTTACTGCCTCCTCTCCTAATAAATACACTCCTATCCCCATGTCTTTCTTCCCTACCCCTCTTGTTCTTACTCCCATTCTGCTATTTCCCTGTAATTTTACCGATTTTGGTTTTAGTTATCTTTGGTGATTTCTCAGCCTTAGGATCCTGTCGTCTGTATAATTTTGTGGGGGGTTCTTGCTGGTGAGACATTTAAACCTCTCACCAAGGATCTTGGTTCCCCCTCCCCCGGATAAATGCAGGCCATCACCCCTGTACAGGCCTGTATCCCTTCAGGTGGAACCCCAGTCCCTAGAGAAGCCAAATCCCTCGCTCCGCACCAGTCATTCGGCCATGCGTTGAATCACTTTGTGTGGAGTACCCTGTTCTCCCCCTTGCTTTCAATGGGTAACACCTCTGAAAAGGTTACAGAGTGTGCCACCTGTCTAAGAATCCCCCACTCCCTGAACTGCTCCTGCAGTACCCTAGCCTCACCAGTTGCCAGGTCATTCGTCCCCAGGTGAATGATGACGTCTAGCTCTCCCTCCCGTTCTCCTGCCTCAGCGATCTTTAGGATGTGCTGCCCATCCCTCCAAGCCAGGGCACCAGGTACACACTTGACCTCCCTCCCCTTCTGACCCAAGTCTAGCCCCCGATGATAGAGTACCCCACCAGGAGTTGCTTCCTCCTCCTCCTCTGGGGTCCTCAGCCTCCCCCACTGGTGTCTCCACCATGGAGGACACCCACATCCTCTTTGGTTACCACTGCGGGTGCCTCTCTTGGACAGTCCTGCCCTGCCAGGGCAGCATAGAAGTTATGGTGTAGACCTGTAGGAGGGATGTGTCTCTTCCCCACCACCCTCCCCCTTCCTGAGCCCACCTTCATCCAGCCATTCCTCTTCCTTGGCAACCGTTGAGGCAGTGGGGGAGGACTTGATGGTCCCTGGGTGGGGTTGGAGGTCCCCTGAATCCCGGCCAACTCTGCCTGGAGACGAGCAACCTCCAACCTCAGCCCAGAGAGGTGCCTGCAGATGGGACAGCACCGCAACCTCCAGAAAGTCTCCCTGAAGACTGCCATCCTACAGCTGCTGCACTGCACTACTCCCATCATGTCTATAAGTGTCCTTCCTGCTTTGGGGTATTCTGCTTTCCTTCAGAAGAGAAACACCATTGCTCAGTTGCCTTTGTGCCTCGTAACTGTTTTATGTATTCCTGTGAACCCTTCCTTGCTGCCTCCACAGGAATTATCTGTCTGCTGTCAATCACCCACTAGAGCCTATAAAAGTGGAGCTAAGCTAGCCCCAAGTGGGTGGGCTATGCAGGCGTGGCAGGGCAGTTTTCATGCATACTAGAGTAGGCTAGGCAGCCTGGGGTGCCAGATGTTTAGGGGCACTCATGATAAAGCACTAAGATATATGTTTTTGATTATTTGTTCATTAGATCGATCGTAAATCTAAAAGAGGAGGAGGATGTGAACTGTACCTAAAAGACAATCTGATAGGGCACCCTGTCCACGTAGACCTACCGACATCCTCTGCCCAACTACTGCACATCAGAATCCTACATGGTGCCCAGAATAAAGCCCTCATGGTCATTACCATCTATATCCCACCAAAAGAACAGGGACCTGGCCTCCACGCAATACTGGACTACATCAAAGCACTTCCACCCAACTCCGAAACCTTCCTACTCTGCGATTTCAACGTAAACTGGCTGGGAACTGAGGCAGGGGCTGCCAATGATTCTGTCATATCGGCAAACCTTACCCAGATGTTGGACTCCCCAACCAGAAAGAAATATAAAACCAGAACCAGCACCCTGCTGGACTGGATCCTGACTAGCCACCCACTCGGATCAAAAGCACCACCGTCCTGCCCGACTCACTCAGCGATCACTCCCCTGTCAGCTGTACCTGGTCAAATAAATTTTGTAACCCCCCCCCCCGCCAAAAATCATCCTCAGCAGAGTCCTACCTCGTGGTCAGCTAACCTGCCTAAAAACACACCTCCATCGGGACTGGTCTCCCATCTACTGGGCCACTGACACAAATACCGCCCTGGACCAATTCATCCTCCTCTTTAATGAAGCCTGTAACACCTACACTCCGCTAAAAAAGCGCAAATTTAAATCTCTCTGCAACCCGTGGCTATCAGGCTTCCTCATAAAGAAGTTAGAACACAGAGACCATCTCTGGGATCTGGCCAGATCCACCGGGAAGCAAGCTGGCATCCAAAAATATAAAAGCGCAAGGAATGATTGCACCAAATCCATACGCCAACAGAAATCAGACTACTTCAAGAAAGCACTCACTGACTCATGGAGAAATGGGGAGAGATTTCTGGAATAACATAAAAGATGTCACTGGGAAGCAGCCCAAATCACCCACGACTGTGCTCCAGGTAAATGGGAGTACTACACTGGACCTTACAATCATTGATGACACCTTCAACGATCTCCCCCGACTTTTTCAACGTTAGTGACACTCCTGTACCCGCCTATCAGACTCCACCCAACAATCTCCCCCCACTTCAAAGCAGTGAATAGGAATGAAGTCAGGAAGTACATCTCCAAAGCTATCTGCAACACCAGAGCAAGCGCTGATACACTGGACCTCAAGCTTCTGTCTCTCACACTGGAGGAAGTCCTGAGGCCTCTCACCAGGAATTTTAATCTCTCCCTCTGTCTCAGCCGGTTGCCGGATAAATGGAAGTCAGCTACAGTTACTCCAATCCATAAAAGTGGTGATAAGACCACACACGGGAATTACCACCCTATCTCTATCCTTCCACCTCTCTCTAAGGCCCTGGAAAGGATAGTAGCAGACCAGCTCATCGACTATCTGGGCAAATATAACATCCTCTGCCGGCAGCAACATGGCTTTAGAAAAGGCCACAGCACTGCTACTTCCCTTCTTGAGTTCACTGGTGCCATCCACAACTCTCTGGACAATGGTCTCCTAACTGGAGCAATATTTATAGACCTGACCACAGCTTTTGATACCGTCCACCATCGCCTCCTGCTTGGTCAACTACAGAACGCTGGTCTCTCCACTGAATCTGTTGCATGGTTCGAAAGCTGTCTTGGAAACCAGACCCAATGTGTGAAAACTGTGGATGTGCTCTCTGATACTAAAGAGGTCCACTCTGGTGTTCCCCAGGGCTCTATCCTGGGCCCACTACTTTTCAGCCTGTTCCTCAACTCACTCCCCGACTCCTGTGCTCAACAAATTATACTGTATGCAGATGACACTGTCATTCTTGCCTCCCATCAGGACCCAAACCGCCTACAACTGACCCTTCAGCATGGATTCACTTTGGTCGAGAACTGGTTCAAAAAACATAAGTTGATCCTTAACCAGAAAAAAACCAAGTCCATGATTTTCACCAGCTCTCATAACAAGCACAAGCATCTCCATCTCTCCATAAACACCAGCAAAAATGGCCCACTGGATCAGGTCCAATCCTTCAAATAACTTGGAATCACCTTAGATACCCACCTATCCTACGCTGCCCACATAAATAATGTTGCCCAATCTGCAGACTCCAGACTGGGCCTGCTCTACCGCCTCCAGCGACACCTAACCAAAGAGGCCCTAGCAGCTGCTGTCCAGAGCTCCATCATCTCCCAGATTGACTACGGTCTTATCATGTATAGCTCCACCACTGCCACAGCACTCAGACAGGTAACCACCACCCTAAACAAGGACTGTCGACTCATCACTGGTGCAAAACGTCTCACTCACACTTGTGACCTCTACACTCAAACAAATTGGCTACAGCTTGAAAATAGAATTAAGTACCAAACCTGTGTTGTTGCAAAGAAAATCCAGATGGGGCTTGCCCCTCAAGGAGTCTGTACCCTTCTTCAACCAAAAACCAACAGTCAAATCACCAGGGGACCAAAGCCACTACTGTTTCAAATTCCCTGCCACCACACAACCCAAGGCCAAAGATCTTTCGCCTACAGGGCCCCCACCTGGTTAAATGGTTTTGCTATTGACACTACTTCTACCACCTTGCTTGGTGCTTTCAAAACCAGGCTCCGAAACACCCTCATTGCCTCCAGCACCTGCGCTTGCCTTGGCTAACAATTTCAGCACTCCCTCCTCCTCCTGTGCTCGCTGTTGCAGGGCCCTTGGCCTCCCACACTTACCCTCCCTGGGCCCATTCTCTCCTGCACTTATGCCCTGGACAACGCCGCTTTGGCTGCTTCCCCCCCGTCTCCACCTTACTGTACCCCCCTGCTCCTTCTCTTACCTCCTGCTACCACCCCCGTCTCTTTTTCCTCCAACCCACCTCTTCCTATAATTTCTTACTCCCCTCCCCAGTTTTTAGCGTTGATTTATGTTACGTCTCTAATTCAACCACAATGTTTTGTTTTGCAACTTTTTGTAGTCTTCAGTAACGTGACGTGGAACCTTTGTAAAAGAGCCCTGGCTCAAAGGTAATTGTAATCCTAGAATCAAACAAATACAATAAAAATAAAGATCTGCTGGTGCTGCCTGAGTCCACTGAGAGCTGCAAGCCTGGCCTTGTGACACACCGCGAGCGTGCACACACACACACACACCCACACCCACAGTGCAGGTTTTAACAAGCATAATAAGTCAAGAGTCTACTCCAGCAAAAAACAACACAGCTCATCCTAACTCCCACTGTGATCCCCTGCCATCATTTGGCTGCCCTCCCCCCGCCTCCCTTCCTCCTCATCTCCACTGAAAAAATGCTTTGAGTTGTCTCTATTCTCCCTCCTTGCAGCAAACGTTCCTGCCTCCCTATCCCATTCTGTCATTCGTTGACGTGGTGAGATTGTTTAGAGCAGCCAGGGAATGCTGATCTGGGTGTGCTCGGTGTATAAGAAGGCTATATTTCGGGCAGCTTTTTTTTATTTTGGATGGTGACTCGGCATTGATTCAGTTTGGGCGGGCTGTGGCACATCAGTACTGTTGAGATTCAGAAACACAACTCTTGGCACCAGTGACCGACTGCAGTGTTTCTGGTTTTTGGGAGCACTGAGCAGAATGAAGAGGTTTGATTTTTTTGCCAGGTTTTCCCTCAGGTAAGTGTAAGTGAAAATATCGAAGGATTCGAAGAGTTGATCCACTAAGTTACTAACTCCTTGTGTAAACATCCTGGATTAGGTTTAGCTAATGAACAAAGTTCAAGTGCCTCCTCCCACCTCGATTTGTACCAACTATCCTTGCAAAAACCACCCAGTCATCCTTTGTCACTGCGCAGACTCGACTGGGAATCCATTGCTTTTCCATGTATTTCTTCAGTGAGACACAATTGCATTAAGTTAGTTTCACTTATTTTCAGCTTTTTTTGTCTGAAGAAACTGATCTTTCACTGGTTCATGCAACTCAGGGCTGAGGCTGACTTCGAAATCCTCAGAGAAAATCCCATACCCTCCTTTATCTAGTAGATGCTAACATCCTTTCAAAGTCTCTGCGTGTGCTCCGGGATTGTTCTTGTTATGTTTCATCCACAATTTCTGGCTTTGAGTCAGAGGCAGTACTCATGCCTAAGTGGGCCCCCAAAAAAGGCAGAAATAAAGCGGTCAGTATGCAAAGCGTACCAATGGCTTTTCAAACAACCGTTGCACACAAGGGAGAGAGAGTAATTAGCGAAATATGGAAGAGACTACTGGCCAATTAACAAATCAGTAAAGAAACCTCCAAAACCCCACAGCAATAAAACCAAACTATGTTCTATTCAAAGGGGACCAGTTGGACTCTAGCTAGGCAGCTAGCAGGTAGGCAGATTCCAAGGTAATGGCATTTGATTTAGCAACTGAGATGTCAAATATCCAAAGCCTGTAACATAGAAAAACACACGGTACTGGTCCGCTGAGATGAAGCTGAAGTAACAAACTTGACCTATAAGCAAAACAAAAGTGCACACCAAGAACAAAAGCTGTGGCCAAAGTGGTGCAGTGAGAAAGGTGGTTTGCTCAGGAATCATGCAAACAAGAAAAAGACAGTGCTGTATGAAACTGATCCATGTTTTGTGTGTGTGTTGGGGAGGGGTTGCATGAAGTTTCCAGCCTATGGGCACCATTTAAGTTAATGCAGCCCTATAGGTGGGTGGCAGTAGTGTGTGTGTGTGTGTGTGCTTGTTTTGTCCCCTCTTCCCCTTATGTCTCTTTGCTGCTGCTAGACAAACACCCTGTAGTAGTTAATTTTTAGAGGGCACTGAGCCTCTCAGCTCCACACCCCCAAATTAAACACCTGATTCACAGTGCTTCCTCAATCTAATCAGCCCAAGATTAAGTTCCTGACCTAGTTTCCCCCCATACCACCTGTTACAATTTCAAACCTAAGATCTTACTTTGAGAGGGTTCCTTCAGTAGGTCATCACATATAAGACTGGTGCCACCTGGTGTCTGCCCGCACTGCAGACTTTTCTAGCAATCCCTGATGGGGGACCGCCCACCCAATGTCACGTGACCAATGTTAGTGTGGCTGTATATAGTGTGCGGTCCCCTCCTACTCAGTTCTTTCGATCATCACCTGTGTCAGTCGCATTGCAGACTTCCATGCAGCGATCGTCGTGTAAGGTCTTGCGTCAAAATTTTTCCTTTGCCCTATTTTCTTCAACTTTCATTGCTAACTTGATGTCTTCACCTAAGAAGTGCTCATCCTGTGGCACGCGGATCCCACATAAGGATGGTCACCTTAAGTGTGTAATCTGTCTGGGCCCAGACCATCCTGTTTCCTCCTTCCCGGAGTGCCAAACCTTCAAACAGGCCACCAAGAAGTCGAGACAGCAGACTTTGGAGGCCCACCTCTTAAAAACCAGCTTAGCATCTCTGGAGAAGCAGATGGACTGTATTCGGGGATCCTATTCTGAAAAATCATCTCCTTCAAAGAAACACCACAAGGAGAAGTCTAGGGAGTGGGAGTGCTCTGCGGAAGAGGCCACACAGCCCTCGACAAGCAAGGCCCAGCCACAGCCCAAGAAGTTGGATGGTAAGTCTGGTAAATCCTCCATTGGTCAGTCGGTCGTTGGCCCCTCACAGTGACTGCACCACAGCTGGCCGCTAGTTAGTCCCTGTGCCTCCGCAGATACTTTGGTAGCTAGTAAGCTGGCTCCCCAGTTTTCAGGGACCCACCCGGCACCCATCGATAAGTCGGCTGGGGTCTTCTCCCCCAACCACCCGATGCCGCCTGCTAAGATGCCCAATCCTGATGGCCGCTCAGGCGTGGTCCGCCCATCAGGACCTAGTAGCGCCTCACCCGACGACCGGCAGGACCAGGGGGAAAAGGCTCCTCTTTCCTCGCCTGTACCATTCTCTTCACCGATGGGTACTTCAGGTGAGGATAGCGCTGAACCCTTCGAGGCCTCTGGGTCCGTCCCATGCCCCTGACGGGGTTACGGAGCAGGAAGCTCCTCCTCGGCCATCTGGCCTTCCAGTGGATGCCCCTCCTCCACTCTCTGGTGGGATTCCTGTTAAGCCGACACCGGTTCCAATCTCTCCATCGGACCCGGCGAACCCTTTGCTGATGCCGGACCTTCCGACAACTGTTCCACAGCCAGTGTCCAGTGGTCAGCTTCAGCTGTTGGCTGCAACATCAGACCTATTCCCGCTGTCAGAGCCCCTTTGTCCAGCTCCAACACCGGCCCCTTCGATGCCGGATCTCTTTCCGGCGCCAGATCGGGTGGTGCCAGTCACGACATCGGTCCCTCTGACAATGGCTATCCCGACACCGGATCCCCAGCCTATCTACACTACTGCGGGTCCGATGTGGGTACCCCTGTCAACAGATCTGACAATGGAGATTTGCACATGACCCCAGACTGTCCCACACTACCCTCTTGGGTATCCTGGGGACCATTTCCTGGCTAGTCCCCCTCTGGACTGGAGTTTGTATGGGCAATACTACCATGGCTACCATCCTTACCATTACCAGAGGTACCAGGGTTACCACTACCACCCATCACCGGTCATACCTCCTCCTTCTCCACCACTCCCTCAGCCCCAACCTCCTCTGGCTATGCCAGACTTTGAGTCTGATCCAGTCTTGGTGGCAGGGGGCATGGTCAGAGTTGATGTCTGACTTGGAGACGAGACTCCCGTTACCACGGTCTCCCAGGTCTCTGTCCCTGAGCAGCTCTTCCATAACCACTATGCATGTCTCGAGGAAAACTCATCAGGACATCACACTTCCAGATATCCATCACCGTCCTGATGAAGGGGCAGATGATGATGATGATGATGATGATGATGGGTCCAACGAGTCAGCGGAGGAGGTCCTGGAGGAGCCTGAGGGTCCATCAGGCAAGATTTCCCCTAAGTCCCCCCAGAGGACTCTGCCTTCTCAGACCTTCTGAGGGCCATGAAGGATTTCTTCGATTGGGAGTCGGAGGAACAAGACCCCATGAGACAGAGACTGGCCGAGCACCTGGACCTATAGTCTCTGTCTCTGTTCCCTATTCCTCCATGGATTCCACCTCACCAGCACTTCACCTCTATGGTCTGGCAGATGCCTCATTCCCTCCCTGCTGTCCCCAAGCAGGCGGACAGACTTTACCAAGTGCCAAAGGATACCCCTTTTCTTAAAGCGTGCCCTAAGGCTGATTCTGTGGCAATCTCCACTGCTGGTGATCACTCCAGATGTACCCAAGCACATGAGCACCTCTCCTCCAGACGAAGAGTTGAGACAAATGGACCAGTTCGGGAGAAAAGTTTACACTTCGGTCACATGCGCCCTTCGGTCCCTCAATTATGTGGTCCATATGGTGCCCCATGAAAGCTACCTTGGCCAGATTGGAAGCTCAGGTCCAGGCTATGGAACCCTCGAACTTGAAAGAGGAGCTTGCCAAGGATCTATGCCTCACTCATTTTTCTTGTAGGCATGCTTTGCAAGCCACATACGACTCGGTTGATTCTGTGACTTGCACCTCGGTAACTACGGCTGCCCTCAGACGGCACTCCTGACTTCGCCTTTCCGGACTTGCTAACGAAGTTCAGTCAGCAATTCAAGATGCCCCCTTTAGGGGTTGGTACTCTTTGATGGGGACACCAAGGACATCATCACAGACCTGCAGGACAGAGGTCTTGCCCTCAGGTCAGTGAGGTCCATGTACCGATCGGGCAACCAGCAACAGCAGCCCTTTTGGAAAAGGACCTGGAGGCAGAGGAAGCAAGCCCTGGCGCGACGTCAGGGCAAGCGTAAGGCCACAGGTTCAGCCACCCCTCCAGCCTCCAAGAACCAGAGATGTACAGGGGGCCCTCCCCCTGAACATCCAGCCAATCCCTGACTTGTTATCCCCACTGCCTCCTCAGTCAAATGAAAACGAAAGAAAAAAACACTATGGTTCTCTAAAGAAGTGGCGGTGAAGGTAAGGGGGAAAAAAGATAACATTCGGGAAGTATAAGGAAACACAGAAGGAGCAGGACAGAGAACTGTACCGGTTAAAGCAGAAGAAAGCGGGTAAGGCAGTCAGAATAGCAAAGGCCCAAACCGAGGGAAAGATAGCCAACTCGGTTAAGAAGGGGGATAAAACCTTTTATAGGTGTATTAGGGAGAAAAGAAAGACTAAGACAGGGATACTGAGGCTGAACAAAGAGAGAGAGGTGGTTGGGCAGAGAGTGACAGTGAAAAAGCAGGGATACTGAACGAATACTTCTGCTCAGTATTCACAATGGAAAATCGGGGAAATACCTAATTCAGTCAATAGAAGCACTCTGGATAGGGGGGTTGATATTAGTCCTTTCACAGAAGAAAGGGTTCTGAAAAAACTCTTAAAACTGCAGGTGGATAAAGCAATGGGGCCTGATGAGATTCACCCCAGAATTTTAAAAGATCTAAAGGAAGAACTAGTAACACCACTGAGTACCCTTTTTAATAAATCATGGGAGGATGGGGTGGTACCTGAGGACTGGAGGAGGGCGGATGTGATTCCCCTTCACAAAAGTGGGAGCAAGACAGAGGCAGGAAACTACAGACCTGTCAGTTTGACCTCAGTGGTAGGAAAAATGATGGAATCACTTCTGAAGGAAAGAATTGTTGAGTACCTAGAGGCCAGTGGGGCACAGGACCCAAGGCAGCATGGATTCACAGCGGGAAGGTCATGTCAGATAAATCTAATTGATTTCTTTGACTGGGTGACCAAAGCAGTAGACCAGGTAGGGGCTGTGTACATGGCCTACCTAGACTTTAGCAAGGCATTTGACACAGTCCCACACAAAATATTAATAAACAAATTAGCCAGCCTGGGAGTGGGTCCTAGGGTGGTAGCCTGGGTTAAAAACTGGTTAGACAACAGGACACAGCGGGTAATAGTAAGTGGAGTCCACAGTGAAGAAAGGAGGGTTACTAGTGGGGTACCGCAGGGTTCAGTACTGGGGCCGCTCCTTTTTAATGTCTTTATCAGTGACATTGCAGAGGGACTGAAAGGGAAAGTATGTCTCTTTGCAGACGACACAAAGATCTGCAACAGGGTTGATACACAAGGTGGGGTGGAAAGGATGAAAAGGGACTTGGCAAGGTTGGAGGAATGGTCAGATGTATGGCAGCTTAGATTCAATGCAAAGAAGTGCAAAGTAATGCACCTGGGAAACAAAAACCAGGGAAGAGTACACAGTGGGGTGAGATACTGACAGCAACAAAAATGGAAAGGGACCTGGGGGTAGTCATATCAGATGACCTAAAGGTGGGCCAGCAATGTGAGAAGGCAGTAAGGAGGGCTCGGGGGATACTGGGATGATTAGGGAGAGGCATCATCAGTAGAAAACAGGAAGTTGTTGGCCCTCTGTACAGACAGCTGGTAAAACCACATCTGAAGTACTGTGTACAGTTCTGGAGACCCATCTCCGAAAAGACATAGACAGGGTGGAGGCTGTCCACAAGAGGGCAGCCAAAATGATGCAGGGTCTGCATCAGAAGACATATGAAGAAAGACTAAATGAACTAAAGATGTATAGCCTCGAGGAAAGGGGGGGGGCATGAGAGAAACTTTCAAATACCTCAAGGGAATCAACAAAGTCCAAGAGGGTAGCATCTTTCAGAAAAAGAGATGTGCAAAAACAAGGGGGCCCAATTTGAAGATAGAGGGGGGACAGCTCAGAGGTAATGTGAGGAAGTATTTCTTCACAGAGAGGGTTGTGGATACATGGAACGGCCTTTCTGAGGAGGCTATAGAGTCAAAAACAGTGGGGGAATTCAAGAATGCATGGGACAGACATAAGGCAATTCTAGTGGGGGGTAGGAGGAAGTAGGCTTTTGGTTAACTAGGATCTGCAGCTTATCAGTTAGGTAGGAACATGGGCAGACTAGGTGGGCCAAGTGGTCCTTATCTGCTGTCAAATTCTATGTTTCTAAGTTTCTCAACAGGGAGCAGGTGGGAGATTCGCCTATCACGCGCAGGAGTGGAGGGCAATAATCTCTGACGAATGGGTCCTGCACCTAGTGTCCATCAGACAGACGATAGAGTTTCTGGATTTTCCTCCTTCAAGGAAGCAATAGAGCAGGTTCCCCTCCGGCAAAGGGGAAGGGGGGTTTACTCCCATTTGTTCCTGGTTCCAAAAAAGACAGGGGATTTCAGACCCATCCTCAACTTAAGCAACCTTAGTTTGTCGAGTGCAAAAAATTTTGAATGCTGACACTCCAGAGCCTCCTTCCGCTCCTTCTGGAGAACCACTGACTATGCTTATGGACATGCAGGATGCTTACCTGCATATCCCCATCTTCCCCAGACACCACCGGTTCCTGCGGTTTCAGTTCCAGAGGGATCACTTGCAATTCCAGGCACTCCCCTTTGGTCTGTCATCGGCACCCCTGTTGTTTACGAAGTGCCTGGCAGTGGTTGCGGCCTTCTTACACCACAGGGGTATTGCCATTTTCCCTTACCTGGACAACTGGCTGATTTCAGCCCTGTCCAGGGGCTCTTTACTAGAGGCTCTTTCTTTCACCTTGGACCTTTTCAACAGACTAGGGATTATGGTCAGTATTCCCAAGTCCTCCATGACCCCGTCCCAGAAACTTCAGCTCATCGGGGCAGTATTGGATACGGTCCATTGCAGACCCTTCCTCCCTCCAGACAGGGTGGAGACACTGATCCGTCAGGCTTCTCGAGTTGCTTCTTCCAGGACCATCCCAGCCTGGGAGATCCTTTGCCTTCTCGACCTGATGGTGGTCTTCATCACCACTGTTCCCCTTGTGAGGCTCCATATGAGGGTAACTCAGTGGTCCTTGCGCGTGCAGTGGGATCAACTCCAGGACGACCTGGACCATCTAGTACTGGTCTCCCCAGCAGTTCAGAAGGAACTGCTGTGGTGAAGGATTCCCTGCAATCTTTCTTTGTGTCTTCCCTTCCAGAACCCTGCTCCCTTGGCATCCCTAACCACAGATGCCTCGAACATGGGATAGGGAGTACATCTAGGGGAGCACCAAGCCCAAGGACTGTGGTCCAGCTTGGAGGCTACGTTACTTATCAGTGTTCTGGAGATGAGGGCTGTCCTGTATGCCTTACAGGCTTTCCAGACCCTTCTACCCAAGGGATCACTGCTGGTCCAAACAGACTATGTCGGTAGTTTGCTACCTCAACAAACGAGGAGGAACCCGCTCGTACCCCTTGTGCAGGCAGGCAATGTGGGTGTGGAACTGGGTGGTCCAGCAAACTATGGCCATGCATGTATCAGGTGTTTTAAATGTCCTGGCGGACAGTCTCAGCAGGTCTCGGACCCTAGCTCATGCATGGGAATTACATCAGGAAGTGGCAGAATCCATCTTCCTACTTTGATGGTGTCCAGAAATCAACCTTTTCGCCTCCAAATTCAACGCAAAATTTTCCAGTTTTTGCTCACTTGTTCCAGGGCATGGTGCTTTCTGGCATGACGCTCTTGTCTCTCTCCTGGACAGGAACATTTTGTACACCTTCCCTCCATTTCCCATTCTCCAGAGGGTCCTCCTCAAGCTTCAAGCACAGAAGGCAAAGATGATTCTCATTGCATTGGTTTCCACTGCTACAACAGCTTTCCAGGGAACCACCGGTTCCACTTCCAGTGACCAACGACCTCCTGACTCAGGACCAAGGTCGATTAGTACATCTGGGGCTCAGGACTCTGCATGTTCATGCATGGCTCCTGCAGACATAGTGATCTCTCGCTTTAGGGTCTCCACCAGGGTCGCGCAGGTCCTCATTGCTGCCAGACAACCCTCTACTCGATCCACTTATGCCATGAAGTGGAAACGGTTTTCCATCTGGGCGACTGCCAAGGCTTGGAACCCTTTCTCATGTTCTGCCCCTCAAGTCATGGAATACCTCCTTCATCTGTCAGACTCCGGTCTCTCATATTCATCATTGAAGGTCCACCTTTCCACAATTTCGGCGTACCATGAACTAGTGGATGGTAAACCCATGGCTCAGTTGGAAGTCTCTAAAACCTGTCTGAAAGGGATTCTCCATCTGAAACCCCCCAATCCGCAGCCCAACTCCACCTTGGGATTTGAATTCTGTTTTGGAAAAGCTCACCCTTCCTCCTTATGAGCTGGCTATGAGCTGTGACTTGTGCTTCCTTTCTTGGAAGGCATTGTTTCTGGTTGCCATCACATCAGCCTGGAGAATTTCGGAGCTTCACGCTCTGGTTTGCAAAGAGCCCTATCTTATTTTCAATCAGGACTGGGCTTTCCTTAGAATGAATCCTAAGTTTCTTCCCAAGATGGTGTCAGAAGCCACACTGAACCAATCAGTAGAGCTTCCTGTGTACTTTCTGTCCCCCCAGTAGAGGTGAGGCACTCCTCCATACCACGGATGTGCATCGGATTCTTCGGTGCTGCACTCACTGAACTAAAGAATTCCATAGCTGTGATCAGTTTTTTGTATCTTTTGTTCCCAGATCGAGGGGCAAACCAGTTTCTAAGCAGGGCCTTTCCAAATGGTTAGACAACTGCATTAGGTATTATTATCAGAAATATGAAAAACCTCTGCCGAGTACCATTAGAGGTCATTCTACTAGGGGCATGGCTGCTTCCGCTATCTTTTTGCGAAATGTCTCTGTGGCTGATATCTGCGCCGCAGCTACTTGGAGTTCTGTCCATACCTTTACCAAACACTACAGTCTGGACATTGTTTCTAGGCGGAGGGCTGGTTTCAGCCTAGCTGTGTTACAGGGCCTTCTGTCATAGACTGGGTCCATTCTGGATTCCATTTTATTCTGTTAGAGTTATATCTCCTCCTCCCTAGTTTCTCTCGGTCCCTCTTTGGAGGGACTGCTTGGGACTCTGTCCTATATGTGACGACCTACTGAAGGAACCGTCTTGAAGTAAGATAGTACAGTTACGAAGGAACTTACCGTAACAGTAGATCTTCGTGAGAGGTTCCTTCAGTAGGCCATATTTTTCGCTCCCTCCTTCCCCTCATTTTGTTTTTTACAGGGACTCCAAATCCTGTTCGCTCCTGCTGTCAGGCCTCTTCCTGGCTCTGGCGGGAGAACTGGAGGGCGGGCATGGGGACCGTCCACTATATACAGCCACGCTGACGTCGGTCACGTAATGTCGGGTGGGCGGTTCCCCATCAGGGATTGCTAGAAAAGTCTGCAGTGCGGCCCGACGCCAGGTGGCGCCAGTCCTATATGTGATGACCTACTGAAGAAACCTCTCTCGAAGATCTACTGTTACGGTAAGTTCCTA
Organism: Neoceratodus forsteri; assembly: GCA_016271365.2. Lineage (NCBI taxonomy): Eukaryota > Metazoa > Chordata > Ceratodontiformes > Ceratodontidae > Neoceratodus > Neoceratodus forsteri. The sequence goes on from CM057449.1 coordinate 337,162,975, forward strand.
CGTAATTGTACTTTTCAAGGTAACCCGGTCACTGCCTACCAAGTTTCAAAGTGCCCCAACCACTGCTTACAGATCTTTTCTCCTCACTTACCCTGCTATTTTCAAAAGGAAGGGAATGGAATTATAAATAAATATTAATATACCTTTATGGTAAAGTTAGGTGCTTTCAGTACACTCTTTCAGCAAGCTCTGGTCTTCCACAGTCCTAATATGATCCCGCCAATGCCCAGAAAGGTGAACAACTTGTACCATGCTCACTCCAGGAGGTCCTTTTTCGCCCAGGCCCCACAGGCCAATTTGGTGGTGATAAACGCGGCCCATGATAGATCTAAGTGGCTCCAGATCTTAGTTATCTCCCCCTGGACAAGGAATCCCAATGGCTGGATTTTATGGGTAAGAGGGTTTTTGCCTCTTCCACGTTGGCCATTAGAATTATTAATTATTTGGGCCATATGTTCAAATGCCAGAATTCCTTCTGAAAGAACTCCAAAGCAGCAGCTCAGGCTCTTCCTGAAGGCCCCCAGAGGCAAGAATTGCTTAAGACCCTTTAGTCTGTGGTAAATGTGGGCAAGCATCTTTTGAGAATGGCATATGATGCCATAGATGCCTCTGCCAGGGCATCTGTGGTGGGGATTTGCTTGCGGAGATATTGCTGGCTTAGAGTATCAAGTTTTGCCAGCGACATCCTGCAGTCTATCATGAACACCCCCTTCCAAGGTTGCAAACTCTTTGGGGTGGATGTCCAGGAGATTCTGACTCTGCGGGCTGTTCACTCCCTCTACCATACCCACTTGAAACATGGGCAAAGGGTGCCCTTTCAGCATGCTGCTCACAGACCTTGCTTGTGGTCAGAACAGCCAGGAAATCATAATGCCAGCACAGCCTTGCCTGCCCCTACCTCCACCACAGGAAAATCCTTGAGAGGTGAAAGTGCAGCCCTGTCTGCAGCTCCTGCTTCAGCCTGACTTCTTGCTCGACCCCCCCCCCCCAATCCGGTGACCCTGGATGCGGTGGTAAGGGTCGCTTCTCCCTCCACCTCGACAGGTGGTGAGAGATTACAACAGACACCTGGGTCCTGCAGCTTGTACAGTGGTAATCGCGCAAAAGTATACCGGTAGCATGGTACATCGAGTGGTGCCTAAACGCAGCACCCATTTAATAACATGTATACCACTACCATGCAATGACATGTGGTGCATGGTACCAGTATACTTTTGTGTGACTACCACTGTAGGTCAAGAACACACTGTAAATTTCCTTTAGATGCCCACTGAATTTTCTCTGTACCCCTCAACTTCCCCTCCAAGCCACATACCAGTGCAGCTAGAGTAGATTCACACTCTGTTGTGAAAAAGGGCCATAGAATCTGTCACAGGGGATCAACAAAATAGCAGGCTCTACTCCCAATTCTTTCTCTTCCCTAGGACCATGGGAGACTTGAGACCCATCATGGACCTGCGGAACCTGAACTTCTGCATCCAGTACAAAAAGTTCAGGATGACTACCCTACTGGATATGTTTTTCCTAGCAGTGTCTGACGGGGGACCGCCCACCTGACGTCACATGACCGACGTCGGCGTGACACTATATAGTGGGTGGTCCCCATGTCTGCCCTCCAGTTCTTTCCCACCATCGACCTGTGCACGTCGGACCTTCTGACGCTCGTCGCTACAGTTCGATCGGCTTATTTTCGGATCAGTATCTGTTCTTTCTCTTTATCATCCATCTATCATATCTTCATGTATGTCTTCCACCTCAGCGACAGAATCGCATAAAAACAAGAATGGTTCTTGCAGCGTCCAGCTGCCACATAAGGATCAACATACCCTCTGCCTCTTCTGCTTGGGCCCGGACCATAACGTCGAGGACTGTGAGGTCTGCTCCCAGTTCAACCAGGCCACATGAAAAAGATGCCAGCAGTCCATTGAAACCCATCTCCTCAAGCAAAAAATGGCATTGATGGAAAAGGAGCTTAGGAAACTTAAAAGCACCTCCTCCTCCTCCTCCTCCTCCTCTATGACCGACTCCCACAAGAAGAAGAAGAGGGACAAAGAAAAGCACTGGGACCAGGAACAGTCTCCCTCTCATCCGAAGCTGCCCTTGGGCACTTCGGGTGAGCAGCGGCCCTCTTCCTCAGGGAAGACAAGCACTGCAACCAAGCCTGCGCTCCCTCTCAAACAGCAGACTGCCCCTGCCACCACTGGTAACAGAGACTGCGGGTGCTTTGGATACATCTGAGTCTTCTGACGCCCTTCGGCCCATCACAACCATTGGCTCTAAGCTGGCAGGTGCAGCTGATAAGCCGCTTGTCAGACCCTCCAACGAATGCCCGGCAGGGGTCGATAAGTCAGGAGTCGGTGTCTCCGACTCCTGCATGACCCAGGTCAATAAGTCGGTCTTCGGACCCTCCAATCGCTCAACTGCTTTGCATCTGTCAGACCTTCCTGGCAGTCCTGATGACACACAGATGGACATCAGCTCCATCCCAGCTGGAGGACAAGGGTCACCCCTGGGTTCCCTCCATGATAAGCCTCCGTCTTCTCCTCTGTCAGAGTCTCCACTGTTGTCCCCAGAACCACAGGACCCGGTGGACAGAGACCTTCCATCTGGAATCCCTGACGAAGGAGCTTCCACAGGCTTGATAGTAGCTCTGCCACCCCCGACGGGTGCCAGACCCTGTTCCTCCTCAGCGCCCATTGACCCTTTAGTCCCTCCGTCGGGGCCTCCATTTATGCCATCCTCCATCGGAGCCTTCATCAGATTTACCACTTTCAGAGCTGCCATCAGGACCTCCGCTTTCGAGCTCTTCATTGGGGGTATCCCCCATCAGGGCTGCCGTCAGGCTACCTTTCCGTCAAGGTCGCCGTCAGGCTACCCTCAGTCAGGGCTGCTGTTAGGCTACCCTCCTTCAGGGCCCCCGCATCAGGCCCGATGCCTGACCTTTTTCGGCAGGTTATTCTTACTACCCCGGATATCCTCCGACAGGGTCACAAAAGCCTCATTTCTAGTCGTCAGGCTGTGCTCATCATTATGCTGCACCGGGCTTTCCGATACAAGGATCCCAGGCCATGGGTTCAGGCTACCATACAGGGTATCAGGCTTTTCACCCTCCATCACCTCCCACTCCACCTCCTGCTCAACCACAGGTGGACTTCCGAGAGATTTTACAACCTTGGTGGTCCAAGACAAAATCTCAGTTAATCTTGGAACTGGACAGCAGACAACTGTACCCTTTGGAGGTAGGACATCCAGACCAGACCCCTAGGGCAGTCTCTCCAATCACACCTCGAGCCTCGGTGTCAGGTCTCTATAAAAGGCCATATGCAGGCCCCAACACCAGAAGTGGCTCCATTAGAAAAAGAGTCTGCTCCTCCACACATGGATCCTGCTGATTCCGATGATTTGGATTTGGATTCTGAGTCATTTTCAGAGGGTTTGGGATTCAAGACCCCTCCCCTGGAGGAGCAGGTCCCTAGAGTATCCCCCAAATCACCCCCCAAGGATCCATCCTTTGTGGACCTCCTGAGACAAATGTCAGAGGCACAAGGCTGGAAGTCTGATGCTCAAGACACAAAACATCAGAGGTTGACTGAGCATCCAGAGTTCCCCAAATTGAGTTTTCTTACCCCTCCTTGGCTGGAACCTCACGAGGCTCTATCCTCTACCTTCTGGCAGATGCCCTCTTCTATCCCGGCTATGCCCAAAAAGACTGACCGGGTTTATAGAACTCCAGAGGGCAAAGACCACCTCAGCGTACACCCAGAAGCTGACTCAGTGGTCATAACTGTGGCCCACGATAGGTCTGCCAAGCCTAAGCACCTCAGCACTTTCCCTCCCAACAAGGAGTCCAGACAACTGGACCAGTTCAGGAGAAAGTTCTACTCCTCTTCAATGCTGGCCGTTCGTGCCCTTAATTATGTGACACACATGCTAGTGTACCAAAAATCTCTGTTCTGCCAGCTTGAGCCCATAGTCGAGGCCCTCCCAGACCCAGAATCAAAAACCATGTTGGCGGATACCCTCCGGTCTGCCAAGGTGGCCGGATGTCATTCACTTAGAGCTGTCTACAATGTGGTGGACTCTTCTGCTAGAGGCATGGCCATGGCAGTGAGCCTTGGAAGATTTTCTTGGCTAAGAGTTCAGGTCTGGCTCCTGATGTCCAGACAGCCATTCGGGATGCCCTCTTAAGAGGCTCTGTCCTTTTTGTTGGAGATGCCCAGGATATTACCACTAGCCTTCAAGATAAAGGCACTGCTCTCAGGTCAGTGCATACGATGTATCACCCAAAACCTCATCCTAGACATAACCCCACTCCACTGTGGGACCTTAACTTTATCCCTTATCTGGATGATTGGCTCTTGGTGGCCTCATCAAGAATGCATCTCATTCAAACTCTCAGGGACACCTATACGCTATTCCAAGAGTTGGAGATCACCCTGAATCTTCCAGAGTCATCCCCAGAGCACAGCCAAAGTCTCATATTTATAGGTGCAGTCCTGGACACAGTCCAGGGCATGGCCTTACTCCCTCAGGAATGGGGAGGTCACCTGCAAGAAGTGGCCCAAACGGTCCTTGTAACCCCACATGTCCAGGCCAAGACCTTCCTCAGGCTTCTGGCACACATGGTGGTGGCCATCCCTGTAACTCCCTTGGCTTGCTTCCACATGAGGGTCCCACAGTGGATGCTCAGAGTGCAGTGGGACCAAAGCTCCAATGGTCTTGACCATATGGTCAGGATCTCTGAGCCAATCAGAAGGACCCTTCTTTGGTGGTTGGATCCCCTCAATTTAGAGAAAGGGGTCTTGTTTTGACAGGAGCCACCGAGTCAGACATTGATGACAGACGCTTCTGACTTCAGCTGGGAGGCTCACCTAGGGGACAGCCAAACTCAGGGAGTTTGGTCCCAAGAGGAGCATGACTTCCACATCAGTGTTCGGGAAATGCAAGTGGTCTTCAATGCCCTTTGGGCTTTCCAAGAGGACCTAGTGCCAGGCTCTCTCCTTGTTCAGTCAGACAACACGGCTGTTATCTTCCACTTTAACAAACAAGGGGGAACACATTCCTACCCCCTGTGCAGGGAGGCGATGAGAGGCTGGTACTGGGCGTTGGATCATCAAATCTCTCTGACTGCATTGCATGTTCCAGGCATCCAAAATGCCTTGGCAGAGGGCCTAATCTGGTCTTGCTCCAAGGCGCATGAGTGTGAGTTACTCCAATCAGTAGTGAACCAGCTCTTTGACACCTGGGGTCTTCCAGAGCTGGACCTCTTTGCATCTCCACACAACGGCAAACTGCCAAGTTTCTGCTCGTGCGAGCACGCGCCTGGTACTTTTTGGCCAGACGTGTTTTGGACAGGGAGATTCCTTTACATCTTCCCTCCCTGCCCTCTAATTCAGAGGGTTCTGTTGAAGGTACAAGTCAAGGGGGCTCAAATGATCCTGATCACCCCGCTGTGGCCACAGCAGATTTGGTTCCTACTACTTCAGCGGTTGTCGTCAGAGCCTTGATTCCGCTGCCAATATGCTCACATTTGCTGTCCCAGGATCAGGGCAAGCTAGTACATCCAGATCTCAAGTCCCTGCACCTTCATGCATGGCTCCTGCAGACAAAGTTAAAACAAGGTATGGGGTCTCCCAAGAGGTGGCAGACATCCTTGTTTCAGTAAGAAAGCCCTCTATGCGTTCCACTTACGCTATGAAGTGGAAGCGTTTTTGCCTTTGGGCTTCATCGCATCATCTGGATCCCCTTACCTGTCCAGTGAATTCAGCATTCCATTACATTACCTCCTCTCCTTATTACAAGGCTTGAGCTTCTCCTCCATTAAGGTGCATACGTAGGCCATTTCTGCTTATCACGTCCTGGTTGAGGGCAGAACCCTAGCCCAGTTGGACGTGGCCCGCACCTTTTTATGGGGCATACTTCATATAAAGCCTCCCACTAGGGATCCAGTTCTCCCCGGACCTACTTTTTGTGTTAGAGAAGCTTATTCTCCCTCCCTTTGAACCTGCAGCAGAGTGTGAGCTGCATTATCTTTCATGGAAGGTGTCCTTTTTTAGTTGCTGTTACTTCAGCTCAAAGGGTTTCCGAGCTTCAGGCCCTGATGTGCAAGGAGCCTTATTTGATTTTTTATGGGGAAAGGGTTTTCCTCAGGACAAATCCTAAGTTTCTACCCAAAGTGGTTTCTGACCTAACCCTCAACCAGTTGGTTGACCTTCCAGTCTACTATTCAACCCCTTCCAACAGGGGAAAAGCTCTCTTACACACCTTGGATGTCCACAGGGCGCTGAGGTACTACCTCAGGCATACAGCGACACACCACAAATCGGAGCAACTGTTTGTGGCCTTTGCCCTTCAACACCTGGGCAAACCGGTGTCTAAACAGACTATATCTCGGTGGCTAGTCCACTGCATAGTCTTCTGTTACAACAAGTACAACAAACCTCTACCGGGAGCGGTTAGAGGTCATTCTACCAGAGGAGTTTCTACCTCCTTCGCTTCTTTGAAAAATGTCTCTATCCGAGACGTTTGTGCAGCAGCTACTTGGAGTTCAGTACATACAATTGTCAGGCATTATAGCTTGGACATTGCTTCCAGGCACTGAGCCAGTTTCGGCCTGGCGGTCCTTCAAGGACTGTTGTCCTGATGTACTGTCTCCGTGCCTGTTTAAGCAATACCGTCGTACTAGTTACTGTCATCCTCCTCCCGGGGCTTGTCACCTCCTTAGCACAGGACTGCTTGGGATTCAGTCCTAATGGTAATAGCCTACTGCAAGAGCTCCCACTCAAAGTAAGATAGTATAGTTACGTAAGAACTTACCATAACAGTAGATCTTCAAGAGGAGCTCTTGCAGCAGGCGCTGCTTTCCCACCCTCCTTCCCTGTGTGGAGTTTCAACATGACTGGGGCATTCTTTGCCTGGTTCACTTGCTGGGATCTGTTCACGGGTCCTCGGTGGGTGAACTGAGGTGGAGCTAGGGACCACCCCCTTTATGACATGACCGACGCTGGGGCGGAGCCAACATCAGGGGTGGGCCTTGCTGGGTACTGCTAGCTAAGTTTTTTCCAGTGGGTCCTAAGGCCTGTGACATTAGTCCTAATGGTACTAGACTGCTGCAAGAGCTCCTCTTGAAGATCTACTGTTATGGTAAGTTCTTACATAACTGTACTTTTCCAAGCAATGCCTTTCCAAATGGTTGGCTAACTACATCGTTTTTTGTTACCAGAAGTATGGGAAAGTCCTTCCGGGGCAGGTTAAAGGACATTCTACTAGGGGTATGGCTACCTCCACAGTCTGTTTCAGAAATGTATCAGCCACAGAGATTTGCACAGCTGCCACTCAGAGTTCTATCCACACTTTCACTAAGCATCACAGTTTGGACACTGCCTCTAGGTGCAGGGCTGGTTTCAGACTGGCAGTCCTCCAGGGACTCCTGTCCTAAGTTTTTGGCTGATTATTAGCCTTTCATTTCCAGCCTCCCATGTTTCTGTGTCCCTCAGACTCTTATTGCTTGGGACTCAGTCCTACAAGTAATTACCTTCTACAAGAGCCCTCTCAAAGTAAGATAGTACAGTTACGTAAGAACTTACCATAACAGTATATCTTCAAGAGAGGCTTCTGCAGTAGGTATCCTTTTTCCCCTTCCTCCTTCCCCCTTTAGTCTATAGCTTCTTTTTCTTGAGAAATTCCTTGGCTCCAGGAGCCTCTTTCCCATTTTCCTGTTGCACCTCTTGGAGGTCTTCAGTGGGAGAACTGGAGGGCAGACGTGGGGACTGCCCACTATATAGTGTCACGCTGACATCAGTCATGTGATGGGTGGGTGGTCCTCCATCAGACACTGCTAGCAAAAGTTTCTGTGTGGTCCTGACACCAGAGGGTGCAGTCCTACAAATAATTACCTACTGCAAGAGCCTCTCTCAAAGATCTCCTGTTATGGTAAATTCTTTCGTAACTGTACTTTCCGATTTCAGGTGGAGCAGTAGCAGTTCAGGGTCTTATCCTTTGGCTTGTCTTTGGTGCCTCTGGTCTTTAAGTGCCTAGCAGTAGTTGCAGCATCCCTCAGGAGGGAGGGGCTCTATGTCTTCCCCTACCTGGATAACTGGCTAATCAAATCTCAGTCCAGAGAGCAATTGTCTCTAACCCCAGTACATACCAGGCAGCTGCTCAATGCATTGGGGTTCACTGTCAACCTATCCAAGTTGATTTGACTCCATGTCAGCAGCCCCATGACAGGGTAGAGTGCCTGATAGCGCAGGCCCAGGAACTTTACAACAACTAGTATGTCACAGCCAGGACATTTCTACGGCTGCTGGGCCTCATGGCAGTAGCCATTGCCATGGTCATAGAAACACAGAACATGTTGGCAGAAAGGAGTCTTCTGATCCATCTAGTCTGCCTGTTGTTTGTGTTGTAAGCTACCCTCTGTCCAATTTATTTTATACTGCCATGTACCAGGATTCTTTTGTGTCTGACCCAAGCCGGGGTTCTGACCGCTTGAGGTCAGGCTCACAACCCCCCAGAGGTTCCACTTCTTTGGAGACCACCACTAAACAAACAAGAGACATCCATTAAGCGGACCTCGGACCCTTCATGGACCTCAGACAAGACATCCTCCAAATGGTCCAAGGATCAATGACCTTCAGCAGAGGTCTACACCCAGAGATGGGACAACACCTCTTCCATACTGGAGGTCAGCCCATCCAGATGGATGTACGAAGACACCGACATCGAGATCAAACATCTAAGTGATGACCAGACGTTGGCTGGTCAAGAAGATGCTGACCTCTTAACGAGAACTGACACCACCCAAAGACCAGACGATAGGTGCGTCTGGCTCCAAGCAAATGGACACAGGAGACAATCAGATGTCTTAGAGACAGGACTGACTTCAGGTCAGACATGTCAGCCAATGCCAGGTCAGACCTCGGGTATGTGGCTCTCGGAGGTAAAGGGATTATTTTCTTACTGGTGGGAAACAATCTGGAAGGATGCAGTCCGCAACAAAGCTTCTTTGGAAGATCAACCTTCACCAAGGGCTCCTAGACTTCCACCATGGGAGAAAAGTGCTGTCAGGCCTCCCCTGGAAGGCAAAAGCCCTATACCTAGAGGGCATTCAAAAGATAAGTGGCCGAGCTCACCTTCCAAGACCCCTTCCCACTCACTAAGTGTGCACAAAAGAAAGAAGCACCATAGAAGGTCAGATTCCTCTACTCAGAAGAATCTTATTCCTACTCATCAAGCTCTTCCTGTAGATCCAGCTCACCCTTTAGTATTCCCTCCCCAGATCCATAGGACACACCCAGGTCCCCCCATATGACCCAACATTCAGAGATATAATGAGACATATCCAAGACAATATGGGGTTGGACACAGAAGACTTAGACCCAGAAAGACGCCACCTTGCTAAGTACCTGTGTTGAAAGGATCCAAAACCACTGGTGGTGCTGTCAGTTTTTGGCAGAGGAGAATCTTGCTTTCAGAACAAGGAAGAACTGACTAGAACTACAGCATTCGTACTGATAAATCACTTCTATCTCAGCAGGAGTCAGTGCCTGTTGGGATTAAGCAAACATATACTTTATTAGAAGCAGGGGGTCTCATTTAAGTACAAAAAAAAAGTCACTGTGTGTTTCTCTGTTTGGGGAAGGGAGCTGCATCAACTTAATTTGCTGAGTCAGGAGCAGAGGAGAGAAACTGACTGGGGGTGTGGCTGAGGAGCTTAGGAGTACAAAAGCAGGTGTCTCCAATTACAGCTTCCTGCTGTCAGTTTTTGGCAGAGGAGAATCTTGCTTTCAGAGCAAGTAACAACTGACTAGAACTGTAGTATATGGTAACTTACCCTATTAACAGTGTAGAATGGTTTAGTCCACATCCCCCTGCAGTTGTGGGCTAATAGTATGTCGTGGGTGGAGACTGGGTTTTAGAAAGTGCACGAGCAGATTGTAGTAGTGGTTCTGCTGAGATCTGCTGATCCATCTAATGTATGTTTGATGAATAAACCTCAGAGCTGTTAGAAGTTACTTATGGTGTCCAGTCATTCCTAAAACCAGTAATCCAGTAAGAAGCAACTAAAGTGAAATATTATATGGTGTCAGAAGTGAACTTGCAGTGCTGCAGTTGCAAGCAAGAAGAAAAGTTTGTGCTGCCAAGAAAAGAAACAAAAGACAGTACTTGTGAGTACTCAAAGCTTACTAAAAGACTGCATAACAAAATATTTTTGGCAGTATGGAGCAATTTAAGCCACCTCCACCATTCTTGTTGACCGGAAATCTTGCAGAAAACTGGAGAAGGTGGGCACAGGCATGAGTGATGTCACAAGGGACTGCTGATAAGTTTATCCATGTTGTAGAACATAAATCGAGGCAGGATGGTAAAACAGGCCGAAAACCAGACCGCCAGCTACCAACACGTGAGACACATGCACAAAAATCAAACACATGTAGGAAGTGTGGCAAGGGACATGTGACAAAGGCTTGTCCAGCGTATGGACAAGAATGTCAAATGTGGTGGCCTCAACCATTATGCAAAAATGTGCAGGTCCAAAAAGTCAAACAAACCTCATGAGAAAATGACCAAAGGGGTAGAAGCACTATTTGTAGGTGCTGTAAAAAGAAAACAAGAAATGGTGTGGACACAAGTACCAGATGAAGGGTGGTACACTACCTTGAAGATAATGGGACAGCCAGTTAAGTTCAAGTTGGACACTGGGGCTGAAGCCAATATACTGACTAAAGAAGTGATTGTGCAGTTTCCATGCAAGGTACAAATCAAGCCAACCAGTACTATCCTAATGGCATATGGAGGAGCACAAATTAGTCCTGAAGGGGAAGTGACGCTAAAGTGTAAGACACAAGACAGAGAGGCCAATCTGCAGTTTTATGTCACTAACACATCGGGAGCTTCCCTACTGGGTCAACAGGTGTGTGTTATTCTGGATCTGATTCACAAAGTAAAGGTGATTAAAACCAAGTCACCAAGCACAAAAGAGGAACTTCTGGCACAATATAAAACAGTGTTTGAAGGCCTAGGAGAATTCCCAGGAGTTTACCACATACATACTGACCCAAATGTTATTCCTGTGATGCATGGGTGCAGGAAAGTCCCATATGCAATCATGGACAGACTAAAACAGACACTGGAACAGCTGGAGCAAATTGGGGTGATTAGCAAGGTAAGAAAACCTACAACATGGGTAAATAGCCTTGTAATTACTGAAAAGAAAAATGGTGAGATCAGGGTGTGTTTGGACCCTAGAGACTTAAATAAAGCTATCAGAAGACATCACTTCTCCATCCCCACATTGGAGGATATTCAGGTAAACTTGCAGGTAAAAGTTTTTACAATTCTAGATGAAAAGATGGGTACTGGCAGATCAAATTAGATGACAAATCTGCAGACCTATGTACATTCAACAGTCCATGGGGAAGGTACAAATTTCTGAACTTCCTTTTGGTATCGATCTGCAGTGAAGTATTCCAGCAGAGAAATGCTGAACACTTGGAGGACATACCAGGTGTTTTTGTAATAGCTGATGACATGCTTATAGCCGCAGCTACCAAGGAAGAGCATGACAATACTTTGAGAAAAGTAATGGACAGAGCAGTGGAACTCAATGTAAGTTCAATAGTGACAAAATACAGTATTTGGTGAGTGAGGTGAAATACGTGGGGCATATCATAACTAAAAATGGACTACGGCCTGATGAAGCCAAAGTAGAAGCAATAACTGAGATGCCCCCTCCCGAAGATAAAAAAGCGCTACAGAGACTGTTAGGAATGACTTAATACTTGGTGCAGTACATTCCAAATGAAGCAAGCCTCACTGCACCACTAAGGCAGCTACTCAAAAAAGATGTCATATGGCAGTGGCAGCCAGCACAGGAAGAAGCCTTACAAAAGCTGAAAGAGGCTATTTCTTCTGCACCAGTATTAAAATTCTTTGATCCAAAAGAGGACATTGAAATCCAAGCAGATGCATCTAAGGACGGACTAGGCGCTTGTCTACTACAAAGAAACAGACCAATAGCTTATGCATCTAGGTCATTGTCCAGTGCTGAAAGAAACTATGCACAGATAGAAAAAGAGTTACTAGCGATTGTGTTTTCTCTACAGAAATTTCATCAGTATGTTTACGGAAGGTCAGTGAAAGTACAATCAGATCACAAGCCACTACAGTCCATACTGAACAAACCAATTGGAAAGGCTCCAGCAAGACTGCAGCGGATGCTATTATAGATACAGAAATATGACATACAGGTAATATATACTCCAGGAAAAGAGGTTCTGATTGCAGACACTTTGTCCAGGGCAGTACCAAGAAAACCAGCAGAGGGAGACATTGATCTAAGTAGTGAAAAGGTCATATACTCAATCCAAGCAACAGAGACACTGCCTGACAACATGTTAGAGAGGCTAAAACCGGCCACACAGAGGGACAGTGATTTACAATTGCTTAAAGAAATGCACTTCAAAGGATGGCTTAACAGGAAGAAACAAGTCAGCATCAAACTTCAGCACTATTGGCCCATGAGACACAATATATACATAGAAAATGAACTCATAATGGTGGGTAAAAGAATCATCATACCCAAAGAGCTGAGAACAGATATGCTACAAAGACTTCATGCAGCACATCAAGGAATACAAAGGTCAAAGGCACAAGCCAGAGCTGTGATGTATTGGCCAGGCATGGTAATGTGAGGAACATTTTTTTCACAGAGAGAGTGGTGGATGCTGGAACTGCCTTCCTGGGGAGGTTGTTGGGGCTAAAACAGTGGGGGAATTCAAACATGCATGGGACAGACACAGGGCAATTGTAGTGGGGGTGGCAGAAAGTAGGCTGTTGGTTAACTAGAATCTGCAGCTTTTCCAGTAGGTAGGGAAATGGGCAGACTGGGTGGGCCAAGTGGTCCTTATCTGCCGTCAAAGTCTATGTTTCTATGTATCTATGAATTGAGAAGTAGAAATGATGATTGAAGCATGTGGACCTTGCCAGGAACTCTTACCCAGCAACCATAAAGTGTCAATGTGTCCACATGAAATACCTGACATGCCATGGTTAACTCATTTTATCCTATTGTCACTTAGAATGTTCAAGTACCCTCTGACCGCTGCTAGAACACCTGTGTTCCTGAAGGGGTTTTAGATCTGCAGCATTCATACAAACACACAGGCCCAGATATTCAAAAGGGTTGCGCCATGCGCAAGTCCAAAATGCGCCATTCTGCGATATTCAGCAGGAGGCAGTTACGCCACTGGCACCAGGTTGCGCTAGAGAGCAATGCAAATGAATGCATGCTCAACAGGAGGGGGAGGATCCATGCATAACCTCGCAACCCGATATTCAGTCGGGTTGCGCAGAGTTGTACATCTCGCAACCAACCTGCAGCGCACAAGCATGGCCAAGGCTTAAGTCGAGGCCACCCACAGGTGAGCTGCTGCATTGCAGGCGCAACACAGCAGCTGCCACCTGGCTGGCACCCAACTCACCTCCTGTGCCCCCACCAGCCCGATCGCGGGCAGTACAGCGTACATGTCCCCCCACACATCCCACAGCCCGATCGCGGGCAGAACCTGTATAAACCCCCAGTGCCCGATCGCGGGCAGAACCTGCATAAACCCTCCGCCCAATCCGCGAATAACCTCCCCCCGAATAACTCGGTGGTCCAGTGGACGTAAAGCCGATCGCGGGCAGAATGTCATAGCACAACCCCCAAACATCTCCCTGGTGTCTAGTGTCCCCCACCCACCCACGAAGCCCCTCCACCGCTCCCCCGCGCGGCGGCGGCGAGCATCCACCCGCCTGCGCCCCGCCACCGGCCGATGACTGTCGGTAGGGCTGCCGCCCGGTGGTGCAGAGCTACAGCCAATGGGCGTGCAGCCCATCCGCATGACAGTCAGATTTGTGAATGATCATTCACAATCTGGACTGTCATGTACGGTATGGAGCTGCACGCCCATTGGCTGTAGCTCTGCTACAAGTGCAGCCCTCACCGACAGTCAGGGCGAGCGGCAGGCGGCAGGCGGTGGGATGCCGCGCCGGCCGCGGGGGAGCGGGGTGGAGGCTTCGTGGGTGGGTGGGGGGACACTCAGACACCAGGGAGATGTTTGGGGGGTTCTGCTGTGACATTCTGCCGCGGTCGGGCTTTACGGTCCACTGACCACCAGGGAGTTATTCGGGTTGGGGGAGGGTTACATTCTGCCCGCGATCGGGCACTGGGGTTTATGCAGGTTCTGCCCGCGATCGGCTATGGGGATGTGGGGGGCGACATGTACGGTTCTGCCCGCGATCGGGCTATGGGTGATGCGTGGGGGGCGATATGCAAGGGTTCTGCCTCGCGATCGGGTTATGGGTGATGTGGGGGTCATGTAACTGTGATGCCCGCTATCTGGATTGCATTAGGCGGCCGGTCCTCGACGGCTGCCGCCTGGCAGGGGGCCAGGAGCAAGTCCTCGGGATCGGCGCACCTACATCAAAATGGCATGCAAATGGGGCCATAAAGAGATGCAAATGGCCCCCCGCCTCTGCATAAATTATGGCCCCATTTGCATGTCACCTTTTGAATATGGAAATCTGCGCGTATGGCGCAATGGTGCTATCGACACACCGCAAGTTTAATGCTCAACTCTGGCAACTTGCGATGGCAAGTTCCACTGGCGCTTACGCGCAAGTGTTGTGGTTCGGGCGATATTCAAAGGAGTGTCTCAACAGCGCAACTCCTTTGAATATCACCCCGGCCACACCCCTGCGCAACTATTTTGAGCAGCGCAGGGGCTTGCGCCTCAGACTGGCGCAGTTTGAATATCTGGGCCACTGTGTTTAAACCTACATATCTTAAAAACCATACATCCGATTTTAAAACTGTAAAAAGAAAAGTTTTTCAGGACAAAACGTTTTTGAAAATGAGTGAGGTTTGGTAATGTTTATTTAACTGGATTTAATGTTGTGTAAGGTTGTTTTCATATTTTAATAAATTCTGATGATTTTATCTAAATATAATTATGCTCTGTTTACTTAGTCATGCAAAAATATTACATTTCTGTAAAATTGTTGGTTAAATTTGTTAAAAATATGCAATAAACATCTGTCATTGTCTAAATATAAATTTTGTAAGTTTTGTACAATTTTTCTTAGTCAGAAATCAATATCTGAATCTCTTGTTATTACAGCTTCAGTTTTTGTTCCACTCCACTGGTTGGAATGTTTGCAGTGTTTAATTCTTCTTACCGACTGATTTTAGTTTATGAATCTGATTATCATTTTGTTTGTTATTCCCCTAGTTTAGTAAGAACATATTTGCACATTACCTTAGAAGGACATATCAGGAAGTGATGCAGGAAGGAAGTGCTTTGTGAGGTCAAGTGATGTAAATAGGAAGAACACTTCCAGTGTAGGTCAGTGAGCTGACACAGGAAATGGATACATTTTTTAGTGCTGGAGGTCTCTCTATGATTAATTGCATATTTGCTGTAGTTAAAATGGGTAATTTCATTGAAATAAACTATTTTATTTTAGTAATAAAATCCCATAATAAGTATAGGAAACTGTATTTTATTTGTGCTGTTTGCTTTATCATACTGTAAATGAAGCATGATGTTCATGTAAAGGTTCACAGTCTTTCAGTAAACATCATGTTACAGAAATCTGTGTATTATTTAATTTCCTGGCATAGTTTATTTTTTGGGGGTTGTATTATGGGATGGTTTAAGGTGAGGGAATGACTGTATGATGAAGCACTGTGTGTTAGTGGCGGGGGGGGGGGTGTCCTGCATTCATAATACATGCTCAGATGCACTTCATATGTTCTTGGGGAAATGAGAGGGGCTGTATGCATGTAATAACGGTAATAACAGACACTGTAGATACATTATGGGTATACATATAGGATGATGAAATTGCTGAAAAAGCACTGGTAATTTGAGGTATACTGTGTCATGGGGAAGGGGGTGGGTGTGCCTGTACCAAGGATTGGTGCTCATTGGCACTGCAGTCATTTTGTGTCATGAATTGGCACCCGTCCTTGGGATATACTAAGTTGTAGGTAAGCAGGTGAGGCTGCCTGCACCTGGTAATGGTGTTCATATGCCATGCAGAGACATTGTGGGTACACATACAGGGTGATGACATGGGCACCTGTAAAGGTTGTGTACTATGTGCTGTGTCATATGGTTTGCCTGCATACACATGTGATATGTTGCAGCATTCAGTATGGCGCACTGTGTGGGTGGGAAGGAGTGTGGGTATGCCTGCACCATGGAGTGATACTCATTGGCACATATATGTAATATGTGCTATGTTTCATTTGAATGGACTATATAAGTCATACGCTGGCACCGATCACATCACAGTGCATCAGAGGTAAGGGCTGGTCTGAAGCATTATGAGCACAAGACACTAAACGAGTGGTTGTGGAGTGATTAGAACTTGAATAGAACATTACAGTGCATCTGCGGGTAGTGTTAGAATGAATCTTGATGTGCACAGTGGACTACACCATGATGACTGAAGAGGGATTCATATCAGTAATACACATCACAGAGTATTAGAGATAAAGGTTGGACTGAAGACTGATGAACAGATGGACTAAATCAGTGACTCTGGTGGGATTTGAACCTGAACAGCACTTTACAGTGCAGTAGAGGTTGGGGCTGGACTGACACCAGATCAGTCAATGGATAACACCTTTGGCTGTGGAGGGATCTGAACCTGAAATGCACTTCACTGTTCACTACAGTTTGGAGCTTGACTGATGCATGGTAAGGAGATAGATTTTACAAGTGGCTGTGGAGGGATTTGAGCCTGAAGAATACTTTACAGTGCATCACAGATTGGGGCTGAACTGATGTCATATGAATTGATGGACTACACCAGTGGATGTGAAGGGTTTTGAACATGAAATGCACTTCACAGTGCATTATGGGATTGGTTTGGACTGATGCATGGTAAGTCAATGGACAACACTGTCAATTGAGGAGGGATCTGAATCTGAAATGCACTTCACTGTTCACTACAGTTTGGGGCTCGACTGATACATGGTAAGGAGCCAAATCTTACAAGTGGCTGTGGAAGGATTTTAACCTGAAGAACACTTTACAGTGCATCAGAGGTTGAGTCTGGACTGACGTCATGTGAGTCAATGGACAACACCAGTGACTGTGGAGGGATTCAAAACTGATTTGGCCTTTACAGTGCATCAGAGATTGGGGCTGGACTGATGCCAGATAAGTTGAAGGCAACACCATTATTTTTTCATTTTAAATAGTCAGCCACTGTGTATTAGGGAGAAAACTCAAGCGCAGAGCATGAGACAAACATGCTACTGACCCTAACCCACTTATCATCCATTACGCAGGGAGCAACATGCCACATAGATTTTAACATAGCCATAATCTGAATATAAACTTTTTAAAAAGTAACAAAAGGTGCTGAATTAATGTGACCTCATCTAGTACATGCACAACAAACACTCTCTCCCATCAGGAATGCCAGCTGGATTCATAAGATGTGATCACACAGGATGACCAGAAATTATCCCAAAATGAACAAAGTGACAACTATGAAAACTTTTATCATAAATAAAAATAAAAACAAATAAAGTAAATATAGATTACAAATCGAGGTTTTGGCACTAACATGAAGTGAGTATTTTAGGATAAGAGCAGCACCTCCATCTTGAATCTGAGTTTCCAGTCACCACACTCTTCCTGCACCAGTATGTGCTCTGACTGGTTAATGGAAATAGTGACGTGTACAATAAGCATAGAGCAAGCATGGCAACAGTGAGGATCAATATGACCAAATGGTGATGCATTACAGAGCTAGGGCAGGTGCAGGTAAGGGCTGCGACCCCTAACTGAAACATCAAAAAAAAAAATCACTGTACATTCCAGAGCCCAGAGAGCCACTTTCACTCCAGTGATTGCTGTAAAAAAATACGAGTCCTTGCTTGAATGCTAAATAAGGATTTAGTCTAATGTTTCAGGCACACAAATTAAATAGAATAGTGGAAGGCACAACAAAAAGATCTGTGTGCAGGTTCCCTGGTGCTTCCACAATTAAGGCTTCATCAGGGGGATGGTGCCTGCATCTAAAACAATCCTTTTATATCAATTAAATTCAGAATTGATGATGTCAGAAAATCCGACCAATCACAGAGCTCGATTTTTAAATACAGAAATATTCAGCTCACTTAGTGGTATAAATGGACTAATAGTTATAACAATCACGATATCAGTGACAACATGTTACTCTAGAAAAATACCCCAAAAGACATAAAAAAATACACCAAAAGTGGTGACGGCCAATTGAATAAAAAAAAAATGTAAGTTATGAAATTAATTATAGTGTCAACCTGATCAGCTTTAACATGTTACACTAAAACAAGATGATTTGTTGTTACAAGACAAACTAATGGCAGAATGAACATAATACATTTTTCATAGCACATGCAAAAAATAGTAAATGTATTTATTTATGTATTAAGGCTTGTTTTCTCAAAAATAGCCAATGAGAACAGATATTATATTAGGTAAAATCAGTAAGAGTACGATGTCCCCTATTGGTTGGTACAACTCAATTCATCAAATGTAAACAAATGCTGGCGCTGCACCAAGAGAGAGACATGGACACCAGTCAGCGTCATCAGGCACTACAGCACATGATTTAGGACGCCATATGGCGTCATCAGGAAAAAGAGGTATGTTTTTTTATGACACCATATGGCATCATCGGGAAGAAATGATCTCATTCCAGCCCAGGATACCTACAATCTAACGGTTTAGCTGAAAGAACAATCCAGACAGTAAAAAGAATCTTTCTGAAGTCTATGCAAGATCAGACCGATCCACATCTCGCATTGCTCAGTCTTAGAAATACACCAGTCACAGGACTGAACTGTACATCTTCTCAATTGTTAATGGGCAGAATGTTGAGAACAACATTACCTGCAAATGCAAGGGCACTGTGACCTGAAATACCAAAGGACACACATAAACGTCTGAAAAGACTACAGAAAAGACAGAAACAGTATTACAACAGGAATGCTGCTTCACTTACTCCATTTAGAGAAGGGGAATGGGTATGCATAGAGACTTCTAGTGAGTGGCAACCTGCTACAGTGGAAAGAATCCGTGATGAGCCAAGATTCTATAGTGTGATTACACCTGCAGGACAGCGATACCGCAGGAACGGAAGACACCTGAGGAGATACCGAACAGTTGCTTTGGAGGCTGAACAGCAACAGGCAGATGAGTCAACTGAATCCATATTGTCACAGGCAGTGGAATCCAGGGACAATAGCCAGGAACAGGACACCTGTCAAGAGTATGAGCAACCTGAGATGGAACCTGTTGTTTTCAATGACACTTTGCCAGAAAGTCCTGAGGCTGTACCCAGTGTACAGTCTACTCGAATGTCCAGAAGACGCTGACTGCTTAAAGTTCCTGAGAGGTTCAGAGATTTTGTTATGACTTAGGTCAGTGGTAAAGATTTATTTTAACAAAGCTGAGTACCACTGACTTTAGACCCTAACTCATCACAAAGTAAGACTCAACCATTATGTTAATATTGCTTGGTAATTATTTGTCATTGATATGCAAACCGAAATCAAGGTAATTGCTTTCTTTTACTAGAAGGGGAGATGTAGTATATGGTAACTTACCCTAGTAACAGTGTAGAATGGTTTAGTCCACATTCCCCTGCAGTTTTGGGCTAATAGTACGTCTTGGGTGGAGACTGGGTTTTAGAAAGTGCACAAGCAGATTGTAGTAGTGGTCCTGCTGAGGCCTGCTGATCCATCTAATGTATGTTTGTTGAATAAACCTCAGAGCTGTTAGAAGTTACTTATGGTGTCCAGTCATTCCTAAAACCAGCAATCCGGTAAGAAGCAACTGAAGTGAAATATTATAAGAACCACAGCTTTCTTACTAATTGCTCTCCTTCCCACCCTAAGCCAGTTCTACTTTTATAGCCACTGGATTTGACCGACAACAGGAACTTCCTGTTTGGCAGTAGGAAGGGAAGGATCACTGAGATATTAGTTTCATCAGCCTTGAAGGAACCTAAAAAAATAGCTCTTTCTCACCCCATGGCTGCTGGAGGTCTGAATCCAAGCAAGGAAGAAGGAGACTACTGAAGACTACAGGAAGTTCCTGTCCCAGAACAGGAAGGGCGAGAGTTGTAAGGACACATAGGCAGTAAGAAGGTAGGTGTAAAGATACATAGAGGGAGGCGATAGAAAGCATACAAAGCAACAGGAGAGGGGACACAAAATAAGGCAAGATGGGAGTGGTGCAATGCAATGACTGTAGGGCAGCAGTGTTCCAGGAGACATTCTGGAGGCTGCGATGCTGTCTTATTTGCAGGCACCTCTCTGGTATGAGGGAGGAGGGTGCCCATCTCCAGGCTGATCTGGTTAGGATTAGTAAACTTCTTCCCCCACCCAGGGACCACCCAGGGCCACCACTGCTACCTCAGAGGTTTCCAAGAAAGAGGAGCGGTTGGACCAAGGTGCGCTCAAGGAGGGAGAGGGTGGTGGAACAGAGGTGCATCCCTCCAGTTGTACCTCTCCACAATTCATATGCTGTTCTGGTGAAGAGTGGTTCCTCTATGGAGGCACATGCACTGGAGACCAAGGAGGTTGCTGGGAACCTCCACAAAGGAGACCCACAGGAGGGTGGCATGAGACCCCACAGGGGAAGGAAACAGCTCCTGGTGGGGGGCTCAATCATTAGGGGGTTATAAGTGGGGGAGGAAGGGGAAAGGGAGGTAAGGTGCCTGCCTGGTGCCACAGCTTGGAGGGACAGAAAGCGAATCCTCAGGATCGCGGGAGCAGCTGCATAAGGGAGGGAGCTGGTTGTCACTGTCCACCTAGGAACACATTACCTAGCTGTGCATGGGAGCAGAGCAGTGTAAAAGAAGTTTGTAGAGTTGGGGAGGGGCCTTAGACAAGTAACATGTATGGTAACCTTCTCGGAGGTGCTGCCTGTGTATGGCAAGGACGATGCTAGGGTATTCTGAACCATGGGATTCAATGAATGGTTGAAAAACTGGTGTGAAGCTATGGGTTTTGGCTTCATTGGGGACTGGGGAGCCACCTGGAGGGATGCAGGCTTATACTAGCATGATGGTCTACATCTGTCCAGGTGGGGAACCAGGATCCTAGGTGATAGGTTTAAATGCTTCATTGGCAAGCATTTAAACTAGCCAAGGGGGAGGCACTGAAAAGAAGCAAGGATTTCCCAGCCTCCCCCCACAAAACACAGTAGTTAGAGAGGTAAATACCAAGGTAGAGAAGTCAGTAGGGAGCAGGACAGGGGTAAATGCAAAAAAAGGCAGTAAGGAAAGGGATGGGGCTAAAAGGGGTAAGGCCATCAAAAAATGGAGGGTGAAGAGTACCAGTGCCCGTAGTCTGTGTAACAAGCTCCCTGAATTAGTGGCCTTGATGGAAGATGGATGCCTGGACATTGTGGCAGTCACTGAAACATGGTACACAGAGAACCATGACTGCAATGTCAACATACCAGGATACACAATCTACAGGAGGGACAGGGTGGATAAAAGAGGAAGAGGAGTAGCTCTCTATATAAGGGAAGGGATTAAAGCAACAGAACTAAAAAGTAAACAGGAAGTTGAGTCACTATGGGTCACCCTGGAGACAGGAAATGGCTCCACAATCCACATGGGAGTTGTGTACAGACCTCCATGTCGGGGGGGAGGATGGGCAAGGAAATGATAGAAGGTATTCTTAAAATGGCAGAAAAAGGGGAGATATTATTGATGGGGGACATGAATATGCCAGATGTTAACTGGAGTACCTTTGCTGCAGGCACATCCAAGAGCAGGGTCATTCTTGATGCCCTACATGGGGCATGCCTCAGACAGCTACTATAAGAACCCACTTGGGAGGGAGAAATCTTAGACCTGATACTCTCAAATGGGAATGGAGAAAGGATTGCAGATCTAGAAGTGGGTAGCCATCTGGGAACAAGTGATCACCAGACAGTGTGGTTCATGATAAACACAGCCATACAATCAAGCCATACAAAAACAAGAGTATTGGACTTTAGGAGGGCTGACTTTGGGGAAAATGAGAGAGTGCCTCAGAAAAGCACTAGCAAATGGGCAAGAAGGAGGGGTGGAGGAACAATGGGGAATAATTAAAACAGCCATCACAGAGGCAACAAGCCTTTGGGTGAAGCAAATCAACAAAACAAAATGAAAGAAAAAAAGACTATGGTTCTCAAAAGAGGTGGAAGGGAAGGTTAAGGAGAAAATGATAGCATTCAGGAAATATAAGGAAACAGAAGGAGCAGGACAGAGAACTTTATCAGTTAAAGCAGAAGGAGGCAGGGAAGGCAGTCAGAATAGAAAAGGCACAAACTGAGGAAAAGATAGTCAACTCTGTTAAGAAGGTGGATAAAACCTTTTATAGGTACATTAGGTAGCAGAAGAAGACCAAGGGAGGGATACATAGACTTAATAAGGGAGGAATGTGGGCAGAGGGTGACGGTGAAAAAGCAGGGATACTGAGACAAATATTTCTGCTCCAGTATTCTAGCGGAGAGGAGGAGGTACCTAAACCAAACAAGAAAAACTCTGAATGGCGGGGTTGATACCAGTCCATTCACAGAAGAAAAGGTTTGAAAAGAACTCTTGAAACTGAGGGTGGACAAAGCAATGGGGCCTGATGGGATTCACCCCAAAATTCTAAAAGAATTTGGGTAGAACAAATAGCGCCACTGACTACTCTCTTTAACAAATCATGGGAGGATGGGGTGGTACCTGAGGACTGGAGGAGGGCAGATGTGATTCCACTTCACAAAAGTGGGAGCAGGGCAGGGCAGGAAACTACAGACCACTTAGTTTAACCTCAGTGGTAGGGAAAATGATGGAATCACTTCTGAAGGAAAGAATTGTTGTGTACCTAGAGGCCAGTGGGGCACAAGACCCAATGCAGCATAGTTTCACAGCAGGAAGGTCATCAGATGAACCTAATAGATTTCTTTGACTAGGTGACCATAGTAGTAGTAGACCAAGGAGGGGCTGTGGATATGGCCTACCTAGATTTTAGCAAGGTATTTGACACAGTCTCACACAAAAGATTAATAAACAAGTTAGCCAGCCTTGGAGTGGGTCCCAAGGTGGTAGCCTGGGTAAAAAACTGGCTGGACAACAGGACGCAAAGGGTAATAATAAATGTAAATAAATAATAACTAGAGGAGTACCGCAGGGTTCAGTACTGGGACTGGTCCTCTTTAACGTCTTTATAAGTGACGTTGGAGAGAATCTGGAAGGAAAAGTATGTCTCTTTGTAGATGACACAAAGATCTGCAACAGGGTTGATACACAAGGTGGGATGGAAAGGATGAAAAAGGGACTTGGCATGGTTGAAAGAATGGTCAAATGTATGGCAGCTCAGATTCAATGCAAAGAAGTGCAAGGTAATGCATCTGGGAAACAAAAACCCAAGGGAAGAGTACACAATGAGGGTTGAGATAATAACAACAAAAATCAAAAGAGATCTAGGAGTAATTATATCAGATGACCTAAAGGAGGGAAAGCAATGTGACAAGGCAGTAAGGAGGGAAGGGGGGATATTGGTATGCATAGGGAGAGGGATCAACAGTAGAAAACAGGAAGTTGTTATCCCTCTGTACAGACAGTTGGTGAGACCCCATCTGGAGTACTGTGTGCAATGCTGGAGACACCATCTCCGCAAAGACATAGACAGAGTGGAGGCTGCTCAGAGGAGGGCAACCAAAATGGTGCAGGGTCTGCACCAGAAAACATACGAGGAGAGACTAAAGCAGCTTAACATGTATACCCTTGAGGAAGGGGGAGGGACATGATAGAAACTTTCAAGTATCTTAAGGGAATTAACAAAGTACAAGAGGGTAGCATCTTTCAGAAAAAGAGATGTGCAAGAACAAGGGGGCACAATTTGAAGATAGAGGGGGGGACAGCTCAGAGGTAATGTTAGAAAGTATTTTTTCACAGAGAGGGTTGTGGATGCATTGAACAGTCTTTCTGAGGAGGTTGTGGAGTCAGGAACAGTGGGGGAAGTCAAGACTGCATGAGACAGACATAAGACAATTCTAGTGGGGTGTAGGAGGAAGTAAGCTGATGATTAACTAGAATCTGCAGCTTATCCATCAGGTAGGGAAATGGGCAGACTAGGTGGGCCAAGCGATCCTTATCTGCCATCAAATTCTATGTTTCTATGTAAGATGTGACTAGGGCTGCTTGGAAGCACCCATACACCACTCCGGCAGTCCCCAAAAAAGGCTGATCGCCTATACTGGGCTCTATTAGAAGACCCTTATCCGGGAAAACAACCAGTGGCAGACTCAGTGGTTGTCACTGCCACACATGACAGATCCCAAAGGCCAAAGCATTTGAGCACCCAACCTCCAGACAGAGAATCAAAGCAGCTTGATTCATTGAGTAGGAAAATGTATGCCTCATGTACATGTTCCATCCATTCACTAAACTTTTTTTTAACCCATAGGGTGCAATTTCAGAACACCCTGTGGGAGCAAGGGTTAAATCTGGTCAAAAACTTACAGGAAGTAGGTCAAAGGAAGAGCTAGTCAAACTCTTGCAGATAGGCTCTGATGTAAGCACACAGGTACTCAGGGCAGCCTATGATTCGGCGGACTCAGCCGCCAGAAGCGCGACAACAGGTGTATGTCTGAGAAGACACTCTTGGTTGAGGATCTCTGGCTTCACTCCAGATGTCCAGAAGGGCATCCTAGACCTCCCTTTCAAGGGCTCAGTCCTTTTTGGGGAAGACCCCGAAAAGATCATAACAAAACTGCAAGATGCCCGTAAGGCGGCCTGTTCAGTGCAAGCCATGTATAGGCCTAAATGGAAACCCTTTTGGAAACAGCAGAACCGTTTTCATGGAAAACAGAGGCAACAGTCTAGATTCAGACAACAGCAGAGAGGTGGGTTTAACCGCAAGAGCCCCTCTCGAACAACAGGAGGCGCAGGTGCGAGGAACGCCAAAATTCCTCAAGCAAACCTCACCTTCCCCTCCACAGCCTGACTCGTTGCAGACCCCTCCTCTCCCTCCAGCTCAAAGGGAAGAGATGGTCGGGGGTCATTTCTCAAAACACCTGGCAGGATGGCAACAAATTACCTCAGACCAATGGGTGCTTCAACTAATTCAAAGAGGCCACTCTAACAAATTCACCAGGCAACCACCATCCAGGCCACCACTACTCTCCCAGTATTCAAAACAACACACCACACTGATTCAAGAAGAGATTCGGACCCTTTTAGCAAAAGAGGCCGTAGAGCAAGTCCCATGGATCCAGAGAGGGAAAGGGTACTATTCCTATTTCTTCTTAGTACCCAGAAAGACAGGGGACTTGCGCCTCATCCTGGAACTTAGTGTTCTCAACACCTTTGTGGTGTACAAACTCTTCAGAATGGTCACCTTGCCAGATCCGATCCCGATGCTACCCCCAGACACTTGACTTGCATTGCTGGACAATCAAGATGCCTATCTCCATATCCCAATCACAAAACATCACAGGAGGTTTCTGCAATTCGAATTCTAGGGACAACACTTCCAATTCTGAGCCCTGACCATCATCCTGATCTTGGCTCCAAGGGTGTTCACCAAATGCCTGGCAATAGTAGCCGGGGCACTCAGGAGAATGGGTCACTACATTTTTCCTTATCTGGATGACTGGCTCCTAACTGCTTCATCCAAGAGAGAACTAAACCAGGCATCACAAGACATCTTTTCAATATTCAACTCCCTAGGTGTCACCATCAACCTGCCAAAATTGACAGTCAGACAGTTCCAAAGGCTACAGTTCATTGGCGCTTTACTGGACACTACAAAAGGAAGGGCCTTTTTGCCAGATGACAGGGCAGAATGTCTAAGAAGCCTAACACAGCATATCATGGGACAAAAACAGGTCTCAGCATGGACCATGTTGCGTCTCCTAGGCCACATGGCCACCATAATTGCCACGGTTCCCCTGTCATGCCTACACATAAGAACCATTCAGCGGACACTCAGGGACCAGTGGGACCAATGCCAGGATGACCTCGATCAACTAGTCTCGGTCCCCAACTCTATTCTCCAAGTCCTGCAATTGTAGCTAGTTCCGGAACACTTTGTGGTAGGGGTTCCTTTCCTGTCACCCACACCCACAGGGATCCTGACTACAGATGCATCAGGATCAGATTGAGGTGCCCATCTGGGCAACAAAAAGACTCCGGGACTATGGTCCAGAACAGAAGGAGCCCTTCACATAAACGTCCTCGAGATGAGGGTGGTCCTTTATGCCCTACAGACTTTGCAGACAGACCTACCCCGGGACATCTACTGATCCAAGTGGACAACATGTCAGTAGTGTTCTACATCAACAAGCAAGGGCTCACCTATTCATACCAGCTCTGTCGAGAGGCGATGAGAGTATGGTACTGGGCAATAAAGCACAATGTCACCCTATCTGCAGTTCATGTTCCTGGGTTAGAGAACATGCTAGCGGACCTACTCAGCAGATCACAATCCAGCGTACATGAATGGGAGCTTCTGCAACAAGTGGCAGAAACCCTATTTTCAAAATGGGGAATGCCAGAACTAGACCTATTTGCCTCCCCATCCAACACAAAACTGCCCAGTTTCTGCTCGCTAGATACAGAGCTTGGTGTTTTCTAGTGAGACACGTTGTCCCTCTCCTGGACAGGCAAGTTCCTTTATGCATTTCCTCCCTTCCCATTGATTCAGATAGTCCTGCTCAAGCTGCAGGGCGAAGGAGCAGACATGATTCTGGTAGCCCCGTATTGGCCCAGACAGATACGGTTTCCCCTTCTCCAACATTTAGCGAGTGAACCACCCTTTCCTCTTCTTCTCAGCTTGCACTTACTGTTGCAAAACAATGGGTCCCTGATTCACCCGAATTTGTGATCCTTACACCTGCACACCTGGCTCCTGAAGACCTAACTATCTCTCGCCATGGCATCGTGGATAGATTGGCTGATGTCCTTGTAGCAGCAAGTAAACCCACTAGTCGAGCCATGTATGCTATGAAATGGTGCAGATTTTGCCGTTGGTCCTCGTCTCATGAACTGGACCCTCTAACTTGCCTGGTTAAATCGGTACTAGAGTACTTCTTTCCTTATCAGAGGAGGGGCTAAGTTACTCCTCAATAAAGGTGCACCTTTCAGCAGTATCTGTGTACCATGCACCTTTTGGGGACAAATCCTTGGCCCAACTGGACATGTCCCGCACTTTCCTCCACTTGAAACCATTCATTAGAGATCCAATCCTTCCTTGGGACCTTCTCTTCATTTTAGAGCAGCTCACACTACCACCTTATGAACCAGCCGAAGATTGCGAGCTACGCCTTCTGTCTTGAAAGGTGTTCTTTTTAGTTGCAGTTACTTCTGCAAGAAGAATTTCAGAGCTCCAGGCACTTGTGCAAAGAGCCATATTTGATTTTCCTTAAGGACAGGGTGTCCTTGAGAACCAATCCTAAGTTTCTACCCAAGGTAGTGTCAGAGCTTACTCTTAACCAAGACATTGACCTCCCGGTCTATTACCAAGCGTATTCTAATAGAGGAGAGGCTCTCCTGCACACGTTGGTTGTGCACAGGATACTCGGGTACTATCTGACTAGAACCAAGTCACACCGACAATCAGTTCAGTTGTTTATTTCATTCATCCACAGAATTTTAGGGGCACCGATGTTGAAACAGACGCTCTCAAAATGGTTGGTAAACTGTATTATATTCTGCTACCAGAAGTGGAACAAACCCTTACCGGGACCGGCAAAGGGTCACTCCACCAGAGGGATGGCAGCTTCATTTGACTCCCTGAGGAACATTTCAGCTTCAACTATTTGTGCAGCAGCTACTTGGAGTGCTGTGCACACAATCATCAAACACTACAGTCTGGACATTGCCTCCAGGCGCAGAGCGGGCTTTGGCCTTGCCATCCTGCAGAGGCTTCTTTCATGAGGGGTTCCCTTTCACCCTTCTCTGTCCTTCTCCCAGATTTTAGGGGTTAACACTCACACTGCTTGGGACTCAGTCCTAATGGTGTAACCTGCTGCAAGAGCTGTATCTTGAAGTAAGATAGCACAGTTACATAAGAACTTACCGTAAAGTATATCTTCGAGAACAGCTCTTGCAGCAGGTACTTTCCCACACACTTCCCCTCAGGAGGTCAGCTGCATTTGCAGTAATAACAGTTATTGGTCTTCCTTTGGAAGCGGATCCTCAGTCTCCCATCAGAATTACAGAACTATGCCGGAGTCTCTGGTGTGAGAACTGAGGGATGCTGGGGGACCGCCCCTTTTATGATGTATGGAACATCAGGGGTGGGGCTGATATTGGGGGCAGTCCCCTGCTGTATGTAGCTAGCTAGAAGTTTTCCATGGGGTCCTGCTGCTTGACAGCTTCAGTCCTAATGGTGTAACCTGCTGCAAGAACTGTTCTCGAAGGTCTACTGTTACAGTAAGTGCTTACGTAACTGTATTTTCATCAGTATTGATTTTTCCCCTTTTATTATGTTCCTTAATTACATTATCATAACCTCCTACACTATATTACTGTACCTGATCCAGGATTTTATCATTATTATGTTAATTATTGTAATTCTAAATTATAACATTATATATTTAGGTAAACCGGGCTCATATAATTCCACCCTTGCAACATAATTTATTTGGATTTTGCTAAAGCCTTTGATCTCACTCCACATTGGGCTATTATTGAAAAACTGTGTCATCATAGAATAGATAGAACCTTAATTAACTGGATTGCAGAGTGGCTGGCTAGCAGAAGACAGAGTGCTGTGGTAAATGGTCATGTTTCAGAGGTAGGAAGTACTTCAAGTGGTGTCCTGCAGGGGTCGGTGTTGGGCCCTGTCCTCTTTCACATTTTTATTGCAGATATGACCTCACAGTTTCACTGTTGGTCTATCAAGTATGCAGATGACATGAAAACAGGTGCTCCATGTAGGATCATGACTGAGTCATTAACATTGCAGAAAGATCTAAATAAAGTTGTACAGTGGACAAAAAAATGGGATATAGTTGTCACAAACGCACTCAGCAGGTCAGGCCCTCTGCTCCCACAGTGCCAACCTCCAAGCGCAGTAATGTGAATAGGTAACAGACAGGGTAACTCTCCTGTCTGCTTGTGGGTCCAAATCACCTTTAGTCTCAAGTTTTGGGGGGATTCAAACTGTGGACCTTATGCTAACGTACCCAAATATACAGGCGCAGATAATCTTCTCTTCAGGGGGATGCAAGATATCTTTCGCCTAAGGGCACCTAACCAGGTATCCAAAATGAACCCTTGAAACTATAAAAGGCCTTAGGTATATTCTTACCTTTTCCCAGTTTGTTAATACCATCAAGTTTTCTGAACAGTTTTGTCAGTCTTAACCCTCTATACGTCACATGCAAAAGAAAGAACCTGGAAGACCCAGGCAGTATCTTTCAAATGAAATGTTTACTTAAACATGGATAAAAATATGTTAAATGTAACACAGAACACTATATCAAAGAGCATACAATCACTTAAAAGAAAAGCAAATAAAACTATGGACAAACTCCTACTAACATACAGTTAGACTTTTTCTATCTAATGTATTACCTCTTTAGTGCTTATAGTTAGATCTTGTTTCTTAAGAGTTCAAAAAGATATGTCCCTAATATAGACACAAGTCCTAGGTTAAACTGTGTCTCTCTCACACACCCCTTCTGATGTCATCTAGCTCCTCCTTGTTGAATACAAGAAATGTACAAGCGTGGGGCAGAATTCACAAAGAAGATGCACCTGGCGCAACTCAGATGCACCAGCGCAAGTCAGATGCACTGAGCCCATGCATAGCCATTCACAGAGGCATGCACCATGCAAAGCGTCAAGTGCAACACCACTGTGAATCACCACAGGACACGACGGCACAACCGCAGATGCGCCAGCACAACCAGCGATGTGCCAGAACAAGCAGGATGCCCTGCAGCTACACAGGGGAGCCAGGCAGAACAACTGGAGCAAAACAGCAGGGCAAGAGGAGCAACCACAGAGCTGGAACAAACAGATCCACGGACACAAGTGTAGAGTAAAACATGTTTATAAAAGGTAATGGACACATAAACTGTACAAACCAAAAGTCAAAAAAGGAACAACAGCATCAACAAACGGGTAAGAGGGGGAGCAGGGACAGGAAAGGGACAGAAACAGGGGACAGGGTAGGGTAACTATTTACACGGGATGTCCCCTAGAAAGTGGTAGGGAGACACTAGTGGAGCTGTGCCCTGCCACACAGCACCCTGGCACGGACCGGAAGGTGTAGCATGACGCCCCGCAGGGCAGCTGACAGGTGCTGAACAGTCTGTGAGAGAGGGCACAGGGCTGCCTGGATGGCCACATGGATCCTCCTGTCCACATCTGCTGGTGCAGCACCACCACCACCCGCAACAGCACATTGAGCCAGAACACCTACAGCAAACGACAGAAAGAACACACACTGAGGGCCAGAACATGGAACACACCACCACCGACCACACAGAACCAGAAAGACAGCAATCATGGAAAGTGGTACTCACCCGCCCCCGGCAGGGCACCAGGCCTGGCACTCATGTATCTCCAACGATTCTCCTCAGCTGAGTCCGTGGCCTGCCACCTGGCCCCTGGTCCTGCAAAACACAACAAACAGCATCATGAATGAACACTGCCACCATGCAGGATGCAGTGCGACAGCCCCCCCCCCCGCCGGTGCGTGGCCATTCAGCAGACAGTGATGCCAGGCCATGAAGCACCTGGTGTTAGCAGGCACACACAGCCATGCCCTGCCCCCCGGCACTAAGGCAATGCAGCACAGAAGCACCATAAGGGCGCATGTGCCACACAAGGAGACAGCTGAACAACACCTACCTGGATGTGGCAGTGTACCCCTGTGTGCATGGTGCCCCAGCTGCGCAAGCCGCTCTGGGTCCCGCCTCTGGAGGTCGCCATAGCGATGTCTGCACTGCTCCCTTGTTCGTGGCATCCCAGTATGGTGCACAATCTGTGATGGATTGGAGGCCCACACCTGGGCCCTGGGCACATGGAGGTCCTCCTGACCAAACAGGTGCCCCTCTACAGCCATGTCCTGTGTTACAAGATGTAGCAGCTCCATCTGTGACTAGTTCATGGCCCTAGGTGCCATTCTCCCAGCCCTAGGCATCTTAAACTGTGATCAGACAGTGGCAAGGTGCAAACAGGAAAAAGCGCCATCTAGTGAACGTTTTGCACCACATGAAACAGTGAGGCACGTGCAGCACAGTGCACACTGAACACAAAGCATGAATGGCCACTGGTGATGAGCCCGTACATGCGCAAACCATCACGTGTGTGGGTGCCATGTTTTGCATGGCATGCGCCATGAACATGTACGGTGCACAGAGCGCGATCCATGGGCAGGGCCGGATCAGTGCAGCATGGACAGCACATTGTGGAACATGCTGCATGATACGGCACATGGCACCATGATCATCAGGCCTGCAATGGCACAACCGGACAACAGCAGAATGGCACATCATGGGAGATGCGCCTCAACACACGGACACCGTGCATGCATGATGGATGCGCTTTGTACAATGCCCCCAAGTCATGCAGATGCGCCAGCCAGGCCATGCATGTGCTGGAAATGCTCTGTACACATGCTGCAGGGGTACTGGGACATGCCCACAGCAGACAGGACAGTGTCACACCCCCTGGGGCAGCTACACTCTACCCCCCACCATAGCCTGGGTGCTGTGAGTGGCACGTACAGCATCCCACATGGACCTCATACCATAGTGAATGTCCACCTGTGCTCAGCTGCCCACATGTGGCCCACAGCACAGACCACCAGCAACACAGACCATGGTGAGGCTACAGACAGCAGGAGATGGATGCGGGTCCATGTGTACACACAGGTGAGTCTGACACCAGGATGCTTCTCCCCACAGTAGTTGACATGTCTGAGGAGGCAGATGCCACCAACAGACGGTGACCAAACTTCACAAAGGACGAGGAGAGAGCACTCATTGAGGCAAGCCACCTACACCTGGATGTACTCACTGGCAGGGGAGGCAGCCAGACAGCGCGTGCGGAGGGCTGGGAGAAGGTGGCCCAGCAGGTGAATGTGGTGGCACCGTTCAACCGGACAGTGCAGGAGTGCTGTAAACATTGGAATGATGGCTGACAGAGGGCCAAGGAGAGGGTGGCCAGCATCCAGGCATCCCTGAGGTGGACATGGGGAGGACTCAGCTCGGTGGCACAGCTCAGCCCCAAGGAGACCCTCCTAGCTGCCAGTGTGTGTCGGGGATGGCCATACATGGCGTCCCAGGAGGTGGCTTCCAGATGGGGGGACAGCCTGTCGCCGCATGGTGAGTAGCTGTGCATCCTGGCTGGGGCCTGCCATGGACAGGCATGCGTACCTGGCAGTGTGCTGTTGACTGTGCTGTGTGTGACATTGACACTGTGTCATGTGTGTCCTGTGCATTAACCATGTTTTCCTTTCCTTTCCTTTCCTTTCCTTTCCTTTCCTTTCCCTTCCCTCTTCCACAGCTCCATCGCGACTCCAGGGCGTGGCCATGGCCAACCGTGCAGCCTTCATGAGCGATGATGCAGGCCCACCCCATGGGGCTGATGACACTGTGGGTGTGTCTGCACCTGCAACGTCCACACTCCATGCACCACCGGACATGGTCCCTGTGACAGAGGGCCCTGCGGACCCCTCCATCAGCGCTGGCGGTACTGGTGGCAGGTACATCGCATGGTTGGGGGCCCTGACTGGGTTGTCCGATGCTGACCTGGATGAGGTGGTGGACATGGCGGATGTACTCATCATGCTCACCAGTGGCATGCAGGGTGAGGGCAGTGGCACCAATGCATGTTTCACCATCAGCAGCAACACTGCCATGGTCGACGGTGGTGCACATGGTGCGGGGATGCCTGTGCACGGGACCCTGGGTGCCAACAGCGTTCCCACTGTGCTGAACACCAGTACAGTAGTGGCACAGCTGCCTAGGGCAGTGGGTACTGTTCCCCCTGCACCGCTGCCCAGTGCAGTGCTGGTGGTGGCGGTGACATCCAGGCAGGGCACTGGTGGGCATGCAACCGCTACAGTGGGCCTGGTGGACGACACACATGGACAGCCAGTGGCAGTGCCCAGCCAAGACACACACACATCACAGCCTGACAGGGTGCGTCCACTGCCCGTGGATGACCCTGGTGAGGCTGACCCATCCCCAGTATGCTGGCACCACCACCATGCCGCATTACCTGCTGACAACATGGGTGCCTACCTTGACCTGTTGCAGTCATCTGTGGAAAGTCAGAAGGCACTCCAGGTGGAGTTCCGGAGCAACAGGGCCGTCATGGCCC
Organism: Neoceratodus forsteri; assembly: GCA_016271365.2. NCBI lineage: Eukaryota > Metazoa > Chordata > Ceratodontiformes > Ceratodontidae > Neoceratodus > Neoceratodus forsteri. The sequence continues at coordinate 337,196,356 of CM057449.1, forward strand.
AGGAGCATGAGTCCGCGGTGGCGTGGTGTGCTCAGATGTTGACTGAGACACACATCATGCGAGTGGATATGACCACAGCCATTGAGCAGATCATGGCTGCTGTGGAGGCAGTGGCTGCATCCACAGCAAGTTTTGGACACCGTGCATCCAGCCAGACACCAGGAGCACGTACCAGATACCCCAATGGTGGGGCCAGGTAAGCCCCCTGTTTCTGACCCTGTTACCACTGGCATCCACACCCACTGGCCATGGCTCGGGTGGTGGGCATCAGACGGCCACCCCACTGAGCACCCACTCATGGTCTCAGTGCAGCACCCCTGCAGGGTCCCTGGGGACATCCCCTGTAGCCGGTGATGGTACCCCCATCACCAGTGGCCATGGCAGAGGCCACCCGCATGTCCGTGGTGGTCGTAGGGCAGCCCTGTGATGCCCATGCCCAGCGGCCTGTGGTGGCAGGTGGCATGCCTGTGCGTGCTGGATGCCCTGTGGGTGGTGCTGGTGCTGCTGTGTGTGGCAGTCACCAGCCACATGGTTGCCCTGGCACCCCCGATGCTACCTGTGCAGGTTGTCCGGTGTGTTTGTGTGTACCTCTGTCATGCCATGTGTCATGGGAATGATGAGTGCGTTACGGTGCCTGCAGTAACCATGTGATTGCCGCAGTGCGCACTGACCTGTGACAGTTTGGGCATGGCCTGTGTGGTTCTGGGGTAATGCATGCATGGTGCCTGAGTATGTCCCCCACCGTGTGCATGTGCCTGCATGTGTGCCCCTGTGTGTAATACAGTGTCCGCCATTCCACTGTCATGCTGTCCCTACACTGTAGTGCACACACCTGCACACGTACCAACCTGCATACTCACCTGCGTGTCCTGAAATGTTCCTCCACCACTTGTGTGCGGTATGCCTGTGCCCTTGCCGCCAGCCTGGGATCCCTACACCCATGCTTGACTTCACCTCCTTGGTCCTCAGGGTGTGCCCTGGCCGCACCCTTCACCACCCCCTCCTCCTCCTCCCCAGAACTGTTGTTCTCACCGGCTTCAACAGGTATCCCATGGTCATGAGCCATGTTGTGTAGCATACAACAGGCCAGGAATATTCTGCAGGCCTTCTCAGGGCTGTACTGTAGGGCACCACCTAACTGACACAGGCACTGGAAATGCATCTTCAGCATGCCGAAGACATTCTTGATGATGGCACGTGTCGCAATGTGTGCCTCATCGTAGCGTTCTTCTGCCACTGTTCCGGGTCGTCGGATGGGGGTGGGGAGCCAGGGCCACAATGGGTATGCGGTATCACCTGTGGGGGTAGACGTGTCTCCATTAGTACATTGTGTTACACTGTGGTGTGTGCCCTGCCCCATCCTGCCCTCTGTGTTGTGTGCCCCTGTCCTGCTCCCTCACCCATGCAGCTGCATGCCTGGTGGTCCTGCATCCCTGCCTTGGCTGCCCCTGCCTGCCCCCGTCCATCATGTGGTGCACATCAGTCACATGCCACCCTGCGTCCACCTATGCACCCTTTCACACTTCTGCTGTCCCAGTGCCCTCATGCCTGTGACTGCCCACCTACAGCTCACCCCATGTGTCCCAGACATGGTGCCACCCTGTGCTGTTGGCACTCAGTCACATGTACGTAATAGGTGTCCACTTTGGATGTCCCTGGCCTCAAACCTCGTGCAGAGTGCGGACTGGTGCCATATGAATGCATCATGTGCGCTCCCTGGGTGTGTGGCGCAGACATTGGTGATGCACCCTGTGGCATTGCACACCACCTGGCAGTTCACTGAATGGTACCCCTTTCGATTCACATATGTGACGCCCTCCTCACCAGGTGGTGCACAGATTGCAATATGGGTGCAGTCAATGGCCCCTATGATACCTGGCATGTGTGCCACACTATGGAACCCCTGCATGGCTTTTGTCTGCTCTGCCTGCGTGCTGGAGAATTTGATGTATTCTGAAGCATGTGGTAGCAGTGCAGTGAGGAACTGTGTGAGGAGGCAGGATGGTGAGGCCTGTGATATGCCAATGGTGTCCCCAGTAGGCCTCTGGAAGGTTTCCATGGCGAGCAGGCACATGGCCGTTATCACCTTGGTCTCCACCGAGATGGCATGACCTCGTGCAGTGGGTGTCTGCATCACATCATGGCACAGCTCACATAGCTGCCTCAGCATGGCCCTGTTGAGGCAGTATCGACCGACTGTCTCCACCTCTGTCAGCTGCTCGAAGGACAGCCGGGCACGGTACAGCCATGGGGCTGGCCACCTACGGTTCTTCCTCATTAGGGCACCAGTGATGGCAACTGCTACTGGGTTCATCCCGTCTGTTGCTGTGGCCCTTTGGTGTAGCTTGCTGCCTGGTGTTGCTGCTGGCAGTTTGCCTGCCTGTGCCTCTCCCTCTGTCTGGTTCCACTTCCCCTCTGACTGTGGCTGTGTGCTGCTGTTGTTCCATTGACAGCCTGCTGGTGTGCTGGACATAAGTCTCCTTCTTTTGTACTTGTCTTTCTTTGGCCCATTTATTTATTTATTGGATATAATCGGAATTACAAACCTTTGAGTCACAGACTCTTTTGCAAAGGCTCCACGTCGGTTACATAGGGTGGAGGGTAAACAAATACAGAGAACACACAGTAAACAGGTAGAAATTCATAACACAGTACTGCCGGTGCAGTCCAGGCATAAGCTTTGTTAACTGGTGACAGTAGTAGGCAGCGATACAAGATAACCCTTGTCAGAGAGGTTAATGATGTTGACTCTTGGGATCAATTGAGACCCTGTGTCGTGTGTATTGGGGGTATGGAAAAACTAGAGGAGGGCAGAGGAGTTAGCCACAGTCACATTTTTCTGACTCCGGAGTTGAGCTCTGAGGCTGTTTTGAATTGGGAGAGGCTGAGGTCTGAGAGATGGGGGCGTAATTGTTTAGCCAAAGAGGGACGCGTAGTGGAAAGATCTTTGCCCAAGGGATGTTCTACAATGAGGGACCAGGAATGAGGAGGATGCTGAGTCTAGTGTTATGCCGGTGGGGGAACACAAACTATTGAGAGAGAAGTGCAGGCGCTAACTGGAGAAGGATCTTTTTCACTAGCACGCAGGAGTGGTACTTAAGTCTTCCTTGGAAGTTTAGCCATCCAGCAAGTGCATAGAGCTCACAGGTATGTGTTAATCTGTCACACCCGATGACTAGGTGGCAAGCTTTATTCAAAGCGGTGTTGATGCTACGAAGGGCGGTAGGGTCCGCAGAGCCATATATCACTATCCCATAGTCTATTAGGGAGAGGATAGAGGAGGCAACCGTGAGCTGCATGGCCTGTGTGGGTAAGCAGTGTTTAAGTCTGTGGAGGATACCCACTCTAGTGTTAACAGAGGAGGAGAGTAGTTGTATGTGATGATGGTAGGAGAGGGAGGTGTCTAAAGTAATTCCCAGGTATTTAAAACACGTAACATGTTCAAGAGGGGCGCCTTGTTTGTTTCTGATTAGGAGAGCCGACTGGCTGTGTGTACTTTGTCGATGTGCAAAGATCATGGACTTTGTTTTTTGATAGTTGATGTTCAGGCGGTGTTCAGTGAACCAGGTTTCTAGCTCCCAGAAGAAACCCTGAAGAGCTCGCTGGAGAGTGCCCGGCTGTGGGTGTTTCCAAAACACTACCGTGTCATCAGCGTAAAGTAGCAGGTTAATGCTACATGACTTGGGGAGAGAGTTTAAAAAGAGGGTGAATAGTAGAGGGCCAAGAATAGACCCCTGTGGGACACCTGAGGAGACTGTTTTACGGGAGGAGATGGTGGTATTTATCCTGACTTGCTGTGATCAGCCTGTTAGGTAGTCCTGAACCAGGCAGTAGCCTCTGGGACCACATTTAGTTGTGGAAGGACATTAAGCAATAGCTCATGACTGACCGTGTCAAATGCCTTGGTCAGGTCCACATAGATTGCCCTGCTCAGAGGCCTTGGTCGAGGGCCTCATGGATGAATGAGGTGAGCACAGTAAGAGCTGTGATGGTACTGTGGCCGGACCAGAATCCGTGCTGTTCAGGGCAGAGAAGGTTGTGTTTAGACAGATGTTCTGATAGCTGGTCCGACATTATTTTCTCTAGGGCCTTGGAGAGAGGAGGAAGTAACGAAATTGGTCTATAGTTGGTTGTGTTGGTGGGGTCGCTGCTCTTCAGAATGGGAGTGATTATGGCTCTCTTCCAGGTTGTGGGGAACTGACCTAGGCATAAAGAGAGGTTGAGAATTTTAGTGAGCTATGGTAGTGTGACATCCAGGGTCAGCCTAATGAGTTTTAGATCTAGGGAATCATTGCTGTGCAGGGTGTTGGCAATAGCTTTAGAGATGTAGTGTTTTGCCTCGAGGCTGGAAATGACTCTCAGCTGAAAGGGTATAGTATTGTTTTTACTCAAAGTATCCATGGGAGTGGAGGGGGATTGTTTGGAGTAGTTAGGGGAAAATATGGGAGAGGTCAGAGAGGCAGAGTTGAGGCTTCATGAGAGAGGAGGATCCTGGGAAATCTCCCATTTATTGTAAGCTGGATGGGAGCGGGTGAGCGGATTTATCATTGAGTTCCTTTATATTGTCCCAGAATTTTTTACCATTTCCCCAGGAGGTGGTGAGGGTATGTTGGTAGTAAGAGGCTTTCGCCTGCCTTAGGGCCCAGGTACATTTGTTGCGGGCCTCTCAGTAGAGTTGTCTATCATGGACGCTTTGGGAGTCAAGTGCCTTAAGCCATAGGTTATCCCTATGTTGGAGCTGGTTAAGTAATGATGTGGTGATCCAGGGTGTGGTTCTGCTTTCACTACTTGCTTGGAGGGGGAGACAAATGTGAGGCACGTGTTGAAGTGGTTATAAAGTGGGAGAGAGCCAGATCTACAGACTGCGTGGTGTAGATGGGGAGCCAATTGCTGGTAGATAGATGGCATTTTAGCTTCTCTAAGCCTCCTCTTATCAGTTGCCTCTGCCAGGTGATTAAGGGTGGGGCATGGGGTAGTTTTCCTGACCACTAGCAGGTCACTGGGGAGTGGTCACTGATAGCTTCTGGAAGGACAGTGGCTTTGGAGATGTTCTGTGGCCTGTTGGTGAAGATGAGGTCTAAGAGGGTGGATATCCCTGTTCTATTGTCCCTTCTGGTGGGGAGGTGATGAGTTGAGTTAAATCGTAAGACAGGGCAGTGTCTTTGAAGCTGGATGAGGCAGGGGATAACCAGCTGACATTAAAATCTCCCATCATGATAACTTCAGTAGTGTTGGGTATGTGTGAGATACTGTGGAGGATAGAGTCAAATGCCAGTTTTTGGTTGCTCGGGGGGATATAGGCCGCAGTGATGTGGAGGGTCTTAGTACCCAGACTTAGTTTAACTGTTAGTGTCTGGGCACCATATTGTGGTATAGGGGTTGGACTTCAGTGGCATGAAGAGAGATTTTAACATAGATTGCACACCCACCACCTCTCTTGCTGGACCTGTCAGCCAGGAAGATGGAATAATTACTGAGAGAGACAGACTCATTTGGTATTCTTTCAGAGAGCCAGGTCTCAGATAGGGCTAGGATGTCAGGGTCATACTGGGCAATCCAGCCTTGGAGGGATGTGTGTTTTTTTTGGTAGGATACATATATTAGGGGTAGCCAGCAGGAGGTTCCCACTTGGTCTGCTAGGTGGGGCCAGAGTGCATGCGGGACAGGGTTAGGGGTGGATATTGCCAGACAATAGAGAAGTAGTAGGGCGTGCCGTGGGAGGGCTAACCTACAGAGTTTGGACGAGTGGCCGTTGGGTTTGGTAGGGTGCAGGACCTTTGCATGGGGTAGGGACAGGGAGATAGGGAGTGATACAGACTAACATGGTGGGAAGAGTGAGGGGGTCTGATGTGCGGCTTACAAGGGGAGTGGGGGGTTGGGGTCTGGATGGGGGGAGAGCTGAGGTACAGCGAGTGTCCTGTGTAAGGGTGTGTGTTAAGTTGAGTGTGAGAGTGTAAAAGCCAGCATGCTCACCAAGGCTTATGAGGGAGAGGTGGAGGGGACAAGGCTTTTCGTAATCGTAGGTAAGGATTTAGTGTGCCTGAGAGTTATTGAAAAATAGTTTTGGTGCCTCTGGGGGTTGCTGAGCCTGCTGTGTGATCCTGGAAGTCAGGAGGGCTGCTGTAAGCAGGGCTAGCATTATAAATGTAGAGAATCTGTGGTGCATATTAGCGGCCTCTAGTGTTGATTTTGTATAACCTGCAGCTGGAAAAGTGGGCTGATAGGTTATTTTCAGCCAGTCACCTGACCAAACCTAGCTATAAATTTGAGAGCCGACCAAGGGTGGTGGTGGGGGCGGTGGGGAACCGAACACGCAGCGTTTGGCGGGGATAAGCCTTTAGCAGCAGAAACTCCGAGTTTTCCGCAGTTTTTACTTGGGTTGCTAGCCCAGATTAGATTTCAAAACTCTAATTACCACAGTACAGCTTGTGCAGTGAAGAATTAATTCTGACACAGCTAGGCACCTGAAACTCTGAGTTTTCTGTGGCTTTCCCAAGGGGGCTTGCACATTAAATCACTCAATTCAGTTAACAGTTACAGTTCTGCCTGAGCAGGGTAAATTTGGTTCTGTCCACGCCTTTAGCAGCACAAAAGAATAGTATTCGGCGGCTTTTAAAGTGCAGCTTGCAACGGTCAGTCAAAAAAGGCGCCAGAAGCAGGATCCCTCCAGCAGTCCTGTGAAACGGTCGATTGCAGCCAGGAGACTGGGCAGAGAGGTAATTACCTTGTGGCAGCTTCTGGGTATCGCCGGTAGGGAGGGCTTCAGGTACTGGCCCTCGCGACCTCCGGGCTCCTCGGGGGAGGGGCTGCATTCCTTGTGGCAGCTTCTGGGTATCACCGGCAGGGAGGGCTTCAGGTACTGGCCCTCGTGACCTCCGGGATTCTCGGGGGAGGGGGTGCATTCCTTGTGGCAGCTTCTGGGTATCGCCGGCAGGGAGGGCTTCAGGTACTGGCCCTCGCAACTTCCGGGCTCCTCGGGGGAGGGGGGTGCGTTCCTTGTGGCAGCTTCTGGGTATTGCCAGCATGGAGGGCTTCAGGTACTGGCCCTCGCGACCTCCAGGCTCCTCGGGGGAGGGGGGTGTGTTTCCACTGGATTTGCCCCATTGATGTGCCCTGGTTGTGCTCTATGAATTGGGATGTGTTGTATATGCATGTATACGCCCCCTGTATATGCGCCGCATGTCATTACGTTGTGCCTATGGCACATGTCTTTCAGCACAGGGCATTTTGTTTGCACTGGCACTTTCTCCCTGTTCCTGAATCAGCTTCTGGTGCATTTCCGACTTGCGCCGGAGCATCTGAGTTGCGCTTGACGCATCTGTTTTGTGTATCCTGCCCATGATGTGCTATCAGGAGGTATATTAAATAAGGTGACATCAGCAAAAACTCTTCCCAAATATGACTAATTAACATTTTCTCTTTTGATCTTCAGCAGTTCCTATTTCCAAGGCATATCAAATTTCTTTTTAGCTTTTTAACACCAGTTGATATTAAATGTTCTTCCTCTCAAGATGTCATAAAAGTTTATGATCACCATCCTCTGGCAGACTCATAAAGTCCCATTTCATTTCCACTTCAAAGAGCCTAGGCATTTCATAAAAAGGTAATAAAATGCCACTCTGAAGTAAATCAGTTAATTAAATGGTTTCTGCTTCACTGAAACCTGGAGGGGGTCACCCATGGCACAGCTACCTCATGTGAGACAATCACACACTACATTTTTATATTACAAATATCATAGAACAATCATAACCGGCTGGCCAAGCGTCACAGTCCTCCCCACCTAGACTGAATTTGGGGACTCAATCCCCTGCATGGGAAGAGTTTCCCAAGTCAGTTCACACCTTATACACATGCGACAGGCCATCTGCATTCTGATTGGTTGCTCCAGTCCTATGTAAGTTTGTCATGTCACACCCTTGCAAGGCAAGACTCCATCTTAACAGTCTACCATTAGTTTTTCCCATTTGTGTCAGCACAAACCAGGGGGTTCTGGTCAGTTTGGACCTCAACATGCTGCCCATATAAGTATGGCTCCAACTTCTTTAGGTCCCACACTATGGCAAGACACTCTTTTTCCACAGTAGAGTATGTCTACTCCCTGGGAAGTAACTTTTTACTCAGGTACACTACCGGGTGATCTTTCCCTTGGTTGGAGGCCTGACTCAGTACTGCCCCAATACCCATGTCTGAGGCATCAGTCTGAACTATAAAGGGTCTGCTATAGTCAGGACTTGTCAACACAGGAGCACTGCATAGTGCCTTCTTCAGTCTGGTAAAGACTTTTTCACATGCTGGTTTCCAGGTAATTTTCTTAGGCATCTTTTTCTTTACCAGTTCAGATAGTGGAGCAGCCAGGGCACTGTAATTGGGTACAGATTTCCTATAGTACCCTGCTGTCCCTAGCAAACTCCTGACCTGCTTCTGCATTTCTGGTCTGGGCCATGCCTTGATCACCTCTATTTTTACTTGGTTAGGACGGAGCTGTCCCCAGCCTACAACATGCCCGAGGTATGCCACTTCAGCCATTGCCACCTGGCACTTCTCAGCTTTGACAGTGAGCCTGGCCCTCTGTATTCTGCCCAGCACTTCCCTAAGGTGGGACAGGTGTTCCTCCCAGCTGGCACTAAAGATGGCAATGTCATCCAGGTACGTACTCCTCAGCACCATTTAACACCTGATTCACCAACCTTTGGAAAGTGGCCGAGGCGTTCTTCTTTCCGAAAGGCATTACTTTAAATTCAGATAAGCCTATTGGAGTGATGAAGGCCGACCTCTCCCTAGCTCTGTCTGTTAACTCTACCTGCCAATATCCCTTTGTCAGGTCAATAGTCGTAAGGTATGTAGCCCCTCCCAACTTGTCCAGGAGTTCATCCGTCCAGGGCATCGGGTGGGTGTCTGACTTTGTAACTGCATCTGGTCCATGACAGTCCACACAGAAATAAGTAGAGCCATCTGGCTTGGGAACAAGGACTACAGGTGAGGTCCAGGGGCTGTGGGATCTCTGGATTACCCCTAAATCCAGCATATCCTCCACCTCTCTCCTAATTTCCTTTTGGACAGCCTCTGACACCCTATATGCTGTCCGCTGTATGGGTATTTGTGTCCCTGTCTCCACATCATGTGTTGCTAAGGGGGTTAGTCCAGACTTGGTGCTAAACAGTGGGGTAAAGTCTGCTAGAACCTCCCTTGCTTCCTGGATCTTGTCCGGGGTCAGCTGGGGAGACAATTTAACTGCCTCCACAGAGGACTCCCACTTGCTTTCTTCCAGCAAGTCCAGAAGGGGGTCTCCTTCATCCGTCCCCTCCCCAGGACTACATACTGCAAACACTATGTCAGCCCTGTTAGCATATGGCTTTATCATGTTGACATGGTACATTGTTTCTGTCTGTCTTCTCTCAGGTAACTCTATGATATCATTCTTGTCATTTACCTTTCTAACCACTTTGTACAGTCCTGCCCACTCAGCTTGCAGCTTGTCTTTCTGGACCGGAATAAGGACTATGACTTCCTGACCCACCTTGTACAAGCAAGCTCTGGCTCTGCGGTCATACTTTTTGTTTCTATTGGGCAGTTGCTCTGGGCTGTCCCCATAAGCTCCTTCAGCCTTTCCCTAAACCTAAGGACATAATCCACTATGGGTGTTCCCTGGGTGGTGTGCTGTCCTTCCCAGTCCTCCAGGATCAAGTCCAGGGGCCCATGTACCCGGCATCTGTATAAGAGATTGAAGGGGGAAAATTCTGTTGATTCTTGGGGCACCTTCCTGTATGCAAACAACAGGTGGGGAAGGTATTTCTCCCAGTCCCTCCCATGATGTTCAGTAAATGCTTGGAGTATTGATTTCAGGGGTAATTCGTCTCCACAAGCCCATTACTATGGGTGATAAGGTGTCGTGCACTTCTGCACCACCCCACACTTCTCCCACAAACATTTCATCAGGTCTGACATGAAGGAACCCCCTCGATCAATGATAACCTCCTGCAAAAACCCAACACTGGAGAAAATCCCAAGTAAGGCATCTGCCACTTTGTCTGTCCTCAGTGAAGATAGGGTGACTGTCTCTGGATACTGGGTGGCATAATCCACCACAGTCATGATGAACCTCTTCCTGGAGGAGCTGGGGGTATTTAAAGGCCCCACAATATCTATTCCCACCCTCTGGAATGGCCCCTCCACTATGGGCAGTGGAATTAGGGTGGCTTGGGTTTTCTTAACTGCCTTCCCTATTTCTTGGCACTGGTGACAAGACCTGCAATACTTCTTCACCTGCTGGGTGAAGTTGGGCCAGTAGAAATTCTGGGCCAACCGCTGCATAGTGCGCATGATTCCCAGATGACCAGACAAGGGAATATCATTTGCAGTCTTGAGCAACTGCTCATGATTCCCCTGGGGAACAACAAGCTGCCTGCCTATCACCCCTCCCTCTGTCTTCACAGCCTGACTATACATCAGTTCATTATCCCGATAAACTTTATGATTACATTTACCTACCCGTGCTCCATCAGAGTCTGCCCAAGCCCTCAGCTTCTCTAGACTAGGGTCACTTTTCTGAGCAGCTGCAAGCTCTTTACACATTTCCAAGGCATGGGCCAGGCCCCCTTCAGTTTCCAAACTAGGGTCTCTAGCACTAGCATCAAGGCACTCAGGATCACTGTCATCCCTAACCCTGTGACAATGGGTCACCCTTCCTTCTTCAGAGTAACCCTCCATAGCTGTGTGGTTAACCACTACTTGGGGAATTTCTACCCCCTTTTCATTAGACTCCCTATTAGGAGACACAGGCTGGGGAACCAGCCTCCCAGTGGTTTCCACAATGGCTTACATGGGGTCCAGGGAACTACAATTTTTCCTTGCTGCTTGGCTACGGGTAACTGCACACACCATCCCGTTTGAGATTGTTGCCAAGGATGACATCAACTGCTAAAGTTTTGGCTACAGCCACCTGTTGCACAGTTCCCCCTGTTTCACCCCAGTCTAGGAGAATACTAGTGAGTGGCAATGTGGTCTCCTCACCAGTGAACCCTTGCACAGTTACAAATTAATTGGGTATAAGCTGACCAGGCTCTACCAGATCCCCTTTTACCAGCGTCAGGGATGCCCCTGTGTCCCTTAACCCTTGTGTCTGTACACCATTCACCGTGACTGGGTGCATGCGTTCCCTCATGTTCACAGGCATGCTTCCATGGACATATAAGCAACCCACTTCTTTCCTAGCCCCATTTTGTGTATTGCTCACCCTTTTAGGACACTGTCTGGCAATATGCCCAGTTGCATTACAAACCCAACATTCATTTCTTTTCTCTGGGAAATCTTTTCTCTGAAACTTGGGGCTAACTGGTTTTGGTGGAGGCACAGAGGGTTTTAGATGCACTGAAGGCATGCTTTTCCCTTTCTGCGCTGCCACGCCTGCCCCATTCACTCTCAAAGCAGCTCTGCTCTTGGCATAACAGTCCGAGAGTTCAGCAACTTCTTGCACTGTTTTGGGATCTCGGTCCTCCAGCCAGGTTTTCAGCTGTGCTGGAAATGCACAAAAAACTGGTCTAACAAAGTAGCATTTTCAATTTTATCTTTCTATCTACAGAGTTTGCTTCAATTCCTTCCCACCAACGTTTTAAACACTGACGTTTCATGGCTTGCTCCTCGTAGCTCATGTCATGGCTTCTTCTGAATTTACAGAATTTAGCTCTGTATGCTTCAGCAGTTAAATCAAACTTTTTTAAAATTGCAGCTCTAAGTTTGCTGTAATCATTACTGTTCTCTTTGTCTATCTGACCCAATGCATCCCGGGCTTTCCCGGTAAGTAGTGGGGATAGCTGGAAGCTCCAGGACCCTCTAGGGATTTTGGCCTGAGTACAAACTTTTTCAAAAGAATTTAAAAAGGCATCCATATCCTCCCCCTCTTTAAATTCAGATATCAATTTGGAACTCAATTTGTAACCCAGTCCTGCAGTTCCAGTTAAACCCAAGCCACTAACCTGCTCTGGTGCTGGTGGTTGGAGTCGTAGCTTCTCCAGTTCATGTTGCTTCTGGCGCTCATGCTCCTCACGGTCCGCCTTTCGCTGTTCACAGTCTGCCTCTCACCATTCTTGCTCCCTCTTCTCCTCTGAAGCTCACTGTTCTTACTCCCTCTTCTCCTCTGTGGTTCGCTGTTCTTGCTTCTCCTCTCTCTGGAGCTCCAGCTCCATTCTGTGCAACTCAATCTGCAGCCTGACTGCTTCTGGCTCCAGACTGCTGGTGACCTTCCCATGCTGCTGTGGCCCTTCGCTGGCACTGGCCCCGCTGTCCTCCCCGCTGGATATGGACACTGCACTAGCTGCTAGCCCCTCCATGCCCAAGGTTTGGTCTTTTTCAGTCACAGTCTGTGACTTGATGCTTTGGGCATCTGCTGCCACCAGGGCATCCATGAGGTTCTGCTTGGTGGCTCGCCCCTTGTACAGGACTCCTCTGTCCTGGCACAACTGCCTCAAGAAGTCTACAGTGTGCCCACTGTAGTTGGAAGCCATCTTCTTCCCTAACTACGGCTTCTCTAACTTGCACTTTAGAAAAAAAAAAGGTAGGAACTTGACTGTAAGCAAAATTATATAGTTCTGCTTCCTTTTTAAAAATAAATCACTGCCTTATTTTGCAAGTGAGTTGTGCAGTATTAAGCTTACACACTGAACAGTTAAAGCTTGTGTTACATAAAGTATATGCACTGCTGCTAACCAATCTGTCAGAAATGCACTCAGCAGGTCTGGCCCTATGCTCCCACAGTGCCAACTTCCGAGTGCAGTAATGTGAACAGGTAACAGACCGGGTAACCCTCCTGTCTGCTTGTGGGTTTGAATCACCCTTAGTCTCAAATTCTTATGCTAGCGTACCCAAATGTACAGGTGCAGATAATCTTCTCTTCGGGGGGGGATGCAAGATATCTTTCACCTAAGGGCACCTAACCAGGTATCCAAACTGAACCCTTAAAACTCTATAAAAGACCTTTAGTATATTCTTACCTTTTCCCAAGCTGGCTCCTCCCACCCACCCAGGTGGTAACTCCCTTGGCTCAGCCCTGTGATGCCAGATGTTCTTTTCCATTGGAAGAAGCAGGTTCCCTCCTTACCACTCCCACATTGAGTAGGCTCTAGTGCTTAAATCTCCAGATTTACTTTCAAAGCCTTACCAAAACTCTTACGTTATGAGTTCATCTTCAGCTCAATCTTGATCACAACTGTCATGGATGATAAGTCCATTCCCAGATTCCACTGGTGCTCTTGTGGGCAGAAAATGTCCCGGACCGACCCACACACCACGTGCGTCTACTGCCTGGGGCACGATCAGGACCCCCAGGCTTGTGACTTCTCTTGTTCTTTCCACCTGAACGTTCTGCAAGACTGTCTCACCCATCTTAAGTTGGGCTGCCCGGTGCATCAGAACCCACTGGTCAAATCTAAGGACACCCGTTGGGTGGTCTCCTTTGTCACAGTGTTCACCAAGCAGCTCGCAGCCTTTAAAGAGGAGGTGGCCCAGACATGTCTCACTCTTTTTCTGCCTCTGCCTTCATGCCACTTTAGCAGGGTTTGATGTTCATGGGCTTCTTCAAAGAATTGTGCCAGTCTCTGCCTATCCTTGGTCAGGGACCCTCAGGGCACAAATCCAAATCTAAAAAAAAGAGTCCAAAAAAAGGAGAAAGAGAGGACTTGTTGTTGATGGTGAGATCAGGAGTGCTCTCAGTTGAGGGCCTCTGATTCCTGCGGTTCTCTGGCTCTGACTTTGGTAACCCCATCAGGCCTGCTGGCCGAGACACTGGGTGAGGTTCTGGCCAAGATTTTTTTCAACCCAACCAACCAGTTGTCGACTGAAGAGGCCAACACTTCCTTGTCCAGGACTCTGGTTCTGACACAGTCCGCTGACCTGCCACATCTTGTCCCAGACCCTGAGCAGGAGGAGCCTTGGCACTCACTGACTTCCTACAAGCCCCGCCACCAGTCCCCCCGGCGACCAAGATTGAGGTCTCGGTCCTCTTCCTGTGGGTCGAGCCAGCCAGCCAGCATCAGCGCTCCTGCTCTTGGCACCGTGGGAAGTGGCACCACTGCTGTTCTTCATCCTTGTCCTCCTCAGGTGAGGAGAGCCTTCGGCGCAAATTGCGTCAATACTTCGAGGAATTAATGTGGCAAGAGTTGGTACTTACCGGCACCAAACTGACTCCGGTTTCTATGCTGGCCATCACCTTGCTGTCGCCCAAAAAGCCAATGCCATCTCCATGGAGGGAGCCAATCAAAACGGTCCCATCTCTGCTGATCTTGGTGGAACCACAACTAAACAGCTGCCGGATGGTGTTCTGACTAAGAAGTCTCAGCCGGTCAATGGGCTTCCCCATTGACTGTCGATCACCATCACCCCTGACCATCCGCAGAGGGTCAGTGGGGACACGGGTGGTCGACCACTCTTTAACGACTCCTTGGAGTCTGAGGGGTCCTCCCTGCACACCCATCTGGTCGGACATAGAGTCTGTGGGGTACCTGTCAATAGATGAAGGCCTATCTTCCTTCATGGAGCTTCTCTGCTTGATCTCAGAGTCGACAGGTATGAAAATGGATCCCATACAGAAGTGGGTCCATTTCCCATTGACCAAGATCCTCTACCAGGGAGATACTCTGATGGAGGCTTTCCCAGTGGCAGAATCCATTCTTGGCCCTGCCCTGGATCTTTGGCAGTGACCCTGCTTCCTGCCCTGCGCCTTCTGCCCGGATGGCCCGCAAATACGCGGTGCCCACCAGTTCCCTCTTGGGATTCATAGAGCACCCCTCAGTCAAGGTATTGGTGGCAGGCTCTGTGTTTAGGTGCTATGGCAACACAGGGGATGTTGACAAGCAAGGTGGCCATGGCTGAAGTGGCATACCTCGGGTGTGTTGTAGGCTGGGCACAGCACCATCCTAACCAAGTAAAAATAGAGGTGATCAAGGCATGGCCCAGACCAGAAATGCAGAAGCAGGTCAGGAGTTTTCTAGGAACAGCAGGGTACTAGAGGAAATTTGTACCCACATAAGTTCAGACAAGTGGGTCTTGGATGTAGTGGAAAAGTGCCTAACTCTTCAGTTCAAGAAAATGCAAGCTTTAAGGGGTTCTTTGTTTTCAAAACCCCTAAACTCATCAGAAAAACTCTTGCTGGAGCTGGAGGTCAACAATCTTCTGACATCAAAGGTGGTAGAAAGAGTACCAGCCTTACAGATAAACAAAGGCCTTCACTCCAGGTACTTTCTCACCCAAAAGAAAAATGGGGAGTGGCAACATATCCAATATCTCAGGTATCTCAACAGACACCTCCTGAATCCAAAATTTAGGATGGTGACACTAAAAATTGTCATTTAGACTCTGGATCTCAAGGATGCCTATTTTCACATCCCCATAAGGCAGTCCCACCGAAAATTCTTGAGGTTCAGGTTTCCTTCAGGGAATTACCAATTCACAGCCGTGCTCTTTGGCCTAACATTTGCACCAAGGGTGTTTACCAAATGTCTGGCTGTCGTGACAGCACATCTCAGAAAACAAGGGGTTTCAGTGTATCCCTACCTGAATTACTGGCTGATTGTAGGGAAGAACCCAGATCAGGTCCAGGAGTTCCTGTCGATCACA
The DNA here is from genome assembly GCA_016271365.2 of Neoceratodus forsteri. Lineage (NCBI taxonomy): Eukaryota > Metazoa > Chordata > Ceratodontiformes > Ceratodontidae > Neoceratodus > Neoceratodus forsteri. The sequence goes on from CM057449.1 coordinate 337,211,965, forward strand.
AAAAGCACTCTGCTCTCTTCGGGATTCCTCATAAACCTGAAGAAATCTCACTTGGAGCCAGCCCAGCTCCTAACATTTATAGGGGCACAGCTGGACACAAAACAGAGCAGGGCCTTCTTGCCACCAGAAAGAATTCATAATTTCTTAGCAGTGGCAAACTGTTTCACCCTGGGCCAACCAAGGTCGGCCAGACACTTCCTAAAACTCCTGGGACACATGGCATCCATGACTGCTGTAGTCCCAGGAGGGAGGTACAGAATGAGGGGCATACAGTATCACTTACGCTCCCATTGGTCCAAGAAGAGCAATGCTCTGTCCAAACTTTTACCAGTAACACAGACCCTTCTTCAAGCCCTGTGCTGGTGGAAGGACACTGCCAACCTGTCAGTAGGTGTCCTCTTCCAGATCTCCCCTCCTACAAAATCATCACTACAGATGCTTTCCTTCTAGGATTGGGGGGCTTATCTGGGCAATTCCTCTGTCAATGGCACCTAGATCCCAAAGGAGTTAAGGTCACACATCAGTCTTCTGGAACTCAGGACCATTTGTTTGGCACTAAAATCCTTTGCTTCTCACATCAAAGGCCACTCGGTGCAGGTCTGGATGGACAGCACCACTGCCATGTTCTACATAAACAAACAGGGTGGCACAAGGTTGGAAGCCCTTTGTACAGAGGCCATGAAAATTTAGACCTTGGCATATTCTCTTGAGGTGACCATCAGCCATTCACCTTCCAGGCAAAGACAACACCCTGGCAGATGTCTTCAGCTGCATAAGTTAGGGACACAGCGAGTGGTGCCTCAACAAACAGGTGCTACCCACAGTGTTCAGGAGATGGGGCACCCCAGAAATAGATCTATTTGCCTCCCCCTCAATCACCAGCTTCCTCTCTTCTGCTGCAGGCCACCAGTCCTGGGAACTCTCCCAACAGATGCCCTGGTGTTGGATTGGTCAGTGAAGTGTCTATATACCTTCCCTCCATTTCCTCTCATTTTCAAGGTCCTGCTGAAACTCAGGCTCCAACCAGCACTAATGATTCTGGTGGCCCCAGATTGGCCAAGGCAAGTTTGGTATCCCCTGCTGCTAACACTTTTGCACAGCAGGCCCATTCGCCTTCCCCTCAGTTACTCACTCCTGACTCTTCCCCTCCCAGGGGTATCTTATCCAGCCCTGCAGTCTGTTCACCTCAATGCTTGGCTGCTGAGGAGTTAGAGTTCTCTGCTTCTCAGTACTCAGAACAGGTCATTAAGATCCTGAGGATGGCAAAAATGCCTAACACAAAGAAGACCTATGCAGCCAAATGGAAGAGATTCTCCATCTGGTGTAAGGGCAGGAAGATTAGTCCCTTCTCAGCCTCTGACACCACCCTGTTGGACTACCTGGTTCATCTCCAGACCTCATGCTTGAGGCCTTCTTCACTTCAGCTGCATTCGGCTGCTATTTTGGCCTATCTCTCAGTGGGAAAGGCTAAATCTGTTTACTCCCAGCCAGTGTTAAAACAGTTTTTTAAAGGCCTATCAGACCTTCAGCCTTCTATTAGGGAACCTGTTCCCCCTTGGAGCCTAAATCTGTATATCGCCAAGCTCATGGAGTCTCCCTTTGAGCCCATGGCTATGGCCCATCTTAAGTATGTTACCTGGAAACTATCTTCCTGGTAGCCATTACCTCCACAAGGAGGATTTCAGAGTTGCAAGCTCTCTGTACTGAGCCCAACTACATTATCCCTCATAGGAATAAGGTTGAGCTCAGGACAAATAGGAAATTGTTGCCCAAAGTGATGCCTGAGTTCTACCTTAACCAATCTATTACCCTACCAGTGTTCTTTACTGAAAAGTCCACTTCGGGAGAACAGAAACTCCATAGCCTGGATGTCAAGAGAGCCCTGTTCAACTATTTGGAACAACTCCACAGGTTAGGGGTTCTGCCACCCAACTATTCCTTACCTATGGAGAAGTGGTTAGAGGCAGACCAGCCACTAAGATAACTATTTCTTGTTGGATAGTCTCTTGCATTCACTTTTGTTATGACAAAGCTGGCAAACAACCTCCTGAGGGCCTCAGAGACCACTCTACCAGGGGCACTGCTGCCTCGGTGGCAGCTGCTAGGGACGTTCCCTTTGCTGGAAGTCTGCAAAGCAGCCACTTGGAAGATTGTATATACATTCACTAAGCACTACTGCCTAGATGTACAGTCTAGATCTGATGCCAGATTTGGAAGGGCGGTTCTGCAGAGCCTCTTCCCTCCTCCCAAATATACTGCTTGTAGTCTGTTTAAAGTTACTGATGCTAAAGGACCCCTGGGGTAAGAAGAAAAAATTACTCACCGTAGTAATCTTCTTTCTTCCAAGGTGTCCTTTAGCATCAATAAGCTCCCACCTTTCCTCCCTTGACAGCCTGGCTACAGAGGTCTCTGCCTTTGTCTTCTTTTAAATTTTTTATGTTTCCACTTGGAACTTCATTTTAAGCAAAATTTTTTCTGGTTTATTTTTAAACATGCTTTTTGCATGATTTTTAATTCCTGTTGGTTCATAACTCTGGGCATGTGCCCATTTATCTTTGAAAAAATTATGGTGCCTTCTCAGGCAGTCTGTCCTCAACACACCCCAAAGTCTCTTCTGAATGGCTGATGCTAATTAATTAGCATAAACCACAACCCCAGGGCAATACTACCTGGTCAGCTAGCTGCTTAAAGTTACTGAGGCTAAAGGACATCTTGGAAGAGAGAAGATTACTATGGTGAGTAATATTTTCTTCTCTGCACAGCCCCCTGAGAAGGACTCCAGAAAATTGGATACTATGGGAAAAAAAAGATTATAAATTAGCTTATCTACTCATCAGGCAGGCAGCTTACTGAGCTCATGTAGCCCTGTACCAGAAGGCACTGTGGAATACAGTGCTGGCACTGGCTGATAAGGATGGTGAATTGGCACAGGATCTGACTGCCACAGCAAAGTCAGCCCTGAATGCCACCAAATACCACTTCCACACTGCTGCACCTGCAGGTACTAATGATGCTGCTTCAAGAGCCTTAGCTTATGCAGTGTCATTGAGGCAACTCTGCTGCCTAAGGGCAGCCATCCTTTCCCAGAACACTCAGACCAAGGCTATTGATTTCCAGTTTGAAGGAAATTCACTTTTTGGTGACAAAGCAGAGGCATACATGAAAAACGGGAAGGAGTACAAAACCAGATACAAAAAACAGCACTGATAAAGAAAAGGCCTTCACTTCATACAAGCCTTATGGTAGTGGAGGCAGAGTAGGGGCTGCTTTCCAAGAGCCTATGCCCCTTATGCCTCTTAAAAGTACCAACCCCAAAGAAGTTACTGCAGAGACAGGAGGGACTCCACGCATGCTGTGGTAGCACCAGCCCTCAAGCTTTAGCCAAAATAAAACCCCTGACAGTTTTTCAAGGTTGCCCAGCCATTGCCAGTGGAGGGAAGACTATCCCACTATTTCCAGGAATGGGTAAACATTACCACAGAAGTGGTCAGTGTTATCCCTGCAGTATATAAAATTCCCGAAACTGCAGAAACACAAAAGTTTTCTAGCTCACTTTCCCACAGAATTAATTCTGCTAGAACTGAAAGCAAACAGCCTGCTACAAGCAAAAGCAGTGAAAAAACTCACTGCCTCACAGTGAGGCAATGTCCTATTTTCAAGGTACTTCCTCGCCTTCAAGAAAAATTGGGCGTGGAAACCCATTTTAGACTTCAGATATCTGAACAAGCACATAAAAAAGGGAAGATTCAAGATGGTCACACTGGGCTAATTGATACCATCATTACACTTACGGCATTTGCTGGGGTCACTGGATCTGAAAGACACCTATTTTCCCATTCAGCTGAGACCTGTGCCCAGAAAATATCTCAGATTCAGGCTAGAAAATTGCCAGTACCAGTTTGTAGCCCTTCCCTTCTGGCTCATTTCAACCCAAAGGGTCTTCAGTGTGTTTAGCCATGGTGGTAGCATATCTGAGAAAGCATGGTGTGGTGTTTTTTTTTTCCTTACCTGTATGACTGGTTTGTCTCAGGAGAAACAGTACAAGAGACAAGGTGCTCTATTCAGAAGTTGAAAAGCACCCTGGAAAAAATGAAGTTCTTGATAAATCTGCAGAAGTCCCAGAATGAACCTGTTCAGGTGCTGGACTTCACTGGTACAGAACTGAACACCCTGCAGGGGAAAGCCTTCCTCCCTCGAGGTAGGGTGGCAACTCTGATCGCCACAGCAAAATCATTCCCTGTGGGCCAGCTGAGGCCTGCAAGTGATTTTCTACAGCTACTGGGCCACATGACTGCATCCACAGCTGTGGTCTCATGTTCCAGGTTTCAGATGAGGAACACTCAGTACCACTTAAGAGGCCGCAGGTCTCGAAGATGGGATTCCCTTCCCAAACCAGTGCCAGTCACAAAAGCACTGGTACAGTCACTAGAGTAGTGGAAGGACAAAAGCAACCTCAGAGAGGGCATTCCCATCCTCCAGTGATCCCCAGCAAGTATACTCACAAAATAGGCTTCACTCCTAGGGTGGGGCGCCCACCTGAAGGACCTCACAGTAAGTGTCACCTAGAACCCACTGGAGACCCAGGAACACTTCAGTCTCCTGGAACACAGGGAAGTACTTCTGGAAATATAATCCTTCTTCCAGCTACAAGGTCATTCTGTCCAGATCAGAACAGACACCACCATAATAATGTACCACATATATAGGGAGGAATGAGATTCTCAAGACTATGCACAAAGGCAGTGAAGATCTGGGACCTGGCTTACTCTTAAGATGCAAAAATCTCAGCAATACACTTGCCAGACAAAGATAATGTCCTGGAAAACTCCCTAAGCAGAATTAGCCAAGGAAACCACAAGCAGACCCTGAACCAGCAGGTCTTGGCCACAGCTTTCAGAAGATGGGAAACTCCAGAAATACACCTGTTTGTTTCATGGGAGAACAATCAGCTCCCAAAGTTTTATTGCAGGCCACCAGCCAAGGGCATAGTCCCAGAGGACTCCCTAGCCTTGGAGTGGACTGGGAAGTTTCTGTATGCATTCCCACTCATACAGTGAGTGCTCCTAAAGCTCAGGAGAGAGCCAGCAACAATGATAGTAATAGCCCAAGACTGGGCCAACCAGGTCTGGTACTCAGTGCTCTTGGCCCTGTCTAGCAAGTATACAGTCAGCCTGCCACTGAACTACAACCTACTGACCCTATCTCAGGGAAGAACAACATTTCCAGACTCATGGACATCATGCCTGATGGCATGGTTCTTGAAGAGACTGGAATATTGTGGGTTGGATCTATCAGAAGAGATCCAGAAAGTGCTTAAAGTTTCCAGGAAGCCAGCAACCAGGAAAGCATACTCATCCAAGTGGAAGAGATTCTCATACTGGTGTACTCCCAGAAAGATAATCCTAATGCAAGCAGGGTTGTCTACAGTCTGGGACTACCTAGTGCATTTGCAGTCTTTAGGCTTGAGACCATCAGCACTAAAGGTACATCTTGTAGCAGTGTCAGCCTTCACATCAGCAGGCAAGGGCAAGTCACTGGCCCCTCAACTTGTTTTTAAAAAGTTCTTTAAAGGCCTCAACCAGTTGTACCCTCCTGTGAGGGACCCAGACCCTCCATGGGCCTGATTATCTGCCTTGTCCAGCTGATGGAGGCTCCCTTTCAGCCTATGGCTACTGCTGATCTGAAATATGTCACACGGAAAACCATTTTCCTGATTGACATGACATCTGCTAGGAAGGTAAGCAAACTGTAAGCCCTCTGCACACAGAACCAAACTACATAACCTTCCACATGAACAAGTTAGTCCTTAGAACCAATTGGAAGTTCCTACCTAAGGTGGTATCGGAATTCTATCTGAACCAGTCAGTTGCCCTTCCTGTACTCTACCCTAAGCACTTCAGCCCAGCTAAGCAGAAACTACACAGTTGAGATCTGAAGTGAGTGCTTGGCATCTACCTGGGTTGGACAAGGGATGTCAGGTCCCAGGGCAACCAGCTTTCCATTTCCTGTGGTGAGATGGGCAAAGGTAGACCAGCAACCAAGAGAACTATCTGTCACTGGATAGTTTCTTGCATACAGTTTTGTTATGAAAAAGCTGGGATCCCCCCACCTAGAGGTCTAAGGGCACATTCTACGAGGGGTTACCTCTGCCTCTGTGGCATCCACACAGGGCATTCCACTATTGGGCATTTGCAAAGTAGCTACCTGGAAAACAATGCACACCTTCACAAGTCACTATTGTCTGGACATGCAGCCTAGATGGGAAGCCAACTTTGGGACTACTGTCTTGCAAAGCCTTTTTTCCTAAGTGGGTTCTGGCCCAGCCTTCTAAGGTACTGTTGTAGAGTCTGCTTGTGTAAAGCATTAGTGGGGGATTCCTGGGGTTAGAAGAAGAAATTACTCAAGTGTAGTAAGGTTGTTTCTTCTCAGGGATCCCTCACTGTGATTATTCTCCCTAACGGGCTGGCAGTATAGCCTAGAGGTTAGAGGAGCGAGGTGTGAACAAGCTTGATACATCCAGCAGACCAGACCTGAGTTTGAGTCTCACAACCTCCACTTGCATACTGTGTGACTCTGAGCAAGTCACTTAACTGCCCAGTGCTCCCAGGTCGCCCCTGAAAACAGGCACTTGTGCCTAGTGGGCCTTACCCAGTTACCAAAGACTAAAATAAATAAATAAACCCTATCTCCCTGTCCTGAAAATAGGTTCACACAAGAATGAATTCTTTTCATTAAAGGAAAACAAATGAACAGGACCAGCTTCCCTGGCCACTACAAAAATGCCTGATTAGCACTTTCAGACAGTAATGGAATTTTTTTAAATGACCTCAAAATGATTTTTTAATGCGTTAAGGAGCGACCCACAATTTCCGGTTTCTGCTGCTGGCAACCACCATCTCATGAGCAGCCACGCATTTCCATAGCTCACTTTATGCTAATATGCCCTGCCGACCTCCATCATTGGTTGGCAGGATGTACTGACATAAAGTGAGCTAGTGAAGCATGTTGCAGCCCGTGAGATGGTGGTTGCCAGCAGTAGACACTGGAAGTTGCTGGTCACTGCTTAACTCATTAAAAAGCATTGAGAGGCAATTTTAAAAAATTCTGTTACTGTCTGAAAGCACTAATCAGGCATTTTTATAGCAGCTGTCGAAAGCAGGTCCTTTTCTGTATTTTCCTTTCAGGTTGCTTGAGCATTGCTACTGCAGTTCCTTGACAGTTGTAAAATGTGGTCAGTTAAATATTGGTAAGTAATTTTAAATATTCCACATGGTGTCTGTCTTAAATTTGTTTGGTGTTTTTCAAAAGTTCTGTTATAAAATGTTTGAACATTTTTTGGTAGCCATTTAGCTAGTTTTAGTAGTCACAGCTCCTTCTAGCTATAGAAACAAATTTGACTTTAGGGGCTAGAGTGGAGTGTGGCCACAGTGCAGAGTTTAAACCTTGATACTGAGGTCTATAATTACCATAAGGTTTTATTTCTGGGGCATCTCTCTCTCTGTTGGGAAGATGATGCTTGTGTAAATCACAGTGAGGACCCAAGGCAACATGGATTCACAGTGCAGGGGAAGTCATGTCAAATTAATCTAATAGATTTCTATGATTGGGTGACCAAGGAACTAGATCAGGGAGGAGCGCTGGAGGTAGCCTACCTACATTTCTGTAAGGCTTACCTAGACTTCAGCAGGGAGAAGGCTGGCGACTGTAGGCCAGCTACTCTGATGTCAGTGGTGGGGAACTTAATCGAGAAGCTTCTAAAGGAAAGGCTAGTGCAGTATCTTGAATCCAACAGGTTACAAGACCTGAGGTAACACAGATTCATGGGGGAGAGATCATATCAGATTAACCTAATCTATTTCTTCATCTGGGTGACCAAGGCAATAGGTCACGGTGGGGCGGTGGAGATGGCCTACATAGAGTTCAGCTACACACAAGAGGCTCATAAGGAAACCGGGCAGTTCAGGGGTATGTCCCAAGGTGGTAAACTGGGTACAAAATTGATTGATGGAAAGGTGACAGAGGGTGGTGATAAACAAAACTCACTCAAAAGAGAGGAGAGTAACTAGCAGGGTACCTCAGGGCTCAGTTCTGGGACCAGACCTCTTTAATATCTTTAGAAATGACATTGCAGAAGAGTGGAAGGGAAGGTATGCCTCTTTGAAGATGACATCAAAATCTGCAATAGGGTAGACACTCCGGAAAGGGTGAAAAGACTGTGTAGAGACCTAAGAAAATATGAAGAGTGGTCAAGGGTATGGCAACTGGATTTCAATGCAAAAAAAGTGCAAAATCATGCACCTAGGGCACAGAAAACCAGAGGCACTGTACAAACTGTAGAGATAGTTATTAACAGTTACTAAACAGGAAAGGAACCAGCCGGCCCAGTGGTGTGGAGGGCTGAGGCAGCGATGCCTTACCGCCTGCCATGCCGGTGATCCATGTTCGCAGTGCGAGTGGGTCATCGGGGTTGGCCAGGGTGGGAGAGGATCGAGCATCCAGAGGACTGCTCTCTTCTCCTGGGGAAGGTGGGGAACAGGGACCGGCATTTACCTGATGCCTATCAGAGGCTAGGTGTTGGCACATTTGGTTAATACAGTGGGGCACGGAGGTGGAGCAGCTGGCAGGTGTGCTATGTGTGGATGTACACATTGGCACTCCCATTGTTGGGATTGCACACTCTGTCTGCCGAAAGGAAAAGAGGGAAAATAGCAGCCAGGTCAAGCAGCTTGATGGCCATCCTCCTAATGCACTGTCTCCAAGGGCGCTACCTGTGCAGGATCCGGTCCTGGTGGGGAATTGGGGGCTCCCCACCATGGGGAGTAAGCCATGGAGTTAGCAAGGTGGTGCCCAATTGGGAGACAGGTGCAGGACAGGCAGTGGCTGGAGAAGAATGGGATGCCTGGAAGCAGGAGCCAACTGGGGGCCATGGGGAAGAAACAGTAAGTAAAAAAAAAACAGGAAAGGAGCCTTGTGGTAATTATAGCTGATGACTGCAAGGTGGGGAGGCAGTGTGACAAGACAGTAGGTAGGGCCAGTGGGATGCTGGGGTGCATAGGAAGGGGTATCACCAACAGAAGGAGAGAGGTGGTGTTGTCCATGTATAGATCATTGGTGAGGCTCCACCTGGAGTACACCACTACATAGATTGTTGGTGAGACCTCACCTGGAGTACTGTTTTCGGTTCTGGAGACCACATCTCAGGAAGGATATTGACAGGACTGAACTGTCCAGAGGAGGGCAACTAAAATGGTGCAGGGGCTGCATCAAAAACCCTTCAAGGAGAGACCGAGGGATACATAGAAGCATAGACAATGATGGTGAAAAAGGCCAGTGGTCCATCCAGTCTGCCTAAGTTCCCTGTCTAGCCCTGTGACTTACTCGCCATCTCAAAATTTACACTCTGGAGGCAGGGGGGACATAATAGAGACCTATAAATACCTCACAGGAGTGAATAAGGTACAGAAGGGGAGTATTTGTCAGAGGAGAAGGTGCAAGAGAACAAGGGGGCATGCAGTCAAGCTGGAATTGGGGAAATTTAGAAGCGATGTAAGGAAGTACTTCTTCATTGAAATAGTGGTGAATGTCTGGAACAGTCTTCTAGCATAGGTGGGGGGAAATGGTGACGTGATGAAATGGTGACGTGCTTCAAGCATTCATAGGATAGGTACAAAGGAATCTTGGTAGGAAAGTGGGAGGGGAGGTAGCTGGGAATCAGACAGGGTCTATGATGACAGTATAGGCAGGGAAGAATGGGCAGATTAGGTGGGCCAAGCAGTTCTTATCTGGTGACAAATTCTGTTTCTGTTTTCCTGGTGCACAAATGGAAACTGCTGACATCCATGGTACTTGACCTCTTTGCGAGATGGGGCCATCCGGAGACGGACCTTTTTGCCTCCCCACACATTGCAAAACTGTTGTGTTTTTGCATGCTCGCTCCAGGGCCTAGAGATTTTTGGTAAGATGCATTGTTCCTGACCTGAAAAGGGAGGTTCCTTTATACCTTTCCTCTGATCCCTCTCATACAGAGGACTTTGCTCAAGCTGCGGACAGAACATGCCACCCCTAATACTAGTGGCCCCCGTCTGGGCTTGCCAGATTTGGTTCCCACTTCTGCAGCATCTGGCAGTGGAGCCTTCTTTTCAGCTCCCTCTTTACCGAGTCTGCTGTCCCAAGCTCAGGGGTCTCTGGTCCATCTGGACCATACTGGTCTGGTCTCCTGGTTCCTAAGGGGAAGGTGCTCTCCGAGCTTGTCTCCAGCAGGGAACTGAGGAGCAAGTGGGATCACCCACATTTTATAGGTGCCAACACTGCATGTCATCATGGGTGGTCCAGGCAAGCAAAAGTGTCCAAGTGGTCCTGATGCCGATGGCTTACAGTTCCAAATGTGTGACCCAGTGGAGGAGATTCACTTGAAGACCTACTGTTAGGGTAAGTAACTGTTTTTCTGCTATTCCTTCACCATTTGTGGTATAGCAGTATCGATTGAGCATGTGCAAAGTCCTCAGAAAGTAGTGGGCTTGAACTCTCAGTTGGCTGCTCACCTTGACTGAGCCCCCCACCCCATGCTGCAGATTATACAACTGCAATAAAACAAGCAGCTACGTTTCAGGCAGCAACACAGCTGTAGCCATGGCAGGTTGGGTGTGCCATTTGTATGTGGAAAGAATAACAGTACTATAACTGTAGTTACAGGTAACTAACTCAATCTCCAAATTAACTGGATTCCATCCCCTTGTTTGCATTAGAGCAGAGCACTAGGAGACAGGGGCTAAGCTCTCAGTCTTGAGCAGAGTGACTTTAGAACCAGGTAGTTGCCTAGCATATCTCAATCAGAGAAATGCTCTGAATCTGACATGTGCATGGTCAAATGAGCCCAGACAGCCTCAGATTTGATTAGAAGCTGCTGTATAACCATTTCTGGCTTGGGTAATCTCTGGGTCACAAACAACTGTTTATAATCACCTCTGAAGGATTCTGTCCTCTGACAGTTCAGCTGAAGCACCTTCCTGATGTCTAGATCAAGCAGTACTACCTTATGGCTACCATGCCGTCTGAGGAAGAACACAGCCAATGAGCAATGGTCGTGCAGTGCAATGGCTGTGGGGCAGCAGTGTTCCGGGAGACATTCTGGAGGCTGCAATGTGCCCTGTTTGCAGGCACCTCTCTGGTCTGAGGGAGGAGGTTGCCCGTCTTCACTCTCCAGGCTGACCTGGCTAGGATTCCTGAAACCTTTTCCCCCACCCAGGGACCACCAGGGCCACCACCGCTGCCTCAGAGGTTGCTAAGAAAAAGGAGCAGTTGGACCAAGGTGGGCTCAGGGAGGGAGGGAGGGAGAGGGTGGTGGAACAGAGGTGCATCTCTCCAGTTGTACTTCTCCACAATTCATATGCTGTTCTGGCGATGAGTGGTTCCTCTATAGAGGCACCTGCTGTGGAGACCAAGTAGGATGCTGGGAACCTCTACAAAGGAGACCCCCAGGAGGGTGGCACGAGACCCCATAGGGGAAGGAAACAACTCCTGGTGGGGGACTCAATCATTAGAGGGGTAGAAGTGGGGGAGGAAGGGGATAGGGAGGCAAGGTGCCTGTCTGGTGCCATGACTCGGAGGGACAGGAAGCAAATCCTCAGGATTGCAGCAGCAGGTGCACGAGGGAGGGAGCTGGATGTCATTGTCCACCTAGGGACAAATGACCTGGCTATGAATGGGATCAGATCAGTGCAAGAAGAGCTTGTAGAGTTAGGAAGGGGCCTTAGACAAGTAGCATGTAACAGTAACCTTCTTGGAGGTGCTGCCTGTTTATGGCAAGGATGATGCTAGGGTATTCTGCACCATGGGATTCAATAAATGGTTGAAAAACTGGTGTGGCTCTTAGGGTTTTGGCTTCACTGGGGACTGGGGAGCCACCTGGAGGGATGCAGGACTATATTGGCGCGATGGTCTGCATCTGTCCGGGGGGGAGCCAGGATCCTAGGTGATACATTAGGTTTAAATGCTTCTTTAGCATGCATTTAAACTAGCCAAGGGGGGAGGCACTGAAAAGGAGCAGGGAAATCCCAGCCTCCCCCCACAAAACACAGTAGTTAGAGAGGTAAACACCAAGGCAGAGAAGTCAGTAGGGAGCAGGACAGGGGTAAATGCAGAAAAAGGCAGTAAGGACAGGGACGGGGCTAAAAGAGGTAAGGCCATCAAAAAATGGTAGGTGATGAGTACCAATGCCTGCAGTCTGTGTAACAAGCCCCCTGAAGTAGTGGCCTTGATGGAAGAGGGATGCCTGGATATTGTGGCAGTCACTGAAATGTGCTACACAGAGAACCATCCATGACTGGGATGTCAACATATCAAGATACACAATCTACAGGAGGGACAGGGTGGGTAAAAGAGGAGGAGGAGGAGGAGTTCTCTATACAAGGGAAGAGATTAAAGCAACAGAACTAGAGAGTAAACAGGAAGTTGATGAGTCACTATGGGTCACTCTGGAGACAGGAAATGGCACCACAATCTGCATGGGGGTTGTGTACAGACCCCCATCTCAGGGGGAGGAAATGGACAAGGAAATGACAGAAGGCATCCCTAAAAATGGCAGAAAAAGGGGAGATATTGTTGATGGGGGACCTGAATGTGTCAAATATTAACTGGAGTACCTTTGCTGTAGGCACATTCGAGAGCAGGGTCATTCTTAATGCCTTACAGCGGGCATGCCTCAGACAGCTAGTGTTGGAACCCACTCAGGAAACAGGCAAGAAGGAGGGGTGGAGGAACAATGGGGAATAATCAAAACAGCCATCACAGAAGCAACAAACCTTTGTGTGAAGCAAATCAACAAAACAAAATGAAGGAAAGAACCACTATGGTTCTCAAAAGAGGTGGAAGGGAAGGTTAGGGAGAAAAGGATAGCATTCAGTAAATATAAGGAAACACAGAAGGAGCAGGACGGAAAACTTTATTAGTTAAAGCAGAAGGAGGCAGGGAAGGCAGTCAGAATAGCAATGGCACAAACTGAGTAAAAGATTGCCAACTCTGTTAAGAAGGGGGATAAAACCTTTTATAGGTACATTAGGGAGCGAAGAAAGACCAAGGGAAGGATACAGAGACTTAATAAAGGGGAAGGAATGTGGGCAGAGGGTGACAGCAAAAAGCAGGGATACTGAATGAATATTTCTGCTCAGTATTTACAATGGAAGAGGAGAGGAAGGTACCTAAACCAAACAAGAGAAAAACACTGAATAGGGGAGTTGATACCAGTCCATTCACAGAAGAAGGGGTTTGAAAGAACTCTTGAAACTGAGGGTGGACAAAGCAGTGGGGCCTGATGGGATTCACCCCAGAATTCTAAAAGAACTAAGGGCAGAACTAGTAACGACACTGACTACTCTCTTTAACAAGTCATGGGAGGATGGAGTGTTACCTGAGGACTGAAGGAGGGCAGATGTGATTCCACTTCACAAAAGTGGGAGCAGGGCAGTGGCTGCAAACTACAGACCAGTTAGTTTGACCTCAGTGGTAGGGAAAATGATGGAATCACTTCCGGAGGAAATAATTGTTGAGTACCTAGAGGCCAGTGGGGCACAGCACCCAAGGCAGCATAGTTTCACAGCAGAAAGGTCATGTCAGATGAACCTAATAGATTTCTTTGACTGGGTGACCAAAGTAGTATACCAGGGAGAGGCTGTGGATATGTCCTACCTAGATTTTAGCAAGGCATTTGACACAGTCTCACACAAAAGATTAATATACAAGTTAGCCAGCCTTGGAGTGGGTCCCAAGGTGGTAGCCTGGATAAAAACTGGCTGGACAACATGACGTGAAGGGTAATAGTAAATGGAGTTCACAGTGAAGAAAGGAGGGTAATTTGTGGGGTACTGCAGGGTTCAGTACTGGGACTGGTCCTCTTTAATGCCTTTATAAGTGACATTGAAAGCACCTGGAAGGAAAGTATGTCTCTTGCAGATGACACAAAGACCTGCAACATGGTTGATACAAGGTGGATGGAAAGGATGAAAAGGGACCTGGCAAGGTTGGAGGAATTATCAAAATATGGCAGCTCAGATTCAATGCAAAGAAATGCAAGGTAATGCATCTGGGGAACAAAACCCAGGGAACAGTACACAATGGGGGGTGAGATAACAAAAATTGAAAGAGACCTAGGAGTAATTATATCAGATGACTTAAAGGTGGCCAAGCAATGTGAGAAGGCAGTAAGGAGGGCTGGGGGATACTGGGATGCATAGGGAGAGGCATCAATAGCAGAAAACATGAAGTTGTTATCCTTCTGTACAGACAGTTGGTAAGACCCCATCCGGAGTACTGCACGCAATTCTGGAGACCCCATCTCCTCAAAGACATAGAGTGGAGGCTGTTCAGAGGAGGGCAACCAAAATGGTGCAGGGTCTGCACCAGAAGACATACAAGGAGAGACTAAAGCAGCTTAATATGTATACCCTTGAGGAAAGGAGGGAGAGGGGGGACATGATAGAAACTTTCAAGTATCTCAAGGGAATTAACATAATACAAGAGGGTAGCATCTTTCAGAAAAAGAGATGCGCAAGAACAAGGGGGCACAATTTAAAGATGGAGGGTGGACGGCTCAGAGGTAGTGTTAGAAAGTATTTTTTCACAGAGAGGGTTGTGGATGCATGGATCAGCCTTCCTGAGAAGGTTGTGGAGTATGGAACAGTGGGAGAATTCAAGAATGCATGGGACAGACATAAGGCAATTCTAGTGGGGAGTAGGAGTAGGTAAGCTGTTGATTAACTAGAATCTACAGCTTATTCATCAGGTAGGGAAATGGGCAGACTAGGTGGGCCAAGCAGTCTTCATCTGCCATGTATCCACAGCCCTCCCTGTGAAGAAATACTTCCTCACATTACATCTGAGCCACCCCACCCTCTATCTTCAAATTGTGCCCTCTTGTTTTGCATCTCTTTTCTGAAAGATGCTACTCTTTTGGACTTTGTTGATTCCCTTGAGGTATTTGAAAGTTTCTGTCATGTCCCCCCATCCCTCCTTTCCTCGAGGCTATACATCTTTAGTTCCTTTAGTCTTTCTTCATATGTCTTCTGATACAGAACCTGCATCATTTTGGTTGCCCTCCTCTGGACAGCCTCCACCCTGTCTATGTCTTTGCGGAGATGGGGTCTCCAGAACTGCACACAGTACTACAGATGTGGTCTTATCAACTGTCTGTACAAAGGACCAGCAACTTCCTGTTTTCTACTGGTGATGCCACTCCCTATGCATCCCAGTATTCTCCCAGCCCTCCTTACTGCCTTCTCACATTGCTGGCCCACCTTTATGTCATCTGATATGACTACCCCCAGGTCTCTTTCCGTTTTTGTTGTTGTCAGTATCTCACCTAGCATTGTGTACTCTTCCCCTGGGTTTTTGTTTCCCAGGTGCATTACTTTGCACTTCTTTGCATTGAATCTAAGCTGCCATATATTTGATCATTCCTCCAACCTTGCCAAGTCCCTTTTCATCCTTTCCACCCCACCTTGTGTATCAACCCTGTTGCAGATCTTTGTGTCATCTGCAAAAAGACATACTTTCCCTTCCAGTCCCTCTGCAATGTCACTTAAACTAACATACTAAAATGCCAGCAGAATAGGCCTAATGGTTTTTCGTGTCTGCTCGTTTGGTCAGGTCCCCACCTGGGTGCTGACCTTGCTGTCCTCCTCGCCTTCTCTGGCTTCTCCCTTCCCAGTTCCGGATATTCTTGCTGCATTGGATTTTGCTTCCTGAACCCTTCCCCTGTACCTGTCCCACCCCCTCTTGAACCCCTCCACTGTCTCTGCCTCCACCAGCCCCCTAGGTAGTGCATTCCATGGCTCTACCACCCTCTCAGTGAAGTAGCACCTCCTCCTTTCTCCCCTGAATCTTCCCCCCTCTTATAAAGACATTAAAAAGGACCGGCCCCAGTACTGAACCCTGTGGTACCTCACTAGAAACCCTCCTTTCTTCACTATGGACTCCGATTACTATTACCCGCTGTGTCCTGTTGTCCAGCCAGTGCTTTACCCAGGCTACCACCCTAGGACCCACTCCCAGGCTGGCTAATTTGTTTATTAATCTTTTGTGCCGGACTGTGTCAAATGCCTTGCTAAAGTCTAGGTAGACCATGTCCACAGCCCCTCCCTGGTCTACTGCTTTGGTCATCCAGTCAAAGAAATCAATTAGATTTGTCTGATATGACCCTTCCGCTGTGAATCCATGCTGCCTTGGGTCCTGTGCTCCACTGGCCTCTAGGTACTCAACAATTCTCTCCTTCAGAAGTGATTCCATCATTTTTTCTACCACTGAGGCCAAACTGACAGGTCTGCAGTTTTCTGCCTCTGTCTTGATCCCACTTTTGTGAAGGGGAATCACATACACCCCCATCTCCAGTCCTCAGGTACCACCTCATCCTCCCATGATTTATTAAAAAGGGTAGTCAGTGGTGTTACTAGTCCTTCCCTTAGTTCTTTTAAAATTATGGGGTGAATCACATTAGGCCTCACTGGTTTATCCATGTTCAGTGTTAAGAGTTCTTTCAGACCCTATCTTCTGTGAAAGAACTAATATCAACCCCCTATCCAGAGTGCTTCTATTGACCAGATTATGTATTTCCCCCTGCTTTTCCATTGTGAATACTGAGCAGAAGTATTCATTCAGTATCCCTGCTTTTTCACTGTTGCTCTCTGCCCAACCACCTTCCTCTTTGTTCAGCCTCAGTATCCCTGCCTTAGTCTTTTTTTGCTCCCTAATGTACCTTTAAATGGTTTTATCCCCCATCTTAACTGAGTTGGCTATCTTTTCCTTGGTTTGGGCCTTTGCTATTCTGACTACCTTACCCGCTTCCTTCAGCTTTAACTGGTATAGTTCTCTGTTCTGCTCCTTCTCGGTTTCCTTATTTTATTTATTTATTGCGTAAAATATCGGAATTACAACCCTTTGAGTCATAGACTCATTTGCAAAGGCTCGGTTACAGGGGTGGAGGGGAAACATAATACAGGGATACATAAGTAGTAAAGCTGTATACAAGAAAAGAACACATACTCATTTTGGACAAACAGTACTGGCATTTCTAACCAGGTTCTAACTTAGATTTGAATAGGCAGAGGTGGTCAGTGTTCGTGGCATCAATTGTTAGAGAAATGGGGGGGGCGCAGTCGTAGGGTCTCAGGAGACCCTGTGTCTGAAGTTAATGGGGTTAGGTGGCATATTTAGGATGGCAGAGCTAGCCTCAGTTACAGGTTGCAGACTCAGTTAGGTGGGATTTGAGGCCTGCTTCGAACAGGGAAAAGCTGAGAATCTGAGTGAGACGAGGAGGTAGAGCATTAAGCCATTTGGGAGCTCGGTACTGGAACGATCTTTGACCCATCGATGTCCTACAGAGGGGGACTTGGAATGAGAGTTTAGTAGCGAGGTAGCATATTAAACCTGAGTGGGGAACGTTTGATTATGAGGAGAAGACCAGAGTGGGGCTTTCTGAGTTGTATTTTTTGCTAGTATGCAGGTGTGGTACTGAAGTCTTTGCTGGAGATTTAGCAACCAGTCAGGGGGCATAAGGTCACATGTAGAGTAAGACGCAGTCGCTGCCGGTGACTAGTCGGCAGGCTTTATTTAGTGCAGTGTTAATACTGTGTAAAGCGGTGGGTTCTACTGATCCATATATCATTATCCCGTAATCAATTAGGGAGAGGACAGAGGCGGATACAGCTAGGTGCAAGGCCTAGGGGGGTAAACAGTGTTTAACTCTATAGAGGACTCCCACTCTAATGTTAACTGTGGTGGAAAGCAGCTGAATGTGGCTATGGTAAGAGAGAGAGGTATCTAACGTGATACCCAGGTATTTGAAATTAAAGACATGTTCAAGGGAGTTCCATGTGTGTTTTTAATTAGTAGTGTCGAATGGTTATGTGGGCTTTGTCTATGTGCAAATAACATTGATTTTGTTTTAGTATAGTTGATGATTAGTCTTCCTGAATGCACCCGGAAGTTTTTGCAGGCTGGGGCCGCCTACATCGACATGTCACGTCTGTGCCTATACAATGTCAGCATCCTCAATATGCCTCAGTCCTTTCTCCTGTCAACCACTCATCGGTCCACCACTGCTGAAGAATGCCATTGAACATTTGCAAGTATTTCTCTGTTGTTGTATATTTACTTCTGTTTGTTGTTTTAAATTATTTTACGGTATGAATGGACAAAGAACCATTGTTCTGCTATTGCATCTACATTAAAATTTAGACAGTGACCACTCTATTTGTGTCCATTGCCTTGGTACAATCCATGACGTTAGGGCATGCAAAATCTGCTTAGGCTTTAACCAAACAACCAGCAGATATCACAGGAAAGCTTTAGAAAATGTTCCACTAATCCAAGAAGTGGAAAAACAGGCTGCGGTGAAGGTGGCTTCACCATAGTCATGTGCTCCCATTTCTGGCTGGCCGTTGACCCGTCATTCTCTGTGGTCAACTGCGCCAGTGGTGATTCATCAAAGAAACTAGACAAATAATCGAAGTAGGTGGATAAACACCACCACACATACTAAGAGAAGCGCAGAATAGAAAAATAAGCTTTTTCTGACTGTTGATGACCCTTTCGGACTCCGTCGACACACAGTCACTCTACCAAACAATGTCGGAGTTGTTTTAGTGCATAATGCTGCCACAGTTGACACCTGCATCATAGATGCCTCTGATTGGTCCATCATCAGCTTTCCCACTGAGGCTGCTTCAAGGCCAGGTTCAGATGGGCGACCACAAACAAACCACCTGTCATTGGCATCTCTTCTAGTTTCTTCTCCTGTAGTCAACCCCCCGCCTATGATGGTGGACAACGATGACAAAATGGAATGTAATCCAGAGTACATGGAAGAGGATATGATTGAATCAAGTTCCACTCTGTCTTCCTGTTCTGAAAGGAGTGTAGTGAATACACCTAGACCTCCCCCTGAGGATGTCTCCTTTCAGACCTTCCTTAACATAGAAGCATAAAACATGGAAACGTAGAGTTTGACAACAGATAATGACCGCTTGGCCCACCCAGTCTGCCCATTTCCCTACTTATTGGATAAGCTGCAGATCTTAGTTAACCAACAGCCTACTTCCTCAGTAGGAGGTGAAGGCCAAACTGGGATTCCAAGCTGAGAAAGGATTCTTCCAAGACAAATGAGTCCTTATGAGTTTTTGGAAGTCTCAGCCTCTTCCACAGTGATTATCCCTCCAGTGCACTTAGCTCTGGAGGAGGCTTTATTGGCTGCCTGGCATAGACCTACACAACTGCCAGCTGTTCATGGAAGGTGTATGTTTTTTATAATGATTATGGATTTTAAATTATTGTGATGATTATTGTAAGGGTGCCCTGAGCTCAGGAAGGGCACCTTATATAAATAAATTTTACATTATATTCCATTACAAGGTGCATAAACAATATCCTGCCCCTACTGCTATGTTCTATTATTTGTCACAGCCTAAAAAAGGCTCTGTGGTAAGCATGGCTGCTTATTATAACTCTAAATTGCCTAAATACTTGAGCTTCCTGCCCCCGGACAAGGAGTCACTGAATTTGGATGTCATGGATAAGAAAAATGGAACCATAGACCTTGATGGCAGATAAGGACCGCTTGGCCCACCTAGTCTGCCCATTTCCCTACCTGTTGTATAAGCTGCAGATCCTAGTTAACCAACAGCCTACTTCTTTCTACCCCCAACCAGAATTGCCTTATGTCTATCCCATCCATTTTTGAATTCCCCCACTGTTTCTGAACCCACAACCTCAGGAAGGCCGATCCATGCGTCCACCACCCTCTCCATGAAATAATACTTCCTCACATTGCTCCTGAGTCATCCCCCCTCTATCTTCAAATTGTGCCCCCTTGTTCTTGCACATCTCTTTTTCTGAAAGATGCTAACCTCTTGGACTTTGCTAATTCTCTTGAGGTACTTGAAAGCTTCTATCATGTCCCCCCTCTCCCTCCTTTCCTCGAGGGTATACATATTAAGATCCTTTAGTCTCTCTTCATATGGTTTCTGGTGCAGACCCTGCACCATTTTAGTACCATCCTTTGGACTGCCTCCATCCTGTCTATGTCTTTGTGGAGATGGGGTCTCCAGAACTGCACACAGTACTCCAGATGGGGTCTTACCAACTGCCTATACAGAGGGATAACAACTTCCTTTTTTCTACTGGTGATGCCTCTCCCAATACATCTCAGTATCCCCTGCCTTCCTTACTGCATTCTCACATTGATTGCTTACCTTTAGGTTATCCAGTATGACTACCCCCAGGTCTCTTTCCATTTTTGTTGTGGTTGGTACCTCCCCCCTCATTGTGTACTCTTCCCCTGGGTTTTTGTTTCCAAAAGTGCATTACTTTGCACTTCTTTGCATTGAATCATTCCTCCAACCTTGCCAAATCCCTTCTCATCTTTTCCAAGCCCCTTGTGTATCAATCATCTTGCATATCTTTGTGTCATCTGCAAAGAGGCACACTTTTCCCTCCAATCTCTTTGCAATGTCACTTATAAAGACATTAAAAATGACTGGTCCCAGTACCGAACCCTGTGGTACCCCACTAGTAACCCCCTTTCTTCAGAGTGGACTCCGTTTACTATTACTGTCTATGCCTTGTTATCCAGCCAGTGTTTTACCCAGACTACCACCCTGGACCCACTCCCAGGCTGGCTAATAGAATACCACCAACAGCTTAATCTGGTTCAATGTCAGTTGGCATTCATCTGTATCTCCCTCCCCCGGGTCGTCCTTGAAAAAGATTCTCTTGCAGATCTGTTATGGTAGGTTAACTATTCTTTCCTTGTGGCTATTACTTTGTCCAGACAGGAGTGCAAACTATAAGCCTTGCTTTGTGAGACACTTTTTCATGTGTTGCACCTGGAAACAAGCTCTGGCCTAGTGTGCCTTTCCTGGTTAAACTATTTCCCTCCCTCCCTCTTGTGTTTCACAGGGATAGGGTGGCATTGTGTATTCACCCAAATTCTTGCCTGAAACCTTTGTTCTTCCTTTCCCCTCAGAATGTGGGCTAGGTGCTGTTACACTTCTTGGATATCCACAGAAACTTTTGGTACTACCTAGACTGTACCAAGGACTGTGCCCAGTCCTCTCAGCTGTTTTGCTTACCTCTGGTACCATGGCCAAAGAAAACAGTTTCCAAGAAGAGTCTCTCCAAACTGATCTTCCCCTGCATCATGTTCCATTACAAGCAGGCAGGGTAGAATCTGCTGGTATCATTACTGGGCAGGCACACAGGGCATGGCTGCCTGAGCGGCCTGCTTCTGGTCAGCCTTAATTAATCAATGATAGTTGCAGGACTGCTACCTGGCACACATTCCAGACTTTCTTTAAGCAGTGCAGTTTGGTTCTGGTCTCCTGTAGGAGGGCAGGTTTCAGCCTTAATGTGTTACAAGGCCTGCTCTGCTGAGGGTCAGTCCATCATTTTGGCCAGCCACCCAGTTGTGCTTGGTACTGCTTGGTAATCATCCAGTGTATTTTGAGTCTATTTATTTAGCTTTTGTTGACCGGGTAAGTGCACTAGACAAATCCTGCCTATTTTCAGGCACGACCCGGGGAGGGGGATACAGATGAATGCCAACTGACCTTGAACCAGATTAAGCTGTTGGTGGTATTTTTAGTGAATGAGGGAAATTTGGCCAGGACACCAGGGAAATTCCCCTACTGCTCAGCCAGTAGGGGGACAGGTTGTTGCTGGATAGCAGGTCAGTTGGTGACCTGCATGCAAGGAGGATGGAAGTGGAGGAGCAAAGCGGAGCAGCAGGGGCGAAAATGACCAATGCTTCTACTAGGAACAACAGAGAATACAGAGGAATACGAGGAAGGAGAAGAAAAGACCAATTTGTTTCAACGGAGGATTTAACAACATTTATAACTAATATGCCAATATTAGAGTCAACGGACTTACACCTAAGGTGAGACAACTAAAAATAAACTGGAAACATTACAGCATGAGCAGAAAAAAGTAGCAGAAGAATTAAAAGCACTGGCATGCAACAAAGCAGGAGCAACTTACAAAACCAAACAACAAAGTAGATTGGGTACAAGTCCTGGTAACACGAGTCCCAAACAATCCTAGTGGTGTTTGCAGTGAGAAGCGAAGGATGAAGTTCAGACAGAAAAGGTGACCCGAAATGAGCGATAATTTGAATGATGTGCCTTCACGGAGAGTTGAACTGGAGACCGAGAGGAAACAGGAAGCGACGTACAACAAATATTGCAGGTGCACAAGGGACGTTGTAATGAGAAAGGAAGAAGACAGGGACAGCTTTCGGGACGGACAAGAAGTCCTGTATTGAATTCAAGGGTTTTGTATTTCAGCCTGGAAACAATATGGAGAAACGGACTACAGAACAGGAGAAAAACTGCATCTATCAAACGGTGCCAGGAATACAGACTGGGGTAACGGACTTTTCATTCAACAAACGACTGGTGGATAAGGTAGGAGAAGAAGGAAAGGAAAAAGAATGGCATTGACTTTTGCAAAGCGTAACTTGATACTGCCTATAGTGGGAACAGATGGACAGTTAATTACACATCGACAGCAAGGGAAAAGAAACAGTGGTAGAGCAATATCTGTACTGCACCTATTTCTACTGATAACTGGTCCCCACAGAAAGCGTTAAGTGAAGCAGGTTGGACATTGGATAATGGATCGTGAAACCACGCCTGACTGGGACCCAAAATTAAATTTCTCCCAAAATGAACCTACTTGGAAACAAAGATACAAGAAGCTGGTAACTCACAAGAGTGTGAAAGAGGATAAATGGGAATGAGGGAGGTACCCCTATGGAGAGTTCAATCTCGGGGAAAAGGAACCTTCAATGCCTAGGGTACAAGCACAAGGGGAGGCACAGGACCGTGGCTAACCCAGTGGGGTAAACCATTGATGTCAAAGTTATTTTCAAAATTAAACAGGACGCTGCACCTCGAGAAATGCGGTACGCATTAGGTATAAAGGAGGTTTAGAGGTTCGACCTGACAGGCAGTATGTGGGAAAAAGTTTATTAAAGGGTCTTTGCATTTTCACCTAGAGAGGTGTTGCACTTAATAATATTTCTGGAGAGGATAATTTCGATGTGAGTTTTCATTCTACCTATGCTCTTGATATGTTTTGGGAAAGATATCAAAGTTAAATTTTCCCCTTGTGGACTCCATTTATGGTAATACCTTTAACAAAGCCTTTAATTAAATATGTCACTGTTATGTTTAGAAACGAGGGGTGCATATTGATGATATTATTTACTGGCTGAGGCCAAAATGTGAAATTAAAGTGACCCTGAAGCAATACTAGATTCAGAACAATTCTGGACAGGGGTTGGCGTTTTAAAGTAAAATTAAGGCAGACAGAGGCAGGTATTGAACACATTCCGAATTCCTTTTATTAGGGAGGGATAGAGGTGTGTTTCTACATGGACAATCTACCGCACATGCTATAAATGTGGGGCTAGGACGACGAATCAAGTTCATGGACAAACCTAGATGTGAAAACTGTGGAGAAGTGGGCCATAGTACATTACAGTGTGTTAGCTCCACAAAGTGTGATTTGTGTGAAGAGGCAGGACATGTATTTGCTGATTGTACATGGGCGGCAAAAAAATAAAGGTTGTTGTCGCGAGTCCAGATCTATTAATTCAGAAAGCACAGGATTCGATAATAGGAAAACCTTGGTTGGTTCCACACAGCCTACGGTGAGACATAACCACAGGGATACATCAAATGGACAAGGGACAGATGTACGAAAGTAGTCAGTCAAAATGGCACTTCAAACCTAGATACAGGGAAACTTCAGAAGAGAAAGGCACAACAACAGGAGACCTTCGACTCCAGTGGTTGCTGCTGTTAGACGCCTCATGAAATGTTAAAATCTTTCTCAACAGCCGATTTTGGAAGTGGAAACCAGTAATTCTTTTGCCTTACTGACCAGTCAATGGGGAGAATCAGATATGGATGGACCTGAGGATGATTCCCAGTTGATAACGGACAGTCCACCTTCCTCAATAGGCTTACAAGAGGATTATAAAGGAAAGAAAAGAAAAGGAGGAAAAAGATAGGTGAAGGTAGACTTTGAATAGGAATGCTGCAATTTAGGTTAGGTTCAGTGAATGTACACAGTATATTGAATTATAAGAGACGGCAGATAATTTATGATTCAGTTCATGCTGCGCAGTTAGATGTCTGTTTAATACAAGAAACCTGGATATATAATATGTCACAAGTTAGGTGTTTTCAACAAGAATGGTGCTGGGGCCCATCCTATTGGTCCTTTGGCCGGCAGTCAGCAGATGGCATAGGTTTTTTGTTTCATTCCTATGAGTTTTCTTTAATTAGGTTGATAGATTTGATACCAGGACGGTTGATGATCTTAGATGGGATGTGGAAAGGCAGGTCTTGTAGATTTATTAATGTATATGGTTCACAGCTTAAAGCAGAAAGGGTTGCACTTTGTAATATGTTACAACCTTATTTATTGACTTCACTGGAGGTGTTTTGTGTGGGGATTTTAATTGTACTTTATTAGATGTTGAGAATCCAATTAAAAAGAAAAAAATAAAAGATTTATTGTGATACTAGGCACTTTATAAATGATCCATTCTGCAGGTTTAATTAATGGTAGTAGTAAACAGAGTTCAGGGCCCATTTACATTCAAAAGGAATCAATTTACTTCTACTATAGATTATATTTTTCTATCCAGACAAATTTCTTTTACATATCAAACATGCCCAGTGTCCTTTTCTGATCATTTGCTGTTACTTTGTAATGTTTCTCCTTCCGTAATCTGAGAAAGCAGAAAGCAAGATGGAAATTGAATCCTTTATTATTGACTTCAAAGAAATATTGGAAAAATTCAGTTGTTGTTAACAGCACGATTATCAGTAGAATTTTTATACAGCTCAAAGAGTAAATGGTGGAAGGATTCTAAGGATGACATTTGTCATCTATTACAACAGCAAGGAAAAGCAAAGGCAAATAATGATTTTTTACACTATTTAAAATTAAGACAGCAATTATATAATTTATTTTCAATAGCCAATATTTCCTCAATGGAATATGATTCACAGATTAGGTTAGTAAAAGCTCAGCTTTTGAAAGTTCAGTATAATAGGGCCAGAACTCTAAATGCGCATTTACGTTATGGGATCAAGAAGCAGCCGGAGGGATCCATATGCTGCTTTTAAATTTATACACAAGCCACACATTTGACTACACTTGAATAAGGTGGGTCGGTTAGTACAAGATCAGAAGTCGCTTTCTTCAATTATTAAACAATTATTTTGGAATATAAGCCAGCTAGGCCCCCAACTGTTCAGAACATTAAGGACTTTCTAGACCAGATTCAGGTACCAGACCATGGGATAGAGTCCTCAGAGGTGCTTAGGCCAGTTACTTACACAGAAATAATTGAAGCCATTCAAATACAAATACAGGAACTTCTCCGGGATTGATGGATTAACAGCAGAACTATATAAAGCTTTTCCAATGGAATTTGCTAAATGTTTGGTTATTGTATTTAATGCATTTCTGGATAGCCCTGACTTTCCAGCTGGTTTGCAGAGGGTTGCTGATTTTTATATAAGTCAGGTGATAAATTTGACTTAAAAATTGGAGACCAATTACGCTTCTGAATGTAGATTATAAATTATTTATGAGAATCTTGAATGAGAGATTAAAACAATTAGCAGTAAGAGTACTTTCCCCATATCAGTTTTGTGGAGTGCCTGGGAAAACATACACCAAGCCCATATGGTCTTAAGAGATATAGTGGAGCTGGCAAAAGGCAAAAGATATCAGGATGTATTGTCTCTGTTGACCAAATGAAGGCCTTTGATAGAGTATACCAACCTTTTTATTTGAATTCTACGGAAGTATGGAGTTCAAAGGTTTTATACACATTATAAAAGAACTTTATGATTCAGCAATAACACATCCAGTAATACAACTTGAGATACGGGAAGGATTTCATATTCCACTGGAGTACGACAAGGTTGTCCATTAAGCCCTTGTTATATGCATTTCGATTGATTCACTGATTAGATCATTAATACAAACACCGAGTGGACAGGAATTGGTTGGACTGTTGATGTGGATAAGTGGTATATACAAGCTTATGCTGATGATTTGTGTGTCTTTTTCTGATAGTTCACAAGTAAAGTTATTTTTAGATTACATGGAAGAATATGCAGTATTGGCAAATTCAGCTATTAACAAAACAAAAGTAAAGGAGTATTTATTGGAACGAATGACATAGCTGAGGTAATAGTACAAGGTCTTCGTATTTCCTGTGATCCAATTAAAATATTGGGTTTATTTTATGGACCAAATAATATACCAGAATTTAATTGGATGACAGTATTAAAGTCTATTGATCTTAAAATTAGTATTTGGAAACATTGGAAACTGGATAAAATTAAAAGGGTTGCGATTATTAAAAAATTTATTGTTCCAAAGTTACTATACACAGCATTAATTTTCCCTTTGCCCTCATTCTTGGAAACCAGATTATATAGTTTATTTTTTCAGATGTTGTGGGGTAGTAGGCTTAACCCGATTAAGAGACAATTTACATACTTGGAAAAACAGAAAGGCGGACTAGGAATGATAGATCCGGTTGTTTTTTTTGCCACTCTATTTATTTCAACCAATAGCAAATTAGGATGGGGGGCGACCTTGGGAAACATTGGATTGTTACATAGACAAGTCATGGGGAGATATTATACTCTTTGGAACAATAGACCACCAAAACCGATACCGACACTGTTACTTCCAGTATATTACATTCCAATTGCAAAAAAATTGTTTAAATGGGGGTTAGAAGCACAGGTGGTCAAAGTTAGTTCAGGTTCGCAGCTGTATAAATCTGTCTTACTTCAATTATATCCAAGTGAACCAGAGTTTAAGAACTGTCATAAGGACTATAGGAAGGAGGTTTTAAGTAAATTAAATAACACAAAATTACCTACTTATATGTGGGACACCTTATGGCTTACGGTATATGGTCGAATTGGAGTTAGAGGGAATGCCAAGCATAAACCTTTACAGGAACGAAACTGTCCATTTTTAGAGTGTATACAAGAAGAAACAGTTCAACATTTTCTTTTGAATGTTCCTATGCTACTAACCTATGGAAGTTTTTAGCAGACTGGGGATATGAAATGGCTAGTATGTATGGATTATGAGATATTAGTATTGGTCATGTTCTCAATTTCGGTTATTATACCATAAAGATACTTTACAAATTTTTGCAGCACATTGGTATACTATTTGTGGCAAGCTAGATGCCAATGGGTACTCTATCAAAGATTAATGCCTTATGACACGGTTCAGAGACTAATACAAGGGGCTATGTACAGGATTTATAGTTATGATATTACATTTTTTCTTCCAAAAAGTGAGAGAATGGTGGAAAGGTTTTCAAAATTCATTAAATACAAATGAGAATTTTGGAAACATTATGGGATATAGAAATGTTCATTTGAGAGTTTAGTATTTTTTACAGATGCTTTATATTGAGTTTATAATTTCGGGATTTAGCCTTTTGTTAAAGTATATTATGTCTCTATTAAAAAAAAAAGAGAGAGAAACTGGGAAGAGACTGTTATTAATATTATTGAGGGATATAGATTAATATTAATTGCAGATTTAATTTGTAGTAATATGAGGTAATACTATGGATATTGTGGTGTTTTTCCTTTGTCTGTACGTATATATATGATTTGTGTTGTAAATTTCTCATATTATGTAACTGTGGCTTTGATATTGTTTGATGTTACTTTAATAAAATATTCCCCTACTCTTTTCGATAAGTGCCATGGGATCTTTAACATCCATCTGAACTACCACCAATCCAGACAGATGGGACCTCGGTTTAACGTCTCATCTGAAAGACGGTGCCTCAGAAGTGCAGCACCTCTCTCATGCTGCACTGAAATGTCAGTACTGGGATATTAACCCAAGTGCCAGATGTGGGAACTGAACCCACAGCCCTCTGATCTCCCGGCCTCAGAGGCGAGTGTACTACCTACTGAGCCACTGACACTGACAAGGAGATACCACTGAAGAAGATAGGTTTATTACTAGTGTCGGTAGATTTCTGAGAGGATCTTCATACATTGAACAATAATCTTCCTGCCCATTGTCCCCCGGTATGGTAGACTTTTCTTTTTTATGTGTTGGTAGGGCGCTGCATAGTGAGAAAACACTTTAATCTCATGACTTCCCTGTTGTGTGCTTGGCTGTGTTGGCTTTACTCTGCATGACCATTTGTACATGATTGGTGGGAGCAGCCCCAATCTCGTTGTTGGTGGATGCTTAGTAATCTGTTCACTGATAACGGAAAACTGAAGTAGTTGGGGGGCCACCCACATTATACAGGGGATGCTATGCTTTGATGATGTACATGTGGGCATGTTGATGTGGGTTGCCATCTTGCAAAAACTTCCTGGGAGGTCCTGACACAGACATTTTACAGTCTGATGTGTTAATGCTTTATGGAGATCCTCTCGATGATTTACTGTTACTGGTAAGTAATGAACTTTTTTGTACCAGTATCAACAGGGGATGCTCTCACCAGGTTGTGGTTAAGGTGCACTAATTGTAAAGGAGTCCTCAGGACTGCAAGTATGAAAACTGATAATTTCTCACTCATCTCAACAGGTGATGCCCTTGTTAGGTTTCGGGTTGAGACACACTAATTGTACAGGGGTCCCCAGAACTGAGAGTATTAAATTCACCAGTCTCAATAGACAATGCTCTCACCAGGCTGTGCTTGAGGTGTACTACTGGTAGAGGGGGTAGGAAGAAATAGGCTGTTGGTTAACTAGGATCTGTGGCCTATCCTGTAGGTAGGGAAATGGGCAGACTAGATGGGCCTAGTGGTCCTTATCTGCCATCAAAGTCTATGTTTCTATGTTAGAGGTCCCCAGGACTGAGAACATGGAGAATGTATTACTAGTATTTCTAGTGGATGCTCTCACTAAGTTGTGGTTGAGGTGCTTAACTGGTAGAAGGGTCCCCAGGACTGAGTGTTTTAAGAATGTCTTACTACTACTAGTAGGGGATGCATGCATCAGGTTGTGTTTGAGATGCGCTACAGATATCGTGACCCCCCAGGACTGAGAGTAGGAAGAATGTCTTGCGAATACCAATAGGGGATGCTCTCATCAGGTTGTGGTTAGAGCCCACTTGCAGCCCAGTAGCAGAGATATCCACAAGACTGAGGGCATGAAACATGGAAATGTCTCACTGGCACTAGCAGAGGCCCTTTCACTAGACTGGGGTGGAGTTAATATTTGCTCGTAACAGGCAGGTCATAGCCAGAGCGCTTTTTTAACAGCAGTCTTGGACACATGCCTGCAAGAGTCTGCAGTGAGCAGCAAGTCACTGATTTCTGTGCCACAAAGGAAATCAGCCAGACTAGGGCTGTGGTATTCCCAGAACTGTTTGGGAAGTACTAACCCCACAGAATTTAGGAGACAGTTCAGAGGCACAGCTTGTGATAAGAAGATAATGAGGGGAACTTCAAAAGGAGAGCAGAGGTCTTCATGGTACAAGCTGAATCCTACTGATTCAGGTAGGGAGTGTTCATATCACACCATGCTGGAAGTTCAGGTGCAGTGTGAAAAGAATAGGAGGGGAGTCCCCAAGAACTGAGGTTGTGGACCTGTCCCTTTCAGTTTGCTAAGAGATTTCTGTTATTGGCACAAAATTAGAGGAACACGTAGAGTGGTTTTACACTTCAGTAGATACTTTCGTAAACATAATGTTTGAGCTATAACAATTTAATATTAAATATATGTTTTTTTACTTTTCAGTTTTCCTTTCCAGTAGTTATTATATCTTGAAGGCCTATCCATCAAGATACTGTGTATAAAAAGTATATTTATTTTATCTGTTTTATTTATTCGTAATGGTAAGATGGACTGAGACCTGGGTTCCATCTTCAGCCACGATCCAGAAAACAGAGTTGAATATAATACAACTTTGATAGATACTGTAGATGACAACACGGCAGTCATCTAGACATAGGAGCTTGATTAGCCCCAACTGACCTCATAATCCTCTTGTTTACTGCATTGTGCTTACCATTACAAAAGATCAGTCTCACACACAGCGAAGATGAGATCAATTGGGGACATCCAAATGCTTTTTGAGAGATATAGTAAAATAAATACATTCTCTGAAATACTTACTGTGCTATTAAGAGGAGAAAAATACACATCTAGACGATACAAAGGTAAGCATAATTGTTGTAAGAATAAAGTTTGAAGCTGAGTTTGAGTAACTGCCAACTTTTTAAAGTAACAGAACCTTTTATGCAGGTATTCTGTTTCTAGTTCATTCATGCAGGATAGCCCAATTGAGGTGCAACATCTTGTTTACTGTATGGTCCTGCTTTTATTCAGTTTCGCAGCTGGATGGGACTGTAGAAAAGTGAGGCCATGAGATTCATTTAATGCCACTTAGTGTGCAAGTTGTTGTAATGTGATTCGGACCTGGGTCCCAAACCTGTGCACTAACCACTGCCATATGTTGTCTTGGATCCCATTTGCTTGGTTGGACGAGCTTTATCATGCAGCCAACTGGTAGAGTTTATGATCTATAGAGCCAGATGTGAAAGAATGACCTCATTTCCCTGCAATTTCAGTGAATTTCCTTTCTATGTTTCTCTGTCCATTCTGTTGCTGTCACTTTCTGTTTCAATAGCTGGGTAACCTGATATCTGTGCTCATTGTGGTCAGAGCAGTTGGTTTGGATTGTACATGCTCTTTCCATCTTTTCATTTAGAGAGAGCCAGGTCCTTGCTAATGTAAAGAACGTGTACTGGAAAGGAAATGCCAGCTGTCATCCAGACAGAGATTTATCATGTCATACCTTCAAATGCAGTTCCATTAAAGGGTTACAGATCAAAATACATGTAGCAGTTAGCCGGTAGTAATTTGGTTGGCAAAGTAGGTCTGACTGATGGTTTCCTCACAGACTTTGTGGTCACAGCTTGGATGGGAAATGCTTAGTTAGACATTACATGAGGCGGAAATGAAGTGCTACAGTATGTGGTTAAAATGTTAAAAGGAAAAGACAAATCTCAAGTAATTCATGAGTCTTTGGTCTCGTGGATTCCAGCTGAATCAAATAGTTAAGTTCAGTGCCACGTCAAGGCAACTCCAGCAGCTGGGACCTAACTTTTCCTGTTTAACAGCCATCTGCTGGAAAATGGTGTGCAATGCTTTGTTACAGTTACTTAACTGCTAAAGAAGGGCCTCCTACAGTAGGTACTTTCCTGGCGTTAGAACTACAATGTGGCTTCTCGGATGATTTGGAAACAAAGGAGTACACCTAGCCAATTAAAACATGCCCCTCTGGCCCTGAAATAATCTACCTACTGTAAATTCTATTGAATAAATATACTGAAATGACAACAGGATATCCTTTAATAGTGTAACTAAAATAACCAAAATAAAATAATTTGGACACGGTTGTGGGGACCTCTTTGAAAAGGGTTTAAAGTAAGGCTGGCTCAGCTCTTCACCCTCAAAATAGTTAATTCAGATAAAACTAAGAACAAACACAAGACAGATATTGTCTTATGTTTATCCACAAAAACAAATCTCAGTCATTTCCAGAGTATTTGGTCCCACCGATCAGACTGAATCAGAAAACAGAGATAACCTTTACTTCTAAGAAACCCCATTCAGTTTAACCTGCTCAGATTCTACTGATAGTGATTGTATTTTTCAGTATAGGTTTTTAATCACTCAAGCTCTGTTTGTCTTGTCTCTCTTCAGGCCTGGCAACCTCCTAACCCCATCACCATTGATCTGATTGACCACTCTTAGCATAGCAGGGTCCCAAGAGTACTCGCCATCCCCATGTTAGGTCTGTATGGTTTTTTTCCCTTGGTTTTGATTCCACCCTCATAATGCCTCTATTCTCACAGGTACACAACTTTCCCTGCAGCTGGAGACTGAACCCTTCCAGGTCCTATTGCAGGAGTTGCAGTGGTCACTAAAGTGCAGTGTCTCCTTTCCTGGTCAAGAATGCACTGCCATCAGTAGCACTTTTCAACTGTGGCTGCCCAGTTACCTACATCACTCTCCCGTTCCTGAACCCGGGTTGCCATTCTGGTAGAAACATAGAAACACAAAAGCTGTCGGCAGAAAAGGACCGCCAGGCCCATCTAGCCTGCCTGTTTTCCCTATCAGTAATGGTGGCCGATGCCAATAGTTGGTCACCTGCTTAAGCCATTTCTTCCTATCTGTATGGCCCTCTTATTCCTATACCATACATGTCTGAACCCAACCACAGTGCTTGCTCACACCACCCCCTGGGACAGGCCATTCAATGCATCCATCACCTTCTCCATGAAAAAGAACCTCCTCCCATTTCCCTTATGTGGCCCCCCCAATCTCATGTAATGACCCCTAGTTCTAGTACTCTTTTTATACTGGAAGATGCTTTCCCCTTTCACCTTGTTTATGCCCTTGAGGTACTTGAACATTTCAATCATGTTCCACTGTTCCCTCCTCTGTTCCAGTGTATACATATTGAGGTCCTTTAACCTAACCTCATATGTCTTATGCTATAATCCCTGCACCATTTTAGTCACCCTTCTTTGCACTGTCTCCATCCAGTCAATTCCTTTCGAAGGTGCAACCTTCAGAACTGCATGCAGTACTCCAGATGGGGCCTCACCAATGTGTTGTACAGTGGAACCAGTACCTCTCTTCTCTGACTTGTGATACCCCTTCCTATACAACCCAGCCTTCCACTGGCCTTCCCTTCCCCCTTTGCTGCCTGCTTGGTGGCCTTCAGGTCATCTGTGATGATGATCCCCAGATCCCTTTCCTCCTTGGTAGCTGACAGCTGTACCCCCACCTGCCCGTAGCTCTTTCTCAAGTTCTACTCCCCACGTGCATCTTCTTACATTCACCACAATCCACTAGGATAAGAGGTGGGGGATGATACAAGATGAACAGTCTTCTTGAGGTGTCAGCTAAATAGGTTGCCAACATACAGGAACAGAAAAGTTAGAAGTTCAACTCCTAGTTATTTTAAAACTTTCTTTATTGTAACTCCACCTATAGTATGTGCACAATAGCCAGCATTTAGTGGCATGTGCCACTTCATCAAAAACTGAGGTGATGGTATCTATGGCTGTATGTAGATTATTACTTTTACCAGAAAAAGGGACATTTTCTTAATCTTGAGAGAAGCTTTCCATCTGCATCCTGGGGAGATGGCTCCTGTACTCTGGAGGAGCAGTGTTCTCACTCTCTGAAATGCCTCTTATAGGCATGGATGCTAGCAGAAAAGGTGTGTTCACGATTGCACCTGTTTCTCAGGCAGCCACACCTATAAATACTGCTTCAGGGAGAGAAAATGCCACTCCTCCAGTGTACAGGAGGTGGCTCCCCAGGATGCAAATGCAAACCTTCTTTCAAGATTTAGAAAATATCCTATCTTGGTGCAAGCAATAGCCTACAAACAGCTGTAGGTGTTACTGCTGGGTGCTACTGCAGTGCAGAGTGGATTCCTGATCCAAGGTGTCATGATACCCACTAAGGAGGGAGCAGGTCTTCATCTGGTACTGATGAATTGGGACCACATCCAGGACATCCAGGATGAGTAGCCCTTGAGGAGGAGCAACCGCCGTATGGTGTGGTTCAGCTTGGACATGGAAAGGGATTAAGCACCCACAAAGACCAAGGTCCTAGACTTCAGAAGGGTGGACTTCACAAAGATGGGGGAGCTGTTACAGGGCCAAACGGCTGGCATCAGCAGAGAGGTGGGGTGAATCAGAAGTGGTCCATCAATGAGAAGGAATTAGCAGCGGCAAGAAAGGAATGTGTTAGGCTAAAGTGTAAATATTCAAGGGCCAAAGTACCCAGCTGGTTCTGCCTTGAGGTAGCATAGGTAGTTGGAGAAAAGAGGACTTACCTACAGTAAGTTCAGGAGGACCCAGAGGGAGGAGGACAGGGAGGAGTACCAGAGGAAAGCCAAGGAGGCAGGGAAAGTTGTTGGCAGTCTAAAGCCCAGAAAGAACTGCAGCTAGTGGAAGGGATTTAAAAAGGAGAACAGGCCTTTCTTAAGTGTATTAGTGAAAAAGGGATGCGAAGGATGGCATAGTATGGCTTAAGAGAGGGGAGGGTGTGGGTGAAAGAAAATGGGGATAAGATAGAAGTGTTGAATGAGTATTTCTGTTCAGTAGTCACAAAAGAGAGGGATGGCCCAGTACTGCAGGGGGAGAGGAGGGGAGAGGGCACAGATGGAAAGATAGGTGAGGACAGGGCGAGGAAATGATTGTTGGCCCTAAGGGTAGACAAATCAACAGGCCTAGATGGCTTCCATCCAAGAGTGCTGAGGGAACTAGTGGAGGAACTTGCAGAACCCCTCGCTGACCTGTTCAATGTTTCACTTGAATCAGGGATTGTACCACTTGACTGGAGAATGGCGCATGTGGTGTTGCTCCATAAAGTGGACCCAGGGATGACCTGGGCAACTACAAACCAGTCAGCCTGACCTCAATCATGTGTAAGCTCATGGAGGCTATACTTTAAAGAACAACTGGTATGTCACCTAGAAGAAAATGGCCTCCAGGATGAGCGACAAGACAGATTCATGCCTGGGAGATCCTGCCAAACAAATCTGATTGACTTGTTTGAGTGGGTCACTAAAACAGTAGACAAGGGCCAAGCAGTTGATATCATGTGTTTGGACTTAAGCAAATCCTTTGACTCTGTGTTCCATAGGAGACTGATCAGAAAGCAAGAGGATCTGGGGCAGGAGAGAAACTCATTGGATGGTAGCTAGCTGGCTGAAATACAGGACCCAGGGGGAGGTGGTTGGGGGGGGGTGGGAATGGCAAGTTCTAGGGATAGAAACATAGAAACATAGAATTAGATGGCAGATAAGAACCGCTTGGCCCATCTAGTCTGCACATTTCCCCTACCTAATGCATAGGCTGCAGACCCTAGTTAACCAACAGCCTCCTTGCTCTTATCCCACTGCCCCCTTCCTGGACCTGTCCAGGCCCTCTGGTCCCCACTCTTCCTTATCTTCTTCCCCTTCATCTGCCCTCCTTTTCTCCCTTCTCCCACCTTAGCCTCCCCTTCCTCTCACCTTACGACAAGGCCTCTGGCTGCCATATTTTCATTTCCTTCTCTGTCTGGACTCTGCCCTCTCATCTCCCCCCCCTTCCTTACTCTTCCCCTCCCCCCCACCTCTGATTAGCAATGTTGCTTCAAATGTACCATATGGTTTTCTATGCTTGCTTGTAATCTTGAGTGTGTAGCACTGTTCCCACTTAGTTACCAGTTGACTTGCTGTGCTCCGATGATACCATGAATGTTGTCTGTACCACAGTTGATACCATGAATGCTGTCTATACCTCCCAACCTTATTGTAACCCTTTCCTTTGACGTGGCACCTTTGTAAATGAGCTGCCCCTAGCTCAAAGGTATTTGTAATCCGAGAATTAAATAAATAAATAAATAAATAAAACATTTCCTCCTACCCCCCACTAGAATTGCCTTATGCCTTATGTCTAGGTAGGCCATGCATTCTTGAATTCCCTGCTGTTTTTGACTCCACTACCTCCTCAGGAAGGCTGTTCCATGCATCCACAGCCCTTTCTGTGAAAAAAATACTTCCTCACATTACCTCTGAACCATCCCTCCTCTATCTTCAAATTGTGCCCCCTTGTTCTTGCACATCTCTTTTTCTGAAAGATGCTACTGTCTTGGACTCTGTTGATTCCCTTGATGTACTTGGAAGTTTCTATCATGTCCCCTCTCTCCCTCCTCTCCTTGAGTGTATACATATTAAGCTTCTTTAATCTGTCTTTGTATATCTTTTGGTGCAGACCCTGCACCATTTTTGTTGCCCTCTTCTGGACAGCTTCCATCCTCTCTATGTCCTTGCGGAGATAGGGTCTCCAGAACTGGATGCAGAACCCCAGATGGGGTCTCAACAACTGTCTGTACAGAAGGATAACAACTTTCTGTTTTCTAATGGTGATGCCTGTCCAAATGCATCACAGTATCACCCCAGTCCTCCTTACTGCCTTCTTACATTGCTTGCCCACCTTAAGGTCACCTGATATGACTATCTCCAGGACCCTTTCCATTTCTGTTGTTATTATCTCACCCCCATTTTGTTCTCTTTCCCTGGATTTTTGTTTCCCAGGTGCATTACTTTGCATTTCTTTGCACTGAATCTAAGCTACCATACATTTGACCATGCCTCCAACCTTGCCAGGTCCCTTTGCATCCTCTCCACCCCACCTTCTGTATCAACCCTGTTGCATATCTTTGTGTTGTCTGCAAAGAAACATACTTTTCCCTCCAGTCCCTCTGCAATGTCACTTATAAAGACATTAAAGAGGACCGGTCCAAGTACTGAAGCCTGCGGTACCCCACTAGTAACCCCCTGTGCACGTGGGGGTGTCCAATAAAGTCCAGAGAGCAGTCAGGATCCGATATTTCAAAATTTATTAGAAGCAGAAAAAAATAAAATGGACTTAAAGCAGAACTTGTACATAACTTTCAAAAAAAACATAAGGCACAGGAAATCATATCTTTAACAAGAAAGAAAATTCCTGCCAAAAAGGCACCTAGAAACTGGCTAGGCATCTAGTAGGTTTGCCTTCCTACCACACACTAAAAATAAGCAAAAAGGCTGTTAAGTTGTTCAGAGCTTCACCAGATAATGAAAATGCCCAAATTCTTTTTTTTTAGCATCTTCGCACGTTTGCACGTTCGCACGATCGCACAGTCGAACATGCGCACATTCATGCAGAAAAATTAATCAGAACAGCTTGTACTGCAAGCACAGAACATTCTAAACATTGGGGCTTTATTATTTAGAGAAAACGAGCTGGAAATAAGGAAAGGGACAGAAAGACTGCTCAAAGCTGGCCAAGCTTGAGTAGGGGAATGACAGAGAAGGAGTGATAGTAAAAGGAAGAGATTAGAAGAGCAGGAGACTGTTGCAACAGATTTTTTAAATATTTTAGCCCACAATGTTCTCAAATTACCTCCAAAACATAGGGGTAATTACATATGCTCTGTATCCATGAGAGCATATCCAAGTTCGGGGGAGGGTGCCACCCTACCAGTCCTCCCACTCAAGATGAAAACCAGTAGTTTTCACTACTTGAAATAGCATGTAGATCTCTTTGTAAAACAAAAGAGATGGAGCTTTAGCCCACCCACTCCCAAAGCTCCACCTCAGGGCCCTTTAATATTCTCTTTTTACTTAAATACAATGCATTTTCAAAATACAAATATATTCATTCCCCGAGGTCTACATTTGGTTCTAACATTATGTCTGCCCCAAATCGGGACATAAAGTCAGCAATACTATTAGCAGTTCCAGCTCTATGATTGACAGTGAATTTATATGGTTGCAATGTTAGACACCATCTCATAACCCTTGGATTACTATCTTTCATGTTATGTATCCATGGTAATGGATTATGATCTGTCCATACTGTAAATTGAGTTCCCCATAAATAATATCGTAGGGATTCTATGGCCCATTTGAGTGCTAAACACTCCTTCTGTATTGTGGAGTACTTGGTTTCCCTGACATGTAATTTACGGCTGATATACAGTACTGGATGTTCTTCTCCATGATGGATTTGAGATAACACAGCCCCCAAACCAACATTAGAAGCATCCGTCTGTAACAAAAATGGTTTATCAAAATCAGGACTTTTTAACACGGGGAGGAACAAAGTATTGCTTTTATGGCAAGAAATGATTCTTCACATTCTGAATTCCAGATTGCTTTTGAGGGTTTGTTCTTTTTGGTCAATTCAATTAGAGGGCTAGCTAAAGTAGCAAATTGGGGCACAAAACGTCTATAGTAGCCTGCTAGGCCTAAAAATGAACGCACATGTTTTTTTGTGAGGGGACGAGGACTCTTGGCTACGGCGTCCACCTTCCTTATCTCTGGTTTTACCTGCCCATTACCAATTATAAATCCCAAATACCGGGCTTCCTCCATAGCAAAGGAACATTTGTTGGGGTTGATGGTGAGACCAGCTTGTTTTATAGTCCTTAAAACAGCAGTAAGGTGTTTAACATGGTCTTCCCATGTTGGACTATAAATGATTATGTCATCTAAATAAGCTGCGCTATATCCAACATGAGGTCTCAGGAGTTTATCCATCAACCTTTGAAAACTAGCTGGGGCTCCGTGAAGTCCAAATGGCATCATTGTGAACTGAAAAGACCCCAAAGGAGTGCAAAAAGCAGTTTTCTCTTTTGATGCTTTCTTAAGCGGAATTTGCCAGTATCCTTTAGTTAAATCAAGTATACTAACATATCTCGCTTGCCCAAGTTGGTCTATGATGTCATCTATACGGGGCATTGGATATCCATCAAACTTTGATATTGCGTTGAGTTTTCGGAAGTCTAGACAAATTCTTATCCCTCCCTCTTTTTTAGGGACAAGGACCATAGGAAACGCCCATTCACTATTAGCTTCTTCTATAAGACCCATTTCTTTCATTCTTTCTATCTCTGTGATGACTTCTTGTTTAATTTCTCAGGAATCCGATAGGGCTTTACTCTAATGGGTGTGTTTTGAAATGTATGGATCTGATGACATATTTCTGTAGTTTTCCCTGGGACTGTTGTAAAAGTATCATGAAACTGACTTAGAACGTGGGCTAGTTCTTGTTTTTGACTGTCTAGTAAAGAAGGATTTATTGTCAAATCTTTAGACAATTGTTCTCCTTCCAGTCTATCATATGCCAGCTCCATCTCATTGTCCAATGGGTTGGAACATGCATACATGACTTCAGTAGGCCTATCATGCCATCTTTTCAATAAATTGGCATGGTACACTTTTAGTTTTTGTTTTCTGTCTGGTACTTCCACCATATACGTAGTGGGGCTAATTTGTTTCTGTATCACATAAGGCCCTTGCCATTTCATAGTTAACTTGTTTTCAGTGGATGAAAGCAACAATAAGACACGATCCCCAGAGCTACAGTGTTTTTCACCCACCCCTATGTCATATCTTTCTTTCTGATAGTCATGCTTGATTTGATTCTGTTCTTGTGCAACCTGAGTATACTTAGCTATTTTTTTACGTAGCTGCGTAACATAATCAAGGGTAGTGGGATTTTTCCAGGTGGTAATATCCTCCCACTGTTCCTTAACTACGTCTAGGAGACCTCTGGGATTCCTACCATATAATAGTTCAAATGGTGAGAATCCAGTCATTGTTTGAGGTACCTCACAATATGCAAAAAGTAACAGTGGCAGATATAGGTCCCAGTGTTTACCCTCATCTTCCACATACTTTTGTATCATTTTCTTCAGTGTTTTGTTGAAACGCTCGACCAAGCCATCAGTCTGGGGATGGTATGGAGATGTGTAGACAGCTTCTACCCCAGAGCTTGGTAGAGGACGTTTCAAAATGGCTGAACAGAAATTGGTTCCCCATCCGTTAAAATAACTTTTGGTATGCCCACTCTGCTAAATACCTTGAACAACTCCTCTGCTATTTTATCCGCTGTTATTGTGCGTAGAGGAATAGCCTCAGGATATTTTGTAGCATAGTCACACAACACAAGGGCGAACCTGTTGCCTTTAGTACTTTTGGGGAGAGGTCCTATAATATCCATGGCCAATCTTTCAAAGGGCATAGCAACCAACGGTAAAGGTTGAAGAGGGACTTTGTCCTTTCTTGTAACCGGGCGCCACCTTTGACACTGGCTGCAACTCTTTGCAATATTCAGCCACTTGTTCATGAATGCCAGGCCAAAGAATTTATATAGTAACCTTTTAAAGTTCTATCCTTCCTGCATGTCCCCACATGGTACATCATGCGCAAGAATATTAACTGTTCTCTATACTGACTAGGAACCACCAGTTGATCTACCATTTCCCCAGTTTTTGGATTTTGACAAACTCTATACAATTTATCCTGTTGCAATTTATACATTGGAGGTGTACCTTCCACCCCATCAGCAATAACCTGGGAAAACAAAGGGGTTAGTGTAGGGTCATTCTTTTGGTCACTGATAAAAGAGTCCGACTTTACAGTTTTTACCATGGCATCATCACAACCTAAGTCCTTTGTTTTATTCCATGTCCATTTTTCTAGTCTCTTTTGTTTTTTTGATTTAACAGTTTTTCCAGGAACATCAAATAAGGTATCATCAAAAGGAAACAATTCACTGTCCATTTGTTCCTGAGATGCTTGAGATCATGTAACCACAGCAGATATAGAAGAAGAGGCAGTCAAATTGTTAAATACAGGAAAGTCATGTCCCAATATCACAGGTACAGGTAGTCTAGGAACCACGCCTATCTTCAGATGATGTGCCATGCCTGATGCAGTAATAGTAGCTTTCTGTACAGGATAAAAATGAGTGTCCCCATGAACACAAGTCACCCCAGTTTTCTCTGAGTGTTTCTTTATAAGAGCACCACTGAGTAAATCAGCACGTACCAGGGTTTGCTTACTTTCTGAATCAATCAATGCCATCACATCCTGTCCTCCAACATTAACAGACACAGTATATTGCTTCCAGTTTGCTAAGGCCAGATGAGAAGGATCAGATTTTTTCTTGGGGCAGAATCTAGCGATGTGTCCCTTGGTCTGACACTTGTGGCAAATAATATCTGGGTTAAATGTTCTCATACTTTTTCTTTCCTCTTTCATCATAGTAGAAGGACTACTGAGTGGATGTTTTATTAATACTTGGGAAGTATTTGTTCCATGAGACCCTTTCTGACGATGTGGGCTAGCTGTAATATAATCTTCAGCTAAACTGACAGCTTTTTCTACTGTGTCAGGTTGATGTTTTCTTACCCACATTTGAACCTCATAAGGTAGTATTTTTACAAATTGTTCTAACACAACTGATTCAACCACTTGATGTATGGTACGAGTTGCAGGTTGTAGCCATTTTGTGCACAAGTCTTGCAATCGAGCACAAGCTTCTTGTGGGGACTCAACAGTATGATATCTGAATGCTCGAAACCTTTGACGATAAGTCTCTGTACAGATGTCATACCTTTTAATATTGCTTGTTTAACATGATCATAGTTGGTAACATTTGCAGGTTCTACGTGACTATAAGCTAGCTGAGCCTTGCCTGTGAGATATGGGGCTAAAACGAATAACCCACTGATCCCTAGGCCACCCACAAGCTGTTGTCACTCTTTCAATGTTGTAATGTATGCTTCAATATCATCACTGTCCATTAGTCTGAAATTTTAATGTCCTTTGGGCCCCACTAGGTAGAATAGGTCTAGTAGTTCCAATAGCTTGAATAGCCTTAAGAGTCTCCACCCACCTGGTCTCATTTTGTAGACGGTCTTTCTCATTTTGTAGACGGTCTCTCTCATTTTGTAGACGATCTCTCTCACTCTGCTTCTCCAGCTCGAGCTGTCTCACACATAACCATCTCAGCAAATCATGTACTTCGGAAGGGGGTTCCTCTTCCTTCTCTTTGACATCTTCGCCCCCAATAGCTTCTTCCGCTGCCTCTGGTCTCTTTCTCTTTCTCTCAGTCTCTTTCCTTCTGACATCACCCAATCCAGCTGCTAGGGGTAGTTGAAATTTGTCCACCATGGTTCTGGTCCATGTACCTTGCAGTGCAGACATTTCCGCTTTCTCCATCTTCTTCTGCTCCTCTATAATGACTCTGGACAATATCCACAAGAAAGGTGGCTCTCCTTCCCTTGTGATATCCCACTTCTGACACCAAATGTGCACGTGGGGGTGTCCAATAAAGTCCAGAGAGCAGTCAGGATCCGATATTTCAAAATTTATTAGAAGCAGAAAAAAATAAAATGGACTTAAAGCAGAACTTGTACATAACTTTCAAAAAAAACATAAGGCACAGGAAATCATATCTTTAACAAGAAAGAAAATTCCTGCCAAAAAGGCACCTAGAAACTGGCTAGGCATCTGGTAGGTTTGCCTTCCTACCACACACTAAAAATAAGCAAAAAGGCTGTTAAGTTGTTCAGAGCTTCACTAGGTAATGAAAA
This sequence comes from Neoceratodus forsteri, assembly GCA_016271365.2. Lineage (NCBI taxonomy): Eukaryota > Metazoa > Chordata > Ceratodontiformes > Ceratodontidae > Neoceratodus > Neoceratodus forsteri. Next base: position 337,253,988 of record CM057449.1, read on the forward strand.
TGCCCAAACTCTTTTTTTTAGCGTCTTCGCACGATCGCACAGTCGCACGATTGCACAGGCGCCTGATACATGATCGCACAGTCGAGCAATGCGCACATTCGCAGGAAAATTAATCAGAACAGCTTGTACTGCAAGCACAGAACATTCTAAACATTGGGGCTTTATTATTTAGAGAAATGAGCTGGAAATAAGGAAAGGGACAGAAAGACTGCTCAAAGCTGGCCAAGCTTGAGGAGGGAATGACAGAGAAGGAGCGATAGTAAAAGGAAGAGATTAGAAGAGCAGGAGACTGTTGCAACAGATTTTTTAAATATTTTAGCCCACAATGTTCTCAAATTACCTCCAAAACATAGGCAGGTAATTACATATGCTCTGTATCCATGAGAGCATATCCAAGTTCGGGGGGGGTACCGACCCTACCACACCCCCCTTTCTTCAGAGTAAACTCTGTTTACTATTACCCTCTGTATCCTGTTGTCCAGCCAATTTTTTATGCAGGCTACCACCTTGGGACTCACTCCAAGGCTGACTAACTTGTATATTAATCTTTTGTGTGGGACTGTCTCAAATGCATTGCTAAGGTCTAGGTAGGCCATGTCCACAGCCCCTTCCTGGTCTGCTACATTGGTTACCTAGTCAAAGAAATCTATTAGATTCATCTGACATGACCGTCCTGCTGTGAATCCATGCTGCCTTTACCTGGGGCAGTCAAGGGTCACTCCACCAGGGGTATGGTCGCCTGTACTGCCTCCTTTAGAAATGTATCTGCTGTAGACATCTGTGCAGCTGCCTCTTGGAGTTCAGGTCACACCTTTGTCCAGCATTACAGCTTGGACATTGTTTCCAGGCATATGGCCAATTTTAGCCTAACTGTCCTTCAGGGCCTTCTTTCCTGAACAGTCTTCTGTTGTCCGTTTGTCTCATCCCGGCTGACATTTGGTCAGTTCTGGTACTTCTAGGGACTCGGTTCTACTGGTGTTGCCTGCAGCAAGAGCCTCTTTGAAGTGAGATAGTACAGTTATGTAAGAACTTACTATAACAGTATATCTTCGAGAGGAGCTCTTGCAGCAGGCACTGCTTTACCTTCCACCTTCCCCTTGTTGCTACTTCTCCTTTGCATTGATGTTCATTTCCTCAGCTCTGAGGAACTGCCTTGGTTCTTCTTTACCTGTTTTTTTTTTTTGCCTCCTGGGCTCTCCAGCGGGAGAACTGAGGTAGGTCTGGGGGTCTGCCCCTTTTATACCGTAGGTAGACGTCAGCAAACTTATGTCAGCAGGGGCGGTCCTGTGCTGTAGACTGCTAGCTAGAAGTTTTCCATGGGGTCCTGGTACCTGACAGCTTCAGTCCTACAGATGTTGACTGCTGCAAGAGCTCCTTTCGAAGATCTACTGTTATGGTAAATTCTTACATAACTGTACTTTTCTCACTGTTCATAACCTGTGACTTTCTATACAACACTCTTTTTTTCAAAGCTGTATGTAACTGTTCTGCCCTATGTGCTTGGAGCCTGACTCGACTGCATTTCCACTGGAACTGCTTATTGTTCTTTTAATGTTTTTTGTGACTATGTATTTGATGTGGACTTATGTAAATGAGTACTTGTGCCCAAAGGTAATCTCTGAAGTTTTCAATAAATAAATAAAATAAAGCATTGGCGCCTATAACCCAAAGACAGAGTACAGATTGGAAGGGGTTCTGGTAACTGAATCCAAAAAAGAGAAAGATCTGGGGGTGTTGATCTGACCTGAAGCACTCCTCACAATGCAGGAAGACAGAAGCAAAAGCCAACTGAATGCTAGGTTGCATTGCCATGGGGATGAGCTGTAGGAGGAAAGAAGTCTTACAGCCATTGTACAGGTCGCTAGTGTGGCCACACCTAGAGTATAAGCAAGGAATAATACCCAACAGGGTGGGCAGTATTGGGCAATACCAAATTGCCCAGGGGTGTAATGAGGCCTGACGCCACAGGCAGAGGGCCTTATAGCCTCTGGAAAGTTCGGTATTGCCCGATATCGCTTACCCTGGAGGGTATTATTGAGCTTAGAAAATGGGTTACCTGTTTCATTTTTGTGTATGATTCATAAGGTAAAAAAAGAAAAAGTTAAAACATTACTAAAAAGAATGAAAAGCTGTTTTTTTGACAAAGTAGTCCATCTACTGGTACATTGACAGTAGAGGGCATGTTTATTTTCAGAACACTTTTTTCTTTGTTTTTATGTGTGCTTGACAGCTGGTTTCCTTGTGTTCCCCCTTGCTAGTACTGATTCATGTTAGGTTTCAGTTTTGTCTCTCAATCTCTCTTTTTTTTTTTATTTTTATTCTTATGAGAAACTGTGGTGGGGTGAAAGTGTGGTAATGATACTGCCGTCTGAATACTGGCACTGTTTAGTGCTGTTGTAAGAAACAGGGTTTTTTTATTAGTGAGGAGTCAGGTAGTAAACCCTTTAGGATCATCTCTGACTCTAGAATTGATGCTTCATTCTTCACTAATGCAGTTTTTTTTAAGTTTTCTCCTCTTCCATCCATACTAATATACTAAAATGCCAGCAGAATAGGCCTAACGGTCTCTCGAGTCTGCTCGATTTTCAGCACCCGCACTTAGGGGCCGATTTTGGTGTCCCCCCCTCGCCCTTGTGTTATACTGTCCCCAGTCCCAGATGTTCCACCTGTATTGGGCCTGGTCAGAATTACCCTCCCCCAGTACCTGTCCCATCCCCTCATAAACCTGTCCACAGTCTCCACCTCTACCAGCTCCCTAGGCAGTACATTCCATGGTTCCACCACCTTTTCAGTGAAATAACATCTTCTCCTCTCCCCTCTGAGTCTGCCCCCTTCCAGCTTACACCCATGACCTCTCGTTGCCCCACCCTCCTTCCTTTGGAGCACCCTGACTGGGCCTCCCTTATTGATCCCGTACATGTACTTAAAGACCTCTAACATGTCCCCTCTGTCCCTCTTCTCCTCCGGGATGTACATGTCAAGCTCCTTGAGCCACTCCTCATAGGTCCTCTCCCCCAGGCCCCAGATCATTTTGGTTGCCCTCCTTTTGACCCTCTCTAGGAGTGTAATGTCCCTCTTTAAATGTGGTCTTCAAAACTGCACACAATACCTGAAGTGTGGCCTAACCAAGCAGTTGTACAGTGGAAGGATCACTTCCGCCTTTCTGGAGGTAATCCCCTTGGCGATGCATCCCAGCATCCTATTTGCCCTTGCCGCTGCCCTCCTACAGGTCTCTGAGCTGTTCATTTTGACATCTACCACTACCCCCAGGTCCCTCTCACCCTCTGTGACTTGAATCGTGTCTCCTCCCAGGGTATACTCCTGGCCTGGATTTCTGACTCTCAGGTGCAGAACCTTGCACTTCCCTGCTTTGAATTTTAGTTTCCATTTTTCTGACCACCTTTCCAGAGCCTCCAGGTCCTCCTGCAAGGCCACCATCCCCTCCTGCTCATCCACCACTGCACCCAGCTTTGAGTCATCTGCAAAGAGACTCATTCACTACTGATCACCTTCCTGATGTCTGAGATATAGGCGTTGAACAGGACTAGCCCCAGCACTGACCCCTGGGCACCCCACTAGTAACCCATCTTGGGGATGAGGCTAACCCTCCAACCACCACCTTCTGAGTATGCTCAGAGAGCCAATTTCCTATTCATCTTAACAACTGTCTCCCTACCCCCATTTCCTTCAGCTTAGCCAGCAGGCCACTGTGGGGTACCAAATCAAATGCCTTGCTGAAGTCCAGAAGGTGGACATCCACTGGCCTACCCTGGTCTAGGGCCCTCATCATCCAGTCATAGAACTCAACAAGGTTTGTCTGGCACGATCTTCCCAGGACAAAGCCATGCTGCCTATCATCCAAGTACCCAGTTTGCTCCAGTAACCCCCCTAGCCTTTCCTTGACAATACCCTCCATCACTTTGCCGACCACCGATGTCAGACTAATGGGCCTGTAACTTCCCACCTCCTCTCTTGATCTCTTCTTGTGGATCGGCACCACATGGGCCACCCTCCAGTCTTGGGGTACCCACCCAGTCCTCAGAAAGATGTTGAAAAGCTCCGCTAGATGGACTGCCAGGACATCTTCCAGTTCCCTCAACACCCTGGGATGTATCTCATCTGGCTTAGGTGCTTTCTCCATCCGAAGGGACCTGAGGACTTCCCCTACTCTGTCTACTGGGATTTCAACCTCCACATCCTCCCCTTTTTCACCCTGTACTGCTGGCCCCCACCTATCTGTGGTGGCTCCTCCCTTTCCCAAGGCCCATCAGGGCCCCTGGTCTTTACCAGTCCCACCCCTTCCTCCAGTTTGCCCCTGCTCCCCCTACAACACATAGCTCCTCTGTACCCCCTGGTAAAAACTGAGGCAAAATACTCATTTAGGACTTCTGCCTGTTCCCCCGCCTCCTGTGCCCAACCATCCCCTATCTTTATCTTGCTGATCTGCCCCCTTACTTTCCTTTTTTCCCCCTATATATCTAAAGAACCCTTTGTCCTCCCTCTGGATTCCATTGTCAAGGACTGCTCCTTTTTTGCCTTAGCTGCTCTCACCACCCTGGTGACTCTCTTGGCTGTCAGCTCATATTACTTCTGATCCCTTTCACTCCTTGAGCACTTGAAGCACCTATAAACCACCTTCTTGTCCCTCACCACCTCCTGTACCTCCTAGGTTCTCCAGCAGGGTTTTCTGGCCTTACCAAATGTATGCCTTTCCCTTGTGCAGGATCTGGTAACCTCCTGTATTCCCCTCCTAATGATCCCCCACCTGCTGTCAGCATCCATATCTGGCCTTATCCTGTCCAAACGATCTTTAAGAATCCTTCCCATCTCCCTGAAGTCTGCACCCCTAAATCGGTTACTACCATCCTTGTTCTACTTTCCTCCCCCCCAGGTCCAGGAAGAACCAGACTGTGGCGTGATCACTCCCTGCCAAGGGGTCCCTCACCTCTAGGCCCCTAATCTGATAACTGTCCGCCAGGACTACGTCCAGTATCCAGGTCTCTATAATTGGCTCACCCACCTGTTGTGTCAGAAACACATCCTGGAAGACATCCAGCAGCCTCTGCTCCCTGGCCACTGGTGACGTCATACTAAGTTACATACTAAGAGAAATTGATGCATAGAAGGCCGAAGCCCATATAAGTACATCTCCAGATCCTGGATCCAGAACTTGTTTATACCTTATTTAATAAAAATTTATCAAGGTTGGTTTTAAAGGTTTCTATATTCAAAGTATTGAATATTGTTTTTGGTAGTCCATTCCAAATTTGTATAATTCTTTGGGTGAAAAAATAGCATCTATGGTCTAGTTTGGGATATGTTAGGGTTAGTTGAAATTTATGACTTCTATGATTACGTTCTCTTATATTAAAGGTCATTCCCAGCTGTGTCATAAGTTCCTTATCATTAACAATTTAAACATCGGGAGAATATCTCCTCTTGTCCTCCTCATTTCCAAAGTATATAAATCCAAATCTGCAAGCCATTACTAATAGCATTTACGTTGTAGACCATCTGTCATCCTGGTCACCCTTCTCTGCACCCCCTCGGCCCCTCCAGTACATTAATGTCTCTCCTAAGATAGGGACTCCATAAAGGAGAACAATAATCCAGATGGGGACATACATAGGCTCTGTATAGCAGGATGATACACTCTTTACTTTTAGATACAAAATATCTTTTTATGCATCCAATCATTTTATTAGCTTGTTTCCTAATATGGTTCATATGTGAGGTGAAAGTAAAGTTATTGTTAATAATTCCAGGACTAGAGGGCATGGGATGAAGTTGGAGGGAGGAAGATTCAGAGGAAACGTGAGGAAGAATTTCTTCACAGAACGGGTGGTGGACAAGTGGAACACCCTGCCAGAGGAAGTGGTGGGGGCTGAAACAATCACGGGATTTAAGAATGCATGGGATAGACATAAAGGGATTCTGGAGGTCAGGGGTAAGGGGCAACAGACTTCTAGGAAAACATAAACTGAACTTACAAGCTCAAATGGGCAGACTGGGT